>CM017479.2:6492680-11292680 GCA_007827005.2 Populus simonii | reverse complement strand
TATCAGGTCAGTTATTGATTTTAAGAGGGATCCCTGGCCCAAAGTTTCTGAAAATGCCAAAGACCTTGTGAGAAAGATGCTTGATCCTGACCCAAAGCGCCGGCTTACAGCACAGCAAGTGCTAGGTAATGTTCATTACTAATTAATGGAATTGTTGTCTTGTGCTTTTGGATCTTTTATTATTTGGTTAATTGGATGAGATTGCTTGGGAAATTCCCAAAATGAAATTCTTGAAAACACAGGTCTTCTAAGTTGCTTGTTCTTGAAATGCAGATCACCCTTGGTTGCAGAATGCAAAGAAGGCTCCTAATGTTTCTTTAGGTGAAACAGTAAGAACAAGGCTCAAGCAATTTTCTGTTATGAACAAACTCAAGAAAAGAGCTCTGAGGGTAATGTCTTAGGCATTTGCTGGGTAGAATAAGTAATCTAGTGATTATTTTTTCCTTAACAGTTCAAGGAAGCTTGGTTTTGCCTCTTTAAATTGTTTGGATTTGGTATTTGTTTTAGTCCAAATTCTGTCTCTCTTACATTATCTTCCGTTCTTTACAATGTCAAATTAACAGGTAATAGCTGAGCATTTGTCAGTAGAGGAAGTTGCTGGCATAAAGGAGGGATTCCAACTGATGGATACTGGCAACAAGGGCAAGATTAACATTGATGAGCTAAGAGTTGGATTACAAAAACTTGGCCAACAGGTCCCTGAGAGTGATCTTCAAACTTTAATGGAAGTGGTAAGTCATCAAAATTTAGGTATTCTACATTTTTACACATTGATCTTGAATGGGAAAAAGAAACCTCTATACCATCAACTGCCATTTTGTGCCATGAACTTAACAAGTTTTCTTGAACAGGGTGATGCAGATCGAGATGGCTATCTTGACTATGGAGAATTTGTGGCTATTACTGTTCACCTGAGAAAGATGGGGAATGACGAACACCTTCGCAAAGCCTTTGAATTCTTTGATCAAAACCAAAGTGGGCACATAGAAATCGATGAGCTAAGAGATGCCTTGGCTGATGAAGTTGATGGAAGTAATGAAGACGTTATTAATGCTATAATTCATGATGTGGACACAGATAAGGTCAGTCTTTTTTCTTTCAATTGTGTTTTTTTCCTGGATCTATAAACGGCATGCATGTTTCACATTTGATGGAAATCGAGTCCTCTGCATACACCTGTATATCATCTTTCTTATATGAAAAAAGAAAACTTATATCATGCCTGCAAGCAAAAGATGCAATGTGTTCCTTTTGAAACTTTCTAATGAAACCCGGAAATGTCTGTAAAGTGTAAACTGGTAATGCTTCCCATAACCATCGATGCTTATTCCCCTTGCCATGCATGGAATCTAACCCGAGCCCCCTTCTGTGAACTTGCAGGATGGAAAAATAAGTTACGAGGAGTTTGCCGCAATGATGAAGGCCGGCACAGATTGGCGGAAAGCATCAAGGCAGTATTCACGAGAGCGGTTCAACAATCTGAGCCTGAAACTAATGAAGGATGGATCATTAAAATTGACCAGTGAGGGTAGATGACTCAACAAGAATTAAACTGTATAATCTGTGTTTTTTCCCCATATCTTATTTTATTATTTTAAAAATCTTTATATTTAACTAGGACTTGTGCCCTAGTTGTGGTTTTTTGGTGTTGCAATGTTTTATTTGTTTGTTGTGTGAGTGATGAGGAAAAAAGCGGTGGTGAGAGATCGAAGGAGCTGTGTTGTAAATAGTGTTATACTGTTAATACCATTATCAAATTCATCATCTAGCAATTGTTGGGTGTAAATTTAACCATGTGAATCTTTGTTTCCATGTTACAAAACGCTTCAAGGGGGCGCTATATTCTCTGTGCATAGCAACATCTTGGTCTATATGTTCTTTCTTTGCAAATTGCAACTCTAATCTCTCAACCCATTCTTTCACTTCCATTCTGATTTGTATTCAGGTTAAAAATCATAACAAGAGGTGGCAAGAGATCAAAGGAACGTTGCAAAATAGATATCCAGGAGATGCATGCTTGTGTTTTTCAAGAAGAAAAATATGACACTCGTGTTATTGCCTTGATGGAGTTTAATAAATTTAATTAATTTAATAATATAATTAAAATAAATATAAATATTAACAATAAATAAAGCAAATGATAAAAAATTAGCAATGATTAATTATAAAAAATTAGCTATTAATATTGTACCCAAAAAAAAGCATGCTAGAGATTAATTGTCATACTGTCACATCACCAAAAATAGTTCATTAAGACAATTCTAACACCATTGTGAAAGTGTATACAATAACACCAAAAGAGGTCGCACACCCCTTCAGAGCAACAACCCGAAAAGTAAACTAAATAAAATATCATGAAGTAAGCATTTCATATTATATTTAATCAATTAATTTAATTGAATTTGAAAATAAAATTTCTTTAAAAAAACAAAATTTAACAAAGAACTACAAATAAAGAGACTTGTTATTCTCCAATTAAATAAATATTGAATGATGAAATAGAAAGAAAAAAAACATGAGCTTTTTAAAAAAGAAAAAGAAAAAACAAGCAAACTTTGGCAAGTCTCTTAAACCTAAGTTAATCTCTCAAACTCGCAACCCATGATCCTAGACTCAAACTCAATCAAGAAGATCAATTTTCAACTAACTTAATATTGAATAATAAAATAAAAAAATATTAATTTAAAAAATTTGCCGAAGTAAAAAAAAATAGCAACCAAAAGAATAAAGATCAAATTTAATAGGAAAAAAAGCTAAAGAACAATGAAATTGAAAAAAAAATAAAAATATATCTCAAATAAAACAAATAGCAATAAAAAAAATTAAGGACCAAATTTGAAAAATAAAAAAATAGAAGATGAAATTGAGAAAATTCTAATTTATAAATTATTTTAGATAAAACAAATATTAATCAAAAGAATATGGATTAAATTAAAAAAAAAACAAATTCAAGTAATGTTTTGAAAACTTAGAGGGTTAGACACAAAAATTAAGGATCGAGAAAAGAAGGGGAAAAAAAAGACTATTGACGTCAAACCAAAACTTAGTAAACTACAAGTGTCATCTAGAAAGGGAAGGGCTATTAAGACAATTCCAACAAAGTTAAGGGAGGTCATCTTTGATCACTATTATCCGCCACTCACGTCGTATAAATTTAATGGAGCAGTGAACACATTGCTAAGTAAAATGTATGCCAACCATTTTTGTTTTTTAAATATTATTTTATATTTATTAAAATACAAAATTATTCATCAATTAACTTGATTAGAAAAAAGCTTCTTGCTATTTGTTTTTTAGGGTAATTTTGTCATTTTAATATACTTCAAAAAGTAAAAATTAAAAAAAAGCTCTAGATGTTAGTTAAATAAATTTTATTTTAAGAATAATTTAGTTATTTTACGTGCTTTAAAAATATAAAAATATCAAGTTATTCTAAATCAATTTGATAATTATTAATAAAACTTGTAAAAAAATTATATTACACTACGATAACGATTTTATTCGAGAAGGATAAAAGCATCGTGACTGTATTCCAATCCATGATATAATAAATTTGTGTGTACCATGAAACCCTCATTCTTTTAGTTTTTTTTTTTTCAAAAAAAAGAATTAATTTTAATATTTGCATGTAACTAGCATGCTGTTTTCCACCCCTTTTCTTTTGTAAGAGAAAAATAAATTCCTGCCAACGTTCACTGTGTACACTCAAGTGGTTGAACAAACAAAAGGCAGTTTTTTTGACCAGTTATGTTAGGCTAATAATGCCTACGAACTCTACCTGCTATACCTACCGTACAAATGCCGTGGCGAAGAGTAATATCCGCATGTTTGATTTTAGGTTTTAAAAATATTTTTTTAAATTAATTTTTTTAATATTTTTAAATTATTTTAATACGCTGATGTTAAAAATAAAAATAAAAATATTTTAATATATTTTTAAATAAAAAATATTTTAAAAAACAAAGCAAACACACACCTAATCACACTAACTATAATTAATACATGAATATGACATTGAGCTTGCAAATTAATTATTTTTATATTAAAATTAAATCAATTTGGAAATCTTAACAAAATTATCCTTATTCAGAATTTGTTCTTGTGTGATTTATTGAGGGAAACTAAATTAAAATAAATTGATTTTGTGTATAATTCAAATCGTTGAAAAATCAAAATGGTAAAAACTTTGCACCTCACAAAGTGTTAGGAAATTAAATATATATTAATTTTTTTTTGTAGATTATAATTTAATTAATCACTTGTATTTGAGCACAACATTCACGTTATGTACATCCATTTTTCAAACCATATGTTGGACTTGTTTAGAATTCTTCGAAAACTTGAAAATCTTAACAATTAAAAAAAATATATAATAAAAATAATTATGCTTTATAGAAACAATATATGTTCAAAATTAATTTATTCGGGAATGCATCTTTCTAATTTGTTTTGAAGTAACAAGATACTAATGGCTAAGAAATAGTTCTGAAATCATAATTAGTATATAATTACGGCACCATCAGGTTTCAATTATTGATGGAAAAAAAATGGTGAGATGTAATATCAAGTAGTTGTTGTTTTTTTTAAAAAATATTTATTTTATTTTTAATATTAAAAAATTAAAAAAAAAAGAATTTTAGATAAAAAAAAAAAAAAATTTTATAAAACATTGTTGAGCCGCCTTTAGAGGACTAAACAAAGGTTTAAGGCATATCTCATAAGTGTGACCCTGTGATGTGTGATGGACATAAAGACGACATGACATTCCTTTAATTAGTCTATGAAAAAAAAAAGATTATTTATTTTTAGAACAGATGATAAAGGGGGTTTCTTTGTGTTTGTGATATGTTCCTGGGCCCTTCTTTTTGAGTTGCAAAATTAAGGCTTCTGGCCCAACTAGCCCATTTGAGGGTGAAGGAGAGAGAATTTGTTTTTGAAGAAAAAGCTTTGCTCAAGTGAAATTGGTTCATTTTCGACTGTGTCATGCAATATCAGGAGAGTCATGGAGCTAATGTCAACGCAAAGGTTTTTTAACCGTGTTCAAGGAAAAAATAGCAAATTACATTTATAATTATTTTATATATATATATAAAAAAGAAGCAGTGTACATGCAATAATTTACACATAAAATAACTCAGATCAAACATCTTTTCTTTTCTTTTTTAATTTTCGACAGGAAATTGATGGCTAGGAAAATATAGGTCTCGGAAAAATAATTTAATTTACGATTAAATCACCATCAATTTCAATTATTGAGTAGCTTAAAACTATGAATATTATTATAAGAAAAATGATAAATTGGGAGACAATATTTTTATTGCACCCTCCCGTGTATCCTAATTAGCCTTTGTTTTTGGACTCATTTGATGACCAGGAAAGACTTGGCCCATTTGAAACTACATTTACCACACACTTTGGCCCATTTCAAATTGGGTCAACAAATATCCATCAAACCCGGGGCAAAGTTATTGAGCTAACCCATGTATGCCCGTGAGAATCAGCTGCTTCTATCAATGGTATCCATTTCGTTGGAGCGATACATTTCGATTTTGGAGTCCGTCTCGGGTTGTCCTCTATATATAATTCTGATTTAAAAATAAATTAACTTGAAATTATAAGAAAATAAATTTTAAACACAATATAAAGTATCTAAATATAATTTTAAAATTTAAATATTGATATTTACTAATTACTAGATTGTTAGCATCATATTAATTTTTTTAACATAAAAAAAACTTCTAGGCATAGCAAACATTTTTCTAGTAGAAAAAAAATTATTTTGTGTTAGAGTTGACTCTGATATTACCTGATCAACTCGATGAGTTTAAAGACAACTTAGATGACTGGTAAAAATATAGTTTGATTAAAATGTAAAAACATAGTTTGATTAAAATAAAGTTCAAGACAATATTTTTTTTTAATATTGAGACGAAAACATATTGAATCTAACCAGGTCAACTTGATTTAACCTTCCGAATTCGCGATCTGGGTCATGAGACCATGATAACCCCAAATAAAGCAGGTTAAAACAAATTATGAAGCTCAATTCTCAGTAAACTCATTGTTGAATAATAAAATTAGAAAAAATTCAATCTAAATAAGGATACAATAAAAAGACTTAAGTTTACCCAGATTAACTTGCAAAACTCGTGACTCAAGTTATGAGATTAAGATAATTTCATAAAAAATAAATCGAAACAAATGAAAAGGCCTAATTTATAATCAACTAGATGTTGAATGATGAAATAAAAAAAATAATTAAAATAATAAATATAAAAAAAACTCGAGTCAATAAGATTAACTTTTCAAACCCTTGACATGAATTATAAGACTAAAATAATAATAAAGAAAGCAACTCGCAACAAATTATGAAGTCCAGTCTTCAATAAATTAAATATAAAAAAATAAAATTAAAAAAAATATATAAGTTAAAAAAAGACAGAAAAAACCAAAATATCTCAACCGAATCTTGACTAAGAAATCTGGAATAAAACGAGATTCAAAGCAAGCCCGTTGTTTTTTTTTTAATGAAACAGAATATACCACTTATTCCGAACAAAACAAAATATAGGTGTGTTTAACATACCATTTACATTGGTGAATCTTTCAAGCAAAAGTAATATAGAAAATCACACAAATGAACAAAATAAAACTAGACCGGAATCATGAAAATCTCATTCATAAACTGCCATGTAGGTGTGTTTAATATGAATAGAATATGAGACATGTGATGAATATATATATATATAAATATGACCCGCGTATTTGCTAGATTATTCTATCAATAAGAGTTTCTTCTGCGTTTTTTATAATTTTGAAATTCCTACAATGATATATCTAATTTATTAATTATGAGCCTGTTTTTCTATTTTTTCTTATTGAGCTATTTGAGGAAATTAAGTTCATATGCAAGTTTGAGAAAAAAGGTTGAAATTCAAAACATAATTGCTTAAAATGTTGGAGTGGTGGGATTTTACATGAAAATGACCCCATGAAGATTCACAAGTATTTTTGTTTGTTGAATATATAACGTGAAAATCCTTATTTTTCAGCGGTGTTGTGTCCATCTCCTCTCTAAAGCTAGCTCGAGGGACGAGGCTCTCTCTTACACTTACAAACTCCTTCATAAGCTCTTTCCTCAGCTGTTATGGGACAACCTCAGCAACCTCTCCTTGGGCCTTCGATCGGAGCCGCCACAACCCATTTCTCAGCCTGACTGTAGGGTATAGACTCGGTGGTAAACCTAGCCAGCTTCCATTGTAGGGTCCAAACTTGGTGGTAAATATGTGCTCCGAGAGAGAATTAACAATCGCATGCCTAGGCCTTAGAAAACTCATATTTCGATATACAAGTGACGTTTTTTTCTTAAGAAAATATTGTATAATTCCTTGTTATTATAAGATGTTAGAATATAATATATTTTTGGAAAAATAGAATAAAAACCCGACTCATTTTCTTAACTGTGTTCCAATATTCTTGCATCTTACAAGGGAGAAATACCAAAGTATGTGTATATATATTAAAAAAGAAGAAGCAGTATACATATAATAATTTACGCATAAAATAATTTAATTTACAATTAAAACACCATCAATTTCAATTATTGAGATGCTTAAAATTATGAATATTATTATGAGAAAAATGATAAATTGAGAGAGACAAATCCTTGATTGAACCCACCCGTGTATCCTAATTAGCCATAGTTTCTGGACTCATATTTGATGACCAAGAAAGAGTTGTTATGTTTCATAGAACATGATCTGTGCTGTGCCTGAAAATTACATTTCACCCTCACTTTGGCCCATCTGGAACTGGGTCAAGAAATACCCATCAAACCCAGGGCAAAGCTATTGAGCTAACCCATCAGAATCAGCCGCTTCTATGCCATTTGCATCGGTGAATCTTTCGAGGAAAAAATAGATGGGAATCGTGAAAAATCTCATTCATAAACTGCATATTTGCTATAAACTAGTCTGTCTTGTGTTTTTTTTTTTTTTTCTAATATTGAAATTCTTAGAATGATACATCTAATGGGTCTGTCTTTTTTATTGAGATATTTGAGGGAATTGAGTCAATATGCATCGGGTTTGAAAAAAATCTCAAATTCAAAACATAATTGTTTAAGATTTAGAAGTGTTTTGTTTGTTAAATATCTACAGAATAAGAGAATAAATGAAAGACCTACATGTTATTTATTGAGTTTGGATAAATTTTATTTTACTTATTTATAGTAATTTAGATGGATTATTAATTATTATTATTTTATCCTGATTTATTTATGATTTAACAACTCTGATTTTTTTTTTATTAATATGAATGTCCAGACCAACTTGTAAGCACATCGACTAATCCTGCGGGCCCTGAAATTAACGACCATATAAATCTCTAGTGACCATCATATTAGCAACCACATAATTTAAACTTGAGACTATAAGGAAAGCAAATCACTTGGTTCAAAGCTTTTATTATTGGACCACCTACTAAAAGATTAACCCTGATTTTTTTTAATTGAACAGGTTATGTTATGTAGATAAATCAAATCATTTTAGTATAATAAGACAAAAAAATCATTTTTCTCCTCTTGCATGACTCAATTTATGACGTAGAATTTGCTTTAAATGTCTCCTCTTAATTTGTACTTGTCTTTAATTTTATTAATAATTTTTTTGTTGGTTTTGGCAGAAAAAAAAACTCCATTTTTTCTTTACATTTCCTTTGTTTTTTTAATATTTATTTTATCACAAGAAATCAATATATCATATCATGTTTGCAAGATTGTTCGGTTAGGGAAATCGGTAAATATCAGTTTTTTTTTAACCGAATTCATGGCTTTTATGAAAATCGCATTTGTTATTTAAAATGGACAGGGCAGAATAATATATAGATAGAGAGAGACTCGGTTATTGACAGCGTTCTTTTTTTTACTTAAATTAAAAAAAATAAACATAAAAAAATAATATCTAAATAAATACATTTATTTTGTATATTTTTTTATCAATACACACAAACAAGTTTATATAGATTTAAAATATAATAATAAAATATTATGACAGTTAAATAATTTTGAATTAAATTAAATAGTTGTTATTTAATTTTATCTCAAAAGTCATAAATATCAAAATTAATTATAAATTTTTAAAAAATATATATAATTTGAGTTCTATAACTTTCACTTAATTTATTATATAAAAAAATACCTGTAAACACTTAAAAAATATTTTTTTTTAATATAAAATAAATAAATATTTATTTATTTATAAATTATCCCCATCATTTTCATACTAATAAATATAGCACAACCATAACCATGGATTGTACGGGTCCTACCTTACCTGCCACTCAATTTTGTCTTGATATGGTGACCTGTGATATATGGATTCATATCCTGTGTCCTTCTAGATCAATCTCTTTCATCATTTTAAGGTACATCTTAAAATGAGGACACCTTGTGAGGACACAAGCAGGCCATGGCCTTGTGTCACATACAAAACGGGAGATCACCCCTTCGAAAGTGTCCGAAATGCCTGGAATAGAAAGTATGAACGCAATTAATGTCCGAATAAATCGGTTATTTTTTTAAAAAAATAAATTATTATTAGCATAATTGTCTGAGTAAGTTTCTACATATCTCAACTAATTCCATAAATTCTGAAATTAACGACCATATAAATTTATAGTGGTTGTCATATTAGCAACTACATAACTCAAATCTGCAAATCATAGATTAAGCAAACTTTTTAGATCCAAATTTCTAAATCAATTTAAAGGGTCAATTATATTATTCTTGCCTTGAATATTTTCCCCTCCAAGAGTTAAAATATACTTATTATCGGTATATGTCCTTTTCACGCACTCCTAATTTCAAAAACAACCAAACCATCTTGCAAAGTCATGCATCAAGACAGGAATCTTAAAAGATTAGCTACCAACCAACAAGGGATTTATTTATTTTTAAATTTCAAAAGTATTTTTTAAAAAATAAAATTTGTTGTTTGTTTTTTTAAAATTAATTATTTATATGTTTTCAGATTATTTTAATGTATTGATATCAAAAATAAATATAAAAATATAAAAAATATTATTTTAATATATTTTAAAATAAAAATCACTTTAAAAAATTACTAGAGATAAACTCCGAACACTTAAAAGATGAAAGGATACTTCGAGGTGGAAGGATAGAGGCCAAATGGCCAATGCGTTGCAAATGGTCTCGAATCCAAACCTAAACCTTGGAAAATCATGGCTTCATTTCATGCTAGCCAGTTGGTTTCCATCGTCTAGATGAAGCCCACCGGTCTCCATTGAAAAATGGTAATAAATCTGGAGCCAATAAAAACGAACTAACTTCTACTTATTATTAAAAAAATAAAAATGAAAAGGAATTAGTTTTGAAGAGTATTGCGACGAAGCCAGAAAGCATATGTTGCTGGCTCACCAATGGCAATGAACAAACCGTCGTTTTTTTTTTTTTTAAAAAAAAAAAACAGATATTTGCTAAAAAATAAAGAGCTTTAATTCGTAGCCACATGAAGTAGTGTCTATACTCTGCCAAGTGCCCTAACTTGACGCAGATATTTCTATGCATGTCACAAGCATGAAGACAGCCTCGTGAGCCCCTCGTATGAAAGGTACATCGACCAAGTAATATCACCTTCATGGTAAGAAACCTCATAAATTCCTTTTACTAATATCACCGTCCTAATTTTTCAACGAGCGGCTTAAATTTCCTAAAAAATATTTGAGATTTTTTTATTGTTATTAAATTAAAAAATAAAATTGTTTTGAATTTTCTTCTATTTTATTAACGTATCTTATCTTAATGAACTCAAGGTTTTTAATTGAAATCAGTGTTTTTATCTTTTTTTAAAAATATTTTACAATTGTTAAAACAATTTAAAAAATATCAAAATACCATTTTCATATTTTTCATATTTTATGTGTGATTGAAAGCTATAAAAATCATAAATGTAATAAAATCATGTTCAAAATCTATTTAATTTATTTTAAAAAAATTAAATTGAATTTCAATGAACAATTTATTATTAGCATTATTATTTTTGTATCATGTACATAATAATTAAAAAATAAATTATTAAATTCAAATAAAAATTTAACTATATCAAAACCAAAAAAATAAATGAATCTAGTAATTGTATCTTAAGTGCCAAAAAAACCAAAGAAAAATAAAATATAGAAAGGGATCAAGCCTAACAACACCCACCAATAATAGGCGAGACATGCATGGGCCTACAAACCAACCAAGTCCACTCAATTGACCTAGTTTTTTTTTATATATATATATATATAAAAATATAATAAATTACTCACCGCTTAAACTTATAACCTCGACTTCAACCCTCGCACTAAACACTCGAATTACAGGATAAAGTTATTAATCAAATAATTTTTTTTAAAAATATATCAACTTGGTTTAGTATTCATGTAGAAAATTAAACTAGTATAGTAGAATAATGACATCTTGTGCTGGCGATTTCTCATCAAAAGGTTGTGTTAGTGTTCACGTGAGCATCTAAATCCCATCATTTGGGATCTATTTAGCATAAACAAATACTCTGCTTTTGTTTATGTACTTTCTTCGAATGGCCATCAAATGTCATCTTCAAGCTTAATTGGCAGGCAGGCAGCCTCTCGGGGTATTTACCAATCGGTCACAGAAGCGTGCAAACCGAGGATTGAAAAGCAGCCTCGGAGTGAGAAATGCAGAAGCGTTAAATTTCTCGCTTCAATTTTCTTTCCTTCGTCTCTTCTTTCTTTCTTCTCTATCAACCAATGATATAGCTTCAATCAACCTTTTGCATCGGCTGCATCCCTTGCAGAAAGCACTGTTGCAAGCCATCATGAAGTGGGGATAGTTGGAGAGTTGGTGTCATGATTTTTAAAGTCATTTTATTTAAAAATATATTAAAATAATATTTTTTATTTTTAAAAAAATATTTTAACATTAATATATCAAAATAATTTAAAAATATCAAAAATAATTTAATTTTTAAAAAAACTTTTAAAACATAAAAACAAATAACAATAATTAAAAAAAGATGCGCATGTGGGGTGGGTGGCATAACAACGTTCGATATGTGGACCGTCCATGTGCAAATTCATGGATTTCTTCTCTCACATAGTCAAGATATGTACTGTGAATGAGGCCGGTGAAATTGATGCTCCGTTGCAGGCTATTGGAGAGCTGCCTGGCTAAATTCTACCCGCTAACTTTGACCAACAAAAGGTTAAAAGATGCAACAAAATCACATGATATATTATCTCCTTTACAGAAAGCGAAAAGCCTACAGTCTCCTTCGTAAAAGCCTAGTTATTACATCATCTGACAAGTTTCAAATCTTGCCAAATACATAGCCAATCTACCATTACCAACGTGCTGGTTCAGAAATCCAGATTCCGGCGTCCACATTTTTGACGCGGGTCAAGGATATGATTTCAGCTATTCCGTTACTCTCACACAAGCACACGCAAAATAAAAAAAATAAAAAATGAGGAATTGATGTTGAAGCAAAAAATACATTGAGGTGAAATATCACAGTGTAATATTAAGTAAATCTTGGTATTTTTAAGTGCAACTTAATAGTTGACATAATAATATTTAGTAAATGTTGGGGTTTTGTAGACTGTGCTATTTTTTGTAGCGTGATATAATTAAATTATGTTATTTTTTATAGCGCAACATAGTTAAATTGTGATATTTCTAGCTCAATCAGTCAATCGGTTTTTAATTGTCAGTGAAATTAGTTGACCGGTTCCAAAAATAACAATAAAAATCTTAAAATTACCAAAATTAGGGGACCTGACCTAACAAATTTTTTGATATCTAAAGATCTAAAGGTTTACGTAGCGACATAGTGGATACAATAGAGAAAATGACCTCCAAAAACTCCTATAAAAATTTAAGTGTGGTCCGATAGTTGGATCAAAGGTTATGATCTTTTGACCTATTATTCTGATCTGGCACGGTCAAACCTTTTATTGAGCCCGAATTTGTTTTATTAGTCCATAAAATACATCTACTAGGTCATCTACATAATCTATTTGGGGCATGTTCTTATCTAATAATTGCAGACTCACATCTGACTGCTTAGAATCACCAACTAATATATGAACAATAACTTTTTAAAATTTTAATTGGAGTCTATTTTTTAGTTTGTAGGTTTGAGAGAGACAATTTCAACTCATAAAACATATTTTGAAAAAAAACTTCATAAAATTATAGTCTTTATGCAAAATGATCGACCAATTAATACAATTAGATCTAATCGGTTGACCGATTAAGGCAGAAGATTGGAGTTTGACCATGCCGCTCTTCAAAAGAGCAACATTTATTAAATATTGCTGTTTTTAAGCGCGACAATTATCTTATTGTGCTTTAGAATAACAACATCTTGTCTCTTTTAGAAATAACGACATTTAGTAAATCTCGTGTTTTTGAAGTACGACATGGTCAAGCTATTTTATTTCACCAATTTTTTTTGAAACGGTGTTATTTTATCAAAACTTTTCTTTTACTAGGATAACTTTACAAAAAAAAATCCAAATATATCAATTTTCTATTAGAGGTGGGATGTTGATATATGTTCAAATTTTTATACTGTATAGTTTAAGTATTTTATCTTTTTTAATTGTAATTATTCCAAAAAAAAAACAAACAATACATGCAGCAGATGAAAATAGCATCTCTAGAAAATTTAGTACCAGGGCAAAATCGATATAAATCAGCTTAAACTATTAAATAATAACCTAATATATTATGTATATTAACTATCACCCCCTTCGTCTTCATGCAATGAGACTTTACCTTAAAGATTTGCATAAGAATTGATTATGATGTTGGCTGATTTTGATGAATTCCGACGTAATTATGGTATAGATATTGTTCCATCCTCCACCATACTATCCCAAATCAAGAAAAAGTCAAAGAAAGAAAGAAAAGATCCAAGCATTCTCTAGAACATTAAATCAACAGATTAAGTAAAGGTTCGATAATAATATATAAATAGAGCCCAGAATTGAGTGACATGATCATGTAAAATCAAGCCCTTGAACTTGCTGGAGCCGCCGCTACAGCACCGACTTGTCTATCATTTTCCCAGGAATTAAATTACTCGAGACTCCCTACTTGGCCTACCTGTTATCATGCATGAAAGAAAAATATCTCAATTATTTTAATTCCACCCGACAATGATTTCCACGTGTCAAGATCTAATCATTTAGGACACCAAACTTGTTCGATCTTTAACACCCAACATGGTATAAAAACCCTCTTCCCGTCCCTCACTTTTACCCTCACTCCATTTCTTGATATTCAGCTCGTCTCCTTTGCTGAGCGTGCTTTGTGCTCCTCTTCTATAACAAAGCATTTCTCGTAGAATGCTCTTCTTTTGAGATCCCAAGAAAAGAGAAGGAAAACCCTGCTTGCTAAAGCCCTTTTGGTCTTCAAAGCTTGAAAACAGAGTTTCTTGCTCGGCTAGCAGCAAGAGATCCTTTTTTTTTTTTTCATTGGTGAGTTTTTATGAATTTCTTGATGGGAACTTATCGTACTTCCTTTGCTCTCGGAGAAACTGGTCGGTTTGTTTCTATCATAATAGACATTGCTAGTTTTCATAGTGCTCTGATATTGGAAGAGGCATGATAGCTTCCCGGCGAAGTTCTCTTAATTTCTCATCTACATCTGCTTAATCTGGCGTTGGTGATCAAATTGGAACAAAAACTAACTCTATATTAAGCTTAAAACATTCATGAATCAGCAATCAAGAATCACCACGATTCTTCAATTTGTTTAAGCGTTTGTTAATTGAAGTTATTTAATTAATTAGCTCTCTACCATTTTTATTTTTATTTTCCTTTACTGCCTCGATAAATTTGTTTAAGCTTTTGTTAAATTAAGTTATTTAATTAACTAACTCTCTACCTATTTTATTTATTTTTTTTCCTCTCCTGCCTCAATACTGCCATTTTGAAGCTTTCTTCGAGCTCCTTTTGCTCTCAAATCATAATCATCAACTTTGTCACTGTCATAACCCAATTTTTGACTAACTTCATTTTTCCTTTTTAAAAAAAAAACCATATACAAGAGTTTTGTTTCGGCTTTTGGATGTGAAATTTTAAAGATTGTTTTTGTTCTTGAATCCACAGGAAAAAAGGCTTTACAGCTTAAAGTGAACAACGAACAAACAGAAATGGAAGTATGAAACCATTGTGGTCCTCTGTCTTTACTGCTCCCCACAAATCCACCCTTTCCTTTATTTTTAATTTCCTTTTGAAGTCCTTTCTTTATTGTGTATTTTCACAGAACTCCTCGAATTCTATCTAATTTTCGAACAACACCCCCACAGAAATCCGAGAGGGATGCTTTTGTTCTTTTTCACAGGTTCACGAAGCATAAAAGGCTAAAACCCTGACTAACCGAAAACTCCAAAAACTTAGATTTATTTCGCTGTCCTATCCCCAAATATAAATTTATATGTAATTTTTTTTCCTAATACTGATTTAACATCTATTTTTTCTTTTTGGAGATACTCAAACATCCCTTTAGATTTGCTTCTTTGTATTTTTGAATCAGTACTTCGGAAAGTAACGTAAAAGATTAATTGGTTTCTAGTTTGTATATATTTTATGGTAAGTGAGAGAAGGAAGGAAAGACAGAAATGATGAGGATTGCAAGAATCCAACAACAGCAGCAACTGAAGTGGATACGTTTGTGGAAGTGGGGTGGAAGGATTTTCAACAATTGTCGCAGAAACCATCGAAATGCTCAAACTAGCATCCTTAGAAATTACCCTTTTCCTCGCATTACCTTCCAATCCAAGAATCACACAACCCCTTTAGGATCATATTTAGTAGGCAACCATTTTATACCCTTTTGCATTTTTAGGTCACTCAAGCTTCTTGGATTTGGGTTGGTTTGGTTTCTTCTTCTTACTATTTTTTTTTGGCTATGCAGTAACTAAGTGCAAGACAGCAACAATGACGGTGACACCAAAGATTTCAATCAATGATGGGAACCTTCTGGTTCATGGGAAGACAATTTTAACTGGAGTTCCTGATAACATTGTTTTGACTCCTGGCTCTGGTGTTGGACCTGTTGCTGGTGCTTTTATTGGTGCCACCGCTTCTCATAGCCAGAGTCTCCATGTTTTTCCTGTTGGGGTTTTAGAGTAAGCATCTCCTTTCATTGCTGATGATGTTAGAATAATCCATATATATATATTAATTTCGTTTCAAAAATCCTGCAATAAATTAGAAGTTAAAAAAGAAAAAGAAAACATGTTGTGTTTAGTTAAATTTTTGCTGTTGAATATAAGACATAATGGCTTGATGCCTGCGGATGGTTTGTTTTAGTTTTACATTTAGTCACGTGGACTAAGACTAAGTAAATAGTTTGATGATGGATATGTGGATGGTTTTTGAATTCCTGGAGACGCTCACATTCAATTTTGGTGGCAGGGATCTTCGTTTTATGTGTTGTTTCCGATTCAAGTTATGGTGGATGACCCAGAGAATGGGGAAGTGTGGGAAAGATATTCCTCTGGAGACTCAATTCATGCTAGTGGAAAGCAGGAATGGCGGTGAAGGAGTTGATCAAGATGATGCACAGACAATCTACACCGTCTTCCTTCCCCTACTAGAAGGCCAGTTCCGTGCTGTACTGCAAGGCAGCGACAGGAATGAGATGGAGATTTGCCTTGATAGCGGTGAGTTGATTAAAAGTGTCTGGTGTAAACTTATACGCACCTGCCCATGAGTGTAATCCTTGTTAATCTAGTCTCATTCCATCGGCTGGTATTGAATGAGACCACAACACAGACTTATGGGTTGTACCTGTCATTAGTCACCATATTTCATATGGCAAAAACTACTGTTAGTTCAGTCCCATCCTGCTGGCCATTAGTGAAGCAGACTAAATTCTGAAATTCTGGGTCGGAGCTCATGGATGCGAACATTATCAGGCTGGAGAATCAATCAATTACTCCATTCAAATGAATCAATTTTACGGAGTACATTTCAATTGGAAGAAATAGATAGAAAGGAACGAGTTCGAAAGAGCCGAAACGACATGTTTTTTTTTCGTGGTTTGGTTTGGTTTTGCAGGGGATAGTGCTGTTGAAACCAATCAAGGACTTAACCTGGTCTACATGCATGCTGGGACTAACCCCTTTGAAGTCATAAACCAGGCTGTCATGTGAGCTCTCGACTTTACCTTAATCCAAACTTGCATCGAGTTTCAATTTTAGCTTGTAATCACCATTTTCCTAACAACTTATGAAAACAGGGCTGTGGAAAAATATATGCAAACTTTTCTTCATCGGGAAAAGAAGAAGGTAAGTGATTTTTTTATTTTTTGAGTATGTTAAACTCAATTTTTAATCAAGAAGTTCGGTTGTAAGTTCATCATTTCAATCTTATGTTGTGTTCTGTTGATCTTGTGCAGCTGCCCTCTTTTCTTGACTGGTTTGGCTGGTGTACCTGGGATGCCTTTTACACGGATGTCACCGCTGAGGGTGTTAAGGAAGGCCTTGAGAGGTAATTCAGAAATAACATGGGAGATTGAATTAGATCCTGATCATAAATGACATAGAGACTTGGATCTACCAACACTGAGATTGAATGACTAAATTGGTTCCTATTGTGACTGCAGTCTGTCAGAAGGAGGGACTCCCCCACGATTTTTGATCATTGATGATGGTTGGCAACAGATCGAAAATAAAGCAAAGGAGGATGCTAATGTTGTTGTACAAGAAGGAGCACAGTATGGACTCTATATTTCTCTCTTACACAGGCACACACTCGTGGAGATGGCCCAAGTGTCGGGATGCTAAATGAAAAGTTAAAAATAATAATAAAAAATATATTATTTTAGCTTTTTAAAACTTATTTTACAAATAAAATGCTCTTTTTTTTCATTTTTCTTACAAAAATATCATTCCTACATATATTGCAAAAATGATAAAATAATATTTATTATAATAGTGTTTTTTTTCTTTGATTTTTTTAAATTTATTTATGAGATTATCTTGATTTTATGAATTATTATAGGTTTGGTAAGTTTACTTGGGTTAACTTGGTTATTTTTTATTGTTATTTTTTAATTGATTTTTTTAAAAAAATTTATCTTTTAATGATGGGACAATTGAGAATCATTTGAGTCATTTTTAGACTTGTCAACTCTCTTGACAATGAGTCATGTCAAGTTAATAAATCAAATATATTACTAATTTTACTTTTCTAAATAGCATCTTCAATGAGAGATGCTCTTAGGCATAATGCGCATTAGCTGGGAAACTTTTCTAGAATAATATTTACCCATTTTGATGTTATCGTGATTTTGCTGATAATATCTAAACACTTGAGTGCTTGCAACTTTCTTTGTTGAAGATTTGCAAGTAGGCTTACTGGAATAAAGGAGAATTCAAAATTCCAGAAGAACTGTGAAAAGAATGAGCAGGTGATTGGACTAAAGCATGTTGTGGACGATGCTAAGCAATGCCACAATGTGAAGTGAGTGATCTTAGTTCTATTTCTGTATCAACTATTTTTCTACTGTACCAGCGGCGCACTTTCATGAAAAATTTTTCCTTAATAAAGAAGGGTTGTCTACAGTTTCCTTTGGTGCAGGGGATGTTAGTATCATGCATCCACAAGATAAAGAAGGGAAGAGGATTAGCTGAAAGCAGGTTATAATTTTTTTAATTCTCATCTCATTTTGCTTTATTTTCTGTTACAGGTGTGTTTATGTATGGCATGCTTTGGCTGGTTACTGGGGTGGAGTTAAACCAGCGGCTGCTGGTATGGAGCATTATGATACTGCACTGGCTTATCCGGTTCAATCTCCTGGTGTTATAGGCAACCAACCTGACGTTGTTATGGACAGCCTATCAGTTCATGGCCTTGGTTTAGTGCATCCAAAGAAGGTTTTCAACTTCTACAATGAGCTCCATGCCTATTTAGCATCATGTGGAGTTGATGGAGTAAAAGTTGATGCTCAGAACATTATTGAAACACTTGGTGCTGGCCATGGTGGAAGAGTGTCTCTCACCCGTAGCTATCACCAAGCTCTTGAGGCCTCAATTGCAAGAAACTTCCCTGACAATGGATGTATTGCCTGCATGTGTCATAACACTGATGGAATCTATAGTGCCAAGCAGACTGCTGTAGTGAGAGCTTCTGATGATTTCTATCCTCGGGACCCTGCTTCCCACACCATCCATATCTCCTCTGTGGCTTACAACACTCTTTTCCTTGGAGAATTTATGCAACCAGACTGGGATATGTTCCATGTAAGTGAAAATGAATCAATTCTGTTCCTGTGAGGTCATCAATTTTTGTCCTGATTGTTTTATATATCACTCTTAGGGGGGCTGCAATTAGTTTTGATATAGTTTTCATCTATGTAACATGAAATCCATGGTTTGCAGAGTTTACACCCGGCTGCAGAGTATCATGGGGCTGCTCGTGCTATTGGTGGATGTGCAATCTATGTCAGGTATTCTTTTTGTTGTTAAAATTATCATCTGTTTCCTATCATTCGAAAATATGAAACATATCACAAAATTCTGACATGGAAATGTACTCTCACGCGATCCTGTGCAGTGATAAACCAGGGAACCACAACTTTGACCTATTGAAGAAGCTGGTCCTCCCTGATGGATCTGTCCTCCGTGCCCAACTTCCAGGCCGGCCAACACTTGACAGCCTCTTTGCTGACCCAGCAAGAGATGGAACTAGGTGTGTTATTTCTTCTTTGCATGATGGTCATCTCTGTTTTTTACATGCTCCTTCATTTAAAATCCTCATCCTGGATATCATTTTTGCAGCTTACTCAAGATCTGGAATGTGAACAAATGCACCGGTGTAGTAGGTGTCTTCAACTGCCAAGGTGCGGGGTGGTGCAAGATTGAGAAGAAGACCCGCATTCATGATGAAACTCCAGGTACTCTCACGGGCTCTGTTTGTGCTAGTGATGTTGATTGCATTGCTCAAGTTACTGGTGCAAAATGGAATGGGGAAACCGTGGTGTATGCCTACAAATCAGGTAATTACTCGACTTGTCCTTCCTAATATAAATTGACTCCTAAAGAGTTTAAATGTTAGCTATGCAATTTAATATGCTAGCCTTGGCCCTCTCTATATGAAAGGAAATTGAGCCTTAAAGTGAGCTCCTAATGTTGAATGAATTGTGTATTAGAACATGACAGGAAGGGGTTATCTTCAATTTCTGGTAGATCAAGGCTCAATTTTCTTCAGAGTTGGTAAACAATGCCTATGAAACTTCCGGGTTTAAATCATGTTAACGTGTTCCTGTGCCTTTTGGATTACAGGGGAGTTGGTTCGGTTGCCTAAAGGTGCTTCAGTGCCAGTGACACTAAAAGTTCTTGAATATGAACTCTTCCATTTCTGTCCTATCGATGTGAGTCTTTCTCAAACAGATTTTTTTTCTTTGCTGTTGCTGTATTTTAATTAGACAACTATATTCACTGAATGATCATACTATCAATGATGCAGGATATCGCTTCCAACATTTCATTTGCACCAATAGGCTTGCTTGACATGTTCAACTCAGGTGGTGCTGTGGAGCAGGTTGAAATCCACATGACTTCTGACAAGGCGCCAGAGCACTTTGATGGTGAAGTCTCCTCAGAGCTGACTACTTCTCTCAGTGAGAACCGGTTTCCAACTGCAACCATTGCACTGAGAGTCAGGGGCTGCGGACGGTTTGGTGCCTACTCTTCCCAGCGCCCTCTAAAATGCACTGTGGGCAATGCTGACACTGACTTCAATCATGACTCTGCCACTGGGCTACTGACCCTGACTCTCCCTGTAGCAGAAGAGGAAATGTACAGATGGCCTGTGGAGATACAGGTTTAAGCAGATTGAAGTAATGACATTTTATTAATATCAAGTGGAATATCACCATTTTTAGGAGGGGTGTCCCTGCATGTAGGTAGGGATGATGGCGCCTGACTTGCGAAAGTGATGGGTGTGCATAGCATGGAGAGAGAGACCCCCTTGCATTGATGAATAACCAATGGGCATGATATTGCTGTATTCCATTTATCAATAATAGAAGTTCCTTTCCTTTTATATTTCCACTGTGCTTCCTGTTTATTATCTTAGACTGTGTTTGATTTTCAACAGCAAGGTAAACTCTCTATCGAACTGCGGGCCGATAACAAAATTGGGCCGATAACAAAATTAGAAATGAAGTTTTTTGTACAGTAATTTTTATATGTTTTTTAATTATGTTTTGTAAAATTTTATTTGTATTTGTGTTTTAAAATTACTTTTAAAAAAAAAATAATTTTTTTTATTTTAAATTGATATATTTTTGATATTTTTAAATCATTTTGATGTGGTAATATCAAAAATAATTTTTTAAAAATAAAAAAATATAATTTTGATGTATTTTTAAGTAAAAAAACATTTTGAAAAGTAACTGCAATAACACTTCCAACAAATATTTTATACATATTTTTTTACTATACATAAACTTTAATTATAATTTTTATCAAACATTTAAATCTAACTAATCATAATTAAATATTTTTTTTTTAAACTACAATTACAAAAATTATTTTAAAAATAAACACTCTTGATTGCCATGTTAACTGCAATTAGCCCATTCGTTGCTAAGAAAATGTGACAAAACAGAGGCGATGTGGATATGGGTTTAGAAAATCCACAATCCGAAGTTAGAAAACATATAATATTTTTTTTTTTGACAACATATTGATGATATTAGTTTAATAGTTTGAATAACAAAACTCATAATTCAGGTTAGAATTTTATTTAGTTTAATAACTTAAAAAAATTATTTTTTACCTAAATATATAACAAAAAAGATATAAAACATTTTTTTTAAAAAATAAAAGATAAAATTAAAAAAAAAAATGTCAAATGCATAGGTTTGACTTTAGTGGCCACATGCATCTAGGCCTTTAAAAAAGGAGTGTTGTCTGCTTGCTGTAAGAGACGACACGTCACATGTTTGCACAAATTCTAGCCACAACAATTGTGACTGGAAATCGAGACAACTTCTTGTCTTTTAAGAACTCATTTGCCCCTAAAAATAACTAATAAAAACCTCTTGAACTTTTAAAAAATAATTTATCGACCTATAAAATGGTTTAAAACACAAAATCAAACTGGGTAATATTTTTCTTTCTCGACCTTTATCTGTTTTTTTAGGCAACATTGAAGTTTAAAATAACCAACATCAAACTCTTCTCGTTGAATGGAACTCGTTGACACTGAAATCAACTGTTTTAGTTGCTGAAATTAGTGTTATCCAATACTTTATATTTCATTGTTAGAATTCAATAACTTTCTCTCTCCTCTCTCTAAACCAGTAACTAAAACAATAAGGAAAATGAGCTTTTGAATCAAAATTAAAATTACAAAAACTATAGGGATTTTCAAGCGAGAAAAAGTAAAAGGACTAAAATAAAGTTTTCCTTCAATCTTTTTATTAGCAAATATATTTCTCTTTGTTTTACACTTTTATCTCATTTGTTTTAGTTTTGTCATTCCTTAACAAATTTTGACATATTAGTTATTAATATATCTATTAAATGTTGTAATTGAAAAAAAAAACATTAGGATGAAAAAAAATGGTTAGTGTAGCTACAATAAAATACCTAGGGGTTCTAGTATATTAAGCAATTATATATATATATATATATATATATATATATATATATATATATATATATATATATATAAAATCACACCTATAAGGCTAGCCTTTTAGATTCTCAACAAATTCCATCTACTAAGGATATTACACCTTTATAATAGATTCAAAACATCTTGGTTCATTAGATATTGTGATACCTAAACTATATTTTTATCAATTTACCCATAATTATTAATTAAAACAAAATCTACAAGAGATTAGGAATACAATATCCATACACTCATAATTTAATGTGGATTCACATTGTAAATTTACCATTTTACCCTCCACAATTGAAATCATATAACTAACTTACAGATGTAAAATTGTCTTTTTCATGAAACCCATTTGTCATTACAAGATTTAATACAGATAGAATGGTCTTTTAGCTTTTTATTTGCACAGTATAATGTACAAAATACCCTTGAAAGTTAAACTTCTTTAACTCTTTGGGCGAGGGCATTTTAGGTTTTTAAATTTTTTTAGGACAATGTAATTACTACAGTACCCTTAAAATATAAAAAACTATTGCTTAGGTCAAGGGCTTTTTGGTCCTTTTGTTATGGTTTTTCTATCAATATCATATAGGGTTAGGGACACGTAAGTATTTTGATAAATTAAATAAAAAAAGAGAAAAATTGTTAGTGTATACAATGCACACGCTAGCATGTAGAGGCACCTGTGCCTTTTGAACAGCATGTGCAACACCTCTCAGTGACAAAAATAGGCAACTGTTATCTCCACTGATGGTTCATATAAAGGTGCATCCATGAGGGTGATGCATGTGAAGCTTCTCGTGGTGGTTAGGCGGTGTTTGAATTTTTCCTCCCCCTTCTTTTCTCTCTATTCCCCTCGAAAAAAGTGTTAGCCCAACCAAGAATAATAGTTGTCCTCTATTTTCTTCTTATTCCAATTGTGCCATTTATTCTTTTGATTGCTCTTTATTTGTTTTGAATATATATATATATATATATATATATATATATATATATATATATATATATATACACACTTTAATTTCATCCCATAGAATTTTATTATATTTGGTATTTATATCAAGTTTAGTTCTCATTTTTTTATTGTTGTTTTTTATTTTTTTTCCAATCACATCCCTTATCATTTGATTTAATTTAATTTTTATGTCAAGTTTGACACTCATTCTTTTAATTTATTTTTTCCTTGGTTCTTTTTTTGGAATTGGTTTTTGTTTTTTCAATTCATTCATTCAATATTTGATTTATTTATAATTGAGTTTTGTTAATTTTTTCGACACAGTAATCCCGATCTCAAGACTCAGGTTACAAGTACAAAATTTTAACCCAGATCGATATCGATCTTTGTTATGTCTTTTTATCACTAATTTTATTTTTAATTCATCATTTAACATTGAGTTTATTAAAAATAAGAATCTCTATTATTTTTTCTTGTTTTAATTTCTATGATGATAACTTGGCCTCACGATCCGGGTCACATATTTGTCATGCAAGCTTGGAATTGTTTGGTGCTTTTATATCATTTTTTTTTATATTTTTATGTCAAAATTATTTCTTATTCTTTTAATTGCTTTTTTAATCTTTTTTAAAAATTAATTTTCATCTTTCAGTATTGAATTGTTGAGGATTGAGCTCTGTTACTTTTTTTTTTTTTAATGTGGTCAACTTTGTTTCATGTCCTTAATCACTAGTGTGGGATGTTAGTCCAAGTTGACATTAGTTTTTTTTCAGTATTTTTTACACCAATTTATCTCTCTATTTCAATATTTGACTTCGAGTTTATTAATTTTTTATTTTTTCTTTATTTTTTTTATGAGAATGTTCCAGTCTTATAATCCTAATCACAAGTTTGCTATGCTAATTTGGATTGGATCTGAGCATTTTTTTTTTATTTGTCAATTTTTTTTTATCTCCATCCTTTAACATATTAGGGTTTATAACTTAGCTTCATAGTTTTTTTACTTTAAAACATGCTCACAGCGCTTTAACATCATTTTTTGGGTTATGAAAGAAATTAAATAGGCCCAGCAAAATACATCTTTCACTTGAATATATATATATATATATATATATATATATATATATGTTGTTAAACCTACTCGAAGCAAGATTTAAGTCCTCAGGGGTCGACTCATAAAAAACATATATTTTTATAGAAAAAAAGCTTATGGGCTGAACACAGGCTTATAATGCCAACCCATTTATGTCCTCGTGGACTCTATAACATAAAGTCCAAACAAAACCCTAATAAATTTCTCAATTCTCATCAACGTTTCTCGGCTCCCCTTTCATTATAAAACCTTACTAGGAAGGTGCCTCTGCAAATTTGCTCTCTGCTTTTGCTTCCGATACTTCATTTATTCTCTCTCTTTTTTTTTTATCTTCCTCTTTTTGATCTATTATCATACTTTTTCCTTCTTCTTTTTTTGGTTTTACTCTGTTCTCATAATAAAACCTTTTTTTGATTAATTGTAATCTTCCTCTGCAAAACCTTGGTTATTTTATCTTCTTTTATCAACTTTTCTTCAACTTAGACTAGTTTAGGCTAGGTCGAGTCGACTTACCGAGCCACTCCAAATTTATAACTATAACAAACTATGCATGAGAAACTATATGGGCTCCATTAATGGTAACGAGGTCCAACAAGTCTCTTCTAAATTATGAATGATGATCAATGCTGATACAATTTCTTTTGTATTTATGCCCCATTGTATGGTTTCATAAGTATGTTTAAATGGTTGTTAAATTAGGTAAGTTTTCTCTTTCTTAATGTTTTCTTATCTGTGAAAGTTTCATTGACGTAATGACGAAACAGGTTTTGGATGATGTAAGAAAAATGCATTGCGTTCAACTTTCCCGGCCAGTCCTTTTCTCCTGTAAATAAACAATTAACCCTCTCTCTATCTGGTTTGTCATCATGTGGATTGCTTAGTAATTGATAAAAGTCGATGTTTATGCTCTTAATTGATTAAACTGTCAAGTATGATCATTATACAGTTACATCAGTGCCTTACCTTGTTCAAGTTCCCAATTGTATCTGTGCCTAAAAAATCATCATCTGCTCACTCGAGGGCCCACTAATACAGATGGCGATCCCAGATGGGATGCTAAGCTGTGTTCCATTAACCTAACATGCCCTTTATCTGGAAAATCATTCCCATAATTTGTCTGGTCATTATTGGTAATAAGAGAGACGATCACAAGTGTGTAGAACTCAACATGGGGGCGCTGGTATTAAAGTCTTGCATTTCATGATTCCATGGAGACTAACACCTTAGAAAGTTTAGTCATCAACAAATGTTCTCTACACCAAAGTTATTCCCCTCCACTACTCTAGACAAATGGAGTACGAAAGCATCAAGTTAGCCATATCTACATACATTTTAAGGTCAGATGACGACCATATCAAAATCTGACACGTACCCATCCTATAAACCCACATGCAAGAGACAATTATATTTACTCCCAGTTCAAACCCTAGCTAGAATCATATCGCGTTGATGTACACCCACACACGAAATATACACCCCTCAGTGTCCCCAGCTCCTCTTGATAACCTTGTTTGCAAGAACTAACAACATATGCAATGAACCATGTGAGTGCCATCAGCAGCAGCAGCAGCAGAGCGAGTAGTATGAGGAATATTTATGGGCACATGAGAAAAATTATGGATAATTACCAGCAATCTTTCGTGACCAATTCTAAGCAGTTTGATATCATGTTGAAAAGTGTGAATTCTATATATAATTCTTAATGTTACAGACTCCCGTGTAGAATCCTGAGTACGCAAGGTGGGATGCATGCTTGTAACCATGCAAATATGTACAAGAAGCTAATTATAGATGTTAATATGAATGCAATTTCCTTGTAATCAATCGTGAATTAGTTTCAGTTTGTATCTGCTTTACACTCTTAATTGTGACGCCATTGATTAATAATCATCGCTTTTGTGTGTGCACACACGCAAGGAATCAAATATCAAGATAGATTTTCATGGTTTCTTCAAACAAAAACGAAAAAGGGGGAATGAGTTATATGGACATTGTTCTTGTCCAATACAGGGTCCGAAAGAGAAATAGTAGACTTGTAAGAATTTTATTTTGCTTTTCCTGAAAACCAACTAGAAGCTGCTGCTATATGAGCAACATGTTAAGCCACGATCGATTAAAAATTAATTCTCATGATTACCCACCGTAATCTTAATTAATCTTCTCTTGCAAATTAATAACAAGCACAAATTGAATTAATGACCGTAAAAGAATCAATATAATCCAAAAACTTAAACTATTAGGTAATATTTTAAAATATAATTTGTATTATTCTCGAACATATCTCCTTAAACTTTGAGTTTAAAACTTGCATAAGTTCATATTACCTTATACTTAATTCACTACAACATTTAACAGTATTACTAACGGAATTTTTTCGTCGGCATGAGATTACCATTCCGTCGGTGAAAATTTTACCGACTAATTTATTGACGGAATACGTCCATCGAAATAACGTTTGTCGGTAATTCCATCATGATCTATTGTTAATTCTATTGGTAAGAAAAAAAATTGATGGTTTTATAGACGAAAAATGAGTGCCAAAATTCCCTTGATATTTTTCTCGGGAAAATTGTCATATAACAAAAAAAATACCATATGCAATTCCGTGGGTGATTATTTAAAAATATTTTTTTAAAAAAATCTATTTAAGAAAACTAGAAAATAATTAAATTAATATAAATCAACAGTCTATAATGCTCATAATTGAGTTGCTTGGAAAAAAGAAGAAGAAAATCAATTCAAAAAATTTACAACAAATAAATAACACAAAAAAATAAAACAAAAAAATCCTACGACAACATTCATACAATTATTAAGAATAAAAAATTTAAAAATAAAATAAAAAACAAATATAATAAAAAAACACAAAAAAAAGAAGAAAGAAAAATCTTACCTTAATGTAATTGCAAGTAAAGTTGAGAAGAGAAAAATAAATAAATTCATAAAGGATGTTTATTAAAAAAAAAATATGGGAAGAGAAAAGAAAAAAGAGAAGAAGACATACCTGAGAGTGGAGGAGAAGAGATTGAGGACAAAAGAGAAGAGAAAGAAAGAAAGGGATGTTAATGTTTTTTACATAAAGGGAAGAAGAAGAAGAACATGCTCGTTTGTTGTGAAAAAAAAGATTCTATTAATTTATTGGGGTATTTTATCGATGGTTTTATTAACGGATAATTAAATGTTAATATTTCTAACAATTCTATTAGTGATTTCATTTGTAATATTTAATTTAAAATTTTAATTTAATAAAAAATTTTCAGAATCCGTCAAATATCACCGACAACTTTTCAATCCTTCGGTGATTCCGTCTATAATATTTAATTTAAATTTTCAATTTACTCAAAAAATTTTAGAAACCCGCCAAATAACACCGATGACTTTTTAATCTGTCTATGATTTTATCTGTAAAGAATAAAATTAACAGTGCAATTAGAAAGTGAACAGTTGCAGTGCTCTCTGAAAAATACCCATGGAATATTCCGTCTGTGATTCTCTATGTAATTGATATGATGAACAGTGTTAGGGAGAAGTGAACAATTTGCCAATGATTTTACTGACGGAATTAATTCTGTTGGTATAAATGACATGCCATTGTATTTTTTGGCTTTGTTCTAATTTTTTTCCCACCGTAATTCTCTTGGTATATACCGAGATAATATTTTCGTTGGTAAAATTCACTGTAATTTACTGACAGAAATATTTCATCAATATTTCTGTTTGTATTTATTAATTTTCTGGTAGTGATTTTTATCAAATAAATAGGAATGACGAGATTCAAACTCGTGACCACTCGGTTATTAAAGCTCTGATACTATATTAAATAATCAATTCAGCTTTAAAATTTAAATTATTAAATAAAATTTTAATATATAATTTATATTATTCTTTAAATCGCACTTTATAGATAGACATAAAAAAAAGAAAAAAGGATAAGATAATGGATGCCTGTATAGTTAGTAAAGTTGGGCATTGAACCCATCAAAGATAGGTTATGCCAAATAATGGATGCCTGTATAGTTAGTAAAGTTGGGCATTGAACCCATCAAAGATAGGTTATGCCAAGTGCAGAATTTGGATTTTTATCTTGTGTTGATCAGAATATAATTTGTTATTAACTTTAATACATGGACAACATACAAAAGAATGCATGTAGATTATGCCAAGAGATCCTTTCGTCGTCTCTGTGATCTCTGGTGTCACAAGCCATGCCTCAAAAGTCATGCTCAAGGACACACAACCATCATTTCTCTCCTTCCTTTCTCTCTATAAATATACGAAAAACATCATGACATTTTCTTCACTTCCATACCTCTAAAATTTCATTTCCCATGTAACAATCTTTTGTTATACCTTTCAGATTATCGATCCTCTTTCTTGCAAGAGAAGAAATATCTAGTTATAATGGCCTTACAAAGGGCACTTCTTTACTCATTCTTCATAATCTCCATCTCCATTATTTCTTCCTATAGTTGTTCGCAAGAGGACCCACTTAATAATTACCTTGAAGAACAAGCATCTGGCTATGATTCTCAAGCTTATCCTTCGTATATTGAAGATGGCGGGTTTAAGGACTTAATTAAGCTACGAAGTGATGTTTTAGGTTTGCAGACGTTTAGCAAAGAGGGTAGCAAATCAACTCCAGTTATAACAGTTGGTGTAAGGGACTTTGGAGTTAAAGATGATGGAGGAGACGATACAGATGACACAGAGGTATTTTCTTCTCAGATAGTCAAGCTAGCTTTACATATATATACCACAAATCAAATTACATGATTATATAACTATAATCCATTAATATTATTATAGCATGCATGTATATTCATATTTTATTATAAGCATGTGTACATGTGACCATTTGTTCTTACATTAATTAAGATTTCAAATAATCTTGCTTTTCATTTGTGCAAATTAATGCACTAGGAATTCATGCAATATTTTCTAATCCAGTACTGATTAGCAACTTAATTTCGAGATAAATACTCTTAGAGAATTAATTATTTTACTTTTAAATCTTTAATTTGGTGACAAGAACTGGACCCTAATGAGAGACATGCTTAATTTCTCAGCACTTTCCTAGCTCTGTCTCCTACCAATATTCCTTTTCCACGGCCTTAATTAATTTCTTTTTTTTTTCTTTTCCAAAGAATGCTTGATTCTCTTTTACTTGCTTTGTAGGAATATTGCATACCTTCTATTTATATTTCCTGCAAGTATTAATATAGACTTTATTAATTCTCTCAGACATTTGAAAGGGCTTGGAAGGAAGCTTGTTCTTCCCCTGAAGGTGCTATTATTGTTGTGCCCGAGTACACTTATCGTCTTAAGCCGATTAGATTCCAGGGTCCTTGCAAATCTAATATTGCATTGCAGGTGAGTTTAACTGCATATATAGATATAAATGCATAAATATTTGGAAGATGCTTCCTCCGTGAGACAGATAATTGACCGTTTTTGAGAAACTGATGTCAGGTACATGGAACCATTGAAGCATCTTGTAATCAATCGGACTACAAAAAGGATAGTAGACATTGGCTACTCTTTGATAGTGTTGAGAATTTACTAGTTGAAGGTGGTGGAACTATCGATGGAAATGGGAAGATATGGTGGGAAAACTCGTGCAAAGTCAATAAATCTCTTGTAAGCCATATATATTTATAAGACTCAGTGTTTCTTAATGATAATTTTAGGAGTAATTCTTTCATCTTCTCAATTTTCTCCTGACCAAGAGCAACTGAATCTCTTACTTTTTCTTTCATTACCTGCAGCCTTGCAAAGAGGCACCTACGGTATGTTCCTTGTCTGTATAGTTCTGCAATTTTTTTCTGGCTTTCATCTTATGGTGGTGCGTGTGTGAATTTAATCAAAAGCAGTGTATTTTCCCCTAAAATTAAGCTTTGAGAATTAAGTAAGAGTATAAACTTAAGAAATTGTCATTTGGGAAACTATATGTATGCTTTGCATGCAGGCTGTCACCTTCTTTGAATGCCAGAATTTGATTGTGAAGGACCTCAAAATCCAAAATGCACAACAAATGCATGTTACTTTCAAGAAAAGCAATCATGTTCTAGTATCCAACCTCACAGTCACTTCACCAGAAGAGAGCCCTAACACCGACGGCATCCATATCACAAAGACTCAAAACATCCAGATTACTGATTCAGTCATTGGAACAGGTATGCTGTTATTACCCCCCCCACCCCTCTCTTTCCAGATTCATTCCTTCATCGCATTTTTCTTGACTGTCCTGTGTTCTTTAATGAAGGCGATGATTGTATATCCATTGTAAGTGGATCACATAATGTGAAGGCCACGGGCATAACTTGTGGACCAGGTCATGGAATCAGGTCTGAATTATTAATTAAACACCAAACTTTAACCTTCTATATATGAACTGATATTTTTCTTTCTGGTATATTACTTATTTCCTTTGCTAATATATATGTGTGTGTGTGTTTCTGAAAGCATATATTATATAATATTTCTCTTTCAATTTCCTTTCTATCAATAGTATTGGAAGCTTAGGAGCACATGATTCAAAAGACCATGTTTCAGGAGTTACTGTCAATGGTGCCAAGCTTTCTGGTACCGCAAATGGTGTTAGGATCAAAACATGGCAGGTAATATTTACTATCCTTAATTCACTTTATCAGCAATATCGATGTGCATCGTATGCCATTTAATCAAAATTTAAGCTCAGTTATGATCGTAATTAATATGCAGGGAGGGTCTGGGAATGTAAGCAACATCAAGTTTCAGAATATCGAAATGAACAAGGTCACCAACCCCATTATAATAGATCAAAACTATTGTGACCAGGATAAACCATGCAAACAACAGGTGAAGAACTCTATCCTACAGGATCTTCACAACTAATTAACATTGCCCATTACCCTTAATTTAGTTCTTAAAATGATTTCTTGATCACGGCATGCAGAAGTCAGCACTTCAAGTGAAAAATGTGATGTACAAGAACATAAAGGGGACTAGCGCTTCTGAAGTGGCTATGAGATTTGATTGCAGCAAGGCTTATCCATGTCAAGGGATTCTATTACAAGATATTAATATTGAAAGAGCAGGAGATAGAACGGCCAAAGCTTTGTGCAACAATGTTAAATTAGCTACGTTGGGAGTTGTTTATCCAAAATGTTCTTGATGGAAAAATAAATAAATTCAAGAGAGAGAGAGAGAGTAAGAACAAGGTATGAAAGAATTTCCTAGTGGTTAGAGAATCGAACCTTTTCAAGTGGTTACTTTATTTTGACGTTTCTTTTGTTTTAATTTTCTCAGGTTTCAGTTGGACCTCCATGGATTGTTTATTGTACATGATAGCTAGCCAATCATTGAGCAACTAATGTGTACATAATTGAAGAAACAAATAGTTTATTGTTTTGTGTGTGTATATACGCACATATGTATGTATATTAGAAAAGTTGATTGTTAATAACAAATATTTGTATTTTTTTAATTCCATGAATTATTTTTATTGATCACATTTTTAGTAGAATTTATTTTGTAAAAATCTCATTTATTTAGTGAAGTAATCCCACAAATTATTAAATATTTAACTGTTCATATAAACAATTAACTAAATTAATTTATTTTTTAATCGTTTGATTAACAATTTTGTCTTGTAACTTGTTAACCAGAGTTACGTTGAGGTTGCAAGTTTGAGAATGGAGGCATAGTAACGACAAACGACGTCATTTATCTGGTCATTTGCCCCTTATTAAAAGAAAAGAAAAAAATACAATCACATGGGCACGGGCCTGTCTCTGGCTCCCACTTTTGGTCTTATTAACCAGCCCACCTTAGCTCACGCAAGAATGAGTATTTTTTGTTTTTTTAATTAGCCTTTTAGCTTTTCTTTTTCTAGTCTCATCTTTAATGTTAGGTTTTTAGATAATAATTTTTTCATTTAATATTTTATATATTATAAATTAATTTTTATATTTTTACCATATTATATATATGAAAAAAATTAACTTGGTAAAGTTCATGACTCGATTTGCAGGTTTCTCTAACTTTTTTTTTTTAATTTTCAATCTCATCATTTAATATTAGGTTTTTATAAATTTTATAATTCATTAGAGTTTTAAATTTTTTATCATATAATAAAATAAAAAACTAATTTAACCCGGTAAAGTTCATAACCTATATTACAAGTCTTGTGGGTTGACTAGGATAAAAATGACATGTTTTTTTATTTGATTTTTTTTTATGTAGACATACTTAGTAAATAAGATCATGTTGAAATAACTTCCACATAATTTGATTTAAAATTCAAGCTAAATAAATAGTTAGATCGTGATTTTTCAAGTTTAAATTATTATATTAAATTTAATAATAATGTAAAAAAAAATGACGACATACATATTATTTCTTTACATTTTAAAAATCTTAGATTCAACCCATAATGAAAGTGCAGGTGATAAACTAGTAGTTAGATATTTAAAAAAGTAATCAAGTGAAATATTTTGATAACTTTAATATTTTTTATTGAATAATATCAAATAATAGATTAGATGGTTAAGAAGATTTGCTATTTTATTTGATTTTTCTAATTCTAACCTTGAAATTAGTATTTAATGGAATTTATTTTTTAAAATATATCAAATTAATATAAATTTCATATTAAAATTGTTTAGAATAAATATTTAATTTTAATTAATGTACAAATTACTTTAAAGATATTTATTATGTAAAATTAAAAAACATTCTTGTCATACCAATCATTGGCCTAGCCTAGTGTCATTATTAGAACCATCGAACGATGAGGCTGACCCCTCCCCCATAAAAAAAAAAAAAAAAAGTTTGATAATTTTTTTTTTTCATGTATATGTTCTTGTGAAATTCAAGGTCGTTTAAATTGACCATTTGGCCCCTTGGTAAACGTCACTCCTTCAATCAAGTCCTCACAGTAAAAAAAATAAAATTCCAATTGATGCTAACAGTTTCTGCCAGCTCATCATCCTCTAGTCAAACCCCCACCATTTTTACACAGTTCCAAGCGTTTACTTTAACACCAATACCCTCCATTTCTCAATTTTCCGTCCAAAACTCGTGGCATATCAGTAAATTCACATATCCAGTGTTACCTAAACGCGAAGACGTACCTTCATTTGTTTGGACCCTGTCCGGTTACTGCAGAGGAAAGAAAAGGACCTCTACGAGGAACTACATGATAAAACATCCATTCATGTTTTGCCACGTCAAAACGTCCGACACTTTATGCTTACGTGGCAAGTTCTGAAAGAAGATCCATTCATGTTTTGCCACGTCAAAACGTCCGACACTTTATGCAAGTACTGTAACTTAAATATCTCCAAACTTGCACCTCAACAAGTTCCAGTTTGCACGTTTTTCTCTTTTGGCAGCTTTTTTTATTCTTCTCTAAATTATTTATAAAAAAATACACGAAGAAATGGAGGGGGACGGGCAGTGTGGATCTGTGTCGGCCCTTGTCGTGTCTCTCTCAAAGTGTCGGTGTGTGAATTAAAGCTTTTATAGTCTACTAGGCCTTAATTATTTGTGTGTGGCATCATCAGAACTCCATTGGTCATCAATGGAGGGGCGCCTTTAAAAATAGCTGCTTTCAAGATTTTGTGACTAGGGATAGAGCATTTTGCTTGCTTAAAGGGGCAGTAATGGATCTAGAAGGAGATGATGCTGCCGGGGTTAGTCACATTTTAATCACTTTGCTGAGTGTTACTGGGATTGATAGATAGAAAGTAGACACTCAATTGGTTGGATTGCGATGTATGAAGGGTGTTGTGCATTGCCGCTTTCAGTACCTTTGGGTGAAATGTTTAATGTGATCTAATCGAGACGAAATTTTTGTTCTTTATGCCATGGTTGGATTCTTGAAAGAATATAGAGAGGGAAAGTGGAAGTGGGATTTTGTTGCTGTTCTTGTTTCCTTTAATTAATTATTGTAGATGAAACTATTTCGATGAATTTTATATTCAGTCTACAGATCCAAATGGGATTTAATGTATAGCTCTAAATATGTTTAGCTTGTTTGTCAGGTATCTTTGGTTGAGTGTAGATCATGAGCTATATTTTAGATGCAAACAGCTGAAACTTTTGCTTGTGTAATAATCTAAATCTATCTGCTTGATTGTTAGTAGTTCTTAATTTCTCTCTTTTGTTCCTATGGAAAAATCCGTTGGTTTGCTGCACTTAGAATCAAGGAAGATAGCTCCTCTTTTTTTAATCTAATATATTTGAACTGCTTGGAAATTCTGCTGTCTTTGTGTTTTGCGGGAGCAATTATGAAATCTGTTCCTAGGTGCTTTTTATCTATGAAGTTACTTTTGACTTTGGGTGTTTTGCTTGTTGTTCAGCCAAAAAAAATCCAGGTCTGCCAGATCTGCAGTGATGATATTGGCAAGACTATAGATGGAGAGCCCTTTGTTGCTTGCCATGTATGTGCATTTCCAGTTTGCCGTCCATGTTATGAGTATGAGAGGAAAGATGGTAACCAGTCTTGTCCTCAATGCAAGACCAAATACAAGAGGCATAAAGGTTAGTTCAGCACCATTTGTCTCTGCTTTTGCAATTTATGCTTAGGTAGATAATGTTTCTGTGATACATTTTGTTCTTCATCATCAGGAAGCCCTCCAATTCAAGGGGAAGAAATGGGAGATGCTGATTCTGAAGATGTAGGAAACAAGTCAAACCATCACATATCAGGCGTTCAAGATGAGAAACAAAAGATAGAACGTATGCTGGGTTGGGATTCGAGTTCTGGTCGGAAAGAGCATCTTGCAACCACAAACTATGACAAAGATGGTTCTCTTAACCATATTCCTTATCTGGCTGGTAGACGTTCGGTAGGTGATGCAGCAATTCGTTGCTTCTAGTTTCTCTTCTCCCTTTAATATCAACGATAGTTGTTGATAATATTTATATTTCAGGTTTCCGGGGATCTTTCAGCTGCATCTCCTGAGCGTTACTCAATGGCTTCTCCTGAAAGTGGCATCAGAGGTATGAATATGTACGTACTAATAAAATATCACTGGGTTCAGATTTTAACGTTTGTATTGGACTTTCTGCAGCTAATATAAGGGTGGTGGATCCAACAAGGGATTCTGGTTCATTGGGGTTTGGCAATGTAGCCTGGAGAGAGAGGATTGATGGTTGGAAGATGAAGCCAGAGAAGAATAATGCTCCGATGAGTGTTAGTAATGCACCATCTGAAGGCAGGGGTGGCGGAGATTTTGATGCCAGCACTGATGTACTCATGGATGATTCTTTACTGTAAGTGCCTGAAGCACAGTGTAAAACTGATTCTTTTATGCACACTGTCTCTTTATCATCTGCCTAACAGCATTCACACATTACCTATATGAAACTGTGACTTTTCTTCCCTGTCCTCCTCCAGTTTTTCCGCTCTCGGTTTCTCCCTTTTGGCTTTGCAAATCCAGTGGTTTTAATTGAGATCATATTTGTTTTTTTTTTCCTCGTTGTTTTCTTGTATTCATTCCATTGTTGTAATGCAGAAATGATGAAGCCCGCCAGCCTCTCTCAAGGAAGGTTTCTATTCCTTCCTCTAGGATTAACCCTTACAGGATGGTCATAGTTTTGCGGCTTGTTGTCCTTTGCATTTTCTTACACTACCGTTTAACAAATCCAGTGAGGAATGCTTACGCTTTGTGGCTAATATCCGTTATCTGTGAGATATGGTTTGCAATATCATGGATATTGGATCAGTTCCCTAAATGGCTTCCTGTGAACCGTGAGACATATCTTGACAGGCTATCTCTCAGGTAGTTTTTCCTTTTTCCTATAATCTTGTAAGTTTTAATGTTTTTAAATTTTAATAAAATCCTTAAAAGATTTAACTTCTGGATTTTGAGTGCCTCACAGATATGAGAAAGAAGGAGAGCCATCTCAGTTGGCTGCTGTTGACATTTTTGTCAGTACAGTCGACCCTTTAAAGGAACCTCCACTGGTCACAGCCAATACAGTACTATCTATTCTTGCAGTTGATTACCCAGTCGACAAAGTCTCTTGTTATGTTTCAGATGATGGAGCTGCTATGTTGACATTTGAAACTATGTCTGAAACGTCTGAATTTGCAAGAAAATGGGTTCCTTTCTGCAAGAGATATGATATTGAGCCCCGAGCTCCAGAATGGTACTTTTCACAGAAGATTGACTACTTAAAAGACAAGGTTCATCCATCATTTGTCAAAGAACGCAGAGCTATGAAGGTAGGAAATTGAGGTTCTAGTGAATGATTTTGATACTCATAAACTTAGCATGTATATATTACTTATCTTACTCCAAATAACTTTCTTTCAGAGAGAATATGAAGAGTTTAAAGTTCGTGTCAATGGGCTTGTTGCAAAGGCACAAAAGGTTCCTGATGAAGGATGGGTCATGCAAGATGGTACACCTTGGCCTGGAAATAACATCAGAGATCATCCAGGAATGATCCAGGTTTGTCCAGTTTCAAACTAAACTAAGATTTTCCTCAGTCAGAAATGCCTTCTTAGGATAATTACAACCCACACAAAATTCACAACGTTGATATTTTTTGTGTACTGCACTCCTGTAAATGGCTTTTGGCTTTTCATTTTGCAATCTATAATTTTCTGCTTGCAGTTGAATAATTATGTTTATCCTTCCGTTTCATAACCTTTTTATTCTATTTGCTGATTGTTATTTGGGCTTCACAACACGGAAACTACTGTTTTAAGCAACCTTGCCTTTTTTTTATTGATACTTCTCTTGGATCAATTTTTTCGCGTTAAAATCAACACATGTCATGGTGTCTAATCCTATTTACATCATAATTTGCAGGTTTTCTTGGGCCATAGTGGAGGACTTGACACTGAGGGTAATGAACTTCCACGGCTGGTGTATGTGTCCCGTGAGAAGCGTCCTGGTTTTCAGCATCATAAGAAAGCTGGTGCTATGAATGCACTTGTAAGTTTTCAGTATTATCAATAATGGAACCTATTAAGTTTTTACTACTAACTATTGTGGGTTGTGCAGGTTCGTGTTTCAGCAGTCCTCACCAATGGGCCCTTCTTGTTAAATCTTGATTGTGATCATTACATAAACAACAGCAAGGCATTGAGAGAAGCTATGTGTTTTCTAATGGATCCTAATCTTGGAAGAACAGTTTGTTATGTCCAGTTTCCTCAGAGATTTGATGGGATCGATAGAAATGATCGATATGCCAACCGTAACACTGTTTTCTTTGATGTAAGTGCTCACTGCAATCTTTGGCACAATTTTATCCTCTTGTAGTTTCATGATATAAGTGCCATGCAGAACTATCATTTTACACGTTACAAAAAACTAAAATTCGTACATTTTCCTTGTTGATATTTTGTTGATGCTTATGTGATGTTAGATAAATTTAAGAGGATTGGATGGAATCCAAGGCCCTGTATACGTGGGTACAGGGTGTGTTTTCAATAGAACGGCCTTGTATGGCTATGAGCCTCCTCTCAAGCCTAAGCATAAGAAACCAGGGTTTCTGTCTTCATGCTTTGGTGGATCACGAAAGAAGAGTTCTAGATCGGGTAGAAAGGACAGTAAGAAAAAATCAAGCAAGCTTGTAGACCCTACTTTGCCGGTATTCAATTTAGAAGATATAGAAGAAGGGGTTGAAGGTAAGCATGGCCTTTTATTTTTCCTTAGCTGCTGATCTATCACATCTTCATTCTGCAGACATGGATATCTACTTACATTAGTTGGTGACTAGTCAATAACACATGGGTCTTCTATCTTTAATGATTCAAACTTCATATAATATAGCTTGAATTTTTTTACTTCTATCCATTTTCTAAATGAGAGTGATTTTGGTGGAACTTGTCTTCAGGATAGGGTTTAAAAATATTATTGACACACAAACAAGTTACTTCAGATAGTGGTTTAGTGGTGCTAAATAGATGATAGTCACTTGTCCTGTGGATAGTTATTGGTTACCTCTCCTTTGTGCTTGCAATGCTGATATTTCTGCAACTTTCTTCAAAAGGTACTGGATTCGATGATGAAAAATCATTGCTCATGTCTCAAATGACACTTGAGAAAAGATTTGGCCAATCAACCGTGTTTGTTGCTTCCACCCTTATGGAGAACGGTGGTGTTCCAGAGTCCGCCACCCCAGAGTCTCTTCTCAAAGAAGCTATTCATGTCATCAGCTGTGGATATGAAGACAAGACAGACTGGGGAAGTGAAGTATGTTAACCTTTCTTTTCTCTAATGCTGGTACAATTATTTTCCCAGTTTTTTTAGCCTGTAAATATTGGTGAATGTACTATAAGCCAAAGATTATCACTTCTTCATCCCTCACAAAGAGAGAGGGAGGGAGTGAAGGAGGGTGAGAATTCTATATGCATCCCTACCTGTGGCATGTTGACACATTAATTTTGTATTTCTAATAAACATATTGTTGTTTCTTTCTGCAGATAGGATGGATATATGGTTCTGTTACGGAAGATATCCTTACAGGATTCAAGATGCATGCTCGTGGTTGGAGATCAATCTATTGCATGCCGAAGCGTCCTGCCTTTAAAGGATCTGCTCCCATTAATCTTTCTGATCGTCTAAATCAAGTGCTTCGGTGGGCTTTAGGTTCAGTTGAAATTCTTCTCAGTCGTCACTGCCCCATATGGTATGGCTATAGTGGAAGGCTAAAATGGCTCGAGAGATTTGCTTATATCAACACCACCATTTATCCAATCACATCCATTCCTCTTCTTGCCTATTGTACATTGCCCGCCGTGTGCCTTCTTACGGGAAAGTTCATTATTCCACAGGTGAATATAGTTGCACTTGCTGTTTCTGCTTTAGATTGCTGTATGAAAGTTTTGAAATTATGGAACAACAGAATCCTGACCTAAGAATAATATTTTCTGTTGATGACTACTAAATAGAAATGTAGTTTTCTCCTCTCTTTTTTAGGTTTTATGCAAAGAACTTGTAGGCAGAAAATAACAAGTTTTTTTGGTGATTTCTCTTTTTTAAGTAATATTCCGTGGTGTTTACATGCCTGGTTTGTGTTTTGTGGTATTGCAGATTAGTAACATTGCCAGTATCTGGTTCATATCCCTCTTTCTTTCAATCTTTGCAACTGGTATTTTGGAAATGAGATGGAGTGGTGTTGGGATCGATGAATGGTGGAGGAATGAACAGTTCTGGGTTATTGGAGGTGTGTCAGCTCATGTCTTTGCTGTCTTCCAAGGCCTGCTGAAAGTCCTTGCTGGAATAGATACAAATTTTACAGTCACTTCAAAAGCATCTGATGAAGATGGTGATTTTACCGAGCTATATATGTTCAAATGGACCACTTTACTTATCCCACCAACTACTCTCCTCATAATCAATCTGGTTGGAGTGGTTGCAGGAGTCTCTTACGCCATAAACAGTGGTTATCAATCTTGGGGTCCTCTCTTTGGCAAGCTTTTCTTTGCTTTCTGGGTGATTATTCATCTTTATCCTTTCCTCAAGGGTCTGATGGGACGCCAAAACCGAACACCTACGATTGTTGTGGTGTGGTCAGTTCTCCTTGCTTCTATCTTCTCCTTACTGTGGGTACGTGTTGACCCTTTTACAACCAAGGTGACTGGACCAGACGTTACGCAGTGTGGCATCAACTGCTAGAGGAACAGAACATAATCGTAACCAGAAGGAATAAATTTTCCTGAAGATTTATGCAGATATCCTCAATCGGAAAATCATCACCTTTTGCTCGGGTCTAAATAACCGGACCAGAAAATAATATAGGTTCAATTCGGTGTTATTCTTTACATTTTTTTGTTTTTTCCCCTTCATTTTTTCGACAAGTTCTTTAGCCTCTTGAGTCGATTCACCTCATAAGCTTGTAATCCCAATCCCAAAGTATTTGGCCGCTAGAAATGATACTGTTCATCTCCTCCATGTTGTATGAGATAATTTCTTAAACTTGTATGGCACAAATACCCTTGCTTTATCGTCCTAAAAGTGGGCTAGATTACCTTCATAAGTAGCTAGCAGAGGCCATGGAATGAGACAATTGCAGGTTATCAATGACCACCTGCACAGCATAGCTAAATTTCCCATCTCTCGCAGAAATTGGTTCATTCTATTTGAGGAGTGAATCAGGTAATGCAGAATGAAGAGCAATAACAAATTACACGTACAAATATAAGAATAAATTATATGGCAGTTTGAAATGATTGGAACTCTTCAAGCAGTAGAATAATGGGTTTGGAAATCCAACATGAGTGCTTGAATTAAAAAAGAGAATCAATATTAAGTTCCTGGTTTTAAATTTTGTTTGAGAAAGGTGTTGTAACTCGATTTTGATCCCATTTCGATCACATTCTTAAGAATTCAAAAAACAATAATTATTCTATAATTTTCAATCATTTTACTTGTAGTTTTTATATCGATAAATATTATAAAAAAAAAAGATTATTGAGTAAAACAATAATCATGCAAGGAAAGATGGATAAAAATAAACATAAAGTTTTGCCCCCTCCCCAAGAAATTAAGTGATAAGGATGAAAAAAAAAGGGAGGAGGAGATGAGGGAAGGTTTGAGAAGATAAGAAGAGAAAAATAAGTACAAATATGAGAGACTCGTGCAAGCAAAAACGAGGGGAAAGTTTTTAGAAAGAAAAAAAAAGGAAGAAAAAGATGGAGTGAGAGAAGAGAGAGAGAGAGAGTAATTTGTTTACAGCGAGAAAGAGAGAAAGAAAAGGAGAGATGAGAAAAAAAAGAGTGAAGAAATTTTTTTTAAAAAAACATGGCAACCCCCCTTTGCTCCCATTTTCTTCTAATTTTCCCTCTTTCCCACTGGCACCAACCATCACACCGTCATTCACAGCAACTCATGATAGCTTCCATATCGTCAGCGCCAGACAGCCTCCCACATTGACAGTAGTGCTGCCAGACAGCCTCCCACATGTAGTGCTGCCAGCAGCCCAAGAGTCACCCCTCTCTCTCTCTCAAGCAAACCTGGAGTCACCAACCACCAATCATCATGTGTCCTCTTCTCCCATGGAAAATCACCAATCACTGCGACCCACCTCCTTCTCTCCATGAATTGAAAAATGAGTATGCATATTTTCACAGTGTTAAAATGTGAGAGGGAGAGAGAGTCATAACCAACATGAGTATGCTGTACAGACATGCACAAGGACCAAGTAACAAAGAAAAGATTTGCGTATATAGCCTGAGGAAAAGAAAAAAATCCTTGACTAAAAAGGAAAGAATGAGGAAGTTAAAAGATTTATGTCTGCAAGTTGCAACAGAAGAAAAATACCCTAATTAATGGCAAGAAAAAACAGAAGAGAGAAGGGAATATGGCATTGCTTTTAAGGGTATCAGGAACTGAAATGGGATTCCTGAATTGAAACATTTCTTCTTTATTATCTTTCTTTTATCTTATGATGATTGCTTTACATATGTATTTTTGAGGTGCAGAACATGGATGAAAAGCCTAAACGTCCATGCGTAGTGAAACTTCAGGGGGCAAGCTGTAAACCCTGATCTGCTTTTTATACCCACCAACCATGTGTGATTCATGGAGGGAGGTAATAAAAATAAGGATGGTGTTCATGGCATGTTCATAATTCATCTTCCCAAAACCATATATGTAAGTACTTCTTAAAAGAAACTAAGTTACTGACTACGATAATACACTCATTTGCATACTCAACTCGATCTAGCCACAGGTCTTGGCCTTATTATAAGCAGATGGAAGTACAACTTGCTAATTTAGTGCTTAATTAATAAGTTGAATTCGGTAATATTGTGCTATTTGAATTCAAGTATCAACTCTAAATTGTTCGTAGTTGTCTTTGAGTAATCATTGATTCTATCCTAACACTAGATGCCATTGGAGAAATATATGGAGAGAAAAAAGGTTAGTGATTATTCTGAGTTTTTAGTAACTCGGAATAAAGACAGTCATTATTATGGGTTAACTTGAGAAATTTGAGATATAGAGTTTGGTTTAAACTGAATTTTTAATTAAATCAAACTGAATATTAACATGGTCAAACTCACTTGACTGAGTTTTTAGTGACTCGTCGTAGTTTATAGTGTTCCGATTAAATTTGACCAAACTCAATTCAAGCTTAGCCAAGTCAATACCTTTTACAAGCATTATTTATTGTTTTAATAAAAATAATTGACTTAGAATGTATTTGGTATAGTAGTATATATTGTGGTTGTGATTTGAAAAAAAAAAATTATAGTTAAGGTTGATTTAATATTTATATATATATTTGGTTAAAACTGTAGTTGAAATTGAGGTTAAACAAAAAGTAGTTTAATGTGTTTGATTAAAAATGCTTTTCAAATTGAAGTTATATAATAATTTAAAAATATATATATAAATATTAATGATTTTTAATTTAAATATTGTAGATTTAACTACTGTTGTTACATCATGAAATGAATAATACTTAATATAAAATATTTTTTATTATTCCATTAAACTATCTACAATTCCATCACGTATGAAATACATCCGACAAGGACTACAGTTTCATTGGTTTCGTAAGTGCTCAACAACATCAGGTAAAATATCATCAGGAATAAAATTGGGATTGCAATCAAATCTATAAATATTACGTCATCAAACGATCTCTTTCTAATCTATGTAGTATCATTGATTAATATGAAACACTAGTTTTTTTAATAAAATATAATTAAAAATAAAATAAAATTTTTATTTTATTTTACTGAGTCGAACCCGGTTCAATGCATTTAGCTTTGGACTAGATCTAGTCTGACTGGAACAATAAAGACAGTTTTCACTGTTCAAGTGAACAGTGAAGAGTTCACTTTCCATGCAAAAAAAAAAGAAAAAAAAACAGATAAAAATTGTTTCTCATAAATTGAGGTTTGACCTCAATTTTTGAGTGGGATTCATGTGAAAAAGAAATGTGGTTTTTAATTTAGTGTTTGTTTCTTGTTGCTGCCATAGTCATAGTGCCAAACAGGCACTTAGTTATCGTGCGACCCATACTTTTTTTCTAGATGTTTAGGCTTTGTTGAATAAGGGAGCACTACTCCATTTTTCCAAAGGAAAATGAACTTTGCTAGAATGCTTGCCTTTGAAATTCTTCATTAGTTTTAGATACTTTATAATCAATCGATTGATTATATATAATATTATTATATTTATATAAATATATATTTATTATTAATAAAAATTTAAATTATTTTTAATATTTATATAATATTATATTAATAAATATAAAATAAAGATAAAGTTATTCAGAACATGCTTTGTTGTAAAGCAAATGAGGATTTGAGTTTTGTGTCAATTTCTCAAAGAGGAACTCATTTGTTCGAAGTTATCCATTACGATGAAAAAAATTAATTCCAATTACTTGTTGTACAACATTGTATGTTTTTTTTTTTTTGATTTATGTGGGTGTCTGGGTCAGCTTGTGCGCACCACAACTAATCCCACAGTCCACTGAACACCCTGCAAACCCAATGAACATGTAAAGCACCGTGGGGATGACAAACATACACATGAAAACTCAAACCCAGGAGCAGCAGGAGGAGACAAGCCCCTCCTACCGCCAGGCCAAGACCCTCAGTGCACATTGTATATTTTTATTTGGATAGAAGATTGAGCTGATGAATTATTAATAAACATTTTGATAGTACAAATCTTATACTATTCTTGTGTTTTTTTTCTTCTTGCCTTTTAATCATGTTAATTATATTTATTTATTTTTCTTTTAAAAAATTAATAATATCCGAAAGATGAGAAAAAAATGTTTTTATATGTCAAAATTTTAAAAAAAATATCATGGAAAACAAGCTAATTTGAAGACGATCTTTATTTTGATATTTTTTCCAAATGTAAAAAAAAAAAAGGAAATTATACTTGAAATCTACCTAAGGGCCTGAATGGGCTTCCACCAGTTGCCGAATATATTATCTTAAGACAATTCAGAAGCCTTTTTTACCTGTTATAGGCCCAAGATAAGCCCAAATAGTAGCTGTGAGAGGACCCGGGATTTAATTGATTTGGTCCAAATCCATGTCGGGCTGCATGTAGGTTCTCACGCCATTAGTCTCAGGCTACTGATGGGCAATGGCCTCTTAGTTTGTACCTTAGGGACTAAATTGAACAACACCAAAGTTCAGGTCACCTGATTGATAAAAGCATTCTTTGAAAACAATCGCGTATTAAATTTAATTGCAATTGAATTGGATTCAATTTGATGTTGAATTTCACCTGTTCGGGCGTCAAATTTCTTTCATGTGCTATTTATTAATCCAAGTTTTGGGGATAAAATTAAATTCCTATTGTCCAAATCAAAAAAATTAAGAATAATTTCATATTTTGAATTAATTTAAATAAAGTTAAGAAAAAAATGATTATTTTTCAAGCACTAATTAAAATAATAACTCCATTGATGAATTTGTAGTGAGGTGTAAAAGAAAAGAATAGATTGTAAAAAAAAAAGGAAAAATAATTATGAAAGTAGGACAACTTCATTAAATAAATAAATTAAAAAAAAGCAATATATATATAAGTACACAAACAAAGTATTTAAATTAATTCATAATATAATAATATAATGTAAGTGAACGGTTTGATAAAAATATGTGTATATAAATTTTATTTTTAATAATTTTCATCGATTCAGAGCCGCTTGAGATGAAAGTTTCAATGAAAAATAATTTTTATTAATTATAATAATTGAAAATTCTATTCTATAAAATGTTTTTAATTAAAACCACCAATTTGAGAGTTTATAAGTTTAGAAATTTAATTAAACACAAATAAAGTAAAGGTACCAAAGTGATCACAATGAACATCTCTAGCTACTACTTCAAACCTTAACCCCCACACGAACCCTAGCTCTCCACTCCTCTTATAAATCCCTCCTTTTCAACACTCCTTCTACATCTGCGCCTCTCTCTCTCAAAACCCTATTCTCTCACATTTCAACAAAACCAGCAGCCATGGAAGAGCGCCCCCCTGCAGAACGTGGATCCTTCGGTCGTGGCTTCGGTGGACGTGGAGACCGGGGAGGCCGAGGTGGACGTGGAGATCGCGGTGGACGAGGCCGTCGCCGCTCTGGCCGCAAAGAGGAGGAAGAGAAATGGGTACCAGTCACAAAACTAGGCCGCCTTGTAAAAGATGGCAAAATCTCCTCCGTGGAGCAAATCTACCTCCACTCACTACCCATCAAAGAGTACCAAATCATAGACACCCTTATTGGTCCTATCTTGAAAGATGAGGTGATGAAAATCACCCCAGTTCAGAAACAAACAAGAGCTGGTCAGCGAACCAGGTTCAAGGCCTTTGTTGTTGTTGGTGATGGGAATGGACATGTTGGTTTGGGTGTGAAGTGTGCTAAAGAAGTGGCCACTGCCATTCGTGGGGCTATTATTTTGGCAAAACTCTCTATTATTCCGGTGAGGAGAGGGTACTGGGGGAACAAGATCGGAAAGCCACATACTGTGCCTTGTAAGGTTACAGGGAAGTGTGGCAGTGTGACTGTGAGAATGGTCCCTGCCCCTCGTGGAGCTGGGATTGTTGCTGCCAGGGTTCCTAAGAAGGTGCTTCAGTTTGCTGGAATTGATGATGTTTTTACATCTTCCAGAGGATCTACGAAGACTCTTGGAAACTTTGTTAAGGTTCGGTTTCGACATGTTTATTTTGTTGTGTGCTTGTGGTTGCTTTTATTTTCTGAACTTTTAAGTGATTTATTGTTGTGATGGGGTGCAATGTATAGTTCGTTAAATCTTTGGTTATGAATTGATCTGGAGATGTTTTTCTTGATGAATTTATTTTGCTTTGCCCACGTACATGTCTTCTTTTACTCACGAGACTGGTGGATTGATTTGTTTGTTTGTTTGAGAAAGTTGAGGCTTTCCTTATCACGAAATGTTGGTTATGGATTTTGATCCAATTTTTATGTTGTCATGTTTCTCATTACTGAATGGTGCTTTTCTGGGATTCGAAATGGAAGTAAATGTATTCTGCACTGATTGTTAATGATTTTCTTGTTTAAAACTCCTTTTCGCGCACAATTACGCCGTTGTAAATCCTCTCATTTGATTCCTTTTTTCTATATTGGTAGTAAAACAATTTATAATTAGGAGGAGATGATTAAGACAACTCCACTGAAGTAGAAAGTAAATCCATGTATGTTGAGGATATCTGTCTAGTTTGGGTTGCCTTGGTTTGCTATTCAGTACTGTTGTGTCAGTTTCTAGTTGATCCCTTGTGTCTTTCTCTTTTGTTTGCTGCTGAGTTGCCATTGTAAGCAAGTAATGTTTACTTACCCGCTTGTTTTTCCACTTCTGTTTAATGATGTTAGAACTTTAGCATCTATCTATTAAGCATTGATGTAAGATCTCCACTTCACTGCTTAATTGCTTGTTCTTCTTGTGCGACTGAGGTGTTGAGTGTTAAGATGTAAAAATGAATGATGTGTATCATTGCGGATGTCTGAATCGTTTGTTCATCTGCAGGCCACATTTGACTGCTTGCTGAAGACTTATGGGTTCCTGACACCCGACTTCTGGAAGGAGACTCGCTTCATAAGGTCACCATTCCAAGAGTACACAGATCTGTTGGCAAAACCCACCAGCAAGGTTCTCATCACTGAGGTTCATGACGATTGATTCTCATGCTGCCTGGGATGCCATGGAAGATTATTACAAGACAATGTTTTTCCTTAGTATAGGCTGTAGTCAAAGATGATTATTGTATTCCCTGAGGATAGCCATGTTTGTTTTGGATTCCTTTCCAAGTTTTGATTCGGATTTTTTAAATGTTATTTTGGATGGATTTGCAATATTATGCATGTTTTAATACTTGCTTGAATCATTATTTGCTGATGTGCTGCTCCCCAACCTAGCACCTAGGTTAACAATCTTCTGGACACTGAATCATTGTGTTTCAGGTGGTTTTTTCGTTCTCCATTACCATGTCACCCTCTGTTGTTCTTGAACGAGGAAGGCCAGTGCTAATCTCGGACTGGATGACAACATGAGCTGATCGTCCATTTTAGATTCAGATAATTATGTTGCTTGCTACGACTCTGGAAAAAGTTTGGATTGTTGCTGTCTGTAATATCAGTCCCTAGCCATCACCTTAGCACAGCTTGCTTTTACCCTTGAACTGGGAAATCTGTTGTGTTCGTTAAGAACCAGTCTATGGTTGGTTTGTCCCATCTCTTATCCAAGAAGATTTGATCCCTTCTCATTAGTGCATTGCAATTGTTTTGATACCCCCAATGAAGTTTAATAAAATTCTGTGTTCATCCTAATATTTAAATCTAAAAAACCAAAGAAAAATGCGATTTGTTTTTCAAAAAAATCAGTTTAAATATTACTTAAGTGAAAGTAGTTCATGATTTTTGAATTTAAAAGTGAAACAATACATGCATCAAAGAACATAATTTATCCTTTAAACCAAGCACCTTTATTAATTTTCAAATTTAAAGTTCATAAACATGTTGAACCATGCCCTAAGTTTAAGTTGGTATTTAGGTGGACTAGATGTAATAGATCAATGAACACCTTCATCTTCCATGTTGAAGAATTCGTAAACTAAAGAATTAGAGGGACTAAAAGTATTTGACCTCTCAACAGCCTTATCTTGCTTCTTAAATTAATGAAACCCTTTACGGTGCTCTTGGAATCAATTTTATTAAAATAAGTATTTTTTTTATTAATTTGCTTTAACAATTATAAACTATTTTTTAATAAAACTAATAATTTCAGTTATAAATATTGTGTTGGTTAAAATAAATAAGTGATACATTAACAAAAAAAAAAAATTATCTTAATAAAAGAATGTCAAGGCCAATGTATTTTTAAGGTTCATGATAGTATGAAAAAATTCTCATATATATAATTGAGGTTTTTTTAACAATTATAGCAATCACATTTTAAAATTTATTGATTTTTTTTTGAATTTTTTTTTAGAGTAACCCAAATTAACTTTCTTGACTCATAACTTAGATATTATTCTTAATTTAGAGTCACATTTTAAAACTATAAATATATTTTTTCTCAAAGTAGGAAAGGGTATTTTTGTTTCAATAATGAACATTTGCTTAAAGCAAACCATGAAAGATAGACAAAAGGTGCATCCACTTGACTTCTACAAAAGATTCTACTCATGTGATAATATTACAATTAAACATTATTAGCTTCGGTGCTCGTGTTTTGCCATGGGATTGAATTATTATTTTTTTATATAAAAAATAATATTTAGGTGTTCAAATTGAATAAAAAATAACATAAAAATTGGTCACGATAAACTTTTAACCATATAATTAGGACTAAGCCAATTCAGAATATCTTACTAAACTTGCAATCTAGATTGTATGATAAAAATAACCCGATAAAATAATAAAAAGAATTATAAAGTATTTTTTTTAAAAAAAGCAACTTGTACTAACTTTTCAAATCCTTGACCCAAGTTATTAGACTTGAAGTATTTAATATGAAAAAAAACATTGAAGGATGAGATTGAAAAAAATATATATTTAATTATACAAAGGGATTGAAAAATAGCAATTAAAAGAATGAGAATCAAAGTTACAATAAAAAATTAATTTTACATTTAATTCAATGATGAAATTGAAAAAAAATCAATTTTGAAAAAGAATGAAAATAATTTAAAAAGAATGATGATCAAAATTGATATAAAAAAATAAAAACAATATTGTGATTAAACGGTGAAATTGAAAAAAATAACAACTTTTACAAATGGGTCAAGAAAAAAAACTAAAAATCAAGACATAAGGATTGAATTGAAAAACATAATATCATCAATTTGAATTGAAGGATGGAATTAAAAACCGATAAAAATTTTACAAAAGAGTCGAGAAAAAAAATTAGAAATTCAAAGAACAAGGACCGCATTAGAGAATATAATATTTGATAAATTAGGATTGAATGATGAAATTAAAAATAAATAAAACTTTTGCAAAAAAAACCAAGACTAAAAAATAAAAATAAAAAAAAATAAGAAATGGAGTTGAAATACCAACAACCAAAAGGGTTAAACTATAATTTTTTAGGAAGGAGAGAGAAGAAGGAAACAAACAAAAAGGCTCATCGACTTCAAACTGGACCACCACCACTAACACGTTGCACTAACAGGAAAAGAACACGTCAATTCTTCCAACAACACGATAAAAGAGTATTTTTAAACGTCAAGAGGTGCCGCAAAACTGTTAAAAGGGCGCGACCGCCTCCTATCCTTGGATGTCATGCATATACACCCACCTTTTTACTTTTATTTTTATCTAGCCAAATATGGAAGTTGATTTTATAATTATAAAAAATCCATGGTAAAAAAAACAAAAACATACATTGACTTTAAAGCTTAAATTTTTTGACTTTAACAGTATTTTCATTGTTTTATTGTATATTTTAATAATTTATTATTTTTTATATTTAAGTAAATATTAAATTGCCCATCATCTTAAATTGTAATAATAAAAAAATCATTGTGAAAATATAAAAAGACCCCTCCACACCATGTTGATTTTTTTTAAAAAATTAATAGTATTTTGATCATTTCCTATATACTTAATATAAAAAAAACTTATTTATTCTTAATTAATTTAAAAATAACAAATTAATCTGTAAAAAGATTTCAAAATTCTTGAAAGCAAGAAGAAACAAAAAAATACCGTTTCATTTCGGTAAACAATATAAATATCCTTGCAGCTATGTTTTCTAAGTATCAACTAGCTCTCTTTAATTTTTTATAAGCTCTATAATTGGAGTCTGCTCATTTTGTTTGAATGAAATTTAATAAAACCTCTCGTGCCCCTAGCGATTTTGTAAGCATGACAACTTATCTGTTGTAAATATTTCTTATATCATAATCGAACAGTATTTTGCTTTCAATTACACAACCATTTGATCCTTGCTTTTAATTACATGATTATAGACATTTTGAGACAATATAAAATAAAAAATGTGGACCATTTTTACTGTCCACAGGGAGTAGAAGGAAACCGTAGGTCAACGTTGATCAGGGGGTTAACATATAATTTTATGAGCTATACGGATTAGCTTAGTAGTTTATAAAAGTTTAAGGATTAAGTTATAATTTACTCTTATCTGTTGGTATAATTCAATTTCAGGTGATGCGATGGGGTCCGCATGTAATTCCATTTTTGAAGGTGTGGAGCTTTCCAATCATTTTTTAATTTAAATTTTTCATGGCGCCTGCTCATAATGCAAATTTTTTTTTCCTTAGTAGTTAGTACAGGTTTTAGAGAGAGAGAGAGACGGAGGGAGGGTATAGGACAGGCATTAAATTGAGTGGTCTGGACAATGCTGGAAAATCGGTGCCTTTTTTACATGGTTTAGAGAGATTTCCAGCCTCTGGTCAGCTGTTTCTTGGCTCTGATCCGAGGTAAAATATATCGTATTTTCATGGTTTGGTTATTGATATATTTTTTTAAATTTTCATTTATTATAACCCCTTTTGTTAGTTATATTTGTCTTTAAGAATTCTGATACTTCTTCACAATTTTGTGATTATTTATATGATTTTGATTCAGTTTTCCTGTCCCCACAACGCCTTTTCTTGAATCTGAATTCCACATTGTCTTCACCGAAATTGTTCTGTATGGTGAAATTTTGAGTGTTTTTTTCCCCTTTAAGAATCCCTTTTGTAAAATTTGTAATTTTTCAACACAGGCTGGCCATTGAATTTGAGGGTACCCAGTTGAGTTTTGAGTCTTTCTTTCCCTTCTTGTTGCCGAAATCTTGAGTTTCTGTTCGGTTTAGAGGGGAAAGAAAGCAAAAAAAATTAAGGGAAATATATTTGGAATCCAAAATGAGCGCGATTTCGGGTTTAGTTTCAAGGCAAGTAATGCCTGCATGTGGTAGCCTTTGTTTCTTTTGCCCTGCAATGAGGGCAAGGTCCAGACAGCCTGTCAAGAGGTATAAGAAGCTCATGGCAGATATTTTTCCTCGAAACCAGGTTAGCACTCTTTAAATTCCTATCTTTTAACATTTTTTTTTTATCACATTTGGTATGCATAACAAGAAGTTAATAATTTCTTGTTTCTGCATTTGTTGGTTAATTTATGTGAAGGCGGGTTTAAAGGAAAGCGATTTCATGAAAATAAGCTAGTTCATACTTTATAATGTGGCAATCCAATTTGGATTGCACATATTCTTTTTTCCCTCTTTTAGCTGATTTTCTTTGCCAGTGACAGAATATGTTCATCTTGAGGTAGTTATATTGTACTTACTGACTGAAAACATATGATGTCCATGTTGCAACTGCCAGCACATGAAAAACAGACAGTGTATCAAAGATGAACAATGACCTTGAATTATGTCACCGGGGTTGCAAATGATGTATCATTGCTTGATAAATCTTAACATAGAAATAGGTTGTACAAAAACTTGGAATATGAGAGTGAGGTTTTACCTTTCAACTCCTAGATGGTCTGTGTTCTCTTTAGGTATTAGAAACAAGTGCCATCATTATGCATTAACAAAGAAAATTTCATTAAGATCTTGTTCCGATTGATCCTGGAGCAATTTTGTGACTTGGGACACTATTGAATCCCTAAATAGCTTCTAAGGTACCATTTAAGACTCAGCTTCCTGTTTTTCTCCTTGCCACCATAAGTCCGTTTTAGAAAACCTTGTTCTTTGTTTTCGGTCTTATGTCATTCTTTTGTTCTATTTTTGAATTTTTCGATTCCACACCATCTGTTTTTTCTTTTCTTTCTATTATATTGCAAATGAGATTATGTAGCTGTCTTTTTTTGTTTCTGGTTTACTTCCCTATCAAGCTATTCCTGCATGAAAATGATGAATTTTAAGCCACGAGGGTTTCGGACTCCTCATATGGTTTAATCAAGCACGCATGATGCTTCTGAAAATTTTCATTGAAATTTTGTGTTAATGGAATATTTAACGACAGGAGGAAGGACCAAATGACCGGAAGATTGGAAAACTATGTGAATATGCTGCTAAAAACCCTCTCCGTATCCCAAAGGTATAGTTTGTTTCATATAAAACCGCAAATTAACGCAATAGTTGTGTGATACAGGTCTGATATTTTGGAAAGTTCCAATATGTCATGTATATATTTATTTCTTGAATGAAATAGGGTGAAATTTGCCTGATATTAGCCTTTATTCTCTCTGTATGGTTGAAAAAACCTTTTGGAAATAATATCTGCTAAAATTGCCGTCCAAGTGTTATTTCTTTGGGAAATCAAGAAGTCAGAAAACATTTATCAGCCAGGTTTCTTTTGTTTGTTTATTATGGAACTAATATTTGTGAGAGTTTGTGTGTCTTTTTGCTCCCTTTTTGTTAGTTGTTTGATTAAATTATTATTTGTCAAGAGATATAAAACATGCTATACACACATAAATGACTGTATTTCCTATCAGCACACATGAAGTACGCCCAGATTAATTAGATAGGAAACTTTTTGGCCTTATTTAACCTCTTTCACCTCCATTCCCTTTTTCTTTTGCTGGAACGAGATTGGGTTTTTGATGCTGTTCAAGTTAGACTATTTTACCTTTACTGGTTGAAAAATCATATAGATTCTCTTCACCCCCCCCCCCAACAACGGGCATTATGATTGTTATCTGATTAGCTGCAAATTTGGTAATCAGATCACATGTTCTCTTGAGCAAAGGTGTTACAAGGAACTGAGAATTGAGAACTTTCAATCTGCAAAAATTGTGATGTGCATTTACAGGAAATTGCTGGTCACCTGCAAGGAGCAAATGTGAGTTTATTCTTCCATGATGATTTCTTGTGGGTTGTGCAATATTTGCATTTTTAAAATCTCATTGTTTTTCCCATTGTTTATAGTGTTAGATTATGGTACTTTCTTTTGTACTATATACACCACCAATAATACCCATTTAAGTTTTCTTAAATCACACTTGTAGAAACAAGGGACATCATTCCCTATTGAGAATCCAAGTATTTTTAACCATACTTGTATGCTCAAGAACTAGGCCAGTTTTCATTTCTCTCCACTTGCTATTTCATCCCCTCCACCTTGAGTAAATAGTGCAGCATCTGTATTTGCTTTCTTTGCTCTCATTTCCTGTACGTGGTGTATTTATGATTGGGGATTATTTCACAGGACTTTGTTTGCAAGTAGCTTACTGGGCATCATTAATACTCTATTGGATCAAACACGGCAGGATGACATCCAAGTTATAGGATGCGAGACTCTGTTTGACTTTGTAAATAATCAGGTATGTGCTATTGGTTGTTACTTCATAACAACATCATCGTCGGGGGTAATTTGTTCTTGAGCTTCCAGGTTTCTGCACAGAGGAACCTTCAAACTCTCTCTCATAGCTGAATTTTGCAGAAGGATGGAACGTACATGTTTAACTTAGAAGGATTTATTCCAAAACTCTGTCAGTTTGCTCAAGAAGAGGGAGAGGATGAAAGGGCAAAAAGTCTACGGGCAGCTGGGCTGCAAGCCCTTTCTTCAATGGTACCCATTTCCTCCATTTTTCCTATATTTCTTCAAAATCTGGAACTATGGTTCTTCTGAAATTGGTGGTTAACAACGGGCATAAAACAAATAGACCTATCTTGAATCTTACTGTAGCCAGCAAATGTGATTACTTCTAAATGCATCTTGCCTGACTGCTTTGTAAGTCTTTCTTGCTCCAAATTGTTCTGCAAACAAGTGCCAATGATCCGAGGGAAATGATTTTTTTTTTGTTTTCCATATAAATAGAAACTCTCTAGTATTAGTACTTTTCATTTCAATCATTCTTATTCCAAGTGGTTCTTTTTTTTTCCCTTCTGTATTTGTAGGTTTGGTTTATGGGTCAACATTCTCATATTTCAGTGGAGTTCGACAATGTAAGCAGATTTTCGGACCATCTTGGATCACATTGCAAGTTTACCTGTGCATGACAGTTTTTGATACTTCTTATCATCCTCTCCATATTTCTACCTGAGAATTGAAAAATAATCAATCATATCTAAATGTATTTTGCAACCTGCCCATAATTTGACCAAGTCGTTTAGTCTGTCAGCCGTTGCTTTGCTTATTTGACCAATATTTTGCTCATTAGATAAGTCTTATATATGGACATATATGCACAAAAGAAATTAAAAAATAAAAAAGAAATGTGCTAACTGAGGCAGTTCAAATCCATGCATGAACTTTCCTATTTCACCAGACAGATCTGCACTCAACATCTTTGCTTCAAGTGACTGCCCTCAAGAAGACATGAACATGCATGATTGTTCTTAGAAGAACAAGATTTTTACCATTTATGCAATGTAACAACACCTATAGGTACATTCATGTGGACACAGTTTACCGTGGAAGCTATTCAAGGCAGTCTCTGCAGTAGAGCGTCTTAACAAAATCTCATTAATCTGCATGCTTTATCTTTCCTTTTTTCTTACCACTATTTAAAGAATGTGACCTACATTTCAGCTCATTCAATCAATCATTAATTTTTTGAGTACAAAGATAAATAGTTGTTTACCTTTTTTGTTATAAAATACTTTCCATATAATTAAACAGGTAGTTTCAGTAGTCTTGGAAAATTATGGTGGTCCTATGAGGAGTTCAGAGAACCTAGATACTGACAAGCAAGGTCCTCAGAGTCGGTGGGTGCAAGAAGTGCTGAAAAATGAGGGGCATGCCACTCCTTTGCCAGAGGTCATTACAAGGGTTCCTTCTTGGAGGACAATTGTAAATGAGAGAGGCGAAGTAAATATGACAGAGTAATCTCTTGGCACAAGATTTTATTGGTGAAGAAATAGTTTATTGTATTTCATCATCAACTATTAGATATTTATCATTCTTCTGGTTTGGCAGAGACTCCCAGAACCCCTGCTTTTGGTCCAGGGTTTGCTTGCATAACATGGCCAAGTTAGGGAAGGAGGCTACGACAATTCGGCGTGTTCTGGAATCGTTGTTCCGATACTTCGATAATGGAAATTTATGGTCCCTTGAAAATGGTCTTGCCTTCCCAGTTTTAAAGGATATGCAGTTTTTAATGGATAATTCTGGTATATAAGCAATTCTTTTACCTGTTCAATTGGTATTCCTAAGGCATTATTTTATTCCCTGTCTTTTAATTTCATGAAGCATGCTATTTTTGTGCTCTTCCAATTTTAATTGTGGTTTGATGGGAGACTGATTGTGCTCTTTAATTTTAACATGTTATAGGGCAAAATACACATGTTTTGCTTTCCATATTGATTAAGCATCTCGATCACAAAAATGTCCTTAAAGAACCCAGCATGCAGCTCGATATTGTTGAGGTTACCACTGCCCTTGCTCAGCATGTGAAGGCCGACCCTTCTGTGGCAATAATTGGTGCTGTAAGTGATGTCATGCGTCATTTGCGGAAAAGCATACACTGCTCACTTGATGATGCAAATCTGGGTGCTGAAATAAAAAATTGGAACAAAAACTTGAGAGAAGTGGTGGATAAATGCCTTACTGAGTTAGTATATAAGGTGGCACTCATCTCCATTAACTCTTACATAAAGCGATGCTTCTTTGGGTTTTAAAATAGTGTTCCTATTTTAAGTAATCCAATTTCATTTTATGTGTGCTGTAAATGTTTTATATATTATGATCAATTACTTCAGGATTTTCAAAGAGATAAAAAACTGGTTGCTATTGGTGAACAGGTTGGAGATGCTGGCCCTATCCTTGACATTATGGCTGTGATGCTGGAGAACATCTCAAATATTACTGTTATAGCCAGAACTACTATTTCTGCTGTTTATCGTACTGCTCAAATTGTTGCCTCATTACCAAATTTGTCATATCAAAACAAGGCAAAGCCAAACTTGTGGTCGTTTTCAAGGTTATGATTGTTGACTACCTTCATTCCTTTATTTATCTACTCTACATTTCTTATTTCTTGCAGGCATTCCCTGAAGCTCTATTTCATCAGTTACTTCCAGCAATGGTCCATCCTGACCATGAAACAAGAGTTGGAGCTCACCGCATCTTTTCTGTTGTTCTTGTGCCATCTTCAGTTTCACCTTGTCCATCCTCGACTAATAAAGGCTCTGATCTTTCACGGACTCTGTCAAGAACTGTCTCTGTCTTTTCTTCTTCAGCTGCCCTTTTTGACAAGCTACGGAGGGATAAAACTTCCACCAGGGAAAATGTCTTTCAAGACAGCAAAAATAATGCTCATGAAGGTGAACAAATCAGTAATGGGATGCTTGCTAGATTGAAGTCATCTACCAGTCGAGTATACAGCTTGAAAAATCCTCTTGTACCTTCAACATCAGATGAGAATCCTTTAAACAACTTAAATAACGAAACCGTAAGTTCTGGCAATGTCAACTTCTTATCATCTAAATTGTAGCTGTCCATCTGGGTTAAATTTTGTTAGTACTCGCTTAACTTCAGTGGGATTGCATCTGTTATAATTCTCTTCCTTAGGTAACCACTATAGTCTAATCCTCTAATTGAGATCCTAACTATGCACAAAGAATTCTGCGTGATCCTCACTGCTCGTGCAGAAGAGTTTCCAGTTATGCATTTTTCTTCTAAAATATGCTAATATATTCATCTGAGACATCAATACAGTATCAAGAAAGGAGTGTAAGAGTCTGCTGGAGATGCTTAAAATGTTACCCTAAGGAATATGGGTCAATTCAACATAATACTGTATTCTGGACATGCATGGACATAATCTTTAGATACATCTTTCACAAAAAGTGGGCCTTAGCTTTATACATGTATATTATGACTGATACAAAAAGTGGCTTTCCGAAGCAGGAAATTGCAGCCTGTAGTTTATATATAATCAATAGCTTGAATACCAAAAGTAATGAACTCTTCAATTGGTTATTAAAAATTGTCTTAATTTAGTCTATCATTGTATCTGAATCTTCTGCATTCGTTGAACCTCAGGAGGCTGGTTCTCTAAGGCTGAGTAGCCGCCAGATCACTCTTTTGCTTTCATCAATTTGGACACAGTCCATTTCTCCTGCAAATACACCTCAAAATTATGAAGCAATTTCTCATACATATAGCCTGGTGTTGTTGTTTTCTCGAGCCAAGGTAATTTCTCAGTTAATGTAATTGACAGTAGCTCTTTAACAGGCACTGGTGGTAATAACAGTTTCGACCTATGGCTAATCTATTTTGTTATCTCTTTTTTTTGTGTCTGTCATCAATGTTTAAGCTTGTCATTTCTCTATCTGCATCTGAAAAAATTCCTAGAGTATTTTATCCGCCTTGCAATGAAACTCTAATCACAACTGCACCACAATTTCTTCTTGAACTTTAGTTTAGAAGATGCAACATCCACAAACTTTAATCATTTATAGGCTCTGTGAGAAGTTAAGTGATGCAAATCTATTCACCAATTATGTCTCATTGATCCTGAATGGCTGCGCGGAATATTTCTGTTGGCTATCTCTACAAATGCTCTATCTTGTCCTTTCCCCCCTCCTATTTTTTCTGGTTAGTTTATGAGTTCTATTACATTTTATCTTCTTTCACAGAATTCCAGTGACGAGGCTTTGATTAGAAGTTTTCAGCTTGCGTTTTCTTTGAGAAACATTGCTCTTAAGCAAGAAGGTAAGATCTCAAAGTTATTACTGCATGGAAAGTTGTTTCTTGTAAATGAACCAGGGCTGAGTTTTCTATCAAAACTAGAAGATGGCTTGCTTTGAGTATTATGTATATTCATGATTGACAAAGTTGCATAAATGAAGTGAAAATAAGTAGAGGAAACTTAGATTAAACTTTTGAATTTAAAACTGAATTTGTCCTAGATAATATGAGGCTTGTGGTTGAGATGTATGACTTGGTAAAGGATTGCTAGTTTTTGTAGTATTAGCTCATTCACAAATTGGGGTATATATACTATTTTCAATTTTTCATAAAGAACCAATACCAATTAGAGTCATTCATTACAATAGTTGAATATTTTTAATGATGAAGGGTATTAGTGACAATAATTATGGCTAACTAAGCACATGAAAGGTTGATGGGTTCTTAGGAGCACGGATGAAGCTTTCACAAAATGTGGCTGCTTGATCTGAATTACTTTACCAAAAATTTAATAAATCCGTTTGGTAGGTCATCCAAGAAAATCTTTAACCTCTTTATTACTTCCATATAATGGAAAGCTAAATTGAGTTGTGCCCTAACTTTCAAAATTTGATTACTGAATACAATAGGGTGGAAGGTTAGGCGGTGGATGAATTTTATTAGCGCATACAGGTTGAATATTGAGTCCTATTATGTATTACTGATAAGTATGTGCTGCATCTTGAGTTGTAAAGTATTTAGATCACAGCTCCTTTGAAGAAGTGGTTGGGGTACAATTAAATTCAACCGCATTTAGTTTATCTTGCTATTTTCCAAGTACTTTCATGTGAATAAGCATGTCAAGCAGGGAACGAACATGTTAAAATTTTGCATTTGGATATCTCTTTAATTGAAGCCATAATCTCGCTGTTGTTGCAGAGCTGTGCTGCATCTTTAGTTGTCAATTATTTATATCACAGCACCTTTGAATAAGTGGTTGGGATACAATTAAATTCAACCTCATTTAGTTTATCTTGCTATTTTCCAACTACTTTCATGCTAATAAGCATGTCAAGCAGGGAACGAACATGTTAAAATTTTGCATTTGGATATCACCTCTTTAATTGAAGCCATAATCTTGCTGTTATTGCAGAGCCACTCCCACCATCACGTCGCAGATCCCTCTTTGCCTTGGCAACTTCAATGATTCTTTTTACATCGAAAGCGTACAATATTATTCCGCTTATTTATTGTACGAAGGTGGTGCTGACAGAAAAAATGGTAAGTGTATCATTGCTAATTAAGTTGTACTTGCATTGGTTTACAATTGTAAACATCTGTTCACTAGCTTGTTGAAGGTTCTATATTATGTGGGGATTATGCTTTCTGCTGTTACATGCAAATGATTGTTTCTGGTTACTTTCATGTTATTTGTGATATATAACCATAAACTTCATATTTTCTTATGGGGTTTGATGCTTGTGATATATAGCTATATATCAAGCAAATGACCTTTTCTGGTTACTTTCACGTGCTTTGTGATATATAACCATTAACCTTATGTTTTTTATGGGGTTTGATGCTTGTATCAGATCGATCCGTTTTTGCACTTAGTTGAAGATCGCAAGTTACAGGCTGTGAGTACTGAATCTGGCCACCCTGCAATTGTTTATGGATCTAAGGAGGATGATAGCTCAGCTTTAAAATCCCTTTCAGAGATAGATGTTACTGGGAACCAAAGCAGGGAATTCTTTGCTGCTGAGATTGCTAAGAGCTTGGGAAATTTGGCAAAGGTAAAACATTTATCAGAATTGTTTCAGTATTTTGGTCCTGTCATTTGATGATTTTACTGTAGATGGTATCACTGTGTGATAGCACTGTATTAAACAGTGACTTGTTCTCTACAGTTTGAAGCATCCACTATACAGGAGAAACTCCTCAACGAATTCTTACCCAATGATGTGTGTCCTTTGGGAGCCCAGCTGTTTATGGATACTCCAATGCAAATAGATCAGGTTGATTCCGAAGATAACTCTCTAATGGAGGTAAATGCCTTTCACTATTTTCTCTTTTATTAATACTTGGGACTTGCATTCTCAGAGAGAGAGAGAGAGAGTTCTTGGTACTCTCATCATCTTATTTTTGTTTTTGCAGGGCACTCCACTTTTTACATTAGATGATGTTTTTCTAGATTCATTGGAAGATCAAACCACTCAGACCACAGAGATTGTCTTCCAAGACACTGACCTATTGAGCGTCAATCAACTTCTAGAATCAGTATGTTGCCTATACCATGCTCTCTTGTTAAGTGCTATTTGCTTTTAGAAGTTTGACGAAGGCTTTTGTTGGTGCTGTAACTTAAATTTTTAATGCGGATTGGTTTCTCATTTCAAGTTATTTATAGTATCCAGTCCAAGGTTGTTAAAATCGCGATTCAACTCGTAAAATCGTATGATTTTACGAGTCAATATAGGTTTTACGTGCTAAATCGTTCATAAAACTCGAAAATAGATAAAATCGAGTTAAAATTAGGTAAAATCGTTAAAATCGGGTGAAATCGCATAAAATCGCGATTTCACCATCGATTTTACGAGTTTACACGCAGAAGATAAAAATGCAATGTTAATGACACGTGTCGACCGTTTATTTGCATTTACAGAGCAGAAGAGACAAATAGGGTGGTTTCTTTTGACCGTATAGGGAAATGAACTTAATTCTGATGATTTCTTTTAGCATTGGAAAATGAACTCAGCAAAAAGGACAGAACCCGGGTTTCTAGTTTCAACATTTGAAGAAGAAATATTGACGCTAAAAATGTAATTTGCCAATCAGTGGGATTTGACAGACTTTTTAATATCAGGTAGTTGAATTGGGATTATGGTGGATACTGCCTTGTTTATCAGTACATCTTCAGCAAAGTCAACTCCTTTGCTGGATAATACTAGAGAGATGTATCCTTCTTCACTGGATTGAAGATTATGGGCAGTTGCAGCTAGAATCAATACAAGACAGAAAACTAAGAAATACAAAGGGTCTGCCATGAAATTAACTGGAGCAAAGAATGATTCTTGTAAAGGCAAAATAATTAAAATTGTTAATTTAATTCATTTTTATATATATTTTAAAATTCCTTACGATTTTACGATTTTACGATCCGTTTTTACGATCCGAGTTTGTTTTGTGTTTTCCGTGCCGTGTTAAAATCGCGATTTTAACAACCTTGATCCAGTCTACTCTTCTCTTGAGGCCTTGCTTGCATGGCCCTAATGGTTTGGGTTTGGGACTTTTCTTCAATCTAACACATTGAAATCTTCCAATTATGCGGTAAAGGAAAAAATAATACAAAAAACATGATTACAGAGAGGTGCTTTATGTGTGCAGGTCTTGGAGACGACACAACAAGTTGGACGATTGTCTGTAACTGCACCTGATGTGTCTTATAAGGAAATGGCTCATCATTGCGAAACCCTTCTGATGGGAAAGCAACAGAAGATGTCTCATGTGATGAGTGTCCAGTTGAAACCGGAGAGTTTGATGAATGTCTCCCTCCAGAACCATGATGATGAAATAAGGAAGGTAATATCTTAATTGTATGCTGATTTGGGTTCAGATGGTCGTGATTTCTTACTGCATGAAATTTTAACCTGGACATACTCGCTATGCATTTCTTTGCACGTATCATCCATGTGCGTATGGTATGATTATTCTAAATGTAATATCATTACTTTCTCCGAAGCATAGCCTTAAAAGTTTTCATTGTGTTTGCATGCTGAACTAATCAGCTTGAGAGATTCCCTCACCTCTTCTAAATGAAAATTATGCAGGTTACCAATCCTTTCCTTGAACAAAATATCATTGCAAGCCCACAATTACCACTAGTTGGCACTGTTCAAATGCAGTGTGGGGCAGAGTATCAACATCATCCTAACTTCTTCAGGCTACCGGCATCAAGCCCCTTTGATAACTTTCTAAAAGCTGCTGGTTGTTGATCGTAAAGAAGCAAGAGAAGCATGTTTTCTGTCTACAGTCAAGAATCAATTGTTAAATCAGCTCGGAGCTCGAAGGCCATGCATCTGCAAGAATATCTTGTCAGCGTATATATATCGCATTTTCTATTAATTTTTACAAGTCCGAGATGCCAACAAGATTGGTTGATGTTGGTTACTTTTAGTCACCTTCAATTCTTTCATTCTTTACCTTTCTCGTTTCTTTTACCTCCATATATTTGGCAGTGACTGTAAGAGGAAGGTGCCTACCATTTGCTTCTTGTCCAGTGGTCCTGCAAGAGTGTTCGGATACTGCTTGGATTTTTAAGGAACTGGTGTATCTTAAATGTCCATCGCTGAATGATGATAGAAGTGCAAGTAAATTCTATACTTGATCATGTATGCTATTCTGAGATGTGAAGCCTATTGAACGAAGTCACCCACACTTGTTCTTCTATGTATTCATAGTAAGAGATACCAAAAACTCTGTTCCTGGATTGCAGTCTCCTAGCCCGACTTGAACCGGAGACAATCAGCTCTCTCTCTCTCTCTCTCTCTCTCTCTCTCATGTTTTTGAAGGAATGTTTTCTACTAGTTTCATTTATTGTGTCTGAATGCTCTTTAGCATCATTTTTTTTTATCTTATAAATTTAATAGCATGATTAGCCATGCATGGTGGGCTTCAATTCGAGTACTTGTTGCAGCACAAGTGATATCCCTTTAATTTAAAAAAAATAAAAAATTATTGGTTAATCACCTTTGTGGCGGCATTGTAGTTGTGATGGTAACGATGAGAATATGATAACAATTCATCAATAATAATAATGACTATAATAATATCAAATTAATATCTATTTTTTAATAATAAATAATAATAATAATTACAATAAAAGATAATAATATGATAGAGGTGTGACTATAATAGAATAATAATTATAAAATTTTAAATATGTTTACAAAGATGTTGGAAGTCGAAGGCGGTGGTAATTATAATAATTATGATAATATTGGTGATATTATGACGATGATAATCATAAATATTTTGATAATATTATTGGTAAAATAGTAATTATAGAGTATGGTGATGATCATGCTTGTAACATAATGTCCTATATATTAAAAAAAAATCACTTTTTATTGTTTTAAAAAAACTGTTTTATGTTTTTTAAATTGTTTAGAAGAAAAAAAAATATACACGGTAGTTTTAAGATGGGCTAAAATAATTTCGATGTAGAGCCCAGCCCAGACCAATTATAAAAATAAAATTGATAATATGGCCTAGACAAGTTAAGCCCATGCAGAAAAAACTGAAAAAGAAAAAGAAAACCCTTCCTCTTCCACACGCGCACACACAAATAAAAAATAAAAAAAACAAACAAACAAGGAACAGGCAACATCTCTCTCAGAAGCTTCAAGCAGACCGCGGGGACCCGAATCGCCTTTGGCAGATCCATCACCATCGTGAGTTTCTCTCTCTATCTCTCTCTTGTGGGTTTCATTTCTCTGATTTTATTATAACCTCTGTTTGGTAAATAAAGGTACTGTATCAGTGACTTGGGGTAATGTTTTTCATGACAATCTAGTTTCCCTCCTCCTTATTGTCAGCGTCTAACGATGCGCTCATCGATATCATTCACCATTAATGTTCAATCATTGCCAGCTGAGAGGCTTCCAACTGCTTTGTGGTTTTTAAACAATGCCAACTTATATGTAGACTCCAATTGAAATGACAAATACCATTGTTGGTCATTAAAAAAAATTAATTTGAACCATTATTCATAAAAAAAGGGGTAATGTCTTAACGTTTTGATTCTTGGTTCATTTTGGTTTTGGTTAAGTCTCGTAATCGTTGCTGTATTAGCTCGTAAATAGATTTTGACGATGTGGGTCTTGTTAAACATTTGAATCAGTTTGGTACTTAATCAGCTCGAGAAGAAATTTGTTAAATTTATGTGAAGATTGGACTTAAATGGAAGGGAATTAGTGTGCGAAATTCGAAAAATTCAACTGGATCGTGGGTCTTTTATTGATTTGGATTCTAGCTCGACAAGATAATAATAAAAAAGGGTTTTGAAGGATTCAAAAGAATATGTGATATGGGTTTGTTGGTTTTTTCTATGAAATAAAAGGTTTGCTTATGTATGTATTCGTTCCAGTTTAGTTTTTTTTTTTTTTGCTTTGAAGATTCTATGTTAATGCTGTAAGGGATAAAAGCGATTGCAAGAGAGGGTTTGTAGTTCCTGAAATGGTAGGGATGCTTTCATTTGTTGTAGGTGATTGTTTGTAATGGTTGTTTCTGATGTGGAGATAATAGAGGGGATTGGTTAGGTCTTTTGTCAGAAACTAGATTGAAAATGAGGAATTATAAAACTAGCTAATATGCTTGGAATCATTTCTGTCTAGTTATGTTTTTATGAGTGATCATGTTATTTTATATGATGGGATGCTGTTACATAACTAGCGTTGCAATCTTTTCACATTGACCCCATCTTGGCTCCGTTATAAGCTGCTTCTTTTTCTTGACATTCTTGCCATGCCGTCCTTTGTTTGAGAGAGGATTCCCTTTCGTTTTCTTTTCTTTTTTTCTGTGGGGTTTGGGAAGGCATAATGGTTTTTAGAGGTGAAGGAATCTGCAAGCTTAAGCATGCAAAGAATGCTGAAAGTCTTAGATAGGTTGTCTACAACCATGCATGGGAACTGAGGAAAGTAGGTCTTACCCCCAATGACATTTTTGGCCTATTTGTTGATTTGGTCATCAGGATGAGTTATTCTCATGTATTTATGAGATTGTCAATATCACTTTCAATGACATAGGGTTAGTTGTAGTTTTGTTTTTTACAGTTAGAACTGCATTTGGCATTATATGATTTTGCATTGGGGATATATTTCACTTTGATGCTTCTATGTGTTACTGTATTGTGTTATTTGTCAGATCTTTCTGCACTGAAACCGATGAGTCTAGTTTTTGAAGTAAGCACATAATTGTCATGCCATACATGCCTTTTTTTTTAAATAGTTACGTGCTTGTTCTGTTTACAAAATCATCGATAGGACAGTTTTGTTCTATGGGACCAAGTTTGTTTATTAGCAAACAGCAGCAGAGCCTGAGATTTTTTTCGTGGGTTGTTTGTGCTGACTTCTTTTCAAGGATATTAAATATTTACTGAAAAAACAAAAGATATCAAAATTTATCAAGGACACAAACATATAAAATTTTCAACCCACTCTAAAATTCTCAAAAGAAATATTACACTTGAAAATTGTGCTTCTATTCAAATTCCTTAACATTGTTTTTGCAATCTCTTTCTGTTATTCTCGCCATGGAGGCACGTTATGCATAGATACCTCTATTAGGGATATCTTGAGTAGTCCATCGGTGACCTTTTCTGCTTCCATCCTTGGAGGCAGCATGGATGCTTTTTCAAAAGTGCACATTTATGAATTACCTGAATTTTAGTGGCTGAATTTTTTCTTGAAATAAGCACAGGCTCATAGCTGGAGTAATGGATTGTGAATTTGTGAGGTGTCATTTAGGGTGCTAATACTACCCTCTCATATGAATGAGTTCTTTTCTTTGCAGTTTGAGCATGTCAACCACGTACATAGCATCTGCTATCGTGGGATCATTTGCAGTAGCATATGTTTGTGACCATCTTGTTTCAGACAAGAAGATATTTGGAGGTAAACTTTTAGTTGTCTTGTAGTTTTAGTTACCTTCTATTGCTATGATTTTAAGGCCACATTTTTTCTTAAACGCAGGCACTACACCAAGAACAGTTTCAAACAAGGAATGGTGGGAGGAGACTGACAGGAAATTTCAAGCATGGCCTCGTACTGGAGGGCCACCAGTGGTGATGAATCCCATCACTCGCCAGAATTTCATTGTCAAATCCCAAGATTCTTGAATCCAATTTTAGCTTGTGAGAAGTCAGTTTCAGTTCATTGGCGTGTTCTTTCTGCCATTGACAATGTTTAGCGATGTTCCAATACTTGAACACAGCCATTTATAGCTCTGATGACAATGGCCTTTGTGCCTTTTTATTTTTTTTCCTGGATATGGGTTTCGTCAGCAATGCTTTCATGTTTCAATCCAAATAAAAGCAAAGTGACAGAATTCAGAGCATTTCATTGTTTCAATTTGATTCTTGATTTGAATGAGATTCCTGGAAGGTGACTGGAGCAACGATCAAAGATAGTGCCTTAATCCATGACCTTACATTTGAGGGAAATATCTCTTATTACACCAAATAGCATGACAACGAATCGGAATGCATTTTATGAGTTTTTAAAAAGTAAATGATAGGACTCAGGGTAAAAAAATATATTAAAATAATATTTATTTATTTATTAAAAATTATTTTTATATCAAAATAATCTAAAAATATTAAAAAAAAAAACATCAAACTTTTCGTGGATGAAGATAAATTCCATCCATTCAAATGTAAATTGTCATTTCTCATGGTCTCGGTCAGGGTTTCAAATATTTGGATATAGGTTTAAAAATAAATAAATGACAAGATTACATGAAATCGCGTGTAAATCAACTGTCACTCAGAAGTAATTGCGTCATCTTATGGTTTATTTATTATTATGAAAAATTATCAAGGACATCTTAGTCTTTTTCTTTATTTTTTATAATAGTTTAATTACTTGATTAAACTTAAAAATAATTAATTAATTAACTTAAGTCTAAGAGCTTTTTTCTAGATTTTACTTCAATCAACACAATGAATTGATTTTGTTACCCTGAATTCAATTTTTTACCCTCGAAATTCTAATCTTTCAAAACTTGCTTCAATGTAAGAGTCATCGAGCCTTATTTATCTTGGTACGGCGCGTGTCAACGGTGGGACAATGGTACAATGTATCGCAAAAGAAGAAGAAAACACAAGCCAGTAGATTTTAATCTTTCTTTACTTTTTTTTAGATCTGTTTTCTTCTTTTTTGGTTCGTTGTTCTTTCCTTTTCAGGTAGCAGATCCAGCGGCTGTGGGTCGGTCACAGTTGAAAGGGGGAGGGCGATGGTCCTGCTGGTGTTTGAAGGGTGGCGTTGCCACGGTTGGTGGTGAAGAGAATCGGGGTAGATGGAGGAGATATCGATGGTCTGTGGGGGCAGAGGAAAGGAAGACAGATCGTGACAGAGAGGGGAAGATCTGGTGAGGAAAATGATGGAGAAGAGGGAGGTCTGTCCGGTGGGCGTTGGTTTTGGGGGTATGGTTGGTTCGGTTTTTTTTTTTTTTTTGTCTTGGCGAGCTGCGGTTCTGGTCGAGGGAGATTAAGGGAACGATTGAGAGGCTGGGGGACGGAGGGCTGTGAGAGGGAGGAGAGAGCGTGCAGTGGCAGAGGGGGAAGCTGGCGATGGAGAGGTGAATAATAGATCTAGAAAAGAGAAGGAGTAATCGGGCGACAGAGAGAGGGAAAAGTCAGGGACGGCTGAAAAAGGAGAAAAGGACAAAAAGGTGGGAGCGTCGACCGGTTTGGTATTTATAGCGTAGGTGGAGGCGATTCTGTGCAGAGAAAATATATCTACGGTTTTTTTATGGTTCCTTAAATTTTCTCCGCTCAAAATTGCCCCCCTAAATGAAAATGTGGCGTGGGAATCTATTTATAAGTGAAGAAAGTTATTTTTAATTGAATGGTCCCTGGAGTTTGGTGTCTTTCACAGTTTCACGGATTGATTTTTGGCTGTGAAAATTTTTAAATTAATTTTTAATGGATATCAAAACTTTAATGTATTTATGATTTTATCTCTTACTTCAATTAATTAACTTGATAAAATTAAATCTGATTTTTTAAAATTTTAGTTTTCTTAATTAAATTCATAAACTTAATTTTTTTATCAATTAAATCTTTAATAAAATTAATTTGACTTATTTAAAGTACAATTAAATTCTTACATTTAATTAAATTCTTCAATTGAATCCAAATTAATTCTCAAACATAATTAAAATTTAATTTGATCGATGATTAAATCAAATTGACCTATTAAAAAATTAATTATATTATTGGACTTAATTTTTATGTAAATTCTTCCAATAATCATTTAATTTGACCTTAAATTTGCATTTTCTATTTTTTGGTATAATGGAGTACAATTAGGCTTTGAATTTCCTCTAAAATTTCAACTTGATTTTTATGTATTTTTGAAATCCTCCCAGCTTGTTTTCTACACGTTGACAGTCTTTATTTTATTTTGGAAAAAAAGTGAATTTTTTGGATTAACCTAGAATTGGGTTATGATAGTTATCCATCTCTTTACAATACTCATGATAGAAAATGTCGTAAGAGACTTTAGATAGTAAGCATTGTAAAAAAAAAAAAAATAGAGAGATAACAGACTTACCATATCAAGAAATGATGAATCCTTTTGAAAGTATTTGAAGTGAGGGCTAGAAAACGCATTCGGAGAAAAAACAGAAAGGTCTTTATGGTAAAATTTAAAAATTTTAAAATAGTTGAATTGTCATGGGTGACCTACCCATGAAAGATGAAAAAGAGTTTTCAAGGTGGTGAAAAATGCGAAGGTTTTTCAAAGTGGTCTTATTGTAATGGACGACCTGTCCAAGTAAAAAATACGAATGATTTTTCAAAGTGATCTTATTGTAATGGGCGACATGCCCAGGTGAAAAATGCGAATGATTTTTTGAAGTTGTGAAAAATACAATTTGCCGGGTGAAAGGATTTGGCTAGAGATGCCTTTAAGGGATGACAAGATAGGGCTCAAAGGCGCGTTATCTAGGAGATGAGAGTTCAAAATATCATTCGAAAAGAGAAATGATAGGGCCTAAAGGCAACTATTTGAGAGGTGAGGGTTCAAAGACAATCTTAAAAAGAGATGAGATATAAAGATAGAGATAGGGCTAAAAAGCACACTACCCGAGAGATGAGGTCTCAAGGCGCACTCAAAAGAAAATAGAGTTAGAAAATGCACTACATGGAAGATGAGGACTCAAAGTCGCACTTGAAATAAACATATGGTTAGAAAGCATACTATCTAAGAAGCGAGGGCTGAAAAGCGCACTCGGAAGGAGGTAGGGTTAGAAAACACACCACCTGGGAGATGAAGGCTCAAAGGCGCATTCGAAAGGGAGATAGGGCTAGAAAACGCACTCAAAAGGAGGTAGGGTTAGAAAATACACTACTTGGAAGATGAGGTCTCAAAGACGCACTCGAAATGAGGTAGGGTTAGAAAACACACTACCCGAAAGGTGAGGGCTCAAAGGTGCACTACCCGAGAGGAGGATGATATGGCTTAAAGGCGCACTCAAAAGGGAAAGAGGTATGGCTGTAAATTGTACTATCTAAGATGGTGAGGGCTAAAAAACGCTTTTGAAAGGAAAGAGGTGGGGCTGTAAAGTGCAAAACCTAAGATGGTGGAGGGCTCGAAGGCACACTCAAATGGAAAAAGGTAGGGTTGTAAGGCATAAAACCTAAGATGGTGGAGGGCTCAAGGCGCACTCAAAAGGAAACAATATAGGGCAATAATGTACAAAACCTAAGATGGTTGAGGGCTCGAAGGTGCACTCAAAGGGAAAAAGGTAAGGCAGTAACGCACAAAACCTAAGACGATGCAGGGCTCGAAGAGGCACTTAAAGGGAAAAAGGTAGGGCTATAAGGCGCAAAACCTAAGATGATAGAGGGCTCGAAAGCGCACTCAAATGGAAAAAAGGTAGAGCAATAAGGCGCAAAACCTAAGATGGTGCAGGGCTCGAAGGTGCACTCAAAGGGAAAAAGGTAAGGTTGCAAGGCGCAAAACCTAAAATAGGAGAGGGCTCGAAGACGTACTCAAAGGGAAAAAAGGTAAAGTTGTAAAGCGCACTCGTTGAGATAGTGGAGGGCTCGAAGACGCTCTTGAAGGGAAGAAGGTAGGGTTGTAAAGTGCACTGGCTGAAATGGTGAAGGGCTCAAAGGCACACTCAAAAAGAAAAAAAGTAAGGCTATAAGGCGCAAAACCTAAGATGATGGAGGGCTCGAAAGCGCACTCAAAGGGAAAAAAGGTAGGGCAGTAAAGTGCAAAACCTAAGATGGTGAGAGGCTTTAAGGCGCACTCAAAGGGAAAAAAAGGTAGGGCGGTAAGGGGCAAAACCTAAGATGGTGCAGGGCTCGAAGATACACTCAAAGGGAAAAAGGTAGGGCTCTAAAGCACAAAACCTAAGATGGTGAAAGGCTCAAAGACGCACCCAAAGGGAAAAAAAGGTAGGGTAGTAAGGCGCAAAACCTAAGATGGTGCAGGGCTCAAAAGCGCACTCAAGAGGAAAAAGGTAGGGTTGTAAGGCATAAAACCTAAGATGGTAGAGGGCTTGAAGGCGCACTCAAAGGGAAAAAAGGTAAGCCAGTAAAGCGTACTAAAAAAGAGTCAGATATGCTTTTAAAGCGTACCATGTGAGAGATAAGTGATTAAAAACGCACTTAAAAAGGAGGTAGAGTTCGAAAATGTACTGCACGAGAGGTGATGGTAAAACACTAATTTGTCAATGATGAAAGCAATGCATCATGATTAAAATACATGTATACTTACATGGAGTTTTCCTTTTTTAAAAAAGTTTGAGTCTCTAATAGTAAGTTTTGATAGTTCTTTTTGTTCTTACTTACTCGAGTCATATCTTGTGATCTTGACCTCTGAAAGGGATATGACATCAGCATACTTCTTTTCCTACAAACCTTTATATGAAAGGTTGTCATCTCTATCCAACATTTTCTGTTTTCTTAGAAAGAGAATCAATGAGCCAAGCTTATTATGTGTTTGTCAGATTGCCTCGCAGCTTGATTATGCCGTCAAGTGTTCAATTTGGGTTTTTCTTAGGGATGAAGCCATGTGAAAGAAGATTCGATTATTTATTGGGAGTTATTTTCATGGAGAATTTTTAGAATTTCAAAGATATTCCAAACACATAAATCATTTTGGCATCGGTTTAAAGCAAACTTGTTCTAAAGAAATTCAAGTGATTTTTATGGTCAGGTTTTCATAAGTGTTGAAAACTTTTGTTTTACTTTTGGTGAAAAGGTAAAGTGATATTTTATTGGTCAAAGCAATTTAAGCTTCAATTTGAAGGTTTCATAGAACCAATTTTCAAAGCATTCATTTTGCTTGCATAAAGAATGCGCAACTCTCGTTAATATTCTTATTCAAACTTTTCATGGATGAAGATAAATTCCATCATTTCCCATCCATTAAAATGTTAATTATCATTTCTCATGATCTTGGTCAGGGTTTCAAATATTTGTATATAGGTTTAAAAATAAATAAATGACAAGATTACATGAAATCGCACAAAGAACAATTAAAAACATAAAAGTTATGGCTCCTTGATTTACCATGTAAATCAACTGTCATTGAGAAATAATTGGATCTTTTCATATGGTTTATTTATTATTGTGAAAAATAATTAGGGGCATCTTAGTCTTTTTTTTTATATAATAGTTTAATTACTTGATTAAACTTAAAAGTAAAAAATTAATTAACTTAGGTCTAAGAGTTTTTTCAAAATTTTACTTTAATCAACAAAATAAATTGACTTTGTTTGAAAACTTTTGTTTTACTTTTGGTGAAAAGGTAAAGTGACATTTTATTGGTCAAAGCGATTTAAGCTTCAATTTGAAGGTTTCATATAACCAATTTTCAAAGCATTCATTTTGCTTGCATAAAGAATGCGCAACTCTCGTTAATATTCTTATTCAAACTTTTCATGGATGAAGATAAATTCCATCATTTCCCATCCATTAAAATGTTAATTATCATTTCTCATGATCTTGGTCAGGGTTTCAAATATTTGTATATAGGTTTAAAAATAAATAAATGACAAGATTACATGAAATCGCACAAAGAACAATTAAAAACATAAAAGTTATGGCTCCTTGATTTACCATGTAAATCAACTGTCATTGAGAAATAATTGGATCTTTTCATATGGTTTATTTATTATTGTGAAAAATAATTAGGGGCATCTTAGTCTTTTTTTTTTATAATAGTTTAATTACTTGATTAAACTTAAAAGTAAAAAATTAATTAACTTAGGTCTAAGAGTTTTTTCAAAATTTTACTTTAATCAACAAAATAAATTGACTTTGTTACCCTTTAATTCAGATTTTTTTAAAACTTGCCTCCAGTGACTTATTAGTACTTTTCTCTTATTATTTTTTTAATTATCATGTTGTCTTAGAAGTAATATAGTGTTTTAGTGTGTGTGTGTGTGTGTGTGTATAAAGTTGTTGTCGCATGTATTGCACATGCCAGTGCATGCGGTGCCTCTTCGATGGCTAAAAATGTTTTTCTGTCAAGTCGTTGAAAGAGTCGTCAAGCGCTCTTTCTTTTGATACGACGCGTGTAAGCAATGGGAAAATGTATCACGAGTGAGGCTTTTTTTTCTTCTTCTTTCCCCCTCGAAAATTTCATATTTGTCCTCTTTATTCCCAATTAGATAATATATTTTTTTTTTGTAAAAGTTTTATTGGTTTTAAATTTCATCTTTCAATCTAAATTTATAGTATATTAGTTTTTTGAATTTTATCCCCGTTCTTTTGGTTCTTTTTGTCCTTTTTTAAAAGTTGTTTCTCTTTTCAATTTTACCCTTCAATCAAAAATTTATAATTGTCCTTTGATTTATTTTTTATTTTGATTTGTATCCTTATTTTCTTAATTTCTACATTTTGTTTTTTATCCTTTGTGTAATTGATTATTTTTTCAATTTTATCATTCAAAGTTTGATTTGCTGGAGATTAGACTTCATGATTTTTTCATGTATGATGCTTTTAGTCTAGTGACCTAGATCACGAGTTTGAAAAGTTAACATTGGATTATATTTTTTTTATTTGATTTCTATAGAATCTTTTGCTAATTTTAAAGTGACCCGTTTATCTCGTATATTTTTATTTGTCATTCGTTCTTTTTAGATTCAGCTATTTTTTTAAAAAAAAATTGATTGAATTAAATTAATTGTTTAAATATAGGTATCATAAGCTCATTTCATGATTATTTTTTTTTTTAGAACTGAGCTATTTATTTTGTTTTGATTTGATTTGATAATGTATTACTATCTCAATATTTTGAAAGTTTTTCTTTCAGTATGCATCAAATTTCTTTCTTTCTGGCATCTTTATATATTTTTTTAAGGCTAGAAGAATACTTGCCGACTTGTGGCATAACGTGGACCAGATGGTGGAAGGAATGAACGGTTGATGATACTGCACCTGGGTAGTTGAAACATCTGTAAAAAGATCTTTGGGTGGTTAAATCAACACCGATGAAAGGGATACAAAATTATACATGTTTGTTTCTCATGAAAAGGACCGCAGAGAGAATGTCAATCACTTGTAATGGGGTTCGAGACTTGTGTACGTGTCCTTGTAAGAGGTAGGTGATCAATGCATTTGCCGCCTCCAGTTTGGGCTGTTTGGTGATAAATATCTAAGCTATTGTTTGGTATTGTATTTTGGATGGAGTTGGATAATTTTTTTATATATATTTTTAGATTGTTTTAATGTATTAATTTTAAAATTAATTTAAAAAAAATAAAAAATATATTATTTTAATATATTTTTAAATAAAATATATTTTTAAAAATAATTATTATCACATTTAAACATCTCTTACAAAACAAACGTACCAATGTAAAAGCTGTATGAGTATTGGTTTTTATGGGCTGTGAATTGTTCATAAGTCTCCATGATTGATGGTGAGTAGACCGGCGGATTTGACCAATGTATTTGCCATTTGGGGATGACAGTTGGCCTTGGAGCGTGTCTGGTCGACTTACATGATGGGATCTCTACGTGTTTTCTTCATGGTGTTGTCTGCTAAGGATATATTTGTTTTCATGTTATAAAAATATTTTAAAAAAAATTTAAATTTTTTTATATTTTTATATCATTTTAATGAATTAATATTAAAAATAATTTTTAAAAAATAATAATAACTGTATTTTTTAAATATACCCTAAAAATTTATAGGCTTGTTGGGCCTTAGGGGTTAAAATCCATGATTCTGTTCCAGTAGTGAATTGGAGGGTTCGAGGATCCACATGTAAGGTTCACGATCCATCATAATTGTGAATCCGTGTTCCCTGTAAGCCTTACCTCAGGCATAGAATACTGGTGATGTAAAGGATAGTGGCGTCTAATAGTTAATTTTTAAAGTAGATTTTATTTGATATTATATTAAAATAATTTTTTTTAATTTTTTTAAAATATTATTAATATGATATGAAAATACAAATAAAATTAATTTGTTATAAAAAACCAATAGAATAACTTAATTGTTTTTTTAAAAAAATTTGAAATGCAAAAATAATTGGGTATATAATCGGAAGTATTAAAAAAATTATGATAAATATTGTTTTTTCAAATATTTTTTTTAAAAAAATATTAAAATAATATGTTTTTATAATTTTTAAATTTTATTTTTTATATTAACATATTAAAACGCTATAAAAAATTAAAAAAAAATAATAAAAATCTTCGAAAACATGCATGAACGCAATGCCGAGTTGCCGACTAGAACATAACTCCAAATAAGCAAAATGTTAGCTCCATTATCTATTTAAGGGCTAGGAATTAGACTGGAACGTTTTCAAAATTTCAGGATTCGTATTGAGAAAACGTAAACTATAAGAATCAAAATGGAATATCTCTGAATAGTTTCTAAATATGTTAATTTACTATTCTCCCATCCCTGAAAGTCTCTTCATTGCCCAGAATTAATAAAACAACTCACCATCTTCAACAAATCCAAACCTCACCTATCAATTAATCGAGAGAGATTGAGATTTAGATTTAGATTTTGACGAAAAGGGTTCAAAAAAATGGGCGATTTAGATACTGCAAAGCCACTAAGAAAGATCGCAGAAGCCTTTAAAGAGCTAGAAGCTACAATAAACTCGCAATCCCAAGAAGTTGAAGTGGCACCATTCTCTCATGCTTGTTCTCTCGTTTCTCCTCTCTTTGGTTGCTTAGGGATCGCTTTTAAATTCGCTGAAGTGGATTATGTTGCCAAGGTAATCTTTCATTTTTATTCATTACCGACAACCCATGTTTTTTTTTCTCCATTTACAATTGTTTGATCCTTCCCTTTTTTATGATAAAATCGAACAGGTGCTTGATCTTGCAGAGGCATCGAAGTCGATTGGTACATTACAAAGTTTGTTAGAGAAGGATATACAAGGGAATTCTGTGAGAAAATCCGGGAGTCACTCAAGAAATCTTTTGAGAGTAAAGCGTGGGCTTGTTATGGTCAAGGTCTTGTTTGAGCTGATTCTTGTTACAGAGTAGGTGTTTCTTAACTCCTTTTCCTTTCGTTTCGGAAGTTGCCCATCTGGCAAAAATTCAAATAGTTGTTACATGGACAGGGTTTACGTAATAATTTTTCCTGAAATTTTTGTACTTGCTGAAGTTATGGTTTTTGGGTTGCTTCGTTTTTTTATGCATAATAAAGGAACGCCATCATTAAGTCTTCGTTAGAGGATAACAGTGGTTAAACTGGGGGTTAAGAAGTTACTTGATTTGATGCTTGATTTCTTGCGAGGTGTTGTATTAGGTTTGTGCTCAATGTTGACAATTTGGGTTGTAGCGTTTCTATAAGTTTTGATAATTGTCGGCTTTGATGTGTTTGTCTTGGCTTTTTAAACCTGTAGTTTCAAGAATTTAATTTACTGATAACTGCATGTCAATTTTCTTTTTCTTGTTATTTTTCCTTTAGCTTGTATGAAGTGATTAGTTTTAAATTTTTTTGCGAGTTTACCACAAGCATTTGCTCTTGAATCGACTGAACTTCCATCAAGGAGGGTACTACTGAAATCTTACAAAGAATATAGTATGATATTTCAGTTGACAGAATTTTATAAAGGTTTAGAGTCTTATTTGATCCTTAAATTGCGTAGGAGGGATATTAACCACAATTCAGGCAATTGGATCCACATTTTAGCCAAATGTTGGTGGGGTTCAAGATTCTTTTCATCTTTTAGCCCCTGTTTGGACGTTTTAATTCATGGTGGATTGGGGAAACTGATTGTTTGGGTTAAAGGATTCCAAACTACACAATGGGAAAGGGGGCTGAAGGTTTATATTTGTGATGGTGGGCTCTTTAACTGGAGGGTGTTATGGTCCAGGGCTTTAGTTTCACGTGTTCCTAAAATTATGTGTTTTGCCTGGGCGAGTGCTCCCACTGGATGATGTTATGGATGGTGTCTGTTTGTCACAGTTCCCTGTACTGTAAACTTAACACTCAAACTTGCCACTTCAGCCAATGACTTTGTTTGCCTTCAGGATGAAACTGTTATGCATCTTTTGTCACCAGATCAATTGTATGTTATGGAACAAGTAAGAATGTTTCAGCTACTTTTCCTGTTGGTACAAAGGTTGGAGACTATACAAGTCTAATTCTTGCTGAACCTAGGTTCAAACTGACATGTTTTTTTTTAATTACTGTTTGAAGGTTTAGTGATCTATAAATGCTAGTTTTTCCAAATGCATTTGTCCTGAATCACCTGTGGGTCACTGGGCATTTAGCCTTCATTTATTTGCTGTATATCTACTCCAATTATACTCATTTTGTGCCAAGGTGAGAACAGTCAATGTACCTCTTTAAGATGCAAGTATTGGTCTTTCTGAAGGGGCGTACACCCCCTCTGGTTCAATTCTTGATTTAAGAAGCAATAGATTGGTTTAGTTATAAGTTGCATACCTCAATAAACCTCCAGTGTGAAGAAGGTGATGCCTGCGTTTCATCACCTTAATTTATACACAATCACACATTGAACTTCTTGATCAGAATAAGCAAATTATAGTTGCAAATTTAATCAGATTGGCCTTGATCTGGAATTAATGGTTTGTGTTTATGGATGAGAAGATGGTTAACAGTTCCTTTTATTCCTGTGTCAGGGGAAATTCTTTGAAGGGCCCTGCTTCGAAGGCTTATGAACAGGTATTTGCTCCCCATCATGGGTGGGCAATTAGGAAACTTGTTGCTGCAGGGATGTATGCCCTTCCTACTAAAGCACAGCTGTTACATAACCTAAATGAAGATGGTGAGTGCTTGGACCATTTCAAACGCTTGTTAATGAAATTCATTATCTCGCAAGTTCCTGAAAGGTGTGCAAGCAAATATGCTTGGAGGATTACAACCTGTTTCCAATTCACTTGTTATCTGACTTAGTGTACCATAAAAACATGTCTGTTCTGCAGGCACTCTTATGTGTGTTAGAATGATTCAAGTCATATTAATTTCTTCTATATTTGTTATTTTGCAGAAAGCTCGGCAAGTATTCAAATGCAGAGTTATGTTGATGCATCGGCGCCGGTAATAATGTATGTCGAGAAACTCTTCCTAACCAGAGGATTGGGTATAGATTGGTGAACAATGGACTTCTACTGAAATCTGTGTACTGTGACTGTCCTTTTAGTTTCCTCCTTTGGTCCAAAAATATTAATATACTTACAAGTGGCATAATCAAATGTATGTTTATTGAATGCCTCATGCAGTGATATAGACACTGTTAAACAGTTATATCTGAACACAATAAGCACTTGCTAGTGTGATGGTGCTGAGTTCTTATTACTCTGTTGCTTGCCTGTATTTTATTTTCTGAGCACTAGATTCAGATAGGAACATGTTTTTCTTCTTTCGCTTTGCACCATGCATGAATAATTACGTATATAAAGAGGAAAGTGGGGATTATTTCTATCGATATGCAAGTTCCATCTTCTTATTTGATTTCTTTGCCTCCCACGAATGATAGGAAATTTTCTTATGATCCAAAAGGAGCTCGAAAATTCTTTTTTTTCATGTTTCCCTTTTTTCACTTCCTCATTCCAAGTCCAACTGCACGCTGTTAATTTTGAAAAATATTGCACAGAACAAAGACCATTATTCTATGCTATTAAAAGAACTGGGATTCTTTATATTGTTTTACTGTTAGTTTTGTTGGTTAGTGAGTCGGTCGGATCCAAGAGGTTGCAGGTTCTGGCGGCAACAATATTTTCTTTAAGGTGACATATCAACTGTGTTTTTTTCTTTCAAAAAAATAACTCAATTGGTTAGCGCACTAGTCAGAGCCAAGAGGTCGGTCGTGCTGGAAACAATATTTTTTCAAGTGAAAGTGATAGATGTCACTTGTCGACGTCGCGCTGGCAAAAATATTTTCTTTCAAGCTATAGATGATTTGATTTGTTGTTTGTGTTTTTTTAAAAAATAATAATAAAAGATGAACATCATCCTCGCCCCTAATAAAAAAAAAAAAGTAAAGCATGGTCAGGCGTGTGCATCTGGTCTCCTATGAGGAGGCAGCTGTTAGGCATGACCTTTTGTTTTTTTTTTCGTTTTCTTGACTTAAAATATTTTTATCAAATTTATTTACTCTTTAATTTTCACATGATATTTTTAATATTATTATAAAATTTTAATTGAATTTTAATATTTTTCTGATTATTATATATCTAACATAATAATAATAATTTGTTCATTAAACATCTATTCAAATCATCTTTTTATTCTTAAAATTTTTACATAGATTTTGAACATGTTATATATATATATATATATATATATATATATATATATATATATATATATATATATATATATATATATATATATATATATGATTCTTTTATAATTTTTAATCACACGGTAACTAAGTTTAAAAATCATAAAATATTTTTCTAACATAAATAATATTTAGATAAAAATATTGTATTAACTAAGATGAATGAGAGGTACATTAATAAAAAAATTATCTTAATGAAAAAAAATCAAAACAAAATATATTTTTTAGTTTAGTAATAAAGCCAAAGAATAACACCAAGTTTTTTCTATCTAAAAAAGTCAGGTGTGTTTTTGATATTGCGACGCATGATATTTTTTAAATTGATTTTTTAATTGAAAATATATCAAAATAATATTTTTTAATAAACATAATAAAATCATTTAAAAATACATAAAAATATTAATTTAATATTTTTTAATAAAAAACGATTTGAAAAGAAGAAAAAGAAAAGGCATGACGTAGCATATGAGGCTCCGAGGAAATAGCATGAAAAGAAAATCCATCAAATTGTGTGCCCATAGCGGGTTTCCATCTTGGGCCCAACGATTCGATGCTTCATCTCAAGACTACAACGATGGTAAGTAACTCCAGCTCACAGCTAGGGCAATTTTCTTGCATGAACAAGTTGAAAATATCAACCATTCCACTTCACAAAACGCTATCGGTCGACAAATGTGAGCGGAAAGATAAATATGGTTTTTTCATAGAGGAATTAAAATCATCTATAAGGTCTTCACCAGCATTATAAGAATTCGTAGACTTGGCCTAGCAGGGTAAGATTCATGGTGTTGCCACGCTATGCCAGGCCAGTTCAGTAGAAAAATCTATTTTTTTTTAAAAAAAAATTAAAATTTAAGTTAATCTAAACCAACCTATCTGATTTATGATTTTAGTATGTGCTGAGTTGATCTCCAACTACAGCTTTGTAACTATGGTCTAAACATTATATAAGCAAAAATATAAATTATTGACTAGTTTATAGTGTCGTACCACGCTATTTTTTAAATAAAAAAATTAAATTTAAAAATAATATCTTAGCCATACATACGACTGATGTTGGTAAACTTGACCCAAGATAACTTTAAAATTTTTTGACTCGATTCTTTTTCTAAATCAAGTTTAACATTAAATTATATAAGAGTTGTTACCAATTAATATAGGGGTTCAAAATTAAATTTAAGATCATGATTTTTTTTTAATATTAAGACAATAATATATTGGATCAATACGGATTTCACGACTTAATCTATTAAATCCACAATCCAGGAATAGACTAGATTGGGTTTAAGAATATTTTTTAAACTGTTCTTTACTTAATTATACAATAACAAAAATATATGCTTGAAAATGTAAGTTTAGATTAAATATTGAGATATTTGTTTGAGATTGTGATAACTTTAAAAAAAAAAAAATCAAAATGATTTATGGAGACAAATTCAAAATTAAGTAAATATTAACTAATAAAATTAAGTAAATAACGACGTAAATCAAAGGAAAATGCAAGGGAAAAAAAAATCATCTTCTTCACTGTTCATTTATATGTGTAGAAGTGTGCACCCCGAATCTTTTAGAGTTGTTAGGTAATAGTATTTGTAGCTGTAATTTCCTTTTTCCTAGTATTAGTATTTGTTTTTTTTCGTATACCTTCTATGAGTGCCTCTCCCTTGCACTCCGGGAATTCATTTTGGCATGGATACTTGAAGATGACCTTGCATGTGTTAAAGAGAAATTGTCAGCCATCAATGCAGTAATGTTAGGTGCTGATGAGAAGCGATCAAAGAATCACAGGATACAACTCTAGCTAGGGAAGCTCAAAGAAGTCTTGTATAATGCTGAGGATGTGCTGGACGAATTGAGTGTGGAGCTTTGCGAAGGCAAGTAGTGAAAACTGCAGGAAGGTAAGAGACTTCTTTTCGAGTTCTAATCGGCATGCATTCCGTTTTTTTTTTTTAAAAAAAAAAAAAAACATCTTCGAGAGACTTTCTGAGATTGCATCTCTCAAGTCTGACTTTGATCTCACCGAGCAGACTATACATGCGGAAGAGATGTATTAAAGCATTAAAGCCATTCTTCAGAGCTTTTCTAAAACAGAATTAAAGCCATTCTTCAGAGCTTTTCTAGACTTATCGGAAGAGACGAGGATCAAGAAAACATCCCTCCCTCATTCCAATAGTTGGATTGGAGGGCCCTGGGAAGACCGCTCTCGCTAAATCAGTATGTGATGATGATGAAACTGTAAAAACTCATTTTCAACTGTAGATGCGGGTGTGTGTTTCAGATGGTTTTAATCTAAAACAAGTGGTAGCAAAAATGACTAAATCTCCAATTGGTGATAAATGGATTGATTCAGATACGAAAAAATTGCAGGAAAATTGAAGAAATCCTAGATGATAGGAAATACTTGCTCCTTTGGATCATGTTTCGAATGAACATCCTGGGAAGTGGTTATTGCTGAAGCCTCTGTTATTAAAAGATGCAATTGGCAGTAAACTTATAGTTAGTACTCGTATTAAACGTTTTGCTGAGATCACGAGTAAAGTCTTCTTGATGAAGAGGACTTGTTTGTCTATGTTTTACGAGTGTGCATTCAAGGAAAGGCAAAGGCAGCACTATCCAATTCTGGTAAAAATTGGGAAATAAATAGTGGGAAAATGTAAGCAAATTCCTCTGTCAGTAATAAATTTGGGAAACAACTTTTTGGAGTAACTGATGAAAATGAATGGAAATCTGTACGAGATACTGAGACATAGGAAGCAATGGAAGATGGTGATTTCTTCAACCAAAAAAAGGAGGTATTTTACCTGCTTTAAAGATGAGTTATCAGCAACTGCATTCTCACTTTAAAAGATGCTTTCTTTATTGCTCTTTTTTCCTGCTAAACCTTACAAATTCGTTGATGTCTTCTTGGTGCAATTTTGGATAGCACATGGATTCGTTCAATCATCAACCGAGTTGATTTCCAAATGTTTTCTCTTGATGATGAGCCTATTACGATGCTCTTTAAAATCTGAATATTCACGAAATGATTCGAACAGTTTCAAAGACCCAACATGCATTTTTTTGCATTAGGCTCTTCCATTAACTGAATAGGTTAGTCCACTGTAATTCTCTTGATAGGAAGATAAGAAAATGGCTCCATCTGCTCTGATTTCTTATTTGGATTCTGATCTGAGAGCACTACCGAAATGTTTCAAAGAATGTCATCCTAATGTAGGTTTGTTTTTGACTTGGATCAACCTAAGTTAAATGAAGTCTCCATCGCTCCCATTTTACTTAAATAATCCAATATCAAACTTCATACCCCTTAAAGTTTATATGATTTAATGCATGATCTCACGTTATCGTTGGCTTGAAATGAATGCTCAATTATAAGCTCTAACAACCTGCAAATTTCCAGAACTTCCAGGCACTTGACATTTCTTGATCCTCATTCTTTTCTTTTCTTTTCTTTTTTTCAAGCTCTTCCTGTACGTATTCCTAGAGAAATTAGATCGCGTTAGAACAATTTTCTTTCCAACTAGTCTAGAGAGGCCTAGTTGCATGACAGGTATTGAGAAATTTCTGTCCAAATGAAAGCTTCTGTGGGCACTGGAAATGGATGATTGTGGACTGGAGGTGCTGCCAAAAATGATAGGCACTCAGAAGCAACTGAGATGTATCTGTTTACATAGCTTTACAAAATCCAAAAGACTACCCAAAGCTACTTTCAAATTACCAAATTTGCACTCTGATTCTGCGTGAAGCATTGGAAGAGATGCGAGGTACATGATCAGCCTCAGGTTTTTATGCCTATCCACCACGCAGAAGCCTTTGCCAGAAGGTGGGATTCGGTGCGTGGGCTTTCTTCAGAATATATTCATTGTTGAATGTGAAAATCTTGAATACTTATGTAAAGATATGCGAGGTCTTACAAGTCTTCAAAAATTACATATTCTATAATGTAAGTGTTTGATCTCTTCATTCGGTTTTTTCCTACGGTTTTACAAAATTAATACTCAAAAAATCATGAAATGGTACTTGAAATTATGAATACACGAGACAATACAAGATGAAAAAAATATTAAAAAAAATAAAAATACAATATTAAAGAAAGACATAATCTATTATGGGTTAAAATAATTATTTACAATGTTTTTTTTCTTTATTTTTTTTTATCACTTGATTTTTTTATTTTTAATTTAATTATTTCATATTAAGTTAATTTTAATTTAAGATTGAATTTGATATTTTATTTTAGTTGGATAAAACTCTCATAATATTAAGAATAAGTTTCGATGATGAATTAATGCTCAATTTAAAAAAATAAAATTTAATTTTATTGATTTAAATCAATTAAAACTTTAAAAATCTAATTTCAAACTAAAACAAATATTCAGACTTTTTTATTCTAAAAAATAGCATCTTTATCTCAATTTTCTAACTTAATCTATGGTTGTAATTAATAAATTTATTTTTATTTATTAACACGTATAAGCAAGTAAAAAGAAAATTTGATGGTAAAAAAACATTAACAACATTAATATTTTTTTTTATTTCTTCTTGCATTAAGGAAAAAAAATGTTTCATTTTAGGGCGTAACACAGGAATCAAACTAGTAAAAAATAAATGAAATGAATATGATGAGTGCACTTGTCGTTGTTTACATATGTTGGTGATCTATTTGGCTTGACGTGGTTTGTTGCTGCTTTGGTTACGGGTTCCAGTGCCTTGCCTTGCCTTGGACTAGTTATCAAGATCCTTGGATTGTTCCTTGTGTTTGCTTGCTTCGCATCCTTTTGCTGGGTTTATAAGCCAGTCATGAAATCTACACTGGCTTTGGTGGTGGTCTAATTAACTTAGAATATGTTAATAGATCAAATCACATGATGAAGCTCGGGAGAAAGTTCAGACACTTTAAACAAGCTTTTTTATAGAGATCAGTGTTATATATATATTGTTTAAAAACTCATGTTTAGGAAGGTAATAACAGGGTAATAGCCCAACATACCTACTTGATAGAATGTTAAGTCTAGATGACATGATTCTAGCTTGTTTTAAAGCCCAACATCTCTAAGTTTAGATACACACTGAGTCCAAGCACATTTGGATGACTTGGTGTCTGGCCCAACATTCTTGAGATAAGCTACGCGCTAAACTCAAACACATGTGGGTTTGACGAGGTGTCAAACCTATTATTTTGGGTTCAGCTACGCGTTGAGTCCAAGTACATGTGATCTGATGAGATGTCAAACACAATATCTTTGAGTTTAGCTACGCACTGAGCTCAAGTACACATGAATCTAATAAGTTGTCAGACCCATTACTCTTGGGTTTAGAATAATTCAAGGTCCAAATGCATATGAAATTGATAATCTTTGTAAGCCTTATTGGCTAACAATGACTTGTTTTTTTTTTATTCATTTATCTTTTAATATAAAATATTAAAAATTAAGAATGATCATTTACCTGCATTTCTGGATGTATAAAAATCTTTTAAAAGCCTATTATATTCCCATCAATATTAATATTGTGTAAAAGATATTTATCCTTTATTAATGTCGTGTAAATGATATTTGTCTCTTATTAATGTTAAATTGAGAAAATAATGTTTCAACATCTCCATTCAAGCAATATGACAAAGTTCATAAACTATATATACCATCTGAATCACTCATGTAAAGGGTTTTTATTTTTTCATATTCTCTAAGTATTTATACTTTTATTTTCAAAGCATTTATTATACACAAATAAAAAAACATTTTTATTTTTAGAATTTAAAAATCATTCTTTTATTTATTACAATCTTTTATCAAAAGTCACTAACTTTATTATTAGAAGATCCATAAATTTCATTAAAAGAGACTATTTTGTAAGTATTAAATCTTCTATCATCAATCATCACCTTCGTAAACTTTATAAAAAAAAATATTGACATAAACATGTCATCATCCTTTATCTAAACACTTAAACACCCTCATTCTTGATTATATTAGATTTTGAAACATCATGGAAGTGATTTTTTTCTTGTTGTTTCCATATTATTTTTTCTTTAATTGATTTAACTACTATTTAAACAATTTTATAATAATTTTAAGATTATTAACTTTCAAAATTATTCAATTCAGAGTTTTATCGAAGTGTCATCTATATTTTTGGTTTCTGCTGTGAGTGTTTTTCTAGTCGCATTGAAGCTAGTTCCTTGCAGAAATTGGCTTGAGGCTGCACGTGTGTTCCCTGCTTTCTTCAAGCTTTTATTTTCTTGCTAGCTGTTCGTGGTTTTCTTTGGTACTTTCTCGAAGCCATTGCATTAATAAATTATTAAGCACATGGTTGTTTTGGATGCTTGATGATTTAATAAGAAGTATGTTCTCAGGCATTGTAACATAATATTCGTTTATGTCTGCTTCAGTGGCAACAGAGTCACTGAAAACAATTTTTGTACATAACCTAAGGTTATGTGTGTATGAAATCCAAGCTCTTTCTCCTCTCTTGCTGTGTTGTTGTGGAAATACATCATCTTAGATGTTTTCTTCGTAAAGATTTTTTGCTCTTGAATGGCTCAGTGTTCATACATTTATGCTAGGGAGCCAAGAAACATCCATTGAATATTCACATTAGCACAATCTAACTTATGCCTGCGAGCTTAACAGGATCTGAAAGAATGTTCAGGTTGGATTTATCTTCTTCAACTTGTGAAAAGGAAGCCTACACAAGTAAAAACGTCTACCAATTAGTCCTTAGCATGAACATTTTCGACAACAAAGTCCTTACAGCTTCCTCCCCTGACAAAATTAATAAGAAAAACATTCCAATGATGTTTCATCCAACATGAAGCTATGGTTTCGCATACAAGTCTAAATGTTATTTTAGTAGGACTTGTCTCTAGAAAAAAGGAAGGGATGTGGAGAGTGGGAACTCAAGTAGCGTGTACATATTCTTGACGTATTTGGAAACCTACAACTCTGCTGGAATTTCTTTAGAAAAATTGTAGTTCACATATATTTCCAACATCTCAGGACCAGAACTTCAATGTTACAATTGTAGGCTTAATATGCAACAAAAACTCAAGAGTGGTCTTTTTAATGAAGCAACCTCTTTCATACACCCTTCAACTGTTTTTTTTTTCCTTACTCATATTGTTTACAAGTTGCCATTATTGGAACTGAATTTGGTAAAAAGCAAATGGACAGAATCCAAGCTCGGACTGAAATAATCCAAATCTGAGTCTTTCTCCTCCAGGCAGGCATATCAGAAACGAATCATAATTTCAGAAACAAGCTTCTTGTGTTGTGGACAGCCCATTAACCAGTCTTGCTGAATAGGTAGAGCGCAGAATGCAGTTCCATCACCCTTGCTTTATTTCTTGAAGCATTTCAACTACCTTCTTCATTTTTGGCCGCTTTGCTGGTGTGCTGTCGGTGCAGAGTAATGCTACCTTAAGAGCTGCCAGCATCTCTCTCCTCCAACCAAAGGAAACGGTGCTGAGTCTTGCATCAAGAATCTGCTCAGGAGTCTCTCCCCTAGCTGGAGCACCATGAACCCACTTCACCAAATCTACCCCTTCACCAAAGTCCTCGTCAACTGGTATCCGAGTTGTTAGGATTTCAAGCAGTACGACCCCATAGCTATAAACATTTCCTGGAGCGGTAACTTGCATTGTGTATGCATACTCTACATAACAAAGAAAAAGTAGAATGACAGTGAGAAACAAAGGGATGTTTAAATCTTGTTCTCTGAGCTCATACACTTCTAAGTGTTAAAGCACAGATCGGTTGACAAAGCTGTTGAACACGTATGAAAATAAATGCTTGGTACTTTTGCAGCAATAATTTCATAGGTTGGTTGAGAAGCAGTTCATCATACTGCCAATAACCTGCATACGTTGGCCATAAATTTGTCTACAATAAGCCACCATCTCTTGTTTGTCATAATTTTTCACTATGAATTCTTATTTGCATGCTACTGGTTGCCAGACTGCCACTGTTTTTATTTCTGACAAGAGAATTTACATTCATCGAGAAGAAAATAAAGAAAAGAAATATAAAAATACTGAAACCAATTACACTGATGAAGCTACGAAGTCTAGAATTAATCAGTTTAAACATGCATACCTGGGGGAATATAACCAAAAGACCCTGCAACTGCACTGATGCTTGCGGTGCCTCTGGATGGATCCAAGAGCTTTGATATCTCCACTTCCCCAACCAAGGGCCTAAAGTCAGCATCTAAAAGAACATTACAAGAAGAAATGTCAAGGTGGATTATGGCCACGTGATGAAGAAAAGCCAATCCTTCTGCCACCCCTATGGCAATGGATAACCTTGTAGGCCAATCAGGTTCGTACTCGGATTTCTTGCTTGATTCATGAAGAAGCTGAGCTAATGTCCCATTGGGTAAGTAATTATGAAGCAAAAGAACGATGTCTTCGTAAATTACAAACCCAACTGGTCGCACTAGATTATCATGACAGAGCTTGCTCAGTCTTTCAAGCTCCCTTATCATCTTGTTCTGGTGATGAATAATGGTTCTGTCCATGGATTTTAGTCTCCTCGCCATCAATACCATCCCAGAAGGCATAACTGCCTTGTATACCGCGCTGAAAGTCCCACTGCTGATCTTATTTGAATCTTTCAAAGTTGCTTTAACAACAGCATCAAGATCTATTGCTTGCCTGAGATTTTCAACAAAGACATTTCCGGCTATTATTGCTGGTTGGTCATTGATTTTGTCATCATCAATTCCTGCAGTTTTGGCTGCCTTTTCCTGACTCTCCCTCAGCATAAACAGCAGAACAACTATAGTTACTGAGACAAATACCGCCAAACCAGAACCAATAACAGCTAGTATAATCCTGTAAGAGACCTTGTGATGGTAATTCTTCCGACCAGAAGGATAAGAATTTCCACATGACAAACTCAATGGCTCACCACAGAGACCTTTGTTCCCAAAAAAGCTTGAATTTAGACTCTTTTGAAACGGTACGAAGGTGGGCACAGGGCCACTGAACAGATTGTTTGAGAAATTCACCTCTATCAAACTTAACATTCCCTTGAATGAAGGTGGGATAGTGCCCGAAAGTTGATTGTTGGAGACATCCAATGAAACCAGCTTGTCGAGCTTCCCTAATTCAGGGGGCAGTGCTCCATGGAGATGATTGAAGCTCAAATTCAAGGCTATCTGTAAATTCCTGATGTGACCAATCTCCGGAGGGATACTTCCAGTCAAGTAGTTGCTACCCATTTGCAACTCGAGAAGCTTCATGCAATTTCCAATATCGTGAGGTATCTCACCTTTGATTGAATTCTGACCCAGAAGCAAGAACTGCAATCTTGACATGTTGCAAATATCATTAGGGACAGTGCCATTGAATCTATTATTGCTAAGGTCAAGCTTGTTAAGACTCTTCCACCCAAGAATTGATTTCGGGATATCTCCATACAAACTATTGCCTGAAAGAATCAATTCCTGCAGATTTACAAGCTGTCCAAGTTCAGGAGGAATAACTCCAGTAAATCCATTTGAGGCCAAATTTAGGAGGGTAAGATTAGAGCACCGAGCAAACTCAGACACAATCTCACCAGATATGTGGTTATTGGCCACTTCGAAATATGTGAGGCTGCTAACATTCCCAATTGCCTTAGGGATGACTCCTACGAGGTCATTGTTCCCGATTCGGATATTAGAAAGGCCTCTGCAGTTGCCAACTGATTCAGGAAGTTCACCGTTGAACCGATTCATCGTAAGAATCAAGACTTCCAACTTCCCCATAGCGAAAATGCTCTTTGGTATTGGCCCTTCGAGCATGTTCGAATGAAGGTTCAACACCCTCAACTCAGAAACTGAACCTAGATTATCAGGAATTTCACCACCTAATTCATTCTCATAGGCGGTAAAAACCCTCAAGTTTGTCAAATTACCCACCCAAGATGGTATAGAACCATTCAGCTTATTACTAGAAATTTGAAAATCCTCCAACTTTTCTAGACCCTGAAACTCATCAGGTATCCATCCTACAAGCATGTTGTTAGAAAGGTTCAATGACTTGAGGTTTCTAAGACTACCCAACTCCATAGGAATCACACCTCCAAACTTATTCAAAGACAAATCAAGAAATTCGAGCTGAGACAAATTCCCAAAAGCTGAAGGAATTTCACCATGAAAACTATTGCTAGAAAGATCAAGCTGCTTCAATGCTTTGAGCTCGGAGACTAGAGTCACATTACCTCTAAGGCCAAGCCTTGAAAGATCAAGCCCTTCAACCATTGAATGATTCAAGCCACAGTTAATGCCAGCCCAGTTGCAGTAATTTGTGTTGTTGGCACCCCACCCAGGGACTCCAAGCTCTCTTTTAATGGCTAACAGTATAGCTTGTTCATCCAACTGAGCAGTCACTAACTGGGACTTTGATAAAAACCCAACAAGAAAAAGACACACGAAGCATAAAAATGTCATTATTGAGTGGGTCTTTTATTCCTGGGCTAACACTTGTTCATGCAAGAATTCAAGATTTCGTCACCCCCGACTCAAGAACATTACCATGTCCTAAAACCCCACTTCTCATCAATAATAAAGTTTTGATCTTTTGATCAAAGAATCAAACTTCACAGCAAGAACACTTCAATGGGGACTTAGAGATTAAAATTTAAAGGAGTTTCATCAAGAAAAGGCCAAGAATTGCAAACCCAAAACACAATTTAAAAATTCAAGAAAGCCCCATTTGAGATTTCTTTGGAATCAAAGCAATGCAAGGTGTGAAGTGGTCAAAGAAATGTGATTTAGAAACAAAAAGACCCACATCAAAGGAAGAGGAAAGAAAAAGAGAGAACAAGCAAGAGAAGCACAACAAATTAGGAGTGCACTATAAAACATGAGCTGTAAATGCACTCATATTTATCAATACATATCAAAGAACCAAACAACAAGAAAATGGCTCAAGGCCTGTGTGAGTGAAAGGCAAGTGTGAAGTTGAGAGGAGAAAGAAAAGAAAGTACACAGTACTATGTTCCTTGCCTTAGTCTTTCTTAGTTCTCTTCTTAGTACAGTAACAGTTGGGTTACAGACAGAGAAGAAAAGAGAGAGATTTAAGGGTCTGAAAAGAGTGGAGGAATTCTGTTCTTCTCTTCACTCACGTAAGGCTTTTTCACGAGAAATGAGCGGTGAATTGAGAATGAAAGCTGCAAAAAAAAATTGAAAAATCTCTCTTTTTTATCTCTCTTTCTGTAAGTTGTCTGGGACTGGGTTTTGATACTTTCCATGACAGTACTTTCAAGTAGCCCCCACAGTTTTGGCCCTCTTTTAATTAATTAATGCCCAATGTTGGTGATTTAAAAAAAAAAAAAAAAAACCTAATCTTTATGCAGTAACATACGAGTTGAATGGAATTACATACTTGCATTTTAATCAGAAGTCCATTTGGTACAAGAACTGGTTCAGGAATTGAACAATTGACCTGCTTCAATTAAAAAAACAAAACTTAGTTTGAAAAATCAAGATAACAACGTTTTAAAAATGCAAAATCCAGTTTGGACGATGATTAATTGGCTTGTATGGATTTTTTTAACACCAAGCTTGGGTTAGGGTACGAGCTAGTCAATTCTCGAAGTCTATCAACCAATCCAAACCAATTTTAATAACGTTATTTTTTTTATAAACTTATTGATTAATTTTGGTATTATGAAGGGAAAAGGAAAGTTATTTTTTTTATTTTTTTATAAAATATATTTTTGAGTTATAAATGAGATTTTATTTAAAAAGAAAAACAATCCATGACAAAAATATTTTTTTAAATTTTAATATGACATTATTTTAATTTAAATAATGAATATGAGAATATTTTAATGAAAAACCACTGTGTGTAATCTAATTTACCTTTTTTTTTTATATAAGTTGAAACCCCAATGGTAAAATGGTAATTTTCGTTAAGAAAAAAAAAGAGAGAAGAGAAAAGGAATGTTATGAACATGTCAAGAATCACGTTCAAACCTCATTATTTCTCTCCATTTTCGGAAGGATTTGACCTTACGAGAGAAAAGGAAAATATAAAGCTTTTTTTCAAACTTGTCCCAATTCCCAAACTCAAAATGTAAAAGAAAATATAAAATAAACTTTCATAAATTATTATAAAGAGAGAAAAAACTAAAATATGTATTGAAATTCTGATTATAATATTATTAATACTATTAAAAAAATATTGATGGTATAAATATAAGGTGATCCTTTTCAATAATTGTTGGTGAATTTTACTGATGTCCGTTAAATTTATTTTGTTTAGATCTTTTTAATAATATCGGTGATATTATAAACATGTAAATAATCATATATTTTTTGTTGATTTGTTTTTTTAGGATAATAAGTGTTGGTATATGTATAAATTTTACAAAGAAAACTGTAATTTATTAAATTTTGGATGGAAAATAAAAAAAATCAAAGTATATAAGGTTTTTTGTGATTATCGTAAAAAAACAATATGAAAGGATAGAATCTAAAATCAATTTTCAGAAAAATAATATATTTATATTTTACTTTTAGGATGCTGATATTGTTTTTGTTTTAGATTTTATGGATAATTTGTTAACAAATTCGAAGAGATAAACAAACATTATGTTTTTCAAATGAAAAAAATCAAATGTTGGGTTTGGTACAGGAACTTATAATTTTAATGGCATAAATAAATTGAATAACTGACCTTCTACATATTTTTTGTTTTTATTTTACAATTAAAGCTATTCCTGGATTTGTTTTCATATATTAAGACTGAGTTTATTTTTAAATAAGATATTTCTGTCAAAATTAAAGGTTCATGAGAATTTTATTTAAATACAATAAAAGTAAAAGAACAGGAAATAAAAAAGGAAATAATACTAGTGCTGTGCTAGCTATTGATCTTGCCTTTGACTAATTTCATTGACTTTATGGGCTAAAATCATGATGCAGATGCTCTGCCCCATTTCCTTGCCATTTGGCACTATTGATTGTTTGCCTTGTTGCCATTTTCTTTTCCAAGCGTAGGTTCTTTTTTGAAACATGATACCACGTTCTTTTTTTTCTTTTTTTCTTTTTTTAAAAAAGCAAGAAACCACGCCTATAAATTTAATTAATTAATTAATTAATGTAGAGAAAGGTTTCTAAATTGTTAGTTATTTAATGGCAAACCATATAAAAAAATGTTTTTCAATGCAATACAAGATTATTTGATAGAGTGGTAAAAATATTGTTTTTTAAAGTATTTTTTATTTGAAAAGATAAAATTATATTTTTTTATTTTTTAAATTTATTTTTGACATTAACACATCAAAACAATCCTAAAACATAAAAAATTATTTAAAGCAAAAATAAATTTAAAATTTAAAGAAACAATAATTACACCGCTACTCCAAACACACGCTATGTTAAAAAAAATTAAAGTAGAATAAAAAAGTTTAGGGTCAAATTGATAATTTTAAACATTGCTAGGAGTAGAAAAAAAACACAATATTTTGAACATTATTTGGAGAATTATAGTGCCAAGTCAAAAACCATCAAGAGGTTTTTCTTGGGGGGGGGGGGGGGGGGCGGGGGGGCTGTGGCTTAAAATCATGCATGGTGCTCCTTTATTTTGCACATTTGGTTCAATCTAGTCATCTAATTAAAGTTGGCTCAAATCAACCCCTTTATTTATAATTAAAGACAACTCAAGATCCCACGTTCAATTATCTTGGTTTTGATTTGACCATTTAGTTAGAAGCAAAGTCGGATCAAGGGATTAAATTACTTTTATCTAAACAAGAAAGCTTAATTTGATAAAATATAAAAAGGAGAGGTACGAAGCATGATTTTAGCCAAGATAATATGGGTTTTTTTTATATATAATGGTTAAATTGGACTCGAGGCTGGTCCAGCTCAAGACTTGAGTCATAGTTAGGTATGAATTTATTTAAAAAATAAATTAAAATAATCTTGACAAGTAAATTGAATTGCAATTCACCCGTCTAGTTAACTTGATGAAACTAAATCAATTTCAAATTAATATTTTTAAATTCAGATTAGATAATAGGTTAATTTCAGGTTGATTTACCGATTTTATACAAGTTTAATAAGTTAAATAGCAGTGGTTTTTCCAACTCATCTCGTTGGAATAAAACAAGGGAGGAAAATTGATTAATGATTAAACATTTTAGCAAGTCAATCATGAAATGGTATATTTTGAACTAGCCATCAAATTACTAAATTTCAATGGGCTCTAACTAGGGCCCCCCTTGTCCCTAGAAATGCATGGAGGAAAGCACTGTGCCTCCAAGAATCCCAGCTTCCAAGCACATATCGGGAAAGGCAATCTCTTGAAGGGAGAGAAGAAGTGGGAAATTAACCATATTATTATGATCTGACCAGACAATGCGATACGATACGTATTAAAGACAATAGCAGCATGACAGGGCCATACAAGAGGAGACGTGACAGGCCCATTAGGATTGCGACAAGTGGGAGCTCCTCCTCTAATTTGATGTGGTGAGTTGGTTCGCATCAATTTCCAGGGCCCCGTCGGCCGTCACCCTATTATTTTTATGCATGCCTTGCTTTTGAAAACTTTCCCTTTGAAAAGTACACTTTGTCCTCTAATTGTTTCCTCTTGGTTATCATTATGTGCATCAAATAATATAATCATGAAAGAGAGTATTATTTAAATTGTTGATGAATAGTCTAACAATATGATGATAGTCTTACTATAACATTAATGAAGAAAAATGATTTGTAATGAGTGTTGCATATGCTCACCTCGACCTTTTATTTTTAAAAAGTAATGGAGCCACCAGCATAAGAATCTCTTTTAAAGAATTAGGCGTTGTTTATTTTTTATTTTAAAAAAATTAATTATTTTTTATTTTTTTCTTAAAATTAATATTTTCTTAGTGTTTTTCATGTTATTTTGATGTTATGATGTAAAAAATAATTTTTTAAAAATAAAAAATTATTTTAATATATTTTTTAACAAAAAACATGTAAAAAAAATAATCACTGCCACACATTTAAACAAATCTCTAATAGCATGCGAATATCTTGAAGAACCCAAAAAAATCACAAATCTCCGAATCTTGACGTGGATAGTTTAGTTTTTATTAACTAAAAAGATGGACTTGATTTCAATATAATAAAAATTAATCTTTGTATATGAAAAGAGAAGATAGAAAATGATTAACGTGGTTAAATCATTTATGTGTTTCGAAACCCATTTCTGTTTACATAATTCTTTTTCTCAAGTAGGATAATAATTATTGATATGGTACTTTAGTCGAACAAAAATACAAAAATAATTTAAAATAAGCATAATCGTTGTGTATAAATAATGATAAATAATATTTATCGATCGATCAAGTACTTAAGGGAATTCATCATTCCTCTTTTTCTCTGCTGATCTCTCCCTAATTGATTGTGCTTGCATCTCAGTATCTATGACTCGTTTTTTTTTTAGTATAAACGGTTTTATTATGGCATTAAGCTTATATTTTATTACAAGTTTGAGTTCAAATACAATTTGCTCGGTCGTGGCAAAGTATGAGCAACATATCTAGTGCTTCTCCGCATCTCGAACTCCTTCTTCCCCTGCCAAGACAATTTTTAAAAATAAAAAACAAAATGAATTATTTCATATGGTGCATGGGACCTTGTTAATGGATAATATATAGTTGTGGCATCTCACAGACAAGTAGGGACAACCATGGTATAAACACACACACACATATATATATAGTATGGTGGAAACGAGATAACCTAAAAAAGACTTTACTTTTACATACATAGACTTTACTTAAAAAGAGCAAAGACAACATCATAGATGCCATGGTGCCTTTTGCTCAAGACCGTGGTCAATACATAGAACACATCGACGAGTATATATTCCTTTTCAATGACAAACCAAGACCTCAAGTTCTAAAATCGATTTTCTTTTAAGTGAAGCTAATGATTTTTTTATATTAATATTGATATTTAGGTTAACTTGCGTGGTCATGAATTTTTAAATTAACGACCATGTAAGTCTCTAATGATTTTGAAGGGATTCGAATTTGTGATCATTAGAGAGTCAACTCAAACTAATAATTATTATTAGCTTTAGAAGATGTTTGTGATTATGGTGTATAATATTTTTTAAAGTAGTTTTTCGCTTGAAAATATATCAAAATAATTATTTTAAAATTTTTTATTTTATTTTTAATATTAATATATCAAAAAAACACAAAAAAAAAAATCAATACAATATTCAAAAATAGTTTTAAAAAACATATCCAAACAGAATAAAAAATTGTATCAAACACCCTCTTCCTTTCTATACAATCAAACTTGATAAAAATCTAAACAAGGAACGTTGAATTGAGGCAGGAATTTTGCGGGAATCAAGGATTTGGATAGACACGTAAGAAGGACAACTATGTTTCCATGCGATGCGGCATTCTTCACCACAATTGAGGGGTCAAATGCTTTTCTGTCGCATTTATTGCCCTTTGAGAGCAATATTTCTCAAGTCCCAATATTTTCTAATTTGACTCTAATTCTGGCGGGAAGTCTGCAGAAATTCTGCAAGAAAGTTCAGTTCAAGGAAAATTCGTGTCAGAATTTCTTTCACGATTGGTATGGGAGTGATTAGTAATAAGTATGTGTGTATATATGTCGTTTTTATGGTTCGAAGCCCTAGAAATGATTTCAAATGTTTCCTCTGCCTCTTTGATTTTTTAATTTTAATTTTATAAAAAAATGTTCGAATTTGAGATAAATTGAACTATGACTCATTATTTTTTTTCTAGACAGATTCTTACTTTTACATCTGGATATTGAAATAAAATTTCTGAATCTAATCCAAATAATTTGTAATAAAAATTCCTTAAAAAAAAGTAAAATGATGCTGGGTTTGACAAGTCAGGTTAGCCTACTCAGTCCATTTAGTTAGGGGTCTCAGAAAAACGTTTCAAAAATCAAAATCAACTCCACTCTAAAAATCAACCCGAGTTCAGATTTGTTTTTTCACAAACTTTAAAGGTAAAAAAAATACCTAATATAAACTCTTCTCATCAAAGTGTATATTTTACAAGACTTATAATATAATATCCATGTTTGATATCCTTTTTATTTGAGTTCTTTTTTTAATCTCATTTTTTAATAAGAAATCAAAATTAATTAGTTTTAAAATTATGATTAAATTGCTGGAAAAAAATTAAAAGATCAAATTAAAAAAATATAAAACTTTGCCTAACCAATCCACAATAATGTATTAATGAAAAGATAAAGAATAGAGATTTTTATAGTGAAAAACTCACTTATATTAGAGTAATATTTAATTAAATTAGCAACCTAGGCATGTGTAATTTATGTTTGCATAGAAAAAAAGGGTAACTTTAAATATCAGGCAGTCGGACACAGTACCTTGAAATCCTAATCCCTATGACCCCCCAAAAAAAAAAAAAGTTCCCAATTCCTTGTGCTTATTGCATGCTTGGACTCCATCGGAAGGTCCAATTGCATGTCTTATGTTTTGATGCTTTGATTAACCACTCTCAAGCTTGATTAGGCAAAGATGCCATCTAAGGTCATAGGAAAATCCTTAGGATTCATGATAGCATCATTAGTGGTATCCCAGCATTGACTATAGAGAATGCCGGTTTGTAAAGCGAAACCCTAAACCCAACTTTCGCTATATCTATGAAAGGAGGGCTAAACTTCTAGAGCTATAATTACCGACAACAATGATTTCGCCACAGAAAGAAAAAGAAAATGTCCTGAAGACAAATCGATTCTGCAGTCAAATATTCCGGTTTGATATTAGTTTTTTTTTTTAAAAAAATTACTTTTGAAAGAAAGAAAGAAATCCATGGATACTACGGTGCTGTGTTATGATTTTGGACGAAAAAGACACTGCACAGAACAAAAAACATGTTTGTAAGATGTGATGATAAAGATTTCGCAGATATCAATGAGCTGAAAAGGATGTATTTTCTTAAAAGACAAATAGCATTTCAAGTTTATACAGTTCTTTTCAAAAGCGAGATGTCATCTTCCCTGTAGACTATGCCTGTATGTCTTGATTACAGTAAAAACTGCTCTACAATATTGATCCCAGTCTCAGCTTTTTACCACTTACTATTTTATCTCTATATCAATGAAAGTCGAGCCTAAGAACTTCACCCGTGTGAATTTTCATGCCCAGATCATAGAAATTCCCAGCATGCAAAAATCAATACTGCAAAATGGATGTAAATCTTCATGCGTGATACCCTTATAGCGATGGATATATGGGACCTCCATGATTTTCCAGAAGAACCAGGGGTCCTTCATAGATGTACTGTGATTGAAACAAGAAAATCCCAGCTGGGTTGTAGTAAGAATAAAGAAAAACAGACACAATCCTACCCTCCCAATCCGTACCTTTTTTAACTTTCTGCAGACATGACTCCACTGTCCATCTTCTACCAAAAGCATGTGCATGGGTGATGGTGTGGGGGAGCCACTTTTGGTGATTGTCATCCTTACGGCCACAAGAAAAGGACTAAAAAAGCAAATGGGATTTCATTGGAGAACCTGTACTGATTGAGATCGGGCTCTCTCTTTACTAGACATGCATCATGACCCTTGTGCCATGGATTGTCTCACCTGCTAGGGCATCATTGGTCCCCTCTCCCCTCTCTCTTTCTCTAGGGATTTTTCATTTTTTGTCAGAGTTATTTTCCTTTTCCATTACCACTGGAACCTTAGTGACATCACACCACATTAGAGTGCGGGACGGTGATGGTCCATGGACCATGCTAACTGGTCCATGGTGTGCTTTCTTGTGGGTGGACACTCGACCTACATGGGCTATGCAAATATCAAATCTGTGCAAGGATGAACTCAGATTTCTCAACGTGGCGAGGAAGGGTCGCCATCGTTGGATAAAACTCAAAATTAATTTCTAAACGCATCAACTCAAAAGAAATGTGGGACATTGGCAAGCTGAAATTTGACATTTCACTTTTTGCGACGCTATGTGTAGAAGGTCTACTTAGCTGTAACGGCTAAGAATTTGTGCATAAATCCACAACACAAATAAATAAACTAAATATGAAGTATATTTTGGAAGAAAATTGTACTACTTTATCCAATAAGCGAACACTTGGATAAAGTCTTTTTTTTTTCTTTTAATCAAAGATTAATCAAGCATTCGTAAGCATTACAAGCAGAATCACATAATAAAAGTCTTACTTGGTCCAATAAGAAATACAAAAAAATCCCTCCCAAAAATACATCCAAAAAAAGAAAAAACACACAGAGAAAACATCTAAATCGCATTTACGTTTCACAATGGTTATCCTAAACACAGCAGCTAAGCCACAACGTTGATAAAATCTATGCTTGCATGTGATCATTGGGTAATACATTAGCCAACATACTTGCAAGTAAGATTTCATGGTTTTTAGTTTTGTGAAATTAGTTGAAGTACATGTAAACTAATTCAAATATTCATATTAATAATAATAATAAAAAAAAAATTCAAGTAAATTTTAAAAAATCAAAAACAAAAAATCAATTGCCGTTAATCTAGAAGACCAAGGTTGCAATCCAGTTTAAAAGGTAAAAGCCCAGGTACACCTATTTCTCTCTCTTTTTTTTAATGGATAGATTCATCAACTATTTATCTTTTTTTATTTTTTTTTAAAATTAATTCAGACTACATGTTGTCTATTATAATTTTTTTTTTAATCAACTTCCAATGACCAAAGAAGTGGGGTTCAAATATTATAACCCAAAAACATTCTCGAAACTTCAAGAAATCTTTTTCAAAATCGAAACGCCTGAATTTAATCTAAAAACCAAAACTAAAAATAACATTAAGGGCCTGCTTCCACTCTTTTTGACAAGTTCAAAGGAATGAGTAATTGGGAATTCCAACATACAACTCTGGAAGCACTGTACAAAAAAGATTCAAGGCATGTTTGTAATTAAGCTTTCAATTACTGTAATCTAATATTTATCCTCTTTTGCTCAAACTAGAATTGCACTAACGTGACATTAATAATTCTTATGATAGTGCTAATGCTAGGTACCTTTAGACAATTACTGCAGAATCGTTGAAGCCTTAGTTATCAAGATTAATTGGGCTTAATTTTCCTTTTTTTTACCAAGTTGGTAATGCAGTTGGCTATCATGGCTGCTGATGTTGAGTTAAGCCTAGGGTGCAGTGTTATGAATTTCATACTCCAATATAGTAATGATTGCTGTGTGTTTGCAAGGAGTAAGGCGGCTAAAAAGTCACGTGTGCAGCATAATGGTCGCGACATACGTTCCCATAATTTGCTAGATCACAGGAATGTGAGGGCAAATTACTGAGGCCACAGACTAATCTCAGCTGGGCGCTCTCAAAGGGTCCTAGCCTTGCCAAAGAAATGGCTTCACCGTGAAATGGAAAATGACACAGAAATGTACAATGGACGAGTGAATCGAAGATGGGCCATGGCGACGGCTAGTTCATCACGGGCAGATGAAGAAAAGATCAGCATAAGACCAATAGAGGTGATGGTGGTAGTCTGGTAGATGTGATAAGGATTGTCCATCCTAATTATTTTTTAGAATTAGATGGATGAGAACAACTGCGTAGATGAGAATACTAATTATTTTTCTTATCAGCACGTCTAAATAACAAAAACACATAAAAAAAATAAATTTTCAACAAAAAAAAATTAAAGTTTTTGAAAGCACATGGCCAGCCGCGTTTCCCAAACGCTTACAAGAACCAGCTGCTGCAGCTAGTGTAACCATGGAGATTCGGTATATAAGACAGCAGAAGTAAAACCTGGAAATAATATACTAACCAGTGAGGTTCCGAAGATGGTACTGGGCATAGAGTATAACCTTCAGCACGTTGTTGCTGTTGTTTTTTTGTCAGATTCATCGCTATTTGCTCCATTGTTGACAATAATTTTTTAAGTTTTTAAAAATAGAGAGAATGTTCTTTTTGACAGTAGAGAGAATGCTTAGGTCAATGACAATAATTCACATGTAACAAATAAATTATCGATACGTTAAAGCCTAATAATAGATATATATAGAAGGTTCTAGTTTCTTAATGCACTCAAATTTGTCTCCTTTTTTTTTTGGATGACAAATAATGAGGTTCGGTTAAGGTAGAAGTCCTGCTATCATTACAACTTGCTGCTGTTCAAAAATCTAGAGATGAATCAAGCTTCATAACTTTAATTCTTTCGAAAAAAATCTCTTATCCTTCTCTTCTACTATTGGAACTAACCCACATTTCGTGAATCCTTGCCATAGCATCATCCCTAAAAGCACTATCTGGAAGGGAATTGCGTAGATCATCATTCAACTCCTGATGATTATTAAATTGAATATCATTATTGGGCTCCACAAGATGATCATTGCCCTCCATATTATCTATAGGCAGCGTGGTCGGCGGCATGGAAGAGATGGGTCCATTCAATCCTGCGCCATGCATAGTCAGGGGCATGGAAGAGTTGGGTTCATTCAATCCTGCGGCATGCATAGTCAGGGGCATGGAAGAGATGGGTTCATTCAATCCTGCGGCATGCATAGTCAGGGGCATGGAAGAGATGGGCCCATTCAATCCTGCGCCATGCATAGTCAGGGGCATGGAAGATCCATTCAATTCTGCGCCATGCATAGTGATCAGGGGCATGGAAGATCCATTCAATCCTGCGCCATGCATAGTCAGGGGCGTGGAAGAGTTGGGTCCATTCAATCGTGCGCCATGCATCATGGAATAGTTGGGTCCATTCAATCGTGCGCCATGCATCATGGAAGAGTTGGGTCCATTCAATCCTGCGCCATGCATCATGGAAGAGTGGGGTCCATTCAATCCTGCGCCATGCATCATGGAAGAGTTGGGTCCATTCAATCCTGCGCCATGCATAGTCAGGGGAATGGAAGAGCTGGGTCCATTCAATCTTGCGTCAAGCATAGTCAGGGGCATGGAAGATCCATTCAATCCTGCGCCATGCATAGTCAGGGGCATGGAAAAGTTGGGTCCATTCAATCCTGCTGAGTGCATTGTAGAGTTGGGTTCATTCAATCCTGCGGCATGCATAGTCAGGGGCATCAAAGAGTTTGGTCCCCTCATGAATCCCACGCCATACATAGTCAGGGGCATGGAAGAGCTGGGCCCATTCAATCCTGCGACATTCATTGTCAAGGGCATGGAAGAACTTGGTACTGCAAATGCTACACGTTGTGAAGATCCTCTGCCAGTCCCCTCAAATGAATTAGGCAATGTATACATTGCTGGTTCCATCATTGCCGCAATCTGATTACTGTTGTCACCATAACAACATTGATTCATGTTGGAATCATAAGGTTGGATTCCGTTAAAGTAAAATTCCATTGTATCACTAGTAAAAGCGGCATGATTGGCTGGTTGCTGAGAATTATCATTAGAAGACGTGGAAGCATCATTTCTTGAATCTGCGGGGCCATGGCTTACAGTGTTGCCATCGTTTCTTGATTTTTTACCAGTCTTCTTAGCTTCTGCCTTTTGTTTCTCTCCTTTAAGGTATATTCTACATAAAATACAATCATTCAACTGCAACAAAATAATATATCCATCAGGGAAAAAAAAAAACAAAGAATCATATTTAAAAGTAGAGAATAACTAATTCATACCCTCATGCCTTTGGTATTACTTGAAGAAACATTATTAGTTGTAGGATAGTACTCATGCATCTTCCAGTCTGTTCTATTACTACCTTTCCCTTTCCCTTCATAAAAATCTAGTGATCTTCTTTCGACCATCGTGTTGCTGTTTTCATCAAGGATTTTTGTATCTGGACTTCCAGTAGGCTTCCAAAATCCACCAGGCACTCCTCGATCAGGTCGATTCCCATTGGGATACTTTTTGGATCTAGTAGTGAAAAAATACCACGCATCTTCGCTATATAGCTTGTACTTTTCTGATCATACACAAACCAAAAAAAAAAAAAAGTTCCATTAGACACATTATTCATGGATCAACGTAACATTGTTTTATACACAAACAGGCATTAACTATATATTATAATATACACAAGGAAGCAATATACTAACCAGCAAGTGTTTTTGGATGGTATTCGTAAATATTAACTTCATGAATACGGTTCTTAGGCAATGGTTCATTCCTAATCTTTTTCATCAAGTACTCCACAACCAGCTCTTGATCACGAGGGAAAAACCTGATTCCGGGTGCGAAGCCACGAAAATATGGATCAATGTAGTTCCCATCATCTACATTAACACGACCTACAAGAACCGATCAGTAGAATGTCATTATATAATTCACAAACCGATCACTATACGAGTGAAAAGCTTTTAGTTTCAAAGAAAATACAGGAATAAAACTACGCACTGCCATAATTTAATATTAATACTCACTAGAGGATCCTTGTGGTTGTCGCTGGTCAAGGCGATTAACCAAAGTAGTAGGTGAACAGGCCGTGATCATGGCATTGTTGGGCGGCGTACTAAACTGATCAGGAACCATATCAGCACTGGCATTGCTAAGGATATTTGTACTAAATTGCATGTCATTGTCGTTGCTGTCACGGTCACTTGCACCCGCTTTCATCTTCTTACTGCTGTTGTAGTTAGACATACTAGACTGGCCATTATTTTGCTGCATAGCTGAAAAAAGCTTCTTTCTTTAGAGGATACAGAGAAGATTAGGTGCTTAAGAGCATGGCTGAAACTTGTGTTCAGGGAGGGGAATATAAATATATTGCTGCTCAACCTGATTACTAATACGGAATGGACAAGGTTTTCTGTGTTCTTCAAGGCATAAAAGAGACCAAGAATTCTTTGATTACTTTTATTTTAAAATTGTAGATAAACATTAAGCTAAAACTAGCAGCCTGTACTGTGAAAACCCGAAAATACAGGAGTCCGTATGTCCGTACAATTATTCAAGTAACCAATCAGATTAAATTGAGAGGATACTCTCTAAATAAAAATATAGGAGGTAGTATTTTAAACTGATTAAAATTCGGATGAGTTAAGGATAGGCCTGGATGTGGGCTTGGCCCACAATTTTTATTTTTATTTTTCTTAAATCGGTATTCTTCCTTGCGACACGCCATGCATGGTTTGAGCTTTGATTTCCGAAAGCGAGCAATCTTGAATTTGGTCCCTCAAAGAAGAAAATTTATTTTTCAATTAGGCAAACAAGGAGTTGATGTGAACGGGCCATTTGCTTCGGGCCCGAAATAGATCATTGCTTCTGAACTTCGGAACTGAATGAGGCCCAAGCTCTGGCTATTTGGGATTCCAGCCCAAACATAGAAATTGACTAAAATTTATTTATTTTTTATTTAAAATTAATTTCATCATTTTAATTTTCTTCCTAAAATCCAAAAGGTTTTCTTTATTTAGCATGATTTTCTTTATGGTTTAGAAGGAAGTGGTAATTTCCATAAGATAATAGTAAAATAAATATAGAAAAAAGGACTGCAATTTAATAAAACAAAACAAGATTTTGATTATCATACATGAAATTTGAAAATTATAAAAACAATATTCACATTAAAGTTTCAAACATAATAATACTTATTTGTGTTCAATAATTATTTTTTTACTACACAAAATTCGATATTAATATTATGGAAAAGAAAACATAGCTCAAATTTTGTTAGTTATTATTATTATTATTTTAAAAAAACATTTATGAAGGCTCAAATTTTGGGTTGGTTTTGACATAGAAAGATCAACTAGGGCTTCTTGGTTTATGGGCTAAAACCCCGGACGGAAAACTAAACTCTGCTAAACCTCTAGTCTCCGTTTGCCGAAGTACACAGTTCACACTGCTTCCGAGCTTTACATGTAAACTTGGTTCTCTGCTCAAGTGTCAAACTTGATAGCTAACAACAGGTAACAACAAAAGCTGTAAGCCAATGTCAAGGTTTTCACTGATTGGTCGTTTTTTCTTCTCTGTTAGTTTCATGTTTAGAAAATAGAAAGTAAATTCTGGGTTTTCATTTGTTTTCTTTTTCATTTTTGTTTGATTGGGTTTGTTGGTTTTTGGAAATGAAGTGTGCAGGAAGATGAGAAAGTTGTGATTTTTTGTTCCATTTCTGTGTGTTTTTCATTCAGACTTTACACTGCTGCTTAGCTCTTTAACAATGATACTACAGCCTGTGCTAAGAACCTGAACTTAAATAAGCTTCTGTGTTTTGTTAGAAAAAAAAATTATGGCTTTTGTATTGTTGTTCAATGTTTGTACAAATAAAAGGAATTTGGGATGTGGGTTTGTTGTGTTTGGTGTAAATTTGAGTGTATATGAGCTACTTTGGTTTGGTTTTGAATTCATAGTGGATAAAGGAGAGATCAGTCTCTTGTGTTTTGTGAAACTATCTAGCGGGTTTGAGAAGCTATTTTATATTTTAGCTTGGATGAATGCTTGAAAATATAGAAATCTTGGTTATTGGACATATGGGAGTGTTTAAAACAATGTACTTTGGTTGGATTGTTAATTTGGTTTTACATTATAGGTTGCCATCCATATTCAAGAGCTAAGGGAGCTTTTCAGAAATAAGTTGAACAGAGTAGAATGGGGGTGCCAGATGCCTCTGGGGACTTGTCATCGGAGATGGAGGTGGATGCTTTCAGACACCTCTTCCCTCTTCGCTATTTTGAGCGTCATCTCTCAGAATCTATACGCCCAGATGCAAGGCCTCTTGGAAGAGCTAGAGATACAACATTAGCCCTTGGTTGGCTTAGCATTGTTTTAGTCTTACTTTCTCTCATTTTCATGTTCCTAGCTAGATATTGCTCATGTAATCTTGATGATTGAACTGAATGTTATTAATATGTAGGGGCTGTTGCGTCTGCTCATGGGTCAGCATTGGCAAAGATTGGTTCAACTGTTAGTCTCCTCCCCCTCTTATGTGTGTCAAAATGTGCATGTTTGAGTAATCTTATTCAAAGTCATGTACTTTCTTTCTTGCGCAGACCATGTTGGCTGCCATAAAAATGGAAGTGATGACCCTTTCAACAGAGTCACCAGACGAGGGCTGCATAGGTTGTTAGCCATGCACTTTGAATTTTGTTTATCTTCTCCTTTTTTAATTTTCACGCATATGTACCTTTTTCTCTTGCTTTGATTTATAGGACGTCAATACATGAATCTTGTTTTTTCAGCTATTGATTTCCACATGCCTCCAATTTGTTCTCCAATTGTTAGGCCTGGTAGGCCTGCTGAGGCAGCACCAGTGATATCGAAGCAATTATCTGATACCATATCAAGGCAAGTGAAGTTTTCTGCTTCTATTGACTCCCCCCAATGCCTCATTTTGCATGCAGAGATGTGTGTATCACATAAGCTTCACCTTTTAGCTTATTGTGTTGGTTAAAAAAAGCTGTTAGCCTATTGAAACCAACTTGCTCTATTTGTTTTTAGTGGATTCATAACTTGTTCATTAATATTCCTCATGCATTGTCTATCATTGACGTGTTACAGTTCTGGCATGATTAATCTAAAGGAACTGTCCTTGGTCAGTAGAAAAGCTGCCTGGATGGCTTACCTGGTTAGTGGTATTGGTTTTCACCTTCTTTCTTAATTTTTGGCTTCAAAATTAAGGTGTTCACTGCCTGTTTTTCTCTTTTCAATCTTTCAAAAGCAGAAATGCGTTTAATGTATATTTTTTTTCCTGTTGAATGAAAAATTAATGTGTCGTATCTCCTGAAGGACATCTATTGTTTGGATGCTGATGGTGCTCTTTTTGATGCTGCACTACTTTCAGCTGTTGCTGCGTTCTCTCATTGTAAGACCGCATCCTTTTCATGTTCACATAACTTGTGGCCAGTTAAAATGAAACAAGGCATAGACTAACAAGAATACTTGCCAAAAGCCCATATACCTCATTCCGCAACATGTTTCTCGCTATTCATTTACTGTGAAATCACTTTCCATGGACACTGGAAGATTGAATTTGATTCATTTTGCATTAGCTATTGAAATTCTATCATATGTGTAGATTTTTTTATATCTATTCCAGTTGTTTGTTTGTTTTTCATTAATTCAAATTAAATGATAGGTGTATTGGATTTGCTATGATACAAAAGTCTTTTTTTGATTGGAAAAAAAAATGTAAATGTATTCTTATGTTAGAAAAATGTATAAAAATGAATATTTACATTTTTTAAATTATTTTCAATTTTAAATATAAGAATAGATAGCATAAGAGACATGAGATAATCTATAAATTTTGATTTTATTTTACTTTATCTATTTTTTTATCAATGTTTTTTATTTGAGAATCTTTTCTATTCTTATCCGATCTGATCTGATCTGTTCTTCTTTTTTTTTATGTTCAAAATTGATTAGAAATTTTTCTATTTCATTTCTTGTTAGTTTAATGTTTGGATATGTGTTTGGTTCTCCAGCGGGTTAACGCTCCTGTATTCTTCAAAACTCAACCACTCAAAAGAGTTGAGGATTTAGTAAAACCCAGTTTAGATATGCAAGAACAGGTTCCAAAAGTTCTTTGTTTTCTTTCTATAGAAATTTACTGAAGTAGCTCTGGTTTCTATATGTCCAAATATTTATGTCAAGGAAAGCCAGTTTCTTGTGAATATCATACGGGCCTAAAAATGTCAATCATGAAGATCATGGTTCTTTGATGATTTGAAATAATCTGATCTGGTTTGTTGATTTAAAATCATTTGATTTGAGAATTCTGTATAGCATTATATTCCAGATAATTTCCATGGTATCAATGGCTTCCCATATATTTGGTACACAATAAGCCTTCATCACTTTGCTAGCCTAACAAATGACAGAAAATGTGCGGTGACACCCAGTTTTACCTTTTTCTAGTTATACAGCTATTAATTATTCCCAAGGCAAAGTAGCAATGGTAATTTGTTGCCTTTTCTCCTTATGAGTTCAGTCCAAGCTCGAACACTTTCTATAATGTTAGTTTGTTTCACTGGATGTGATTTTTGTACAAATTAAACTCTGCTTAACATTCATATTTGTATCTGTAGCTGTCTTTATTTATTATGGAAAATTAATATGTTGCAGTGCAAATCCCCATAGTTTCCTTAAATGATGATGGAAAAATAGTACTTGTATCGGAGGAAGATGAGGGAGCAAAATTGGAGAAGGAGCCTGTCAACAAGGAAAAGAGGAAGCTCACACTGAGCAGCATTCCATTTTCATTAACATGCATACTTCATAAAAATTACATCTTGGCAGACCCCACTGCAGAGGAAGAGTCCATAATGGAAACTCTTGTAACTGTGGTTTTGGATTCATCTGCCAGACTTGTATCTTTTTACAAGCCAGGTGGATCAGTTGTTGCCTATACATCAGCTGTCCAGGTTAGTTTGTGCTTTTGATAATATAGATCGATGGCTCCCAAAATATAATTTGATGGTGAAGCATCCACTTAAGTTGTCACTAAGATAGGAAGTAGAACAGTCTGTTCTTTAGAAACTTCAAGTGCCCAGATCATTTTAGGAATTCTAATCCTTAACACAAGTGATGTTTAATGAGGTAGATCTGTTTGGCTGGGTTTTCTTGTTCCAAATGTGTTAAAGAAAGTACACAAGAGCAGATAGCTAGGAAGTGATATATTCGAGCCTTTCAAATAAAACCATGGAACTTTCTATTAACGTATAGGATACATTTCTAGCCATTTGGTTAGAACTCCTAATATGGTTTGCATCATCACTTGTTTCTTGGTTAGGCACTAAGTGAATAGTGAGATGTTTATTAGTTTGATGCTTACAAATAAGTGGCTTGCTGAGGTTGCAGGATTGCGTTGCGATGACAAGGCAGAGAGTCAAGGAACTTCAAGAGATTTTAGACGAGGCCATTTCTGGTATGGAGACCGACTAAGTTTCATTTGAGAGGGAGTAATTCTACAGTTTAAAATACAATGTTCATTCTATCTTCTTCCTACTGTGTAACGAGTGATTCTGAAAGAGATTTTTCGAGGTAAAAGTTATTAGCGAATTATTACTCGTCAATGAAGAGCTGTAGATGACATTTTCTTCCATCTTTATTACAAATTACAAAAAATACTAAAAGGACTCAACGAGCTATTTACTTTGTATTGTATTGTGAGGTGAAAAACAGTAGATTCAGACAATGTATTGGTCATTTTGTATTTCATTGCACTTAACAATTGCTTTGGAAGTGGGAGTAAAATCATCTTTTATAAGGGATCCAAATGTTATTTGTAAATTCATCAGAGGTAATTTAGTTATTCGTTTTTTAAAATTTATAGTAAAAATATTTTGTTGCCCTTAAAAGCTAAAAAAGAATTGCCTTTCGTACAAATGTTTTTGTGTATTTTCCCATTTATTTGCACAGTTAATTAAAGATTGTACCCTTCAAAGCTCAAAAATATTAACCTCTTGCAAAGAGGACATAATTTTTGCGTAGTAAAATAACATATATAATCTTTGACTTAAAAAAAAGGGTGGCTCGGGAGGGTGTTTTTGCCTTTGCAAATTGGTTTTTTTTGTAATATTTATATCCTTGGATCTTGTTTAATAATTTACATTATTAAAATATTAATAAATCAATTAAAAAATATTTGGATTATTAAAATATTAATAAATCAATTAAAGAAGTTGACACGTGTTGTTCACTATCTGCACATCACGTTTCATGCATTATTTTGGAGGCGTGTGGGGTGTATTCTAATAGCTAAAAACTATCAATAATCGTCTCATCTGATGTGTTAGGTGGCAGTATAGTTGCCGGAGTTACATGTGTGGTCAGACTGATGATAATTTGGTGGCTATGAAGTTTTTTCCTCCTCCTTTTCTTTTCTCTCTCATAGGTTTTAATATTCATGCAAAACCTTTAAAAATTTAGTTGTGTCCTCTAATTTGATTTGCTTTGAATTTGGTTCTCTTTTGATTTTTATTTTTTAATGCTTATTGAAGTATTTTTTTTTATTTCATGCATTATTTTGGAGGCGCGTGGGGTGTATTCTAATAGCTAAAAACTATCAATAATCGTCTCATCTGATGTGTTAGGTGGCAGTACAGTTGCCGGAGTTACATGTGTGGTCAGACTGATGATAATTTGGTGGCTATGAAGTTTTTTCCTCCTCCTTTTCTTTTCTCTCTCATAGGTTTTAATATTCATGCAGAACCTTTAAAAATTTAGTTGTGTCCTCTAATTTGATTTGCTTTGAATTTGGTTCTCTTTTGATTTTTAATTTTTAATGCTTATTGAAGTATTTTTTTTTAATTTCATCCCTCATCATTTAATTTCATTCTATTTTTGTATCCAATCTAGTTCTCATTCTTTTGATTGATATTTTTTTATCCTTTGCAGTATTTTTTTTTCGATTTTGTCCTTTAGAATTTAATTTAATTTTATATGGTTTCTAATTTTGGTCCTTGTTTTTTTTATTTATTTTCATTATTATTTTCTTCATTTATTTTGTTCTTCAATTTATTCATTTATTAGTTTCTTTCAATTATTTTTTGTGCAAGGTTTAAACCTTATCATTTTAGTTTTAATTTCTTATGATGTAGAATTTTGCTTTGTAATTTTCTTGTGTTTGCCTTTTACAAGGTAATCTCAGTCTCATGACACCGTCCATTAGTTTTTATGATGAATCAGGTCTAAGTTCGGTTTTTTTTTAAATTCCTTTTTAATTTTTTTCTTTTCTCACTCTTCTCTCTCTCATTCCCTAGAAACTCATGCCTGGCCTTCAAAAAAACAATTGTGTCATCCGATTTGCGATTTTATTGATTTTAGCCCTTCTTCTTTTGATTACTGTTTATTCAGCTTTTGATACTTTTTGAAGTTGTTTTTTTAATTTCATCCATGGGCATTTTATTCAATTTGATCTTTTAATCCAATTTGACCCCTCTACTTTTGATTGCTCTATTTCTGTGTTTTATACTTTTCTTTATTATTTTTTTTTTGCAATTCCATCCCTTATAATTTTATTGCATTTGTTCTCTTAATCTATTTTTTGTCCTAATTTTTTTATTGCTATATTCCTATCCTTTTCTTGATTTATTTTTTTCTCAATTTTATCCCAAAACATTTAATTTCATTTGATTTTATATCTAGTTTTGGTCCTTATTCTTTCGATTACTTTTTATTTATCATTTTCTATTTTATTTCAATTAAGACCCTAATTATTTTCTTTCATTTTGTTTTTATACTATATTTGGTCTACATTATTTGGATTTTTAATTGTTTTACGATTGAATATTTTACTTTGTTATTTTTTCTTGATTGCTTTCCAATAGTGCAATCCTTTATTGAAAAATGATTTTTTTTCAAATTCATAATTTGATATTTTATTATTAAGCTCTTAACTTCATTGTTTGTTCTATTTTTTTTTGTTTCATTATCCCGATATCATATCCCGAGTAATAGGTTAATCAAGTTAACCATGGTTGCCTCAAATTTTTTTCCCTCGACTCTCTTAACAAATTTATTTTATTTTTATAATTTTATCATTCAACATTAAATTAATGGCCCTTGAGCATGTGTTTGTTTCACTTTTTTTCTGTTGGGTTATTCCGAGTGTAGGTTAGTCAAATTAATCCAATGTAGCTTGCATTTCCTTACTAAGTTTTTTTTTATTTAACTTTGATCTTTTTTTTTGCTATGTGTTTCTTTTGGAAGTCGAATTTCTTTTTATCTCCGTTTCATCTCGCAAGTGGTTGGTTGGTCAAGTTAGCCCGGGTGGGCTCAATTTTTCTTTCTCATTTTTTTTTTATTTCATCATTTTGCATTAAATTATTTAACCTTGAGCTTTGTCATTTCCTTGCATCTCTTATTGTTTTGATATTTCGAGAGAAGGTTGGTCAAGCTAACCCGAGTCGATTTGCATTTTCTTTCTTAATGTTTTTTTTATTTAACTTTGGTTTTTTTTGTTAGGTCCTTCATTTATAAGTCAATTTTTTTTTACTTCGATCTCATGTCGTGGGTGGTGGGTTAGTTTAGTTAACCAGGGTTGACTTAGAATTTTTTTCCTCGTTCAATTTCATCATTTTGCATTAAATTATTTGCCCTTGAACTTTGTTCTTTTTCCACTTTTCATTCAGTTTGGTTATTCTAAGAGCGGGTTGGTAAAGTTAACTCGGGTTAGCTCGAGTTCTTTTTTTTTGTTGAACTTTGTTTGTTTTCTAGGTCCTTTTGAAAATATTTTTATTCCGATCTCATATCAGGGGTTTTGGGTTCATCAAGTTAGCCCTACTTGACTCAGATTTTTTTTCTGCAGCATTATATTTTTTGTTTTCATCTTTGACATTAGGTTATTAGGTCTTAAACTTTATAATTTCTTTTCATTTTTCTTTTTGCGAGTTGTTTCGGTCTCATATCCCGAGCCGCGTTTTAGTAAATTTATCCCAATTTGTTTCGAATTATTATTGCCTGAATATTATTTTTTTGCGTTGAAATAATTTGGTCTGGCCTGCGGTGTAGCGTGAGCCACCTATCTGGTTATTCTCTGCAACAATACTAGCTAGTCAACTAATCATAGCAGGGGATGTTTATAGCTTATAATGAGCCATATCCTGCTACACTAATACAGTAACTGTTAAGTTTTTCGAAACACATATACACAACAAAAATAATATATTTAAATTTTTTTGGGAGTCTTAAGGATCCTGTTAAATAGACTTAAAGTTATTTATGGTTTGTGCAAAAATTACCTGAAAATCAGATGTTATTTTCAACTTTAAATATTTGCTTCAATGCTAGGTTATCGTAAAATGCAAACATCCAAATCTCCGACTTTAAACCACAATTCACACAAACCACCAATAATACATCTTCTAAATCTTTCTAGAAGAGAAATATTATTATACATTAGAAGATGCGCGCCCTTACTTTCTTAAATTTTAGCCATGTTTTAGTTAAAATAACTAAAAAATTATTTTAGTCAATTAACAAAAAAATATTATCTCATTCATGCTCTCTAAAATAAAAAGTCATGAATATTTTATTATTATTTTGTTAAATCAATTAATAATTATTATTTTTTAAAATTCAAGTACCTATATTTCAAACAAGTACCTATATTTCAAACACATCGCATTTCACAACTTTAGTTAGACATTGTTGACAATTTTGGTAAAAAATGGTGGAGAATAGCAAGTAATGTATGTTTTTCTCCATAGCTAATGAAACCGAGAGCTGTATGAAATAAAAAGCAAGTGTTTATCTTATATGCACAGCCCAGTAAATTAGTCTATCTTTCTTTTTGCTAGCAATCTGAACTAAAAACCCCATCTCCCTAACCTTTGCTAGCTCACCCAAAATTATTCCGTTTTCAGAACTTGAAACTGGCAAGCAACTCACCCTTGAACGGCATTCAAGCCACGCTGCTTTTGCCAACCATCAAAATGAACCTCCGTGACATGAAAGCACAATCTTGAATGTTACCCTTGCCCACCTCTCAGACTTATCTGCACTAGAAACCTCTTCAATTTTATCATCACCGTGAACATCATGTGCCTGCAAACAAAATTCTTTAGCATAAATACAACAAAAAAAAAATACAAGACCACACTAGATGGTTGTAAATAACACAATTGATATGCTAAAAATCCAAACTTTTTAAGTTCCATGGTGAAGAATACTTGAGTTCCAAACAATCCAACAATGACAATTGCCCATTGACGCTTTTGGATTAAAAATCAACCACTTCTTGCCAAGGCCTTGCATACATGAATTGAAAGCTCTCCCTAACCACCCCATATTAATAAATAAATAAATAAATAAAACAAGAAAACCAGGTTTAACTTGATTGAAACTGAAAACCCAGTTCAAAAATCTATAAAAAAACTCAAAAAAGAAGGAAAATTAGTAATAAAGATGAGTTCTTTCTTGGTTTTACCTGGCAGTCCACCTTGAAAACCTGCAGGAATCAGTGTGGTTATAGTGGACATAGGCTTTGTCGTTTTGAGCTTCCATTACAACTGAGTTTTTAGTAAATCTTCGAGTCTGTTGTTTTGTAATGACTGGAAGTGATTTCAGTGTCTGAAGGGAAGAAGAGAAACGAGGAGGGGGACTCAAATCAAGAAAGAAACCCTGGAGTGCTACTGTCAAGCCTTTTACCCGCCATTCCCTCTTGTCTCGCGCTATAAATTCGAGAGTGCTACTGCTACAATATTATATTATTATTATAACAAAACACTGTGTATTACAATAATAATCACAGCGATTCTTTTCCCTGTTTTTTTTTAACTTTTCTTTTTTAAAAAAAAATTATTTTTTTTCATTTATTTTTTTTAAAATTATTTTTATTGATTTTACCTTTTAAATATTGACCTGGTTAAAATTTTTGCTTTGTAATTTTTTTTCTTTAAAATATTGTGGATTGCTGCGATGTTTTTCCACTTAATTTTTCTATTTTATTTCTTTATTTTTCAAAATTATATTTGTCAATTTTTTTTTAATATTGAGCTGATTGAGAATTTGGTTTTGTAATTTTTTTTCTTTAAAACATTGTTGATTGCTACAGTGTTTCTCCGCATGGTTTTTTTTTCTCCAAAATTATCTTTATTTTATTTTATTTTATTTTTTTAATATTGAGCTGGTTAAAAATTACAATTATAATATGTGAGGAAAACACTATAACTTTTTTTGAAAATTACTGTTCATTGCTACAGTGTTTTTTCCCACATGGTTTTTTTTTAAATTTTTTTCAAATTATCCTTTTCAATTTTATTTTTTTAATATTGAGTTGTTTGTGAATTACAATTACAAGTCATTATAAATAATGCTAAATTATGTGGGGAAGCACTGTAGCTTTCATCACAAAACACTATGAATTGCTACAGTGTTTCCAACATGAATTTTTTTTCCTTTTTTTGGTATTTTTTTGTTATTTTTTTTTCTAAAATTGTCTTTGTCGATTTTTTTTTAATATTTAATCGATTAAGAATTTAGCTTTGTAATTTTTTTCTTTAAAACACTGTGAATTGTTGCAGTGTTTTCCCATGTGATTTTTTTATGATTTTTTCCAAAATTATCTTTGTCGATTTTTTTTTAATATTGAGTTGGTTAAGAATTATAATGACAATAAAATTAAATCATATGAGAAAAGCGTTGTAGTTTTTTTTCACAAAACACTGTGGATTGCTATAATATTTCTCTAAATGGTTTTTTATTTTATTTTATTGGGAAAAGCGTTATAGTTTTCCTCACAAAACATTGTCAATTGCTACAACGTTTTTTCTCATGGGTTTTTTTTCCTTCCAAAATTATCTTTGTTGGTTTTTTTTTTTAATATTAAGTTGGTAGAGATTTTAGCTTTGTAATTTTTTTTTCTTTTTATTAACTGAAAAGCTAAATCATGTGGCGAAAGCACTGTATCTTTCCTCACAAAACACTGTAAATTGCTACAAATCATTTTGTTCAGTCTCTAAGTTTTGGATCACCAACACGACTTTTTTTTCGTCATGAAATATTTGCTTCATCATACCTTTAATTTCTATTACTTATCTAGCGCCAGTTCACAATTATAACACTATCAAATATATTTGTTTTATAAGATCGCAGCAGCGCGCGGGCATGTCATCTCGTTCTCTATATATAACGAGTACTCTTCACAAATCCAAAATAACGAATTATTTACAGAGCGAGGATGCACAGCAAAAATTTCTATCCACTGGTGTGCTCAGAATTAAAGTATAATATTTCTTTATATACAATAAGTTAATATTTTAAGTTTAAGGATTATTCACTCTTATTACGTGATTCTTTCCTTAAATATAAATGATTTTTTCATATAAAATTTTTTAGCAGGTCGATTCAATATACATGTCGTGTGACAAGAACTTGCATATTAGTTTAAAGTATCCCTCGTACCTCAATTTATAAGAACAATTGTTTCTTTTCATATAAAAAAAAAATGCAATGGTTTTAAAAACTCTAAATAATATCCAATTTTAATAGAATATTAACAAAAAACATTTAGGAATTAATAATGCATTGATACAATAAAAATATCATAATTATAACAATTTTATAATTGTTTTTGTAAAATATTTTTGTAACATGAACTTTATCTTTACTCCAGATTATTAATTAAATATTAAATTCATTAATCATATATAAATAAATATCAAAGATAAAATTTTTTTTATTAATAATAAATATATTTTATACTAATAAAACCAACTAATTAGCTATAAAATACATTCGGCAGAGTAACATCAAACTTTCTCTCTTGCGTGTTCAGGTAGACCAACTGGTAACTAGAATTGTTTTGGCAGCATATTCTGTATTACTCATTTTGAAGGCAATCCCCTCCCTTCCCTTCTTCTCTACTTCAAGAACTTGGAACCACACCATTTCTTGACTTGCACATGGTGTCAGCTACTAAGCGAAAACCTTTAGCTTGACTCTGTATCAGATGGCCTCCTGTTGTGTGAGGTCTAGTTTTTTTTTACTTGATTTTTTTTAATATACATTCATCAAGTGACCAGAAAAGATTAATATGAGGGCATTTATTCTTAAGCTGCTTTATGAGTTCAAACTTCAAAGCCACGTTTTCTTTAACAATGATCAAACATTTCTTCAAATTGAAGCACAAGGCTGATGGTTTTTGAAACCTTGGTCTTTGGATTATAGTATAGCTTGATGGATTGAGTTATGTGTGTGAGTGGATTTAAGCATGATTATCAATCTTGACTTGGGATTGATTCGGTCAAGAGACTAGATTCTGGGTTACATGGATTGACCTGAATCAATTTAAAAAAATTTTAAAAAAATATTTGAAGTTTTAGTATGTTTAGCAGTGTGGTTGTAGTTGTTTTTCAAATAACTTTTCATGCCGAAATGCATGCCAATGATTTTTTATTTATTTTTTAAAAATTATTTTTGATATTAGCACATCAAAATGATTCAAAACATATAAAACATATTAAATTTTAACAAAAAAAAATTTTAACTATTTATAAACGCGATTTACACCATATTTCCAAATAATTTTTTAATATTTTATATAAAAAAATTTAAAAAACAATCCATACTGTATATTAAACCGTCATCCAGGTTTAATATATATGGAATATAGGGGACTCGAGGCTTTATTGCAATTATGGCCCTCCCAAGAAAAGTCCTCTAACCAATGGCTAAATATAGACTTGTCATGACTTGAATTAACAAGTATAGCAATCGGAAGTCATACGCCGCGTCCTGCACCCAAAAGTTTATTTCACTGGACCGAATAAAACTCGATCAGTTAATTTTATTATTTTTTGATTAGAGATATCATATTAAAATAATTTTATAAAAATAAAAATAAAATAAATAATAAAACTCAATATCTAATATTCAAGATAAAATTTAAAAACAAAATAAAAATGATCTAAAAAATACTGATGTTAAATTAAGATAATCTTTGAAATCAATAACTTGAGTCATTAGTTCAATCCTGATATAAAAACTAAATGAAAACAAATTAAGGATTAAATTAGAAAATAAAAAATAAAAAAAATGACAATAAAAAAAAATGAAAACAAAAATTAAATAATAAAATAAAATGTCCAGGATGAAATTAAAATAAAAAAAACAAATTAAGAAAATGATTAAAAATATTAATCAAAAGAATGATGACCAAATTGGATAAAAAAAATTAAATGGGATAAAATGTCTTGGGACAAAATCCAAGAAAAAAACTTTTAAAAAAATTAAAAACAAAACAAATAACAATAAAAAAATAAAGACTAAAATTAAAATACACATCAATTGGAGGACATATTTGATTTTTAGATGGTTCGACGTGAAAATCAAGATGTGGAAAGAGACAAGAGGGTGGAAAAGAAAAAAATATTCACCGGCGATCAACCGCACCTCCACCATTTACATTCGACATACCATCATGAAAGGACAACATGTCGTTTCCACCGTCATCGTGAATTGTGACATTTGAACAATAGGAAGTGCTGCACTCGCTATCCAAATAGCACAGACGCCTCTCACTTCATAGCGCGTGCATAGTATGCTCCAACAATTTTTTATTTTTTTAATTATTTTCATATATATTCAAAGACCTAATTGTCTCTTGTTTAAATTGATAATAACTAAAAAAACAAAAAAACTTAATTAAAAAGACCCAATCATCCTAACCGACAATATTATTTTTTCAGAAATATAAAGGTGATATGGTCATTTAAATATATTTGAAGGTTAAAAATACCAAAAAAACCCTTATACCCAGCTGCTTGTTCTTTTGTTAAAAAAAACTTTTAAGGTCATGGATGCATTGTTTATTTAAAATGTAAAATCATTTAAAAAATCGTGGATGTAATACAAGCATAACAAATTAAGCGCACATGCCCATGCGCCACAAATTAGTGCGCATATATGCAATTCTTGCTCGACCAAGATTGGAAAATGTATCTAGTCGAGTGGTTTTAAAATGGAGCTTTCACGTGTGTTTTGTATTTAATTAAAAGTATAATATACAATAAATATTAAACTTTTAGAAAATGTGTTTTTTCTTTAGTAAAAATAGAGAGAATGAGAGAATTTAATCTTCACAATGAAGCAAAAATCAGAAACTAGAAGGTAAAAATTGTATAATTATAAAACCTTAATCAGTTTGTCGAGTCAACAAGAGCTTGAATGACCCGGAACTTGAACCCAGTAAACCAGAACATAGATCAAATACAGAATAAAAAAAAAATACTTAGCTAACCCAGTCAAAAACCTAGACTAACCTAGTGATCTGGCAGACTCAAATTTAACCCAATCAAAACTCGATCCTTAACTTTTTTAGAATGTTGTGCGAATGTAAAATCCTCATGTTTAATTAACTTCCAATCTTGGTGGTCGTCCATGCATGAATGCTATGTTAGAATTAAAAACATTGCTTGCTTTTCGCTGAGAACACAATCAAAATGAAGAATCTATTACAAGGCAAAAAGCCCCTCTTCCACTGCAAGAAAAAAATCTAGTCACCAATTTCCCTATCATCATCCAATTCCTCCTCAGTTGCTTTTGGGAATTCAATTCAACCAATCAGATTCCAGGAAACTCCATCATAGAAACCCTAACAGATAGATGGGGGTATACACACTCCCATTATAATTCCTTGACTACCCATTTCGCCACGTGTCCTTCCCTCTCACCACTAACCATAATAACCAACTTTTCTCCTCTGAAATGCCCCCCTACACCTCCACACACAGAAATTATAAACTCACAGCATTTAACCTCCTGAGGGGGAAAACAAGAAGAATAAAGAAACACAATTGAACCACGACCAAAAAAACACAGTGACAAGAAACAGAAGCAGATTCATAATTTTTTTCTTCCGAAATCTGTTTTCTCTAGCTTTGTTTCTCCCTCTCTCAAATTTAGAAACAGAGAGGAGAAACAGAGGGCTCTGTTTTTTGAGTTGCTTAAAGTGAGCTTTTTCCTACCAAGAATGGCTTCTCTAGTGTCCTCTCCATTCACTTTACAGTCAACCAAACCAGACCAACTCTCTTCACTATCTCAAAAACACTACTTTCTTCACTCATTTCTCCCCGAGAAAATCAACCAAACCAACTTCAAGTCTTCATTGAAAGTACAATGTGCTGCAATTGGCAATGGCCTATTCACACAAACCACCCAAGAAGTTCGCCGAATAGTACCTGAGAACAACCAGAACCTCCCCACTGTGAAGATAGTCTATGTAGTCCTTGAAGCTCAGTATCAATCTTCACTCACTGCAGCAGTTCAAGCTCTTAACAAGAGCTCCAAAGATGCATCATATGAAGTTGTTGGTTACTTAGTAGAGGAGCTTCGTGATGAATCCACATATAAAACTTTCTGTAAGGATCTTGAAGATGCAAATATCTTTATTGGGTCATTGATTTTTGTTGAGGAGCTTGCATTGAAGGTTAAAGTTGTTGATAATAGGTATATAAAGAACTGAATGTTGATGATAACCAGAAAAAACAAAGAACAAAGAACTTGCAACAAAGAACAAAGAGCAGAATGGTTTTCATATAGGTTACTGCCATCCCTTAGCTTTTATTTATAGATGAAATCAATCACAACACAATTAAGAAACATAACTAACATAAACTCCTTCATTTATGGAGCTATGTAACTTATCTTAAATAAGTTTCATATCTAAAGAAGTAAAAACTCACTAAACAAACATTAAGATAATGATGTTACTAATAGATAAACATTAATGAAAGATAACATATGGCTGAGACATTAATTTCAGCTTTGGTGCCATAACTTCAACACTCCTCCTTGGTTCCAAAGCTGCACATTCCTATCATCTCCCTTAGATCTTCAAATCTATCTTTAGCTAAAGGTTTGGTGAATAGGTCTGCTAATTGCTCTTTTGAAGTGCAGTATATCATCTCTAGTCCCCTTTTTTGCTGGAATTGCCTGATAGCATGGAACTTGATCTTCATATGCTTGGTCTTGTCATGAAAAACAAAATTCTTTGAAATAGCTATTGCTGATGTATTGTCACAGAACAATTCTGTGGGACTTCGTTGATCAAAGTCTAGATCATTCAACATTTTCCTTAGCCATATCAATTGCTTTGCTGCCACATATGCTGCTATGTATTCTGCCTCTGCAGTGGAATGTGCAACCACTGATTGCTTCTTTGAGTTCCAACAGAAAATGCTTCCTCCAATAGCAAAACAATAACCCGAGGTGCTCATCATTTCTTCATCACTTCCAGCCCAATCACTATCAGAAAAACCAACAAGTTTAACAGAACTTGATTTCACAAAATGCATGCCAAACTCTAAGGTCCCTTTCAGATATCTCAGAACTCTCTTGGCTGCAACAAAATGAATTTGACTTGGACTTTGCATGAACCTAGAGAGGTAATTGACAGCAAAAACAATGTCTGGACGTGTAGCAGTTAAATACAACAAGCTGCCAACTAAACTTCTGTAGGCTTTTCCATCAGTTTTGGGAGCTCCATCCTCCTTCATTAGCTTTTGTCCCAGTACCATAGGTGTACTGACTGGTTTGCAATTTTCCATTGCAAATTTGTTTAGTAGCTTCGTTGTAAACCTCTTTTGACATAGGAAATAACCTTGCTCCGACTGAGTTACTTCCATGCCTAAGAAGTATGACAGCAAACCAAGTTCATTCATCTCAAACTTATCCTTCATGTTGGTTTTAAACTCCTCTACCAGCTGCTCCTTGTCTCCTGCAATCAATAAATCATCTACATACACTGATACGATCAGAGTATGTTTGTCAACATTTTTCACATACAAAGTTACTTCATTCATGCTTCTTTCAAGTCCATACAAAGCCTTCTTTAACAAATATACTTTGTTTGATGTGATCTCCTTTTCAAAGCCATCAGGTTGTTCAACATATATTTTTTCATTTAGAACACCATTCAGAAATGCAGACTTAACATCCAACTGAAAAATATGCCAACCATTTTGTGCTGCTAGAGCAAGCAAAAGCTTTCTTGTATCAAGCCTAGATACTGGAGCAAATGTCTCAACAAAATCAATACCTGGCTCTTGTGAATAACCCTTCACTACAAGTCTTGCTTTGTGCTTATTGATACTCCCATCTGCATTCAGTTTGGTTTTGAAAATCCATTTCACACCAATTACCTTCTTGTGAACGGGTCTGTCAACCAACATCCATGTTTCATTCTTTTCTATCATCGTGAGTTCCTCCTTCATTGCAGCTATCCATACTTGTGAGTTGATAGCTTCTTCAAAATCTATTGGTTCTGCTTCAGCAACATTGCACCTGCTGTAAATGTCAGCTAAGGACCTTGTCCCCCTTATTGGTTTGTCATCGACAGTATCATCATCCTCTGTAGCATCCAGTTTAATTTGATACTCTTGTTTTGTCTCTTCAATTGATGCAGCTTCCCAGTTCCATGCACCATTCTCTACAACTTTTACATCTCTAGCAATCACAACTTTATTAGATTTCATATCATAGATTTTATAAGCCTTAGATTTTGTGCTATAGCCTATAAGAATTCCCATATCAGCCTTTTGATCAAGTTTTCTCCTCTTAACTTCAGGTTGCAAGACATAGCAAGGGCTGCCAAAAACTTTTAAATGATCAACATTGGGTTTAAAGCCATACCAGATTTCATAAGGAGTCTTATCTCCTAACACTCTTGTGGTCATACGATTTAGAAGATAAGATGCTGTGTTTACTGCTTCTGCCCAGAATTTTAATGGCATTTTCTTCTCATATAGCAAACATCTTGCCATTTCCATCAATGTTCGGTTTCTCCTCTCACTGACTCCATTCTGTTGTGGAGTGTAGGGAACTGTCAGTTGGTGTTTGATCCCTTCTTTTGCCAAGTATGCCTCAAATTATCGAGATGTATACTCTCCTCCATTGTCAGATCTCAATATCTTCAATCTGTTTCTTGTTTCTAGTTCAACTGCTGCTTTGAACTTAACAAACTCAGCAAACACATCAGATTTTGATTTCAGAAAGTAAACCCAGCAGTACCTACTATAATCATCAACAAACAGAAAAAAATATTTTGAACCATTCAATGATTCATTATGCATCGGCCCACACACATCTGTGTGTACAAGCTGGAGTTTTGACAGGGCTCTATAAGCATTGTCAGGAAAAACAACTCTAGTTTGTTTTCCTAACTGACAGGCTTCACAAATACTCTTTTGTTCCTGTATATCTGGTAAACCGTGAGTCATCTGCAGGTCAGCCATTCTCTTTAAAGTTGCATAATTGAAGTGCCCCAACCGTTTGTGCCAAAGAACAGATTCATTGTTCTCATAAGTGTTAGCACTCAAACACACTTCTCTCCAATCAACATTAAAACTTATGTTCATCATTTTTACAGAAAGCAATAGCACTCCATTTTTATCTTTAATATCACATACTCCATCATTAAAGAATATTGAGTAACTAGATTCCAGTAATTGTCCCACACTCACTAGATTTTGATTAATCTTAGGTACATAAAGCACATTTTTTAGAGTTTTTGTACCTGACATTGTTTCAACTTCAATCACCCCTTTGCCTTCAACCTTCACATACTCTCCATTGCCAATTCTGACTTTGGACATGTAGCTTTTATCCAAATCCTTGAATAAACTCAAATCTGCAGTCATATGATTAGTGCAACCACTATCAATAAGCCATGCTGAATTGTTTACCTCTACTGTGTTGCACATCTGTTCGAACGTAGCCATGAATAAATGATCTTCCTTGGCTTCTGAATTTTCTGCAATATAAGCTTGTTTCGCTGCTACTGATTTGTTTTTGCAGAACCTTTGGATGTGACCAAATTGTTTGCAACTTCTGCATTGTGCATTCTTAAGCCAGCACCAAGCTTCTAGATGATTTGTTTTCTGACAGAATTTACAGGGAGGGAAATGTTCTCTCTTTTCTTTCCCTCGAGTGATGATATTTGTGTTGTTCTGATGCCAGTTATTTGATTGCCAACTTCTCCCTCTTTCTCTTTTTCCTTCTTGATTGTTCTTGTAAAATTCTTAGCCCGGCTTTCCTTGGAAACTACAACAAGAGCTCCTTCATTTGTTTCTTCTTGTCTGTAAGCTTGCCTCTGCTCTACCGCTTGTAATGCATTAACCAATTCTTGAAGACTCATTTCTGAAAAATCTTTTGAATCTTCTAGAGAGCAAATCTTATGCTCAAATTTCTCTGGTAGACTTACCAGAACCTTCTCCACTATTCTTGAATCTGGAAAATCTTCCCCCAAAAGTCTCACTTGATTCACAAGTTTTGAAATTTGAGAAGAAAAGTCTTTGATAGTCTCAGTTTCCTTCATCTTCAGTCCTTCAAACTGTCTTCTGAGGTTTAAGACTTGCATCTTTCTTGACTTCTCATCTCCATGAAATTCCACTTTTAGTTTATCCCACGTTTCTTTGGCAGATTTACAAGCCATAATTCTGGTGAAGATTTCTTCACTCACAGCATTATGAAAACAGGTAAGAGCTTTGAATCGCTTTGCCTTTTCTTCATTAAAAAATTTCATATGTGCAATCATAGGATTGTTTCCTAGTGGAGTTGGTTGCTTATCGCTCTCAACTATCTCCCACAAGTCAAAAGCTTTGAGATAAATTTCCATTTTCACAGCCCACACACCAAAATTTTGCCCTGTGAATACTGGTGTTTTTGCTGGAAAATTTGCAGAATCCATTTCTTTTTAAAAAAATCACTTAATCTCTCGTGTTTCACTCACAATCCCTTCAAAGAAAAATGCTTTGATTTAACCTCACTAATCTCTCGTGTTTCACTCACAATCCCTTCAAAGATCAAAGAATGCTCTAATACCAATTGTTGATAATAGGTATATAAAGAACTGAATGTTGATGATAACCAGAAAAAACAAAGAACAAAGAACTTGCAACAAAGAACAAAGAGCAGAATGGTTTTCATATAGGTTACTGCCATCCCTTAGCTTTTATTTATAGATGAAATCAATCACAACACAATTAAGAAACATAACTAACATAAACTCATTCATTTATGGAGCTATGTAACTTATCTTAAATAAGTTTCATATCTAAAGAAGTAAAAACTCACTAAACAAACATTAAGATAATGATGTTACTAATAGATAAACATTAATGAAAGATAACATATGGCTGAGACATTAATTTCAGCTTTGGTGCCATAACTTCAACAAAAGCTGCTGTGGAGAAAGAAAGGGATAGGCTTGATGCAGTTTTAGTTTTCCCTTCAATGCCTGAGGTAATGAGGCTTAACAAGTTGGGTTCTTTCAGTATGTCACAGCTTGGTCAATCAAAGAGTCCATTCTTTCAGTTGTTCAAGAGAAAGAAGCAGGGTGCAGGTTTTGCTGACAGTATGTTGAAGTTAGTGAGAACTCTGCCTAAGGTTTTGAAGTACTTACCTAGTGATAAAGCTCAAGATGCTAGGCTTTATATCTTGAGTTTGCAGTTTTGGCTCGGTGGGTCACCAGATAATTTGCAGAATTTCTTGAAAATGATATCCGGGTCTTACGTTCCTGCTCTGAAAGGGAAAAGGATTGACTATTCTGATCCAGTTTTGTTCCTGGATAGTGGAATTTGGCACCCTTTGGCTCCTTGTATGTATGATGATGTAAAGGAGTACTTGAATTGGTATGGAACCAGGAGAGATGCTAATGAGAAGCTTAAAGACCCTAATGCACCGGTAGTTGGGCTGGTTTTGCAAAGGAGTCATATTGTAACTGGTGATGAGAGTCACTATGTGGCTGTGATCATGGAGTTGGAGGCAAAAGGTGCTAAAGTGATTCCAATTTTCGCTGGCGGGCTTGATTTTTCAGGGCCTGTTGAGAGGTTTTTTATCGATCCAGTTATAAAGAAACCAATGGTGAATTCAATGGTATCTTTGACTGGTTTTGCTCTTGTTGGAGGGCCGGCAAGGCAGGATCATCCAAGAGCTGTTGAGGCGTTGAGCAAGCTTGATGTTCTTCCTTACATTGTTGCATTGCCTTTGGTGTTTCAAACAACTGAGGAGTGGTTAAATAGTACTTTGGGTCTGCATCCAATTCAGGTGGCTTTGCAAGTTGCTCTTCCAGAGCTGGATGGTGGCATGGAGCCTATTGTTTTTGCCGGCCGAGATCCAAGAACAGGTAAGTCTAACTTCCTTCTTTAGTCTGTCCTCTTACTCTTTGTTTTGTTCTTTGTCATTGCTCATATGATTTTAGGTACCACCATTATATTTTGTAATCCACATTAAAATTTAGAGCTGCTATTATTTCCAAAATAGACAAATATTCAAAGAAACTACAGTTCAAAAGTCTTTATCTTTCAATGCTTATATTTTACAAGTTGAAACTGGGCAATTTCTTCATTACTTTAATTCAAAGCAGTACTTATCCATGCACACATGACTTCGAATTCTTTTAGTATTAGTAAGAGAAAATACTTTAATTTAATTGCAGGGAAATCACATGCTCTTCACAGGAGGGTGGAGCAGCTCTGCACAAGGGCAATCAGATGGGCTGAACTGAAAAGGAAAACAAAGGTTTTTTCCTTCATTCTACGTATCTTCCTAATCTTTAAACACTGAGTCATATTTTTTCTTTTAAACCTTGAGGTTTCTTGTTTACTTCCAGTTAATTAGAAAACAACATATGAAGCATAAAAGTTCGTAATGCTTAGGCAATCTTCATGATGCTTAAAACACAATGAAGCAGCGCATCATTCCCACCCTCATTTCATTTGCTTACAAGTGAAACGAGAATTTCTTTGAAAGTAAAAATAACGACAATGACAAATTTTATTAGAGATAATGGAAATGATTAGAGTCTGATAGGTGCATGTATTTACTGTTAGTAGGCCTCTTTGCTGATGTAAACCTCTGTTATCACATTGTTATGTGCACAAATAATTGATTAGAAATGAGCTTTATAGTTCAACAACTGCTTCCAACGTAAATATGATGCTGATTGGATGATCAGGATAGGCTGTCCACTTCTGCCATTTTTTATTTACTCATCTCCCTCTCTCCACTGTGTGACAGAAGATTCACATTTTCATTTCCCACTCTATTTTCTCATATAAAACAATACTTGAATTCAATTTGACTATATTTTTTCGTCACATAATGACAAGTGTATTACCTCATGCAGACTGAGAAGAAGTTAGCAATCACTGTCTTCAGTTTTCCTCCAGACAAGGGAAATATTGGGACAGCAGCCTACCTTAATGTCTTCTCATCCATCTTCTCAGTTCTGAAAGAACTAAAAAAAGATGGCTACAATGTTGAGGGCCTTCCGGAGACTTCAGAAGCCTTGATTGAAGACATAATCCATGATAAAGAGGCTCAATTCAGCAGCCCAAATCTGAACATTGCTTACAAAATGGGTGTTCGAGAATACCAAAGCCTTACTCCTTATGCCACTGCTTTGGAAGAAAACTGGGGCAAACCTCCTGGAAATCTGAATTCTGATGGAGAGAATCTCTTGGTGTATGGAAAACAGTATGGTAATATCTTCATCGGAGTCCAGCCCACTTTCGGTTATGAGGGTGATCCTATGCGACTATTGTTCTCCAAATCAGCTAGCCCACATCATGGATTTGCAGCTTATTACTCCTTCGTGGAGAAAATTTTCAAAGCTGACGCAGTTCTTCATTTTGGCACTCATGGTTCGCTTGAATTCATGCCAGGGAAGCAGGTGGGAATGAGTGATGTTTGTTATCCTGACAGTCTCATTGGGAATATCCCCAATGTCTACTATTATGCAGCTAACAACCCATCTGAAGCCACCATTGCTAAACGCCGCAGCTATGCAAATACCATTAGCTATTTGACCCCTCCAGCTGAAAATGCTGGGCTTTACAAGGGCTTGAAGCAGTTAAGTGAGCTTATCTCCTCATACCAATCCCTCAAAGACACAGGTCGTGGGCCACAAATTGTGAGCTCCATTATCAGTACAGCTAGGCAATGTAATCTTGACAAAGATGTTGAGCTTCCTGACGAGGGAATGGAGATCTCTGCAAAGGAGCGAGATCTTGTTGTTGGAAAAGTATACTCTAAGATCATGGAGATTGAATCCCGGCTTTTGCCCTGTGGGCTTCATGTCATTGGTGAACCACCATCTGCAATGGAAGCTGTCGCAACTTTGGTTAATATTGCTGCCTTGGACCGTCCTGAAGATGGGATTTCATCGCTCCCAGCAATATTAGCTGAAACTGTTGGACGAAACATAGAGGAGGTATATAGAGGGAGTGATAAGGGAATCTTGATGGATGTAGAACTTCTACGGCAAATAACCGAGGCCTCCCGTGGTGCCGTCTCTGCCTTTGTACAGAAAACAACTAACAATAAGGGTCAAGCAGTAGATGTTGCAGATAAGCTTACCTCGATCCTTGGGTTTGGAATCAATGAACCATGGGTTGATTACTTGTCAAACACAAAATTCTACCGGGCAGATAGGGTTAAGCTGAGAACACTCTTCCAGTTCTTAGGAGAATGTTTGAAACTGGTAGTGGCTGACAATGAGCTGGGGAGTTTGAAACAAGCCTTGGAGGGCAAATATGTGGAGCCAGGGCCTGGTGGTGACCCAATCAGAAACCCAAAGGTGTTGCCAACTGGAAAGAACATTCACGCACTAGACCCACAAGCCATTCCGACAACAGCAGCAATGCAGAGTGCAAAAGTTGTGGTGGACAGATTAATCGAGAGGCAGAAGGCTGACAATGATGGGAAGTATCCTGAGACAGTTGCACTTGTATTGTGGGGAACTGATAATATCAAGACCTATGGTGAGTCCCTGGCTCAAGTCTTGTGGATGATTGGAGTCAGGCCAGTAGCTGATACCTTTGGTAGGGTTAACCGGGTGGAACCCGTAAGTCTTGAAGAGCTTGGAAGGCCTAGGATTGACGTCGTGGTCAATTGCTCAGGAGTGTTTAGAGATCTCTTTATAAATCAGGTACTAGGTCGTTTTCATATTACTCATTTGTTTTCATTTGGGGAAAATCATGAGGATCAGTTCATAATATTTAACATGTGAATATTTCACTTCTTTGTGTTCTCTTACTTTATTAGCTGACTTTTTTTCAATCTTTCACTGACTAACTTCTGTATCATTTTTCCTTTATTTTATCCACAGATGAACCTCCTCGACCGAGCTGTTAAGATGGTAGCTGAACTAGATGAGCCAGCTGATCAAAACTATGTCAGGAAGCATGCTCTAGAGCAAGCTGAAGCCCTTGGTGTTGACATTCGAGAAGCTGCAACTCGTGTATTTTCTAATGCCTCAGGATCATACTCCTCAAACATTAACCTTGCAGTGGAGAACTCTTCGTGGAATGATGAGAAGCAGCTTCAAGACATGTACTTAAGCCGGAAGTCCTTTGCCTTTGATTGCGATGCCCCAGGTGCAGGCATGACGGAGAAAAGAAAAGTTTTTGAGATGGCTCTGAGCACAGTGGAAGCCACTTTCCAAAATCTTGATTCCTCAGAGATCTCACTCACTGATGTGAGCCACTATTTTGACTCAGACCCAACAAACTTGGTGCAGAATATGAGGAAGGATAAGAAGAAGCCTAATGCTTACATTGCAGACACAACAACAGCTAATGCTCAGGTTAGCAATTGGACGACTACTGCGATTGCAATCTCTTTCAATTCCAAAGACTTTGATTCAATAGTCGAATCTAGTAATTAATAAGTTCTAAAAAACATCAAATTTTGTCTCTTCCAGGTACGTACTCTAGCTGAGACTGTGCGGCTTGATGCACGGACCAAATTGTTGAACCCCAAGTGGTATGAAGGAATGATGTCTAGCGGATACGAGGGTGTTCGTGAAATTGAAAAGCGGCTAACAAACACTGTTGGATGGAGTGCAACTTCAGGTCAAGTCGACAACTGGGTCTATGAAGAGGCTAACTCAACCTTCATCCAAGACGAGGAGATGTTGAACAGACTCATGAGCACCAACCCGAATTCATTTAGGAAGTTGGTGCAGACCTTTTTGGAAGCCAATGGGCGTGGGTACTGGGAAACTTCACAGGAGAACATTGAGAAGTTGAGGCAGTTGTATTCTGAAGTTGAAGACAAGATTGAAGGTATTGATCGGTAAATTGTAAATGTACTACTGGAAAGATTTGCAAATATCAGTTAACAATGTTGATTTCCTGAGTTGTTTCTCTTGAATGAATGGATGTGACTCTCAGGAACATTCAAAACGCAAATTTTATCTACAAGTTTCACTCTTGCAATTCTATCCCTTTCAAGGGTTTTGTTAGCATCTCAGAATAACAAAAATCTTCTCTCCCATTACTATACCTCAAATAAAAATATGAAAACCCAAGAAGAATGTTAATTTGATTACAAGGATGTTCCTCAGTCAAGACAGAATACGATAAGCCAAGCAGAGCATGCCTTCTTTTTTCTTTTCCCCTCTACGATAAGCCAAGCAGAGTAAGACAAAGTATACTCCCAGAGGCATGCAAGCCTGCTTGAAGAGAGAGAACAAAACTGGGCCAAAAAAGGCCAGCAGCTGCCTGAACAGAATTGAACACCAAGGCCTAATATAAAACAGAAAGACACCAACAGAACAAACCCCAAACAAAGAGATAAGCCACGACGAAGAACCATATCCCAAAGCACCACAGCCAGGAAGGCAGACATTGAAAAGGAACAAAAGAAGAAACCGAAAAATGTTTCTTGATTTTGAGAACTGCACCACTCAATCAAGAAATTAAGAAAAAGAAACTGAAACGAGTATCTTCTTCTCTTGTATTTTTCAGCCAAAGAAAAAGATCTAACACATTTTTCCATTGAAGGGGATCCCCATCAGTAAATGAATGATACAAGGTAAATCTACAAAGATGTTAAAAAGGAAGAATTACAAAAATTTTAAGGAAATAGATAAAAAGAGCCCTCCCCCTAAACAAAAAAAAATTGAAAAAAAAAAAAGTAAAAACAGAATTTGGTATAACAGGTACAAAGTAGTTTGAAGCTTTCTTCCTCTATTCTGGCTCTTGTAAGTATTAGAAGATGTTTTTACCTTCAAACCAACTCCATTAGGAGCGGGTCACCTTCTGCCATTATTCTTATCAGCTTTATGAAATCTTGTTCACTAGACACATTCCATGGATGAACAGCAGGTACTTGAGCAGAATAAAGAGTTGAATTATCAGGTGGTGGCTTCCGCTTATATACCATTGTGCTAAGCACTGAATCAAAATTCTGAGGTGAATCCATTGACATAAAGAACATGGGTATGGCAACCTTTTGATGAATATCTAGATCACCCACCAAACCAACAAGATCTACAAAGTCGGTAACGAAGTGCTGAGGAATATAGAATATCTCAGAACTGCCTATCACGAGGCTGTGGTCACTTTTCATAGCTTCCTTGTAATTGACTTGGAAGTGAACCGGCATTGAGCCAACAACTTTTCTTACCATTTCTGCTTGCTTTGCATACCAATCTGTGTTTCCATTGGTTGACACAGTTGTCCAGGACTTGGATACCTAATGCCATAATGTGTTAGAAAGATGGGGAAGGGGATCTACATGTGTTGCTCACAATAAGCATGCAGCATCACAATATGGACATAGATATGAACACTATTTATCCAACTGCAGTATTGCCTTTCATCTTATACCATTGAAATCGTTACTGCTAGTTTAAAAAAGACATTAAGATATTGAATTTTGTGAATGGCGTGAGAAAGAAGAAACAAAGCTCCAGCATATCAAACCAATGAGCATGATCCTAATGCATAGAGAAAAATGAAATTGGTAAAATAAGGCAAATTTATGTCTTGCGATGACCAGAAAAGTAGAGGACTAAGAAAAAGAAATTACCTTGTCAGTAATCCAAAGTTTAGCCTTGCTAGCTTGAAGCAGATTCCAGTAATTAAGAATAGTATCATCCTGAAGGAATAAAAAGCCTTCGGCACTGCTATATCGATCGAATATCTTGGGCAGATGCCTATAACCAATATTAGATAGTATTATTAGTAAACAAAGTGACACCAGTTAAGATGAAAAGTATGGGATACCCACTTGACAAGGCAAACAGTTAAAATTTGACTTCACACCAATTCCATGGTTATCAATAACAAATGCATGCCTAAGAAACCAATATATCAACTAGATAACAACCAGAGTTTGCTTCTAGAACTGCAATAAAAGACACGGCAACAAACTCAAACTGACATAACTCCAAAATAAATTCGAAGGAAGAAAAGGAAACAATGCCTCCTTAAGAAATGGACAATTATAGAAGGAAGTTGGAGACTCCAAGAAAACTCACGCTCTGGTCTTGCATGTGCAAATACTAGAATGGTTTATCCACAAGCACCAATGCCTCATGCCCCAAAGAATTTGAAAATAGACTAGCTTAAACTATTGTAGTACATAATCATTTCCTCCAACACACAATGTCCTTCAACATAAGGCAAATATTTCAAAACATCACAAATGGAGATCAGCACAATCAATCTGGATGGATGTTTTCTGAAGTACTCTGTCCTGGCTTGAAGACCAGAGCTTACATATCAAGTTCGAACCTGGTGATTAAACTCATTCCCAGTGGCATGAGTAACCGGCAATGTAAGTTGAAGGATATGATGATTCCCAAGGCCATAGTCTCCAACTAAAAGAATCTCAATACAAAAAGGATTGCAAAAGTTCTCCAGGATTTCAATATTACCCTAAACATGTTTTAGAAAGAGGAGTTGAAATAAGAAACATGACAAGAAACATAACCACCAAACATGTTTACATTGACTGCCTTATTTTATGCAACTCCAACAGCCATCCAAATTCCAACTTTAATGTCCAAATGCACAAGTTCAATACTGTGACTATAGGGCATAAGCAAAAATCTATACATTAAATGGATCCCACAATATAAGAGAGATCAATCCTAGATAATCAAAAAGATCTTGAACTAAATGTAAGTAATAAAACCAATTCCATGAAAACTCTCCATGCACCCTTGCTACCCATAACTTTAACCTCAGACTTAATTAGAAAAAATCTCTTTCATTTTACAAGAGTGCCACAACTTCCCACCACGCCAGCTCCCCAGCCTCTATAGGAGACAGTTTTAGTTCTAGTTATGTAGATTTTTCTATCTAACATATGAATTGAAATCAGATATCCAAGGCGATGGTTTGCATAAGAATCTAGATTTAAATTATGGTAACAAAACAAGCAAAATAAATATTTCTATCATATAGATAACTTACTTGTACATATGATCCAAATGGCCTGCTTCAACAGCTAGATCGTCATTCTTCTGCCACGACAAGATAATCACAGTTTTGAATATTCTCCCATAAAGCAATCTCCATTCCAAGGCAGTGCGTTCGACAGGCCCATTGCAAAACATAATAAGCACAACATTCCCAAAATTCTTCCTCCATCGAATTAAATTGGCGATCTCATAATTCACAGTTCCTGTTTCCTCCACTCCAAGATGCACAGACGGAAACTTCCGAGGAACAAACTCCTTTCGATCCCCATGACCTATAGTCGGACGTGGCCGATCCAATTCAAATGACATTAACCTAGGCTGCCGATACCCTACAGCAAGCAAGTCCTGAAGCCAAGCAGCAGTAAACTTCACATCCTGCTCACTCCAAAACCCCTCCTCTGCCATAGCAAAACTCAACTCTAAAATCTTCTCAAACAACCTATGCTCACTCGACCTCCATGCAACCAAGAACTTAACAAGCCTCCCAACATTAACATGAAGATCCTTCTCTTCAGAAAAAGGGTACCCCCCAACTGTATCATATCTATGCACAGTAGGTGGATAAACCACAACATACCCACCAATCTCCCATAGAAGCCTTTGACCCCAGTAGCCTCTCAAAACATCAGAAGCCATATTACTAACTGAAACTGGAAGCATCAAACCCCAGAAAGCCGATGAATGGTAAATCGTATTAAACGAATTAACTGGCACCATTACCCCTTGAGGTAATGCCACTTTCGGGGGCACGTTCATCAAACCTAATATCGAAAGCTTCCAAACCCGTTTTCCTAGTATAATAAAACACAGAATCAACATCAGGCAATCCATTCGATATCCCTTGTTGTATAAACTGTTTCCCACCATAAACCTCAGTGTAAAAATCTTCATGACCAAGTTCACCCACATTCTCTAATGGTAACCCTCTTGGCCAAACTGTCCTTTGACCAAAATGAACGTAAGGATTCACTACACTCCTATTCTCATTCTCATGACTATATTGCAATATAGTCTCCTGCCTAGCCCCCTCCCCTATTAACTCCACATCAAAATGCTTCCCTAAATCACCATCAATAACCTCTCCACGATCATCAGCATCAAAAATTTTCTTTGCCCCATGTTGGATCGCGAACAAATACCCCACACTCTTCCGTAAATAAGAATCATAAGGTACATAACCCAAAACTCGAAACCCTAAACTCGCTTGTTGTTCCAAAGACAAGTAAATTGCACCTTTCAAGGACCAATCATTTGGTGTCCTTGAATTCCCAATTGCAAGCAATTGCCAACCTTTAATTCTAACAAGCTTTTTAAGCGAACCGGAAGGGTAATGAGAGACACTAACAACAATCCATTTCTCTGACCGGAAATTCGCATAAGGCGAAGACTTGTCAGTGATTGCTGGGATATTGTTCCAATCTATGCGAGGGAAATGATGGGTTTTGTCTAGAGGTTGTGCTTGTGATTGAAGGTAGAGAAAAGCGGCGGTGTCACCAGTGCTCCGGAGGAAGAAGATGGCGGCGACAGTGGCGATCAGCACTGTGATTGTGATGATTTTGTAGAAATTCTCAGATACCCATGTTGAGAAATCTAAAGATTTTGACTCTGAGAAGCGCTGGTGGAGGTCGTGGTGGTGGTGGTTGATGGTGGGTCTGATTTGGGATTTGGGAGATTTTGGATTTGGGTTTGTTGTTACTCGGCCTTGGACCAACATTGGTAAAAGTAAAATGGGTACTTCTTGATTTCGGTTTTTTCGAAGAGATTGAGCTTCAATTGTGTGGTGAAATTGTGAGATTTTGAAGAAATTGAAGATCAAAGTTTCAATCCTCTGTGTTTCTTCGAGTTATTGATTGAACTTGAAAGATTCAATCTTTTTGAGTCTCTCTTATTCAATATAACATTGACTCTCACTGTCAAAACGTTTTCTTGATTTTCTCGTCTTTCTTCTAAACACAACACAGTACACACTCTCCTCCTCTCTCTCACTCTGCTTGTTTTTTTTTCAGTGTCTCTCTCTAGATGTAAGTTACAACAACAACGTCTCCTATCCTTTTCTTTCTCTGTCTAGAAATGAAACAGAAGTCTGCTTGTTAGCAGCTAACAAAGAAAGGAAAGAAGTTTGTTGTTGGCTGCCGACGAATTAAGGGTTGGGTACGGGGTTGCTTAGGCTTGAATGTTGTGTAATGTAACGTACCTGCTACCTCTTGTTGAAGTGGGGTGGGGTGTCACTGTCTCTGTTTAGTTTTTCTCTCTTCAATCATTTTTTTTTTTTTTGCTTGCTTGGGTCATTGGATGATTTCAGATTCCCAATCTGCTGCAATTAATCATGTCGGCTTGATTGATTTTAAATGAATTTTATTTTTTTTATTATCATTAAAATATTTTAAAGATATTTTAAAATATGAAAATAATTATTTTTAAAGTGTTTTTTTTATTTAAAAATATATTAAAATAATATTTTTTTAATATTTATAATATTAATACATTAAAACGTTCAGAAATATAAAAAATTAATCTTAAAAAACAAATTTAATTTTTTAAAAAAATATGATTTAAATCATATTCTCAAACGTTAATTTTTGAAAAATACATAATTTAATCCAAATATAATTAAATTAATATTAAATAATTTAAAAAACAAAACAATGTTTTTTATACAAAATAATTGTATAGTGATGTTAAACTAACTCAACAATTTAATAATATGTTAGCTAAGGTGATTTTTTTATTATTTTTAATATTAATCCGCAAGTATCTTGCTTATGTATCATGATTTTCTCTCAAATTAGATTTAAAAATAAATCTCGAGCAAATTTAATGTATGAAGAGCTAGGTCACTCCTAGATCTAATTGTGAGCAAGTCATTTAGAAATTTATTTCTCTCCTCCATTTCTGGTAAGATTTGATCTTCAGTCTCAATCAATAACTTAAAGCTGTAATTGCGATTTTTTAGAGAGAAAAAAAAAAGAGTGTTTTGCTTATCTGTCATGTGGGGGCCAGTGAGTAGAAAAAAAAGAAGAAGAGTGAAATGTCCATGTGTTGTTGGGGTAGTTGCCAGCAAGGGAAGCAACTTGTTTGGCTATGGCCATTTGAGTCTGTGCGGGTACGGCAGATTCTGCTAGCTTGGGACATTGCTAAACGAAATGCTTTTTATGTTTTTTTGCGGATTTTTCTTTTTTAAAAAATAATATACTTTGTTAAAAGTTTTGTTACAAAAACATGTTGAAAAAATATTTATAAAATAATACCATATATTTATAATATATGATTGATATTTGAAATAATGATGCGTTTTAAAATATACTTTTGTACATAATCGTTGTTTCAAATAACAGTTTTTTAGCTATGTTTCAAAATATATTTATTTTACATATTAATTAACCTTAACAAAAATCAACCCATAATTTTATAAAAATAATCAAAAGATAAGATTCAAAATTCAGTTGCTAAAAAAAAAGGAGATAAAATGATGTGGCATAAGAGAAAAAAATAAAAAAAAATAGGTTAATGGAGACACATTAGAGCTCTGCTTTCTACACACTTAGTATCATTAGAAAAAATCTCAACAAAATAATTTTAATTATACCCTGAAAAAACATCAAATAAGATTATAATTAACTTCCAACAAACCTTTTACAAATTACGACAATATCTGATAATCTTTTAAGATGTGGTTAGGATTGTCTCGTTGAAATCTTTCTAACAATACTAAGTATGTAAAAACGAAGCTTCGAAGTTTCCCGGTAACCCATTTTTTCTTGGTTATTAGATTTTTATAGAGTTTTAGGTTGACTTTTTATACATGTTGATTAAATACAAAGGACATGATTTTTTAAATAATCATTTTTCTCTATAATAGTTGTGTTCAATAGTTATTTTTAATGGTAGCGGTCATGTTCAAACAATATTAATTTTCTAATAATTTTTTAATATTTATTATTTTTCAAAACTTTTATTAAAATGTGTCAGAATTATAAAACACCGGTTTTTTGCTTTTGCTACAAATTACGAAGGGGTTTCATTGAAAACCCGGCAATGAGGTCAATGGGGGCTTAAGGGCTTTCTTGCTTCTATTATCTTAACAACTCTCTTTGTCAAGCAGATGTTGAAAACGAAGGAAAAAAAAATAAGAATATATATATATATACTAAAAAAGTATTAGATTGTGGTACCTGTGATCTACATTGAATCATGTTAATAATACATTTGATTTCTAGGTGCTGGCTATTTTTAATTTGCATACACTATAATGAGATTTATTTATTTTTTGATAATTACTTTAATGAAAATTAATTTATGATAAAAGTAAGCGTAGATGTCTAATAGTTCAGAAGGTATTATAAATCAGCACCTTCAAGAAATAAAGTGATTCTAAGATAAGAAAGAAAAAGAATATGGTAAAAACAAGAAATTAGTAAATGAAATTTTGCAATTTGTTCCCAAATTTACCATTACAATTTGTTATTTGTCTTGTTTTTCATCATCATTATTCTTCAACCACGTGTTTGAAAGTATGATTATGGTTGCTTTTCTAAATGTTTTTCACTCAGAAAAGTATGCCAATAATATCGTTTTATTTTTTAAAAATTATTTTTGAGATTAGCACATTAAAATAATTTAAAAATATCAAAAACATATTAATTTAAAAAATGTATTGTAAAACAGGCTCTAATATTAAAACACAAATCTTTGGGCCTCCGAATTGAAGTGGGCATAAGGGTTTCAAAATTCATGGGCTAGATTAACATGGCCGATTTGAATACATCAAGGGAAAAAAAGAGAAGAAAAAACTTTAGTGGAAGAATGAGATTTGAACATGCTGGGACGGCTTTGAAAATCTCGGAAAGAAATAAAAGATTCATCATCGTTTTTAAATCAATAAAAAAAAAGAGTTTGTGAAAGTTGAATTTAGCTTGTTTTTTTGAAATAAACGAAGGCCATTTACCATGGTACAAGGGGAAATATTATTTACAAGAACTTATGTTTTTATTTTGGTCGTGTTATATTGTGATTTTAGCCTAATTATTTTACCAATAAGTGCATTTAAAAGGATAAAAATAATTTATTAGTTTATTTATATATTTTAAATCGTCATTGAAAAGAGAGACAATGGAAGACAATGAAGTGGGGATGGAAAGAGAGAAATAGAGTGGACCTGCTCGTGATTGGGTGTAGATTCGTGGATTTGCGAACAACATCAATGTATTAGAGGATGCCGAGTTGGAGCTACCTGTAATTATATTTATTATTCTTCTAATATTGCCAACCACTTTGATTTAAATGCTTATTATGATTTTTTAAAATTCATGGTTGTTTAGCATATGAGAAAATGATCAATCAATGTATCTAGATAATTGACTTTGTTTTTTTTAGATGTTTTACACCAAGATAGAAGTTTAAGTATATGCAAATATAATTTCAATTCAAAGAATTAAAGATTTTCCAATGATAAAGTCAATATTTTTATATGAATGACAATGAATAATTTAAAAAAGTTTTAAATTTAAGGAATAAAGATATTCGTTCTTGGATTTTAAAAATTAAGATGATTAATACCCTAAAATATATGCAAGTTTTTTTTAAAAAAGATGAAAAGTTATGAACTCTTTACCTAGATAATTTATGGATATTTATACCTCAGAACCTTATTGTTTTTAAAGAAGGGAAAGACTGAAAAGTCATTTGCTTTTAATGGCTTTAATGAGGGACAAATATCACTTGCATATCATTAATGAAATAATAAATATAGTAGGCCTTTTAAAAAACTTTTTTTACATAAATATAAGTGTAGGGAAATCATTACCCTGAATATGAATGACTCGTATAACTTTTTGAGATAAAGAGTCATAGTGTTTTATTATGTTTCAATTCTTTTAATCTAATCATCTTAGGTCTGACATATAGTTGTAGAACTTAATAATATTTGAATTCAAGTGTTTTGAGTCTAGCATGTTTTGCTAGACTAATATTTGCCTTGGACTTGACTGATTGTTAAAACCAAATATTTTGGGTTTGACACGTTTACCAAACTCATATTACCTTGAATTTAGTTGATTATCAAACCCAAATATTTTGAATTTGACATGTTTGTTATATTCATATTGTTTTAAGTGCTTCTCAGTTTATAAATTTTAGGTAAAAATTATTGACTCATCAGCTATTGTTTTTTTATTTTTTATTTATATATTTTTTATAAAAGAAGTGAAATTCTGCTTGCGATTCCAAGAACTCATTACGGTTTTGTCATAGGTTCTGTTAAAAGTGCGAGATCTTCCTACACAACAATTTTGCTCACACGTTCTTGTGTTGGTCGAATACAAAAGCAGGATTACTCTATGAAATTGCTGTTTTCTCTATTAAATTTTTAGTATTATTAGATTCTTATTTCATATTAAAAAAAAAAAAACGCATAACACTATTAACTGCAATAGTATTTTTTTTCTTTTTTTTTTTCATTTTCAATTCAATATTCCAACATTATATATCCCTGGGTTTTTACTATTGAAGCATCCTTTGTAAAAAACAAAACAATAAATTTAAATCAGATTTTTTCTTGCCACGTTCTCTTTTACATTAAAAAAAATTCCCAATCCATGAATTCTTTGAACTTCGAAAGTGCTTGCCCAATTCCAATTCATTGGTCAGCCGGAAACCAATGTCTTTTTGAAAGACACAAGCTCAATGATTTCATCTACAAAATTAAAAATACACAATAGCAATATCAATTACTGCAGATTTAAGTCTAATTTAATGATAGAAATAAACCAAACCGAATAAATAAACAGCAACTGCTTTGTGCGTAATTAATTGAGAAATCGCATGTATAAGGATACATAAACTAAATCTCACTCAATAATCACCGCAAGTATATAAATACACATGTAGTTTCTTGTTCAATTAAAATTATAATAAATATAATTTTGAGGGATAGCTTAACTTATCAGGTTTTGAATTTGATTTCTAATAATTATGAATTCAAGTTTTTTTAAGATTATTAAAGGCTTATATAATTATTAATTTTAGGAACCATGAGATTAATTAAGATGTACATAAACTAATTTAAACATCCATATCAATTAAAAAAAATATAATAAACACACTTGAAATTACGATGATTACATCTACGATATAATTTTACCAGATAAAACTATCATCAATCAAAATTATCGCGTAGTTAACTCTTGAAAGTACGATAATAACAATTAAGCAAGCCAGGATATTGGTTAACTTTAGCTTGGATTGTGTCTCGAACCTCCTCCTCGATAATCAAAATATAAATTAACAAGATTAGAAGAAAAAACCATAAAAAATTATTAATTTAAAAAGAATTAGACAAAAAAAAATTAGACAAAAAAAAAGAGCAAAGGCTTGGCGCTACTGAACCTGACAAGCCAAGCCAAGCCACCCACCTGACCCATTTTATCAAGAGTCGTGCAATTATGCTTTTTTTTTGTTTGAACCCAGTTTTTTTGAAAAAAAATCAAACGACGTGTTGTTTGATCTACCTAGATTTTGGTCACTGTGGTGGCCGTAAAATCAGGACTTAAGTTTTATTAATCCAAAAACTTGTTCTTCAACTTCTTTTAACCTAAAACACCTATAAAACATCGTATGAATCATCATAAACCTATTTATAATCTAAAAACCACCCCCAAAATCATAATCAACCTTATTCCAAAAATCACTCTAAGCTCATATATGTTTTTTTATGAACATTAAAGGTACAACTACACCTAATATGAACTTTTCTAATAAAATAAAATCATTAGACATAAATATAATCCGTTTTGGTAGTTTAAATCGGTATTAATTATACTTTTCTCTATCTACTGCCGGAATACAACGATCTCTCAACTCAAGACTAAAAAATAACAAAAATAAAGTTTTGTGTCAAAATTAAAATTATATAATTTGCGTAATTTTCAAGGATCAAAACGCATATTCATGCCACTCATGTTGGCATCTTCTTTATATTAGTTCCTCTTTTTTCAATCTCAATTTTTTATAAAAAATTAAATTTAATTAAGATTAAATCACTAAAAAAAATTGACAATCAAATGAAAAAAAAAACATAATAGAGAGAGAGAGCACGCCCCAAAATAGCAGTAACAGAAACCAAACAAAAACGTAAAAAACTCCAATATTTTGAATCTTCCCGCCATACACACACAAAATCGTTTCGTTTCTTTTTGCTCAAAACGACAAAAATGCTTTCGTTTCCTTCTCCTATTGAACCCACTGTCGCCTCTGCTCTCCTCTCCACTACCACACCTCTTTCTCCCCCTCCTTCAAAGTACTTACTTGATCGATCAAAACTCGCTTTCTTTTTTCAATTTCTTCTCGGATTTCAACCAATGATTTCGTTTTGGTTGTTTTTTTAGGCTCGTTGTTGATGGAGAGAAGAAATCTGCGAAAGAGCAGTAGTGAAGAGGAGAGCTTGAGCTTGGTGTCTAGTGGCTCGAAATCGTGCGCATCATCTCTAACAATTGATGGATCGTGGTTTAAGGAGATTCGAGCTCACAAGCTCAGGATCGTCGCTTTCGTGTCTCGCTGCCATGAAACGAAGCTCAAGGTGATCCTCATTTTATCCCGGTTTAATTTTTTGAGTTTCTATTTGGCTTCGTTCTATTTAGCTTTGAGTGATCCTCTCTATTGATGCTTATTAATTAGTTGATATTTTATAGCGTTTCTGTTCTGTTCAGATGATTTTTCACAGCGAGTTTTTGTTTGAGTGACTATCTCCATTATAAATCCCTTTTTAGCCTGTTTGATGCTTATCAGTTGATTTCTATGTGATATTTTTGGCTCTGTTTGGATGATAATTTTTTTTTAGTAGAATTCTCCGTTTGAAATCATTATGAATCTCTTTCAGTGATTATCGGTTGATTTTATTTAGTTGCCTTTCTGTTTGGCTGTTATCTAACCCTAGCTCTCTCTTACTGTATTTGTTTTTAATTAAGCTCTTTGAATTAAGTTCTTTATAGCTTTGTGTTTGCCTTTAATTCGGTCCCTTTATGCCTATTTTTTGACAAGTTATTAATATTAATCACTGTTTTTTAGTTTATTTTCGTGTAATTTTTGCAGGTAGCGCGAAGGAGGCACTCGAAGGTGAACCGGAGCTCTGGCCACCAGAGGTCCGTCGTGCTAGCTCCGCCGGAGAAGGCAGCTGCGCTGGTGGCGTCTGCAGAGTCAGGTTCGTGTTTGTCAAGTGGTTCCAGTGCGGCTTCAAGCAAGCAAAGCCACTTTATGAATACGAACGGATTGATGATGAAGCCGGCCGGCTCGTGATGATCAGGAGGAGACGAAGAAGATCAGATCTGGCTTTGGCTCGCCTTACATGAGCGGCCGAGCCGAAGCAACATGGAGGCTGCTGTCAAGTGGTTGTTTCTCCGAAATTAGGATTCGTCGGGTGCTTGGCGACAGTCCTAGCACAAGCAAAGCTTTAAGAAAGTGAGTGAGTGAAGTCGCTCACATGATTGGCACGTGGAATGTGTTAAATCTAATAGCGTTACAGTAATGCTTCTGTAAATTTCATTTCCTACTTGGAAAATTTTTAACCCTGTTCGTTTTGTTGTCAATAGAATACGGTGAATTTCACCTGCTGTGGTGTAATGTCAGGCTGTTCAAAGCAAAAGGTAGTGAAAAGATCTGGTGAAGGAGGGAATCATGACCATCTACACGGTAATGGACTCTTCTCATAAATTTTTTACTGCTTTCCCATTCCAATGAAATGATTAATTTATGAAATTAGTCCATAAAAAGTTACCGCTATGTGTTATAACTGTAATTAGTGGTCTATCTTTTTGCATATAGCATGAGAAATAACTCATCTATCTAGTGTTTATCCATCCCGCTAACGGGAAAGTTTGGTCAGCCGATACACTATATATAAACATATAAGTGAAATGGGAAAAGTTTGTATATGATTAAGGTTGTTTTTGGGAATACGGTGTAAACTGTGTTATTTTAAAATTTAATTTTTTAAAAAAAATATAATTTTTTTATAATTTTAGATTGTTTTAATATATTGATGTTAAAAATAATTTTTTTTATTATAATATATTTCTAAACAAAAAAAATATTTTAAATCATTACTCCTATAATTCCACACATACCCAATTTAAGCCGGTAGCATGACATAGAGCAACAGCCTTGCCTTTTGTAGCGTTTTCTGCACTACATTGCCGCGTAAAGATGAGAAAAAAAGGAACCGCGTTGACACTATTATATACATTAGGATGGCAGTGGCAGTGCCTCTCCATGATCCATATATACATTAAAGTTAACTGAATTTTCCCTATGTTGATACTGTTTTTCCTACTGTGCCTAGAGAGGGGCCTTGTTCATGTACATTTTTTTAGAATGCTTTGTTCATACCTTGAGTTAATAGATTGGGAGCATAGCTTCAGCTTAAATTGATAACTATTGGAGGGGGCCCTAGCCATCTATGCCCCTTGAATTGTTGTTAAGATAGTTTTGAGATGTGAGGACTAGGCAGAATGCCAGAATAATCGCAATTCTTTCTTTTTATGAATAAAGAATAAAGAACAGCTGACACTTCACATCCTAGAATCAACCTAAACTCGTTTCCTGTCTCTCTTGACGCCTTCTTTTAATTTAATCATATATCTGAGAATGGTTTTTTTTCCCCACAATTCTTGATGGTTTTTATATTATCTTCTTCTCTTTGCCTTTAATTGTATTTTAAACATTTCTTCGCCTCAATATTCTTTTTGCACCAAGGAAGGAACCTTACCGAACAGTTGTTGGGCTGCGATCCGCCGGCATTAAGTTTAAAAGTTAATTCTAAATTTTTTTTATTAATTAGTATTTTTATAAAAAAAAATTATGAGGTCGAGTACAAAAAAAAATATTTTCCAAAAACAAATGTGGAAAAACTGTTGAATATAAAACAAACTAATTTGAAAGTACAACACTTTTTTTTTTAACCTTTTATTCTTGGCCTCTTAATTTGCACTACCGATATTTCTTTTCTTCATAGCCTTACCTAAACTAATAGGATATTAAAAAATATAGTAGTGATTATTTTTCAAAGTATTTTTTACATGAAAATATATTAAAATAATATTTTTTATTTTAAAAAATTATTTTTTGTATCAAGATATCAAAATAATTTTAAAACATCAAAAAAGTATTAATTTAAAACAAAAAAAATTAATTTTTTTAAATATTTTTAAAATATAAAGACAAACAATCTGTAATCAGAAAAAAAACAAGTGGCTAGCAATTCGAGTATTTAAGTAAGTTAGGTTAGGAAGTTCTCCATAGTTTTGGCCATGAGGCAAGGGAGCTCTTAAAAACTTTTAGTCAAGAGTTCTTTAAAACAAGAAGAAAAAGAGGCATAAGGATTGACAAGTCTTAGACAACGCCGTCAAAACCAACCACTTGGCGAATATGAACGGATTGATGATGAAGCCGGCGACGAAGAGGATCAGATCTGGCTTTGGCTCGCGTTACATGAGCGGCCGAGCCAGCAACCCAATTGCATAAAAGTAAACTTAATCATATATATAAAAAAATCATATGCAATTAGCTCGCCTTTCTTTTAATTTAATCATATATCTGAGGATGATTTTTTTTCCCCACAATTCTTGATGGTTTTTATATTATCTTCTTCTCTTTGCCTTTAATTGTAATTTAAAACATTTCTTCGCCTCAATATTCTTTTTGCACCAAGGAAAGAACCTTACCGAACAGTTATTGGGATGCGATCTGCCGGCATTTTGTTTATTAGAATGGCCAGCTATGAGGTTTGTGATTTGTTAGACGACATGGTACATAATCTACACACACACACTTTTTTTTTATAATAAGCTAGAAATCTTATGCCAGCAACCCAATTGTATCAAAGTAAACTTCAAATCATGTCAGATTGTTTTGCTTAAAATATTTTATAAATAAAAAATATTGTGTAAAATATTTTTTTAATAATGATGGTAAAAAAAAATAGTGATGAACACCTGTTTGCTTTTCTTTTTCAACTTTTATTCTTGGCCTCTTGGTTTGCACTACCGAATCCTTCTTTTCTTTGCGGGTAATACCAAAACTAAGTTTATCTGTTTAAAAATATAGTATTAGTTATTTTTTAAAAAATTATTTTTGACATTAACTCATTAAAATAATTTAAAAGTATCAAAAAATATTAATAAAAAATAAAAAAAATTCAAGTTTCTTTTAAAATATTTTAAAAATATAAAAATAAATAATCCGTAATCAGGAAAAACAAGTGGCTAGCGATTCGAGTATTTAAGTAAGTTAGGTTAGGAAATTCTGCATAGTTTGGGCCATGAGGCAAGGGAGCTCTTAAAAACTTTTAGTCAAGAGTTCTTTAAAACAAGAAGAAAAGGAGGCATACGAAGTGACAAGTCTTAGACAACGCCGTCAAAACCAACCACTTGGCGAATGCACATTTTCAACGCGTAACGCCGAAGCTTGACGCGGTCGAGAATGTACTATAACGTCTGAACCACCTTTGAATAGAAAAGGTAAGGTAGGAAAAAAAAGAAGGCATCGTGAGACTATGCTCCTTCACCTTTATAGTTCTTTAATTTCGCACACTCGATGTGAACCCCTATTATTTGTGCCCTCTTTGAAGACGTCCACCCATGGGGGGAAAAAAAAGACTTGTCAAAATCCCAAATATCCAAGAGCTGCATTCATTTCTTTGACCTTTAAAGAGAGGCTGAGTCGCAAATTATTAATGAATAAAAATTATTAATCAATTTTTTTATTCTGAGAAATTCGCGTGAACACAATTAGTACACACTAGTTTAGGAATAGAGGGAATAAGCATATTAGCATAAGATTCACGTTAAAATCTGTTAAAATAATAAAAATCAAATATAAAAACAAACTAAAATTCTAAATAATTTGTATATTATGAATGCATAGGCTTAACTTAAATACAAATAAAATATGTATAGGTTAAGTTGAAAGTATTATTTTATCCTTAATAAATAAGACTACATAAATATTATTTAACAAAATTAAAATTTAAATAAATGTGTAAGAAAATAAATTACCTTAGACGTTGAATGTAAAGATGGTTTTTTTATGGTTTAATGATTGTCACCTTTAGCAATACGCAATACATATTAAAGTATGATAATGATATTTACATTTTTGAAGAATTTCAGGTTCTAACAATAAAACAAGAACACTTTATGATACTTGTGTCTAATACACTTAATCATCCAATTTGTTTCATTTAATTAATAGAAAAGAAAATATATTTATTTATATCCAATACACTGTTTAATTCTCTATGGTCTTTTCTTTCTGAACCTCAATTCTAATTGGTATGTTTCTTGGAGCTTCTTGGCCAAAACGCTGTGATTGTGTTTAAAAAAAAATATATTTTTATTTTAAATTAATTTTTTTATATTTTTAGATCGATATGATATGATATGATATTGTGAAAAATAAATTTTAAAAAATAAATGATATTGTGAAAAATAAATTTTAAAAAATAAAAAACATTTTTTTAATATATTTTTTAAAAAAATTAATAACACAGTAACAAATAGATTGCTATTGAAAAAAAAAAAAAAACAGCTGTAGACTTTCACAGCAACTAAAGGCCAGATAAAAAGCATCATCTACGAGAGGGCATGGAAAATAAAATAATATGTAGAGGGGCATAATTAATATGGGGTACAATGACAATATAACTTCCTACAAGGACTAACAAGAAAAAAAAAGAACAGGAAATGGAAGGGAAGCTAGGAAAGTCAAAAGCCAGAATTATTGGAGAGGAGAGGATCCCTATATAAAGCAAGAGTCTCCTCCTCTTTCTTGCATCAAGTCTGCTAACAACATCTTCGATACAGAGGCTCACACATCTTCTAAAGCCGCTCTTTCTGTCTCTCTTTCAAGTTCTCACTCCGAGAAAAGGAGGAGGAGAGTTTCTTGCAGAGACATGGGGAAGTACGTGGAATTGTTAGATGCTGGGGTGAGAATAGCTGGAAGATTTTACTCTCATTGTCCACAAACTGCTCGCATGTACTACCATCCTCCCTCTAACTCCGAGGATCTCCACCACCACCACCACCACCATGGCCACAACGGCGGCAGTGGGAGTCAAGCGACGACTCAAGACTCTACCCGGGTGGCCAGTTGTGGAGTCAAGGCGGCTACGGGTTTTGGTACTACTGACTTAGCCTTCTATTCAGTCATGTAAAAGATTTAAAAAGAGACAAATTTTTGACCGATGGATCGATGTATTGATTGGTTCTTCCTTCCATTTATTGGAAAGCTTCAATAGAATTTTGACATATTCTTTGATTATATAAATATTTTTATTTCGTTTTAATTATTAAATATTAAAAAATAACCGCTGAATACACGAACCGAGGATGGAGGAGTGATGACTGCTAGGAACAGCGTCCGCCTGATGCATCGGCGCCATCGTTGGCCCATGTTTGCTGGTGGCACTAACAGCGACAGGCACGACAGCTTTTAACACCAGCCAGTGATCAATCAAGTGGGCATAGGTCTCCAGCTCGCATGAATTCAACTGCCCAAACCAAAGCATTGATAGGTAGCCGTAGCTTACACATATAATTTATTTATTTGGCTAATCGCTGTAATGATTCCGTAAATAAGGTTTGGTTTATCATTACTGAAAACTGACTTTTTGACTGTAAAATTACCTTAATTAATAATTATTTTAAAAAAGTTATAGAATTATATATTCAATAAAAAAAACCTCAGAGTAACTAAGTTAGAATAATTGTTGGAAACTTTAACTTTCTATTAAAATAAGAATTTAACAATTTTTTATTTAAGTAAAAAACTATTGCTAAACAAATATATTTATGACTTTCTTTTTTAATCAAAAGTTAAATATATAAAAAAGTTGAATTAATTTGAAAAATCATTCCGAATATAGCTTATATGTTAAACATTAAGAAAATTTAATAAATTTTTTCTTCAAAAATACACATATCCTTGAATTCTAATCTGAAGATAGGATCTACCTATAGCTTTTTCTTGTCATATTTTCTTAATGTTCAACAGCACTATTTTATTTAACAAGCTATAGTTCTTCCTTAATTATGTTTTGTCTAAAAATAAATTCATTTTTCTATTTTAACCAGCTCTTAGGTTAAGTTTTACCGGTTAAGAAACGAAATGTATCGAGAAATACATCAGTCTTTCATGCGCACTGCAAAGAAACAAGTTCATATAAGTTGCAATTACCTATAATCTAACACGTGTGGGCTAAATATTATGCACACATAAAATAGAAAAAACTACTGGTGATCATAGTTTCAAAATTTACATAAAATATTTACTTTGATACTTAAACTTTACAATGATTTCACTAATTCCGATTACAAAAATTATCAATTTTGATGTTAAAGGGTTATATTTAATAAAAAAAAGTTTCATTTATACATTTTTTAAATTTGAAATGGCCTAAAAAATCAGATTCAAGCTTAAAAAGATGTTTTGTTCTGGTTTTTTGAGTGATTCTTTTTATAAGATCATTTATGAGTTTATAAAGGTGTTTATGTTCTTTTCTAAATGTTTTAGGTTAAAAATAAATTTTTAAATAGAACGTGGAGAATCCTAAACTATGCATTGTCTATCTTAGTAAATGACACATTATCTAGGATATTTTTTTCAAAAAATAATGGGGCAGCACAGTTACATTGTAAAAAATTTAAGCCCCCTCGTGGCCTGCTCTTTCAAGTCAGCACATGGACCCTTCCTTTATAGGGCGAAGTCCAGTGTCTAATCTATTTTTTTTTTAATTTTTTTTAAAAAATATCATGATTTTTTTATATGTGTTTTTTAATGATTTTTTAATATTTCAATTAATATCCATTCTTTTTGATTTTCTATTTTTTGTATTTAACCTTTTTTTAAATAGTGTTTATTTATTTATTTTGTGTGTGTTGAATTTTTAAAGAGTTTATTTTAATTCATCTATAATTTTTTATGTTATATATAATTAAACTTTATTTTTAGAAATAAAGATTATTTATTTTTAAAAAATATTTCTAATAAATGCAACATTGCGAGATATTTTTTCCCTTAGATTTCATTCAATCAATTTTATATGTGTGTTTATTTTCACTATTATTTTATTAAATTTTAATAAACATAGTCATTCAACACAATCGGATAAATGATCTATGTTGTGGGATCAAAGATCTTGATTTATATTCGTCTCTTGACTTTTTCAAATACATATTTAATTATTGTTAATGATTTGTTTTTAATTTATTGATGAAAATTATTCTCAATTTATTTAATTAGAGATGCTTTTGTAAGCTATTTTTTATTTACACTTGATATTTTTTTTATGTAAAAAGACATATTGAAAAAGACTGTATGTTCAAGAAATCTATTTTCAAATAATATTTTTAATATGTGTAACTTTGTATAATATTTTCTTACCTCATATTTTATTTAATCAATTTTATATGTTTTTATTTTTCTTAACAAAATTGTTAAATACAATCATGTCAAAGATCCGAGTTACGAGGCTAAATATCTTGGTCTATATCTGACTCTTAATTATTTTTAATTTTCATCTTTATTTATCATTAATGAGTTTTTATTTATTTATTAATATACATAGTTCTCAATTTATTTTATTAGATATATTCATAAATTTTTGGTTTTCTAATTTTTTTATATAAAAAAAAAATAAATTAAGAAAACCTATATATTTTTGTTTAAGAAAAACAAATCCAACCACAGCAAAACGTTGGTTAAATAGCTAGTCCAAAGCTATAATTGACAGCCGAAAAGCAACGAGAAAGTGGGTCTGTAACAATAGTGATAAGCAGGAAATAGTGCCCAAGCCATGAAAATGACTGGAGAATTTTTGTTTTATTGCTATGCTTCGGCCAAGGCTACCATTTGGTTGCTTCGCTGCATTTTCAATTTTCTTCAACCAGTTTGTGCACAGCTGAGAAGGGAAGATTCCCATTGCTTCTCTATACCAATCCTACAACTCCATGTGACCAAAGCCTCCTTTAAATGAGCCATATAGAGGCTGTGACCTTTGAAACTGAAAATATCTTCTATTTGAACTGAGTTGGGTGGAAGCTACTGGCTTTTATCTTAATTGTACTAGGATGAATGCGGTTTCCGTATACCAGTATATTTGCAGAATGTTTTTATTTGTTGTTTTTTAAAATATTTTTTATTTAAAAATATATTAAAATAATATTTTTTATATCAATACATCAAAATAATTTAAAATCATTAAAAAATTTAATTTAAAAATATTTTTTTTTAACAAAAAGCATATTGAAACTCAAGGCCACTTAATGTCCTCTTATGAGTGTACCAACTTTTGCATGTTCATCTAACAAATTCATCAAGTCTAGTTGTGGGAGCATGAGAGTCCGTCCATTTAGTTTTAGTTTTTGCGTTTGCAAGTAAAAAACATAGTTTGATGTTTAATAATATATCAAACTATATTTTATATTGTGAGGCTCTCTAAAAAATTAAGTTTGAAATATAATTTTTATAAAACAGTTTTTATATATTTTTTTAACCGAGTTTCATAAACCCCTATTTATTTTTACGTTTCAAAAACACTTTTTTTAAAATTTAATTTTTGTTTTTACTTTTAATTTTTTTTTCCAGATCATTTTAATGCGCTGATATCAAAAATAATTTTTAAAAAATAAAAAAATATTATTTTAATATATTTCCAAGTAAAAAACACTTTTAAAAAGCAACCACAACCAAATATTTTAGTAATGTTTTTTTACTGCACATAAACCTCAACCACAATTTTTACCGAACATGTATCTAAATTCAACTAACTACACCTAACCACACCTTTTTTAAACTTATTTTTTTAAAATCACAACCATAAAAACTAGCTAAAATACAAACACATCTTCGTTTGTGCGCCGAGAGAAAGCATTATTAAGAAAATACCTTTATCAGAACTAGTCATGACTGGCAATACCATCCCGAGGTCAAATTTTCATTTTTTAATCCGAATGCTAATAACATACATGATCCTCTAGCATATTCATTTATAATTTTTCATCTAAATCCTAAACTCAGCTCCGACCCAAACCTGCTAATCTTTCTGCTGTTCTTTATACTGAAACATAGCAGTAAAATTAATCATCAAAGATATTGCAGCTGTGAAATTCGAACAGACATGGCATTTGCAAGGTTAAAGCTAAGAGACATACGCAAGAATTTGAGTCCAAAGTGTATTACCCTTTTTTATTAAATAAAAAATAGCACGTAGTTAAGTAGACACATTAACTGAATTTGAGTCCCATATGCATAGACAATTCTCATCTCTGGTTTCCAAGCAGCGAATGTGCACCAGAATTATTTTTCAAGAATCAGGGGAAATGTGAAAAAACCTTGGAAGCATCTTCTAGGTTTTGTTTGGCCTACAAAAGAGGCTTCCGAGCGAGGAAAAAGTACATAGGTGTGAAGATTCCCATCCTGCATGAATCAAGGGCAGAATGATCATACAGTGAGAGCATGCATGCTAAGAAAGAACTTTGCTGTTTAAGCCAGATTGAATGTGCATATCGACCTGTGACCCAGCTGAGTAGACTTTAAGAGACTAGAAGGGTGAATTATGCAAGCATTCAGGATATCTAGTTTGTGTTTTAATGTATTGGATCCGATGGCCAGGCTAACATTTTACCAGTCTGTCATTTCCTGTTATTATATATCACTGGAAAGAGCCTTCCTGGTTTATCAATGAAGAAAAGGAACTGAAAGCAAGTTAAGGATAAATCCTGGTTACCAAAACTAAGTTCCTCTCCTTTTCTACTTCATCTATTTCTCCTTCTCACTTGAAACAGAGGAGGTTCCTTCATAATTTCCAATCTTGTTCTTTCCATATATCTATCAGCCAATGGGGGGTTGGAGGTGGGTAGGGGGCAATGTTAAAAGGCTGTGAAGCCAGCGATGCAAGAGAAGGAAAAGGGTAAAGAATTCATCCTTTCTAAAGACTCAGAATTTTAGTGTTTAAAGATTTTTTGTATGCATGCTGCCTGTAGAATAGGATTTGTTATGAGAATTTAAAAAAATATTTTGAGTTCCATTTTTAAAAATGATATACGAATAGGAAGCCCACAATGAGTTAGAGATGCAGTTAAACTGTTAGGAGAGGATTTACCTTCCGCCTTCAACAAGTGCATCTGCTGCTTTCTCCAAGAAAACCTGAACTCTTTGGCTACCCTCTGGTGCAAGGTGCAAGAACTCTAAGGTTTTGACCTAATGAGCAATAAATATTTGACTTACGGATTAATTTGCGAGGAGTTAGGAATAGAACTACATTTGATTGAGAAAAAAGCCAATATGATTGTAAGAACTTCTGGTTTAAAAGAAAGCACCAAAATACTTGTACCATGTTCCTAGTGGTGAATCTTCCAACGGCTGTTACTCGGAAACTGCTTAGTGAGAACTGATTTTTGTCAAGAGGAAAATACCAAGGTAGAGGTGAACCCACAGCAACATCCTTCTCCCATACAACCTAAAATACAAGAGAATAGAAAAACATATAGGAGAGTAGAGGATGTTTTCCTGAGCATGGACTCCATATATTTTTCTTAACTTTGAACTATACAAGTAGAGTTCAGTGAATAGTTCAACCAAAACAATGTCGCTAACCTCGAAACCTGCAAGTTGCAGAGCTTCAAGACAGTCTCCCATTGACCTGATGTCAGGAAGCCCATTGCCAAGCTCAACTTCTCCCTGTTTCCAATAGCATAATTGAGTTACTGCACCCTATGTGTAAACATCAGAATAAGGGGCAAGTTTATGCAGGTAACCTTAATCCTTTGGTGTTCTTGATTCAGAGGGTCAAATGATTCAGTTATGCACCATTCATAAGCAGCAAAACACTGGCCAGGTTTCAACACTCTGTAAATATCTTTATAGCAATCACGCTATTTCATCCAAAAAACAGAGTCAAATAACTTCAGATAAAAAGGATTGTCTACAATTGAAGCAAATGCAATGAAGGCTATCATAACTTGTCACATTGAGAGTTCATTCAAGTTTGGAGTATGACATGCCACATCCGGTGCATGGCAAGGGGCTTCTATTGCAAATATTGCATCAAACGTGTTGTCAGAAAATGGCATTTTCATGAAATCAGCCTGCACCGTCATAAAACATGAGGCGTGAAGGGCTCGAACATAGTCAAAAGCAGATGTGGAGGACATAAAGCAATTGAAGTGTCGAACAAATTAACATCTCAGCACAAAAGAGATTCACAGCTGAAACTGAATGACATTTGCATGAGATACAATTTATCCAACCTTCACATAGTTGCAAGTTTTGTCCACTCCCGCCTTGCGATATTTAACTCCTAATAAGGAAGGAAAATCTTGAGTACACGGCTGAAAAAATAATTTGACACTTTCTCTGGTTGCAGAAATGGAAAAGTTCAAATGAACTCCCAATTTGAAAACCCCACAATATTATGGAACTTTGAAACTTTGCATAAATAAGTAATGTCCACATGCATTTTATCACATAGCAAAATCACATACCTCTCCTCTTGATATTTGATATTCATTGTTGTTTACCCCTGTTATCAACGTTCCACTGCCAAATCTCATCAAAATCATGGCCATTGATTAAATTAATTAGAAATTAAGCATCAAACTCAACATAAAAGTACCAGAATTTTCTACCTTTTCCAATCAACATAATAGAAGAAAATACAGCGATTACTCAGCTAGGAAAGGAGTCAAGCACTATCAATGATATCAAACTCTTATCACATGTTAAAGATACTGTAAACAATGAAAACATAGTGATGCTGTTTGGAGCAGCTATTCAAAGAAGTTATGGTGTTACAGTGTACAGCCCAAGTAGTGAGCTATTCTAACTACTTTCTGATGAATTCCTAAATCCCACAAAGAAGAAAGGTTTTGATCCACTACTTAATAAATGCACAGGTAAGAGAATGAAGATATTAAAACTTCGATAATGAAGAGTTCCCTTATCCTTTTCGATTACCTGAATCTAGCAATTTCTCTTAGTGGCCCTCCAATTCCACAACCAACATCTAACACCTGAGTTTGAGAAATACAAGTTCAATTAATTAAATAGTTTGGTAAGAAAGCTTTAAAAAAATGTCCAATTTCACCAAGATTTTATCACATTACAACAAATAAATGATACTAAGAAATCACCTTCTGTCCTTTCTTCAAGCCTAACTGCAAAGCAAGAAAGTGCTCATGTCTCTTGATGCTCTCACGAAGAGACTCCCACTTCCACCAATAAATACATAAATAACATCATCTATCATCACTCCAACATGGGAACCCCACCAAAACTCCATGCTTACATCCCTAATTGAAGATTCAAAAGGTTCGCATTGGCAATCACTCCTCGGTCCTCACCTCGGAGCAAAATGGAAAGATTCACCCCAACCATATTCATAGAAGCTTGTCACAAGGTCATAGTACTTGTTGACCTGAAAACCCACAAGGCATTATTTCACTATTATTCACCCCAACCAACTACTATCAACAAAAATCGTTAAACAAATCATTTACCAATAACCCCTGACAAAAATCCAAGTAAACTAAACATGAGCAAGAGCATAATTGAATGACTAGAGCCAATAGTTTTACAAGGCCTTACCATGTCAGTGTAATTAGCTTTTCTTTCCTCATCATCTCCCCCAACATGGTACTTCTCATATCTACATTTTAACACTATATAGTTCAGTAACAAATCATAAAACATGACAAACCCAGAAAGGAAATGTGATAAAAGTAAATGAGACAGAGAAAGAACTTGCTTTTTGACAGCAGATTTCACTTGGGTTTTCTCAATTTTCCCTCCAACGTTGGAAGCTAGATAAAATGCCCCAGAATTTGACATCTTGCAACCAAAACAATACGAGTTCATTTTTTAAGTTTGAGTTTTACCTCTTTGACAGAAAGAAAGAAGCTCCCTCAAGGAGGGCAGCAACTAAAAATCATCGTTAGGCAACTAAAACCACCTTTCTGCACGGAAATAGTAGCTTATGCCTAATGGTAGTTTAAAGATTGGGAAGAAAATTATGTGAAGGAAATGAAATAGAAAGGAGACGAGGTGCCATGCAAGTGCATTAGATAAGCAATGAAATTAGTATTTTATGGTTTTTTATCTTTACCAGAAATTTTTAAAATAAACTTTTAATTAATTATTTCTTTTCTTAATAGATTAGGAGATTATTCTCAAAGTTTTTTCATTAGACCTCCAAGGGATATTCTCATACCAATTTGTACATTAATGAAGATTAATTCTATAAAGAAATCTGAAAACCCAACTTATTTCAATTTCTTCTCATTTCCCTTATCTTCTTTTCCCCGTTAAAATACTCGAAACAAAAATCATTGTCTCAAAATAAATATCTTTCCTAATTCCTTCCGGTTTAGAGAAACACTGAGCATGGCCCAAAATACTTTTAAGAAGATTCACAAAACCCAAAATTGTTTCTCTGCCTAAGCTGGGGAGAGTATCATGTTAGGATTGGTAGTAGACTGAATCCCAGTTAAACATTTTCTATCATTGAATCCAATTCAGGTCTCTTATGCACACATGATGCCCTTGAGAGTTCTACATGAGCAGAGTTATTTCTAGAATTGAGACCAGGTGCTACGCTCGGTTTAGGAATTCATCACGGTTGAATGGATTAACTTGTTAACATAGCTTCAATTTGTATTAAAAAAATTCACAATGATATTGTTTTGAAAGAATTTTTTTTTTAAATTAAATTATTAGATTGCTAGATCAATCAAGTTGACTCTAAGTTATTTTTCTATATATAAATCAGCCTAAACCAGGCCAACCTGGCTAGGTTTTATAATTTTGTAGGTGGACTAGAAATTCAAATTATTAGTAATACAAGAACCAAGCTTCATAAAATCCCTAAGGATGCTAACGGCAGCGAACAACGTCATTAATTTTTACCAACCCATTTTAATTGCCCTAATTACTAGAAGAAATGCAATAGATAATGTCACCTTCAGGATTTCACACATGCCCTTTTGTTTCTGTGAAATAATACTATCTGCCATTCTGCCCACCAACACAAATCATAGGACGTGGGGAAGGCAGATGCTTGTGAGCAAGAGCAAGATCAATTGGAGTTAAAGATGTACGAAACTGGTACTTCCTAGGCAAAATCAAGCATCAAAACTTGCATAATCACCGGCTTGTGTAGACATGAAACAAAGGAGTCAAGATAAGGAAGAGATCAGACATCTAGTCATCGAAGAAGTCCTAGGAGAGAGCAAATCACGGCAACCAATGAAGGATCCACATGGATCAAGAAGGTTCATGGAAACTTGGGACTTTGATTTTAAAAATAGAGGGACAGCCCGACACATCGCACGGCTAATTTGGTGCCACTTTAACATGGGTTGTTTTCTACTGTTATTTACCTTTCTTCGATGCATCCAACTTTTTTTTTTTTATATATATTTGTATTATGAATATATAAATAGATTTTTTCCATTTTTCAGACCCACCTCGGGACTTTTCCTTCCCTATTTAGGGATCCACTTCTTGAAAAGCAAAGCACACACAATGGCTTTGTTCCTCTCTATTTGCGTTGCTCTCCTTTTCTCTTTTTGCCATGGCTTAGCTAATGCTGCCATTCCACCTCCACCTCTTGATGGTAAGCAATAGCCTCTCTTTTTTATTATAGTTTATGTAAGATATTCTTACAGCTCTTGTGATATGGATGATTATATATGACCTTATGTAATATGGAAATATTTTGCAGGACTTGTTGAAAATGGGGATTTTGAAGAGGCACCAGCAAAATCAAACCTCAAGAAAACAGTGATCATAGGAAAACACTCACTCCCAAAATGGGAAATCAATGGCTTAGTAGAGTATGTCTCAGGTGGGCCACAACCAGGGGGATTCTTCCTCGCCATTCCTCGGGGGGTCCATGCAGTGAGGCTGGGCAATGAGGCCTCTATCTCTCAAATTCTTACTGTCAAACCAGGCTCAGTCTATGCACTCACATTTGGAGCCACCAGAACTTGTGCTCAAGATGAAGTGCTAAGGGTCTCAGTCCCTGGCCAGTCAAGCGACCTCCCTCTTCATACCTTGTATAGCAGTGATGGTGGTGACACTTATTCCTTGGCTTGGAAAGCTACTTCTAAAGCTGTCAAGGTCACATTTCATAACCCTGGTGTTCAAGAGGACCCCTCTTGTGGACCTCTATTGGATGCTATTGCAATCAAGGAGCTGCCACCTCTCAAGCGTACTATTGGTAAGATCCTAGCTTTCACAGGATTCTTAGAATTTGCTGAAGTCATTTGTTGTTTTATATATGTGCTCTCTTTAGACAACCGAAGTGATCGTTTGTATTTTCATTTAATTGTATACAGGCAACCTGGTTAAAAATGGTGGCTTTGAAGTTGGTCCACATGTGTTCAAGAACTTCTCAACTGGAATCTTGATCCCTGCCAAGCAACAAGATCTAATCTCACCACTCCCCGGCTGGATCGTTGAATCTCTCAAACCTGTAAAATACATTGACAAGAAGCACTTCTTTGTTCCCTCAGGATTTGCCGCGATTGAGATGGTAGCAGGGAGAGAGAGTGCCATAGCACAAGTCATTAGGACAATTCCTAACAAATTCTATAACCTCACATTTACAATTGGAGATGCAAAGAATGCTTGCCATGGATCTATGATGGTTGAGGCTTTTGCTGCCAAGGAAACTGTCAAAGCACCCTATGTTTCTCAGGGAAAGGGTGGATCCAAGACTGCAAGTTTAAGGTTCCAGGCAATTTCAGACAGGACAAGGATTACATTTTACAGTTCATACTATCACAACAAGATGCACGATTATGGTCATATGTGTGGCCCTGTCTTGGATGATGTTAGGGTGTTTCCAACTCACTGACGAGTTAAAGTTTGGTGGTAACCCAAAATTGTCATGAGTAAATTCTATAGGTAATTAGAGGTTTGTAATTGTCCATGAGAAAGAGTTTATTAAAGTGAAATGGGTGCTAGTTTTTTTTCTTTTTTTACCAAAGAGACACTTGAGAGGACATGGATGCTAGTTGAGTTGCAAGCTTATTAGCTTTCTTAAAGCTTTTTAAACAGAAACAAATAAGAGTGATACTACTATCTATAAACTTCTGCCATTTACTTTGGATGATCGTATTTGTGCTTGTTCTACACATGCATGATATGTTTTTTTTCTATTTTGGTTAATCAAATGACAGTAAGGCATTTTCTTGAATGCCATTATTCTCTGGCATTGGATCTATAGCATGTCATTTCTTGATCTAGAGCTCTACAAAGAAAAATTAAACAACATTTGGTTGACCTCACTGTCCACAGCTGTATGAATCATAGTGGGTTCTGGATGTTGCAATATTCAAATGAATTCCTTTCAACAAATTTCAAAGTTTTGCAAGTGTTCTTCAATATTTCTCAATACCTATTGCAAAGATTTTCTATTTAAGGCATTGTAGACAGCTCCCTTTTCTTGCAAGGAATACGTTGTTCCAATGCTTTTCTCTTTGTTGTTGACAGTCAGAAGATGTATCGGAACATTCCCACCCTTTAGCTTTGCAATAGGAGGCCAGAGTAAACAATAACCTGCAAGCAATCAGCCCCCCTAGACCTTGTTTTTCCAACAGAAATTAAGGGAAATACAGAGTGTTTTAACTGCTTTTTTTGTCTTCTTTGCTTCTAGCATTTGCTTGTAGAAAAACACGAGGAAATGGTGTTTCCACTATCTAAAAGTCATGAAATAGAAAAATGAAAAGGGAACAACAGTCATCAAAGACTACACTTTACATGGACCAGCTCCTGACTCTGCTTTTTGAAGCAAAGAGAACAAGATTTCCGCTTGAACAATATTGGGCCAAGATAAAAATGGAAGGTACATCCAGTACTCCTTGACAAAAGGCAAAACAAGGCACGCTTTCCACGAGATCGAGAAGATATGGATAAGCTCCAGAAAAAAGGTGTCCTCCACACTATACATGATTCAATGTAGTTGGGAAATGACCAAAAAGCTAGCAGCCCATCATCCTCTTATCACGCCTTGCATACCATTGCCAAATGAAATGGTTTGCTTGCTGCAAGTCAAGGTTCTAGTTAAGAAACTATCAAAGCAAAGAAACGATGAAACTAATCTCTAATCTGTGTCTGCTAGACTTGCTCTGGAATCTAACCAAAAAATGGTATGACAGGGAGCATCTACTGTAAGATCTTGAACAAGAAACATAATCGAAGCACGTGCAATGAAATTAATTTCGATCTCAATCTGTCCACGAGGAGGGTAGCAACTCAGAGTGGCTAGAAATTTATTATAATTTCATTACCAATGGATAAAGGATCCTTGATTGTTTCGCATTCCTATGTGTATAAATGATTCCCGGGCATGGATACCATGAAGATGGGAAAAGACAGGAAAATAATGAACCCACTCTCAACTAGCACCCAATCAGCCGCGTGATGTGTCTGTCCGTCCTTGTATTTTCAAAATCTAAGTCACAATTTCCCAAGTGGGCTCCTCGTCCCTTGCCGTGACTCGCTGAATTTTTTAAAAAACAAATATTAAAAAAATATTTTTAAAATTTATTTTGATACTAACATATTAAAAATAATAAAAAATTTAATTTAAAATAAAAAAAATAATATTTTAAAAAACACAAAAACACGTTATTTTCCATTGGTGTTGATTCCATTTTGTACCCATGTGATTAAACTAGACCAGCGGGGTAACGATTTTGTACAAGGTTGACTAGCTATCTAGGTGGGCTGATTACTTGCTTGCATGAATTTAATATAACTTTTGTGTTTTAATAAGTAGTAAATAAAAAAAATTGACTTTATTAACATGTTTTTATATATTAATTTATATTTTAGAAAAATATATTTTTGTAAATACTCATAGTAAATCTTATATATTAATATAAGATTTTTTAAAAAGAAAGAATGGTATTATTTGGTTTCTTTATTACTCTCGAGTTTTATGAAATTGTAGTACTAATATTATGTAATAATTGTCTAAATTTATTTTTAAAAAATTTCTTTTCTTATCATATGCTTTCAAGCTAATTTTAATAGAAAAATAAAAAAAAATCATCAATAATAATAAGATAAATTACCTAAACTTGTGTGTTTGTGAAGGATTGTTGGTTAGATTCATGGTTTTTAGAAATTTAAATTTTTTTATATTTTAGATTATTTTAATGTGATGGTATTAAAAATATTTTTTTAAAAATAAAAAATATTTTTAAAAACAACGATTCCTATACTTTTAATATATATATATATATATATATATATATATATATATAACAAGAACAATATAGAGCTGAATTGGGGTGGATAAAGAAGAAATCAAACTGGAGTTAGCCCACTGACATCCAAGAGGACACTCTCCTCCAAAATGCATGGGAACAATTCTCGAACCAGCTCATTAAGAAAATAACCAATTTGGGTCTTGTTCCTTAGTCTTGTACTCTACCAACCCATGAGCTAGCTAGCTAGCTAGGACAATCATAGGCCCAGAAAAGTTGAACCCAAGACTTCTACACCGAGTCTGATGCCATTCTAGGAGTCTCGTTGTTCCTCATGCTCCATTGGTTCAACCATGCATATAAAACTGATACGGAATCAACTCGAGACAAAGCCAAGTAACAGGTTAAGAAACTCGGGTTGATCTTTTAAGTTTTTTTTTAAGAATTAAAATAATATTATTTTGATTTATTTTTTTTAATAAATAAGGTCAATAAGTTAAGTGAGTTTTATCCGGATAAAAAATCAACCTAGCTTAACTTGAATTTTTAACTGGATCTAGAGTTGAGTCATTGGGCAAACCAGGTTTTAGAACTAGGGTTTCAATCATTAAAGACGAGTTGGAACTTCCAAAGGAAAAGTCAGTATTCAATTGAGTAGGTTGAAAGGTGGATTTGCAGGTAGAAAGACTTTATAGCACATAAAGTACTTTGATGGTATGGTCAAATGGGGAAGAGAAGTTTCAATTGTTGATGAGTGTGTAAAGTTTGCTTATATTACATGTACTTTCTTTCCATCATAGGCTACTTCGCCTGCCTGCCACCCACCACCCAAATGGGCGGCACCACCCTTTCTCCTAAAATTTTGATGGCATGCTGTTAAGATATTGCTTTTCCATCACATGTTAGGTACTATTTTGTATTTTAGATATAGTTTTTAATGTATTTTTTATTTATAAATATATTATTAGTTTTCTTAGTAAACTAGTTTTACTTATTATGCATATGTTCAAATGCATAAACATACAAAGAGAGAAGAGAAAAAGAAAAAAAGAAGCATTTATTTCAATTGTTTATATTTTATTTAATTTTGCCCCGGTTGCACTCTAGTGGATGTTAGTCAAGATTCAAATTAAATTTATAATTGGTGATCAAATAAAATATTTTCCTAAATAATTAAAGATTGGAGGAATTGCATGGATTTTATGTTGCGTGGAATTTGTGACATTGGAGACGGTGACTGTGAGAAGCGGTGATGCCAGCAATTCAGGGAAGATGGGCTTTCCGGTCGCTTTCAGTCTTGCAATTTGACACCGCCCAAGCCGTCCTGTACTGTTGCTGTTCTTTATCTTCCCTTAAAATATCTAAGCCACTCTAAAACTGACACGTGTGGGGAAAAAGTGAATTCATAAAAGCAGAGGTTTTTTTTTCACTCTATAAATTCGAATATTGAATTACTTTTTTAATGCATTAAACTTATGAAATGCGTGTTTTTATAATTATTTAAAGATATAATTTAATTTTAGTTAATATACAAAATCATGGCCATCGAATAAAAAAAATTACTATTATTAGCCTAGAGAAAAGGCTGATGCATACTCTTGTTTAATAACTTAATCAATTTTATAAAGGATAATTAACGCCCTTATTTTATATATTTTCTCCATTGAGCATATGGGTTTTAATTTTTTTTATCTAAATATATTAATTTTTTTAAAAAAAATTAATTAGGCATTTCCATACCCTTTCTGTTAATATCTACATTATTCGATGATATGTCACTAGTAATCCAACCTTTGATTAGATTTTTTGAAAGGTTTGATGTATTAAAAGAAAATTAAATCTCACATATTAATAATTCAGCAATTAGAAATGAAAATAAGGGACCAAATCAATCAAACTATTAAAAAAAACTACAAGAAATGATTTTCATTATGTGTTGCAATTCTTATACTAAAGCTAAATTCACTCGAATCTAATTTCCTACTAGACGAAGACTATACCTTTTTTTTTTTTTTTTTGATTATCGTGGGGTGTCCGGGCCAGTTTGCGCGCACCACGACTATTCCCCACGGCCCACTGAACATCCTGCAAGCCCAGTGAGCAGGTAAGGCACCGCGGGGGTGACAGGCGTGCACATAGAGGATCGAACTCGGGACGGGAGTGGAACAAGTCACACGATTGACCACTGAGCTAGACCCTCAAGTGCAGACTATACCTCTTTTGATTATGCAAGAGGTTTACATAATTCCGAGCTCATCAATTAGAAAATGGTGCTATGAATTTATGGTTTGACGTGCCTTTTTTTTTAAAAAAAAAATAAATAGGATTAGTGTAGGATCGACCTCCCACGTGGGAAGGGAAGGGTGCAGGCCAACTGGTCCAAGGGATCTTTCATCGGACAATAAAAACATTCAATGGCACAAGCCACATGGTTTGTTCACTAGACACACCAACAGTGAATGAAATTTTATTTGCAAAAATAGCTATTTTAGATATATTTAATGCAAACTTGGGTTATGAATAAGGCAGATTAATTTATTTTTTTAAGAAAAATTAAAATAATATTTTTTTAAAAAATTTAATAAATCTTGATTATAACTTGTACTAAAAACGGATTAGCAGGCCATGAATCGAGCTAAGTCTGATTCAATAACAATGATTTACACAAATTCTACAATATATGGGCTCACAAGATCTGAATTAGAGGTGACAACTGAGTTTTGCTTGAGAAGTACTATGAAGATGCCCGATCCAGCATCCAAAAAGATTTTACATCTTTAGTGTGTTTTCTCTTATTATAACTATTTTTGCTTCTACTTTTTTTAATCTTTATTGAACAAGATACTATTTGTACAGCAGATTTCAGATGAAACACAAGTGAGATGGATCAAATCTAAATTTTAAGAGTTAAAAACTTAAAGGAGATGACGCTATTTCCAAAACGAAGAGGTGATTAGCAAGACTGTATATAAAGGCATAATAACGCATGCATGTATAAAGGCAGAGCATACAACTCCACCTGAGGATTTGTCGTGCAGAGCACCCATCATTTAACAAAGACAGACCATATCTAATCTGATGATGGATGTGCCTGAATATCATCATTCTTGAAAGTTGATTTGAGTTTGTTAAAAGACATTATCATAGGTATGGCATTGCTTCACATTTTAAAGAACACTTCTTTAATAAAGGCATTCATGATGAGATGCCAAAAGCTGACAATATTGCCGATGATAATGAAGAGAGAACGTTGCAAACTGCAAGAGTATCGTACCGTCCACTGAGTTTGGTTCTTGCCATTTGAAATGAAGAGGGGAAGAAATAATTGAATTTATACCTCTACTTAAAATTTCGACAGAAACGGGCAAAGTGAACTCAGTATGGAGCACAGACAAACATGGGATCTAATTTTCTGCATCTCCGAGGGCAAGTGTTTAGCAGCACAGTGTTTCAAATAGTGCAAACGAAAGTTCTTTCCTTTTCTTAATGACAGAAGTCATTTCTTGATGTGTAATTCATGCTGCAATTGCTTTCCTAGGAGTAGTTGTTGAACTGTCCAAATCAACTGAGATTACGGTATTCTCTGGTGTTTAAAACCCTCTAAATCTTCTTCAAAAACTATTAAAACCTAGAACCCTTTCACTTATCAAGCCCTGTAACTGAACCTGTTCGTGCAAAACTAGAGTAGAGAACGGAAGAGACCTCTATATTTGAGTGTTTTTCTATGACAGAACTAGAGCTAACGTTGTAAATTTATACGATCTCCGTTAACAAATGTTGATGCAGAGATTTGATTGAGAATTATGAGCCTTTAGAAATTCAATTGAAAAACAAAAGGAATTAATTAGTTTGAGGTTTGTCTTCTCCAGGCCATGGGATCCAGCGTTTAATTAAAGAAAACAGAAATGAAAGACTGGACTAGCGTGCTTTAATTAGTAATGTAGACGAAACGCAACTATCTAATATGGATCATGTGACCATTACCATAACATTTTTTTTTTTTTTAAGGTTGTCCTTTAGCTACCTTGCCTTGCATGAGCTGGCTTCTTATTTTTGCAGCCTTATGAATCTTAAAACCCATCCGGTAAATGGAAAGTAATTTTTTTAGGAAATTATTTTTCAATTTTTTTAATATTTATTTATTATTAAAAAAATTTATCAATAGAAAATACTTTTTACTTAAAGAAAAACTTATCTTAGTTTTTAGAAAAGTATTTTTATTTATTTTTGGTCGAATATACTTTTCAAAAATTAATTAACAAAAAATATTTTTTAGTCAAAGAAAAATTTATTCTGATTTTTTAAAAAATATTTTTCTTTTATTTTAGGTGGAATACATTTTCAAAGGTTGTAAAAAAACTCAAAAATATCATGTTATTTGTTGATTATATCAAATTTAATCTTTAATTTTTTGATTACTATATATTTTATTTTGAATATTTTTTATTTATTTTTTCTCATTTTCATTCCTTAGAATTTGATATAATTTTATTTTTATATCAACTTTAGTCATTGTTTTTTTAATTATGATTCATGTTACTCTTATTTTTTTAATTGATGTATTTTTATTTATCAGATTTAGTTTTTATTTTTTATTTTATTTAAAATAATTTTTCAAATTATATATATATTTTTAATTTTATATCAGTTAGATTTTATCTTTATCAATACTATTTATTTTTTAAGAATAATGTATAAAGTTGTTTGCAAGGCATATTCTTTGAATGTCCAAGAACCGGTGCCCCACCATAACATTGCTCTCACTCTCGTTCTCGACCACGGTGTATGCCATACATGTCAGAGACAGCATTTTCGAGGAAGGCTGGACCCACTAGAACCCTTTTGTTCAAATTTCAAAGCCTTCTCTCTTCTCTCTTCTCTCTTTTTTTTTTTTTTTTCTTCTTCTTAGATTAACATGAATATTTGACTAACTTACATATTCTCAGCTAATTTTATAAATTTTAAAATTAATAATTATATAAATTTTCAATAATTTTAAAATTTATAAAATTCAAATTAGTAATTTTTAAAAAATAAATTCAAAATCTAACTAATTAAATTACATCCCCTCATGATTAAGTCAGGAATAAGCCTTCTTATTATTCGTTGAACAGACAAGTAAAGGCTAATTACTTGTATTTTTGAACCATTGATACTAATAATTTAAAATGATTAAGGTAAACTTTCTCTAAAACCGTTCACTCCTTGAGCTGAAAGGTATAAATAGTGGCTCATTCATCATTCAAATAACTGAATATTGTAGAAAATTGGTTTAATGACAATATAAATCTATTGTGGAATTTATTTTTTATAAAGATATCTTTATAGTTTTAATTTGAGCAATTAGATGCATGTGGTTTGGTTGTTAGACAATGTTAATCCCTTTATCTATAATCAAATTAAAAATTCCCATTAAGTTTGGGGACTTGTGTAAGACTTTTATTAGTTATAATCTAAAAATGATTACAAATTAAAAAAAATAATTAAATATTTTCCAATTTTTTATTTATTTACCACTAATTTCCTTTTTTCTGTTTATTTTTTTGAATTTTTATTCACACTATCAAAAAAATAATTTATTTTAAGAAAAAAATAAATTTTTTATTAATTTCTTACTTATTTCTATGATCACAAATTGATTAACTTATACTATAGGTCATGCAAATCAAAAGATGATATAATAATATTTAATTAAGGAAAAGGCCAAGGATTTATTGATGAGTAACATTTGATGGGGTAAATGTGTAAATTTCATAGGTATGATTTATCAATTTAGTTTGTCTTATGAATGTTTTGAGTTTTTGTATTTGAGCTTTTCTATTTGTTACATATAATCTATTTCTGTCCTGGATTTTATTTTCTGGTTTTCTAAAATAAAATAAAATAAAAATCTAGAAAAATGAAAAAACCCAACATAAATAAATAAAAAACAAGCTTAATTTTTATTTTTATTTTACTTTGGAAAATAAAGTTAAAAAAATGGTGGTAAATAAATAAAAATTTATATATTTTAAAATTCTGAATCAATTTTTATTATAAGAAAATCAAACACGTGTCCTTTCTTTAATTTAAAAGTCAAAATTATAAAGAATCGAGTTAACTGTAAATAAAAGGACCACTACTGTCTAACGGTAACGGATGAAGTCACAATCACTTAATTTTTAAAATTAGAACTACAATAATGATTTAATAAAAAATTGTTATTACAGGAACTCTAATGTCATACCACCTTGAAATTTTTATAAACAATGTTGGGAATATTAAAAACATATTCAAACTGACTCACCCACTACTTAACAAAAAGACATGTTTAAGGTTTCCTTATAAACAAGTGAAAGCTTATGAGAGAATATTCACGCCCTGAAAATTAATATATTATGCAGTGCGGGCAAATATCAGTCCAGATTGCAGGAAATGAGGATATAGATACGACCATGGTTATTTTTTAAAATATATTTATTTTTAATATCAATATATAAAAAATAATTCAAAAAAAATAAAATAAATTAATTTAAAATCTAAAAATCAAAAATTTTAGAAGCGCTTCTTGAACAAAATACATTCTATGTGTGATTTCCCAACTTATTTTTTTTAATATAAATAAAAGTTTAAACGCAATGTCAAAACTCGATTTCACCTGAACTTATAAAAGATAGTTAGGAAATACGAGACAATCTATGTTTTTAAAAATATTAAATTTTTTTATTAAAAATTAATTTTTTTATATTTTGAATTGGTTTGATGTGCTGATGTTAAAAATAATTTTTTAAAAAATAAAAAAAAGCGCTTCTTGAACAAAATACATTCTATGTGTGCTTTTCCAACTTATTTTTTTTAATATAAATAAAAGTTTAAACGCAATGTCAAAACTCGATTTCACCTGAACTTATAAAAGATAGTTAGGAAATACGAGACAATCTGAGTTTTTAAAAATATTAAATTTTTTTATTAAAAATTAATTTTTTTATATTTTGAATTGGTTTGATGCGCTGATTTTAAAAATAATTTTTAAAAAATAAAAAAAATTATTTTAATATATTTTAGTATAAAAAATAATTTTAAAAAAAAACTTTAGAACATGAAAATTTAGCTGGAAAGAAAAAAGAAACACTAAGAAGATGCTTATTTGAGTACACCTGCCAGGCTAGTTTCAACTTTTAAGTACAAACAAAATTGGATTGGACCCCTTAAAAAAATCCATTGAATGAATTATCTTCAATAATTTCCTTGACATCTCTTCTTCATCATTCTTAAAAGAGGAAAACAGAAAAATTGTGGGTTAGCTGCTGGTTCAACCTGGATGTGGACCCATTATGTGCACGAATTCTGTCTTTAATTATTGTCATAAAAGTTTTTCCATTCCCTTTTTCTCTTACCTCTCTAGACGTCTAACATTTTTATTTATTTATTTATTTATTTATTTTATAGAACATAAATTCAACTGAATAAAGAGTAAGACGGTATTCAAATTAATTATAGATCTTTGTTTACTGTAATTCCCAGATGCCGATGCCGACGTCTCATATTGACCACGAATTCTAGATGTAAATCTTCTCGACAAGAGACTTGTTCCGCATTCGACATTGTTTCTAAGTCAAAAAAGGAAAAAAGAAATAAAAGAGAGTATAACTAACTAACTTATCTATTAAAAAAATAAATTTTAACCATGAATTTAAAATTAGCTATATATTAAATAATATTTTATTTAATATTAAGATGGAAATACATTGAATCTATTTGGATTAATTTGAGGTAATATGTATAACTTGAAAGGTAATCTTGAAAAACAAATTTGAAAAGCTAAATCTCCAACCAACTCGATTCGATGTTGATGTTAAATGGTGAAATTAAAAAAAATCATGTGAATTCAAGTCAACCAACTAATATTGCGACGCATGTCATGCATATCATTAGATTCAATAAATTTTTTATTTATAAATTATTTTTTATTTTATAGATTTACGTGACAATAAAAAACATAAGAGTTTCTTTGTGTGAAATATATTTTTTTTTTTTTAAATGACAAGCACATGAGATTGAGATAGTAAAAATAGATTACTGGCAACAAAGGGTGAAATTACATTTTTTTTGTTTTGAGTTAAATAAAAAAACAAATCATCTATAAAAAAAGAGGTGAAATTGCATTTTTTTTAAAAAAAAATTGAGGGACAAGAAATACATTAAAAAAAGAGAAAAAAATAGACCGGATGTTATGGCTTAGCTCGTCGAACTTGTGATTCGATCATAGACTTAACCAAGTTCAATATTTTTTTTTCATAAATATATAGCTAACTTAAAGATACATAAAAAAAAGGGTAAAAAAAGAGCCCTACAACACGAGCCTGTGATCCAATGCCCTGGTTTGTGAAAGGAAAAACCCAGACGTGTGGGCTTTCAAGCCCAAACTCTCATATCTAGGCCTGTAATTTTTTTTGTTCTCATTTAAAGAAATAGACGACTTGTTGTTCATCCTTATTTAAAAAAAAAAATAGTTAGGTGACACGTCGTCCACTGTGGTAGATGACATGTTGTCTGACAACCTAGAATTGAAGCACTATTGCGGTGGCTATAAAATCAGGTTTATGAACTTTTTTGCTCTAAAAATTTATTTTAACTCGAAAACACCTTACAAACACTTTTTAAATATCAACAAACCAACCTATCAATCTAATAAATCAAGAAAATGATCAAAAATATAAAATCAACCCGAATAAAATTTTTCATTCTCAACTTAGATTTGATTTTTTAGGCACTAGTGAGGCTCCAAACAACAATTATAAGACTCTTTTTATCGAATGGTTCTAGTTGACACCACTTTCAACTATTTTGATGGTTAAAATAGGTGTCAACAATTACTTTATATCTTTGCGCTGGATTTTGATGAGTGTCTCTCTTTTTTCTCACAAAAAAAAAACTAAAAAATGAGAAAAATAAAGTTTGATGTTAAATTTGAATTTCTGACAACTAAAGGGATTGATCACTTATTAATTGAAAAAAAATAGGGGACTAAACTAATTTTTTGAATGAAATTCAAAGTTATCTTCTATTTTTTCATGTTTTTTACTTTGATTCTTAATATTTTGATTTCACTCGCTCTTCAACAAAAAAGAAGAAGATGTGATTGATTATTAATTTGGGTTTATAAAAGCTAAATTATGTAAAAGTATTTGAGAATCAAATTAATATTTTTTTAAATTAACTATTTTAATTCACAATGATTTATAAAATAATAAATAGTACATATTTAACAGTAAAATCACTAGACAACATGGTTTTTTTTAATTAATACTCCTCGTACAAGAATTATAAATTAATAGATAGGAACCACATGAGTTTATTATCAATTTTTCATGAGAAGATAGTCACAAACAAGTTACTCTTTTAGATAATCAAATAATCTATTCTCAAAATCGATTTGCGTGCAACGAGATATCAAATAAATTATCTTTTATTTTAACCCAATTTAAGTGAACTCCATATACTAGAATTATATATAAACTTCATGCGAAAAATCTATTATTTTTATTATAAGTATAGACTCTGGCCACGAGGATCAATCCAGGGGTGGCGACGGGTGGTCCTCCCCTAAGATTTTCATACATTCAAAACTCCTAAACTTGTTAATCTTTTGGTGATTTTACAAAATGACCCTAAAAAAACACTATATACGTTGGCTCTTCTAATGTTAGAATTTCTATTGATCTATGTTTAGCCATAGAACTAAACCCTAATATGATATACTCACATACCTTGGAGTTGTGTTGACTTGCAAAAAAAAATAATCTCATATCCAAATAGAGTAACCTTTAATACTTAAAGGTAATAAATATAAAAGGGATAAAATATATATGTTAAAAGAGATTATAAGATAAGGATAAAAATATTCTATATGAAATACGAGAGTAACATAGTTAAGTGAACTATATTTTTATCTGATGACATGTGGTATTTATGGATATCTCAGGTCACATGAGATTACATGTTAGAAATGAAAAAATGATAAAAAATATATGATTTTTTTTTATAAAATTGAGTTATTGATTGTTGTGTCACGCTTGCTATGGAGAATAACTTGGTGCTTAAAAGTAAATTATTAATAAAAAAAATGATCAGGTTAAGAGAGTTGGTGCATAATTAGAGTTAGAGATAACTATTAGCGGAAATGTTAGTCTACGAAATTTAAAAAAGGTAGTTATTAGTGAGAGAAAATAATCAATGTAAGTTAGAAGTATTATCATTCGAGTCATGATTTAGGATAGCTATTAATGAAAAGATTTATCTCAGATAATTTGAGAAACATTGTTATTGTCGAGAAAGAGTGACCATTGCAGGGAAGGGAGAGGGTTCAGTTGAAGATGAGAGGGTCATGTTGGGCTAAGAAGTACAAGACGAGATTGAGAAATGAAAGGGTAAAGTTGGACCTCAAAGGCAAGGGTTTGATCACGTTGTTTTTGGATATAGCTTAATGAGATTGTTAATTTTTTTTTTTTAGTTTAATGTGGGTGTCCGGGCTAGTTTGCGTGTACTTCGACTAATCCCACGGGTCCTGAAGTTAACGACTATGTAAGCTTCCAGTGGTCATCATATGAGCAACCACATGGCTCGAACCTGAGACCACAAAGGAAGCAAACTTCTTGGTCCCAAACTCTTACCACTAGACCACCACCTAGATGGTTATGAGATTGTTAATTTTAATCAGATGTGTAAAGCTTCTAATAGTATTTTGAACTCATTTAGAGTGTAAAACTAATCTAATAATAAAGATCTCAGTCATCTTGATTTGCATTATCTTCTTAGCATGCTGTTTTTAGATTCTTACTATTTTTGTATTTAGTCAGCAGCTCACTTATCCTTTTTCTCGCAGTCCAATTATTTATTTTATTTCCTGTCAAAATCATCAATCTCCTCATTCAACTAAAAATTAAAAAAAAAAAAAACTTATCTGCCAATGCGAAGATGATGGCCTTCGAAGACTAATCTTAGTATCGTCTCTAAGATTTATCCGGGGATTGAATTACAGGCTAGCAAATATAAGGCACGTTGTTGCTAAGTGAAAACGATTTCCCATATAAGCAATAATTATAATTAATCAACCATGGATGGCCAGTGGTAAAAGAAAGTATGAGATTAATAGGTTCTGTGGTTTTAAGTTTGAGAAACTGTTTGGGAACTGCAAACTGCGTTCCTAAAAAATTCAATTTTTTTTTTAAAATTTAATATAGTTTGTATGTTTTGAATCGTTTTGATGTGCTGATATCAAAAATAATTTTTTAAAAATAAAAAAACATCATTTGCATGTATTTATGCATGCAAAGTTATTTGAAAAGCAACCGCTACCACACTGCCAAACATACTCTAAATCCTGTAGTTGTTAATATGATGGCCACTGGAGGCTTACATAGTCGTTAACTTCAGGACCCGTGAGATTAGTCGAGGTATACGCAAGTTAACCTGAACACTCACATTAATTAAAAAAATAATTATAATTAATCACAGTAGTAATTTTAAAATCCCCTAATATTAATAAAAGACTTGATAACTTAATAACCGGAAAGATAAAAAAAATATAATCTATATTCATAGATAAAAAAAAATTCTCAAAACTTTTGTGTTCATAATAAAAATAATATTTAAAAGTGTAATAACGATGTTTTTTAAAATGATTTTTACTTGTAAATATATTAAAATAATATTTTTTTATTTTATAAATTTTTTTATTTTTTTAAATTTTAGTGAAACATGATAGAAACAGTTACAGATAATCTTAAAATAAAACAAAATAAAATTGGAAAATGTGTAATTTAGTAACTGAAAATAAAAGGCATAGATTGTAACAGAATTTGGCAGCTGCTTTTCACTGTCCAATCAACGATAACAGCTTGTAACGTAAAAATTGAGCTCCTTGTAACGTTAAACTCTGAAACACCACAGGGACCAAAAATAAAACATCATATTAAACATGGGGCAAGATAAAAATAAAATTATTTTCTAATAAAAAATAAAATAGTCGTTTTTTTAGAACAGAATCAGAAAATATTTTCAATATATTCATAATTATTTTTTAATTAAAAAGGAAAACACACCATCAACTATCCTATAATATGGATTTAAAAAATAAATCCATAAAGAAGGCTCTGTTTGGCTGTCAAGGTAAAAAACGAAAAAGAAAAAGAAAAATAAAAAGAAAAAGAAAATTCTAAAACAGTATCGAGGGAAAAAAAATCCATCTAAGCAATCAGAAAAACAGAAAGAAAGCCAACATGGCCGGTGCCATCGTCACCAGCGGGTCACTTTTTATCCTTTTAAATTCTAACAGACTCTCTCCCCTTCTCTGTATCTCCACAGCCATCTCTCTCTCTCATCTGCGACTAAACAATCCATTCATAATTCACGAATTCGTCATTTCTTTCCTTCTTTGAGCTTCTCTGTGAAGAGATTTAGAAATCTCTGAAAAAGAAAAATAAAAAAATAGTAATAAAGTTGTAAGACAGACAGAGAGAAAGAAATCAAACCCCCACACAAAGCAATAATTCACTTCTCTTTTCCTTTTCATTTCTCCTTTTTCACACTCTCATCTCTCTTTATTGCCAGCTCTTCTATCGTCATTTTAGCTCAGTCTCTCTCTCTGCGTCTCCACATAACGCACAATCATCTTTTTTGACTCAGAAATTTCCGGGTACGTCTGTATATTCTTTGACAGAGAGCTAGACTCTGACTGTCTTTTTTTATTTTATTTTTAAATATATAGAATCCTGATAGATCCTTTTTTATTTCGCATTTTATTTCGTGTTTTCTGATCTGGATTTTCGTGATCTTGTCAAAATATCGGTGGGTTTTGTTTCTCTTGATGATCTGACCTTTGATCTGAGTGTAAATTGTATTTTTTCTTGTTTTGTCTGTTTGTTGTACTTTTGGTTTTTTTGTTTAATCATTTTTGAATTTTGTTTACTTACTGTATTGATTTGATGTTGATTTATTTGGTGTTTGATAATTGATGACCAACGTGGTTCTATATGTTAGAGATGGTTTGATTAGCTTGAGGGTATTATGATCTTAATTAAATATATTTGTTAATGCATCATCGAGGGTTGATCGAGAAAAATCCAGGGTTTTTAATCAGATGATGTTTGCTTGTGATAGAAAATGACTAGATCATTGATTGATAAGGTTTGCACCTTGTACACAACAGTCATTGTTCACACATGACATATTCACACATGACATATGGATTAGTACATGATGATTCAGACTGCAGGATTTTAGCTATCGTTTTTTGGACGGGGAGAGCTTTTTGAAAGGTGGAATGATTTGCAGAGAGTGCTTTCAGGGGGTGTCAGCTTTTGGAGATGGTTGCTGATCAAGGATCTTCATATAGTATTTTCGTGATTCCATATGAATATCGCAGTTGCTTAAGAACATAGGCATCTCGGAAACATGGTAGATTTTCAGTGGATAGTATGGGAACGCTCTATGTCTAGTTTAAAGAATCAATCGGTTGCAGAAATATCTGAAAGCAGATGAAAGGCATATAAGAGGTGTGATTATTTTTCTTACCATAAGGGTGATAGAGGATCCCCCAGCAATTGTGCTGTCTTTTTTAAAATTTTAAGTTGAGAATGCTTGGGGAGAAAACTTGAGGTTGCCGCCAAGTTGAATTGATGGTCATGGTCCTTGGACAGATGTAGCAGCTTCATGTTCTGGGCATGATGCCTGGCCAGGAACTTTGATTTTATTTATAACTTCTCACAGTTAATGAGTTGTGACTATTGACAAGATTGTGAACTATGCTGACTCCTTAGAAGGAGCATTACAATTTCTGGTCTGAGACTGTCAATTAAACGTGATACTAGAATAATAGCCACACGGCTTCTCATACCTTTTCTGGTAGGATTTAAAGTGGGTAGATGACTATTGTTTGCGATGGGTAGTGGGAAAGGGAATCTAAGGATTTACGAGGATTATACTATGGGGCTTCTATTCATGTAATTCCTTATACAGACATTTTCATGCTACATGAATGATAGGTTTTATGCTTTAAGCCAAGGCATGTGGGAATCTTGCACGTGCAGGACCTGTCAACAAGATGAGAGTTATTGCCAATTACCCAGTATTTGAAAATAGTTTGTCTTCCTACATTAGTGGATAATGGATAATATGTACTGGAAACTTAGCAAGCAAAACAAACAACCTGAAGTGGAGCGTAGAAGTTGGTGGTTCTGGGGAAATATGAAGAGGGGAAATCTAATGGTTCCTGGGTCTATTGCAAAGGGCATTATGTTAACAGAAAAACTTCCAGATTTGTGGATTGAATTAGATGAATTCTGAGGCTTGCTATGCAAGCTAGATGCTAAAGAAAAGGGGAGAAGATTAGTGTGATCCCGTCTAAGACAAAAAGTTGGAGCTTTAAACTAAAGAATTAACATCAGAAGTGCTAACAAGATATCCAGCAGTACAGATAAACTATAGTTAGATGCTTTTGGAGAACTGTATCCTTATGATATCTATCAGCACATAAACTATTTTAGCTTTTTGATTGTCATCAATGCCTTACTTCTGGAAACATTTCAGCCTACTTCCTTGAATGGAGTCCCTGAAGTGGCTAATCAATTAATGCTAACTCCATTATGGTGCCTAAAAAATAAATAAAAAAGATGATAAACGATTAACTATATCCTTTCCAGATGGCATGGGATAAGTTTAGGATCTTGCGAAAGTATTCAGTGGGAATTCTTATCATTAGAGTCCAACTAGTAGAAAAACGTTTCTGTGTCTAGGCAGTTTTTAGTTTTTGACCATGAAATTTGATAGGTATGTAATTTTCCGGATTGGTATGTTCTGGATATTGCAGTAAAATTACCTTCTTCTTTTGTGAGTGGTCCAAAAACTTGCAGCATATGTAATTTGCCCAAATTACTGATCTTTCAATCTTGCAGAAGGCTCTTGTGCAATTTTCGGATAGCAAATAGCTGGGTTTCAAACATCATACACTCTGTTTTTGAATCAAAAGCAATCATAAGGAGTATTTTAGGCAATGTCTGGCTCTGCAAAAGCTTTGGATCCTGCATTTCAGGGAGTGGGCCAGAGACCGTATCCTTAACTGACAAGCAACTTCATACATGAATTGTGTTTTATGCATGTGCCATAAGTTCTGTTTTATTGGATAGAGTTGTAAGTGTGTGACTTTTCTCGGTGAAACTCATTAAAGATCACCTGTTATACTTAACATTTTATAGAGGGACTGAAATTTGGCGAATCGAGAATTTTCAGCCAGTTCCACTGCCAAAATCTGATCATGGAAAATTCTACATGGGGGATTCTTACATTGTTTTGCAGGTATTAACATTCTCCATCTCTCTCTCTCTCTCTCTCTCTCTCTCACACACACACACACACACACACACACACACACACACTTTTTATATTCTAGTCTGTTTCCTGTGTTTGCTTTAATTTGTCCTAGAATGAATGACGAACTCTTTGTTGGTGTGGAGCATGTTGAAGTATCGGGATTAATATTTCCCTTATCTATTTATGTATTAGTTTCTAAGCTAAAATGTCTGCATTAGTAGATGGTGTCTTGTAGATATCTTTCTTGAAGATAGTATGTTAACCTATTTAGGTTATTATGTATTTTATTTTGCTAAGGAGGGACTTCCTTTTGTTTCTTTTCTTCATCTTTTGCTTGCATGCCTCCTTTTCTTTGTAGACAACCACTGGCAAGGGAGGTGCTTATCTGTACGATATCCACTTCTGGATTGGAAAAGATACTAGTCAGGTGTGTTTTTGGCTTTCCAAACTTCCTCTTTAAGGACCTTGTTCTGTTATTTGTTGTCTTCACATTCAATTTAAGAATTTAATTTATTTTCTCACATAACTGGAACATATCACAGGATGAAGCTGGAACAGCAGCTATCAAAACTGTCGAACTAGATGCAGTTCTTGGAGGACGTGCAGTGCAGCACAGGGAACTTCAAGGACATGAATCTGACAAATTTTTGTCATACTTCAAACCTTGTATTATACCGTTAGAGGGAGGTGTTGCAACTGGGTTTAAAAAAGTCGAGGAGGAAGCATTTGAAATCCGATTGTATGTATGTAGAGGGAAACGCGTTGTCAGATTGAAGCAGGTATCACCATATCAGATCTCGTAAAATCAACTTCACAAATACGCAATAAAATCTCTTCAAATGTGAATCCACCATGAGTCAAGAGCACATGATTATGAGTTTTGCTTGCACAGGTTCCTTTCGCCCGGTCATCATTAAATCATGATGATGTTTTTATCTTGGATACTGAGAAAAAAATCTATCAATTCAATGGCGCAAACTCTAATATCCAGGAAAGAGGCAAGGCTTTGGAAGTGATTCAGTTTTTGAAAGAAAAGTATCATGAAGGAACATGTGATGTTGCAATTGTTGGTAAGTCACCTGTATTAGAATTTCATGTCGCATTCCTCCTTTGAAGTCCCTATACTTTTCAACAGGCATGCTTTATCCAGCCATCTTTTATTTGTTTTCTGCAAATCTATTGTTATTATTGTTGTCCTACTACTTATCTCTACATGATTGCTTTTATGATCTAGATGATGGGAAATTAGACACCGAGTCAGACTCTGGTGAATTCTGGGTCCTGTTTGGTGGTTTTGCTCCAATTGGCAAAAAGGTTGCCAACGAAGATGACATTATCCCAGAGACAGCTCCAGCCAAACTTTATAGGTATTATGATCTTATATGATTTTGTTTGTGCATCCTAGTAGAATTTGAAGGCTTGAAATTAATAAAGGGTTTTTCCTGCTCTTTACATTTTATTGCCAATACATGGAAATGTTTACTTCTGCTCTTCAGCAGGTTATGAAGAACATAATTACTTTAAGCTGTCATGTTTTTGTTGCCCTCCTCATTTCAGAATTACAGAACTGGTTATTAAGGATGCTGAAACATTACACTTTGTGATTCTGCGTACTAGCTTAAAAAATACAGGGTTAACTCCTTTACACACACTCCTTGTCATCAGCATGACAGTTATTGGTATGTTCTTGTTGGCATCCAATCAATGTTTAATATGCTATCAATAGTCTGGGATTTGTGTAATCTGCGACCTATTAGTTGATATACCATTATGTGTTGCATGTAGTTTTCTAATGTTATTGTGCACTATTATTGTTGAAGAATGGAGACATGCTGCTCTCATGCAATCAATTTTTCATCATTGTAATCTAGCTCCTTATAAGCATCTCTTATTGTGATTTCATGTATTACCTGGCTCTTGATGGTATTGGTAAAATTTTATAGAAATAAATAATTTTAGTAAAATTGCAGTGTTTTTCTTGTGCTTAGAATTTTTCTGTAAAGGTAAGACTCATCTGGTTACTATTAATTTCCATGCTGTCAACATCTCATCAAAATTCAGTTTAACCTTCTATCTTACATTTTGATTGTCCTCAAAGAGTTTGATTTCCTTTATTTTGTAAGAAACATGGGCATTTTTAACCTGCTTCTAATGTTTCTTGATCTCTCTTTTATCCTCGTAAGATACTAAATGCTACTTTGTAATCATTGCTTCACACAGTATTACTGATGGTGAGGTGAAGATTGTAGAAGGCGAGCTGTCCAAAGGATTGTTAGAAAACAATAGATGTTATCTCCTGGACTGTGGTGCTGAGATATTTGTTTGGGTTGGTCGTGTAACACAAGTGGAGGAGAGAAAAGCTGCCAGTCAGGCTGCTGAGGTAGAGACATGCATGCATTTATTTGTTTAAACAAGAATATGAAATCCCACCTCCAAGCCTTTTTTGCATTTCTTGTCTATGCAAAAATATGGGATTTCATTTTTCAAACTATTTTTCAGGAATTTGTTGCAAGCCAAAACAGGCCAAAAACTACTCGATTAACCCGGCTGATTCAAGGTTATGAGACACGTTCATTCAAGACAAACTTTGATTCTTGGCCTGCTGGATCTGCAGCTCCTGGTGCTGAAGAGGGAAGAGGGAAAGTTGCAGGTAATGATCACATGCTGAGAGTTAAATTAAGCAACATATTTTTGTGTAACATTATTAAATTTGGTGTGTCTTGCAATGGTAGCTTTGCTGAAGCAACAAGGTGTTGGTCTCAAGGGTATGACAAAAAGTGCTCCTGTAAATGAGGAAGTACCACCTTTGCTTGAAGGAGGTGGAAAGATGGAGGTTTAGTTTGGCTTCCTTTATTGTATTTTGGGAATTTTGGAATCTTAGGCTTGTTAAAATCAGTATCTCTTGGAGTATTGAATTCTGTGTGGTTGCAGGTATGGTGCATTAATGGAAGTTCCAAGACTCCATTGCCAAAGGAGGATGTTGGTAAATTTTATAGTGGAGATTGCTACATCATTCTCTATACATATCACTCTGGTGATAGGAAAGAAGACTATCTTCTCTGCTGTTGGTTTGGAAATGATAGCTCAGAGGTAATTTATATTATTTAAAGTTGGGTTTTTTCACGTGAAAAAAGTACAGTCAATAATGGCGATGTCTCCAAGAAAATAGTGTAAACAGCTGTAGAGGGTTCTTATGCATGTAAAAACAGATAAATTGTACATTTGTCCACTTCTTTGGCATAGTGCATGCATTGTTCTGGTATTAATGTGAAACAGATGCAGTTTTCTTTTGCCTTTGAAGTTTGAATGTGACTGTAAAAATTCTGGCTCCTGCATGATGTGTAAAGAACCACTAGTGTTTGGTACTGCAATTTGACTTTTGTATGTTCACTACCTCCTTCAAATCTTTTCTGAATCACCTAAACTAAGGTAGCTGGATAGAAATGAGTTCGTCAGAGATCTATTTTCTGTGTTTGCTGCCTGGGTCCACATTGCTTTTGGCATTCCTTTTCCTCACCTGCTTAATAGCTAGGTGAGCCCTGGTGACGTAGTTGTTGATGTTTGTTCACTTAATCTGGCATATTAGCCTCATTTAATCTGTCCATTTGATGCAGAGTAGACTGCATAGCTCAATCAATTAGGCAAATTTCCTTTTAGTAGTATTTTTGGCATATGAAAATTTTCATCTGTCTTGTTGCTGTTACTGTTGTTATCATCAGCACCTCGCAGTTTCCTATGTGAAAAGATTTCCAAATAAACACTATCCTTATTATTAGCACGTGACTATAATTTGTGTTATCTTCCCAAATTAGGATTAAGACACTTGGACCACTATGTTTCTGTAATATATGTGCTGGTTCTTTAGTCTAAAAGGTTAGTTGCTGATGTCGCCCTGCCAAGTCATGATGCTGCAACAGAAGAAAAATGCCCTTAAATTTATCTTATCGTTGGTTTAATATTTTATATTGCCTTATATCAGTGGTCTCCTTTTCATTGGTTTAATATTGAGTTTCATGGTCATCCAATCCAGGAGGACCAGAAGATGGCTGCTCGGCTGGCTAATACAATGTCCAACTCATTAAAGGGCAGGCCTGTACAGGTACGATATAATCTGAAGTTAAATTGTGGATATTGCTCCTATGATTTGTATTTAATAGCTGCCTCTTGCAGGGTCGTATTTTTCAAGGTAAGGAACCTCCACAATTCGTTGCGCTTTTTCAGCCTATAGTGATCCTCAAGGTACACAGCTTAATGCCACATTCTACTGTTACAATCTCAATTATAATTGCCATGTTGAATTTTTTCGTTTGGTCAGCTGTAAAAAAATTTGCTTTGATTCAACTCCTTTTCAGGGTGGTCTGAGCTCTGGTTACAAGAAAAGCATAGCAGAGAAAGGATTGTCGGATGAAACTTACACAGCAGATTCTGTTGCACTCTTTCGGATATCGGGAACTTCAGTTCATAATGATAAGGCAGTGCAAGTGGATGCGGTATGTGGTTTGATCATTGAGTGTTCTTTTCTGCTGAATTTTTTTTTAAATAGTGAAGTCTACTATGAAGATATTTTATTGCATCATGCTTCTTGTATTCACAGGTGTATTCAATGTTATATTTGGTTTGTTAGTAATTTGGAGATCATAATTCTTCTATTCACTATGGTCAACATAGTCTGTTACAGTTTTAGAAACATCATGCAATAAAATATAACATGATGCAAAGTTGTTTTCAGTGTGTTTGTAATTTGAAGACTAATTCTTCTATTCATTGTGGTCAACAAAGTCTGTTACAGTCTTAGAAACGATGACCTTTCTCACTTCTAAACAATTCAAAGTTTATCTAGTTTTTCTTTAAAACATGAAAAGGAAAGAACTTTTTTCAAATTTCTTCAAAAGCATTTCGAATATAATCTTACTATCTAATTGCATCCATCGTTGGTAAAAGAAAAGGAGTAGAACTAACAGTTTCATATACCCCAATGCATTACTCTATTTCAGGTGGCAACGTCATTGAACTCTGCTGAGTGCTTCCTTCTGCAATCTGGCTCATCAATTTTCACCTGGCATGGGAATCAAAGCACCTTTGAGCAGCAGCAGTTAGCTGCAAAAATTGCTGAATTTTTGAAGGTATTATCCTTTCTGGAATTGTATATTTTTGGTTTTGTTGAAATATGCTATCACTTTAGGAAGAATGTCAATGGCTTGAAGTCTTGACTACAAATTTGGTTAAAATCCTCTTCTGCCATATTTGTCTTTTATTTGAACTTCTTCTTACTATCATTTGCCTTACTATTTCAGCCAGGAGTTGCTTTGAAACATGCTAAAGAAGGAACTGAAAGCTCAGCCTTTTGGTTTGCCCTTGGAGGCAAACAAAGTTACACCAGCAAAAAGTTTTCTCCAGAAACTGTCAGAGATCCTCACATGTTCACATTCTCCTTTAATAAAGGTGACATTTCTAATTCTGAATCTTGGCTGATACCCTGTAAGTTCCATTTAATTTTCTTTGAGATAAATCAGATTGAAGCTGGCATCTGAGATTTTGAAGCAGTTGAGATAACTTTCTAACTGGGCTTTTTTATGATCATTTTCACTGCTATGTGGACTGCCAGGGAAATTTCAGGTGAGTTCTAGACTTTAAGTGCAGTACAAAATTCTTCCTGTGCAGCTTCTTAGAGGCTTCTCATGTTCAATTGAGCAGGTCGAGGAAGTTTACAACTTCTCTCAAGATGATTTGTTGACTGAGGATATCTTGATACTTGATACACACGCAGAAGTGTTTGTTTGGGTTGGCCAATATGTAGACCCCAAAGAAAAGCAAAATGTTTTTGACATCGGCCAGGTAGTGCTTAACCTGTTCCACTTTTGTCAGATTTTTCCTGTCAATGTTATTTACAGAATATTTTCCTTGCAGAAATACATCGAGATGGCTGTGTCTCTGGATGGTTTGTCTCCAAATGTACCACTGTATAAAGTTACTGAAGGAAATGAACCATCATTCTTCACAACATACTTTTCATGGGATCTCACAAAAGCCACTGTATGTACTGCATCAGCATTATTTATCTTTTCTCAAGTTATATTAATTTATTGTCTCACTATTGAGAAATTGTTATTGGGAATAAGAAAATTCAGAATGTCATGAGTGGAAAATTTATAGAGTTGAGGTTGGTGTTGGGCGTACCATGCGGACAAATTCCCAGAAGTCTTGTGATTGGGTGGGAAATAATAGATAATGTAGTTTGAATTACTCACAGAAGGCTGAGCTTGGTAGTTAACTAAGGGCGAAGCAGATCCTAGCAGTCAATCCCAACTAGTGTGGACTGAAGCTTGGTTGAAATAGTTGAGTTGTTTCAATGTACAAGCTGATCATTGATTGCCTATATAGTTTTCTCCAAAGCTTAACACTAACTTATTCAAGCCTGGCAAGTCTCATAAAAAACACACAAAACTGAACGAGTGTAGGTGGAGAAAGTGAGAACTTGAGGCATCAAGGATAGAATCACAAGTCTTTTAAATATACCAATGGGAACAAGATGAGAAGCATTTATTGATAGATTTTAGAAATAGATACTGGTTAGTGCATAGAATCTAGAAAACTGTAGCAGCATGTAAATTTACGGATACAATACAGGTGAAAGGAAAACTGTAATATTGACCCATTGGCAATTGTTTAACCTTCTGTTCTCTCTCCAAGACAAGAACATTTTGTTAGAAAGAAATAGAACCAAGACAAAAAGACTTTAGTCCCGCTGGGACTTTGGAGCTCGGCATCTGGATGATTCATTTGTGAAATGGGGAAAAAAAATAAGAAAAGGAAAGGAAATAAAGATAAAAGCACACGTTGTTTGGTCCCTCTAAAGGTTAATACTTCATTGAAAACTCTCATTGTTTACATATATGGCATGTTCAATACCTTATCATTTGATTGTATGTTTAAGAACTTCATCCTTGCATTACAGGTTCAAGGAAACTCATTCCAAAAGAAGGCCGCACTACTTTTTGGGCTAGGACATCATGTTGTGGAGGTAAATACGTTGCTTAATGCTGGTGCATAACTTGGTGATGGATAGATAATTATGCATCTAATTTTGTTTGAATGCTTCTTATTTAAACTAATATATTGTCTTTTATTATGAGATGTCTTTATCTTTTACCACAATACTATGATCAGACTTTTCTGTAATCCTGTTCTCCCATGCTCTTTCATAATGTAAGTAGCTTCTTCTGGCTACATTTCTTCTCATCAATCCCACAAATTATGTTGACATTATGTCCTTTGCACCTTTTGTTTTTGTTTTGTTTCCACTCTTCTCGTTCTTATTCTCTCTATTTTAATTGACGCACGTCCTTTTTTCCCATATTCCTGACCCCCAATTACGAGGCATACATCTTTTACTGACAGCAATTATCTGGTTATAGGAGACTGTCAGTCAAGAATAGGATTTGCATTCCAAGTTGTCATTTACTCGCTTTTCTTGTTCTCCCTGTATGTGTGAATGAAGTTGTATCTTACATGTGGTGTTGATGTTGATAACAACGTGTATTTTTTTGCAGGAAAGGTCCAATGGAAATCAAGGAGGACCAACCCAAAGGGCTTCAGCTTTAGCTGCCTTATCTTCTGCTTTCAACCCATCATCTGGGAAGTCATCACTTCTGGTAAATAAGTTTTTCATACAACAAGAGTTTGATATATTGCCTTTCATCCTTTTTCTTTGACTCTCTTAGCTGTCTGCTTTCTTTCTCTTTCAGTGTTAGCTGCATGTTGCTTGTCTGTATCAGTATCACCCATCTTCACTAATTTTTGGTCTCTTTTTATTTGTGCAATTTCTATCTCTGTTTGCAGGCCTGTATGTATGTGTATTTCTTTATTTAGTGTGTTGCTTCTTTTTTCCCTGTAATAAACAATTCTCATATTTTCTGAACAAACCTCCCTGCCAAACCAACTGTAAGGAAGAGTATGGCCCTTTTGTCCTTCACGTTCTTAATAGGACCATGGAGGCTGCATTTTACAGTTAATAAAATCTATGTAATTTGACTTTTGTTTTTTTTCTTCCATAATTTCCATAATTCCAAGTCATTTGGTTCTCTTTGAATGGAGTTGGATGGAAATTTGCTGGGCACAAAGCATTGTCTATGCACCTTTTGTGGGTTTACAAGCATCTGTTGCCGATCATTTTTGTTTGTTTTCGCACAGAATTTGCATTTGGATGTCTTGTTCTGACATTTTCTTCTGCTTGTTTGACTTCTGTTTATTTACATGTTTTTCTTGCAATTTCTTCAAAGCATGTTTGTATCATAAAAGCCCTTGTACCCAATAATGATGGTTTATCATGTATGTATGTGTTATGAATTCATCCAATGAATCAACTTCCGGCCTAATGAGGTGCATGTGATGTGAGGAGCAGGATAGGTCCAACGGGTCAAATCAAGGAGGAACAACACAGAGAGCTTCTGCTTTAGCTGCCTTATCCTCTGCATTCAATTCATCCCCGGGATCGAAAACTACTGCTTCGAGGCCATCTGGAACCGGTCAGGGATCACAGAGAAGAGCAGCTGTTGCTGCTCTTTCATCAGTTCTTACTGCTGAAAAGAAGCAAACACCTGAAACCTCTCCTTCTCGTAGTCCTCCCTCAGAAACTAACCTTCCTGGTAAGAAAAAATTGTCTTTTTGCATGTTTCTGATGATTGTATCTTAAATATGAAGAAATAACAGTTGCTTTTAAAATGTCTGTATCTTATTCTGCAAGAGTATATTTTTCTGCTGAGATCCTTCAATTTAATTTGATCTCATATGTGTATATGAGATGAACAATCTAAGACATTTTAAGTTTCAACACTTGTAGCTGAAGTGAAAAGTGAAACATTATTTGAAGCAGAGGGTTCTGAAGGAGTTGCGGAAGTCAAGGAATTGGAAGAAACTGCATCTGTATCTGAAAGCAATGGAGGAGAGGATTCAGAAAGAAAGCAAGATACAGAGCATGGGGAGAGTGATGATGGGAATGGTCAAAGTACATTCTGTTATGATCAACTAAAGGCTCACTCTGACAATCCTGTTAAAGGAATTGATTTTAAACGCAGAGAAGTTGGTCCTATTCTCGATGCTGTTGCTTGAGTTTGTTTTCTGGATTGGTATTCAGGGTTTATTTTTGTCTTTGATTTTTCAGGCATATCTATCAGATGAGGAGTTCCAAACTATTTTTGGGGTGACAAAAGAAGCATTTTATAAAATGCCAAAATGGAAGCAGGACATGCAGAAGAAGAAATTTGATTTATTCTAGAGATCAAGTCCATTGAAGGGAATTATTTCTCTACCCTTTTGTGCTCTAACTCAAATTTCCTCAAATCATTATGGTCTTGACTGCTCTGTTGAAAAACCGTGCTTTCATTGGTGAACCATGCCTGGCTTGTTACGTCTAGCATTTCACTATTTACTCCTTGATGGGAATCTAGCTGGTGATTAGTATCGTGATTGGTTGTGATTATGCCTGAAGAGTGAGTTTTGCCCGTGTTTTTTTCATTTTGAATCTACTTTTGCCTCTTTTATTGATAACAGATTGTAGTCTCTGGCAGTTGGCAGCACAAATTCTTTTATTTGGTAACAATGTATCTCATCTGTGATTATTTGACTTTTTTTTTTTTAATCTTTTTATTTGTTAAGAAAAAAAGGGTGTACATGTATTGAACTTGTACTCGAGTCAATATTCAGGAATGAAAATTTGTTGTTTGGAATAAGTATGGTTGTGTGCAAAGGGTTATGAATTATCATCACTGCATGGAAATTTCTTTGTCATTGCCTTTATATTGTTTGTTCGTTTCCTTTTTCTTAAATGATGGAGTATAATTATTCTGTTTGGTTTTGTATTTTAAAAATTATTTTTTTATTTTAAATTAATAATTATTTTTTGATATTTTTAGATTATTTTGTTACGTTGATATAAAAATTTATTTTAAAAAATAAAAAAATACTATTTTAAAATATTTTTAAACAAAAAAACATTTAAAAAGTAACTATAACCACATTTTGAAACAAATTTATATCAAGCGGGAAAACTAGCACTAGACTATTTTTAGCTTTTTACTACTATTATTTTGGTTTTTAGAAAAGATGTATTTATTTTATATTTATATTTATATTTTTTCAATTAAATATATATATTTATTTGTATATATTTGTCACATTAGTCTTTTGTTATATTTTTTATTAAATAATGTGGCAATATTTGATGAAAAATTCATATAATTTTACTAAACATATAATTTTAGTTTTTTGTGTTTTAAAAATGCTTTTTTAAAAAATAAATATATATATATTTTTTTACTTCAAATTAATTAGTTGGGGTTTTCTATCTTTTTTATAAGGATTATTGATTAATTGGGCTTCTGTATCCAAATCTTTTTTATATAAGCATGCACATATTTGGTTTCTGTATCCAATTCTTTTTTATATGTTTAATTATAAGGATTATTCACTGCCAAGATAATTGCTAGGGAACAACTTATACATACTCTTAATTCGAAGTTAGCTAACTTGATTATTGGTTAGTAGTTGCTATCAATTATTCATTATCCTTGCACAATATTTTTCATTTCCTCTTTTTGCAACTAGTTACAATAGTTTTTTTTTTTTTTCCTTTTTTCCTTTTGTTGGCAATTGAGTTACAACTAGACATGGATCCATGTTTACTCCGCGGAACCATATTATTTTTTAAATGCTGCAACGTGTTTTAAAGAAAATAAAATCAACAATTCAGGTTATAGACCCGAGTATGTCAAATAAGTTGATTTTATTTTAATTATATGATAAAAAATAGACAACGATAATAAATAAATCAACATTAAAAAAAAAGTGATCACGATAACTCGAAAAAAAACATATTTCTAAAAAAAAATAATGTTGTTTAATTTTTAGCCAATTAAATATTGAAAGACAAAATTATATAAAGAATGGACAAAAAACCTGGACCGAGTCAACTCGAGCTAGCATGATAGATATGTAACCTTAGGTAATAAATGGCTAGGTAACTCGGGTTAACCCACGATCCATGTCATGAGATTGTGATAACTCAATATAAAAAAAATCAAAGAAAACCATAAAGCCCATTTATTTTTATATATAAAAAACAATGTTGAAAGATTAAATAAAAAAATAAAATAAGTAAAAAAAAAGGAAGATGTCAACTATCGTTAAGTTTTCAAACTCATGATCCAAATCATTAGACTAGAAGCACCATACATGAAATCCAATCCTCAACCAATCAAATATTGAAGGATGAAATCGAGAAAAAAAAATTATACAAAAAGATCCAAAACTAAAAATACCAATTAAAAAAATAAGAATCAAAATTGAAATAAAAAATAAATTAGAGGACAACTATAAATTTTTGATTAAAATGTGAAATTGAAAAGAAAATCACTTTAACAAAAGGACAAAAAAAAATCAAAATAATAAGTACCAAATTAGAAAAAATAAGATATCAAAATTTGGGTTAAAGGATGAAATTGAAAACAAATAAATTTTTTGCAAAAGGGCCAATAAAAAAATAAAATTAAGGATCAAATTGGAAAACATGATATATCACAAATTGAGTTTGAATGATGAAATTGAAAACAAATAAAATTTTTATAAAAGAGCCAATAACAAAAATTAAAATTAAAAAGAATAAGAACTAAAGTTGAAATATCAATAACTAAGAGGACAACTCTGAAATTTTGAATAGTCAAAGTGATTTTTAAGGGGAGGAGAAAGAAAAAAGAATAAAAAAACCCCACCGATAACAATTCATTCCATAAACGCTACCACATGCCACTCAAACACGAAGAAAACACCGTGAAGATCTTAATGACATGACATAAATGTGTTTTTAGTTACTGAGAGGCATCATACGAGCTGCTGGAAGTCCGCGAGCGCCTCCTATGCACCAACTTTTCCATTTAAAATATATTTTATATTAATTAAAAGATTAAATTAACCTTATCAATTTAATAATAATATAAAAACCAGGTTGAAAAGACAAAAAACATCATTGGATGTAATATTTATTTTCTTTTATCTTTCGAGGGTAAATCAATTATTCCACTGTGCTGGAATATGTAAAATGATCAAAAAACTCTTAGATGCAGGTTTTAAAAGATTTTAATTTTAAAGATAATTTAATTTAGAGTTGATCAAAAAAATAAAAAGAAACACATTTAACATTGATCAAATTTTATAATGACCAATGACAATTTTTGTTCTGTATAATTTTCTAGCAGTGAATATAGAGTTATAAAACCTAGATTTCCACCAAAACCTCTATCCCTCCCTCGTCAACTAGGAAATTCATAGAGCTTGATAAATTATTTTGATAGCATTACGTTCTACCTAACAATGATAATTAATTCAGAGGCCTTTGATAACATTATTTAGAAGACAAAAAGCCATCACTTCATATAAATTGATCTCTCATTGACATGGCACATGTTTTGTGCTGGTGTTTTCCTCCAATATGGATAAACAAGCCTTGTACATCTGATGGGTCCTAGTTCTGGAGCCTCTACATTAGTGGAAAGATCGTGACCAGAGATGCACCATGTACACTTACCCTAATCACCCGCCACTAGGCTGTTTAGTGATTATAAAATGAGATAAGCCATAGCCTTTTCTCGCTAACATGGCTGGGGATGCTTTATAATTATACCTTTTCCATGGCCTCGTACGTATGCTCTTAGATTATTACACCCTTTGTCTAATCTCCTGTTCTTCCCACGGTTTTATTTTTTATCAGCTGTTTCTGAAACCCTTTGGAAAGATCCTATCGAATTCGGAGAGGATAAGAAAGGGGGCCCTCTTGCTGCTATATACTTAATATATGGACCATATGTGAAAAGGGAGTGTGACTATATATACACACACACACACAAATTATTCTGCCTAATCTTTTATATGTGACCAAAAGTCTTGCAGGTCCACATACATGTAATCTTTGAAAGTCATTGTCGTTTAATTTTGAAAATTCACCACAAGGATTTTTTTTCTCATTGACTTCTTCACCCACTATGCTAATATCTGGGTTTCACATGCACGATACATAATTGGTCCTAATGTGATCAATTGGCACAGTAGTGGCCATTGATGCAATTTTCTATTGAAACCAATGATTATGAACATGATTTTCTATTAATTGAGATTAGCAGCAAGGGTTTATATCAGATACAAGTGTATCTCTGCTTGCATGCATGTTACCCCATGATGCAAGCCTTATTAGGTTTCACATGTTGCATTATTAGGCTATATTTAGCTAGTTTAATTGGTAGTTTACATTGATTAAAATCTCCCCATGATAATTGACGTGCTGAAATGTTCTAAATCATGTGTTCATGTGAGGGAATAGTCCCCTGATCACAAGACTGATCACACAGCTAGCCACCCTTGGAGGGATTAGTCTTCTTGTAGAAATTCAATTACGTGCTCTCGTCCTTTGGAAAGTGACCTAACAAAATCCCCAACAACGAATTAAATAAAGCAAACTATAATACACTACAAAGTTGATCAATCACATTAATTTTGATGTAGATAGATAAAGAATATATATAGAGATGCTTTGTTGTGGTTCGATTATTCAATCTTCACTCGTTAAAACAAATTGTATCCTGATGATTGATGGGATGTTCTAGATAACATACATTTATAGTAGATTAATGTTGGTGGGTCAAAAAAGAATGAAGCACATACTTTAGCTCATACCATTAGGCCATCTTTAGCAGTATTAATTAAATTAATTGCATACAATATATATGTAGTTTGTGGAGCGGCTTACAAGGCTACAATCTTTCGGCGGAGTCTCAGATGAAGTAACCTTCAATCACAGTAATTTAAAATGAATGAGAGCTTGAGAAAAAACTATAAATGAAATATTTTTATTATTTTTTATATATATCGCAGCTTTTGACAATTTTTATTTTATACTTGAAGTTTTTTTTATTAAATGAAGATAATTTTTATTTTATAAAGCATAATTAATAAATATACCTTACTTATTTTTTAAGGTTTTGAATCATTGCACAAATGATCCTAATTAAGCTTGATCCGGCTCTGCCTTCAATATTTTCTTTTACTTGTGGTAGTTTCTATCTCCATTTTTAAACTTTAAGAATAAAGAGTGGGTTAGAGAACACAAATATTGTAAATAACTTGTTTAAAACTCGATTAAAGGGTTCTAATTGTTGTTGAAATACATGTTGGAGTCGAATTGAAATTGAGAATGCAACGGGCTTAATGTTCGAGAAGGATCACCACCAATATTTTTCAACCCTTTTGAGAGATTAATTAGATCATTGATAATGGTAAAGATTTGTTAGTTTAACCTAAGAAGGTCAGTGGCTTTCTACACCAAAAATTATAAATAAAAATATTATTAAAAAAAAAGCTATCAAGATTATCCTATCCTTTAAAAAATTGAAAAATTAAATATGGTCCTTTCAAGCTTTAAAGCATGTTTATTTTAAACTTTTCAATTTTTTTAAAGAGCAAGATGATTTTAATTTTTTTTTTATCATTTTTCTTAAAAATAATCTTAATTTATCTTTTGATTTTTTGTCCTTTATTTTTTTTATATTAACGTGGATGTCCGAGTTAATTTGCGCGCACTTCAACTAATTTCACGGGCCCTGAAGTTAATGACTATGTAAGCTTTCAGTGGCCATCATATTAGCAACCATATGGTTCAAATCTCATACCACAGGACGAGCAAATCCTTTTTTATTCTTTATTCTTAATTTTATACTTGGAAGGCTAATATATTTTGAATTTGATAAGTTAAAGTTCAATCAATTAATATCGTTGGGTCAAACTATGGGATGTTACAACAGAGATAGATGAGATGAAAGGGTTAAAATGCCTCAAGAGTTCATTCAGAGCCAAAAACACGAAGTAGAGGGATCGATATGTCTAGAATTTAAGAGTATATAAATACAAAATGATTTTTCGCCCTCTTGCTTTCATCTTCCACAGAATCTGCCATCTTGAGTTTTGCTTGACAAAAGACAAACATCGTGTGTGATTGTCTATCCTCTAACTAGAGTCGGCCAGAATCTAAACACAACTCGACAATGATCAACACATTTATTTAATAAAAAGTCCTATATATTTATAATTTTGTTCAATATCTCATATTCATCTTAAGCCAGCTTTGCCACACACATTTTATATTTTTTCACATGAAAAGACATGGTTGTTCTTCATTCCACTTAAACTGCCTTATTAAATTGGGAACATATTTATAATTATTAATTTATTACTGATCAATCTTCTCTTCTTCTCCATAATCTCCACAATTCAAATTTAGATATTTTTACATCATTGTCTTGTTATCCTTATCTATTATGTTAAACTCTATTTATTATTCCTATTTTATTAGGGAATTGGAGAAAAATAATACGAATATTTTTTTAGGATAACACTCCAAACAAAAAACAAGCAATTTTTATTCGAAGACTAACTTACTTGGTGATGTATGATTTCTTGTAAATCATGTTGATGAATGTGTTAGGATTCACCAATCACAGCAAACAGTATCTATGCTTGGAAGTCCTCCATTGGACAACTTCCTCTATCGGGTCCCACCAACATTCCCACCTCGCATCCAATCAAAGAAAGGACAGTGATGTCAACGTGTGAATTCCGTGAAGAAACGTGGCATTGTTTTTGGTTGTCGGTGACCTTGCTTTTTTTTTTTTTAATGGGTGAATAAGATTTAACAAGGACTTTGCACTCTGGAGGTGATGGTGATGAGCATCCTAGGGTAAAAATTTTAATAGCAATTTTGTTCTCTCTCCCCCCTCTTGGTTTGCTGTTGGAAACCTTTTATGCATTTTCTGTTGGTTTTATAGTTTTGATGATCTTCTTATCTTAATTTCTTGTATTAAATTACCTATGTCAAGATTGGAGAGAGATCATTAGAAACTCGATCTATTTAATTTCACGTTTTTTTGTTGGATTCATGTATCACAATAATTGTAATGAAAATATTCTCCTTCTTTTTTTAAATCAAAATGGAATTTCTCATCTAATAAAGGGTTTAGGAACGTGTTTTCTAAAAAATTAATTGTTTTTATATAAAATTATATATATATATATATTTATGTTTTTTTAACTATTTTAATGTACTAATAATATTTAAAATTACCGCTATTATATTACCAAACATTTCTAAAACCGAGTTTATTTGTGTTCAGAAAACTTGGATGTCAACCCAAAGGATAAATGATATAAAAATTCATGAAGGGAGAGAAATAACAAAAACGAGGCATCCAATGGAATGAAATAACTTTATGGACTTCAACAATCTTGCCTAGCTAGTTTGAATTACTATGCAATTAATTTACGAACTCCCTTTTCATGATGCTCCTGATTTACATCATCTTTTTATCCCATAAAAGTTAATTTTTTTTCGGTAAATAAATCAAACCCTACAATGATTGCTTATTTTACTTTCCACGCGATCAAGGAAGGAAAGGTGCTTTGTTATATTGGTCATTTTCATGAAAGCAAATTGTACATAGGACGGTTGAGGACGATAAGGTATGGAGTCTATGGACCTTGTCCCATGGCCCCTCCATGCATGCTTTCCCCAGGTAAAAATAATATGGCTATGATCTCAATCATCGAATTACTTTGAAGGTAATTTGATAGCAATATGATGTTGAGATTTCGGAACCTAGACAACAACAAAAAACTCTTGTCATCTATTAGACGTCTCACCCTTTTGGTAAGGGATAAAATTTGCACAACACTGTTCTTTTATGATGAAAATGTCACGATTAGGCTTTTATGACTGTTCGATAGGACAAACAATTTGGCCATGTCGGCCATGCCATCCAGCAGGAAGAGAGCTTGGAAAAGCTTCAAAGTCAAGAGTAAAATATTCCACAATTGGGGCAGTACCATTGTGCTTGTAAAGTCTTAAACTCTTAAAAACAATTACCACTAAAATATTCAATCAGACAGCAGAACTCACAAACTGCGAAGAAACCAAGTGTCATATATGGCATAAAACACCCCTTATGAAAGGGTGTATGCACATGGAAACCTTACACAACATGAGCTTGACACCTTGCAGATCTTTACTTGGGTTATCCTAGATAACTATAACTGATCATGATTGCGGATTGAAAAAATAATTAAAATTTTAAAAGAAGATTTTTCTATGAAACCCATGTAGAATTGTTGTAATATTAATTAAATAAAAAGTTTTAAATTCATAATTAAAATAAAATACCACCATGCCGTTGTACAGAAACAATCCAAGGCTAAGAATGATGAGTCATAGAAGGGGAGCGAGTGAAGCCAGGTCTTTGGCATGGCAGCCTTTAAAAATTTAATAATAGAAAAGAAAAAGATCAGTATTGGGAATAGCATATGGCACACACTTTTTTACTACTACCCAGCTCATTAAACACCTATCAGAGTTCAGAACCTTATTTAATTCTTTCTTCCCTATTTTTGTTTTTTTTTCTAACTCCATGTGAAGACATTTACTAGATAGCAACTTGCTAGGGTTTTTCGATCTCACAAGGGTTGGTTTGGGTTAGGCAAGAGCTGGCAAAAGTAAAAGGGAAGGTGCTTGAATGATACGTTTTAATGCTTTTCATGCCTTGAAACAAACCTGAAGAAGAAGATCACGAGCACTCGGGGTTTAATCAATGTGTTCACATCTCCCTACGCGTAGTTGCTTCACATTCTCTCCATGACTCTCTCTCTCTCTCTCTCTTCCTCTCATTATCTTAAACTTTAATTTATTTATCTAGAAATAAGCAACAAATCAAGTGTCCAGCCTTTGCTTTCCCCTTTTGTGGGTGCAAGGATCCATTCTCTACAAATGGGTCAATTTTGGTGGAAGCATTAGCGTGCATAATTAAGGGTTATTTATTGCATCCTTTTTAGGTAATTAAAAATCAATCTCATGGATAAATTATTCACAAAAAACTTAGGAATATAATAAAGTTGACCGTGAATATCATTTTCCCTCCCAAATTCACGCTAAAACCTTTTTTTTCTTTTTTCTTTTTAGATTTGAATCCAATAAACTATTAAAGAAAACAAAGCTAGCCTTACCTCCAATATAGCTTATTGCATCGTGAAGTAACTTTAACCACAATAAATCAACGCTACGCTATGGTTTCCCCCTCCCTAATTTATTATGAACTCTTTAATTGCTTGTTCATACCATAATTTGAATGAATGGTATGGAATTTCCGGCGAAGCCCACAATCTTTCCTCACAAGATATATGGTAATTGATTAGATAAACATGAGCTCAAGGGAGTAACTGAAATTAATTATTAAGGTAGAGATTAAGATAGCTCTTGAAAACAACGTTTTTTAAAAAATTAATTTTTTTTTTATTTTTATATTGTTTTGATATTATGATATTAAAAAATAATTTTTAAAAACTAAAAAAAATAATTTTAATATATTTCTGAATAAAAAAAACTTAAAAAAGCAACTTTAATGAATTTAATTAGTATTGTATAATGTATTTTTGGCTTGTACAAGACAAAATCATGATTATTAATTTTGACAATTTCTTGTCATCTTTGCATCCTTCTGATATCAAAATAATATACAATTAGCATTCCGATTCCAGAAATTCAATAATATTTTCAACAATATCATTTACACGTAAGAAACAAACCTGCTTGTGGATTAAGAAACACAACCATATATAGAGAGCTGATTATGCAATTTCTTTTCTAAAAAATAAAAAATAATAATCTATTTCTTCTTTGTAATTTGCTGATTAACAATCGCTATAAACAGAAGATTCTACTTCCCATGAACATATTTGCCTTGTAATAATTGAGTTAATCATATCATAATTACTATTAACCCCGAGTTGGATTATACTATAATTATTCCACAAAGACGAGTTTGAGCCAGTGAGTGAACTCATACCCGGGATTGACTCGGTCGCTGTAATCAAGTCAATAATCTTCAATATATGCACCTTGCCGACGAGTTGAGTTAATATCCCTGACTCTGTAACTGAGCTCTTCTTCTTGTGTTGCATGGCTGCTCGAGCGATCTCAGTTAACATTGCGCTAGACAATCTCCGAATTCCCCGTGCTCCACCCATCAAGATCGCTGAGTTAACTTGACAATTGGACTGAGTTTGCTCCGAGTTTTTCCTGTGGTGCTTGTTCGAACAACTTTCTTGTTTTATTCTAATATACACCGACTCTGGACTCCGGTTCCTGACTTGGCCGAGTGGGTCTCTGAAAAAAACCACTTTTTTGACATCCACTAACATTACATGCTTAAAGTTTCTCCTAACTCGACCGAGTAACATTGGATAACAAGCCCATCTTCTCAAACTCATTGGCACATAGTCTAGAAACCCCGCAAGTGAATTTTCCGGGTCAAGCTCACTCGCATCAAAACCCACCACTGAGCCATAACTCAACAGAGTCAACTCACCCTCGCCCTCCCCCGACTCACTAGAATTGCCATTGCCATCAACTCTAATTCTCTTTCCCCACAGAGGCTCACCCATCTGCTTCTTCCCACTCTTCAAAAAATGACTCACGTCAAAACTCGACGCCGACACGGAGTCCGGACTCGTTCTATTCAATTGTTTGTAGTAATTAACAAGTTTCAAGAACGAGTCATTCTCTTCTTGAATCAATGATTCAAATCTTGTAGCGAATAAAGAGGAAGGAAAGACAAAGACAGCATCAGCTCTTGCTGTGAGACCTGACCGATGCAAGACTCTTAAAAAGAGTCTAAATTCAGCTTCATTAGTCTCTTCCATTACATGAGCAACAACAAGATCACTCATTGCTCTAGTCCCACGCCTGTAAAGCTTGCCCATTCCTTGTAGAGCATATAAAGAACGGAACTTTTCACTTCTTTTATCATCTTTTGGCCAAAATGTTCTTGAAAACACAGAGAAGTAACTGGTTTTTGTGGGTTTAAGCTTGTTTTGAGGCTTTTGAGACAAGAATCTACGTGGGGTTTTGTTGATACTAATGGTGGTGGACGGGTTGGGGATTGCGGGTTCAAAAGTTGAGAGAGTGAAGAGAAGGAGGGTGAGGAAGAGTAAAAGAGCACAAATCGAGATGGTGGATTGAGTCTTCGTGATTATGGGGTTGTTTGAGTTGGTCCTTTTAATTATTTTTGATGAGTTACTGTTGGGAGTAGCCAGTGATGGGGTTGATGGAGAGGAGGGGCAGAATGGAGCAGTGGCGTCGGCGTCGGCGGTGGAGGTGTCTTCAGGGAAGAAGACTAGGAGCAAGCCCTCCATGCCCCAATTTTCACTGTTGTTTTTGCTGCTTCTGGCCTTCGCCATGATTCCCATTTTCGTTTCTCTTCCTTGATCCCTCCCCTCTTTGTGTGGTTTTGATGACTTTGCCTCGCAAGCTTTTTAACACGTTTTTAACTCTTAATTTTGCTAGCCTCCAAGGGCAAACCTCGAAAATGCCCTCAACCTATGTAGTTAGTCTAATTTTGTATCTAAATAAAACTTTATATCAATCTTATCTTCCAAGTAGACTGAGTTTCAGAAAGTTTCATTTAAGTATTGATTCCATTCAAATTGTACTATTTTTTAAAATAATAAATTACCCTTTTTCTTGATAAATTTAACATTTTTTTAAAAATAATTATAGTTAAAGGCTTCAATTGAGATATCAAGATTGTTTAGATATAATTCTTTTTAAGGTTATTTTTTTGCGGTTTTCCCTTATTCTAATTAATGATTATTTTGCCTGTTTGATTCCATGTATTGTTCTTACAATGTAATTTAGAAATCTTCCTGATTAAGAAAATAATACTCTCTTATTATTTAAGGAAGATTTCTGACTCTTAATATTCTTTCTTGTTTTTATTTCCTTAAATATTATTTTGTAATGCGTGCCTTACCTTCATACTTTTTCTATGTTGTTCATCGGTTGGCTTAGGTGTGGTATTTTTCATTTTAATTTTTTATTATAGTTCTTATGAGGATCTATTCTTATTCTATGTTTTGTTTTTTATATACTTCTTTTCCTGCAGTTTCGATTACTATGGATATTTAGATAATTTTGTATTTTAAATTCTTTATCCAATCACTTTACGAACTCAAACGAATAGATATAATATATATAATCATTCAATCAAACAATATAAGATATTTTTCTAATTTTTAGACTTAAATATAGAATGTTTTTTGAAAATTTATACTGGAGTTTAAAATTCAAATTTGGTCAAGTATTATAATTTTTAACTTCATGCAACTCGAGTCTCAGGAAGTGTCAAAGGGAAACTATTCAAATTTGTATTTAATTTTTATTTGTGAATTGATCTTTATTTGTGATTTTTTATAATATTTGTACTTTATAATAGCAAATTAAATCCAATAAAAAATGTTAAATAGGAAAATAGAGGAGAGAAGATAGAAAAAAAAAACAATAAAGAAAGAAAAAGATATCGGAGATACACCAAAACTCTATTTATGACATTACTGATATTATCAGAAATATCTCAATGAAATAAATTTAACAACACCAAAAAAAATCACTAATGGTGACTCGAGTAGGCCACACTTGCCATTCAAAAGAGATAGGTGGGTCACTTGTTTAGGCAATAAGTGTGCTCCACTTGGATTACCTTTGGTGACCTTTTTTGGTGTTGTTGGATTCGTCTTATTAAGATTTTTACGATGATATTGATGATGTTATAATTAGAGTTTTGGTGTGTCTCTGAGATCTTTTTATTTTATTTCTCTTTCCTCTCTCTTGCCCACTTAATATTATTTTTGGATGTCGCAATTTTGAATAGCGACAAGCTATAAATATCACGTTTTCTAATCACAACATGTACAAACTATGTTATTTAATCAATTTTTTGTTTATCTATGTTATTTCACCAATTTTTTTATGTGCTAATAACCAAAAATAGCCTCCAAATTTAGATTAAGAAAAAAACTAAAAGAGCTTAGTGATGTGCTTTGCTTTGTGAGAGGAAACAATATGGATTCACATGGTGTTTCCTCTTCTTTTTTTTTTCAGTTTTTTTTTATTTGAGTCATCAACTTTTATTTTCAATTAAATCCTTTTTCATTATATTAGTTGGAATTGGACTTTGTTATTTATTTTGGTTGGCTTGGAATTGGATACTCGTGGTGTCAAGAAACAAAACCGACTTTGGTTGCTGCTTAATTTGGCAAAATTAAATGAAATTGAGTTGAATTAAAATATTTGAAGCTATTAGGATCAAATTTTAGCATATTACAAGTATTGAACCCTTTTTTCTTGCAAATATGAGGGGAAAAATTGCGTGGTTAAGGGAGAGATTCAACCTTTTAATTTTTTTGGTCCCTCAATTGTTTTTCTTTTCAATTTGATCCTTTCATATGGAGTTTTTTTTATTAGATTGGACTTGATATTTTTTTTGTTGTCTAAATATGGGGATCCCATAATGTCAAAAAAAATTTTCAAATCATGTTTGATGCTCGATTTTGCAAAATAAAATATCATTTTATTGATCTAAAAGCAATTTAAGGATTAAAGGATCAAATTTAAAACCAAAAACAATTTTAGGAACTAAAAAAGATGGGCAAGCCAATTTGCCTGACGTGTGTGGGAAGAGGTTGTCATTCTTTAGTGGCATGTATAGCCTTTTAGAGTGCTTAATACCTTTGTTCGTGGTTACGTTAGAACCATCACAATGAGATCTTTCTAGAGGCAAAATGTGTGTCTATGATAGAGTGATGGTGAGACTCCGATGATCTTTTTTTTTCTCTCTCTCTTTTCTCTCTCCTCCTTTTGGAATTCATGTTGGTCTACTAAAGTTGAAAGGTGTCTTGTCATTTTGTTTTTATATTAAATTTGATCATCTTTCTTTTGATTGCTATTTATTTTGAATTTTTTTAATTAATGTTTTTTCAATACCATCCCTCTAAATTTGGTTTCATTAAATTTTTATATCATATTTGATCCTCATTCTTTTGATTGGAATTTATTTTGTTTTGAATTCTTTTCTTAATTGAATTTTTTTAAAATTTCATCCCTCAACATTTGGTTTCATGTTAGTTTTATATCAAATTTGATTCTCATTATTTTGATTATATTTGTTATTATTTTGGATCATGTTTTTGAATGAATTTTTTTTTTCAATTCCATCCCAAGTATTTGGTTGATTGGTAATTTGGCTTCATAATGTTTTTAGATTTGTCTTCATGATCCGAGTCATGGGTTTGAAAGATCAGCATGAGTTGACCTTAGTCTTTTTTCAATTGATTTTTTTTTCAATTTTATCCTTCAACATTTGGTTTATAAAAATTAAGCTTCAATTTGTTTTTTGTTGCTTCTATTTGGTTATCCCGTTCTTATTTAATTTTTGCTTTATTTTTGAATAAAATCATGAAAACCTTTTAAGAATATTGAGGGATATTTTTTCACACTGTTGGCAAATGTTCATATTTTTATTAATCATTGTCATTTTTTTAGTTTGGCTTATTTATTGTCATCCTTGTTTCTTTTTAATCTTTTTATTTAATTAACCTAATTTATTCAACTCAATCAAGTCAATAATCCAAACTTCAAAATTTGCTTATATCTTTAAAAATACTAACATTGTTTGAGCATGATTTTTTTTTATGTTAGAAAGAATTTAGCCCAATCGTGGCATAACCTGGGCCACAATCTAGTAAAACACTATAAATGCTCTTTGGAGGATGTAAACCTTCTAAATAAAGATTGTAACGTTATAATCATTAACCTTATATATTAAAATAAAGATGACATTAATTGGTCTTACTCCATCCCCTTATCATTAGACTTTTCATATTACTTTCTATATAATTAAGTTTATTTTAGTTATTGAAATTTTAATTTTCATCATTTAACTTTATTTTTTTTTTCTATTTCATTCTTGTAAGTTATATTTTCATGGTTTTATAGGGTGGGATCAATTTCAATTTGCATGCTCTTACATATGAGATGTGTCAGAAAGTATTTTAATATTAAATTAAACATCAATTTTATGAAATAGAATTCTAAGATATTATTACAAAAATTAAAAGATGAATGACCAAAATTAACTTGAAAAAAATAGCCATTAACATTACAATCGTTAACCATTATCATTAGACTTTTCATCTTACTTTTCATATAGTTGTTTTTCTTAGGTTCTTGAAATTCTAATTTTCATCATTGAACTTTAATTTTTTTTTCCATCTCATTCCTGCAATTTATGTTTTCATGGTTTTATATGTTGGGATCGATTTTAATTTGCATGCTCTTACATACGAGACGTGTCATAGAATATTCCAATATTAAATTAAAGATCGATTTTATGAAATAAAATTCTAAGATATTGTTAAAAAAATTAAAAGATGAATGGCCAAAATTAACATGAAGAAAATAATTTTTTTTCTTTCTAAAAAGGCATGCAAAACTTCCATTTGGTCTCTTAGCTTTGAATTTTTGTAAATTTAATCCCTGTTTTTTTTTTTCAGGTTATGGTTTGTTTCTAAATTTAATTTTTGTCACATTTTCAATTTCTTAATGTTTAGAGAGGAGAGAGAAAGTCATGGAAAAAAAAAAGAGAGAAAAAACTCTCTATTTATTTTAATTGCTTTAAGTTTTTATTCAAATAACCATGTTGCTAATAATTTTATTTTATTTTATCATAATAAATACATAACTAAGAAAAATGAATTTTGACATGAGAAATACATTTTATTCATAATTTTAATGATTAAAGCTCTTACAAATATTTTTTTATTATTACAATAAAAAATTAGTTTTAAAAATGGATATGGTGCACAAGTACTATATGACTAGCCATAAACTAAAAGAAGATGTGTTTTCAATATAGCACTATTATTCATCCCCTCGCATTAAATTTTTCACCCTATTGTTCATAGCAAAATTTTCTATTTCTATTCAGTCCCTAAATTGTTTTCTTTTTTGTGCTTCAGTAATTGAGCTTTATTTCTTTTTATTTAATTCTTATAAGTTATGTTAGCATGATTTTATATATTGGGATTTATTTTGATTTGCATGCTTATATAATATGACATAGAATATTCTATTGTTAAACTAATGGGTGATTTTGTGGAATAGAATCTTAGATTATTGTTAAACAAAAAATATTGAAAAAATAAGGCACAATATTAAAAAAAATAGAGCTGTTTTTTTCCCTCAAATTTCAAATTATACATATTTTCTCCATGTTATTTAAGGTTTTTATTTTTTAACCTAAAGCTTTATTTTTATCACATTTTAGTCTCTAAATATTAAAAAAGAAGAGAGAAAATCACTGAAAAGAAAAGAAAAGAAAAGAAAAGAAATATTTGGCATGTCACATTTTGGTCATAAAAAGGATGAACTTATTATCAATTGATGCATCTTAGAGATGGGAGATTCAATGAAGATGATTTTCCCTTTAAACATGCAAAAAAGCATATTGGGAGCTTTAGATTTTGTTTTATCTCGATTTGATTTTTGATTTTTGAACTGATTAAAGAGTTTTTAAGGTTGAAAATATTTATATAAAATTTTCTAAGATGTTTTTTAGGTAAAAATAAGTTCAAAATGAGTTTTATGTTCGAAAACTCAAAACTCATATTTTTTTTTTGTTACTAGAGGTTATAGAAAAATACTCTAGTACATGACATGTCGTTGCCAAGATGGACGACATGTCATCCATTAAATTTCTTTTGTACCCATTTGGTCATCTAACTACTTAGTTTATACTCACCTGACCTCTCAATATTCTTGCAATTCAATTTTGATACAACTATTTGTTTTTGTTATTGACCGGTCTCTGGTTTGATAGAGGAGAGAGAGAGAGCGAGAGCGTTTGTCGAACTCTAGTGTTGACAGAGAAAGTCATCATTCATGCCATTTTCGATCACAAAAATGATTGCTCTTAGTGTCCATAGGTGTCATGCAATGAGAGGAGTTTGATGATGATTGTTTAGAGCATCAATGTTGCCTACAAAAAAATCAAACTCAAGGAAGACAAATCTAACCTGGTTGGATTTCATGTTTTTAAAGCGTTTTTTTGAGTTGATGAATTGGTTTCTAGATTTTCTAAGGGTGTTCATAAGGTGTTTTTGAGTAGAAATGACTTAAAAAATTAAATTTTTGGGTAAAAAAAACTCATTATCCTTGTTTTCCATCCACTATAGTAGTGAATGTATTTGGGCTCTTAAACAACACGTCGTCTGCCTCAAGAGATGATATGTCATATGCCTTATTTTCCCAAAAAAATAGGGGAGGACCACATATCGTTCACCCCTTTAAAATAATAATAAAAAACTAAGCCCAAACATGCAAGTCTCAACTTGAAGGCCCACACATTTGGGTTTTTCCTTTCAACTTTTTGGCCCATTTTTGTTTGTTTTTTCAAAAAAAATTATTTTATATTTAGGCTAAATATAAATTTTATAAAAATAATTATTGAACCCAGTTTGATTAATGACTCAGATCACACGTTTGATAAATTAAGCCATAACATCCAGGTTATTATTATTTTTTCCTTTTTTGATGTTTAATGCATTCTTTTATCCCTCATTTTTTTTTTTTATAAAAAACATACAATTCCACCTTATGTTATCAATGATCTATTTTGTTTTATTTAACTCAAAACTAAAAAAAAAAAATACAATTTCACGCTTTATTATCAATGAACTACTTTTGCTATATTATTCCCACACACTTGTTTTTTTAAATCATTTCATTCAAAAAAATTATCATGCACTTTATTGTCATATAATTAAATAAAAAAGAATCTTTGAGATAAAAATTATTGAATTTAAACATGTATGACTTGTGTCGCAAGTTTGGTTGGTTGACTCAAGTTCACTTGAATTTTTTTTTATTGAGTGCTGTTTTTCTCCATATTTGTCCTTTAATATTGAATTAATTGGGGATTGAGCTTTTCAAATTTTTTTTTTTGTGAAATTATCTCTACAGGTTTCGCATGTCAACCCGAGTTGATATGTAAATCCAATATCTTTTTGTCTCAATATTAGATAAAAATATCATTCCATATGCATGATTAAAATTGGAATTAATGATTAAAATCTATTTTTTTTAGAAAACATGTTGGTGATGCCTAAACATTTTTCTAGGTGTTTGAAAAAAAAAAATTTGCTCCGACCCACGACATAACATGAGCTAATTCTATTGTCATTTGATCAAATAAATAATTTACTATAAGAAATAGATTTATTAGACACAAATGGGTACAAGGCTCAAGTTGCGAGATAAACGTGTTGATTTACTTCTGCCTCTTTATTTTTCAAATTCAATATTTAGTTATCGTTAATGATTTTTTAATATTTTATTGGCACAAATAATTTTTTATTAAATAAAAATTTATTTTAAAAAACAAGTTATTAAGCACAATTGAGTACATAGTCCATGCTACGAGATCAAGTATTTAATCTTTATCTACTTATGATTTTTCAGTTTAGTTTTTATTTATCATTAATGATTTTTTTTTAATATTTATTTGCACATATAAGTCTTGATTTATATATAAGTTTTTTTGATTTTTTATTAGGATTTTTTTATAATAAAAACCATGTTAAAAATACATGCATATTTATTATTTTTTTCTAAAAAATAAATTATCCTACCCGTTGATAAAGCGTGGTCGAATAACCAGAAAATAAACTAAATGAAGAAGTGGATTCATTGTTGCCTTTACCGTGGACAAAAACAAATGCATTGTGGCCATAGTTTTTCTTTCTCGTTTTCGTCCTTGAAAAATCATATAATAAATAGTCCTCGAAAGAAACTGGTTGTGTTAAATTAAATCTATTTACCATTTTGTTTTTGGGTAAATATCCATTCATCATTATTTTTTTAACATCAGCTATTCATCGTTAATTTAACAACATATATTTGTTACTGGAAAAATTACTTCCGACATATTTGGATGTGATTGGTCAGCATCAAATAGCTGTATTATAAATCCTGCAGGGTGTCATGGCTAGAAGACACTAATATGTGGGGACTTCAAGAAAATTCGAAAGCCTCTGCAATCTCAAATCAATCCTTCAATATTATCAGGTTTGCTGCCAAGCATATTGTACTTGTTATGTGAGAAAATCCTGGGGGTGTTCAGAAAAACCAGTTTATCTGGAATACTTTTACTTTATCCAATTTAACTCAGCAAAATCAAATAATATAATTATTATAATTAATAATAAATATTTTTTTTTAGTGAAACTCGGCCTAATCCATATACCCTATACATTTTTTACTTTATATTTCATAGTTTGTGTATTAAATATTTATTTTTATTTTATTTAAAAATATTCTAGCTCCAAAACTATTTTTAGTGGGTTTTGTATTGGATTTCTTTAACCTAACAAGAAAGAGCTTGTCTCTTTGCTAGAAAAAAAAAGGAGGTAACTAGAATTTAATAGAATTTAATAATAGTGCAATGTATGACAATTTGAATGTCTACATTGGGGTGCTATGAAATCTAAAATCCATGTTATAGGTCTAATTTTAAATGTAGACCCATAAAAATTAGTAATGTAAACCACAACCCTGAATATTTGTAATTTCTACAAAAATATTTAGCCCAAACTGAAATATCTAACCCAATCAGGTTAAAAAAAATTAAATGGATTGAGTTTATAATTTATAAAATACTAGAAGTTGGGTTGAATATAATTATGGACTCAAACCCAAACCAACTTTATCCATAAACACCCATAGAAAAATCTAGTTTGGTTGCATCTAATAAATCCAACTATATCTTCCCTTTCTTCTTTTTCTTCTTTAATTCAATTCAAACCCTAACCCTAATTTCTTTAAATTCCAACAATCCCCTCTAAAATCTGACCACTCAACTTGTTGGCGCCTATAGAACCTCCCTCCCTTAATTCCATTCTTGTCAAGCTTCACTCTGCTGCTAAGTAAGAAAATCCATCTATTTTTGTTGTAATAATCATTTATGTTTAAAGTTAATTCATTCAAAATTTTTTTGTTTAATTTGTAGTTTGCATGTATATTTAAGTATTTTACTTGTTTTATAATAATAATTCTGTTGTATTAATATATGATTTGCATTTTAGGGTTTGTTTGGGATTTAAGAGAAATTGATTTAGTTTGTCATCGGATAAAATTGAGTGTAATTTTATAATTTAGGTGTGTTAGAATTAAAGAAATAATGAGTAATTTAATGGGTACCAATTTTTTAGAAAGAATGATAGATTTTTAGAAGGAAAAACTAAATTTAAGGATGTGTGTATGTAGGGGTTATCTGAATGAAGTAAGGTCAAGAACTATGAAATTGTATCCAAGAAAGACAATTTTGTAGAGAGAAAGAGAGAATAAGAGGAGAAAGAAAGATATCTTATTTGTTGGGGTGGGATTTGTTATTCTTTTTCCTTATATTTTTTCTCCAAGCAGGACTAGCTGCTGCTACATCTGTGGCTTGTTGCAGCTAGCCTTTGGAAAAAAAAAAAGACTTAAGATATATCATGGTTCTAGTTTTAGTTAGAGTGTTGGTGAAGATTCAGATAAAATGAGCTTTCTTGCAAGTTGCATTTGTGAGGAAATTGAGTGTATACATGTAATCATAGGCGTCAGACAATGATAATGTTTCTATGCAGTAGAGCTTGCTCTTCTCTGATAGTTTGAAGGTACTTAAGGATAAATTTGATTTACTAGTCTCTAAGCTAGCAAGTCAATGCATCTTTAAGGCATCTTAGATTTCATTTTCTAGGTTTCACTTTTCTCCATGATTAAGAGTTAAATCTTCATTGGTTTTTCAATTCTTGCAGATGATTATATCGATAAAAATGATGGTAATTTAATGATGATTTTGTTGTCCATTTAGCATTATTTAGATGAAAAGTTTCTCATGGATCTTAAATCTTTATTAGATTTTTTTATTTTTTAGAGATATTTTTTTGTTGTTGTGGTTATGAGTTTATTGTGAGTAATTATTGATTTGAGGATCATAATATAAAAAAAATGAAAGCACTAACGGAATACTAATATAATATTCTTTCCAATGCTAATAGAATATAAAATCTCAAGAATCAAGTTTTTGACGATGGTATTTTTATTGGTATTTTTCAATTTTATTTTATTGGTATTTTTTCAATTTTCTAGTAATATATATATAATTTAACCGAAAATTTATGCAAGACTCAATCTTAGATCCCAAATAATTATCACTTCTTACCATCTAATATAATCCATTTGAGGTATGGACAAGCTTGTTGACCTAACAGAAACAAGATCTAGGAGTCAAGATCGTGTGGGATCAATCAAGTCGTAGATTGAATGAAGGGTCCCCATGCTTGTGAAGAGAGAGACACTATTTTGACGGTGGATCTCATGTGGAATTTTCCAGGAAACAAACATACACGTGTTCCTTAAGGTTCCTAGCTCATTGAGGGGGAACACAGAAAGAGGCTGTTGTTGGATGTGCATGAATACTTGTAACAATGTCCACTCACTTGACACTCTCGTTAAGATAGCCTTTACAAAGCCAGTTCGTACACAGGGAACTTCAAAATTGCTGGCCGAAGTTAATGGACCTTGCTTAAAATCAAACGCTTTTATTATCTAGACCTCTCCCTCCTCAGGGTTGGCAGATGGTCATTAGTGCACATTTAGTGTTTCTAAGCACTTATTCAATCCATAAATTTAAAGTGTGTTTATATAAAATCTGGTCTGGTGGGTTGATTCAGGACCTGGATCACTCGAGACCTTGAGCATATTTCAAATGGTAGAAACCTGTGCTTATAATTAACCTGTTTAAACTTGAATAACTTGCCGAGTCAATCTAAAACCCGGGTGACCTGGTGTAATTCGGGTGAGATCCAATTTTTTTCTTCAATAAACCCAAAAAATGTAAAATAAATTTGTGAATACTTGGCCTCACATATTTTTTTTATAGCATATATTCCCATGAAATATTTCTTTAACTTTTTCATATGGGATAACTATATTTTTTTAGGGTCATGTTTAGTAAAATCATATTTTGCTGAAAACAAAACTGTCAAAACAGGTCTAAGGACCTGTTTGCCAAACATGCTCTTAAACCAAAATTCATTTTATCAAAATAGTGGCAAACCAAACAAAGCCTAAAGTATTTGACCTGTCTGGGTCAACCTGAAAACACTGGTTCAATCATGAACCGAAAAAAAATCAAGATTTAACCCAAAACTAAACCAGAACGTAGATTTAAACTGAAACAAAATCAAAACTAAAAAAAAAACACAAAATTTTCTAACAAAAACAGATCAAACACAAAGAAAAACGAAGAACAATAAAAAACATTCAAACTCAAACCGAGCAGTGTAAACAATAAAATATGGTTTTTGAATAAACATCAAGTTATTTTCGGAATCAAAATGCAAGATCAATTTTTTCAAAACTCTAATAGGGAAACTGATTTTTGGTACAAAGATGAATTGCGTCTATGAGATCGCACAAAGCTTCAAAGATGTGTTTGTGAGTCTTTATAAGAAAACTCTCTCAGAAAAATGAATAATGCTAATCGTACACACGATTGAATGACAAACTCATTATTTTCATTGAAACTTTGGAAAATAAGTTCAACAAGAAAGAACTCATGACAACATCTTGGGCTATGAATACTGGCATGATAGCATATAAAGGGGCTAAACATTTAACAATAATTGATTGGAATTTCTGGAATCATTCATTCTCCTTGACAAGGGCATCTCTTCAACAGTCAATAATATCACCATAGCTTTATCTTCAAGATAGTTGATTTCTAAAAATTGGTGTGAAGCAATTAGCTATAGGAACAATAAGTGTCTTGGCAACCACCTTCAGTGAAACCGTTCTTCTCAGTTAGGTTAGCAATCTTACATAACCCAATGGCTTGTTCAATCCTCTCAGCTATAACAACCAGATCAGTGAAATGTTGTGCAGAGCTTCTAACCAAGTATTCAAAGTACGGAGATTTAAAGGTGTTGGAAAATAAACTGATCATCTCTTTTTCCAACATGGAAGGATTAACTTGCGCAGCTACCTCACTCCATCTCTGGGCGTATTCTCTTATGGACTCTTTGTTGTTCTTCTCCATAGCTTGCAAGCTTAACCGATCAGGGCCCACGTCTATATTGAACTTATATTGCCTCATGAAGGCATTAACTAAGTCCTTCCATTTTTTAACCTTGGTATTGTCCAACCGCATATACCAAGTGAGTGCACCGTCACTCAAACTATCTTGGAAGAAATGAATCAGCAGTTTCTCATCATCAACCACCTTAGCCATTTTGTTGCAGTATGCTTTGAGATGAGTTATAGGGCATTGAGTTCCCGTATATTTAACAAATTCTGGCACTCTAAAATTTTTAGGAATGACAACGTTGGGCACCAAACACATCTCAACAGCCTTTATAGAATCATATAGGCGAATTCCCTCAAATGCCCTCATCCTTTGCTCTAGGGCAATGAATTTGTTCAGATCATCTTCTTTTACCATCTTGCCTTTTTGAGATTCCTTCTCGTTTGCCCCCAGATTCGGTGGAGTGAAGGGATTTACGAGCATAGGTTCAGGCTGAGTTATATGTGTTGCTTTTTTGGATTTGTCTCTCAAGGCCTACTCGAGTAGACTAGTAAGCCTTGTGACTTATTTCTTAAAATTGTCCACCTCTTTTTGATGTTGGGCTTCCAACTGGGCTCTTTCTTCGTTTTCTATTTTTTCTTTTTCCCAAACGAGTGTTATAGATGGGTTTCAATGGGGGACCTATATTTCACCTGGAGTGCGATATTATGACAGGTCATAATTGTATGTTCAAACATGCATGAAGATGAATACAACATATTGGGTATGGATTCTTTTTTTGAGGAGTGACATAATGATCGCTATTCTTTGGATGTGTGGTCAGATTCAAATCCGATATTCATTGCAATGCCGAAAGGAGATCTGTTTAGCCTTTTGTCATCTGAACTTTCAGCCACATTCTCAGTGCCTTTTATTACGCATCTAATGTCTTTGAGTAGCGGTATCTCACCAACATCCAGTCTATGGTAGTCTCCCTCGGTCATTTGCAAGGATTCAGACTTGAGTCCATACTCAGCAGTTTATTTTAGGAATAGCGGCCATTATGTCACCCAAAAGCCCTAAAATAAGGATGTTACATGTTTAAGCTTATCTCAGTGAAATTACGCAGGGATCCACCTAAAGGATAGGTTCTAATCTTCAAATGCATTAGGGTAGCTTTGCTATCTAGTCTCAAAGGTCTTTCGCATGCTCAGTGATCGTCCTCAAAAGGTTGATATGAGGTTTACAAGCATCGTGAAGATAGAGGCCCTGAGTAATATCAGTTTGGCATATCAATCGCTGTCGAGCAAACAATCATGCGAGAGTTGGATAGTTTCGCGAGCCTTACCCAGGCTAAAGCCATTGGGGTGCCGTTACTCCTCCACTTATCTTAAAGTTGATACCACACGTATTTTAAAAATGAGATGAGTGATGTGTGAAAGCTTTAGACCCATGTCCAATACATATGCATGATAAACAATGAATAACTATGCATGCTAAAACAGTAAAAAGAGCAAAATATAAAACTTGATAAACACAAACAACACAACAACAAAAACACAGAACAACAAAACATTTTTAGCAATAAAAAAAGACAAATAGCAAAGCTTAGTCCTAAGTTCCCCAGTGGAGTCGCCATTCTGTCGCACCCGACATCGCGGCGGCCTTAAAAATAAAAGTAATCTTTGGAAAGAATGGATTTCTGGCATCCTGTTCTTTAATGAGAATATTCTTTGTTTAAGGAGTCGCCACCTAGTATTATGGTCACTAGGAACCCTAACTGGTCAATAGAGATTCTATGGTACGGGACTGGTTACGTAAAAGAGAAGATATTATCACCCCTTAAACGTTCTGCCTGAGGCAGACTGCATTACTGGTTTTGTCTTAAATTGCTAAATGTTTATTAGTTTACGCTATGATAATTTGCTTATAATATTCCTGACTCTGGCGTCAGTGAATATTCAACTACGAATATCTCCAACTCTGGCGTTGGTAAATATTACGTAGTTATAAAATAAATTAGATCAATATTTTTTTATTCCCTACTCTAGCAGTGAATAAATAAATAAAAATAAATTTATTTTTAAACATGCATATATTTTTTATTTTTCTAGCTAAATAAAATAAATATAACGAATAAAAATAATATAAATTTAAACCGGTATTTTTATTCCTAACTCTGGCGTCAGTGAATAAACCAATAAATTTACATTATTTTTATTCATGCATACACATTTTTATTTTTATTTTTTTTAATAACAAATAAAAATAATATAAATTTAAACCGATATTTTTATTCCTGACTCTGGCGTCAGTGAATAAACCAATAAATTACATTTTTTATTTTATTTTTTTCCTAGGACTATTTTTCCTACATTTTTTATATATATATATTTTTTTTTTCTAGGACTAAGCTTCACACGTGTATGCAAAAGTAATGAATTAAATTGGCCTATGTACAGTACCCATGCAATTAGAATTGCAAAGCAAAGGGAAATGAAGAACTTACCTGTGCAGGAGGCGAAGTCGAAGACGGTGGCGAAGGTGTGCTGAATTGCCAAAGCTACCTTCTCTCCTTCTCTGTTTTTATTCTTCGTGCGCTTCTCCTCTGGTTTTGCTTTTCTTTGCTTTGATTGCTTCTCTTATTCTTCCTGTCTCCCCCCCTGTGTTTGCTTGTTCTCAGTTCGCTTGTGTTTTCTTTTTTATCTGTTGTTCAGGGAATGGAGGAGCTGGTGTAAGTGGAGACAAAGCAGCTGATGCCTGAGAGGGCGTTGTACTGCTGCTGGAGCTGGAAGAGGCGCGCGTTGCTGGTTGCTGATGCATGCTCACGGTGCATGGAAGTGGCTGAGTTGCTACTAATCTTGACGATATTGGTTTCGTCCGCTGTAAAAGTTTTCGTGCCCCTGCATCCGATCAAAGCTTGTGCTTTTCCAAGCAAAAGCCATGGTCCCTTGAAACTCAGCAGATTTTCAGAGCAAGGAGGATCGCATGCCAATGTAGTTCATGGTTCTGGTTTAGAGGCAGACGTGGTGGAGATTAATGGTAATTGGGACCACAGCCTAGAAGGTGACCGGAAGGAAGATGATCTCGAGCCTTTATTTGCTTCTTCTTTTTTTGTGAGGAGTTTGCAGATCCCGGGGGTTGAGAATGAAGAATGAAAAATCAGTTTGATGGGGAAGAGATTGAGGCCAGGCAAGAAGGGAGGAAAAGGCTGGGGGGAGGGGGCAGCGGCGGCTAGTCTAGGACTCGGCCGCGCCCCCTTTTTTTTGTAAATGTCTTTTGTTTTTTTTTATATAGGTTTCTGGTAATGGTCTTCTCCTGGGTTTTTTTTTTGTGTCGTTTAGGGTTCCTCTTTAATCGTCCTCCCTCCTCCGTTTTTCATACCCTGAGATCTGTATTTATAGTGCCAGAGTCCCTTCGCTTGTGAGAAACCAAGTTTCAATCAAACTCATTCTCTTTTTTGAAGTTTTAATTTGATTAAGAATCAAATTTGAAAGCGGATAACTATCATTATCTTAAAGACAAGGATTATCTCGAAGATAAAGATTATCTTGAAGATAGGGATTATCTTGAAGATAAAGATAGAATGATAAAAGCACATTGTAGTCCTTAATTTTCACGGAAGTTGACAAATCACACTTTTCATCGAAATAAATCTCTGATCTTTTAATTTTTCATTTTAAACCCTGTAAAAATTAAATTAAAAGTCAAAGGGCCAAAATTGGGTTATGAAAACATAAAATAATGCCAAAAAGATTCAAAAACATCATTAAATATTGAAAAAGCATGAATAGACAGGCCACATGGACTCCACCCTTGAGTTTTCACATGGTTATACATTCTCTAAGCTTGCTGGTTATGGACTGCTACTTCCCTTCTCTTTTCTTTCCTTATTTCCCTTTAACTTTCTATTCTTTCCAAAGCTTGCTGGTCCTCCTATGTTATGTCTTTGAACTTTCACACTATGGTCTTTTTACAGAGTATATCCTCATGTCTCTCTCTCTCTCTCTCTCTCTCTCTCTCTCTCTCTCTTTTTATTTCTAGGGGTATTTATTGGGTTTTATAGTTTTTTTTGACAGATTTCCTCAAAGATCGATCAAAACTCATTTCTTTGATCAAAATGAGAGAATTCTGAACAAATATTAATAGCTAAAATCTTTATCCTTCAATGGTTTATAGGAATGATGGTTTTGCCTTGATAGTTTTCTCTTTCTTGAAGACAAAGACATGAACATTTCTTACCTTATGATCTTAACTGAGAGATTAGCCCATAATTTGTGCGTGTGAGTTTAATTTTGCTTAGGATCTCTTCTCTCTATAAGTTTAGGTGCTATTTAGATCTAATTTTAACTCTTTTTTTTTTTTTCATATTGGATAGAGTTATTTTAGAGGATTTTGAGTTAAACTAAACATATTAACCTAGAGTTCTTAATTTGATATCAATTTCTTATTTATCCATAATTTATTTAAAATATATTAATGTTTCATATTAAAAAATTTATATTGAAATTAAATTCCAACAAAAATTTAACCTAAAAAATCCACTTTTAATGTGGCCTTAAATGCTATTAACCATATTTTAACAAATTTTTAAACAATCTGTGCCTACAGCAAGCAGGCAAGTGCTTTGGCAAGATATGCCTCTTACTAATCTATTGCAAATTGAGAAAAACCTCATTTCTTTTGCTTTTGGATATTTGTTAGGATAAAATCACGGAAGCAGAATCTATATTCAATGAGATGAAGATGGCTGGATGTCTTCCTGATGTTTGTAATATATACCATGATGATACCTGCTTATAATGCTGCAGGTCAGTTTGTACGAGACTGAAATGATTGATGAATGACGTGAAATAAATAATCTCCCAAGCTAAATACCTCTCCTTTTCTTTTGTTTTTGTTTAAGTACAGAACTTTGGAAAAAGGCATGTGCTCTTCTTCAAGAAAAGGAGTACAATATCCAACCATACACTACTGCATGTTCAGCGCTGATGAGAGCTTTCAATAAAGGAGGCGATCCATCGAAGGTTCTCATTCTTGCAGAGTTTATGAGAGATAGTATCATCATGTAGCCTGTAAGGGTCCCCTTTTTTTGCAAATTTCCTTGATAAGACATGATAGATACCCTGCTCTCTTGATAATAAACATTATGCTCATGTTTCCTTAGTAACTAGCACAAGAAATTTGGGTGTAGATTACGAGATTGGAGAATAACGACTGACTGGATTAAATTGATGGAGCCTTCATTCTCTGCTGTTTCAATTGGACTTCTGAATCCGCTCCTGCATCTTCTGGTGAAAAGTGGAAAAATTGAGTCTATAATGAAGGTATTCGAATATTTTCACATGTCTATGATATTATGATAGTTGTGTTTGCCAAGAACACGGCGTTGAAACCAGTGAACAATTTAATTATTCCTTTGTTCGAGCTCTTGTTGAACATCTTATATAGTATACATCCTAAATCTCTGTGGATATCAGTAGTTGGAGCTAATTTTATTCATAATGTTTTATAAACTAAAGGATCAGGTGCTGATATTAATTACAACACTTGCTCGATCTTGTTGAAGAATCGTTTGGCTGTTGGGAATTGGAGTAAATATATCGAGGTAACTTATAATCAAATTTCTGTAACTTTATACGATATAGAATTTCATAACTTTATAGACAATAAATGTTGTGGATGGTGTTCATTTCATCAATTTCTTATTGTTAGATATGGTAGATATCAACCCTGGGCTTTCCTCAGGACCTTCTTACACTCATCTGAAGGAGGGGCCTGGGGCACCACACGATGTCTGTTTTAGAAGTTTTGAAAATCAATGCGTCTGTAAGTTATACGAGACATGCGTTGGAAGTACTGGCGCCACAGCATAGTGATTAAAGCATGCTATTTGACTGCAATAGAGGTGGTTACTCTTTTCGAACTTTTTATGAAATTCCCTTTTAAGAATTTTCCCATACGAGGAAAGCGGTGCTTTAGTAATCAAAGTAGTAGCTAATTATATCTTTTGAAATATGTTGTTCATCATGAACTTTGGTGACTGCTAGCTAAATTAATTGTATATATAAAAATCTTGCTTGTTTATGCTGTCCGCATTACGGACACAAAGAGGAGGGACTAGCCACTTTGCCCCTTGCTTGTGTTCGTGAAGTTATTTTGGCTATAAAACTTAGCGACATGCTATTCTTGGTTTAAAATGCAATTCGAGGTGATTGGGAAAACTCAGAGAATTCTAAGTGCAGGTGTTGGGATAGATTGAGGAAGCCGGAATTCAGCCTTCAAATGGAATGTATTGTGACGTATTCTCCTTTGCTCAGAAAAGTGGAGCCACATACGCTTCTATCATAGAGGAAAGAGTTGGTATGCAAATACTCGTCTCCTGTGCAAGAGAATCGTGTTTTGGATCAGCACATGCTTCTATCTAATACAAGTGAAAATATATTTCAACCTAGCCATCTCATCATCTACAAGGCTACCTTCATTGCTCATCCATTGGGTTTCTAACTCTTATTCTGGTCGTTGATGTTTTGCAGGATCACTGAGAATATTAATCTGGGAACGAAGTCTCGAAAAGCAAGGTGTGAGCCTTCCCTCCCTACCTTCCTGTATTCAAATGGGAAAAAATTATTCACCCATGGCCGGGGAGAGTTTTCTATGATATTGCCAGTCATATATATCCAAACTGTGGAAGATGATCACTTCTGACATGATGAGGAATGGAAGGAACTTTGGAGTAGGAAATGTGTTACTGCACTTGTGCTCCTGTTAAAAGTTCATTGAGCTGGGAAATGGCTGAGCCCGTCTTCACCATGTCAATTATTCTGAGAGGTGTTCTGCTTTCAAAAAGTTTTTATACAGGTTATGGCTGTGATTAAGGATGTTGCCAAAGTCATATTCAATTGAAGTAGGGGATGGAAATGGCCTAATGTGAAGAACAAGAGATGGTGGGAGTACGAAAGTCATTACTTGCATCATTCTAACTATGTGAATATGGAGTTAAACACTGGAGTCAAAGAGATCTACTAAATTATTAAGAAAATAATAATAATAATAATATGGAAAATAAATTAGTCGAATCAACCTTTTAATTTGGTTTTATTAAAATAAAAGAAAATTACCTTGATAATTTTATAGTTTAATCGTTTTTTTTACTTTATCTTTATCTTTTCAGAAATTATTTTTATGGATCAAAATAACTTTTAAATTTGGATAAAAAATCAAATACCCTCATATATAATACAAATATATTAGACAAATCAGTTGAAAGAAATTAAACGTCAAAACAAGATATCTCTCTCTTCTCACCAAAAACACAATCCTAATCGATTTTGTTTATTCACTTCAATCCAAATTTGCACTTCTCATCATGATTTTGCTGAGTCTTTACTACTAGAAGCTCTTCTTTTTCTCTTCTGAAACCCACCCAAACTTACCAAATCAATTCTTCAATGGCTCTAATGCATCACACCATTTCCTTGTCGACGCTGATTGGATGACTTCTTTGGTTGAAGCACAAAAACCCATGTCAAAGAATTTGTTTCCAGGATCAAGACTGAGTCAAAGTTAAGCCTGGACTCTCCTCAACATGCTGTGTTTGTTCTTGATAATTTTGTTACAGGAATGAATGGTTTATGATGAATCCCTACATGAATTGTTCAAATTAATTTGACTTGTAAGTTTGATGGAGGCTGATAACAAGCATGATCAACAAGAAAAAGAGACAAGGACGTGGTCATTGTGGTCATAATATAGCAAGCAATCTTATTGAACATCGAAGCCTTCAGTGGTAATGGTGGTTTCAGATTTCATATTGTCTTCTCTCTATTTTCAAGATGGATTCTTGAAAATTCAGAGCAAGTGACTAAAATATAACATTTTTGCCTCTTTCTTCTCTTCTATCGTCTCTTCCCTTTCTCTGAATATCTTATCACCTCTAGTTATATCATTCAAACCTTGCAAAAACTCATATGTTAAAGCTTGTCTGACAGTGTGATTGCGAGTATTTTTTAAATAATTTTTTATACTAAAATACATATTAATGATATTTTTTTTATCTTTTAAAAATTATTTTTGACATCAGCAAATCAAAACGATCCAAAACATATAAATTATATTATATTTTAACAAAAAAAAAATTTTAAATTTCAAATTTTTTAAAAATACAGATTAAACCGCGTTCCCAAACGTTTCCTCAAAATTTCTTTCTCCACTTTCACAACGTACTTATGCTCACAAATTGCATCAATTTCTTTCAAAGTAGACTTATCAAAATCTTCATAAGAAAGGAAAATGTTTGTTTTTCTTTATTTTTCATTGTTTTAATGCAACAAGGGTTTTTTAGTTAATATATATAATATAATAACAATCCTGTAAATAAATTGATATTTTTTTATTAATGTAAGGTAAATAAATTTCTTAAAAAATAAAAACAATGTTAAAAATGACTATATTATAGACGTATCACGGTAATTTTCTCTTTGAAGTAAAAAAAAAAACTCAGTATCCAAAGTAAAAGACATCTATCAAGCTGGTGCCCATTTTGCTTACCAAGTCACCCAATAAAAAGCAGGCAGAAGAAAACAAGCAATTCAACCAATGCGATAATTACAACGACGACGTCGTCTTCGATTATGACGTGAAGCACCTCCAAAACTAGACAAGTGGCAGTTGGTCTCCTCATACCCCAGCAAGCATCCATGCTCTTTCAAAAACCATTAAGTTACCATATTACCCCTCATCCCCTCCTAACCGTTATGCGTTTCACCCTGCAACAGCCCCAAAATAACATCGTCATTTCCAAACCGATCAAGGACATTCACGTCATTTCACCCTCACCCCTCGCTACTTCAGGGAAAAACCATCAGACAAAGAGGTGCTTCCTTTGCAACTCTCAATTTGGTTGTTTTTTTTTTGGATCAAATCATGGCGTCTTCTTCCTCTCATCCGGTCCTGAAACCAGAAATCGGCGGCGTTGGATGTGGTGGCGGAAGCAGCGGAGGTGGTGGTGGAGAGAGTTCAGAGGCGGCAGTGATAGCGAACGATCAGTTATTATTGTACAGAGGACTAAAGAAGCCAAAGAAAGAGAGAGGATGCACTGCAAAAGAACGTATTAGCAAGATGCCTCCTTGCACTGCTGGTAAACGTAGCTCTATTTACCGTGGTGTCACCAGGTATAAATATACGTATTGTTGGGTGTATTTGTACCTGTATACGTTTGTACAATATTCTTATTTAGGGTATAGGTTTAAAGTTTGGAGCTTTTTATGTTTTGTATAAATTAGTGTGATTTGCGAAGTGTGATTGTGTAGGGATGAAATGGAAGTTAGAAAGCTAGTTGTTTGTGCTATGTGGATTACGTGTTTGATGATATGTGTAAATGAGTGTTTTTGTGGATCAATGTAGTAGAATTGGGTCCTGGAAAAGAAAAGGAGTTTTTGTTTTTGTTTAAGTGATATAAATAAGAAGTTGGCTCATTTTTAGAAGCTTGTAACTTTGTGATTTGAGGAAGATAACAATAGTGTATGGGGTGGTTGCTGTTTAAGGGTAATTGTTAGAGAATGATAGTAGTTTATGAGGTAGGTTAGAGGTTTTAGTGATTAGGGATTGAAATGAAAGTAGTTTGATAGTTAAGGGTTTTAGTTGTAGTAGTTTAGTAAAAGGAGGACTTAGTTTATAGTATGGAAATGGTTGAAGAATGTGGGATACACAAGCAAAAATTTGTTGATAGGAAATATAGTACAAGAAGGAGAGTTTTAGAACAAAGGTTTTAAACTTAGCATGGTTTTTTTGGCCTGCCTTACAAGTGATGGTTGCATGACTATTTATAGCCCTGTTAACCAACCTATATGGAACAATCTAGATGAAATTTGCAGCCATAGAACTTGCTAGAAATTCAGCCAATACACTAGAAAATTCTAGAGTTATTTGAATTGTGGATAAGCACTTTTTTTTTCCTAGAACATTCCTAGTGTTTGTTTGATTTCTTTAGAACTTTTCTAACTTAGCTTAGCACTAACTTGTAGTTTGTAGTATTTTCTATAATTGATCTCTAGAATCTTTTTTGAGTGCATTGATAATTTAAAAGTAATCAACAGCAACACAGAAATGTGATTTGATGCGTGGATTGCATTTTTATTGTTTGTTTTGGTCAATAGGCATAGATGGACTGGTCGATATGAAGCTCATCTTTGGGATAAGAGTACATGGAACCAGAATCAGAATAAGAAGGGAAAGCAAGGTCTCTACCCCTCACACTCCCCCCCCCCCCCCCCCCCCCCCCCCTCTCTATCTTTGTAATGCAGTCATGGGTATACTGTGCAAGCTGACACTGGTTTTTTCTTGTTATTGTGCATGGAATGGTTGGCTTGGCATGTTCTTCCAGTATACTTGGGTATATGTTACTGGCTTTATACTATTTCTTTCATGAAATATGCTTATGGTTGTGTTCTTCATATTTGTTGGATTTATTAAGTTCTACCCATTTGCAGGGGCATATGATGATGAGGAAGCTGCAGCTAGGGCATACGATCTTGCTGCTTTAAAATATTGGGGCCCTGGAACACTCATTAATTTTCCAGTGAGATAAATACTCCACTTGGACCTTTCTTCATTTGTTTCACAGAGCTCATTCATCTTTATCTGTTAACTGATTAGGTTTCATTACTGTGTCCTGCAGGTTACTGATTATAAGAGAGATCTTGAAGAAATGCAAAATGTCTCAAGAGAAGAGTATCTGGCATCTCTTCGGAGGTAAGTATCGAGTCTGAAAAATGTACTGTTTATTGTAATCATGCTGTTTCCAATGGTGGATGTTTTCTGCAGAAAGAGCAGTGGTTTTTCAAGAGGGCTCTCGAAGTACCGTGCACTATCTAGGTAAATTACTGGAGCCATTCTACATTTTTTGTCTGCAAAGTATCTGTTCATTTATGGTACCTGTTTGATCCTCCCCAAAGCTTTCTTTTTAGGTATTTTGATTGTCTTTTAAAATAAGTGTAAACTATTAACAATTTTTTGTTTCTGCTTTTCTTCTGCATTTTTGGCTTTCACAATGCAGTCGATGGGACTCATCTTGTAGTCGTATGCCTGGATCTGAATACTGCAGTAGTGTAAACTATGGTAAGGTCTGATTTTCTTAATTCACCGATTCTCTTTTTACCATTAATCAAGATCACCAAATTGTATTAAAGAATTCTGCAGAGTCATGTTGCCTCACAAACATCAGCTTTTGAAATAAATTGGTTACCTCCAGAATTACTGCCGACTATCTAAGGGAAATATTTTGTTATAAGGTGCAGGTGATGATCACGCAGCCGAAAGTGAATATGGTGGCAGTTTTTGTATTGAGAGAAAGATAGATCTGACAGGCTATATTAAATGGTGGAATTCCCACAGCACTCGTCAAGTGGAATCCATCATGAAGTCATCAGAAGATACTAAACATGGCTGTCCTGACGACATTGGCACTGAACTTAAAACATCAGAACGAGAAGTAAAGTGTACCCAGCCATACCAGATGCCTCATTTAGGCTTATCTGTTGAAGGAAAAGGGCATAAAGGTTCTACAATATCTGCCTTGAGCATTTTGTCACGATCAGCTGCTTACAAGAGCTTACAAGAGAAGGCATCAAAAAAGCAAGAAACCAGCACTGAAAATGATGAGAATGAAAACAAAAATACTGTCAACAAAATGGACCGTGGCAAAGCAGTAGAGAAGTCCACAAGTCATGATGGCGGTAGTGAGAGGCTGGGAGCTACATTAGGAATAACTGGGGGATTGTCTCTTCAAAGAAATGTGTACCCATCGACTCCTTTCTTGTCTGCTCCTCTTCTGACCAACTACAACACAATCGATCCTTTAGTCGACCCCATTCTTTGGACATCTCTTGTTCCTGCTCTTCCTACTGGACTTTCTCGAAATCCTGAGGTCGGTTTATTCTTGCTTAAAGCTTGTCAATATTTCTCTCTTTTTTTTTCTTAACTGTAATTCTCTGCTTTTCTTGTACAAATTTTACTGGTTTCTCTGGTTTATTCTTGCTTAAAGCTTTGTCAATATCCCTTAGTTTACCGGTTTTTTTGCTAGAGTGCAAATTGTTTTTTTTATAAAAAGAGACTTGGAAGATAAGTTCTTATAAAAACTTGCTACTAATTTATGAGCAATCATGAATCAGTTTCACAGATCTGGAAAATTGCAGTCTCCTTGAGTGAAGATGATCCATCTGTGCAGAATACCAGAGAAACATCACCTAAACTAATATCTTGTCAGAAATTTGATCCCAAAAAAATTGGTAATGTAGTTTCACATGTCATGGGATGCATTAAAGCAGTGAGATTTTCTTGGTAAACCACGGAATCATATGACAGGGTGCTCATCTATAGTTTAAATATACACTAACACTAATCAACAACCTCACCTGTCATCAGTACTAGGAGTTGGAGAGCACGGATTATGCTGAACTCAAATCATTACTTCTTTAATGAACTTAATAGTCAGTATATAGTAAAGCTCTACCATGATTTATTGTTGCCTGTGCACTTGCTTCATTAAAGCCTTAAATGTTGTGATGCAGGTCACAAAGACTGAGACCAGTTCAACTTATAGCTTCTTTCGGCCAGAGGAGTGATGGTGTCTCACCTTGCATTCCGCATTTTACCAAAAGACATATTTTCCTTTTAATCGGGAAAAGAAGGAGCAGAAATTAGGGAGATTTTAGCATCAGATCCCTGAGAAAGCCAGAGGTTCCTTGTAACCTGTGAAAAATGCAGATATTTGGAAGATTTCAGTGTGGCAAATCCAAGGAAAAGTGTCCTCTTTTCCTTTTGAGATGAGGCTTCTACTTCTTTTCAGCAGGTTTGTTATACGTTCCAGAAAATATACAAAGGAAAATACTAATGTATATGTACATTAATTACATGTAGAATTTCTGAAGATGTACTACACGAAGTTCATAATATGTAAATTAAATTTGTGCCATAAAGTTGGAAACTTGGATGCGCAGAATTTCATTATCGAGGACTCAGGAGTCAGGAGAGAAAAATGACATTTTTTGCACGCCCACAAAACATCATTTATTTATTAGAATTTTTTTTCTTCTAATCTTTCAATATTAGGTTAGTTTAGGAAAGGAATTAAGTTTTGTATTTTTTTGTTGTTGAATTATATATTAATTTTATAGATTTAATTTTTATTTTTCAATCTTCAATGCTAGCATATTTATTGGAAGTGCATATTCATATATATATATATATTTTTTTTTATAAGTTTATCATGATTAAAGTCATGAGTTTAATAAGTTAATTCAGTTGATTTGAGTTGTTTTTTTTTGTTTTTTTTTTTTAAATTTTGAGTTGGTTGAAAAATAAATTTGATATTTTTTTTAATGAGTTTTCTGATTTTATGATTCGATTACTAATTAAATTAGTTGACATGGTTTTCTAATTTTTTTTTTCTCCACTCCTTACCTTTTCCCTTGTTTTCCCCAAATCCCTCTCCTTTTCCTAAGTTTAATTCCTCCAAATGTATATAGATACCCTTCCTAAAACTTTCAATTCTCCTTTTTACCTCTTAATAGACTTGTTTTTATGGGATTTTATGGAAGAAAATTGAAGAAAAATTTGAAAATCCCTCTCCCTCTTCTCTTTTGTTGTTCCCGTTGCACTTGGCTTCCTTAGGAAGCCAAGTGGCTATTTATCCCACGGGGAAAGTCTTCACTATTACTACACTGCTGTTACAGTTTATTTTGGGAGTTTTTCGTTTAATCAAGTATCTCATTTCAATCTATTTTGATAATAGTCATACTAAAAAATTTAATCCATGAAACCTAGATTTTAAATTATCTAGCATCACCTTTAATATTTATTTACTTTTATTTTTAGGGTCTTCACAAATATTATCAAGAATAGGATGCAAAACTGTAGCTGAATCATGAGGAGCATATGATTGAAAAAAATATTGATTTTCAAAGATAAAAACTTCTCAAGAAATACAAAGTTTGTTAGAATTCGAATCATAACACACAAATCTTTTATGAAAATTACTATATGAAATAAAAGCATATCGAATAGATTGAGTAGGAAGCTTCAATGGATGGCAAGTGAAAAGAAAAAGGGAAACATAGGCAACTTCTTGTGTATCAGAACGTTTATCATTAGAACAAACGTGTATCAGGGTGCTCGTGCAGTTGCTTGTTGCATGATCATGTCATGGGACAATGGACTTGTCTCAGGATGTATATAACTGGGCATTTTGTCCTCAAAGTAGTGGTTTTGGTTTTCAGAATAGAACTAAACTATCGATAAAGCTGCTCGGCAAAGCCCTCATAAATGCTTCTTCTGCTTTGTCATTAGAATCTGTGATCGATGTTCGTAGAAAAACTTCTACGGATCTCGAACCTCCACAGCTGCTGTGATAATGGACTAGATGAGTCCTCTGGTACTGTGCTTGCAAAACGAAGTCCTCTCTATGATTCGGTGACCCTTCAATGGTTAAATTACCTGTGAAGACGTGTAGTAACCTAGCTGTTACTGTAGGGTGGCACAACCTCGTCTTCTAACTGTACTAACTGCCAGTGATTGTGAAAACCAGTGCTTTAGTTATTTTGCATGCCCGTCATTTATTTTGTGTGCCATTACGTAGAAAAAAAGAGGGTTCATAGAAAAACTATAGAAAAAAAACTATAAAAGTCGGGCGGACCTAGGCTACTGGTTTGGGTCAAAATTGCCAGCTTGGGCTTGGCAACAGGTTGAAAAACTTGCAGCCCCTTGAGCATAGCCCAAGCGGCTGGAACTTTAGCAGCTTGGTCTGAGTCCAGGCGGTTAAAATTCCAGTCGCTTGGATGTAAAAAATTGATTTATTGCTTTTAGCTACTTAAGCCAAGCCCGAGCTATGAATTTTTTTTTTGTTTCCAGCCACTTCATCTTAGCCTTAACAGTTGGATTTTGACTCCGTTTCAAATTAAAGTTTAACCTATTTTTATTAAAAAAAATTTATTTTTTATTTTAAATTAATTATTTAGTAATTTTTTATCATTTTAATATATTAATATCAAAAATAAATTTTAAAAATAAAAAAATATATTATTTTAATATATTTTAAATAAAAAAATATATTATTTTAATATATTTTTAATAAAAAAAACATTTTAAAAAATAATTTCTATCACCCTCTCAACTACATCATCATTCTCAAATACATCCGCTTAAGCTATGCCCAGTGTCTATAAAATCTGCCCGACTTTTATTTTTTTTTATGTATTTTTTTAGTTATTATCTTTAAAAATGATCATTTTCAGTTTGATTTGTTTTTATAAAAAAAAATTAACCAAATTGAATTTTTTTAAAAAAACTAAAACCAGTTTAAACCGACCGGTTTCGATTCGGTTTTTTTAGAATAAAAACCGGTTCAAATAGGTTTGGCTCGGTTTTTTCAGGTTAGCTTGATTTTTTTTTTCCGGTTTTTTTTTACCGATTTTAGTTCGGTTTGGTTTTTCGGTTTCAGGCTTATAAAACCGAACCGAACCGGTCGATTTTTTCAAAATTTTAATCAGTTTAATAGTTTTTTTTCATGGTTTAATTTTTTTAGTTATTTTTTTTAGTTTTCTCAATTTTATCATTTTTTAAACTTTTTTACTCACCTCTAGTGTTTTCCTTTTTTTTCTACATGATGGCACACAAAATAAATAACAGGCACAAGAAATAAATACATGTCTGTTAAACAATAATCGTAAAATATGATCACGTTTTCCTCACTCATTGGTTGATACCGTGACCAATTAAAGCGTTGGTTTTGCTGTAACTGACAAGCAAAACTATATAAAGAAAAACACAGAAAGGGAAACAGATTTTTTTTTTTCTTCGATGTTAATTATATGAGGTGTATATTACGCTTTCTGAAGACATGGAGAGGCAACGGACTCATTTTAATTAACAAAAGACTAAAGTGTGTGCCTAAATTATAGTAGTCAAATCTATAAAACACTATTAATTATAATAATTTCAACAATTCAATTTTTTTATTCAATTTTATGTATTTATTTTATCTTTTAATATTATGTTGTTTTGAAAATTATGTTTTATATTTTTTATATTTTTTTCTGTTAGGTTATATATTGTTCTCATTGATTTAATTTTTTTTATTTTAACGTTCAATACTAAATCTGTTGGAAGTAGGACTTCAAAATTTTTTTCTATGAATTTATCTCGATCTTATGATTTAGGTCACAAATTTAACAAGTTAATTCAGGTTGACTCAAATTGTTTTTTTAGAGTCATTTGTTCTAATTGATTTTTTTTTCGATTTCATCATTAACATTAGGTTAGTTAGAAATTAATCTTCATAATTTTTCTCTTGTTTTCTATGATATTTTCTAGATATCATGATCTAAGTCATGAGTTTAACAAGTTTACAGTTGACTCTATTTAATTTCTTTAGGTCATAATTTAATTGAATATTTTTTAAATTGAGTTTCGTAATTTTTTTTATTTGCTTTCATGGAGTTATCCCTGATTTCATGACTCAGGTCATGATAGGTTTGTCAAGTTAACCCGAGTTGACTTTGTTCATTTTTTTAATTAAATACTTTTTTTTCAATTTCACCCTCCAACAACTCAATTTTCTTTTATTATTTAGTTTTTTTCTTTTCAATTTCTTCTTTTAATGTTAGGTTGTTTGGAAATTGAACTTCATAATATTTTTTTTTTCAATTTGTTTTCTAAGGAGTTATCTTGGTCTTAAGAAATTTTTTTTTTTCTCAATTTCAATCTTCAATATTGGATCTGTTGAAAATAGAGCTTTGTAATTTTTTAAATTTTATTTTTTTAAGGTTATCCCGGTTTCATGACTCAAGTGATATGTTTAATAGGTTAGGCATGTTGACTCAAATTGTTTATTTTTTGTTTTTTTATTTTGTCCTTCAACACTGAGTTAGTTGAAAATTGAGTTTCATAATTTTTTTATTTGTTTTCTGTGCGGTTATCACAATCTTGTAATTTGAATTGTGGGTTTGGTGGATTAGCATTGGTTGACTCAAGTAGTTTTATTTTATTTTTTTATAATTTTTTTATTAATATTAGAATTGATTAGAAAATGATCTTTATAATTTATTTTGTATTTGATTTTTATAGTTCATTGTGGTCTCATTTCTTCATTGAAAGTGAGAGCACCTTGAATTCACTGTGTGAAAGTAAGAAGCCACTGAATTGGAACTTTCAAATTATTTTGACATTCATGATCTAGAATTAGTGGAGAAAGTTCATCGAGGGAAAGGGACAAATAGCAAAAGTAATATATCATTTTACAGAGCCCACATACAAGTAAAGAGAGCGATATATACCAGTTTCTTGAACAGAACTTCCATAGCTAGTTCATAAATTGTACAAGTTTTATACAGGCGACTAGTTAATTCTCTGTTTTTTTTTTTTTTTTTTTTTTGTCAGTTGAAATCTCTTAGCCAACTTTAATGTTTGGTGTATTACAATAATATTACTACAACAATATTTAATATTTCCGATCGATCAGTTAATTTGGTGACTTATTTGAATGTCGGGTTAGGTCATTCTTGACAAATTCCATCAGTAATGAAACTGTAATTAGGTAGAATGAGAGTTGGCCAACCGCCTTAGGGAAAATATTTTTATCTCTATATAACTATTGTCGATCCATTAATTTCAATATATTTTGTAATTAATTCATTGTCAATATTATATTGTGCAACATTTTTCAGGATCAGGAATTAAAATGCTGTAAGATTCATGGTTCAAAGTTTGAAGTTGTTGCCGACAAACCATGCTGTGCAATATCAATTTTCCAAACCATTGTGAGATTTTCTTCCGAAAATTAATTAGCTAATAAGTTTTGTCGAGTTAGTGCTTTGTCCTTTGCCCCTTGTCCTTTGTGGAATCAAGTATTCATCATAGATGTGTTTATTTGAGAGTTTACTACAACTACGTTGTTTTCAGTGAGCGTCAGTACTTGAAACATTTAATTCCGTTTGAATTAGAAAATCTAATAGAAAAACATTTTTTTCTTTTCAAAACTTTAAATTAAAAAAATTGAATGAAAAAGCTAAATTGATTGGTTCTTTACTTTTACATTTGTTAAAATTGAGGAAGTTTAATTTGAATTAATGGGTCTTGTTATTTTTAACGAGTTTTTTTATATTTGGTTTGATTCGGGTTAGTTTTTCTGATTTTTAAAATTTTAATTTGAAATCAAAACTGAAAAATTAATTTTCTAACAAATTTTAAAACCCAATGGATTCAGTTAATTTTAAATTGATTTTTACAAGTATTCTAAATAATTTGGTTACTTGATTAGAAATTCTTTTAGTTGATTTTTCAATTATAATAAGACGATAAAAGGGAAGGACACTTGTTGAACATTTTTTTCCCTTCCTGTTTAATATTAGACTTGTAATTAATTTATTAATTTGGTGATGGGAAAAATTTTATCGGCCGTGAACGTTTCTGACCTTATTCCTTTTTCTTCTTTTTTTGGGAGGTTGTAGTTTTTCAATCTCCCAATAAGACATGTCAAATCAGATGGTAAGATCCACGCAAGTTGCAACTTTCCTAATTGATTTGGGACGCAATGACATCAATGGAAAATGATTTGTAATCAAACTTTGATCTCTAAGTTTCAGAACATGATAAGGAAACATATAGCTTGTATCTAATTGCAGTTTGCTTATAATGTCATGAAACTAATCATAATGAGTTGTATAAAATATGAACTTACAGTAAAAAGGAAACATTGCCGGTTTAAATGTCTCGTTCTTATGATGACCAGACCTGGATCCAATTAATAATTTCCTTTCAAGTCAAACATGGATGAGGAATGTGATGAACTAGCCTCCATTGACAGCTTGTAAGCATATAGTTTCATTCATAGCTTTTGGTGAATAGATGAAGCTAGATCCGATAAAGTAAAAATATGTGTGCGTCCGCCGAAGAAGAAATTAAACTAGAGGATGTTTAGGAGGGTAATCCAATCATGCATTTTAAAACTTTTAAATTATTTTTATTTATTTTTAAATTATTTTAATGTATTAATATCAAAAAGTAGTATTTTGATGTATTTTCAAGTGAAAAATACTTTTAAAAAATAATCTTTAACGTTATCCCAAACATCTCCTAAATAAAATAGAAAATAATGGTTTATAAGTTGTTCATCTGCTATGGCTTTGAAGTTTAATTTCATTGAGTTGAGATAATTAAGTTGTGTAAGCAAGATAAATGCAGCTAATTATTAAGAAAACCAAATAGCAACTGCTTTACCATAGCAAACCATATACTGTATATATTTTACATTTCCAACCAGAAGAGAAACATATGTATAACTTGAGCCAGTCATGTAGCTAACATAAGGGGGGCTTGAGCCCATTTTAACACCCTTTGAAGTACATGACAATGCACAGATCTTGTTCATTACTGCGACAGCAGTAAAGTATGTAACTTGAAGCTTTGTCGTATCTAAGCTATCTACTTCGTTTTTTGTGAAGTAGCTGATGACTTTTAGCTATCCTTGATTATTCTACATGGCACACGTTTTATATGCACGATTGAGATAGTAAAATGCTTGCACTTTCACTAATCTCTGCTCTCTTTCTCTTCCTCTCCCTGTCTCCCTCGGCTTCCAATCTCACACCAAACAACTTCGGCCTCTCATCTTCCTCTTCTTTCTCCAAATGTGCATATTTAGCCACTAAATCAAGAAGCTCCTTGCACTTCCTCTTCATGCTAGTAAGCTCAGTGCTCAAGACCCCATTTTCTTTCTTTAGTCGTTTATTTTCATCAACCAGAGTAGTGTATTCGGATGATGATGAAGTGGATGATGATCTTTGATCTTCTTCAAACTCTTGTGTTGTGACTTGAATTGGTGCAATAGGTTGTTGCTTGCTAGACCATGCTTTTCTTCTACGAATTTGGCATAGTAACTCTCTTTCACCCTTCCGAAACATGTCATTGCAAAACTCCCACCGGCTTGTTGCAACTTTTCGGAAACCCTATTCATAAAAAATAAAAATAAAAAACACGAAAGAAACATAAGGAATCTGTTCCTCGACTTAAGGAAGGAAAAACAAACGTGCATAAACAAAATGACAAGCCTTGAAAATCATTTTATTAATTAGGAGATGAGTTCCTTACTTTAGGTCTTTAGAGATTTTAATTAATTTTAAAGAAGAAAACAAAGAAGAAATTCGAATCCGAAAACATTAGATAGGAGAATATTGTGTTAATATCATTCAAGTTATGGGCTGCTTCTTGAAAAATAATTAAAGATTAAATAAATTAATAGAAAATTTTCTAGCTCAATCATACTCATGATGGTGCTGTATAACTTTTACTGTATATTTTAGTCTACCTTTCCTTAACCTCCCTCCCTCTATGTCCTACATTTATTCCTTGTTCACCAGTTTAAATATTTGGGCAGCCTAATATATATATATATATATATATATATATATATGACGTACTTTATTTAAGTTATGTTGAACAAATCCATATTGTTTTTCCTTATAATAGAATATATATCTATTAAAATATAAATATGTAAGAACAAGCCATGAAACTTCTGAGTTCTGACTAACTCACCGTACTTGGAATTACCAAGCCCTAAAGTCCAAATTTATGAAAATTAATTACTTAATTAAAGACCAAGTCACTACAGAGCAGGTTAGGTCAGACAGGACCATTTACCTAGAAAAATATTAAAGAAAAAAAAAAACAACAAGATGATTCATTAAGAACTAACTAAACCAGAAACAAAACAAAAAAATAGATAAAATACCATGCAGATCAATAACAAAAAAAGTTACAAAATCCAATAATTAATCATGTATACATACATAAGTATTGAGTTGCCGGACAAAGCTAGAGAAATTGCTATGCTTGAAGAGCGTTGGTAAGAGATCACGAGCAAACTCTGCCGGTTGCCACACCACAAACCCAGTCCCTTCTTCGTTCCATGATATCACCTCATCGGTAGCCGGATCCTCCACCAACATGTAGGTTTTCAATAAAAATGGTGGTGGGGTTGATTTTCTAACATATTCTAATAAACCCTTGTCATTTGCCATGAAATCTTTCAAAGAAAAAGAGGATAAGAGAAGGGAAAAAAGAAGAGAGAGAGAGAGAGGTTGTTGAAAGATACAAGATTTTTAAGGAGAAGAGGCGGAGAAGAGAAGAAGGGCAGTCAAGAACTCCCAACCCCAGCAATAGAAACCCAACACGACTCCACAGTTCATGAGAAATGCAAGGGCTTTTCCCTTCTCTTTTCTCTCTCTTTTCAAGAAGAAAGAAATGGTTGAAACGTATTTTCCAAGGCTCTAAACTCTTGTTATATATAGGAGGAATAAATCATTATAACATGGTTTTATACTTTTATAGGGTGACTTTTAGTTTCATGATGTGATCAGTTCATTATATCATGCACGTTGGTCCAAATTTCACTGTTAAGGAATCCATCTTGTGGACCTTAGGATCATATCACTGATTTCTTAGTGGTTACAGTAATCGTTTGACTGGTCAATGAAAGACAACAGCAACAAAAAATTTCTATTAACGCGGCATATATATATATATATTTCAGAAAAACTAAATCTTGTTCATACTTGAGATGGTGAAAAAACTATTTCTTATCTATGTTATGCGCGTCATTTTGTGCAATGACCATGCTAATTAATTATTATTATTCATGTTTAAAAATAGTCAATTTAATTGTTTCTAATTTGTATAAACCAATAATAATGAATCTTAATTGCTAAATGTTTTTGATTAATTGTGGGTGAGATGGGTTGTGAAGGCTGTGATTGTTTAGTAAATTGGTAAAATAAGACATCAAAGTTCTTTGATATCGATCTAGGCATACGAATTTTGTATGAATACTTTGATTACAACCCTTGGATGGGTGGAGCATTCAAATGAAGGGTTGAGATTAGGGGCAAGAGGGTTGTGCCTAAATTACAAATTATAATCTCCTTATATATATATATATATATATATATATATATATATATATATATATATATATATATATATATATATATATATATATATTAGTTCCTTTAGGTGTGATGAGACTTTCCACATTCTTTATTCTCCTAGTTGGATTTCTGTCATTTGTGGGTTTCGTTATCCTAATCAATAAAGCATGATCTATATGGTTCCCCTTGTGGAATTGTTTTAGGGAAAGAAGTGACCTTTTTCTGACTTTTCGGGTTACTATTTCATATCTAAAATTTGCTACATGGGAGATGTCAATGTTACACCCAAGCGCTGCCCTCAAGAAGCTTGCTGTTTCCATTTAATATTGAGGTTAAATTAATTTTACGAGCTAATTTTTCTTTTCTTTTCTTTTTCTTAGAAAATATTTGTAAAAGCGTGAGGAAGGATAATGATAGCTGGATCATGTTTACTTTCTAGGAGTTAAAGAAGAAGAAGAAGAAGACAGATTAAGGGTCATTTTAAATCTTCTTTTTTCTCTCGAATTGTAACTTTGATTTGTAGCGAGGAAGGTTTCGGTAATTATTATGAATTCTTTGTCAACGAAAAATAGTTTTTTTTTCCTGACAAGCTTTGGTTTTGATGACAGATTACTTCTTCAAAATTAAAAGATCGAATGATAAAAATAGTTTTTTCTAGGAGATTCGAATATGGAATTCATTCCCTTACATTACCCAAGATTTGCGCGTGCATAAACGCGCCAGGGTGCGAGAGTGAAAAAAAGCGTATTGATAAAGAAAAGTGGAAATTCAAGGCATTTGGACATATAAGAAGGTTCTTATTTTGATTGGGAGGGCTGAGCTTTCTTGACTTGATAAAAAAAAATATACATATATATTTTATTTTATTTCTTAATTCTGTCCTTCAAGGTTTCCAAAAATAAAAATAAAAATGGCGACTCAAAATTGTGTGCGAGTTTTGTCACCCCGTACCCTCACCAACCACAGCTATTCCTTTCCCATTTGCTCACCTCTGGGAACTGATTAGAGTGGTGAGCTTTCTTAATTTTTTTCAGTCCCCTCTTTTAATAAATTTAATTTTTATCTTAAAAAATAAAAAATAATAATAATTTGAATCTTCCCAACTAAAATTTCTAGCTCCATCATAGCTCTAGAGTCCAGACATGTTCGAGATGGATTGCTAAGAGTTTTGCGTTGACCCTTTGGGATCAATTTTTACAAATTTTCTTTACTGTACCTTAAGAAAACAGGGGGCATGTGTTTCTAGATGTTTTTCTTTTTCTTTTTAGAGAAATATTATGGTTCTGGATACATTTGTTACTTAATGATCAGTAATTTATACGCGGAAGAATTTTTTTTTTTTTAATCATAGAATATACGAGAATTATTTATTATGGTTCAAAAAATAAAAATAGAATAGAATTGTTGATTTTGGTTGGAGTTTATGCATAATTCATTGATTTATATATGTTACAACGACAATAATTTCTTTTCTTTTCTTTTCTTTAATTATTATGGTTCAACCTCTGAAAAGGAAAATCTGTTTTTTTTTTAATAATAAAGGTTTTATCTCTCGTATTTAGGGTAATAATGTCAGTTAGCTTTACAACACGAATTAATTAATACAACAAAGAAGCATGCAACTTTTCACTACAAAAACTTGCACTTCTCACCTGCTGTACCTCCGCTTGAACACTTCCAAGCCAGTCGGTGAATAGTGTTAAAAGATAAAAATAAAAAAAATTAGTATAGAAAAAGGATCTAAAAACAAATCGATGTCAACCCAAGTTAACCTTTGAAACTTGTGATCCGAGTCATAAGACCAAGATTATTCCATCGAGAAAAATCACCGAGCCAAATTCTCAATCAACCCAATATCGAAGAATAAAATTGAAAAAAAAATTAAAAAAGAACCCAAAGCAAAAATAGCAATTAAATGAATAAGGATCAAATTTGACATAAAAATAAAATGACATGACACTTTTTAATTTTGGGTAAGCTAGCGCAAATCCTAATGAGAGGATAGAGAAAAAAAGAGAGGAAAAAACAATGTTTTCGGATCCTCGCCGTCGCCCCTTCACCTACACGTGCCACCTCTCTCGAACCTCCTCATCGTGCTGCTTCCAACGCCATTGAGGAAGCCATATACGTTGCTAGAACGCAATGGGCTTCAGTGTGTTTGGTAGTGTGGTAGCTTTTATGGTTGTGGATTGAAAAAAGTTGTTTTATAAAAAGCATTTTTTGTTGAGGTTGGTTTGATATTTATATATATTTGGTTAAAACTGTGGTTGAAATTGAAATTGAACAAAAAATAGTTTAATGTGTTTGGTTAAGAATGCTTTTCAAATTGAGGTTATAAAATAACTAAAAAAGATATATATTAATATTGATGGTTTTTAATTTAAATATTGTAAATTTAATTACTGCTATTATATTATGAAATAAATAATACTTTACATAAATTCATTTGACAAGGACTACAGTTTTCATGGTTTTTTAAGCGTGCAACAAAATCAGGTAAAATATCATTATGAACAAAATTGGGATTACGATCAAATTCTGTAAATGTTACCCCATCATACGATCTCCTTCTAATTGATGCAGTGTCATTGAATAATGTTAAACACTAGTTTTTCAAATAAAACACAATTAGAAATTAAAAATTAAAAAAAATTGATTTTTTTACTGGGTCGAACCTGGTCCAATATATTTAGGTTTGGGCTGACCCCGGTCCGACCATTAACAATGGATTCAGCCGAATTGTGCAAAAAGAGTTTTTAATTCACTTTGCACTATTCACTTTTAAGTAAGTGAATTAAAAACTCACTTAAAAGTGAACAGTGTAAAGTGAATTAAAAACTCACTTTGCACAGTTCGGCTGTAGAGTGAATTATAATTCACTCTATACTGTTCACTTTTACAAAAATAAATAGTAGAAAGTGAATTATTCACTCAGCATATAGAGACGGAACGCAGGCAATGAAGCATCAATTTTTTACTTTTGTTAAACTCGAGGCATAGCCGCAAGTATGGAGGGTTCCACCAAAAGAAATTTTTTTTTTAACTTAATCAAATATCAATATCTGTGGCATACAATCAACCTTATCCATAACCGAAGTGCCAAACGAGTACTTCATCCACAAGCTTGCTGAAATCCCTATTTTTCATAGAAGTGACAACAGTTTTTTGCTTGTAACATTAGTTGAAAGCCTTTTTTTAAGCAAACTCTCATAGTATGCAGATACTATGATAAACTTTTGCATTACTCTGTAAATAGTTTGAACAAGGTACAATTAATCTAGTTATCATAAAAAACTATAAACTAAACAAGGATTACTAGTGACTCCTAAACAAGGTCTAACAAACTCAAAAGAAAGCAATAAAAAATCTATTTACAGAAAATCCAATAATAAAAAGAGCAAAGGACCCAAGAAATTTCTAAATCTATTTTCCTCCATCCAAGACACCTATTTACCTGACTAGAGATCAATACATTAATTACTCATAGTTCATAAACGTTTATTAATTATAATAAATGTTCATATCATGAAAGATATTCATGAATGTTCATAGTTTATGAATTATTCATAAACAAATTTATTTTTATCACATAATTAATGTATATTACTTCATATACTAAGACAATTTAGGGACTAAAACAAATTACTAATTAAATAGAGACTTAATAAAAAAATATTTTTTATTAATCAAACCTACGTTCAAACTCATAAGCCCATAAATTCATTATCTAATATACAAAGTTATTTTGAATTTAAAACTTTTACTATTCAAAAGTTTATTGAGAATAATTTTTTATTTATTTTTAATTAATTTATAAAAAAGTATATTAATATCCCATATTAAAATATTCATATTGGATTACAAAGTTTCAATATGATTTCAACCTCAAATATGAGTTGCTTACTTTTAATTTGGACTTAAAAATCCATTGCGTGTTTTTATAAAATCAATTCTAACAAATTGTTAATGTGTTTTAAAACTGGGATTTCTGTGAATGATAGGGTAGAACTAACATATTCTTAACAATATATCCAAAGAAATAGAGGAACATATTCATTACCATCAACAACGTTATTGTTCATCGAAAACAATATTAAAAACTGGAAATTAATATCTAATGTATAAATTAATGCTAGTTTATATAATTATTTTCTAGTTAGAATTACTGTTGCTATTTCCAAAATGATCTATCTTTCAATATTAATCAGATCCGGAGAGTACGCACTGCCCTTACTCCAAAATTACAAGAATATTTTAAAGTCCATTGGCCTCGGGGCATGAGCTGCGGTGGCCATCCCAACAATTTCTAGAACTACTTGATTAAAAAAAAAATTATTGACTAAAAAAGTTGACTATCCCAACAATTTCAAACATTAGATTAGATATTGGGTTATGAATTAATTTTAAATAATTATATAAAGTCAAAAACTTGTTATACCAAATATTGTCAACATATTTTTTTTTTTAAAGTAATCCCAACACAGCAAGTTATCGAAGGAGATGGGAAATGATAGAAAAAAAAAATAAAAATACGTGTAATACCTGACATCTTCCTTAATTCCCCACTAAACTACTACTAAGATGATGATAGACTACCATACGAGTAGATTAATTTAAAACTAACATTCAAAGAAATGAGATTCTTCAAATTTTAAACAAATGGTTCAAGAAATCCTTTCTTTTACCATGGAATTGAAGCTTCATATATTAAAATTAATTTTCTCTTGTAATTAATTAAGTCTTCACACTTAAAATAATGCATTTTTGAGAAACTATTTTCTCGCTACCTTTTCAAACTTAAACTTTAAATAATAACATGGAACCATGCTTAAAGAAATCTAAATGAAAGGTTTTGATGATACCAGCAAAGAAAATAAGTTGAGAGATTTTTTGTGGCTTGGTGATAGTGAGGAAGAGAGAAAGCTCGGTTGAGCTTAATGAAGAGGGCTCAGTTGGGTCTGCTTGGAGGAGGGCTTGGCTAGGGTTTCTTAGAGGAGGGTTCGGTTGGCCCCAACATTTCTCTCCCCTCTCTAAGCCTCGGTTGGGCCTTTTCCCCTTTCCTTCTTCATCTTCCTCCTCTTTCCCCTCCCCTCTTGACCTCGGTTGGTCCGGTGAAGGTTCGGTTGGGCAGTTTGGCCTCGGTTGGACCTACCTCCCTTTATTTCTTGCACCATCCCTTTCCTTGTTGCTTATGCGAATATTCACGTACTTGGTTTTCATATAATGTTTTTTTTTTGTTTCATTCATTTTGGTAATAGTGGGGACACTGTTCTCTTGGAAGCAATTAGATGCATGCATTAGTAGCATAGAATGGGAACTCCTCAACTTAACCTGTGGTTGATTTGAAAAAAAATTCATTTTTCAATTGGGACATCCGATAAAACTTTCTTGATTTTAAAACTTTGATTAGATCTTTGATTAGTTATTTTTTTTATTTTATTTCTTGACCCATTCCATTTGCTCTAGTTAATTTTCAATCCATTTATGACTTTTTAGTCTTGTAAAGTTTCTAACCAAAAATCATAATTGATAAACTTATAAAAAATCTAGAACTTTGAAAAACTGAAGATTTGGAACCTAACTTAGACTAAGTTTTTAGTTAAATTAAATAAGACATTAACCCAACAAAACCTAATTAACCCAATAAAACATGATAAAAAAAATCAAAAAAATACCATTGGAATAAAAAAAATTTAAAACATGTATTTAGAGGTTTTTTGTTCTTTTCACTTTCAGTTCTGTTGTAATTAATAATAGGTTCATCAAGGCCATTTTTATCTTTTAATAAGGATTAAATAGTAATAATGAAAGGTCAGTGCCCACATCTTTTTGTTAGTGCATGCGATGCCTCGTGCCTGTCTTGCTTCCCTTCTTTTGAATTGAATGGATTTCCTCTTGGTGGTATGAAATGCCCTTTCTCCATGTCGTTGGAAGCATCATCACTTCCTCTCTTTTTTTGGTGAGATGTGTGTCTGTTGACGTAGAGTGATTTGTAGCCAGTTGACCCTTTTTTTTCCCTTTATCCTTCCCTGAAAATTACAAGTTGGTCCTTTTTGTTGTTAATATTTCAACTTCAATCCTTATTCTTTCGATTTCTATTTTATTCTTGGCTCTTTTATAAAAGTTTGACTATTTTCAATTTAGTCCCTTGATTTCAATTTATCATGTATTATTTTTTTTAATTTGGTCCTTATTCTTTTGATTTTTTTTTCTTTGGCTTATTTGTAAAAGTTGTATTGGTTTCTAATTTCATTCTTCAATCTAAGTTTATGATGAATTATTATTTCCGATTTGGTCCTTATTCTTTTGATTTTTTTCCTTTTGTTAATGTTATTTTTCTTTTTAATTACCATCAAATAGAAATTTTTTTAGGTCCCTTCTAATTTATATTTTGATTTTGATTTTCACCTTGATTATTTTAATTGTTATTTTTTTTATTTTAAATCCTTTTGTGTGATTGATTTTTTCCTGATTTATCCTTTAAAGTTTGATTTGTTGAGGATTGAGTTTCGTGGTTTTTCAATGTATACTCCTTCCAGTCTAATGACCAAGGTCACAAACTTGAAAAGCTAATGCGATTCAATATTTTTGTTTTTACTTATTTTCTTTTTTGATCTTATCGTTCAAGATTTCTTGTTTTTTTTAAAAAAGAAATTGGCTTTGTGGTTTTCTTGAATTTATTTTCTATTTGATTATCATGAACTTATAACCTAGGCTACGAGTTTTTCAAGTTAACCTGAGTTGATTTGCCTCATATTAAGTATGTTATATGTGTATTATATTACCCTAGATTGACTCAGGCCCCCCTCCTTGTCCAAATTCTTTGTACTTTCAAGGTTTTTTTTCCCAGACAATCATGATTTATATTAAAACAAAACCCACGGGCTTTATAGGTTAACTTTAGTTATTATGCGGGTTACATAAATATCACGATACCTTAGGTTTACTAGGACCAGTTTTATCTATTTTTTTTTTAATTTTGTACTTCTAATGTTTTTTTTTCTAGACGATATTGATCTTTTTTTAAGAGAATATTTTTTTGATAATTTACTATTGTTATCTATTTTTTTATCGTTTAATTAAAATAAAATTAATTTATTAAACGCTGTCATGACTATAGCACAAGTAATTAGTTTTTTTTTTTCTTTAAAACACGTCTCATGACATTTAGACATTATTTTTAACAAGTAAAAACATACAAACTCATGGCATAGCATTTTTAATTTGTCGATTTAGGTCCTTATGGCTTAGGATCAAAACCATGCATATATTTTTAGCTTGTTAGGTAAAAAGATATGCTTCCTTTTTTTACTTCGTGGATTCTAGCTAATATCTAAAAAAAGTTAAATGTATTTTTCTTAATACATTTAAACCAATATGGAGGATGCATCTTTAAAACATTTGAAAAGGGGATTTAATCTCAGTTAAGATACAAGATAGCTCGAGGATACAACTTAACGTAAAACAAAAAATACATAAGCTTTAAGCCATTTGAAGAAGTTAATGAATCTAATCGAACAAGATTAAAGATGAAAATTCAACTATGAAAATTATATGTTTAGAACACTAAAAATCGCGTTAACTCTTCAAGTTTGAGTACTTTACTTAATAATTCAGTTGAACTAGCTTCAGCAACTCCCACTAGTAAACACAACTAAAATAAAATCTTGAAGACATGTATACAAGCTAAGACAAAGGAGATGCAAGACCCTCTTGAGCAGATAATGGATGGAGAGGTTGGTTTCTCCTTGAGGAGCCATATTTTTCCTTCCTGAACGAAGGTCTCAAGGCAAGGGCTTTCAAAGTTCTTTTCGCACAAAACCTTTTCAGCATCAACACTAATCTCTGTTTGTATTTTAGTATTGATAAAAATAATAGTTTGTGACAAAGTAACAACAGCAAGAGAGCAGCCAAATCCCACCACTTCGAATAGTTCACACGAACACCAAAAAAATCATGAAGGATTTGCTTGCCATGGATTTTAGGCTCTCCTTGAACGAAAGGTTCGAACTCAAGCCCAAGCATGTCATTTTTGAATTGACCCTGTTTCCAATTGGCATGATAAATTTATTACATGTCAATAGTTTGGCAATACAAATCAATGCACACAGCAGAACGTGCGAGATTATCTGAAACTTCTATGCAAGTCTATGGGTTAGAGGTTGCAAAGGGAAGAATTGACATGCAAAATTGCTTTTTAAGTGAGGCAATACCGATGTGAGCAGTGTTGAAGTTCATAGCTAGATAGACTTGGAAACTGAACTGGAAAGACTTTACCTGAACAGCCCATGAAGTGAAACTGATATAGGCCATTGGGTAGCGCCAAAAGAACTTGGGAAGATCAGGCAGTGGCCTATAGAGTCCAGATGCCATCGACAAAAACATCTACGTTGGCAGATAAATCATATAATCTATCAGCTTCTTTTAGAGCTAGCATAAAAATAATGAGAATTGAGAAACGGTGGCTAAGAATTTTTGCTTACAACTGCAAAAGCTGAAACTCCTATACCCATCAGAAAGTTCGGGACAAGCAGCGCAACAATCATTGCCACACTTTCCATAATGGCAAAGCAGAAGAAGAAATTCATACAGAGATAGCAATAGTGGGAAAATCCCAGATGAAATTTCACCATGTAAAATACTATTGTACCAGAAGAAAGAGACATGATCACTAAGAAAATGAATGATGCGAAGAAGTTAGAAAGAATAAACACAACCTCTCCATAGTGCCCGTTGAGTAATTCATGGTAGGATACCTTCCATTCTTCTAAAAAAGAGGGTAATCCTCCAACAGACAAGCAAATCAAGAAGTCATAAACGTATGTGTAGCATTTTGCTCTTGTGACGAATGCTGAGTTTGACAAGCCAACATCAAAGTACATAATTCCAGCACCTAGTGATATTAGAATATAGAATAAGGTCCGTACCCAAAAATACCCCAAGTCTCTAATCATGTTCACGAAAGAACGAATAGTCAGTGTGTAGAGCTGCTTCCACCAATTGTTTCTGCTCTCAATCAATCCACTCATAAGCTCTTCCTACAATCATCTAATTTTTTATTAGTCAAAGGGGTTGGTTGCACTTCTTGATTCTATGGAAGAGTGGTGTTCTTTTGAAGGTTTATTTAGCGAGAAGTCGCAAGACTCGTAACAGCTCGTGCTGAAGAAGTTACTTGCAGGCAAAGATTGTAAGATAAGATAATCAAGAATGAAGAAAGGTATCTTGAGTGTAAACTACTTACATTAATGAGTGCAATTTGTCGGATTTTTTTTCTTGTGTTTATGGAATACTCAGAACTCCTGTATTTTTCAATAAGCTTTGCTTTGATGTCTTCTGTAGTAAAACTTGTTTCAAAATTTGATGGCACTGAGACTGCCTGCATTATTACACAAGGATCAATTAACAACAAGATAGGCTGGAAAGGAAACAGAACAAGTTGTTTACAGAAGAAGTAAGCATGCATGTCTACGTACAGAATCTCTCAGCGATCGCAGCAGAGTTGAGGCCATCTTGTCAAAGTCTGAATTTATACATCGAAGGAAGTGATCTGAAGGATTTCTTCTTGTCGGACAAGGAAATCCTGCTTCAGCAAAGAACTGCATGATGACCAGATTATAAAATTAGCACTCAATCACTCATTTTAACAGTTTCTGCCATTTCTATCTATCATCAAATCCTACTTACCTTAACAGCTAGCTTTGCTTCCCCAAAATAGATAGTCTCTCCACTTGAGAGGAGGCACAAGTCATCAAACAAATCAAAGATATAACTACTTGGTTGGTGAATAGAGCAAACAACTATTCTTCCATCAAGAGCAATATTCTTTAGAGCATGAATGACAAATAATGCTGAAGCACTATCTAGTCCACTGGTGGGTTCATCAAGAAACAAGACATAAGGCTGTGTTAATATTTCAAGACTAATGCTTAGTCGCCTCTTTTCGCCACCGCTTAAGCCTCTCAAATGCCAGTTCCCAACCTTATTGTCAGCACAATCCTGAAGTCCCATCTTCATGACTGTGTTTTCTATTACAGAATTGATTTCATCTTTGGTCATTGTACTAGGTAGCCTCAAATGAGCAGAGTACGTGAGAGTTTCCTTGACAGTAAGGGTTCCGAAGAGGAAATCTTCTTGAGTAGTATAAGACTGCAAGTTTAGTTCGATCGTAAACGAAGAAAAAATATAAAGCATAATTTTTTGGTGACAATAAAGAAATATGGGGGGAAATGTATTGAAAAAGAGGACAAATTTGAAGTGCTAAAACAAACAAGGGCTTTTATGAATTTTCTATGTAAAAAGCAAGGCTGCCAATTGGCCCCTTCTCTAATGAAAATTTGCCCTTGTGCTCAATGGTTATGCTAATTCTCTAATGAAAACAGTGCTTTTAACCCTGTAAAGATTGTTTATTTTGCCAACAAAGAACATAAATACAGAAAATTCAGATTTTCAATCTAGCGACATGTTTCAAAAGGGTCGAAGATTGGATTCCTCTCTTTTCTTGTACTGCCTATTTCGTATATTTTCCTCTTTGTACTTTATATATTTTCCAGCCACTTATATACAGCATGTCATTCTATTTAAATAAATTTTTTTCCATAATTGATGATTGACATAATAATGCTTACAATACTTCCGTTGCCGATCTTTCTCTGCTTCCCATTCAACAAAACATTGCCTGACATTATTACATTTGAAGACAGCCTCCCTGTGTTGAGGATCAAGGAAATCAAAGGTCATTTCCTCTCATGTATTCAACTATTAAAATAACAACAACAAAAAAGAAAAAAGAAAAATATGCATATAATTAAATTTAAAACTTCTCATATCTTCTCAATAAAAAAAAATATAGTTAATATAATCTTAGGATAATTTGCAATTAGTTTATAGTTATATTATTTTTCATGCAGTTTTTTTTCTTTGAAATTTGAAATATTAGTACTTTAGAACTCGTTTTATACACTTGGCTTGAGAGGGCAATAAAGAAAGAAAAGAAACACTTCCTAAAGCTGCTATAACCTACTCCCTGCCAACAGAGTTAGGCAAAAAATTTATAATAGAGGGGTCAAACAAAAAAAAAACCTTTTATCTCTTAGACCTATTTTTCTCTTTTGCTGTGCAAGCCATCCAAAACAAGGGTAAGAAGATAAAATAGAATTAAACAGAAGCAGCAAGAGGTAGCGGCAAGGGGATGTAGCTCAGATGGTAGAGCGCTCGCTTAGCATGCGAGAGGTACGGGGATCGATACCCCGCATCTCCACTCTCTCTACCTTTTACTTTTTTGCGAAAAGATAAATAATTTGAAAACTATTTGAAAACATGCTATATAGATCATTAATTAATCTTTCTATTATAAACTTAAGGAGGATTTTACAAAGCAAATATTAAAAGTTAATGAGAAGCATGCGTGCATGCATGCATGGAGGGAGGAGGGGGAGAGGTACCAGCTAATGCATCAAGCAAGGTGGATTTTCCTGAGCCAGAAGGACCCATAATAGCCATGATCCGATCAGGTAAAGCATAACCACTTTGCCGATTTAGCAACTTCCTAGTTGCACCTTTTCCTAAGTTCTTAGCCACCACTGCCGTTACATCTTCCCATACCAGATATATTGCTTTCTTTTCTCTCATCACAGTACTGGACTCCGACTGCTCTAATTCATTCTCAGTACTCTCTTCTACCTTCATCTCTACAATAGACATTAATTAATGTTGTTCATAGCCAGTTTGAGGCTGTGCATTTTTATTTGTGCAAAGCACTGGCCCTAATATATATATCGTCAAAAGTCCCTAAAAAGCGAATATATAAATTAATCAATATCCAGCCGTCTGTTACAGTAATAAATCTAGTTTTCTGAAAGGAAAAAAACTGCTAGCAGATGAAGACCAACATGGAGTAAGAGACATGGGAGTAAAGAGAGGGCCAGTACTATAATTTTCAGGGTCCCTTTGAATTAATTTGTAGTATTATTTACCCTACTTTGAAAGAAAATATATAGTCCTAGAAGTATGCTCCTAAGAGTAGATTTAAACCTTGTTTTAAGAAAATTTCAAAACTAATGGTTATGCATGTATCATAAGAATCCATTTATAATTTTTCTTTTTCTTTTAGAACACTTAATATTCAAGATATCCAACATTATTTTATTGAATCGAAGGAAAAGAAACTGGTAACAATTGCAAATACTACGAGTTGAGTTTTGGGTGTTGCACTATCCCAACGCATTCCCTTGTCTTGAAAAGGAATTGGCAAAAATCGATACATAACTTCCAACAAAGAATTGATGATTGAAAAGAAAAACATATACATATACATACATATACTGATACATATATATATATATATATATATATATATATATATATATATATATATATATATATCATCTGGAGACACTTGTTTCAAATCCAACCAAAGAAAAATACCACACATCGTAGATTTTGTTAATGGAAGGATCGATCACTATCTCAACCAGGACTCAATAAACGTGGAAGACGACATACCACTAACAAGTAATAAATACGATGAGAATTCAGGTAGATCATATGAATGTATCTATATCTAATTTGCACCGTTGCCAATTTACACACGCATATCGAACACTTAATGAGGGGGGACTGCGTTTTATATAGCTGAAAGAGTGGGGCCAAACTCAAGCATTCACTTGTCAAACATTTCACAAGACGGGCCGAACCGACAACCTCAACTCTCATATATCTTAAACAAAAGAAAGATTTCAAAACAATCGGTTCTCGATCCAGTTTATTTTTGTAATTTAAAAATGTTTTTAAAAGTTTTTTTTGTTTAAATTATTTTTTTAATTTTTAGATTGTTTTGATATACTAATATAAAAATATATTTAAAAAAATAAAAAAAAATTATTTCAATATTTTTTTAATTAAAAACATTTTAAAAAGCTATCATTAATTACTACACTACCAAATTTTTTTAGTGTTTATTTTATTTTTGTCGGTAATAAAAATAGATACTGTATAAAAACAAAGAAAAGTAGTTCTTGTATCAATGATTTTTGGAGGCTCATCAAGGTGCTAAATGGATTTGCTTCTTACACTATCATATTAATATTTTGCACTAATTTGGATTTGTTAAAATAATTAATATCAAATACAAAAAAAAGCTAAAATTCTAATTGATCGGTATATTATGAGTGCTTAATCTTAATCTAAATACAAATAAAGTATATATAGGTTAAACTGAAAGTACTATTTTACCATTAATAAATAAGACTACATAAATATTATTTACCAATATTTTATACCCTTTATTATTTTTCATTATTTATTATAGAGTTTAATCATGTACATATATAGTTTTCACGCATTAATATTACGTCTCATCTCTTTCGAGCATTAAGCACGCTACAACAGATAGGTTTCCCCAACGAAACAAGTAGTTGCATCGGGAAGATCCTTCCCGACAAAAAGTCATCTGAGACTGAAACCAAGTATATATAACACGCGCAGGCTATGCATCCACATCCGATCTAGTATAATATTGACAAAAAATGGATTTTGTTATTGTTTAATTTTTTTCTATTAAATGAACAATATTAACTTCATCATTTAGTTCTGATCGGTTTTGGTTTGATTTTATATAATATATTTTCTTTCTTTAATTAATAATATTTTTTATTTGATTTATGCTTCCAAATAACAATTAAAGACATTTTGGATTCAAAAAGAGATTTTTTAAAAAAATTATTTAAATTCTTAGATGATCTCTATAATCTTAAATTACCTCTAGGGGTTTTATTCTTAATAAATAACCATGTATCTTCCTTTGAAAGAAGTTGATTATGAACCTAAAATTTGAAGGATTCATGAGTTAGTATGACTATTGTCTTTTTATAAAGATGAAAGACGAGTGTACTTTTATATTTGTGATATTTTAAATTTTTTTATACTCAAAATAATATATATTAAATAAATATAAAATATTAAAGATATGTGTGGAGTCCTAATTTTTTTTTTCAAAAAAGTGTTAAGCTTTGAACACATTGAGGTTGCGTTTGTTTTGCAACTATTTTTGCGTTTGCAGTGCAACAAACACAGCAAAGTGTTTGGTAACAAACCAAACTGCGTTTTGTACTACGCGGCTCACTAAAAAATTGAGTTTGAAACGCAGTTTTTGTGAAGTAGTTTATACATGCTCTTTTAAGTGAATTTCGTAAAACGCTGTTTGTTTTTTGTTTTCAAAAGCGTTTTTGAAAAAAAATTAATTTTTTTATTTATTTTTTTCTTTACTTCAAATGATATATTTTTTATGTTTTCAAATCATTTTGATGCACTGATATCAAAAATAAGTTTTTTTAAATAATTATTTTGATGCATTTTCAAGTAAAAAACACTTTGAAAAGCAACTGCAATCACGCTTCTAAACACAACCACCAAACTTTTATACATATTTTTTGCTACACATAAACTTGAACCATATTTTTTTACCAAACACGTATCTAAAACCAACTAACCACACTTTTTTTTAATTTATTTTTTTAAAAAAACCACAACCACAAAAGCCACCTAATAAACAAACATGCTCTAAGCTTAACACTTGGATTTATAGTTTCAAAAGTATTTTTAAAATAAAATATAATTTTTTTATATTTTTAAATTATTTTGATATACTAATATCAAAAATAATTTTAAAAAATAAAAATATATATTATTTTAATATATTTTTAAACAAAAAAATATTTTAAAAAATAATTAATACAACACCTTCAAACAACACCAGCACCCCAGTAAATTGTATCCAGCATAACATGGGAGCTGGCAAGCCCAGCACGCAAATTAATGGGCGTTGCCTGGCGCCCAGCGGGTAGATAATGGGGCGCCATCACCCCAATTATTTGGGCGTGTGCTGGTGTGGCCAGCACCTCCTAACCTTAGGTCTGTTTTACTTGGTGAAGGTTTTTGAGCTCGTTTTTAAGGAGGTATTTTGTAGGGTCAAATATCTCCGCTTAGGCTTTCTAGTGTGATAAGAATGAAACATTTTTGGCGTACAATAGGAAAGTGCTTGAGTTTATGAATTGATAGTAATTGTAGGATTATATTTTATTTTTATTCTTTTTTAAAAAAATAAAAATAGAAGAGTTTTGAATTTAAAATCTTTTCAAGGAAAGGGTTTTAGGAGTACCCGTTGAATTGCAGGTTTACTGGCTTGTAACTATGATGTCGTGTCTAGTAATATCAAGTTTTTATTTTTCTATTTAAACCTATATAATTATGTTGGGAGAATTTTGAATTTAACATTGAACTGCAGATTTTGAATTTAAACCTTTTTGCTATGAATTTGATTAAAAAAATAATCAAGATTTGAAAGTTATTCTTACATCATGCTACAATTATGTTGGGAGGATTTTGACAAGTAAAAACTGTTAGGAATTTTTAGCATGAAAATGATCCTAAATTCATTCTGCATTTTTATTGTCGTCCAATAATGGCTGTTTGCTGCTAAATTGAAGCGTGCAAACTTTTGAGCGTACATTGAAAGAAATTAACTGAAAGCTCTCTTAATCTTACTGAAACAACTAGACTTGTGGTTGGTAAACTAAGGTATTGGAGACCTGAGACCTTCTTGAGAAGATAATGGACGCTGAGGATGGTGTCTCTTCGAGGAAGAAAGTACTTCTCCCGCTTTCGAAACTCTCCTTGCTAGGTGTTGGACAGTTCTATTGGCATGGAGTCTGGGAAATTTTGAAGCTATCCTATCCTTGTACTTAAGTACCATGTACAAGACTAGTCGATGGGTTAGTAATAGGAATAACAGTGCAGTCAAATCCCACCATTTGGAATGACTCAGGGGAATTCCGAAAACTGTTTGTAGGACTGTTTCTCCCTTCACCTTTGAGTTTCCTGGTAGCAAAGGATCAAACTCGAGCCCAATCATTTCGTTCTTGTACTCACCCTATGTTTTCAGTAAGGTTTTTGAATCAGCCTGAAGGTTTGCAGTTCAGGGATAAATTATTACAACTCTGAAAATGTACCTGGATTGCCCATGTCGCGAAACTGATGTAGGAGACTGGGTAACGCCAGAAGAATTTTGGAAGATCTGGTACAGGTCTGAAGATCTCAGATGCCATCATCATAAAGACCTACAGAAAAGCATTTGTTTTTATTACTCCATTATCTAACAAATTAAACTTTTGGAATCAATCACTTTAATGCTGAAAGTGTGAACTTCACTTACAATTACACCGGTTCCAATACCAATGCCCATCAAGACATTAGGCACCAGAGATGCAACAATCATCATACAAGTTTCTATGACAGAGAGACAGCAAAAGAGATTGATGCAGAAAAAGGCATAGTGAGGAAATCCTGGATGAAATTTCACCATGTAATAGATTATTGTTCCTGAAAGAAGAGATATGGCAAGCAAGAATGGGAATGATGAGAAGAAGTTCGACAGCACAAGCACAGCCTCTCCGTAATCTCCACCCAACCTTTCTCGACGAAACACCTGAAATGTAGAGCGAAGATAAACAATGACGAAGAAAGCTTAGTTGAAGGCACTCCTGTATTGAATCAACAGCTTAGACGTTTACCTTCATTTCTTCAATGAAAAATGGTAAACCTCCACAGGACAAACAAATCATGAAGCCATAAACAAAACACACACACTTTGCTCTTTCCAAAATCGTTTCACGATCCGTTCCACTGTTGAAAAAGAGGACACCAATGCTTATTGATATTAAGACATAGAGAACCATCCTCAGCCAATAATAGCCTATGTCTCTGTGCATATTAACAAAAGATCGGCGTGTCAGCGTAGAAAGTTGCTTCCAAGAGCTAGCATTGATTCTCTTGTTCGGTTCAATGGCAGGTTCTTCCTGTATTGCAGTGAACATTCAATAAACCAATGGCTTGATACAAAATGATGAGGCCGCTATGCTCAAAACCAAAAATCTGAACGCCAAACGGCCTTTCAGGGTTAAAAGTGCCTGGGAAGAGATAAGAGATAGAAGTGTCGGGGTTGATTGGCATAAAATTCTATGGAACTCTCTCAATATTTCTAAACATCGCTTTACAGCTTGGTTGATAATCCTCAGTAGACTTTCATTCAAAGACAAGCAGATTAGAATGGGGAGAGTTATCGACCATATTTGCGTGTAGCGTATATACACCCGGCAGACGAGTGCAGGGATCACCTGTTCTTTGACTGCTAGTTTACAAAGACAGTTCGGGGTGAGATTATACAAAACTGTATATCCTAAGTATATTCTGGTGTGCACGGCTCTATCTTTTATGGAAAGAGAGAAACAACAGGTGGCACTCTAAACAATCATCATCGACAGATAATAAATCTATTTTGTTTGATGTTTGCTACAATTGGGAGTTAGTTTAAATGTCTGTAGTAGCTAGGGAGACAGTTCATTATAAAGAATTTGCTTTGTAGTAGGGATTCGCTCCTAAATTTCTGTTTCCTTGATAAATGATATTCATTCATTCTTCAAAATAAATAAATAAAAATAAAAATCCGAAGACAAATTAAGATACGCCAAAGTTAATGAAACCAGTTACTGAGATTTCTTGAATTCTTCTTCTTGTATTAATTGAAAACTCAGAACACTTGTACTTCTCAATAAGTGTTTCTCTGATCTCCGCAGTTTTCATCTTTACCGAATAACTTGACGATTCTGGGATTGCCTGTAAGGAACCATAAAAGAAGGAAAACATAAAGCTATCCTGTACAGGATCAATAGAAACAGCTTTGAATAATCAACAAATTCTGACTTTAAACTTGCAGATGTTCTGATATCGCAAAAGAGCTTCGGCAATGATATCAAAGTCCAAATTTATACAACGCAGGAAGTGATCAGAAGGATTTCTTTTTGTTGGACAAGGGAATCCGGCTTCAGCGAAAAACTGTTTTAATAGATAGTATAAAATCAGTGCTTTTTCAAAAAGTTCCTGTCAGGGTTTTAACATAAAACTTGTATTCATGTACCTTCACTGCCATTTTCGCTTCTCCGAAATAGACAGTTTCTCCTCCTGAGAGAAGCAGCAAATCATCTAAAAGATTGAAAACATCGCTACTTGGCTGATGAATGGAAAAAATGACAATCTTTCCATCATAAGCAATGTTGCTAAGAGCTCTTATCACAAAGAAAGCTGAAGCACTATCCAGGCCAGTAGTAGGCTCATCAAGGAGCATAATATGTGGACGTGTTAAAATTTCAACACTAATGCTAAGTCTCTTCTTTTCACCAGTGCTTATGCCCCTTAAATGCCAATTTCCAATCTTAGAATCAGCGCAATCTTGAAGACCCATCTCCATTATTGTGTTGTCAACAACACTATCTATCTCCTCTTTAGTCATTTTCCGAGGAAGCCTCAAGTGAGCCGAGTAAGTAATTGTCTCTCTGACTGTGAGGGTTCCCAAGAAAAAATCTTCTTGAGTAACATAAGACTGAAATTTGGAGAAACATATACCAGGTAAGATGGTAAAGAGTATTTAGCAGTCCTTTCAATATTTGCTGTAAACAGGAAGAAACAAAGTAAGACCTGAAGAAGTGACCCAAGTTAGAGGTACTTCTAACTCGTATTTTTCGACAGTACAAACTTACAATATCTCTGCAGTCTATGCTGCTTCTCTTGGCATTGATAAGGACTTTTCCACTCATTTTAACATTTGACGAAAGTCTTCCTGTTTATGGGATCAAGAAATAGAATCAGAACAGAATCATAACTCATGTATAGTTTGAACATGCAGAACCATTAACTACAAGTTGCAATATGTTCATTAACCATCCACAAATTATTTTTAAAAAATATGTTCTTGAAAGGTTGATGAGGAGAGACTTATACCAGCCAATGAGTCAAGTAGCGTGGATTTGCCGGACCCAGAAGGTCCCATGATAGCCATGATATGGCCTGGTTCAGCATAACCACTAAGATTACTTAGCAATTTCCTCGTCGAACCACTCGTGATCATGCTAGGTAGCTCCACCGTGAGATTTTCCCATACCAAGCACATTGTTTTGTCTTCTTCAGTTACTTGAATGCAATTTTAAACTTCCAACGTTTGCTTTCACCCAAATCTCAATGACTTTCTATCCTCGATTTTCTGAAATAGAAAATACCACCAAAAAATATTCCCCTAATTGGCATTGATAAGGGCGTTTCCACTCATTTCATTATATCGCTTTTATGCTGGTGAGAAACCAAAAAAAGCAAGTGGCCCCATCTGGGATCATACTAAATTCAAGTAGGTAAACTTTAGTGTTTTTTCTAAAAAAAAAATAAAATTAACGGTCAGTGTAAATATTTTTTTGTTGTTGTTGTTGCATCAGATCCACTAGCACAACATTTTTTTCCTTGATGCTTGTCCATGAGTGTAGGTTTACTCAAAATAGGGTAAAGTAATGTATATTTCAACTCTTACCTCTAAGAGGCATTTTATAATATTAAAATATAGTCGTCAACTAGCATAATTGATCCAATAATAAATATTTTGATTCTATGGTAATTACAGTTACAATCTCCTAACTCGAGTTAACAATCCCTCTTAAAAAAAGAGAGCATATATATTACTTATGTTTAACTTAACAAGTGAGTCATTAAAGACTTCATCAGCAATAACCTTGGCCACAAGATTATCTAACTATTATGTGAAAGTTTAAATATTCTTTTCAAATTTCTCATACATGAAATTGCAATCAATCTCTACATGTTTAGTTTAGTCATATTATATCAGATTTTCATGAGCTTGATAATTAACTGATTATCACAATATAATTTTATATCACCTTTAGAAGAAAAACCAAGCTCCCACATAAGTTATTTTAGCCATTAAAGTTCTTAAATCCCTTTTGCCACTGCTCTATATTTATTCTCTACACTAATAATTAATGAAACAACCTTATTTTTTTTACTCTTCCAAATAACTAGATTACCTCTGAGCCTAGTTTTTTTTATTGTCATCTTTCTTACTCTAATGAAACACAATATTCAATAACAACTACATGGTTATGCTTAGAAAACATAAAATCTTTTCTTAATTGGTGCCAACTTTAAATACCACAAGATCCTAACAACAGCATTTGTATGAACTTCACTTGAATTATGCATAAACTTGATTAGAAAGTGTCTCAAGTATCTTATAAGTTAATCAATCAACCCATAAATATTTAATATTTCTCAAGTTTATAATTTTGCTCTATAGGTGTATCAATAAACTGATAACTAAGTATACTAGTTTCTTTAAATATATTTGTATCAAAGAACCATTTTAACTCAATAACTTAAACTATTATGTGAGGTTTTAAGATATGATTTATATTATTCTCTAACAATTCAAAACAAATTTTCATTGTGACAAAAATATTCCTTTCTTAAACCTAATAACTTCAATATTAAAAAAAAAATATACTTTAAACCTCGGTTGAAAATAATGTGACTTTTCAATCTAGTCATCTCATCGATATCATGACCAGAAACAATCACGTAATCCATATAACATTTTATCTTTTAAAAATTAATATATGCTTTGTGTTGATTTGAGTGTAATCACGTTTCTTCATAGCTAGTAGAAATCTTTCAAATTATACTCTTGGTGAATGTTTTAAACCATACAATATCTTCTTTAGCTCACGTACCAAATTAACTTGTATTACCAAAAGCGTTGTACCTAAGTGTCATATCCATATAAAATTCTTCAGACAAATGATCTTCATATAAAAAAAGTATTTTTTACAGCATGTTGTTGTATGGGCAATCAAAATTTGTGGCGACAAATAATAAAAGTTGAACAGTATTTAACTTTTTTTATGAGGGCAACGGGCTCCTAATAATCAATACCATAAAATTGAATAAAGCTACAAGCAACTAACCTTACTTTGTACAAATGAATGCTACCATCTGGTTTGTATTATTATAAATACACATTTACAGTGCTCGCATCTCTTTAGTCATGGATTTTGGCAATAGGTTTTTTTCCTTATGGCAAGGTCACAATATCCCTTGTTTGATTCTTTTAAAGTTCTCACGTCTCCTTAGTCATGGATTTTGTCTATTTAGGATAATTCAGAGCTTCTTGTACACTTCTGGAAATGGACATAATTAACATTTGATTCATAAAACTTTGAATAGCATAAGGTAGTTGCAGTAAAATACCTCTCATAATAAGCAATATGATATTTCATAGTCTTTGAGCTTTAGGAAAATAACTCTCATGTAGTTTTCTCTCTCTCTCTCTCTCACACACACACATATACATATATATAGAAACCAAATTTATTAAACTTAATCAATTTAATGACCCGAGTCTTTAATTTCTTTGATTTATTTGGAAATTTTAGTGTTACCTGAATCTTTTTTTTTTTAGGTTAAAAAATTTATCTTGTCATAAAGTGTTGCGTTGATTACTGATATAGGTTTACTCAAGTTATTTTTTTTATTATTTTTTTCACCTTTTGCTTTTAATTTTTTGTTCGTTGTAATTAGACTTTTTATTTTGTTTTGCCGTGAGGTCTGTAATTTTATTACTATCTCATACCAGCATTACGTGTTTCATGGAGTGAGTCAAAAGGAATTTTGGAAGGTCTGGTACAGGTGTGAAGGTTTCAGATGCCATCATCATAAAGACATTAAATGAAATTAAATTTTAATTAATTTATTCTGCTAGAGGTCTGGTATAGGTATGGGTTTTCATTACTCCATTATCTAACAAATTAAAATTTTGGAATCAATCACTTTAATGCTGAAATTGTGAACTTCAATTACAATTACACAGGTTCGAATACCCATGCCCATCAAGACATCAGGCACCAGAGATGCAACAATCATCATACAAGTTTCCATGACAGAGAGGCAGCAAAAGATACTGATGCAGAAAAAGGCATGGCGAGGAAATCCTGGATGAAATTTCACCATTTTACAGATTATTATTTCTCAAACAAGAGATTGTTAGGTTCCCAGTATCTTCATAGACATCATACACACAGTTACAAATTATAAAACAAAATTATTCATAAGTTTTTAGAATCCCTTTACATAAATTTTAAGTTGTTTAGGGATGTATTATCTAAAAATCCGATCTTCTTCAACTTTAAATAATTTCTTAAAGGTTGAATTATCACAAATCACAAGTTATCTAATTATTCAGTTTTTAAATGTAATTCTCACACAAGCTACATGTGAAAAATCTCATAAATTCTTATTTAAGAGAAAGAGATTGTTATATCTAGATTGTTAGCTTTAATTTTGTGTTTACGTAATTTATACAGACAACCACTCCTCTTTCTTTTTATTTATAAAATAATAGATTTGGCTTTATATTTATAGGGAATTAAAAACTCTATAAATAGCAAAATATCTATTTTTTCCTTAAATAATATTTATATATTATTGAAGGATAATTTTAAAAATTTAATTAATTAAGTTCTTACTTGATTTTTTATGGTCTAGAAATATAATTTATTTATTAATTATATTCTAATTCTTAATTTTTAAAACATATCTTAATCAAGTCATACTTAATTAAATCATTTCAATTTAATTTTTAACTAATAGTTCTTAATGCATATAACCCATTAAATTTACAATATATTAACACAAATATAAAATATAATTCTAATAAAATAAAATAAAATAACTTAATTTATTATCAATTTATTAATTATTATGTTTAACAATACTATATATCTCGTCTTTAGTCATTTTTCTAGAAAGCCTCAAGTGAGCAGAGTAAGTAATTGTTTCTCTGACTGTGAGGGTTCCCAAGAAAAAAATCTTCTTGAGTAACGCAAGACTTCAATTTGGAGAAACATATACCAGGTAAGATATGATAAACAATATTTAGCAGTCCTTTCAATATTTGCTGTAAACAGAAAGAAACAAAGCAAGACCTGAAGAAGTAACCCAAGTTGCTTCTAACTTGTATTTTTCGACAGTACTTACAATATCTCTGCAGTCTATGCTGCTTCTCTTGGGATTGATAAGGACTTTTCCGCTCATTTTAACATTTGAAGAAAGTCTTCCTGTTTATGGGATCAAGAAATAAAATCAGAACAGAATCATAACTCATGTATTGTTTGAACATGCAGAACCATTAACTACAAGTTGCAATATGTTCATTAACCATCCACAAAATATTTTTCAAAAACTTTGTTCTTGGAAACAAACCTTTGGCCAAAATATTTCAAAAAAATTGAATTTGCTTTTAATTTTAAAATAAATTGATATTTGCTTAAAATAGCATTTAGATATCTTTATGTAAGGTAACAAATTAACAAATCATTCAAGCAATTTCTATTTTAAGATGACCAAATAATTTTGAACCAAGACATGAAAAATAAAAAACTCACATCTCATGTCCTTTGCACTATTTTGTAGCTGTAAGTATAATCGTATAATCGCATGTATTTAGATTTGCTAGTCATTAATCCATGAAAAACAAGTTTTATACAAAAGTTCCAAACCATTAAATTGGATAAGGACATAAAAAACAAAAAACCAAGACATGAAAAATAAAAAACTCACTTTCCATGTCTTTTGAGCTATATGTTAGCTGCATGCATAATTCGTATGTAGTTTGATTTTCTACTCATTAATACATGAAAACATAAGTTTTATACAAAAGCTCTAAACATTACATTAGACAAGGATAAAATTTATCAATCTAATTGCTTATGCTTAAAATGAGAAAAAACCATCTTTGTTAACATTACACATTCTAAAAATGTATCCCTTGTGGTCTTCATTTAAGCCTGAAAAATTTTTTCTTCATAAAAACTCTAACTAGGATCACACCTTATATTGAGGGCAAATAAAAATTCTTGAGATCAGGAGTTGATCATGACTAAGGTCACACCTTTCGCTGGGGGCAAATGAAAATTCTAAAAAAATCAAAAGTCAACTAGGATCACACGCCACACTAAGAGGGCAAACATAAATTTAAAGATCAAAACCGAAGCGAGGCTGTGAAATATTCAAAAAGCCTGAGAAATTCAAATGCTGGGGGGCATATCAAACTGAAGTGAGGTTGTGAAAAATTCAAAAAGCCGAAGAAATCCAAATACTAGGGGGCATACTCAAATAAAAAAAAAACCAAATCAAGGTCAAAACAAAATAAGAATGTCCGACCAAAGCAAACAAAAAGAAGAAATCAAAGAAATACAATAAAAAAAGATTGAAAGACACAATGACAATGATCTTAAATCTTTAGAACCTTGAAATACTGTTTGACCCTACAAATGTTTTTCTTTCATAGCCAAGAGTTGTAACCTACATTATGTGCATTTATAAAAGTCATTTCTAATCAAGCAAGCAAGCAAGCAAGTAACTTGGACCAATAAATGGTGTTATAAGAATGTGAAAGAACTTTTTCACAAGAATTATGACATTGTAAACAAAACTACTTGTTATGATTCATATTGATAAAATAAGTGCTAAAAATGAGACAATTTTTTTCTCAACAAAACCTCGAATTTTATTCTAGCCTCTTGCTTTGAAAAAAAATAACATAAGATCAACTTATCATATGCCTTCACAATTTCAGTCATGCCTGAATAAAAGATTAAACCCCTTGAGAATTGTAAGAAGTTCAAGATAAAATTATTTTAACCTCACATCGAAAAATATTTTGCATTCAAAATACAAGAGTCAAAGTCTTAGGATGTTTATCAGAGCCATGCTAACATTTTTTTTTTCAACCTTTACCTTACCAATTGTCAACAAAAAATGCATGAAAGCTACATCTTGTGTTGAATGATATGTATTGGGTTTACAATCAAAGAAACTCTTTTAAAATTATATTTGTATAATTTTTTTGCAATAATAAAACTAGAATGGATAGAATCTTTGAAATTTGGAATTTGATTCCAAAACAAGAAAAAAGAATTACAAAAAAACATGTGTTTAAAAAAAAAAAGGAAAAAAAGAGAAAGAGATAGGTTGACCACCTTTCGACCAAAAAAAAAAAACCAAATCTTTGCATCAATAAGATGTTCTTGCTGAGAGGCATGCTATTGAGGAGTTTTGAGTTTCATCTTGCTGAAAGATTGAGATAGGCGCGAGAATCTTTTTTATTTATTTATTTACTATTTAAAGGGTATTTTGAGATTAAAAATGAGTATAATAAAATGCTTAATATGTTTCCTGTGTGTTTTAAGGTAGACAAAACTCATATCCCACATTTATGGTTATTTGTGATGGTCAAATCTTAACCAATTGATGATGCATTGTCTGATTCATTTTTGTAAAAGAAATTAAATAGAGCAAGCGAGGTTTTGTTTGTCTAATTTTTAAAAAGAAAGAAAACCATATATTCTAACCTGACTGTCTATGCACATCTTGGCATTTCTGTATTGTGCTAGATACACACTACCCCATCCTTCCAAACTCATGCGCTTAGCCTCTTTTTATATATTGCCCTTTAAGTTTTTTTTCCCCTTATATCTTGAATGGAATATAAATTCACAATACATAAAATGATGAAAATTATATTTAATTAAACATCATTCAATTTTGCCATAGTTTTCAAATAAGATTATAACTTCTCCTAGTAATATTAACAATCATTTCGTTAATTATTATATACGAGCTTAATATGTTAAACAAAATCTAATTGTGGTCATTACTATTCAATAAAAATAAAATTTTTATTTTCTTTTATTTTTCATATAAATTTCTTGTGTAATTTATTATATTAATTATTCTCTTTTTTTCCTTTTAATTGCATACAAAATATCAAGACATGATTTTTAAATAAAAAAAAAGACTTGCTTTTTTATATCATGATAAGTTTTTTTGTTCAAAAAATAATGTGGGTAAAAAACAACAAGTTTATGTTAAAATACAAAAGAAATGCATAATTATAAAAATAAAACATTTTTACCAGGTTTTTTTACATTATTGAAATTTTTAAAACTTTTAGTTTAACTTCTTTTACTTTTATTCAAAAAAAAAAAAGCTACAAAAAATAATAAAAAATGCTTTATTTAGACAAACAAAAAATTTTCTTTCATAAAAAATAATAATTCATCCAAAAAAATTTTAAAATTTTTTCCCTCTAAAAGATTTTTTTTATATATTAATATACATATCCAAACCAGTTTATACACCTCTATCCCTCAACAAAATTTGTCAGCTTTCATTTTAATGACCCGACAGAATGAGAAAGCCCAATAAATTCACTATGAAATTTAAAAATCATCTCGTCGGGGCCAGGTGTGGAAGCAGAGAGCTTTCAAATAATGAAGTTCTGAAAAAGACAACTTATTCCTCACAGCTACTCCTTGTGATGCAGAGCAACCATGGCAACTCGGATTTCAAGATGCAGCAAGCCCTACGATGCAAGGATTAATGGACTTAAACATATTTCATACCCATGCTCACACATTGATTATATTTCATGTAAGTTTTTTATTTCTATATCATTATTTAACGGATACGTCAATAAATTCTTAATAAATATCGAGATATATACTTGATTATGTTATTATTAATAACTGAAAAAATCAATTGATAAAATTAAATTTGAAATATCCAATTATAAAAAATAAAAAAAGTCCCCTTTCCCATTTTACTATCGTTACCAAATTGATCAACCAAATCTCTCTCTGCTGCAGTTCAGAAGAAAATTATTTCCAGTATTTTTAGGTGTTTCCGTCGGCCGGTGGATTTTAAGGCTGAAGTTTGTAGTAATCCAACAGTGGTGGCCCATTGTGTTTCCTGCCAGGTCTGGATTTTGATATTAAGAGGCCCAAATTGAAAAAAAGTATGAAATTGTACATTTGCCATGTTCAATGGACCAAATAAATTGACCCGTAAAAGGAACATTTCAAGCCACTCGTCACCTTCTCAACCACAAATTATAGTATCCAAAAGGAACAAATTAAACTAAAAATCATATCCATCACATAGCCCAATAAAAGTGAAAATACTGATATGCTCGTTATAAATCACTCACAGTTACCAGTTTTATAAATTTTAGGGTTTATTTATATAATTATTAATTTTAAAATTTATAAAATTAGTTGAGATACACATAAATTGATCTAAATATTCATATTAATAAAAAAATAAAAATAAAAAACAAAACTCACTTTTACTTTGATTTTGGTTAAAATTAAATTAATGTAGATGGCAATATTTATTCTACATGATTTTTTTTACCATTCCTAAACTTTATTTTTCATCCGATTTCTTGAAGATTATATCAATTTATGTATCATTATGCGTCACTTTTATTTCCATTCTATCTCATAGTCAAGGTCCATGAAAGTGTTCCGTGTGCAAATTAGGCATCGATTTTATATAAAGAAGTTTAATTTGTTGCTAGAAAAAAAATTGAAAGAACAATAACAAAATTAAAAAACAAAACTTGCATTTTATTTTTATTGTTTAGGAGGTGTGAAAACTATAGTTTGGTCCCTATTATTTGAGAATTTTATATTTTGATCTTAAACTTTAATTTATTTGCGTTATGATTTTTATGTGTTAAGAGATAAAAAAAAAAGTCATCAGAAAAAATATTCAGTTAGCATTCAGCAAAAATCAATCTAAATATTAATGAGTTTATATTGAAAAGTGAAGTTTTATGAAGATAGCTTAAAATTTTTATCTTGTCAAGAAAAAAAAAAGATCTAAACTCGAGAAGTATTTTTGAATCTATAATATTTTTTTAGGTCTGATTATAGTTGTTTAGGGTTAAAAATATTTTTATTTGGGTTTTAAAATATTTTTAGGTGTTTTAAATAAAAATAAATTTTTTAAGATAAAAAATCCAAACCAACCATTAAAAGGTTGCTGAAAATTGGATAAGCAGGTAGTGATGTGTTGTGTGATCAAGTAGACGAAAACAAGGAATTAGAACTCACAACAAATTGTCTGCCCTTTAAAATGAAAAAGAACAAACATGCAAGTCTGTCATTGCATGCTCAGATACTCCTTTTTCAGGCAAAGCTCGCAACCCAGTTCTCCTAGCCTAGTGCCTGACCTCTTCTCTCTTTTTTTTTCTTTTTCTTTTTTTATCACCTTTCAGTTTTTTTAAAAAAATAAAATTCATAATCGATAAAACAATTATAATGATATTTAAAATATTATCTAATTTCTCAATAGTTTCAAATAAGATTATATTTTTTTATAATGGTAATATTATACATGGATCTAATATGAAACTTAAAACAAACACTAGCAGGGGTGTTCAAAAAATATTACCGGTGCCATGCATGATTGCAATTTCATTTCCATGTTCTCTTGCCCTGATCATCCTTGGCATTAAAAAAACCGGTATTTTGTAATATTAACATTATCTGATTTGATCTAATCAGTTAAAATTAAATAATATAGATATTAGAGATAAGTGAATTAAAAAAACCTAAAAAATCAATATTATGAATTGAAAATTTTAAAATCCATTCAACTGAACTCAACTCGTATACCCTATGCTATTTTTATTTTTATATTTCATAGTTTATGGATTAATTATTTATTTTTATTTTATTTAGAAGTGATTTTGCTTTAAAGTCCTTGTTAATAAATTTCCTATTAGATTTATTTAACATAATAAAAAAGGTATGTTACTTAACTCAATGGAAGGAGAGATTAAATAGAATTTAATAGTGGTGTAAGGTGTAAAAAAATAAACCTAATATTGGGTGTGTTATGTCACCTATAGACCATGCTATAAGTTCATCTTTAAATATAGATCCATGAAAATTAGTAATATAAATCTAATTAATGAATATTTATAATATTTATAAAAACTTTAGTTCAACTTGATATATCCAATCCGTATCAATAATTTTATTTTTTTGAATAGTTAAGGTTTATATTTTGTAAAATATTAAAATTTATGTTAAATATAATTATTGATTTAAACCCGACCAAACACCTCTAATTATTAGTTGTTTTTGGTTTTATATGCTAATCATGAACTTATGGTAATTGTTTTAGAAGCTACTAAGGTATTTGGAGGGCGCTTTTATGTAATTAATATGACTAAATTCCTATTTATCTGGTTTTAAACAATTCAAGCTAGTGAATTCATAAAAAACAAAGGGTATTTTTTTGAATTTTTTTTAAATAGAAACTAATTGAAAGGCTTTTATTTGTAGCACAAATTACAAAAATGGATCGGATGTATGTATATATGTGATATCGGAATATTTGGAATAATTCATCGGTGTTTAGGTAAATATTTTGTCTGTATCTTAATTGCCTACAAAGCCCGTCATCGAAAAGTATATCATCAGGAATTTAATTTTTATCGGTACTTCGTTTGCAATGTCAAATGCCGACGAAATATTTTACTGTCCAATTTTCGTTTGCTATATTTTTTTTTTCATTCTTGTAACTTTTAATGATTATTTCTAATTTAATTTGACACACAAAAATTAAGTAAAAATTATAAAAGTAATGAAATGATTAAAATTGACTAAATTTACTGATTTTTTTTAGATTTTCTGTTTTTATTTAAAATATATATAAAAATAGAGGTAAAAAAAATAGGTTATAACATAGAGTCAGTTCACATTCAAGCTATTTTTTCTTTAAATTAAATAATTTATTAAAAATCTTACAAATATATACTTAATTAAAATAAAAATAAATAAATTTAAAATCAAGCTCGTGCTAGTTTCTTTGCATTGTTGACAAACGGCATCACTCCTCCAGAAATGGAAACGGCATCACTCGACAAACAAATTCAGTAGAGAGTTCGTGACTTTTTTGCATAAAATGACGAATCCTTGATTAAAAAGAAAAAGAAAAAGAAAAAGAAGAGACTCTGTTCGAGGACACATTAAGGGAAGACCTAAATTTATTTCTTCCTCGAACTTAACTAATTAATTTCATATAAATATCCAAATTAGTTTGAAAATATGAATTTTTATCTTGGAATATAGGTTTTTTCTTCCATACTTCAACCAAAGCATTTTACTTAATTTTCTGTAATAAAAAAGTGAAATAACCATAACTTGAAATCACAAATTTATATATGAATTAAGTCAGTCTTAAGACATTTTAAATTGAATAAAGCTAGTTTTTATAGAATTGTTTTCAACTCTCATATATATATCATTTGCACTTACGATATCTAAACTAAAGCTAAATCTAACCTTAAATTTCTTGAAGTTTAAATGTATAAAATCTACTCTACAAATTCCCAAGTTGACATTTGAGTTACTGTTTGCTAGAATGATAACTGTAGTCGAATTATCGTGAAAGTCCATGGTTTGGGGCCAGGAGCATGCCGATCCTCAATTTCTTCTTTAGCTGTGCTGTGCACCAAGTGGCATGCACGCGTGCGCATTAACAGATATCATCACTTCTTAGTAGGGTTGTGGTTTAATTTGTTTTTTATAAAAAAAATAATTTTTGATATGTGTTTGTGAATTGATGTATGTAACTCAATTTAAATGGTGGAAATTTCTAGAGTAATTTTCTCATATGATCCAAGATGATTTGATTTGTTCTTTTGTTGTTTTTATTAGTGTATATTTTATTTCATGAACGAGGAAAATGTATAAAATCTAAAGTCTAAACAAAAATACAAAGAAAGAAAATCAAATATAAACCAAGCATCGTACAAGTCACTAATTAATTAATTAAACAAGCATCTTCACCTTACATTACCTAATAACAATAAATCACGAAAACAAAGTCTTTGTTTCTTCTCATATTCTTAGTAAAAATATACTGAGTTCAGGCACTCCATTTCCTTCAGGATTCATCATATAATATGCCTCTGAGTCACGACTCCCTACAACTCGCTCAAACTTAGCCCTCATATACATCAACTCACCGTCTACACCGTCGCTCTTACGCCCATCCTCTATCACCGGAATAACCCCAGCGCCAGCCGAAACACTCTTAATGGTTCCAAACACGTACTGATCAGAATATGTGCACCTCCGCGACACGGCGTACCCACACTTCCTTCCATTACAATACATAGTCCATGTCGGTTCATTAAACAGCTTCCCCTGCCGGCCTGTCTGAACCTGAGGAGCACGAACCTTATCACATTCCAGGGCGATCCTGACCAAACCTGACGACATTTCCTTAACTAACATTGCCGTAGACATCGGAAGCTCGAGTAATAAGACCGGTTCAGAAACCGGGTCATCCTGGACCGCGAAGTTGACATGGCCATGGCGGTTTCCAAAGATGGTTCCAGTGACTTTCCGGCCAAGAGAAGGGGTTATGGACAGGTTCTGAGTTGGGATTGATAGCCATTTACAGGCTGTAGGGAAGAGTATATTTGGGAAAGATAGAATCTTGAAAATTGAACTAAAAAAACAAGTAAACCTTGAATTGATTTTGGTGTTATTAAGGCGTCGTAAAGAGATTTGAGAGTGATGATCTTCTTGTTCAGGGATTGATCTCATGTAGTTTGATGGGATTATTTTTCCTGTGCTTCTGCTGCAGCTACTATTTCTTTCGAGGCTAATCTGTTGGTGTTTCATGGTTAATTAATTCAGTTTCAGAAAGGAGTGAAGAAAAAAGAAAGAAAGAAGGAAAAACTAGTCAGGATTTGAATCCAAGGAGCTAGCTTGAACAAGAATTGAAGATATATAATATATATTTGATAGAAAAAGGGAGGTTATAGGAGAAATTGAATCAAAGAGAACAGGATGGATTGATTTTGCGTAGGGGAGAGGGAAGTTGGGGTTTAGGGAGGGGAGAGGAGGAGAAATGGGAGATTAAAGAGGCCGACAAGATGATGATAGTGTCAGGAGGTGGCCAATATAAAGGAAGACTATGGAGTGTTGTGGTATGATGATGATCATTTCTGGCTTGTATTAACACTTTCATATGTTCCCTTGCAAAGCATCATTATGGCCCCTCATTCTCTAGGTGCTTTACACTATAGTCATTCATGATCTCCACCCTTATTATGTTTGTGGGTCAGCCCTTTTTTTATTCAAATATATCTTCTTCACGGCTATCAATTCAACAATCACACAATTGGCTCGATTAAATCAGCTCATTATAGGTATCAACACACGATGACACCCAAAGAAATCTTATAAAGGAGGATCGCTTTAATATAATTCTTTTTATAATGGAGAATTATCCAGTAAATTTTAGACACAAAGATTAACTCAGTTTTCCAATAACATCTCAATCGACCAAAATTCTTATTAGTCCCTTTTTCGATTCGCCATTAAGGTGATAATTATGTCATTTGATAATCGACTACTCTAAGAGCAAATCCAAGGGTTATAGCTGGGTTTTCGGTGTAATTAGTAAAGATCATTTGTTCTTGATAACTTGTTTTGCTTTATTTATTTATTTTCGTCCCACAGCAAAGCAATTTCGTAGTATGTAGGAGTTATGATTTAATTAATGCTAAACGTTGGATTAGAATCGCAAAGGGTACTATATATTTAAACACAATGGAGGAGACGTATAATGGTATGCTTCAACAAATACATGCTCGAAGTGGTGTCACAACGTACGTATAGAGTCAAAATTTAGATGCACAGTCGTGATCAAGAGAAACTTAATTACCAGGCTCTTAATGGACAATTACTACTGTTGAAAGGTACTTGATACTTGCTGTATTGTCTATTAATTTGCCATCGATCTCTCAAATTCGGCCGGGAAATTAGAACTTGTGATATGGTAATTGCGCTACGTACTTTGAATGTTTTAAACCTCTAATTTTGATATATAGATGTATTGCAATATTGAATTAATTTCCTTTTAGATCGATATAATTTTGTTTCATGGTCCATTTACATTGAATATAGAGGACCACTTTCTTTAATTTCTATATGGGATCTCTGCCCATCCATAGTCTTTAATTTCTTTTAGATCGTTAGATTTTTTTTAGTGTCACATTAATTCTTTTCCATAGAAGCTAAAAAAAAAAGACGAAACAGAAAAGAAATGGTCCATTGGTTGATTTTTTTTATAAGCGTATTAATTAGTACTTAAACAAAGCATGGCTGAACATTTGTTTTCTCTTTGACCAATGAAAAAAATAATCTGACTTCTCTCCTGTCTTTGGAAGAATAAACTAGAATATTTAGTCACCATTTGTTATTTTTTATTATTATAAAGTATTTTAGATATATTTTAAAAGTATATTTTATATGTTGTATTTTTTTTTATAATTTTGATATATTATTATAAAAAAATTATTTTAATATAAAAATTATTTTTACTACAATATCAAACAAACTTAATTTGTCATGTCAATCGATCTAGGTTTGAAGAAAACATTCAAATCATAATAATCAATATACCAAAAACATTTTTTTTCTTTATTAATTTCTCTTTTTAACAACCAAAATCACTGAAAAAAAAGTACATTCGGAGATTTGAAACCCTTCACACGTGGTGGGAGCTAAGACTTTTTGCTTGCAACTTTATTTTTGAGATTCTGTCAAGTACAACAGTAGAAATCATATATGAACAAATAACCTTTAAAGACTTGCCATAATCTTCATTGACTTGGAAATTTGCAATATTTTTCATTGCTGAATAAACGATATCCGTCATTGAAAGGGCAAATTTTACCTAAAAATTAAGTTTCCTCTCGCGCATGGTGATGCTACTATATATTATAATCCATACGACCTGTATAGATTACAGCCATATATTTATACAACTTCGAGTATAAAAATATATAGAGAGCAAGAGAAGTGACAAAAGGGTGACGATCATGGTGATGAAGGTCAATGCAAAATTATGTGTGTGAGAGGTCACCTTGTCCCCATCCACTAGGAAACCTAATAAACTATGCTCAATTATTTCCTTCTTTTTCCCCCTTTGGAACTAAACACGCTTAAATGCGGCTTTATGTATATAATTAAAACCATCATTAATTACTTATTTATTCAAACTTAACAGCATGATTAATAATCTCTTTGGTGGCCTAACACATGCATCATAGAGGGCAAGCCTAGAGTCAATGGCAATTTTGTGCATGCCACATGGGCAATATTAGCAACAGCAGCTGACATTTCTTTCCTTTTCATTAAGCATGCTTTAGGATGTCTTTGTCTGTCATTGTTGGTTGTGGTTTTTTTTTTTTAAAAAAATATTATTTTAAATTCAATAAAATTAAAACTTGAAATACAATTACATGCGTATAAAAAAGCAGAAATTTTTTAACTAATTACACAGTTTTTTCTCTATAATTAAAAAAAATAGCAGAAATTACTATAGCACCAAATAGTATCTTAACGTCAACATCACCATATATATATAAGGGATTGGGAATTCAAGGATTGGTTTTCATAATAAAGAATCTCATTATCTTACTTTAATAAATTATGGTTTGGGTTTATAATTAGCCACCAAATTAAATATAATTTTAAAGATTATATAGGGTCCCCCCCCCCCCCCCCCCCCCCCAGTGCATGATAGAAAAGGGCCTCCAATTGACGTGCGCTTTATTCTCAAGCCATGGCCACAATTTAGTAGATGCTGAGTTATATAATGGACAACTGGGCATTTCTACCTCTCTAATATTTGATATAATGTCCTGGTCTTCCAGAAGCAGTTGATTTACTAAAATGTTTTTTTTTTATAAGAATATTCCAATTTAGATAGATATTGTTAATGGTTGATAAAAACAGATTTTTGATCCAAAGATATTATTTGGTCTTAAGAGAGCCAATATATATAAAATAAACTTGTCTGTGTGTCTTTCCACCTAGTGGGAAAAGACTTGAGCGAACAGTTGAAAACAACCTGTGCAGTAATGGATTCATGATAATATCAAAGACTAGAATGGTAATGTGATGTCACTGAGAAAATTTCAACCATAGACAAGTTATCCTTTCATAGAGACAGAGAGACACAAGTGTAAGAAAGGCAAGCTCAACGTACGTAGCCAATTCCATGGAACAAGCCAAGCCATTTCAATGTCCAATGTGAGTATCTCTGTTTTACAATTTGCAACAACAAGATTTTGTTAGTGTATGTAACTGTAGCTAATTACATGTAACATTGATTTTGTTTATATAAATACATTTAATTTATTAATAAAGATTTATTTATCTTTAAAACTCATCAAATATTTAATTAATGAATCAAATATTTGATTAATAAATCTAGAGTAAATATAAAGTTCTTGAGGCAAAAGTACTTTACAAAGAAAATTATAAAGTTATTATAATTATGAAGTCTTTATTGCATCAAAGCATTGTTCCTAAAATGTTCTTTGTCAAAGCTCTATTAAGACTGAATATTAATTATAGCTGTTGAAATTAGTAAATATTAAATGTTTTTTATGAAATGAAGCGATTGTTTTCAAAAGTTGAGGTATAATAGATACCTAAAACTAATATGTAAGTTCTTGCTAGATGACATGTATACTGAACTAAGTCGCATGAAAATCCTATATGAAGAGATTACTCGTGTCTATGAAAATGCTTATGTGACAGTTATATAAGTGATACTTAAACTTCATACCACTAAGTTATCTTATATAGAAAATGTTATGCTTTGATCCTGCTATACGTTTTCATAATGAAGGGTAATAAATGAACAAATATTGAGTATAATATGAACTATATGAAAGTATTTAAGTAATCAAAAGAGGATTCATCACTTTAGGTTAATTAGAAAACAAAATGTTTCATTTGTTTTCAAATAGTATTGATTGTAAATCCTTGTGCAAAGTGGAATAAGATTTGAAAAGAGTTTCAAATCTTATTCAAATAATCAATAACTATGATGTTGAGAACAAACATAATTTGACATAGTAGACACTCCATGCTATAATGTTTAAAACAGAACATTGTAGATGAATAAAACTAGTCAATTAAAAGTTGAGACAAACCACTTATGACTTTTCTAATATTTGGAAGATCCTGACAGGTTGCTAAACATTGTACTTGATCTTAAAATATAAATCAATCAATTATTGAAATGATAATAAATTAATTTCTTTAATTATATAATCTTTTTTTATTTAGGATTATGATTTATATTTGTGCCAACTTATTATGGAACCTAATGGGTCATACACATAAGAACCATTGATCAAAAAGTAAAAATGAGATAATTAATCAAGTGTGACTTAATTGTAAATAAATTTTAAAAATTGAGGACTAGAATGTAATTAATACAAGGGATAGACTTAGAAACAATCAAGTAAGGACTAAAATTATTCTAAAATAATATATATTATATTATTTAAGCGGTAAATTAATATTTTTTTATTTATAGGGTTTTGAGGTTTTTTTATAAATAAAAAATTATGTCTTTTATTTTCTATGAGTATAATACAATATAGAAACACCTAAAACATAAAAAAAAGAAATAAATACTAAATATTATAGCAATCACTCTTTTCTAAAAGGATTTAATAGATTTCTCACTATTTCTTAAAAAAAATTCAATTATTATTTTTATTTTATATATATATATATATATATATATATATATATATATATATATATATATGTGTGTGTGTGTGTGTGTGTGTGTGTGTGTGTGTGTTCCAAGAAAACTAACACATTTCAATATTTTTTTAACATGAAACGAGAGCCAATTCTTGACCCGGTTGGAATAATGATTAACGAGGTAATAACTCTGATGTGATCATTATCGATTTAAGTTGAACAAGTTGACAATGGATGAGATGATTTCGAATAGATTTAGAATATAAAGGTGACTTGCCCGCGCGCTACCACGGGATTTCGCAACCAATATTTTTCGACGATTCTATAATTTTATAGCAACCAAAAAGGAGGTGAGGTTTTTAGATGATGCAATAATGTCGAGGCTGCAAAGGAGCCAAAGTAACACTAAGAGCCATTTGAAGTTCACTCAATAACATAATAGCAAAAGGAAGAACTTGCATCAATGTTATATCTGCATCGTTCAATTCATCCATAACAAAAAAAAACATCACATTAATTTAAAAGAGAAGGATATATAAGCGAATCGCAATAAAGGCAAGCTTGACATTGGCCGAGCTAGTAGGTGGGCGACGCTATACAAGTCTTGAAAAAAAACAACCGTTGCAGGCGCTGTGTTAACAAAATGTGCTGCTGTGTCTACAAAGCAAAGCTGGCCTGCAAGTGAAGATGAATGTGTTTGGGGAAGAAGCAACCAGAAAGAAAATGTAGTAATTTGATGGAATATAGCAAGGGAATAGTAGGCATAAACAACATTTTATTAAAAAAGAAGTGTGTTTTTTGTTTTGTGATAGTTGTAGCTGGAGTGGAGTGGCAACAAATGATCAACGCACAAATCAAAAACCTATATCAAAAAAGTCTGAACCTATACATGTAAATGACTGGGCAGTGAATGAGCTGACAAACTTAGGATGAAACTGGAGAAGAAGTTCATCATGAACAACTAGATAAAAGCAGTAGCAAGATGATGCAAATATTCATTCTGAGAGAAACAATGCATTCAAGAATTTGGGACAAAAAGCTATGTGACAGAGGTAGGCAAGAACGATGGGAAAGGAATCAAATAAGAGCTGGCCAGACACAAAATCAAGATTAGAAATTAGCAGGCAGTAGGAGGGTAGAACAACGCAAACTCAATCCAATATCGAAGTTTATAAGAAAACAGCAAGGTGCCAATAGCAAACAGTACGTAGTCTGGTAGTTTTTCTGTAGGTTTCTAAGAACCCAGTTTTCTAATCAGAACTCAATCACTTTATAGTTCAACCAACAGAAAATGGCAAACAACATATATTAAACACATAAGTTGCTCGCAATCTAATCTAGCATTGTAGAAAAAAGTATATCGGAAAAAAAGAGAGCATATTTTTGTTATGATAAGTGGACTAAAAGTGTATTTGTGTTAAAGTAGAGAGTTGCTCAAAACCTTTGAAGAATTGTGGCCTTCTCGAAAAGCAGCCTCCTCCTTGTTTGTAAGGGGGAAAAAGTGTCAAGACATGACTGGATTGTTAAAGGATGTGTCTGCAGCGAACCAATGGTAACAACACAAGGTGGGGCGATCTTCGCAACAATTGTAGGTTTCAATCAAGGACTTGTTCCAGAGCTTGAAGGAGCTACTGGATCGATGGCTGAAACTGCTCCGCCTTGCAATTCTTATTGGCCAGGTAGAGCATCGACATCTTCAGCTAAGTTTTCATCAAAAACCTTTGTGATGATGATGTTGCAACAGAAAACTATGGATCGAAAAGTCCCAAACCGAAGCTGGAAAATTTTGATCTTGTTGAACTGTTCAAGCATCATAGGTGGAACGGTGCCTTGGACTGTGAATTATTTATCTTACATGTAGTGGTGGGTTGCAGAAGAAATGTTTAGTAGCCTTGCCAACCATGACGATGGTGGCCTCATCATTGTCATTGATGATTATGCATGTTGAAAGAAGGATAGTTGTGGTATAAGATTAAAACAGTAATACAAAGTAAAAAAAAACTCAAGAATAAAAAGAAGATTAAGATTAAGATATATTTTTATTAAGTGTTTTTCTTTTAAACTCTTTTAGCTATTTTTTTTTGTGTTGTTGAATCTGAATTACAAGTTTTTTTTATATACATAAAGTGCTAAACAATCAAGAAATCAAGGAATTAAACTAATACAAGAAATCTTAATCTAAACAAGAATTGAATTTTGTCGATTTAAATGTCTGATTGTTTCTCAACCAGTCAACCACTTTATTTAATTCATCAGGTGGACTAGTTTCTCTGCTCTTCAGAAAAACCAGAAATTGAGACACACCATCTTAAACTTATTTCTTCATAACTCCCAACATATCTCTTATTTTTTTTTATAAAAACATCATTTTTTTTAGTGGCTTTGTGAAGATGTCTGCGACTTGGATTTATGTCTTCACATACTTGACTTTAATTTTCTTGTTTGTAATGCAATCTCTTAGGTAATGAAATCTTATTTCAATATGCTTACTTCTGTCATGAAAAATTGGATTTTTAGTTAAGACAATGGCTGATGAGTTGTCTATATAAATTTCAGTAGGTTTCTTTTATGACATTCATAATTCTTTCAATAATCTTCTTAGCCATATATAATAACAAACACATGATGTAATAGCTACATATTTAGCTTCACATGTTGACATAATGACTATTGATTGCTTTTTTGAACTCTATGTGAATGTTTTATCTCCCATGTAGAAAACAAAACTTGTGGTGCTCTTTCTATCCTCTATATCTCTAGCCCAATCACTATCACTATAACCCACAAGATCAAAGCTATTAGAATATCCATAAAATAAGCCAAAATCAACATTACTTTTGATATACCGAAGAATTCACTTTAAAGCTTTGAAGTGTGTCATAGTTGGTGTCTCCATAAACCTACTTACATATCTTACCCAAAAAAAATATCCAGACTAGTGCATGTCAAATATCTCAAACTCCTAACTAAGCTTTTGAACGTTGTAGAGTTTATATTCTCTCTTTTATCATTCATTGACATCTTTACTTCACACTCAACTAGAGTATTTACTTTTGCATAATCCTCTATCTTGAACTTCTTAAGAACCTCCCTTACAAACTTCTCTTGATTCACAAAGATTTCATCTTCTCCTAGTTTGATCTCAATCCTTTAAGTAGTATGTTATAAGACCAATGTCTATCATCTCAAACTCTTTCATCATTGCTTGCTTGAAGTCTCTAAACATTTTTGGATTATTTTCTAGTAAAGATCAAGTCATCCACATACAATAAGAGTACCACTACTCTCTTTTATCTTTATATAGATAGCATATTCATAAGGGAATTTAACAAATTTATTCTTTAATAAATAGCCATCAATATGACTATACCAAGCCCTTGGGCCTTGCTTCAATCCATACAAGACTTTGTTCAACTTTAATACCTTGTCTTCATGTCTCTTCACTTCATATCTCATATGTTACTCAATATAGACCTCCTCTTTAAGAAAACCATTAAGAAAGATTGATTTGAATTTGATAGATTCTCCATCTATATTAGGTAGCAGTGACAATGATTAATTAAATGGTCTCCAATCTAGCAACTAAAGCAAATACTTCATTATAGTCAATCCCATACTTTTGACTATAGCCTTTTTCCACTAAATTTGCTTTGTACCTCTCCACCTCTTCTATGCCATTCTTTTTTTATTTGTAAATCCATTTGAGACTGATTGGCTTCATTCCATTTGGTCTAAAAACCAATTTCTATGTCATTTTTTTTAACTGATGCAATTTCCTCATCCATAACAATTCTCTACTTTTTATCTTTTATTACTTCTTCAAATACTATAAGATCACATGTTGCAAGTTGACAATATAGTGTTACATAATCATTAATAGGATTAATTACCTCATATAAGTCTTCAAGGCTCGTCATATTTCTTGGTGGACTTGGTGGAATGCCACTACTTGAGCTTCCACTAGGAGAAGAATAAGAAGGAAAAGTTGAGCTCATTAGTGTTTGTGAAGGTGTAACTATAGGTTCTTGATGATCTTCATATATTTCCTCCTCTATATCAAGAATTGGTAGGAAGTTATATTTCTTATCATCATCTACCTTCCAATCATATGCTTCTTCTTCACTAAACTTAACATCTCTATTAATCACAATCTTTCCTTCATTAGGGTTGTAAAGCTTGTATCCTTTGAACTTTTGATCATAGCCTACAAAAATTATCTTTTTACTCTTGTCATCTAGCATGGTCCTTACTTGAACATCTACATACATATAGCCAATGCTCTCAAAAACTTTCAAGTGAGAAACACTTGGCTTTCTTTCACTCCATGCTTCTTGTAGAGTCATGTCATTCAAGCCTTTAATAGGACACCTATTTGACAAATAGATATTATATAATCTACAGCTTTGGTTTAAAACTCTTTAGGAATCTTCTTGGTTTTGAGCATACTTCTTGCCATGTTGAGAATGCTTCTATTCTTTCTCTCCACCACACCATTTTATTGTGATGATCTAGGCACGATTAAGAGTCTCTTTATACTAAGACCTTTACAAAACTTATTAAAATCATTATAACAAAATTTACCATCTATCCATTCTAAGTGATTTTATAAAATAATCACTTTCTTTTTCAATTAATGTCTTAAACTTCTTAAAAAAACTAAACACATTAGACATTTCTTTTAAGAAGTATATTCAAGGTTTTTAACTAGAATCATTAATAAAAATTAAAAAATACAGATTTTAACCAAATGAACATGGTTTGATAGGACCACAAACATCAACATGTATTTCTTGTAAGGGTTGACTTGCTTTTGATGTAGACTTCTTTAGAAAGCTTTTGTGAAATTGCTTGCCCACTAAACATTCTTCACATAACTAATTTGGATGTATAATGGATGGTAGACCCTTTGACATCTCTTTTTGCCCCATCATCTTCAAGCTATTAAAGTTTACATGCCCAAGTCTCATATGCTAAAGCCAAGTCTCATCCTTCACACATTTATTTAGGCACTTAGACACATTCATCTCTATGTTTAGCAAGAACATTATATTCTTTGTTATGGATACATTTGCAATCATAGCTCCTTTAGTGTCAAGTAATGTCAAAGTATGACTTTTCATCTTAGCTCGTTTTTACACTTTGTGTCTCCATAAAACTGTTAAGCTCAAAACAAATTAAGTAAATTATTCTAAAACATAAAACATGTATAAAATACTAAGAATAAAGTACTACAAAAGATACAAAAATATGAGTGGATCAATTATATATATATAAAAAAGACAATGCTCTTCATTTTCCTTTTAGGCTTCATTGTTATGTTAGTCCTAATATAAGGCTATATAAAACATATTTATAAATTGTATATACTTGATTTGTTCTAATGATTTTATGTATTGTTACTGTTTTAGACTCTTCATTTGCAGCAACTGTTCCTCTCCCTAACACTTAACATGTTATCTCCTTAAAGATCACAAACACCAATTATCTTTATTGGTGAATGCAGATGAAGCTATATTTGCTTGGACAAGGTGTTTTCCAATTTGTTGATGGCTCTTTGATGTGTCTCTTTTCTCACTTGACTACTATCGATGACTCTTTTCTTCGAGTTAATCCCTCTTTTCTTCATTGGAAACAACATGACCACCTTATTTTGAGTGTACTACTTTATTTTCTTTTCATGGATGTGCTACATCTTGTTGTAGATTATCAAACCTCACACTGTGTTTGGCGTACTCTTGAGCAAGCACTTGTTTCTCCGTTTAACTCTCATATTATGCAACTTCATAGTTCCTTTCAAGATCTTTATCAAGGTGATGATTTAGTCACCATATATCAGCAAAAAGTGAAGGCCTTATGTGATGGTTTATCAGTAGATGATTGGCCTTTTTCACTGTCAAACTTCAATTTATATGTGTTCCATGGACTTCAAGGTGAGTTTAGAGACATGATGAGTAGTCTCTACATCAAGGCTAAACCCCTTACATATATAAATCTTCATAGTCATTTTCTTACGAATTAGTTTTTTCACAACAATTCCCTCCAATCCATAACTGTTGTTGTGACTACTCTTCTATTGCCGATGCCAGCCTAACCTCCATCAACCTTTGTTGCACAGGGCCAGCACTCTGGTTCATCTCATAAAAGCTTCAACTCTCACTTTGGTAAGGGGAGATTTCGTGGTGTAGTTGGTATAACAACCAAAACAACAACAACACAGGTTTTGGTTACCATGGTTTTAATGGGTATAACAATGGTAATTAACATCAAGGCAGTCATTTTAACAGCTCTCAACAGTGGTCCAATCCACGCTTTTTTGGGCAGAATCTTAGGTATCAACTTTGTGTTTCTTTTGGTCACTCTATGCCATAATGTTCATAACATATGAGTCACAAACAATAGCCTAATGCTAACCTTGCTCTCAGTAATGCTTCCAACGCTAGCTCTGTGGATTAGTTTCTAGACACTAGTGTGAATCAACACGTCACACCTAATCTTTTGAATATGACTGGGTTTGAACCATATCTTGGTAATGATCACTTGCATGTTGGTGATGGTAAAGGACTTTCAATATCCAATATTAGACATATTATGTCACATACACCTAAGCACACATTTACTTTATCTAATGTTCTACATGTGTCCCATATTAAAAACAAAAAAACAAAAAAAACAAAGAAACTATTGCTTTCTGTTCAGAAATTTTATCTTGAAAATCATGTATTTTTTTAATTCCACTCTTTTTTTTATGTCAAGGATCTCACCAACAAAACAGTGCTCCTTTTCAGTCAGAGTAAATATGGTCTCTATATTTTGTCTAAGTCTTCCGCTACGTCAATTCTGCAGGTTTATTAGTCTCCTAGTTTATCTGCTTTTACTGATATTTGGCATTGATAATTAGGTCATCCTACCTCCCATGTTTTCAATTTTTTGTGTCAACAAATAAAATTGCTTGTAATTATAGACGATTTAATTTCCAGTGTCAAGCATGTCCACTAGAAAAGTCATCGTGTCTATCATTGGGACCTACGGGCCATAAAACTTATGCTTCAATTGATTTAATTTTTAATGATATTTAGGGTCGTGCTCCTATTCATCGAGCAGGTATATTTTCCTGCAAACTAGTCGATACTCCTATTTTTGCCACCAAACTTGCTATGATGTACGATTGCATGTGTTTTGATCCTACATGGTTTCGTCAAATTATTGGTGCTCTTTAATATATCGTATTTACGAGACCAATTTTTTTTTTTGTTGTGAACAAAGTATGTTAGTTTATACATGTTCTTACAGATGCGTATTGGGTTGTCGTTAAACGCATTCTGTGTTATCTAAAAGGTACAATTTCTTTTGGCTTACATATCACCTGTAATTCTTTATTTACTTTACATTGTTTATAGATGTTGTTTGGGCTGATAATGTTGATGATTGTAAGTCAACGGGTGGTTATCTTGTCTATTTTAGATATACACCAATTTCTTGGAAATCAAGCAAACAACGTATAGTTGCTTGATTTTCAATTGAGGCTAAGTATAAGGTTTTAGCTGACGGGGCTTCTGAGGTCCTATGGCTTCAATATTTTATTGACAGATCTGCAGATTACTCCTACTTCTCTACCTATGCTTTGGTGTGATAATTCGAGTGCCACTTATTTATCCGTCTATCCTATTTTTCATGTTTGTACTAAACATGTGGAGGTTGACTATCATTTTGTACACGATAAGGTTGCCAAGAAAGACATTCAAATTCACTTCATTTTCTCTAAGGATCAACTTGCAGATATTTTTACCAAGCCACTTTTCACCGCTTCTTGTAATCATTTTCGATTCAAGTTTTGGGTTGAACCCCCATCCTTAGGGGGTGTATTATAGGAAGTGCTATTTTATAGGGTATATATTACAGTAATTATATTTATCATGTATATAGGTTAATTGTGTGTTGTAATCTCTATATTAACTATTGTACACTACCCTACATAGATAAATAGAAAAGGTTGACTAACTAATTGGTTAAGTCTTCTACTTTCTCAACTCTCATGGTCAAACAGTTGAATAATAGATACTTGTTTCTGCAGTAACCCGAATGTGGGTGTTGTTCCTTGTGAGCTAAGATTGATGAAATAATGGAGAACCTTGTCATGTGATCACATGTTATCATTGAGTAAATACGAGTCACACTTGAAAATCTCAAGTTCTATGGAAATTTAACCAAATCATTGTCAATTGCAATACGAATTAATCTTCACCATTTGAATTTTATTTATTTTTCAGCTTACTTTGCTCAGAAAGAACGTATTGTAGTGGTGATGATAAACCTACTGCACATGGTCGAACGCAGCGCGCGGGCGTCAAAATTAAGCTTCATGTCTTTACCGGACTGGGAAAAGAGAAGAAAAGGGCATGAAGTAGCAGAAGCTGAGAAAACCAATCTAGAGACACTGAAACTGAACTAAAGAAGAAATATTAGCCCAGTTAAAATACTCCAAACATTGTGTGATTTACACATAAGCTTATTGGTATTGTGTGCTTAATATACGTACTGAGGACTTATGCAAGAAATCTATATATAGTCTATACAAACATATACACGCCTAGTTGCCCTTTTGTGCCTTCTAATGCACAAAGATGAATCACATATTATATCTTCATGCAGTCACTAAATATTACTGTGATTGAAGATGATATCTACTATTCACTTTTGCGATAGAGTAACGGTAAGCACGAAGTAACCTTCTCTGAAATCTTCCAAGATTGAGCCTCACATTTTGGTTATCAAGATAGATCGTCTTTGTGTATTGCCATCCCTTGTCAGACACGCTTCTGGGATCTCGAAGAACTGGATCATTCTTATCGTATTTGTCATACAATGAACTCTCTCTTGGAAGAATTTGGTAGCCAATATACTTTAAACCAAGCTTCCTTGCAGGCTCACCATAATAAGCATCGGCTGCCCATTCTGTTCCTAGAGGAATAACTTGGATAAAAACAGAGCCAGGCTTCATAAACAGAAAATGAGTCATGGCAGCACCATGGACACCAATCATAACTTCACTTGAATTAAGTGCGCGATATATCCTGGCCAGTTCTGTCGTTGGTTCAGGCCTCATCACTTCAACTCGAAATCCGATTTCTTCAGCCATCTTCACCAATAAATTCTCATTAGTTATAGCTCTAGATCCATTTCGAGATAAAATTACCAGTTTAGGTTTCTTCATGGTGGCTTCATGCACTTGCTTTAGGTTTTTTTTTGATGAATGAGCTTTCAGTTCAAGTTTTTTTTGAGCTCCTCGTTCTTCTCCTTTAATCATACTTTTAATTCGAGGCCAGTAAGTGTTGTGTGGTCCCGCACCATGTGATGGTGGGACCACCACATTAATTGTCAAGAGACATGCTGTCTCTTGGAATTTAAATTAATGTGGGTCGGCTACTGTAGAAGCAGTAGAGAGAACAGATTTGAAAGAGAGAAACAGAGGAGAAAACCGAGAGAAAGAAAGAAGAGGAGGCAGCAGAGCAGTCTGTCTTCTTTCTTCGATTTCCAGTTCGTTCACCGTTGGATCGGGCTGAGATTTGGACAGCAGCTTCTAGACATGTTAATCTTCATTCTGAACGGTTGGATCAGAGATTGGTGGTGTGGAAGCTGGTCGTTTTGACAGAAAACGGGGCTGTCAGTGTTGTGAGCTTTTCTCTAACATTACTCTCTTTAATCTTGTTGTAATCCGAGAATAAGTTGTTCTTGATGATATATATGTTGTAGCCCTTAGTTGAATCTGAGGAAGAACAGTTGTGAACCCATTATTTGTGATAGTGGAAGTTTTTAGGTGGACTCCGGTCCCGTGGTTTTTCCCGCATCGGGTTTTCCACGTAAAAATCTTGGTGTTAATTTGTGTGATTAATTGCATTATATTTGATCATTGTTTGAATCTGTTTTTTACTGCACAAAGAGGGAAAAAGTATTGGGACTTGTGAATTGTGAATTGTATTCCGCTAAATTGATCCGGTTAGTTGTCCCGAGTTTTCCCAACAAAGTGGTATCAGAGCATTTGGTTGTGTAGATTGAATTCTTGTGCAGTTAAAATGGAAAAGGAAGATTCGGGCATGATAAAGCTCACTTCCTCAAATTATTTTCTGTGGAAAACAATGATGGAGGATCACTTATATTGCAATGATTTGGCTTTGCCGATTGAATGTAAAGGAATAAAGCCTGATGACATGGATGATGCAAAATGGAATGGACTAAATAGAAAGGCTACCGCTAATGTTAGAAAATGGGTATCTTCTAAGTCCATTAATCATATCTCTCAAGAACATGATTGTTATACAGTGTGGAAGATGTTGGAAGAAACATTTGCCAAGGAGAGTGCACAAAACAAGGTTTTTGTAATTAGAGACCTTGTGAATTTGAAGTATAGAGATGGTGAAGATGCTTCGGTGCATATAAATGTATTCCAAGGGTTCTTGAATCAGCTGTCATTGATGAACCTTGAGTTAGCCGATGAAATGCAAGCATTAATCCTATTGAGTTCATTGCCGGATAGTTGGGAGACTTTGGTAGTGTCACTTAGCAATTCTACTCCGAATGGAAAGCTCACTTTGAAAACAGTGAAGGATTGTATCCTCAATGAAGAGAAGAGGAGGAAAGGGACAAGCACTTCCGAGTCTCATGCACTTGTTACAGAAAGTCGAGGGAGAAGTCAAAGCAGGTTCTCTCACGGCAAGCAAGATGGAGAATCCAGCAATAGAAAAGGCAAATGGAAGCCAAGAGGAAGATCTCAGTCAAGGAAGGGTTTTAAGTGTTATTACTGTGACAAGCCTGGGCATATGCAAAAAGATTGCAGAAAGTATAAGAGAGATAAAAAGGGTAGAGATGAAGACAAGAATGAAGAGAATGGTACAGCTGCAGTTGTGTCTGATGGTGATGTTGCCATTGTGTGTGATGATGGCTGTGTTAATCTTGCATGTCAAGATACCACCTGGGTTGCAGATTCAGCAGCTTCTTATCATGTTACACCCCGACGTGATTTTTACACATCCTACACTGCTGGTGACTTTGGTCAAGTTAGGATGGGAAATCAAGGGATGGCCAGTGTTGTGGGCATTGGAGATATTTGGTTGGAAACCAATACTGGGTGCAAGTTGCTACTCAAAGATGTTAGGCATGTGCCTGATATGCGCCTACATTTGATCTCTACTGGTACTCTTGATGAAGAAGGCTATCACAGTTACTTTGGAGATGGTAAATGGAAGCTCTCCAGAAATTCCCTAATTATTGCTAAAGGGAAGAAGATGGGTCTCTACATGTCACAAGCCAAGGTGATCAAAGGGGAGGTGAATGCAATTGAAGATTGCTCTACTGATCTATGGCATAAGCGGCTTGGACATTTGAGTGAGAAAGGCCTTGGCATCCTTGCCAAGAAAAACTATCTTCCTTTAAAAGGTATGAACTTGAACACATGTACTCATTGTTTAGTTGGTAAACAACATAGAGTTGCATTTCAAAGATCACCTCCACATAGAAGATCACATGTTCTTGATTTAGTTCATACTGATGTTTGCTCAATGATTGATAAGTCTCTTGGAGGTGCATTGTACTTTGTTAGTTTTATTGATGATCACTCCAGGAAGATTTGGGCCATTTGTTTGAAATCCAAAGATCAGGTGCTTGATGTCTTTAAGGATTTCCATGCCAGAGTTGAAAGAGAAACTGGTAGAAAGCTGAAATGTGTTCGAGCAGACAATGGTGGTGAATACAGGGGTCCATTTGAGAAATATTGCAGGGAAAATGGCATCAAGTTGGAGAAGACAGTTCCTAAGACTCCACAGCAGAATGGAGTGGCTGAGAGAATGAACAGAACCATTGTTGAAAGAATTAGATGTATGCTCTCTCATGCAAAGCTGCCTAAGTCCTTTTGGGGTGAGGCAATGAAGACTGCAGTTGCCATGATCAACCTTTCTCCATCAGTTCCTCTTGAGTTTGATGTTCCAGATAGAGTTTGGAAAGGAAAGGATGTTTCCTATGCACACTTGAGAGTGTTTGGATGCAGAGCATTTGTACATGTTCCAAGGGATGAAAGGTCCAAGCTTGACAGCAAGACAAAGCAGTGTATTTTCTTGGGATCTGAAGATGATGAGTTTGGCTATAGGTTGTGGGATCCAAAGGAGAAGAAAATTGTGAGAAGCAGAGATGTTATCTTCTTTGAAGATCAAACCATTGAAGACTTTGAACTGAAGGAGAAAACAGAGTCTACAACTTTTATTCCATCTAATTCAAATCCAAGACCTACTCCACAGTTACCTTTGATGCCTGCTAATCATGGGGGAGACTTGCAAAATGATGGAAATGGTGGTTTTCTTAATGAGCCATTAGTTGGTGATCCTGAATCAGCTAATGATGATATTGATGTTATTCCTGAACAGGTTATGCAGGAAGCTCCAGATGAGCCACAATTGAGGAGGTCAACAAGACCTCGCCAACCTTCCACCAAATACTCTCCTCATGAGTATGTGCTGGTTACTGACGGGGGAGAGCCAGAATGCTTTGATGAAGCCATGTCACATGAGAAGAAAAGTGAGTGGTTGCAAGCAATGCAAGAAGAGATGAAATCCTTGCATGAAAACCATACCTTTGAGTTAGTGAAGCTTCCTAAAGGTAAGAGAGCACTCAAGAACAAATGGGTGTTCAGGTTGAAAATTGATGAACATTGCTCACAACCAAGGTACAAGGCAAGATTGGTTGTGAAAGGTTTCGGTCAGAAGAAGGGTATTGATTTTGAAGAAATCTTTTCACCAGTGGTCAAGATGTCTTCAATCCGAGTTGTGCTTGGCTTAGCTGCTAGTTTGAACCTTGAAGTTGAGCAACTTGATGTGAAAACTGCCTTTCTCCATGGTGATTTAGATGAGGAAATCTACATGGAGCAGCCTGAAGGGTTTGAAGCAAAAGGTAAAGAGCAGCTAGTTTGCAAGTTGAAAAAGAGCCTATATGGGTTAAAGCAAGCTCCAAGACAATGGTACAAGAAGTTTGATTCTTTCATGGTGGATCATGGTTATGACAGGACCACTTCTGATCATTGTGTATTTATGAAAAGGTTTCCAGATGGAAACTTTATTATTCTCTTGTTGTATGTGGATGATATGTTGATTGTTGGCCATGATGCTAAGAAGATTCAGATGTTGAAGGAAGAGTTAAGCAAGTCTTTTGCAATGAAAGACTTAGGACCAGCAAAACAGATTCTTGGCATGAAGATCACACGTGACAGGAAGAAGGAGAAACTTTGGCTATCTCAGGAGAGATATGTCCAAAAGGTACTTGAGAGATTCAACATGAGCAACTCCAAACCGGTTTGTTCTCCACTTGCAAGCCACTTTAAACTGAGTTCTAAGCAGTGTCCTTCAAGTGATGAAGAAAGAGATGAGATGAAAAAGGTTCCTTATGCATCCGCAGTTGGTAGCTTGATGTATGCCATGGTTTGCACAAGGCCGGATATAGCTCATGCAGTTGGTGTGGTTAGTCGGTTCCTCTCCAATCCTGGTAAAGAACACTGGTCAGCAGTGAAATGGATACTCAGGTATCTCAAAGGTACTTCTAGTTTCAGCTTATGTTTTGGTAATGATAAGCCTGTGTTGGATGGATACACAGATGCAGATATGGCTGGTGATGTTGATTCTAGAAAGTCCACATCAGGATACTTGATGAAGTTTGCAGGGGGAGCAGTCTCATGGCAATCAAGGTTGCAAAAATGTGTGGCATTATCCACTACAGAGGCTGAATATATTGCTCTTACTGAAGGGGGCAAAGAGTTGTTATGGATGAAGAAGTTCTTACATGAACTTGGCCTAGTTCAAGAGAACTTTGTATTGCATTGTGATAGTCAAAGTGCAATCCATCTCAGTAAGCATCCTACTTTTCACTCTCGGTCAAAGCACATTGAGGTTAGATATCAATGGATTCGAGATGCTATGGAGATGAAGTCATTTGTTGTCGAGAAGATCCATACCGATGACAACGTGTCAGACATGATGACCAAACCTCTACCGAGAGAGAAGTTTGAGTTTTGCAGAAGGGAAGCAGGCTTGTCAGAGCCTCCTAAATTGAAGCTTACATGTTGATCGCCAGTATGGCGAATTCCTCACATGGTGCGTGAGGGGGAGATTTGTTGTGTGGTCCCGCACCATGTGATGGTGGGACCACCACATTAATTGTCAAGAGACATGCTGTCTCTTGGAATTTAAATTAATGTGGGTCGGCTACTGTAGAAGCAGTAGAGAGAACAGATTTGAAAGAGAGAAACAGAGGAGAAAACCGAGAGAAAGAAAGAAGAGGAGGCAGCAGAGCAGTCTGTCTTCTTTCTTCGATTTCCAGTTCGTTCACCGTTGGATCGGGCTGAGATTTGGACAGCAGCTTCTAGACATGTTAATCTTCATTCTGAACGGTTGGATCAGAGATTGGTGGTGTGGAAGCTGGTCGTTTTGACAGAAAACGGGGCTGTCAGTGTTGTGAGCTTTTCTCTAACATTACTCTCTTTAATCTTGTTGTAATCCGAGAATAAGTTGTTCTTGATGATATATATGTTGTAGCCCTTAGTTGAATCTGAGGAAGAACAGTTGTGAACCCATTATTTGTGATAGTGGAAGTTTTTAGGTGGACTCCGGTCCCGTGGTTTTTCCCGCATCGGGTTTTCCACGTAAAAATCTTGGTGTTAATTTGTGTGATTAATTGCATTATATTTGATCATTGTTTGAATCTGTTTTTTACTGCACAAAGAGGGAAAAAGTATTGGGACTTGTGAATTGTGAATTGTATTCCGCTAAATTGATCCGGTTAGTTGTCCCGAGTTTTCCCAACAGTAAGCTCGGTCTAGAAAATTGCGAAAATCAACAATGCTTTTATTCTCCTGCATCAGTGAAGGATCCACTGTGAGCTCATCATGGATTCTAAGACCAGCAATAGCTTCAGGAAAGCAATGGGTTTTCTTGTCTCCACTAAAATCAATGGCAGGATAATCCGAAAGAAGTGAAAGAATGTTTCCATACTTCATGATCCACCAATTATGATAATCGAGAATAACAAACACAACCTTCTTCTTGAAATGCTGTGATGTAATGTACAAAGGCAAAATCCCATCATTGAATTCATGATAAACATTACCGGTGTAGCCTCCAGTCGAAAAGAACACTGCCGGTACATCATGCATGACATCGCAATGATGGTTAATTCTAGAATTCTCTGTCTTTGCAATAAGGCCTAATTCATCAATTGAGTCCATCACACTCGTTTCCCATTTTCGAGTGTATGGTTTGATCTTTTCATGATGGAGTTCCTCATCTTTATCAACTAAACTCGAAACCTTGTTCATCACAGAATTGTTATTTCTTGAGGTGAAGAGGAAGATCGAAGAAGAGGCAGAATGTGTTCTTACATCCCCTTTCATAACACAGACATCAGAACGCATACTGCTTCGGTCACAACATATGGTTCCTGAATTTACCACAAAAAAATATGTAAAAAATTTAGGGAAATTAACAGTAAAACAACAATTCATATTACTATACGAGCCTCCCATTTGAGCAAACTTCACAAAATAAAAAAAAGGTAAGAAAGAGACTTTAACCCAATAACTTTGTGTCTACTTTTTTTGTTACAGAAACTAGATCATTCACTCACCTTGATTGAGTAACCACTTAAAACTCCAAAAGAAGAAAAAGATAAAATCAGTTCCATCATTAATTCTCCCTAACTTTCTTGGTTACGTAATTACGTAGCCCAAGGAAATTCTAAATATCAGAAAGCAATAAACGTCAAGGCTGTTAATACCTAATACTGTTTGATTCAATAAAACTTTTTAAAAAAGAAATAGAGGAAGAAAGGCAAAAAGAATAGAACACCACAAAAGCAAAAAGACTAGAACACCACAAAAAAGAAAAGAAAAAAGAGAGTACTAACCATTAGAAATCGAAGAGCACAAATAAGCTTTTGCATTTACATTAGTAGCAACCCCATCACTTTCTACATCAAAAGAATCTGCAAAAACCAGACAAACATCAGCAAATGCAAAGAAGAAGAAAAGAAAAAAAAGGAAGCAGATAAAAAAAATAGCCAAAACCCATGAGAGAGAGGAGCTTACACGAAAGAGAGGAAGTAGAGGAAGAGCAAAACAAGGGAGGAGATAAAATAAGACAGCAAGAGAGAAGAGAAAGAATGACAAGAGAGAAAAGCTTGGGCCTTGTCCTATTGAAATAACCCGAGCTTGCTGCACACATCAAAGATGACAACAGCACCTCCTCTTCTTCAACATGTTGACGATCACCTTTTTTTAACTGATGATATCTATAGGAGTGCACCATTGCCAACGTACTATTCTCCAATGTAAAGCTTGTATCTTTTTTGGATTTATAAAAAAACTCAACGACTAAAACAAGAGAAAGAAAGAATTTTTTTGAGTGAACAAAGTTTCTGAGCAAACCCCAGTACTTTATTTACTTCTTTTGTTTATTAACAAAGGTTCTTCCTTTTCTGGGTTGTAAAAGTGTGAACTAAAACCCAGTTTTGAACTTTGAAAAGAGAGCAGTTCACGTATTTGTAGAGAGAGAGAGAAAACACAAGTTGGTTTCTACGTTGTCGTAATGGTTATGCTGTGAAGGTGTTTCTGGGGGTGTTTACGTTGCTAAATTTGAAAGACAGAGAGAGGTTTTTGTCTAGTTATGCTAAAGGATGTTTCTAGGGACGTGTTATTTGCGTTTATATTAATTGCCATACCAGGGAATAGAGAGAATGATTTCTGGGGGGGGGCGGCATAGAGAGAATGAAGGAGGAAGCGAAGGAGGAGCCAATGAGGAACGAAGGTGTCTAAAAAGGAGGCTATAATATTGAACTTTTGAAAAAATTGAAGAACTGCATATGGTATTTTGTTTTCGGCAGTCAAATTCCGTGTGAAAAGCAAATCAAAGAGCCGTCCTTTCTCTTTTCTGTAGTGATTCATCGACAAAATGTCATCATACAACACAACATTTATGGTGTGATTGTGAACCCCAAATTTGATGAAGTTTTGTCATTCAAGTGTGTGGTTGGTTTATCCTTCCCGCTGTTAATGCACCGAGTTTTTTAATTAAAAATATATTAAATTATTTGTACTTTTTTTACTTTTATTATAGTACATAAAAACTATTGATAAACATATAAAAATGATTAATTTAATATTTTTGCAAGTAACAATTAATTTGAAAGGCAAGTTGAAGCAAAAAAAAAAAAAAAAACATCAAAGACACAAAATATGTATTTTATATCAGAGATTATTAGTTTAGAAATGTAAATATTAAAATCACAACAATGATTGGAACAAAAAATTAATTTAATTGATCCCTTCAACAATAAATCAACCACTACCAGAAAATTAATAAATACAAACGAAAATATCAAAGAAATTTTTTCGTCTATAAATTGCGGTGAATTTTTTTGGTTGAATATGCCCTCACAGTATTTATCGGTAAACACTAATAGAAATATTATCTCATTATAAACTGAAGGAATTACAATGAAAAAAGAATGAATGAAAAAAAGCAAAAAAATACTATAACATATCATTTTTATAGACAAAATTACCGATAGATTTATTTCAATATGTCAGTAAATTCGTCTGTAATATTTAATTTATGATCTGACGAACAACCCTCCTCTCTACATTCCTCATTTACTCTTCTTCCTCTATTTTTCTGCACACCCCCCAATTAGTAATGAAGATTAGATCACGTAAATATAGATGGTACATGTGCTCCCTCTTATTCATCTTATGGTCCCGATAAAGACCTGCCTCTTCATTCTCCTTTAACGTCTCTATTTTAGATTAATTGTATTTAAACTTATAAATGTTTATAAATATTTGATTTTTATATTAATTTAATTTAATTATTTTTTTATTTTTGTTTAATAGATTTAAAAAAATTAAATTATTACTGACAAGGTTACTGACAGACTAAGTCTATCGGTATATTTCAAAAAGTTGAAAAATAATTACTACAAATGTCACTGTCACTGTTTACTCACCGATAGAATTATAAATGATTTGTTTGATGGTTATATGTCAATTTCACCAAGAAGAATATTGGCAGACAAAAAATATTACCGATGGAATTATATACAGTTTTTTTTGTCAGAGATATGTTATATTCATCGATAGAAATATTTTACCATCAGTAAATCTATCGGTAAAATTATTATCGATGAACTCACCGATAGACCACAAATCACTTGCAAGAGTTTTTCCGGCGGAGTATTGCCATCCCATCCGTGAGCCTATCAGAAAAATTTGTGCCCATGAATTATGAATATAAATACTGCATGAAATTTCGCCAGTAAATCTAAAAAAATTTGATAGTGAACAATATCACTCTTAGCATTTTTATTAACTGTTTTTTGTTAATTAATCATTAAAAAAAAAATGGACAGTTAGGTTGACACTGATATGTTTTTTTGATGTTACACTTCAATTTATATTAATATCTTACTTGAGATTGTTCCATTAATTATAGATCATCAGATTTCTGGGGAAAAAAAAAAAAAAAAGGTTGTTGTCAAGAAGTATGTTGTCAGCCAGCCCTTTTCCCTTGTTTCTCGGGTTGGCTTTGCCTATCTCTATTAAATGGAATTGGATTCCACTATTTAGATGGTATTTGAATAGTACGAGCGGTTGTTTTTATTTTCATTTAGAATACATAAAAGATAATATATTTTATATATATTTTTAAAAAAATATAAAAAAAAACTTTTAAAAATTCAATTTTGATACCAATAATCAAAACATAAAAAACTTTCAAACAAAAATGAAGTTTAAAATTTTTGAAAACTCCAATTGAATCACTTTCTCCAACACTTTTTTCCTTATTTGTTTTTGCAGTAGAAATGTTATTTTTTATTTAAAATTAATTTTTTTATTATTATTCTGATGTTCTTGATTTTTTCAGAGGCTAGTTGCGAAACTGATCCTTGTAATCTTAACAATTTCTTAAGATGGTCCAGAAAGCATGTCGACAGAAAAAGTGAACAGGTGTCTAGTACATGTCAGATCAAGAATTAATAATAAATAACCATCTACGTGGTGGTCCAGTGGTAAGAGCTTGGGACCAAGAGGTTTGCTCCCTCTGTGGTCTCAGGTTCGAGCCCTGTGGTTGCTCATATGATGGGCACTGGAAGCTTACATAGTCGTTAACTTCAGGGCCCGTGGGATTAGTCGAGGTACGCACAAGCTAGGCCGGACACCCACGTTAAACTAAAAAAAAAAAAGAATTAATAATAAATTGAATGAAAAATGAACATTATTAAACGAAAATCATTAGCAAATTAAATTAATTAAACGAAGATCAGGCCCCTTTTTTATTTTTCAACTCAAATACATAAAGACACAGAAAACTTGCTACTTTAAAACGTTACTTAGTTCAATCAAACATAACGCACTACCTTTGCCTAATCCTCGAAAACTAATACAGCTAATCAAGCCCCGTCAAGAAAATTTCAACGGACAAGATTATATTTCTGAGGCCTAAATCCACCCCTATAAAATGATCTGATTTCATTTATTAACAACTTTCATTTTTATTCATGTTTAGTTTTTTAAAAAAAGTTTTTGCGTTTAGTTAAAAGTGAGATAAAAATCTATAATTAATAAATCAACACTACCAAAAATTCATCTAAAATCAACAAAATTACTAATAGAATAATTCTGTCGGTAAAATTGCAGTGATAATTATCGATGGCTACTATTCTGTTCGTAATTCAGTCGGTATATACCGATGAAATACTGCGGTCGGTATATACCGACAAAATTACAAAAGGCATATTCAGAATTTAAAAAAAAAACGGTTCGCTAACGTGGAAGTTTTGACGGGCGATTTTACCGACAAAACACCGAGGGATTCAAACCGGGTTCTCTGTATAGTGACGTGACCAATTCACCGTTAGAATTGCAGCGCTAGATAAGTAATAGAAAATAAAGGTACGATGGAGCCAATATTTCATGACGGAAAAAAAATTGTGTTAGTGATCAAAAACTTAGAGATTGAATAAAATGATTTGTAGCAATCCATAGTATTTTGTGAGGAAAGATACAGTGCTTTCGGCACATGATTTAGCTTTTTTGTTAATAAAAAGCAAAAAAAAATTACAAAACTAAATTCTCTTCTAACTTAATATTAAAAAAAATCAACAAAGATAATTTTAAAAGGAAAAAAAAACCCATGAGTAAAAATATTATAGCAATTGACAATGTTTTATGAGGAAAACTATAGTATTTTTCTCAATGCAATCGACAAAGACAATTTTAGAAATAATTATAAAAAACTATTTAGACAAATACTGTAACAATTTACAGTGTTTTGTGAGGAAAACAACAACATTTTCCCCATATAATTTATTTTTATTGTAATTATAATTTTTAACCAACTCAATATTAAAAAAAAATCGACAAAGATAATTTTGAAAAAATTCATACAAAAAATCATTTTGGAAAACATAGTAGCAATTCACAGTGTTTTAAAGAAAAAAATTACAAAGCTAAATTCTCAATCAGCTCAATATTAAAAAAATAAAATCGATAGAGATAATTTTTGAAAAAAAAAACACAAAAAAAACAAGGACAAAAAAAATCATGCTAGAAATACTGTAGCAATTCACAGTGCTTTGTAATGAAAGTTATAGTGCTTCCCCACATGATTTAGCCTTATTTGTAATGACTTATAATTGTAATTCTCAACCAGCTCAATATTAAAAAAATAAAATTGACAAAGATAATTTTGAAAAAATCATAAGAAAAAAAACTATATGGAGAGACATTGTAGCAATCCACAGTGTTTTGTGAGGAAAGCTATAATGCTTTCCCCAAATGATTAAGTTTTATTATAAAGTTAAATTCTAACCAGCTCAATATTAAAAAAATAACATCGATAAAAATAATTCTATAAAAAAATATTACAAAAAAAAACATACAAAAGAAACTGAAAAAAAAACCATGTGAGGAAAAACTGTATCAATTCATAGTGTTTTGTGAGGAAAGTTACAATGTTTCCCCCCCATGATTTAGCCTTACTTGTATTTACTTGTAATTGTAATTCTTAACCAGCTTAATATTAAAAAAAAATAAAATTAACAAAGATAATTTTAGAAAAAAAACATAAAAAAAACTTTGTGGGAAAAAAAACTGTAGCAATCCACATTAATTTGCGAGGAAAGGTCTGCTTCTCTAACGTATTGTAATTATAATTTTTAACCAGTTCAATATTAAAAAATCAAATCGAAAAAGATAATTTTGAAGAAAATTATAAAAAAATAAAAATTGTGAGGAAAGGTATAGTGCTTTCCTCACATATTGTAACTGTAATTTTTAACCAGTTCAATATTAAAAAAGTAAAATTGACAAAGATAATTTTGGAGAAAAAAAAAGGAAAAAAAAAAAGAAAAAGGAAAAAAAAAAGAAAAAGTGCAAAAAATATAAAGTAAAAAAAATGAAAAAGTGAGAAAAAAACAAAAAAAAAGAGGAAAAAAAGGAAAAAGTGCAAAACAAAGGTGAAAAAAATAAAAAAAAAAGTAAAAAAACTATGCACTATTGCTATTACAATCCACAATACATTGGATATAGATGAACAGTAAATTCTCCACACTTTTTAACTTATTACTTAATTTGTGAAAAAACTTAGAACTATATTAATCATGCTGTCTGCTTGTTAGGAGCTTCAAGGCTTTTGTATTAAATGTCAATAGAAAAAAGTGGTGACCTATTGGTTGTCATTTCAAAACTATTTTCAAATAAGAATTTGTGTAATGAATTTTAAAGCTCTTGAATATTCTGTAATATAAATATAAAAACATTTTAATGAAATATATTATTATTATTATTATTATTATTATTATAACCACAGCTATATTAAACGGATCCTAATTCAAAAGATGGAGCTTTTAAATTTTTAAGTTTTAACATTTGAATATGTACACAAGCACTTCAAGTTATAAAAATTGAAAATCATGCCGTCCAACCAATTCTTTAATCTCATACTCTTGGTCCAAGTTTTTTTTAAAATATTAATTTAATTTTATTGCATGAAACCTAGTTCAAAAATATCATTTAAATTCCAAGAATTCTAAGAAAAGAAATAGTCACTTGACTATTTCGCAATCTTTCTGCGGGGTTTCGAAGATTTGAAGCTTGGGGAATGCTAGACCCACGGCTGCGTCAAGAGCGTGACCAGAACGGTCCAAAACCTGTGTCCAGAATGGCGATTCCCTTGCATAATTTAAAAAAGTATGACTTTTACCCATTAATCCGAGCTCGAGTATGCCGTGTCTGGGTTTCGAAACAGAACGGAAAAGTCAACAGCTTCAATTGCCTGTTTGTTGCTCATCAGGAAGGTTATGTATATACTTGTTATTAAACCTATTAATGTATTATTCAATTATGCTTTACTATGTAAACTTAATCTTGCCATTTCATATTACTCATTAAATCTTTTCATCCATCCACACATGTTGAGCACATGTGGGTGCGTGTGTCTGGTTAAAGGAAATCATCATGTAGTTATTTGGTTTAAGATTATTAGAAAACTCGGGAATATTGGTTTTATAATAGATTTTAAGAGTAAAAGGCTAATTGTAGCTAGGAAAGGTACCGATACTCATAATGCATTCTACCTGAAATAATCTATATTGTGCAGTCTGAAAATAGTTTAGAAGTTTTAATAGATTTTTAACCGGTATAGTTTAGAAGTTTTGATGGATTTTTAACCGGTAGTTAATTTATGGCTTAGGGTGAAGATTAATTCGCGTGAATAAATCTGGCTTTTCAAATTCATTATGGATTTGTGTGCTCAAATGAATTCCTATGAAAATAATCCATGTGGGTACTTTAACATGATTCATCTATCCTAGAAAACAAAAGAGTTTTCCACAACTTGCGTGTTTGAGTGAAAAATACTTTCAATTAAAAAGTGATGAATATTTAAAATAATTATAATAATTTTTTGATTAATTTCTGATATTTAGATATCAGTTGTTGTGGCTTTCCTTATTATTATTAAACCTATTAATGTATTATTCAGTTATGCTTTACTATGTAAACTAACTTGATCCTGCCATTTCATATTACTCATCATATCATTTCTTCATCCATCCACACATTTTGATCACCAAATCCTTTTCTTTTTTCTTTTTTCTTTTTTTCATATATTGCTATTTCTTTTATTAACTGCCAACTGCTGTTCCTGCAAGATTGACACTAGCAATTCCTTTTCCCTATTTAACGAGCAAGAGTGAATCAAGCATAGTCTAAAAAAGTACATAATGGCACGTGCCAATCATACTCCCAACATTTCCACACATCAAAATATTTCTTTCAAATCTTCAATCTATTCACATCATAATTTATATCTCTAGAATTTTTTTTTTTTTTAAAGCACAGGGTTTTAATTTTTATGACTGATTTATTTTCATTTAATCCTTCTATATTTTACCATTTCTTGCACATGCCAGATTTTTTTTTTTCTTCTTTTATTTTTTTCTCTTCATTTGACATCTTTTTTTAAGGATGCAACTACACTTCATATACATGATTTTGTTTCCTTGAATATTTTTTTATACGAACTGCGGTGAAGCACGTGTGATGTAGCTCGTCCAAATACATTTAGCGAGGAAGAAATTAATTTCAACCTTTTTTATTTTTTTTTCAATTCAAGTCAAAAACAGTAAAACTCGCTTGCATCCACGCCACACCTCAAATGAAATATAAAACACAAAGAACGTATAGCCTGTTTTAGCTAAAACCTTCACCAAGAAGGAAAAGGAACGTAACAAGACCCAAAGGCTACAACCCACATGTCAATGAATAGACGTTTCCCCTGTTTTTTTTTTTTTTTAGAATGTTCTAAAAATGAAAATATAAAATTAAATTCAATGGATCTTGGATAACGTACTCTTCTTTCTTCCATGCGTATGGTATCATATTAAGATCACTCTTTAGATTTTTTATAATTATGAGGAGGCTGCATTAATTTATTGTTGTTATTTTCTTGTAAGAGTTTGGAAGCTGCATGGTGGGATGGCTGCCAGCTGCGTCAGTTTTCTTATTCGTGGAAGACAAACAGGTGGCCAAGAACGTAACTCTCTCTATAATGTCAACCATCTAAAACATGAATTTTCTTTGGGAATATAATTTTGATGATCCCGAATTAAGTTCTTACAGAACACATCTCTCAAAGTGATGTGATTTATTAAATTAATCAGTGGTTATATCATCATCATCATTTAACATGTTTCTTGTCTCCGGTTGAATTATGCCACGCCCTTTCCCGGCCACTAGAGGTTTTGTCTTAATTAAAAAAAAATTGTTTCTTGATGCTAACCAATCCATTTAGTTTCGTGTGGATACCATAAGCCCTTCGATATTCTTAATCATACTTAATTCGTCTTAGGACATAAGATTTTTTTTTATTTTTTATTTTTTATTTTTCAGTTAACGGGTTTCTAGACGTTGGACTATACCACCATACCTAAAATCCATCAACCTTTTTCAAGATCTGAACATGAGATTCTTAAATATGAAATCCCGATGCCTGGATTAATTATCCAATTGGAAACAAGGCTTGATATAGATGGAGAGATTTTATAAAGGTGTCTGGTCTCCTCTTTAATTTTTTCTAACTTTTCGCTCTATTCCATGACATGAAATGATAAAAGCTCATGGGAAAACCTTAAAAATAAGTTTTCTTGATTAGTTAGTTGCCACATTTTAATTCTTTAATTTATCTTAATTGGGTTTTAAGAGATTTAGAAAATTCTTTGCTGAGCCCTCTTGTACAGAGTAAACGTTTATGCTGGCAAATTAATGACCGATCATGATATATATCAGCTAGTTAATTTGGATGGCATCACTCATAGAGGGATATGTTCCATAAGAATTTATCTTTATATCTGGATCAGTTTATGCGCGCCTCGATTAATCCCACGTACGAGCTCTGAAGTTAACGATGATATAAGCCTTCAGCGGCTATTATATTAGCAACCACAGAACTCGAACCTGAAATTACAGAAAAATAAATCACCTACTAGACAGTTGGAAGAATTCATCTTGATAATTAGGAAATATACTTCGTTGTTTGATTTTTTGGCTCTAAACTTTGAGAATAATACATAAAGAAATTATTAAGTTTTTATGGGTGCATGCACCAAATGATTGAAGGGTGCATCCTTGCCATCATTTGGGAAAAAAATAATCTTGGTTCAAAACTATTTGCTATCGAAATTTAAAAAAAAAAAAGGGGGGGGGGGGGGGGGGTGGGGGTCAAAATCCTAATCTGCATAATTCAATACTGTGATTGGTTAGTTAACTTGTGTCCTAATATATAGCACATGTTAAAAAAATACACCTTCCCCATAAAAGAAAGTATTAGGGGAACTGATAAGCTAAGCTAAGGCCTACGAGTCAACGAATTGAGTAGATGTACGTTTGTTTTGGTTATTTTGTTTATTTAAAAAAATAAAAAATAAATATCTTCAGAGCCCATTGAAATCATTTTCTTGTTTATTCCATGTGTATTGTACTATTCATTATCGTAGAATTACTAATTATATTATAAAAAATTCATTATCGTTTTTTCGAGTAATAGTTAATTAATTTGAAGGTACAACATGATGCTGTTTAATTTATCGGTCAACCACCTAAAACATCAGTTCTCTTCCGGGGAAAGTGATTTTTTATGTAATTTTATATTGAATTTTCACCGAACATATCTTTATGTCATTTAAATTAGCTGTTATATATATATATATATAATGGGTTGATTAAGAAAAATATAAATAAGAAAAATCAGAACATCAATCAACTAAAACATATTTTTTTTCCTTTAATTACTTTATTTTTCATGTGAATAATATTTGAGGAAATGAAGATAAACCAATATTAGGACAAGCTCGTACGTGGTAAACAAACATGGATGGTAATTAATACTTGCTCAGAGTTTTTCTTTTCTTTTTGTTTATCAAAGATAATTTATTTTATTTTTTTCATCTTGTTTCCTGCAATTTTTAACATGTTATTCCAGATTAGGTTACCTCTAATTTTGCATACATGTGTTCGTTTTTTTAAAAAAAATTTAAAAAAAAAAAAAGAGAGAGGCAGAGTACAGGACATAAGAGTTATGGTAGATGAGAATCCACTGGATAAATGCAAGTAAAAAAAAAAAAATCTTGGGATCCAATAAAAAGGGTAAGCTACAAAAGGCAAGCAAATTAGGCGCTAATCAAGGCTTTGAGACCTATATTGGAGGCCACGTATCGGAGTTTGCAAGCGGTGATTTGCATGGTTACTCTACACTTTCTAGATAATCTCTACACTTTTTCTTGGGATATTTCCAAACTTTATTACAAGAATCAAGGTATAGTGTTCATTAATTTTAATATTATTTTTTATTCAATTCTTTTGAATTATAGATCATATTGAACTTTCATTATTCAATATCACCATAAATACGATAATAAATCTAAAAGTTTACGTCAAACTATGCTTAAGAGGGTGTGGAGTCAAATTTTACAATCCCAAGCACGCCTTGAATTAATAAGATCAGGGAGATGGGTTTAATTTTAACGTACGAATTGGCATAAGCATAATTCCACTAAACTAAACTATATATTATTTAATCTCTATGTTCTTAGCAAACTAATCAATTATCAATTATCAATTAAAAAAACTAATATTCAATCATTGTATTTTATATGTATTTGTAACTTAATCCTTTTAGTTTTTTATGGCAATTCAATTGCTGTTTTTCCTATATTTTTCTTCAGGTCAAGATTTTCAATTTCAAACACTATAAACAAAATGAAAAATATATTAAAGAAAATTAGACATTTAAAAAGAATTAACAATCAAACTCTAACCAAGGGACTAACTAACTATAGTTTTTTAAAAACACAAGGACTAGCCTACAAAATCATAAATAAAAAAAACACAAGGACTAAATCATAATTTACTCAAATCCATTCTCCTGTAGCACTGTTCATGTTAAGCTTTTTTCTTTTAAGAAGAAAAGGAAAAGAAAAAGAAAAACCTCCCTTGATGATCAATTCAAACACTCTTTTCTTCAACTTCAAAATAAAATACAAGAACTGAATTACAATTTAAGAAAGAAAAAACCTCCATTGACGATCAATTCAAGCATTGTTTTCTTCAACTAAAAAATAAGTGAAAGTTTTCCTTTCTTTACAACGAGGATTGTAAATTTCTATAGCTCATGCCAACCCACATCCTCCATGTGAGAAGACCCAATAGCAATCCTAAGACTACCTTTCCCTTCTCTTGCAAATTTGTTCAATCAATAAAAGATATCCCCACACCTCCAAGCTTTGGAGTGCTTGGTAGTGGATTTCTCGTATGTTTAGTAAATTGGTTAAAATTCATTTTTTTAAAAAGGATTCTTTATATTAAAAAGCATTAAAGTGACATTATTTCAGATGAATTTTAATTATTTTAATATTCTTATATCAAAATCATCTTAAAATACACCTTGATAATTATCAATTTGATATTTTTCAAAAACTACAAATTAAAATCCTTTGCTTGTCTCATGGAATTGCCATGACTTGCTACTTGCTTTGCCCTTGTCCTGTCAACCGTTCACAATGCCTCTCTACAATTCCAACCACAGCCTTAAAATCCTTGGAAGTCCAAGTATTAGTTATTGTCAGAATTGGTCGAATTGGGAATCATCTTCATGACTTGTCACATAGCCTCAAGTTGGCAATAGATGTGATCCATCTTGATTTTGAAAGGCATTATATTTATCTGTGTAGTACTTTTTCTTTGTTATTTATGGATGTATTAATAATATATTACTTTGTATATTTTTTAATAATTGTAGACGACTTATTTTAAAATTAATTAGAATGTGCTTAAATAAGGTTACCCTTTTCGTTAAAACTATATATATTACATGTAGAAATCATCAACTGAGCTTTCGGATTTTTCGTGTTTTTTACAATAATTTTAAGGCAGCATATACGAGAATTCCTTGAGAAAATATATAGTTCATAAAGGAAAAAGAAAAAAGAAAAAAGAATCTAGTCATTTTTTGGATTGGACAGATATAATAAAGTAAGAAGATACTTTAGGCACCGTATAAAATTATCCATTCAAAATTTTCTTTACATGGACCACCTTGAGACGACAATTTCGTGAAAGAGAAGGAGAGAAAAATGTACATGGCATTTTGTGACATGAATTTGTATGTGCGTGTAGTAAGGAGTACTCCTGATCCTTTGATGACAAATAAGATTCTATATATATGTCAATCACTAGGGGACCAAGGCAGGTCAAATTCATTTGATTTTTTTTAGCTAAAAAAGAATGTATTTTCCTACTTCTCTTATAGTTAGCGAAAAATAACCCCTTGATATATAACCATGGATTGCCGAACATTGCCTCCAATGTTTTTGCTTAAATGGGAAGAACTGGACAATTTGGTTTCGTGCTTCTTTCGGTGGGCCTGGTAGAGAATGAGAGCCATGCCATGATCTCATGCACCCAAACAATTTCTCAGCAGCATGTATCCATATATATGAGCTTATAGTTATGGTGGTCATCACTTATTTCAAGAACCCTAATCGAATGAAGAGAGTTTTTTGGATCCACACCCTTACATTTGGCAGCATAATTGTAGTTTGGTGTTTTGGATGGAGCTTATATATGGATATTCATATGCAGATAATAAAACATTACATTGTTGAATGAATAACATTATTCACCTTCCAAAAATTGCTATATAAACCTAATTTATTAACAGAATGCAGCTCCAGCCCTTGAGTCTTCTAGTTCTACATGGATTAAAAAAATGATGAGGCAATCTTAAAGCTATACTTTGAATCAAATTTCATATATGTTCATGTTTGATATTGAAGAACATTGATTAGTAATATCATATATGATGAAAGAAAGAATATCAGAAGAACTTCGTTGAACCATAACTTTTTTCGCGGATAATTTTGGGCTGGAAGATGATTGTTTCCTGCAAAATAACAGAGGAATAGGCAACAGCAGCTTCAGATGGAAGTTCGTTATATCCATCCTTTAGGTTGGTGTGGGGGATAAACTAAGCCCAACCTTGTAAAAGATGTAAGCACCCAGGCTTGAGTGCAATTGGGCCTTAATAATACTCTTCATTACTGTTGTGGGTTCCGGGCTTATAGATAAAAAAAACAACCGATGGCTTTTCTTTCATTTTTTTTTTTTGTTTTTTTTAGAGTGAAGACTGCTGTTAACTAGTCTGTTAGCCCCACTCTGCCTCTATCAGATTAATTTATTTTAAAACGTAAAAAAAAAAAAATAAAGAGCACGAAGAGTCTTTTTTATCATGTTATTAAGCATGCATGAGTGGGTTAATTTTAAAATTTTCCATCCTACTTTTTTTTTTTATTTAACTTAAGTTTTGAATTAAACCACATAAAATCTGATATAATTTAAAATGATTAATTTTATGAATTTAAAAATAATCTGAATAAATATTAAAAATATAATTTAATTTAAAAAGAAAACTTCAAGATAATAACTTTAAAAACAAATATTAAAACAACGATATATTGGATCAACCGCAATCCCCCTGATGAAGTCATGAATTTTATTAGATTTAATAACTTGTTTTATAAAAATAATTTAATTATATTATAAAAATAAATACTCATAAAATTACTAATTCTTTTTCTACCTATGTTATTTGGCAGATATTGTTTTTAAAATAGTGCTTATAAGAAAAAACACCCCTAAAAAACTTTTAGATATTAAGTTGATACTAAAGTATAATATAATTTTATTATTTAAAATAATTAAAACTTTGGGGGATCGAGGGACACTAAAGCAAAAAAAGCAGTTCTTTTCTTTTCTTTACTGTTTATGAGCCGGATTGTTTAGAATTTTGGTCCTTAGATTTTTTTTTAGTCCTTTAATTTTTTAAAATTTTAATTTTAATTTTAATCTAAATTTTATTTTGACTACTTTTCGATATCCCAATTTTGGTCCAAGATAATCTTTCCTTGCATTCTAGACGACAGTAAGTGCATTGCCGGTCAACTGACTCGCAATAAAGCACAAGTCAACTAATCCGTCGTACGCGGGTGAACTGGCTAGTTTTACCGACATCCCTTCCGAAAATAAGCACCCAATTCACAGTCATGTCAGAGTCATGGAGGTAGAAGATCAAGATTAGTTACCACTTTACGTTACCAATTCAGCCCATTTAGAGGCACACCAAAAGCATCCACACCGCCACGTAAACATCTTTATTCTTATTTATGGTATGTATATTTTATACTCGAAGAATAATAATGCTACTTTATTTTTCGTAACGATAAAATTAGAGTATTTAATTTCTCAAATAAAACTCATCTTCAACCACACGTAAGTTTTTTCCATATGATTTGGCAATTAAGTGCACCGCTAATTGCAAACAATTTCATGCTTAGACTATATGTTTTAGCTTTGATTTGAAATTTACATATGGAAGTAATGAGTCGCATGTCACAAGAAGATAAATTGAACTGAATAACAAGAGATATGGAGATATATTTTTTTTCTATAATAATATTTACAAATTAATTTAGAAACTAAATCCTCTCATTAGATGAGATTTTAAAAAGACATTATCTCGCTCGTATCATCTAGCATTTAACCCTATAAAATACAAAGGTTAAGTTTTTCAAAAGCTTTTTATGATTAAATAAATTAAATTTATTAGTTTAAGTAATTTTAGTATATAAAAGAAGGAAAAAAAAAAAGAAAGACTAAAGAATAAACACAAATATTTGGAAGTTCTCTCAAATAAATTGAAGTCTATCAAAAAAATAAAAAATCAAAACCCTTTTCTTCAGTCAAATCAAATCAAGGAAGCAAATGATCAAAGTCTTTTCCTTCATCAAATCAAATCAAGCCAAATTTATACAACACACGATTAAATCTTTCGAGTTCGTGTTAATACTATTTGTTTTTATCAAATCAAGTTAAGATCTCACATGGTTAAAATTTTTGAACTTATGTGAATACTCTTCATCAAATCAAATCAAGTTAAATATCTCACATGATTAAAGCTTTCAAACTCGTATGAATATCTTTTTATCCCAAGCAAGATCCAGATCTAGCCATTAATTAAAGGATTTGTGAATGTGAAAAGTATATCAATTTTCATCTTTTCTTGTAATCAATTTCATTATTGTAATTTGATCATCATTTTAATGTATTTTTAATACGCAAAATTATATACGTACTATCACCTAACAACATCAAGTCTTAGACATGAAAAAAAAATCATACTAAAGAGAAAGTACTAAAAATCTTATTACAGCTATTAATAATGAATATCTAATAACTAGAGATAAATTCTTCAGTTTAGTTAATAACTTAAACTGACAACATAAACTTCATAGCTCAAAACTAATTAACTCCTCTACTTTAATCCTCTACCTATCTAGAAAGGAAAAATAAAGGAGGTAAGTTAACCGCAACCTAGTAAATACAACTCCACACACACTATTAAGCCAAGAACAAGTAACACACACACACATTGCATTGACAATAATAAAATAGCTTAAAACAATTCAAAAAAATTGTTAATAGCTCATAGTTCATAAATACATGCCATAAAACAAGTCATTAATCCATGTTTTCCTTTCATTCAATTCTATAACACACGACTTTACTCTCAGATCAAATTTCTACAACCACATTATACCTGTGACTAGGCCATTTGTCAGCTATTTCTGACCAATTATTATAGCTCATTGACAAGTGTCATTGCCAATTATTATATAACCCATTGATGGACTATTAGAACTAGTTGTAGTGTCAATAACCCTAATAACTAAAGGTCATTACTCCATCCATAGCCATGTGAGAGCCATTGTGCAACTATTTACAAATTCGTTCCGAAACACTTTCTTTTATAAATTAGTTTATAAAACATTCTTATAAAAAATCTATATTGTTCATTTACAAACATCATATGTAAGCAAATCAATTTGAACATAACAAGTACTTGATCTTCTTTTAAAAAATGTAATACATATAGTAAATGAAAAATATATAATTAAGAAAAATATCTATTTTGTTTAAAAATAATAAAACATGCAAAGGTTTACTTACCTTCATTGGTTAAACAACCAAATTCTAAAATCTTAGCTCAAACAACCTATTTATAAGCATATAACCTGTTTAACTTCCTCAAACACTTAAAAGAGTGTTTGAGATAAAAGGTATGGTGAGGTGTGGTGTGTTTTTTTTTAGAGGCCGTTTGGCTAAGTGTTTGTGGCTGCGTTAGTGTGTAACAGCTGCATTGAAGTGTTTGGTTATAAAATCAGTCGTGATTTTTATATGTAAACCCTACCATTATCTGCGTTGAAAATGTTGTTTTGTTGAAGCTAAAATTTCATGCTTCTCGCTGCGTTCCTGCCTCTCTCATGCTTCTTGCATTCCTGCCTCTCGTTGCTACACTGTTAATTAGCATGAACAGTGTAGCATGCTACACTGTTCATGCTAATTAATTCATTCTATGAACACTGTGCAAGATGAACAGTGTAGCATGCTGTTCCGGTCAGACCGGGTCCAGTTCAAAGTTCAAAATGCATTGAACCGGGTCCGACCTAGTAAAATAAAAAATAAAAATTATTTTTTATTTTTTAATTGTGTTTTATTCGAAAAAATATAGTCATTGTCGGATGTATTTCATACGTGATGAAAATGTAGATAGTTTAATAAACCAATAAAAAATATTTTATATAAAGTATTATTTATTTCATGATGTAATAATAATAGTTAAATCTACAATATTTAAATTAAAAACCATCAATATTAATATATATTTTTAAAAGTATTTTATAACCTCGATTTCAAAAGCATTATTAATCAAACATATTAAACTATTTTTTGTTCAACTTCAATTTCAACTACAGTTTTAACCAAACACATATTTTTTCAAACCAACCTCAACTAAAAGTACTTTTTATAAAACAACTTTTTCCAAATCACAACCACAACAGCTACCACAATACTAAATACACTCTAATGTACAACTCATTTAATGCACAAAAAGCTACCACCAAAAGCAAGTTTTTATTGCTTTTTGCATAGGTCTCACAAAAAAAAAATCACACCTCTATCCTAAACATACTTTTAATCACATTAATTTGTCACTTGCACACTACCTAATAAACTAACCACATAACTCCTAGAAAAATTAGAATTTCATTGTGCGTTCTAGGTTGTAAACTAGTCCCAATTACCTTTTTATCCATATATGATTCATCAAGAAATTCATTTTATAGAATTTATAATAAGCCCCAAAATCATTCTTGGGTATTGCTGTTAAATAATCTACATATCCTTTATTATTTTCACTATAACTATCTCTACAAAAATCAAATTAATATACCGTTTATAGTGTTAGAAACTAGATAAAACAAGATTTTTCTAAATATAAAATTTGAGTAAAAAATTGCATCTATTCAATATAGTTTTTAAGTTGAATAAAAGCATCTGTCAAACACTTAAACTCACAACTTCTCACTTCTATACTTAATTGTTAACCTAATACTTTTAGACCATTAAACAACCATTAAGCACCCTTCACACGTCTTACAATATCATAAAACCTACCATATTCATTATATTATGTTATTTATATAAATATCATTTAAATTTCTTTAATTTTATACACCTTTCATATAAAAAAAAAACTTTAATCAATTCAAGACCTTTCTAAATAAAAAGGATTCATATTTCTTACATTGAAATCTAGAAAATAGAATGAAATTAAGGTTAATTTATTTCTCATCTTTTCTCTGCACCTATCAAAAAAATAAATGACTCTCATTTTTTTAAACTATCTTGAAGATTATAAAACTAGGGTAAATAAACCTTTTTAACTTTTTTCTTTTATATTAATATAGGACTACATGTGTCAATTTTTTTTTTGTAACTAGTCCAAAATAAATTATACTCTAGCTCAAAAAAACTAATAAAATTATACCAAAAAGAATTTGGTATTGCAAGCATGGTCTAATATATTTAGAAAAAAACTAATAAATTCTTCTATATATTTACCCAAATTTGAACTTAAAAAAAAATTCTTTAACTATCAAAATAATATTATATTAATGTAAGACCAGGTCAACTGAACTAAATAGTAAAAACAAAAACAAACCCTGTTGTTTCTAGAGCTAAGCAAGAGACATCTAATAAATATGTCTACCAAACATACCCCAAAGTCGTAGACCTCTTAACTCGCAGCAATCACTTTCTGCTCCCCTCTCTCTCACCCTTCCTCTCACCGCTCAAAACCTAAGAACAAACAAGAAATGGGAGACGCTTTCTGTTCAGATTGTAAGAGACACACAGAGGTAGTATTCGACCATTCAGCAGGAGACACAGTATGTTCAGAGTGTGGTCTTGTCTTAGAATCTCACTCGATCGATGAAACATCAGAGTGGAGAACTTTTGCGAATGAATCAGGAGATAATGATCCAGTTCGTGTTGGTGGACCAACTAACCCTTTATTAACAGATGGTGGTCTTTCTACTGTTATTGCTAAACCTAATGGTGCTTCAGGAGAGTTCTTGTCCAGTTCTCTTGGTAGGTGGCAGAATCGTGGATCCAATCCTGATCGTGGGTTGATTACGGCTTTTAAAACTATTGCTACGATGTCTGATAGGTAACCTTTTCTTTTATTTTTTCTTGTGTTTTTGTGGGTTTTGCTTTATTTGATTTATTGTGAAGTTGTGGAGGTGTTTGGATGTGATTGGTTGAGGTTAATGAGTTAAAGTTTATGAATTTTATTGATGGGTTGTTTAGATTTTTGATTTAGATGGGTAAGGGAATATAACTCTTGGATGTTGTATTTGGTGGGTTTTGATTGGTTGCACTGTTAATGGAATTAGTTGATGCTTTGAGTCTGCTGTTAGGTTGATGAAATTGGAACTGGAGGGGCACAGTAGTGATGGTACAAATGCAAATTCAACAATAAATGACCTATTTTGATTTGATCATAGATGGATATTGACTAGAAGTGCTGAAATTTTTGAATGATTTGGTTGTTTCTACTAAAGGCAATCCAATGGAAAAATTCTATCTTGCATCTTTTGAAAGAAAGAAATTGGGATTAAAGCTCAGTTTCAGTTGAATTAGTGGAATATGCCACCAGTTGCGAGTTTGTTGAAATGGTTGTGGAAATAGCTGTTCCAATTTGATTTTGTTTATGCCTTATAATGCAAGGGTGTTTTTTGTTCCTCAAGAAAGTTCTACTTTTTATATATGGCAGTTCCAACTTTTTAATTGATTTGAGGTTGACTGTAATTGGAGTTGTGAATCCATTTGATTTTGACAATTGATGTAAGTTCATGACTTCACTGATTATTTGGTGGTTTTGGTTTGTGTGATTAGATTTGGACCTTTGTTGGTTGTTTGTATTGGTGTTGTGTTTGTGAGTTGATTTTAGATGAGGAGGGAACTGAATTTAGATCCCACATTTGGTGTGATTTTGATGCTGTAGCAGGGGTTTAATTGGCTGTGATGTTAAGGAGATTAGGTGATGGTTTGATGCTGTGGTTGCTTGATGGATTGGTCTTTTAGGTACTTAATAGTGATAAGAGATGCGAATTCATCCCCAAGAAGGAATTTTTTGATGCGAGGCAGAATGAATATTAATATAAATTGATAAAGTTTCAAGTCAGAAGGAACAAGATTATCTTGCATCTTGATAGGCATCTCTGGATTTGAATTATGAGTTATTAGTAGAAGTTGACTTGGGTTTCCAGCTTGATTATGTTGGTGCCTTTTAAGGCTGTGTATGCTTCATGCAACAAAGTGATATCATTATGTTACTGAATTCTCACTCTCTATTATGTACATACATTTTATGCCATATGATGTTTATGAAAAAATACACTTTTGCAAAGTCGTTGCTAATGTGTGATATTTATGTTTCAGGTTGGGCCTTGTTGCAACTATCAAGGTATTCACACTTGATTTTAATATATTGATATTAAACTGATGGTTTCAACAGTGTCTTTTCTGAAAACATCCTTGCATGAATATGGAAATAAACCCTTTACTATCATGTAATAAATGTTGTCTTGTTACTTAGTGTATTATCAGGTAACTAGCCATGTATATCATTCCAATCAGATTTGTCCTTCCCCAGCGTTCATAAATGTATAAGCACATTCTTATGAAGTTATGATATATGAGAATATTCTATAAATTCTATGGCTTGATTGGAATAAAGTGACAGGTTTTTGTAAATATGATTAATCTCTTGTAAAATAATGAAATTATGGCATAGGAGATACAAAAGAAATTTTATTCGCAATGCATCACCTGTGAATGAAATATTTTTATGTATTGATTGTAAATAGAGCTGCAGAATATTTGTCTTTACAGTTTAATTGAAAAAGCCTAATCTACTCAAATCAAGCATGAAATTCAAAGATTTTGATAACTGTTCACTCTTCTCATCGAAGCAAAAGGAGACTCATTCATCTGTGGGGGGGGAGAGAAGTGATTTAGGGGAGATGAGATAGCATATTGTTATATACTTTTATTGCAAGCTTATTGAGAAATTATTTGGCATAATTCTCATGTAGGTATCTAAACTTACAATGAATAGATCAATCACAAACATCAAAAGTGCTTCCCCATCTTTTGCTCTTACGAGGAGGAGGGGAAAAAGATGAAGGGAGTGGGTTGTGAAGGCATCATGTTTATTGGAAAACCATAAATATGTTTTGAAATGTTCAATTTGGATGCTTTTCTTGTTTGGTTGTTCATGAGAACTTCCGTAATGTTTCTTTTGTTTTTCTTTTTTGCTCCTCTGGTGATGCATTTTTCATAATATTGAAGGATCGGGCCAATGAGATCTACAAGAAGGTGGAAGATCAAAAGTCCAGTAGAGGAAGGAATCAAGATGCTTTATTGGCTGCTTGCCTCTACATTGCTTGTCGACAGGAAGACAAGCCCCGAACTGTAAAGGGTATTGTCTAGCATTCTTTTAACATATGGATTTTTCCTGATTTAATCTTTCCCCAAGTGTTTGAACTTCCCTGAACCTCTGAATTTCAACTAGAAATTTGCTCTGTCGCCAATGGAGCCACAAAGAAGGAAATTGGCCGAGCAAAAGAATACATAGTGAAACAACTGGGTTTGGAGACTGGTCAGTCCGTGGAGATGGGAACTATACATGCTGGGGATTTTATGGTGTGTTTTTTTCCCATTAAATTTACTGTGTTGGTTTTATTCTTTATTTACAGGGAGTGTTCCTTATTGTCCAGATGCGAATATGGGTTTTATCTGTATTATTAGCACCATTGTTATTAACATCAGCCTCAACTTGATCTGCAGAGGCGTTTCTGCTCCAATCTTGGAATGTCTAATCATACAGTTAAAGCTGCCACAGAAGCTGTTAAAACGTCAGAACAGTTTGATATAAGGTATTTACAAGTTTCTCACATTACCTCTACTTTTACTAGAAAAGTGATGGTTTTCTCTGTTTGCTCATCTTTGTTGTTCATTCATCATTTCTGGTTAATAATTGTTGCAAGATCCATAAACTTTAGAATAAGAAGAAATAGTTCAAAGACCAGGCAAAGAAAACACTCTTTACATCTTTGTTTTATTAACCTTTTGGATCAATCTAAGTTCAACAAATATAGCCACTCTTTATAATCCCTTCTAATGCTTGCAGGAGGAGCCCTATATCAATCGCAGCAGCAGTCATCTATATAATTACTCAGCTTTCAGATGACAAGAAGCCTCTTCGAGGTTCTGATCGTTTTGAACTCTTTTTATGAAGTGGAAACAAATGATTCATTGGTGGATAGAATCAGATATTTCTGAAATAACCCTATTCTATCAGTTTTATTTAGACAAACCTTTCAGCATTGTTGATTTTAAACACCGTTAGATATCTTCTCACTTATGTTTCGGTATATTAGCTGCCCTGAGTTTCAATTCAAAGGTATGCTTTCAACTGATAGTAGGCTTGGATGCAGATATTTCACTAGCAACTGGAGTTGCTGAAGGAACAATCAGAAATTCCTACAAGGATCTTTATCCCCACGTGTCAAAGATTATACCATCATGGTATGCCAGCGAGGAGGATTTGAAGAACCTTTGCGGTCCTTGAATAATACAGTGAAAAATACCGGGAAGAAAAAACCCGTTTGATTTGATCTGTAAGCCTCCATCTAGGATGTAATTAAGAAACTGTTGAGACAAACAGGGGATGCACAAGTCCTCTCGTTCTTTTTTATTTAATTCCGCAGTCAACGGTACCGTCAATTCAGGGATAGGAAAGAAAGGAAAAAAAAGAGAAATAGCAATCAATTTTAATTTATGCTCAGCAACGACAGCAATTTTAATGTAATTTTGATGTGTATTAATATTCAAATGGTAAACCCACTTTTCAATTCATTTCTTTTTGTGTTGAACCATCCGATTCTTGCATCAGTTAATTGTGATTGCTCATTGACCTTTGATCATTTGAAGAAGTGTCTGTTTCTGATTGGGATTACTCAATTGACATGATATGTCACAAGAGAAGATGAAAGAAACACTTCCGCCCCAGTTTGAGTTTCCCTGTGTAAGCTCTGTCCATGGTGAAGGGGAAAGAGAAGGAAAGTGGAAGTAAAGAAAACGTCTATCTATGTTACAAATGAAGTTGGCAAAAAGAAATGAAAAGATAAAACTAAGGTGTTTACCCGTTTTCTGCTTGTTGAATGACTACGACTCTTTTCTAAACAATTTTAAAAAACTAAAATAGTTTTTTAAAGACAACAAATAAAAAAAGATTTTTATTTTTATAATTTTTTTATATACATGATATTATTATTATTATAACTATCATATCACCATAATTATAATGTCCCTACATTTTCATAATTACGATCACCATTATCATCATAATACCAATATTATTATCATGATAATATCATTCTTAATTTTCACTGTTCCTTCATAACTCACCACATTTTATTTTAATATTATGATTATCATCAACTCCACAATCACTATTATTATAGAAAACTTTATACCATGTGGCATGTGGTGTTTTCATTCTAACAATTCACAATGATATTTTTTTTCTTCTTAATTTAGTCCTTAAATTTTGTTTCACTTCAATTGCATCCTTTTTATGTCCAAATTCATGACCAATTGAGGGAAAAAATCGAAATTGAGGGGACCAAAGTGTAAAATAAGGAGAAAATGAGTTATAATTTTAGAAATGGGGTGAAAAGTTCACTTTGGTCCTCTTACTTTTTAAATGATAACTTTCGATCCCTCAATATTTCAAAAATGCAATTATGTACAAAACTCTCTTTTTTTTCTTCTTTCAATTCTAGTTTGAGAAAAGAGAGAGAAATTAGTTAGATTCCGGTTGTAGAAAGAGAAAGTCTCGACTGATACCAATTCCAGCTACGAAAAATATCAATTTTGGTGTTAACAAATTTCATTTGATGAGAAGAGTTCTACCTAGGTATTCTTTAGCCTTACCATCATCTGAGATGGTAGATTTGAGCTTGAAAATTATTTATTTATTTATTTTGGGTCACTTTCAGATTTTTAGGTATTTTAAAGTCATTTGAGGGTATGAATGAGTTTGTCAAGATGCATAAAGTATTTTATAGGTGTTTTGGGTAAAAAAATAGGTTGAAAATGAAGTTTTTTTGGCAAAAAAACCATGACCCAAATTTCCAATGATCTTTTAGTTGCTTGAAACTAGGCCAGTAGGCAACTTATTATTATGTTTTTATAAATGTCATCCATCCCTTGAAAAAAATAATTCAAAGTTAGTCCAACTCCATAGACTTGGGTTAAAAGTCCATCCTAACTCCTAATAACATTTAAAATTAGTATCTTGTAATAGAAATTTCAAATCAAATAGCCAAGGTTTCCTTTTACTAACATTTATAACAAAATTAATATGTTTAAATTATGGATAACATGTCTAATAAAGCAATGCATATAAGATTTATGTGTCAACTCCCATAATGTTGAAAATTATTTTGGTTAGCATGCCACGATATTTCAATCGATCAGGTCTGTAACTTAAGACGTAAGTAATGATTTGCAAGTATAACTTATTGGCCTAAACAATAGAAATCTATGACACTAAACACTTTTTGAGAACTTCATATTTTCCATTTTGACAATTTTGAGAAAACAAGGAAAGACTTAATGATATTTATGGATGTGTTATGGCCATTACATACATTTCTAATTTCCAATTTTCAATTTACTCCACCTCCTTCGTTAATGGCTACTACCTTCTTTAATATTAGTGGCTGCCTTCTTCTTGTAGGTGAACTGCTAGTATATTTTGATGACTTTTGGACAATGATTACACACTTAGAAAGTAAAGTTTATACTTTTAACATCCGATTTAAACTTGACTCTTTTGACTTCATCATTCCAAACATGTTCTATATTCTTGTAAACACATCATACTTGAATGATTTTATAAATATGTCAGTAAATTGATCATAAGTTATGCAAGATACCAACTCAATTTCTTTATTTTTCACATGTTCTTTGATGAAATGGTATCGAGTGTCAATGTGTTTGCTTCTTTTATAGTATGCTGGGTTCTTTTCTAAAGCAATCATATAATGACTATCTATGTATAATTATATAAGATTTTCTTGTGAAATTTTTGAAAAACTTTAATACGTTCCTCGACCAATTACCATGACATGTAACTGATCTAGCAACAACATACTCAGCTTCATATAATAATAGTGTAAAGAACCAAGTAAATGATGTCTCCCATGAAGAATGTGAACCTAGCTATGCCTTTTCTTTTATCCAAGTCACATCCCAAATCAGTATCATTGTAGCCAATAAGCTTGAAATCTTCACTTTGTGTGTAGAACAAACTATTATTAAAAGAACCTTTTATAAACCAAAGAATCCTTTTAATTGTATTTAAATGAGATTAGTTAAGGGTCTTCATGTACCTGTTAATTAGCCTAACTTTATATGGTATATCTAGTATAGTATAAGTCAAATACCTAAAGATTTTAATGACATTTTTGAAATATATAGGATGTATATCTCTTTTCACATTATTTTGTAAATCTAATCTCGTTTCAACTGAAGTTGTCAAAGAGTTATACTTTTCCATTCCAAACTTCTTTATAATCTCTTTTGCATAGTTGTATTGGGAGATGGAGATTTTTCTCTTTTTTTGCTTTATAGAACTTTTCTGCTAAGGAAATGAGCTATCTGGCTTATATTTGACATCTTACATTCATTGACCATGCTTTTCTCAAAAGCACCAAACATATCTGGATTGTTGCTAATGAATATTAAATCTTCAACATATAAGCAATAAATCAAAATGCTTTTATTTGACTTCCTCTTCATATATAATGCATATTTATAGGACACTTTAAAAAATCATTCTTCATGAAATAATCATCAATCCTAGTACTCCATGCATGCGGAGCTTGCTTTAACCAATATAGGGCTTTCTTTAGCTTATACAATATATTTTTATAACCTTTCTTCATCTATCCAGATGACTGATCAATATCGATTTTTTCTTCAAGGACCCTTGTTATAACCCATTTTTGGGCCCCTATACAAAAATAAAAATAAAAATAAAAAATAAAATAATAATAGATAATAATAATAGATAAATATATAGCCGGAAGAAATTAGAAAAAAAAATAATAGGAGGCGGGGACGCTCAGAAAATGGTTAGAAAAATTGATTAAGGAGGTTAAAAATACAAAGATTGGATTTTTGACAGTATATTCTTGAATAATGAGAGTCCTGTTGGAAAAGAAAATTTAAATTTGAGGAGAAAAGCCCAAAATTGGATGTTTATGGACTTAATTGGATTTTATTGAAGGTTTAATTGAATTTATAGAGAGTTTGATTGCAAGAAAAATTGATTTTTAAGTCAATTTCAGCTTTAATTGGAAGCAATTAAAGTTCTGGGGTCAAATTATAATTTTTAAGAGTTGATTTGGTCAAATCAGGGGCTTAATTGCATAAATATTAAAGTTTAATGGCCAATTAGGGACTTAATTGAGGAAATCCGAAACCAAGGACCAAATTGGAAAAGGCGCGTAAATAGAGGGGCTGTAATTAACCAAATTAGGGGCCAAATTGAAGAAATTGAAAGTTTATTGGTCAATTGAGGGTCAAATTGCATAAATTAGAGACCAATGACCAAAATGAAAAAGGCGGCCAACTATAAAGGCGGCGATTGAAGTTGACAGGGATGCAATTGAAATGAACAAAAGATAAATTAAGGACTGATTTGGAAGTTGACATGTTGGCGCCATATTTAAATGAAACGGCGCGTTTTGTCCAAAACGACGCCGTTTCATGCTTTTCAAAAAAAAAGAAAAAAAAAGAGCAAAACAGTGTCGTTTTGAGCGACACTGTTCCTCTTTCTTCTTCCCCTGGACGTGCAGTAGGGGAAGAATGAAACTTTTGTTTTTTTCCTCTTTAATTCCTCCTGCCTCTCTCTCCTCGCATGCTTCTGCCTAAAACCCAAAGCCTCACGCACGCCCCCTCATGATGAAAAATCAGCGAGGACGTGCTCTGCAAACCTACGCCCGTTGGCTGCCTAGCCCAGCGTCGTGGCAGGGTAGGTTGGCGTCGCTCCCCACGCACAGCGATAGGGCGGCAGTAGGGACGCCCCCGCTCCCCTTTGCCCTATAAATACCGCACTCAACGCCAACAGAGAGGAGGGGAACAAAAGAAAAAACGCAGAGAAAAAATAAAAATACAGGAGAAGAAGGGGAATGAACCGAGAGGACGAACCGAAAAAAAAAGTGACCGAAAAGAGAGGAACGAAATAGAGAGAGAAAGGAAAGATTAAGGGGAAGCTTGAAACCGGGAGGGAAATTTAAAAACAAAAACAAAACAAAACCGAGAGGACAAGGGGACGACCGCTGGTAAACGAAACAGAGAAAGAAAAAAACAAAAAACTAGAGAAGAGGGGAAGAGGAAGACTCTCTCTCTCTGCAGCTTGAAACAGCAGCGCCGCTGCTTGGAGCCGCCGTCCGTGAGCCACGACACCGCCACCGGCCTCCACCACAGCACAACCAGCGAAGCAGTCCGACCAGCATCACCGCCTCCTCCGCGCCAGGTACCCCTTGTTCCCCCTCTTTGTTGTTGCTTTCGGTGGCCGTGTTCCCTCTTCTGCATGCAGGAGGGTGGGGGGAAAATAATTCCCCCCGCCAGTTTTGTTACTGGGCCAGTCTGATTCTAGCCCAGCGGTGATGCATTTTTTCTTCTCTGGCTCAGCTAGTTTATTTTCTAGCCCAGCCCTGCCTTCTGGGCCGAGTCTGGCCCAGACAAAAATAAAAGAATTGCTAGGCCGAGATCGGCCCAACTCCTTTTAGGCCAAGTCCGGCCCAACCCTATTGGGGTAGAGTCCGGCCTAGTTAGTTGGGCCGGCCCAGCCCACTTAATATTATATATTATATATTATAATGTTTATATATATAAAATAAAAAATTCTGAAAAATCTTTAATAAAAATTTGTTGATTTTCCTACCTATTTTTATCACAATTGCATAATATTGGTTTGTATTTTTATACCGTAAAGATACAAATCCAGTATTAAAGTACCCGGTTTTCGTTAAGATATTAAAAAAAAAAATGTTTTGTTTTCATACATACAACCTAGTCTCTCCAATATATATATATATATATATATCACATCATATTTTCATACAACAAAGAAAATTTCAAAAAATATATGTATTAGTATGCACTTTGGCTGTAACAACATGATTGTTAGAGCCATGAGAACTAGGTCAATATTTCAAAAATCCTTAAAAAATCTTTTCGTCATCTTTTAGTATCTGGATTATGAATTTATACGTAAAACGTATTCCTGATATTAAAAATATAATTTTCATGTAGACGTTAGAACGGTTAGGTTTTACTCGATAAGATAAGGATCTCTTTACTGAGGAGGACTTTTCTTAAACCATAGACAAACCAACAACTAGAAATACGATAACACCTTAGCTTTTTATCAGACAATCAAACAATGCAGTTTACCTTAGGTAAGACGTATTTGGGGTGCTAATACTTTTCTTTTACGCAATCAGTCCCCGTACCCGATCTTTGAGACCAGTTAGGGTTCCCAGTGACCAAAATACTAGGTGGCGACTCCCATTCTATTTTTCACTGATAAAAGACAAGAATTTCTTGTCTCCCCATATTTGCCAGATATATATTATTTACATTTTACAATGAAGTGGAATATTCGCCGCGACGCCGCACACGTGCGACAACCCCAATTAGATATTTTGATTTCATGTGCATCTGGTAAATTTTTCATTGTAATGTACAACTAGTGAAATCAATACTCTATTGGCCTTAAATATGGAAACTAGGGAAAAGACTTCATTATGGTGAGTTTTTTTTTTTTTTTTGGCTTGCACCCTTTTATGACAAGCCTAGCCTTATACTTTTGAACTTCTCTTTAAGCATTCTTCTTTGTCTTGTAAACCTACTTGAATTTAATGGTCTTGTGTGTTTTTAGAAGAGTAGTCAACTTTCATGTGTTGTTCTTTTTAACAGATCTAATTTTTTCATCCATTGCACTCTTTTATTTTTCTTATTTGTTAACTTCTTAAACTAACTCGGTCATAACTCGTCAATAGACAAAATAAACTATACTCATCACCCTGTATGAGTTTTGTATCCTCATTAAATTATTCCAGGTTTTAAACCCTTCTTGGTCTCTTGTTAAAAAATTCTTTTAGTGCTAAGTGTGGAGTCTTATGTATTTGTATTGAAGGATGAACTCTTTTTGGTTCTTCTTCTATTAATTGAGTTAGTTTCTCTTCTTCAATAGCTAATTCTGTATTTCTAGAAGATTCAGTGTGATCCTATCTTTATAATTCATTTTTTCTTAAAAATAACATCTTTATTATATAACACTTTATTGGTGATGAGATTGTACAACATGTATCACATTATTCTATCACCATATTGAATAAAGAAAAAATTATCCCTTTTATCTTCAAGTTTAGTTCTTTTCACACTTGGAATTTTGGCGTATGCAATACATCTAAAAACTTGAAGATGACTCATACTTGGCTTAATGAGTGCTCTATACTTCATATGAAATTTTATTATTTAAACTTCTGTGGGATATTTATTGAATAGATAAGCTTTACATGAAATTGCTTCATCCCGAAAACATTTGGGTAATGACTTTTCCTTTAACATGATTTTAGCCATGTTATGGAGTGTGTGATTCTTTCTCTTAGCAACATCATTTAGTTGAGAAGTGTAGGTTGGAGTGTACATATGCTTAATTCCTCTCTACTTGAGGAATTCTTTAAATTTTCTTGCTTTGTATTCATCACCTTGGTTTGATTAAAGGTAGCCACTATTTTTTTTTTAACAAAGGCTTTAAACTTTTTGAAGTTATCAAATACCTTTGATTTCCTTTTCAAAAAACACACCCAAGTTCTTTTAGTATAGTTGTTAATGAAAGTGAGGAAATATTACTTTCCTCAATTTAATTTTATATTTAATGGACCACATATATCAGTGTGCATTAACTTGAGTGCTTAGTTGCTCACTAATTTGCTTCATTTTCAAAAAAAATTAGGTGCAACTTACTAGGAACACATTTTATAAAGCTCATTTGGATGATGAATGTTTGGAAGACCTTTCACCATCTTCTTGCTTTCGAATTATTTTAGAATTTTTAAATTAAGTTGTTCATATTTGAGATGTCATAACCAATCTTTATCATTAATAATGCTTCTTATACACTTTGGTATATTATAATGAATAGTGAGTGAACGCATCCTGTTCTTCTCCATCTTCACTCGAGTAATCAACTTCCCCGAGTATCTGTAAGTGTCAAGTACATTTCCTTTAATTTGATTTGATAACCTTCTCCATTAAGTATCCAAGAATGGATATATTTGTCTTTATTTCTAGAAATAATAGACATTAGAGATGAAAGCATGATCTCCATGTTTCTGTTTGATTAGAACATCTCCTCTCTCTCAAACTAGGACTTTAGAGAGATCACCTAATGATATCTCTCATTGAACTTTATCATCAAATTCAACGAATAAGTTCTTTTATCAGAATATAGGATTTTTTTTTTATTATCAGATAAGGATACTTTAACTTTCTTAGATAATACATCTTTGAAACTATCTTCCATGATATCCAAGACATCTTGAAAACCTAGTAGGCCTCTCATATGAATGCATCAATTGTCATAATTCTCTTTTATCAATTTCAGGATGAGCACTTTTGTGGTTTCGTAGGCCATTGATTTTGACTTTATTAAAACAAGTCTTTATAAATGAAGTTTTGAAAAAAAAAAAATGACTTTGTCAATGAGTCTAGAAGAGTTTATTTTGTTAGGTAGAATTGTTCTGTAATTTTTAGAAATTTTAGGGTTTTTTTTATAAAATTTATGAAAGGTTTTGGGTTGTTTTACAAATTTCAAAAACTTTAGAGGTTGTTATAAAATTTATAAAACTTTTAGAGTTTTTTGTAATTTCTTAAAATTTGGACTAGTTGTCTTTTCTAATGACAATGATTTTTTCTGAAAAAACTTCGGTAGGCTTTTGGAAGCTCGTCTGAACTTCATTTGGGTTGATATTTCATTTGTTGTGATTGTCCCTTTGAGTACTTTTCAATGGTTTATTCAAAAAATATTTTTGAACACTTTGATCTATAGGTAAAAATCAAGAACACATTCTATTTTTTATTCTTAGGTTCTGATACCACTATTGGATGGAATGGGTAATTGAGGTTACTAGTGGTGCACCTCCAAGAGAGTAAAATTTACATAGACAAAAACTAAATTTAGAATTATTTCAAACACACATAATATTACAACTCCCTCGCAACCTCTCTTTCTCTTTAACTCTTCTTTATTTTCTTGATCACTCCTCACATCTAAATACTCGGATTACATGCATATTTATAGGAAAACAAAGACACTAAAAAATGTCATTGCTCATATTACTTTTCCTTTTTCATTTCAACTATTATTGTACCTAGTTCACCTCCTTCATTAATGACAATTACATTCTTCAATATTAGTGGTTGTCTCCTTCTTATATGTGAGCTACTAGTGAGTTTTGATGACTTCTGGCAATGGTTACACATTTAACAAGTCAAGTTTATACTTTCAACAAATGTCATTCCAAACTTGTCTTTGTTTAAAGGAATAAAAATTATGAGGCTGAAGAGAAGTAATGAAAGGTTGGCTGGTATGGGTGTAGTGGTTGTAGAGTTAAGGAGAATCTGGTAGTCATGTAAGGTGAAGAGAGAGGGAAGAGAGATAGGAGAAATATAAAGGAGAAGAAGAAAAGGGGAAAAAAGAAATAAAAAGAAAAAAATCTAGAGATAAATTTGAAAGAAAAAGGTGCCACAAGTAAAAACTAACCATTTTTTTTCTTTAGTTTTTAATCCCAAGATATGAAGAAGAGTCACATACATGTGTAAAAAGATATAATAAACAAAAAAAAAAACTTTATAAGGACATAGCAAACCGAATTAATATAGTACAAAAACATTTTTTTTGCTTTAATTCATAGAAAAAAAAACATCTCTTTAATTACATTATACATTCAATCTTAGTAATCAAGAAGAGAAGAACAAATAAAGCTTAAATTCACTCCAATTGTTTATATTTATTAACCTCTATAAAATTCAAAAAGTGATCAACATAAGTTAATTTTAGCCATTTTTTCTCATTATTTTTTTAATTTAAAATATTAAGTTATAGAAAAAATACAATTTAATTATAATTTTTATGTTTTTATTTTTATTTTTTAATAAAAAATAAAAGAAAAAAAATTAAAAATATGTAAAATTAACTAAAAAAACTTGGGAGACTAATATTAAGATCATATTAGCAATATCTTGTTCCTTTCTTCTTTCTTTCTTTCTTTTAAAAAAATAATCAATGTTCCTATAAATCAAGCATCCAGTTTATGATTTAATGTCATCTAAAGCAAACAATGATTTAAATTAGTGCCTTCTAAATCAATGTTTGATATGTTGGTCTCATACAATTCTTATTAGTTATGTTAAATTAGACCATCCTCAAGCTCTCTATTTGTTTATGCATCTAATTAAAAACAAAATAGTTGACTTGGTCCACGACCTTAAGGTTGCCTTTGTTTAGTGTTCTAGGATAGAAGTGATGTAAACATGTTTGGTTGAAGGAACACAGATAAAAATAAATATATTTCTAAGATAATTTTGGAGTAAATTTTTATCCTATCAAAATGAAAAGGACAAATAAGACATGTCTTCTTTATCCCAATTGTCTTCATCTCTTTGTCGCATGATACTAACCATTCATTGCATAATAATTATGATTAAAAGGTAAGTAATGTAAAGTAACCAAATGGAAGGCTTTTGGAAAACCAATTTATGGTCATTGCATTATATATTAAATCATGTTTGAATGAGTCAAAATAGAAAGAAAGGTGCTAATTGTATACAAGAAAAAAAATCCCTAAATATCTTATTTAATAGGATGAGTGGATTCAATAAGTCTAATGGGTGGATTTTTCTAGTAGTCATCATGGAAAGGTTTTTTAGTGAAATTAGCATTACTCAATAAGTAAATTCTAATATAAGAAGGTTCCTATATAAAAAGGTTTCTATTTGTGTTTAGAATCCTTGTTAAATTAGTATTTAGAATCCTTGTTTATTTAGATTAGGTTAGATTAATCTTATTTTTATCTTATAATCTCTTTATATATATAAGAGACATGTATGCATAATTTAATGATGAATAAGAGAAGGGAGGTTCAAAATACTTTATATGTGTCTTATTTTTTAACAATTAATATCATACCGTGTTAAAAGAAGACCATTTATTTATTTTGTTATATTCTCACATTGTAATCTAGAATCTAGTAGGTTTTGAAGATGTTGTAAAATAATTAAAGTGTAAAAAAGCTATGGATAATGACATTAATGTCATCGAAAGAAACAATACTAGTTAATGGAGCATCCAAAAGGACAAAAGACCATTGACATGAAATAAAGTTAAAGCAAAATGGCAAAGTCGACAAGTATAAAGCACGCCTAATAACCAAAGGTTATATGCAAGCATACATTATCAATTACAAAGAAGTTTTTGCTTAAATTATAAGAGATGACACAATTAGATTGATTATTGCTTTGGCAGCTCAAAATTCATTATTTATCTTATAGTTGGATATAAAATCAGCTTTTTTACACAAAGATCTACAATAACAAGTATTTGTTTATCAATCTTCTGATTATATAAAATTAGGTGATGAACAAGGTCTATAAGTTTTTTAAAAAGCTCTATATGAGTTGAAGCAAGCTCCAAGAGCTTGATATAATCATATAGAAGCTTTTTTTTTTTTAAAGAAGTTTTTAAAAGATGTCCATATGACTATATTTTTTTTTTATTAAAATTAAAGATGGAGAAAAAATGCTTTTTGTATGTTTATATATAGATGATTTAATTTACACTAGAAATGAAAGAGCCATATTTGAAATTTTAAAAGGTTCATAATGACTAAGTTTGATATGTCTAATCTTAAAAAGTTACATTATTTTTTTGGCTTTGAAGTGGTTTAATCTACTACTAGAATTTTTATTTCTCAAGAAATATGTTTAAGAAGTTTTAGATAAGCTTCAAATAAAAAATTATAATTTAGAGAACACACTAACTGAGTTTGATTTGAAACTAGATAAAGATTATAGAGGAAAGAAGGATGATAACATTCTTTACAAGAAGATTGTAGGAAGTTTATTGTATGTAACAATAGACATAATATATTTAGTAAATCTTATCAATATATACATTAAGAAACCAACAAAGATACATGTTCTAACTATTAAAAGCATAGTTTTTAAACCCGGCCCGGTCCAAGGTCCAAGGCCCAGGTTCCGGGTTTTGACCGGGTCATCGGGTCGGCCGGGTCAATCTCTTTTTTAAAAAAATTCAAAAGGGCATCGTTTTAGTAAAAAAACAGAAGTCAACGGATTGCAACTGGGTTTTTGACCGGGTTTTGCGGGGTCAACCAGGTCACCGGGTCACACCGGGTTATGACTTTTCCTATTTTTTTTCATCCCGGCCCGGTTTCAGCCTCAGGTCGGCCGGGTCCCGGGTTGACCCGCCGGGCCGGACCGAATTTCAAAACTATGATTAAAAAGATACTTTGGTACCTGAAAGGCACTATATGCTTTGGTTTGTTCTATATAAGAAGGGAGAAAAGTCAAACTTGATTAGTTTTATTTACAGTGATAATATAGGAGATTAAGACAACAGAAGAAACACTTGAAGTTAGGAATTAGCGAATTGGTGTCGTTGCATAAGATGAGGAGCATCAATTCGGCTCTAATAGCTACATGAATGGATTATTAGACGAGGCCTGCAGCTTTCTCGTTATTCAAAAACGAGTACATATAGGCATAGTGTTGTTTTCCAAAGAGACAACATCATCAAACAAGAACATTGTAGAGCAAATGCCACTTCATTTGTTTGTTAGTTTGCTTGGTCTTCGGTCCAGTCTTCTTGTTTTGCAAGCATTGTATAGATAGATGCCGGTAGATATGGACATTGCGACTGATTAATTTAATGAAATAGGTAACTTTCTAGAGGTAAAAAAAAAATGAAAAACAAGAAAAGGTTAATGACCATGAGACTTTGTCCAGAGTATTGTTGTTAACCAGAAATTGTCCACGTAACTAGGCTATATTTGTTTCTTGAAAAGTGATTTATGAAAAATTACTTTCCAAACTTTTCTGTGTTTGTTTGTTATTAGAAAAATTGATCAACGAAAAACACTTTCTAGTCAAATAAAAATTTAGCTTGGTTTCCAGAAAAGTGTTTTCCTCGAAAATTTGGACGAAAAACACTTTCCAGAAGTTGTGAAAAATTTAAAAATATCATATTATTTGCTGATTATATCAAATTTAGTTCTCAAACTTTTGATTGCTATATATATTTTGTTTTGAATATTTATTTTTCAATTTCATCTCTTAAAATTTAATTTTTATATTAACTTTGGTCCTCATTTTTATAATTATTATTTGTTTTTCCCTTATCATTTTTTTATTGAAATTTTTTATTTATCAAATTTGATCCTCATTCTTTTGATTGTTACTTATTTTATTTGAAATAATTAATGAAATGTTAATTATTATTATTTTAATTTCTTCATCCTTTTTTTTTATTTGATCTCTATTATTTTGATTATTATTTATTTTATTTGAGATAATTTATGAAATTATATTTTTTTTCAATTTCATTCTCATTCAACTTTTTAATTTGTAAGATTTGTTCCTCATTATTTTAATAAACTTGAGAAAAATAAAACATTAATAAGTTATTTTCCAGCTCATTTTTCATGACATAACCAAACACTGGAAATTATTTTCCAACTTATTTTTCATTACACTACCAAACATCAGAAAATAATTCATTTTTCTGGAATTCATTATTTTAAAAAAAACCTACATTTCAGCAAACAAACGGGGCCTAAAGTAAACACAGTTTTCATTTATGGCTCTATCCTGGCAATAATCCATCATCTAGCTAGGCTTACAAGGTACTTAATACCTCTCTAACTACAAGTATAACCTTACCAATATAGCACATTAACTAATTAGAGATTAGAGACGTATATGAACAATGTTTTCTAAACAATGAATGTATGCAGTTTTTCTCCTATATATTATCCAATTGCATATAAGGCTATTGCTACTTTCATTTTTCATACACAAAAGCACGTTTCTCCCTTAGTTATCAATCTCAAATAATTTGACAACTTTTATTGACGACAAACACAGCATTATCAATTTCATATTCTACTCATAATCCCAACCACCCTAGTCTCTATATAAAAGCCCATCCCCTAACACAACAGCATCATACGAAAACACATAAAATCTATACCCAGAGCCATTTCAAACATCTTCCACCCTATGGCTAACCAACAAGACCCACCAAGCCACGGCATAAATGACCTCACAAAACAAGCACAAGTTGTTGTGGTCATGGTGCCCCTTCCAGCACAAGGCCATCTTAACCAGCTCCTCCAACTCTCTAGGCTCATCCTATCCCACAACATCCCGGTCCACTACGTTGGCGCCACCACCCACAATCGTCAGGCCAAGCAGCGCGTACACGGTTGGGACCCAAACGCCGCTGCAAATATCCATTTCCATGATATCGAAATCCCTCCTTTTCATTGCCCCCCGCCCGATCCAAAAGCCAAAATCAAATTCCCTTCTCACTTACAACCAGTCTTCAACGCCTCATCTCAACTTACCGAGCCTGTTTCTATGCTTTTACGTGCACTTTCTTGCAAGGCAAGAAAGGTTATTGTAATTCATGACTCTTTAATGGGGTCTGTGATTGAAGAAGCTCGTTTCCTCTCGAATGCCGAGTCTTACACTTTCCATAGTGTGTCTGCTTTTGCTATTTCCTTGTATGAATGGGAACAAGAAGGGAAGCTTATAGAGGAAAATGAGTTGTTTCCACGGGATACTCCTTCTCTAGAAGGGTGTTTTACTGATGAGTTTGCGGATTTCGTTGATTGTCATTATAGTAAGTACCAAAAGTTTAACACTGGCTGTGTTTACAACACTTGCAAATCGGTAGAATCTGCTTATTTGGATTTTCTTGAGAAAGAAACAATTAAGGAAGGCATTAAGCATTGGGCACTAGGGCCTTTCAATCCTGTGACAATACCAGAAAGATCAGAAAGCTCAAAAAAGCAGCATTTTTGCTTGGAGTGGCTTGATAAACAAGCAAAAAACACGGTAATTTACGTGTCGTTTGGGACGACGACCACCTTCGATGATGAACAAATCAAGGAGCTGGCAATTGGGTTGAGAGAAAGCAAGAAAAAGTTCATATGGGTTCTAAGAGATGGTGATAAAGGAGATGTTTTCAATGGAGAAGAGAGAAGAGCTGAACTTCCAAAAGGGTATGAGAATTCAGTGGATGGGATAGGACTAGTGGTGAGAGACTGGGCACCCCAACTAGAGATTTTAGCTCACCCGGCAACAGGAGGGTTTATGAGTCATTGTGGATGGAATTCTTGCATGGAAAGCATTAGCATGGGAGTGCCAATTGCAGCTTGGCCTATGCACTCGGATCAACCAAGAAACACAGTTCTAATAACAGAAGTCCTCAAGATTGGAATTGTCGTTAAGGATTGGGCGCAACGAGATGAGATTGTAACATCTAAGATTGTTGGAAGTGCTGTGAATAGGCTAATGGCATCAACAGAAGGTGATGAGATGAGAAAGAGAGCAGCAGAAATGGGGGAGTCCGTGCGAGGATCCGTGGCTGAAGGTGGAGTTTCTCGTATGGAGATGGAATCCTTCATTGCTCATATCACTAGGTAATTAGTTAAATTCAATTAACCCTGTTTTAGTCATCATCATGTGGAATTATCATGGCTATCAAATCTGAATTACAATAAAATGAAGGCAGGTAAGTCCATGAAATGTTGTCCTTATTGTACTCGTTGGATTGTCATGAAATTATTTTCTACTGTTTTTGCTTATAAAGGAGGAGAAAAAAATGCAGACTTTTTTATATATATAGATTAACCTATCCACCCATCGTCTATGAGTGATTATACATTCACTAAGAATAGTTTGAGCGATTCCATCATATTTATGTTGCAATTAAAGTTGAAAGGATCTTTCAATTAAATTGAATTAAAAGACACTACTTAAATGTTGAATTGGATGTTTTCATGTTTAGGCGGTGTTTGTTTACGCGGCTGAGGTTTGTTTTTTAAAGCAAACCGCAGCCTTAAACGTTTAGTAACAAAAAAACCACAATCTACTATTCATGTGGGGCGGCTAAAATGAGTTAAAACAGCACGTTTGTGGAAAGCAACTCTCTACTGCTTTCCGCAAACCTGCGAAACGCAGTGGAGAGTGACTCCACTGTTCCTGTTACTGTTCCGGACTGACCGAGTCCGGTCCAAAGCTAAATGTATTGAACCGGGTCCGACCCGGTTAAAAAAAAATTCAATTTTTATTTTTTTAATTGTGTTTTATTCGAAAAATTAGAAGGAGATCGTTTGACGACGTAACATTTACAGAATTTGATCGCAATCCCAATTTTATTTTTGCCGGGTTCGACCCAGTTAAAAAAAATCCAGTTTTTATTTTTATTTTTAATTTGTTTTATTCAAAAAATTAGAAGGAGATCGTTTGACGACGTAACATTTACATAATTTGATTGCAATCCAAATTTTGTTCTTAATGATATTTTTACATGATGTTGTTGCACTCTTAATAAACCATGGAAAATATAGTCCTTGTTGGATATATTTCGTACGTGATGAAATTACACGTAGTTTAATGGAATAATAAAAAATATTTGATATCAATATTATTTATTTCATGATGTAATAACAGTAGTTAAATCTATAATATTTAAATTAAAAACCATCAATATTAATATATATATATATATATTTTAATTATTTTATAACCTCAATTTGAAAAGTATTTTTTTAACCAAACACATTACATTACTTTTTGTTTAATCTCAATTTCAACTATAGTTTTAACCAAACATTTATTTTTCCAAACCAACTTTAATTAAAAATACTTTTTATAAAATAATTTTTTTCAAATTACAATCATAATAATTATCACATTATTAAATACACCCTTCATCAATATGTTTTAACTCGTAGTGAAATTTTTCTTATTGACTAGACATAAAGAAAGAGAAAATATAAAAAATTATTTTACCATGAGTAGATTACCCGAATGTGGCCGGTTTATCATGGAACTTGGTTCTTGTTGCAGAAAAAATTCAACCAAATACAAGTACGGTCACAAAAAGCAATGCCTGTGCCTCTGAGAAATTAAGGACAAAGGAAAGTGTTTCCGTTCTAATTTTTTTTTTTTATTTACATGGAGTGTTCAGGCTAGTTTACGCACACCACGACTATTTCCCACAGCCCGCTAGACATCCTGCAAGCCCAGTAACGTTCTAGAACAAATAATTTGCTAGGAAGGAAAAGAGTCGAAAAGTTCTAATTGAGAAGTAATTTAACGACTAATCTACTACAGAATCTAGCAAGCGCATAATTAATTAATCTAGTTTCAATGAATATTACACATCAAACAAAATTATTGGGGGAAAAAATTCAATAGCGTAAGATCAACACACACATGCATATGACCCGCCCACGTACTTACTTACACTATTAAAAATAATTGTTTCTGAAGACTTCTTCTGAGATTACGTCTCAAAGCTTGATACTCCTGCTATATATATATATATATATATATATATATATATATATATATATATATATATTAATTGATGTATAAAAAAAAATAATTCTTTAAAGGCTAGATTTAAGGTTAAAATTCAAAAATTTAAAGAGAAGAAACCTCCTTAATTACTTTTTTATGTTAAAATATTTTAATTATACAATGGAAGTATCATTAGATTTTAGAAGGGGTAAATAGAGTAACGGAACTCCCTAGAGTTTATGAAATTATAAGAAAAAAATTTCAATTTGAAGGTATAAAAAAAGGGTCAAAATATCTTTAATATTTTAAAATTTTCCTTGATGTTAAATTATTAGTTTTAAAAATATTGATTTCATCTTGGGTAAAATAAAATTAATTTTGTATTATTTTCTTAAATATAAAAAAGTTCTTATTAAAATTTAAACTTGTAAACATTTTATATAATTTCACAATATTTATTTTGGAAGTTGATAAGCAATTGTAGTAGCTTCTATTTTTTTTAGAAATATTTTTAGTTAGTTGAATAACTTTTAAAATATAATTGTGTTTTAAATTTTAATTTTATAAAAAATTAAAATAACTTAATTTTTATCTATTTTTTATATATATAAATCATTTATAATAACAATAACAACTAACACAATAGCAAAGACAAACTTAAGTGGCCATTGCCGCGCTGCTTGCTTCATCTCATACGTTTTTGTTTAAAAAAACGATGACCATCCCAAGAAACCTTTTACATAAATTAACCATGTTTTCTTAGCTTGACCACCTCAACTTTTGTAAAATGACGTTTATTATACTTTATGTACTAAAAAACTTCGGATGCAACGTATCTCGTTTGCTGTTTAGGTTGCTATTTAATTTTTAACTTTATTTTGAAATTGTTTTTTGAAAACAAATAAAAAATTACAAAAAACAATAAAAACCCTGCATAAAAATATGTTTTTGACCTTTTTAGATCACTTGCAGTGCTTTTTTCTATGTATTCAGTTGCTAACGTGTTTTTTAAATCAACATTATAGTTGTTTATATATATAAAAGAAAAAATTAAAATGAATAAAGAAAGAAAGAAGTTGAGGGATGAAATTATTTTTCAAGTTACTTGGTTACCAAGTTTGTTGAGACCACACAATTAAAAATAACTAATTTATTTACCTAAACATGTGGTTATATCACACACAAAAAAGAGAGGTGCCATTGAAAAAATCCTTCACCTATTTTCTATACACTAGCCGCCACCCACTTTTCCAGTCGAAACCCCCCTCCACCATTTCAGCTTCCTCATCTCCTTCAACTAGCTTCCAATAGCCCATGACCAACCCACCAGCAGCCTAACCAACACCTTCATCAACAAAACCTTAATTTAGCCGCCAACCGGTCGTCTCCTCTCAAGACCCACAACAGACCCACCGACAACTCTATACCGTGAGCCACAATAGCCTTAGCCACCATAAAAAGCCAACCCCCATTTACCAAATCACCCCAGCCTCTTCCACCACCAGTTACAGCTTCAACTCATGAAAAGACACTTTTTATCTCGACAAAATAGCCTCCACAGTAGCCCAGTCATGCGCCGCCAAGCAACTTCAGTTCACGACCAATAACCGCTGCCCCTTTCAACCTCAATCGTCGGCCAACATACCTCTCCACTAGCCATTGACTATAGCGAACACCATTAATAGGCTAAGGGAGGGCTGAAAAAAAAGATCCCCTAATGAGAACAAAGAAGGAAACCAAAACTTCTTATGCGTGTCTTTTGTTTTTCAGGTCTCCATTAGTGACACCGCCGGCATAGGAAGGGAGAAAAGAAAGAGATCTTCTATTGTGAGGGGAAAGATATTTGTGTGAAATAAAATCAGACAAACATATACATATGTGTTATTTAATATGATGAATTGAGATCTTTTATTCAATAAATATATTATTTAAACTCTATTATTAATGAATAATTTATCTCATATAATATTATAAACTATATTATAAACTGACATGTTATTGAATACCTCATAGACAATATCGATAATATTTACTGTTTCAAAACTCACAGCTGATTCAATCATAAATCTTTCGATTACAAGATAAATAATTTTTTACGTGATTCAAAATATATGTAAGTACGGTTTAATTATTATTATTTATCAGAATACTTAATTTCATTATACATTTCTTGTTAACTGTTCATGGTTGTACTTCATGTACCAGGTTTATAAATTAGGAGGGAATGGTAGTGTTACTTGTCTTTACTAAGACTAAGTTCTAAAAGAAAAGTGAAGTGCTACTACGAGTATTTTATCAATGGACACATGTTTCATATAGAAGAATATGAACAGGGTAGAAATACATATAACAATAATTTTTGTGTTAAGGGATCGACTTCTATTGAGTTTGAAGTTGACTATTATGGAAAATTAGAAAAGGTAATTGCATTGCATTATCATAACGTGCAAAATAAAATATTTTTATTTAAATGTTATTGATATGATACCATTGATAGAGGAATCAAAGTAGATCTCTTTCATGGTTTGGTCAAAATTAATTCAAAGGCTAGAACATGTTATCGATTTACTTCAATTTTCAACGAATCAACATGATTTGACCAAAAATAGGTTTCGGTACCAAAACCAAATGTTAGAATTTAAACTTATTAAATCATGTTATTGATGTGAATGAACCATAGATTATTGACTAATCAAGTCCAATGAATAATTCTAGGCAAAGAAATGGATCAAGATTGGTTCAAATCATGTAACTAAGGCAATGTTCTTAACGAGAGCACGAAGAACATTGCCCAGCCAACAAACCCAACAAACATGCCCAAAATGCAGCCACTATTAAACCTTCAAAACTGATAATTTTGGCTTCTAAAACATGTTTTATTTATCCCAATAGGTTACACTAACATACACAAACATATTTGAATAAAAAAACACTAACAAAAAACATCAAAAATACTAAAATCAAGCTTAAGATACCAAATCCCGAAACAATAATAACTTAACACAACCTATATGCTCATGCAACATGGATTCAAAATTGGCTTTTTGAACCCATTTTGTGCATGAACATGCATAGAAAAGCCAAGGAAAACACCCTTGTATTAACATGCATAAGATAGGTAAAAAAAACAAACTAAAACAATATTATATATCAAAAACAAACTTAAAACAATAATAAACAAGTATCAAAACATCAAAAAACTTTAGAAATAAAAACACTAAATGGAAAACACAGCAACAAAATGATGAATGCAACATCATTTGTTAAGCATCCTGAATTTCTTTGTTATGGTTGTAAACATAAATATATATATATAAAAAAACAACTAAATAATACCACAAGGGCCTGTTTTTTGGATTAGAAAGGTATCTAGGATAACTACTACTTTTTTTTTTTCAGCCCCTTTTCTTTTGATTTTAAGGGGGTATTTATAGGGTTTTCGGGAGGATTTTGAATCCATTCTTGACCTTTATCTTAAGGGAAGGGTTGTGAACCCTTGATAAGAACCCATGAGAAGCCTTTGGTGTGAAGACACGAAAAGAAAGCAGGTTTTTTACACAATTGAGTTTTACCTTTGGATGACTGAGTTGTCTATTTTAGAGGCTTCGTCGGGGCATTCTGACGTCATCATCCTCTGTGACCACCTTAACTTGGTAGAAGAGATGCATATCTTTCATTTGAATACAACCTTGCTCAATTTGAAGATCTGTAAGTCCATATTTATTTGTTTAAAGTTGTCAACCCGATTAGCCAAAATAGTCGAAAACAAAGGTCTAGTCGACTAAACACTGTGTCGCTCACCTTCTCTTCTTTAAGTTTGAAAGACGCGACGTTTGGGTGAGATTATGGATTTTAATTTGGGATTTGCAATTTTCAATTAAGTTTATGTTCTTCTAATTTCTTTTAATTGCTCATCTAATTGCCTTTAAACTTTTAATTTCTTGCAATTTCACCACCGACAAACTCAACCGTTAGCCTTTAAGTTGGCCGTCTTTTTCATTTTGATTATTTGTTCTGAATTTGTGCATTTTAACTCTCAATTGACCAAACAACTTCTAATTTCTTCAATTTGGCCTTTGATTTGGTTAATTTCAGCCCTTACATTCACACTTTTTTTTCTAGTTTAATCTTTGGTTTTGTATTTCTTCAATCACGTCTCTAATTTCCCATCAAACTTCTATATTAATGCAATTAAGCCCTTAATTTGATCAAATTAACTCTTAAAAATTTCAATTCAACCCCAGACTTTAACTTCTTCCAATTAAAGCCTAAATTGATTAAAAAAATAATTTTTCTTGTAATTAAGCCCTCAATAAATTCAATTAAACCTTGAAAAATTTTAATTGATCACTTAAACATCCGGTTTTGAAGTTTTCTCCTCAAATTAAATTTTATTTGTTAATAGGGTATTCGTTAGTGGAAAATACACTGCTAAATTTTTTTAATTTTGTATATTTAATCCTCCTGAACCAATCTTTAATAATTCACTGGGCGTTCCTTGACTGAGTTGATAAGTGTGCTATAATTAAAAAAATACATAAATATCTCAAATGAGAGGATGGTGAAGTTGTAATTAGGCTGGATGGTGGAGCTTCTTCCAGGTGGAGAAGGGTTCAAGATGACCTAGTTATACGAAGTAGGTCACCTGTTGTGTCTTGGTTCTATATGTGATAATTATTGAGAGATTTATTTTTTCTTCCTAATTGTAAACTAATAAATACTCCTTTCAAGTCCAACATCCAGACTATGATCAAATTATGAAGGCAAAGTATCTTTTTGAGAATCAAATTAAGAATTATTAGTAGTTTTGCTTAGCTTATTATTTAATCTCCACGGGTATTGTTATTAAGAATTATTAACATTCAAAGTTTATTAAATCATAATTCTTTATACAATTTAACTATAATTTTAAGTTTTGTGAAATCCTGATTTTTTTTCTTGTCGCTATATATATGTTGCGTCGTATATATTACAAGCTTCACTAACACAAATGAACTACTAGATTAATATCCTTAAAACAAACAAAATATAATCAAGGGAGCAGGGCAAGAGAGCTTGGATTGCAAGAATTTGGAAGCTAAACACCAATAGACTTCAACCGTCTACGAGCCTTAAAAAGCTCCCAGCAATCTTCCCAGGTGTATGTTTCAATAAAAGAGATGCATCATTAACACCGACAACAACTAGCTAGTGCCCCTGTTTAAACCATAAATCTAAATAAAATAAAATATCATTTAAATCCACATTTCAAATAGATTAATACGCACCCAAACACCATTTGCCTTTCTTTGCAACGACTTCTGCCATTCCAATCTCTTTCTTCCATTTTGCCTTGAGACTTCACTCCCACAAAAATAGATTCAATATTTATCTATCAAAACCATAATTCAAATCAACAATCAACCAAGTTTTGAAAAGAAAATGTGAATGTGATCAGTTAATTAATTAACTACGTGAATTGTAATTTTGCCAAAGAAGTACACGTGTAGAAAGTTTCTTCATCATTTACGACGTCATTGCTTTTACTTCTTCTGATGAGAAGTCCCAGTCGCCAGTTGTCGCCGCCGCCTCCATGGTGGTGGTTGATGGTGAGCAGGTTTTATTACAAGAGGAGCAAAAAAGCGCGCAGTGTTTTCTTAAAATTAAAACGAGGAGAGAAATTATAACCGTTTGGTCTGTGATTTTTTCCTTGATGATTATTATTCCGCAGGCCCATTAGTTTCGTTAAAGAAACCCAAAAATAGACGAAAGCCCACGAACAGTATTAGCCTTTAAAAAAAAAATTAAATAACCCTCAGGATTGCTTCATATCAATCAAAATTTAGTTCTTTTTCGAAAGATCTTCTTGATACATCCTTTTATTAATTTAATTAAAAAACAATTTTTCTTGAATGTGATTAATTCCGAATTTTTTTTCGGTTATACAAAAATAGTTTGTTTTTATTTCAAGTTGGGATATCTTCAGTCACATTGTTTATTTCATAATTAAATCATCTTTCCCAATAAATTAATTTCTCTGAACTTTAAATATTTTAATCACCAAAAGATAACCATAATGTTGCAAAGCGTCCTTGACAAAGTGTATGTCAAGATAAAGTGTAACGTAAATTGCTGGAAACAGAGCATATCTATTGTGCTATTGGTATGATCCTGATTCTGCGACAGGAACTGCTAGATTGTTTCAGCTTGAATGTTATAACTTCAGTGCCTGCCTGCTGCTTATGTCAAGGTCATTTCTCACTTACAAATTAAAATCTAAACGTTTTGATTGTATTAAGGTTCATTTGTTCTGAAGTTATCCTCTCAAATCTCTTGAATTTTGTTTTTCAGAGGAGGAAATATATATCTTAAACTTTGATTCACCCCTTTCAGATTGATGGAAAATGTCGAAAAATTAATTGCTTAAATGTTGATGAAATAACTTTAAACATGAATGAGTACTTTAACTATTAACTTTGATCTATATCTTAAACTTTGATTCACCCCTTCCACATGCCCTGATGGACAGGAAAAATTATGATCATTAATTAGGAACTTGAGTGCATGCCTTGCAGAATTCAAGAAACAATCCTAATATTGCATGATACTTCGTAAACATTCAGTAACCTTATGAGCATCTTATTGATTACATTTAACTAGACATAGTTTTTCTTTTCCCTGCCTTCTTCAGAGGATTACAGTCTTCTTATTTAATATTCTCCATACAAATTGGAGAGTATCCTCCACCACCATTATTCTATAGAGAAAACTTTTTGGCACTCTTTAGTTGAGATTGATGTCATATTTTGGCTGTTTATTTGGAGAAAAGAGCCCCCAATGTTTCTCAAGTTCAGGGTTTTTGTTACTCTCATCAAACATGGCAAAAATATAAGTTTCTATAGGCTTTCCAGGCCTCTTTGGGGTTCCTCTCTTCACATGCTGAACTAAGTTGTTGTTATAAGTTCTTGCATTATCAACCGATGTTCCTGTCCCTCCAGCCGTTGGCCAACCACTCTCTGATACCACGATTTCCAAAGAACCCCCTCCAGATTTCTCCAAAGCAGCGTAAACAGTGTCAAGAAGGGCATCGAAGAGGTTTTGGTAATTCAGTGGTGGGTCAGAGACTAGTGGTGATGGAGCTGTGAAAAGAGCATAATCAAGACGAATGTCTTTTGTGTTAAGTGAGTAACTGAAGTATGGATACGAGTTAACCAGTAATGGAGCTTGGTTGTTCACTAAAAAGCGAATGATCGGATCGAGAAGTGGTCTATAGTCTCCCCTGAAAGAGCCTTTTGAGGGAGGGAAGGAACCATCTGCTATGACCCCATTATCAATAGCGGTTGAAACTTTGATACTTCCTAGTCCAGCTGAATTGAGTGCGTTGCGAATGTTTTGCATGGCAGGGACTAGAAACTGTGCAAATGAATCTGAGGGCTTAACCTCATTTCCTACCGCAATGTATCGAAACTTGACATTGCCAAAATTTTTTACATTGCTTTGCACCCATGCATTTGCGTTGGCTTGACTGGAAGCAATCCTTTGAAGATCCGGATTTGGAAGACCTAGCATGAGCTCAATGTTGGTGCCTTGAAGGGCTCGTAGAGCATCTTGGTTTGGATCATAAAGTCGCATTCTTCGAATGCCCCTCTGGTTGTAGAGAGCTATGACTTCTGATGGTGGTGGTAAGTTACCAAGCATTCCATAGCAAACACCTATCTGGGCACCTGTATTGAAATTGTGATTATTTAGTTAACCATAGATGTTAAGTTGATAGCTTTAGTAAAACTGTCAGATAGCATAAAATTAACATGATTATGAGTATACCTGTTGTATCTAGGCTAGCTAGTAGGAGCCCAAAGAGTAGCATTATGGAAATCATGGAAGGGCCTTTGCCAGCTAAATTTGATCTAGCCATGCTTAAGGAAATCACAATAAACTATGAAAGAGAGATTGCAACTATGTTTGCCATACTCCCTTTCTTACCTTCCTTTTTATAGAGAAAATGTGTACATCTAGACTTGGTCTTGCTAAGAATTTTCCCATCCTTGATGCCAAATTCATTATAGTGTAGACTACTGTGGAATGTATATTTTCCACAAATTGCAAATGCTATTGCTTGAACCATTCAATGCACATCTAACAGCCTTTCATCTGGGACCTTATACATAGCTTTGAAAAGTCTTAAGAGCTATTAGTTATCCTTTTGTGGCAGTCAGTTTCCTTTAATATCCAGGCAGACAAGTCGCATCCTCTACGGCCTAAATTTTTCACAACCACTACAAGTTGTTTCACATATCTGCATCATATAAGAGCATTTCTTAGGTAATTAATAAACGTTCGGGTTAAAATTCATATGTAAACTAGACAATTTTCATCCCTGCGCAGCACGGCATTCTTTACTTAGTGTGATTGTTTTATGCTAGACAACACAACACTATAGAAGGTGTTAGGTTTGGAATCATTTGGAGCTTATAAAATTCATACCGCTTATAAAATCATTAGTCGAGGTGTGCGCAAGCTGGTCCGGATACCCACGTTAAACTAAAAAAAATAAAAATTGATACCGCTGTAATCTAAGCCTTAAGACAGACGAAACAAATTCTTGTATATTTTCTGCTGCTTGGCTCATTTGAAGGTTTATTCTTGCTGAGTTATATATCAGCGATAGAAGCAGGTAAAAATTCTGTGATTCTAGCTAGCCGAATTTTTACCCCAAAAAAAGAGTCTAGAATTCATATTCTAGTTCTAAATAGGATATTTAGTTTGTTCACATCAATGCGTGCTTCATACCCCCTGTATCATAGCTGTCATTTCCGAACCAATTTTCCATCCTTGTTTGACTACACCAGGAACAAGGTCACATAGCAAGCCTCCATGAATTTTCAACAGCCCTCTCCTAGTGGGTTAATTCGTGCATTTATGGATACCTAACTTATAATGGGCTTGACTGGAAACTCTTTGAACTTGGATCATTTTGTGGCGCAAAATGAGGTGATTCCTGTCCATACAAGGGGCCGTTCCCTCTAATATCTTCCAAATTTGCGGATGTCAACTTCAGTGTGTGGAAAAAAGAAGAGAAAATGTCATAAACCAACAAGATTATGGCAGTGCCGGTCTGTTTTATTTGGAAAAAAAGTTTTTTTCTTTTATTTTTTGCTTATTTTTAGTCCTCCTACAATCCTCTCTTTGTACGTATTGAGAACATCTAACTCTCTACAGTACAAAAGATTTATCCCTTCTAAAATCTTTAAGTGGTGATGCCGTAGATATCACGGCGATTTTTAAATTTTATATATATATATATATATATATATATATATATATATATATATATATATATATTCATCTTATTAAAGAATAATTCTGGTTTAAAAAATCATCATATCTACTATCATGATCAATAAAAACTCTAACTGATTAACAGAGACTCTATGATACTGAACTAATTAAAAAAAAAAGATATTATCATTCTTTAAATATCCTATCTAAAATATGTTGCATCGTTAGTTTTATTTTAAACTGCTAAGAATTTGTTGTATTATAATATTAATAATCTGCCTATAATATTCATAACTTTAGTATTAGTGAATACTAGGGTTCAGAATAATTTTTAATTTTAGTGTGAATATTTTTAAATCTAACGTTAGTGTATATTGAGAGTATCTTCAACTTTCACATTAGTAAATATGAATGTTTTATACTCTGGCATCATAATAAACAAGTAAATTAAAATTAATATATATACTGGTTACTAAGGCATAAAAATTATTTTTGAGGTTTTTTTTTTAAATTGTGATAACACTTAAAAAATTTCTAAAATATGCAAAAAGCACTTTTTTTTTAATTTTTTGTATTCTTTTATTTTTATTTTTTTTGAAAAGCAAAGCAAGTGTTCTTTAGATATGCCATGACGATTTTTTTTTTTAGAAAGAACTTGGTCATAAAAAAAATTAACGTAACACTAAATGTTTCTCAATATATATTTTAAAAAAATATAACCTAAATCTTTGGCAAATAGCAAACATCCAGATCTAATTTCACTCCTGCACATGCAAAACAATATATATATATATATATATATATATATATATATATATATATATATATATAGAAACAAATTGATTCAAAGAGCTCATGTTCCCTCCCAATACAAAGATAGATCATATAATCCCTGGTAGTTTAGAATGGAGTTTTAACTTTCGTCTAACCAAAGTGACATCAAATGCAGAGGAGCTCGGGGTTGGGGCGTCAGGTTGTTGAGGCGTCGGTTAGAGAAGCTTCTGGTGTTTGCTGAAGTGTTGGTCATGGTGGGAACTCCTAGTGTTGTGGCAACAAATGATATTGTGGTAGAGAAGGTTCAAAGGCTGGCCAAGAATGAATGAGCTGCTTCTTCTTTTTTATTTTTTACTAGGATTTTATTTTGGTTTTCCTCGTGATTTTGTTTTTCTCCCTGCTATGACAGTGGCCTTCCTTTTGCTTTTATAGGGCCAATCTGAAATCTTTCCCACAAAATCCGTCGCTTATCTCCCAGGATGGTGATCTTGTGGATGAAGATAACTACAGCTCAAGTTTGTTCCACTTTTGATGAGAAGAAAACACCAACAGTCCTGTAGTCTACGATTTGGATCGGATTTAATTTGATTTGGTGGGAAGATGGGGTCTAACCGAAGCCATTTTGGTGGCTTCTTGGGCAGTTTTCCGTAGCTCCAGAGGAAGAAGAAAATGAACAGTTATTGAATAACGTATCATTCGGGTTCTGAGGTTAAATTAGCTATTTTTCAATTTTCCTCCCTTGAAATTTCGAAACCTTACAATCAAGCCCAAGATTGTCTTTATCCTTGAGAAGTTTTTAATTTCACCCTTGGATCTCTGCGTTACTTACAATCAGTTCCCAACACTTCTGCCATTCCAATGTCTTTCTTCCATTTTGCCTTGAGATTTCACTCCCACAAAAATAGATTCAATATTTATCTATCAAAACCATAATTCAAATCAACAATCAAACAAATTTTGAAAAGAAAATGTGAATTTGATCAGTTAGTTAATTAAATACGTGAATTGTAATTTTGCCAAAGTAGTACAAGTGTAGAAAGTTTCTTCATCATTTACGTCATCAGTTCTTTTGCTTCTTCTGATGAGAAGTCCCAGTCGCCTGCTGTCATCGCCGCCTCCATGGTGGTGGTTGTAGCGGTGGCGATGGTGAGCAGGTTTTCTTAAAATTAAAACGAGAGAAATCAGAACCGCTTGGTCTGTGATTTTTTCCTTAATGATTATTTTTCCGCAGGCCCATTAGTTTCGTCAAAGAAACCCAAAAAAAAGAAGAAGATGAAAGCCCACGAATAGTAGTAGCCGTTAAAACAAATTTTTTTTAAAAAAAAACCCACAGGATTGCTTCATATCAATCAAAATTTAGTTCTTTTTGGTATGATCTTCATGATACATCCTTATATTAATTTAATTATTTTAAAAAATAAATTTTTTGAATGTGATTAAGTCCGAATTTTTTTGTGGATATAAAAAAAAATAGTTTGTTTTTATTTCAAGCTTAGATATATATCTTTATTTCATAATTAAATTATCTTTCCCGTTAATTATATCGCAGATAAATTAATTTCTCTGAACATGATATATTTTAATCACCAAATGATAACCATAATGTTGCAAAGAGTCTTTGACAAACTGTATCCATTAAGAGGAATATTCTCGATGTTCCGACCTTCTATGCATGTACGTACGTATGTCAACATAAAGTGTGTAACGTAAATTGCTGGGAATTGAGCATATATATTGTGCTATTAGTATGATCCTGATTCTGCAACAGGAATTGCTAGATTGTTTCAGCTTGCATGTTATAACTTCAGTGCCTCCTGCTACTTAAGTCAAGGTCATTTCTTACTTACAAATTAAAATCTAAACGTTTTGATTGTATTAAGGTTCATTTGTTCTGAAATTATCTCTCAAATCTCTTGAATTTTGTTTTTCAGAGGAGGAAATATATATCTTAAACTTTGATTCACCCCTTTCAGATTGATGGAAAATGTCGGAAAATTAATTGCTAAAATGTTGATGAAATAACTTTAAATATAAATGAGTACTTTACATATTAACTTTGATTTAAATTAATCTTAAACTTTGATTCACCCCTTCCACATGCCCTGATGGACAGGAATAATTATGATCATTAATTAGGACCTTGAGTGTATGCCTGCAGAATTCAAGAAACAATCCTAATATTGCATGATACTTCGTAAACATACAGTAACCTTGTGACCATCTTATTGATTACATTTAACTAGACATAGTTTTTCTTTTCCCTGCCTTTTTCAGTGGATTACAGGCTTCTTATTTAATATTCTCCATACAAATTGGAGAGTATCCTACACCACCATTATTCTACAGAGAAAACTTTTTGGCACTCTTTAGCGGAGATTGATGTTATATTTGGGCTGTTTATTTGGAAGAAAGAGCCCCCAGTGTTTCTCAAGTTCAGGGTTTTTGTAATTCTCATCAAACATGGAAAAAATATACGTTTCTATGGGCTTTCCAGGCCTCTTTGGGGTTCCTCTCTTCACATGTTGAACTAAGTTGTTGTTATAAATTCTTGCATTATCAACCGATGTTCCTGTCCCTCCAGCCGTTGGCCAACCACTCTCTGATACTACGATATCCAAAGAACCTCCTCCAGATTTCTCCAAAGCAGCGTAAACAGTGTCAAGAATGGCATCGAAGAGGTTTTGGTAATTCAGTGGTGGGTCAGAGACTAGTGATGATGGAGCTGTGAAAAGAGCATAATCAAGACGAATGTCTTCTGAGTTACCGGTGTAACTTAAGTATGGATACAAGTTAACCAGTAATGGAGCTTGGTTGTTCAGTAAAAAGCGAATGATCGGATCGAGAAATGGTCTGTGGTCTCCCCTGAAAGAGCCTTTTGAGGGAGGGGAGGAATCATCTTCTATGACCCCATTATCAATAGCGGTTGAAACTTTGATATTTCCTAGTCCAGCTGAATAGAGTGCGTTGCGAATGTTTTTCATGGCAGGGACTAGAAACTGTGCATATGAATCGAATGGCCTAACCTCATTTCCAACCGCAATGTATCGAAACCTGACGTTGCCAAAACTTCTTACATTTCTTTGCACCCATGCATTTGCGTTGGTCTGACTAGAAGCAATCCTTTCAAGATCCGAGTTTGGAAGACCTAGCATGAGCTCAATGTTGGTGCCTGCAAGGGCTCGTAGAGCATCTTGGTTTGGATCATAGAGTCGAATTCTGCGAATGCCCCTCTGGTTGTAGAGATCTATGACTTCTTGTGCTGGTGGTAAGTTACCATTCATTCCATAGCAAACACCTATCTGGGCACCTGTATAAAAAATATTGTGATTATTTAGTTAACCATAAATGTTAAGTTGATAGCTTTAGTAAAACTGTCAGATAGCATAAAATTAACATGATTATGAGTATACCTGTTGTATCTAGGCTAGCTAGTAGGAGCCCAAAGAGTAGCATTATGGAAATCATGGAAGGACTTTTGCCAGCTATATTTGATCTAGCCATGCTTAAGGAATAAACTATGAAAGAGAGATTGCAACTATGTTTGCCAAACTCCCTTTCTTGTCTTCCTTTTTATAGAGAAAAGGGAGCCCCACATCATCAACAAACTCCTATTAATTGATATATTCTTTAATATAAAAAAATATATACTCCTAGGTCGACTTGCATCTTGCTAAGAATTCTCCAATCCATAATGCCAAATTCATTGAACTGTAAACTACTGTGGATGGATATTTTCTACAAATTGCAAATGCTAACTTGAACCATTAATACACATCTAAACATCTTGCTAAGAATTATCCTTTCGTGGCCGTCAGTTTCGTCTAAAAACCAGACATATTAGTCGCATCCTATACGGCCTAAATTCTTCACAATCACTACAAGTTGTTTCACATATCTGCACCATTTAAGAGCATTTCTTAGGGTAATTACTAAACGTTCAAGTTAAAATCCATGTGTACACTTGACAATTTTCTTCCCTGCAAAACATGGCATTTTTTCATTATGGTAAAGATTGTTTTTTAAAATATTTTTTAAAAAACAATATATCAAAATAATTTAATTTTTTTATTTTTTAAAATTAACATATCAAAGTGATCCAAACACACTAAAAAATTTAACGTGAAGTAGAAAATAAATTCAAATTAATTGAAAAGTGTGGCTAGGCCGCACAAACAAACAGTGTTAGTATAATTGTTTGATGTAAGACAACACAACACTATAGATGATGTTAGGTTTGGAAATATTCCATTAGCATATACCGAAGGGATTACAATGAGAAAGAAGATATTAATAAAAGCCAAAATATACAATGATATGCCATTTATACAAATACCAATAGAATTAACCTATCGGTGAAATTTATTTGTAATGTCATCAATAATATTTAATTCATAACCTGGTGAGTGACCCCTATATCCCCCTCCCCCCATTTTTTCTTCTTCATCTAAGCTCTACAACAAACAACATTATAACCCCCGCCTAAATCCCAATTATAGCATAAATCAACCTCCCACCACAAATTCGGCCAACCCAACACTCAATTTGTCAACATCCTTATTCTGATTCAAATTTTATTGAGAATTCTCCACATCAAGTAAGCAAAGCAACCCATTTTTGTTTGAACTCAATTTTTAAAATGTTAATTTTTATTGTATATTTTTATACTATATATATTTTGTTTGGCTGTTTACTTGTTTTATAAATTTTTTCCCATAGAAATTTATTGTATGAATGTATAATTTGTGTATGTTAGGATTTGTTTGAGATTTTAAAAAATTATATTTGTTTGTAAATTGATGAAATTTCTTTTGAATTTGTGACTTTGGTGTTTTCTAATGAAATAAATAATGACTTATTTAACGGTTCATTTTATATTTTATCAATTTTATTGTTGAGTTGAGAATTTTGATAAATGTATAGAAATTTAAATTTATATAGATAAATGATAATGAATTAACACTATTATTAAAACAGATTGAATAAATTTGAGTTAAATAAATGTTAGCTAATTTATGTAGTTTACATAATTAATTAATACATGTTGTCATCAATATTCTATATAGGTTTGATATAAGTAATGGATAATTGTTCATGGATGTATCAAGATTCACCCGAAGGGTTGAGTGGGATGGATTATTGTAATGGGATTAAGGGTTTTATTAATTACACACTGTCTAGTCTGAGAAATATTAGTGGAGGCAGTATTAGATGTTCATTTAAAAGGTGTAAAAAATAAAAAGTTTCTTGATCAAGATGTTGTAACAATGTATCTTTTACATAAAGGGTTCATGGAGAAATATATATGTTTATTTACACACGGAGAACCATATGCTCCTTACGAGACCATGGTAGAAATGATAGTCGGGTCATTTTCAAGTTCTAGCAATGTGCATCGAGTTGTAGATGACAATAGTAATCCTTATAGGAATATGATTATGGATGTGATGAGAATGAATTAAGGTTATGCAAGTGAATGTCCAATCGTAAATAAAGAAACTAATATAGACACGACCAGGTTTGATCTTTTGAAAGATTCTGGCGAACTATTATGGGATGGGTGCACAAATCACAATAAATTATTGGTCGTTGCACATGTTTTCACCATCAAGTCAGATCATGGGTTAAATAAGGCGGTTTATGACCGCATTGTCGAATGGGCAAGCATTTTACCTAAAAAGAATAAGCTAAAAGAGAACTTTTATGTTACAAAATCCATGATGAAACCCCTCGGCCTAGGATACCATAAAATTTTCATGTTTTCAAACTTCAACATGTTGTACTACCTTGAAAATACAGAGTTGATCGAGTGCAGAACATGTGGGCATGCTCGTTATAAACTCAAAACCGGCAAGAGGACTCTTATTACACATAAAAAACTTAGATATTTCACAATCACACCTAAACTATAAAGGTTATTCATGTCTCCAAAAAATACTGAGCACATGACATGTCATCATTCACATGATGCGGTGGATGGAATGCTGGTGCACCCATCTGATGGTGAAGCTTGAAAAATATTTTAATAAGGTGCATCCTCAGTTTTCAGTAAAATCAAGGAATGTGCATTTTGAATTATATACAGACGGATTCAATCCATTCAGGTCATTTTCTACTCTTTATTCTTGTTAGCCGATGATACTCACAGTTTACAACTTGTCACTGAGATGTGTATGAGGTCAGAGTTCATGTTCTTATCTACGGTCATACCCGATCGTAATAAACTGGGTCGGAATATAAATGTTTATCTTTAATCGTTGATTGATGAGTTGAAGTAGCTATGGTTATCCAAGACTTTAACTTATGGTGTATCGAGGAAATATAATTTTCAAATAAAGGCAGTTTCAATGTGGACTATCAATGATTTTCCTGTATATGTAATGGTTTTTTATTGGAGCATGTATGGAAAAATAGCATGTTCATACTATATGGAAAATAACAAAGCCTTCACGATAACAAATGGTAATAGAACGTTTTTTTTAATTTTCATCGGTGGTTCAGCCAACAGATCACAAGTACAGGAATAACTTTTTTGTTGGTAGATTTAAAAGGGGTTTTGCACCACTGCTACTATCGGGTGAAGAATTATATGATGTGGTGTCGCAGTATGATGACATTGTGTTTGGTTTTCAATCTGATAAGCAGAAGTTTCATGGTTTTGGTTTAAGCTATAATTGGGTAAAGTGAAGTTTTTTTTAAGAGCTTCCTTATTAGAAGATCAATCTCCTCCACTATAATCTTAATGTCATGCACAATGAAAAAAACATATTTGAAAATATTTTTAACACGGTTATAGACATGAAATGAGAAGACAAAGAACAATATGAAGGCTAGAATTAATATAACTTTGTTACATCACTGTAAAAATATAAAGTTGGTTTATTATGGGTCACAAGTTGCAAAGCCTAAAACCAGTTTCACTTTAGACAAGAATGAACAATTTCTTGTTTACCATGGCTTAAGAGTGTGCGTTTTCCTGATGGATATGCTTCGAACATATCTAGATTGGTGAATTTGGATGGTTGCAAATTATATGGGATAAAGAGTTATAACTGCCACGTGTTTATGCAAACACTCATTCCACTAACTTACTGGGATTTATTGTCAAATGGGATATGGAATGCACTCATAGAGACCAGTCATTTATTTAGAGATATATGCTTCAACAAGTTGCATACACAATACATGGAGAGACTTGAAATGAATATCATCCAGAGAATATATATATAAACTTGAAATGGTATTACTTTTATCATTATATGAATCAATTGAGCATCTATCTATACATTTACCATTTAAGGCAAGAGTTGGAGACCTAGTTCAATATAGATGGATGTATCCATTCGAGAGGTTAGGTATTACACATGCATCATAATTAAAATTATGTTGTCTTTTTAAAAAAAAATCAAAACATTCATTTAATTTCATATAGGTACGTGTTTAACCTTAAAAGAAAAGTAAAAAACAAGATGCATGTTGAGGCTTCGATATGCGAGGCATATATTATTGAAGAGATCTCAATATTTATCTTGAACTATTTCAAGCCTCACTTGAGAACAAGAATAAACTATGTTCTAAGGCATGACAACGGTGGGGAAGTGTCTTTGAGTGGAAACTTGTTAATATTCTCTCATTTTGGACTACTTATACCAAAAAATATTGTGAGATAAAGATACTTGACAGAAATTGAAATCAGACACGCACATAATTATATATTATTTAACTGTGATGAATTGAGATATTTTATTCAGTAAGTTTAATAATTAACATATCATTACTTTTGAACAATTTATCTCTCATAATATCATAAACTGATAGATTGTTAAATTCCCTATAGAAAACATCATCAATTTTTACTGTTAAAAAACTCATAACTGACTGAATCTCAAATCTTTCAATTATAAGATGAACAATTTTTTATGTGGTTCAGAACACATGGAAGGATTATTTAATTATTCTTATATCTCGAGATATTTAATTTCACTACACATTTAATAGTGAGAATGTTAGTGTTACTTTGAATTTACTAAGTTTAGGTCCTGAAAGAAAGGTGAAGTGCTATAACAGGTATTTCATCAATGGACATGTTTTTCATACTGAAGAATATGGTTAGAGCAAAAGGACATATAACAGTGGAGTGCATGTTAACGGATCGACTCTAATGAGTTTGAAGTTAAGTACTTTGGAAAGTTAGAAGAGGTCATTAAATTGCAATATCATAACGAGTAAAATAAAGTTTTATTATTCAAATGTTATTGGTATGATACCAATAACAGAGGAAACAGAGTAGATTTCCATCATGTTTTGGTCAAAATTAATACAAATGATAAATTCTGTAACATTGACGATATCTTTGTTTTCACCAAGCAATGCTGGCAAGTTTATTACACATACACTTTTTCCTTTAGAAATGATTGTTCAATAGTTGATTAGTTATCCACAGTGAAAACTAAACTTAAGGGTCATGTCTGGGTTGTTCGGGATGGTAACAATGAAGTAATTATGGGAGATGATGTCTTTCAGCTAGATGAATTAGTTAATCCATATTGCGTCGCTGAGAATATTTTTGTTGATGTTGACGTTGAAGAGTTTAATGATATTTTGAGAACTAGCAAACATAAAGAAGTCAATGAAGATGATGATAGTGATAGTGATAAAACCAATATAGAAGATTGCGATGAAGATGACGATGACGAGGATGAAATTGAAGAAAAAAAAAGATAATTTTGATTAATATGCACAGCACAAATGTGTAGTTAAATAAGTAATGAGATTAATTTTAATATAATATTTCTCGATGAAATTAATTTTAATGTAATAACAATGACGTGAATTTATTATTACATGACAAGGAAAAACATTATGATTTTATTATTATACACATAACTGGTGTTATTGTGTTATATGTGCTGCTGTGATTTTAAGTATTTATTGGATGGAGAGATAAGGAATGAAGATACAATTTGACCATAAAAAAATGTTTTATATTGATGGAATTACTGACAGAACATAAAATACCAACAGATACACTAACGAATTAAGTTCGTCAATATATTCCAAAGAGTTTTAGAACTGTTCACTTCTTAATGGCATTGTTTATTATGCTATTTATATACGGCATCATTGATGGATTATGTCCATCAGTATATATCAGAGAGCTTTGAAATTATTCACTTCTTAATGGCATTATTCATTGTGTTCATTACATACAGCATCACTAACGGATTAAGTCTGTCAATATTTTCCCGGGAGCTTTGGAATTGTTCACTTCTCAATGACACTATTCACTATGTTTATTACATACAGCATCACCAATAGATTAAGTATGTCAGTATTTTTCTAAGAGCTTTGAAACTATTCATTTCTCAATGACATTGTTAATTATTGTTTATAGCAAACAGAATCATTAAGAAACTGAAAAGTCATCGGTGATATTTAGGGGAGTTTCTAAAGATTTTAGATTAAATTGAGAATTTCAATTAAATGTTATAGATGGAAACACCGATGAAAATGTTAAAAATATTAATATTTAATTATCCATCTGTAAAAAAACCAAAATTAAAATACTAGAATCCATAATTTCATAACAAATGAGCATTTCTTTTTCTTCTTCTCTCTTCCTCTTCTGTAAAAAAAAAATGTCCCTCTCTTTCTTTCTCTTCTTTCTCTCCTTTTATACATCGGGTATGTCCTTCTTTTCTTTTTTTCTTTTCTTTTTTACCTTTTTTTTGTTAATTAACATCTCTCTTCTCATTTTATTTTTTTGTTATTTGTTCTTTTTTTTCTCTTATCAACTTCACTCACAACGAAATTAAGGTAAGATTTTTCTTTTCTCTTCTCTTTTTTGTGCTTTTTTCATTATATTTATTTTTTTAATTTTTATGTTCTTAATAATTGTTGGAATGTTGTTGTTGGAATTATTTTCATATGAGAATAATTCTGTTGTTTTTAGATGATGTATTAAAACAAAAAGCTCTTCTAAGAGCAAAAAAAAACAGTTTAGAACCTAATTGTCATTTTCTAGTTTATTCTTCCAATCATATATGAAACTTTCAAAGACAAAAATGGTTAAGAAAACTCAAATATGGCACAACTACAATTGAGCTATAAGCATCAATTTTAGAGGCCAAATCTCACTCATGGTTTATGAAACTATTCAAGATTTTTTGCATATGATTGTGCTTGTATTAACAACTGCCCTCTTCACTACTTATTAGGCATGTAATTGATTATACTCAAGTTTAGCTTACTTATCCTTATAATCACAAAAATCATACTTGCTCATAAAATTTTTGAGATTTCTGGTTTTCATTTGAAGAGTTCTCATGCTTTCAAGTTACTTGTCCATATTAGTAATGTGATTGACTATACTCAAGTTTTAGTTACTCATCCTCTTATTAAGAATATTGTAGACAAACAAAACTTCTTAGGAATCCTGGTTTTTTTAATTTGTTGACTTTTTCTTTAGGATACATATAACACCTGGTTGAAGAAGAGATACGGGAACAATTCTTTGACCCATCCAGAACTCGATCCGAATTAGTGGTTAAAGGTAGGATTGTCTGGTGGATCAGATATAAATCAAGTGTATAGTATCTTAGACACTACAGCCAAGGACTTGTGGACGACTCAAAGTGTTTCAACCGTTGCATGCTCACAATCAGTTCCCGAGCACTCAAACTCTAGATTTTGAGTTGATTTTAAACCATTCAGTTGAAGCTCAGACGACCCATCTTAATGCTAAGATAGAACAATTTAGAGTTGAGACGGTTGAAATATGTTGATTGTACATAAAGCTGAAATCATAGATAGGTGGTACATGTGCTCCCTTTTACGGCCCCATGGTCTTGGAGAAGACTAGCCTCCTTTTCCTCTTCCTTCAGCCCCTCTATTCTACATTAATTGTATTTCAACTTATAAATTTTTCAATTTGTAATAAATATTTTATTTTTATATTAATTTAATTTCTTTTAATTATTTTATATTTCTATTTAATAGATAAAAAAAATCATTACTGATGGCTTACCGACGGATTAAGTCAGTCAATATATTCTAGAGAGTTGAAAAAGAATTACTACAAATGTTATTATGCCACTATTTAATCACCGACGGTTTTATTTTGTCTGTAATATTTAATAAAAAAATCATCAATGGAATTACATACAATCTTTTGTCGATAATATGTCATATTCAACGATGGAAATACCGACGGATTAAAGCGAGTATTTTTTTTTTGTTTGACACTCTTTTGCCATCTATAAATCCACCGGTAATTTCATTACCAATAACTCACCGACAAACCATAAATCATCGACGATAAGTTTTTCAATGAAGTATTTTCATTTTTGAGCCTGACTGTAAAGGTCGTGTCGATGGACTAAGTGTATAAATACCGACAAAATATTCCAACTTGAAATTAAAAAAGTCTGATAATGACAAGAGAAACAAATTCTTGTATATTTTCTGGTGCTTAACTCATTTGAAGGTTTTTTCTTGCCGAGTTACCGGCGATAGAAGCATGTAAAAATTCTGTGATTCTAGCCTAATCTTTACCCAAAAAAACAAGTGTAGAATTCATATTATTTTTCCAAATAGGAGATTTAGTTTGTTCACATCAATTCATGTTTCATACCCCCTGTATCGTAGCTATCATTTCCAAACCAATTTTCCATCCTTGTATAGCTACACTAGGAACAAGGTCACATACCAAGCTTCCATGAGTTTTCACAGCCTTCCCCTGTGTGAAAAAAGAGAAAAAGAATATTTGCCTGAATGAATTAATTCATTGAATCAGAGAACGTAACTTTATACAAGAGTTGTTTCCTATAATTGTGCTAAGCTATTCTGGAAATCTATATTGCAATAGGAAAAGAAATATTTTACAGCACATAATTACATATTTGTTTCCTTAACACTCCCCCTCAAGTTGGAGAGTGAATATCGAGAACTCCCAACTTGCGAATCATGGTAGAGAAATTTTCCTTGCCCAATGGTTTAGTGAATACATCCGCAAGTTGATTTGCTGAAGTAACAAATTTGGTCACAATCGAACCATCCTGTATTTTGTCTCGAATAAAGTGGTAATCCATTTCTATGTGCCTGGTTCTTTCATGGAAAACAGGATTGGATGCTATATGTAAGGCTGCTTTGTTATCACAATGTAGCAATGCTGGTTTCGGATGCAATATTCGTAAATCTTTCAACAATGAACGTAACCAAGATAACTCACAGCATGTACCGGCCATGGCTCTATATTCTGCTTCTGCTGAGGAGAGTGACACTGTTTTCTGCCCTTTTGTTCGCCAAGAAATAAGTGAAGATCCCAAAAAAACACAATAGCCCGTAGTGGATCTACGAGTCATTGGACAACCAGCCCAGTCTGAATCACAAAAAGCTCGCAAAGACAAATCATTTTGAGAAGGGAAAAACAAACCTTGTCCTGGAGCATTTTTCAAATAACGCAACACACGCATGACAACTTCCATATGTGGTTTACGTGGTGCATGTATGAATTGACTTAATACATGTACAGAATACATGATATCCGGCCGAGTAATAGTCAAATAAATTAGGCGTCCCACAAGTCGCCTATACTGGGATGGATCTCTGAGCAATTCGCCTACATCTGAGAGTTTTATGTTTTGCTCCATAGGAAAGTTCACAGGTTTAACACCTAAAATTCCACCATCCTTTAGAATTTCCAAAGTGTATTTCCATTGTGAGATAGAAATACCTTTCTTTGACCGAGAGACCTCAATGCCCAGAAAATATTTCAAAGCACCCAAATCTTTAATTCGAAAACGACTATGCAAAAATTGCTTTAGAGTTGATATAGCCTTGAGATCATTACCTGTAATAAGAATATCATCAACGTATATCAACAAAGCGGTAAAGGACTTGCCATTTCGACATGTGAACAACGAATAGTCTGCTTTGGACTGAACATATCCGGCATCTTGAATAACTGTAGAGAATTTGGCAAACCATTGACGGGAAGCTTGCTTTAAACCATACAGCGACTTGTTGATGCGATATACCAAGTTCTCCCCCTGTCGCTGAAGACCAGGAGGCGGACACATATAAATTTTTTCATGGAGATCACCTTGAAGGAAAGCGTTGTTTACATCGAGCTGGTGAAGGGACCAATCCTGGGCAGCTACCAGAGCTAATAAACAACGGACAGTAAGCATTTTAGCAGTGGGAGAAAAAGTGTCATGATAATCGATACCTTCCAGCTGTGTATAACCCTTGGCCACCAAACGAGCTTTATAACGCTCTATGGTGCCATCCGAGTGACGTTTGATTTTATAAACCCAGCGACATCCAATCGGTTGTTTTCTAGGAGGGAGAGGAGTGAGAGACCAAGTGTGGTTGGCTGCTAAAGCTGCCAATTCAGATTACATCGCAGCTTGCCATTGTGAAGGGGAAGTGGCTTCTGTGTATGAGCGAGGCTCAACATCCTGACTGATGGTAGCAACAAAAGAATGATGTTGTAGTGAGTAACGATGGTAAGAGATAAAGTTACAAAGAGGATATCGTGTACCTTTAATGGAACCAGATGATGAAGGCGGCGATGGTTTGGGAGATGTCACGTGGTTGCAGACATAATCACGTAAAGCACAAGGAGGACTATGATGTCGTTGAGAACGACGTAAGGGCTGCACTGGAGTGATGAAAGAAAGGGGTTGAACGAGGCTGTGAGGAACGAGTGGAGCAAAGGTGGAAGTGGCTGGAGGCAGAGATGCGGAAGGTGAATCTGGCAGGGTCAGGTCGAAAGGGGTGACAGAATGGACAGATTCTAATGGTGTGGTGGAGATGGTGGGGAAGGTGTCGGAAAGAGGAGGGTCAAAAATAAAATGAGGGAGGACAGGTATATTGGGTGTAGGAATGGATGGAGGGGACTCAAAAGGAAAATTATGTTCATGAAAAACAATATCACGACTAGTGAAAATTTTATAAGTGGTAAGGTCATAGAGTTTGTAAGCTTTTTGGATGACCGGATAACCAAGGAAAACACAACGTGTGGCTCTAGGAGCGAATTTATGAGAGACATGCACAACAGTAGCATATGCAAGACAACCAAAAACCTTAAGATGGGAATAAGAGGGAACCTTGCCATAAAGTCGTTTAAAAGGAGTTTGCTGGGAAAGAAGTGTTGTAGGCAAACGATTAATCAAATGGACAGCAGTAAGAACACATTCTGCCTAAAAACACAAAGGAAAATGGGCTTGAAAATGAAGGGCACGGGCCGACTCAAGGATATGATGATGTTTGCGTTCGACAACCCCATTTTGTTGGGGTGTATAAACGAAAGAGTGTTGATAAATGGTGCCATTTTGTCGAAAAAAATCACGCATAGAAAAGAATTCCCCCCATTATTGACTCGAATATTGGCGATGGAAGTATTAAATTGGGTTTTGACAAAAGAGAAAAAATTTGTAAGTAAATATTGTGTTTCATTTTTGTGCTGCATAAAGAATACCCATGTGAATCGAGAATAATCATCCACAATTGTCAAAAAATACTTTGCACCAGAAAGAGAAGGAATTTTATAGGGCCCCCAAATATCACAATGTATTAACTCAAAAGATCTAACAGATGAAATTGAACTAGCAGAAAAGGGAAGTCGGCATTGCTTGGAAAGTGCATAAACTTCACAAGCATTTTTGAATTTGAAAGGGAAATGGAGTAAATTTTTTTCCATAAAATCTAATATAGAGGAAGATAGATGCCCTAATCGGCGATGCCATAAGTCGGTGGAGGAGACGATATGAGAACAAGATGGTCGACTAGCAATTGCAGCAGATGATTTGATTGTAGGTCTCGGTGTGGTTGATGCCAATGCGGTTAAGTAATAAAGTCCACCTCGTTGTTTACCCAAACCAATCGTTGTCTTCGTCATCAAGTCCTGCAAAATACACCAATAAGGAAAAAAAGTTATGGAACAATTGAGACCTCTTGTAACTTTACTCACAGACATCAAATCCACCTTAAAAGATGGCACACCAAGCACATTTTTAAGAGAAACAACAGAGTTCAAGGGTAAAGTTCCAATAGATGTGATTGGGGCCTGTTCTCCACTTGGCATAATAACTGGCGGTAAAACAGTGTTCTGACGACTGTTAATAAGCAAATTTGGAGAAGAGGTAATATGATCAGTTGCACCACTATCGAGGACCAATAGATGGAGGCGCAATGATGTTTGTGACAAACCTGAAGAAGTACCAGCAGCATTGGCCTTAGGATTGGAGGATTGATTTGTCCCCTTATTGTTCATAATAGATAATATCTGCTGAAATTGTATATCAGAAAGTCCATTCATCACAGACTGCATTTCCTGTAGTGCTAGTCCTTCCTTAACATGATTGGCTGAAGACTGAGCGGAATTTTCAAATTGAGAACGACTGCCTCTACGATTGAATCGAGTTGATTTATGTTTTGGATGACCTGGTGGATACCCATGCAACTTCCAACATGTGTCTTGTACATGATGATCATTATCACAATATGAGTAGTGCAATGGCTTGTGGTTAGAGGAATTGGAGCGGGAAAAACCGTGTCCAAGGCTGTGGGTTCATTTCTTTGAACTGCCATGGCTGCAGTTTCAGCTGTCTCACGTATGTCGCATAAGTTGCGCTACTTTTCTTCTTGAACGATGGAAGAGTAAGCCTGGCGAACATCAGGTAATGGATTCATCAATAATATTTTCCCTCTGATTGCTTTGTAGGATTCATTTAGACCCATGAGAAATTGCATCAACTGGCGTCGTTTATGATCTGCCCCACAAGAGCAAACGGTTTCGTTATAGGAACCCAATTCATCCCATAATCCTTTCAGCTTCGTATAATAGGCTGCAACAGTCATCTGAGTTTGGGAGAGACAAGCGATATCCCTCTCAATCTGAAAAATACGAGGGGCATTACTCTGAGAAAAACGATCTCGAAGGTCTTCCCAAACCTCCTGGGCTGTAGTTGAATAGATCACACTATCTGCAAGATCTGGTGTGATTGAATTAAGGATCCATGATAGAATCATATCGTTGCACTTTCTCCATGAAGCATGAGCATCTGGTTGACTCTTGGCAGACGGCATTGCTATTGTACCATCTATAAAACCCAATTTAGATTTGGCATTTAAAGAGATGGTCATGGATCGGCACCAAGTTGAATAATTATCGCCGTTGAGAGGCTTGGAAACAAGCACCAATCCTGGATGGTCAGAATGGTAGAGGAAAAAGGGATCGAAGGCATTGTTCCTGTCTTCTTTTGAAGATTGCTCACTCTCCATGATGATGAGTAGCGGCAAAGCAAAAGAGAATTGAGACGGCAAAAAAAACAGAGAGCTAGGGTATGTCAACCTTGCTCTGATACCATGTGAAAAAAGAGAAAAAGAATATTTGCCTGAATGAATTAATTCATTGAATCAGAGAACGTAACTTTATACAAGAGTTGTTTCCTATAATTGTGCTAAGCTATTCTGGAAATCTATACTGCAATAGGAAAAGAAATATTTTACAGCACATAATTACATATTTGTTTCCTTAACACCCTAGTGGGTTAATTGGTGCATTTATGGAAACTCAACTTAAAGTCTGTTTGGGAGTGTAATTGTGATTCAATGTGTTTTTAAATTAAAAATATTTTTTAATAATATTTTTTATTTTTTATAATATTTTTTAATATCATTACATCAAAACAATATAAAAACACAAAAAAATAATTAAAAATAAAAATAAATAATTTTTCATAAAACAATGGATAGACAATAACGCCAAACATCCCCTTAGTGCGCTTACTGGAAACTTTTGTCACTTGGATCATTTTGTGTTGCCAAATGAGGTGATTCCTATCCAGATTAGGGGCCATACCATCTAATCTCTTTCAAATTTTCGGATGTCAACTTGACTCAGAGGACAAAAAATTGAAGGAAAATGTCATAAACCAACAAGAGTATGGTAGTGCTGGTTTGTTCTTATTTAGAAAAAGTTTTTTTTCTTTTATTATTTGCTTTTTTTAGTCCTCGTACAATCCTCTTTTTTTTTTTTTAATTTTAGATTAGACGTTTCATTACGTCTTGACAACATCTACCTCTTACAGTACAAAAGAATTATCCCTTCTAAAATCCATAAATTGCATATATAGAGAGAGAGTAAATCGCTCCCTCCATAAATTGCATGTAGGTGCGTTTCTTTAATATGATTAAAAAAATAAAAAGCATTGCCCCACATCCATAAATTGCTAGTGATTTTTGTGTTGTAAGAACATGGCATGTGTCTAATACAGTAAGCAATTGCCTTCAAGGCATGACCATCCCTTGCATATGTTTGTATGAATTTCTCCATTTTTTTTAATAAATATTATATGGTTTTACGTGTATTTATATTCTAAATGATAATATGATTTTATCAATTAAAGAATGTATATTCACTTCAAGTTGCGATGAGCAGATGATCGAGAACGATACTGCCTTGGCAGTTTCGATCCATGCCATATTGTTGTGTGGAAAAACGATCAAAACTGTTGGCTCAGAAAAAATCTTTTAAGTCGAGCAATCACTGAATTTAACCTATTGAACTCGGAAACATGGCCCATGGCGGCTAAGGTAATGTTTTTTACTTAGATGACAAGCACAGATCATGATAGACTTGGGCTGTATTTTTTTTAAGTTTTAAAAAAGAAAAATAAATAAAATAATATTATTTCAAAATATTTACAAAAAAAAAAAAAAAAAACATTTGAGCAAAAAAAAAACTTTAAAAAACTATTTCTTTCTATCTCAATCTAATACACGCACTAAATAAGAGAAATCAAACCTGCTCTAAATAAGAGAAATCAATTGAAGACTCGAAAAATCTGGTGTTAAATTAACACAAGAAATGATTAATTAAAAGAAAATTGTTATACATTGGCGTACAGAATTGGCCGGCAACATTAATGCTAGATGCAGATTTATATTAAAGAGAGCATGCCAAGACTGATGAATCGAGAAGCATGTCTGAGAAAATTACATAATGTTTACAACTGATAATACAGCTTTGCAATGGAAGAATGATTGATCTTAAATTAAATTGCAATCGAGTTCGTTGCAATTACTTGACTAATTCTCTTAATACAGCACGCACATGAAAGCCAGAACGGTACAAGCATTGATGAACAAGACAGACTTTGAGGGAAAGCTAGGCTTGCGTAATCTTCCCTGAATAACTTGTCAACCTCTTATCGGAGAAATGGTTTTCCTATCGTTTACCATCTCATGTGCCCCAACTGGAAAAGATCTTCTGTCAATGCACAGTTAATTTTAACACCTTCAGGTCTCACAAATAAAGCTTCAGTGCCACTGATTATTCAAATTCTTATGTGGCTAGTTTCCCAGTTTATGCAGCTAGCAGCCAATTTGGAGCTACTTCTGTTTCGATTTTACCTGATTCCTTTGAGCAAATCATTTCTCTCTCACAGTTCCATCTTCCTCTGAAATAATTTTTCCCTTAATTTTGCAACTATTTGATCATGAACCCCTTCATTTTCCATTAAGTACTGTTCAGCTACACGTTCATTGCGAAATACCTTTCTGCCAATGACATAGCTGCTTCCTTCTTTCTTGATGAGACTGTGCTCGCAAGCTAATTCTAAGACCTCAGATTCAGAGCAAAAGCCTCTACCAAACTGTATCTCAAGTTCAGCTTTCGTCATAGCAGGAGCCAATTTATTTTTCACCACTTGTGCACACACCCCAAGACCGGTTATCTGAAAAACATAGCATTATTTAACAGAGCAAAACAGCAACAAGAACGTGAAAGACTTGATCAATCAGTTCAAGGAAACTAGCAATAAAAAATTTTATTGTTAACTAACACAAAAGCTTGAGAATGAGGAAAAATATGATAGAAGGTAAATTGGAAAGGACAAGAAGAATGAAATTTAAAGCAGGGAACACAGATCAATCAAGGTAAACAAGATAAAGGACAAACATGACGGATAAAGTATGGAAATTCATGCAGAATCCTAGACCATTATAAGCCAACAATATCTTATTTGTCCATCTACAAATTTATCACTTGTATACAAAGCTTAGAAACTCCACCAGATTTTCAAGCAAATATCAAATAAATAACCACAATTAGGTGCTTATGCAAAGAACATATCTCTGAGGAACATGACACTGGAATTTATTCATGTCACATGTTAGCAATGGCGCTAAAGAATATACCCTGTCCTCAGTCTTGAGCAGTCTTGTTCTGATCATTCTCAAACGCACAGCTGAATAGAATTTCAAGGCATTTCCGCCACAAGTGACCTCTTCTGCACGCCCTGATTTTAAACTTTTTCTAACCTGGATAAAGACAACAATAACAATTGGGGAATATTATTTTCCCCATAAGTTACTGTTTACAGCATCCGTACAGAATATTTGAAATGTTTTAGCAGGAAGTCTAGAACTCAACCTGATTAAGAAAAATAATGAGAGTTTGTGATTGGCATAATGAATAATTGATCTTTCGTAGTGCTTGGGTCATTAATCGTGACTGTATATCTTCAAAGGTGCCTCCTACCACAGTATCAATCTCATGTTGGGGGACAAGTGCAGCAACCTGTAAAAAAAAGGCCTGGAATGGTATCAAGAATGATGACTGAGATAAAATAGAAAAGGACAAACATAGAGATCCACAAGTGCAATTTATAAGGGATCAAAAAGCTACAACAAAAGGTTACAATAACTATTATAACAGGGCAAGGTCATGGACACAAAGATGTGTGTGTGGGAGTGTCTGCTTGAGAATTGATTACTTACACTATCCACCACGATAACATCTACAGAACCACTTTTAGTCAGAGTATTGACTACACTGAGCAAATTTTCAGCACAATCTGGATGTGAAATAAGAAGATTTTCTGTGTTTATGCCCATTGATTCAGGAAGTAAAGGGTCCATTGCATTCTCTACATCAAGATATGCACAATATCCTGACAAAAAGACATTATATGGCTCAGATTTAAATAGGATATAATTATTTTAACCACATGGGCAGCAAAAGCATCTCGAAAGGCCAAATACAAGTAAAAGAACATAACAAGATCAAAATAATAATAAGTAGATAACTGATCATTAGAAATAGAAAATCTTCAAATATATCTTACTGTTGCTAGCTTCTAGTGTATAAAGATGAATTTTTTAGCACTAAGAATTTTGCTAGCTTCTGGCACATGATGGCTAATATACACAATAATGTTTTAGTACTAAGCAGTTTAGCCTTTTTTATTTGGCCATCCTCTGTCACAACCAAAGATAATGAAGAAAATTATTTGCTTCTTTCTTGTCTAATTTAAGATATAGGAGATGGTGGTAACTAAACGCACAGGATAAGATCACATAAGTGCATACATCTATCCATCCATGTCTTATTCCCTTTCTACAATTATAAACATCTCTCTATCCATCTATCCATGTCTTTGGGTGTGGGTGTGGGTATGTGGGTGCATTTTACATGCAGAGATAAAATATATCTATCTATCTATCTATTAATGTACCTGGTTTGGGTTTAGGTGTGGGTGTATAATCATATATCACACACAGAGAAACTCTAAAGTTATTTACTTGGCAAATGAGAAAAGTTTCAGGAACAACGGTGTAACGGTGAGAATTTTTCAGCAAAAGTTTTAGAAAAGGAAGAAAAAAGGAATGTACATTGACTGTAAAATTCAAGTGATTTGGCATACTGTAGCATCAACTAATCTTTCTGACAAAACTAACAAGTTCAGTGTCAAAAACAACAAAGTTGACAGAAAATGACAAAAACACTCTACAGAAACATGAAAACCTTCATAGATAAAGTTAAAAGCATATTATGAAAAACCTACAACACGAACTAGAAACCAATATAAACCTATACCCAAGTTATCAAGTGTGCATTTCCTTGCACAGTTGCAAGAAAAAAGAAAGTGGAATCTAGTGATAAAAATGCTTTCCATCCTGTATAAAACCAAAATATAGAGTAGTTTTGCGGTTTCCTGAGCTGCTGGTAACAAAAGACAAGGAAAAAGGATACTCTATGTGTTCCTAAAGAGCCTTCCTGAAAATGGAAAATGCGCACAGATCATGACAAAATACAGATGAAAGGCTAAGCCTAGTGGAACATAGGTGATGAATCTAGTGATCATTAACTAACCAGTAACAGGGAAGAAGTGGGTGAAATGGAGAGAGAAAAAATGACTTGATATCAGGACAGTTATTTTTCATAACAAGGATTAATAACTGAAATTGGCAAGTGAAACCTCAAGTCATCATATCAGAGTGCCAAAACCTATGAATATTTAGCAAGGATTTTATTATGCAGTGCTCCAATAAAATTAATCTAAGGTTTTGTAATCCATGTAAGGGGTCTGATTTTCAAACTGCAACTAATCAATTAAAAATCTAACCTGATATCCTTGTTAGGGTTATGCATGCTAACTTTCATAAAATGTAAAACAGAAAGCATGACAAATCTAGTAGCACACACCTCCAAGTTTTTGAGCTTCCTTGATAATATGAAGTGCAAGAGTTGTCTTGCCAGAAGCTTCTTTCCCATAGATTTCAACCATTCTTCCCTGCAGAGTGCAAGGCAGATTTCTAACCAAAGTTGTCTTGAGGATTTTTCAAAATTCATGGCTCAACTAAAATGTCTACGATCAGATCAGGTAGACATTCATCGCAAATCAATTAATATACAAATGCTAGATTTGAAGCTTCACGTTATCTTCACAACTGTAGTTGCTATCCCAACAATCACAAAGGCTCAGCATTGATAAGCATGCCATAATTTAGTTCCTTAGCAATCCATCACCATGGTCCCAAAAGCAAATGACACAACAAAGGAATAGACCTTAATAGCAATCCAAAGAATATAAAGTGGAACAAACATGGTAGACAAAACTAAAACCTAATTTAAACTAACAGCCACGTTTTATAACCAAATCACCTTCGGTAATCCACCAATGCCAAGTGCAAGATCAAGCTTCAACGAGCCTGTTGATATTACAGGAGCCCTTCGTGAGTTGAAAAACCGCTGCAATGACAACATAGACTCTCTACCAAATTCACCAGCTAGCTGTGTGAGAGCCAAACGAAGTGCATTATCTTTCTGTTTTGCTTCGCCATCATCATGGAGTTCATCAGGTTCAAAATCTGAAACTTCACCAAGCAGTAAAAAATCATTCTTAAACTGACTAATCAAACCCCAAATCCCTCACTCAGCACCAATCAAATAGTATCGTGCTCTTGCATACAATTCTGCAAGTGAATTTACAGAAACTGAAAATAGCAAAAAAGTGACTGATTACCTACAGAAGAAAGACTATGATCATTCCTTCCAGTAAAAGTGGTTGCATTTCTTCCATTCTGCCCAAAAAAAAATAATTGTCACCAACAAATAAAAAAAAATATGACATTATAATAAAGTTGATAAAACAGAAAACCAAACGAGGTAACAAAAACCCAGTTCAAAGAAAATCTTCAATTGGTGAAAAAAAGCAAGAACTTAAGAATTCCTTGATATTTAGCAAGATCATGAGCATATTGTGTATAACACATAATGCTACAAGCTTAAAAATTGAAAATAAAGCTAAAGAAAATAAATAGGAAGAGAAGGAACCTGATATAGAGAAGGGAGGATAGAGGAAAGTCGAAATCTTGCGAAGGAATTGAAACGATGTGATTGAATTGAAAGTACCATTTTCCCCCTTTGTTAGGGTTTTAGGTTTATCAGTCTGTTCCTTTGGGGGTCTCAGATTTTAACTATTGCTTGCCAACTGTTGTTTCTGTAAATTTATTCCTTTTATTTAAAAAAAAAATGCAATTTTTCATTCCTAAAACCTTCTCAATTATATTTTGCAAAGGGTCTTCTATTTTTTTTATTTTTTATTTTATGTAAGGGTCTTTTATTCTTTACTGCTATCATATAAGCCCAAGCTTTTAATTATTATATATAAAAATATTGTTATGAGATTGCCTTTTTTTATATATATTTAGTCTTAAATAAGTCATGTTTATTGATGAAAAAAAATAGCATATTTAGAAAGGAAAAGGAGGAACAATGGGAAATTTTATTATTTTTTGAACTGGATTTCGTTTTCGAACAACGTATTCATTAATAATTGTGAGCTTCGGTTCTTCAATTGGTTCCTCGGAACAGGAGCAAATAACTTGTTCACTAGGAGGTCATGTTTTGTATATCCTTAAAGATATTTAATTGTTAGATCATGCCAATTGCATTTATTATAACAAAAGGTAAATGAAGCGGAGAAATCACTATAAATTAAGAATTAATATGGTCTAATTATTTAGATGGTGGTTCAGTAATAAGAATTTAGGATTAAAAGATTTGCTTCCTATGTGGTCTCAGGTTTGAGCTCTATCGTTGCTCATGTAATGGCCACTGAAGGTTTATATAGTCGTTAACTTCAGGGTCCGTGAAATTAGTCGAGGTACACGCAAGCTGGTCCGAACATTCATGTTAAACTAAAAAAAAAATTGGCATGATCTCGATGATACAGACCAATCCCTGAGCAACATGCAGTGAACTACCCAGAACTAATTAAATGTAGTTAAATTATTAAATATAATTCGACATGTTAGATGTAATTAGATTAATGTAATTTTTCATTTGAGTTGTTTGAATAAGAACATGCAACCAATTGCATTCAGTTGGTTGAGCTACTGTCTTGTATGAAACCAATTAATGGCTATGAAATTTATATATGTCGAACATAGTGAAGAGGTCCATCCTTTGCTTGGTGTTGAGGACCCACGAATGCTATGTCAAAAACTAGATTAGGTGTTGGCTCAGTGATATGAGTTTGAGATCAAGAGGTTTGTTTCCTCTATGATTTTAGATTCAAACCCTATGATTGCTCATATGATGATCACTAGAAGCTTATATAGTCGTTAACTTCAGGGCCCGTGGAATTAGTTGAGATACGCGTAATCTGACCTGAATACTCATGTTAAACTAAAAAAAAAAAAAAACTAGAACAAAGCTAGATTACATATCAGCATAGTATGTTATATATCTCCTTTATATAGCCCATTATACTTTCAGTATAAAACAATATGAAAAAACTGCAATCAAATTACTACCTGAACCACGGATTAAAGCATTGCCCTCTTTTCCCGTTTATAATGGATGATAAAATTACACTTATAATGAGTACATTCAAGGGCCAAGTCATCGCAAGGTTCGCCACAAGTATGGCATGCAGGGTAATCGTCTGTTTTTTCAACCAAAGTGAGAGGGTGAGGGTGGATGTCGTCTGTGTAACTGCCCCCTAGCTTGATAAATGGATTTTTCCCAAGAACGCATTCTCGATGAGCATCAAAGTCACATTCTTCACAACGGTAGAACCAGAGCTTTGGGTCTCTTTCTTTTTCACAAATTTGACAGACATATTGGTAGTCATTTGGATCAATATAGGTGAGGAAGAGAGGGTGTTCATCATACCTGTGTCTCGCTTTATCAGGCAGAGTAGCACATCTAAAATCCAGGTTGAAGTCACAAACAACGCACCTGAATGTTTGAGACTCTCCACTAACACCACAGCCACTGCAATGACGATTCTCGCTCTCCACGGCAAGATAAAGGGGATGCTTATGACCACCATGTTCAATGGAATCTTTTGCTGATTTGAAGCATCGCACGTCGAGGAAGCGATGACATCTATCGCAGTTGTAGCTGAATCCATGACAATATTGCTCACAAATAGCACACTGGAATGGATCTTCCTCGCACGTGTTCAAGATGAGTATCAGAGGGTGTCTGTCATACTGCCAATATTTTTTCCTAGACAATCCTATGCAGGCTTTGTCTAGAAAGAAATTACACTCAGTGCAACTATAAAATGGAGTAAAAATTGGTAACATGCACCCGTCACACTTTGGATCATTGTTAAACTCGTCAATGAGGATTAGGTTATGTTGATGACTGAAATGTTTGATCTCTGCAATTATTCTTTCGTCTCCATGCTTGATCTCACGGACAATATCAAAGCTAGATTCCTTGAATTCATCATTCATAGCTATACTTCTTTCATCTCCATCACTCTCTGTATTAGATAGACGATATTGTATACCACAATTCACATGTGCAACAAAGTCGCAATCTTGGCAATAATAAACTCCATAATTTGTGTCAACTCCATCACGACAAATTCCACAATACTTGTTTCTAGAGTTACATTGTTGAAGGTGATAGGTGTGGATTATTCGAGGATGCTGGTGAATACGCAATTTAATGGAGCGAGGAAACGAAATGCAAGTTTTGTGGACTATGAGCTGACACATGGTACACACGAAAGGGGAGTCATCTCCATCAGTGCCACAGGCATTGCATGTGAAAGAGACGATCTTCAACGGAAGCGACTTTGGTAGACAAATAAATTGATGTTCCTGACCTTCAACTTCCGAAAGGCACGGTGGAAGAGCACATTTGATATCAAGGTAAAAATTACAGAAAGAACAACGGTAAACAAAACTCTTGCAGGTTTTGTTGCACAAATCACACATCCATTTCCCGGTATGATGAGCTGGTGGTTTTGCTAATAGATGAAGAGGGTGTTGAGGGTGCAAGCACCGCTTGATCTCCTGGGGTAGCTCAGTACACTTTTTGTGAAGAAAGAAGTTGCAAGAAGTGCATCGATAACTAGGACCCGATATTGGTTCATCGCACCCAGAGCACATAACTCCTTCAACATGAAATTCTTGCTCTTCATTCGAAATCAATGAATGATCTATGTGGGCAAATTGATGTGCCTGACTATCAACTTCAAAAAAACACTGTTGAAAAGCACATTTGATATGAAGATCAAATTTGCAGACAGAACAATGGTAAACGAAACTCTCGCAAGTTTTTTTGCACAAATCACAAATGCATCCCAAGATATAATGTGACGGTGGCTTTGCCAATAGATGAAGAGGGTGTTTAAAATGAATGTGCCGCTTGATCTCACGGGGCAGCTCGGCACATGTCTTGTGAAGAAAGAAGTAGCAGGAGGTGCAACTGTAGCAAGGACCCCAGATTGGTTCGTCGCATCCAGAGCAAATAACTAGTTCGCCACTATATTCTAGCACTTGATTAATCAAGATCAATGGATGAACTGGGTGGCTAAAATGTTCAACCTCCATCTCACTTTCTCTCTTAGATCAGGTACAGAGGAGACTTGAGAGTTAGGTAGACCAAATTCAGTCCAACAAAGGTAAAGTCGCTGAACATGGCATGAAATTGGAAAAGCCAATAAAAGTTTAGTCCTACTAGTATTCAATTGCTCACCTTTTTGACCAGCAACTTGACTTTTTCACTGACGGCTAAGTAAAACCAAATAGAGGGAAATGCCATTTAGATCGGAGCTTAACAAAGGCATCGATCAACTGCTGAAGATCCATTTTTCTTACTTCTTGCTATCATTCAAAGGCTATCTGAAAGAGAGTCAAAAACAAAATTCAATCAAAAGACTCAAAACTCAAAGAATCCCAGAGGGAAAAGGAGGCGTGGTCTGTCACAAAATAGAAGAAGGTAGGAATGGGTAGATGATTAATCGATGCATCAGGAAATCCATAGGTGCCTCTTTTTGTGCTGAGGAGAGTGAGTATCTGTGGAGGAGATGACAAAGGTTCGGTCGAAATAACTTTGAAGCTTTCTCCACATATTTATATGTACCATTTTAGACCTTTCCTTTTAGATAAAACTTAACAAAAAATAAACGTTGGAGACATGTTGTTCGATATCATTAATTTTTTTTTGTTATATAATAATTAAAATAGATATTCATAAGATTAAAATTATGTAAAAAAATGTGATTTTTAGCCCATATCCTCCTTTTCTTATTATTGTATTTTTTTTTCATAAAAACATATCTTTTCTTTATTAGTGGTGTGGTTAATTGAACAAAAACTAAAGGCAATTGAAATAAATATACAGAAAATTGTAATGATTTCAAATATAGAGGAAAAAAATATATCCTTTAAATCAAAATTTCATTCCCTTATTCATCTGTTTTTTATTTTATAAAAAAATATATCTTTTTTATTAGAAATATTTTTTAAAATAAAAAATTACCATAATCTTAAAATCAAGTTTTAATAAAAAAAACAAAAAAATCATGAATTTATAATTTTGGCGCGAATGTATTACAAAATGTAAGAATAATAAAATTAAAAAAATATATATCATATAAAAAATCACAATAAAAAAATATTTTATTTGAATTACTATTCATGAGTAAATATTTTCTGAAATTATGCATATTACATTCATATGTTGTTAAAAAATAGTAATATCATTTAAAAACATTGATATAATCAAATAATTATTTAAATATTACTTAAATAAATTTATTTAAAGATAATATTTATCATCTGCAACTTTCTCTAGTCAACAGAAATTGCTCTAGTGACTGAAAAACCAGAGTTTAATTTCAATTATTTTTTACTACAAAACATGAAAGCAACACTTGAACGTTGAAAACCTCGATTAACCATAAAACACATTTTAATAAGACTAAAAACCCAAAATTAAATGAATTTAAAAAACTTGTTGAAATCCAATTTATTTTTTCATGCATCATTGAATGTAAAAATCACCTATATTGAGTTCTGCTCTTACATATATATATATATATATATATATATATATATATATATATATATATTGGTGCCGAAATGTGGCTACTAGAAACTTTTCTCTCTTCTCTTATTTTTTGATGACTGCTTCTTTTTTTTAACAAATGTACAAGTACTAGATTGCAAAATAAATAAAATTTCATGACTGAAATATAAAATCTTAAAAAAATAAGGACTAAACATACAAAAACTAAAATTGGAGTGAAGAGATTGAACTTTTCTTGTTAACTGTACAATGTAAGCTGGAAAAGGTTTTTTTTCTTTTTTTTTAATGTTAATTTTGATCCTTAATCTTTTGATTTTTGTTTGTAAAACCAATTAAATTTCAATTTTGAAAAATTAAATTTTAATTTAAAGTTAAAATATTTAATGACACATTAGTAAGCAAGAGTAGATAAATAAATAAAAATCCAAAAAGATATCAACATAACTTGAAAGAATAAAAATGAAAAAAAAAAGTTTAGTGAACGTAGAGAAAAAAATTTCAATAATCAAAGCAAAACAATGAATTGTAAAAGATTTAATTTTGCATCTCTGCCTTTAGGTATAAATACTTAAATAGAGGTGGAAAGAGTTCATTATATAAATATAAATATGACTCTTTTTTATTTTAAAGAAATTTTTTTTGTAATGTTCCAAGTTCATAACCCTTGATTGGAAGTGTATTTTAGATTATTTGTATCAATTGATGAACAATTTAACTTTAATAACAAATAATATAATCCTTCTTTCTTCACTTATTCTAATCTGAAATTCTGCAAATATTTTTTTATTTTTTATTTGATATATTACTCTGTAAATATATCAGTGGTTTTACTAAAAAATCTCGAACATTATAAGAAAATTAGCTAAGGGAAATGTACTAAACATAGCACAATTAAAAAAAAAATTACACGGTGAATAATTATAAAAAACATTAAAAAAATCATGGTGAAAACATTTTATATATGAATAGACAACCACTTAAATTATTTTTTTTCATTTGTATTCTTGTTTTTGCTTTTCATCTAACAATTCTAATGTGGTTTTGTAAAATTAATGCTTGTTAAATTATAAAATAATATTTAAAATTATAAATAGTTAATAATCTTAAACTTTTTTTCCAGTGACATCCTTGTTTTTTTTAATGATTTGGCTTAATAAAATTTAATTTTATTAATTCAAACCAATTAAAACTAAACTTTAGAGATTCAATTTCCAACTTAAACGAATATTCAATCTTTTTAAAGAGAATATATTTTCTCAACTTTCTATTCAATCTTTGGATTGAATCAATAAATTTATTATTATTTATTAACATATATATATATTTTTTAATTTATTTTTATTTAACACACATATAATTTTTTTTAATTTGCAGTTATAATTTTTCTTCCGGTAAAAACACCATTAACAAAGTGTACACTTTTTTTTGCATTGAAAAAACAAAGTTACATCTCACAGCGTAGCAGAGAATCAAGCTAAGTATTCTAATGATAAAAATTAGGCACGAACTCCTTAAGAAATTTGATAGTTAGGAAGCTCCTAGGGTCTGCTAGCTGAAAATTGTAAGCCCTTGTTATATACTCTGTTTACTTCACCCACCAAGCACTGGATTGTCTGATGTTGTCAGCTAATGGCCGTGAATGTGCCGGCTAAATATGGAAAATTTTGGTTTTTTTCTCTTCGTTATGTAGGGAATTTCCAGGCGGTCATCTTTCTGTCACTATTCTGTTGCTTTCTTTACTCAGATCCTTCTTGTCAATTAATTCAATATGGAAGATAATCAGTGACAATCAGCAGTTTTTTGGAGTATTAGCGGATCCCCCAAGATAAAGGCTGTCCCATAAACATTCAAGTGGTAGAAGCTTTTCAAACTACTCTCTACAATCCTAAGACCACCTAACAAAAGGAGAGCAAAAATTCTAAGGGCTGAGAGAAGAATTAAAGATTTATTAGTGAAGACGAGGATGGAAGTTGCAGAGGAACATACCCTTCACCATTTTAGTCATCAACATCCTTTGGGGCGTCCCATAGCCCCTTCCACTGGAAACATGACCTGTGATGGATGCAGCCTCCGAATATTGCCTGGAAAGGACTTCTATAACTGCAAAACCTGCTCGTTTTTTCTTCACCGCGTATGTTCCAATATGCCAAGAAAAACCCGACACCCTGCACATCCAGATCACTATCTAACCCTCTTGGTTTCACCTCCATTGGACAATAGCAACTTCAAGTGTGAGGCTTGTGGAGAGCACATCACTGGTTTCTGCTACAATGTTACCGAGTCTAACATTTACTATCATATCTTATGCTCAGTACTGCCTATCTCGGTTATCACCTATTCCCATCCTCACGCTCTCAAAATAGAATTTTCACCTCCATATGACTTCAGTTGCGATCTATGCAAGAATCCAAGTTCTAAGGGTTGGTTGTATAGATGTAGCTTTTGCGAGTTTGATACGCATATTGCTTGTGCCATTTCCAATAAAAAAGCAGAACCTGTGCCGCTGCTTGATACTTTAACAAGGCAGATCATGGAGGCCGACCGAAAGATAGATTATGGAAGCCAGAGTAATGAACTAATGCAGCTAATTGTACTGGGAGTTGAAAGGGACATTGAAAGGAATGACCAAGAAGTTGTCAGCACTGCAGTGGCTGGATGGGATGAGAGATTGCACAGCCCCAAAGAGCAACACAGCGTAAAAATCAAAGGGATTGAACGATTTGGTTTGACTCATTTAGAACCATACTCGCCTAACATTCCTCCAAGTCCAGAAGACCGATCTCGACATCAGGATCCATCAACCCAAATTTCTGAAGACATGACAGTCGCAAGTTATCAATTCAGTGAGATGTGTTTTTCGATAGATTTGCTCAAGTCTTATCCTAGTGCTGATCACCACCCATATTCTACAAATATGGATGCCAGTTCTCAATATATAAAAGATGTTCCTAGAGTTGAAGCAAAGATCAAGTCAGACAATGTGGCAATGCCACAAGGAGTCCAAAAACACCGTAATCCTAACATGCCAGTGACTAATCCCCTTTATAGAGGTCCGAATAACTGGTATAATGAAGCATTCTTAGGTCAAACTGGGGAAAAGATAATAGCTACTGGATACGAGAGCAGGGCAGGCATTAAAGATCAGAGTCCTAAATCAAATATGGTAAGTTCTCTGATAACAAAAGCATGTTTTTTTGTTACTCTGTTTTTATTTTCCTGTTACAGTAAGACACTTTGTTTTACAAGATTATCAAACCTTTATATTTATCCTGTAACATTGGCCATCTTCAAACTAAATAGAAGTCCATAGATCAACTATCTGTAAAGCATCATACGTGCCTGTTTACACACAGTATGCAAATGAAAGAAAACATATGATTTTTCTGCCCTTTATCTTGCAGAAGAGTTCAAGGTATTCATGTTGCTGGAAGCTTCTTCCTTGCTTCTATCGTTCAAGATATGAGAAATGTTCTAAAAGTTTCAAGATTGGAGGCCTATGAAAATCGATGTGGGGTCGGAGTGGCTTTTAATCAAGAGTTTGTACTTATGATCTGTCGGATAATGTTAAAGGCAGTATATTATTAGTGAAAAATCTGTCAGCAGACAAAGGTTTTAAACATTGATTGCCAGCAGAGATGCAAAATCATTTTCCTTGAAGTAATTTAACAAATAAAACAAGGTGTGTGATGTTAAGAAATCCATGGAACTTCATTTTTCTTTTCCTTTTTTTGAGCCTCCAAAGAATGAAGATGGCGATGAACTACAGTAAATAGTTGTCTTTGCAGAGTTCTTCTCCCGTATCTTCTTGCCTTTCTGAGGAGATATAGGTTCGTTGACGAAGAGCAAATCCTGAAAGGAACTTCCATATGTCAATTCTATACTTCTTTGAAATGACATGGCATAGTTGGTGGTGATTTTACTTTGTTTATTTCGGAAACTGACATGGATAAGAAAACGACAGAGAACAAAGTCGAACGTAAGATAATTAACACAATCAGGCCATGGACGGCATGATTAAGATATTATAGGTAGTAATTATACAAAGCTACTTTGGGATGATGAAAACTGCCAACTACTTTTAAAGTGATTGTTTATCACGTTTATACTATAATTACATTTGGCTTTTGCAGTGGTGACAGGTTAGCACTCTGTCTGTAAGGCTAGCCAGCGTGTGCTTTAGCCTGCATTGGCTGCCATATGACGACAAGAGGGAAATAATTGTAAAAGGAAACATCTTTCGGTTTCATCAATGATTGTACGTACGTTCCGATATGATGTATGATTAATTTACTCGAGGCATTGATTTTACCTAATCACTACATGAAATTGATCAGATGCGAGGTTCAATTTTGCTAACACAAAATGTTCGATTTTTTTTTCCTGCAATAGTCTGCGCATCAGAATTGGCAGATTCTTAGCTGTTCCTAATCTCAACGTTAGAGGATCACTTCAGCTGTCGCAATACTTGTACATGTTATGTTCCAAGCCACTGCCGCAATCATTGTCGCTCCTGTAACTTTGATGCTCATTTAAAATTCTGATGTAGCAAATATCCAGTCTAACTTGATTCAGGAATCCAACAGAAATCTCAGCAGCAGCGCAGCACACCAACTGATTAAGCCTATAATGTCCGTAGTTCCATTTTTCTAAACTAGTAAATCATCAAACGAATTGGGTTCTAACAATTCTATTGGAATTAATTAGCTGTTATCTTGTAATTATGGAGAATTATTCTCCATTCCATAACTATAGGAAATCTCATAATTATAGGAGATTGTAATCTTCTGTTTTTCCTAAACAGTACCAATATCTTTGATATAAATAGCCTCCAATAGGAGAAGAATTCCTTTGAAAACCCTTTTAGGACATGGTATTAGAATATCGTTCAATTCTAAAGAACATGAATCTCAAAAATTAAAAAACATGCTTCTCGAATCCAAACTCTCACCAAGAATTTGTTGCACCCTCAAATCTTTAAATTTCCTAACTAATATCCAACAGTAGCAGCTTGCAACTGATCAACGAGCAACACCAACAACAGACTTTGTGCTCTAATGAAAGACAAAACCATCACTCAACCTGTAACAGTAATTCTCAGCCACAACAGATCATCCATAATCATTATACAAACTAGATTCAAGCTGACACTGCCCCTTTCTTAACTAATGGGATGATTTGTTGAGAACCATCTCAACCCAAAAACTTAAGCTATTAGGTGAGGTTCCAGGATATGATTTATATTATTCTATAACACACCCCCTCAAGTGAAAGCCCTTTGAGCTTGAAACTTGCACAGGCCCACTTTACCTTGTGCTTAATTTTTATCAAATAAATGGGGATGGTGAGATTCGAACTCGTGACCGCTTGGTCATTAAAGCTCTGATATCAATTGTTGTAAAAAACTGATATATAAAGAACAGATTAATGTTTATGAACTGACAAAAAGAACAAAAAACAAAAAAAAAGAACAAAGAACAAAGAAACTGATATATAAAGAACAGATTAATGTTCATGAACTGAGAAAAAGAACGAAGAACAAAAAACAAAGAACAAAGAACAAAGTCTTTACAGTTGAAAGAACAAGGAGCACAAAATGTCTCAGTTGGTTACTGTCATTCCCAGTGTTTTATTTATAGAAGGAAACAAACATTACAGAAAAATAAAAACACTAAAGAAATGTACCAGCTATGTTCTCCTTTATCAAAGGAGTTGTATAACAAGCTAGTCTAATCCTAGATAAGCTTAAACAAATGAATTGAAAGAAACATCCTAATCTAGATAATGCTATCAGCTAACAGATAAATAGCTATCAGCTAACATATAGATAGCAATGTAGTAGATTACTACTAAGTAATCCTGTTCCAGCTTTGGTACCAAACTTCAACACTCCTCCTTGGTTCCAAAGCTACACATTCCAATTCTTCCTCTCAGATCTTCAAACCTGTTTCCTGTTTCTAGTTCAACTACTGCTTTGAATTTAACAAACTCAGCAAACACATAAGATTTTGATTTCAAAAAGTAAATCCAGCAGAATCTACTATAATCATCAACAAATAGAAGAAAATACTTTGAACCATTCAATGATTCATTATGCATCGGCCCACACACATCTATGTGTACAAGCTGGAGTTTTGACAGTGCTCTGAATGCATTGTTAGGAAAAACAACTCTAGTTTGTTTTCCTAACTGATAGGCTTCACAAATACTCTTTTGTTCCTGTATATCTGGTAAACCGTGAGTCATCTACAGGTCAGCTATTCTCTTTAAAGTTGCATAATTGAAGTGCCCCAACCGTTTGTGCCAAATAACAGATTCATTGTTCTTACAAGTGTTAGCACTCAAACATACTTCTCTCCAATCAACATTAAAACTTATGTTCATCATTTTTGCAGAAAGCAGTAACACTCTATTTTTATCTTTAATATCACATACTCCATCATTAAAGAATATCAAGTAACCAGATTCAATTAATTGTCCCACACTAACTAGATTCTGATTGATCTTAGGCAAATAAAGAACATTTTTAAGAGTTTTTGTACCTGACAAAGTTTCTACTTCAATTGCTCCTTTTCCTTCAACCTTCACATAGTCTCCATTCCCAATTCTAACTCTAGATAGATAGCTCTTATCCAAATCTTTGAATAAGCTTAGATCTGCAGTCATGTGATTAGTGCAGCCACTATCAATAAGCTATGATGAGTCATTTGCCTTGGCTGTGTTACACATCTCCTGTATTGTAGCCATGAATAAAAAATCTTCCTCCACTTCTGAACTCTCGGCTACTTGAGCTTGTTTTTCTGGTTCTGCTTTATTTTTACAGAATCTTTGAATGTGACCAAATTGCTTGCAGTTTCGGCATTGTGCATTCTTGAGCCAACACCAGGCTTCAAGATGATTTGTTTTCTGACAGAATTTGCAAGCAGGAAAATGTTCTTTCTTCTCTTTCCCTTCAGTGAAGATGTTGTTGTTGTTCTGTTGCCAGTTATTAGGTTACCAGCCTCTCCCTTTTTCTCTTTTTTCTTCTTGATTGTTTCTGTAAAAATTCTTAGCCCGACTCTTCTCCTTGTAAACTGCAACAAGAGCTCCTTCACTTGTTCCTTCTTGTCTATAAGCTTGTCTTTGCTCCACAGTTTGCAATGCATTTACCAGTTCTTGCAGACTCATTTCTAAGAAATCTTTAGAATCTTCTAAAGAGCAAATTTTATGTTCAAATTTCTCTGGTAGACTTACCAGAACTTTCTCTACTATTCTTGAATTTGGAAAATCTTCTCCTAAAAGTCTCACTTGATTCACAAGTTTTGAAATTTGAGAAGAGAAGTCTTTGATGGTATCGGTTTCTCTCATCTTTAGACCTTCAAACTGCCTTCTAAGATTTAAAACTTGCATCTTCCTTGACTTCTCATCACCATGAAATTCTGCTTTTAATTTATCCCACGTTTCTTTGGCAAATTTACAAGCCATAATCCTTGTGAAGATTTCTTCACTCACAGCATTATGAAGACAGGTAAGAGCTTTGAATCGCTTTGCCTTTTCTTCATTGAAAAATTTCATCTGTGCCTAGTGGAGTGGGTTGCCTATCACTCTCCACTATCTCCCACAAGTCAAAAGCTTTGAGATATGTTTCCATTTTTACAGCCCACACACCATAATTATGCCCTGTGAACACTGGTGTTTTTGCTGAAAAATTTGCAGAATCCATTGTTAAAAAAAAAAAAACTCACTTAATCTCTCGTGTTTTTCACTCACCAACCCTCAAAGTAAAAACTTTGATTTATCCTCACTGTACTCTCGTGTTTCTCACTCACAAAAAAGCCCTTCAAAGATCCTAAGGATGCTCTGATACGAAGTTGAGAACCATCTCAACCCAAAAGCTTAAGTTGTTAGGTGAGGTCCCAGGATATGATTTATATTATTCTCTAACATGATTCTCAATGATAATTACTATCAGCTTTAGGCTTCAGCCATGAAATTATATGCCAAGGGAAAGGTCGGTTATCTCATTGGAACAAAGGCACAACCAGCACTCAAAGATCTTACATTCAAGAACAGAACTAGGCCATGAGGAATGACATGATTAAGAGGCGGTTTATTGACTCTATGATTCCTAAGTTAGCGAATCAATATATTGTTCTTCCTATTGCCAAGGATGTATGGGGTGCAGTCTTGGCAACATACTATGACAGTTCGGATAAAATCAATTTTTTTGAACTAATTAAATCGTTAATTATTCTTATTGGCAAGTCAGAATTGATTTTCCCTCTCGACATACTACAATGCACTTGTCACTATGATTAAGGAATTAAATTGACAACAAGACTCCACAGATAGGAGGCATGGCTGCTGTTGTGAAACAACTGCATGCTGCTATTGCATAATGTTTTCTTAGTGGACTCGATCTGGTCTTTCACCAAGCACACAACAAAAATATTTTAAGAATAAAAATAATTATATCTAGATATTTCATTTAAAAATTTAAAATTTTAGATTAAGATGATTTTTTAGCATTGTTAATCAAGTAGTCACGGGTTTAAGTTTTATTATTTTTATTTTATTTGATAAAAATTAAATATAAAGTAATTGTTTAAATAATTTTCATTTGAAAAAATATATTAAAAAATAATATAAATTATATTTTATAATTCTAACTAATAATTTAAGTTAAAATTTCATTAAACAAAGTTGATGCATATATCTGAAAAGTACAATATGAGGAAAAACACCTTTGACAGTTGGTGCTTATATATCCCATCTAGGTATTGTTGGAAAGGCAAGTGTTCTTTCTTTTGTATTCTTTGAATAGTACATGGATTATTGACCTAGGTGATTCAAATCATATGAAGAATGACCCAAGCCTATTATATTAATTATCACCACAATATATTAACTATATTACCAATGGCAACGGCTCTATGAGTCCATTGTTTTATCTAACGAACTTATTTTGGATATTGCTCTAGCTGTCTCATTCCTTTCTTATAACTTATTTTAAAGAAGACGAATTACCCTAATCCTAGCATTTATTGTTACTTTTTTGCCTGTTTTTTTTTTGTTTTTTTATAGACATTCTGATGAGACAAGCTCATGGCTATAGTGTTAGACGGTGGAGAGAAAGGTTGTGAAGAAAATACCCAGAATGATGGAGAAGATTTTAAGGAGGAAGATTTTTCAAGTCAATAAAGGCATTTTTCTATAAACAAAGCAACACTAAATACACTTTATTCATCAAACACAAGGCAGGAAGAATAACAATATATAATGATAGTATATGTGGATGATATGTTAATAACAAGAGATAATTCATGTGAGATTAAGGCATTGCAGGATACTTGTCGAACGAATTTGTCATGAAGGTACTAGGGTAACTAAAGTGCCTCTTAGTAGGAATTGAGGTTGCAAGATCGAAGAAAGGAATCTTATTGTCTCAATGAAAGTAAGTTTTAATCGGAATCTTCTAACAAAAACAAGAATGGTTGCCTGCAAACCAGCTAAAACACTTATATAGATGAATCATAAACTAGGAAAGTATCAAGATCATATTCTAACAAACAAGGGTAGTTATCAACATTTAGTTGGAATCATCTTGAGAGGATTATGGCTCCATTAAGCTATCCATTAGCAACTTATCAGGAGTGAGATTAATGACCTTTTTTCCCTCATTAACCTCAAGATTGATAGCCTACTATTGTCGTCTATGATTATTCACACGATCATATCCTTGCCATTGCCATGACCATTTTCATAACTAAAATGAGACACTGCCTGCTAAATATAAATGAATTTCTCCTCCCAATAATTTCATCTGTCAAGGAATTAAAAAGCCGAAAGGAAATTCTCAAGTCACATTGATGTTTTGGCAAGTCTAATGTAGGATGTTAGGATTCAAAATCCTTCAAAAAATAGTCAGTGCTAGTCTAAAGCCAGCATGAAAGTAACTAAGCACAAAGGAATAGTCGCTCTTTGCATTCAAAAATTGACTTGCACATGCATGAGGCTGGTCCCCACTGCAAACGTTTCTATTTTGCGTTAATGTGCCAGCTCCCTGTCTTCAATCCACATTTTCCATTTCTGCAGACTGCAGCTATGCCCTACGTTATTTTGATCCCCTCGTGACTGCATTAATTAATAATCAGAAGCAGCTGCTAGCACTTTCCTGTCACAGTTTTGTAGTATTTTGCTGGATTCGCAAAATCAGGACACTACGAATAATTACCTGGTCATAAATTGACAGCAGTGCGTGCAGTATGATTATTGTTCCTTCATCTAGAACTTGACAGTAAAGCTTTGAAAACTGCTGGTGCAACTACCAGTACTCCAACACAGTTGTCTTTTAAAATGAAGGACTTTTAACGACTTATGCAAATGCCACTAGGAATTCTATCAGCAGTCTGACGACTGCCTTTTATTCTACCTAAGCATAATTGACCAATGATCACTGCAGGCAGAACAGTCAATGGAGAAGCCGGTCACATTAACCCTTTTCCCTTCCAAAATGAATACAAATACAATAAGAAGGGGAAAATTAAGTAAAACTATATAAAGTGTCTTAGGTTAGTTCATAACCTGACTTCCTATAGCACTATTCTAGGTAGAAAAAAAAAAGTTCCTTTAATTTGATTCTGTGCTTAAGTTGATACATAATCATCCAACACAATCTTCCTTAATGAGAATCTAATCTTATCAACTTGCCCCCCAAATGCGCTTCAACATAGGAACTGCAGTGATTAATGGAATCCAACGAGAACAAAAGGTAAAATGGAGTATCAACTTTGTTGAATTACGGCTGACAAATGATATGCTTATTGCTCCAAATTGTAATTAATAGTGCATGCACTAATTATTTATAGTACAATTCATGCGTTTGTGTGTTATAATGAGATTAGGTCACCACGATTAGACCATAACCCAAATTTATCTTGCCGGAAACGATTGCTTATCTCCATGAGTGGCATGATTTCATAATATAAAGTCAAAATCAATGAGTATTTGAAGACACTTCGTCTTTCTCTTCTGAATATTGGGGTAGAGGTGATCAAGGGGTGGAGATCATCAGAAATGAAATATAATGCAATTGCTTTCTACACTAGCAGCAATGGCTTTTGCTTCCATGTAATTGCTTTCTTGACAAGGAACATTCCCTTTTAATCCAAAATAATTATAAAATGTTATCATCTATAGAATTGCTCAAACTAGTCTCCAACTTAATTTATCTCTGATTATCAATGTTTTTTTCTTCTTTAAGAGGTCTTCTAGTCTCAAACTATGCAATAAGTTAATCCTCTCTAACATCTTATAAATCCTTACTACATCCCTTCTAATACTTGAATATGAAACATTTTAATTAAAGTTCCAAGTTTTAACTGTTAGAACTTCTACTTGCAAGAGATTATCAACATCATTGTCAACTACTAAATTTTATCATAATAAATTGTAGCATTTTCTGTTGTTTATAAATTCATACTATCCGGTCCCTGTATATGGGCCAATGACTAATTGATTATGACATGCACCTCAATATAAGATCCAAAAATAAGGTAAATTTTTCATAATGTATGTTTCTTTCGTACGTACGTACGTAGACTTGCTTTTACCTGGAAATTCTTCCCAAAAAATAAATATACCTTAAAAAAATATCAAATTAATTTTTTAAGTGTTTTTTTTATGATTTTGATGTGTTGATATAAAAAAATCTAAATTTGTTTTTAATATATTTTTCAAGTGTTTTTTTATGATTTTGATGTGTTGATATATATATATTAATTGTTATTTAATTTTGATTATGGTTTTTTTTAAAAAAAATTTAAATACATCTAAATAATATTTTTTAAAATATTTATTTTTTATATCAGCATATAAAAATAAAAATATCAAAAATATTAATTTTAAATAAAATTCAAACACAAAAATAAGGTTCAAAACGACGTTAAAATCACCAATTTGTTTTAATATCCAATGAGCTGGGCCTGTTTAGGTCAGATGTGGGCTAAATATAGGCCGAGGGGGTGGGCTAACATGAATTTTGAGTTTTTCTCCTTCCTAGCTGTCAAATCCTGTCCTCCAAATTGCCGGGTTGTGCCTTATGAGGTTAAGGCTAAAAATCTCTAGATATTTAAATTTTTTTTTATCATATACTCTTCTTCTATTATATTTTGGTCCACAATTAATCTTCTATTATATGTCTATCTTCGTTAGCGCCGGAATAAGATGCTGACTGAGTTTATTAATTGACTCAAATTAATAAATGGCGTTGATTGCGTCACGTGAATGATTAATTGAGAATATAAATAAAAAGATAAAGCGATTCATTCATTGAAAAAAATAAAAATAAAATAAAAAAGACCACGAACACGAACTCATCTTTGGAAACTACAAAGCAAAAATCATTATTTTCCTTCACTTTCCTAAGAACCAAACAAACGAATGAATGAATAAAGAACTAGTTTTCCCTTCACTCTCTCAAACATAAATAAATAATGCTCCAATGGAAATCAAGATCTACAACTCAAAACACCATCCAGTCGGAATTCAAACCAAATTATGATCCCGACCATAGACTTTCTTTCTCTTTCTCTTCTTCCGTTCCATTGATCTTGGCTTGGATGCACCTTGATGATAATGATGTAGAGAGCTAGATCTCTCTTTACAAAAGCCTAAGAACGAGCCACAGGATTTAATTTACGTTCCATCAAATGTCTTGTGGGGTTCTTCGAAGTGTCATTTTCCTCCATTGAAGAACACAATTATAGCTTTGTTATATATATCTATTGCCATGTGACTTGCTGTGAATTGTCCATATTAAATACCTAGTTGTTGTTTCTTTGATTGGGAAGGAATGATTTCGGACTTGGCCACTCTCCCTAGAGAAAAGTAAAAAAAATATAAAGATTACTTTCTATCTGTTCTTGTGATTTGATTTTGGATGTGAATTTCTTTTTGTTTCTTTTGTCATTTTTTAACAAGTTGTTTTTATATTTTTAAATTGTTTTAATAAGTTGATGATAAAAATTAAATTTAAAAAATAAATTAATAATATTTTAATGTATTTTTAAGTAAAAAAATCACTTTAAAAAATAAGTTTTATCACACATCAAAACAATTTCTAAAAATAAAAGCAGTGATGATTATGACTTCCAAACAATAATGAGATGGACAGAGAAGGGTTATTAGATATCTCTATTTGTTTTTGCGTTCTAAAAATATTATTGAAAAAAATTTAATTTTTTTATTTTTTTGTTTTAAATTAATTTTTTTTGTATTTTCAGATCATTTTGATGCGTTGATGTCAAAAATATTTTTTTAAAAATAAAAAAATATTATTTTAATATATTTTTAAATAAAAAATACTTTAAAAAATAATAACAACTACATTTTTAAACAGATAAGAAGGAAAAGGAAAACCTTCAGCTTTTGGTAACTAAAGTTCCTGCTTAAACATGATTTTTTTTTTCTATGGATTTTATTCAATCGGTTTTTTATACCTTAGATTAAAAAAAAAAATTAAAAAAAGCAAAGATATTAGACGCAATCAGATCCATGACCCCTCATTCCTCCGAGAAGACGATATATCTCTGAGGCCAGCCCCTCGTAAATGATTTATATAAGGCCCAGGAAAAACCGGATGGGGATTCTAATATAAAAGGAGGATGATGCACAGAAGAACATCTATAGATATTAGAAGATAAAAATTGTCATTAAGAAAAGCAAGCAAAAACTAAATGTTATTCAATTAAAAAATTTAACAAATTTTTTTTAATTCATCCATATTAATATTAATTGATTTGAGTTAAAATTAAATGCCCACTAGCTCAAGCATGCATGCATGTGTGTGTGTATATATATATATATAAATTTAAATAAATAAATAAAGTTAAAAAAAACCACGAGCATGTGCTTGCGAGGCCCAACTTGCCTGGCCTTTCCCTTTTATCCAATTAAAAGGCAAACAATATGTCTTTCACCCTCTATTCTTAAAGGTTATTTTTTGTTTTGAAAAAAAAAATAACTAAAGGACTAAAATAATTAAAATAACAAGGATTGAAATTGAAATAAAAATACAAATAATTTTTTTATTAAAGGGTGAAATTGAAAAGAAAAATAAATTCAACAAAAGGTTTAAAAAATCAAAGAATAAAGACCAAAATTGAAAAGGATAATATACCATAAATTTGGATTGAAGGATAAAACTAAAACTAGTAAAACTCTTACAAAAAGACTAGGGAAAAAATAGAAATAAAAAAATGAGGAGTAAGTTGAAAAAAATAATAGAAGACAAATTGGGATTAAATAATGAAATTTTAAAAAAAAATTCTATAAAGGGACCAAGAAAAAAATTAAAAATCAAAAGAGTAAAGATTGAAGTTGAAATATCAACAATAAAAAGGGCTAAACTGTAATTTTTAAAAGAGGAGAGAAAGAGAGAGAAAAAAAAAACAAATGCCCAATGACGACATATCGTGTCATCACCTTTCACACACATCGCACTATGAGAAAAATAACATGACAACATTTCCAATAACACAGAGAAATAGTGTTTTTTGCCACCTAGTGACGATGCACGTGTTGTCTAAAGTGCATGTGCGTACTCATCTCACGAGCTGGTGCGTGCACTGCACATGCCAGCAACCTTTTCAATTTAATTATTAATTAAATCATGCTAAAGTATCAAAACACCCTTGATAAACCAGGTAATTGTAGCTCAACTAGTGTAGCTCAATGATGCATAACTAACCTTAAGGGATATAGCTCAACTGATCAGGTTTTAGATTTGCTTTCTAGAGGTTACCAGTTTGAGTCTCACAAACCTCATAGTCACTAGAAGCTTACATGATTGTTAACTTTAAGACCCGTGAAATTAATCAAAATACACGTAAACTGGCCCGTACACCAACATTAATTAAAAAAAAAGCACAATTAATCCACACATATGCAAAAGATATGCAAAAGAAAGAGCATCTTGGCTACTCTCAAGGGATAGAGAGCTGTATGGGACCCGTTACCTCTTCTCTTCAAAAGAGAGAAGTAAAGAAAGAATGAACCATATTTTAGTCCATGTAGATCCTCCTACGCTTCACTTTAGCTCCTGTATTTTAAAATTTCTCAATGTCTAACTCTATAATTTATCTAAAGTTACAATTCATTCTTCATCCGTAAATAGCTAATAAAAATTAGGCCATAGCTACATGAAACGGGTTTGAAGGATGCTGTAGCATAAACCATTTATGGATGGGTGGGTTGATAAAGAGCAAGAGGTTTGCTCTCTCTCTCTCTGTGATTTTTAGTTTGAATCTCTCTGTCCACTAATATTAATGGTCTCGAACTACAGGGCATGCCTTGTTATTGAAAGCCTTGTTCGGGGAAAAATAATTTAGTATGGAGCGTAAAAAATGGCCCATGATATCCTACTAAAAAAAGAAGAAGATATTGCAGCATTATTGTAGGGCACATCACTATATCTATATTTTTTATTATATCATGGAGTGTCGGCCTCTAAATTAGCACGCAACTAAAATAAGTTGATATCTTGGTTTAAAATGTTAACATTGTAAAAATTATCACATTGATTTATACACTAATATAGCAGTGAAAACTCAACTTATCAATTTGTTAATTATATCACTAAATCATTTAATGATATATGATATTAAATATGTTGATTTTTCATTTTCTGTATCAATAGATTTGTCGACATATCTCTTGTTTTTATTATGGTATCATAACAAGTTTTTTTTATTAACATGAACTAATTTCATGGGCCCTGAAGTTAACGACCATGTAAGCCTCTAGTGGTTATCATATTAGCAACCACAAGACTCAAACCTGAAATCATATGGGAGCAAACTCTTTTATCCCAAACTTTTTTTTTTTCATCATATAATAAAGATTACCATAACTATTAATGAAAGGGTAGTTTATATTCAGGTTTTTCTTTTCAAAATCTCAAATTCAAGATCAGTCTAGCTACGTAATATTAAGGGGATTGTGAATAAATTTTTAAAAAATTAAGACACCGATATGGAGAAATGTTAGTACAAGAAAGTGAAAATGAAATAGTATTAGATTGATTAGAATTTAGAAATATAGTAGTGTACAATTAATATATAGTAGCAAAAGAGTACAAACAAATAAATAAATGATTAGAAAAACAGACAACCCGCTCCCATCATTTTGTATTCTCTGTCCCTCGCTTTCACCCTGGCAGTCTCGTCCGTACCCTGTCCCCTCCTCCTCCGTGATTCCCCTCTTACCTGCTACCCTTTTGGCCAGTCACTCGCACGTGCCACCCCACCTGCACCTCCCCCTCTAACCATGAGGATCACTACTACCCTCCCAAATCCCTCGCTCTCTGAGTCTCTGTTGCGCAACATAATAAAAAAGTTGAGAGAGAGAGAGAGAGAGAGAGTTGTGTGTGCTGTTATTATTATTAATAAAAATATTTCTTTTTTCTTTTTTCTTTTTTCTTTTTTCTTCTTGGAGTTATTGTTTTTTTTTTTTTAAGTATAGGAAGTAGTGTTGGGGGTGTTTGCACCCTGTTTATTAATTCTCTCTCTCTCTACATATTTGTAAAATTCCTCTGACCCTCACTTGAAAGATCACTTCTTGGTTGTGGGTTAGTTTGGTTTCTTTGTCTGATCAAATCTTTTTAAGACACAGAGAGAGATAGCAAAATCTTATATTGCACCTATGAGGATCAGGAAAAGACAGGTTCCCTTACCTCTATCTTCTCTATCTCCTGTACCTCTCTCAGATCCCCAGTTCCAGTCTCCTGTGGTGCAACTTCAAATACACAAAAACCCACCTCAAAATCTCCCCCAACAACCTCATAGGCTTGCTTGCTATGATTCCCAGGCATCTGATCAACCGATCGGAGGTGGCCAAGATTGCTCTGGTACTGCTGGGGCACAACAAGAAAAGAAGGTAAGCAGTGATTGTTAATTTTGGTTGGTGAGAAAAAAAAACACTATACCCCCTTTTTAATATAACTTGTTTTTGAGTTTATTTGGTGGGTGGTTTAGTAGAGGAGTGCATTTGTGTTCAGTGTTACATGAAAAAGGCATTTCGTTGGATTCACCTTTTATGGTTAATTTTGCACCCCATAAGATCACATTAGACAGCAAGTATGGTTGATTGTATCCTCTATTTGTTGTGATTTTATTGTGTAGATTATGTTGGAGAAAGATGAGAGATGGAGAGATGGAGAGAGGAGTAATGATACCAGGTGAGAAAGAATTGAAGACATAAAGTAAAAAATCCATGTTCTTCTCTTATTTCATAAAATCTTGTACTAAAAGAGGTTGAAAATAGAGGCCCTTGTATGAATTTTACCAGGAAAAATACTGTAATTACTAATTAGTGGAAATGGTACTGTTCAAGTGTTTTTATTTTATTATTTATCAGCTTTGGCTAGCAACCATACCTCACCATCTACTCTAATCTAATCTAGGTTCTCTCTTTTTTCTCTATTTTGGCTAGCTAATATGCCCATGCGGTGCATGTTAGCATGGGATGATGTCCTACACATTTCGCTCTACATTCTTGCATTCTTCTCTTCTTCTTACTTGCTACCTAGTATTTGTTTTCTTGGGCTTTGTGAATTTCATATGTGTGTTTGTGGATCTTCCTGGTCTGGTTATTTGTTTTAGGAAGGGAAGTTTCATGGGTGCAGAAATAGAAACTATGAATCTTACACCATCAAGTTGTTCCCGTCAAGGTAAAATTCTTATCATGTTTCAAAACAACAATACTAGCTATGCCCCCACAGACTCACCACCATGAAAGTCATATACATTTTGATATTTGTTGTTTGATTGCACTATAGAAGTTGAGAGATGGGGTGAGGGAGAGAAAGCATATCCATTAAAGAGAAGAGGAAGGTTCGAAAGACCATCAGATGATGAAGAAATAATAATGGAGAAAGGTAAGAAAATGAAGACAAAGATGAACAAGAAATGCGTGCTGCAGAAAGGAAATAACAAAAAAGAAGAAGAAAGTAATGAAATCGTCAAAGAGGGCCTTGGTGGTGCTACTAATAATACTAGTGTTAAAAGGAAAGCTAGAGGTGGTGCACTTATGGAAGGATCGAGGTGCAGTCGTGTAAATGGGAGAGGATGGAGGTGTTGCCAGCAAACTCTTGTGGGATACTCACTTTGTGAGCATCACTTGGGCAAAGGAAGGCTGAGAAGCATGAATAGCGTTCGAAGCCGATCCATGGCTCGCACTGCACCCAAGAAGGCCGAGTCCAAGCCATTATCGAGCTCGTCCTCATCGGAGGGAAAAAAAACGAAACGTTTATTATCAGATACTAAACTTGATGGTGTTCCAGCTGATGAAGATGGAGATGACACGAAGCCTTTAATGATTGCAAAGAAGAAGGTGAAGCTTGGCATGGTCAAAGCTCGATCGATTAGCAGTTTGCTGGGCCTAGCAAATAATGGCATTGCAGTATCAGAGAGTAGCAAGTAGAATTGCATGTTTATGAAATTAAAGTCGAGAGTTGAGGTCATGTTGAGTACTGCAGTTTTTCCTTCTCTGTTTAGAGGCTCTTAACGAAAGAACAAAACGATGTTTGATAAAGTGTATTTCTTATAGCACCACCTCCATTTTAATGCTTATGGGATGATCTTTATAAAAATAGAGATGTAATGAGCCAGAAAAGGTTTATACTAGATTATAAATAGCTAAAATATGGGTATTTATTTCTGGTTTAAGGTATATAATCTGCCGTAAATGCAAACTTTAGCGAACAGTTATATGGTATCATAAGGGGGAACCACCCACATGAGAGTGTTCTTGTTGAATACTATGGTTACTGTGTAGCTTTTGACCATGGTAAACAGCAGTTGAGATTTGGCTGCATACCAGGGTGTCTCTGCGAGTTTAGTTTAAGTGTGTTTCTGAACAATTTTATTTTTTAAAAAAAATTAAATGTTTTTAATTTTAAAATTATTTTGATATACTGATATAAAAAAAGTAAATTTTAAAAAATAAAAAATACTTTAAAAACAATATTCGCTTACCCTTTCAAGCAGACCGAAGAATAAGTGGAAATTGTTCATGGAAAATATGAATGCATTCCTTGTTTCTGTCCTGATGCATCAAATATAGCTTGCTATTCCAGATCTTGTCCTATTGTGATCAATATCGAGAAAGAGGCAAGAACAAGGGATTGACTGTGTTTGGTTTGGTTTCTTTAGTCTTTTGCTTTTGCAGCTGTGTTGGCATGGCAGCTTGCTCACTGGACTCCTTTTTCTCTACTTTGGAGCTCAAATTGATGTTTAATAAATTGGTGGCACAACAATAAATAAAAAGGAATAGGCAGGAATAAGGATTTATCACTCTAATTAACAAGGACAGGGCTTTCACAATATATAATAATCTTAGTAAAAATACCCATTATGGTACATTTATTATTTATTATTATTATTATTATTATTGAAATTCTTTGTTATATTAGTTGATCACAAATTGTTTTTTTTTTTATTTTTAATAACCAAAGAACTATTTCAAACTTCAATTACTTTTGGTAACATGTGTTCTGAATTTTAAATAGGATGTATAGTCTCTGTACACAATATATATTGAGAAAACATCACTTCAACTTTGTCGTGATCATTAGAAGATATTTGTGTATATTGAGCCTCAGATCTCATCCTAAATGTTTACAAAACAGAGAACAACACTAGTAATGAGATTTTTGTTTTGTTGTTGTCTTAAAAAATAAATATGCAAGTTTTTTAAATTTAATTTTTTTTTAAAATTCTAATTATAAATAAGAAAGTCTATAATAATTATTTGTGTCAATAAATACAAAAAACAAATTTTAATGTTTTTATTCAGTTTAATTATAAATAAGAAAGTCTATGATAATTATTTGTGTCAATAAAACAAAAAACAAATTTTAATGTGTTTATTCAACTCATTTAGCTGTAGGTCAAATAATTTTTTTTTAATACAAAAAAATTAATGTGTAGGTGTTATTAACACACTTTTTTACATCAAGTAAAAAATATAACCGTGAAACACAAAGCAAACACTTATATATAATAAAATATGATAAATATCACATGCATTAATAGAAATATATAAAATTTCAAGTTAATTTTTAATGTAGCCAAAAAATGGAAGAATATTGCAATTGCACGGTGAAACACCATTTCCGTGGTCTGTGTAGAAAAATTTTCAAAAATAAAAAGTGTAAAGAAAAAACATTAAAAAAAAATTAAAAAAGAATAAAAAAATGAAAAAAAAGAATAGTATAAATAGGCCAAGTGTAAAGAGTAAAAAAATAGTATTTTTTCCAAAAACAAAAGTGTAAAGAAAAAAATGAAAAAACTAAAAAAATATTAAAATCATGAATTTGACACGCAGGTTATAATATTTTTTTTTTAAATCCAGGTATGTAGTTTTACATGAAAAATTAAAATTGTCATTTAAAAAGTCTATGCAATTATCTAACTAAATAAATCGACAACCATTTATGTAAATAAAAAAAAACATTGTTAACAATAACCAATAAAGAAACTGTAAAGATGATATATTTACCTGATTATTTTTAGTAAACTTTTTTATTTAAATAAATAAAAGATAAATCTATCCTAAAAAACTCATATTTTAAATGATAAATACAAACAAAAATGATTGAATAAACTCACACCATAAAAAATATTACAAAAGGCTAAACACATCAAAAAAATGTAAGGAATGAACATATGCTAATATGATGGAAACATATAAAAAAAATTAAAAAAAAACCTCGAGTGAACCTGATAACCAACCCGGGTGAAAAAATCAAATACGTGATCTAAGGCATGAAATTAAGATGACCTCATAAATAGTAAAGCAAAATAAATACCGGCGACAAAAATATTGGAAAAAAAACGCTTTAAAAAAAGATCATAGTCGATCTGGGCTAATCTTTAAGATCTATGACCTGAGTCATGAGATCAAGGTGATCCCATTAAAGGCAAACCTAAAAAAATAAAGAAGCAAGATTCTTAACCAAATCTATATTGATGGATGAAATTGAGGAAAAAAAATCAATAAAAAAACAATGCAAAACAAAACAAATAGCAATTAAAAGAATTAGGACTAAATTCAACATAAAAACCAATTGATATTAAATGTGAAGGGAAAATTTAAATGAAATTAAATGTTTAAGGATGAAATTGAAAAAATTAATCAATTAAGAAAATAATTAAAAAAAATAACTATTAAAGAATTGGCATCAAACTTGATATAAAAATTCAATGAAAAGAAATGCTCAATGATGGAATTGAAGAAAAACAAATAAATCCAGAAAATAATTGAAAACAAAAAAAAAAAAGTAAGTAAAAGATTTAGGACCAAATTTGATTAAAAAAAAACAAAGAAAATCAAACAAATAGGGATGAAATTGAAATTGAAATTGAAATACAATTAGAAAAATCAATGTAAATAAAACAATTTTAATTAATAGAACTAGGATTGAATTAAAAGAAAAAAGAAATTGAATGGCTTGTACAATTTTTTTAATTGGCTAGCACACAATCATAAGAAGAAAGAGAATTACGCCCATGAAGCCAATGCTAACAAATTTACATAGTTAGGGTACCTGTATAATTCAACTGTTTATGATAAAATTGAAATTATCATTGGATCAAAAGTTCTGATTGTTTACTCTCTAAGGGCAATACAATAATTAAACTGTTATTAAAAAATAAAAAGACGGTGCTATCTCCAAACAAATCAAGAATAACAAATTATCTCTTCTGTTTTGAGCTTTATTTTCCTCCAAAATATATAGCTTAGGTTCGATCTTGTTAAAATATACTTGAGTTACATTATCTTTGGTTAAATGAGAAGTTCATCTAAAGCCTCGTTTATTTGCTGGAAAGTAGTTTTCTTTTGGAAAGTGATTTCATTGGAAAATAAATTTCTGAAAGTGACTTATTTTTTGATATTTGGTAGTATCATGGAAAATAAGTTAGAAAACATTTTCTAGTATTTGACTATGTCATGGAAAACGAGCTGAAAAATAAATTGTAAACATGTTTTTTCAAGTTTATTAAAATAATGAGGAAGAAATCTTACAAATTAAAATGTTGAATGAGAATAAAATTGAAAAAAAAAATCTAATTTCATAAATTATCTCAAATAAAATAAATTAAAATTAAAATAATCGAGATCAAATCTAATAGGTAAAAAAGTTGAAAGATGATGAAATTAAAAAAAATACAATTTCATAAATTATTTTAAATAAAATAAATATCAAACAAAAGAATGATGATCAAATCTGGTAGATTAAAAATTTCAATTAAGAAAATGATAAGAGAAAAACAAATAACATTCATAAAAATGAGGACCAAAGTTGATATAAAAATCAAATTAAATAAAATTCTAAGAGATAAAATTAAAAAAAATATTCAAAACAAAATATATAGCAATCAAAAGTTTGAGGACCAAATTTGATATAATTAGCAAATAACATGACATTTCTAAATTTTTTACAATTTCTGGAAAGTGTTTTCCGCTCAAAATAAAAGGAAAATATTTTCCTGAAAACCAAGCCAAATTTTTCTTTGATTGGAAAGTATTTTCCATTGAACAACTTTTCTAGTGACAAACAAATGCAGGAAAGTTTGGAAAGTGATTTCTATGAAATTATTTTTCATGAAACAAACGGGGCCTAAATAATATAGTGTTATTAGAATTTTTAGAGACATATTGCAAACATTATTTGTCTCTAAATAAGAAGCGATAAAATCTTAAAAACAAAATATTCATTTCTGACAATAACATAGCTTGACCAATTCTAAAGTGTTTCAACAAAAAGAATTTATTTTTGGTTTGTTTAATCAAATACATCAATATGCATGTTAGTATTGAATTTTAATTTCTTAATCATGTTTCTTTAAATATATACTTAGTGTTCTTTATGTATGTATATATGTATATATGTTATTATGCTCTTTAGTTTTTTTCTTGAATATCTAATTTAATTAGAATACTCATGTTATGATAAAATAAATAATCTATACTTGCTTGATGTAATTTTGTTCTTGCTTCACAAACACCATAGAAAAAAAAAAAACAATTTGATCTATTTAAATCTATTTCATAGCTTTATGATATTGTGGTTCCATATAGATGGAGAATTTAATGAAAATTAATAGAAATCTTATAGGGCGTGGGTGTTTAACTGTCGCTTTAGCTAGACATAATTTATTATGAATTGCTACAATGAAATTACAATTTTTTTTCTTGGGTGGAAAAAATAGGAGCCTTTATGCTGAGGATAATTTGCTCTTTTTTAGAAGTTTCTTGGTCATTAAAAAATTATTCGGGGGGTATGTTAGTATTTTCCAAATTTTTTGTATTGCACAATTATATTTTTACCCTCGAAGTCAACAAAATTTAGAATTGTTGACCAAAAATTATTTTTAACTTTTCATAAACTTTAAAACAATAAAAATACTTCTTTACTCTCAAGGTAAAAAAAATAAATAGAGATGTTAACCAAGGATTTTTTTTCCAGTTTTTGCCTTCTTAGGCTATAGTTAAAATATAAATTTGCTCTTAGAGAAGACAAAAAAATGGTATACATTTAGGGGTGTTTTTGTCATTTCACATAAGTTTATTTGTGATTTCTAGAATAATGAGCAGTGTTTTGGTATTTTTACATTGAATTTTTATTTTTTATTATGAAAAGTTGTTGGTGTGTGCTCATTACGCACAAGCATGTAGGTGGTGTTCGCGCCCTTTGGGCGGTATGTGAGATATCACCTAGTGGCCAAACTTGATCTTCTGTTGTGTCCTTGGAAGCTCCACCACGTTCTCTTCCTTCTAGTATGACGTGTGACGATGAATAATGGAAGGTTTGTCGCAGGTGGCTATATTTTTTTTTCCTTCTTTTCTCTCTCCTACTAGGAAAAGTGCACAATTTTCCTCTTAATTTTTGGTATTTCAATTTCAATTCTCATTCGTTTGATTTTGTTTTTGTAATTTTTCTTATTCTTTTTATAAAAATTTTGTTTGTTTTCAATTTATTCCTTCAATTATAATTTCTCATATGTTATTTTTTTTTTATTGTTGGTCCTTATTCTTTTGTTATTCAATTTTTTTTCCATGGCCTTTTGTTAAAGTTTTATTGGTTTCCAATTTCATCCTTCAATCAAAGTTTATGTTGTTTTATTTTTTTTTCAATTTGATCCTCATTCTTTTGATTTGTTTTTTCTTTTGTTAAAGTTATTTTTTATTTTAAAAATAAAAAATTACTTATCATTCTATATTAGTTTTTCAAACCCTCTAATTGAAAATTTTGATTTATCCTTCATTTTATTTTTTATTTTGATTTTCACCTTCATTCTTTTAATTACAATTTTTTAGATCCTTTTGTGTAAATGATCTTTTTTTCCGGGTTTCATCCTTTAATATTTGATTATGAGGATTGAGCTTCATTTTTTTTTAATTTGTATTACTTCTGATCTAATGATTTAAGTAATAAGTTTGAAAGGTTAATGTCATTCGTATTTTTTTCATTTTCTCTCATTTTCTTTTATGATCTTATCATTGTATATTAGTTTTTCTTTTTTTAAAGATTGTTTTTATGATTATCTTCAATTTCTTTTCTATGAGTTTATTATGATCTCATAACCTAAATCACAAGTTTTGAAGGCCTTTTTTTTAATAGAAGTTTCTTTTAAATGTTTTGTTTGTATTTGATTTTTGAAGATATTATTTTAATCCACTTATATATATATTTTTTGTTTTATCGTTATCTTATATTTTTTTAAAAAATATATATATTATCTCATATATTGCAATCTCAACATTTTAAAATTACTTCATATTGAATTTTTAACTTCCTAATGTCTTTACAATATTTTTTTAAGTTAGAAAAATATAATTTAAGCGGGGGTTAAGAATCTAAGGACAGCCTCTAGCTCGAATAATGTGATTGGTGAAACATGTAAAATTTCCTAATTGTCTACAAAGGCCGGCCAGACAGGCGCCTCCACGTATACAGTTTTGCTACACGGGTCAACAGAGGCATTGTAGTCTTGACTACAATTGTAAAGCGATGGTCTTGACAATTATAGACTTTGAGCACTTGTTGAAATATCTCTCTTAATAGGGGAAACGAAGGTAAATGGTAGCACGGTTGCCCAAGACCGGAGAGTGCTTTGCACTGAGTCGCTGTGGACGCGTTTGTGGATATATATTGGTGTCTCTATAGTCTAGAGACCAGAAGCTGGGTGGTGTGGGGGCGGTGTGGGGCTGCATGGCATAGAATGTGTGCATGCAACACTTTCTAAATTGATGGTTGAAAATGTCCAGCATGGTTTATTTTTGTGAACTATATTCAGCGGAATATTATAAAATCTTCACAGCAAATGATAGCCGTGGAGTCCAGCCTATCAACAGTAGCAGTCGGAAAGAGCACCACCGTAGCACAAATGATATACACCACGCACTAATCCATCCCTATCACACGTCTAAGCTAGTGTTTTTTTTAAATTTTTTTTTTTTTTTTTTATATCGGATGATATTTGTAGGCCTCGGGGTTTCATCCCCAATAATGTGTGTCCTGGGGGGCCTGTGCCCTCCTTATTTCCAATAAGAAAAAAGAAAAAAAGAGAGATTTCTTAGCTAGTTTTCTTGATATTTTAACACTGCTTGAAATTTCATGCATGGATGTTGTGTGGATATACTTTTTCTATATGTACAATCAAGCAATTAATCACGATTTAGTGTTTGTGTGTGTAATTAAGCATCATTTCATGTGAATGAGAGGAGAGGAGAGGAAGAGAAAACCTTTTTAATTCCAAAGGTGAGTTTTTCTTTTTTCTTTTTTAGTTACAATTCAAAAGGTGAGTTATATATATACCACAACGCATTTGAAGTGTTTATAGTTGAAATTCAAAATTTCAGATTATATCGCTAGGTAAATTATATCTAGTTTCTAATATTGATGTGTGCAATCAGGGTTTTTTTTAGTTATATTTAATATAGGTCAATTATATAATAAAAACTCAAACATTCAAATTTATAATAAAAAAATAAGATAATAAAAAAAACCCTGAAAAAGAGTTAAGTTGATTTTATCTTTAAAAATATTAAAATAATATAATTATTTTTAAAAAATTAAAAAGATCAAAAGTTCCACGAGTAATAGGCATTTTTTTTATTTTGGGATTAAATTAATAATTTTACTTTTTAAAAAATAATTAATCTAACACCAAATAATTTGTAAAAAAACAATTGTGTCTTGAAAAAAAAAACATTGCCCCTGAAACCTAATTGAAATGGTTTTTTTTTTTTTAATCTAGAGAGCTAAAATGATTTCTCCTTCACTTTTATTCTTTTCTATATATATATATATAACCGGTTCGAGTATCGATATTAACTAAATTTTCCAAAGTTTTGTGTGCCTCGAGCATTAAATGTGACAGATTTTGATCGATGGAGACCTCCAAGATAGAGAAAGCCATTTCCACAAGTTGATGGACTCATCCTCTCAGCCAGCTGGCTAGGTAGATGCAACTTAAGCCGGATAAAGGTTAAGATTGTAAAATTACGTAGTAAGATCTGCATAAATAATTACTTATAATTAACTTTCAGTTCTTAAGATAAGGCAGACCAGCGCGTATGCAATCAAATGAAGACAAACATTGCTCTAAAACAAGGTGTCGGTACACAGCCACTCTCTTGCGCGCATATATATATATATATATATATATATATATATATATATATATATATATATCTGTGTGTGTGTGTGTGGGTGTCACTATTTAATCTAAATTAGTTGTTTCTTGATCAATATTGAGTTACCAAGAAAACTTTGTCTTAATTACTTGGCGTGGGGTGAACCGGCCAGCCCAGTGGGGTGGCGTCACCAATTGTAAAGCCAGGGGTCCCAACAGCTAGCTAGCTAGCTAGCTATTGTGGGCATCTTTAACCACTAAGATATCTAAAATCAATGTCATGTAGTCAGATAATATTAGCCTGATATCAATAAACTCATGATATAATTAGACAGACGCATGCTTCTACATGTATCAGCCGAAAGGCAAGGACAGGAGTACTTAATGAGTTTCTAAAGCTTGCATGTTTCTTTTTTTATACAGAGAAAACCATCTTAATTTACTAGTTATTTGCATTAACTGGGTGTATAGGCTGTTAATTAAGCTACCAGCTAGCAGAAGATACAAAACTTTACAAACTGGGGGTGCTTGAGAATTGAGGTGAGCATGGAGCCAGCCTGGACATCACAGAATGTAGAAACACAACTGAAATTGACATGGTCCGTTAATCATGATTAAAATCATAATCATTTGATGATTGATTCAACTTTAGCCCCAAGTGGACCTTTATGCTTAAAGCTGTCTCATCAGCCATATGTATTCTTCTATTGTCTTCATTTTGTATCCCAAAATCCATTACACATCTCATTAGACAAAAATAAATAAATTATAGAAACATCGTCGTGGGACTCGCATTTCGTAAACACAACTTTGGAAAATTCCCTGAGCCTATTACATGACTTCTTACTGAAGAGCAGTACTGGACATTATTTCGTCAACAAAGGGTTTGCCTGCTGACAACATTAAAATAACATGTTCCGTAATTCTATACTCAAAATATGTATCGTGAATACTAAGCACTGGTTAAATAAAATAAGAAAAATGCAGAGTTAGTATATTGGATATATATATATATACACACACACAAAGACTTTGTACACTTAAGTCTTTGCGAGGTGACATACTAGGTGATGTGTACTTGTGTTGTCTGCATAATATTCAAGGCTGCACTTGCACTTGGCACGAGGAAGGTCTTGAATGCACCCGCCGCCGCCCCTAAGGCGTTAGGATTCCCTCAGTTAATTAACAACATCATCTAAGTTTGGCCTTTGAAACTCATCGAAAGTCCTGAAAAAAAACTTGAGTGCACATCTACAGCTCTATCCGCTATATATATATATATATATATAAACACGTATTGTATTAACTAGCTGTTTGGAATCAATACTTTTTTTATAGGCCAGCTGGAATTCAATACTGAACAGGCAACTGTAAAAGAACACAATAAAGCCCCGAAGGACTAGAGTCTAGAAGTCATGCCCTCCTTTCTAGCTTGTGGGGATTGAGTTCCAAAACATATATACTTAATTAGTCATGAGTTCGAGGTTAGTGAGAGAAACCAGGAATCAATACGTCTTTCTGGTAATAAGTTGGATTCTTCAACACAATTCAATAGTAAAAACACACGTTTTTACTAGCCATCCCCATGAAACTATTGTGGTCACTCTTTGGTTTAAGAAGTTATTTCCACTGAGGAGGGATCGAGTTCTAGCCTAACAAATTCTAAAATCGTGAACAAGTCCCAGCCCGCACATGCATATATTCTGAATTTGCCTAGCTTTTATGATTCAAACTGAGACTGCAGGTGAGGTGCCCGTGAGTACTACCGATTACCAACCCCATTTTGGCATATTCAGCACTGCGATTTGCGATGCTTCCATTCGGGCAAGTACTCTGTACGTGGGGCTTCTTCTAACAAGTACTAGAGTGATGAAAGGCACAAAAACATAAACTGAAGTAAGGAATGGATCATTATATTTTATATGGGATTTCAAAAACTTTGGATGTCAGAGTTTGCATGTTGGACTTATTTTCCAATAGATCCACTCCATCCATAAGTTTGCAGTGGTTTCATGTATAGACGAATTTCCTAGTTTTTTCCAGCTCGCCATAATGTAAAATTCTTCAGAAGGGATCATTTCGGTTTGTAGAAAACTTATCAAAAGAACATGCATATGCTCCTCTGCATTGAAAAGGAAAAGGACGACGACGAGCTTGATAACCATGAGGACACAATAAAGCTTGAGAGAAGAGGGGGGGAGGGGGAAAAAAAGTGGCACAAATTCAAAGACCTTATTGTCAAATAGTGGAACTTAAAGGTCCACAGGCTTGGAATTGCTCTTAAATAATGTAGACGGAAAAAAAAAAAAACTTAGCTTCATTTTCATGGAAAAGATGCTCTATTCCTAGCATCTTTCTGGGCCATACTCGAGTCGATTGACAGTGAAGGATATACAAACAAGTGAAAGAGTTTTCGGAACCCCTCGAAGAATTTTCACCTTCAACGGATAAAGATGTCTAAATCTCTCTTTCCATCTCTTTCTCTCCAACTTTTATTTGTTGCACCACACTAGCAAACAATTTATATGCTTATAGAATAACGTGCAGCTTAGGTAGGGGAATTGAAGGCCCAGCACGTGTGGCTGAGATTGGCACCGAGCTTGAGGGCCACCGGCTACCGTGAGCTGGGACTCTGGGGCACTGCGAGGCACAACGCCAGGGTGGAAATATGAATTAATGGGTTGTGGCCAGCGGGTCCATGGGAATTTGGACTTGAGTCTCTATCCTCTCGTGCTTATTCAAAATCAGAAACAACTAACTAGGATAATGCAGGCAAAATTGAATAAATAAATGAGAATTTAGGAAAATTTTTATATTAATTAAACATTATAAAACTACCGAAGAATCACTCAATTCATACACCATAAAAGCTTACATTGTTAATTAATGAGACTTTAGGAGATGTCGTTTTATGTCATACCCCACTTTCGTGCTCATATAATTAAATTGTTTTTTTGGTAATAAAATGAGCATCGTTTCCTTTGGACATATTCCAAGCGCAACGTTGACCTCTGTGTTTGGATCTGCACTTAATGTGCAGATGCTTTCCTTCCTTGCCCATCGCTTCTAGCTGTCATTGGGAGCCCGTTAGCCAAACAAACCCTTCAGAAAAGGAAAGTTAGCAAGCCCGAATTTAGCTACGACAGTAGGCCGCCCGATGACACATTCATGCATATTGGAGTTAATTACAGATTAGTGTCAAAATTGATTAATTATTCTTTATGGTATAAGAAATAGTTAAATACTCTCTTGATCTGCGTTGACTGTTCTCAGTTTTTTTTTCTTTTGGAAATACGTTTTCTCTAGTCAACTATTTGAAACCACTTACGTCTCTTTTATTTATTCTATTTTTTTATAGAAAAAAATAAATTGGAAAATAACATGAAATTGAGAAAAAAATTAAATTATAAATACATTAAAGAATACAGGGGTTAAACATAAAATTGCTGAAGCTGTGGATTAATTGTTTAGTTTTGTAAAAATTAATATCAGAACCAAGTTATAATTTACTCTTCAAATAGGGAGATTTGGAATTTGTCATCATGCATGCTCACATAATTTTTGTTGTTACGCTAACCAAGATCACTAGTCTAATCTGCACAGATACCTCTTAATATCAGTTTTGATTGACAATATTCTCTAAATAATTTATATTTCTATTCTCAACCCTTAAACTATAAAATGATTGGATCCATACTCTTTTCATTATAATTTAATCATTTAGTTGAGCATGTTTCCTCATCCTCATAAAATATCAAAAACCTTAAAAAATTAGTCAAAAAATGTTTTTTTAAAAAATAATATTCATCATTATTAAGATATAAGCACATTGATAATTTAATAATAAAAAAAAACTAACCCTCCTCGATTTTATGACTTATATATAAAATTTAATAGCTAACCAGATGAAATATAGCAAAAGGTATGTAAATCTAAACATATTGTGGTTCAAGAATTGAAATCAAAAGAAAAAAAATTATTCAAGAGGATCAATTTAAATGTACCATGTACTTCTGGATGTGTGTTTTTTTATTATTATTAATATATGGGTGTTCGGGTTAGCTTACGTATACCTTAACTAATCCCACAGGTCCTGAAATTAACGACCATGTAAGTCTCCAGTAATCCTGAGATTTATAAAACCCAAACTAATAATTTTTTAAAAATATATTTATAATTTAACCAGTTGAGTTACACCCCTCATATTTTAAATACATTTTTAACCCATACTTAATTTTGGTATGGAAACTATTAATTTGGAAAATAAAAGAACACAAGGGCGCGCAGTACAAGGCCCTATTATACGTACGATCGAGTCCTTACCCACCCAATCTCCAGCTAGATACGAAGAACCATCTTATCCATGTTCTCAATGGCTCAGGCAAGATTCGAAGACTACTCTCCACCCTAGAGATCAGTACTGTCGGAGAATGGCTCCTTGCAGCTAAAATTGATCCTAGCTAGCTTGAAAATGTCTGTATGTATGGGTTTGGCTGATCTGCAGATACAATATTTAAAGTGTCTGCTTGCATTGACTACATGCATCTCATAGTTAATTACGAAAAAGAAATTATTACAATAAAGAATAAGATTGTCACGAGTAAAAATCGTCACGAAGAACTAGGTTTAGGAAAGACCACGTCAGGATATGTAAATTCTAGTGTCTGAATAAAATTCTCAATTTACGTACGTATAGCAAGGTGAGGATTTCATCAATCCAAGTCTTCCTATATGCTCAAGCTAGCTGAGGACACCATCAAACTATCAAATTATTATTCTTCTTTCTTTTATATTATAAAAAAATATTTTAATTAAATTAGGTGTTTTTTTTTTGTGCCTACCTGGGTTTTCTGAAAGCAAATCTATAAATATTTGTAGTCAACAGTTGATTTTCAATAAATCTTCAAACAAACTTGTCAAAATGTCATCTTTACAACAAATAAAATCAAAATCAATCTAATGAAACTTCTTTGTTTTTAATAGTGCAATTTCACCATTTAATGAAGAAAGCCTCAACCAATTAATTCTTGTCATATATAGTTTCCACAATCACGTTTTCTTGGTCAACACATGCACAGTCAAAGTCTATAGCATTGTATAAATTAGTTGTATTTTAAAGTGTTTTTTTTAAATGTATAAAACTAATATATTTTTTTATTTTTAAAAATTTATTTTTAACAATAATACATCAAAACAATTTATAAACACTTAAAAACAAATTTCAAATATTGGAAGAACAGCGTTTTGACTGCACTACAAAACTCCCCGTAAATGTATACAAGTAAAATACACATTTTTTCCAGAAAAATCTGAATTAAACTGAAAGTAAAATCCATATGATTCACTTAATAAGTAACATATATCAAACCCACCAGTCATAATACAAAAGCATTAAGCAAAACATTAAGATTAGTTCAGAAACAGAAAGAAAAGAAAAGAAAAGATTAATTATAAAGCAGCTTAAGAGAAAGATAACACTTGATCAAGGATCTATCCAGCTTCCTTTCGTTCTTCATTAAGACTCTCAAACAGAAAAGAACAATTGTTATGCTTGCACTAGCTAGGCAGATCACCCAACACCATCTAGAGAGTTTCCCTAGTCGTTATTCTCAGCCACTCCAACTGCATTGTTTGCTTGGCCCAACAAGCTGCTCATTGATCGAGCTTTCACCACACCAAGCTTCATCTTCCTCTTTGAGATCACCAATGGCTTCTCCTTATCATCTTCATCATATGCAACACTAACTTTATCATCTAAAGAAGCCCCTTTAGTCTCTTCTTTCTTCTGCGACGGTAATGAATGGCTCGATACTTGATCCTCAGACTCGTCCTTCTTTGGTACAGTAGTGGCAATGGATCGGCTTCGAACACTATTCATACTTCTTAGCCTTCCTTTACCCAAATGATGTTCGCAAAGAGAGTATCCCACAAGGGTTTGCTGACAGCACCTCCATCCTCTACCATTAACACGACTGCACCGTGATCCCTCCAACAGTGCACCACCCCTAGGCTTTGCTTTTATATTGGAACCAGCACCTTCTTTTGTTTCCTTCTCATCTTCTTCATTATCACCATTCTGTTGCACACATTTCTTGTTCATCTTTGTCTTCATTTTGGTTTTCATTTTCTTGTTTCTATCCACTATCGTTTCTTCATCCGATCTTCTTTCAAAGCTCCCTCTTCTCTTCTTTAATGGAAATGCCTTCTCTCCCTCACCCCATCTCCCAACTCCTATAGTGCAACCAAATACAACAACATAAAGACTGACAATAATTTTCTGTCTACTTTTGAAATGGTTTTCGAACACATATAATCTTTACCTTGATGGGAAGAACTAGATTGTTGAAGAACTGTAACGTGTACTCCTTCACTCAAGAAACTTCCCCTCCTAAAAATAAACCAAACCCAGAAACCCAAATCCACATAATTTACAGCGATAAGAAAAACAAGGAGAAACCAGTAAATAAAATGAGTGCAAATTAAATAGAGGAAGACGTGTATCTATTTTGGGGACCAGCAGCGTGGACCCATACTAGCGTGCACCTCATGGGCGTATTAGTTAGCCAAAATGGAGAGGGTAAATGGACTAGATTAGATGGGAGAAGGTATGGTGGCTAGCCAAAGTTCAAGTTCATATAAAAACACTTGCAAACAGTATTTCCACTTACAGTATTTTTATTTTCTTTTCCGTAGCCAAAAAATTAATCCATAGGTCTCCCTCTTTTCACCTTTTTCACTACAAGATTTCATGAAAGAATAGAAGAACATGGATTTAACTTTTTTTTTCACCACTTTCTTACCTGGTATCATTACTCTTCTCTCTTAGTTCTCCTCCTTTAATCCCATCTCCCTCTTCCAACAAAACCTACAATAAAATCTCAAGAAATATTGATGTGCTAAATCATAATGTAACCTTGATGGGTGCAAATTGGCCATACAAAAAAGTAGATCCAACAAAATTGACTCTTTAAGTGACATTGAACCCAAGTGCACCCTCATGTATAATCACCCCATTAAACTTAGATAAAAGGGTTGTAGTGATTTTTTGTTTCTTTTAACTAACCAAATTAACAGTCAGTACTGCTTACCTTCTTCTCTTCTTGTGGCCCAGCACCATGGGAGCAATCATCATAACCTTTGCTTCCACCTCCGATCGGTTGATTTAGGCGATCAGAAGGCAGGTGAAGATCAAAGTATTCATCCTTCTGAGGTTCTTGAAGGAGACTTTGATGTGGGCTGTTGTGTAATTGAAGTTGCACCACCGGAGACCGGCTAAACTGGGGATCTGAGAGAGGTATAGGGGAAAGGGATGAAAGAGGCAAAGGAACCTTTCTGTTTCTAATCCTCATCGGTGCAAGAAAAGAAAGATTTGATTCTTGAAGAAGGATAGAAAGGCCAAAAGAGAACAATTATAGCTCATAGAAGTAGAAAGTAGTGATCTTTGAAGGTCAGATTTCACATATAAAACTTAGAGAAAGAGAGTGCAAAGCTACCCAAAAATATTACTACTACTACAACAACAACAACAAATATAAGACCAAGAAAATGGAAATTGTTAATTATTAATTATTATGCTATGCTTTAATAACACCACAACAACAACACTCTCTCCTTGTCTTTCTCTTTCTCTCCTTGTATATTTCCTCACCTTCTCTCTCCAACTTTTATTCGTTGCACCACAGAAAGGTTAGGAATAGGAATAGTAGTATCTTTGTGTATATGGAGGTGATGTTTGCACGTGTGAATACAGGGAGCACGTGTGGGAAACCTGTCGAAGAGGTAGCCAGTGAGAGGGAAGAAGAGGACAGGGCAGTGACGAGGATTGCCAGGGTGGAATGAGAGAACACAAAATGATGGGAGTGGGTAGTAAGTAGTTTTATCGTTTATACTTTTTACAAGAGAGGGCCCCCCACACTCGCACACACAGGAGGTTCTTATTAACGACGACCAAGATTCTTTCCTCTCAGTTTAGCTTCCTGCAAGCTTAGATTGGGCGCTGCCCGGGTGAAGAAATCTTTTCTTTTCTTTTTTTAAATAACATTGTTATAAAAAAAATCAAAATTTTAATTAACTTCTCGATCTACAATCAAGTCATTGAGTGGCGTCTTATCCCCATGAGAGCGAAACTCTTAATTTTCCATTACTATTTTGGAAGAAATTCTTGTACTCCTACCCAATTGCATATGTAGTTTTTGATTTATGTGAACTTAAATTGTATAAATGTAATTTTTACCATTTTTGTAGAATTTTTTAATTAATGGGTACAAGATATTTTGATATTAAAATATTTTGGTGCTATATATGTTTTTAAATTACAGCATGTACAAGAAAGCTTTATCATTTTATACACATACCATTCTGAGCGAGACAGAACATTAATTACATTGTAAATGGAACATTGAGCTAAATAGAAAAAGGGTATGTGATGAAATTAATGAATTAATAAATTGGTATGCATATAAAGAAACCTCAACATTGTTATATAAGACGTTCCTCGAAACTTATTAAATTATAGTTCCTGTGTTTTTATGATTTTGTATATTAGTCCCTTCTGTTTTGAAAATTTTAAGCCGACTAGAGTCTATTATTAATTCTTTCTAAAACACCCAAATTGTCTTTCTTAAATTTACTTTTGATTTTATTTGTAATAAATGATATGAGAAATTTGACTAAAATTGAAGGATATTTTAGAAAACACATGAAAACAGGAAAAGCATTAAGTCACAAACAAATATAAAAATATAAAGATTTAATATTGGGTTTTAAAACTAAGAAAAATTGACTAATTATATTGTTATTGAGTCACGTTTAATGCCTCATCAAATGTGATGGTGTGGATGGATATAGTTTCTCTTATAATACTTGATGCTGTCCTAATTAAATATAATGAGGAACATGATTCTTTAGTATTTGGATAGTGATTAATGAAATGTTCATTTTAATATTCTCTTCTTCATAACTTAGAAAGTACATAATTGACGGTAGAAGTTCTCATACCTGCAGAACAGTCTCTTTCAATAGAATTTAGGGACTTTTCTATGATAAAGTCAGTAACTTTAAATTCTAAGTCGTGGCCAAAGGATAACAGAAACTATCCTTATCGTCAAATCCGACAACTTTTGAGAGAACACGGGAGAAATATCGAAGCAGATGACGATTTGGAATTGGAATGAAAGCATGACGAAGAGTGTTTGTTCTTGTTTTTTTAATGATAAATTCTCTAAAGATGAAGGTATGGATGCTTGGAGAGTAGAAAAAATGAACCATTTACTTAGATAATTCATGTAGTATTTATAATCTCTAAACCTGTTGTTTTGATGGAGTGAAAGGATTAGAGAGTCATCCGGTCCTGATAGCATTAATGAATGATAAAATTTTCTAACACATAATTAATGAGAGATAAATATCTCTTATAAATTATTAATGAGATGAAAATGTAGACCAACGAGAGACCTTTTATGTACCTACAAATATAGAAAAATAATTATTCCTGATATGAATAGTTCATGTGAAAAGTCTTAAGATAGAACTCTAACCAATTGGGTCAGGCACATGGCTGAATCTAAGTATACTGAGTATGACACTTTGTCAGACCCACGATGTCTTGGGTTCAGCACATGGTTGAATCCAAGTATATTAGGTATTGCAACTTGCCAGAACTACAATGCTTTAGGCTCAGCTCATGGCTGAACCCAGGTATACTAGTGCCAGACCACCCAGGTATACTAGTGCCAGACCTGTGACGCTTTAGGCTCAGCTCATGGCTGAACCCAGGTATACTAGTGCCAGACCCGTGACGCTTTAGGCTCAACATGTGGTTGATCCCAAGTATATTTGGTATTACACTTTGCCATACACACAATGCCTTAGGCTCAGCTCGTGGCTAAACCTAAGTATATTGGTCTGACACCTTGCCACACCCACGATGTCTTAGGTTCAGCACATTGTTGAACCGAAATATATTTGGTTTAGCACCTTGCCATATACATAATGCCTTGGGCTCTGTTCGTGGCTGAACCTAAGTATATTGGGTTTGGTATCTTGCTAGATCCACAACGCTTTAGACTCAGCATGTGGCTGAATCTAAATGTATTGGGTTTGACACCTTACCATACACATGACAACAGCTTGTGGCTAAACTCAAATATATTGAGTTTGACAGCTTGATAAACTCACAATGCTTTGAACTCAATATATGGCTGAACCCAACTATGTTGAGTCTGGCAACTTGCCATACTCATGTTAGCTTGGGCACAATACATTACTAAACGTAATGGATTTAGCAGCTTACCAAACTAATGACATCCTATGCTCTAACATATGATCAAACCCAAGTTTATTGTATGTAGAAATTTGCTAGATTCACGTTAACTTGAGCTGAGCATATGACTAAATCTAAATATATTAAATTTTAGACTCTTCCAAAGTATTAAAATATTGAATAAAAAAGACTCACTCATAAATACTATAGTAAAAACTTTGAAGAATATTGGAAGTTATAGATTGCTTGAAAACAAATATTAGGATGTATGAAATTACGAAGCCTACTGAAGTTAAAGATTACCTAAATATTGTCAAGACCATATTAAAAATGGATGTGTATAAAAATATTTTTTAAATTGAATTTTTTTAAAATCTAGCTTAAATTACCAAGTTAAGAGAATTTTTTGATAGAAAATAATAAAATTATAAATTGTATTTCAAATATAATTAAGAGAAGTGGGATGCTATGTTGAGGATACAATTAAAATACATTTTGAGATTAGATTTATAATTTTTTTTGGAGGATCGAAATAGAATTTTAAATCTTAAGAGTTGAAATTCAAATTTTTAATTACATAGAGCTCTAATTCAACATTTTCAAGTATTCATTGATAATTATTGTTGTGATTATTTTTTCCCAACGGAAGGACCTTCAGGTCATTCTTAAGAGAAAGAGAAGTAAACGCAAGTGGCCAACACAAAAAAAAAGTGACACTATTAACTTCAACTCGAAAAGGGAAAAAAGCACCTGAAATACCGTGCACATACAGCAACCAAGCAATGAAACTCTCGTTACGGTCTGCTTGCTTAGCTGGTGAGTTCGCAGGGCCAGTAGCTTCTGCTATTCGTGTAAGAGGGTTGACAGACTGCATTTTCATGAACAGAAGACAAATAGCATTGAGAATTTGATGAATCTCGCGAGATAAATTCGACAATTCGCACAGTAAATTAAGAATTTTCGATAAATTTACGTCAATTAAATTTTTTTAAGTATATTTAGAACTTTTTTTTTTAAACGCCACACAGTTAAAATATATTATTTTTAGTTCAACTGTATATTTAGTTTTAGTTAGTGAAATCGATTAACTCTAAAAATAACAAGAAAAATTTAAAAACTATTAAAATTAAGAAATCTCAGTAAGATTTTTAATATTTAAATATTTTTTTTAATTATGGTAGATTTATATTTGATTGTTCAAAATCACTCATTAATATATAAACAATAATTTTTTAAGATTTTAATTAGAGTCTATTTTTGACTTGACAAGTTGGATAAAAATATATATTTTGACTAAAACATATATATTTTAAAAAAACTTCATAAAATTATGGTTTTTGTATGAAATGGTAAACCGATTAATACAACTGGATTCAACCAGTCAACCGATTAAGGTAAAAAATTAAAGTTTGACCATGTCGTCTTTTAGAAGCGCGACAGAAGCGCGACATGATTAATCTATGCTATTTCACTAAATGTTTTTAGAAGCGCGACAGAACCTATACTAATTTGTCAATTTTTTTAATTTATTATGCTAATTTAAAATAAAATAAAAAATCCAAACTCCCATGACTTTGAGCTGTTTCGACTGACCAATGAGTAGCATTCATTGAGTCTAATTCAACCATTCGAATGGCATGATTACCGTAGAAATATATGTTTAAAATCATGAATATTTGTTTAAAATCATGAATTTTTAAAATCACTTTGCAGCTCGAATGGCTCTTGAATATTTGTTTAAAATCAGATTTTTACTTATAATATTTTTTTTATTTTTATCATATTTATTATTTTTTAGCCTTCAATAACTTACAAAATATGAACATATTATTTTAATATATATTTATTTAACTTTGCTTTGATAATTATGGAATTGTTTTTTCTAAATAGTGATTCCAATTTAAAAAATGCTTTCACTAAAATAATCAATAGGTATGTTATAAATTTAGATTGGAGAAATATATGTTTTTTATTTATTTTAAATAGTTTAGATTTTTAAAAAACATTTATTTTATTTATCTCTTTTTTATTAGAAAAGTGTGATCCTAATAAAAACAATGTAGTTGTTTTGAAAAAGATTTTTTTTTTTATGATAATGTTATTGATAACTTCATAGATAATTATGTATTAACATAATATGAAGAATTTTGATAATAATATGCTCATTAATATTGAATGAGAAAAATATATCTATATTTACTATAATTATTTTTATGGGTAATGAGTTTTATTTTCTTTTATATATATATATATATATATACATTTTCTTTCAAAATAAACTCATAAAATAATTAATAAAATACTACTAATTAATTCCTTAGCACCATAAAATTTCTCAACATGTGTTGATATCTAGTTTACATAAATATAATATTCAGTGTAATACTAGTAAATTTCATTTTATGTGAACAATAGTGTAATACATGACAAAAACAAAAACTAAAGTCTAAAACGATTTCCACGAGGTCACCCAATTTTGGACAAGGCAGCAAAGTCAACTCAAGTACTTGAAAACGTGCGAATTTGGGGCCAACATTAGCTTGGCAGCTCATTCCGATAATCAAACCACCACGCGGATCCATCTTTCACCCGAATCAATAATGAATTTCAGCAAATCCAAGTCTCTCCTGAAATATAAATCTGGTCTCCATCCCACAATCTTTCTGTACAATATTCAGACCAATTTTTGCTGGTAAATAGGGTATCAAATAATAACAAAAGCTACAGATTTTCAATATCACAGAGAATTCCATCCAAGCACCTCCAAACTGAGACTACTAAACAGAACTTTACATATGGCGAAAGAGAGATTACAATAATGAGAAGACAGACAAATTCTACACACACACACGCGTACCATTCCTAAAATTTTAGCTCCATCTCTGCTTTCTTCTTTTTAGATATCTGGCACTGATGTGTGTACGTATCCTTGGCATCTACAACGCATAAGTGCGTTATCAGTTAAGATTAAGGATTGTTAGCAGCAGGTTAGCCATTTTGTGCATTGAGGTTTGTGGTTAAGTGGATTGATCTGCTCATTCACTTGCAGCTACTGTGCCTACGAGCCTAGGTAGCTAGCCCATTCTATAAACTTGGCCTTTACCAAGCATGTTCATCTCTGTATTTTTCTGCTGCCAAATTGTTACTCAATACATATTCATATAAAAACCAGCGCATGATCATGTCCTCCCTTTGCCAATGAAAGAGTGAGCCTTCTATCCAACCATGAAACTCTCTCACTAGTCTTCCCCACCTCAAAGAGACTAGAAGAAAGAGAAACCCTCATTTATAGCCCTTTGAATCGATAATTACTGCATGTAATATGGTCCTCATGATTAATCGTTCTTATCTTATTATGATCATGAAGAAGACAGGCTGCACAACCACTTGCTTTCTTGATTGGACCATAAGAAAAAGGAGGACATAAACGTAATAGTTGAACTCCCATTGACAAAAGGCAGATGGGGATGAGCTCCGAAAAGAGAGAGGCTACGGGGACCAGCTTCACGTGCATTAAGCAGTAATTATGGGGACTGCACCTTATTTGCCTGGGTCAAATGTTTATGGGGCTGGGCTTGTATTGTTTTTTTATTGGGGCTTTTCCCCTGGACCAAATGGGCCCAGTGCCTTTTATTAATTGCAAATAATTTATGTTATTGTTAGCTGTTACAATTTTTTTTTTAATGTTGTTAACTGAAGTAGTAAAATGCGGTATAAAACTATTATATTCTAATTATTATAAGGAATTCGATACGTTGTGGCATATACAATGCAGAATCAAGACACTATGCATGCTCTTATAATTTACTTTAGACTTACTATGTTATTTTTTTTTTCCTTCGTTATGGTCATCAAATTTTCTTTTTAACCGATTGCATCCTTTTGGTGCTCAATTAAAACCAAAGTACTTTAAATTTGTTGAGCCATGCAAGATTGAAAGAAAAAAAACCAAATTAAAAAAAAAACAGATAAAATGGATGGCAATTTAAAAAATAACATGAAAAGTTCACTTTGATCCTCATGCTTTTCAAGTTATAAATATTCAATCCCTCAATTTTTCAAAAATACAATTTTAGTCTACAATTTTAGTTTTAGGTCCCTAATTTGAGAGAAGAGAGAGACAAAGAGTGGTCAAATTTTGGTGGAGGAGAGAGAAAACCTTGGTTAATAACGATTTCAACAACAAAAAAGATTGATTTTGGTGTCAACGAGTTCTTTTTAATTAGAAGAGTTTCACATAGGTTTGTTCTTTTCCTTGCCTGAAAATGATAAACTTGAGCTCGAGAAGCCTTTCGATTTTGGGTTGACTTTGGGTTTTTGGACAGATTGTTTTTTTTTTTGAAGCCATATATGAGTTTATAAAGGTGTATATGGTGTCTTTAAGGGTATTTTTGTTAAAACAATTGAAAAACAGATTTCTAGATTAAAAAAAACATCAACCTTGATTTTCTATCTACCATTATGGCCAGAATCCAAGGAGAAGTAGATAACGCATCACCTGCTTTTTTTTTCCAAACCATTATGGGTAGATAATAAGTCTTCTGTCATTTACAAAATAAAAAAAATTAGTCGGCCGGGCCGCGCGGGCATATATCTTTTTTCCAATTGATTTTCTTGTACTTTTTTTTCATTTAATCTTAGGCTTCTTTGAATTTTTTATTAGTTTTTTTTAACAAATTTTATGATTTTTTTTAATGTACTACGATTTAATTTTACTTAGTTTACGAATAAAATTTGAACATTTTTTCTAATATTGGAAGGCATTCTATCTATGTAGCCCTACTTTAAAAAAAAAAAATTTGGGATGGAACAATGCTTTGCTAAGAGTTTTTTTTTTTTTTTAATTATCTTTTCATTAAATAAAGCATTAGTGCCAAGAAACAATGTTATTAAATACAATCGAGTCTATGACTAGTGTTTCAAGATTAGATATTCACATCAACATCTATCTCTTAAATTCCAATTTGGTATTTGGTTAAATATTTCACATAAAATAATAATTATTTTTTCACATAAATTAATAATTATTAAATATTGTATAGGTGGCCCGTGCTACGCTGCGGGCTCACCTTTTATTTTCATAAAAAATATCATAAAAATCTAAGATTCAAGAAAATTGGGTCCTACCGCAGACCCAATAGAATTGGATCCTGACACAAGACCCATTAGCTTGGGTCTTGACTCCATAACCCATTATCCTTGAGTCCAGACGCCAGATCCAAGAGAATTGAGTCCTAACGCAGAACCCATTTTGGTTAGGTCTGGCTTCAGGTCCTAGGGCTAATGGGTATGACTTCAGGACCCAATTCTCTTGGGTCTAGCGTTGGGACCCATTAGACGGCTGACCCAAGTGCATTGGGTCCTAACGAAGCACCCAAGCGAATTGGGTCCGGATGTCGCACCCAAGAGAATTGGGACCTATTAGCCTTGGGTCGTGGCATTATGACCCATTAGTCTTGGGTTATGATGTAGGACCCATATTCTTGGGTTAGACGGGGCTGCAAGACCCAAGGCATTTAGGTCCTGATGAAGCACCCAAGTGAATTTGGTCCGGACACCGCACCTAAGCAAATTGGATCCTTATACAGGACTCATTAGCATTGGGTTGAGGCATCAGGACTCATTAGCTTTGGGTCATGCGTATATTGGGTCAGGCGGGACTGCAAGACCCAAGGCATTAGGGTCCTGACGAGTGACCCAAGGGATTTGGGTCCTGACACAAGACCCATGAGAATTGGGTCCTTACGTAGGACACATAGTCTTGGGTCAGGTGAGGCTGCAAGACCCAAGGGATTTGGGTTTGCGTTCATGCCACACCCAAGCAACTTGGGTGTGGCGCCCCTTTCCAGCCCCAAGTTTCTTAAGTCTAGAAGGGAATCTCTAACCCAAAATAATAATAATAATAATAATAATAATAATTATAGTAGTAATTGATTTTTTCCTTCAAATTAATTCTATGTTTTTTTTCGATAGTAATGATATTTATTTCAAATTTAATAATATTAATGAATATAATAATATTTATAATATTAAACTCGTCTTATCCAAGTTCTTATAGTTTTTAATCTCTTCAAATCAAATTTATGGTTTTTCTTTAATAACAATAATATTTTTTTCAAATTTATTATTGATAATGATAATGATAATACTAATAATAATAATTTTTAATTTTACCCTTCAAATGAAATCTATTTTTGTTTTTCAATATTAATAATATTTTTTTTCAAATTTAATAAGTATTATATTAATGAGTTTAACTATGATAGTAATAATAATATTTATAATACAAATAATAGTATTTTTAATATGAATAATATTAATTATAAAAATATATATTTATAAGATAAATAATAATATTTTTGATATCAATACTTTTAATTATATGACAAATAATAATAATTTTTATATCAGTAATTTTAATTATAATAAAAATAATAATATTTATATTTATAGTACAAATAATTATATTTAGAAACTTAAGACCCAAGAACCTTAGATCCTGACGCAGGACTCAACACGCGGTTCTGCAGACCCTATGCCCTCGGGTTTACACACCCCAGGCGGCCGGTCTTCAGACCCGCTTGCCTGGGTCTGCAGCTAGTCACGCGGGTTTAGCGTCCAGGGCTTGACAGCCCCAGCGCCAGGTGTCTGCAGCCAGGCGCGCGGGTTTGGCCCTAACCCCTAGGGCTTGGCAGCCCAGCACCAGGTGTTTGCAGCTTAGGGCCTGCAACCCCACCCAAACCCAAACTGACCATTTTCTCCTCATCTAAAAAGAAAACCCCATCCCCTTGTACTCTTTGCAACTCTCTGTGGCAAGGGCAACTCTGTCGGTTACACTATTCCAATCCACAATACAATATTTTAACAAAATTCATTAATTATTATCAAATTGATAAAGAATAATTCAATTTCTTTTAGCAAAGAGAAAATCTAAACAGTGCAATCTATAGTGAAATTACTTACAGTTTACAATACTTCCAAACAATGCAATTTACAATAAAATCACTTTCAGTCTACAATAGTTCCAAACAGTGCAATCCACAGTGAAAGCTCTCATAGTCCACAGTAATTAAAATTTACTAATGATGATAACAACAATAATAATAGTAATATTAATTCTTAATTTTACACTATAAATCAAATCTATTTTTGCTTTTCAATATTTATAATATTTTGTACAAATTTATTAATTATTATATTCTTAATATTAATACTTTTAATTATAATAAAGATAATAATATTTAGAATACAAATAATAATATTGATCATATTAATAATAATATGAAACTTATCTGGCCAAAGTTTTTATTGTAATAATGTTTTTTTAAAAAATTGTTAACTATTAACAATAACACCAACAACAATTTTTGTTATATATATATTTTCATTTTTCTTCTCTGCAGGGTTTATAGACCCAGCCGCATAGGTCTCTAACCCCTAGAGGGGTCTACAAAACCTAGGTACGGCTCAGAAGAGACCCCAGCGGGTGGGTTTGCACCCAGCATGCAGGTTTGCAGACCCGCTCGCCTGGGTCTGCAGCCTTACCATGCTCCACCAAACAAATTTGTTATTCTTCAATGTGGGGTTTGTAGCCAGGTGACTAGGTCTGCAGCTTCACCATGCCCTCACCAAATAATACAATCCACATTGATATCATTTATAGTCTACAATAATTCACTTTACAGCACCAAACAATGCAATTCACAATGAAAATACTCTCAATCAGTCTATAGTAATTCACTCTATTATAAAACACTATGCTTTTAGTTATACTTCCTTACATTTAGTTTTTTTCTTTAATTTTCGTTGTACTACGTTAAGATAAGTAGTTGTATCCAGGACATCCATCGTGTGACAACACCATTTTATAAGTAATTCTTAAATTGTCTTTGTTCGTAGAAAAGTGAATGGAAACATTAGGAAGTCAAACTTCAAATCAAGTTAAATCTTGTTTCTTCTTTTTTAAAGCTAAAATAAGGAAACAGAACAGAAAAGAAAAGAAAAGAAAAGTTGGATTGCACTCATTTCTTCTACTTTTTGAAAAGTTATCCAAACCAAACAAGCAAAACTCAATTTCATTTCTCATACTCTCCTCTTGTTTCCTCTCTTTAATTGATTTTCCTTAATCCATTTCTTCTCAAAAAAGACAAGGATGAAGATAAAATAAAAGTAAGTGGTAGCATAAACAAAATAAGCAAAATCTTGGAAGGAACCTAATTGAAAGAACCCTTAAATGTAAGGACCAAAATAGACTTTAAAAAGAATTAGGGGCCACCCTCGCTTTTAGCTTGTTTGTCTACAGCAGAGTTGGAGGACATCATTTCTGGAGCTGGATGATGAGCGCAACTCATCTTCTTCTTCTTCGACTAGTCTGGAAAAATATTGTATAATGTATATAAGATATATTGGTGATTTCCAAGCATGGTCAACGAGCCTATGTATTCAAAGTTTGTTAAAAAGATTCACCAACTCTCAACAAACAACAATTTGCCTTTAATAAAGTGCGAACAGCTCAACTGTTCCAGCTTGAGAGGCTTAAAAATTAATTATAATTAGTATCACTCTTCGTAATCATGTTCCAATAACACCAAATAAAAGTTGGTCCACTAATCACAAATTAAATTAGCTAAATTGAACCGTGGACTTGTATATTATATAGTCCTATAAAATTACACGAATATAATCATCATAATTGAAGTTTTTTTAACATTCTAATAAAAGAAATTGAGTAAAATGGCAAACATTTCTCTTTAATTTCTTCAATGGTACCTTGTCCCAACATTTAATTATACTCATCAACATAATTATATCATCAATTTAAACAAAAAATTCCTCACATCCCTAATTCTCTCCACCTAAAAATCACGTTAAACTACTAAACATGCACACTTAATATTAATTGTTCCAAAACAAAGGTTATTACCTTATAATATGAAGGATTGAAGAAGAAAAATGAGAACAACTTCTTGATTTCTCCCCTCCTTCCCTTCTATCTGAATTTCCCCTAATTCTCCTCCTCCTCCTACCAAGCTTTAAACTCCCTCAATTTTTTTTTTATGTAAACAACCTCCCTAAATCTTCTAACACTCCTTTTTGTATGCTTTTAATCAAAAGATTTTGTGTAATTTATAAAGATTTTGCAATAAGTTTTGATTTTTTTTTCTTCCCCTCTCTTAAGCAATGGTGACCAGCTGCTCTTGGCTTTCTTAGGAAGCCAAGTGGCCTTCTTATATGGTGTAATATATCCCATAATTACCATATTACTTTTCAGTAAACTTTCAAGTGTTTTTCATCCAATCGGGCACTCCATCTCGGTCTGTTTTGATGGTCAACTATACCCGAACCTAGATTTAATTATCGAACACTACCCCCATAATTATTTGTTATTCAATCCATATATTTATTTATTTATTTTTAAGGTCTTTACGGTTCTTTTGACCATTCACCCAAAAAAAACTTTATATTGATTTTTAGGGGTATTAAAATCTTTTTACATTGTCTATTTATCATTTGCAAATTTACTAAGGTGAAATAAAGTTTTTTCTTTTTATATTGAGTGGAGAATAAAACGATAAAAATAACTTTAGAAGCAAGAAAATTAAACTTGGCATATAATGAGTAATTTTATATTTTTACAATGGTTTTTTTTATTATTATAATTTAAGCTAAAAAGTAATTTTGTATTTGCACAAATATAAATAAATAATAAATAATTAAAATATACAATAAAATGATGAAAATACACTTAAAGTCAAAAAATTTAAGCTCGAGGTCAAAGGGTGTTTTTAGTTTTTCATTATGGTTTTTTATTTCTAATTGTAAAGTGATCAAGAGCATTTTTATTTTTGGCTAAATAAATAAAAAGAAAAAAAAAGTGGGCGCAGGTGTTGTACACCTAAGGCATGTAGAAGGTGCTCGATCTTGTCAAGCAGCACGTGTGGCGTTCCCGAACATCTGAAAATGCCCTTCCACTTTGTTGTTGGAAGTGTATTTTAAACAAAATTAATAATATTTATCTAAGATCATACATTAAGTCAATGAAACTCTTATAAATGATTAAATTTATTATATAAATCTTTGAACATTTAATAATTAATAATACATCCATCAATCATAAAATAATTTAACCAAATTTACCTACGCAAAACTTTATTGGCTTGGTTCATAATATTTGATATAATTAGGTTCATCTAATAATTTGTAGGTTATGTATATTGTCATCCCATCATTCCCATGCTTACTCTAAGGCTTGTTTTGGTCTATTAACTTACCATGATGCTTCGTTAAAGTTAATTTGGCAAGATTGATTGAAAAAAACAAAGATTAAGTTGGCAGGCCTAGACTTTTATTGTCATCCAAGCATTGCTCGTGCACACTTTTCCCTTGTTTTGAATGTAGACAAGGACTTCCTTGGATAGACACTACCCGTTTACAAGTCTATATTCGCATCACCATAGGCCACCACCTCTAGTTTATTTCTTATATTTATTAGAAGGTCCAGCGTTGAGTTCGACTAGCATAAAAGAAAGTAGTTTTTTTCACCTTCTTATTTCCAATGTCTAAAATCCCAATCATTAGGTTCATAAAATTTAATTAGTCCTCGACATCATGCTTTAATTTCAGTTTTAACCATATAAGGGTTTTATCGTTTCCTCAATAATGTTTATTGGGATCGTTTTGTGCAGTACAAATTTATAGCCTTCCCAAGCCATCAAGTAATGAACAATTTTAATCATCTAAATGGTACAAATTTGTCAACAGTTTCATCAATTTAAGAGGGAATATAAACCGAAGGGAGTGTGAAGCAATAACGAAGAACTGCAGAGAACAAAAGGATCATTAATAAGATTGAATTTCAAGTGACCCAGAAGATATTATTGTGAATCTTCATAGCAAAGAGTAGCTGTCACATGGTCTATTTTCTGGCACAAAATTTCAGCCCTTATACGGAAACCTAGTCCCCTAAACCCAGACTTTTCCTCACACTTTTCACTTATGCTCACCGACAATTATGTCTCCCACACCCCCAGAGGTTTTTCTACTCTCACAAGTGGTAAGTAAGCGGTAACGCACAAGTCAAAAGAAAACAAGATGCATAAAATCAAATACAACAATAATTACAAGAAAATCCAAACCTTCATTAAATTAATAACAAATGATATACATAAATCTAATTATGTGTGTTATGCACAAAACTTGCATGCCACGTAGCAAAGCTTTATAGCCTATTTATAGACCGAAGATGAAGTAGATGAATGAACATTTCCTTCATTTTGGTTATGCACAAACCTTGTACAAATAACTTCATACTCTAAAATAATATTTTTTTATTTTTAAAAAAATATTTTTATGCACAAACCTACAAGAAGGTAAATTTATTGACGATTACACTTATAAATTCTATCAATTAGAGGCAAAGAATACCCTGACAGAAATAGAAGAGTAGTTGGTGGCAAGGTATATGAGTGGTCTATCCAAGATATGTTCTTGCAATTCCTATGAAAAATTTTGGAGCCATATTAGAGGGCTTTGAGGATGGAGAAACAATAGGATGTTAGGGCAGCCAGTAGAAGTTTTTGGACAAATTATTATAACAAATAAGGCGGTAACAACAATAACTAGATATCATCTACCCCACAAGTGAGACCTATTCAACATAATTAGCAGACCATGGTTCAAGATTTTGGTTTAACTTTAAAAATTGTTATAGATGTTGTGAATTAAGGCATTGGGCTAGTGTGTGCAACAAATAAGAAAGTCATTTGGACAAGAATTTATTGATAGAGAAGTCTAGAAATGATGTGACTAATCTTATTTATGATGACTCGGATAGTAGTGGAGAGATTCTACATGGAGATGATGGTGCTACCTTAGTTATCAAAAAGAGTCTGTTGACTCCTAAGGGTGATTCGGGTAAAAATTGATAATGCACTATCATCTTCCACTCGACATGTACCATAAGGGATAAGGTTTACAACCTAATAATAGGCAATGGTAACTGTGAGAGTATGGTGTCCACGGAGATAGTGAAAAAGTTCTAAGAAAAGTCAAGAGCCACCCTAAACCCTATAAACTAACTTAACTGAATAGAGACACTAAGGTAATTGTGGATAAATATTGTTTTATTTCTTTTTTCATGGGAAAGAAGAATTTTGATAATGTTTGGTGTGATGTGATATCAATAGATGTGTGCCATATTTTATTGGGAAGATAGTTGATAGGAGTGTTGTGAATGATGGGAAAAGAATATGTATACCCTCAACATTAAGGTGAAACATATAGTATTGATATCCATGAAGGAAAATGTGGAGACAAAAACTTAGAAGGGGAAGAATTTTTTTATCCTTATCGTAGTTTATAAAGGAGTTAAGGAGTGAGCGGATAACATATGCCCTAATGCCTAGTAATAGTAATATTGGGTTAGGCTATCAAATGATCTTAGCACCTTCATGAAATTCATGCATCAAGTATTAAGGTCATTCATAAGTATGTTTGTTGTGATTTATTTTGATGATATCTTAATTTACAATTAATCATTAGAGTTGTATTTAGAGCATATACGAGTTGTATTTGACACTTTGCGACAAAGGCAATTATATATCAACCATAAGAAGTGTAAGTTCTTCGCTAGTGTTGTTGCTTTTCTAGGGTTTTTTATGTTTGTTGATGGTGTTTAGGCTAATCATTCCAACATGCAAGTGTTTATGGAGTGATAGATTTTAGATAGTATTTGTTATGTTTAGAGCTTTCAAGAACCTACATCCTTCTATTAAATATTTATATTTAATTTTCGTTCTATAATTATATCTATTATGAAGTGCTTAAAGAGATGTACTTTCTAATGGATAGATGAAGTAAAAGCCAACTTTCAATTAGTAAAGTAGAAAGATGATTGGAGCTATTGTATTAGCACTTCTTGACTTTGGCAAGATATTTGAGGTAAGTTGTGATGTATCCAGGATAGACATTAGAGTCAAACAACCTCAATAAAGTAGCTGACACACTTAGTAAATGGGTTGCTTTACTCAATATCATACGTGCTCAGGTGATGATCTTTGTTACTTTCCTAGAAATATATTCAGAAGACCCTTCATTTAGGTATATTTATGCTAATTTGATGGATAAAGGTGAACGGGATAATTTCCTACTTGTTAATGGTTTTCTATTATGTGGTCTATATTTATGTGTACTAGATTGTTTTCTATGGTAACATATCCTCCGTGAGTTGCATTATGAGGGATATAGCTATGGATTTGATTTTTATTGTAGTGGATAGGTTTTTGAAGATGGACTATTTTATAGCATGTTAAATGATCATGGATACATTCCATATAGCCCATCTTTACTTTAACAAGATGGTTCATTTGTATGGTATTCACAAATGTATAAATTTAGACAAAGACAGGAAGTTTATTAGTAACTTCTCAAAAAGCTTATATGGGAAGCTAGATACCCAATTAAATTTTAGCAATGCTTATCATTCTCAGACATATGGATAAACAAAGGTGGTACCCATAGCCTTGAAAATTTGTTGTGGACTTTGGTAGGAGACAAACCAAAATAATAGGATCTAGGCTTACCACAAGCAAAGTTTACTTATAACAAGTCTCGAAATCGAACAACTCAATTGAATTCATTCGAGATTATTTGCAAACATAACCTTTCTTGAGTGCTTGAGTTAGCATATGTTTTTTGTATCAAACGACTAAACATTCAAGCTGAAGGTATGAAAGATTATTTGTATGGGATTCATAAGCAGACCAATAAAATGATTATAGATAAAAAAAAATACCAAGTATAAGGCACTAAATGATATTAATCGTATAATAATGATTTTTGAGGTAGGAAACCTTGTGTGGTAATTACTCACCTGTGACAGATTTTTGGTAGGAGATTACAATCAGAAAATCAATAACAACGCCTATAAACTTTTTATTTCTAGTCATTTGAGAACTTTTGATGTTTTTAATGTGCATCATTTAACATCATATTTGGTGAAAAATCAAAATTTGAGGACGAATTCTCTCAAACTCAAGGATAATGATGTGTTGGGCTAGTAAAAAGTTAAGATTTTAAGTAGTTGGGTGAAGATTTATTATAGTTAAAGATTTGCTACCAACAAATCATATAGATAGTCTAACATATGCATTTATAGAGTTGTGAGACAAAATTAGGTTAAATGAGAAGTATGGTAGTACCACACCAACAAAATGACATTACATTCAATCCAACTGTTGGATTTGACTCAAAATTTTCCAAGAGATTCTTAAAACCTAGTTCTATAGAAGGCCCGATTGGCTATAACTAGAAAAGCTTCAAAAAACCCCTAAATTAGACCTTACAGATGTTGTTTGAGTTAATGTTGTTGTTTTTCCTTGATTTTTTTTATTCTATGTTATTTTTGTATTTTCTATTAGTTTCCTTTTGTTCAGGAAGTAGTAGGTCATTTTGCCTCCATATTTTTCATAAACTTAGTGGTTTTTTTATTCCAGCAAGTGTCAAGCAGTTTGCCCAATGTTCCCCCATGAACTTAATAGCTTATAAAACATTCTCATCCATGCCCCATGTTTTACAACCTATCACCCATGATCTGGATAGTTTTATCCTCTATCTAGCCATGTTTGTAATTGTCAAAACTTACTACAACTTTGCAATAATTGTCACCAACAAACTCACTGTCTAACTATTAGCCTCTACCCCACTAGTTTTGTTGTGTGTTTTTTTTTCAGCTTAGAAAGTCAATTATCCAAGCTCTATGTCCATTCCAAACCAAGAAACTATGACTCGCATGAATCATTGGATGATGCTTGCCAAATTCATTGTTGTCCTCACAGACAACCACTGCCTTTAGCTACAGAATTCTAGGCAGTGTGCTTTTTTAGAAACACGCTCTTGTGCCCTCCGCAATACACTTAATCCACAAGCATCAAACATATGGTCATAATTTCATTAATTCAAAGGGATACATACAGATAAGATATCTAAAAGAAAATAAAAAAGAAAAAAAATCAAGAAAGTAGAGCATAAACATGACTACTGAAGGGAATAAAAAACAAAAATAAAAGTATTTTTTCGGTTTATATGTATATTTCCATCTTTTTTTTTTATTATTGTGGGGTGTCCAGGCCAGCTTGCGCGCACCACGACTATTCCCCACGGCTCACTAAACATCCTGCAAGCCCAGTGAGTAGGTAAGGCACCGCGGGGGTGACAGGCGTGCACATAGAGGATCGAACTCGGGACGAGGGCGGAACAAGTCACACGATTGACCACTAAGCTAGACCCTCAAGTGCATATTTCCATCTTTAATAGTTAGAGTATTAAATGATGGCAAGTGAGCCCTTCTCTTAATCCCACTAATTCTAAGTGCGAGCAAGTTCGGCCACAAAATTTGTTATCAACTCATCATGCTAAGTGATTTATCAATGCAGAAGACAGATAGCAATACAAAGAAAGAAAAGAATATTGAGGGCATAATATCATAGAGAAAAACAAGGGGAAAATGAAGCACCTACTAGCTCTCTGTTACGTTTCCAGGAATTAATACAAACAATTAAAAGAGAATAATTCGAAACTATATAAATCCCTTTTGATTTATCCTTTTCACCCATATATATTTGTCCCATCACCCTTCGGAATCATATGCTTAATCATTCTCCTGATTTCAATCATAAATTAATATTCTCAGTGTGTGTTTATAAACGACTTGTACAGTGATTGCAAGAGTTCAACATCCATGGAAATTTTTAAAATATATTCTTGATCACCGACAATGCATGTCTGTAGAACAATATCCCTAATTTTTCTTTTAATTTTGGTTAACGCTACTGATCCTATAGTCAACTTACCATCAACTTCGATTTGTCTCGTTACTAGCTACCATGACATACGATGCCAAATCAAATAGTGATCGCCTATCACTATCAAGAACGCATCATTTTACTATATATTTGTTTTGATCTACGAATTCTTCACTGAGAAAAGTGTGCAAGAACTACCGAACCTTCCCCCTCTAATTGCGGTGGAGTATTATCGAAGAAAACCCAATTGCTCTAAGAATTGAAATTATTAAGTCGCACACAAAACACTGCCACCATTGCTGAATCAAGAGCAAACCACCACTCTCTGGTGAGATTTTCAACTAAGTTCCTGGATTGGTATGAGATTAAAAAAAATAGTAATTAATTGTTATAAACATAATGGTTTCAAAAGCAATTTTCAAAGATATAAAAGTTGATTTTTAAAGATGTCTAACTATATTTATAAATTAAGATGTTAAATATCAGTAAAGCAAAGAAAAATAATTAAATAATTAATGAGAGATGAGAGATAATTAAGAATTTAAAGTGCTACGTATTTGTTTTAGGGGAAAAAAACAAACAAAAAATAATTATGTTGCTTAGTATCCTTTCAGTAATTAACTCCTCTTCCACAGGGGAACAAAAGTAATTTCAGCCCCAAATCAGGATACTACAGTGAATTTATTACGTGGAAAATTATGCTAAAAATTCAAGTTGGCAAGATTCTATGGAAGAGAATCTCAAATTGTATTGTACAATTATTAAACGTTCACCTTGAAGGGGGACATGAGCCTTGGCTCCTAGTAACTAAAAGTCTTCATGGAACAGGGTGTCTTGGCTAGCTAGAAGTAAAATATTTGACAATACCTATGTTGTGTGGAATGTTTTGTTTTATTTATTTATGTTCCATGATTATTCTTTCTGATGAAACAATTTAAAGACTATATTTGTCAAGAGGATGAAGAGGGAGAATGATGAATTAAGTAAAATGAAATTATATGAAGAAAAATGATGAATGAAGTGTAATTGTTTAACCAATAAGAGAGAGCAAAAAAAAAAAATCAATGCATTCAATCGAAAGCATTAATTATTACAAGGAAATGAGAGGATATTGAGAATTATAAGTAAAGAAGAATTGAGTCATTATTCCTTGTGTAGAAAGAAAGATACACCCAACCCCTTTCCTTGTTATCTACTATTTCTTCAATTCCAAAGACATCCATGAAAAAATCTTAAAAACATATTAATTTTGTGCTTCAAAAATAATTTTTAAAAATATTAAAATTATTTTATTTTTTTGTTTCAAATTAATATTTTTTATATTTTTTGATTATTTTGATTATGCTATGTCAAATAATTTTTCAAAAAATATAAAAAAATTATGTTAATATATTTTTAAATAAAATATATTTTAAAAAATAATTATTATGACACGTTGAAAACACCATTAAAACCCAAATATGGTACACAGCATCACTGTAGAATCAAGGTAGCCATCCATATATATAACGCGTGCCCCTGTCGGGATACCCCTGCCTTTAAAACCGTCCCTCTCACCTGCTGAAACGCCTCTCCTCGTCAACTATCCATCTACTCCATAGCGTGAGCTTGGCATCGTCCGTCAACATCCCTCATTTTTAAGGTTAAAAATTAGGGATGTTGACGGACGATGCCAAGCTCACGCTATGGAGTAGATGGATGAAGAGGCGTTTCACCAGGTGGGCAGGGGGTATCCCGACAGGGGCACGCCTAACGATACCAAAATTGGGTTAGTGAGAGCAGTCAGAAACAAATTTATAAGCACATAACACTGCCAATTGTCCATGACAATTCACTCAGTTTAGTCTCAGCCAATCCAACCACTAATCCAAACGCGTTGTCTGCAATGGTTCCCGTGTTTTATGAGTTAATCGCTTCCAGTGAAGATTGATTAATCATAGCTAGCTGTTACATGCATTAATATATTACTTTTTACTTGATCTCCTTGCTTTCTTGCTTTCAAACGCCTCAAGCTTTGAAAGTTTTGACGCGGAGCGTGGTGTGGATGCGCTTATGAACAAGAAGATAAAACAGAGCTCGCGAAGAAGCCTGGGTATATTAAACGCGAGTTTGAAAAAAAAAAAAAAAACCCATAACTTTAAATTCAATAGTTGGATTAGCCTTGATTTTTGCAAGAAGGTGCAAGCCAAGTTTTATAGCGAGTCAACTCGTTGTAATCAGAAGAAGTCCAAAAAATCTTTAAATTAGACTTGGAACAGGTTGTTTTTGTAATGTTAATTATTATTTTTTACTTAACTTTGAATTCTTTTGATTATATTGGTTTTTTACTTCTATACAAATAGATATTTCAAAAAATATCTAAGTTTTCTCTACCTAATTTTCTATAATTTAGGACAGTAACATTAAGGTTAAAGAATTCTAGTTTTTACGCGTGAAACTTTCATTATTCTTAAATATAAAAAGGTTTGGGTTTTTTTTTTTATGCTACTTTTTTAAAGGCGAATTTATTATATTTCTACGAAGATAAAGACCTTTTCTTCTTTTACTTGATACTTGGGGTTGGGGAATCACCTTTATAATAAATATTAGAGGGAGAAATGTGTATACGTATACACATTGAGAAGACATTTTAAGCTGACTACTCGTTTTCTTATAGGTTAATCTTACTACTAGCAAACAGAGACTTTTCCTTGCCGAATACGAGCTACGTATAATGAATGTGACAGTTTTCTATATATTGGCTAGCCAAAGTAGTCACTGATGCACAAAATAAGAGACAGAGAAAAGCCTTCTGCTTAATTGCTTCTTGTTCTGTTCAAGAAGAAAAACAATGTCTCCTCCTCCTTCTACCAGTTTCTTTTCAGTGGCAATAGTCTTGCTAGGAATGATGCTGCCCCAGTCGAAAGCTCAATTAAATGCAACTTTTTATGCTAATACATGCCCCAATGTGTCTAGCATCGTTAGCAACGTTGTTCAGCAGGCTTTTCAATCTGATTCTCGGATTGGCGCCAGCCTTATTCGCCTCCATTTTCATGATTGCTTCGTCAATGTAAACTGAATATCATCATTTAATTTCTTTGAAGTGGTTTTTAATTAACACTTGACATTATGTTGATCAAAAATTTGATTTTCTGGACAGGGATGTGATGCTTCAATTCTACTGGACAACAGTTCAAGCATACTCAGCGAAAAATTTGCCGCTCCCAATGTTAATTCCATTCGGGGTTTCGGTGTTGTTGACAACATCAAGACTGCCGTGGAGAATTCTTGCCCTGGTGTTGTCTCCTGCGCTGACATTCTTGCACTTGCTGCCGAATCATCTGTTTCTCAGGTAATTACTTAGTCCATAAACTGAACTTGTTCTCGGAACTCTTCATTTTGCTTGATTTGGCAAGTCAATGTGATCTGTGTATGCTCACAAGTTTTCACAAATGAAATATTCAATGAAAGGCATAAAAAACACGAAGCCATGACATACTCTGCTTCTAATGATTCTTGTAGTCAGGAGGTCCTTCATGGAGTGTTCTGTTGGGAAGAAGGGATAGTCTAACAGCAAATCAGGCTGGAGCCAATACATCAATCCCTTCTCCTTTTAAAGGCCTAAACAACATCACTACAAAGTTCTCTGCAGTAGGTCTAAACACCAATGACCTTGTCGCATTATCAGGTAATTATACCTCAAAAATCTCAAAACTGTATCCAGAATTCTGGAAATCCAACACTAATATATTTTTATTTTTTTTTAATTTCCAGGAGCACACACATTCGGACGTGCACAATGTCGAACATTTAGCAATAGGCTGTACAATTTTAGCAACACAGGCAACCCTGACTCAACATTAAACACAACATACTTGACTACTCTGCAACAAATATGTCCACAAAATGGCAGCGGAACTGCTTTGGCCAACCTTGATCCTACAACTTCAGATACCTTCGACAATAATTACTTCACCAACCTACAAAACAATCAAGGTCTTCTCCAATCAGACCAAGAGTTATTTTCCACACCTGGCGCTGCCACAATCACTATTGTCAATAACTTCAGCAGCAACCAAACTGCCTTCTTCCAGAGTTTTGTTCAGTCAATGATTAATATGGGTAATATTAGCCCATTAACTGGGAGTAGTGGAGAGATCAGGTCAGACTGCAAAAAGGTGAATGGAAGTTAGGCTATGCGGTCACTAGATAGAGGAGCTCATTGTTTTGGAAAAATAAAAACAATCATTATTATATGAGGCAGACGTGCTTTTAATAAAGGAAAGAAATTAAGTGTTTGTTTTAAATTAGGGTGGCAAGTTGCAGGAAAGTTAGGGAAGAACAAGGAATTTATTATTGGAACTTCTTGAGTTGTCAAATATTTGTTGGGGTTAGCTTTATAATTGCTCTTTGAATGGTCAAATATTTCGTTTATGTATCATCGGTGTATCCCTAAAGTCATATAAGACATAAAAAAGAAAGAAAGATGTATTTGATGGATTGAGACAGATATTAATTAATTTGGTATAGCGAATAAAAGTAGAAATCAAAACAAAGAGCTATATCACCGCAAGTAATTGTGTACTTGACACCATAGTTTTTAAACCTAGTTGTGGCCCGGTTTAAGATCTGGGTTTCGAGTTTTAACCGGATCACCAAGTTTTGACCGGGTCACCGGGTCAGCCGGGTCAATTTTTATTTTAAAAAAATTCAAAACGGTGTCGTTTTAGTAAAAAAAACAAAACAAAAGTCAACAGGTTGCAATCGAGTTTTTGATCGGGTTTTGCCGGGTCAATCGGGCCACCAGGTCAACCCACCGGGTCGGCTGGGTCATATCGGGTCATGGTTTTTTCTATTTTTTCATCAACTTGGTCCGGTTTCAGTCCTGAATCGACCAGGTTCCCGATCAACTTGTCAGACCGGATCGAATTTCAAAACTATAATTGAAACTACCTCCGCGTGATTTATATTGCCACAAGAGATCAATGATCATGATATCTAGAAAGAAGGGAAATAATATTATAATTTGCGTTTTGGATAAATGAAAGTTGTTATTCACAAATTAATATTAATCATCACTATTAACATTTAACAAAGAAATACCAAAACAAAAGGGTTTTTGTACAGTGATCAACATTGTTAGCCGAGGTTCACTATTCATTAAAAAGTTGATGACCATTTTTTCGTTTAGGTCTCTATAAGTTTTTTTATTTGGTTATTAAACATTATTTCTATGCAATTTAACCGTTAAGAGTTATATAAGCATCGGTTTAAATGCTAAATTTTGTTTTTCTTTGTATATAGATGATAATTTCATTACGTTTTCAAACACTTTGTTTTACCTAATTATAGTTCACACTAAAATCAGGAAACTTTTACTTACTGGATTAAAAATCAAACACAATATCATCATATTGCAATACCATGCCATACAATTCTTCACCCAACGATACTGACGGTGCAACATCCTTTTTAACTCTATCAACAAAGAAGTATTTTCTGTTTTTTCTGTACTTGTGATCAGTTGACAAGAATTGCTGATGGCAATGAAAAAAAAAGATATTTACCACCATTTATTAAGGTGAAGACCTTGTTATTTTCCATACAATATGAACATGTTAGTTTTTCATGCTTGCTCTAACCAGAAACCATCTCATACGCAAGAAAATCATTTATAATCCACATCAAAGCTACCTTCATCTGGAAATTTTGTTTCCTCAAGACATCATAAGTCAAAGTCCCAGCGACCACAACTGCTTCAACTCATCAATCAATAGTTGAAGACAAACATCTATATTCCTACCCAGACTATTAGAACTAGGTATGATTATAGATAAAAACATAAACTCCAGTCTCATACACATCTCTAGTGGCAAGTTGTAAACTGTGAGAATCACCGGCCAACAAAAATAAAGAGTCATAAATAACTCGAATGGATTAAATTCATCTGTGACCATCACAAGGGTGCATCATGACTTTATCTGCCGCATTATGTGAATGATGTCATGTTAAGTGTTCAACAGTCTTTGAAGACATGAATAACTTTTGCAGTCTAAGAGTGATTAAGAAGTATCTAAGTTTTCTATGTACGACTAGAGTCCTTTACCTGCTAGATCTAAGTTTATACCAAGCATGCCCACAAGTTTTGTACTCGATCAAATTTGCATTTTCAAGGTAGTACAACATGCAGAAATTTGAACACATATCAATTTTCTGGTATCTTATGCCAAGGGGTTTCATCATGGATTTAACAATATAAAAGTTCTCTTTTAGCCTATTCCTTTTAGGTAAAATGCTTCTCTCTCATTCAATAATTTTATCAAAATCGGCCTCACTCAACCTATAATCTGGCTTGATAGTGAACACATGTGCAACGACTGATAATTTACTGTGATTTGTGTATCTATTCTATAATGGTTTGTCGGAGTCTTTCAAAGGATCAAAAAAATTGGTCACGTCTACATTTTGTTATTTATCTACGGTTAAAAATTCACTTGCATTACCCTAATTCATTCATATCACATCCATAATCATACTCCTACAAGAATTACTATTATCATCTACAATTCCATACATGTTTCTAAATTAGAAGTTGACCCAATCATCCTCCATATCATGGTATCGTAAGGAACATATGGTTCTCCATGTGCAAACCAATACAAATATTTCTCCATAAATCTTTTTTATAGAAGATGCATCATAACAACATCTAGATCAAGAAACTTTTTATTTTTAGACATCTTACATGGACATCTAATACCGCCTACACTAATATTTTTTCGGGTTAGATAGTGTGTAATTAATAAAACTCTCAACCCATTGCAATAATCCATCTTGCATAATAATCATCCATTACTTATATCAAACTTATATAAAATATTGACGACAACATGTATTAATTAATTATGTGAACTAAATAAATTAGCTATCATTGGTTTAACTTGTTAAATCTATTTTAATAGTACCTTTAAATCATTATTAATTTTATACAAAGATTCAAATTCCTCCACAATTACTGAAATTCCAACTTAACAATAAAATTAACAAAATATAAAACATGCTCATTAAATAAATCATTATTTATTTCATTATATAACACCTAAGTCACAAAATTAAAATCAGTTTCATCAAATTACAAATAAATAAAAAAATTTAAAACCTCAAACAAACTCTAATATGTACAAATCATATATTCATAGAACAAATTTCTATGGAAAAAAGCTATAACACAAATAAACACATAAACAAATTAATATACTACATCAAAATGCCAAAAAAATTTAACATTTTAAAATTAGTTAAAACAAAATATGGGTAGTTTTGCTTACTTGATGTGAGGAATTCTAAAAAATAAACCAGAATATGAATGCTAACAAACTGAGTGTTGGGGTCGTTGGGTTTCTTATGATAAGAGTTTGATTTGTGATAAAGTGGAAGTTCGTTAAATTTTGTAAAGAAAAATAGAAGAAGAACAACAAATGGAGGAGGGGGATATGGGGGGGTCAATCACCAGGTTATAACTTAAATATTACTGATGGATTTACTGACTGATATTAGCGACGAGTTTTTTTCGTTGGTAATACTATCTATAACAATGACATGTCATTTCTTCTTCTTTTTTTTCTTTTTCTATTCCTTCATTTCTCACTTTAATTCCCTCAATATGCACTGATAAAAAAATTTACATCGGTGTATACCGAGGGACATAATAAAGAAATATTTTTTTCAATAAATTTCATTGCAATTTATCAATAGAATTTTTTTTTGTCAGTATTTCTATTTGTATTCGCTAATTTTCAAATAGTGAGCAAAATATGTTAACATAAGAAGTTAATTTAAAACCAAGTTCAAATAAACTTCAAAGGCCAATGGATGAGCTGATGTTAAAAGGGTACATAAGAGAAAGCATGAGTCCATGTGTTATTCTAGTGTTACTTGTGCCTAAAAGGAATGAGACTTGGATGATGTTGTTGATTGTCACGTTGTCAATAATTTTACAGGAAAGTATAGACATCTCATCTCTAAGCTTGATGATATGTTAGATGAGTTGAGAGGAAAGTAAAAACATCGTAAGTTTAAACCATTATGGAAAACAATTAATAGATGTTTTGTAGTACGTGTTAAAACATCCATAGTTATGGTAGTTAAAATGCTTTGATGATACAATACTTTTAAATTTTAAATTTATATTTAATAACCTGTTTTTAATTAAAAACAAAACTAAAACATCTTGTGAAATCATTGTTCACACATACACATATTTTTTGTGGATTATAATAGTGCCATATTTTTTTTTGTCACTCAAGTTTTTTTTCTCTTCAATTCTATCATTTTAAATTGGGTTGAATTGGGATCAAACTTGATAGTTTGCTTCAATTGGCTTCGGGTATAATTCTCATGGTTTTAAGGGGAAAAAACTAAACCGTTATGGAAAAAAATTAATAGATGTTTTTATCCCATTTTAAAATGTCCATGGTTATGGTAGTTAAAATGCTTTGATGATAAAATACTTATAGATTTCAAATTTATATTTAATAACCTATTTTTAATTAAAACAAAAACTAAAACATTTTGTGAAATCACTATTTACATAAACACATATTTAAGGTGGATTGTAATAGTGCTATATTTTTTTTGTCACTCAATTTTTTTTTCAATTTTATCCTTTCAAATTGGGTTGAATTGAGATTTAACTTGATAGTTTGCTTCAATTAGCTTTGGGTAGGGTTCTCAAAGTTGTGAGAAAAAAAATGGCATTCAGTTGATGCTTAGTTTGCAAAAAATAAATAAAATTTTATTGATTTAAAACAATTAAAGCATTGGGGACCAAATTTGAATAACAAAAAAATATTGAGCCCTTTTTTCTTGAAAGAATCAGGGATTGAATTGCACAAGCAAGGAAATGTATCAACCCTATTTTTTTGTCACTCGGTTTTTTTTCTCAATTTGATCCTTTATTATTGAAATTTTTTGGGATTGGACTTTACAAAGTTTTTTCGTTACCTAGTTATAGGGATCCTATAATGTTGAGAAAAAAAATACAATGCTTAATTGATACTTAGTTTTGCAAAATAGACTTCAATTATATTAATCTAAAACTATTAAGGCTTAAGTGACCAAATGTGAAATTGAAAACAATTATAGGAACTAAGGTCAATGGGCAGTGACAAATAGATTAGAGTGTGCATTACATGCCCTGGCTTGTAAAGGACATTGACGAGCTCATGTTGCGTATGCGATGTCCTTTAATGTAAGAATGCCACCTATCTTGGTGGCTTTGGATGCATCTCAGCAAGACAAAATTTCATGTGTTAAAATATACTAAAATGGTGAAAAAAATTAAAATAATGAATCTAATTACAAGAAAAGATAGAAACTCTATTGAAGTGCTCTTCATATGTATGAATCCTCTTATTAATGATCAAATCTAGATCTTTCTTTGGATGAAAAGATATTCACACGAGCCATAAAGCTTTAATTGTGTGAGATCTTAACTTGACTTGATTTGATATGGAGTATTCACATGAGCTCAAAAGCTTTAATTGTATGAGATCTTAACTTGATTTGATTTGATAAAGGAAAGGATTTTGATTTGTTATTTCCTTTGCTTATAGACTTGAGTTTCTTTGGGAGAACTTCTAAGTATTTGTGTTTGGTCTTTAGGCCCCATTTCTTTACTGAAAAGAAGTTTACTCTTGAAAAGTTAATTATTTTTTATGACTTGTTTTTACGCTTCATAACTTGTTTTTGTTTGCTTTTTATTAGGTTATCCTATTCTAATAATCTGATGTGCGAGTTTGGCGGGTTGACTCAGGTTATCTTTTTAGTCCTTTTTGTAATTTATTTTTTTTAATTTCAACCTTCAACATTGAGTTGATTGAGAATTGTGTTTCATAATTTGTTTTGATTTGTTTTTAATGGGGTTATCCAAGTCTCATAACCTAAGTTACGAATTTGGTCATTTTTATCGGTTTGCTTTCTATGAGGTTATCTTAGTCTTATGACCCAGGTCATGAATTTGACGTATTAACCTAAGTTGAATTGTGTCTTTTTTTTGTTTTTTTAATTAATTTTTTTTTAGTTTTATCTTTGAACTTTGGGTTGATGGGAACTACGTTATGGTTTAGGCCAAGGTTTTTTTTTTTTAATTCAAGCTTGGAATTGACCGGGAAAAACCTAAGTGACTGGATGAATTAACCTAAGATCCAAGTAATCTAGTTAAAAACCCATAAGAGACTAGGTCAACTTTTTTTTTTTACAAAACGATGTTGTTTTGTGTTTTTTTAAAAAAAAATTATCCAAAACGAAATTGTTTTGAACCAAAATTAAAAAAATAATTGAACCAAGTTGACCCGCTAAATTCATAAACTGAGTCATTAACTGGACTGAGTATCTTAATTCTCAACCCTAAAAGAGCCGATCAGAGCCATTTTTTTGTTCTATTTGACATTGCGGTTCAACCATGCTTTTAAAAACTTTTGAGATTTTATTTTTTAACTTCAAATTAATTTTTCTATGGTGTTTTTTTTACTATTTTGATATACTGATATGAAAAATAAATTTTTTTAAAGAAATTAATAGTTTTTTAATTAAAAAACATTTTAAAAAATAACTTATACCAAACAGTTGGCCCAGCAATGTATCCGCAGTTATCTTGACCGTCAGATCACTCATCAATCTCACAAATATCATGACATCTATGCAGCGATGGGCCACAACTTTACCGTAGATTATATTAATACTACTTGTGAATCTCACAAACATCAGTCCCCTCTAAAGTCTAATCTTCACACCATGGTTGTCAATTCTGTTTTGATAGATGTTTTATTTTTTTAATTGAAATGGAATGTTTCAGTTTCGAAGTGTTTCGGCGTGCCGTTTTGGGGTTGTACTGTTCATATATATATATACAAACATAATTCAAATTCAAAATAAATTAATTATAAATTATGCAATACAAACACAATGCCAAACAAATATAATTTTAAAATTTAAAATATTTCTAAATAGTCAAGATTAAATAGATCTTTAACTTAAAGTAATTCAACTTAAATAAAATATCAAAATATTAAAGTAAAATATTTTAACATGAATATTTTAAAGATAAAGTTAGGTCAATGTTATCAAGGCTAATGGAATCTAAAGCAACCCTTATTTTGCTCAAATTCCTACAAAGTATAAACATAAAAAAAAAAAACATGAATATAAACCATATATATTAGTGATAAATCTAATTTAAAAAAATTAATATCATTGTTAATGAAAATAGTAATAATAATTTTTAATATTATTATTAATATCATTGTTATTGAAAATAATAATGAAAAAGAGCTTTTTATACTTGGGTGGTTTAATTAATTAAATTGAACAAGGTTCAATTTGATTCAATGGCTTTTCAAGAGCGGAACGGAACATGTGGAATGAAATCGGAACGTTCCGGCCGAAATTTAGCAGAAAAATCCGGAACGGACCGAGATTTAAAATGAGATGAAAATTGTTCCGCTTTGTTTTGTTTTTTGAATTGGTATGGAATGTTTCGACCATTCCAGACGAAACGAAACGGAATTGACAACCTTGATTTCCACACGTAATTCACAATGTGAGATAACCCCTCTAAAGATTTAATAATTATGGTTAAATATATCTTATTTATTGAGGTTAGGCTAGAATTATACGCTGATTTAATAACTATGCTTTGCAAGGGGAGATTTAATTCACGAAATTCAAAAATTATAATTTTTTAATCAGACTTTAGAAGGGACTGATTTTAAATCCGGCTCAATCCAAAAATTATATTTGAGATTTTAATATCTCACATAGAATTTTTTTGAAATAATACATATGAATATATGCTATAAAAAATATAAAATGTAGTATAGTTATCCCACGTTGAAAAATTAAAAAACAATTAATGTGAATATAAACTATAAAAAATATATGAAGTGTAGTATATTTAAGAAACAGTTCATGTGGATATATATTATAAAAAAATATAAAGTGTAGTATAATTATCCCACATTGAAAAATTAAGAAATAATCCATGTGGATGTAGATATATATAGTTATCACATATTAAAAAATTAAGAAACAATGCATATAGATAAAAACTATATAAAAAAAGTGAATGTAAACTATAAAAACAAATGTGAAGTTTAGTATAGTTATCCCACATTAAAAAGTTAAGAAACAATTCATGTGAATATAAACTGTATATAATTATCTTTTATCAAAAAGTTAAGAAACAATCCAAACAATCAGTATAGATATAGGCTATGAAAAAAGATATATGAGGTGAAGTATTCATATATTAATTTTATATTTTTAAAATATATATATATATATATATATATATATATATATATATATATATATATATATATATATATATATATATATATATATTAGTGTCACTCAAGTTACACAATGTCATCCAGGTTTCAAATTAACTAAACAAGTCATTTAGGTTTGATTAAGCCAATTAAAAATTTAAATTTTTATGATTTAAAATCCGATAAAATCCCTGGATTGCCTATTCCGAGATCAACCCACCGGCCCAGGTTTCATAATAATGCATTTAACATCCATCTCTACCTTTCAATTCCCCATTGCCAACAATCCCGCATCCATACTCCATCTGATCATCTGCTACCCCACCCACACTCCTCATTTTGCTGATTAGCTGGCCCCACATTACTCTCCACCGTCCGATTACACCCGATTTCCATCTAAACATTATCACATACAATCCCTCTGCCCCCCCTCTCTGTTAAAGACTTCAACTCTTTCACATCTCACACGCTCACCTCTCTCTCGGTGTATAGACGAGATTTTGCTAATCAAGAAGGGGGATCACAACCACGTATGTCGAGTCTACTCGGAGCTAAATCAGCACCGAGTCTCGAAAGAATCTTTATCTAATTTATCAAGATCGTCTGTTTAAGTATCATCAGGTCTTTCAATCTTCTTCTTTTCACATTTCTCTTCATAATTTGCTCCGTTTTAGCTTAAATTATTTGTAATTTTGTTTTTTTTTTTAATTTTTCCTATTTGATTACTGTAAAATCCATTAGTTCAAAGTTGCAGTCTCGGTGACCTTTAACTAGGGTTTCCTTGGTGCAAGTAAATTCGGATTTTTTTTTTAATTTGGGGTTTTTAGTTTTAGGTTTTTGATTAATTCATGGGACTTCTTATCTGGGTTTGTGTAATTTGTGGTGAATTATGGATTTTATGATATGCTTCTTGAAATTTGTGGGTTTGATTGTTGGTACTGTGAAGGGAGGGATTTTTATCTGGGTTTGTGGAATTGGTGATATAGTTAACTTGGTTTGCTTATTTTGTGAGAGAGTTGATATTCTAATCTGACTCTGTAGTGTTTTTGTTAATTTTAGGGTTTTTGATCTGGAATTGTTGAATTTGGGATGGATGAGGAGACATCTGATACTATGAATCTTGATTTGAATCTCGGTCCTGGTCCTGAGGCTGAATCAGAATTAGAAGCACCTAATGATGCAGTGAATTTGGATGATTGGGTTGATGACCCTATTGTGAGAATTAGGGAAGCTGTCAGATTTAGGGCTCGACAACACAGGAGATGGAGACAATTTCAACTTCCACTACAAAGTCAAAGCCTTTCTGTGGAACTGAATCAACTGATGGGTAATCCTGGCCATGTGGGCACATTACAGGCTGGTGAGGGAAGCGTTGCTGCTGAAGAAAGAACAAATGAAGCACCTAAATTGTGCGAAAATAACAATGTTTTTTTGGAAGATGAGGTGTCAGAGAAAAAGGATGATGTTGAGAAGACCAGTGACATTGATGGGAGCTTCTTTGATTGCAATATTTGTTTGGATTTGGCTACAGACCCTGTTGTTACTTGCTGTGGTCACTTGTTTTGTTGGCCATGCCTCTACCAGTGGTTGCATGTTCATTCAGATGCAAAAGAATGCCCAGTTTGCAAGGGAGAGGTGACCATGAAAAATGTGACCCCAATTTACGGCCGTGGATGTACCACCCGCGAGCCAGTAGAGGATACGAATCTGGAGATCCCTATTAGGCCTCATGCACGGCGGGTTGAGAGTTTGAGACAAACTGCTTCAAGGCATCTTTACAGCTTCCCAGTGGAGGAGATGCTTCGGCGACTTGGAAGTAGACTTGATTTCGCTCAGGATTTGTCTCTGCCACAGGACTCAAATGGTTCCCGTGGAGCTGCTGATAGGACCCAATCCCTTCTGAATAGGATTATGACATATAGGGGAATGCGAGCTGAGCAAAATCCTATCGGACCTCCTGATGAGATAGTGGATTTAACTCAGACCAGCCCAAGTAGCCCTGTGGGAGGGCATGCACGTCGGCTTCATGACATAGTAGATTTAATACATTCTGGCACAGCCAGCACGGAGACAGGATCTGCTCGTCGGGCAAATGTGCTGCTACCTCGAAGATCACACCCACACTCTCAAAGATCTTCATCCCACACTGCATTTTCTCCTTTGAATTCAACTGAAGGGTTAGTTGAAACATATTTCCGAACCCATACCATAGGGAGGAATCACGAGCAGCCCCAGCCTGTTGATGATAGGGATTCTTTCTCAAGCATTGCTGCTGTTATAAACTCGGAGAGTCAAATGGACACTGCTGCGGAAATTGATTCTCCGGTTTCCCTGTCGACTTCTTCTTCCAGAAGAAGAAATAATGCTTCGAGAGTCTCTGATGTGGACAGTGGGGACTCTCGTGCACCTAGAAGGCGGAGATTGATTTAGGAAGATAGAATCCATCTAATTATTCTCATCCTCCGGGAAGTAGCCCTAGATGCAACATTGAAACCCATATGTAAGTGCTACCTGATTATAGTGCTTTCACTTCGTAAAGTTTTCGCCTTCTGCCACAGTTTTGGACTTTTCATAAGGTGATTATAAATCTTCCAATGCTTTGCTGCTCCTTGTACTTTGTATGAGATATTGCTGTTCTCATTTTAAAAGCTTGTGCTTCCAATATCTATGGAAAGGTAAATTTGTAACGGAGCAAGTACGCCGATTTATCACCTCCCATTGTACATAAAGCTTCTTATTGATGGAAAACTGTTAGATTTTCCAATATTAATTTTGTTGCCATAGTACGAGGCTATTTGGTTATTGTACCTCCCAGCGACAAGGTTCTTTCTAACTAATATAGGGAAATCACGAAAAGCGATATTTTGTATGGCTGTTTGTAGCGAAGTGGTCAAGGTTTCGATTTTCTACAGAAACTACATAGGTTTCTGCTCTTCCATCCGGCCTGTCACTCAAGTGACAAGCCCTTTTCATCCCTCTTCTGCTTCCAGCTATTCAATTAGCACAGAAGAAATTGGTAAATGGTATTGCAATTATCATTCTAAATTAAGTTTATAAAAAAATATGATTTTCCTTGGAATAATAAAACGTCTTGAACTGCATTTTGTGAAAAGTCAAGAATACGGTAACAGCTTTGGGTTCTCTTGTTTAACTTCTGCTGGTGTTCTGCGACCCGACAAGAAACACATCTCACATCTTTAAAGTCCTTGCTTTTGGAAGCATGTATGTGATTTTAATATGGCCCGCGTACAGTGCGCTTGCGTCTTTTTGTACAATGTGGCTGTGATTATACTACAGCATAAAAATTCAATTTAGAGAATGTTATCATCACCACTATTTTTTTTTACTTCGTTGGTTTTACAAGTTTATTTTATTTCAAATTGTTCCGAGAACTGCGACTAATTGTGTCGCTGTCATTTTTTCACTCGTTGGATGTAAACATGCTATACCATGTAGATTATCTAGCTTATTCAATCTTTGGACGTTATGCTTGAGCTCTCTAAGCATTCCCTGCCATCATAGAACACTAAAGAAGTGCTTAGTAATTGATTGATTTTGGCAGTAGCCAGCTACTGATCTGAATGCGGCTGCCCGATGATGGATGCTTGTTCCCCTTACGTGGTTGAAGACTTGGAGAGGATTACAATAAAGCCACAGTCTGCTCTCTTATGAATATAATGCTTCCGACCACATCAAAATGGTTTTCCTATTTCGTTTATGAAGTTCTCGATCGTCAAAGCGTGTGCTGCTGCATAACTTGTGAAGAAGCTGGAAAGGAAAAGGAAAAGGTGACATGAGTATGGAAAACCAAATAGCGAAGGCCCACAACTTAGTGGAGTCCATTTATGATAAGACTTTCTGACTCCTAGCACTGCTCAGTCCATGTCATGTTCTAATAATCCTTATTGCTTATGACTAGTGGGTGTGGCCTTAATCACCGTTGTGCTTGCGCCTGGTGGGCTTCTTCTTCTTTTCCCTAGAATTATCATGTTCATGGTGGATCTGATATCCGTCAATCAGGATGGCCTTGCATATATTTTTTTAACCATGTAGTCCCACATGGAAGTTTAATTAGATGACTCATCTTTAATATTAAGTGTGTATGCCATTGTATTGTAAAGTAATTTTAAGAGTATTTTTCAATTTAAAATGTATTAAAATAATACTTTTTTAGCTTTTTACATCAACACATTAAAATTATCCAAAAATACCTAAAATAATATTAAATTAATTTCTTTTAATTCAAAAAACACTTTGATAAGTAGGATATAACACAAAAAACAGACATGGAAGTAATGAGATAGTGTCATAGTGATCATACCTGCTGGGTGCTTTTTGTCAGTGGCAGGCTCTTCTTTGATATTTAGACGATTTAGGATTTCTAGGGCATATGATTTAGATTGTTAAAGTATATGGCATCAGTAAATCAGTAATCATTGTGTTTAAAACACGTTCGGCTTGGATGATACCAGCTGATTTACCAAAAGCCAGTAATCTAATCATGCCAGAATTAAGATCCAGCTATCATCTACCTAGTCCAACAAAACCCTAGCAAATGCTGCACACGTGAGAGGTAGAGCTCAAAGCTTAAATGCACAGTACATTTTTCCGGTCAAACTAAACCGTTTATGATCATGAAGGGCTACCTTCTCACAAACCCATGATTCTTCGTGGAGATGAGATGAAGAAAACTTACATTACGTGGTCCAACCAGTGTTGAACCTGATCAACATGATGACTACGAGAAAAAAAATGAGCATGATGCGTATGGTGATACATATAGATATATATTAGGATCATGCCATGATGGTGGTGGTGGAAGTACAAAAGACTGTAAAGCCTGAGGGAAATTAAAAGGGGAAAAATGGAAGAAAACATGATTGGGAAATGCGAAGGCTATGATTGAGCACACGAGAGAGAGTAGCAGGCTTCAAGCCATTGATCCTGTTGTTCCATATCCTGTGATGAATAATAAAACTCATCATTCTGTAGGTTGGGTAGCTGCATGCCTCGTTTATATTCTCCATAATGAATTCAGTTTTTAATTTACCATCACTATGATTATGTCCATCCAACCCTGGTATGACCAAGGTATGCTCATAGTTCCCATAATTGATGAGGACGAAGACCTGCAATTGTCTAAGAGCAATTCATTGACAAATTTGGATGGCTATGTAGGCACTTTAGCTTGCAAGTGGATCTGGTGAGTTTCCACCAAAAATAAAATTCACAAATCATCTAGCAATTTATAGAAAAGATGACCTCCACAATCTTTGGATGAACAAGAGAAGTTTATAAGAGTGAAGTTGGAACTAATTGGAGATTTTGTCATAAATTGGCCTTCCAAAATAATCATGAACTTGAAGATTGGTGGACTTCCAAGTTCTATTTATTCTAAAATGGATTAGAATAATGACTCCATTGAACTAGCTATTGTTCTTCCTGATGCTCTGCTACCCTTTATTTTTTTCCCCTAGAATGACATGCCAGTTGCCCATACGGCAGTTAGTGCACAAACATTAGTAGAAGTGTTTTCATCAATGTATTAGACTTGGTTTTTCTCTGTGAAATAATCTATTTATCTCAAAAGTTTAAGCGGTTAGATAAGATCTTAAAATATGATTTATATTATACTTTAATATATTTCATCAAATGAAAGTCATTTAACCTTGAAACTTGCACAGGTTCATATTACCCTGTGCTTAATTTTTATCAAATAAATAGGGATGATGATATTCAAACTCATGACTGCTTGATCATCAAGACTCTGATATCATGTCAAAGAATCAATTCAACCCAAAAGTTTAAACTGTTAAGTAAAGTTTCAATATATGATTTATAGTATTCTCTAATATTTTTGATAAGTCAACTCAATGAATCATTAACTTCTTGGTTGGGCTAGGTTTCAAATTAAACAAATGGATCAACCTGTGATTTGATTAGCCCAATTAAAACTTGGTTTGACTTTTTTTTTAAAAATGATGTTGTTTTAATTTTTTTTAAAATGATGTTATTTTAAATTAACACATGTCAATTTAGATTAATTCGCTCAACTTATAATTTAATCTTAAGTCAAATTAGGTTTAATAACTTTGGTTTTAATCTTTGTATTCTTTTTTTTTTATCATACATTAAACATGTGATTGATAATAATGAGAAGTTTTGGACTCTTGTGAACTTTTAAAATTAACCAAATTGCAATCATGAAGTCTCACCCTCCTTGTCATCATACTCTTAAATTGTCATCAGCAAAATGGTCCTCCTGTTCGTTGAGTCCCCAAGAGACTAAAAAGAAATGTAACAATTATTATAAGTGTATCATTACCCTTATCATCATTCGTGTAAAATGCAATTTTTAGGGTATGTTGTCCGTTCCTTTCCCAGCATAATACAGCATCCCAGGAAGAGGAGAGGGACATGGGATGATGGTGTTATAATTTTGATGATTATAATAATGAAAGAAAGCATGACAAAGTCTTAATAATGATGTCTGAAAGCGAACAAAGATCCTTCCATTTCCAGGGTTGCATGCTAAGGTGTCTTTCTGGTTCTCATCTTGGTAATCATAAAATAACAATCATTTGCTTAACCTAATGCTTTTTTAGCTTAGGTTTAGGCAAAGTCTGCTATCATCTTAGTCTTATTGTGCCGCGACTCCATGATGATGCTTTAATTTCTTTTGACCTTTATAAATGGTTGATCGATTCAAACTTTAGTCAAAGATATCTTAACTGTAAATTTTATAATTCTATTTCCTGTTTTTTTTTTTTAATTATTGCTACACCCTTGCACCAGGGTTTTATGTTCTTCTAAAACGGTTTAATATTGCTTGTCGTGGACCTATTAAGTAAAATTCATTTATTTTAAAATTTGTATAAATTCATAATTATTTTATATTTAATTTTTAAAATATTGATAAGAGAATAATAAATGTGGTGAGACTTAAATTCATGACCATTAAAACTCTGATAAGATATATTATACACTAAAATTAACTAAAAAATTATGAAATTTGGACTAAAAAAATTATAGATCAAATTTAATAAAATTTAGACTTGAATCAATAACAGGTCATCTCAAACAATTAATAACATATTAAAGAAGTGGACTTGAGCAGTTTCAAGCAAATGATAGTGACATAAATGATAAAAAAAAATGTATAAAGAGTTTATATATTGCAAAATCCTTAAAATAAAGAATGGAATAGGATGAATGAGTGATTACTAAAAGTTACATTAAACTTCTCTATTTTAAAAAGAATGTAAGGTGAAAGAATACAAGAATAACAAATTCAATAAGTTTGTAGGATCTTCAAAACTTATTTATCAGTAAACTTGTAATTTCTGTAATATCTTATGAATGATTTTATATAATTATCTAATATAAATATATAATTATCAATTAATAAAGTAATAATAATTTGATAAATTAATTAATATTAACACTCATCATGCATTGGACTCCTTAAAGAAACAAATCAAATAATTTTTCTTTTAATAAGCTACATTGTTTAAACTCTATCTTGGTACATAATTGTGAGTTTGTGTATATAATTTTGAGTTTGTGTATATTCTACAATTTTAATATAAACAATATACATGGTATCATTTGGAATTTTTAATGGAAATTTATTTAGTCAAATTATTTAAAAACTATTCTTTATACAAAAGGATTGGGGATTGAAAAAAAAAAGATTCAATACTAAGAAAGGGTTTAGAAACGCGGGTCAATCTATGTTTTTAAAAAATTCAATTTTATTTTTGTTAAAAATTAATTATTTATATATTTTGAATCGTTTTAATACGTTGATTTTAAAAATAATTTTTTAAAAATAAAATAAATATTTTTTATATATATTTTAAAACAAAAAATACTTTTTAAAAAAATTACAACCACACTTTCAAACTATAAAATTTCAAGAGAGCCATCTTGAAACATCGATGTAATAATAACCTTAAATAGACAAGCGGAATCCATCCTAAACCTTACTTAGACTACTAAATCGAAAATAACCAAATATAGAATAAGTTATGACAAAAAAAAAAAAGAAATTAATTGATAGTAGAAGTGCAGATCACTCCACCTGTCCCATCTTATACCTAATCAAATAGAAAAAATGAAGTATTTTAACCCAGAATAGAAATTTTAATAAAGTATGAACACCAATTTTATTTTATTTTTTTTCGTTATCGAAGCTGTTAATAGCCTAGTTGGTGTGTTTTGAAGTAACAATATCAGATTAATTACTCAGGTTAAAGAATATTATTTTTAATTAAAGATTTAGGTATTCATTTACTGAAAGAGATAAATTGAGTACAATTTTTTTTAATATTTACTTGCTAAAAGTTCCGTTACACTAAACTCTTCTATTTATTGAAATATTTACTTATAAACTAACCTCATGGTAATTAAAGTCAACTATTTTTTAGCCCTTTTCTCCATTTTCATAAAGAACTCGCCCCTTTCTTCTTCTTTTTCTTTTTTCAAATTCACCTTCTATTTTTTTTATGAAATCAGAAAGAAGAAATGGTCATTCCGACTTGCATAAAAAGGAACGAAAGACTACGCAACCCCTCACAAATACAAGGCTGATAAAGGAGGTGCAGAGAAATCATCATTGCAAAACTTGACTGCCCTGACATTATAGATGTTTCAATGGCTCCTACTCCTATGTCGTATACTTCCATCGCCGCTAGGACCATCACCGGCAATTAAGGGACCCCTTTTATGCCTTTTTATTCCTTGGTATCTCCGCCCTAACATGGCAGGTCCTCCGAAATCTTCCGCCCTGCTCTCAGTCAGAATCTGCAAATATTACGAACATTAATAACGTTGTTTCATCGGTCAAAGTTACGGAATCATGCGGGTCTTTTGCCAAACTACTCTTTGACAAAACCTTTCAGGATATAAATACAGTTTGTTTTTATATTTTAAAATTATTTTTATTTTTTAAAAATTATTTTTTATATATTATTAAATTGATTTAATGAGTTGGTATCAAAATTAATTTTTAAAAATAATAAAAATATTATTTTAATATACTAGCAAAAAATACTTTGAAAAATAATTACGACTACACTTTTAAACACCTTATAATATAAAATAGAAAGATTTTAATGAAATAACTTTTATTAATAAATTGCTACTAAAAATAGCAATTATATTAAATAACAGCTAATAATAATAATAGTGGTTATATTACAAAACAGTATTATTTTTAATAGAAGTTGTGTTCTATTTCCTTCTAATGATCCATGCCTGAAAGGATTTGGTGTTGGTGGAGTGATAACACTGAAAGAACCATCTGTGACTTTGGTACCAATTTCTTTAAGTGCTTTCACTCTATAAGCCAAGGTGTAGCATTTTCTGTAGGGTTTTTTTTTTTAATCAATTCATCAAAACAAAGGCACCGAAACCAGCCACTATTCATAGGCACTCCGCAGATAAACCACAACATCAAATCAATGTTGCATCATATCATCTATAATTGTCGGGTTCTGATCCATTTTTGGAGCAATTAAAGCTTCCAAAACATGTTAGATGAGAGGAACATCTTTCAAGCCTTTACTTTTCATTCAAAAGATGTCCAGGTTAAGCCTGAGGGTGGTTCAACAACGAGATGTGTAAAGATTGTTACCTATTTTAATGCAGTGATTAAGACTCCTTTTATTGAGAATATTTTTTTTCTTTACTTTGGATATGAAACTACTATTATTTGTATGTGTGGCCTTTATTAGTTTAGGTTCACAAGTAGGGGACTGCTGTTGGGAGGTCTCTGGACCCGGCAAAGTTTATCTGCTACAATGAGTTGACAGCATAATTGGATCAGATTTTTGAGTTAAATGGTGAAAGAGTTGCTCCTATCAAAGATTGGCTGATTGTTTTTACTGACGATGAGGGTGATATGATGCTTGTAGGAGATGATCCCAGGCTGTAAGAACTCAAACTTGGGTCTTATTTTTTTTGTTTGAACACGAATTGATCAACAAATCTCATTCAATATCTTCGTCCTTGAATGATATAAGACTTCGGTACCAATTGCTTTGATCTGTCCTTGAATGATATAAGCCAAGCTGTAGTATTTTTTTTTTAAATTAAAACTGTTATTTAAAATAATAATTTTAATTAAAACTATTATTCAGAATAGTGGTTATATTAAAATCATGACTTTAAATAATAATTTTATTTAAAAATGTGATTCGTTATTAATTCATGAATGACCTACTTTCACCCACATTGGAAGTCCCAGTTAATTAAATTTTTATAATGACTATCGTTTCTCTTGAGTTGTTTAAAGAACAAAATTAAATAGACTTCATAAAAAAAAGGATCATGCATCCAATCCAGGCCATGCAATGCAATGTAATGTGGACATGATGCGTGTCAATGAAATCCTTATTTTTTATGCTAACTATTAAAAGAAATTAACCATAATATTTCTCATTATCAATTGTTTTTTTCTCTTAATTGTAAAAATGATATTTGAACTTAAAATCTTTTTGAAAAAGCCATCAACTACAAACCTATTGAATTCATTACCAAATGATGTATAAGGTTTTTGATGATTGGATGGCGGGTTTAAACATATGTTCTTGCTATTTTATTCGTTCTCTATAGCTAAGGAAGATGGTAACTTGGTGTAGAAAGTATAATACTTATAAAACAGTTTTTTTTTGGTTATTTGACAAGTCTTGGATTTTTAAGTCAATATTTTTATAGGAAGAGTGCAATAAATATTAAAAAAAATATATTAAATTCAAAAAACAAGGTTGTTTGTTCTTATTTTTGTATGTAAGAAATGCTCTAATTAATTAAATAGTTTTATGCGTATATGTTAAGAATAAAAAAATTATAATCACCTTACTTGGATGATTCAAGGAATATTTATGTTCCTGAATCTTGTCTTTTTGTTTGAATAAGAGAGATGACAAAGTCATTTTATTCTTGTAACATTAATGAGAAATAAATATCTCTTACATATGCATTAATGAGAGAGATATATACCTTGTACAAATATTAATGAGGACTCTTGAATCTTGTCCTTTTGCTTGAATGAAAGGGATGAAAAGTCATTTCATCCTTGCAATATTAATGAAAGACAAATATCTCTTATATATGCATTAATGAGAGAGATATATAACTTGCACAAATATTAATGAGGAACAAATATCATTAACACATATATTAATAGAAGACAAATATCTTCTACACATATATTAATAAGATGAAAATGTGGTAGGTCATAAGAGACTCTTATACACCTAGTGATGTAGATAGACTACAAACTTGCGAAGTAAGTCTTTACTTTGTATGAAATAAGTAAAAGAATACCGAACTTTCTAAGAATGAGATGCACATAGTCCATTGGCGCTTTGGATACAAGTTAAAAAGCCTAGGTCAGACAATGCCCCACTCTAGGCTTAGGTCGCGCGATAGGGTCTAAGGGCGCCAAATGTGGGCTTGGTGCTAGGCCTAAACCCATGAACAGGGCCAAAAATTCTTTAAGATGCACGCCCAACATTGGGTCCATATTATGAGCCTGGACCTAGACCTATTTTCAGACCTTTCTAGGGTCTGGGTTATCATTAAAATAGGCTTGAGCCAACAAAAGGTTATTTGAAAAAATACTAATAAATCTTGGTTCATCACCAAATATTATGTAGTACTTTAGGAAAATAAGCTAATATAACACATATGATGTTTATATTTTTTTTTTGTTTTATTTTCATATTTTTCTTAAGTCTTTCAAATATTTTTTTGATAGGTGGTGGTTAATTGTCTATAAAGTCTATATAGTGGGGGTGAGTTTTTGGATGGACATGTAATTTTTCTTAGTGATAGCATGTTTAACATTATTCCTAATAAATTGTGGTGATGTGACCTTATGTATCATGCTAATAGTGATTGTAAGCAGTGTGTGGGGTTGAGAGTGGTGGAAGATGGCAATGTGAGATGTTGAAATTTCATGATATATTAAATGTGTATGTGGCAATAACATGAAAATTATGTTAGGTGTGGGTTTAATCAAGTTGTTATATGTTTTAGGCATTACCCTCTAGTTGGTAGAGGTCATTGTCTGTTTAGAGTGGAATTTTTTTTTTTAAAAAAAAAAAGCTACTCTTGATATCCTGGTTGAATATTAAAGCTTGGGATTGAAAATATTGGAGTGATTGTGGTGATTTTCGTTGAATATAGATTATTAATGTATAGCAGCATGGATATCACAAGTAGAGGAAGGAGCAACAGTAAAGGATATGGTGAGCTGAGAGAGCGGTGATAGAACTAGCTTTCATTAAGGTTTCAAGTTTCCTTTATTTTGCCTTTTTTTACTTCATATGAAGTCTAAAGCTCTCTATCTATTTTGGTAACTCATGAGTGATATAGTTATAGGAGTGGTATAATGGGCACTCCATCTGTTATGATTGATGGTGATGGAAGTAAAGATTTTCATCTTTGTTAGGTATGTTATTGCACTAAAGTTTTGTCTTTTATTATAAAAAAAATACTTAGATTTTATCTTTTATGTGTCATTAGCTATTTGACCTGTACCTTATCGCATGTCATAATTTTCTTTAAAAAATTCATAAGTAGATTTTTTTCAACGTGTTTTTTATATAAAAGAATTCTAAGTGTAAATTTAAAAGCTTATGCAAAAATCTAATTTAATAAAATGATATTCTTCTGTATAAATAAATAAATAAATAAAATCATTAATGGTAACTAAAAGTAAAATTGAAAAAAAATCAAAAGATAGATGTAAATTAAGATATTTGTTATTGTAACATAGAACATTTACCCAGTTGTGTTAACTAAACTTATTTACTAAAATTAATTTTTTATTCAATCAAATAAAAATAAAAATAAACACACAAATGAAACTAGTTTAATAAAATAAAAGAGAAAAAGAATATTATGTGAGGCTCAATGTATAAGAAATATTACCTAAAAATAAATATTTTTTATTTTAAAAAATAAAGTTTATCAATATAAAACATAAAAAATTATAGATGAATAAGAATAATATTTTTGAAAATCAAATAGATACAAAATTGTTTTAAAAAAACCTTTATTAAAAAAAGCTAAATAAACAAAATGAAAAATCATAGAGGAGAGATTGTAATTGAAATATAAATTAAAAAAATTATTTAAAAAGTATCAGTTAAAATAAAAACCAAAATTACAATAAAAAAATATAATAAAAAAAACAATGATACACAAACGCTTTTAAAAGAAATAAAAAAAAAAAACAAACAACATAGGTTACAAGCTCAATTGAATTTAAAAATTTAGTTATATTTAATTAGATGATGATAAAATAGGCAATGATAGCAAACGGATAAAAGTTTTATAAAAAGGGATCATGATAACATGAAAAAAAAAGTTGAAAGTATGAAATTTGATAAATAAATAAAAAAAACAAAAAAAACACTCTAGTTAACTTGAGTTAGCGTGAGAGATATGTAATCTGGGTAATAAGGGGCAAACCAACCCTGATTAATTTTCAAAACTCATGGTCTAAGTCACAAAACCAAAATAACAAGATTAAAAAATTGAAAAAAATCACAAAGCCAATCTTTTAAAAAAAAAAATGTTTAAAGATGAAATAAAAAAAATAAAACGTAAAAAAAAAGATATCGATTCATGTTAACTTTTTAAACCCATTTTATTATACCAAAATAATTCATAAAGGAGTTGATGAGATAGGATGCGCTCTAACCAACAATGCGCTCAATTTATGTTGTGGTAGACTTTAGAATGCTAAGGAGGCTTAACATCTCAAAAACAGCCCTTAGCGAAAGATGAAATTGCTTGTCATGAATGGGAACACGTGGTTAGGAAGGTAAGTATATCCATGAGCGACCCAGGCTCTCCAACAAGTGTTATAGACGCGTTTAAGAGCTAGGAAAATTTTAGTGTTGATTTATTTACGGGTGTTATAGGTCTGTCTTCAAGTTGGGGTGATGTAAACTTATCCACGAACTGAGATGATTTTTAGAACTAGTTAAATTATATTTTTTTAATGTTATAAAAAATCATGAATTTAGTTTAAATTTAATAAAATATTATATAAATTTTCATTGTGGTTAATTATAAATTGTTAATTGTTAATTTTGCGTAAAGTGTGTTTATTTTTTTTTAATTATGTTGAGGAATGAATTGTATATTATGTTTTTAAATTGTGAATAGTAAGTTTTTATATCTTTAATATTTTTCTAAATATTTTTAAATTATATAATTTTTTAAAAAATATCTTTTGTTACTATGAAAAAACGAAAAGACTCAAAAGCCAAGGCGGAGAAGAAGAACCCCACGCACAATTACAATCACTTCACAATAATTTCAGTATGAGCTGCTATTCAAAATGAAGGACCCCACAACATGGACAGGAGTCTACCGATAACAATAAAAACAAAACGAAACGAAAAGCCCTGATAAGATCCGATGTGCGAATGATTGCTGCTGTGAAGATTGTCTCCTTAAGACGACGCACTGTGTCCCCATCAAATTTGGACCTCCCAACACCCTCCATTATCCACCATGATTGGTCCTCCCTCCTCCTCCCTCCTCCTCCTCCACCTCCTCCCTCTCTCTCGTGACATTAATTTGTCTCACCACAACCCATTCTTCATCATTACTCCGCTCACACTTTACTCACGTGACTTTCATTCCCTGTCATTACATTCTCACGTAAGTTAGCAAGCATGGTGTACATGTCAGTTGTTACACATATTGGTGTAATAAATGTTGACACCTAACAAAAACTAATGATGATGATGATTTAAATGTAATATAAGTAATTTTTAAAAAAATTAATTTCAATTCAAGGTCCAATTTATTTTATAGAGGTTTTAATTTTATTAATAGTCCTATTGACAATGGCGGATTTAAGGGGGCTAGCAACGGCAGGGTCCCTTTGCAAGATTTTTTTTTCCAGCCCCCTTTCAATAAATTAGGTTTTTAATCTTAAAAATAGAAAATTATAAATTTTGGCCCTCTTAATTTTTTTTCTCTAATTTGGTCCTCCCGAACTAAAATTCCTAGCTTCATCGTTGCCTATAATGTTTCAATTATAAATAAAAACTAAAAAAAATGAGAAATTCACAGTTCTCCTAAACATAATGCACCGTGGATGGGAACAATTAATTCCTCATCTCTTTTTTACCCATACAAAAAAAAAACTTGCCTTGAGGATGAGGGCATAGATTATCTTTTTAATGGGAGTATTTTGATAATTTTAAATTGATCAAGGTAAGACAGGATTTGCCTTTAAAATGGCACTACAAATAATCATAAATACCCTTTACGTTAGTGCATTTTTTGGTGTTATTTAAGGATAGATTTATATTTTTACTTATAGAATGCACTGTAAAGTTACCAATCTAGCTTTATAAACAAAAAAACACTTTGGTTGGCTAGGAGGGGTGCTTGCATCTTATCATTTGTATTTGTATAGTAAAAATACTTCATTGCTTTTGGGTTTTAGTTTTTTATGCCTTAGATTTGAAGGTATTTTTGTTATTGTACTATTTTATTTTTTTTTGTTATTGGGTAAAGTGAGCGTTAACTTTGTCTTTTAACAAATTAAAGGGATTTAAAAAATATTGGCGCGTGTTGGCACGTGTCAATGCGTCACCGCTCTGTTGTCTTTGCACGACGCATGCGGTTGATTCCGATAACTAAAAAACGAAGCTCCTTCATGTTGAAATGGTGCGTGTAGAAAACGGAGCTCCAGTCCGGCTTCGACGTACATTTCTTTTGTTTCCTCTCTCTCCCTCAATTCTTGTGCCCTGCCCTGCATCCTTTTGCAATTGAATTTAAACTAACTTAACAAGCTTTTTTGGTTGTGCGTGATGTCCACATTCGAGTAGCGATGGGTCTCTAACGAAATCGCCCTGTAGCGTAGCGCGGTTTCCCAGTCTAGTCACAATCCATTACTTCTTTCATTAGAAAATTGTTACTCAGACTAATAAAATAAAAAAAATATTATTCCTAAATTTTGAAAATTTAATTAAATACAACTATTTTTTAAATAATTCAATAAGATCAAAATAGCCACATCGTATCATGTACAGAATTTATAACTCTTTTAGAATAATTTATTAAGATTAAATATTTTACAAAGATCCAAATAATATAATATACATCATTTATTATTTTAAAATATAAAAAACAAAATTAGAGTTATCATTTTATGTGCATTAAAAGTAAATAAATTAGAAAAACTAAAAAAAGACTAGAACCTTAATCTATGGTTAATACTCTCTCTTTTCGTTTGATTTTCATTTTGATGCATATTCTATTAACTTCTTAATTATTTATCCTTATGATTTTAAATATAAATGAATGCGTGGCACCATCTGTATTTTCAATTGGAAGCTGTGGCTGGAAGATTTAATTTCATCCATTATTTTAATAGGTATCTATTTAATTAAATTTTTAAAGTTTAGGGACTGAAAATACTTTGTTGTATTTGTTTAGGTAAATATTTTTAAAGGATGAAGTAAATTGATTCATAGTTTAAACATGGATAAAATCGAAATCTCTGAGAGAAAAACCGTTGGAGGTGAATTAAAACCAACTCTTTTAAGAAGAGGAAGGTGGAAAAACTGTATGCAGGAGAACCGTGTCTGTAATTAATTTGATCAAATATAATTCATGTTGTACTTTCCCAGTTGATTGTCACAAATTTATTTTGTTTTGATGTGGCAATGGTAATTATAAGTTTGTTTGAACACCACAGCAGAATTAGAGCCTGTTTGGCTACGCGTTAGAAGTTGCGTTTTTTTAAAAACGCAAGAAGCAAACGTTTGGTTAACAAAAAAAAACTGCTTACTATGCATGGTCCCACAGCCAAATTGCGTGCGAAACGCAGGAAAATGAAAAGCATAAAAAAGATGCTTTCGGGGAATTCAACCATGATACACTGTTCATTGAAAGTGTATCATGCCACCTCCACTGTTCACTGAACAGTGGAGGCATGTGTCCATTGTTCAGTGAGCAGGGAGGCATACTCCACTGTTCACTGAACAGTGGAGTATGTGAACAGTGCAAGAATTGCACTGTTCACGTGATTTTTTTTTTCAGTGTGTTAATATTTTTAATATTTTTTTAAAAAAAACACTAGTATAAAGTGAATTAAATTCACTCGCACTGTAATATCAATTTTATACCTGATAATATTTTATCTACGCTCAAAAAATTATGAAAATTATAGTTCTTATCGGATGAATTTTGTATGTAATGAAATTATAAATGGTTTAATGGAATAATAAAAAGTATTTTTTATAAAGTATTTTTTATTTCATGATGTAATAGGAGTAATTAATTCTACAATATTTAAATTTAAAACCATTAATATTAATATATATTTTTAAATTATTTTATAACCTCAATTTCAAAAGCATTCTTAACCAAACACATTAAACTACTTTTTCTTCAACCTCAATTTCAAACACAGTTTTAACCAAACACTTATTTTTTCAAACAAACCTCAACTAAAAATACTTTTTATAAAACAACTTTTTTCAAACCACAACCACAACAGCTACCGCAATACCAAACACACTTTTAATCCAGAGCACTGAATGATGTTCAATCAAGCTTCATGTCTTGGTGACAATGGCTATTTGACCGACCCAAGGGAGACTTTGCAGTCCAATACACATGGAACTAAGGTGAGCAATCGGTGGTTATAGATATGTTGTAAAGGTTAAAGCATCCATGCCCACGAGGGAGACATTTCCCTTAAACAAGTCTCACTTCCTCGTGGCTACTAGCTAGGGTTCAATTAAGGTGTGTGTTTGGTATTACGGTAGCTGTTGTGGTTGTGATTTGAAAAAAGTTGTTTTATAAAAAGTATTTTTAATTGAGGTTGGTTTGAAAAAATAGGTGTTTGGTTAAAACTGTGGTTGAAATTGAGGTTGAAATAGTTTAATATGTTTGGTTAAGAATGCTTTTGAAATTAAGTTTATAAAATAATTTAAAAATATATATTAATATTGATGGTTTTACATTTAAATATTATAGAATTAATTATTCCTATTACATCATGAAATAAATAATACTTTATATAAAATATTTTTTATTATTCTATTAAATAATTTATAATTCCATTACGTACAAAATTCATTCGATAAGAACTATAGTTTTTATACGTGTATTAAAATTAGATAAAATATTATCAGGTATAAAATTGATATTACAGTGCGAGTAAATTTAATTCACTTTACACTAATTTTTTGAAAAAAAAATATTGTTAACATCATAGTGCAAGTGAATTTAATTTAATCTAAACTAGTTTTTTAAAAAAAAAATATTAAAAAACTTAACACACTTGAAATGAAGAAAAAAAAATTGTACACATGAACAGTGCAAGTGAATTGCACTGTTCACGTGAACAGTGCAATTCACGAACAGTGCAGTGAATTGCTGTTAATTGCACTATATAGTACAGTGCAATTAGCATGCACAGTAAACACAAAGCAGCAAAATGCTGCTTCTTCTTTTCTGCGTCACAGACGCAAAAAACATGTGGGGTCCATACACAGTAAACTGTGTATGGATTGTTACCAAATGGCTGCAGACTGCGTTTTAATTAAAATATAGCTGCAGCCGCGTAAACAAACGGACCCTAAATATTACAGCAAAGTGCTCGATTAGGGGCGATAAGTTTGAGAAATTTCCTCGATCACGACTCGTGGGAGGGTTAAGAATTGTTATTATATGCAGACATACATGAAAAAAATGAAAATTAAACCAAGAGAACGGCCTCCCCAAGTATGGCCACTTTCAAGGAAAAGGACCCCAAAAATCTTGTGGTAGAGAGGGTATGGATTACCAAAATTTGCATAATCTTCACAAGAAATGATTATAATATTCCTTGATATAATTCAAAAGTTGGTCATTGACTTACTTCTACATAGATAATATCCAACTCATTCGATAAATAATGTTTCAAGAAACTATTTTCTTGGAATCCAGTAGTGCTTGTAAATAGGGATATATTAGTGGGGGGACATGATCGATTGTGTTGCTACTTAATTCCATTGTTGGATATGGTTTTTTAGCCTATCGATCTAGCTAGCAAGTTATATACAACACAACAATAAAATTGATGGCGACCTCTGCATTTTTCTACCCCGTTGCTATACATGATTGGGAGTATAAAATGATTCGAGTTTAAAGATACTATAATATCATGATGCTAGATGCCCATTAAGCTTCACTATCATCTCCGCTCGTGTTCCTAGAATATGTGCAAGGAGAATCTACAATTAACAATGCTATTAGATGTTCTTAATTCCATATTTTAGTTCAGATTCAGGAGTTCCTCGAGTGATTAACCTAGCTACCAAATTGGCAATGCATAGATTAGATAAAATATAAAAACTTGTTTGTACACGCGTCGGCGCATAGAGTATTGAATCAAGATAAATTAAATTAAATAAACGAATACTAAAAATTATACCCACGTATAGGGCTAAGTAATAGTACTAGATAACTAGCTCGTGTTATACTATGAGTCGGGCCAAAAAAAATTTAAAGTAAAAAAAGAAAGTTCAGACCATCATGATAAACTCTTTAATAATGTCATTAAACTCGGCTTAGGGACTAACCTTCAAATTACTTTTTCAAAATTATTAGACTAGTGATATATATATATATATATATATATATATATATATATATATATATATATATATATATTCAGACCATCATGATAAACTCCTTAATAATGTCATTAAACTCGGCTTAGGGACTAACCTTCAAACTACTTTTTAGAAGAGTTTGAAGGTTAGTCCCTAAGCCGAGTTTAATGACATTATTAAGGAGTTTATCATGATGGTCTGAATATATATATATATATATATATATATATATATATATTGCTTAGTTTGTCATAATATATTAAGGCATGTTGAACCAAAAAGTAGTCTCAGAAAACATTAACGTTCATACAGGTTTAAATCTATAAGTATGCAACAACAAAAAAAAAATTTATGTCAAACATGCTTTCATACAAATATAAAAATAAATTTCTAACATACATACTAAACATATATTCAAACTTGCAATTAATATCAAATCAAAGTCTTAACATGCATGTTAATAATATAAAATATCCATGTTTAAATTAAAACAAAGAATGATACTTACTCGTTGAAGTACTTTAAACTAATGCAATATTTTTTTATTATGAAGGATGAATCATTTGTCTTTAAAGCGTTATTGCTCCTCATTTGGATCAACTAGGATTTTTGTAATATGTTTCTTAAGATTTCAAAAAAAAAAATTAGTTTCGATTTACACTTTTAAACAATATCTTTGAACCAAAGTAAATGGACTCAATAATATCTTCATAAAGTGAACATATATAAGTTCAAGATTTGTGAGAGAAATAAAATTTTAAAATGAGAAAGCCACTAAAAATGAGGTGAGTAAGAGTATGTGAAATATGAAAAAAACTTTGTGTGAAACTCTATATTAACAATTTTTTTTATAGTAGATTGTGGAAGCTAAAAGTTAAAGAATTGATTTTGGTAACAACCAGAACTAATTTATCAACTTTGATTAGCCATTATAAATCCAGAATTAAATTAGAATGTTTTGGCAATAAATATGAAGTTTTTAAGTAGAGAAAAACTATTCATGTTTGTAGAAAATGCATATGGAAAAGACTGCCCGGGTTCTTATATTCATGGGCTAAGCTGAATAAAACATGTGTTGACAAAAATAATTCTTCACATGCTAAAGAATTTAAAACCCAACACCAAGCCCAAAATTATAATAATAGGTTGGCCAAAAAATAATTTTACAATAAACTCAAACTCAAGTTTAGGCTCAGCTTGAAGCCCGAGCATGAGATAAACGGGTACAAATATGTGTGTGTGTGTGTGTGTGTGATTTTAAGACCAAATCTCACTTTGCTTAGAACCTTTTCTCTTTAAAAGTTTGGGTGCTTTTTAGGCTAAATTCTAACTTCTCAACTTTCAACTTTATAAATATCAAGTGTGTGTGTGTGTGTGAGAGAGAGAGAGATAGAGTTCTTTTAGACTGTTTTAAGTTTTATCAAAATATGCTGACCAAGGGTTCTTTGAGATTAGTTTCTTATTCATCCATAATTTATTTAATATATGTTAATGTTCTATGTTCAAGAGCTTATGTTTGAGATTAAATCTTAATCAAGTTTTAACCTTAAAAGTGAATGGACTTGACTTTTAATGTGGCCTCAAATGCACTCATTAACCATATTCTTAAATAAAATTTCCAACACAAATCTTGTGATCTGACTCTTTACCTAGCTCAAGCTTCAAATAAAACTGTGTGGGAGTTGTCTTGATATGACCTGGTCAACTTAGTGGGTCTAAAAGTAACTTAAAGAACTATTGAAAATATGGTTTAACTTTAAAAAAATCAAGATGAACTTTTTTTAAAAAAAATAAGATGGTGACATATTAGATTGACCCGAATCATGGATTCCAATATGTTTAATGACACTGGTTTTTTTAAAATCTTTTTATTTAATTATATTATAAAAATAGATACTTGAGAAATCAAGAATCAATCCAATATCAAAATGTTTGTTTAAAACTGTGATAACTTTTTTAAAAAAATCAATACAAATTATAAAATCCAATTCTTAACACAATTTTTTTTTAAAAAAAATTGAGAAACAAAAATATGTTATTTATGATTTATAAAATAAATTAAAAAATGTATATGAACTATTAAATAAAAAGGAGTTACTGACACTAATTAAATATTAAAGTGGAAAGCTAATATTTATAGTATAATTAATAATTACGCTTGCAAATGTTTTCAGCCGACTTTATTTTTTTATTTTTAATGTTTTCATTCATTTTAGTTTATACATTAGCTAAATATTGTTGCTAATAACAAATGATTTTTGTTTCCATAAGAACTTTATACAAACATAGTTAATTCATATAAAATATAAGAGGAAAAAAATTCAATACAAATCAACTAGCTTCTTCGTAATATCTTGTAACATAAAATAAATATAAAAATCAATTACTATTTAAAAGTCAAAGTCAAAGCTAATTCATTGGAAACAAATAAAGAAAAAGGATAAAAAGAAGCTAAGAGTTGATGGGCTAGGTCCACATGTCTGATATTAAATAAAAAGCTCAGGGGCTCTAACATCTAAAATCCTAAGCTCATGCCTCTCTCTTTTTTTTTTAGAGCAGACAACATGCTATTAGATCCTTTTTTTCTTATTCACCAGGTGATAGGTTGCCTGTAATTGCAAGTGACCTGTCGTTAATTGCCTTGAATCTAACCACTACTATGGTGGTTGGGTTGGCTAAAAAATCTATTTTTTTATTTATTTTCATCTAAAAATACCTTAAAAACCATAAAACACCTACTAACCTTAAACAACCTAAGATCACTCAAAAAAATAAAAATCAACCAAATAAAAAAATCCAAAAGGATTCTGATCTACTTTTTTCATGTATGTTTATAAAAAAAAAAATCACCAACAAACTATTCTTGTTGAATAGAACTTGTTGACACAAAGAACGACGAGTTTCATCGCTAAACAGTGATCATTCATCAACTTTCTGTTTTCTTTACTATTTTTAGGTAGGGGTGTTCACGGTTCGGTTCGGTTCGGTTCGGTTTAGACCTAAAAAACCAACCAAACCGAATTACAGTATTAAGCGAACCGGACCGGAAACCGGTTCAAACCGAACTGGTCCGGTTCGGTTAAATCCGGTTTTTTTAGGAAAAAACCGGGAAACCTAATCCCATCATATATGAGTTTTTTTTGTTAAATTGACTTAGCCTTTCATTAAATTAAGCTGTAAAATTTAAAGCAAACTGATGTTCAGCTTTTAAAAATTTACAATGTTCAGCTGAAGAAACCAATCAAGCAGAGAGCAAACCACAGCTAAAGAACTCTCTCATAGATACCACAGAAACAAACCAAGAACCCCAGAAAAGCCTGCATAGTCCACACCAGTAACGTAAATAACAGAATCAAAGCCCACACCAGTAACATAATCAAAGCACACAGAAATGAGAAAACACTGAATTTATTATCAAGAATGGATAACCATAAAATCCCAAATTAACTTGAATGAAACAAGATTTTAACAAGATAACACAGAAATGAGAAAACAAGATTTTAACATAATCGAAGCATAAAAGTTTGAAACAGATGTTACAAGAACACAAAGGCCCGAATTAGCATAGGGATAAACTTTACTTTGCCGTTTTTTCTCTAATAAAGGAGCCCTCTCCTTCTGCTACAAGTATAGAGGAGGAGGATCGCGACGCCTTGCGTAGAAGTAAAGAGAGAAGCCAAGGAGATGAAGATGTGAGCTTTTGTTCGGCTAGAGAAGAGTCAGATGCAAGAGGCAAAGTGGATGAAAAGGAAAGGAAGAAGAGAAAAATTGTCTCTGGTCTAGGCGGCGGCTTTGTGTTACGTTATTAGGGTTAGGTTAGAGAAGGAGATGCAGGAGGTAGAGTGGATGAAAGGGAAAGAAGGAACAGAAAAATTATCTCTGGCGGCTTTGTGTTAAGTTATTAGGCTTAGGCTTTGTGCAGTATTTATACCTCCTTTATTTTATTATTGTTTCGGTTCACCGGTTTTGGTTTTAAAATCGAAACCGAACCGAACCGGAAAGATTTCTAGTTTTAGTAATCGGTTTAATCGGTTTTTCATCTCGGTTCGGTTTTCTCGGTTAATTTTCCATCGGTTTTCTCGGTTTTTTTGGTTACTCGGTTTTTTTGAACACCCCTATTTTTAGGCGACTTTCCCTCTAACTTCTCAAACATAGGGACTCAAATGTTAAGAAAATAAACTTTTAGACCGAAATTAAAATATAAAAACTAAAGGGACAATATAGTAAGAAAAAAGAAAGTAGGTGGGCTAAACATATCTTTTTCTAGTGAGTTTGGAATTAGCCATGTGATTTCTTATTGTTTTACACTTTGGCCCTTTTGGAGACAACTGGTCATTGGGACTTGGAGATAAGCAATCATGGGGATCAGGAGACAAGTGATCATATAGATCTAAAGTCAAGAGGTCACAAGGACCTGGAATCAAGCGATCGCGAGGACCTAGATATAACCGGTGACGGAGACCTGTGGACGAGTGATCTCAACAACAATAGAGATTTTTCATAGAGATACGTTTTGAGACTTCAAGATTTTATGTGGAGATATAAAGATTTTTTACGAAGATATGTTTGGAGTCATTTGAGATATGAAGAAGAATCACTACTTTTATTTGAAAAATTAAAAGACAGAGATACAATATATGGGATAATTCAGAGATTATCTTATCTCAGCAAGCTCTTCAAGTGTGTAGACTTCTTTCATTTCTTGCTCTGATTTTATCTCTTTTCTCACGAGTTGCTGAAAATAACCTCTTGCAATCAATCTTTTTATCTTTTTTTTAAAGGCGTGACATTCATTGGTTTGCATAAAGATTTCCCCTTCAATAATAATTAGCAATTTATTTCGTAATCATGAGCGCAAAAAATATTAATTGATCATCGATATAAGCTTTGATGTTTTTTTTTTTTTTGAGAGATTTTGAAGGACTAAGATGAAAGTGATGTGACGGATTTATAAAAATAAATAAATTTTATTTTATTTTTTAAAAATTTATAATTTTTATTTTTTAAAAATTTTTAAATTTTATTTATTTATTTATTTATTAAATTTAAATAAAAAACCACAATTAAATTTAATTACAATATAAAATTGATTTCACACATAGAATGAAAGCATGCAAAAGTCCAAAGGCTACACAAATAACGTACGGTAGTGTTAGTTGCAAGTCTTTTTAACGCTATAGTAATAGTACCATGTAATGCATGCCACATGTTGCAAGTCTTTGCTGTCCGAGTCATGTCCTAGAAATAATTAAATCAACTAGATTTTATAAATCACGAGGGCAAATACATCCAGGCCGATGGCTTTCTCCAGCCATATAGAAACCTTATCATTGTCAAAATGGTTGATCTTGAATTAGATTAGCGAGAGATAGACGTTAGAGTGGCCAAGGCTCATTTCTTATCTTGTCGTCATAGTTGTTGTTTTTAAATAATATTTTTATATTTTTAAAATTTATTTTTAATTTCAGCATATGAAGATAATCTCAAAATTAAAAAAAAATCAGAATATTTTGTAAAATACAAAAACAAAATACCTTGCCGTGCTAGTAGTTGGGGGTGGGTATTCGATATGACTCTACAAGGGGGGATCATTTTACCCCTCCCATGGTTCCCTCAATGGCCCCACCTAATAATTCTATCATATCTCTCTCTCTCCAACTTATCATTAAAGCCTGCATGACTTCAATTATTGCAATGATCCCAAAAGCATGACATATCTGACCTGGTCACATCCTCTTAGATGTGCATTTTAATGGCGACCTTGAGAAAAAGCCATCCCACGCGCAGGGGACCACCCCCAATCCACTTCCCTTCTTCCCAGTATATTTATTTCTCAAAACACAAAATACCCACCAAGAAAAATCAAAACCCATTGGAGAGACGACAGTACAGTACTGTGATGGACTAACTCATTGGATGCCTATATATCTATATATATATCTTAGGTGGACTGGCCCTTTTTATCATACGAATAATCTAATGCCTGGTTTAGCCACTTGAAAGACACAAAAGAACATTGGCCCTTTTAAAATTATGCACCCAAACTTTTCTTGGAGAAGTAAAAGATTGGGGTCTCTTTGTCTGCTTGAGGGTGTGAAAAGAAGGGGCAGTTTATGGTCAAATCTCGTGCTAATCTGACGATATCTTCCCGATGTGTGTCCCTCTCAGCTCCCACATCACGCTAATACTTATCTAAAAAGAGGGTTTAATTTCTTTTCTTTTTGGGTTTTCTTGCCCAATTGTTAGCTGACAAGTGTTGGTAATAGATGCACTGTTCTGGTTGGTGAGTTAGCAGGCTGTAGCCTCACCCTCAAGTCATCTCATCTCAGTTACCCTAACCTAAAGAAAAATTACTGGTAGGTAGCGTTCTAAGTAACTTGGAAACTGCAAAAGTGACGAGAAACTCACTCATTGATGGGTTATTATCATTTGAAAACAAACGAAACAACAGTGCTTTCTTTTCTATAATTGTGTTTGGTAACAACACGTAATCATATTGTGATGATAATGATGATGTTCATGATGATAATAATAACAATAATGCAACAGTTTTCAACATGGCTGCATGATCACAACCCTTGGATTACTCCTTGAATTATTTCCTCGTATTATTGTGGGTGTCGTGGCCCTTTATCGGTGAGAGCACAATAATTTGAAAGATTAGGAGGTAATAATCGAATTATTTAAATGTAATGCTTCCCTTTGATAGTCTCTACAGTGCTTCCTAACATCATCACATATCTAACGTCCTAAACAATAATTATTCTTTGCAACAAAAAAGAGAAGGGAAAGAGGAGGCCATACCACTTGAGCTAAAGCTTGATCAAGATCATCTCCATCTTAAACTTATTAAATAACTAAGTATGATGTGTAGCACGTAGATGAGCGTACTTGTGCACAGAAGAAGAAAACAGGGAAAGTTAAGAGTTAGGTTGCCTTGTGCCTGATAAAAATTGCCCCACTACATTTTCTTTTCAAATGCCAACGATTTATATATCAAATTAAATACTACCAATCATATATCATTGTTTCTCAAAAAAGTCAAATATACTTCATATTTCCATTTCATTCCTCCTTAAAATAATCAACCATATGGTTAAGCTTGATTGTTTTCTATTTTTTATTTTTAGAAATCTCTCTCTCTCTCTCTCTCTCTCTCTCTCTCTCTCTCTCTCTCTCTATATATATATATATATATATATATATCTATGTATTTGTGTCTCGTGTATGGACCGTTGTTTTTTTTTATAGATTCACGTGTGTTTGTCAACCTGGATTTGTCGGTCAATCCTTACACCCGCAGGGAAAATAAATATAAAGGCACACGGTCTGGAGAGGGAGATCTGTAATTCTGTGTGTTTGTTTTCATTTCAGAAACACAATAATACATAGGGTGTTTTTCTCTCTTCAAAAACCGTTGGAAGCTCATCTTTAGTGTTCCAAAATATGGAGCTGGCCTTGAGTCTAGGTGATACATCAAAGCCTTTCAAGTTTCTTGACAAAACCCCAAAGTCAAGCAAAGATCTTGGGTTTTGCATGGGCTTAGGGAGTGGTTTTCCTGCAACAACAAGATCACAAGACAAACTAGGTAGCCATGAAAGTAACTATCAAGACGATGAAAGAAGGGTATCATCAGATCCGCCACTTCAACTTGATCTTTTGCCTTTCTCTCCTGTTCCTCGTGGACATCAGGCTCCTTCCAGGATTCACTTTCCATGGCTGACAGATAACTGTAACGTCACTTTGGACTAAAATATTTTTTTAGCAGCTCTGTAGCAGTTTTTAAGATTTGGGTTATTTTTTTTTTTTTTCACTTGTTGATTCTTGGCTTGGTTTCGAATTTTTGCAGTGGTGTCCGAACCTGTTTCAACCGAAGCACCAGGTAGAAGGTTTGATGTGAACCGGTTGTCCATGGATGATGCTGATGAAGGAGCGGCGATTTCGTCGCCAAATAGTGCAGCGTCGTCCTTTCAAATGGATTTTGGGATTAGAAGTGGGAGAGACCGTAAGAGAGATTTAGATGCTATTGATGCTGAGAGAGCAAGTTCAAGAGCAAGTGATGATGACGAGAACGGTTTGACAAGGAAGAAACTAAGGCTCTCTAAAGAACAATCAGCTTTTCTTGAAGAGAGCTTCAAAGAGCACAATACCCTCAATCCTGTAAGTCATCATATCTTGAAGGATATCAAATGATTTCTTGATTTTATTTCTAACTAAATCCCAAAAATCTCATGGGTTTACTAATCTTGTGGAACTTGTTTAATTAGAATTTAGCACTGAATGAAGTTTTCTCTTTCTTGTAATCATGCAGAAGCAAAAGCTAGCTTTAGCAAAGCAGTTGAATCTTCGTCCTCGCCAAGTGGAAGTGTGGTTTCAGAATCGAAGGGCAAGGTGCTTTTCTTTGACAGTATTATATGTTGAGAAACGATTTTTTTTTAGAAAAATATAATCTTAGAATGAATTTGTGATTTAGGTTTTGTTTTGAATGATATACAGGACAAAATTGAAGCAGACAGAAGTAGATTGTGAGTATTTAAAGAGGTGCTGTGAGACATTGACAGAAGAGAACAGGAGGTTACAAAAGGAACTGCAAGAATTAAGAGCTTTGAAAACTTCACAACCTTTCTACATGCAGCTTCCTGCCACCACTCTCACCATGTGTCCTTCATGTGAGCGCGTGGCCACCACTACCACTTCCTCTTCTGGCACCACCACCACCACCACCACCACCAACCCATCCACCACCACCACCACTAGCACCACCAACTCTAAACCATTGTCACTACCTGCTAAGCCTCGGTTATTTCCCTTGTCACATGGCCAGGTCCAACCTCACCATGCTGCTTCATGACTCACTATGACTAATTTTTTGAAAAAAAAGAACACAAAATGAAAGACTGGAAAAGAGTTCCCCCCCCCCCCCCCCCCCTTCCCCGTGTGTAAATAGCTTGGCTTTGGTGATTTTCTTTGTTCCTATCATAATTAGTTTCATTTAGTAATATGGGGCAGGGAAAGTTTGAAAGAGTGGCTGATATACTTTGACTGATGATCTCATGAGGTTGTAGAAGAGATTTGGATAAAATCTAGGCCTCAATTTTGTGGGAAGATAATTTACCACCTGATGTATTTAATGGATTTTTGTATTGAATACAGTTTGGAGGATTATTTATTACCTTCTCATTCTCTTGGATTATCTCTCTTTTACTTGTTCTGCAGTGCTCCTATGATTTAATGGTTGATATGTATATTTCATCATTTATTAATCCTCTGCCTCTTGCCTAGTAAAGAGAGCAAGATCAGATTGTCTGGGATGAGTTTGAAATGGAGGCCTTCACACGGTGTTGCAAAGAAACTTGAAAACATTAGAAATTTTTGAGGTTGTTGGCAAGCAACAGTCTGAGGATACTGACCAAATTTATGTTTGCCACGCTAAGGATGCTTGAATGCCACGCCTTCAAATCATTTTATTCGTTGATGCATGATGACTTCGCTCACTGTAAATGATCGTGTTGGTCGGGGCAAGCCATTGCCTTGTTCAAAGAAAGGAAATCGTCTGTATTTCGTTGATTTTTTTTTTTTAATTTTACAAATTATGTATGCTTCTCCCATTTAGTGAAAACAAACTATTCAATTTAATCGTGTTCTATTCTGAAATTTAAATTAAGTAGAGAGCACTAGTTTACAGGGTATGTTGTGCCTCGAATAAATGTTTTGGTTACTGTTTTTTTTTAGTTTTAAATTATTATTTTTTGTATTTTAAATTATTCTGATACATTAAATCTAGTTCAATTATTTAACCTTGAAACATTTAAACTCAATTTTTTGTCTAAATTTAAAATTAAATCATATAAAAGTTGTCTCGATATGATTTAGATCATATAAAAGTTGTCTCGATATGATTTAGATGACTTACAGGAGACTAGTAAAAAATATGGTTTGATTTTTAAAAATATCAAAATGATTTTTTTTTTTTAATATGATACAGTGACATATTGGATTGATTTAGACTCCACGGCTTATCCTATTAAATTAGTGACATATTTAATATGATAAGTGATCTTTGTATTTTCAAAACTCTTTTTTACTTAATTATACGGTAATAACATTAGATATTTGTAAAATTGAGTACAAACTAAATATCAGGATATTTATTTGAGACTGTAATATTTTTATAAAAAGAAATAAAAAATTTCAAAACCATAAAAATAACAAAATATGGTCATTTTGAAGAGTAAAATTGAGAAAAAAAAACAAAAAAAAAAGAGAAAAGTCATATCTTTTAGTGTTTATATAAATATTGAAGGAGATGTGATGCATCCCATGTTTTTTAGTATAGAAAATATGGTCTTGACAACCCGTCATCCCTTCTAAATGTTGGTTGATGTTTTAATTAGCTTCTCATGAAGCTACTAAAATGTTTGTTCAGCTGTGATCCTATGTTTTGAAGAGTCATTTTTCAGGTGCCAAGTCACAAACAATTTCTTGAAAGTCCTTGGTCTCTTATGGAGTTGATGTCAACAAATTACTCCTTTTATTTATCTTCTCCAGAGTCCAGACTCGTGAAATTGAACCAAAGAATGTCTGAATATTCAAAAACACAGACCATGCTAAGAAACACACTAGTTGCTTGGTGGTTTCATTTTGCTTTGACAACAAATAATGGCTGCATTAGCCATATATAAGTTGAAATGTCTATAATTGATTACTGGTCTAAATTTTCTTTACCATGTAATCGGAACCAGGCCTGGTGCCATGTTCTGCTGTGGGCCAAATCAAAAACCAATCATTATATTAAAAAAATATGTTCATCATTATTTTTCTTTGCATGCGATAATATATTCGAAATGATAATTAAAAATTCAATAAGTGTATTAGATTAAACTAATCGATTACCCTATATATTAATAAATAAAAAATAAATTAGTGTGACTTGTTCGATTTTCTATCTAAATATGAACTAGTCATTCTGTTCAAATGACAATCTAGATATTAAAATAATTACACGTTGTCATCGTTTTAACCTCTGTATAACTGTGGCTTAAATATAAAACAACAAACTATTAAATGATTAAATAAATAAAAATTTAAGAGTGAAATGAAAAGATAATAACATATTGTATTAACTCGGGTAATGAATACGACCACAATAAATTAACCTAATTCGACAATTTATCTCTCTTTTTTTTCATCCCTTATTCTTTTATCGATTAGGCCTTGATTAGATCTTAATTGATCTCGAGTTGGATTAAATCTGAAATTAAATTAAAAAGTTATAAAAGATTTGGGGATAAAATTTAAAAAATATGTCATATTGTATTAACCCTAGCTAATCTGAGTTAATCCATAAAATTCATAACCCATATCATGAACATGATTCTAATTAGGTAACCCATTTAGGCAACATGTCTCTTTCATTTCTCATCCTTTACTCTCTTCCCAACTAGACCTTAACTTAATTAGCCATATGTTGGATGTAATTCAAGGTTAAATTGAAATAGAATAAAAAAATCTAAGAATGAAAAAAAAAAAGTTTAAGTATGTGACTAAATTGAAGTGGTAAAAAATAATTAAGGGGAAAAAAGAACAAAAAAAGTTGCTTGACACTTGTATTTCACATGCCAACATGTGAGGAGGCCATCGAAGTTGAGGTGCCACTTGCAGCCTCCTCAATGAACTAATGATTGTCTTTTTTGGAGTCATCAGAATCATCTCGTTGAGCTCTTTTTCATAAGGCAGCATGTGCCCGCGTCAGACTCCTAATATGGCTCTGACAACCCTTTTTTTTCTTTTTTTTACCTCCTTTGTCTCGAGATCAATGCAACAACAGGAACAACAAAAACATTGTAGCCATCTATAATTTTTTTTTGTGTGCACAATGCTTTCTACCGTAGAAAAGACCCTTTAATTTTAGTGTTTACTAGGACAGGCATGTAGACTAAGATAACAAAAGCAAGGGTAATTCATTTTAAGCTAAATGATAACAAATGATGAAATTATATTTTTTTTTATTTGAAGTTAAATATAAAAAATATACCATTGATTACAAAATGTTAAATAAAGGGATACAAAATGCATTGAACAACCAAAAAAAGAAAAGAAAAGAAAAGAAAAGGCAACATGTGTAACACGCTATAATTTTAAAATGATTTCGCGATTCCTAATATACATTTATGAGTAAAAATTGGGATATATATATATTTTCTTTAATCATCGTTTGTATCATTCAAAATATATAAGACATCCGTATCAACATGAAAAGGATCTTTCATTTAAGTTAATGAAATTATCTAGTTTAATAAAAATTCAGTAGAATTTTCTTTGTATAGAAACACTATCCATAATTTTATCCCGCAATTAAAATCCCTGAAACGCATCAATGATCGAAGCCACATTCAGTTCATTTAACCCATATTTACATAAAAGTGGCCTTAGGCTCATTATTTACCATTTCCATTCACAATCATCACAATTACAACTAGGTGTTCTCATGCATACCATTCCAACAATTTGCACAAATGAACCGTGTATCATAATATATGTGTGTGTAATATTGCAGGGAAAAATATATATATATAAAGGCACAATATAAACTACACAAGATAAATAATAATGCATCTCAAAACATTTAAGTTTAATTATATTTAGATATATAAAGTTGATCTACAAAATACAAATATCATATACAAAAGTTTTACTCAAACAAAACTATATAACACCTAAAATCAACCCAAACAAAACTTCCTATAAATATGGCATAAACTCTAAAATTATTACAATTGGGAATTTTTCAATTCCCTCATGAAAATATATAAAAATATAAATTCAATTGAAAAAAAGACCTTACCACAATCAATTCAATTGATGCAATTTAATACATTACAATCAATCCCAAGAATTTCTTCTCTCTTTAATTAATAACTTTCTCTCTAGCTTCTCTACTTCTAATCTCTCACTAAACTAACTAATTAGGATTTTATTTTAGTGATAACCTCACTAATTAACCACTATAAGAATTGATTTTTATGAAGAGAAGAAGAAAGAAGAATAATTGAAGAAATTTCCAAGCCTCCTCTTCTCTCCCAACTTGTTGGCCTTAGCTATAAAAGGGGAAGAAAACTTCTACTTATATTTATAATAACACCACTCATTTAATATCTCATAAGGTGTTCTAGTTAAATCTTTGATCATTGGTATTTTTCATATATAGATATATTTTGTATTTCATCCAAAGCTTTACACTAATATTCTGGGAACTTCCACCTCAATTCATGAAAGTTTTTCTTTTAATTTATTGTTTTTTGGTTGGGGCTTTACGGGGTTTATATCTTTGAGTCCTCAAGGGGCGTAGCGTGATGGCAAAGGGCTTGAGATTTACACAGCAGGTCTCGAGTTCGAGTCAGAACGTGCACCTCTTGTAAGAGCCTGGGACAGCCGAGATTTTACTCGTTCACCTGAGCCCACAAAGTGCGCTTTCCGGGAGGTGGGGTTTTCTTGAATCTAAAAAAAAAAAAGGTTTATATCTTTGATGTTGTGGTTAAACCTATCAAACTTGTGATCGAGGTCATAAACTCAATCGAGTCTAATAATTATTTTTTATTAATTTTTTTTGTACCTAAATATTGAATAACAAAATTGTTTTTTTTCCTTCAAAAAAAGCTAAAAAAAAATATCCAAGGTGTGCTGACTTGGTGGCCCAACACTTTTAAGCTTCTAAGAAAAAAAAATTCACATGCCTAGGCCTAACATAATTTTTAAAAATATTTTTGAAAGAGTGGATGACTTGTCATCCTCCCTCATTTTTCTTGAAAAAAAAAAATTAAACAACACATCGTCTCCTAAGGCATGCAAAGTTTCATTTGTCTATTTAGATTTTGACCACCAATATTATACTTGGAGAATCGAGGCAGATAAGTTTTTGCTCTAAAAACTGATTTTCAAACCTATTTTAACCACAAAAAAAACTTTATAAACAACCTTAGAACATATAGAAACTAGTTTATCAACCAATGAAACAAAAAAAAAGTCAAAAAACATGAAATTAAGTCGGGTTAGATTTTTCTTCCTCGACTTGGATCTATTTTTTTAGGCAATATTGAGGTTCTAAACATCCACCATCAAACTTCTTTCATCAAATAGAACCCGTGGACACCAAGATTAACCATTTTGGTGGTTAGAATTTGTGAAAACAATGATTTTCTCTTTCTACATTGAAATCCAGCGATACTCTCTTTTTCCTTTTCCAAACTAAGGACTAAAAAATAATAAAAATGAGGTTTTAAACCAAAATTGATTTTGATAAAAAAAAAAAAAACAATTAAGGGAATGAAAGGTATAATTTTGGAAAATAGAGGATCAAAAATTGAAATTTTCATGCCAACTTCAAGCCTAACACCTATTTTCAGCGCATTTTACATCTTGGTTCTTTTTTTTTAATTCAATTTTTTCATTGATCAACAAATAGAAAGCAATTGGTTATCAATTTTGCAATTGAAGGACTGAATCGATAAAAAAAAAGTTTGGGGATCAAGATAAAAAAATAAAGAAAAAGCTCTTCTCCAGTAAACAATGCATTTTGAATATATATGTATTGTGTTTTACACAGTTGAACACCACCCTTTAATTTTAGTTTTTTTTTTTAATAAGTAAAAAAAATGCCTTAACAAGTGATAATTGGAATTGAAAGGGTTAAACAAGTAATGGAAAATATGCATAATTAGGGCAACAAAAAACAAACACTTGCTTATATACTCACAAGAGCCCCCAGCTCAATTTGAGGTGACACAGGCAGTCGCTTCCGCTGACTGGTTGGTGTTCGGTAGGTACATTAATGGAGGACCAAGAATTACAAGGCAACAAATTAGAGCTGCCCTTGCCGTTAGAATTTAGCAGTTGTAAAACGGGGACCAAAATTTTAAAAAGAAAATATATTATTAAGTTGAATTTCCCATTACTAATTTATATATTTTTATTTTCTTGACAAAAAAATACCTTTTATTATCAATATTTTTTTAATAAAATTATAAGATAATTAAATTGAATATTTAAAATAATAACAATAATTTAAATTAAGAAGTGAAAAGATTATTTCTAGAGGTAAAAGTCCCATTTTTTTTATTAATTTATTTTTTTGGATCAAAACAAATTTTTTATTAGTAGCATTTTTTTAATGCAAGAACTTATCGTAATTTTAAAAAACAAGTTTCAAATGAAAATAAAAAATAATGTCATCATAAGTTTTATTTGGCTATATGAAAAAAAAAATCAAAGAATAACTCATTCATGAAAATCATATAAAAAATACAATAAAAAACTATTTGATTCACTTTAAGTATTCACATGCAATTTTATTTGTATACTTTATTACATATTAGACTCATATATAATTTTCAAAAAACAATTATTGCAAATATAAGCATAAAAGGTCTAATCTCATTTAAAAATATTGAATAATTAGATTATTTTTAATTAATATTGTAATTATTAATTCAAAAAAGAATTTATTTTATGGTCCTAACCTGGCTTCGAAAAAGGAAATGTTAAGCCGGCGTGCCTATTTTTGTTTTTTTACACTAAATTATAACAAAACAAAACAAAACAAAACTTTGAGATGCAAACAATGCTTGTGTGTGTAGGGGTGCAGTGAAATGCTGTTGTTAACTATATACTTTATAATTATAATTATATGTGTCTATTGCCAATCATATATCTTACAAATAAAATTACCTGGTCCCTCCCTCATCGATCAAGCCCATATAATCTGAAGAAGAAAGACAACCTTATGGAGTAGAAGAAAAATGTTTGGTATTTGGTAACTCGTAGAAATTAATGGGAAGAAGGATGCTAAGTAACCAAAAATCTAGTCTTAATTAAAACGCTAAGTATATAGTTAATTGATGTTTATCTGTGTCTCCGACAGCAAGCCTCAAAAAGAACACTGTATTGAAGTCCAAATAATATGGGCTGTTCTGCAAAAAGCGTGTGGAAATTTAAAAACTCTGAGCTGCTGCCCAGACCAACCCAACATTGCAGCATACAAAACATCAGTAAAGGTAGAAGCCTAGTCCATCTCGCTTTAAATGTCAAGAACGTATTTATCACACAGCCGCTCGTGCTTGTGCACTGGGAATGCTATCGGCTTCCTGGGCTCGCAGCATGAATCAGGCTAATTCCAATTCTCCAAACCAGGCCTACTTGGCTACATTTGTGGCGAAAATCCTTTATAGAAGGAACCATGCTATGCCCATGTTGGATTTTATTTCAAATTTAAGAGTGAACAATAAAAGGGAACGTCAATTAAAGCTTTTGCACTCGAAATGCTTGCTAAAATGCGTGAAAAAGGGAGTGGTTTCAAGCATCCTAGGAGCTGGATAATATGTTGGAGTAGTAGGAGGAAGAATGCGGGTGCGGGTTACGGGCTTTTAGTGCCGAAAGCACAGGATTACCAAACTCCATCTTGCTTATGTTGGAGCAAACTTCGCGAGTACCCTGTACCTCCTCACATGGGCCATTGAATCAAGAGTTTTCACAATTTAAACAGTTTAGTGGCTAAGCCTTTATTAACATTGTTTTTTAAATTATATTTCTTTTAAAAAATAATTTTTAATGTCGATTTATTAAAACAATTTAAAATATATATATAAAAAAAGAGATTTCTTTTAAAGTACTGTTTGGAACATAATTCCAAATATACCGTCACCGAGGTGTAAAAAGTGTTAATTCAACTTTTGCAAGTCAACGTTAACGTCGAGTTGGCTTCCCCCAATTTTTCTTTCCTGATCCGACAACTGGTCCAAATATTTCAAGTTATAAAATGTATTTCCTTGCATGGACACTTACAAGACCACCATCTTCTAAAATCAGGTCCACTCGAGACCACTGAATGTTAATTTTTTTTTTAAAAAAAAGAAAAAGACCACCAAATTGGTCTCATATTGGCACACCTCCCTTTTCTTTGGTGTTATCTTCTGCGTAGCTTCTGCTCTGACATTATTTCTACCTGGAATATATAACTTAAATGAATTTAATTTCCCCTTCCGAAGGCATAACTTCAATGAATTCAATTGTACATAAAATGTATAAATTTATTTGTAATCTAATATTACAAGAACATTTTAAATAATCAAAGAGGCAATGGGTGACCTTTACCTAGAACTCCTGTTATATGTGTTTTTGATAAGCCGAGCCCCACATTAGATTTTCCTCTTACAATTCTAATGAAAACAATTCAATATTTTTATTTTGCCAAACACATATACACATACATATAGAATTAATTTAACCCAAGTGCTTCCATACACATATACAATTGTACAAATTTAGTCCATTTCAATTATACACAAAATCAATCCATAATTATTATTTTTTTGATTAACGTGGGTGTCCGGGCCAGCTTGCGCGCACCTCAACTAATCCCACGGGCTCTGAAGTTAACGACCATGTAAGCCTCCAGTGGCTATCATATGAGCAATCACAGGGCTCGAATCTAATACCACAGAGAGAGCAAACTCCTTCGTCAAAATCAAAACTTCTACTTTTGTTTACAATAATACCACTCATTTAATATCTCATAGGCTATTCAAGTTAAATCTTATATTTTACGTGTGTGTCTATATATATATATATATATATATATATATATATATATATATATATTGTATTTCATCCAAAGTTTTACACTAATATTATGGGAACTTCCACCACAATTCACAAAAGTTTTTCTTTTAATTTATTGTTTTTTGGTTGGGATTTTACGTGATTCATTACCAGGTTTATATTTTTAAAATTGTGGCTAAACCTATCAAACCTGCGATTGAGATCATATATTGATTCGAGTCTAATAATTATTTTTTTAAAATTTATTTTGTACCTAGATATTGATTAACAAATTTGTTTTTTTTTTCAAAAAAGCTTAAAAAATATCCAAGGCGCGTTGGCCTAGTGGCCCAACACTTTTAAGCTTCTAAGAAAAAACTCTCACGTGTCTAGGTCCAACATAATTTTTAAAAATCTTTTTTAAAGAGTGGAGGGCTTGTCGTCCTCCTACATTTTTCTTGAAAAAAAAAATTTAGGTGACACATCATCTACTAAAACAAGCAAAGTTTCATTTGTTTGTTTAGCTTTTGATCACAAATGTGATGCCCGAAAAATCAAGGCAGATAAGTTTTTGCTCTAAAAACCCATTTTCGAACCTAATTTTTTTTTTAAAAAAATAAACACCCTTGGAACATATAGAAACTAGTTTATCAACCAAAAAAGCAAAAAAAAAATAAGTCCAAAAACACGAAATGAAGTCGGGTTAGATTTTTCTTCCTCGACTTGGATCTATTTTTTTTTGGCAATATTAAGGATTTAAACATTCACCATCAAACTTCTTTAATCAAATGGAACCCGTGGACACCAAGATTAACCATATTGGTGGTTAAAATTTATAAAAACAATGGCTCTCTCTCTACATTGAAATCCAGTGATGCTCTTTCTCTCTCTCCTTTCACAAACTATGGATTAAAAATTAATAAAAATGAGGTTTTATATCAAAATTTATTTTGATAAAAAAATTAAGGGAATGAAAGTTAATGGATGATCAAATTGAAATTTTCACGCCAAATTCGAACTCAACACCTATTTTCAACGCATTTTCCATCTTGGTCCTCTTTTTTTTTTTCAATTTTACCACTAATCAACAAATAGAAAGCAATTGGTTATTAATTTTGCAATTGAAGGACCGAATCGATGAAAAAAAAGTTTGGGGATCAAGATAAAAAAAATAAAGAAAAAGCTCTTCTCCAGTATACAATGCATTGTGAATATATGTATTGTGTTTTACACTGTTGAACACCACCTTTTAATTTTAGTTTTTCTTTTTGAATAAGTAAAAAAAAATGCATTGGAATTGAAAGGGTTAACAAGCAATCGGAAACGTGCATAATTAGTGCAAAACAAACACTTGTTTATATACTCACAAGGGATCTCGGCATAGAGTTTATTTGAAATTGTAATAGATAGTAGTTTAAAGTATTTTTCGTTTAGAAATATATTAAAATAATATATTTTTTATTTTTAAAAAATTATTTTTGATATTAACATATCAAAACAATCTAAAAACATAAAAAAATTATTTTAAATAAAATAAAATTTAAAATTTTTAAAAATATGGTTTGCATTACCTTCCAAACACACCCCCAATCTGAGGTGACAGGCAGTTGCTTCCGCTGATTGGTTGGTTACAAGGCAACAAATTAGAGCTGCCCTTGCAGTTAGAATTCAGTGGTTGTAAAACAGTATACTCATTTACCCAGGGCATGACAATGGGGTAATTTTCAAAAATAAATTTTATTTAATTATATAGTGATTAAAATAAATATTTATAAGAATTTGAAATATTCAAATTTTTAAAGAGAAACTATATTTTTAAGTTGAATTTTCCATTACTTATTTATATATTTTTATTTTCTTGACAGAAAATATCTTTTTATTAACAATGTTGTTTTTTAATAAAATTATAAGATAATTAAATTGAATATTTAAAATAATATCAATAATTTAAATTAAGAAGTGAAAAAAATTATTTCTAGAGGTAAAAGTCCTAATTTTTTATTAATTTATTTTTTTGGATGCAAACCAATTTTTTATTAGTAGTTTGCAAAAACTTATCATAAATTGTAAAGCTTCGAGTACCCTGTAGTGTACCTCCTCACATGGGCCATTGAATCAAGAGTTTTCACAATTTAAACAGTCTAGACGCTCAGCCTTTATCAACTCCGCATCAGAATTCCACTTTTCTTTATATTTATATTTGTGGGATACAATTATTTTTTAAATTATTTTTATTTGGAAATTTTTTAAAATGATATTTTTAAAATTATTTTTAATACAAATATATATCAAAATAATTTAAAATATAAAAGAAATAATTTTTTATAAAGTACTGTTTGGAACATAATTCCAAATAATACCGTCACCGAAATGTTAAAAGTGTTAATTCAACTTTTACAAGTCAACGTTAACATCGAATTGGCTTCCCCCAATTTTTCTTTCCTGATCCGACAACTGGTCCAAATATTTCAAGTTATAAAATGTATTTCCTTGCACGGACACTTACAAGACCACCATCTTTTAAAATCAGGTCCACTCGAGACCACAGAATGTTAATTTTTTTTTTTAAAAAAGACCACCAAATTGGTCTCACATGGGTACACCTCCCTTTTCTTTGGTGTTATCTTCTGCGTAGCTTCTGCTCTGATATTATTTCTACTATAAAAACATAGCTAATTTCTGCAGGGTTTAGATAGAACCCGATTTTAGTGAGCTTTGCAACGCCTTTTCATCGATGGCTGAAACACTTGATCTTAATTCTGAACCTGACCTTTCAACCAGCCCTACCGATCCCTCTCAACCTTCAGATGCTAACTTCTGGTACCAAATACTCACAAGCAATCAAGAGGACCTGCCGCATACTCCGCGGCCTTCAACTTCGAGGCTGGATAGTGAATGGGGACATGTTTTTGACGGGTCCTCTAAGAAGAAGAGACAGAGGATGGACACAAACAGCGGTGCTGGCAGTGGAGTAAATAGTGCTAGTGATCTATCAGAGGCTCTGTCTGCTGTTTCTGCAGCTCTGAGTTTATCCTCGTCTGCTTCTTCTGGAGTAAAAGATCAATGGGAGAAAGAGGGGGCTGAATTCATTAGGAAAGGCGTTGAAGAACTTCCAGATGAGGTAACAAGCATCTCTCCCTGACATGACATCGATGTTGTTAATTACGGCTAGTATTGTAAATACTAGGTGCAAATCCTACCTGACCTCACATCTGAGTACTAAATTCATCATATAAGAGTATCTTTCTTTTCTCGTAGTAGAAAAAATTTGATTTGACTTATGTTAACTCCAACTGAAGGGATTTTGGTCCGAGCAGTGCAAATATAGGCCATTTATTCTTTCTTTCTTTCTTTCTTTCTTTCTTTTCCTTCATGTGTGCCAATTGAGACATTAGTGGTTTGAGATTTACACAGGTTGTTTGCCAACATATGATCGAGGTTTTGTTTTATTTTATTTGTGTAATCAGATGGTGGATAATTCAAACGAAAACCCAATCAGTTTTGACATTAAATCATTGCCGTCAGAGAGCAGTGAGGATGATGTGCCGCTATCAGATAGCAATGAAAATAACAGTGAGATACCGTCTACGTGGGCTTCTGAAGCGAATGGAGAAACATGGAAAAGTAATTCTCAAGTGCCAGAACTTGGGATGGTCTTCTCTTCTGAGGAGGAGGCTTATGAATTTTACAAAAGCTATGCCGATGAAATTGGTTTCAACGTAAGAAAAGGGAAGGTGCAACGGTTGACAAACAAAGCTATTAGAAAACGGTACTTTTTCTGTTCAAGAGAAGGGTTTCGACTAAAGAAGAAACTCTCAAAAATGACCAAGTATAAGAGGAAAGAGACACGAACAGGTTGCAATGCCAAGATCCATTGCGCGGTGGAAAATGGGAAATGGGTGATCTCCCAAGTTTCTCTTGAGCACAATCATCCCCTGGAAGATCGAAGGCGTGTGAGAGGATCACACACCAAAACCAACTCTGAGGCTCCTTTAATGATTTGCACCGATAAGGAAGCTGAGATGGCCAAAGATGTAGGGAACAAGGGCGTACAGTCGTCCAATATGGGCTGCACAGTTTGTGTTCCTGATAAAAGAATAAATAGTTTGCAACCTGAAGCTGCTCAATGCTTATTAAATTATTTCAGGCGTCTGCAAGTGGAGGATCTATCCTTCTTCTATGCAGTTCAACTTGACTCTAATGGGTACACAACAAATTTCTTCTGGAGGGATGGCAGGTCTAAGGTAGACTATGACTACTTTGGTGATGTTCTTATTCTGGACACAACATTTAGGATTGAGGAACATAACATCATCTGTGCTCCTCTTAGGGGACTGAATCATCATCGGCAGCAAGTCCTTTTTGGATGTGCTTTCTTGCTGATTGAAAGCACTGAGTCATTTGTTTGGCTGTTAGAGACTTTTATGGAAGCTATGGACAGGCATCAACCGAAAACAATTTTTACCGACGAGAATGAGCTGATGGTTGATGCAGTAAAGGCGGTGTTGCCTGATGCAGAACATCGAATTGGTATCTGGTATATCCGCCAAAATGCATTAAAGCAGCTTTCCGCATTGTATATGCAACCTGGTTTTGAGATTCTCTTCAACAAATGCATCTCTGATTGCCAAACAGAGGAGGAATTTGAGTCGAGGTGGGAGTCGTTACTGGAGCGATTTGATCTTTCTGAAAACCCATGGCTTAGTAGTCTGTACACGTCAAGAGAAAGATGGGCTTGTGTGCTTATCAAGAAAACCTTCTGTGCAGGTCTACAACATGGTGAGAACATCAAAAGTGTTTTCCAAATTCCTAAGAATGAGAACACGGGTCTATTAGAGTTCGCCCAACAATATCTGGAAGTGGTGAAGAGAAGACGCTTGGAAGAGCTAGACGAAGATTTTCATTGCAATGGAACTGCCCAGGTGACAATTTTAACTAGTAGTGCAATTGAGAGACAAGCAGCCGACATATACACGCGCACATTGTTCAAAACATTTCAGGAAGAGTTTCTGAAATGTTTATCAGTGACAATAGAAGAAACCGCCAGTAATGAGACAATTACTACATACAAGCTGACAGAGGAAGGCCACAAGGAGAGCGTTGTGGAATTCAATTGCTTAGACTCTAGAGTTGCTTGCAGTTGCAAGAAGTTTGAATCTTTTGGCATTTTATGTGTCCACGCCTTGAAGGTACTGAATGCAAGAAATATCTTTCATATACCCCACAAATACGTATTAAAGAGGTGGACAAAATCTGCAAAATGTGGTGTGCCATATGAATATGAACAGGAGATGGCTGACGAGACGAAGCAGCATACAGTGAATTTGCTTATGCACAAAACTTTGAATGTCTTTACTAAAAGTGTGGAAATTGAGGATAGCAAGAAGATAGCTGGGGACTATCTGGGAAAGACATTAGAACAGATAGAAGATGTTCTAAGAGCAAAGAAGGCAGATCATCTTGAAATGATAGACATGAGCAGGGGTATGATTTAGTTTATGTTCAATTCATTATCACTTTGTTCTGACTCGATAGTGTTTCCTTACACTAAATGTCCTTTTTCGAAACAGGTTCGAGCAATGGATTGGGAAAACAGCCTGAGATTAGTTTGTTCTCACCGTCACTTCAAGCGGATTCTGGGATTACTACTAAAGATGATGGCGATAGGGGCATTAGAGACTCGGAAGTCGACACTGCAAAAACAAGTGATTACGAAGAGAACCAGTTGATCAGGTGGAAACTCGGGCTTTCTAAGAAGCAATCTCATACACTTCAAGAGATCTTCAAAATACACAATCCCTTCACCCCCAGCACGGTAAGAAAAAAGCTAACAGAGTCCCAAAGAGGTTCAGAAAATAAAACATCCATTCAAGAAAATATCAAAACCTTTAAGAAACAGATGGATCTTTATGGTTATGTTCATAACTACTTGTTGCTAACATACATGTTTATTTTTCTTTTCAATTTCTTTCTAATTAAGTGCATTTAACTTCTGCAGCTGCGTTTGGCTTTAGCTGGACAGTTGAAACTTGATCCTGTCACAGTGGATGATTGGTTTCGGATGAAAAGAGAAAGGTAGTTTCATCGTTTTTATTTTGTGTCCTGATATCAAACCCAAAATAAATAGGAGTAAATAAATAAATAAAAGGCAGCTTCTATTCCAAAATGTGAAAAACTAAATGAATTGATTTCATTTACAAGAGGACAAAGAACAACAGGATCTAGTCCTTGGTACATAGCTTACACTAGATTCTAAACAGTTTTGAATTAAATCAGACCCCAATTATAGCAGATGCAAAACATATTAGCCTGTTTAACAGCAATTTAACGTAAAGGAGAACATTGCAATCTATTCTAACAGGAAAACCAATAGATTGAACTGTGCTAGTTGGAGATGACCACTGATTATCATGCATTCTAGAGTTTCTTTGCTTTCTTGAAAAATAAGGGCAGGCATAGCAAGAGATCCTTAGAATCCCAGAGATCAAATTATTTTTAGAATGAATTTGTGATTTAGGTTTTGTTTTGAATGATATACAGGACAAAATTGAAGCAGACAGAAGCTATTGATGCTGAGAGAGCAAGTTCAAGAGCAAGTGATGATGAAAAGAACGGTTCGACATGGATGAAACGAAGGCTCTCTAAAGAACAATTAGCTTTTCTTGAAGAGAGCTTCAAAGAGCACCATACCCTCAATACTGCAAGTCATCATATCTTGAAGAATATCAAATGATTTCTTGATTTTATTTCTAACTAAATCCCAAAAAATCTCATGGGTTTACTAATCTTGTGGAACTTGTTTATTTAGAGTTTAGCACTGAATGACGTTTCTTTTTCTTATAATCATGCAGATGCAAAATCTAGCTTTAGCAAAGCAGTTGAATCTTCGTCCTCGCCTGGTGAAAGTGTGGTTTCTGAGTCGATGGCAAGTTGCTTTTCTTTGACAGTATTATATGTTGAGACGATCTTTTTTAAAAAATATATATTTTTAGAATGAATTTGTGATTTAGGTTTTGTTTTGAATGATATACAGGAGAAAATTGAAGCGGGCAGAAGTAGATTGTGAGAATTTAAAGAGATGCTGTGAGACATTAATAGAAGAGAAGAGGGGGTTAATAGGTAAATTACACTTACAACCACAGAACAAGCTAGAGCTTTGAAAACTTCACAACCTTTCTACATACAGCTTCCTGCCACCACTCTTACCATGTGTCCTTCATGTGAGCGCGTGAACACAAACACCACCATCACCACCACCACCACCACCAGCACCAACACCAACCCATCCACCACCACCACCACCACCAACTCTAAATCATTGTCACTACCTGCTAAGCCTCGGTTATTTCCTTTGTCACATGGCCAGGTCCAACCTCACCATGCTGCTTCATGACTCACTAAAGAACACAAAATGAAAGACTGGAAAAGAGTTTTCCCCCCCTTCCCCGTGTGTAAATAGCTTGGCTTTGGTGATTTTCTTTGTTCCTATCATAATTAGTTTCATTTAGTAATATGGGGCAGGGAAAGTTTGAAAGAGTGGCTGATATACTTTGGCTGATGATCTCATGAGGTTGTAGAAGAGATTTGGATAAAATCTAGGCCTCAATTTTGTGGGAAGATAATTTACCACCTGATGTATTTAATGGATTTTTGTATTGAATACAGTTTGGAGGATTATTTATTACTTCTCATTCTCTTGGATAATCTCTCTTTTTACTTGTTCTGCAGTGCTCCTATGATTTAATGATTGATATGTATATTTCATCATTTATTATTCCTCTGCCTCTTGCCTAGTAAAGAGAGCAAGATCAGATTGTCTGGGATGAGTTTGAAATGGAGGCCTTCACACGGTGTTGCAATGAAACTTGAAAACATTAGAAATTATTGAGGTTGTTGGCAAGCAACAGTCCGAGGATACTGACCAAATTTATGTTTGCCACGCTAAGGATGCTTGAATGCCACGCCTTCAAATCATTTTATTCGTTGATGCATGATGACTTCGGTCACTGTAAATGATCGTGTTGGTCGGGGCAAGCCATTGCCTTGTTCAAAGAAAGGAAATCGTCTATATTTCGTTGATTTTTTTTTTTTAATTTTACAAATTATGTATGCTTCTCCCATTTAGCGAAAACAAACTATTCAATTTAATCGTGTGGTCTATTCTGAAATTTAAATTAAGTAGAGAGCACTAGCTTACAGGGTATGTTGTGCCTCGAATAAATGTTTTGGTTATTGTTTTTTTAATTTTTAATTATTATTTTTTATTTTAGATCATTTTGATACATTAAATATAGTTTAATTATTTAACCTTCAAACATTTAAACTCAAATTTTTGTCTAACTCAGATTTAAAATTAAATCATATAAAAGCTATCCGATATGATTTAGATGACTTAAAAGATTATTCAAATGACTAGTAAAAAATATAGTTTGACTTTTAAAAATATCAAGATGACTTTTTCTTTTTAATATGATACAGTGACATATTGGATTGATTTAGGCTCCGCGGCTTAACCTATTAAATCAGTGATTTAAGTGATAGACTTCATTGGGTTTAAGACCTTTGTATTTTTAAAACTCTTTTTTACTTAATTATCGACAATAATATTAGATACTTGTAAAATTGAATACAAATTAAATATCAGGACATTTGTTTGAGACTACAATATTCTTGTAAAAAAAAATTATAAAAAAATTCAAAACCATTGAACAATAAAATTGAGGAAAAATAACAAAAAAAGAAAGAAGAGAAAAGTCATATCTTTTAGTGTTCATATAAATATTGAAGGAGATGTGATGCATCCTATGTTTTTTAGTATAGGAAATATGGTCTTGACAACCCATCATCCCTTCTAAATGTTGGTTGATGTTTTAATTAGCTTCTCATGAAGCTCTACTAAAATGTTTGTTCAGCTGTGATCCTATGTTTTGAAGAGTCATTTTTCAGGTGCCAAGTCACAAACAATTTCTTGAAAGTCCTTGTTCTCTTAAGGAGTTGATGTCAACAAATTACTCCTTTTATCTATCTTCTCCAGAGTCCAGACTCGTGAAATTGAACCAAATAATGTCTGAATATTCAAAAACACACTAGTTGCTTGGTGGTTTCATTTTGCTTTGACAACAAATAATTAGCTGCATTAGCCATGTATATGTTGAAATGTCTATAATTGATTACTGGTCTAAATTTTCTTTCCATGTAATCGAAACCAGGCCTGGTGCCATGTGTTGCTGTGGGACAAATCAAAAACCAATCATTATATTAAAAAAAATGTGTTCATCATTATTTTTCTTTGCATGCGATAATATATTCGAAATGATAATTAAAAACTCAATAAGTGTATTAGATCAAACTAATTGACCACCATATATGTTAATAAAATGTATTTCCATGCATGTACACTTACAAGACCACCATGTTTTAAAATCAGGTCCACTCGAGACCACTGAATGTTAATTTTTTTTTAAAAAAAAGACCACCAAATTGGTCTCATATGGGGACACCTCCCTTTTCTTTGGTGCTATCTTCTGCGTAGCTTCTGCTCTGACATTATTTCTACATGGAATATATAACTTAAATGAATTTAATTTTCCCTTCCAAAGGCATAACTTCAATGAATTCAATTGTATATAAAATGTATAAATTTATTTGTAATCTAATATTACAAGAACATTTTAAATAATCAAAGAGGCAATGGGTGACCTTTACCTAGAATTCCTGTTATATGTGTTTTTGATAAGCCGAGTCCCACATTAGATTTTCCTAAAACAAATCAATATTTTTGTTTTGCCAAAAACATATACACATACATACAGAATTAATTTAACCCAAGTGCTTCCATACGACAATTGTACAAACTTAGTCCATTTCAAACATTTCAATTATACACAAAATCAATCCATAATTATTTGCATTTGTGGTTGTCTTAGCAACCAATTTTCATGTACTTTTATACTGATGTAATAGCCCTTATTTTTTCTAATTAACGTGGATGTTTAGGCCAACTTGCGATTAATCTCATGGGCCCTGAAGTTAACGACCATGTAAGTCTCCAGTAGCTCCAAGATTTGTGAGACTTGAACTGGTGACCTTTAGGAAGCAAACCTAGGGCCCAATAGCCCTCATTTTCTCCGTGTTAGAGTTGTCGTAACAATCCTAAATATTCATCTTTTAGGGTATTATAACACCACTAATTTCCTCAAATTCAAACTATCATAACAACTCGTTTTTCCACACTTTCACTTCTACAAAACATAACAATCATAATCAACTCATAACAATACTGGATTACCATATTTGCAACATGTTTACCGCACTCAAAGCATCATTAAATACCAAAATCAACACAGTTCCATCAATATTCCATACTTTTGTCATTCTGAATTTTAATAACAATTAATTCTCCTCTAGAGATCATATCACATATTAATAAAAACACTAACTCAAGTATCCACAAAAACATTTAAAACATCAAAACCTACACATTTTGATCAAATTCCTAATCCTCCTAAAATTCTCATCATGGTTGGCCACTTTAGCAGTATCATTACCATCATCGGTTTTCAATTTTCTTCAAAATACATTCAAGTAAACTTCTCAAACCAATTATAACAACTCACACAAGTAAATCAAGTTCCCCAAACCCCTCAAATTCCTATATATGGTCGGCCACTAATCGAGTTTCAATATCAACAATTTGTTTCAATTTTTTCTTTAATTTGATGCTAACATATTATTTTCACACTCATACAAAAATCATCTTAAACAAAACTTCTCATAAATATAGCAAAAAATCTAAAATTATTAGAATTGGGAATTTCTCAATTCCCTCATAAAAACATGTAAAGATATAAATTCAATTGAAAAAAATGTCTTACCATAATCAATTGACCCAATTTAATGCATTACAATTAATCCCAAGAATTTCTTCTCCCTCTTTAATTAATAATTTTCTTCTAGCGTCTCTACTTCCAATCTCTCACTAAACTAACTAATTAGGATTTGATTTTGGTGACAACCTCACTAATTAACCTCTATGAAAATTGATTTTTGTGAAGAGAAAAGGAAAGGAGAATAATTGAAGAAATTTTCAAGCCTCATCTTCTCTCTTAACTTGTTGGCCTTAGCTATAGAAGGGGAAGAAAATTTCTACTTTTGTTTACAATAATACCACTCATTTAATATCTCATAGGCTATTCCAGTTAAATCTCCGATCATCAGTATATTTTTCGTGTGTGTGTGTGTGTATTGTATTTCGTCCAAAGTTTTACACTAATATTCTGGGAACTTCCACCACAATTCACAAAAGTTTTTCTTTTAATTTATTGTTTTTTAGTTGGGACTTTACGTGATTCATTACCGGGTTTATATCTTTGAAGTTGTGGCTAAATCTATCAAACTTGCGATCGGGGTCATATATTGATTCGAGTCTAATAATTATTTTTTCTTAAATTTATTTTCTACCTAGATATTGATTAACAAAATTGTTTTTTTTTTCAAAAAAATCTTGAAAAATATCCAAGGCGCGCTGGCCTGATGGCCCAACACTTTTAAGCTTCTAAGAAAAAACTCTCACATGCCTAGGTCCAGCATAATTTTTAAAAATCTTTTTTAAAGAGTGGAGGACTTCTCGTCCTCCCATATTTTTCTTGAAAAAAAAATTTAGACGACATATCATCTGCTAAAGCAAGCAAAGTTTCATTTGTTTGTTTAAATTTTGATCACAAATGTGATGCCTGAAAAATCAAGGCAGATAATTTTTTGCCTTAAAAACTCATTTTTAAACCTAATTTTTTTTTAAAAAAAAAAAACAAAAACACCTTATAAACACCCTTAGAACATATAGAAACTAGTTTATCAACCAAAGAAACAAAAAAAAAAGTCCAAAAACACGAAATGAAGTCGGGTTAGATTTTTCTTCCTCGACTTGGATCTATTTTTTTTTTAGCAATATTAAGGTTCTAAACATCCATTATCAAACTTCTTTAATCAAATGGAACCCGTGGACACCAAGATTAACCATTTTGGTGGTTAGAATTTATAAAAACAATGGCTCTCTCTCTAAATTGAAATCCAGCGATGCTCTCTCTCTCCTTTCACAAACTAAGAACTAAAAATTAATAAAAATAAGGTTTTATATCAAAATTTATTTTGATAAAAAAAAATAAGGGAATGAAAGTTATAATTTTGAAAAATGGAGGATCAAATTGAAATTTTCACGCCAACTTCGAACTCAACACCTATTTTTAGTGAATTTTCCAATTGGTCCTTTTTTTTTTTAATTTTACCACTGATCAACAAATAGAAAGCAATTGGTTATCAATTTTGCAATTGAAGGATTGAATCGATGAAAAAAAAGTTTAGGGATCAAGATAAAAAAATAAAGAAAAAGCTCTTCTCCAGTATACAATGCATTGTGAATATATGTATTGTGTTTTACACTATTGAACACCACCTTTTAATTTTAGTTTTTCTTTTTGAATAAGTAAAAAAAAATGCCTTAACAAGTGATAATTGGAATTGAAAGGGTTAACAAGCAATCGGAAATGTGCATAATTAGTGCAAAACAAACACTTGTTTATATACTCACAAGGGATCTCGGCTCAGAGTTTGTTTAGGATTGTGATAATGATAGTAGTTTAAAGTATTTTTTGCTTAGAAATGTATTAAAATGATATTTTTTTTTATTTTTTAAAAAATATTTTTTACATCAGCACATCAAAACAATCTAAAAACATAAAAAAATTATTTTAAATAAATAAAATTCAAAATTTTTAAAAATATGGTTTACATTACCTTCCCAAACACACCCCCAATCTGAGGTGACAGGCAGTTGCTTCCGCTGATTGGTTGGTGTTCGGTAGGTACATTAATGGAGGACCAAAAATTACAAGGCAACAAATTAGAGCTGCCCTTGCAGTTAGAATTAGTGGTTTTGTAAAACAGTATACTCATTTACCCAGGGCATGACAACGGGGTAATTTTAAAAAATAATTTTTATTTAATTATATAGTGATTAAAATAAATATTTATAAGAATTTGAAATATTCAAATTTTTAAAGAGAGAATATATTTTTAAGTTGAATTTTCCATTACTTATTTATATATTTTTATTTTCTTGACAAAAAATATCTTTTTATTAACAATGTTGTTTTTTTAAATAAAATTATTAAGATAATTAAATTGAATATTTAAAATAATATCAATAATTTAAATTAAGAAGTGAAAAAAAGTATTTCTAGAGGTAAAAGTCCCAATTTTTTATTAATTTATTTTTTCGGATCAAAACAAATTTTTTATTAGTAGTTTGCAAAAACTTATCATAAATTGTAAAGCTTCGAGTACCCTGTAGTGTACCTCCTCACATGGGCCATTGAATCAAGAGTTTTCACAATTTAAACAGTCTAGACGCTCAGCCTTTATCAACTCCGCATCAGAATTCCACTTTTCTTTATATTTATATTTGTGGGATACAATTATTTTTTAAATTATTTTTATTTGGAAATTTTTTAAAATAATATTTTTTTATATTTTTAAAATGATTTTTAATACAAATATATATCAAAATAATTTAAAATATAAAAGAATTATTTTTTTATAAAGTACTATTTGGAACATAATTCCAAATAATACCGTAAGTGTTAAAAGTGTTAATTCAACTTTTGCAAGTCAACGTTAAAATCGAATTAGCTTCCCCCAATTTTTCTTTCCTGATCCGACAACTGGTCCAAATATTCCAAGTTATAAAATGTATTTCCTTGCATGTACACTTACAAGAACACCATCTTTTAAAATCAGGTCCCCTCGAGACCACTGAATGTTAATTTTTTTTTTTAAAAAAAGACCACCAAATTGGTCTCACATGGGTACACCTCCCTTTTCTTTGGTGTTATCTTCTGCGTAGCTTCTGCTCTGATATTATTTCTACTATAAAAACATAGCTAATTTCTGCAGGGTTTAGATAGAACCCGATTTTAGTGAGCTTTGCAACGCCTTTTCATCGATGGCTGAAACACTTGATCTTAATTCTGGACCTGACCTTTCAACCAGCCCTACTGATCCCTCTCAACCTTCAGATGCTAACTTCTGGTACCAAATACTCACAAGCAATCAAGAGGACCTGCCGCATACTCCGCGGCCTTCAACTTCGAGGCTGGATAGTGAATGGGGACATGTTTTTGACGGGTCCTCTAAGAAGAAGAGACAGAGGATGGACACAAACAGCGGTGCTGGCAGTGGAGTAAATAGTGCTAGTGATCTATCAGAGGCTCTGTCTGCTGTTTCTGCAGCTCTGAGTTTATCCTCGTCTGCTTCTTCTGGAGTAAAAGATCAATGGGAGAAAGAGGGGGCTGAATTCATTAGGAAAGGCGTTGAAGAACTTCCAGATGAGGTAACAAGCATCTCTCCCTGACATGACATCGATGTTGTTAATTACGGCTAGTATTGTAAATACTAGGTGCAAATCCTACCTGACCTCACATCTGAGTACTAAATTCATCATATAAGAGTATCTTTCTTTTCTCGTAGTAGAAAAAATTTGATTTGACTTATGTTAACTCCAACTGAAGGGATTTTGGTCCGAGCAGTGCAAATATAGGCCATTTATTCTTTCTTTCTTTCTTTCTTTCTTTTCCTTCATGTGTGCCAATTGAGACATTAGTGGTTTGAGATTTACACAGGTTGTTTGCCAACATATGATCGAGGTTTTGTTTTATTTTATTTGTGTAATCAGATGGTGGATAATTCAAACGAAAACCCAATCAGTTTTGACATTAAATCATTGCCGTCAGAGAGCAGTGAGGATGATGTGCCGCTATCAGATAGCAATGAAAATAACAGTGAGATACCGTCTACGTGGGCTTCTGAAGCGAATGGAGAAACATGGAAAAGTAATTCTCAAGTGCCAGAACTTGGGATGGTCTTCTCTTCTGAGGAGGAGGCTTATGAATTTTACAAAAGCTATGCCGATGAAATTGGTTTCAACGTAAGAAAAGGGAAGGTGCAACGGTTGACAAACAAAGCTATTAGAAAACGGTACTTTTTCTGTTCAAGAGAAGGGTTTCGACTAAAGAAGAAACTCTCAAAAATGACCAAGTATAAGAGGAAAGAGACACGAACAGGTTGCAATGCCAAGATCCATTGCGCGGTGGAAAATGGGAAATGGGTGATCTCCCAAGTTTCTCTTGAGCACAATCATCCCCTGGAAGATCGAAGGCGTGTGAGAGGATCACACACCAAAACCAACTCTGAGGCTCCTTTAATGATTTGCACCGATAAGGAAGCTGAGATGGCCAAAGATGTAGGGAACAAGGGCGTACAGTCGTCCAATATGGGCTGCACAGTTTGTGTTCCTGATAAAAGAATAAATAGTTTGCAACCTGAAGCTGCTCAATGCTTATTAAATTATTTCAGGCGTCTGCAAGTGGAGGATCTATCCTTCTTCTATGCAGTTCAACTTGACTCTAATGGGTACACAACAAATTTCTTCTGGAGGGATGGCAGGTCTAAGGTAGACTATGACTACTTTGGTGATGTTCTTATTCTGGACACAACATTTAGGATTGAGGAACATAACATCATCTGTGCTCCTCTTAGGGGACTGAATCATCATCGGCAGCAAGTCCTTTTTGGATGTGCTTTCTTGCTGATTGAAAGCACTGAGTCATTTGTTTGGCTGTTAGAGACTTTTATGGAAGCTATGGACAGGCATCAACCGAAAACAATTTTTACCGACGAGAATGAGCTGATGGTTGATGCAGTAAAGGCGGTGTTGCCTGATGCAGAACATCGAATTGGTATCTGGTATATCCGCCAAAATGCATTAAAGCAGCTTTCCGCATTGTATATGCAACCTGGTTTTGAGATTCTCTTCAACAAATGCATCTCTGATTGCCAAACAGAGGAGGAATTTGAGTCGAGGTGGGAGTCGTTACTGGAGCGATTTGATCTTTCTGAAAACCCATGGCTTAGTAGTCTGTACACGTCAAGAGAAAGATGGGCTTGTGTGCTTATCAAGAAAACCTTCTGTGCAGGTCTACAACATGGTGAGAACATCAAAAGTGTTTTCCAAATTCCTAAGAATGAGAACACGGGTCTATTAGAGTTCGCCCAACAATATCTGGAAGTGGTGAAGAGAAGACGCTTGGAAGAGCTAGACGAAGATTTTCATTGCAATGGAACTGCCCAGGTGACAATTTTAACTAGTAGTGCAATTGAGAGACAAGCAGCCGACATATACACGCGCACATTGTTCAAAACATTTCAGGAAGAGTTTCTGAAATGTTTATCAGTGACAATAGAAGAAACCGCCAGTAATGAGACAATTACTACATACAAGCTGACAGAGGAAGGCCACAAGGAGAGCGTTGTGGAATTCAATTGCTTAGACTCTAGAGTTGCTTGCAGTTGCAAGAAGTTTGAATCTTTTGGCATTTTATGTGTCCACGCCTTGAAGGTACTGAATGCAAGAAATATCTTTCATATACCCCACAAATACGTATTAAAGAGGTGGACAAAATCTGCAAAATGTGGTGTGCCATATGAATATGAACAGGAGATGGCTGACGAGACGAAGCAGCATACAGTGAATTTGCTTATGCACAAAACTTTGAATGTCTTTACTAAAAGTGTGGAAATTGAGGATAGCAAGAAGATAGCTGGGGACTATCTGGGAAAGACATTAGAACAGATAGAAGATGTTCTAAGAGCAAAGAAGGCAGATCATCTTGAAATGATAGACATGAGCAGGGGTATGATTTAGTTTATGTTCAATTCATTATCACTTTGTTCTGACTCGATAGTGTTTCCTTACACTAAATGTCCTTTTTCGAAACAGGTTCGAGCAATGGATTGGGAAAACAGCCTGAGATTAGTTTGTTCTCACCGTCACTTCAAGCGGATTCTGGGATTACTACTAAAGATGATGGCGATAGGGGCATTAGAGACTCGGAAGTCGACACTGCAAAAACAAGTGATTACGAAGAGAACCAGTTGATCAGGTGGAAACTCGGGCTTTCTAAGAAGCAATCTCATACACTTCAAGAGATCTTCAAAATACACAATCCCTTCACCCCCAGCACGGTAAGAAAAAAGCTAACAGAGTCCCAAAGAGGTTCAGAAAATAAAACATCCATTCAAGAAAATATCAAAACCTTTAAGAAACAGATGGATCTTTATGGTTATGTTCATAACTACTTGTTGCTAACATACATGTTTATTTTTCTTTTCAATTTCTTTCTAATTAAGTGCATTTAACTTCTGCAGCTGCGTTTGGCTTTAGCTGGACAGTTGAAACTTGATCCTGTCACAGTGGATGATTGGTTTCGGATGAAAAGAGAAAGGTAGTTTCATCGTTTTTATTTTGTGTCCTGATATCAAACCCAAAATAAATAGGAGTAAATAAATAAATAAAAGGCAGCTTCTATTCCAAAATGTGAAAAACTAAATGAATTGATTTCATTTACAAGAGGACAAAGAACAACAGGATCTAGTCCTTGGTACATAGCTTACACTAGATTCTAAACAGTTTTGAATTAAATCAGACCCCAATTATAGCAGATGCAAAACATATTAGCCTGTTTAACAGCAATTTAACGTAAAGGAGAACATTGCAATCTATTCTAACAGGAAAACCAATAGATTGAACTGTGCTAGTTGGAGATGACCACTGATTATCATGCATTCTAGAGTTTCTTTGCTTGCTTGAAAAATAAGGGCAGGCATAGCAAGAGATCCTTAGAATCCCAGAGATCAAATTATTTTTAGAATGAATTTGTGATTTAGGTTTTGTTTTGAATGATATACAGGACAAAATTGAAGCAGACAGAAGCTATTGATGCTGAGAGAGCAAGTTCAAGAGCAAGTGATGATGAAGAGAACGGTTTGACATGGATGAAACTATTGCTCTCTAAAAAACAATCAGCTTTTCTTGAACAGAGCTTCGAAGGGCACGATACCCTCAATCCTGTAAGTCATCATATCTTGAAGAATATCAAATGATTTCTTGATTTTATTTCTAACTAAATCCCAAAAAATCTCATGGGTTTACTAATCTTGTGGAACTTGTTTAATTAGAGTTTAGCACTGAATGACGTTTCTTTTTCTTATAATCATGCAGATGCAAATTCTAGCTTTAGCAAAGCAGTTGAATCTTCGTCCTGGCCTGGTGGAATTGTGGTTTCAGAATCGATGGCAAGTTGCTTTTCTTTGACAGTATTATATGTTGAGACGATTTTTTTTTTAAAACTATATTTTTTGAATGAATTTGTGATTTAGGTTTTGTTTTGAATGATATACAGGAAAAAATTGAAGCGGGCAGAAGTAGAATGTGAGATTTTAAAGAGACGCTGTGAGGCATTAAAAGAAGAGAACAGGGGTTTAGAAAAGGCACTGCAAAAATTATACTTTAAAAAACAATCACAACATACTCCAAAACAAACTTAGAGCTTTGAAAACTTCACAACCTTTCTACACAGCTTCCTGCCACCACTCTCACCATGTGTCCTTCATGTGAGCGCGTGAACACAACCAGCACCACCACCAGCACCACCAACTCTAAACCATTGTCACTACCTGCTAAGCCTCGGTTATTTCCTTTGTCACATGGCCAGGTCCAACCTCACCATGCTGCTTCATGACTCACTATGACTAATTTTTTGAAAAAAAAGAACACAAAATGAAAGACTGGAAAAGAGTTTTTCCCCCCTTCCCCGTGTGTAAATAGCTTGGCTTTGGTGATTTTCTTTGTTCCTATCATAATTAGTTTCATTCTAAAAAAAATAAAAATTTTAGAATGAATTTGTGAATTAGGTTTTGTTTTGAATGATATACAGGACAAAATTGAAGAAGAGACACCTAGATCGTTACAAAAAGAACTGCAAGAATTAAGAGCTTTGAAAACTTCACAACCTTTCTACATGCAGCTTCCTGGTTATTTTCTTTGTTCCTATCATAATTAGTTTCATTTAGTAATATGGGGCAGGGAAAGTTTGAAAGAGTGGCTGATATATTTGACTGATGATCTCATGAGGTTGTAGAAGAGATTTGGATAAAATCTAAGCCTCAATTTTGTGGGGCAAGCCACTGCCTTGTTCAAAGAAAGGAAATCGTCTGTATTTCGTTGATTTTTTTTTTTTAATTTTACAAATTATGTATGCTTCTCCCATTTAGTGAAAACAAACTATTCAATTTAATCGTGGTCTATTCTGAAATTTAAATTAAGTAGAGAGCAATAGTTTACAGGGTATTTTGTGCCTTGTTTTTGCGATGCAAAAATATTTTAGAAAATAATTAGTTTTTTGTAGTTTTAAATTATTATTTTTGTATTTCTAGATCGTGATATATTGATGTTAAAAATAATTTTTGTTTTAAAAAATATTATTTAGATACATTTTCAAGTGAAAAATACTTTAAAAAATAATCGCTACCACAATGTCAAACGAGTTTTTAAATTGAAAAAAAAAAGTTCAAGACATTGAGAATTGTTTGACATTATAATTAAATTTAGTTCAATTGTTTAACCTTGAAACCTCCAAGCTTAAATCTTTGCCTAACTCAAATTTAAAATTAAATCATATAAAAGTTGTCCCGATATGATTCAGATAATTTAAAAGATTACTTAGATGACTACTAAAAAACATGATTTGATTTAAAAAAAAATCAAGATAATTTTTTTTTAATATGAAACAATAACATATTGATATTGATTAGATAAAAAATCAAAGATTTTATTTTTATGATATCATTTTCCTCCGTCCCAAAATATAATTTCTCATGATATCATTTCTTCTTGTCCCAAAAACATAATTTCTTATGATATCAATATGTCGCCCTGAAAGCATAAATTTCCATAAATTCAATTTCCCACCCCAAAGACATAATCTTAATGAATTTAATTTCTTGCATCGAAGGCATAACTTAGCTAATTTCGATTTCCCACCCGTGAGGCATAATTAAGTTTAATGAATTTAATTTTCTACCTCGAATGCATAACTTAAATGAATTTAATTTCTCACTCCAAAGGCATAACTTCAATGAATTCAATTGTACATAAAATGTATAAATTTATTTGTAATCTAATATTACAAGAACATTTTAAATAATTAAAGAGACAACAGAGTGACCCTTCCTAGAGCTCCTGTTGTATGTGCTTTTGACAAGGGATTTTGATCCGAGCAGTGCAAATGTAGGCCATTTATTCTTTCTTTCTTTCTGTTTTTTCCTTCATGTGTGCCAATTGAGACATTAGTGGTTTGAGATTTACACAGGTTGTTTGCCAACATATGTTCAAGTGCATGCATCGAATTTGGTGCACATGCTAGACAAACTCACACACTTTTTGTTTTTTTTTCAAATGCTTGGTCTTGCGCAAAAAAATTGAATGATCTGGAGGTCATTCTATGCAGATGATTGATCACATATTAATTGTTCATTTAGGTTGTATATTATGACATTTGCCAAAATTCCTAACACTTGGGCTAATCTAAATTTTCGGTTTAAGCCAAAGATGGATGATTAAAATAATGGTTCCAGTTTTGATACAGTCATTGTCATCCTAGAATAACGAGGATGAAATGCTCTCATCAGACAGAAATGTTGATGAAAATGAGATTTTGAAAACGGGCTGATTTTAGAGAGAGAGATGATGAGACCTTAAAGAAGGATGAGGAATTTTTAAGAAGGAAAAAAGGAGTTTCTGAAGAGAAGCTGCAAAGAAATGGAAGGAGGTAATGCAGCAGGCAATGAGTGGTGAAAACTTAAAAAACAACCGCATATAGCAGAAAATATTTGCCGCAAAATGTGGTTCTCCCTGGATAGCTGAGTCGCTAATGAGTCGGTAATGAGCGATAGCAAATACAAGAAGTCCCACTTGAGTCAAGTTTAGCAGCAAATGTTTATGCCATTGTTTTTTGGTAAAAGATGAACGTCAATGTTCAGATGGCTAGTCACAATATTTTCTGCCCTATTTTCCTGCTTTCAAGGCGATCTTGCTTTTTGGTAAACCATGTATATGCCATTCGCTGAAGAATGAGCATGACGACCATATTCATCTCGTGCTCGTTTGGATAATAATGATCCTGGCACTTTACAGTATTTGGCATTCGATACCTATATATTTATATATTCCAGGAATTAAATGATGTTTCTAGGTTCATAAACTAAGAGAAGATTAAGGATAAAATCTGTCAACAGAGAAAAGACCGAGGAGATCAATACCTCTTCTGCAGAAAAAAATGTAGCAGTGAGTTCACATGATTGAGTAAATAGCATAATGCTTATATTTTGAAAATTGAGCTTTAACTAAAACTCTCTGATTTTTTCTTTTATTGTCTGTTTTTTTTTTTTTTATCCCAAGACACCAGACCAGCAAAAAGAGACAAGTTTAAGTCTGTCTTACTTCCCTTATTTCTGTCTTGCGAGGGTAAATCTTCAAATTATTTGGTCACTTAATGTTAGGATCATCTGGTTCTAATAGCTGAAACTAGATTTCAGGATCATCGCTACAGAATAAAAATTGAGCAGCTGAAACACTCTTGCACGCCATCTACTAGTGAGTAGCCACTCCCAAGAACCAAACTACGGGTGAACGCCTGTCAGCACGAGTTCCACCAACAAGCGCATACTTGTGTGTGTGTGGATTAGAAATGCAAGAGGTAGGATTCAAATCAGGGATATCTTTATTCCTTGGTTAATTCCTTAACACTTGAATACTGGATGCCAAACCCTGCTTGGTTCTTGGGAGTAAAATAACAGAGTAAAATAACAGGAATGTGAATTGAAGGGGGAATGAAGGTGATTCTCAAGAACATCTCAACGTATAAAAGGAGTCCTCCACTGTTGTTTAGCTTGCATTTTTGTTTTTTTAAAAGAAGAAGAAGAAGAAACTAACGCGATATCAATAACTCCTTGATCTCGTATCTTTCTGTATTTTCCTTTTATTTTAACTCTCCAAACAAACAAATGGTTGAATCTGTTTCAGGAAATGATCCTCAAACCAGTTATAGTTTGTGTGGTATTGCGGTTGTGATTGTGGTTTGAAAAAAATTGTTTTATAAAAAGTATTTTTAATTGAGGTTGGTTTGAAAAAATAGGTGTTTGGTTAAAACTGTGGTTGAAATTGAGGTTGAAAAAAAGTAGTTTAATGTGTTTGGTTAAGAATGCTTTTAAAATTGAGGTTATAAAATAATTTAAATATATATATATATATATATATTGATGATTTTAAATTTAAATATTATGGATTTAACTAGTGCTATTACATCATGAAATAAATCATATTTTATATAAAATATTTTTTATTATATCATGAAACCATCTACAATTCCATTACGTACGAAATACATCTAACAAGAACTACAGTTTTCATAATTTTTCTAGCATGTAATAAAATTAGATAAAATATTATCAGGTATAAAATTCACTCTAAACTAATTTTTTTAAAAACAATGTTAAAAAAATTACTACACTAAAAAAAAAAAGTTCACGCAGTGCAAGTGAACAGTGCAATTCTCTTGCACTGTTCACTTGCACAGTGTACCGCTGTACACTGTTCATGTTAATTTCACTGTTCATTGAACAGTGCAATTAACATGAATAGTTGAAGAAAAGCAACGAATTCCTGCTTCTCTTTAACTGTGTTTCAAACGCAGAAAATAAGTGGAACCCATAAACAATATATTACATTTTTTCCTTAACCAAACGACCACAAGCTACATTTTAATTAAAACACAGCCGCAGCTGTGTAAATAAACAGACCCAGTTAATGCCCAAGGTTCCAATGAGAGCTTGCGGCACAACTTGGTCTCTAGGAATCAAGTTGAGGCAGCACCCAACTTGTTCCCTGAGAATCAAGATGCACCACTAGAACACAGGGTAATTAGTATTGGATGTTAGCAACAGAATATTTTAAATGCAATTTTAGTAATGGATTAACAACAAATTATATATATATATATTAATTTTTTAATATTAACAACGAATTTAGCAACAAAAATTCAAATATTAAAAAGTAAATTAATATATTAAGAATATTTTTCGTTGCTAACATGGTTGCTGATAAAAAAAATTAAATTTTAACTTTTATATATATAAAAAAATAATATTTACGCGTTAATTATTTATTCGTACATCTATACCTATACCTGAAAACAAAAGAGAAACCACACAAACAAAATTTCTTCATTCTCCGGAAGAACCCATGTCCCTTTCTTCACTGCTCCAGAAACCTAATTAACTCATATCTCTCTTTCTATTCCTTCTCCAGAAACCAAACTCACTTTCCCTTTCAATTCCTTCTCTAAAAACCTATCTCATGCGTCATTTTCCACAATTTGTCATTTTCCACAATTTGTCATTTTCCTTTCTTCTCCAGTTAATTTAGGCTTCTAAAAATTCCATCTTGCGCAGGGAACAAGGTGAAAAATTAAAATAACAGGTATAATCAAAAGCCCATGTTTTAGAGATTATGTTTGTAATTTAGAGAGAATATATATTGTTTTATTAACTAATTTTATAGGATAATTTTGTAGATCTATTGCAAATTATTTGTTAAATATGGCTGTCATTACATGCTAATGTTGCTAATTTTTAATGTAGTGTTCTTGATCTTCATGGTTATGTGATGGTTCCATTATTGTTTGGTTAAGTAGTGAGATTTTTTAAGGGTTTTGGTATTTTTTTGTTTTGCTGGGTGTATGGTAGTTAACCCACATGTAATCCAAAAAAGGGTATGTAAAATTATTTGCTTTTAGGCCTAAAGACTTCAGCTTGTAATCCAATTCAACACAAAAATCATACTTTTTCCATGTGGTAGTTAACCCATGAAGCATGACATTGAAGGCATAAATATTGGGTTTGGTGAGTTGATTAAAAACAAGGGATGCGTAGGCCAAGTCTTTGAGGTCAATGATTTTGGAAAGAAGGAAACTGGGTTTTGGTATTAAACAAATATGCATTTGTGTGTGGATTTGTTTTAATAGGTTTTTGAATTTGCATTGTTTTATCAGAGACAAAAGCTTTTCATTCTGGGTTTTTTCTTGCAACACCAGTTTGATTTCTTCCATGTTCTCATGTAGTCACCAATCAACATTTGACAGATGATATGCCCGGGAGAAGAAACTTTACCAAGAAGTCAGGGTACATCTCAAATCTTCTGCTTAACTTTTTGAATGATGCATTCTGAGCGTCCCTAGTTCTCAAGGCCATGATTATAGCATAGAATTTCAATTTATTTATTTTTGCTGCTGGAATGGGGTTTATCTATGATCAGCAGCTAAGAGACGATCCACACAGGGTCCCAATCAGTTCAAAGAGATTTGGAGCAGGGTTGTCAGTTGAATGAGGCAGAAGTATGGAAAGCTAACCAAAGATTGGAACTTGCCTGAATCTATCATATATCTTTTTTCATCTATTTTGTTATGGCATCGCTGAGTCGTATCATATGTTGATTTTTTGGGTGGGCAAGGATATGGCAGTGTTGGGATTCCCTGGTCAAGAATGGCTTCCTTGTGATTTTTGGATTATGCATTTTAGAAACCAGAAGCTTTGCTAAACAAAGCAGTTTCGACAGTTTTAGGTGTATGAATACTGTGAAATGTAGATAACTTTTTGATGCGTTGTTAAATTTATTTTTATTTGAATTATTATTTTTGATAAAATAATTTCTAGTATTAATTTATGTTCTTTATATATTTATCTATAATTTTTGAAATAGCCACAAATAATTAAAAAAAAATTCAATAGATGGGAAAAATAATTTAAAAAATTCATGTTTTAAAAAATAGTCATTGGATAAATCAGCAACGGATAATCCGTTGCTAATTTACATATTCAGCAATTGAATTTTAGCAACAGATGATTAGTTGCTAAACAAATCAGCAACGGATAATCCGTTGCTAAAAAATTAGCATCTATTATTTGCATCTGAAATTATCTGTTGCTAATTCCGTTGCTGAGTTTTATTAGCAACAGATTTTAATATTATCTGCAACGGACTACATAGTTGCTAATAGGCTATTTTTTTAGTAGTGATGAGTCATCAACATCTGAATGGGGGGGCAATGGAAACTTTCTGGACTTTGCGTGTGACAGTTGGATTTCGGGTCTGGATGGTGATTGGCGCCAAGGTCTTGACGAGCCATCCAAATATACGAAGAAGAGGAGGAGGAGGAATACAGATGTAAGCAGCAGCAGTGCATTAAATAGCGCTAGTGATCTATCACTATCGGAGGCTCTGTCTCAGATTTCTAAAGATCTAAGTCTATCTTCACCTTCATTATGTTCTGGAGAAGAAGAAGCAGACAAGGAGAATGAGGTAATCTGACATCTCCTGCATGCTATAAATATTTAGGATAGAAACAAATATGAAGTTGATTTAGAGGTATAAAAATACTGTTTTTAAGGTGTTTATTTATCTTACACAGTAATAATATCTCTAAGATACAATTAAGCCTTCTAAACCTATAAAAGAATGGAAAGATAAGATCAAGAAAAGAATAAATATTTTTTTGTTGTGTTTTCTTTTCTGTGTAGTAATATATTTTTATAGACTCGAAACATAATGATGAAACAATCTAATTGTTGATGAAATAATATGACTGTTTATCAAATAGTATGACTTTCATAAAACAGTATAACTATTCATGAAATAGTTATACTTTAAATTAAATTGAATAGCTGCTATTTAATTTTATCTCAACAATCACAAATATCAAAATTAATTACAAAAATTAATTCAAGGATGAATTAATCTCATTGACATATTAAGTTTCAAGTTCCAAATGTTATCTTTTGATATTATAAATATATCCATATAATAGCATTAGGAAGCCTAATAGGAGAGTTCACCTACCATAGCTTAATTTACTACACAATAAAAACCCACACTTTTGAGATTAGAAGGGAGTGTTTCTTTCCAACATGGAATATATATCTTTTCTTTCTTTATTCATTTACAAACTACATCAACACTATATCCATATCCTCAATTGTTTTTTTTTTTTTTTTTTGTTCAATATAGATAATTTTCTTTTCAGTTAATATTTATGTGGCAATTGTAAGGGACCTTTTCTCTATCTTGAACGTTTGTTTGATATCATCTTTTTGAGAGAAAAATTTCCCTTCTAATTTGAGTAGATGACTATAATTAACACTCTTTCATCAATGTGATTGTAAATCAGCTAGCTTTACATCATTTAGAGTGTTATGGGGTTGATATGCTGTCATCGGACAGCAATGAAGATGAGGATGAGATACAAGCTACATCAGTTTTTGGTGCAAGTGAATCGAAGGATAGTTGTCAAAAACCAGAAGTTGGGATGGAATTCTCTTCTGAAGAGGAGGCTTACAAATTTTACACAAGTTATGCAAATAAGATTGGTTTCAGAACAAGAAAAGGGAAGGTGCAACGATTGTCCAACGGAACCATTAGAAAAAGATTCTTTTTTTGTTCGAAACAAGGGTTTCGATTGAAGAAACAAGCTGACAAGATAACGAAGTACAAGAGGAAAGAAACAAGAACAGGTTGTAATGCCAAGATCCAGTTTTCAGTTGAAAATGGAAAATGGGTGGTCTCGCAATTTTCTCAAGAGCACAATCATGACCTTGAAGATCGTAGGCATATCACAAGATCATGCACTAAAACGTCCGAGGCTCACTTGATTCACACCGGAAATAACGCAGAGATGGCAATGGATGCTGGAGCTCCAAAATGCACAGAATTATGCAATATGGTTTGGAGTACACATCCTGAAGAAGTTCAAATCCTGTTAAATTATCTGAGGCGTCTGCAGGTGGAGGATCTGTCACTCTTCTATGCAGTTCAGCTTGACTCTGATAATCGCCTGAAAAATCTTTTCTGGAGAGATGGGAGGTCCATGGTAGACTATGACTACTTCGGCGATGTTCTTATTTTGGACACAACTTTTAGGATGGACAAATATGACATGATCTGTGCACCATTTTGGGGACTCAATCACCATCTGCAGTATGTCATGTTTGGCTGTGCTTTCTTGCTTGATGAAAGCAAGGAGTCATTTGTGTGGTTGTTCGAGACTTTTTTGGAAGCAATGGGAAGAAAACAACCAAAAACAATTGTTACTGATGAGAACCAAGTGATGGTTGATGCAGTAAAAGTGGTGTTGCTGGATGCAGAACATCTGTTTGGTGTGTGGTTTATCCGCCAAAAAGCATTAAAGCACCTATCTGCATTTTATAGTCAACCTGATTTTGTCAACATCTTCAACGAATGCGTCTCTTATAGCCAAAATGAGGAAGAATTCGAGTCAAAGTGGGATTTTCTACTCAAGAAATTCAATCTCTGTGAAAACGCCTGGCTGAACAATCTATACTTGTCACGAGAAAGATGGGCTAATGTCTTCCACAAGAAAACTTTCTCCGCAGGCATAAGATGGTGCAACGGCAATGTCAATGTTTTCCAAAATTCAACAAGTGACACCATGGACCTGTCAGTCTTTGTTCATCAGTATCTTAAAGTGGTAGAAACACAGCGCTCGGCAGAGCTAAATGAAGATATGCGTTGCCGTGAAACAACCAAGGTGTTAAGTTCCAGCGCGATGGAGAAACAAGCAGCCACTATATACACCCGCACAATCTTCAAAATATTTCAAGAAGAATTAATAACATGTTTGTCAGTGGCCATAGAAGAAATTGCTAGTGATGGGACGAATGCTACATTCAAGCTGACAGAGGAAGGCCAGAAGGAGAGCATTGTTGAACTCAGCTGTCTGGATTCTAATCTTGCATGTAGCTGTAGGAAATATGAATCAGAAGGAATTTTATGTGTCCATGCCTTAAAGGTACTCAATGCAAGAAATGTCTTTCGTATACCAGACCAGTACATATTAAAGCGGTGGACAAAATGTGCTAAAGATAGTGTGGCAGAAGTTGAGCATGTTCAGAAGTTGGCTGGCCAGAAGCAACAGCCAATGAGTTTGCTTTTGAAAAAAGCTTTGGATGTCATTTATAAAACCTCTGCATTTGAGGATTGCCAGAACATAGCCATGCATTATTTAGACGAGGCATCAAAAAAGGTAGAAGCTGCGCTAAAAACAAAAAAACACAGATCATTTTAAATCGAGAAGAGGTAACAATTGACCTAACTTTCATTTATTTTTCATTTCGCTATAATTTTGCTTTTATTGTTGTTGTAAACCTTTGATTGTTGGGGCTATTGTCACACATTACGCTGGTGTCTGAATCGGTTTCGACAGATGGACTAGGCATCAGCCTGCCGAAGGGCTAGATACCAGCCTGTTTTTGTCATCATCTCAAATGGATATTGGGAAAGTTAGGGTTGGAGGTTGTACGGCAATAAGAGAGAGTTGGAACTAGAAACTGGGCAGGGAAGTTCAAGCTCAAATGATGATGCAGAGAACCCTTTGGTTCAGAAGGCACGACGCTCGTGCAGAGTACGCAAGCCCAAACTCCATGCAATGTAACCTGTACCAGGATGAAGCTCCGTGTGCTATAGAGGCATACGTTGTTGTTAAACTTGGATCAGCATGATGAAGCTGATGTAGTAAACTCAACTATTAAAACTTTGATTTGTCATGCTTTCATTATGTATATAAATAAAAAAGAGAGATACTAGAGAGAGAAAAAGGATGAGAATTTACAATTTATATAAAAGCTTGTTGTTTATAAAATAAAATAAAAGGTTGTTGCTTTAACTGTTTCAAAATCACTATCAGTGGTCTCTCTCACTGATAATTAGTAACGAAGCCTTATTCGTCAAAAATAAATGAGTTTTTGAGATGCATATAAATTTTTAAAGTTGTCAAAAACACATACTCATTACGAATCCAACTGTGCAAAAATCATCACAATTACAACCTTCAGTAAACCACACGCTCCACCTAAAACATCTACATGGTTAACCACATATAGCCAACACGCCTAGAGGAAGAAGATGATTGATGTGCCCGCGTGCATATATGTGGATCGAGCTGAGCCACCAAAGTCACTTAAGTTGAGCCATAAGCTGAGCCCCCAAGCCTTTTAGTTGAGCCATGAGTTGCCCCACCAACTGAGCCGCTAAGCCGCCATCTAGGAATATTCTCGATTCAACTCCCGTGAATCGATAAATATCTAGAATTAATTTTTGGACCGGTTCAGCCCATTTTATGAAACATATAGTAGAGCCGCTTAGTGTTCTTGGATACATATTATTTCCATCTATGATTATAATGTTAAAAAATAATATAAATCATATCTTAAAACATTATCTAATAATTTAAGTTATTGGATTGAGATGGTTCTTTGACATGGTATTCAAGTTTCAAGCTCAAATGGCTTTCACTTGAGGTGGTGTGTTAGAGAATAATATAATTCATATCTTGGGACCTCACCTAATAGTTTAAGTTTTTGAATCGAGATGATTCTTTGAAATATAAAGCGCTAATTAAAAAGGGAAGGAAGAGAATAGGAAAAGAAATTGACATGATAGTTGTTTGTGTTATATTATATACAAAGGCAATTTCTTATTTTAATCATTTTTTAAATTTTTATTTGACTTGAGATGTAAACTGTAATTTTTTAAATTATAGTGAAAAAATAAAAATATAATTAAATATTAGGACATTTTATGTAATTATCAATTTTAAATAAAATAAATAGTAATAAAAAACTAAAACCAAATCTAAAGGAAAAATTTATTGAGTGACTGCTTTGAAAAATTTAAAGGTTTGGCATGGGAATCAAAATCAAAGATGTAAAGAAAAAAAAAAGTTATTAACACCAAAACATAGGTCTGTTAACCACGTTCGTCACCCAGACATGAAGAAGTTGAGAAGATTTAAATGTTGCCCTAAAAGTCAATGTTTAAACATTGGGCATGCTGCTCAAAGTGCACAAGCATCATCCACATGCTGATGCACATAATACACATGTCAATAATTTTTTAAATACTTATATTTATTTTTTAAAAAAAAAACACTCTAGTTAACTTGATGATAACTAATAAAAATTATCTTACAAAAGTGAAAGAGTCTTTGTGCGCAAGTTAAATAAATTAAACTTTTAAGGGTATTTTAATAATTTTATTATGCTTTTAAAAAAAGAAAAATACAAAAACATTCTTGGATTGCAGTTAATTAAATATTGCTTTTGAAGATTATTTAGTAATTTGCTAAGAAAAATGACAAGATGCCAACAACCATTAGATCCTGTAAAAAGACCGTTTTACCCCCAGTAGTTGGTGTAATGGCCTGCTGCATCTACTAGTCATTTCAAATGAATCATTTATTATTCGTGCAGCCAAAGAAAGCCATCTACGATGTCAAGGAAGATATGAACAAGTGCATGTACTGCTTCAACGCATTCCCTTCTCCTTAACCCTATACTCTATTTTGCTTTTAATAGGCTTAGATGTAGTATTAGGAATAAGATGGTTGGAACAACTAGGACCGGTGGTTTGCAATTGGAAGCAATGACAATGGAATTTCAATTAAAGGATAAGGCTAGGAGGTTACAGGGCATGAATACATAGACAATTCAATTTACCCCCTTGAAAACCATTACTAAAGAAATAAGGCGAGGGGACTCGATTTTTGCACTTAATTTGTTTGCAGACAATGGAGCAAGTAAATTAACCACAAGTTCATCAGGACATGCAGCCTTTACTACAAGCCTATGCTGATATTTTCAAGGAACCCATACAGCTCCCTCCAGCAGGGAAGTCGATCACTGCATTCCTTTCAAGGAAGGTACTGAGCCGGTTAATGTGCGGCCTGACAGGTATGCCTATTTCCAAAAAGCTGAAATTGAAAAACAAGTTCTTGACATAATGGAAGCAATACGAACTTGGCGACCCCACTTGTTAGGAAGGAAATTCTACATCCAGACTGATTAGCGTAACCTCAAGTTTTTACTAGAGCAACGTGTTGGAACACCAGAACAACAATAGTGGGTGGCCAAACTACTTTGCTGATATGATGATGAAATACGCTACAAGCCAGGCCGAGAGAATTCAGCTGCAGATGCACTATCAAGGGTAACAGGCAGTCCAACTCTTAATGCTTTGTCAATCATACAGGTTCAGTTATGGGATGACATTAGAACTGCGACAAAGGGAAATTCTTATGTGGAGAAAATTGGTAAGATGGCCACTGAAAATCCTGACAGTCCTTGTACATGGCGTAATGGCTTGATTTTCTACAAAACCGAGTGGCGGTACCTCCCTATTCTCCCAGAGTGAACCACTTACTGAAAGTGTACCATGATTCACCAACTGGGGGACACTCTGGTGTGCTGTGAACTCTTAAGCGCCTTGCTCAACAGTTTTATTGGCCCTTTATGTATCAGGTGGCGCGCAATTACGTCTTCTCTTGCAATGTATGTCAACAGGTCAAGACCTCAACACTGGCACGTGTAGGACTCTTGCAACCATTTCTTATTCCATGCCAAGTATGGGATGATATAACTATGGATTTATCGAAGGGCTTCCCATCTCCAATGGCAAGGATGTTATCCTAGTTGTCGTGGATCGACTCAGCAAATCTGCTCATTTCGTGGCATTAGCTCATCCATTTATTACCATGGTATGGTTAAACTCCATGTTATGCCGTGGTCAATTATCAGTGATCGTGATTCAGTTTTCTTGAGTAACTTTTGGCAGGAATTTTTCAAGTTATCAAGCACTCAATTGAAGATGACTTTGAGCTACCACCTACAGATGGATGGACAGTCAGAAGTGGTCAATAGACGCTTGAAGCTGTACCTACGCTGCTTGGTTCATCAACAACCACGAAAGTGGAACTCCCTGCTTCCATGGGCAAAATACTGGTATAGTACAACTTATCATGCTTCTACGGGAAGGACACCCTTTCAGGCGTTGTATGGTCGATTACCTCCTACTATTTCTCATTATCAAATTGGCCAATCTCCAGTTCATGAGGTCAATCAGCAGCTGCTGGCACGTGATGTTTTGTGGCAGCATTTAAAGGGAAACTTGAAAGCAACAAGTAATCGAATGAAGCTGGTAGTTGACTCTAAACGACGTGATATCGAGTTCCAGGAAGGGGATTTAGTTTATTTAAAATTGCATCCTCATCGGCAACAAACAATGTTCAAATGTGCAACTCAGAAGTTGGCTAGACGATTCTATGACCCTTATTTAATTGAGCGAAGAATTGGCAAAATGGCTTATCAGCTCAAGCTACTAGGAGGTCCCGTATTCACCTCATTTTTCATGTTTCTTTGCTTAAAAAGAAAATTGGTGAGTCCTGTGCTCCAAGCACCACATTGCCACCTGTTACGGATGAAGGGCAGCTTGAATTGTCACCAGAATCCATTTTGGAGACGCGATGGGTCAAGCATGGACCAAAGTTCACAGAGGAAAGTCTGGTTAAACGGCGTGGTTTGCCAGCTGAAGATAGCTAGGAAGATTGTTAGCATTATGTGTATGTATATATAACAGCCAAGTGCATTAATAAAGGACAAGAAAACATTTCCCTTTTGTTCATCTGTGATTTATTTCTCACCCAAAGAGAATAATACTACACTATTATCAACGACTTTGATTGGGACCTATCACAACCCAGGTTCTTTGAGGAGCAATTGGTATTCCTCCAAAATATCTTCAAACACAACAACTGCATCGGTCCCTAATAGTGTAAGTTAAAAGGAAATGGCATAAAACTTGAGAATAAAAAAAAAAGGTATTCTCATATATTAGAAGAAAGTGTAGAAAGGCCACAAAAGTTATTTGAGCTCTTACTGGAACATTTTTGAGTTACGTATTGCTAAAAACTTGTCTGTGCGTGTGCAAGTAAATGCTGATAAAAGTTATTTAAAATGTTCAGATACAACTGAGTATAGCAGAGCAGTTGAAACTTGATCCTCGTAAAGTGCAAGACTGGTTTCAAAATAGAAGAGAGAGGTACTTTTTTTTTTTTTCCTCGCTAGACATTGTTGTGTTTCTGCTTCAGTTCTTTGTTTGTTGCTTTTGATTATACAAATCAAAGCCTTACCCCCTTCCACCCTTTAATGTCAGAGCTTTTGATTACTAGACATTTTGAATAATGTCAGCAAGCCTCGTAGGATTCCATCAGCTATACTTTTAAAGCATCTGCTTCCTTAAAAGTCAACGAATCAAAAGAAAAATGAACTCAAAAATTCCCAACGAAGACAACAACTTAAGCTCTAAAATAGAGAGAGAAAGAAGGCAAAATAAGCTGAAAACAGTAGAGAGAAAAGCTCGAGATGTGTAGCAAAAAGTGTCAAGAACATACCCCCTTCCACCCCTTATTGTTTGGAACAAAATTAATGAAGAATTATCAGAGTTAATTCTTTTCGTTTTACCTTAATTAGCTACCAATAAAAAGAATAAAAAACTGTTGGTTCAAGCCCTAAAAACTAATATTTTTCTTTTGAAAAAAATTATTCAGGAAGATGAAGAAAATTAACTGTTCATATTCTTTCTTCATGGATAGATATACATAAATGGAATGGCAAAAGAATTAATTTATAATAAATCTTCAAAATAGATTAGAAAAAAATAAAACCCAAACTTGCTGAATGCACGTGTGGGTTAAACCCATACTATTTAGCATAGTTTTAAAACTCGGTCGGCCCGGCGGATCAACCCGGGACCCGGCCGGCCCAGTGGGTCAACCCAGGATCCGGCCGACCTGGGATTGGAACCGGGCCGGGTTGAAAAAAAACCCGGTAGGTTGACCCGTCGAATCCCGCAGTTAATATATCTATCCCTTGACATTGCCTTACTTCTTTTCAATGAAATAAGCAGGGAAATGTCGAAGCAGATGAATTACGAGATTTTGAAAGAGGATAACGGGCTTTTGAAGAAGGCAAATGAACGTTTGTGACGTCAAATTGAGATTTTAATACCAATGGTAAAATCCCCGCCTTGAAATCAACGGGCGTTTTCTTCCTGCTCTGACGAATCCTCAACGCCGATTAATTCCATAGTACATAATGTTAACAATTGCGGTAATTATCTCCAAGTTGGATTTGCAGCATTCAAGTCCTACATTGTCTCTGATATTAGCTGAAAAGATATATTCTAGCATCCCGGTAAATACGTGATTGTATCCTAATAGAAATAGGTTTCCATGTAATTAGCAAATCAGTCCTAAACTATAGGATCTGAAACGTAGGGATTCTTATGTAGAGTAGCTATATATATTCTGCTTGTAACAGAGGAAGTTGTGTGTGAAAATAAACAATTGAATCCCTTTGAAAACTCTGCGTACGTTTTGACTTGGTATCAGAGCTGGTTTATTATCTGCTCTTTATATCACCACACAAACCTTATAAATCTTACGAATCCTCCTTCTCGTACCATGGCCAGTGACAAAACCGAATCATCCTCTGTTCCAGTTATCCAGGTTCAATCAGAGAATTCCAGTTTCTCAACCAATATCACCCTTACTGAAAGCAACTATGATGTCTGGTCTCAAATCATGGAGATGCAAATTGCAGGATGAGAGAAACTTGAATATCTTGTAAGCAACACAATCCTAGAAAAAACTGATCCATCCTATGCTAAATGGTATGCTGAAAATCAAAAGATTAAAGGATGGTTGTTGACCTCCATGTCACCAGAAATTATGAAACGCTATCTTAGACTGCCTACTGCACATGAAATCTGGAATGCTCTAGCCAAAGCATTCTATGATGGGGCAGATGAATCACAGCTATTTACCTTGAACCAACGTGCGTTCTCCACCAAACAGGTTGGTCGTCCTATCTCTACCTATTATGGTGATTTGGTAGAAATATTTCAAGAACTAGATCATCGTGACAAGATTGTTATGAAAGATCCCGATGATGTCATTGCCTACAAAAAATCAATTGAGAGACTGCGGGTGCATATTTTTCTGAATGGCCTTGATGAAGAATTTGAACAAATTCGTGGTGAGATCCTAAGGAGAGATTCTGCACTAGACCTTGAAGAAACATATGTTTATGTTCGTCGTGACTCTATCCGTCGAAACACACTGAATGGGGAACTTGGACACTCAAAGCCATCTGCTATGATAGCTCGCCGAAGTAAGTATCAACGACCACAGAACCTGAAACCAGATCGAGCTTCTGGTTCACTGAATCATAATCATTCAATTGGATCGCAAAATCGCAGCTATGAAATAAGAGCTGCACGACCAGAACGCATGTGCACTCACTGTGGTGAAACTGGGCACACTAAGCTACGCTACTATGAATTGATTGGATATCCAGAATGGTGGGATTTTTCCAAAGCACCCCGTAAGAGAAACTTAAAGGCAAATCCTCATGTGTCTGTTGCTGTGGCAGAACCAAATCATATGTTTGGCAATAAATCTGGGAAAGACTCCTCTTCTGGTGCTATTACCGGGAATGCACGCGACACTGCTGAGAACACAGGTGTTGATGCTGTAAATGCAGGTAAGGCTCTTCATACCTCCACTTCTGTTAGAAATAGTGAATGGATAATTGATTCAGGTGCCACAAATCATATGACGTTTAACAATAATATTCAGACCATACAACCCTCAAACCACCATGTAGTTTTCACAGCCAATGGAACTCCTTCTTCTGTGTCAGGAGAAGGCACGGTTACTCTTAAAAAAAATCTGAGTTTAGAGTCAGTTCTTATTGTTCCGAGTCTCAATCATAATTTATTATTTGTTGCTCAAATAACTTGTGCCTTGATGTGTGTTGTAATTTTTTGGCCGAACCTTTGCATATTCAAGGACATTCAAACTCGGAAGACAATTGGTTATGATACTAGGAGAGGGAAGCTCTACTACCTGGATCTGATTCCGGCAAGCTCAAATCAGTTGGCACAAGTCTTCTCAACTAATACAGCTAATGAACACCAGAAGTCTGAAATTTGGCTATGGCATAGGAGTTTAGGCCATGCATCCTTTGGATATTTACAGAAATTATTCCCACAATTATTTTCACAATTGATTGTTTCAGATTTTAAGTGTGATGTATGTGAACGTGCTAAAAGTCATCGTGTTTCATTTCCTATTAGTATGAATAAAAGTCCTGCACCTTTTATGGTTGTTCACTCGGATGTATGGGGACCAACAAACACTCCTTCTCTAAATGGATCATGTTGGTTTGTTTCATTCATTGATGATCACACCCGCATGACTTGGATTTGCTTAATGAAATCAAAGAGTGAAGTGAGTTCTTTATTCCAACAATTCCACAAAATGATAGCAACACAGTATCAGACCAATATTCAGGTGATCATGACTGATAATGGGGGAGAGTTTATCAATCACAGCTTGAAAGATTACTTGAACACACCTGGCATTATTCATCAAACAACTTGCCCTTACACCCCTCAACAGAATGGGGTGGCTGAACGGAAAAATCATCAACTCCTTGAGGTCGTTCGTGCCTTCTTATTTGAAGCTCACATGCCTACTAGTTACTGGGGAAAAGCTGTTACTGCCGGAGCATACATTATCAACAGGGTACCTTCTAGTTCTCTGCAATTCCAAACCCCCTTCGAGGTTCTCCATCGCCTTGTAAGTGCTCCTACAATGCCAAACTTACCTCCTAAAGTTTTTGGATGTGTAGCTTATGTACATCTTCATAAAGGTTTGAGAACTAAGTTGGAACCTCGGGGACTTCGATGTGTGTTTGTTGGCTATGCTCTGCACCAAAAAGGCTATCGATGTTATCACCCTCCTTCTCGCCAACTTTATGTTACTCTGGATGTGATCTTCCATGAAACTACTATGTATTATTCATCTCAAACTAAGGAGAACGATGAGGTGCAGATAGCAACTAAGCCTACAGAAAATGTGGATATCATTGCACATGGTAACCAACTGATTGATACTTTGGATAGCTTGGAGAGTAATGAAAAATGTCCAGTTAATGAGAACACAGAGGAACACCAGGACAGGGAAGAGTATACCAGTGAAAATGGTCCAGAAATCGTTGATGGTAACCAGGATACCTTGGAGGGGCCGACAGCTTCCCACAGTGTACCAGTTAACCAATTGTCTTCCCCGGTTGATTCCAGACTTGAGTCTCATGATATTCATCCAGTTGAGTCCCTAAAAGAACTACCTAATCGAGTCACAAGAGGTAAACCCAAGGTGAACTATGAACCAACCCTTCACTCAAAACTCAAATACCCTATGAATAACTATGTATCCTATCATAGATTGTCAAACGAAAAAATGGCATTTGTACATCAATTATCCGTTGTATCTATTCCTAACAATGTGCAGGAAGCCTTGGCTGATCCTAGATGGAGGGAGGCAATGAATGAAGAAATGAAAGCCCTTCAAAAAAACTCAACATGGGACGTTGTTGACTTGCCGAAAGGAAAGAAACCTGTTGGGTGTAGATGGGTCTTCACCATTAAATACAAAGCTGATGGAACTATTGAACGGTGTAAAGCAAGGTTGGTAGCCAAGGGATATACTCAAACATATGGAATTGATTATATGGAGACTTTTTCACCGGTGGCCAAACTTAATACTGTTCGTATTATACTATCTCTAGCAATTAATCTTGACTGGCCGCTACATCAATTTGATGTAAAGAATGCATTTCTACATGGAACTCTCCAAGAAGAAGTGTATATGGAATTACCTCCTAGCTGTAAACAGCAAACGGAAGGTAATAAACAGGTCTGCAGGTTGAGAAAATCCCTATATGGTTTAAAGCAGTCTCCTAGAGCGTGGTTCGGAAGGTTCACAAATTTTATGAAGACAGTTGGTTACACACAAAGTAACTCGGATCACACTTTATTCTTGAAGCATAATGAAAAACACATTACAATTCTCATTGTGTATGTTGATGATATAATAGTAACCGGAGATGATCCAGGAGAGAGGAAGAGATTACACGAGCACCTTGCCCGTGAGTTTGAGATGAAAGACCTTGGAGAGTTGAAGTATTTCTTGGGCATTGAAGTGTCACGGTCAGATAAAGGTATTTTTCTTTCACAAAGAAAATATGCCTTAGACTTACTAAGTGAAACAGGTATGACAGCATGCAGTTCAGCTAGCACTCCTATGGAAGAGAACTTGAAACTACATGGTGATTCCAATCAAGTTCCAACTAACAAAGAACGCTATTAGAGGTTGGTTGGAAGGTTAATGTATCTTGCACATACTCAACCTGATTTAGCTTATTCATTGAGTGTGGTCAGTCAATTTATGCACTCTCCAAGCGAAGAACACATGAATGCTGTCACCCGTATCTTACGCTACTTGAAGTCGTCTCCAGGAAAAGGAATTTTGTTCATAAAAGGACACAATTTGGATGTTAATGGTTATACAGATGCTGATTGGGCTGGTTCTATTCAAGATCGACGTTCTACTTCTGGTTATTTCACGTTTGTAGGAGGAAACTTGGTTACATGGCGAAGTAAAAAACAGGAGGTAGTTGCTAGATCAAGTGTTGAGGCTGAATATAGAGGGATGGCTAAAGCTATATGCGAATTGTTGTGGATTAGAAATCTGATGATAGATTTACATATTAAGCCAGTCAATCCTATGAAGTTGTATTGTGACAACAAGGCAGCATGTGATATTGCTCATAATCCTGTTCAACATGATCGTACTAAACATGTTGAAGTCGATAGGCATTTTATCAAGGAAAAGCTAGAAGAAAAGCTAATTGAAGTTCCTCATGTTCGATCTCAAGACCAGCTCGCTGATATACTAACCAAGGCACTGTCAAACCACGCGTTTAGTGCAATTCTCAGCGAAATTGGAATGAGTGACATCTACGCACCAACTTGAGGGGGAGTGTTAACAATTGCGGTAATTATCTCCAAGTTGGATTTGCAGCATTCAAGTCCTACATTGTCTCTGATATTAGCTGGAAAGATATATTCTAGCATCCCGGTAAATACGTGATTGTATCCTAGTAGAAATAGGTTTCCATGTAATTAGCAAATCAGTCCTAAACTATAGGATCTGAAACATAGGGATTCTTATGTAGAGTAGCTATATATATTATGCTTGTAACAGAGGAAGTTGTGTGTGAAAATAAACAATTGAATCCCTTTGAAAACTCTGCATACGTTTTGACTCATAATACGTATGCATGTTCACATATAGAAAGACTCTAGTGTTCTTCAAATTTCAGATCTATATGGAAATTACTTTATGTAAATAGTCAAAAACCTTGTGAAATTTCTATCTGGTCAAACAGTAAAAGATTTAAGTAGACTGGATGATTCTGATAAGCTTCAATGCATATTATAAAGTTCCACTTTATTGTGTTCTTCTCTTTTTTGCATTTGGATGTGTGTTGTGTAGGAGATTTTTTTTCATTACATTCTCTCTTTGCTATTTCACTCTGTTACTTTCTTGTTGAGGGTGAAGCGGAGGTTGAAGACGGCCATAGTTGAGCTGTTTGTTGATCGACGAGGAAGTAAGATATTAACTAAATTTCTTAGCATAACAACAGGGATCCAGACCATTCTTTGCATTTGCAAACAGTAGACCAAGCAATTGATATGTAAAATTCTACCAGTCTCATATTTGGGATCACACAATTATATTACTTTCTATACGTTACAACATCTACCATTGTCCTGAGTGTTTTCTTCTCTTTCTTTCTTTGTTTTTTTTTTAAAAAAAAACTGAAAATTGAGCAACAGATTCTCTGTTAACTGATCTTACCAAGAAATGGCTAAATGTTACTACAACTTTTCAAGCATAAGAATCTCGTCGACTGTGGTACATGGACCAGCTTCAAATTAGGGAAACTTGACATTGAACAGGTCACTGACTTCTCTGCGATGCAGTTGATGCTGACTGGTTTGCCAGTCCTTCCACTGGACTGCTAAAAGAAATTCGGCAGAAAGGTCTAAAACAAAAATGGCCCTGGGGACTCGAATTTGATGATAAGACCAGTAACTCTTCCAAGTTTCTAATTAATCTTGAGTAGCCCATATTGCTGGTGGAACTTCTTTTTTGTTGTCCAATGGAGCCCTTTCTCTTCCGATCTTTTAGATAGTGAGACTTTTTCAAATCTTCAGACGTCAGGTGTGAAACAGAGAGTTCATTGGGATTGGATAGATTCCAATACCAGAGAAAAGAAACCAAAGTTTCGTGATTCTTTCAGGAAATGAAATTAGGTAGGAACATTTTCGTGCATGTCTTGTGAATTAGGTAGGAAATGAGACATATGATATATGATCATACACAATGGCTCAAAAGGATTTACGATACTAACTAGTGCAGAGTTGAAGCTTGGTTGTTATTGCTGTGTTGAATGGAGTTGTGCTCTTTTTAGTAGTAACGGTGTATTAGTCCTGCGCCACATCTCGAGCCGGGTTAAATTTTTTATAACATAAAAAAGATGATAATATCGTTTTTCAAAGAGCAAGAAAAATTTAAAACCAGGATAATTGAAATAAAATTTTAATTTTATAATTTATTTCAAATAGAGATTTCGCTTGCTTAACACTTAACATCCTCCGAGAAAAAAGATCAACAAAAAAGTCCTTGGTGAGTGTCTTCAACCTCTGCCACACACCAGACTACTGTTATGATGCCTTCAGCTGAGTTTGCAAGGGTTTGTAAAGATCTTTCTAGCATTGGTGATAAAGGTAAAGTTCTCTCATTACATCCATGGGATGCTTTGCTTTGAGTTGTGCATGATGCGCTCAAAATTCTTTACAAATGAAAGAGCTCAATTGGAATGTGAGGTAACTTGAGTTTATAATATTATGTTTGATCACTTGCACAAGAGCTCCAAGGCTTTTTTTTTTTAGATATTTCTCTTAGAGCCAATGACATTTGTCTGGTAGACAGTAATTGGAAACCGAAGATAAAATTCTGAGAATATTTATAATATCAAGGTTCAAATTCCACTGCTCTAGATATAACAAAAACATAAACATAAAAGGAATATACTTGAAGGAATTTTAATACAGCATAAAAGGGAAATTCATAAGCAGCTAAACCTACAAGGAATTTTCGGATCGAAACGGATGCATTTATATCCTTGAATTATACCATAATGGATCTATGATAGCATAAAAACAAAAACAAAAACTTGTTCATGCAAAATTGCCTTTCAGCATTGAACTTCTTTCGCAACCAAAACTCCAAAGAAAGGACAAGAATCACGAAAAATATGAGTTCATTAATTATTGCATTAAAAGATATGCGTTATATGAAATAAAAAATAAATAAATAAAAAGGCCTATTTATTTATAGCTAGTTCTGCTGGCCGACACTTGCAAAATAGGGGAAATGAGCTTGTAATAAAATGTAAAGGCACAGCATGTTCTTAAAGCACTCTCCTAGAAATACTCCTGCTATTCAATGGAATATTCACATCTCATGTGCTTAATCCTAGGCTGCCCTTTTAATCATGTGAAAAAATAAAAAAGGAAAACACGGCATGGCATGTGAGAAAGAGAGAGAGAGACCGCAGTGCGTAATACAAAAATCGTCAAAAGTAGCAATTACCTAACAAACAGTCGGTCGTCTTCATAGTTGGAATTTTCAGATTCACGGACCAAAAACATTGACCACGACTAAATTACAAGTGAAAATGACCGAAAGCTTGTTGAACATGATCATCAAAATAAATCACATGCTTAACAAAAATATATTAAATGATTGTAAATTAAGCTTAACAATGCAATGCAATGGTGAAAGGATGAGGACCAATAATTATTAATTATAGCCCACTATTTCTTTATTTAAAAGAAACTTAGTAATTAATTTGAACATTTACAACCCTCAAAGCCTTAATTTGAGGTTAATGGAATAATAGCTATGGAAACAAGAGTGTAAACTTCAGCTTCAATCTCTTCTCTCATCTTTCTCCTATTCCATGTATGTATATATATAAACAAATAGATTTATATTATTAGAAGCACATACACTCGTCTCTTGCCTTGTTTCTCTCATAATTCATGGAGAAAACAACACTATTTCTTGGATCATCCCCGTGTTTCTTTGTTTCTATAACCCAAAATTGAAGGAAAAGGAAAACTATACTGCATGTACGTGTAGTTTAAACCCCATATTACCTTTTTTTTTGCACCCTCAAAATTTGCGTAGCCTTTCCTTGCTTTACCTATTGCCTCTTCTGCGTTTGCTGCTTCTTTTTCTCGTTTACTAAAAGCTCCGCATAGAGAATCTCATTCCATGCATCCGGCACACCAGGAAGACACCAATGGCTGCAGTCTTGGAAAAGCAATGGTGATTTCCTTTCCGCTGGAGACAAGTTCTGCTTCCTGTACACTGAAGGGTGACCATCCTTCCGGAAATCGGTCATTTGTGTGACATTTAGGTATCTGACATTGGTTTTCATATTTCTCAGCACTTTCTCAAGAACCAGCATCTTTGGTGGATACTCCCTAAGGTATGTAACATTTTTTATGGGCTCAACCTCGCTGTCACATTGCCCACCAGAATTCCATTGTCCACCACTGCATAAAGACAGATGCGAGAAGTTTTAAATAATTGCTCCAAAGCTGTAAAAGTACTGAAATATTAACAAATATAAAGAGATCAAGAAACAGTTCATTCCTGTCATAATTCCAAGATCAACCTATAGTTCCTTATTTTAAAGTCTTAGCTTGAGCAAGATAACAAAAATTGCTTCACCATCACTCCCTCAAAAGTGAAAAGTGGAATCAAATCAAATACCAAGGGAGAAGAGTGCAAAGAAATCTACCACTAACAAATAAAATATTATTTGATTCATTTTACCTGAAATGGGAAGCAGAATATCCTCTAAAGAGCACCAGAGATTTCATAGGATTTACATTTGCATCAACCCATCTGGCCCATGTTGTCAAAGCTTTTCGAAAGGCCTCCAGAACATTCAACTCATCATACACATGACTCCCTTCTTGGTAATAATCTTTCCTGCAAATACAAGATGGTAGTTTAGTATCCCTCCAGATATTTTCGGATTTTCAAGACACCAGTCACTGGAAAAACAATCTAAGTGATTACGAACTCACCCTTTGGAAGTTTTATCATGCGTCCACCAGTGTCCAGTATTGAAGACGATGACATCTGCACCTTTATATTGACTAGAAGACCGTCCCACCAAATCAAGCCGAAGTGTCTCCTTCTTTGATCCATCTTTTTCAGGCAATTCCCATTCTTGAACTAAGAAAGGCGATACAAAGAACTCAACTGTGCAGTTATAATCCTACCAATCATTCATCGAGAAATTTCACTAAGTTAGGAATATGCTTAACAAAATCACAAGAATTATAGCTGCAAAGATTGAGTGGATGGAATTTGATAACCGACTTTGAATAGAAAAGAGTATGAAGCTTCCCCTCGAAAATGGACCCTTCCATTCACTTCAAAAACCTTGCTTTGATCTTTCACTGAGCTTTTTAGAATACAAACCAGAGATTCCCACATATTCCTGTTCAGGGAATCACCGACGAAAACAAGCCGCTTTCCTCTCAACATGTCCAGCATATGACCAGGATTCAACCTAAGCGAAATAATTCAGATTAACAAAACTAAGGTAAGAAGAAGAAGAGGCCACAAATTTAATTGATTGGTCAATTTCAATTAATCCGTAGGTCAAAATACAATTTTTTTTCCTACGCATTAAATGAACAGGAGGAGAAAATCTCTAAATCAGGAAGCAGAAATTGATCTGATCAGTAGATTACTAGCAGACTAAAACTAAATGGATCAACAATTAAAAGATCACTAATCTCAATACAAAGAGAGCCCAAACTATAAATTCATAGATCAGTTTGATTTTCTAAGATCCAAAACCCAAATCAGAAAGCTTTCCCTGATAAAAATAACAGGAAACTTCAAAAAACCATTTTATAACGTACCTTGGTAAAGTACACCCTTTAGGCCTCCATTTATATTTCTGGTAGTCTTTGTCAGGTCTGCCATTAAGTATACAATTAAACTGCTCATCAATCAATGAACAAGACCCAGGTCTGTAAAGTGGATATGAATCATCTTTAACCCATTTCCCATCAAAAAAATCGCAATTCACCAAATCATCAATCCCCTGCTTCACATCCACCCCTGAATCAGTCTCATTGCTCTGTTTGGTCACATTACTTTGTTTCTTCAAATGTGAGGCAGTGAAATTCGATGCCACACTCTTGACAGCATCTCCTTTCTCTTGATCCCCAGAATTTTTCTTTACGAAAGGGCCTGACTTTGTGGGGGTATTTTCACTTTGATTTGCTGCTAATTGGGTTGTACTTGGGACTGCAACTGTGGTTTGATTTGGCTTTAAGACTTGACCTTCATTAGAATTCGGTGCGGTTTGAGTTTGATTATTAGCGAAGTCCGGCTCTTTAATGACAATTGAAGAATTTGCGGTCTGGTGTGGTTGCAAAACTGTGCTTGGAGTGAGGTTTTTTGCACTTGGTGGGGCTTTAGCTTCTGCCTTGGTATTGGGTGGCTGAGACAAGGTGTTATTAATTCTGGTGGTGTTTTGTGAAGGCAATGAAGAGGAATCATGGCCTTGCTCTCGTGGGGTGGTGGTTGTTGTAGGTGTGTTGTTGGGTAATAAGTAAGAGAAAATAGAAGAATCAGGAGAAGCAGTACTAGTGCTAGCACTGCTACTGAAAATATTAGTGAACCAAGGAGAAGATGAGTTTGGAGAAGGACTAAATGCCAAGAAAATGGTGAAAGCAACAAAAGCAAGCATGAACCCATAAGCAAAAGTCACAGTTGTCCTTGTTTTAAGAAGAGAAGATAGGTTCTTCATATCTGTAATGATGTTTCCTCCATTTGTAGAAGAAAGGTGCTTGCTGGCTGTTGTATCAGCCATGGGAAGAAAAGACTGAACACTCTTATCTTCTTCCTATGCTGTTTCTCTCTAAGAAATAAGAAGGAAAATGGAATTGGTACCGATACTGGTTTAGAGAGAGAGAGAGCTGTGTGGTTTTCGAAGTCTAAAGTGAAGGCTGTTACTGTTAGAGAGAGAGAGAGATGGAAGTGGAGAGAGACTTCTATCGTATGTAGTTTGACAAGAAGAAGACACGATCGTCGTTAAAATTGTCAAGAGATAGGATTAAGGAAATATTTTGACTGCCATAGACATGGTTTCAAGGAATATTAGCATCAAATGCCACTGCTTTTTCACTGCTTGTCATGTGACATGGTAGGTAGAGTATTTTAGGTGGTGGAGATGACAATTGCCGCCACTCATCCCTCCATCCTCGCCACCTTTTTTGCCATACTTTGGTTGTATCTAGTGTTTTACCTTAAATTTATCTTTTTGCTAGAGGAGATGAGTTTTATATATTTTAAAAAAATTTAAAATTGTCATTATCACATCTCATGATGATGATGGTATGTTTGAATTTTTTTTTGTAGTTAGTGGTTCTCATCAATGGAAAATTTGGAATTGCGTTTTAATGTTTCTAAAAGAAATTAAAAAAATTATTTTTTATATTTTTAAATTATTTTAATATATTAATATTAAAAATAATTTAAATAATTTATTATTTTAATTTATTTCCAAATAAAAAATATTTCACACCCCAGCAATAAATACTACACAGGACATTTCATAATCCTGTGAGAAACTCTTTAATGGACGGGGGCCGGCATGCTTGTTTCCAAATCAATCCTTTTCTCAAAAATTCTACGCCTATATGATTATTTTTGTACATTTAATTAATTGCATTTATTTCATATCTATGCTAATAATATTACAAACTTCTATAATTTCATGAATTTTTAGAAAAAATAAATTAAATTCAAGTGGTAGCCAAAGATATTCGATTTCTTTTGACATTTCATGTTTGAAATTTAAAATTAATATCTATAAAAAAAATTAAATACATCAATTTGATATGAGATACATAATTAAAATAGATAAAAAATAGATTTAGGTTTGATTACTATATAAATTTAAAAAATATCCATTATTATTAAATTAAAAATAATAAAAACTAACCAGATTGAGTAAATATAAAAAAATAAAATAACATAGTAATAAATTTTATAAAACTCCAAAGAATGTAGCAGCAACGTATAAAGGAAGTGGCAGAAGATGTAATATGCGACCCACTTGCTAAATTAGGGATACCCTTAAAAATTCCGCTTCACATCATTCAGTTGTTTTTCCACTACTTACCGCTTCACTTTAAACGCGCTTCAATCGTGTGGGACCGTAAGCGACAGTCTCCGTTTCCTAAAGTACACTAAAGACCGTACGTGTCAACGATCTTGATGTGAGATTCAAGATCTACGGCCACGATTGAAGCAACACCATCTCGATATTGCAGTAGGGAGTTGTCGGTGAGTGAATGTGTGGCTGTGGCGTTATGTGATTGGCTGGACCCATCAAAAACAATATAAAATCGGCAAAGAGGAAAACCAACTGTAATTTGTGTTGGTGCTTGCCAATTGTTTTATTTTTCATGACATTGTCGTTTTGGGCCTGCAGTTGTCTTCTTGTTTATGATAATAATTATTGTTTTTTATTTAAAAATATTTTTTATTTTTTAAAATTTATTAACAATTTAGAAATGGCATCTTTCATTTCTTTTTGTTTTTTCCAAGTACCAATTTTATTTTCAGCCGGGTATTGAACAAGTAAATTCACCTATGTACACAAAAAAGAAAAAAGAATTTTGTTTATTATAATCCCTTTTCAAATTTAATTTCTTTTATCCAAGAGCTAATAAAAAAAGTTATTTTAATTAGGTAATATATATATAAATATGAACATCGGAAGATGTGCTGAGTTTCTTTTTTTTCTTTTTTTTTTATTTAATTTGAATTAAAAAAATAATATCTACGATTTATTGAAAAAAAATAAAGAAAATATGGTTACGATAGTTTTTTAAAATATTTTTTACTTATAAATATATTAAAATAATATTTTTTATTTTTAAAAAATTATTTTTATATCAACGCATTAAAATAATTTTAAAATACTAAAAAAATATTAATTTAAAGTAAAAAAATAAAAAAAAATTCAAAAATATTTTTAAAACATAAAAATAAATAGACATATAAAATCAATTATTATCATTTGGAAGTCAAATTCTTTTCTAAAAGATTAAGAAATAGAGACCAACCAAGCAAGGAAGAAATAATTATAAAGATAAACACTTAATTACTTAAAAAACACCTTACAAGAGGAGAGTTGATTGCTTGTGAAAATAATTATTGTTTTTTATTTAAAAATATTTTTTATTTTTTAAAATTTATTAACAATTTAGAAATGGCATCTTTCATTTCTTTTTGTTTTTCCAAGTACCAATTTTATTTTCAGCCGGGTATTGAACAAGTAAATTCACCTATGTACACAAAAAGAAAAAAGAATTTTGTTTATTATAATCCCTTTTCAAATTTAATTTCTTTTATCCAAGAGCTAATAAAAAAAGTTATTTTAATTAGGTAATATATATATAAATATGAACATCGGAAGATGTGCTGAGTTTCTTTTTGTTTATTTTTTTTATTTAATTTGAATTAAAAAAATAATATCTACAATTTATTAGAAAAAAAAAAAGAAAGTATGGTTATGATAGTTTTTTAAAATATTTTTTACTCATAAATATATTAAAATAATATTTTTTTATTTTTAAAAAATTATTTTTATATCAACTCATTAAAATAATTTAAAAATACTAAAAAATATTAATTTAAAGTAAATAAAAAAAATTAAAAATATTTTTAAAACATAAAAACAAAGACATATGAAATCAATTATTATCATTTGAAAGTCAAATTCTTTTCTAAAAGATTAAGAAATAGAGACCAACCAAGCAAGGAAGAAATAATTATCAAGATAAACACTTAATTACTTAAAAAACACCTTACAAGAGGAGAGTTGATTGCTTGTGAAAAGGAAGGGATAATATTAATAGTTAGTGTCGAGAGAAATGTGGATTACAGCATGATATTTGCTCGAATTTTCAAAGGCCACAGCACGGGACATATACTTGCTACCAACCATCGTGATCATTGTAAGCTCAAGGTGTTTATTTGACTTCTTGCATTCATGCCTGCCCATTTGTTTGACTCCAAGAAATCGAGCAGCATTAAAAGACCAAAAGGATTAAATATTAAATAAATAAATAAATAAATAAATAAAAAGTTTGGTCTCCTTTGAAAACGGTAGCAAATTCTTTTCGACTTGCTCCATAGTTAGATATGCTTGCATTATATACGCACTGGAGACCTTGTTCAATGGAATGGTATCCTAGGATGTCAACTCTTTTTTTATGCTTACTCACCGACCTCAAACGGTCCTCTTTTTTTTTCTTTTCTTTTTGCTATTTAATGCTTTTTTATGGTTTTGATGAATTAATATTAATATTATTTTCAAACATCAATTCTTTTCTAATTTTTTATATATTTTTGAAATTATTTTTAAATACAGTTCAAACACATGATTGAACATGAGTTTCAATCTGAAATTCAAAGGAAAATACATTTATGTACAAGTAAAAGAGTAAAGATCTAACTATACCTGTTTTATTCTGTCAATGATCGGTTTTGAGGGTGAAATAATCGAGATTATTAACTCAATTTATTTACACATGTATTCTCAATCGTATAAAAAATATAAAAATTATAATAGATCATTAATTGAATTCAAATCACATTTCAAGTTGAATTTAATTTCACTTATAATTTAGTTCTAGATATTTTATTATTAAATTTAATTCATTTAATCAATGTCCATAAATAATTCATCAATTGTATTGAATAGTTGACAGGTAGTTTATCACCACCTCTTGCGATGGCTAGTTAGTCTAATATTTTTCCAAGCGGGACCATATCCCAGCCTTTCAATCTAGAGTTTAGATGATTATGTAATGCTTTTTTATTTATTCAATTATATTCACAGCAATCTCTTTCTTTACTTACAGTGGATGTGCAAGCATCCATATACATCAAGCAAGAAGAAGCTCGAAATAGGTGAATATACACCCACCCATGATGTAGCTGCCTCTCAACCTCCACTCTTCATTTTTTTTAATGCTGAAAAGAATGAGATAGTTAAAGCACAACCAGAATTTTGTGCAATATAGCTGGAATAATCCTTGTGTATTTCAACATTAATTCTATCAGAAAAATATTTACTCATAAAATCATAAATGGTAGATGATTATTGAAAAATTTATCATCAGTAATTTATATTTTGTTGATTTTTTAATCGATAATTGAGTTTATATTATCGATGGAATTAACTCGTCAATGATTTATATATTATTAGTGGTAATTCCTATAATTTTTCTCGAAGTATCTGGAATTTTTCGAGAGATTTTGTTCATTGATAATTTTATATGTATTTGTCAATGGTAATTGCTTTAATGTTTTTCAACTCTATGAGACTTTTCAAGGCACTCAGTCCTTTGATAATTTTGTTTGTATTTTATTTCATATTTTAAAAAAATTACAATAAATAAAATAGAAGATAATTAAAAGAAATAAAACTAAGATAAAAAAACCAAATTTTTATTTCTAATTTAAAAAATAATAGTTTGAATACAATTTCTTGGGATCCCGACCAATTAGTTGACATGTATTAGTTAATAATATGAAATAAATAAATTATCGATACTCAACTAATTAGTTATTATTGGTCTAACTCAAACTTTTCTCTATTTTAATAATATCTTTAAATCATTATCAATTTTCTACAAACTGAAATTTACAAATTAATAATAAAATTGACAATTTATGAAACATGCTCATTAAATCAGCCAAACTTTATTTCATTATAAAATAGTTAAGTTATAAAATCAAACTTAATTTCATCAAATGACAAATAAATATATTTTTTAAAAATTTTAAACAAACCCTAACATGTACAAATCATACAACAAATTTCTATTGAAAAAGACTATAAAAAATAAATACACAAACAAACTACATATATTACCTTAAAATGCCAAAAAATAACATTTAAAAAATGAGTTAAAATTAAAAAAGGGGTAATTTTATTTATTTGATGTGGCGAATCTTAAAACAAATTGAACCAGAACAAGAATGCTGATAAACTAAGAGTTGGAGTGACTGGATTTGCGATGATGAAATCTTAATTTGTGATAAAATACAAGGGTGATGTGTGTTGTTTTTTATATAATAAAAAAAAAGAAAAAAAAAGAAATGAGAGAGGGAAGAAGGGAGGTTGCCTGTCGGATTGTAACTTAAATATTATCAACATATTCACCAACATGCATATTTCCTCAATAATTTCATAAATAATAATGCGATATCATATCATTTTTCTTTTTTTTTTATTTATTTATTTCTAATTATAATTCTTTTGATATTCCTCACTGAAAACTTTTCATCAATATATAAAAAGAGAAATATAGAAGAAATATTTCATTCGAAGAGACTGTGTTAAAATTGAAATTGAAAACCACTTCATTTCCTCTCAAATTTTCCAGTAACAGGCTGTGACAATTTTTAATGTTGACTCAATTGACTAGGCTGTATAGTCGATATATATATAAAATCAAAGATCAACATGGGAGTCTGCCAAATTTGAATTAACACAGTGCCAACTTATTATTTTATAAGATGGGGAGAAAATCCTTACATATATCAGCGTGGAGTGGCTGGACTTGTATGCATCAGCATTAATTCCAGGTCCTAACGCGTCAGCCTATTCCGTCGGTGCTTAAATGGTCGCAATTGTTTTCTTTTTGAAAGACTTCGACGTTTCTTTGTTTTTTTTAATGTAAATATCTGAATTAACTTGTTTGGATATTAATTAATTTTACATGTTTTAAAATTAATAATCATATAAATATTAATTAATTTTACATGTTTTAAAATTAATAATTATATAAATATTAATTAATTTTTAAAAGATTTAAATTCATAATTATTAAAAAATAAATTTAAAATCTAACCAAGTTAAGTTATCTCTCAAAGTTTTTTTTATTTCCCTTACCCGTGTAGAAGAAAGTTAGGAGCATTCTTGGGCATGATATACTCAATGGCTAGGTCAAATATTTTTTATAATGTTCAATATTATTACACAGCTACAATATATATATATTAACTCTTTGCCCTTGATAACTTGGGAACTAGACTTTTATTTTGAGAATGCAAAACTCTGGATTAATGACAAGATTTGTTGGATAATTAGTATGGTAACTCACTCATATATATATATATATATATATATATATATATATATATATATATATATTACGCTAATAAATGTATGATAGTACATAGATGAATTTATATATGAATACATCCAATTCACAAGCATGTGATGTCATTAATTAGCACCAGCTTCCATTTGCTTTATATTAAATAGTGAAATCATAGTTGTCCTTTATTTTGCGTCAACTTATGGGTAATTGCCTGGCAAAATCGAATAAGTAGAGAGGATGAGGGATTCGGACTTGAACAAACGTAGAAATATTCGGATTATAACAAAAGTTGATTTTGAAGATGGATGAATCAATCCCCTTGCAGGCATGGCTTATAGCAGTTGCTGATACCTACCGATGCTTGGCTGAGTGGTTGAAAATATAGCAGAAAATTAGCAGAGCTGACGACGAGCTAAGAGCACAGGTTCTCGTAGAAGGAATTTTACTTCATGGAACCTTTCATTTCAATATGAGTTGGATTATGCTATGTATTGGGTACTGTGCAAGGGTGCCTAATAAAAGGCCCATCCTGGCTTTATAAAGGCCGAAAAGAAGAAGAAAAAAAATAACTCAATTATTCAAAACTCAACCACTATATTTGCATTTCAGGAAATTCACTCGAATTATTCAAAAAAAGGACTTTTTCTGTGCAAGTTCAATAAAATAATTTATTTTTCATGTTTTAATTTATATATTAAAACAAAATTGGATCATTGAAGTTAAGGACGTTCAAGTAAAATCATAAATGAAATTAATGTGCATTTCAAATGTTTGGGGTTTAGCATCGATGATGATAGATGGAGACCTAGCCGTAGTCAAAACGATCCCTAAGACCTTCAAATTCCTTCAAAAATTACTTTAATGATATATATAATTTGTTAAAAAAACTATTTATAATCTCATAAATGATTCATGAGGTCAAGCACGTGAAACACGTACGTGTGTATGCATGGTAATACAGTAAAGATTATTTTTTAAAAATATTTTTAATTAAAAAATATAAAAAAAAAATATGAATTTAATATTTTTCAATAAAAAAAACAATGTACAAATTATTTAGAAAAGTGGATTGAAACCGTAATATCAAACATTTCATCTAGAAATTGGAAAATTCTGTAAATGAATGTGATTCGATGCATCTAATTTTCAGAAACTTCCGTGATTGTTTGGTGGATTAATTAAGATATTAACCCCACCATCTCGAAACAAGAGGAAACTAAACACAAAGTGACAATACACGAGGTAGGGGGCTAAGTCATCTCATTTAAAATATCATCCAACCATTTTTGTCCACCGACTATTTTCGCACCTTAAGAACCAATCACCATGAACCTTTTGGCCATGGAAGAAGACAAACTGCACCTACAATCTCCATGGGTTCTCTCGATAATGGGACTTTTCTTCAAGAATAATAGTTGGGCTATGGACGACAAGCTACAAAGATCATAACATGATGCCCTTTGCTGTTCACATGTGTCTCTTGGAAATCTTGTTGGCTAAGCAAAGCTGTTCGTACAAGATCTGATTAGAATTAATTAAGAACCTGTTTAACGCCAAATCCAAGAATTAAAATATGTACTTACTGGAAAACCAATGAATAGAGACAATTAGATTCTTCAAGATCCATTTCCCGGATTGTTTTTTCTCGTTTAATATAGTTTTTTTCTGAATTTTAAACCACAATTTTCAAAAAAATATAAATAAAAAAGCAGCCTTCGAGGCCCTACCGATACAAATAAACAATGATAAAACGTTCAGCTGTTAATTATGAAACCAAATAAAGATTTCGCATAGGATATGTTTAGTATAATACATGCTCTTTAATTAATTAGTAAGAAAAAAAGGTAAGGAGGCCGATGTGATCCGACTCATGGAGTATTGTGCCTCAGGTTTTGCCAAATTTAAGGCAATCGTCTGCCTGCCTCGTACTAAACAATAAACTTTACTATCCTCCCACCCCCTAAATAAGTCCTTTTTAGCAGCCGTAAATTAAATGTTCATTCAAAAGTCAAAATATAATAAATACTCTATTTTGTTTTTTTACCCTTCATCATATTCTGAATTTACTTTAGATGAAGATATAAAGACATGATTACAAGTAGGAATGAGAAGACAAAACAATTAATAAATTTTAATTACTCTTTTATAAATTGTGCATTATTCTTTCCTAATATCTCATGCTTTAGATCATGGTGCAAATTTTTGGATTATAGTCTATTTGTTTTGGAAGTTAAAAAATGTTTTTTTTTAAAAAAAAAGTTTGATTTATTTTTTGTTTAAATTTTTGTTTAATGTTTTTAAATTATTTTGAAGTATTAATATCAAAAATAATTTTTTAAAAAAATAATTTTTTAATATATTTTAAAATAAAATATATTTTAAAAAATAGCCGTAATATCAAATGGGTTCTTTGAATAATAACTTTTGAATGTATTTATATACTAAGAAAATACTTGGGAGAGGGATAGATCACCACATAGCTAAGTTTTCATGTGTTTAAACGGTCTTGAAATCGAAAATCTTTATGACATATATTGAGAGTATGATTGGCACAATTTTTGCTTTATTAAATTTGTAATGTTATATATCTCGGCATTATATATTATAAAGACAATGGATGAAACAGTTACAATTATGTCTTTAACACGTAAGCATAACAAAATTGTTTTTCTAGATGGATCGATTTGTGATGTAAGAGACCAAGTTTCTCTCACTTACAGTTCTAGACAGATATTGCACATGGAATGTTGAGCTAAATGTAGCAATTCTATATATGAAGATAAATTCCTTGTCACCTCTCTGCTTCTTCAGCTAGTTTCTCCACGAGTCCACGTGAATGGATCCCACATAGGGATCTTCTTCTTCTTTATGGCCATCTCATGAAGGGATACACCCAAACAAAAAGTGTGCCTCAAGAGCATCAAAATCAAACAGTGAAAGGAATGTTAAAGGAAATTGCTTGTTGTCTTGTTTGTAGATGGATGTGGCTCCAGACGGTTTCAAGATCGATGGTAGAAAACGTTGTTTCCTCGAGAGTTATTATTCTTTTGCGTTGCGCGTGCATGAGAGTTGACAGAGATGCCATGATGTGAAGGTAATACAGCCAGGAGTGAGTTACAAGCATGAATTCGGGATCATTATCGTACTGAACTGAGTTTTATCGCATGCTGGGGCTCGCAGTACTTCAATAAATCATATCCTCGATCCCTCTCTCAATCTTAAACTAATCACATTCTTGATCTCGACTTGTTAATGCGACTTTTTTCCCTCCTAATGCTGTTCATGAAGGAGTCAAGAGGCCAGCTAGTAGAGAGTCCATGAAGCATTTTCGGGCCCAGTGGTAGTTTCTTAATGCTGTTCTCCACTCCATCCCCATGTGATCAACTCGAAAGAATACAAAGCAAAAATAACTTCTTCTTTTTTATTAAGAAAGCATTAAGTAGTAACCTAAGCAAGTTAGTCACACGACCAATTTATTAAAGTGATCGGAACATGTTTCCTGGTGCGAAGCTAACAATAGATACCATTTTGACCTTATTAAAGTCACCTGTCAGAGAATTACTTGATCAAATAAAGTAAAACTTACCTTAGCCACTTGGAAACTTTTGTTTTTTCTTGCTTAACGTTGCCTCTTGGAACTAGGAAGCTGAATTTCGTTTCATCCTGATTTCTTAATTAGTGCAAGAAGACATCAGCATAATATATTAGGACTGATGAAATGGTTTAAGTTGGTTTTTATAGAAGAGAGAAAAGCTTTATGAGATTGTATGCGTACGTGAGTATATATAGGTTATATGACAACATTTGGGATTGAAAATGAAAGAAAGAAGATCCTTACCTTCAAGGCTAAAGGTTGTTTACGTGACCTTGATGTGTCCTACCAAAGGCAAAAGTGGTTATTCACTTGCTATTTATGGTTTTGAACTATTCGGGGATAAGAGCTTAGAAATTATAAAGGCTCTCAATATAAAAGCTATTCCCATTCTGGGTTTATAAATTGTGCACTATTGATGATCATTATTGGACCAATCCCTAGAGTAATATGTGTATGAGAAACATGCTCACATTCGATGCATGTATATTTTTTCTTCTTAGTGGGTGGTTAATAGATTAAATTTGAGTAGGAGTTAGTGCGTTTAGGTATACCCACCCGAGGATGTTAATATGTTAGACCCTAAAGACATCCATAGCTTCAATTCGAAGGTGCCATGCTTTGGACTCATTGAGTCATCTAGGCTTCCAAGGACCAAATCGATGACACTTGCTTTAAGGATGTATTGGACCTCAAGGGTAACCCTAGACCTAACTTCAAACTTATAGTAATACGATCCTAGTTTAGGTCATAGGTATTTGAGTGAGTTTTGGGGTCTATCATGACTTTGGATCCATATCTACCTGGGCCCAATTACGAGCAAGCAAGCATGGTCGTATCTAGGAGTATAAATCTCAAGTTCATCAGAGAATATCTTTCAACATGATCTAACAACCTAATTTATGGATAACAACTTTGAAAACAAGGAGACAACACATGATTATTCAAAATTAACAAAAAAAAAAACTAAAAGGTGTGAGATTTTACTGTATACAAGTTTACAGTGTAAACTCTCTCGTCTCACTCTAGATTAGAGCAATGCCACTTTTTAATTTTATTTTTATTTTAGTCATCAATTTTTTTTTCTATTTGATTTGATCATTTTGTGGTCAGATTGGTGACCAATTGACCACAATTTATAAAGGAAGAACAATATTCAAAGAGATAGGTCCAAAGTGAAAAACACAATGGCAATTTCAAATTGGCATGAAAAGTTAACTTTGGTCCTTCTACTTTCCAATTAATACATTTCCAATCCCTTAGATTTATAAAATTTACTTTTGGTATATAAATTTTTTATATCTCATTTGTTAATCCTTGAGTTTGAAAGAGGAGAGAAAAAATCACTAAATTATAGTGGAAGAGAGTGAAACACATCGATTGACACTAATTTTGATCACTAAAAATGTTGATCATGGTGTCAACGAGTTTCACTTGATTAGAGAAGTTCTAATATAGTGTTCTTTAGCATTCAACTTTTCTAAGATGGTAGATCTGTGCCCGTGAAGTTATTTGAATTCAGGTTGGTTTTTGTTTATTGATTAAATGCTATTTTAAAGCCATAAACAAGTTTAGTAAGGCTTTTATGTTGTTTTTTAAGTTATCTCGAATGAAAATGGGTTTAAAATGAGTTTTTGAGTCAGTTGCAGGCGAAAACCTAAATTTCAAGTGGCTGGAATTGAACTAGAGACAACGTGTTGTCTATTTAAAAAACTTTCATTGATAATATTTAGTTAATTTAATCCTTCATATCAACAACAAGAAACTCGCCTCGCTCAGTTGGTAGAGTGCAAAGCTCATAATCCTTGATACCAATACGCAGTCACCTACTCTCTCTTTTTTGCGCCGAATAATCTCTCCCACATTAAAACCTTTTCAATTTTCTCTTTGTTATTTTATATTTTAAACTCAAACTTTTTCAACTTTTTTATATTACATCGTGTATCAATCGATACTTATTCTTTTTTTTTAATGATTAAAGAGTACATTTCTCCTCCTTGATGGATTTGATATATTTATAATTTTTTCTTGAAACATTGCAAATATTATAAATTTATAAATTCTTGATGAATATTTATATTTCATAAAAAAAAAACACTCCTTTTTTTCACATTTTTTTCAAAAAATAAAAAGGAAGGTCGGCTTGGCATATAGGCCTTGCCTCGTTCTTTATAGTCTAGGGGTGTTTGCACATGTGGGTCCTCACACCTAGCCTATTTTGCCATTTACTTAGTTTTTTTATTTTAATGTAGTATATTAATTAAAATTTTATTTGAAATTTTTTCTTTGAATGCCATCTAGTATTAATTTTGTGTTTTTTTTTACTATGGTCATAACCTTTTTTATTACATTAATTGATGGTTTTTTGTATAACCCTGCATGATTTTTTTTTTTAAATATTCGATTGATTTCTTATGTATGCTAACTTTATTATCGTATAATTAAATAAAAAATAGTTTTTCAAAAAAATAAATTTGTTAGACCCAACTTTTTCATGTGTTTGACAGGTTAATCCGAGTTAATCCAAGATGTCATTGTCTCAATATTTAAAAAACAATGTTGTGATGTTGTTATATTAAATCTTTTCAAATCAAATCAAGTTTTTGCTAGGTTGATTGTGTCATGCTTTAACTCGCTTGGTCAATCAGGTCATATAAAATTTACTTCAATCTGGTTTAGTTTAAAACTCCAACCAAACATGGATCCAACCCAACAAATCATTAGTTTTAATTGAAACTCATTGTAACAGTAGCATTGCTTGCATAGACTTTATTTCATTAGAATTTAACTTTTGATTGGATATTTTAATTTACATCTATTTCTCATCTTCACGATATATTATTTAGTTAATGTTAAAATTCTTTTTAATATTTATAAGCGCATATAATTCTCGATCTATTTTACGAAACATATGCATCAAATTTTGCCTTCACGAATATTTTTTTTTCCTATGAGAAAATACATTAATAACTATTGGGTATTGAATAATTACTATTTGATTCCAATCCCATTTTACTACTTTTTTTTTAGTTCAATAATAGAGGTTATTGTATCATTTTGCATGTCAATCGGAATGGAATTTTTCCTTTAAGGGATCTTAATAATACAGTCTCATTATAGGTTTGGTACGTCCTGGAGAATATATTTCACTATATTTTAACCCAATATTCAAAGTTTGGAGCACATAAAATAAAAAGTAGAGAACAAACTTTTTTTTAATTATCAAATCTACTTCTTATAATTATATATTCCTTACGAAGCTTGAAAATCCGAATTCCCTAAATTGCTTCAGGGGCATTGATGCTTCAATTTTTATTTTTTATTTTTTTCTGTTCATTAAAATAAGGGATAAATTATGCTCTGTCAAACTTTTGATAAAGAATATTACATCTTCCATAACCACACACGTCAAAAGAAACTCTGCAGCACATGCATTGCATCGATCTAAAGCTTAAAATATTTTGATAAATAAGACCAATCGTGTGTGTGTGTGTGTGTGTATACATACACAAGATGTTATGAACCTGGCTTGAATGATCTTAGACTGTATGCTGCGCAAGCAGACCACCCATCACTGAACGAACCCTTGAGCCTGAGCGGTGGTGCAGTTCACCGATAAGGGCTCCCAAATCCTAAGTTTATTTGCAAACAAAATATGTTGCCTTGAGAGGTTTCCGTTATGGAGCGGCTCGAGTCATGATTGGACATTAAACTTTTACGCCCAAAATTTGGCATTTGGTCCACGCTCCATAACACCCTAGGCTGCTGCTCTTATAGCCACCATGTAGCTACTAGACTGCTTTGGCTTCAGTGCCTCTCCATGTTCCATTCACCCACGCACACACTTGCATCCGTACATCATCAAACTCCCCAATAATTGGACAGTCATGTGCACGCACCAGGCAACAGCGTGGCTCGTTTCTTTTTCCACAAAAATCAACCGTACCCAAGGAACCGCGTGCTAGGTGTGGCTCTCTGCCTGTGCGATTATGCACCCAAGCATTAAAAAGCCTTGTACAATAACGAAGCACAGAAAACCCAGAGGTTATTTCCAAGGAGATGCGTGGGTGATCAGGTAGGGTTTTTGTTCTTTTCCAAGAAATCCCAACCTGCAAAAATCAAGCGATTACATGAGTCAATGAAATGAGGATCAAGAAACAATGGAGGGATGACCCTCATTATCATGCTTATTCTACACCACCTCCACCACCACCACCAGATCGTGTATCATCAACAGTAGACCAGGCGCCAACTGATGATCCTCTTTTGAATGGTATTATCAGAAGAGCATCTTTTATAAATTCACAAGAACCACATGACCGCTACCGTATCAGCCCACCATTTGTCGATGATACCAATAAGTTAAGTCCCCATTCTTGTGTTTCTCATAATGCACAGCTCTATCTACCCAAAAATCAACGGTCCTTTGACCCATCACCTGTGATGAGGAGCACAATCAACGCCTCCATTTGCTCTAACCAGGTTCATCATCTGCAAATACTTTTCATTCCTTTTCTTTTGATTCTTGAAGCTCGAAAACTTATGTTGTATAAGCTTGGACATACCTCGCTTGTCTGATGTCTTTAGCTGGATGCTTTTGCAGAACCCAGAAATCTTAGCAGAAGAAAGAACCATTGAAGAGAAGAGGCTCGTTGCTGCAAATGCCCATCAGAGGTTTCTTTACTATCCTCAAAACAACACAAAAAAAATAGCATTCTTTGTTGTATCTAATTAATCACCAAGCAGTTTAATTAAACCCCATGATTTTTTTCTTGCTTAAATTTATAATCCCATATCGTGTAATATTCGTTGTAAGTAAAGACTGCTTATTTTTTTTTTTATTTATTTATTAGCTTTCTTCATCTTACTTATCTGGTAATAATTAAAATGTGAAGATTTTCAAGAAACATTATTAATTATATGCATTTTGTTAATTGATTATCAGCTGTAACAGGTGTGTTTTTTTTTTCTGTACCCAGTACTACTACAATGGATAACAACAGGCACAGCAGCAGCAGCAGTAGCGCAGACATATCAGCTGCAACTTCAGTTTCCTCGTCCTTACCTAGTTATGGTATGCATAACTGTCCATAAGTACATGATATCATACCCCAACTCTACCATAATATTATACTATAGACATCCTTATGTGACATTGGTGATAAAACTATGTGCATATAGCTGTTATTATAACATTGATTTGGTTATTTGTTCATGTATTACAGGAAGCTGGTGTGAGGAAGAGAAAGTGTTCCCCTTAAAGAAAAGAAGGATTAGCTTGGAAAGATTCATAAGCACCCAAGAATCTAGAAAAGTGGACAAACAGAAGCGAAACAGGAAGATTGCCAAAATGTGGGCTAGCTCAGGAACTGAGGCTATCTATGGAGAAGAGAGAGACTACAATGAGGTTGAGATCAACAGTGATCAAGCAATAGAGGAGAATTTGATGACGAGGTGCACTAAGGTGAATGGGGCAGGATGGAGATGCAGCAAACGGAGGTTTGAAGGGTATTCTTTATGTAAGCACCACTTCAACATGCAAAGAATGTACAACAGCCGTCGTCCAAGATTTGGTGGCAGTAAGAAGAGGAAGAAGGTAATGATAAGCAGTATCCTTGACCGGACAATGCCTTTGCTTGATACATGAAAAACTTATTACTAATCAGGTTCTCACTCAGAGATCATGACAATGTATATAGTAGTTGAAGTAGGGTGTCATAAACAAGTGAACAAGAAAATTAGTTCTGGTGATAGACAAGTAATCATAGAATGTCTTGATGTAGATGTCTTTTTGTCTCAGACATATGATCATGTTTCGGCGTCACAAGTGGAAAAGAAATACAGAAGTAATTTGCTTATTTTCCCCTGTGCCATCCATGTTTCTCTTTACAAGTTGGCATTTCCCCGGATCCAAATCAGACCAAGATTTTCTGTTGCCTGCCCAGACAAGGCGTACGAGGTGTTATTTGCCTCGATCAATTTTGTTCTCGTAAGGACCACAATTTTGTTGACGGATCGATCATTGATGGGTTCCATCTCTACGGAAGTTGGCCAAGTAATAAACCGGGATAGTTTGTACTTTAGTGATCAAAAGAGAAATGAATCTTATTTGATAATTCGAAGCCAGAAATGTTAGTTCATGGAGGAAGCGCACTTCGACAGGTGGGCTCTCCATGCATGTACTAGAAAAAGGAAAAGGAAAATAGAAGGCCTTAGGCCCTCAAGATCCAGTGAACCATTATCTGGGTCAGACCAAAATAAATGGATATTTACCTGCCTTCTCTTCGAGACGGTAGCTCTTCATTTTCATTAAATAATTATTCTAGACAGAAAACATTTTGTGAATATAGATGAAGGAACCCCACTAAGGATTTCAGAAATAGCATATTAAAAATCTAATTAAGAAAATGCTTAATTTGAGACCAAAAATAAGAATAGATTTGGGGCTTATACAATAAAAAAGGGCCTAAATCCAATCCAAATTGCATCAACATTCAACGATGGCTCCTCATCTGTGGCCCCCACATCCTTAGCTTCCTTCCCATCCCCAAGCTCACCTTCAAGAAGATAAGCTTCTTTACAAGTTGCAACCATTTTTTTTCCTCCATTATCGAAAAACCAGAAACACTTAAAAAGATTTAAAATCCATTCTATCTCAAAACCTCAAGAAAATACCACACCTTAAAAAACATGATTTTCTTCAGTAATTCTCCCCAACCAGCATTTTAAAATATCCCATTTTCTTCCTTGAATTTATTCCTTGAAAAAAAGAGAGCGTTATATATATAGAGGGAGAGGGAAAAGAATGTCAGTTTTAGCAGCGAATCCTCACGTTTTATACAGAGAAGTGCAGTACCACAATAAAGACCAACAACAACAGTTATGGAGTGGTGGTGGTGGTAGCAGTTTATTGTTATCACAAAGAACTTCTTTTGGGTGTTCTTGGTTTGATGGCAGAAACAAAGACTTGTGTAAAAAGAATTCAAAGAGAGATCTTAAAGTAGCAGCGTCTTGGCCAGATATGACTAGGCCAACCTCCGTAGAGATGGAACCCATCGATGATTCTCACCATCTTGATAAGATTCTCCTTCAGGCTCACGAGCTTTCCCAGCCCATTATCATTGACTGGTATCATCACTCTTTCATATTTTGCAAAATCACCGTTGCTTACTCCTTTTATATCCCAGTAAAGGATTTTTTTTAAGAAAATTATTTTGGTTAGGATGGCTTCTTGGTGCCGGAAATGCATTTATTTGAAGCCAAAGTTGGAGAAATTGGCTGCTGAATACGATACCAAGTACCCTCTCTTCCTCCATCTCCTGTGATATATATATATATATATATATATATATATATATATATATATATATATATATATATTTCCAGCTTTGGTTTAGCATGATTTCAATTCATAAATATCTCTGACTATTCCGAAATATCCTAGGCAGCCACTTTTATGACACCACATATTTCACGGCAAATAGCGGCCGGTTCAACGGTGTTTTAATTATTATTATTATTATTGTTTTTTTGAAGAAAATTAGTTTTAAGTGGTTATAAATTGTTTGGATGAGCAGAGATTAAAAATAAAATTTAAAAAATAAAATAATTATTTTGATATATTTTCAAGTAAAAAATACTTTAAAAAATTATCTTTACCATATTTTTTATTAGATTTAGAGTTATAGTGGTATATATTGTTTTTTAAATTATTTTTACTAAAAAATATATTAAAATAATATTTTTTAATATATTTTTTTAATATCAATACATGTGGGAGTTATCCATGTATATCAAGCGCTAATATATACATTGAGAGTCAAATAGCTAGAAGAAGACGATTAAGAAAAAATAAAAAATAATTTAAAATTAAAAAAATAATGCTAAAAAATAATAAATAAATAAAAACACAGTTGAGTTTCAAAATCAAAATGTAGCTATAGTCCATTAAAGACCCACACTCCATTTACAAAAATAGTCCATTAAAATTCTAATTTCCATCATATCACGTGTTTTTACTTACTATCCAATTTTGTGTTAATTTGCTAATTAGAAAATAAAAAATTTCTCTCGTTGCCCCTCTCCATTTCACAGGTTATTGATAAAATGTTGCCATTTTAGTTGATTGATTTTTTTTATTATTATTGGTTCGAAAATAGAATCAAATTTTATTGCGTGGACGTCAACAAGGTGCCTCAGGCTTTAGTGAAGCGTGGAAATATATCTGTATGTTTAATTTATACTCTTGTCTCAGTTAGTTTCTTGGCTTAACCATTGTTTAATTTTATTTTTATTTTTTGGGGTCCTTCTTGCCAGAAAATGCCTACCATTCAGGTTAGATTCACTCTTTTAATTATTTTTATTATCTATTCTATGATTTACAAAAAAGGGTTGTTGTTAATTAGGTAAAATATCGATGGATATATAATGATAGCACCATTGGATCGTCATTGTATTGCAGTTATGGAAAGATGGAGAGATGAAAGCAGAGGTGATCGGAGGGCACAAGGCCTGGCTTGTGATGGAAGAAGTGAGAGAAATGATCCAGAAATTCGTATGATATCTGTACTGTGCATAACGTTCTGTTCTTGTCTTCAATTCCCATGTAGAAAGTCAGAAATATGTACAGTGGAACTCTTGAGTTACTCCTCTGGACTCCATTAAAAAGAACCTGGCAAATAAAGAGGTAAAGCTTTGGTAGTAAATTGCTATTATTTTTATTAGTACTATCATTTGTTTCCCATGTAGTAAAGCGCCAAACCACCCTCAATTCTCGTCGCTTTGGCCGAGTGGTCAAGGGGGTTTCCCGGCGAGAGTTCGAGTCTCTCAGGCGACGTTGATGTCTTCATTTTTTTTAACCCAATGTTGCCATTTTAGCTTTCTGGGACTAGATATGGTGCAAGTAAGCGACAAAGAAAGGAAACGAAAAGGCAGAGTTTTGATAAATGGCAGCAGTCCAAGTTCAAATGATAGTGGTAATAATTGATGGAGGGCAGCAGCCAGCCTCGACACCGAGCCATCTATTCAGAGTTTCTATTACAATTTTAGATCCTTCCAAAATCAAAAGAAGTTCTTCCCGTGAAATTCCACAGCAAAAAATAGTCGAACACTACTGATACATGATGGAAATCTTCCTTCTTTGTCCAAGTAAAACTAAACATTATTTCAACTTGACAACGTCAATATCAAAGCCATTTTGGAAGGACTGAGAAGAGGTTTTCATATCACGGAAGCCTGGTCCTGGAGTAATCTGTGACTTATGCCTGAGACTCTGGCCCTGCTGGTTTTGAGTTGAGAAGTGGCTGAAGAGCCTTGACAACAATTGTCATGTTTGGCCTAAAGTCCGCTTCATACTGAACACAAAGTGCTGCAACTGCTGCTAACTGATATACCGATTAAAAAAACACACATAAATGAGCACAAAATACGGGGGAAAAAGAAGAAGATCAATTGCAGTTGCCTATTCCCAACATGCACTTTAACCTATTCTTTTTCCCATCACAATCGCAACTAGAGCCTAGCGACAAATCTGGACTGCATGCTTGATAAATAAACTATTGAGGAAAAGCAACCAGGGGCAATAGTAAGAACCTTGGCAACTGCCTTTGGAGGGTAATCATTGTTTAGCTTGGGATCCACACATTGCTTCACTTTATCCTCACTCAGTCTAGGCGTTGCCTGCAGCAATTACATTTCTGCTAGGTACAGGCACAGATGAAAGCAAAGGGAAAGGAGGCGTGCTTATAAACTGAAACATACCCAGGTAACAAGACTCTGCTGCCCTTTCGGCATTGTATGGTCTACTGGCTTTCTTCCTGTCAGCAATTCTAGAAGAACAACTCCGAAACTGTAAACATCACTTTTCTGAGTTATCTGCCCGGTCATGGCATACCTGAAAACAAACCATGGATTAGAAATGAGGGTGCAAAAAAATCTTAGATAGTGCAATGCAAGACATCAAGGAAGATAGTAAAAATATTATTGCAGAATTAAGAGTAACTACTACCTACTAGGCAAACTAAAGAAGTTTAAGCAAGCTCTTAGCATCTTGAAAGCAATAGATATAGCAGAAACGATGCCCATTTTGGTTTAGGACACTTCACTACATTTAGGCAGTCATTGCTTTGTTAATAGATGAGAGGGTGTATGTTGATGATTAGTAAGCCAAGACTGCAATTTCAGACAACAGGCTAGGATTAGAGAAGTTATGAGGCCTACTCTGGAGCATGGTAGCCAAATGTTCCCAAGACCCTAGTCGAATGCAGTCGAGCAGCAGTGTCAGAATTGGCATTGGACAGGTTGAAATCGGCAATTTTGGACAAGAAATCATCGAAGAGTAGGACATTGCTTGATCTAACATCGCGATGAACTATAGAAGGCTGAACCTTTTCGTGCAGATACTCGAGGCCTTTTGCAGCACCATAAGCAATTTTAACTCTCTGGTTCCAATTCAGAACTGGACCTGGTTCAGCCCCTTCTACGCCCTTCCTCCCTGCACCATAAAATTAACTAAATATGAACCAAATTGCAAGAAGAAAATGAAACTAAGAAACATCATAACTGGAATTACCATGTAATACATCATGTAAAGAGCCCATCACTGCAAACTGATAAACCAAGATTCGGTTGTTTGCCTCCAAACAATACCCCGTCAACTCCACAAAGTGCTCATGTTTAAGTCTTGAAACGACAGACAACTGCATGACCCCAGATGCAAACACTGAATCAAGATTTTGTGACCAGCACATTGTATTTTACTAGAAAGAAACTTTCCCGTTATCTAACCTGTGCTTCAAAATCAGAATCTGGTTCTTGTGAACTGCTGGTGTCTAGCTTCTTAATTGCAGCAGGCATGCCATCTTTTAACTTGGCATAAAAAACTCGCCCGTAAGAACCTTCTCCAATCAAAGCCTTGGTACCAAAGTTTCCTGTCATCCTATTTAACTCATCCAATGGTATTGATGGGATTTCAATGGGTAAGACCTTCTGTGGAGCTCCACTTCTGGCCTGATTGGCACCTCTTGGCTCTCCTCTCGCGCTGCCTACAATACACAGTAAGAATTATTGAGTCAGAAACTCAAGAAAGAAGAAACCCAGGTAATTCTCGAGAAAACATTGACGGCTTGTTCTGCTTGGCTGCTATTCTATTTGGCATTAAACTATACTCATTCTTCAGAGAAGGAATTGCCAAAAATCTGGTATGCTATTATATCTATCGAGGCCAAGAATTCAAGAAAATTTAAACCAAAATTGGAAACAAAGAATAGAATGAACTACCGCCGCCGCCATATATATTCGCTCCTTTAGGTGGGGCTGTGTATTGATTAGCCGGCGGGCCATGTGGTTCCTCCTCATTACCACCGCAACAGAACATATCAACTATTGGATTAATCTAATAAAAAACAATATCCTGCAATCCCAGAAAAACCAAACCGTATAAAAACATGTTATCATGAACACAACAAAAACAAACAATCAAAGGTCCTTATTAGCGAATCAAAACCCATAATTAAGAACTATCTTTTAGAATAAATTACACCTATTTTGATCATCCCTTTTGAAATATTTCATCGAAAACAATGCCAACTCCATAACATTATATCAATTTCTGCACAGTGGGCTACACTAATGATGTTGTCAGAATTTATTACGTGTTTGAATTGTTAATCTACATGTTTCTCAACGTTAAAATCAAGAGGAAATGGTTGAATGGTCATCATTGAAACACACATACCTACAAGGCGGAGATCAAAGATGACTCGATAGAGGCTGTCAAGAAAAGAAGTAGAAATTGACAGACAGAGAGACAGAGGGAAAGAGATCTAAAGATGAAGAAAAATGTGGAAACAAAAGAGACAAAAAGAGATTAATTGTTGTTGATGTTGTTCTGTTTTTGGGACTGAGAGGCACAAGGTTCCCTTTTGGCGTCGCGGGAAATTCGGTTTAGGAAATTGTTCATCCGCTAGAACTAACCTACTTCTACGTACAGACGTGCCTTCACGTTTTGCATACATCTGCACGTCCCTTCCCATGCACTCTTTCTTTCTTAATTTTTAATTTAATGATTACTCATACGGTCCATCTTCAACTCATCATGATTCTTTTTTTCTTCATAACAAATGATGATCATCAATCATCTTCTTCTTGGGAGACCTCACATCAACGGGTCATGGTCCATACATATGTAGACTTCGTTGCATAATTGTCAAATCTGACCTGGGATTTAGCCTATTCACTTTCTGAATTCTTAGATTCATACATGAATATAACTGGAGAATATTTTGTTTGTAAAACTTACTATAATTTATTAATAAAAATAATTTTTGATATTTCAGTTTGTGTTTACAAATTTTTTTAGTAGTGATAGAAATATTTTGTGTTAGAGAATAATATAAATAGATAACATCTAACAACTTAAATTTTTAGGTTGAAATGGTTCTTTAATATGGTATTAAAGTTTTAGTGACTAAACGATCATGAGTTCAAATTTTATCATCTTTATTTATTTGATAAAAATTAAGCACAAGATAGTGTGGGTATGTGCAAGTTTCAAGTCCAATAAGTTTTTACTTGAAAGAGTGCGTTAGAGAATAATATAAATTATATTTTAAAACCTCATCTAACAACTTAAACTTTTAGATTGAAATGGTTCTTTGATATTTTGGGTAATTAGATCACAAGTTCAATCGCTTTTTTTTTTTCAAAACAAAATAACTTCAAGTTTTTTTTAATTTTTTTGTTTTGACTTGTCTAGGTTTGGATCATGATTTTACTAGGAATAAGTTATGGGTTAACCCACTGAGTCACTTAGATTTCAACAACTTATTGTCAAAATCAATTCAAATTAAAACCCAATTCGGGTTATATGCTATAGATTATGGGATTAACTAGGGTTTAATACCATGCTTTATGCTTGCATGGTGGATACCTGCTACTGCCATGTTCTCAAATTTCCCTTGGTTAAGGTCATGGGTCAAGGACTTGACTTAATTTGGCCACGTTTGTTTCTTTTTATATTATGATTATAACAACAAATTCTGCCTCGAACAAGCTGGAGCAGAAAAGATGCAAGAGTATTCTCTTTTTGGCTGCATAAAATAGTTGTTCTTCCATCCTTCTTTTAACACCTGAGATTTCCTTATCAACAGATTCGACCATTATCTTATTATTTTTTTCTGCCCTGGAAAAGTTCAGTGCTGATTCACGCCTTCAAAGGAATTAATCTCCCTCCTGGTAACCAAGTTCTTAATTATACTTAAGATTAAGATGCACTGGTTTGAATCCATTAATGATTGATGAATATCCTAAATCTATTTCACCAAATGAAGAAAAAATGCAATTCAATTACAATAAATAAAATAAATTTGATTGGAGTCATGAAAACTTGGATAAATTATATTTAATAGGAAGATGAGTACTTTGGTAAGCAGGAATGTTTAATTTTAGCTTTATATATTGCTAATCTATTAATTTAAGCTAGTTTTCAAGAAGCCAAATACTGTCTTCCCCACCTTGTAGTATTTTGATGGTTATTTTTTAATGTATTTTTTATTTTAAAAGATATTAAAATAATATTTTTTTATTTTTAAAATTTTATTTTTAATATTAGCAAATCAAAATAATATGATAATACCCAAAAAAAAATTATTAATTTGAAGTAAAGAAAAAAAATCAATTTTGAAATATAAAAATAAATTGATTATTAATTTGTTGGAGAGACACTTGAAAGGGCACAAGGAGTTCAAACTATGAATGCTAAAGATTAAAAAGAGAGGTGGTAAACCTTGCAGGTTTGCAGGTACAGTATCAACTGATATTAGTAAGCCATACAAGGAGAGAGAGAGAGTTGATCTTTTCTTTCTTCTCACCTCGATGTGGGCATGAGGTACAACAACATAGCAAAATAGAATTCAGTACATTCAGTGATATCCAAAATGTGTTGACTACAAATGCTTGAGCTGCACAGATCCCTCAGCCAGCAGATTTCACACCGAATATCCAGTTCTTACACTGTCAGCAGAAATCTGCTCCATTCAACCGCGCTGACAAAATGGACGCCAGAGACCAATCTCGATCATAACACACCAAGACAACTGAAAACACCAATCGAATAACCAAAGCTTCATCTTTGGCGCATTGAGAAACCCTGGTGTCCTCCTAAATTTTGTTAACTGTACAATAACCTTAGCATCAGCTTTCAATCTCATTCTTCTTTCCATACACGACCAGTAACCCTCAACTTCAGCTCTTTCCTATCCCCACCAGAGAAGTAGAGAGCCATATTCCTTTGAATAATAAGCCCATCCTGGCTATCGCGAACTTTCCTGTGACTATCACGGATGCTCCTGGGAATTCCTTGCCATACCAATTTTCGGCCATTGCCACCAACTTCTAAGCTGTAACTGAATTTCTTTGCTTCATTATCATCACCCATAAACCTTAAGAAGGCCATATAGACAGGTGCCATGCCCAGTTGGAAAGCCTCAAAATGCAAGCAGAACTGTCTTCCAAAACAGTTAAATACCTGCAGAGGATCACAAAATTCAGTCGCAGAGTGATTAGCACTGCCAGCAACACAACTAACAAGTAAATAAAGCATGATTAATGATTTTGAGAACAGCTTTCCAAGAAAAGTTTATTGTAACTGAAGATTATGATGCAACCATGTCAAAGCAGCATGTAAAACAGTGCATTTACACTTCTAAATGCATCCACAGCCAGATAAACGCAACTCATGAGAAGAAAGAATAAACAACTGCTCCAAAACAACCCAGCAGGAAGCATGCATGAATTATATCAAAGTCTCTTTCATATTTTTTTTCCCGTTTCCTTTAAGGCATTTTTCTATTAAAGATTGAGTCAGCATCTAATCTCAACCCCCAGAAGAGAAAGGAAAATTAAGAAGTATGGCAACATCTTACACGTATGAAAATAAGTCTAACATCATGCACAAATGCATGCAATGACACAAATACAGATGAAGAACCCACAAAAAAAGTTAAGCAATCCAACTTTATCATGCAACGTATTAGGACTTACAGTAAGCATCCATGTGGCATTTTCAACTTCATGTGGATTTGATTTGACATAACGATGATTGAAGGTACACCCATCATGCATATCAACCTTGTGATCGTCCTTGAGATGAGCAGCAAGGGCAGGGATGTCACCAGTGACAGAGCACTCAGACCCAGCATAAGGGCAGCTATATGGACGAAATCGACAGTGTTGCTCATGCTTGAGCTTGCTGTAGTATGGGAAAACATCAAGACATCCTAAACTCTGGTATTTGCAGGGCAGCTCCAATGATTCTGCAACTTTCTCCAAAGCCAAGCACCGTATATTTCCAAGATCATAGCGGCAAGTAGGGCAACAGTTATGAACTCTAAGCTTGCAGGCTGAACATAGAGTGTGTCCATTTGGGCACTGTAACAACCAAGTCACACAAGGAGGGGGAGTTAAGAAAATTAGTTATAATATTAAGCAAGTTTAGAAGATATAAAACACAAATGAAAAGGAAAAGACTTTTGTTAAAAAACCACCTCAACCCAATAGTTTAAGCTTTTAGATGAGGTTTCAAAATATGATTTAGATTACTCTTCAACACATCCCTTCAAGTGAAAGCTTTTTAGACTTAAAACTTGCACAGGCCCAAATTACCTTATGTTTAATTTCTATCAAATAGAATGGGGGTAGTGAGATTCAAACTCGTAACCGCTTGGTCAACAAGGCTCGAACTATCTCAACCTAATAGCTTAAGCTTTTAGGTGAGATCTCAAGATATGATTTTATATTACTCTAACAACTTTAAGTTACTGATTTGAAACAATGAACTGAATCTCCGAACCTAATTGACCTAATAAGCAGCAACAAGTTATCCAGTAAACCACTCAAGAGGCATAAATCACACACACACGAGTCTACAGCTGGCATCATTGATGTCGCTCTTTTCCCCAAACAGATTCAAAATCCCTTCTCAATTCCTTTTCCACCCCCCTAATGCAAGCAACACTCTCACCCACAAGTTATTCTTCTCCAAAGCCCTTGATGAGCATAGCTGTTTTTTTTACATTCATGACCTAAATAGGACATATAAAACAAATTGGTAGACTTCCACACTTTTGCAAGAAGACAAAACAGCGAAGAGTCTTCGAACAGAAGTTCACATATCTTTGGAATCTTTGCAGTAAAGATTCAATCAGGATTGGTAATCAAGAGCGTATATGGCTCCAGAGGTAACATCCATTCTAGCATTTTCATAATGCCTGTATATAGTATTTACAACTTGTGCTAATAATATTACATTACAACACAAATAATGACCATATCCGCAAATCTGTAATTTTATGAAATATACTTTATGTCAGTAATAACCCCATAAACAGGATAACATAATTGATTAACTTCCAAATTTCCTTTAAGCATCAGTTCCCTAGCAGTATTCCACCTCCCCAGGTTCACTAAAATGAGTACTTGCCAATCATTGACATGATAAATGCCTTATTACGGCAATCTAAAATTAATCTATCTTAACTTTTTGAGATATCATAGGCAGTTTCCTTCACTATAACCTTGACAACTTGATATAAGTTTCAGCTATTCCACATGTTGAGATCCTGAATTAATCTCCTTCAAATATTTTTTTGGGAAGCAGTCTCAGGTGACATGTGATAGGTCAGAAACTACTTAAAAGAGCATGGAGTTTGCATGTTGCTTTAAGGAAGCAACCAGATTAAAGGAGAAAAATCCATGATAATTAAGAACAAACCTGGTGAATTGGAGGATACATTAAATTTGTACAGACAGGACACTCAAGGAGTTCATGGACACCATTGTTTGAATAAACCCCGTGCTTTCCACTCAGAATAACAGTACCTTTTGTAGGTGCAATGTTATTTTCTGATTTTGACGTTGCAATGTCACATTCTGCAACTAGTTCAAGAACTTCCTTAAAAGCACTGCCCCCAGGAGCCATTGCTATTCCGAACTGGATAATGTTTTCCAATAACTAAATAATGCACCACTTTCAACTCTCAGAAGGATCCACACTCCATTGGCCTGTAAAAGAAACAAAAATATATATATATTAATAGGGAAGCTATATCTCATGCACAGCATACCAAATGTATAGTCTAAATTTGATCACTTCCAACGCAACAAATGAACATAACACTTTATTAGAAAGAAGTTACTGTGTTATTTATTTTCAACTTAAACATGCTAGAAGGAATTTTGGCGGGTTTAAGGTTTTGAGGGAATGTACAGTAGCCTATTGTACATGGAGACCACTGGCCAAGAACTAAATTCATTGTGTGCAAATTCATGAATGTTTTATTAAAGTTTGTTAATTGGTTTTCCAATAGATTTCAGCTTAACATATAATTTTATTCTCAGCCCACCCCTTCAAAATCACATATGATTTGAGAAAGCAAAAGACGTTTCTTCTCGTAAAAAAACAAAAAACATGCAATAAAAGCATAAATAAGACATGAAACACCATTTAGAAAACAGGGCTTTTCAAACTTGTTGCCCCGTTATGCTATCAACCATAAGACATCTTTGGTAGCCAGAAGAAAAGGGAATGAAGAAACTTAACAGTATAAAAAATACATGTTACAAGCTAAATAATTGACAGAGAACTGTGCAGAATAACCTGACTTGATGAACTATATGCAGTTAGAAGAAAGTTTCAAATTGCCGAAGACATAATGCTTCTACAGAAATTCATCCACCATCATCAACGTGACTGAATCTCTATTTTAAGCAATATACGTGAAAATGCTAAAAACTTAATCAGAGTTTTGCAAGAAACAACCTTCCCCGCCATGTATCCATCAGAGCAATCAAATTAGTTGACCAAAGAAAAGGACGTAAGAAATGAGCCTGAATTCTGCCTAAAAATGCCCATTTTACACGCACCAGAAGGCAAACAATCAAAATATGAGACGAGAATAGCAAATAAAAACAAAACCCATTTCAAAACTTGGACCAATCAACCACTTTTATCAAATCAAGATTCCGATAATAAAATTACCTTTAATATTGAAAATACCCGTAGGACCAATCACAAAATGAGAAAAAATAAAAATATGAAAGGAAAACCTATTTTCCATATTAAACATACACATTCAATCTATATATCACCAAAAAAAAAAATTAATCTTCCCAGCCGACTTAATCATAATCAGAGCCACCCAATCAAACACGAGCAACAATGAAACAAACAACCCCCATTTTGAATTTCCAAAAATTAACCCAAAAGCAAAAACAAAAACAAAACAAATACAACAAAAGATAGACCAAAACAAGAGATACCCAGTTGAGAATTTCCAAGCTCTTTGTTGTGTCTTTACATGTATAATCAAATTCAGACAAAACATCGAGACAATGAATTGGGAAGGAGAGCAAAAAAAAATTAAAAATTTAAAGAGAACAACAAAAAAAAACAAACTTGACACACGAGGACTCCGCATTACCCGGATTTGGAAAACGAGAAGAGGAGGAGGAGTCTTGTTTGCATCGGTGTTAGACCGTAAATGGTCTCGGTCTGGCTTGGTTTTGTCTATTTATAATGAGTTCTGAAGATAATTCAGCTAAGTTCTTTCTCGAGAAAATATAAATAATAATTGAGCTCCTTCAATATATATTGGTTTCGTAATATGGATAAGCGCATATCAGTCCCCATATTATATAGTTGCTGACAAATCAAACACCCATCTTCAAAATCTTGCAAACTGTAGAATCTTTGGGTAAGATAACGCAGCATTTTAAAACGTTGATCTATGACTTGGGTGATTCAGGGCTTAGGCTGGCCGAGTTTAAAAAAAAATAGAAGGAAATTGATTTGATATAATCTTGGTCAATTCACTTTTTCCATGATCTAAGATTTACCCTGAATTGACCTTAAGTCAACCCATTAGCTGAATTTAAAAACTATAGTTTAATGTATTTGTGTTCCTTGTCAATTTGCTTATGTAAAATAGTTAAATTTAATAGAATATAATATGTTAAATAAATAATTGTAATAATACACTTGTATAATATTATATTTCAAGCTTTCCATGGATAGTGTTATGTTTTCAAGGTATAAATTAAAATTCTTTTGTTGACTATATAAAATGTACAATAATATAACATGATTTTATTTGTAAACACAATAAAAATATTGTTTTTGCATATATGAAATTTTTGCCAAGGAAAAAATAGGAAAGGAAAACATATAAAGAACCTCACCATTAATCCATTTTATATTATTGTTGGTTCTATAAAGAAAAAAAAAACCATTTAATGAGGCCATTGAATTTAACTTAATAGGTTATGTAAATGAAGATTTAGGGGACTTGTAGTATTATTTTTAATTATCTTTTTTTTATTAAAATTTTTTAGTTAACTAGTTTATTTTTTTAATAAAAATACACTCATAATTCGATATTAAAAACTTGTTTAGCGAGACTAATCCAATCCAATAATCTTAAACCTCGATCAAATTTCTTAGGCATCCAAACATAACATTATTTCAATTTTATATCGCTTAAAACTCATCCTAACCTTATATTTGAACATCCTAGACACAATTCAATATCTAGATGCGTAAAAATTGATTTTGGTTTAAGTTTTGAACATTTTGATCTTTAAAATCTAAACATTTTAAATCCAGAATTGACTCAACACATCTCAACACATAATCATGACCTGATGCTTAAATGCTTTATTCTCTAATTCAAATCATTTTAGAAACAATTCAAAATTTATTCCAACCTTAACCTCAAACACCTAAAATATGGAGTTAGCCTCCTTCATCTAGCTTGACCTCCAAGTGTTCCCTAATCCAGCTTCATGATAAGATTTTTAATGGTTTAATCTATCCCTATATGATGAGATATTTCTCCCATTTATATTTATATCTCTAATTAAGTCCATTATATCCTTGAATGTATACTAATATTTTAATTTGCTATTCATGCAATTTTTCTAGGTCGTCATTAGAATCAAACATGAAAAGTACATGACTTGGAAACTTAAAAGCATATTCAATTATAAACTTATTTTTATTTTTATGGTGAACAAAAACTGTATTTAAGCATAGAGAAATTAAAAAAGAAAAGGTTTGATCGAATATTATTGTTATTTTATTTATTAACAATTCAAATATTATTTTCAAGGGTTTTTTTAATAGATTAAAAAAAATCGGCCATCAAAACTGGTTTGCATTCTTTTATGGTGATAAAAAATGAAAGGGATAAACCATGGAAGGTCTCGGAGACATTGGCAAGATTTTTAAGTTTAGGAACCGATTTGTTAAAGCCCACAAGCCCGAGGACTGATTTGTAGTCATTTATAATATTTAACACGGCGGTAAAAGTCGTCGGTAGTTGACCAACGATTCTACGCGCACGCCAGCTTTGAAATTTTTTATGTTACGTTTATCTTGAGATCGGTTGGAGCTGACTCTTAGTCTCCGCAATAGGAACAGCCTCATTACGTCCTCTCCACTATGCTCCAACTTTCTTCTTGCATACAACACCGTTACTATCTCCAATAGTTGCATTTAAAATTGATCTGATTTGGCCGATCAATGTACTAAAAAATTCAATTATTTTTTTTTAAAAAAATAAAATAATATTATTTTGTTTTAAAAAAATTTCTTATTAATCCAAGTTAACTTTTAAATCACATTTATTAATAATATGTTTTTGTTTATCATTATAGTTTGAATTTAGAAAGTATTTTTGTCAACTTGTATTTCTTTTTCTATCTTTTCACTCGTTTTGGTTCAAAAATTTATTGTATTTATTTTTCAATTCTGAAATGGGAGAAAAAAAAAGTCTTCGAATAACAAAGAAAGAAGATAAAAATTATTGATGATTATATTCTAACAATAAAAAAAATAATCATGGTTTCTTTTAGGCATCTCGATTGTTTTTTAATTTATCATGTTAGCTAGATTATATTATGTAATTTTTATATAAATTAATTTAAAATTTAAGCTAGGAAAGAAATTATATCGAAATGTTATAAAGTTAATCACCCGGGTAAATTTTAATTATAATATCCGGAGGCTTTAACAATTTACTTTTACATTTAAAAAAATTTGGTCGACATGCATCTTATCGCAAAGCAATCATTTAGTACTTATCTGGGTATGATTGTTACACTTAAGATCTAATCGGTAAGAAATTTCAATGTAGGAGAATTAATCTAAAGATACTACACATTGATGAAAAAGAAAATCACTACTTGATGAGCGCAATACCTGCTATTTAGAGGTGATTATTTTTAATTCAATTTGGTTTTTATAAAAACAAATAATTAAATTGAAATTTTTTTTAAAAAAAACTGAAACCGGTTCAAACCGGCCGGTTTCGGTTCGGTTTTTAGGACAAAAACCAATTCAAACCGGTTTAGCTCGGTTTTGGCTCGGTTTTTTCTGGTTTGGCTCGGTTTTTTCCTGTTTTTTTGTTTGGGTTTGTTTTTTTTGTTTTAAGCTTATAAAATCAAAACCAAACCGAACCAGTCGGTTTTTGCAAAATTTTATTATTTTTTTTTCACGGTTTGATTTTTTTAATTATATTTTTTTATTTTATTGGTTTTCTTAGTTTTTCAGCTCACCCTTACTACCATTCGTGTATTTACGAGGAACAAACTATTAGGGATTATTAATGAAACTTTTTTTTTTCAGCAATTTTGTTTTTCTTACGTTTTTCCTTCCCTGAGGCTTAACTTTTTTACAGTTTGGCATTCACGAGTATAGTTTTTTATGTCGACTTTGTTAGAAAGATTGCGTGTTCGCTGTAACAAGACTGTAACTGTTGTTGTCTCGACTCTCATGTTTGAGTCTACCTTGGCATTTGACTTTCTATGCATTGGGATACTGGAATCCTATATGCATTGACCCTTCCAAGTGAAAAAGAAAATGCATCATCTTAAAAAAGAATAATATAAATTTTAAAATTTTATTTAATAATTTAAATTATTAATTTGAGATAATTCTCTAATATAATATTAAAATTTTAATGACCAAGCGGTCACGAGTTCAAATCTCATTATCCATATTTATTTAATAAAGTAAGGTGGGCATGTGTAAGGTCCCGTTTGTTTGCTGGAAAGTAATTTTCTTTTGAAAAGTGAATTATTTTTCGATGTTTGGTAATGTTAATGAAAAATAAATTGGAAAATATTTTCCAGTATTTGGTTATGTCATAGAAAATGAGCTGGAAAATAACTTATTAATGTTTTATTTTTTTAAATTTATTAAAATAATAAGGAACAAATATTACAAATTAAAAAGTTAAATGAGAATGAAATTAAAAATATATATAATTTTATTAATTATCTCAAATAAAATAAATAATAATCAAAATAATAAAGATCAAATCTAAAAAATAAAAAAATAAAAAGATAAAAAAATTAAAATAATAATAATTAGCATTTCATAAATTATTTCAAATAAAACAAGTAACAATCAAAAGAATGAGGATTAAATTTGATACATAAAAAATTTCAATTAAAAAATAATAAGAAAAAAGCAAATAACAATTATAAAAATAAGAAGCAAAATTAGTATAAAAATTAAATTCTAAGAGATGAAATTGAAAAACAAATATTCAAAACAAAATATATATAGCAATCAAAAGTTTGAGGACCAAATTTGATATAATCAGCAAATAATATAACATTTCTAAATTTTTCAAAACTTTCAGAAAGTGTTTTCTGTCCAAAATAAAAAGGAAAATACTTTCCTAGAAATCAAGCCAAATTTTTTTTTGACTGGAAACTGTTTTCTGTTGACCAATTTTTATAATGACAAACAAATATATGAAAGTTTGGAAAATGATTTTCTGGAAACCAGTTTCCAAAAAAACAACACATAGTCTAAGTTTAAAAAATATTTATTTAAAAGGATGTGTTAGATAATAATATAAAATCTATTAAAAAATATCTTTTGACATTAAAAAAAAACTGAGAACTTTCACATTGAGAACATTGGTCCAACGTTCACCAACCATTGCTATTATCTACAGAAGATGCTCAGGTAGGTCCATTATTCAACATATTGCCGACTTATATTTCAACTGCCGACCTATATTATCATTTCACATACAAATTATAGATGATCCAATATGGTTGTTAAAAATAAAATAAAATAAAATTAGGTGATATATACTATTCATAAGCTATGGCACTGGAAACTACATGCAAGCACTCATACTTGTTTTCTATATATATAATTGCTATACGTAATTGTAATGCTTATCCACAGCCAAACCCTACCATGCATTCGTCAGCTAATTTATCTCATATCCCCGGTGATAACATGTTAAAGTTAATAAATTATTTCCAACTAAATTTATTTTGATACCGGTTTTTGTTTTGTAAAATATTTTTTTGATTAAAAATATATTAAAATAATATTTTTTTATTTTTTAAATTTATTTTTAATATCATCATATTAAAATAACATGAAAACATTAAAAAATTAATTTAAAATAAAAAAATCAATTTAATTTTTTTAAAAACAATTTTGAAACAAAACAACAAACATGTATATAAATGAGTTAATTACACATCTTTGATGTCCTAACATGATTAAAAAAAAACCTCTTGTGTCTATATATGTTAAAATAGAAGCACAAAACACATATCTTAACAAATAAAACTAATTGGATACTCATATATATATATATATATATATATATATATATATATATATATATAATCGATTCATTGTCCTTCTCCCGATTGTCTTTTCTTGTATTATCGATCTTGATCTCTTGTCGATAAGGATGCTTCTTAGTCCACAAAGGATAGGGAGCGTAAATATATAAAATGATGGATAAAATAAAGATGGGGTTGGTATTTATGTCGTATCTCGTAGATTATGTGTAGCAGGTGACAGTGTTACACTAAACAGATTATGTAAATCGTGAACTACTTATAGAGCTAGGCTATTTTACGAGTTTCCCGTTGTTGGCAGATAGGCCAGTTTTTGACGGGCTCGGAAAAATAGGCATAATTTTTTTTTATAAAAATAAATAAATATAATATTAACACATACAAAATTTCGGAAAAATAATATTTGACCATAATATATATTAATGAAAATAATAAAATGGTGAGTTTTGCCTTTTGGGACATTGTTTGTTAGGCGAGCCTCGACTGCAAGTGGGCGGTGAGTCCCGAGATGTCTCATGCAGTCAGGGGGGCCATTCGGAGTTCCATCCCAAGGCATCTCATCATTACCGATATGTTATGTTTAGAAATATATAACAACGAAATGAGGTGACCGTTTACTGTGGACTTATAAAATAAATATTTTTTTTTATGTTATAATTGTAAATCAGCGCTAGATAAGTAATAGAAATTAAATATATGATGGAGCAAATATTTCATGATAAAAAAAAAGAGTTGTGTTGGTGAACAAAAACTTAGAGACTGAACAAGATGATTTGTAGCAATCTACAGTGTTTTTTGAGAAAAGATACAGTGTTTTCGCCACATGATTTAGCTTTTCAGTTAATAAAAAGAAAAAAAAATTACAAAGCTAAATTCTTTACTAACGTAATATAAAAAAATCAACAAAGATAATTTTGGAAGGAAAAAAACTCATGAGAAAAAACATTGCAGCAATTGACAATGTTTTATGAGGAAAACTATAGCGCTTTTCCCAATAAAATAAAATAAAAAACCATTTAGAGAAATATTGTAGCAATCCACAGTGTTTTGTATGAAAAACTACAACGCTTTTCTCATATGATTTAGCTTTATTGTAATTATAATTCTTAACCAACTCAATATTAAAAAAAAATCGACAAAGATAATCTTGGAAAAAATCATAAAAAAATCACATGGGAAAACACTACAACAATTCACAGTGTTTAAAAAAAAATACAAAGCTAAATTCTTAATTAACTCAATATTAAAAAAAAAATCGATAGAGACAATTTTAGAAAAAAAAAAAACAAAACAAACACCAAAAAAAGAAAAAAAATCATGTTGGAAACACTGTAGCAATTCACAGTGTTTTGTGATGAAAGCTACAGTGCTTCCCCACATGATTTAGCCTTATTTGTAATGACTTGTAATTGTAATTTATAAACAAATCAATATTAAAAAAATAAAATTAAAAAAGATCATTTGAAAAAAATTATATAAAAAAAATCCATGCGGAGAAATGCTGTAGCAGTCAACAATGTTTTATGAGCAAAGTTACAATGCTTTCCCGACATCATTAAGCTTTATTACAAAGTTAAATTCTAACCAATTCAATATTAAAAAAAAATCGACGAAGATAATTTTGGAAAAAAATATTACAAAAAAAAAACACAAAAGAAACTGGAAAAAATCATGTGAGGAAAAGTTGTATCAATCCATAGTGTTTTGCGAGGAAAAACTTGTATTTACTTGTAATTGCAATTCTTAACTAGTTTAATATTTAAAAAATAAAATTGACAAAGATAATTTTAGAAAAAAACATAACAAAAACAGAAAAAAAAATATGTGGGAAAAAACACTATAGCAATCAACAGTAATTTTTGAGGAAAGTTACAGTGCTTTCCTCACATATTGTAACTGTAATTTTTAACCAGCTCATTATTAAAAAATAAAATAACAAAAGATAATTTCGGAGAAAACCATAAAAAAAAAACCACGCGGAGAAACACTATAGCAATCAACAATGTTTTAAAGAAAAAAAATTACAAAACTAAATTTTCAATCAGCTCCATATTAAAAAAATTGATAAATATAATTTTAAAAAATAAAGAAATAAAATAGAAAAACTATGTGGAAAAATATCGCAGTAATCTATAGTATTTTAAAAAACAAATTACAAAGCAAAAATTTTAACCAGGTCAATATTTAAAAAGTAAAATCAACAAAAATAATTTTGAAAAAAAAATAAATGAAAAAAAAGAAAAAATAGGAAAGTTGAAAAAAAAAAGAAAAAAAAAGGGAAAAGTTAGCAAAACAAAAAGATTGTAATCCATAGTGCTTTTGGGTGTGGAGAAACAATGATTCCCTCACATCATTTAGAGTATGTTAATAATGTTTTTTTATATTTTAAAATTTATTTTTAATATTAAAAAAATATTTAAAAGATTAATTTAAAATAAAAAAACTTTAAAAGCACAGTCCCGCTATAATAACAAATAGGTTGAGTTACTATAATTTTTATCATAATAACAAACCTGATCTGATATATTAATTTCATAAATTATTAATTTAGAATTTAATTTAAACCGAGTTAATAAAAGTTTTTTAACTAAAATAATATTAATTTTTTTAAAAATCACATACTAGATTATCCCGCATTAACTCTTTATTCATCACCCAACTTTTAAGATCAAGTTAGTCATAAAACGAGTTTTATAACTATAAATTTTACCTTTATGCATTCTCAGCTCAGCTCGGTAGTCCACAATCCAAACACCAGTTTCAAAGATTGCTCGCTAGCCTGGCTTGATTATATTTTGCCAATGCTAAAGTATCTTCTTCTCATATGGTCGGCAATTTCTGGCGGAAGTCCTCCGAACTTTGGTTGATAGCCAATTTCAGGCAGAACTAGCGCCTGCCATGTATTACAGGCTCTCCTTACTATATATACTCGAGCCAAACTTGAGTAAGTTAATACATATACTCGATGTTAGGGATGATTTGGTCTTTCGAGGATAAAAAGTCTAGATTGAAATAAGTTGTTTTCTATTTTTCTGCATATACTGTGTTTTTTATTATAGTACTAATTGTTTTTTAAATGTTTTTTAATTTAAAAATATATTAAAATAATAATATTTTTAGTGTAAAAATAAAAGTATTACTGTATTTATTTTCATCTAAAATATCATTATCTTAATGGTATTCTAACTTACTAATTACGCTCTCGATTATTATAAAAGAAAAAGAAAAAAGAGTATGTATATAAATATGATCATTTTATTGGATTAATTAAATTGTGGGATATGCTTCCTGAGGTTTTGCGGATCACACCGTCATTGCTCGAGAAGTTATTGATGGGTTCATCTTTTTGTTATGCCACGTGGATTTCATTATGTGAAGACGGTAGCACACATTGTATTGTACACCGACCCTAACTAGCCTTGCTAACACATGCCACGGTACACTCTAGAGTACAGCATTCAAGTTTGCGGAGAAATATAATTAATTTTTAAAATATTTTTTATTTATAAATATATTAAAATAATATTTTTGTTATTTTTAAAAATTATTTTTAATATCCTGCATCAAAATAATTTAAAAATATTAATTTGAAATAAAAAAAATTTAATTTTTTTTAAAAATACTTTTGAAATACAAAAACAAACTAGACATTACTATTCCAATTCAATGTTCTTCTTTTTTCAAGCATTCCTTTACATTATACTTATATTCATATATATTTTTTTATCATATTAAGCTCAAGAATATATAAAATTTTAAATAAATATTGTCCCATCCGACATTACGGCGGCCCTAAAAATGATCATTGATTATGGAAAAAGAACAGATTATCTGGCATCTAGTTCTTTTAAGGAAAAATGTCTTATTTGAGGAGTCGTCACCTAGTATTATGGTCACTAGGAACCCTAACTGGTCAACAGAGATTCTATGGCTCGAGATTGGTTACATAAAAGGAAAGATATTATCAGCCTTAAACGTTCTGCCTAAGGCAGACTAAATTGCTGGTTTTGTCTTAAATTGCTAAACATTTATTAGTTTATGCTATGATGATTTGCTTATAATATTCCTGACTCTAACGTTAGTTAATATTCGACTACGTATACTTCCAACTCTAGTGTTCGTAAGTATTACATAACCCTAAACAAAAACGAACGGTGTTGCTGCCTTTAGCTCTTTAAATAAACCACAAAAAAATAAATTTAAATATATGCATGCATATTTTTTAGTTTTTATATATTTTTATTTTTTTGGGGCTGGGCCCAGCTCAGCCCACATGGGCTGGGCTTGACCCAGCCGGCCCGGCCCGGTCACTGGCCCAAGCCAGTGACCAGGCTGGGCCCAAACCAACAGGAAGCACGCGTGGAGTGTCTCCACGCGTGCATGCACAGCGCGAAGGTAATTAATTACCTTCGCACAGTGCAATGCTCCTCACTTAAATGAAGCAAAGAAAATGAAAGGAAAAAAAAAATGGCTTACCTGGGTGCAGGGAAGCAGAGACGCGATGGAGGACTTCGGGTCGTTGCCTTCTTCCTCCGATTTTGTTCCCTTCACCCTCTGTTTCCGATCCTCTTCTCTCCTGCTCTATCTCTCTCTCTTCTGGTTCTCTGCTCGTGGCCTTTTCTCCGTGGCCTCATCTGTTTCTTTGAGAAGAAACAGGGAAAAAACGTGGCTCCCCTTTGTGTTCGTTTTTTTCCTTTATGCTCCCTCTCTCGGTCCTGTTTCTTTTTTTTCTTTCTCTATATAGTCTATTTTGCTCTGTTGTATGTCCTATGTTTCCCCTGTTCTTTTCCGTGTCTCCTCTTCTGGTTCTTTTTCCCCGTCTCTCCCCGTTTCTCTGTTTTTAGGGGTTTTTCTTCTCTGGTTTTTCATCCCCTTTTCAGTCCAATTCCCGCTTTGCGTTCTTTGTTTTCTTTGGCTTTATAGCCACAGAATTCCACCGTTACCAGGTAATAAATCGACTGTTATTGCAGGAGTAATGGTGGCGGTGGGCAACTGAGGCGCTGAAGAAGATGAACAGTGTTGAGAAACGACACTGTTTTTTGTGTTTTGATACTTGACATTTTGAATTTTTGCAGTCCAATCCTTGGCTAAATTATAATTGAACCCCTGCATCTTAGCGCTATTTACACATTGGTCTTTGGGTTTTAATTTCTTGCAAATTTGACCAGAATCAACCCTATACCTTGATAGTTTTTCAAATAAGTCCCTTGAATAAATTAATTCCAAGCTCAATTAAGTCTAAAACTTGTCAATTTTCCAATTAAACCCTTGATTGGATTAATTAAATTAATTTCAAGCTTAATTAAGTCTCAAAATTTATCAATTCTCCAATTAAACCCTTGATTGCATTAATTAGATTAATTCCAAAGTTTAATTAAACCTCAAAACTTCTAATCATGTTGCCCTTAACCCAAATTTTAATTCATTCTTCATTTATTTCATTTTTATTTTTTTTCATCATCATTTTTTTTATCATTTTCAGTAAATAATAAATAAAATAATAATAATAAAAAAATAAAAGAGTAAAAAATTGGGTTATGACAGTTGCCCCCTCTTTATAATATTTATTATGCAAAGATATTAGAAAATTTCATTTTCTTTTAGCTTTGTGTAGTAAATTTATAAAGAAAAGTAGATACATAAAGAACTTTTGCTTATCTTTTTTTTTAGTCTTGAAAACTCCGAAAACAATAGATTGACACACGACCTTTACAGAGAGATGTAGAAATCAAGAAACAAGTCATTTGGAAGAAGACCCACTTTTTTTGTTTTTTATTTTTTTTTGTTTTTTTAAATTGATCAAATTGTTTTGGGCAACCTGCCCGATGATAAAAGAATGCGAAAAATTTCGCAAGTGGTCTAATTGTTCCAGGCGACCTACCTGTTGAAAAATAAAACGCGAAAAGGGTTTCACGAGTGGTCTATTTGTTCTAGGCGATCTGCCCGATAGGAAGAAGAAACGCAAAAAGGGTTTCGCAAGTGGTCTAATTGTTCTAGGCAACCTGCCCGATAGAAAGAGTAAAACGCGAAAAGGGGTTCGCAAGTGGTCTAATTGTTCCAGGCGACCTGCCTGATGAAGAATAAGACGAGGAAATTGTTTTTTTTGACAAATACAAAGAAAAGGATCTCATTGTAATAGGTGACATACTCAAGTAAAAAAAAAGGGGTCTCATTGTGATGGGTGACCTACCCAAGTAAAAAGAGAAAGGAAAATGAGGGCTCAAAGGCGCACTCAAAATGATGGTCAAGGGCTCGAAGGCGCACTCAAAAGGAAGCGAGGGCTCAAAGTCGCGCTCGAGAAAAAGCGAGGGCTCAAATTCACACTCGATAGGAAGCGAGGGCTCAAAGGCGCGTTCGAAAGAGGTGAGGGCTCGAAGGGCGTACTCAAAAGAGAGGTAGGGTTAGGAAACGTACTACCTTGGATGGTCAAGGGCTCAAAGGCGCGCTTGAAAGGAAATGAGGGCTCGAAGGCGCCCTAAAAATGATGATCGAAGGCGTACTCAAAAAAGGTGGAAAAACACAGAGATTTTTCAGGTGGCCTAATTCTCATGGGCGGCCTGCTCAGGTTGAAAAATTCTCAAAAATGAAAAATTTTCAAAAGCAATTTCAATCTTTGGTCATTTTAAGTTGGCCTTCCACTTGATGGATTTCGCCAGAATTTTCTCTTATGAAATTTACAAAACTCATTGTTGCTTGATTGATAAGGACTTGCTACCTCTGATTTGGGTCATCTTTGTCGTTTAGCTTCTAGCCCACTCGAGTTAGCCCATGTAAGTCTATTTCTAGATTTGTTTGCACAACTCAACCTTTGTGGTGCCCATCATGACCCACTTGCTTGCTAAAGATTTTCTGACTCGTCAAATAATTTAAGAGGACTACTCATTACTCCTCGTTTCACTGTTATAAACATTCAGTGTCACTTCCTGAAAGGATCAAACTGTCTTTTGTAACCAAAATGCTCCCTTGTCTGATTAAAGGAAATTACCATCTCTTTTTCTAGAATTTTTTCTTCTAAACACAATGTTGCCCCCTTGTATTGGTCATTGCCCCTAAGTGTGCTCTGTCAGCTACTTAGATAAATAATGGTTTTAAGAGGCTCTTCTCTCATTTCTCTCCTTTCAGTTTGGTGAAGAATATGGGTCGAGAATAAAGCTTGAAATCTTGATCTTGCATTTTGAAAACAAAAATTGTTTCGATGTGAGCCTAAAACAATTTGCTTTTGAAATCTTGCAACTCCTTGGTTATTTTCTTTCTTGTAAAAGAGATTATGTGCTCTTGTGTTTGGCAATGAGGTCTTCGGTGAAAATACATCATGAGATGACCTTTTGTTTTTATAGGTTTTCAAAGTGAAGGGCTCGATAAAAAGCTCGAGATTTTGTATGAGAAAAACTGGTCTCTTTTTTAACATTCATTTTTATTAGTGTGAATAATAATGAGTAGTTTATTCTTGATGTCAGGAATCTTATGAAAAAGTATTCTTTGCATTTTGAGAGCATTGTTTATTGTTCTAGGTTGCTTGCTTGCTTGATTAGAAAGGACTTTTACAGGCACATAACGTAGGTTGTGGTTTTTGGCTATGAAAGAAAAGGATTCATAAGGCTCAAAGAGTGTTTCAGGGTTTCAAAGACCGAGGATCACTATCAATAGTTTGACTATTGACGTCAATTATATTTTCTTTTGCCGCTCTTCTTTGATTTGTTGCTTCTTCTTTTTTTATTGCTTTGCTAGAGCATACTCACTTTATCTTGGATGTCACTTTTTCTAGTGATTTGGGCATACCCCCTAACATTTGAGTTTCTAGAGCTCTTATGACTTTTTGGCTTTCTCACGACCTTTTCTCTTTTCTCATTGAAATTTTCTCTTGCCCCTAGCGTGGGGTGTGATCCTAGTCAGGATTTTTTTCATGAAAAAAAAATTATTCAGGCTAAAAAAAGGATCGCAAGGGATGTACTTATTTCATAACGTGAGAGGAATAACAAAGATGACCTTTCCTCATTTCAAGCGCAAGCAACTAAGATCAATAAACTTTGACCTCATCCAGTGTGATGGTTTGGTCTTTGCAAAGATGCACTTCATGGGTCATAAGCAACGAGTTCACTACATAGCATTATTCATACATTTAAAAACACATGATTCAAGAGTCATGGGGTAGGGGTGTTAATTCATTTTTTATATATATAATTTAGTCACCTCAATGATGGAGTTGCTTGATTCACTTGTTATTCTACAAGTAGAATGTCAAAAATATCGTTTTTGAATAAACATCAAATTATTTTTGAAATCAAAACACCAGATCAAATTTTCAAAACTCCAATAAGGAAACTGATTTTGGTAAAAGAGATGAATTGCGTCTATGAGATCACACGAGGCTTAAAAAATGTATTCGTGAGTTTTTATAAGAAAACTCTCTTAATCAGATGAATAATGCTTGGTCGTGAACACGATTGAATGATAAACTCATTATTTCATTGAAGTTTAGGAAAAGAAGTTCAACAACAAAGATCTTATGCCAATATGAATACTGGCATGATAACACATAAAGGGGCTAAACATTTAGTGATCATTGATTGGAATTTCTTAAATCTTTCAATCATTCATTCTCCTCAACAAGGGCATCTTTTCAACAATCAATTGAAGTCATATGTAGATCATTCTCGACCTAATATCACCATAGCTTGCTCTTCAAGATAGTTGATTTTTAGGAGTCGGCGTAAAGAAATTAGCTATAAGAACGGTAAGAGCCTTGGCCACCCCCTCTAGTGTCCTTTTCTTTTTTGGTGAAACCGTTCTTTTCAGTCGGATCAACAATTTTACCTAACCCAATGGCTTGTTCAATCCTCTCAGCTATAACAACCAGGTCAATAAAATGTTGTGCAAAGCTTCTAACCAAGTATTCAAAGTACGAAGCTTTAAAGGTGTTGGAAAATAAATTGATCATCTCCTTTTCCAACATGGAAGGGTTAACTTGTGCAGCTACCTCACTCCATCTTCGAGAGTATTCTCATATGGACTTCTTATCGTTCTTCTCCATAGCTTGCAAGCTTAACCAATCAGGGCCCACGTCTATATTGAACTTATATTGTCTCATGAAGGCATCAACTAAATCTTTCTATTTTTTAACCTTGATATTATCCAATTGCATATACCAAGTGAGGGCAGCGCCACTTAAGCTGTCTTGAAAGAAATGAATCAACAATTTCTCATCATCAACCACCTCAACCATTTTGTTGCAGTATGCCTTGAGATGAGTTACAAGGCATTGGGTTCCCATATATTTAATAAATTTTGGCACCCTAAACTTCTTAGGAATGACTACGTTAGGTACCAAACATATATTGACAGCTTTCACCAGGTCACCCAAATGGTTTCCCTCAATTGTCCTTATCCTCTCTTATAGGGCGGTCTATTTTTCCAAACCCTCTTCTTTCACCATCTTGCCCTTTTGAGATTCTTTTTCTATAGAATCAATGGTAAACGACATTCTCATGGGGTATGCTGGTTGAAAATGCATGGCTTGTTGAAATTCAAATGACACTCTATTTGCCCCCAGATTCTGTGGATCAAAATGAGTTACATGCATATCTTCAGGCTGAGCTATAAGTGTTGCTTTTCAAGATTTATCTCTCAAGGCCTGCTCGAGTAGACTAGTAAGCCTTGTGACTTCTTCTTTAAGATTGTCCACCTCTTTTTGATGTTGGGCTTCCAACTGGGCTTTTTCTTCGTTTTTCATTTTTCTTTTTCTTGAACAAGTGTTATAGATGGGTTTCAATGGGGAACCTATATTTCAACCTGCTAAATGTAAATCATGCAATTTATGCAAAAATGTTGATTAAAAAAAATGCGTATGAAATGCAAACTTACCCTTCACGGGGTGACAATCTAGTAGGAAGATCCTAATTGTTGAGTGCATCATCGGGTTGGTCATTATCTAGTTTCAAAAGGTCTCTCGCATGCTCAGTGATTGTCCATGAAAGGTCGATATGAGGCTTACAAGTAGTGTGAAAATAGAGGCCCTGAGTAATATCAGTTTGGCATATCAACCATTTCCAAGTAAACAATCAAGCGAGAGTTGGGTGGTTTCACGAGTCTTACCCAGGCTAAAGCCATTAGGGTACCGTTACTCCCCCACTTATCCTAGGTTGTAAAGTGTGTGCTCTCAAAGTGATGTATGGCAACATAAACAAGGATGCATGCTAAAGTAGTAAATGCAGGAAAAATAAACAAATAAACACAACAATCAAAATAACAATAATAAGACAAAAGATAAAGCTTAATCCTAACATCCCCAGTGGAGTCAGCCATTCTGTCGCACTCGATATCGCGGCGGCCCTAAAAATGATCCTTGATTATGGAAAAAGAGCAGATTATCTAGCATCTAGTTCTTTTAGGGAAAAATGTCTTGTTTGATGAGTCGCCACCTAGTATTATGGTCACTATGAACCATAACTGGTCAACAGAGATTCTATGGCTCGGGATTGGTTACATAAAAGGGAAGATATTATCACCCTTAAACGTTCTGCCTAAGGCAGACTACATTGCTGGTTTTGTCTTAAATTGCTAAACATTTATTAGTTTATGCTATGATGATTTGCTTATAATATTCCTGACTCTGGCGTCAGTGAATATTCGACTACGTATACTTCCAACTCTAGCGTTGGTAAGTATTACGTAACCCAAAACAAAAATGAATGGTGTTGCTGACTCTAACTCTTTAAATAAACCAAAAAAAATAAATTTAAATATATGCATGCATATTTTTTAGTTTTTATATATTTTTATTTTTTTTATTTTTTTGGGGCTGGGCCCAGCTCAGCCCACATGGGCTGGGCTGGGCCCAAACCAACAGGAGGCACGCGTGGAGACAGTGTCTCCACGTGTGCATGCACAACGCGAAGGTAATTAATTACCTTCGTACAGTGCAATGCTCCTCACTTAAATGAAGCAAAGAAAACGAAAGGAAAAACAAATGGCTTACCTGGGCGCAGGGAAGCAGAGACGCGATGGAGGACTTCGGGTCGTTGCCTTCTTCCTCCGATTTCGTTCCCTTCACCCTCTGTTTCCGATCCTCTTCTCTCCTGCTCTATCTTTCTCTCTTCTGGTTCTCTGCTCGTGGCCTTTTCTCCGTGGCCTCTTCTCCGTGGCCTCTTCTGTTTCTTTGAGAAGAAACAGGGAAAAAACTTGGCTCCCCTTTGTGTTCGTTTTTTCCTGTATGCTCCCTCTCTCGGTCCTGTTTCTTTTTTTTCTTTCTCTGTATAGTCTCTTTTGCTCTGTTGTATGTCCTATGTTTCCCCTGTTCTTTTCCGTGTCTCCTCTTCTGGTTCTTTTCCCCCGTCTCTCCCCGTTTCTCTGTTTTTAGGGGTTTTTCTTCTCTGGTTTTTCGTCCCCTTTTCAGTCCAATTCCCCCTTTGCGTTCTTTGTTTTCTCTGGCTTTATAGCCACAGAATTCCACCGTTACCAGGTAATAAATTGACTGTTATTGCAAGAGTAATGGTGGCTGTGGGCAACTGAGGCGCCGAAGAAGATGAACAGTGTTGAGAAACGACATCGTTTTTTGTGTTTTAATCCTTGACATTTTGAATTTTTGCAGTCCAATCCTTGGGTAAATTATAATTGAACCCCTGCATCTTAGCGCCATTTACACATTGATCCTTGGGTTTTAATTTCTTGCAAATTTGACCAGAATCAACCCTATACCTTGATAGTTTTTCAAATAAGTCCCTTGAATAAATTAATTCCAAGCTCAATTAAGTCTAAAACTTGTCAATTTTCCAATTAAACCCTTGATTGGATTAATTAAATTAATTTCAAGCTTAATTAAGTCTCAAAATTTATCAATTCTCCAATTAAACCCTTGATTGCATTAATTAGATTAATTCCAAAGTTTAATTAAACCTCAAAACTTCTAATCATGTTGCCCTTAACCCAAATTTTAATTCATTCTTCATTTATTTCATTTTTATTTTTTTTCATCATCATTTTTTTATCATTTTCAGTAAATAATAAATAAATTAATAATAATAATAAAAATAAAAGAGTCAAAAATTGGGTTATGACAATTGCCCCCTCTTTATAATATTTATTATGCAAAGATATTAGAAAATTTCATTTTCTTTTAGCTTTGTGTAGTAAATTTATAAAGAAAAGTAGATACAGAAAGAACTTTTGCTTATCTTTTTTTTTAGTCTTGAAAACTTCGAAAACAATAGATTGACACACGACCTTTACAGAGAGATGTAGAAATCAATAAACAAGTCATTTGGAAGAAGACCCACTTTTTTTGTTTTTTGTTTTTTGTTTTTATCTTCTTCTTTTTTTTAAAATTGATCAAATTGTTTTGGGCAACCTGCCCGATGATAAAAGAACGCGAAAAATTTTACAAGTGGTCTAATTGTTCCAGGCGACCCACCCGTTAAAGAATAAAACGTGAAAAGGGTTTCGCGAGTGGTCTAATTGTTCTAGGCGACCTGCCCGTTGAAGAATAAAACACGAAAACGGTTTCGCGAGTGGTCTAATTGTTCCAGACAACCTGCCCGTTGAAGAATAAAACGCGAAAATAGTTTCGCGAGTGGTCTAATTGTTCTAGGCGACCTGCTCAATGAAGAATAAAACGCGAAAACGCGAAAAGGGTTTCATGAGTGGTCTAATTGTTCCAGGCGACCTGCCCGATGAAAGACACAAAAAGGGTTTTTTTCTGTGTACTCCCCTCTTCTGGTTCTTTTTCCCGGTCTCTCCCCGTTTCTCTGTTTTTAGGGGTTTTTCTTCTCTGGTTTTTCATCCCCTTTTCAGTCCAATTCCCCCTTTGCGTTCTTTGTTTTCTCTGGCTTTATAGCCACAAAATTCCACCGTTACCAGGTAATAAATCGACTGTTATTGCAAGAGTAATGGTGGCGGTGGGCAACTGAGGCGCCGAAGAAGATGAACAGTGTTGAGAAACGGCACCGTTTTTTGTGTTTTAATCCTTGACATTTTGAATTTTTGCAGTCCAATCCTTGGATAAATTGTAATTGAACCCCTGCATCTTAGCGCCATTTACACATTGGTCCTTGAATTTTAATTTCTTGCAAATTTGACCAGAATCAGCCCTATACCTTGATAGTTTTTCAAATAAGTCCCTTGAATAAATTAATTCCAAGCTCAATTAAGTCTAAAACTTGTCAATTCTCCAATTAAACCTTTGATTGGATTAATTAAATTAATTTCAAGCTTAATTAAGTCTCAAAACTTATCAATTCTCCAGTTAAACCCTTGATTGGATTAATTAGATTAATTCTAAAGTTTAATTAAACTCCAAAACTTCCAATCATGTTGTCCTTAACCCAAATTTTAATTCATTATTCATTTATTTCATTTTTATTTTTTTTTCATCATCATTTTTTTTTTATCATTTTCAGTAAATAATAAAAATAATAATAATAATAATTAAAATAAAAGAGTTAAAAATTAAGTTATGATAAATATCATTAAATATTTGATTAGAATATTTTTTTTATCAAAAATATATCGACATACAAATTAGTTTTATCATCTTCTTATCAACATGTTTATTATCTTATTAAAAAAATGGATTAGATGCATGTTAAATTCATATATATATATATATATATATATATATATATATAATCTCATCATTCAAAATCTATTGTTTTTATATAAAAAAAATTATAATGCTGAAGATGTAATTACCATTACTTATTTAATAAAAAAATAAATCCAAAATTCATTGCTGACGGCTGTTAAAATAAACACCCAGAGCCAGTCCCTCAAGAAACCCCACCGAGACAGAGACGACACCATTTTCGTCCAGTCCTTTCCTCGTCGTTTAATCTCTCCGTTAATTCACTCTCTCCGACAACGATCTCATGCCTTCTCCCCTACCTTAAAGTTTCCCAGGTCGGGGAGAACACAATCATCACCGTTCATCAAATTTCTCTTCCCCAATCACCCACCGTTGATTGTCTTCATCAACAGCGCTCCTCCACCGTTGATCACCGTGTCTCTTCCAAACGCAAACTAGACGATGTGGATGACAACGACGCCGTTTTCTCTGACTTAATCTCTGTCGGGATGCGTAAAGACGACACCGAGTCATCCACCGGCAACAATCAAGAACAACAACAACCTCCCTCCATCTCCTCCACCAATCAGCTCTCCACACGTGTCTCCGACGCCTCCACCTCTTCATCATCCACCAACTTCCCCTCCTCCACCATGCGGACCACCACACCCTCGCCGCCGCGGCGGTCGCAATCAAGACTCCAATTCTTTATCAGAATCATCTCCGAAGCAACTCACGTTGTGATCAACGCGAACTCGAGCGATTCGGTTAAATTACTCCACGAACGGATTCGCGTGATGACCGGAATTCCGGTGATAGAGCAGAGATTAATCTACTTAGGTAAGCAATTGCAATACGAGAACAAACTCTCCGATTACTCTATTGAGAACGATTCGATCCTTCATTTAGTCGGTCGAATGCGTAGCACTAGGCATCCTCGTACTTGTCAATTGATTAATGATATGGTTTCTTACATTTGTCGGATTTGTAAGTCTATATTGCCGTGTGGTGTTCATCCTTACACGTCAAAGCATATAAAGGAGTTGATGAATGAGTTCTTTAGTTTGACGCCCAAGGATGATAATGAGGATGCTTCGGGGCACTTGAATGTTTTTTTGTCCAATAGTGCACCGGCCGCGCTAGTTGCACTTTATGTTTCGAGTATTAAAGGGAATAAGGAGTGTGCGGAGGGTGCTATTAGGCACTTTTTGAATTCGTGTAGGATTTCATTGCCTAAGAATTTGCATTTACAGTGTGTGCCGATTGTGATGGAGTTTTGTAATTTGTTGAGGAAGGTTGGGAGTGACGATCCGTTGTATGTTGTTTGTAGGAGTTGTCTTGGTTCGTTGTTGGAGAATGGTGGGGGTACGTGTGGGTGGAGGTATCATGGAGGGGAGGAGGGGAAGGGAGTTGTTATGCAGGAGATTTTTCCATTTGTTAGTGAGTTGGGGAGCAAGTTGTCTAAAGATTTGACGGGGAGTGTGGCGGAGAGTATGGGGCCATCGGAGGCTGATGTTAAGGATTTTTCGGCGTTTTTGATACCATTGCATAGTGTGATTTCCGAGCAAAGGGGGTTTAGGAGTCCAATTTCGATGCCTTTGAACAAGAGGGCGTTTAATTGTCCATTGTATGCGAAAGAAATTGAGCAGCTTCATGTGATATTCATTGATTTGCTGGATATTATGGAGAAATGTCTTGAGAAAATGCAGGATTCTTCAAATTTGAAAATGAACGGAGAAGGTGAGTTGAATCATACAGGTTGGTCCCAATATTTGTTTATTTTGAAGGAGTTGAATAACATTGCTAAACTTTATAAGGGTGCTGAGGAAAAGTTTTGGACGGTTTTGAGGCTTAGAAAAGCTTCCTTGTGTGTGCTGATTGTTAGATATGCTAAACGAACTGATGATCATCAGTGGCTTCTTCAGCATAAGGATGTGACTGATTTTGACTCTAGGAGGCATTTGGCTATGATGATGTTCCCTGAGGTGAAAGAAGATTACGAGGAGCTGCACGAGATGCTCATTGATCGGTCGCAATTGTTGGCAGAGTCATTTGAGTACATAGTGCATGCCGAATCAGATACACTGCATGGTGGTTTATTTATGGAATTTAAAAATGAGGAAGCAACTGGTCCTGGTGTATTGCGTGAGTGGTTTTTCTTGGTTACACAAGCTATATTTGATCCTCAAAATGCCCTTTTTGTGGCATGCCCAAGTGATTGCAGAAGGTTCTATCCTAATCCCGGTAAGCTTCTGCTGCCTTTTTAATAAATGCTTTACCTGAACAATGTATAGGCTTTCCTATACGTTTTATCTTTTCTTGATTGAATGTAGTTCGAGATGATGAAAATTCATAAACAATATGTTGAACTTCCCTGTGTCTAGTGTGGCACACAAGCATCATGTTTGGAACATTGATTTGCATATATTCATACGGGAAAATAAAAATATACTTAGAGAAACTAGATGTGCAGTTCCTGCTATTATAGGAACTTATATTTAATGTGTAATGATGTTACTAGTGGGTGAGTTCATCTGAAATTGCTCAACCTAAATTCTTTTGGAAGTCAAAATCAGGATTGGAAAAATGATTTTTGGATGGTTCAATAGTTTTAACGTGTCAATGCTTATCCATCACTCACAACCAGGAAGAGTTACACTTAAATCTGAAGAATGTGAAACTTAATATTAAATTTAGGTCATAATTTGGATTGAAATAACAATTTTAAGAAGGTTGGAGAGTTTTCCTACACTTGATCGAATACTGTGGGGCTTAAACTTTTATATTTTGCTAATATTGTTTGGTATTTCACTGTAGGAGAGATTAGTCATTGCACTCTGTTAGTGCTATTTCACTAACATTTATTGGTATAGAAGGTTTTTACCATGTGGGTCCATGGCAATATGGGATAAAGGAGCATTGCATCCTATAGAGTAGGTTTCCTAGCATAAAGTTGTTAAGCTCTAATTGCTGAACCCCTTGTTTCACAAATATTTTATTGTGAAATACCTGAGCCCCTAGTGTTGCTCTACATGAATGTTTTCCATTTTCTCCAATTCTGTTATCTGAACTCCATATGTTGACAAATATGTTACTGGTTCTGTTTGGAGGATTAACATGTCTAATTACTCCACTGCATTAAAGTTGCATTGATGAGCTCTGAAATGGCTCTTCAAAGAATTATCATTGAGGTTTTTTATTGTGTTCTGGTTCTGGACTTGAATTAAGTTCCATGGTCTTGGTTGGATTCAATTGTTGGCATGGACAACCACTAACAAACAAAGTATAAATATGGACTTCATTGTTTTCACTTCACGTGCAGCATCTAAGGTGGATCCCATGTACCTTGATTATTTCACATTCTCTGGTCGAGTGATTGCGTTAGCTTTGATGCATAAAGTGCAAGTCGGCATTGTATTTGATCGTGTGTTTTTCTTGCAATTGGCTGGGATGCATATTTCTTTGGAAGACATACGGGATGCAGATCCAGGCTTGTATAGCAGTTGCAAACAGATTCTTCAGATGGATCCTGAGTTCATTGATTCAGATGCTTTGGGGCTGACATTTGTCAGAGAAGTTGAGGAGCTAGGATCCATAAAAGTTGTGGAACTTTGCCCTGGTGGGAAAGGCATTGTTGTAAATAGCAAGAACCGGGAGAAATATGTCAATCTGCTCATTCAACATCGCTTTGTCACATCTATTTCTGACCCTGTATCTCGATTTGCACGTGGTTTTGGTGATATTCTTTCAAACCCTGGGGAACAGAAGCTCTTCTTCCGAAGCTTGGAGCTCGAAGATCTTGATTGGATGCTATATGGAAGTGAAAGACTGGAAGGCTCACACTGAGTACAGCAGCTAAAATGAAACTGATCCTCAGATATCCTGGTTCTGGAAGGTATGCTCTTGCACGCTTGCATTCATGTTATATCTCAAATCTAAACTTTTTTTTTTTTTTTTGGCGGTATAGGTTCTTCTTCATCTCATATTTCTAGACTTTATAATCAGTTATAATCTTTATGGGATGGATAATATATTTTCTTGGGAAACAACTATCTGTAGAATGCAGACTGTTTGTGTTCTTTTCTTTTTATATTTCTTGGAAGTTTCTTTTGTTCAATATTTTCTACACAACAGAACAATTCTTTTCTGTATATCCATACCAGGTGTGCTGCTGTTTTGCTAATTAAGTATAGCCTAAATACTATGTGAATTCATTCTTTTCTAATGTACGAGGGTGTGAAAAATAGGACATGTGAGGTTGTTTGCTGGTTCACCATTTGACTGCTGCATGTCAGATAATCACTTTGGTGCAATTTCTTAAATGCTGAACGATGCGTGACTTGAGTTGTGGACACATGATAAATACTGAAGCAAATTCAAAGTGCTTTCCATATTTGGCTTGTCACATCTACAGATCATTTTGAATATCAAATGCTTAAGGCTGTGCCTGGAATTCCTCGACATGGTGATGATCTCATGGTTAAACAAGGAAGCATATTAGGAACTTAGTTTGTGTTTGCTAAGATCAAATTTAAGAGTTTTAAGTTATGTTGTTATGGGAATTTTTGGTGTTGAAGTTTGAATGCATGGTATTCATGCAGGCATTTACACAAATACAAATATCAAAATGTTGAGCATGACTTGAGTGAGGTAATTTTCAATCAAATTGTTTATTAGGAGTCCTCCCTCCACTGATATAATTCAGACAGCAACGAAGCTGATATTACTCTGTAGTGATCGAGAAGATTGCTCACCGGCTTATTTAAAAGTGGGATTTTCAAACAATCATTACACATCCACTGTCAAATAATTTCTTCAAAAAAAAAACATTTTCTAAAATGTTGTTGATTCATGGTGCCTATAATGCCAATCGAGCACCACCTAATACCAGATTGATGTAAGATTCTTCACTAGTTTAAAAGGCTTGAGGACCTCCAGGTGGTGATAAGGAGAAGTTCTTATTTTATGAAATTTGACAAAAATCAAAATTCAGACTGAAACACATGATTTGCAACCTAAAATTTAATGTTTCAACCAGATATTATAATATTCCTTAAAAAAAAAACCAATATTAATCTATTTTGCAACGCTTTTAAGGAAATTTGTGATGTTCGGTTTCGATTAAAGACAGTTCTTTAAATTAAAGTGAACAAGGATGGCAATAGAATTCCATTCTCTTATCTTGTACTCGTTTTTCATATATCTCTTGACCTTAATATTTAACTTCGTTTTTATTTGACCATAATATATATTAATGAAAATAATAAAATGGTGAGTTTTGCCTTTTGGGACATTGTTTGTTAGGCGAGCCTCGACTGCAAGTGGGCGGTGAGTCCCGAGATGTCTCATCCAGTCAGTGGGCCCATTCGGAGTTCCATCCCAAGGCATCTCATCGTTACCGATATGTTGTGTTGGCTTCAGAAATATAAAAAAAATAATATTTTTTATATTTTAGAATTTATTTTTAATATTAAAAAATATTAATTAAAAATAAATTTTTTTAAAAACACAGTGTTTTTTAACCAAAATAATACTGTTTTTATTTTAAATTTAAATACTAGATTAACTCAAATTAACTCTCATTCATCACCCAACATTTAAGATCAAGTTAATCATACATCGAGTTTTATAACTATAAATTTTAACTTTATGCATTCTCAGCGCAGCTCGGGAGCCCACACTCCAAACACCAGTTTCCAAAATTGCTCACTAGCCTGGCTTGATTATATTTTGCCAATGCTAAAGTTATCTTCTTCTCATATGGTCGGCAATTTCTGGCGGAAGTCCTCCGAACTTGGGTTGTTAGCCAATTTCAGGCAGAACTAGCGACTGCCATGTATTATAGGCTCTCCTTACTATATATACTCGAGCCAAACTTGAGTAAGTTAATATGACATTATCCTCATTGAAGTTGGAACTAACCCTTTTCTGCTTCTCTTTCTATTTCCCCATGCAATGATAGTAAAAACATAATATGGCTAATTATTTTGACCATTTTCTTTATGTCGGCTTCACTCTCCGAATCAAAGGGGTATTGATCTCCAAGGTAGCTTATTGAAACCGACTTGGTCTAACTACAACGTGAGAATGGAACAAGCTCCTGATCTTGACAAAGCAGACTATAGAAATATTAGACCATTTCATATTTCATAGAGTATCTCTAATGAAAAATGCTATATTAAAAAGCCAAATAAAAAAAATAAGTTTTTGAATAGTATAAATATAGCTTTTTTGATTATATTCATTTCAATGGTAAAAAACTATTTAGAAAAGCCAATTATATTTTAATATATTTTATGTTAAATTAATTTTAATATAATTATATAACTAATTTATATATATTGTATATTTTAGAACTTTAGATATAGTTAAAAATCTGATGAGTGCTCAGACAGTAACAATTCAAAGTCAAACAGTAACAATTGAAAAGTCAAACAGTAACAGTTCAAAGTCAGACAATAACAGTAGACTTTCACGTGAATACTATAAATAAAAATATAAAAGAATTGAGTCATACAAACACTTGTATATTGAAATACTGTTTGTCTCATGCATTGGAGTGAGAAAATGAGCTGTTGGCCAACTACTATAAAAATAGGAGTGAGAAAATAAAAAAATAAAAACTAAAAGTATACTTTTTAATATTTAATTCTTCATTTAGCTATCTTGATGAAGATGCTCTTAGACCTTAATTGAACCTGGCCAAGATTCAAACTTGAGACAAAATCTCGGTCCATATTGATTTGAATTCATTAGTTGGATTCGTGTGCTTAATTAGTGTCCACGCCACCGGCTCCTTTTCCCATGTCGCTTGCTTTCAGACCAACTAATAACTACTAAAACGACTAAAATACATGGGTTGGGTTAGCTTATCATATGAACAGTTAACTAAATTATTTTTTTAATTATTTGGTTAAAAGCTTTTGTATGTGGTTAATGCGTGAAAATAATGAGGAAGTAAAATTAGTGATGGTTATTTTCAGTTCGGTTCGGTTTTTATATATATAAAAAAAGTAATCAAACCAGTTTTTTTTTAAAACACCAAAACCAAACCGGATCAAACCGACCGGTTTCGGTTATTTTAGAACAAAAACCAGTTTGGCTCAGTTTTTTCCTGGTTTGGCTCGATTTTTTTTTTTCAGTTTCTGCCTTTTATATATATATATCCCGCTTATAATATGAAGTTTCTATTTTTGGGGGGGTTTTTCTTTTATTTATTTATTTATTTTAATTTCATCTTTTAATAAGAAGATTTTATTAAATTTTATCTTGAATTGATTATAAATAAGTTTTTGTGTTTTTTTATCATATAATAAAAACATTTGGCTCTTTTTTATTTTTTGACAAATTTATCCTTTAATATAGAATTTTTATTTCCTTCGAGTTTTTTATTTTTTTTTAATTGATTTTTTATTCGTTACAATTTATATTTTAATATAAATTTTTTTATTTAATTTAATTTTTTAGTATTGTATTGATTTTTTTTTTAAACCTACCAAGCGAATAAAATCTCATATATTTTAATTTAAAACTCATACCAAACAAATAAACAAATAATCAGATTGAGATATTTTATATTTAAAACTGTTGTATTGAATTTTATAATAATATTGAAAAGTTTTCAATTGTTTATATATTAATTTTTTTTAGCACGGTCAATAAACTAGTAATTAGACAGGTTATGAGTATATTCTCCAAAATCAATCTCTCAGCATGGTCGATTAGTGGTTGGACAGCATTTCAGTTGGAAATATCATCCTGCAAGGCAGAATTCTCTATGGGTTCGTTCTCCTGTCATTTCCGGCTTTTGGGTATTATGGTGCCCTCCTGTGTTTTCGTCATTGTAATACTAGATAATTGGGGCCTAATTTCATAGATTGAATTAATTTTTTTAAAATAAAAAAATATTTTGGTATTATTAATAAATATATTTTTTTTAGTAAAATCAAAATATGTAAGAATTAATTTGATATGACTCGGTTATCTTAGTAAGTTCAAGGACAACCTAGATAACGGGTAAAAACATATTTTAAATCAAAATAAATATTTAATATGAGATTTTTTTAATAAACATTGAAACAACAACATATTAGATTAATCTGGATCAACTCGGATTAACTTATCCATTCGCATATCAAGTCATAATATCATGATAACTCCATAAACAAATTACAAAGCTTAATTTCTATTAAAATTAAAATGAATGTTGAAGGATGAAATTAAAAAAAATTAATTAAAAAAAAACCTAAAAAAATTACCTAAGTTAACATATCAAACCTGCGATCTGGATCATGAAACTAAAATAACTCAATCAAAGACAAATCAAAACAAATTATAAAATACAATTCTTAATAGTATACCCCCTCCACACAATTATTGTTCATTAAAAGAAATACCTTATAGTTATAGAAATCACGTTAGATTATAAAAGCATGTGTGTTCAACTAAAGTTTAATCTGTGTTAGTTTGTCAAACCTATAAATCAGTTTATTGCAAAGAATAATCCAATAAAAAAAAGAATAAAACAATAGAGCTCATTTGAAAAAAGAACGAATAAAACAAGATGAAAAGGTAAGTAAAATATTAGTTGATAGAGTTCATACCAAAACTTCAACCCTGCATTGCATAATAGTGAGGAGCAAGCTCAGTCAACCACAAATAATCAATTCTAGTTGTGTTGCGAATGTACTTCTGACTTGTTTGGACTAGTTCATCAAAAATTACACACTCCACCTTTGACTGGTGCAACACAGAAGTAGGGTGGATCTGCACTACTTGACCACTTGCTAAAGCCCTGCCATTCATTTCAGCAAATTTGAGGGTCTTGATGTAGGAGAATGGAAATCGAGACATAACATGAAAAGGGATTTCAAGAGAAGGTGGATGCCATGACGAACTCGCCAAAGACTTGTTAACAAGGGAGAATAATAGAAAAACGAAAGAATCCTGAAGGAAAATGCAAATGGATGTCTGAGCTTATATAGAGAGATATATAATACCTGTATGTTCCCTCGGGTTGCTTCAAAGCTGCATTAAGGAAAAATGAAGCAGCAAGGCATCTACGGAATTGAAGAGTGTCATCTCCACAAGAAGAAATAGGAAGACCCATCTGTTCAACATGTCCTCTAATCTGACTGCAGTTGAAAATGACCTCTTAAATCAAGATTGCTAGCTAATAAAGATCACAATAGGTCAAGTCTCGAGAATTTCTTGAACATAGAATCCATATTGAAATTAAAATTTATAAGTGAATCCTACCAGAAAGTAAAGTAACCTAAGGGAAAAGAGGAAGAAAAAAGGGTAAACAACCTGTGAATGTCACAAGCATGCCTTAGTGAGCGACCATTAATAAAATTTTCCTGGCACCATTTTCTCAGTATCTTTTCATTTTTTCCTTTACGGGATAGTCCTCAACAGAAAACTGAAGAGTAAGGGCAGCAAGTGATTAAGTTTAGTAGTTTCTCATTTAAAATTATTGATTCTAGAGATATAGTAACATGGAGAAGACAAAATTGTTTCAAACACCGACAGAACCAGAAGCGCCCCTTGTTTCAAAGAGAGGAGGACGGGTTATTCACATTTCATTTGATGGTCAGAGGCGAATTGAAAGCTAAGCAGTGAGAATTCTAAAGATTCCCCGGGTGAAAAATAGAAATGTCTCCTACATTACCCCTAATATGTGGAAGTATCGACATAATTTCATAGAGTCATTTGGTCTGAATGCTACATGAAGAACATAAGCTAGATGAAGGAATGGGAAGACCTAGGATGTAGAGGAGCATAACATGTGTGATTCGGCAGAAAATATAGATTACCTGCCCCATGCTCCTTTTTTTTCCATTCTATTAAAAGAAACCTATTCAGTTAGAGTCCCCTAAAATATCTAATTTTTGGTATGAAAGAAAATTTTTGGCACGAAAGACTCAACTCTTATTACAAATGAATTTAGAAAAATGCTTTTCTATTTCGAAAAATTTCTAGAAACCACTTCATTTCTTAGTGTCAAAATAGGATATATGGTATAAAAATAAAGAATCTAATATTTTTCTCATTTTTTTATACCAAGTTCCATCCCTCTCTTCTGTAAAAGTTCATCAGCAACGCGATAAACATTAATCAAAGTAAAGTGGTCACCATCAGGACTTGCAAAAAACTTCTTTGCAGTTTTTGCCTGCCAAGAGAGAGAGAGAAAATGCATTTTAACATAAGGTTTTATGGGTTTGGGTAGGTAGCATAATATAATGCAAGAATAGAAAAAAGTCAGTCCTAACATCATATTGACAATGTTTGAAGAGATTCAGAAACTACAACAGTTCTTTAGCAACAAATAACATATCACACAGAAATTAGAAGTGCTGGAACATTTAGAACCCAGAAAATATATGTATATAAAGAAAAAAGTAGAAAGAAATAAAAAAAATAAAAATTCTCATCAGGTCATCCGTACTATTAAAAACTACCTAGATCAGTGTTCCAGTCATTCTCTGAACACCTAGTCTCCCATTGACTTTGCTCACATAATAGATAATTCTCGACCAGTTTTTATAACACTCATCAATGATAACTTAGCTAGACAATGCTATGTTGGGAATTCCAACCGATGATGTTCTAATAGTTGTCCATTGAAGACTAAGCACACTGTCACAATATTTAACGTGGTTCGGTAAATCACCTACATCCACAGGAGAAGCAATTTGATTATATAGGGAGAGAACAAGATTTACAACAATAGAGGAGGAGGAATTATCCACTCTTTGCAATGACACGACAGGTGCAAGGAGAAGAAGAAGAGTTCCCAGATGAAGCTCAGAGCAGAGACTGTGTGAAAAGTCCATGTTGATTTCATCCCCACTTATTAGCTAAGTTAATATTATCAAGGTTGAAGGATTAAACAATGATAAAAACAGTTGTCAAGGTTAGAGGATTCACTAATGATTTTAGAAATAAGTATAGTATAAACTATTTTTATTACTCAACTGGAAACCACACACAAAGGAGGTTCAAATCGGATGATTTATCCTTAAAAGTTCATTATAAATTTTTAACATGGCCATATTAATTATCTTATTTTTGTAATACCATACTTTTAAATGTTATCAGGAATTCATGATGCTAACAACAAATCAAGTTCCTCTCATAACAACGATGTCGGCCGAAGACTATGAAGGATCAAGCATTTATTGTACAAAGTGTTATACAACACCAATCTAGATTAATCATTTAACAAGTAAGGTATTAAGAATTAGTAAGATAAAAAGATATGACATATTAATAACAAACTTTCTTGGTTATAAACATTGAAGTCCATGTTGAGTTTATATTATACATATTCTAACACCATTAGTGAAACCTTTTCACCTTGACAATATTAACTTTGCTAAACATTATGAATAAGAAAAACATAAATAAACAAGATGAGAACATAAATATTATATAAGTTAACTAAGAGTAGTAAAGGAAATGAAAAGCATAAATAAAAGATTAATGAAAATAAAACATGAAATAAAACTTGAATATTACAAAAAGAGAGCAAGAAAATGATCTTGATCTGAAAATCAAGATGCCTAAATGAATGGCAAATGCCTCTTTTTATAGACTAAAATTCAGAACTATTACTTTGGTAATTGATTATTAATGTAGTGGCCAACTATTGATTTAGTGGACTTGGTGGACAACAGCACTCAAACATTTTGGCTGGATGAAATGATATTGATGCAATCAGAATTTGACAAAGTGTTCTTCATGAAAGTTGTTGGCAATCATCTCCTCTTTCCACCCACAACATTTCAAAGCATTTGGATCACTACAGATCGAGATATGGCTAAAATACTGAGTAGTGCTTCTGATGGATGTGGTAGATAGCCCTCAAGCTCTTGTCTGGATGAAATGTCATTGCTAACATCAGAATATGAGTAAGTGGTCCTCATGAAAGTTGTTGGAAATTGTTTTATTTTTCCACCCACCAAATTTGACATCATTTTACCCATAGCTGAAGTTCTAGAAGGCAAAATGACGTCAATTTGGTGGGTAGAAAGATAAGACAATTTCCAACAACTTTCATGAGAACCACCTGCTCATATTCTGATGTTAATAATGACATTTCATCCAGACAAGAGCTTGAGGGCTATCCACCACGTCCACCAGAAGCACTACTCAGTATTTTAGCCATATCTCGATCTGTAGTGATCCAAATGCTATGAAATGTTGTGGGTGGAAAAAGAAGTTGATTGCCAACAACTTTCATAAGGAACACTTTGCCAAATTTTGATTGCATCAATATCATTTCATCCAGCCAAAATGCTTGAGTGTTGCTGTCCACCAAGTCTACTAAATCAATAGTTAGCCACTACATCAATAATCAATTACCAAATGAATAGTTCTGAATTTTAACCTATAAAAGGAGGCGTTTGTCATTCATTTAGGCATCTTGGTTTTCAGATCAAGATCATTTTCTTGCTTTCTCTCTTTGTAACATTCAAGTTTTATTTTCATTAATCTTTTGTTTATGCTTTTCATTTCATTTACTACTCTTAGTTAACTTATATCATATTTATGTTCTCATCTTGTTTATTTATGTTTTTCTTATTAATAATTTTTTTCTTATTCATAATTTATAGGTACTGTAATGAGACGACAGGTGCAAGGAGAAGAGTTCTCAGATGAAGCTCAGAGCAGAGACTGTGTGAAAAGTCCATGTTGAGTTCATCCCCACTTAACAATTCAGCACACATAATTGGGCAAATGTGTGCGACTTCTTCTTCATCTAGATCAACCACCATGATAACCTTTAGATGCCTTCTCATCGGGTAATCTCTTTTGTTAATTCACCACCACCACTTTCGGTTCAACTCTCAACCTCACTTTTTTCTCTCTTTGCAGTGCTGCAATGGCAGCCACTACTTGCTACCCTTGGCAGCCTACTCTCATATTTCTCACATCTTTCTCTACACTCTCTCTCTCTCATTTTGCCTCTAAATGATGCCTCTATTTATAGGCTTCAGTGGCAAGCTCCTCCAGCACATTTGTCAACATTGATGGGACAAGAAAGCCATAAAACATGGCACCAATTATGCCACAACATGTGCTTCCACTTTGTACCAAGTGGGAGATGAGTTGTTCCACCTTACAAAGTGGAAGCACATGTTGTGGCATAATTGATGCCATGTTTTATGGCTTTCTTGTCCCATCAATGTTGACAAATGTGCTGGAGGAGCTTGCCACTGAAGCCTATAAATAGAGGCATCATTTAGAGGCAAAATGAGAAAGAGAGAGTGCAGAGAAAGATGTGAGAAATATGAGAGTGGGCTGCCAAGGGTAGCAAGTAGTGGCTGCCATTGCAGCACTGCAAAGAGAGAAAAGAGTGAGGTTGAGAGTGAAGTGGAGTATTTGCCACAATAATGGCAATTTCCTAACATGCCAGACAATGACATGAACAAAGTTATTGTTGGATGCCATGGTGAAATAACTTAGCATTTGACTTAGTACAGATGAGGAACTTTGTCCAGTCACTATTCATCTTAGAAACATATAACAAGCAATTGATAAGCACATACCTCTTCTGACTTCTCATGAGGATTATAAAAAAGAAATTCCACAGAGAGCATTGAAACAGCTATCAACATTTCTTCCAAGCAGTTGAACTGACTAGCAAGGATGAGAGCTTTGGAATAAACAGGGTCTAAGGGAAGCCGAGCCATTTGATGCCCAACAGGATCCGACAACTTACAGTCATCTGTCAAAGCACCCAGCAGAAACAGCTCCTCCAACGATTTTTGAATAGCTGCCCTGTTACATTCAGCAACAAAGGATTACTGATCTGTTTAAAAAATGCAGGTCCCTAGAGACAGTACAGAGGAAACAACTCTATTCAACCAGACAGCTTCAGTAATTACAAGCCAGGTAAACATCAATAAATAAGGTTATCTGCCACGGGCATGAACCAAACAAGAATATTATCTCTTACCCTCACTATACACAAATAGATGGCCAGCCAGCCTGGATTAACCCCATTATAACATCCAACATTCAGCATCTGAACCAGCAAAACAATCAATTTGTTAAGTTTTTAACATCTTAAAAATGTTAGGTATATTCCCAAGTGGTTATTTATACTATACTATACAATACAAATCAATAGGTAACTTGACCTCAGGCTCTACCAATAAATATGGGCTGAATTCATGTTCAACTGAAGGAGACTTGAAGATGCAACATACACCAGAAGAAGCCCCTAAGAGGAGGCTGAAGGGGATGGCATGAGAAAGTGGCTAAACTAAATCTTTATGGAAAGAAAGACATGGCCATAGTCAAGCAGAAAAACATGTGGGGAATTTCCGTCTAGGTTAAAATCTTAATGATGGTAACTAATCTACAATCATCTGCTACTAGCAACACAAATGCAGAACGAGAATGGTGCACCAAATCAATGGAACTGTGGAAAAAAATCTGAAGATTCACCTTGATGGTTTTTCCAGGAAATCAAATCCTATAATATCATCAACGCCTAGAGCCTTGAGCTGCAAAATAACATTAGAGAGGTTGCACCGTTTGATCTCTGGCTTTGTTGAATCCTCAAGCTTCTCAAATTCACTCTCTGGGTAGAGTCGAAAGCACTTCCCTGGTCCTTCACGGCCTGCGCGTCCACTGCAGTAACAAAATGTTTGTCAGTCTTGATTATTATTTGATCAAAAACACCATTTGATGGAGACAGTGTGTGTGTGTGAAATAATGTTCAATGAAAACTAAATAAACAAAAGAAAACAAACATCTATTTCTAACCGTTTAGATAATTAATGCATTCAACCAATTCTAAGCTTCCAAACATGCAAATTCATGTAAAGGATGGCACACGCACTTACAGAGAGGGAGGGGGGATGCACCCAATGGCATAGGACCAAAATAAAAAATCCAAGGAGATGGTTATAACAGAGCATGGATAGTTTCATAGTCAAAATAACCATGAAAGAAAATCACTCAGATGTTATAAACAAGCTTATGTATAGACAGGCTGGATTACAGGTAACAATTTGTTGACAGAAAGTGAATCGTACAAATTTAAGAGGAATCTAGTAACTAGAACCGAATTAAATCTCGTTGAAAGTTGATCACTAAACTCAAACTGAATAGCCTTTGTATTAGTCTCTGTTTCACCCAAGCATAATTCAGCATGCCTACCTCCTTTGAAGAGCCTGGGCTTTTGATGTTGGAATAATTATCAATGATTCCATCCCTTTGACCGGATCGTAAGAACGTGCTTTTATGAATCCAGGATCTATAACATATTTGATTCCAGGTATAGTCACTGATGTCTCAGCAATATTTGTTGCCAATATCACCTACAAAGTGCTATGATTAAGAATACTGAATGATCGCACGGAAATCAAATCAGAGTTTAAGGCACATATAAAATATTAAATCCATTAATGTGTAGCATAGAGATCGAAAGCATCTAGAAATACTGTGGTACATATGAATTATTTGTATCCACTCACCATACATCTATTTCCGATTGTGTGTGTGTGTGTGTAGAGATGAATTATAATGGATATATAAATAATAATTATGTTTACCAGTTAACATAACCAGCCACTAAGATTCATGCATTTCATTTTTTTTTCAGAGATGATGCCAGTAAACTTCAGATTATTATCATCATTGTGGCTGTCAATTCTAAGTGCCACCAATTCAAGTGCTATATAGAGGATAGCTCACAAATATCATTAAGCTACCTTACGATGTCCAGCTGGAGCTGGCATGAAAACTCGCATTTGCTGTTCTGATGGAAGAGATGAAAATATTGGAACAGTTAACAACTTTCGACTTTCTTCTGGTAACTTTTGAAGTTGCTCCTGTACAAGTCTCTCAACACCTTCAATCTCTTCTTGCCCAGTTAGGAACACAAGAATATCACCTGGGCCCTCCTCCAAGTGGATCTAGCACAATTAGTAGTAGCAATATAAAAAAACTGCACAATGAACTTAAATATTTGTGAAAGAAAATCATAAGGGTCCAAGAACCATTTGAAGCATTCGAGTATTAGTTTACAAATCAATCACACTCGGGCCAATTGAGGGAAAAGGAATTTTTAAATTTTTGTGTGAAAAGTTGGAAAAAGATTGATTTCCATCTTCCACGTAGAACTATTCTAGAATAGAACCGAGGAACTTGATTTAAGCTATACATGTGGCACCAACAAACATGAAAAACTGCATTGAATATGAAAAAAAATGGAGACATTAAAAGGTTTGACAATTTGAAAATTTTGGTGGTCAAAAGTGAAAGTCAAAAAGCTTGAATGCAAAGTCTCAGAACTGCAAAACTTTAAAAGATAATGAAGGTTGATGGATAATGACCTGGAATATGGTAATCAAGGCTGCATCTACATAATCTGTCTCTGCATGAAGTGTATAAAATATATCCACATGATGCTGACGGCCTTCAACATGAACAGCTCTGGCACCACCAAAGTACTCTGAGAAAAGACACGCATCCAAACTGGCAGACATGATTATTAACTTCAATGGAGGAAATTTCCTTTGGCACTGCTTGAGAAAATTGGTGCATTCGGCTCCTTTTTCATTCTCCTTCGTTATACCATTGCTGGCCTTCTTATTATTGACAACAGCATGGTCAATGACAGATTTCAACCTTGCTCTCTGCACATTTTTCGGCAAGCCCAGTAACACATCGGTGTGGACAGTTCTCTCATGAGCTTCATCAACAATTATTACTGAATACCTAGAGAGATATGGATCCAATAATACTTCCCTGTAAGTGCATCAAGAATTCCATCAGCTCATTCATATTGCAACGATCTGAAATCTACTATCTTTGTCATCTTCAGCCTACAGATTCATCATTCCTCTCTCAAACACTTTGCTCTCTCAAGATACCCATAACATATGTTTGCAAATGCCCCATTTACAAATGAATAAGAAGATATTAAAAAATTCTCTGACCAGATCATTCTATGAACACTGACTCCTTCACATGAAAAATGAACCAGTATGAGCAATCAATAGCACACAGCAAGCAGCACCTTTAACCCTAACCCTTACAATATCTACACAAACTATCAAAGAGTACAAGACTTTATTAGAAAGCTCCATAAAAATGAAACAATACAGCATTTAACAACAAAGGACCTAAAACTGAGCAGACTTATTGGTTCCCTCAGCAACAATCCATCGGTCATGTACTTGATCCTTGTTGAGCTGGAAGTCTTATCATCAAATCTAATGATTCCTACCAATTCCAAAGTTCACACAACATGCAAGAAACACACATTATTCGTCAAGATATGAAGGGTACAAATAATATGATTCCTACCAATTCCATTTGTTCGAAAAAAAGTAACACGATCTCGTGCTTTTTCAACCTCATACTAGCATAATAAACTCGACGATAGAAGGCCGAGGATTCCTACCAGGCATGTGACTGGAGCAAACTAAGGCACCATCAATGATACAGAAGGAGACCATGCTACTGCTACAACTGTAAGTAGAGGTGTTAAAGGGAGAAAAGAAGGCCATACCCATTTGATGTTGAATTAAATACGGTGTTTTTAGTAAGGAAAACACTTGGCTCGAGTCAGTGCCACCGCCATCACCGAGATCTTTCTTTCTGGCTGATGCCTACTGTTTTTGCAAGAAAAGACTTTTAAAGGAAGCATACAGCGTGTGCGCGAGATACCATGTTAAATTCTAGTATTTAAAAAAAAAAAAAAAATATATATATATATATATATATATATATATATATATATATATATATATATATATATATATATATATATATATATATATATATCTTTTAACTGGGCCGATGCCCGAGCTTCACAACCACGGGTTAGTTTTATTTTTTATTAAAATATTTAGATATAACAAGTTTATTTTGAAAAATAAATAAATTTAATAGTTAATGTTATAATTTTGATCAATTAAATAAATTGGTTTTATAAATATAATATATTATTAATTTGAATTAAAAATAAAATTATAAATAATAAAATTTTAATTTATTTTTAAAAAATTATTTTAACATTAACATATTAAAATAATATAAAACCATAAAAAAAATTATTTTAGATTAAAAAATTAAAAATATTTAAAAATAAAAAACTAAGTAAAAACATAGCTTTTATAGTTTTTTTATTATTATTATTTTGAATAACTACATTACGGACTCCAATTTGAAAAATATAAAAACTCAACATTTCCCCGCCGATTAAAAAAAAAAAAAAAAAAACCTCTCTCGCCCTCAAAACCCTCACTCTCTCTCCTCCTCCATCATTTTCAAAAGACAAATTCCAGAAATGGAAGAAGACCAGCAGACAATCTTAGATCTAGTCAAAGAACTAGTCAATCGCTTACTCTCTCCAAACCCACAAAACCCTAAACCTCCAATTTCTAACACTAACCCTAACTCTCCTGATTTCCAAAATTCTCTTCGCTACGCAATCCGCATTCTCTCCAGCAGGTTAACCCCTTCAATTGCACCTGATGCCGCCGCAATCTCTGAATCAATCAAGCGTGGTCTCGCTGCTCAAGGTAAATCCTCTCAAGCTCTCACTTTTTCTGAATTATACAACAAATTTGCATCCAAAACGGGGTCGGGAAGTATTAATAACAAATGGGCAGTTCTTTATTTGCTCAAAATCATTTCTGAAGATAAAAAAATTGCGCAGAATGCGCCAAATCCATCGCCTTTGTTATCTAACCTGGGGTTAAATGAGCTTGATTTGAGTAGTGAATCACGGGTTTCGCATAATTTTAAGAGAGGGGAAAAGCATTATGATAATGGGGTTTTGTTCGTTACTAAAGATCCTGAGAATTTGCGGAAAATCGCATTTAGAGAGTTTGTTAATTTGATTAAAGAGGAAAACGAGGTGTCTGAAGAGGTTTTAGTGAGAGATGTGTTATATGCTTGTCAAGGGATTGATGGGAAGTATGTGAAGTTTGATGCAAATGTTGATGGGTATGTTTTGTTGGATTCAATTAAGGTTCCGAGAGGTACGAGGGTTATGGTTAGGAAGTTGTGTGAGTTGGGATGGTTGTTTAGGAAAGTTAAGGGGTATATTTCAGAAAGTATGGATCGGTTTACCGCTGAAGATGTGGGAACTGTAGGGCAGGCATTTTGTGCTGCCTTACAGAATGAGCTCTTGCATTATTATAAGTTGTTGGCTGTGCTTGAAGCGCAGGCAATGAATCCAATTCCATTGGTTTCAGAGACGGCTAGTTCGGGTAATTATTTGTCATTGAGGAGGTTGTTGGTTTGGTTTGCTGAGCCAATAGTGAAAATGAGGTTGATGGCTGTTTTGGTTGATAAATGCAGAGTTTTGAGGGGTGGGGCGATGGCTGGGGCTATACATTTGCATGCCCAGCATGGAGATCCATTGGTGAATGAGTTCATGAGGAGCTTACTGCGATGTGTATGTTCACCACTTTTTGAAATGGTTAGGAGTTGGGTTTTGGAAGGGCAGTTGGAGGATATTTTTGCTGAGTTTTTTGTTGTGGGTCAGCCAGTGAAAGCTGAGGCACTCTGGAGGGAAGGTTACAGGCTTCATGCGGGGATGCTTCCTTCATTCATTTCACAACCCCTTGCTCAGCGCATTTTAAGGACTGGGAAGTCAATAAATTTTCTTCGTGTCTGTTGTGATGATCGTGGTTGGGCTGATGCCACAATGGAGGCTGCAGCTGCTGCTGGGACCACAACTAGAAGAGGGAGTCTTGGATATGGTGAAACTGATGCACTTGAAACTCTGGTTGTTGAAGCAGCAAAGAGAATCGATAAGCATCTGTTGGATGTTATGTACACGAGGTATAAGTTCAAAGAACATTGCCTTGCAATCAAGCGCTATTTACTTCTGGGACAAGGTGATTTTGTTCAGTATTTAATGGATATTGTTGGGCAGGAACTTTCTGAGCCTGCTAATACAATTAGTTCATTCCAGTTGGCAGGGTTGCTGGAAAGTGCAATTCGTTCATCTAATGCTCAATATGATGATCGTGAAATATTAGATAGGTTGAGGGTGAAGATGATGCCACATGGAACTGGAGATAGGGGCTGGGATGTATTCTCATTGGAATATGATGCCAGAGTACCATTAGACACAGTGTTTACAGAATCTGTTATGGCAAGATATTTAAGAATTTTTAATTTCCTGTGGAAGCTGAGGCGAGTAGAGCATGCTCTTATTGGTGCGTGGAAGACAATGAAACCTAATTGTATTACTTCTCATTCTTTCACCAAGCTGCAGCATGCAGTCAAGTTGCGCTTACTTTCAACACTGAGACGATGCCAGGTCCTTTGGAATCAGATGAATCATTTTGTAACAAACTTGCAATATTATATCATGTTTGAAGTTCTGGAGGTTTCATGGTCTAACTTCTCAAATGAGATGGAAGTAGCGAGGGATCTTGATGATCTACTTGCAGCACATGATAAGTACCTCCATTCAATAGTAGAGAAATCTCTTCTTGGTGAACGATCCCAATCCCTTTACAAGTCACTCTTTGTCTTGTTTGACCTTATATTACGTTTCAGAAGTCATGCTGATCGGTTGTATGAAGGAATTTATGAGTTACAAACAAGGTAAAAATCTGCTATGTTTTTTAATGATTTTGTTTTGTCAATGAATGCTAGCATTATCAATACATAATGTCAATGCCAATATTTGAATAGTTTTTTTTTCCTTTGATGAATGTGTCCAACCACTCATTATTCCATCATCTGCAGAACTAGGGCATCCTCTTTATCCTCTCAAGACAAGAACAGATCACTGAGGCAGACAAGAGACAAATCTTCAGAGCCTGGATCATGGCTTAATGATGGCAGGAAAGCTCTAGAAGAACGTGCTGGTGAATTTCTTCAAAATATGGGGCAGGAACTGGAAGCAATATCAAAGGAATATACTGTGTTGCTCGAAGGTTTCTTGTCTCAGTTGCCTGTGCAGCAACATGTTGATTTGAAATTCCTCTTCTTTCGGCTTGATTTCGCAGAATTTTATAGTCGGTTGCATCCTGGATCATAGCAAAGTTATTAATACAACTTAGTTTAATCCATTTACTCGAGGCATGAGCAGAGTTCAATTACTTGCTGCACAATGAGTGAAGAGTCATGCAGTGTCTTGCTGACGCCAGGATTAACCTTTATATTCCACTGCTTGATTTTAGGTATTGTATGAAAATAGCTGCTCAATCCTTTAATCAAATGATCACATTCAAATAATTTTGTTTTCGCTTCTTTCCAGGAGTCTGATATTATCTTTTATCTTATCAGATGGTTTGTGCTCCTTTCCAAGGGTTTGCGTGAAAGTTTGCGATCATGTCAAAGGTATTTTATATCACGAAGGAGTTCTTGAAATCACTGCAAACATTTTGGATATTATAGCCCAGTTATTTGTTGGCACATTTCTTCTTATTGTTGCAAGCTGTTTATGCTGAGCTTGTGCATCTGTATCATAGTTATGTATTACCCAAATGTTAAGCATTTTGATATATAATTTGGTTTAGCATCTGCTTGTTTTTTCAACCCTGACATTTGATACTTACTGGTTATTTGGGTTGGGATGGCTGCACTTTGTGTTAGCTGCAATAAACATATCATAATTCCTTGTGTTCCTGGGAAGCCGTCCTTGCAAAGAAAACTGTGTTCTTATCACAAGGGAATGAAAACATGCCACAGTATCTCAATATGCTTCTTGCTGGCAAAGAATGGTCAGGCTGTTGTTTAAACAATAATCATCGTAAAGATTTGCCCTTATTTGATTATTACTAACTAGAAAAAGGCTCTCCGCATACCCACATAGATGGCTTGTGTTGTTGGAGAATTAGAATGAGGTGACAGCAAATAGCCAGTTGAAGTCTTGGAGAAAGATAAAGGCGACTTTACAGAGACAAGGGAGCACCTCCTCGCATGCCAAAGAGTGGATTGGTGTTTTATTCGTTGTATAAATTAATGAGTCTTGTTTAGGGTCTTCTCTTAGCATTTTCTAGCAGAAGATGTCAAATAGACTTGTATATATAAGAGTTAATTATAATTCAATCCTTATAGTTTATCAAAACAAATTAATTACTCGTTATAGTATAAAAAATAATTAAATAGTTATTAGACTACTGTTGATAAATGCTTAATTTAATGGTATTTTGTTTATAAAAAAAATCATCTGTCAAACTTTCTATCCTATCTAATTATTTTTTACATTTTCTATTTTTTAAAACAAAAAAAAAATCATAATAAAATGAAAAAAAAAAGCATATAAAATGGACAAAAGATTAAGCTGTAAATGAACATTAAAAAAAAAGAGGGATTTAATAATAGTTACTGAAACCATGAGGAGTAATTAATTATTTTGCTAGACTACAAGGGTTAAGTTGCAATAATTTTTGGGATTAGAGAGTCCATGAGAAACAACAAACGAGGCTTTCGGAGACTCGGACAGCCTTGGCCCCTTGCATAGGTTCAAAGACTTGACGAACATGTGCTTTTCTGCGTGGTCATTATGTACAATTCAGAAACAGGGAAACTCATACCATTTTTAATGAAAGAAAAAAAAAATGCCGTCTCATTTTCCTTCAAAATTACGTGTACATTGCAGGGGTGAGATACTTTAGCAATTTAAGACAAAAGGGTTCTCTCTTGCTCCCAACTTCACATAGCACATTGCTGCTTCAATATTAGGGCGGTCTTAGAGTGTTTTTGGGAGCACTTATCCAGGCAGTACCAGCAATGGCAAATCTCCACAGTGCACTTACATGTTCAGGTAAAGCATAATCAATGCCGACACGTGGACCGACTAGTATCTTTTCAGGTTCTGGGCCATCCAAGAGTTCTAAACCACCTGAGCCATGTCCATTTATTCATTTCAGTTACATGTGAATTTCATGAGATTCGGATTAAGGGCAACTAGAAAATTTACCAGGAGAGTGAAGGGGATGGTTAGACCATTCCGTAGAAATCCCCAGTGCTTGACCAATCTAGATGGCACATAAATGATTCAGCAAATGAGAAGATCTACCGAACAGAAGAAAGCATGCTCCATTTGCCTTAAATCTTGAGTACTTTCCAACATGTTATGCACAGCAATCGACTACTTGTGATATTCTATAATAAAACCAACCCAGCATATATCATGAGAAAGCCAGTTGAAGGATGATGCCAACATTTTAATCAACATTAACTTTCATACATGCTAGCAAGTTTATAACTACTTGCAATTTTTTCTTAAAAACACTTAGTTGTGGAAATTAAAATGAGCCATTGCACCATTATAATTCCTGAAACTTTGAATTTAGAAGAAAAATAGTTCAACATAGGTGCCCCAGTTCACTGAGATCATAGCTGGATGATGACCTTTTCCATAATTAAAGACAGTTAATCTTAGTAAGTTCAAATTCTTTTGTTAATCAAAGACATCAATGAGCAATAAAAAGTTATAAGTTATCACCATACATGTAGAACCACACAACATTCAACACACAATTTATTATTGAATCATGACAATTCCACAAGTTTGTTTAGTTGCCGTCCAGTCAAATGTATGTTAAGTGTGAAAGGTGGACGATAAAATAGAACTGACCTTGCCAGGTCCATTGAGGAGAGCAGGCTTCTCTGTTTTCTGACCGCGTCGCTCCTGAATGGTATCCATCCCTGCCATGTCAAACTGGATTAGGAGAGACGCAATACAAGCTTTTTCCACAGTTTCATATGATGAGCAGCTACAATTCATCAAGAACAAAAGGGAAGTAGCGATTAGTTTGAATCGTCGTAGCAGTTGCAAACATAGTTTCTCTAATCTGAGCTATTCAGATAGTTATTGGTGTGAATTTTTTTTATCTAGACCTAAGCTGTTATAATTTTACCTTCGTGAAATTCATTCAGGTGATACCCTCTTGAGCTGTATAATTGCTTCCATAAAGTTTTCAGTTATAACCATATTAACTACCAGTAAACCATCCAAAATACCGAAATAGTGCCTGTACAGTTCCTCCATATCAGATTCAATATGTGCTAAATTAAGTAATGGGTGCCCAATATCATATTCCAGGGTGTGGAGGGCTTCATTAACGCGAAATGCCTGCACTGAGACAAAGGGCTAGAACCTGGAAGCCAGTAATACAAAGCAAGGAGAAGAGAACTAATTTACAACTCAAAGCGCATTCACAAAATACAATTCAAATGCCACTACTCGTTAAAGCTACATCAAAATTACCACTAATCGGAGCACAAGAACGAATCAACACAGCAGCACCAATTCCTTCTTTGTCCGCAACAACATTGAGCATTGTATGCAAACCATAGCAAAGATAAACATAAGCGTGCCCTCCCGGTCCAAACTATATCCAAACAAACAAATGAAACACAGCAATCAATTAATACAACCAAACCAAAACTATGTTCAAAATAAATAAACAGTGCAGTGTATCTTACAACTGGAGCAGTTCGTGCTGTAATCCCAAATCTAGCATGACAAGCTGAGTCATTCGGTCTATAAGCTTCTACCTGTCAAAGATCATTCCTTTATTACATGCCCATTTGCTCATTTTTTTCATCTCGGCTAGGCTAACAAGATACATTTAAAAGAAAACCCAGGAATTCAAAATTCTTACTTTTGAACTATATTACCTCAGTAATCTGCAAAATAACGTTGTCTCTCTTCAAGAACTTCCCAAGTAGACGAGGAGCTAGGTCAAGAGCGTCAATTTGAAAGAATTCACGGGGCAAGATTGTCATTTGATCAAAAGTCAATGACGTTGAGGGTGGAAGTGAAAGAATTTTAGGCCTTTTGGGTTTGATTCTAGTGCTTACGGATTTCAGAAGCTGAGTTGACCGATTTGCAGCTGAGTCTTCGTCGGGTTCGCTCTCTGGAATCGATTTCTTGGGTTTTGAGAGTCGCTTGAATCGCTGAGTTCTCTTCATTGAATAGTTCGATTGATCGATGCTTAAGCTTTTAGACTTTTATTGGCGGTTTATAACGACGCGATTGAATTTAATTACAGTATTAACGTTTTGGGAATTATGTTAGTGTAATTTTTTTTTTGGTTTAAAAATATATTAAAATAATGTTTTTTTATTTTTAAAAAATTATTTTTAAAATTAATATATTAAAATGATCTAAAAATATAAAAAAATAAATTTTAGTAAAACAATTAATTAACATACTGATAAATTTAATTAGTTATAATTTCATATAAAAAAATCATATACTCGAGTTTTTTTTAAGTGTTTCTATAGTTTAAAAAATTTAAGTGAAAATAAAAAAATTTATGCATACATATAATTAAATAAATTAAAAATTATATGAGCAAAAAATAATTATTAATGATACATAAAAATAAAATTTTAAAAATTAAGGGACAGATAGATTAAAATATTTAATCTTAAAATGGGATATTTATCTCGTTATATTTGCTAAATTTTTTATTAAAATAATTTTTTTATTCAAAAAAAATTATAGAAATAGAAACACAAATTAAATTAATTGAATAAAATAAAAAAAAACCATGTAAGGCTACATATATTAGAAATATTATCTAAAATTATTTTTTTCATTTCCAAAAATAAAATTCATACATACGAAAGATAAGAAAAAAATATATAAATGAATAAGAAAAAAATTTCAAATTTAAATGCACAACCAAAAAAACATTCGTCATTTAAATGAGGTTTTGCAAATAAAATCAAAGAAAGAAGGAATACAAATTTAAATATAAATTAAAAAACAAGAGAAAAACCATAAATATTTATTAATTTAAAAAACAATTAGAAAAAAAAAAACAAAGGTTAGGCGTTGCCGAACCTCGCAAGTCAAGCCAGTTTGCTTAACCTATTTTATCACGGCCCTCGCAAATGGACCTCTAATTTTTTTTGTTTGCACCTGAGGCAAACAATTGTTCACCCTAAATTTTTTTGAAAAAGAAAAATTAGATTACGCGTTGTTTGATTTGCCCAGATTCTAGTCATTGTGGTACCTGAAAAATCAAGGCTTGAGTTTTTTAACCCAAAAACCTGTATTTCAACCAATTTTTTACCCAAAATACCTATAAAAATATTGTAGGAACTGTGATAAACCTATCTATGGCCTAAAAAACCAAAATCAACCCGAAATTAAAAATCAACCCGAGCTCATATCTGTTATTTCATGAACTTTAAAGGTAAAAAACATCTAATACGAATTCTCCTCATCAAATAAAACTATCTGACATAATTATCATCTGTTTTGATGGTCTAAATCGGTGTCAATAATAATTGTTTCTCTTTACTACCAGAATTCGACGATCTCTTTCTCTCATCTCTCAACTAGAGACTAAAAAATAACAAAAATAAACTTTTATACCTAATTGAATTGAAAAAATATTGAGGTATTGAAATTGTATAATTTGCGTAATTTTTAAAGTTCAAGGACCAAAATGCATCACTTGTGAAACTTATAGCACACCATTCATGTTTGGTGTCTTTTCATTTCGATCCATTTTCTTTCAATCCCACCATTTCATAAGAAATCAAAATTAATTAATATTCAATTAAGATTAAATCACCAGAAAAAAAGTTTAAAGATTAAATTAAATTTTTTTTTGCATAGCTTATTCTACATGAGAAGATGAATAGTGAAGTCTTACAAGGTAAAAAATGCGTGCATTTTAGAGTTATACTTAATTTAAACTTAATTAATAGATAAGATAAATTTATATGTTTTAAAAAATATTTTATTACTAAATTAAATTAAATTAAATTTATTATTATATTACCTTTATCAATTTTATCTTATTTCTTCTCATTCTCTTAATATTCTAGATATTTTCAATCACAGAAAACTCACATCTTTCGACTATGACAAGCACTACTCTCCCTTTCCACCTCCATTTTTCTTCACTTCTATCATCACAAACAAATAAAAAAAAATCAAATTCAAATACCTTTTTTAAGATTTTATTTTCTCAAGATTATACAAGCTAAAAGGACAAACAAGATAAATTATGATGAGATGAGAAGAGAACAATGTTTTGGTGATGGTGTAGTTGAGGTTTTAATTGTGGTTGTTAGAGAATAATATAAATCATATCTTGAAGCCTTACCTAACAACTTAAGCTGTTAAGTTGAGATGGTTCTTTGACATGGTATCAGAGCCTTGATGACCAAGCGGTCACGAGTTTGAATCTCACCATCCCCGTTTATTTGATAAAAATTAAGCACAAGATAATGTGGACCTGTGCAAGTTTCAAGCCCAAAGGACTTTCACCTGAAGGGGTGTGTTAGAGAATAATATAAATCATATCTTGAAGCTTTACCTAACAGTTTAAGCTATTGGGTTGAGATGGTTCTTTGACAATGGTACATATTTATTCTTGACAAGATGGAGAAGAGTGATAAAAAAATAATAAGTATTTTATTTATTTATTTATTATTTTTAGATATTGAATTCTTTTTTAAATTTAATTCTTGATACTTAAAATAGTTTTAAACATGCAATTTTATTATAATTTCTTAATTGAATTCAATCTAGAGTTTCTTGCCAGTATTACTTTTACAATAAAAAATAGATGAGCAGTCACGCCTTGCTGCTGGTCTTCCTTCTTTTTTTTTTTTCATTTTTTTTACTAGAATATTTGTTTTAAAATAAAAATTTATATAATTTAAATTGCATTAAAACAAATTAAATTTCTATTTCTCCTTTTCTATTTCTTTCAACAAAAAATATAGTTTTTTTAATGATGTTCTTTCTGATAAAGACTGGAAGCAGTTGGAATGAAGATTAAAAAAAAACAAATGATTTAGAATAAGAATAAAAAATGAATCTATTTAATAAAAAATGATTTAATCTTATTAATGTGCTCCCCTTTTTGTATTACATTTATTTTATCAGAATATTTATTTTTTAAAATAACAACTTATTAGAATCATAAGAAAAAGTTTTAATAGGAAAATATGTTTTGATAATTTTAAATCAAATATATTAAAAAAGCATAAAAATAATATACTTATTGTGTGTTGCTCTATGAAGATTTTTTAAAATATATTTTTTTATTTAATTATACAGAAATTAAAATAGATATTTATAGCAGTGATGAGGAATCAAATTTAAGGGAAAAAAAAGATCATGAAGGCCTGTACAAAAAAACATTTCCTAATACCATAAAAGGAATGTTATGGTATTATTTAAAAACAATTTAAGAATTGAATGATATTTAACAAAACAATACCACAAGTATATTTTTAATTATTTTTTCTAACTAATTTTAATTAAAATTGATGTAAAAAAAATGCCTTAATAAAAAAAGTCAAGAGCTCGAGCCTCGATGGGCAAGCATACATGGCCCGTAAGAGAAAAGGTCAGGCTCGCGTACCTGACATTGCTTCTTCTTTTTTTCTTCTGAAAATAGGTGAACGATGGGATCATTCGCCCAACTTGCTAAACATAAGTAGATGATGAGTTGATTTTGGTGAATTTGTGGCCATCAGGTGGCTAAAAAGTCAGGCATTAACTTTTTTTATTTAAAATATCTATTTCCAACCCCTTTTATCAAGAATATATGAGAAACACCTTAAAAATCTTAATAAATCATTTTATAAATCTAAAATAGAATGAAAATCCATTATGAATCAAAAAATTCTCAAGCCTCGAACTATTTTTTCTAAGAAGATAATGATAAAAGAACACCTTAACAACACTCCTCTCGTCAATCAAAATTTATTAATACTAAAATTAATTTTTTTGGTTGTTAGAGTATAATCAATCAACCATTTTCTCTTTCATCCTCTGATTTTTTATAACTAAGTGTTATATCTCAAATTCAGAAATATAAATAAAATAAAGTTCAGGACTAAAATATCAAAGCATAAAAAAAACATTAACCAAAAAAGAAAACAAAAAAATTCAATGATGAAAATGGACTCTTGTTTTCAATGACAATCTGGTCCCTAATCTGTCAATTCTTCTATATTGCAAAAATTTCATTTTATTCTTAAAGATCGAGCATAGGTTCAATACTGTGACGTTTTAATTTGTTAGCGATTGGAACAAAAAATGCTTAAGGGGCCAAAAACAAATACTAAAAATAATTTGGTCTATTTTATTAATTAGTTTATAAAATTTATTTTTGACATCAATAAATCAAAATAATTTAAAAATATTAAAAATAATTAATTTAAAAAACAAATTAAATTTTAATAAAAAACAGGTTTAACTTCAATGCTAAACAACCTATATTTATTACATACTATTTGAAAAATAAAAGAACACAATCAATATTTGAATTTATATAATAAGAAAAAATTACTCTGTTCCTCTTCATATTTGAATTTATTAACACTTTCTCTTTTTAATTTTAAAGATTAACCTTTACATGCTAGATGAGCATAAAATTTAAATTTTGATAATCAAATAAAAATTTCTCTTATATAATATCACTTTGACCCAAATGACAAATCAATTAATCAACAAGACAGTATTCATAGATTTTGATTTTTTTTTTATACAATGATATAAAATATAGTAATAGTTGTTTTTTAAAATATTTTTTATTTAAAAATACAATAAAATAATATTTTTTATTTTAAAATTATTTTATTTTATACCAGATCCTCAAAACAACATAAAAAAATAAAAAAATAATTTTAAATATATATTTTTTAATTTTAACAAAAAATAAGTTGAATCACTCAGCCAAGCACATTCACGATCAGAAACATAAATTAAAACAAAATCTTATCTTTATAATCAATCTCTTTTCTCTTCCTTGTTGGCTCGGTTTCTCTTCTCTTTTCTCTTAGAATTGCATTCTCTTTTAAAAGTAGGCAAAAGTCAGGTATGATTCAACTTCAACATGAATTGTCTTCCCTAAAAATGATTTTTTTTTGTTAAATCATTAATATTTAGAATCCCTAACACCTTTTATGATTTGTAAATGATTTGTTCTTTTTTATTTTAAATCTTAAATAAAAACTCTAAAAAATTTTTTATTAGTGTGGGTGTCCGGGTCAGATTGCGTGCATCTCGACTAATCCCATGAGTCTTGAAGTTAACAACTATATAAGCCTTCAGTAATCATCATATTAGCAACCACAAGATTCAAATTAAAATCATAAAAAAAAACAAACTCTTTAATTTCAAACTCTTATCATTATATCATCTTCTAGATGGTTACGTAAATCTTCCTCGTACGAGTTAATGTTCATATAAACTCTGATTTTTTAATCACTTTGTGTTGCATTGATCAAGACACAAGAAATGGTGGATGATTCATCGACAGAGTTCAAGCATAAACAACTTTGTCATTTGGAACTCTCTAGAATTCGCCAGATGGTTGCTTCCTATCTTTCTCAAGCACAATAATTTCTCCAACTTTATCATACAATTGAATAGCTACGTGCGTCCCCTAAATTCATTTTTTTATTTATTTTCTAATTCCAAGTTTGTCTCAAATTAGTAATTTATTTTTTTTAATTGGAATTCTTGATGCTATAGTGGTAGTGAAGATTAAATTTTTTAATCTTAGGTTATTCTAACTAAAATTTCTAAGTCAGATTATTAATTGAAATTCTTGACGGCATAGTGGATTGAAATTCTTGAAATGACTAAGTTAAAAAATTTTACTCATGTTATTCTAATTATTTTTTTAAAAAAATTTAGTTAATTTTTTTAAGTCAGATTATTCATATATTTTGATCTATAATCTAAGTTTCATGATTTTTTAAAAAATAAGATTGCAATAATTAAATATTTTTTTAAGGTTTGAAAAAACCTTCCCTCCCTCCCCCTCCTTTTTTTTTTAATAAAAAACAAAAAAAATAAAAACACTTCTAAGTATTAAATTAAAAGAAAACTATTTTCCGTAGTACAACAAATTCAGTTAACAAAACAAAATAATTCTAAAATATAAATTTATCTTCACTACGACAAATCGTCCCCGAAAAAGCCCAAAGGCCCAACGGGCGAGAAACCAAGTGGGTGGCTGGCCACTACAAACAATAAAACCCTAACGAAACACAACAGCATTCTAGACCTTTCCACAATCACCCCCCTTCTTCTTCTTCTTCTTCTTCCTTTTTTGTTTTTTTCCTAAAAAATTCTAGACCTTTCTAAATAAAATAATAATAATAATTAAATAACCCTCAAGAAACCACATCGCCCTCTCCATCATTCCCACCCAGATTTCCCACACCAGAAACGATCTTTTTTTCAAGAATCGTCAATGGCCAAGTACGGAGAAGGAGACAAACGTTGGATCGTAGAAGACAGGCCAGACGGAGCCAACGTACACAACTGGCACTGGGCTGAGACAGACTGTTTAGAATGGTCAAGAAATCTTCTCTCCAAACTCCTCAACAACCTCAAAGTCCTCGACGGGGAAGGAAACCTCTTTATCAAAATCAACAAGGTTGAAAAAGTCGAGGGAGAAGCTTACGTTAATGTCCGGAAGGGGAAGATAATCCCGGGCTATGAATTGAACGTGGTTCTTTCGTGGCAAGGCGAGGCGAAAGATAGTGAAGGGAATAGTTTGTTGAAGGTAGATGGATCTGTTGAAATTCCTTATATTTCCGACGAGAACGCTGATGAAGATCCTGAGATTCGTGTTACGGTGAAAGATGAAGGCCCAATTGGGAAGACTTTGAAAGATGCTATGTTTTCAAAAGGGAAGCCGGTGGTGGAGGAGAAGGTTAGAGTTTATGTGCAGAGTATGGCGAAAGGTGGGCCGGCGAAGGAGGAATTGGAGAGTAAGAAGGTAGAGAAAAGGGGGCAGCCGGTGGCTGGGGCGTCGGTGAAGAATGCGGGGAGTGTGGCTCCGGTGGTGGAGAAGGAGGTGAAGAAGGAGGTGAAGAAAGAGGGGAAGAAAGAGGGGTTTAAGAGTATTAGTTTGACGGAGAAGTTTAGTTGCAGAGCGAAAGATTTGTTTGAGATATTGATGGATGAGAATAGGTGGAAGGGGTTTACTCAGAGTAATGCGAGGATTAGTAAAGAGGTTGGAGGGGAGTTTAGTATTTTTGATGGGTCGGTGACGGGGAGGAATGTGGAGTTGCAAGAGGGGAAATTGATTGTACAGCAATGGAGGTTTGGGAACTGGCCTGATGGGATTGTTTCGAAGGTGAGTTAAGCAGTGAACTATTGAAATGTTGGTTGCTTGAATGAATGAAATTTGAACTGTTTATGCTATTGAATGCTCTTAAATTGTTGGCTTGGACTGGTGATGAGTAGGCGAAAATTGCTGAATTGAATGGATTGTTTGTAGTTTTTCCTACCACTTTTTGCATAGTTAGGGGTTGTTTTGCTGTGAGTAGGATTGTTTTGTGAATTGTTGAAGATTGATAACTAGTAGGATGGTATGGATAGTTGAGTGGAAGATAGGTTAGCTGAATGAATTTGGATGGTGATTGCAGGTAAGAATTACTTTTGATGAGCCCGAACCCAGGGTTACTATAGTGAAGGTGATGCATACTGATATACCCGAGGAAGACAGGTTTGTTTTTGTGTTTTGAAGTAGTTATTTTGTCATTCTAATGATTTTATTCAAGTTTTATTGGTTTTCTTGTTCTTTGGGTTCAGGATCCTTTTTTCTTTCTTTTTTGGTCACCACTGTTCTTGATGCAGATATGGGAATGCAACTGTGGTGGAGAATACTGAAAGAGGATGGCGCGATCTTATTTTAAACAAGATACGGGCAGTTTTTGGTTTTGGCGTATGAGTCTTTTTCATAGCTTCTTTGAAGTGTAGAATCTCATCAATTTATCTTTCAGCAATGAAATCTGAATTACTGAATGCCTGGGGATTGTTTTGGTTTTTAAAGACTTTCCTTGATAATTCAGTCCATACAGTTGTAATCTTATTAAATTGCATGTCGTGTCACTCGTGTTTTCTAATGACCAAAATGCTCTATTGAGCAAGCTTGTTACATTTACCGTGTTTGTAATCTGTCAAAGTAACAAACCTTTTTAACTGCTTCAAATCTCGTGCTGTTGTTTTCATGGAAAACTGGATTCAATTGTGGGCACATTAGTTCCTTTGTTTGCTTGCATTCACAGATGTTCTTCACAATTGTGATAATATATTTTAGCTAATCCGATGTAATCTATAATGTTATTTATTCTATAGCTGATAAGCTGCAATGAATGTTCTGGTAATTGGGTTTTGGTTGTCGCATGATAATTGGAAGGTTTTTAGTGGTCTATGATGGATGTGGAAACTCAGTAGCTTGAAGTGACATTTTTCTTATATATTTTGTTTAGTGTATCTCGAGTTTGATCACCGTGGGTAGAGCAAGTTGTTTAGCTTTTTTGGTTTCTCAGCTAGTTTTTGGGATAGGACAGTGCCCAGTGATGATAGGTAGGGTCTTGCACATTTTGATACAGAATGTGTCCTTCATGCTGCTATGCTGGAAATCTTCTGTTTATTTTGGATAATGCGCTTCAAGAAGATGAAAGCTCAATACCATGGTTGTGGAGCATGATTTTCTGCAGTCATGGTCCTTTTTTAATGTGATATAAGGTAGCGGCTGTATGACTTGCACACACAGTTCTGTCAAGTAATGTTATTGCCAGTACAATGCAGTCAAATATGATGCGTTACTGATTTCCTAAGCATGCAATGCTGTAGAGTATAGAGAGACACATTTCCTGGATTTGAGAGGAAATGAAAACCATGTATAAGATAGTTAGAGTTCATGTTTTTTTGGTGCTGATGGCTTAGGAAAACCTTTTTATTAAAGAGCTGTTGGGAAAAACATGGTGCAGGTTTTGACTTTTGAGGAAACAGGATATTGATTCTTAAAGAACATGGAAAGTTTGAGTGCATGATATGTTTTAGTTTTTTTGGATGTAGTTAAAGCTTGAGAGGAGTGCACTGGTGATTTCGGGTGTTTATTCGAACCGTTAACAGTAATTTGACCTGCTGGCAGTCAATCTGCGTATCGTTCGTATTTTTTTGTTCGAAATGCAGCTAACCTGATATGGTGCATGGATTTATTGAGAGAATAACACGTCAATTAGCTGTGAATTTGAGAAGTCCCAGGTTTCGTGCAAGAAAATAAAGGTGCTGATGTCTTTGCATGCTTAAAGATGCAGACTTTGCAGGAAAAGCTGTCTTGAACACCCAACACAGGAGAAAGTTATATTCTTATTAGGAGGTTCATTTCTGCCATGGAAGGCCATGCCCTCCCTTTTCCGGTACATAATCCCCCCTGTGATGGTTGTAATTTTAGTACCTTGTTGCCATGAACTTGGAAGTAGCTGTTTTTTTTGTTTGTTGTTGTTGGTGGTGACCACTTTAGAAGAACATGTTTGAAATTGTCTTTTTTTAAATTTTGAATTTTTTTTGTTTAAAACATATTATCTTTATGTATTTTTAAATAAAAATAACATTAAAAAATAATGATTTTGTAAGTTACTAGAGCATGTGATATGTTTGCATACCGGGAATGAAATAGATAGTGGTAATAATGCCACCAAGAGGAGTGGACTCAGGACTGTAGGCTTGATTGACGGCGTTATGCTTGGTGATGCTCAGAATTGCATGTTGCTAGGCTGAGCTAAATGAGGTTGCTGGACTCGGCACGTCAAAAGGAAAGAGGACAAGCTAGCTTGATCTGCACTTCATTATATGATTTCAACAAACGAATTTCACTGTGTTGGGTTTTCAAGACAGCTTTCCATGTGCAGATCTTGAACTGCAGCAAGAGGGAAATATTCCTTTTCAGCCTAATCTAACCTTCCTTTGTCCTGAAGCTAGTCATCATACGTATTTTGAAGGTTGTTTTCACCGTAATTAAGCTGTGAAATGTCTGATCGTAGAACAGTAGCGTGTACCTGCGACAAATTTATCATACCGTGGTGCTAACTTATGGACGAGAGAGATGGGCGGAAGGTATTCTTTCAGGTTCAGTCTTGCCAGAGCAGACGATGTTTTGTATGGCCCAGATAGGGTCAACTTTGTTATTGAAAATCGGTGAGGCTAGCTGGATCAGTTTTTTTTTTTATAGGAACTAGGAGCGCTACAATTCTTGAAAGAAAAGGAGTTACGTAGGCTACAAATTACGGTTTTGAAAAAAAATTAGAAGTTTGCAGGAAAAATGCGTCTGCCGGGAGTCGAACCCGGGTCTATTGCTTGGAAGGCAATTATCCTAACCGTTGGACTACAAACGCTTTCTTGTGGATAGATGTTATAGTGAATATTTAACCTTTAATGATCTCGAGCTTCGCTTTCATTACTCTAGGACTCGAAGAGGATTGGTTGGACCTCTTTTTTCTACCAATCACAGTACATAGATGTTGAATTCAAATGTGGAGCACTAGCCCAACAGGAAAACAAATTGTATTTACTAGAGATACCTTAAATCCTGCAGTTTAAAATTTGGTCATTTGCGCTTGAAAGTTGAATAAAACCCTCTTTTAGTTTGCTCGGGTTTTGTTAATCTAGTCAAAACATCGTCTGTTTAAAATTTAAGTATTTTTATGTTTGAAGTTAATTTTATTTTAGTATTTTTATGTGTTGATTTTAAAAATAAAATTTAAAATATTATTTTAATATATTTTCAAACAAAAAATACTTTAAAATAAAAAATTACCACACTAAAAAAAAAAAACCAGGCTTTCATTGACTCATTTTCCTTGCTGGATCTACTTGGTTTTTTTTATTTCAGTAATAATGTGGTTCTCTTGGGGGCTGTCCAAGGTTTACTAAAATTGCAGATTAACTGTAACTTATACTCTAAATCATTAGAAAGTGAACAAAAAATCTGATCCCCGGCGCCACAAGTACTTTTATGGCTATTTTGTTTTTGCGGTATAAACTATATTTCATGATTTTTTAAATTGTTTTTATTTGAAATTAATATTTTTTTGTGTGATTAAATTTTGTTAATGTATTAATATTAAAAATTATTTTTATATATTTTGAAATAAAAAATACTTTAAATAACGTCAATTATTACATATACAAATACTACCTTGAAAATCATCCATTCGAGGAGTACTTTGACAATGATATGATTTATCATGTACGGCTGATATTGATGCGCAAACCCCCATCACACACACACAATTTAAGGAGCGTTTAAAATTTAGAATTAACCTGTTAACGTACCCACGCTGCGCCGTGTTACAGATAAAATTTCAAGTTAATTTTTAATATATATAAAAACAAATCCATTGACTGACTCATGACATGTTCTTTAATGGTATATTTTCTAGTCACTTTTATTGATTGAAAAAATAGTCTTTGAATTTTTTTAGATTTTAAAATTTAAAATTTCAATTTTTTTTATTTAGAAACCTCAATAAATCTATTTTCAATCCTAAAACATCCTTTAATTAGTTAAAAAATCAAAATGAAACCGAATAAAAAAAATTCCGATCCCAGTTTTTTTTTCTAGTATGTTTGCAGGTCAAAACCACAACTCTATTCTCTAAAATAAACTTATTAATATAAAAATTAATTTTTTTTATCTAAAATATGGCTGAACTAACCATTTCTCTCTCATCTCTATATTTTGGCAACCTTTTCTATAATGCTTCAATATCTAGAGATTAAAATTAAAATTATTTATTTATAATTTTTAAAAATTATTTTTGACGCATTAAAATAATATAAAAATATTAATATAAAATTAAAAAAATTAAATGTTTTTAAAACAAAAAACCAAATATAAAAATATAAAACACCGATAACAGGAGGACTCGAGTAGTGGGGTAAAGGCAGGCTACGCCTTGGCAGGCTATTATCAATAATCCGAGGGATTTAGCTTTGAGAAAATTGGAGCTGTCACACTTGTTATTGGGATCGAGCAAGTACATGTCATTATTATGCACTGGTTGATTGACGTGAAAGAGGCGAAGTTTTAAGAAGGAGATTTCTACGAGTTGGAAAGTTTCTTCTTTTTTTCACAAATGGCGTCAGGTTGATATTTAGACGAGTGGAGACATCATCTTGATCACTAACATCATGCCACATTATCTTTGATTTGATGGTTAGATTCCTGTTAATAATAGCATCATCAATATTATATTAAAATAATCTAAAAATATATAAAAAATTAAAATAAAGAAAAGAATATTTCTAAATACAAAAAACAAACAGCTCAATGTTCATCTACAATCTACAACTTGATTGTTTTTATATTTTAAAAACATTTTAAAAAAAATAAATTTTTTTAAACTGAATTTTTAAAAAACCCGAAATTAATTTAAACCGATCAATTTCGGTTTGATTCGATTTTTTAGAATAAAAACTAGTTCAAACTGATTTGACTCGAGTTTTTTTCGGTTTTTTCGGTTTGGGTTCAGTTCGGTTTGGGTCAGTTTTTCTGGTTTAGGCTTATAAAACCTAACGAGTCGGTTTTTTTCAAATTCTAATCAATTTTCTTTCACGATTAGGTTTTTTCAGTTATTTTTTTTATTTTCTAAATTTAATTGGTTTTTCAATTTTTTTCTTATCCCATCACAATAATTTTAAAATATAAAAAGAATAATGATAACAGTTACCCGTTAATATTACAAAAAAGAAGAAAAAAAAAGAAAAAAAAAAAGGAGGTTTGGGCAGCGTATCCACCTTTTATTTAATATTTACGAACCTAAAATGAATAAAACCAGAGAGATTAGCTTTGAACTAGATAAAAAGAGGAGACTATGCTGCTTTTTATGGTGGTTATTTTGGCTCAAAACCCAACATATAATATTTTTAAATTAAAAATATATTAAAATAATTTTTTAAAATTTTTTATATTAAAACATCAAAATCATAGAAAATATATAAAAATTTAATTTAAAATTTTTTAAATAAAAAATAATTTGAAAAGCAAGTCAACTACAAAAATAAATACTATTCACAGATCTATTTCGAAAATTCAATTAAACATATATCTTTTATGCTAATACTAAAAAAATCATAAAAATCTTGACGCTCTCATTCCTAGATTTGAACTCTTTGTACCGTCTTAATTCTCAACCAGCAGGTCAGGTGGCCTCAGCAAGACTTTTATTACCTGGTGGTAGGGCCCTCCGGGAGGCTAGAAAATATAACCAATAGAAGGTCTCTATTTCAACAAAATGACAACACCACACTCCCCATCTAACCAAGAGAAAGGAAGCAAGCATGACAGCATTATTGCCAATAATTTCTTTTTATATAGATCTTAATTTTAAATGTCAATAAAAAATTAATTGTTTAGTTTTTGAAAGGGAAATATAATTTCTATAAAAAACAATTCAAAGGTATATTAGATTCCACTTTGAAAAGCATGTGAAATTAAGTTTTTTTCCTTCTAAATGTGAGGCTGCTTATTTTATCAAGAAGTTAAAACTAATCTTAAGAGAGGTTTGGAACGCAGTATAAATCGTGTTTTTTAAAAATTAATTTTTTTAAAAAAAATTAATTTTTTTGTATGTTTTAGATACTTTTGATGTGATGGTCTCAAAAATAATTTTTAAAAAATAAAAAAACATAATTTTGATACATTTCGGCATAAAAAAGCACTTTGTAAAGCAACTACAACCACACTCTACAAACATGCTATAATAAATATTTTAAATTTAACTAACCTCAATTATTTTAATTTAAGTGTTTTATCTCCCAACTTGTATAGATCTTAATTAAATTATTTAGTAGTTCTATCTACTTAAAAAAAAACATGTAATGCTTTGAACAAATTATTTTACTTATTTTTATGTGTTTTCAAAAGAAAAAAAACTATTTCTAGGTAATTTATTTAGTTTCTTGAAGAAAATATTTAATTTATTAAAAAGAATGTTTAATATGTTTAATTTCAATCACAATACAACATAGCGATTCATTACTAAATAATTTAATATGTTTAATTTCACAACACAACATACCAAAAATATATTTTCAAATGATTTTTCTTAGGGAAAAAGGAAAATCATAGACACGTGTAATTGGTATTGTGGTAGCAGTTGTGGTTGTGGTTTGAAAAAAATTGTTTTATAAAAAGTACTTTTAGTTGAGGTTAGTTTGGAAAAATATATGTTTGGTTAAAACTGTGGTTGAAATTGAGGTTGAACAAAAAGTAAATTAATGTGTTTGGTTAAAAAATGCTTTTCAAATTGAGGTTATAAAAAAATTAAAAAAGATATATATTAATTTTGATGGTTTTTAATTTAAATATTGTAAATTTAAGTACAACAATTATATTATTAAATAAATAATACTTTATGTCAAATATTTTTTATTGTTCCATTAACTTATCTATAATTTCATCACGTATGAAATTCATCCAATAAGAATTCCAATTTTCATGGTTTTTTAACCATACAACAAAATCAGGTAAAATATCATTAAAAATGAAATTAGAATTGTGATCAAATTCTGCAAATACTATGTCATCATACGATCTACTTCTAATTTATATAGTGTTATTGAATAATATTAAACAATATTTTTTCAAGTCACACACAATTAAAAAAATATTTTCAATGGGTCAGACGGGTCCAATGCACATTGGAGACATTGTTAACGTGAACAGTGCCGAGTGAATTAATTCACTGGGCACTGTTTACTTCAATATTCTTTCTTCCATGTTTCAAATCTTTCTTTAACCACTGAAAGTTGGGAATATTAGAAGAAGCATCACTGAAGATCTCCTCAACAGTCCGGAGCAATAAATCACGGGTTGACTGGTAAGCATTATTTTTTTCATTGTCACTCTCACTCTCATCCGTGCTCAATTCTCCCTTAATTTTCTCGTCAGAACTATCCACCTCCATGCATGATAATCTCTTCGAATCAAAAGGAGTTTTCCTGTGTTGACGAGCCTTAGCCCTTTTCTCCGTATCCATCCGTTTCTGTAAGTTGATATCTCTGCCAAATTCATCTAACTTCACTGGCAAATTTGCTTGATCTTTCAAGGCAACTAATGCAGCTGCTGCAGCACTTTTCTTGAAGTGAACAGGCGGAGTGAATTAATTCCCTCTGCAGTGTTCACTTGAACAGTGCAGAGTGAATTAATTTTCTCTGCACAAACGCTCAGGAAAAAGCAGATAAATGTTGCTTTCGGCGAACCGGCGTTTGAAACGTTAATTCTGGTGGGTCCTATGCACAGTAAATAACGTTTCTCATTTTACCAAACGATATGTTTTCGTGGTTGCTTCAAACACATATCCGTGGTTTGCTTCAAACGCAGAAGCAACCACGAAAACAAACACGCTTGAAAAGGACAAAATAGCGAAAACGTGCTCCCAATACCTACGTACGACACGTAGTCTAATGAGCTTAAGGCCCTCCCTTCCTGTGTAAAAGGAAGGAATCGTGCCACCCACCGTTTCTGGCATTTGGCAAGCTACACTGTACACTAACCTCTTATAGTCGAGGACATTGTCGTCATTTACTTTTTTCTCTTTAAAAACCAAAACATTCTGTCGTCACTGTTTTAGTTCATGAATCAAAATTTCCCCTTCTTCTGGGCAATTATTTTTTATATACTTTTAGTTTAAAAATATATTAAAATAATATATATATTTTTAAACAAATTTATTTTTAACATCAATATATTAAAACAATATAAAAACTTAATTTTAATTTTGAATTCTAGCAAATCTTTGTTTTAACCGTGGATTGAAGTTACAAACTATGGTAAAAAAATATATATATACTTTTCTTACGTAGCAAGACCTAAGAAGAAACGGAAATATCTTCTTCTTCTTCTCTCGTTTTTTGGACAGGTGTTATTTATCAATTTATTTATTTATTTTTATGTTACAAAGCAGTGAAAACTATGTTTGGTAAATTGTATAATTGTTTGTATTTATTTCATATACTAAATTTTGTAGCTATATGATTATCTTGGGTGGGTATTTTACCCTTATTTAATTGAATTGAAGGGGTTGGTGTTATGTGCTAAAAAGCCTTTTCTTCCATTAAAAAAAAAAAGAGTTGGTGCAATGTCTACCAAACAAGATATTTTTTTAAAAAAAAAATAGTAAAGAGGTTTGAGATTGATTATTTTTTTTAGGCTTGATTATTTTCTTAAAAAAAATTATTATTATTTATGTAAAAATTAATTAATTATTTTTTTAAAAATTGAACATGAAATGGCTTTTCAAAACTTGTCTTTTTTTCTTTCTGGAAACCTCAGGGCCACTAGAGGCTTACATGATCGTTAACTTTAGAGCCCGTGAAATTAGTTGAAATGCATACAAACTAGCCCGGACACTCATATTAATAAAAAAAACATGTATCCCTTTTTCTTTCTAGAAAAATAATTTGAGCATAGTTATATATATATATATATATATATATATATATATATATATATATATATATATAGGGAAGTAATTAAATGCATTGGAGACCATTCTAATTCTAAAAATTGATCCACAGTACTTTACAAATTATATATGCATAATTAATTTAACTAATAATTTAGTTAGGGAATAAAATTCGAAGGACATCTACATTTTACGTTAATTTAAGTTGATTTAAATCCTTTAATTTGTCCCCAGCTAACTTGAACGCAGCCACAAGAATCTTTTAATTTTACTTTGTTAGAATAAAATCGAATGATGATCTGGTGAGTTAATTAATTGTTATAGCACAATCAACCGATACTTTTCTTTATATGTTTTTCACTGAAGGTGCATTTGGTACTTTGGTGTAAGTCATTTTTTAATTAAATATACTTTTAATTTTGTATCAGCTCATTAAAATTATATATATTTTTTTAAAAATAATTTTAAATAAAAAATAATTAAAAAAACTCTTTAAAAATAAATCATAACACAAAAATAAACACTCACCATGTGTTCTAGAGACACCATGTTACCACCTGATAATTGCATGAGCTGTATATTATAAATTCACTAATTACCAGTTTGTGTCCGGTTAAAATTTTCAACTTAAACATTCATTTTGGTTTTGAAACGTGACTTTATAGTTTGTTTTTGCGGATAAATAATGCTTTTATTTTTTTAATTGTTTTGATATATTTATATTCAAAATAAATTTTTAAAAATAAAATTAATTATTATTTTAATATATTTATAAATAAAAAATACTTTAAAAAAATAACCATCATTTCTAATCTAATAATTACACATCCACAATTTATTAACTGAACATTTAATTATTATAAGAATAAAAAACAGAACTTCAATGCACTTTCATGTCCAACCAAAATCATTCTACATAAAATCATAAAAGGTATAATTCAACTGATCAAATTTTAAGTTTGTTCTTTATAGATTACTAGTTTAAGTTTTACAAACCTTAGAGCCACTGAAAGTTTACATGATCGTTAATTTTAGGGCCTGTGAAATTAGTCGAAGGTACGCGTAAACTAACCCGGACTCCCACTTTAATAATAAAAAAAATCACTCTAAACATTTTTTTTTAATTGTGTTTGTTGTTGTTTGAGACAAGAAAGAGTGAAACAATATGAAAAAAAAAACGTATTCTTTAGCATCTTTTAGATAGAAATTCAACATAAAATTATCATAATTTATTTGATATCTCTATTAATTTCTTTTATATTCCACAGCACTAATTAAACATAACATCTAGCATCATTATTTATTGCACGGATTGTCAAACACACGGTATGCGACAATTCTCATGAAAACTAAACTTATATATGGACACGTTTGTGAGTTTTATTTTTTATTTATTGCATCGTTTTTTCTGTTTTTTGATTTATAAAATCAAAATTAAATCGAACCGGTTGATTTTTTAAAATTTTAATTGATTTTTTTGTTTGATTTTTTTGGTTATTTTTTTTGATTTTATTGGTTTAATCAGTTTTATTTTATTTACCTCTAGTTACTATATTAAAATTACAAAGAAAAACATTTATATTTCTTATAAAAAAAATGTAAAACCCTATAAAGAAGAAGAAGAAGAAAAAGAAAGTAACAGTGTGATTATTATTAATATTAATGGTAAGCATGAGGGTGAGGGTGAAAAATAAATAATTTATTTTTGTGCATTACCAAAATAATCTCTCTCTTTGTTCTTTCATATCTTCTCCCCTTGCTTCCCTTCCATTTCTCTCCTTAAATAGTATATTATAAAAACAACAACAACCAAATCTCGGCATCCTCTCTTCCTCATATATATTAAACCCTCCTCTCTTCCTTCTCCTTTTTTTGGTCCAATTCAATCGAATCCTTCATCTACGATCTTGATTTCTATTCTTTCTATTTTTTTGGGTTTTGATTTTCTTGTTTATTAGTTCCTGTTTTTATTGAATTATTGAATCGATTTGGGTTTTGGATCCCTTCTTCTCATGATTTGTATTATAGAAAAAATAAAAATAATGAGGGGTAGAGATGGAGGGATTGATGGTGGTGGTGATGATGATAAATCTAAGATGAGGATGGGAGTACAGAATTAATTATAAGAATCTTGTGATTGAATTCAATAAAATTAATTACATAACAAGTATAATATAGGATGCCAGGATTAGCACAGAGAAATGAGCAATTTAGTAATGCAACATCATCTGGGGGTTCTTACTCAATTTCTGCTAATGGGTTCTGGTCTAAACATCGTGATGATGTTAGCTTCAACCAGCTCCAGAAGGTACTGGATTGTTCTTTTTTTTTTTTAATTTAATTTTGATTGATGTATTAGAGTGTATGTTTTTGTATCTGGGATTGAATTTGATCACTGTTTTTACCTAATTTTAATTTTTAATTTGGTTTCTGATTGGATCTTGATGTTCAAATCATTCAGTGAGCTTTGTTATATTAGTTTTTGATGTGGGATTTTGTATTTATCTTTTTCATCGGGTTTTCATTTTTTTTAGATCCATTTTAGCTCCTTGTACATGAATTCACTTATGGAGTTCTGTGTTTTTTATTTCTAAAAGAGAGAGAGAAATTTTATGTCACTTACGATTGCTTATACTAGTGAGAATTGATTTCGAGTTGAGGCAATGCTAACGACGATGACAATGGCATTTCTAAAATAGAGATTGCATTTTGTTATATAGGACTAACATGATTCTTTTGATAATTTTAAGTTTGTGTTGGAATATTTTAGGTTTTGTTTAAATGTTGTCTTTCAGTTTTTGGCCTACTGTTACATGTTGTAAGTTGTGATTAGTCATTGATGAAGTTTCATGTACTTGTGACATAGTTCTGGAGTGAGCTGCCACCACAAGCTCGACAGAAGCTACTGAGGATAGACAAGCAAACCCTGTTTGAGCAAGCTCGTAAGAACATGTACTGTTCTAGATGCAATGGGCTATTGCTCGAAGGTTTTATGCAGATTGTCATGTATGTTAAGTCTTTACAGCAGGAAGGGGGAGGGGGGCACATTCCCTGCAACAGACTGGAAGCCTCAAAAAATCTAAATGATTGTGGATCACATGTACCTAATGGGTGCCAAGATGAAATTCAAGATCCATCTGTCCATCCTTGGGGTGGTCTCACAACGACACGTGATGGATCATTGACGCTTCTGACATGCTACTTGTTTTCAAAGTCTCTGAAGGGACTCCAAAATGTGAGTGCTATTTTTTTTTTTTTGCAATTCCATTGTCCTTTTCTAGTTAAGTGGCTGAACTCTTTCCTTAAATCAGGTCTTTGACAGTGCACGAGCAAGGGAGCGGGAAAGGGAATTGCTCTATCCTGATGCCTGTGGTGGGGGAGGTCGGGGTTGGATTAGCCAAGGAATGGCAAGTTATGGTAGAGGACATGGAACAAGAGAGACATGTGCACTGCATACTGCCAGGCTTTCTTGTGATACACTGGTGGATTTCTGGTCAGCACTTGGAGAAGAGACCCGGCTGTCTCTTTTAAGGATGAAGGAAGAGGATTTCATAGAGAGGCTCATGTGCAGGTGTGTTTGCGATTTGCTTATTCTTTATATACATCATTGATTTAGAAATCAGTGGAAGACTATGAGAACTGAAAGGTAGTTGGCAGCTCTGCTTTTCTTGGGGTTGGAGCTTTTAGATAACAGCTGAGATCAGAGGTGATCATGTTGGTGAAACTGCCAAAGAACAGAACAAAAGCTAATTTGAAAGAATGAAAATTTTATTCAACTACTGTGCCTTTGAATAGTCTAGAATCTCCCAAGAGTGTTTGTAAGAATCACAGATGCCTTCCAGTTTATAAGTTTGGCAAAGTTAGAGCTTATATCTTCCCATGCTAGCAGGCTCTCTGATGGAATAACAAGCAAAAATATCTGGATGGCAATTAGATAGGAAGTGATCATTTACCTGTTTCATATTGAACTAAATAGAGGGGAGTCATTTGCCATGACTGATAGTTTTTGTCTTTGAGTTATTGTGCATTCAGTTTGATGAAAAAGATGTGGTTAACATCTAAGGAAGTGATGAATTTTGCCAGAATAAGAAATTATTCAAAACTTCATCATGGGGAACCTGGAAGTATCTGTTGTTGAATGGTCCATTTTCTGAATTCATCTTAACTGAATATGCTCTCTTTTAGTTAGTTTCTCCATCCATTGTTGCTTCGGGGACTCTGTACCTATTGCCAAATTTGTTATTCAACTATCTTTGAGAGCCTTGTAGATTTCACAAAGTGTACTGGCTTGTAGATATCTTGACTGCTAGTTTGAAAGTGTAGATTTTTCCTAAGTAGAACTTTCTGTTGAGCATGGCATCAGAGAATAAGAATTTTGAGCCATGAATTTATGGTTGCTCTTTTTGCAGCATTAAAGCATTAAGAAGTATAATTCTACAAGGCTGAATAATTGGTAAATGTACAGCACCCTAAAGGGAACTAAAGACAACAGTTAACCCTAGATAGCTGTCAAAGACATGGCATAGTGGCTGTGGGATGGAATTAAGAGTAGCCTGCCCTTCTTTTTATCTGAAATGGGCTGAAAATAAACTTTACAACTCATTTTTGTGATTAATTGGATTGGTTTTATGACCTGGACTTCATTGATGAGGAAGTTCCTCTTTATCTTTCAAAGAAAGATATGTTTGCATTTTCTCAGTTGAATACACAGGACATATTGGCCTCATTATGCTTGTAATTTCTTTCTCATTTGTTTTTCCTCTGAAAAAGCACCTGCAATATCTACAGTAGCCTATGTTGTTGTCCTAAGAATCAGAGGTCTTTGGTTGTAAGCCATCAAACTTCACTAATGCCCATGGTTTATGAGTGATTGAAGATATCCTTAGAATTAGCAATGACGCAAATGGGTGGGTTCACTTTGGAAAAAAAAAACCTCAGATTTTTCTCACTTTTACCTATCAAAAACTCAGTTTTGTCTATTAGAACTGAAAAACTTTGTCATTCACTTGGCAACACTTGTTTAAGATATCTCTTGAAGAAACTTTTGAAATTGTTCAACAAGAATTAAATGATTGAAGCAAAAATTGATTTGTTTAAGTGTCCTTCATCATTGATTCTTTGTTCTTTCTTTTCTCAACAACTTTGTGGTTTTCTTGATAGTTTGTGTGCTTCTCTGCTGAAATGCCGCACAACTTATCGCTCTAATTGTTTTAATTAACTAGATCCTAAAACTTAAGTTTTCTCTTCAACTGGCGTGGATCCATTGTTTTTTTTCTCCTTCTTAAATTTTACTTACATTTGTTGTGACTATTCCTCGTGTATCTAGCTCTATCTTCTTTCTCCTTGCCCATTTGCAGTTCTCATTCTGCATGTTTTCATGCAAGGCTATCGTGTTGATTTGTTCAATTTTTCTAAACAAATATGTCTCCATCCCCCAGGTTTGACAGCAAGAGATTTTGTAGAGATTGTAGAAGGAATGTTATTCGTGAATTTAAGGAGCTGAAGGAGCTGAAGCGCATGCGACGAGAACCTCGCTGCACTAGTTGGTTTTGCGTTGCAGACACTGCATTCCAATATGAGGTGCATTTTTGTCTTCAGTGCGATTTTGTGGTTAATGATCTAAGATTCAAAAGAAACAGATTTGCGGAACAAATTTTGGAAATTCACTAGGGATGTGACTGGTATGACAAATGATCTTTGCTATTTCCTCAGGTGTCTGATGATTCTGTCCAAGCTGATTGGCGCCAAACCTTTTCTGATACTGTTGTATCATACCATCACTTTGAATGGGCAGTTGGAACAGGGGAAGGAAAATCTGATATTCTAGAATTTGAAAATGTAGGCATGAATGGAAGTGTTCAAGTCACTGGTCTAGATCTTGGTGGTTTGTCTGCATGTTTTATCACTCTGAGGGCTTGGAAATTTGATGGCCGCTGCACCGAGCTTTCTGTAAAAGCTCATGCCCTAAAGGGTCAACAATGTGTGCACTGCAGGCTCGTAGTAGGTGATGGTTTTGTTACAATTACCAGGGGGGAAAGTATCAGAAGGTTTTTTGAGCATGCTGAAGAGGCCGAGGAAGAAGAGGTAGTCCAGCTTTTCCCACCAGGATCTCCAGAGTTGAATTAAATTTTTTATAAATTTCCTTCTGGATTATACTTAAATTTCTGTTATTTTTTGTACACTTATAGGATGATGATTCTACGGATAAGGACGGAAATGAACTTGATGGAGAATGCTCCCGTCCCCAAAAGCATGCGAAGAGCCCTGAACTTGCTCGAGAATTTCTTCTAGATGCTGCAACTGTTATTTTCAAGGAACAGGCATGTTTACAGACTTGCAATATGCTTGCTGTTCTTTCTCATAGTAGTTTAGAAAATGATAATTTGTTTGGCACTATCTTTTCCCATGCGATCATTGTAGGGGGCAAATGTGGAAGGTTGTACAAGGGGAAGGGGTGTATCAAAAATGTGTTGGGAAGGAGAATTTCTAAATATATGTATATATAGGTGGAGTGATTGGTTATTATTATTGGGTCACTGGACTTGAAGTTGATCTCCAATAACCAAAGTAGCTATGAAATTAGTATTGAGCCTGGACCTTGTAGACTTGCTCATTATGTTAGATGTGATGAAACTTGAGTGAATTATAAATGAATACGAGGGCTGCAAGTACAGTAAAGGACAGGTTGAGATATTTTTTCAAGTTGATAAACAAAAGATTTAGAAGTAGAAACCTGACAGATTTATAGAACAGATGATCCTACTAGGGGCACCACATCTCTCTTACACTGACAGAGCAGGCCTATGGAAATTTCTAAGGTCTCCTGTGTGGTTAAATGTCTCCTTATAACTTAAATTAGATTGTGGTTAACCACCTCTAGGAAGCCCTGTGTGGCATCTAATGGACCAAATCAAGGAATTCAAATAGTGTACAGTGATACTAAAGAATATTGTTTAAACATTTCTTTTCTAAGTTAACCTTTATGGTTTAGAATGTAACAGGACCATTTGGCACTGCCCAAAAGTATCTTTAATATTTTCTCTATAAATTTTCTTAGTAATTTATTAGCTGGTATTTAAAAAGAGATTTTTCAGGAGTACCTTTGTCAACTGGTCATAAAATACAAATGTGCCTTCTGTCCACCTAAAACAATGAAATTTACTGGCTGTTAGAGAAACTCAACATCTGAACACATTCCCACCTTCTTGTCAGAACCTGAGGATGAACTAGTACCATGTTTTGGATTCTGCTGCTATGTGTATGTGAAGCAATTGTGTCTGTAATTCAGTTTCAGAGATTCTAAAACTCAATGCATTGTTTCAGGTTGAGAAGGCTTTCAGAGAAGGAACTGCTCGCCAAAATGCACATAGCATCTTTGTTTGTCTTTCACTAAAACTACTGGAAGATCGGGTTCATGTTGCTTGCAAAGAAATTATTACATTGGAAAAGCAGGTCCTAATACTTGTGATTTTTCATTTGAGTATCAAAATTGGGACAGATCATCTTTTTTTAGGAGATGCATCTCTGATAATATAAATTTTCACTGCAGATGAAGCTTCTTGAAGAAGAGGAAGCAGAAAAACGTGAAGAAGAAGAGCGCAAGGAGAGAAGAAGAACAAAAGAAAGAGAGAAAAAGATTCGAAGGAAGGAGAGGTTGAAAGGAAAAGAAAGGGATAAAGAAAAGAAGTGTCCTGAATCAAATGATATTTCCATATTTCCTGATGTTTCAAAGGATGAAACAACACCAAGTGTTGATGAAGAACTGAACAATGCTATCTGCTGTAGGGATTCAGTAAGTGAAACAGGCAATATTTCTCTGTCCAGGCCTGGATCTCCTGACATTCAAGATCAACAGTTTTCATATGGATGTGAGACTTCTATAATGGAAAATGATTCCTACGATAGTCCTGATGGGGAGGTTGCAAATTTGAAAGAAGGGACCGGCTCTTTTTCGACCGAACAATCAAAATATTCGCGCCGACGATTGAAATTTCGGAAAGAAGTTCAACTTGATTCATCTTTGAAGTGGCCTGATAGACGTCGATTTGCAGTTATTTCAGAAAGTGGGGCCGTGGTTAATAGATCTGAGTTAAGACACCACAATGATAATTTTGAGACTCCTTCTAGGCTTGTTAATGGATTGAATAGGCTGTCAAGGATTAATGGTCCAAAGTCCAATGGTCGAAATTGTGGCCTTAAGTTCAACGAGAACTTCCATTGTTCCCACAGCAGGATGAATGACAGATATGACTTCCATTCTTGCAGCTGTCACCAGAACATTGAATGCAGGGTAAAGGTTGAACCACATGTTTCATCATTAAGATCGGATCAAGAGAGCAAATCTGTTGGCAAGTCAGAAGCAGTGATGGATATGCCCAAGCAGTTCTATCGTGGTAACAAATATAGTCCAGTAAATTACATGCGTGAAGGTTGTGGAAGAATCAAAATCAAATCCAGCATGGGAAACAATTCTAAGAAAGTTTGGGAGCCCGTAGAATCACAAAAGAAGTACTCTAGAAGAAGCTCAGACTCTGATGTTACCATGAGCTCATCTACTAAGGTTGAAGCCGTGGTACCAGACAGCAAACTCTTCAAGTCATCTGGTGATATGTGTTCCAGTGAGGTTACAGGAGATTCCATTGAAACTGATCATGATGAGAATAACTTGAAGGAATCAAGGGACCGCAGCCTTGCAACAGTTGAAGACTGCCAGAGTGGATGCCATGTGGAAGCGAATGGTTGCTACTCGACAGAAACTTCTTATGAGGAAGTCAGTTCATGTCCTGCAAAAAACTCTGCATCGTCTGAGACTTCTGATCCCAGCATTGGAAGCTCTTTGAGTTCTGATAACTGCTCATCTTGCCTTAGTGAGGGAGATAGCAATACAGTTTCTTCAAACAATGGACATCCTGAATCGTCTTCCACTTCAGATTCAGAAGACACCAGTCCACAATCAGAAGGAAGAGACACTCCAACATGCAGTGGAAATGGTTTCTCCAATTCTCATGAACTGGTGCTGGACAACAAACCGAGTACAAATGGAGATGAGGTGTTTGGAAGCAAGAAACCTTTTGAGCTTCAACCAGATGGTCTAAGATTGAACATTTTGGGAAATCCACCGACAACAACTGTCCAAAATCCTGACAATGGAATACCTCCTGTTAGTGTGGGTTTGCAACGTCAAGTTGTGTTTCCACCTATGCATAACCATAATTTACAGTTTCCAGTTTTTCAAGCTCCTTCAACAATGGGCTACTACCATCATCAAACTCCAGTTTCTTGGCCGGCAGCTTCAGCCAATGGATTAATGCCCTTTCCCCAGCCTAACCACTATCTATATGCTGGTTCTCTTGGCTATGGTTTGAATGGAAACTCACGCTTTTGTATGCAATATGGTCCAGTGCAGCATTTGGCAACTCCGGTGTTCAATCCTGGTCCAGTTCCAGTTTATCAGCCAGTTGCCAAAGAATATGGCTTGAACTCAGAGGTACGAACAGAGACACGTATGATGCAGGAAACTTTAACTGAAGCTAGTAAGGAGAGGATGGTTCCAGCTAAATCACGTTCAACAGAAGCACCACCCAGTGGGGAAAGTGGGAAAGTCGATAATTCTGCCAAGTTGCCCAACGGTAATAGTGGATTTTCCTTGTTCCATTTTGGTGGTCCCGTCGCTCTTTCAACAGGATGTAAGTCGGATCCTGTGCCTTCAAAAAATGGAATCATTGGAGATTTTTCTTCGAAGGTCACAACAAATCAGATTGAAAATGATCGCAATAAAAAAGAGATTGCCATGGAAGAATACAACTTGTTTGCAGCAAGTAATGGCATAAGGTTTTCAATCTTCTAATATATTATTAAGAAGTTGTGAGGTAAGTGTTTGGGGCCCTACCTTCTTATTTCGTATTGGAAGTTTGATACCATGTAAGCCAGTTGACAATAATCTTCCGCCGAGAAATTCCAATTTTAGCTCTAGTTTTTTTCAGATGATTTGATATACAATTTGGCTGATTTTTTTTCCCTTTTTCTTTATTAATGTAGAGAGAGAGAGAGTTGGGAGAGTGGTATAATGTTTGAGGTTTTCTGTACGAGGTCAACTTTTTTTCTTTTCTTTTTTCTTTCTGATGAAGCATTTGTTGGTATGAGATTTTACAATTGTTGAAATCATTTGAATTTCTTTTTTGGCTCCTTTTACTTCTATAAACTCTGCTATTGACTTATGGCTATGTTGTTAACAATAATTGGTTGGATTGACATCTAAAGGCTGTGCATTGATTACTTCTCTTTACATGATCAAATTTGATTCGTACGCTATATGGAAGCCATTTGCCTACTAAAATACTTCCAGAACTTGTTTGTTGTAATCTGTCTTGTCGTCTGTAACCTCCCTCTGTGTGACTTTGATTTTCCATTGACAGAGGAAAGTTTTCCAATTTTCATCAAAACCCCATTATAATACCATCTACGAGACTAAGAGTTCATGTTTCATTTTTGGCTTTTCATCAACTTCTTAGCAAACAAACAGGATGTTGGACTTTAGAGCACATAAATAGCCACCTTACTCTATAAATCTAAACAAGTCTTGGTGGTTGTTTAGAGAATTTTTCATGCCTATTAAGCTAGAGGAAAAAAACTAGTAAACGATAAAGAAGAAGCTAATCTAGCCTGTCGTCTTGGCGCAAACCATAATAAACTGGCCACAACTTGGGCGGTTTTGCACGCTTGAGGACGGAATAGAAGGATACGTTGTTTGTGCTATGCTACGGATGAAGTTAATTTTTTTTATAAATATAAAATAAGATGTTCAGGTGACGCTAAAATCTTTAGAGAATTAAAAAATTTGAGATTCGGATCATTGATTTATTGATTTAACTGACTTAAATAAATTCAATTAATTTAATAATATAATTAAAAAAATACATTGATAATAAATAAAGCAAATAATAAATAATTGACAATAATTAAATATAGAAAATGAGCTTCCAATATTATATTCGAGACTAGAGGAAAGAAAAGCTCATTAAAGACTCATTGTCGATCTGTCACCCTACAACCAAAAAAAGCTTATCGAGATGGTTTCAACACCACTATGAAAGGTTGTGCGATGACATCAAAAAAGACTGCATGCATCGTCAAAGCAACAACCTAGAATACAAACCAAATATAATATCTTAAAGTGAACATCTCATTTTTTATTTAATCAATTAATTTAATTAATTTTTTTTTTTAAAATCTAAATTTAACAAAGAATGACAAATAAAAAGAGCTGAGATAACCCAAGTTGTTTCCAAAATCAGAGAAAAATCCTATACAAAGCAAAAATAAATAAATAACGGAACCCAATCTTCAATGACATAAATATGAAAGGATGAGACTGAAAAAACATGAGCTTAAAAAAAAAGAAGAAGCAAACTTGAGCAAATATTTTAAACTTGAGTTAATCTCCAAAACTAGTAATATGTGGAATCCTAAATTTAGACTCAATTAAGAAGCTTAATTCTCAATCAGTTTAATAACGAAGGATCAAATCGAAAAAAAAAAAATTAAAAAAATTACCAAAGTAAAAAAAAAAACAATAAAAAAATACGGATCAAATTTGATAAGAAAAAAAAACTAAAGGAGGATGAAATAAATAGAAAAACTTAATTTTAAAAACTATCTCAAATAAAAGAATAGCAATAAAAAAAATGAGAACCAAATCTAAGAAATGAAAAAATTGGAGGATTTGAAAAAAAATTCTAATTTTATAAATTATTTCAAATAAAACAAGTAATAATCAAAACAATACAGACCAAATATGAAGAAAAAATAAATTGAAAGACTGCTTTGAAAATTTAAAAAGTAAGACATGAAAATCGAGAAGGCAAGAGAAAGAAGAAAAGAGAAAGAATATACTATTGATGCCAAACCAGAGGTTCATTGGTCAACCGTGTTGTCTAAGGATGGAGGGGGTCACTAAGACGACTCAAACATTTCCCTAAAAGCTATTGTTTGACCGTTGGATGCCCCTTTACATGCCACCTGAACAATGGGGGCACACCCCACACACTGTAACGCGTAATATAAGAGCCAACTATTTTGTAAATAATATTTATATTTATTAAAATATCAATTTTTTATCCAGTCAACTTGATTATAATAAAAAAAAGACTAGGATGAAAACACGAAAAAGCTCTTGAACACTAGTTAATTTTTTTTTTTTTAACTTTTAAGGATAATTTAGTTATTTTATTGTACTTTAAAATATAAAAATAAAAAATACCCCTAGATTTTAGTTCAATAAATTCTACTTTTAAGAATAATTTATTTATTTTATTGTTTTGTAAAACCATGAAAAGATAATATTGTTTTTAATCAATGTAATAATGATCAATAAACCGTACAAAAAGAAAATATATTATTTTCAATGTCAAGTTTATTGATGAATGATAAATTTATCATTATACTATTTTAATCTACAGTACATCGAGTATAAAATGAAAGACTGAACATTATTAGTTTTTTTTTTTTTTTTGTAATAAAACGTTGCGGGAGAGTAGTATGAGTCTTTAGCTGAAGCTACAGGTCGTTCTTACCTATACTGTCGTTTTCCTTGTTAGATGACATGCCAGTTGGACACCATGTATTCATAGGTGGTACACTGTAGTAGTTAATTAGCAGTAACTAGATAACTGGGTAGTTTTTTTTAATATAAAAAAATTATTTAGATGGTGAAAAACTCTTTGATGGCATATTAAAAAATTTAGTCTAGTCTGCTGTTATCACTTTTTGTCTAGCTTTATCTTCAAATTAAAAGTATAATAATTGTCATAATATGATCTAGTCAACTTGACAGATTAAAAAATAATTTAAATTACTTATAAACACTTGTTTTGGCTTAAAATAAATCATGATGATAGCTTTTATTGAAAAAAAATATTAAGATTGTAACTTATTGGATCGATCTTAGTTTCGAGGCTTAATCCGCAAACCAATAACTCAGGTCATGTACTCCATTAAGTTTAGTAACATTGTTTCTAAATTATTTTTTTATTTGATTATATGATAACAAAAATAAATACTTGTAAAATCTAATATAATCCAATGTTGAGATGTTTGTTTGAAACCGTAATAACCCATAGAAAACAAAACAAAATAAAATATTATAAAACTCAATTCCAAATTAATCCAAGTTAAAACATTGAACCCACAACTCGGGTAATAACTTTGTTTTTTTTTTGAAAAAATATTTTTTTATTTAATTATATGATAACAAAAATAAACGCCTACAAAATCAAGAACCAACTCAATGTTAGGATGTTTGTTTAAATTGCGATAACCCTATAAAAAACAAACTAAAATAAATCATGAAGCCAAATTTCTAATCAATCCAGTTTAACATGTCAAACTTGTGATTCAGGTCTTGAACTCCATTGGGTTTAATAAATTTGTTTTCTAAAACTACTTTTTATGTAATTACACGAAAACAAAAATAAACGCTTTCAAAATTAAGCACCAACCAAATACGAGGACATTTGTTTGAAACCATGACAAACTTACCAAAAGAAAACCAAAACAAATTATAAAGCTCAATTCATATTTTAAATGTCAAATAATAAAATTGAAAAAATAGTCACTAGAAAAAAATCAACAAAAAACCAATATTTAATGATGAAATTGAAAAAAAAATCAGAGAAAAAAAACAAAAAAAAAACGAGTCGGGCTAGGCCTTCAAAAAAAGCCTAGGCATCTGGGTCTATACAACATATAACACGTCATCTACCACGATAAATGACACGTCACCTATTGCTCCAAATTCCTTCTTGGAAAATCAAGGGGTTGTTTTTTTACCTAAAAAATTATTTTTTAATCTATTTTCACCAGAAAAACATCTTTTAAAAGAAACCAATTTATAAAAAGAAATCCTCCAAAATGATCTAAAAACACAAAATCAAACCAGAGAAATAAGAACTCTTTCAACCTCTTATCGAAATTCTCCAAGAAGATGAAGGTTTTGAAAAACTCAATAGGACTTTCTTGTTGAATGGAACTCTTTAACAACAATTTTGGTCTTTTTATTTCTAGAAAGTGGCCAACATATAACTTTCTCTCTCCTTCGCTATTATCCGATAACTTTCATTTTCCTCTCTTAAACACATGATTGAAATATTAATAAAATAAAATTTTGAACCAAAATTAAAATTAAAAAACTAAAGGGATTGTAGAGGTAGAAAAAGGAAAATAGGCGGACTAAACATAACTTTTTTGTTCGAGTTTTAGATTATTCTTATTTTACACTTTGGTTTTTTTTTTTTGAGTTTTATCTTTCTCTAAAATGGTTTAATAGATGATCATTAATTTGGTTATAAAAGGTTGTAATTGAAAAACAAATTGAGAATAAAATTGAAAAAAAACTTGTAGTTAATGTAAATTGCTACATAAAATGCCTAATCATTATATTTTATAACTATAATATAATTAAAAATTGTTATTTCATTGATTTAGAAAAATACAACTAAAATGTAATTTTGAAAAAAAATTAGTTGCAAACTTTTAATGCCTCTGTCAATTTTTTTTAATTCATGTCAAATTGATGAGTAATTCATCTATAAAAAAGAAAGATAAACCTATGAGCAATTGTTTTGACTATAAGTTTTCCATTGAGATAACATTGCCACTGAACAACCCATGTGCTTTAATTATGCTTCATTATGTGAATTTTATAAAATTAATTCAAGATAGCTAGAAAAGGATAAAGATATGTTATCTTTACTCAAGAGCATGACATGAAAGTTTTCAAATTGGAAAAAAAAAGGTCTTCGATAACATCTTCCTTCATAGACAAAAAGGTGTTGGCTAGACTATGAGGGATTTTAAAGGTCTTAGCTAGCGGTAGAAATCAATTTTTAATCATGTTGGAAAAAAAGGAGTTAACAAAGGAATATAATAAAATTTTATCTTAAAAGAAAATTTATTAATATCATAACTCAAGATGCCAATGGATTACTTTTGGTGATAAAAATTCATCATATTTCCACACAAAACTATTATTAGGCGGTAAAAGAACAAGATTAAAGCTCTAAAAGATGTTAATAACCGATGTGTGTGGGATGAATGGACTCTCAAATGTTTGGCAATTAATTTTTATCATAAGCTATTCTATAACGAGAAAGATACAATTCAGGTATTCATATTAAAAAGAGCTTTCCCAGCTATTGATCAAGAAAGCATGAATCAACTTCTTGCATCAATGATAGATGAAGAAGTGAAAAAAACGTTGTTTTATATGAAATTGTTTAACACCCCCGGTTCGAATGGGTACCAATCTTATTTTTATCAGTCTCAATGGAACATAATGGGTTTTACAGTTTGCAAGTTTATCAAGGAAATGGTCGAAGACAAAACTGGAGTGGTTGGGATCAATCATTCTTATTTTGTTTTGATCTTAAAGATGTATAAACCAAAGTATTTACACCAGTTCTGGCCAATTGGTTGGTGTAATGTTAATTTCAAGATTTTGACTAAGCTCCTAGTGAATCATATTAAATCTTTAATGCAAAAAATAGTCAATAAATATTAGAGTAGTTTTGTCCTGGGTTGTCAGATTAGAGATAACATAGTTGTGGCTCACGAGGTTTTTCATTCTATGCGAAATATGAAAGGGAGAAAAGGCATTATGGTTATTAAAGTAGATTTGGAGAAAGCTTGTGATAGACTAAGGTGGGATTTCATTGGACACATACTAATGGATGTGGGTTTCCCAATTCAGTTAGTGAATCTAATGATGCATTATATTGAGACAACTAATTTAAGTGTTTTGTGGAATGATAATCCCTCTTCTAGTTTCACATCTTCGAGAGGTATTCATCAATGTGATATCATCTCTCTATATATTTTTGTTTTGTGTCTACAAAGGTTATCCCGACTCAATTGTCACATGGTTGAGTTAGGTGTATGAAGTCCTTTTAAGGTAAACAAGAAGGGACTTAAGCGGTCTCATTTATGCTTTACGGATAATATGCTATTTTTTGTTGAAGCTAATTAGAACCAAATGAAGCAAGTTATACACTGCTTGAATTTGTTTTACGATGCTTTGGGATAGAAGGTGAATGGTGACAAAACAAAGATATTTTATCTAAAAATATTTCTCACATAGTGGCAAAAACATTAACATAATTTTTGTGTTTTTTATTACTGAGGAACTTGGAAAGGATTTGGTGGTACCTTTATTGCATAAGAGGATTACCAAGCACATATATAGCTACTTATTTGAGAATATGCATTAGAAGTTGGCTAGCTAGAAAGCTAATAATTTATCATTGGCGGGAAGAATTACACTTTGTAAATTAGTCCTTCCAATGATTCCTTTATATCCAACGCAATCCTTCCTTATTCCAAAATCAATATGTATGGAGATTGAGAAAATATACCGAAGGTTTATATGGGTGGATAATAAAGGAGATAATAAAGTTCACCTTATTAATTAATATGTGATATATCAACCTAAATTGAAGGGAGGTCTAGGCTTTAGAAAAATACATTCGATGAATAAGACCTTTATTATGAAGTTAGGGTGGGGGCATTACACATAATAACACTAGTCTTTAGGTTGAGTGTTTTACAAGGAAAATATATCAAGTCGAATGTTTGCATTCTTAATATTCAAGCTAAAGGTAGAGACTCTCTATTGATGTCGTGGAAAATAATATGTAAAGTTTAGCCTTAAGTTATTGATGTCGTGGATTGGTCTATTGGTAATGGAGCAGATATTTGGTTTTGGAAGGATAAATGGTTGGAAGGATTTGGGCCATTAATCAATCATGTTTTGCAAGAGATACCGAAAGAGATATTAAACACAACTGTTGTTGAGATGGTTTCCATTACTAATTAATGGAGGTGGGAAGAGTTTGCTCATTTAATTCCAATGCAGGTGGTAATGGTTATGGTTAGCTATCCCCCTTCAACTAATATAATGGAAAGTGATTCAGCTTTTGGCGCAATTCTTCTAATGATATATTTTCTATTCGGTTTGCTTATGTTGTCCAGGTGGAGACATTGAACAAAAAACGCTACATAAAGCCAATTTAAAAACTAATTTGGAAATGGAATAGGCTACAACATATTAAGATATTTATATGGACTGTTGCACATAATAGCCTATTAATGAATGAGAATTGAGTATGTAGAAACCTGACTGAAGATCCTAATTTTCATCATTGTCAATTGAAAATGGACAATGTAATTTATGTATTGAGAGATTGTTATTTTGCTCATATGGTATGAAAGATGCTAGTCAAGTGCAATGATAGGTTAAAGTTCTTCAATGTATATTTAAACCAGTCGTTAATAAATAATATGTCATCTGGTGAATACAGCAAAGAAGTTCTATGGGCAATATTGTCCGGGATTACTATATGATATATATGAAAATGGAGGAACTTGAGAATTTTAACAAGGAAGCTATATTTCATTCTAACCTATTAAATGCTATCAAGTGTTTTGTGGTAAATATCAAGGATACTACTCAGACTATAGTTGGTCATCTAAATAAAAGTAAACAAGTTTATATGGTTGGCTAGAAATATTCTTAGTTGGAGCCGACAAGATTAAATAGGGATGGTTGTAGCAAAAGTGACCCGAGTAATGTCAGAGCAGGAGAACTTTTTCAGGATATTTTTAGAACTTGGATTGCTGGTTTTGTTATCAACATCGAAATTTGTTCATCGATCAAAGTTAAACTATGAGTGACAATTATTAGGTTAGAACTTGCGTGGGTGCTGAGTAATAGTAAGTTGATTTTGGAGTCAAATTCTGTTCTTTGTTATAGATTTTATCACAAAAAAAAACTATGAAAATATATGCAAACCATATGTTAATAGCAAGGGCCAAAAAATTGTTGGCAAGATAGTGAGAGGTTAAAATACAACAAGTATTTTAGGAAGTCAATTTGGTAGCTAATTTTAGGTTGTTTGAAAGTTATTTAGATATGAATCACTGAATTATTAATGATTCTTTATTGATTTGTATTTGATTTTGTATTACAACTTGATTGAGTCTATTTTTTCTCGTTTAATTTAAGTTTTTTAGGATTGTAAGCACTAATTTTTTTTTAAAACAAATTGTGCTTCATTTAAGCATGAATTGAAGCACACTAATTACCTAGATTTGTGCAAAAGTATTCATTAGAAATGTCATTTAATATGGTGTATTCACAAAAATATCCTTAAAGATTTTTCTCATGGTATTTAGAAAAAGATAAGTTAAAATTATAAATAAAATAGATTATATTAAAACGAGTTTAATAAAAAATTTAGATCATTAATTGTTTAGTTTAATGACACTCTGTTAAAGAAGAAAGAAGGGAGAATTGAGTTTAGTTTTTTATTCAAAATCTTTAAAAAACCAGTTAGAATTTGTAGTTATTCTAAAACTATACGGCAACTTTTTTTTTTTTATTATTCTTACCCCTCTCACACATAACTATCTCAATGTCCACATGCAACATATGAAAATTTTATTTATTTATTTATATTTATAATCAATGTGAGATATTTAATAATTATTTATTTAATTATATGTATAGTAACTTTATTTTTCATGTTACATAACCAGCTCAAAATATTTTTTCATACTATATTTAAATGTGTTTTGTTAAAAAAAATAATATTCATAAATTGGAGGTGAATTCCAGATAAAATAATGGGGGGGAGGGTAATTCAGGAATAGTTGACTAGACTCCTGAGCAGAAGACTATAGTTGGAGGTGGCTGTTTCTGAAATAAAGAAGGATTTGTAGGGTGTGTTTGGTTTAGCTTTTGTGGTTGAGTTTGAGGTTGGGTACAACCCATTTATGCACAAAACTCAACCACAAAAGCTACTTTTTATTGCTTTTCTTAGCTTTTTTGTGGGTCCCACACACAAAACTCCACCTCCACCTCAAAAACAAACACCCTCGTAGTTGGAAATTACCACCCAAAAATCCCCCACTTAACAGGACACCAAACACCCCCTTAAGTCAAAATCACACACAACACGAATCGAACTCCTCCATCCATCAAGAACAGGCCATCTCTCTGACTCTCGAGAATCTCAATGGCTACCCCGCAGTTCTTCCTCTCCTCATCGAAATACTCAGACAGCCTAACAGTTGTCGGAATCTCAATCTGCACTGCAATTATCTGCGAAACCATTTCATGGATCCTTATTTACCGAACAAACTCTTACAAATCTCTCAAATCCTCCATCGACAAAGCCTCTAAAAAACTCGAAACCATGAAAACCGATACCGCTAAAATCACCACCAAGAAATCCAAAACCAAGAAAATCGACCGTGTCGAATCTTCTTTGAAAGAATCAAGCCGTGACTTGTCCCTTTTCAAATTCAAATCTGGGGCTGTCGTTGCTTTAGTTTTGATCGTTGTTTTTGGGCTTTTGAATTCGCTCTTTGAAGGTAAAGCTGTTGCCAAATTGCCCTTTCAGCCTATCACTCTTGTTATGAAGATGAGTCATAGAGGGTTACCTGGGACTGATTCCACCGACTGCTCCATGGCTTTCTTGTATTTCTTGTGTTCCATTAGTATTCGTACTAATTTGCAGAAGTTTCTTGGGTTTTCTCCGCCTCGTGGTTCTGCTCCTGGTGCTGGTTTTCTCCCCCTTCCTGATCCCAAGACCAATTGATTCATCCATCTTCGGGTTTGTTTTTTTTAATTTGATGGATTTTTAGTTTTTTTTTTCGATTTAGATTATGAATTCTACGATTCTCTTCGAATGAGAAATTATTATTGTTGTTGTTGGATAATAATTTGATAATGGGTTCTTAGAACTTGACTGAAATTATGATCTATCGCCGTTTAATTATGGTTGGATTGAAGTCAACCGTTGATTATTAGTCTAATAAATTAGATTTATCTGCTCAGTTATCTTGATTATGTGATGTTTTTATTGTTGATGGAAATTGTTTAATTATCATGATTTATGTTTTTATTTTATTTTATGAACTAGAAGATTTTCAATTGTTTTGATTGCGTTGTATGTTACAGTGAGATTGTAATTTGTATAGCTAAATTTTGTTTAATAATTAGAATCTTAATTCATTTAACAAATTAACATACAAAGTTACCCCCTTGCGATGATTTATTTTTGCTTGCCATAAATGTAGTGCCTTTTAGGCTTTTATTTATTATCTGATAAAAGTATGTTAGTCATGCAAATATTTAAGATCATTTATGTAGAGCTTGGATGTGCCGTTTATATATTTCTCCGTTTATCAAGCAAAGAGTTGTTGAAAGCTTAGACTACTAATGGAAACCAAGAATTTTAGGTGCTTATTGTTGTTCTTGGTTTAACATTCTGAATTGAACAGCTATATGTAGTGATTAAGATTCAAGGACAGATCTTCAATGGTAAAATTAATGCGGATTATTGATTACTTGAAAGTTAAAATTTAGTGGTTTAGAAGAAGCCTAGCTTTACCTTTAGTTTTTCTGTGATTTAACTGGTAGGATGAGGTTCAAATCTGAAGTTGATTTTACTGATTTATGAAAGTTGTGCATCCCTATTTATTTTTCATTATAGATTACCCTTTCTTGGTTTCCAAGATCAGAAAGATTGTTTTGTGGCTTAAAATGCATCTTTGGTATCTGTATGATGTGGTTTGAAGGTGTGTTTGGTAATGCGTGCAACCTGCTTTTCGCTTGAAAAAACAAATTTTTAGGTGTTTTTCAATGATTTTGATGTGCTGATGTAAAAAATAAAGAAATTATTTTGATGCTTTTTCAATTGAAAAACACTATGTACCGCATTACCAAATACACATCAAGTTAGATAGCATGGGGATGAAACTTGTTAAGGGACATTGAGGGGAGTCCAGTGGAGGAATAAAAGTGTCCTTTTAAGCCATTCTATCTTTAAATGTGTTCTTAAACATATCCATTCTAATTCAAATGATGTTTCAAACATTTTCACTGCTCTGAATTTACAGATTCCATGCTGTATAGGAGGTGCATCTTTATAAGTTTTCGTGCAAATTTGCAATTGAACTAACGAGTTGGTGTGGTTCCCTTGTGGTTCTGGATGCTTAAAGTCCATATTTTGTAAAACTTCTCCCACGCCTTTTAATCTTTATTGGAAAATGATTTCGCATAGCCGGGAGAAAGTTTATGCAAGGCTTTGCTCCAGGATTTTCTGGTTAGTAGTTGGCATTGTGCATGACATTCAGATACTTCTGTTCCGATCAACTCTATTACCACAGGACTTTCCACTTTTGAAGATTACTGATTACTATATAGTCTTCTGAAGGCAGGACAGAAGCATTTCGTAATGGCTGAACAGACACAGTCCAATGCACGAAGTGATTGAGAATCAGAACTGCATCTTGTATGTTTGGTATTTTGGTGTAGGGTGTTTTTCAATTGAATATGTTTAGTATTTTGGTGTAGGATGCTTTTCAATTGAAAATTCACCAAGGTTTGTGAGGGCAAAAAGGTTTGTGTGTAGCATTGACTCGAGGACCATAGCCCCTAAAGCCGCTAGGTGGCTGACCAGCCAAGGATCTGGGTTGTTGGGTCATGGATTAACCCCTTAAGCATATGCTGGTCTTAGTGGGTTGATAATTGTTTTTAGGATAGGTTCCAAGTGATTTTGTTTTTTTTTTTTTCAAAGTCAACATTTAACTGGAATAGATATTGATTAGATTAATTGAATATAATCGGATTAATTCTTTATTTTGTTGAACTTGAAATTTGTCTAGTGCTTCATCCAAGGCTATAAGGTTTATAACCAGGTGACTGTAGTAATAATTGTTTTTTTAATTGTTTTTTATTTTTAAAAATATTAAAATAATATATTTTTTTTAAAAAAAGAAGTTAATTTTGATATTAGAATATCAAAACAAGCTAAAAACACTAAAAAAAAAATCAAATTAAATAAAAAAAATTAAATTTTAATGAAAAACAGGAATACTGGACCATTTATCTTGTTCCTACATATAACGATTGCTATGAACAATAATTCATAGAAAGTTCAAAATTATAGATTCACATCAATAAATTCTCTGGAAAGCCTAAACAAATCATGTCGGTTGAGAGTGTTTGAAATGAAGAATGACTTTCTTTTTTTCCCTTCCTAATCATAAACAAAATATATATCTCTTGCCAGTTTTTTTTTAGCTTGAAAAGTTTGTCTTCAATAAACTTTTACTAAAATCACACTCACACACTGAAAAACAGAAACAAAAAAAGGAAAAGCATGGAAAGCAAAATGATAAAGAGGCATGTTAAAAAATAAAAAAGTTAGGACGAAACCAAATCAAGTGACGAGATTGATCGTGAAGTGATCTTGGATAATCTAAATTTCTTAACAGGGATCAAGATTGGCCAGTGAGACGATGGGAGATAAACTTTATCGTCGAGAGGGAAATAATTTGGATCACCAACTAAGGCCTTTAAATGACTAGCTAAGACCTTTAAATGACCGCTCATGAAACATATGACAAAAGTAGAGTGTTGGAGTATTTCTAATCTTTCGAGTTTAAGAAATCCTTTTCTTTTATAGCTCAAAGTCAAAGGAAGGATCTCAACCAATACAGAGAATTCTTTAAAAGTGGATCATGGTTTTTTTATTTATTTAGAAACTCTATTCATTATTATGACGATGGGTGGCAGCCCCTCAAATGATTTTAAGTGATTGAGAATATTTGCCTGTTGATACAAAGATTTGTATGAATGTAGTAATACTCCCTCCGAGGGGCAACCTGGAGAGAACTGGTATAAAATTCTGATGTCCGTCTCATGTTCCCTTTCTCTTTTAAATCATCTTATTTGTTGTGCGCTTGCGTTCTTTTGACTCTAATTCTCAAATTGTTCTTCACAGGGTCACTTAGTTTTAATCTTTTTTAACAGTTCAATTACACACACACAAACCTTTGCTTGATATAGCATTCACAATTGGATCCACCTGAACCAACCACAGTTATTAGTTCATACAAATATTAACAGAATATTAAAAGGAGAGGCTCAAATTTAGATCAACGTATTTCAAGTACCATTAAAAACATCATTTCAAATACACAAACACTCCTAACTTGGAATGAGCTATGCACAACACAATTCTCTACACACTAGACTCTCAAGCCGACTACTTGAAGACTGTTCTGTGACTCACTCAACAGCCTTAAATCGTCACTCTTTGTTAAAATTCAGATTCCAAAACCGTCCATTTCAGATTCCAACAACAGTTGTCTCGGAGCCATCCATTTCAGCTGCTTGGTCCATTTCAGCTCCTTGGGATTTCTTCAGCTTTGCAACAAGAACCCACATGTTGGCAAGTTCATTTTCCAGATAGGATTCTCTTTGTTTGGATTCCTCGACTTTCCTTTGAAGTTCAGCCTCTCTTTGATCCTTCTCGGTAAGGGCAGCTTCGTATTGAAGTTCTCTTTCTCGACTCACGGCGAACTCTCTCTTGAGTTCCGAGGCTGCCCCAACTTGGTCTTGGCGTTTCATGTGATTGTCTCTTCGGCCATTGCGGACAGTACTGCCAGTTCTCCGCTGAGTGGGCGAGTTCTTCAATGCTGTCAACTCAGCAGTTAATCTCTCATTATGATTCATGAGCTTGGCAACTTCTTCTGATAATGCCTTGAGCTCAACAGCAGCAGCCGAGGCTAGCCCTTTGGCATATGAACTCTCCTCAGCCAATTTTTGGTTCTGAGTTTCTAACTGCTCTTTTGATTCTGTTAGTGCAGCAGCTTTTTGCTTCAGTTCTTCTATCTCAGTGGTCTGATCAAGGAAAAGCAATGATTCAACTCCTTGTACTAGTATGAGAAATGAAACTTCAAAGGCATCAAATAATGGAAATTATGCTGTGAAATTTGCCACTAATAAAAACAAAGTATGAAGAGATACAAAAAGCCAGGCATAGAATTTTCCAACTATATGTCTGCAATTTGCCAAAAGCTTATTTTTCTGGACAATCCACCATAAGTACAAATGGCAGAAGAATACATTTCTTCATGCAAATAATTTCTTTAGCTTCAATAGAACAACAAACCTCGCTTTCATCTGCTAGGCTACATGCTATGCTCGATACATAGTTTCCTAGAGACGGTGATCCTCAAGGTCTACAAGGTTCTATTTTGGTTTCGTAAGACATGAGAAACTTGTTGACATTTCAATGGTATTATCAGAAAATTTAGCACCGGAATTTAGAACACAATTTTCCTTAATTTCTTTCTAGGTGGGGAAGCACGATAAAAGGAAATAATGCTTTAGCAATCAAAATAACACTTGATTGGGGTGCCAAAAGGTTTAAATACAAACCTGTGCTTGTAGAAGCAAATCTTCATTTCTATCTTTTGATGCTGCAGTTTCCCTGTCCCCATGATGCTGTGCATGAAAACTTTTTAGTTCGGAAATTCGTTGAGAGTAACTTGCTAGAGGGCTAAGCTTTTTCGACTCCAGTGCATCTGAGAGCTGCTGCTTCAAAGAGACTACTGTTTCCTGCAATCCTTCACATTCACAGATCTGGAGACGCAATATCAAGTTACAGCCGGCCATAAACTGATAACACAACTTGCAAGACAGTGAAAGCTATATATCTATATAATTGTCAACTTTTTGACCTTTTCATTGAGCTGCTCTTGAATTATACGATTATCTGCTGCTTTAACCTGAAATGGTAAACAGCAACACAACAATCATCAGACCAGATTAATAAAATCAGATGCCCAAAAGAAGACCACAAGTATGGATAATTGACAAAAAATAAAATAAAATAAAAAAATAGTACCATTATTAAATAAGCTCACACAACTTAGGAACAGTTTTCATAATGTGACCCATGACTATAATGTGTACTGTTTTCATTGATGACTCCAATTTGTTATGCAAATGAACTTAAGATGGAGGATGAAAAGTTTTCCAATTAGTCTTAACAAACAAGCTCAAATGATTTTGTCAATTGGTTATCAAACATGTTTTTATATGCAGTGCCGAGCTAATACAATTTTTCTCAGGTCAAACTGTATAGGTAGATCACCTCAAGTTCAAATGACTTCTCATTCAACTGCGCTGTCAGTTCAGCAATCGTCTGCAAGCACACAAGGACAAAAAGCTTAAAGGTGGACTTGCAGCCATACATGAGGAGTTTGTGCTACCATAAAGGAACTAAACTTACTTGTGATGCTTCCAAGTTATCCATATTGTTGTGAGAGGCCATGATGGAATCAGCAATTTGCTTTTCCAACAAAGCTATTTGTGCATTCTTCACCTTGATTTCATCACTCAACTTCTTCATCTCCAACTTGAATGCAAAAGTACGACAAAGTGAAATTTCTCAGTTCGTCAAGAGCAAATAATAATGAAAGGAGGAATAGAAACAGCAAAATACCTGAATCTGTTCCTTCTGGGGATTCCTTGAAGCCTCCTCAGATAATCGCTTCAAAGCACTTGAATGGAGTGCCACCTCTCCAGATAAAATTTTCTGCTGCTCCCTTAGAAGATCAATCTGATCACTTGTTTGTATGCTAGTCTAAAATAAGGAAAGCATGAAAATTAAGCATGCAGACCACCATAAAGCATCCCCAACCAGAAAGATAACACAAGTAAATGAAAGGACCATTAGCATACCGAAGGAGTTTCTTGCCCAAGGAAATTGTCCTCAGGAACCTCTCTATCCTGCCTGACCTCAGATAGAAGATCAGCTGATGGAGAGCTTTCTGTAAGTAAAGGATTTGAAAGTCTGGATTCTGTATGATAATTGCAATTTTCTGCTTGATGTGTTGAAGGTGCACCATTAGATTTAATTCCACTTGATTTGTCACTGGTGCTCATTCCCAACCCACTATCTCGTTTCTAATCAAGGGCGATAAATATTTTTGAGATAAAAGAAAATTGAATTCAAATGTACTAGAGCTGAATTTTACAAAAGGAGAGCACTTCCAATCAATTAAGGATCACTTATTATAATGACAAGTTTAACTAGTTCTACAAGAGAACCAGTTAAACTCAAGTAAAACATGCATAAAAATCTTTTAGCTATGCATACCCTTAGCTTTAACCAGTTCAGCAACCCATGCTTTCGAGTTTTCTTCTCTTTCAGTGTCTCATCTACACTTTCAGTATTCCCTTCTAGAGAAACATACGAGTCAATGTTTTCGTCATCCAATATCAAGTCCCGCCTCTTGTACGGTAGGTATGCAAGCTGCAAATTACACATAAACAACCACAATCGGATAAAAGCAAGTGCAAAAAATGGGGGTAAAACCCTGGTATACAGAGGCTCACTCTACCCCTTAAGAGTTCCAGACTAGGAAATAGTAGAAATAAAAGCCATAATCCAACATTTTATACAAGAATTAAGTCATAATCCAAAAGAAAAATAGATTGAAATACAAATGAAATGAAACAAATTCGCTCTTCGTACCTCTTCTTCGCCAAAGGAATGTCTCCTCCTTGGACCTGGGCGGTGAGAGATCCTTGATGGATGTGAAGCTTTTGTGGACACCAAAATTAACTTTGTCAACCGCTGTATTCTGCTCAATAGAGCTGCTTTAGCTTCCTCTTCTTGTTCCAATCTTGATTGCAGTTTCACTTGACCATCTTCTAGCTTTATATTTAAAATCCAATCAAGGAAATTGTATCATAATGCTAGTTAAATAGACTAAATGTATCAGACCATTATGCATCAACTATTTCATGCCCAACATTGGGAAACAAGATGAAAAAGTAAGGAGAAAAACAAAAACAACAAATGATAATGATAATGTTGCACTGAGAAAAGGACCTCAATAAACTAACATTCATATCAAACATGACATAAATTAAATCTTCCAGTTATCTTTTGAAAATCTTATAAAATTAAGAAAGAACGTTCATGTGATGGTAGAACTCTCTATGAAGTACCTTCTGCTTGAGGAGGACAATGTCATCTTCTACCATGTCATTCAATTGAGGAACTGTCACAATACCCCTTTTCAATTGTTCCAACTCTTCCTTTAAACAGCGTATCTCATTTTGGTACTTCTTGATAAGCGATTTCTCATCAATAATCTGTGAATTATTAAACATTATTTCAAATGCTGGCAAACGAGATTGTTTGAATGAATGCATACAATCTAGGGAAAACTACCTTGTTCTGTGCTGCTTGAATTTCAATGTGCTTTGCACGGTGGGCAAATTTTAAAGTATTGTGTGTCTCTTCCAAGTTACTTGATGAGGGAGTGACAGTGCAAATGAGCTGTATATTCAGACAGGAATGAAAAATGGGTCTCTTAAATGCAAGCAACAACTGTTCTGAAGGACAATGGTGTGAGTACCACACATTATAAAAAAGGACAAGTGCTTTCTTTTACCAAAATTTATCAAGCACTTACTGATACACGCCCATGACCACTTAATGAAGACTGAAGAAGCCTTGTCAATTTCGAGTCCCTGTATGGAATATGAGTGGCTCTCCCATCTGTCAACTTCGATATAACCTATGCAAGTCACAAATTACACATTCCAAAGTAAGTTTATCCATACAATTTAATCGTTTATGATTGAAAATTATTTGGGACTACCAAATGAAGCATATAGCACCTTTTCATGAGGAATTATAATGGCATAAAAGTCATAGTTCATTTAATTCTAAATAACGGGCACCAAATTGATGGTTTCCATTAAGCACAATATCTTGCCAACACGATGGGGCAGCTGATAGTGAAAACCCGATATTCTAAAATTAGAACATATTTACGTACAATCAAGGTGTGCATGTACATGTACATGTGGGAAGGACAGAGAGAGGAAAAGAAGGATAGAGTGCATTCAGATCTTGGCACATTTAAAGAGCATAAATATCAAATTATGACATCAAATCTCTAAAAGCACATGGACCTAGAAGCATGAAAAGATAGCTAAAACAAATCAATCAATCTTGAGGTAACCCAGTCATACTGGTTTCTCCTTTTCTATCATGTTCCTGGCTCAGGATAGTTTTAAGATTATCTATCATGTAGAATGTGGTCAGCTATTGTTGCACAGATGAATAATAAAGGTCTAAGAGGCCTCACTGTTCCAAGTGTCAGCAAACTTTTATTAATATAGGATCCTTCTTTCCGTCTCAAACCAGTAGTTTCAGCCTTCGAGCTTTCAGAACCTGCCAGATCGATGAGGTTCTGCAGGTATAAGTACAATATTGAAAAGTTAAAAAGAATTTATTGACATCAAACATAGCAAGCAAAATCACTAATCATAGTAAATGAAGGGGAAGAAAGAGCTGTTGTAATTCAAGAAACAGGAAAAAATTCAGTGAAAAACTTAAAAAGGCAACCAACAAGTCTTTTGACATCAATTCTAGATATACGCCTTAGAAATTACCAGCTGGGACAAATTTACAGCCTCTCCTTTGCTATTTTCACCATACAGGCTACTCTCTATTATCTGCATTTAGAATAGTTGGAAACAGTTAATGGAAAAGGATAAAACCCAATGAGATGGATATATAAATGACCAAATCATCGCTAGTTGATTAAATGTATTATTCCAAAACAGGGTTGAAAATGATTTCTTGCAATACTTAAAGTTGTGACAAGATTGAAAGAAGAGTAGCATTCAACTATACCCCATAAGGCATCTTCCGTTTTGGAAGGTAATGCCAAATATGGAATGAATAATCATGACCTTAAAACATACTCTTAAGGCTGAAACATTCATGCATAAAAAAAAGTCATGAATCAGGTTGTGGACCTTGATAGGAAAGAACCAAATTACATTTTGATGATGACATGTTACAAATAATGAAATTTAAGCAGACAAGGAATGCATGAATTATTAAATTAGAAATCTTTATCTCTTCCTTCCCCAAGCTCAGTTATAGAAGGGGAAGGTACCAGCAACAACAGGTTTCAATATAGGGCAGCTCAAAGTATATGGAGATTTATAAGAAAGAATTGTTAACATTGCTTCAGGAGTGCCTTTGAGAAATCTCGAAGAAGATACAGATTTTATTTTTAATTTTTCATATTTTTCATTGATTTTTTATCTGCACTCAAAGGCATAATTCAGTAACTGCCAGAAAGACTGGATATTGACCACCGAGAGGGCAGTTGGTGAAAAGATGTGGATAAGTGAATCTTCAAATATTTCAGGAAAATGGATAAGTTTAGCACGCAGGTTGATGAATATGCATGTGCAAGTTGGTTAGATGTATGCTAGAACTATAAAAGCCACTTGCAAATGCAATGTAATATAAGAAACTTGGAAAGCTTAGAATTATCTTAAAGGAAGAGCATATGAAATGCAACAATCAACTAGAGCTGCATGAAGATAGTGGAATACCAGTGTAAATATTGTATGGCTCCTGCTGCTGAGTAAATTAAAGTTTGTAGACCCAACATGCCTGTGCTCTGTGTCAAAAGAAAAATCCCAATAAGAAACTGCGAAAAGAATTGTGATGTCATGGAAATAGACATTGCAGTTTTGCTAAACATAAAGGGAGGGAGGGAGGGAGGGAGGGAATCAAATAGCATCTGCGGTAAGACAAACAAGTTCACCAATTTGTAACCTTTTCTACTGGTCAACTTTCAACAAAATTACCTACTGCATTAACCTTCACAGTTCTACCAGTATAAGTAATGCATGTCAATTTTTGAAGGATACAATATAGAATTTTCCATAGATGTCGGCTCATTACTTGCATAAATGATTCAATTTAAAGGGTTATACGCCAATTAGATTCTAATTTATATAGTTTTTTTTCCTCCAAAAACTTCAGATTTTGGGTTAAATTAGTTTTGGTAACACAATTATTTTGTTGTTGGAATCATCATGCGCTTACTGCATATGATGTGACTTGAGAGTTACCTTCTCCAGCTGCTATAAGGGAGAGGACATGAGCAGGGGATAATACAACTTCTTCTTTTATTCCCTCGACAAAGGTTCCCTACAGGCAAGAATCAAAATAAATTAAAAGATGCTCTTTCCAACAACTAAAACTGACATTTATGAGTAATTAGCTGGCCATATCCATTAATAATCAACTGCTCCATGCAAGCACAGATAGAGTTGCCTCTGATGATGCAAAGACAAAGTACTCCATATAACACCAGATGCTTCAAAATCCCATTCCTTAACCAAGAGTGTGAACTGATATAAGTAATGAAACAGCAAACTGAAAACCCACAGTAGCAAAAGTGTAAGAGACACCCAGCAACAGCCCATTCCACCTAAGGAAACAAGCAGGCTAGCAGCTTGCACCATAAGATGCATGCATATTCCAAGACCTTGCACAATTTATTGTATGATAGAGGGAGCTCCCAGTCACAGGTGAATTATCACTTGATGTTGTGCCTCGGTAGTAGAGAGGTGGGTCTTGCCATCATTTTCATTATTAAATAAATACTGCCCTCACAACTTTTTCTTCATTGACATCAGCTCGATATTGATTTAATGTGGCAAACCATCATCACGAGAACCTAGATTCATCTGAGGCCCTCTTTGAACTGCTGTTCATAAATTTCGCAGGACATGGTGCCCACCTCTACATTGATATGGTCTCATAATTTATAGGTAACAGTTGAGGGAATGGTGTCACCATATGGAGCCTTTTGTGCAATCATTAAATGTTCGAATATAGGCCAAAACTTGTTCCACTTAACTTAATGTCATCCAGACTAGAAAATGAAGCATTAAAAGCTGAAATACCATGCCAACTATAGCAACGATGTCAATGGCATTTGTGCAGACTACTTGACTACATGATTGTCAAGTCATAGAAGTGCCCCAAAAGTAAGGTTATGTTGTTGTATAAACTATAGAAGGATATGAGAAGACTAAGATGCCCAAACTTTGGGAAAACTACATATACTGGATGGTTGTTGGCCCTCTTTGCTTGGCTTTCAGGCTTGTTGATTGTTAAGCATTTATTGATATATTTATATTTTTAATGTGCGAAAAACTCAAAGTTGTTAAACAAATACTCTAGCAGTTGCAGTCGGGCAAGCAACTGCAAATAGTTAATTGTATTCTGGTATTAAAACAACTGTAAAAGTTGTTGCCATGAGCATGATAGTATCAGTATGGAAGGTAGCATAGAAAAACATAATATGGAGTTGGTAAGCAAGTACCTGAGCATCTTCTCTTATTCTTAAATTTTGTCCTGCTGGATTCAACAAGTCATTAACAACCTGAAATGAAGAACACCAAATAATAGAGAAGTTTTAAACGGAGCATCAGTAGAGCTAGCTCATATCCAACAATAAAAGGTAAGAATAAGGCAGATTTATCGCAGTATTATAAAGACAGTAGCTAGAGAGAATGGGAAGCGGCTGACCTCATTATAGATCTCCAAGTATGAAACACGGAGAAGGAATTCTCGGTTTGGAGTCTAGAGCAAAGAGAAATGTTAAATTGCTTGCATTCAAACTAGGATCAAATAGAGTCATATAGGGAGGTCAAATTCATTGTAAAGTACCTCTTGAATGATACCAAAAGCATCCTTCACTGCTAATGGTATAATTCCAGGCGACCTTTGATCCCCCTGCCATTGTTATATGGATCAATGTAAGCATTGTGTTTTACAATTAGTAAGCAGGCCATGAATAATCCACCTCAATTGCACAGACAACAACCAAAAACATACAGGCCAAGGAAAATATGGCATTTTCATTTTATATTACATGAGTTGTAAGCAAGGAATGATTTATAGTTTGTTCTTTTTTTCCTTACAGAAATCCAAGAATGACACTACGAGATTTAAGGCATGGAAATATGCACCCTTGAATTCATACATGCATACATGTGTGTGTGTAGATATTAGGAATATATGACATTTCTATTTAATTTTGCATGCATCTTGTATGCATCGTAAGAGTAAAACAAAAAAGTATCTCAGGTAGTAAAATCTCACATGCATGGTATGGGTTTTCCCACTGCTTGTCACTCCATAAGCAAAAATGGTGCCTGTAAGAGCATGCAAAAACAAAGGTAAAATATTGTAAACATAAAAGGAATGAAGAAATCGAAGTTCCTTAGCAGAGGGATATCTATTTTGTTTACCATTGATCCCTTCCATAGCACCATTGACAACATGCTGAGCAGCAACATCATATACATGGCGTGTTGTAGTTGTAGGACCGAATACCCGATCTAAAAGCATGGGAAAGTAAATAGACAAAAATAAAATGAATATGTGTTATATAAAAAAGGTTCATTTGACTATTATCCCGAAAGGGGAAAAAATGAAGAGACTAATTGCTTATTAACTAATCCTGGGTAACAAAAATCCCTACATTTTTTGCTTTCTGATTTTGGTAATGTTTCTGGCATGAGATTTGAGAGGAATAGAATCCTCCTAGAAACTCAAAAGAAGTATATAACCATATAGTCTGAACAACAATGTCCTTATTGTACCAATAAAGCCTTCGATAGATCAGTTATCAAAATTGAAACACAAAGCTAGTCCATCTACAATGTGTTCTCACATTCACCACCATGATGCAACAACTACGGAAATATCATTCAGAGTTTCACAAACAAATGACTCAAAACATATAACCTTTGAATTGATTACCCTGCGGCCATGGACTTCGGACAACATTGCAATTTCAGTTCCAATTAAACTCATAGCACCAATAATGCATTATATGGCTTAATTTCTTCAAAATTACCATAAAAGACACCTCTCAATCAATTCAATAAAAAACATACAAGTTCCCGACCACATTCTAACTTAACTTCCAACTACCTATCGAAGCATAAACTAATCCCTAAATGCATCAAGCTTACACTACCAATGCCATTCCAATTCAATCAATCAAAACTAACTCTCCTGTCCATCCAAACAAATTACATACATTCAAAGAAATCTTAACAACTTACCATAAGCATACGCGATAGACGGATTATATTCATTACGCACGATAGTTTCTCCATCTGCATACCACGCAATCTCTTCTCCTTGCCTAATTTCCCTAGGACTAAACACCAAAAAAATAGCAAAAACAAGCGTTACTTATTTTCAATAAAATGAAAATAAAACTTTACAAAAAATGCACGAACCTTAGAGGCCGAAACCGGACAGTGACAGTTACATTTTCTTTGGATCTTTCAGTATCTAAATTAGCACTTTCAGAGTAAAAATACTGTGGTTTGCTTAGTGCTGAGGAGGATGCAGGCGAGCTTTGACCGTCAATTGAAGTCTCTAGAAATTGCTTAGAAGATGATGTTGTTGATGTCGACTGTGAATTCGCTGCTGCTTTCTTTGAATTATTGATTATATTTGATCTTCTTGATTTTGATCCCTGTGTGGTCGCCATTGTTAATTAATCCGAAGCCAGTCCTCCAATTAACTGTAACAACAAGAGGAAACAAAAAGAAAAGAAAAACTTGAAAAATTATGTTTGGAAGCTGAGAAAATGTGGAGAGGAAAGAAAATGACAGAGAGGCAGGTCTGTTTGGTTGCTGAGAAAAAAAATATTAATAGCATTACTGTATAAGAAAAATAAAAGGAGAGTAAGAAATTATTACCTTTTAAAAAATTAGAGGAGCAGCAGCAGCTGCAGCATTGTAGAATAATAAAAGAAAATAAATAAATAAATACAGAGAGAGAGAGAGAGAGCGAGGAGTGGTCGTTTTGGATTGTTAGAGAGGGGGAGAGGGAAGCTAAAGAGTGAGAAAGAAGGACATCATCATAATCACCAATCATCAGTCGGAGAGAGAGAGAGAGAAACGTGGATAATAGACCCTTTTTCCTTTCTTTTCACTGCTGTTTCTTTCTTTTTTTTAGTTTTTTTTTTTAGCTATTTCTGCTTTCTATTTTTTCTTGCCTTGAAAGCGAGGACGATGCCCTCAATCTAAGGCTTGATTGCATTTTATATCCTTTTTGGTTTTTTTAGATCTTAACTTTTGAAAAGGAGGTTACAGGTAATCCGAGGACTAATTCGCTCACCATTAAAGTCAGAAAGGAAATGCAATAACCTTATTTCGAGAGTGTAGTTTTTTTTAATAAAAAAAATATTTAAAAATTATTTACAAGATATATTTTAAATCAATTTTTCTGACAAAATATATCCATTTTATTGATTAGTCGTAGCGAAAGAACAATCTCTTGAGCATGATTAATTCTCTTTAAGTTATTTATTTTGTTATATATAAAAAGAGAAAAGTAGAAAGTAAAAGAGCGAAGGATTGGCAGCCGAAAGAAAGAATTTACATATACCGTAATTTTACAAATATAAGAAAAAAGAAAAGAAGAAAAGTAATGTTTTTATTTATTTATTTATTTATTTTTCTAAAATACTTCTGAGACAACGGGAGGGAGACAGAGTTGCCGAGGAAACAAGACGAGTCACAGGAGTCGCGTGTGAGAGGTGGTCGAGGGTGGGGCTGCTGTAGGTGGGTCCCATAAGGAGTTGTATACGTGTTGGCTGTTTAAAGCTCGCACACCTGATTTGTCAACGATTTTCTGTTAATTTTTTCTTTATGTTAACAATATAACTTTCTGTTGATTAGAATAAGAAGTTTATTGTTTAATGCATTTCTTGCTCCGTCAATAGAGTGTTTTTTTTTTTTTTTACTTTAGCATTTTAAAAAAAGAAAAACAGATAAAATAACAAAGTATAAAAAAATATTTTAAAAAATAGCATAGTTTAAAGAGATTCTAAAAATATACCGAAACTTTAATAAAAACACTACTGATATCTTTAGAAAAATCTTGACGAAATAGATCCAACGATATTAAATAAGATCACCAATAATAATTAGAATGTATAACATGAGCGTCAGAAAGCAATTCTTCACTGGAAAATTGAGAAGGATAAAAATCAAAACTATCAACAATTTTCATGAATCCATAGCTCTGAAACAGAGAAAGCAATTGAGCATTCCAAGCAAGGAAGAGTTTGATGGAAATAACTTAAGCTGAAAAATAAAATACATCGAAAGACAACAAAGAATTTGTAACGGCAACCATATGATTGTTAAAAGTGTTAGCTATAGGAAGCTCTGATATTATAAATGAATTTAAAATACTCTAGATTTGTTTATAATTTATACAACTTGTGCAACTTACTCCTGTCATTATTTGTGATTTTTTTTTTTGATATTTTTAGATTTATTTTATTAATATTATTATTAATAATGTTATTATTAAAGTTTCAATGTTTCTCTCTCTCTTTTTATTATAAATTATGTCATCTTATTTTAGAATCCGAGAGACTCGAAGATCAATACTGCTTGTCATTTTACTGCCTGTGAAAAATATTGTATCTTTTATCCTCGGCGTCTTACTGCTTGTCATTTAGTGCTCAGAGATAGTCTTGATTCAATCAATTTTACAAACACACATTCAAAGAAATCTTGACAACTTACCATAAGCATACGCGATAGACGGATTATGTTCATTACGCACGATAGTTTCTCCATCTGCATACCATGCAATCTCTTCTCCTTGCCTAATTTCCCTGGGACTTTATTTTTTAAAATTAATTTTTGATACACTGATCTAAAATCACCATAAAAAAATAATTTAAAATTAAAAAAATATTATTTTTTTTTGTAAAAATGTAGGTGGAACAAAATATCATACGGCACTGAAACCTCTAAAGGAATTTTGATTTGAATAAGAGACCAAGCTTGCATGTGTTTGAAAGCTTCTGTCATTGTGGTCTTTGGTCCATACAGTATTAAGGTTGTTCCAACAGCAAAGATTATCTGTAATGAAATAAAGAAAACAACAACAATAATAATTAAAAAAAAAAAAGCAAATCATATTCATCTAGTGGTTGTTTTAACAAGCAAGACAATAATATTTATATATTCAACCTCCATTTCCAATTGATAAATGCAATTTGTTGCTACGGTGGTCATCAGCCTGGAAGAATTATGTAAAAAAAGGTTACCTTTTTTATTTATTTTTTGGGATGAAGTCTTCAATATTCCATTACGCAGTCACACTGTGTGAGCTGCTTCATGTGGATCATTTAATTGGTTCAACCTCAAATGTATCCTTTTCAACAGCCTGCATGCAGTTTTTCCGCCCATAATTTTGGCAACACTTTCACAATTCTTATATATGAAAATTACCATAGGTTTCAGACCCGGCCCGATCCAAGACTCGGGTTTCGGGTTTTGACCGGGTCACCTAGTTTTGACCGGGTCAATTATTTTTAAAAAAAAATCAAAACGAGGCCGTTTCAGTTAAAAAAACAAAGTCAACAGGTTGCAATAGGGTTTTAGACCGGGTCAACCAGATCTCCGGGTCGCACCAGGTTTTCCTTTTTATTGTTTTTTCTTTAACCCGGCTCGGTTCCAGCCTCGGGTCGGCCGGATCCCGAGTCAACACGCTAGGCCGAGCGGAATGAAAATTACTCATAGTTAAGCATATTCACAATTCTTCGAGGTATCGTTTTGTAAAATTGAAACAAAAGTTTTAATATTCCTAATATATGAAAGGAATGAGGTTTAAATAAAAATGAAATCTAAGCATAGTTTTATTTCTATGAAGGTGAGAATAAATAAATAGAAAATAGAATGAGATTTTTTCTTCGAAAAAACAATATGGTATTACCAGTCGTTATCTAACCACTGGTTGCACCTCCATCATTATCAGGGCCACCATTATCAGCAATAGTTATAATATATATTTATTAATTTTTTATTATTATTACAAGTATTGCCACTTTCATAACCTTTATCATTGTGACGACTCCATTAAAATCTAATTTTTGTTGGGATTAATTAAAAGGTTTGTTTGAGGATACATTCACACTTAATTTAGCAAATATACATCTAATAATTTCCTCGTACAGTTTTCTCTATTGTCGTGTAATGATAAATGACTATTCTAATAGCCTAAAATCATAAGACCTAATAGGGAAAAAATAACAATACAGTACATAGTATCTCTTAAAAATGATTTTTTAATTAAAAATATATCAAAATATTTATATATATATTTTTAATATAACACATCAAAATCATCAAGAAAAAGACTTGATGATTTTTAATATAACATTACATTATTTTTTATAAAAAAATAGTTTAAAAATTATTTTCAAAAACAAATTATTCCCTTAGAGTCTAGCTAGTTGGTACGTTGGTATAGGCATGGCGCGCGTTTTGTACTATTTTGGACGTTAAAATTGAATAAAAACGCTGGGGATTGGCATTTATCAGGCTCGCCGGCAAGACAGGCAGCATGGAAGTGATCTACAAATGCGCAGGTACTGTTAAACTGGCACCTTGATAATAAATCCTCACATTACAGCCATTTGAATTAATGGTTTTTCTTTTTGATATTAATGTTGTGTTCAAAACCCTACAAAGTTGATGAAAAGGACGACTCTGCAAACACCATGCATGCCGGCCCTATCATCTCATTGCTAGAACACAAGTTATTTTGAATCATATATATGCCTTTAGTTTTCTAGTGAAATGACATTCTGTGGTCACTCATTTCTGTTTTTTGCAAGGGAATACTGGAATGCTACCAAATGAATCTTTTGTTTTTTTCTCAAAAGAATGTACTATTTCCATTCAAATAATTCGTTTTGTTGGCTTTAGATTGCAATAGATTGTGCGGTATCTAATTGTTTTCTAAAGTTGTTTTTGCTTGAGAATAATTAAAATAATATTTTTTTTATTTTTTAAAATTTATTGACATCAATATAAAAGAGAACTTAGAAATATTTAAATATTTTAAAAACAGCATTTCTGCCACAGAAAAACAAAAAAATATTAATTAATTGAATTCATATAAATTCGTTTCGTCTATTTTCTCATGAGGATAAAAAAAAAGAACGTAGGGACAGTTGTAATGTGAAGTGAAATCAAATCATAGATGTGCTTTTAAAACTTTGATTAGATATAAGATTCCATGTAGTAGTGTAATGCAATGTGGTTTAAACTATATTTTATTTTAATTATGGTTTTAAAGTGTTTAGTTTTGTATAGATATCATTAAAAGCTATTTTTTAAAATTTTAGTGAAGAAAATATTTTAATTTGTAATTTTTTAAAATTTATTTTTTCAAACCATAATCCCAAAAGATATTTATATTCAAATTATCACCTACTATAGTAAATAACTATATACACACACATATATATATATAGATATATATATATATATATATATATATATATATATGTATTTTTTTTTATTAAAAAAAACTCTGAAACCCTGTTCAGTTCAAACAATTTAAACATTGTTTACTTGGGGATATGCCAGCCAAGACCGTTGTTGACCCAAGGTTCACGAAATGATCTTTTGGGCACTTACGTGTACAGAGAGGCTGTTGGTGGAGTAGATTATTAATACAAGTAAAGTTTCCGTACTACCACACTATAACCAAATAAAATAACTACCCACTAAAATGCATAAATGGTTAGTTAAGATTTTGGTCGGATTTAGTGCCTATCTGTACTAATTCACATCTAGAGCACTTCTTTTGGTCCATCAGGACATGAACATTGTGCCAATGGAACAACTGCTATGTGAGCGCAAAGAAACTAAGAAATACGTAACTTGTACTATCATTTTTATTTATTTATTTATTAATATAGGTGTTTGTGTCAGCTTGTGTATACCTCGACTAATCCCACGAGCCCTGAAATTAATAATCATGTAAACCTTCAGTAACCCCGAGAGGACTCGTATGAGAACGTAGCATATCAGAGAATAATATAAATCATATCTTGTAATCTCATCTAATAGTTTAAGTTTTTGAGTTAAAATAATTCTTTGATATGATACACAGCATTGATGACCAAGCGGTAATGAGTTTAAATCTCACAATTCCTATTTATTTAATAAAAAATAAATAAAAGTTAATATGAATTTATACAAATTTCAAGGTTAAAAAAATTTCACTTGAAAGGATATGTTACAAAATAATATAAATCGTATTTTAAGACCTTACATAATATCTTAAATTTTTTGGTTGAAATAATTATTTTAAATAACAAATAAATATTATTTTTTTAAATTTTTTTATTTATAAATATATCTAAATAATGCAATGATTTTACATTTGTTTATGGTTTAAGACAATCTTTCTAGTATAATGTAATGTTTTTTTTTTTTTAATAATCCCATGCCAGAGGAGAGAAGGTTGCACTACCATCCACTCATTTGCAAATTGCAACTAGAGGATTCCTTCTGTCTGGGTGTTCACTAACTTCCTCGGATTCTTCATCCGCTTGGAATCCGCTGTACCTGAAACCATGTGCATCTATCTATATTCTCAGGAAAGTGAAATTCCTCGTAAAAAGAAATTAATAAAGTAAAAAAGTGAAGTAATTAAACAAATTAAAAGGAAAATCCCTACTTTCCAGTGTGCTCCTTTTATTTTGGACTTAAGGTTCATGGCAAGGTAATTTATATGACGTGGACCATAGTATACTTATAGTAAATTAAAAATTAATCGATGGGATGGTTGGATAGGACCCACATATACTTGCATGATTATTAAATGGGCTTCCTCCCTCCTTTAATTTTAAATTCAAATAATAAATTTGGTGATTAATTAAGTAGCGTTTTCTTAAATTTCTTATCTTAAAACTCTAAAATCAGTGTTTATAAAAATTTATTTCTCTGACGTGTTAAATTGATATAAAGGGTGTAGCTTGAAATTGTTTGGAAAAAAGAAAGAGCGAGCTAATTTAAAAATATATTTTATTGTAAAAAAAATATTTTTGTATTAAGTACCCATAATCAAATAATTAGCGCAGTACTCTTTAAAAAAGTAGAAGAAAGTGTAATGCGGAACATGAAAGAAAACTGAAAATACAGTAGATACGATGATGTCGAGCACAAAAGATGCATGTGCGGAACAATTTTTATTTAATATATTGAATTGTTTATTTTTATGTTTTAAAAACATTTTAGAAAAAATAATATTTTTTTTATTTCAAATTAATATTTTTTTATTATTTTTAAATCATTTTAATGTGTTGATGTCAAAAATAATTTTTTTAAAATAAAAAATATTATTTTAATGCATTTCCAAGTAAAAAGTACTTTGACTATACTCTGAAACTAGCATGCTTCTATTTCTAAAGTAAACACTAAGAAGAAATACGTAATTTATGAATAAATGATCACTTTCAAGAATCAAATCACGAGAGATAACTTGTTAACTTGAGGTTTTTAATCTCTCGTCGAGGTTTTCAATAATCACATATTTATATATAAATTAAAAAATATAAATAATAGAATTCAAATTAATAATATCTTTTCTATCTAATTAATTCTTTACCACTTGATTATTGTCGGTAGAGCTGTTAGCTCTCCCTTACAACTTTGAAGGCTATGTGTCACCATATTGTTATATAACAATAATAATAATCCTTGTCATATACAAGAGTTATGCTGATTAATTCTTCATAATTAATTATCCTTCTCAATCATCTAATGTCCATTTCATTATGCATTAAAAAAGCACTAATATATAAATCAATGGACGATAAAATAAGAGTTTATATTAAGAAATATTTATATAGCTAGCTTTTCCATCTCTATCAAAGACCTAACGGCCAGCTTTATCAGTGATCTACAGAGGGAAACATACATAGCGTCCATTAGGTGGCTCTCGTCATGTTCTTGTTTTTTTTATTGTCGGCATATCAGACACGTTCCAAAATGTTTTGGTTCTACTTAATCCAATAGGAAACAAAAATAACAGCAAAGAAAACGAAACATCTCATTCTAAGCATAATTAATGCGACCTCTCATCTCACGATACCTTACAGTAACCTGGTCATTGGCTCCATGCATGACAAGAACAGAAAAGGCTTCACTTAGGGAATTTGGGTCCTTCGATGTTCACTACTACCAGAAATTTTAGATTTTCATTTAGGGAATTTGGGCCCTTCGATGTTACACTACTACCGGAAATTTTAGATTTATCAAAGAAATTCAAAGAGATTTTCAGATAGTATTTATTCTTTTAGTCTAAGAATTTTACCAATATATTCACGGATAGAAATCCTCTATCAAAAAAATTTTCATAAATAATTTGTGGTCTGTCGATAATAATTTTATCGATGAATTTATTAACGGCGAAAGCATATCAAAAAAAATTTACCTGTTTTATTTCATTAGTATTTTTATTGGTAGATATAACGCATCACTAAGTGACATAAAAAGTAAGAATTTGTTGATGCTTGAAACTTCTTTCATGGACTAATAATTTCTAACCAACATGCATAGCCATTGTTTCTTTTCTTTGTCACAATGTCATGAAAGTTGAACTACTGATTAAGTATATATATATATATATATATATATATATATATATATATATATATATATATATATATTGTTATCTTCCTCTTTCCCATTTTTCTTAGATTTATATGGGATTCCCAATTTGGATAGCATTCCATAATTTGGGCACATCGGATTTTGTCTGATTTCTCCATTAGCTCTCGATTTGTTCAAGTCTCTTCATTTAACAGAAAGAAAAGGAAAGAATGGAGGGAGGGAGTCGAGGGACTAATCTTATTCATATTGAGAAACTACAACGATTTGTAGCACAAATTGGCTTGATCTGCGAGAAATCTTCTAGTGCAGTAATTAAAAGGTGTAACTCAACTGATTAAGTTTGTGTTTGTTCTTTGAAAATTACCAGTTCAAGTCTCATAAATCTTAAGACAACTAGAGGCTTACATGATTATTAACTTTAAGGCTCGTGAGATTAGTCAAGGTACACGCAAGCTAGCCCGAACATCCACATTAATCTTAAAAAAAATAAAAAAACCAAAAAAAATTAGCTGTATGGTAAAAAAAATAAAAATCCAAAGTGATGCCCCAATGCAAAAACCAAGTTCAGTGTTTCCAGCTCAAGCTATCAATGCGTTGTCTTTCTTGTGTTAATATGCAGAGCAATCGAAATCATGGAACAAGGGAAGCCATCATTTTAAGAATATATATAATTAATTAATAATCTTTTTTGTTAGATATTTATGTGGTTAGTGCTCAATGTTCTCATACTACAACTGGAGAATAGGATCTGTGCTGTATGGCAGTACTGTCTTCTCTGTTCGAGGACAAAGTGAAGCAGGTACTACCACTATATATAAAAATTATATATAGCAGAGCGCTCGCTCATAATTAATTAATAATCTTTTTTTTTTAATTAAAAAAATTTAATTTCACATACAGCAGAGCGCTCGCTCATAAATAATATAGCTGGAAGGTTGAACCAATTATACACTAAGTTAATATGGTTGGGCCTATCTTCTATATTGTAATGTTGGGCCTACTTCTTACAACCGACACACTCAAAGATAGTGTTCCTGAGCAAGAAAGAGAAAGGAACAGTTGAAGTTCAAGAACCAAGCGTGAAATTCAAGCCTTCTTCATGTGCCAGCAAAGGTCTTTCCAGCAACACGTTAATGAAGATTTATCACAACAGTTCATAAGTTCAGCAAAGGTTTTTCTATTCACCTCTGTCTCGTGACAAATGAATGGCTTGGATCAGTTATTCACAGTGTCCTTTTTTGTACTTTTAAGAATGTGAGATTGTAATAATAATTAATTTTTAAATTTTTCTTCATTTAAATTGAAAAAAAAAAAATTAATTTATTTTTGATATTAATACATCAAAATAAAAATTAATTTAATAAAAAAATTAATTTGATAAAAAAATCAAAATTTTAAAAAACTCTAATTAAAACATTATCTCAAACAAATTTAGTATATGCATAATTAATTTTTTGTAAAGAAAATTAACTTAATTTATTCTTGCATCTCATGACTTCTCTAATATATCTGGTATGTTTACGAGGATGTTTGAAAGTGTGGTAATAATTACTTTTTAAAGTATTTTTTATTTAGAAATATATTAAAATAATATATTTTTTTATTTTTTAAAAAATTATTTTTAATATTAACACATTAAAATAATCTAAGAACATAAAAAAATTATTTTTGTAAAATATCTTTTGGGTTGCATCATCGAATGTCACTTTATTCTTATATATTTTTTTTGTCAGTTTTATCTAACCTATTCTTCCAGCAGATAATTCATAAAAATGGATAAAAATACCTTCACATAATAAACTAAAATCTAATCTGATTATTTACAAAAAAAAAAAAAAATTGAAAAAGAAAAAAAATGAAGAAGACTTGGTGCTAAAACTTGTCTCTTTCAACTCCTTTTTCTTTATAAATTACACTGGACTTGACCCCACATGAGAGTATTTTAGTGGGTTTGCTAGATTAGAAAACGGTCCTATATATAAAAAAAATATTTAAAAACATTAGATTTATAAGAACAAATTGAAAGCTAGATCTAAAATTTTAAAACAAATCGAACCTAGCTTTAAATTGTTACCATCTATGACATTCATGTAATCATTGGAGCACCATTTTTCACCAGAACACCCTTTTGATTCACCATCACCATCAATGTTTTTGGATGGGCAAGCATGCTCCAGGATTCATCATTATCCACTTCAAATATATTTGGAATCGCATGTTCAATATAGAATCAAAGAAAGAATAGGGACATATTACAGCGAAATTACTTCATAAAAATTGTGAAAATGGTTTTCAGGTAATAGAAACAGTCGCCTGCAAGTTCTGATCATTTCTCTTGCTGGCTGAGGATAGAAGGTCAAAGCGTTCTTACCCCCAAACAGAATAATGTGCTAATTGGGATTCTGGACACCCTACCCAAATTTAAAGGCCGCCAGCGAGTCCAGAAGCAAAGAAGAGAGAACAAGAACCTTGTTGGACATAACAAATATTCCGAACAAAAATAAGCACACAGTCAGTGGTGGACCTGGGATCGTGAATAGAAAGGGTAAAATATTAAAGTATTTTTGGTCATTATCCAAGGATAAATTTTTATTTTGACGTTCTAGAGTTACAAGTGGATACCGGGTGAAAATTCAAACAGCTACATCCGAGTTCATCTCCTTGAGAATCCGACAGTATCCATGGCAGTCGGTAGTGTTTTTAAATCCTGGAGTAAAATCTGAAAAGAATCTCAGCACTGCAGCAAGGAGTTGAGAATCATTGGAAGACACAGCTGCTTCAAGAAACAATGATGGCCGGACAGTCACAACCTGGACAATGAATGGACTGTTTTGTCAGGAACGATTGAAATCCTTTCCATCTAATAGTTGAGCTTTAAGATAAAATTGCTGAACAATAGCAACTAAAGACATTTTCTCTTTGCTCAATTAAATACACAGCAGGTTTTATTCAGCATAACACAACATCTCCCCCCATGCTTCAACTGGAAACTTAAAAAAAAAGGAAAAAAGGAAAAGGAAATAAAGAATACAAAAAACTCTCACAATAATTGATTCTCTGATCAATAAATGCACGCATGAAGTAAACGCAAAGTAATAGCATGATCATGAATGCAACAATAGCTGCTGCATCCATACCAAAGTTTTAAAAAACAACTCATTTAGCGAAGCACATTCACATCTATACCTGAAGTTGGTAGTCTAGAATTACCTTGTGCTTCCTAGCATAACGCAAGGCTTCAAGATAATACCCATCTTGAACTAGTAGCAACACGTAGTCATGATGCAAAGAGAGCTGTCTCAGCATTTCTAGACCCAGCTTCCTAATCTGGGAATTTTGACGACCTAATTCTAGGAGCTGCATTGCAACTTCTTTTGAGGGTTCAAGAATCTGTAATGAAACAGTTGCACTCGTTAAAAAAGGGTTTAAACATAAAATAGAGAACTTTCATGACTATTCAAGAGATTTCAATACTTCATAAGCACACTTTTAGATGATGTTTCAAAACCTTGTTTATGATGAACAATGAGAGTTCTGCATATTGCTCATTGCGTGCTAGAAGTTGTATTGTCAGCACATAGATGTTTGGTTGAACTTTAATCTTTTCTGAACTTGCACTGCAACATTGGAAATAAGTCTGTCATTAGGTGCGAGCCTAATATACATAAGCAGATATCAAAACGAGCAAAATAAAAAGAAAAACAAAACTACATCAATCTTTCCCAAATACTTTTTCATTTCAGTTCATCTTTCTAGTCACTCGCCTGGCTCAAGTTACATGATAGGTACATGAACCATCAAATACACACTTTCAAAAACCCAAGTTCCCCAGTCCATTGGATGAAAGAAAATCACCAAGTTGACTATTTTCTGAACTGGTCCAATTGAGAGATAATTACTCAGTCAACAATTGTTTCTGCATTCTATAATATAACAACAAACCAGCCTGCATTATTGTTGAATTTTATCATGCATTTCACTTAATTCTTTATATATATATTAACAGGAGCTCAAACATACTAGACAAGGCACATTATCTTTCTTTCATGTTGTACCTGACAGGCTGGCTAACACAACTGCAAAACCAGAATGGCTTAAAGTTACCCAGTTCCACATTATGAAGTAGCTTTGCATAAACATACACGCAGTGGTTGATAAGAATATGATATCACTTTGCACATATGTAAGACCCATTTTAATTACATTAGAAACATTGCAGAGCTGTGAGTCAAATATAAAGAATGACATACCTACGAAGAAACTCAACAATGATGGCAACCAAGTAAGATGGGTCCCCCACCATCTCTTCCTCAACTGGAGCAAACAGTAAGCTATACATCTCATCAGTTGAAATTGCTGGAGACATAAGTTGAGACTCCTGCCTTTCAGAAACACTAGCATTTAATGGACTGTTGCTTGGTCCAAGATTCTGAGATTGTAAAGATGACGGGTGAATTTCAGAGCTAGAACTCTCAGCACCACCTGATAATTTCTCCTTGTTCACTTTCGGGTTTGCTTTTAATGAGTTGAATTGGGTATTGTCCTCAGAGTCCGAAGTTGAGGAGTTTCCAGATCTATTCAGAGATTCATTGTCAACTATGGCACTAGATTGGTGTTTGGTGGATGTTCCATGTGCATCAACTTCTCCTGTAGATGCACTGGCACCAGATCGCGGGATACCAATTTGTGTCCCAGCAGAATGTGAGGTTTTCTCTGTTTTTATTCCCTTGAGATAACTGCCTGTCTTGAGTGACAGGGAGTAAGACATAAGCAGTATATCTATCGCCTTGGCAACCGTGGACACTGGTCTCCTTTCAAGAATAACATTGCGTGTTATTGCCAAGCACAGCTGCTTGGCCTGAAACACAACAATTAGCCCCAACGAATCAATAAGAGATCATATTTAAGAAAGGCTATTGGATGAATGCAATAAAGCATAAAAAATAAATCCAATTTGTAGTAACTTCTCCTTTAGCTGATTCTCATATATTTTATTCTTGTCAAAATGACCAGTGGTGGATCCTCATAGAGACAGGAGGGCAGCAGCCTCCCCTAGGATTTTCATTTACTTCAACAGTTTGGTTACGAACATTTAAGTCGCTGTATTTTTCAAATTATTCAATCCAGTCCCTGCATCTCCAAATTTATTTGCAATTGGTCCCTTGGTTTCAATTTTACTTTTTCCTTAAAAAGAGTGTTTTCAAAATATTGTTTCCTTTGTCACACACAAGAATAGTGTTTATACAAGATGTTCTCTATATTAGATCATCAAAATTAATACAAAAATCTTAAAATTTAAACTGTTGTTTTTTTGAGTTTTGACAAAATTTGTTGTCCAAGATTGACATGGGTAAAATTGACTGCCAATACAAACTACGAGCTTGTACTTTAGCCATTCTCTTGCATCCCTAAAATTTTATTGAAGATCCACCATTGAAAATGACTAATTTAGGTTCTGGGTAATTGATTTCATTTTCTTATAAATGTCCCTTACAACAATGAAAGAGCATATCAAAATGTAAGAAAGGCATCCACCTTACTAGCTTCCAACTTCCGTCGTTGCAAGAACTCAAGCACTGATGGAGCTTCAGAGCTGCTTGCAGAAATTGCCTGCAAGCAAAAGAATCTAATTACAAGATATCATTTATGCGGGGAAATAAAAAGCACTATAGAACAGGTTAAACTTGCCTCCAAGTCTAAATGGATCTTCCATAAAAGCTTATTAGAAACATCACATATAAGGTCAGGAACAAGAAATGTCCAATCATCTCCGTAAATAATTGCTTCAGAATCACTTATGTTGGCCTCTGGAATTTCAATATCTTTTGCAGTAGATCGAGAGGAAGAAGTATTAGACCTGGGGAAACCCCTAAACAGTAGGGGAAGTGGAGCAGAAATGGGTGATCGAGAATCCGCAAATATGTCATAGAGTATTACAACCTTAGCACCCACTTGATGGATAAGAAGTACATTATCAACCACACTAACAGCAACTTTGTTTGAATATATTGGCAAGGAACCCTACAAAAAAGGCACATTACCATTTCAGATTCTAGCAACTGATTTGTGTCTTATTATGTAACAAGTCTAGTATTTAGATGACACGAAGAGGCACAAAATACTTGGAAAAATTGGGAGTTTCAACAAGTTGGTCATAACTATATGAATGCTATGATCCATGGAAAGGTACTCATACATTAATCAGGGACCAAAAATCAGGTACAGGAACACTCATTCATGCAACTAACAATTTACAGATAAGTATCAAGTTCAACTTTTCACCTATTAAATAGAGTGCAACAAAGCATGTTCCTCAACTCTACAGTCACCTTCCAAAATTCTACCAGTTCTGTTCTTGAAAAAAAATTACGTTAACCTGAGATTCTAATTGTTATTAAAAAAAAATCTTCTCACTGCTATAACCAAATCCAAGCTTACCAGAGACAGAAAAGAAAATAAGAGAAAGGAATTACCTGCTGCACAACAGCATCTCGATAAAATCTATAAGAATGAAGTAGCATTGCAACTCTGTCAATTTGCAAGCAGTATATCCTCCCATAGCTGACAATGTTGAAAAGTTTTAACATCAATATAAGCAAACAAATCATTCTTTTCTTGGTGAAAAATGTCAATGAAAAAGTTATATGTATTAAGCTATTAGCAATCGGAGTACCAAATAACCTACATGGTTGCAATATAGACATCTTCATCTGCTAGGACAGGCTTGCTGTTAGCCTCAGATTTGGCCATTACCATCTCAAACTTTGGCAAGCGAACAATCCCAGCAGATGAAAGCTGAACAAAATAATAACAAACTTGTCAGATTTTCAGAAGAATCTTCAAGTAAAGAAAGTGATCATAACCATGAAGCAGCTTTAACTCATAGCCATTTCAAAGTGTCAACATTGAATAAGCTCTTCTAATACATGCCCTAAAGAATTGAACAAGTCAGCATCTTCTCGACATTCTTTTATAGAAACCATAACCCATGAAATCAAGGTTTATGCTTGATTTTTTAATTTCCAGAAATGCTATGTACACAGTGCACGGCCCAAAAAAATTCAGCCAATAACCAATTACAATTGAAGCCAATGATGAAAATTTGGCATACCTGGAATCCATTGAAGGTCTTGCATTGCATTCCTGAAGCAAGAAGAACCAATCGACTCTCATGTGTATATACATACCAGCTCACATTCAATTTCCTTGTCTCTACAACATTAAGTGATTTTGATTCAGCATCACAGGCGAGCAAATCCAGCCCACTGCGATTAAAACTCCAATTTAGTGAAATCAAAAGGAAAGATCTTAATGGCATATAAAGACTGAACCAAGTCTGGACAAAATCGAATAGAAGTGAGTGCTACTAAAGAAGCTATTGCTAGAGAAACTTTCTATCCCTATTTCTATTTTTTTTTTTATTTTGTTTGAACCAATAGCCATGTGCAAACAGCTCTGTGCCATAAAATGCCCCTAGCATTGCATAAACTCCAAATCACGCTCAGGGGTCTCCTATATATATATGAGAGAGAGAGAGTTCTGTAATGAAGATCTCAATCTTTAGCATATTAGAAAACAGAATTTCCTCCTCTCAGTAGTAACAAACCCATCAAAGGTGTAGATAGCGAGGTATGGAATTTTCTGGTATTATGTTCAGCATGGCTAGATTTCAAATTTGAATCTCACAAAGAAAAATTATGGCTGGAAGTTCAAATAGAACAAAAAAAATACAAATCCATTTCCTTCTCACAATACCCAAGTTTCAACTGATTCCTTTTTTTTTTCCTCTCTGAGCAAGAATTGAAGGAAAATAAACACATTGAAGAGTTAACAAATTTAAGACGAACAAAATATGTTTTTTTCTTTCATAACCACATTAAACAAAAAGAGGGCGTCTTACCTGGTTTTTACTAGTACAAAATCGCACAGCGGACAATCTGTCCAAAAAAACCCCAGTATACTATCTGACTCTGGCTTACACTTGTGACAAAAGTTTTGTCCAGTTTCCCTATGAAAAAACTGTATCTCTAGACTGGATCTCTGGATTGCTATGATCTTTGCATCCAAAGAATACCGTATAGATAGGATAGGCCCTTCACTTATTGGATCAGAGGTAGGTGCAACATGAGGATCAAAGGGTACAGCTTTCCATGAAAAAACCTGAATTACCAAAAAAAAAATAAATCAATTTCAAAACAAATAATCCACAATCATTTAGAATATCATGTCAATGCAAATGAGCTTTGAATAGCTGATTTTAACATCTGATTACCTGATCAGATGTTGGAGAGATCAGTAGCTTATTTCCATCATCATAAAATAAACCCCTTGTTCCTGGCGCATTACATCGTAAAGGAGGGTGCTGAATATAAACATGCGACAACCCTCCAGACCCACTTGAACTAACACTCAGCTGCGAACTTGATGCTTTCGCAGACATCCCTGACCTAAATTCTTCACCTCTCAAATTCAAGCTACTAAGATTATGCTTGCACTAGTCAGTGTCTGCCCACAAGGTATCAAAGATATGAGACCCTCAAGCCTTTCCTCTAATCTGCCAAGCAAAAGGATATAAATTTGAGCAGATCCTAAAAAAAGAAGCAAAATAGCAAGAATGTTCACTTTCTTCAAAAACTCAAGCTTCATACTGTATTCTGCATGCAGTTCTTTAGAGCAAGAAATTCTTTCAAACACATATCACGCTCAATTTCTGGAACCTTTGCCGCAACACATCCCCCGTATTCTTTTGCCTACAATACATATGATCAATATATATATATATTCAATCAAACTAACACTTTACACTTCTTTCACATCTATCAAACATAAGACCAAAGAACACGTCTTTTCCACATTCCACATTTACAGGAACTAAAACAATGCTAAAAAATTGATGTACAGTGATTATATATATAAAAAATATCCATACTTGATTTCATAAACAAAACAAACCTGGGCAGCACAATTAACTAAGACTCGTCTCAGCGTAGAAGTAGTATTCCTTTCTTTCATCTCCACAATACTGTAAATATGACATTTTAGCTCAAGAATTTGACCAGATGATTAACGATTCATAAAACCCAAAACAAAATCCGAAGCAGGAGCGAATCCAATAAATCAAAAGGGCATTTCATAGAAAAAGAAAAGCAGAATTGACGAATTCGATTAACAAGAATCAGGGAGAAAATGCGAGAAAGTAAGGGAAAATACCTGGAGAGGTAGACATCGAAAGGTATGTAAGAAAATGATGCGCGGTGGTTATTTATTTATTTATGTTGACTAACATCGTTACAGGCGGGTCGTATGGGCTGAGCACAGTCTTGGACTACCTGAACCGGGCTTACGACTCGTGGTTTTAATTTTCTCTTTAGGGCTAGTAAATTTCATTATTGCATTTGAGATTTTTGGAAATTAAAGAATTGATATTATAATTTTGTTTTTGGGAACTAATAGTAGATATGGTTAGCAAAACTAATAGTAGATGATTTTTTGTACCATGAATCAATATTCAATATAGTAAAATTAATTATAATGTTTTTGAGAATGATGTAAGAAAAATTAATGTGTAGCAAATTATATAAGTTGATGGAAAATATATTTTGAGGTTGAAAATGTATAATAAAATACATGAAAAAAAAAAACAGTATTTGAGGGCGTCTAAAAAACAAGTTAGTTTTGCTTTTATAGTTTGTAGCAGATAAGATTTCCGTACAAAGAAATCTAAACAAGTGGGAGTTAAAAAGTGTGTGAAGCCCTAAACTTCATAGACAAAGTTTGAATCTCTATAATTTGTTTCAATTTAAGTTGGATATCTTTTAAAATAATGGCTTAAGTTGAGTAATGATGTGCCAAGATTTTGTTGTTTGATTTTATAAAAACGTGGGTGTTCAGGTCAATTAGCGCGCATTTTAATTAATTCTACGAGTCCTGAAGTTAACAATCTTCCAATAGCTTTGAGAGAACTCGAACTCATAATTATTAAAAAGTAAATCTAAAATCTGATCAGTTAAGTTACTCTCAGGGTTATCTATGTAAGCCTTAAGCCTTGATTGCATGATAAATCCATTAAATATGTTGCGGCAATTAATGGAAGGGAGAAGCAGAGCAGCAAAAAATATGCAAAGAGCACTCGCAATTTTGAGTAATTTGTCTTGTGAAACGGCCTGCTCTGTGTAGTATGTTTTTTCCCGGAGCGAACAAAAAACTCAAAAAATAAAAAATAATTATAAAAATATTAAATTGAGAAAAAAAATCTAAATTAACAAATTAAAAAATCTAAATTTTTTTTGATTTAGTTTGATTTTAATTTCAAATATCTGAAATTAATTGAACCAAAACGAACCATTTCAACCAATATATATATATATATATATATATATATATATATATATATATATATCTATATGTATAGAGAGAGAGAGAGAGAGAGAGAGAGAGACACACACACACAATTTTCTTCCAACTTTCTCTGTACCTCTCGTCTCTCCCAAGTCCCAGCCTTAAGTCTAACCTAAAAAAGGACCTCAGCATTGAATATAGTCACCAATTTTGTCTTTGTACAGAGATGGAATGATGAATACAGATATTGGGCTGTTGGTAAACATGCTAACTGGAAGATTCCAGTGAGCTATAAAATTGTTCTTCTTGGAATTGATGATGTTATCGAATAGCTGTAATGATTGAAAATGGTTGCCGACCATATGGAACTACTTTGTTGATTGAAGGTATTAGTTTCTCATAATTAAGAGCTCAAGCAATGGAATTGGCTAATTATCTTTACAATATGAATACTATTTCTGAAGATTTATTCAAACATTTGAACAAGACCTTCCCCTTGCTTGATGTTTACAAGAGCTTCATTTATTTAGATGTTGAGAACTAGTTTCTATTGTTCTTTGATGTCTAATGAGTTACTTTTCCAGTTTTGCTGATTTTTTAATAATATAAACAGAACCAAAATTAATTGATTTGAACCGATTTCGGTTTTGAATTAAAAAAATTAGTTTAGTTATTTTTTTCAGTGTAAACCGAATCAAACCAAAAATACTCATCTTTAGTTTTTATAAGTGATTTTCTTTAGTTTCATCGGGTTTCGAGTAGTTAGTAATTATGTATGTACTTGTAGTCCTTAATTTATAGACTAGGTTTTGTTTAATCACATTACAAATTATTCTCTTTTTTATTATGCATGTTATTTTTGTTTGAGTATATATAATTAGGTTTTAAAAGTGGATCAAGAGTTAATTTATTTTGAATTATAATAGTACAGTGATGATGTTGTCTTTTACTCCATAGTCATCAAGCCTTGCATTGAGGGTAGAATAATCTTTTTTATATAATTAAAAAGTCATTTAAGAATTGAATAGGGGCAATGAGATCTTTGTAATTTCATTCGGCATAGCAAAATTATTTAATTACTCTCTAAAACAAAATTTTCTAAACTTGAATCCATAAGTTTTATCGTCTTTCTATTTGTCTTAAATAGTTAAACGATACATTTGCTCTTGAAGTCAAAATTTTTATAGCTTTGGTCCTAGGTCTTTACAACTTTTCATAATTTTTTTTTTTGGTAATAATATGGTTGTAAGAGGGGTTGTTCAATAATTGACTTTGTATAAATATTATATATATAAAAAAAGGCTTGCAGATGGTGCACATGTTCCATCATGTGAAATGTTCCAGTGCTTTTTTGGTGGCATGTGAAACTTTGTGCGGTGGTCATAAGATGGCTTCTAAAGCAACATTAGATTCATCTCGACTCCCCTTCTGTTCAAGTGTGATGTGTGTTATAAATGGACATTCGATTTGGTGCATGCAACCTTTTTTTTTTTTTCCTTTTCTTCTTTCCTCCTCGATTTTCACATTAACCTGAAAAAAATAAAAGCAGCCCTTCACTTTGTTATTTCCTCACATCTAGACCATGCTCTTTAATTACTATTTGTTTTATTTGAAATTATTTATGAAATTAGATTTTGTTTTCAATTTCATCCCCGTTCAATTTTTTTTATCTTTCATATTTGGTCTCCATTCTTTTGATTGATATTTGTTTCATTTAAGATTAATTTTAAAAGTTTATTTGATTTTTTACAATTTCATCTTTTTTAAGTTTTTTTTTTAACAATTTGATTTGTATTATTTTAATTGCTATTTTTTTTGCCTTGGTAATTCTTTTATATTGATCCTTTTTTTTTATTTCATTATCCAACGTTTAATATGTTGAAAATTGATCCTTTTGATTTGGATTGGGTTTAGGATTTCACAGGCTGCCAGTTTAGAAAATTAACCCGAATTTAAAAAATTCGTTTGAGCTTGCTTGTTTTTTTTCCTTCCTTACTTTAAGCTCATTTTTTTTAGTTTCAACCATCAACATTTATTTTATTAAAGATTGGACTTTGTTATTTTTTATTTGCTTTTTATAGGATTTTATACTAATTTTGATAATGATCTAAGTTATCTCGGGTCTTTTTATTTATTGTTCTTTGTTTAATTTAGCTTTTTTTTTAGAAATTTGTTTTTAAATCAAATTAATTTAATTTATTAAATATAAGCATGATATGTTTATCTCATGCTATTTTGATTAACTTGCTTTCTCATCTCATGCTATTTTGATTAACTTGCTTTCTGGTTTGTTGCTCTAATAGCACGTGCAACCTCTTTTATTGTTGACATGTAGCCTTTTGTAATGATGTTTGAACCATCTCGATAAATATTTTTTAGTGGTTGAGCAATGTTCATAACAGAATGATGATAAGTCTCTGATGTACTTTTCTTTGTTCTTTTCTTAATGATTAATTTTTGTCCTTTTTTGTTTGTGTTATTTATGAAGTTTTTTTTTTAAATTATAGTATTAAATTAAGAGGACTTATTAAATCCAGTTAAGTCAATAATCTAGATCTCAGATTTTTCTTATTTTTTTAAAAAACACTTGCATCAACTTCATATTTTTTTCATGTTAGGAAAAAGTTTACCTAGCACGCTGTATAGCATGACTATCTATTTAGTTATCACTAATTTGAGATAAATTTGGTAAAAAAAAGAAGTGAAAACCCTAGTAAAAAATTCAAAATATTTCAATTCATTATATAGGCATTGTTCTATCTGCAAAGTGACAAAAACAAATAGTGCTTAGAATTGTGGTTCTAATATTTAGGTCTCGTAAATAAACCTATGCTGGAGTGGAGTATTTTTTGTAAAATCATTGGGGAGAATATTTGGGATTGTTGATGAATACAAATGATTATAGTTTTAGAGCCTCTTTATTTTTACTTTTCAAAAGTATTTTTTTTTTAAAATGATTTGTTTTTAATTTGTTTTCAAATTATTTTTTTTGATTTTCAAATTGTTTTGATGTGATGATGTTAAAAATAATTTTTTAAAAATAAAAAAATATTATTTCGATGCATTTTTAAGTAAAAACCATTTTAAAAAGCAACTGTTACCATGATATTTTACAAAACCTGAACATGTCTATATGGAAACAGCACCTCAAAAACTCAACAAACAAGTTTTAGCAGTCAGAAACTCAAAATATTTCAATTAACAAACAATTTTTGTTAGTTTTTATTTTCAAAATTTCAAAAATAATAAAATTCTAAGAAATTCACATGTTTCCTTCATTGCTAATAACAAAACAACAAAAAACTGAACAACAAATCCATAAGAGTAACTTAAAGAAGATGGCAATTAAGACCCAATGGATCCATATGTTAGAGATTTCATGAAGGGAAATATGGTCCATAAAAGATGATCCTTGATTTTATTTTTCTGTCCATGCCAGTTTCAAAATGGCCTCATAGGAACTGCATCTATGGGCTCAATCTAACTGGAATTAAAAGGAACTTCCTTAGAAAAAAGAAAGAAAAAAAAAGAGAAGATTGCATCTTCCTTAGAACAAGACTTTATGTTGTCACTGTCTCATTTAATATGGGATGCTGTTTGGTAAATCTTACCATTTCAAGTTGTTAATACTTCCCAAATTAAATAAATTAATTATACAGAAGGTCCATCCTCCTAACCAAAATAACAACATTTATATAATTTTTAATATAATTTGATTTGTTTCCTTCTTCTTTTTGCAATTTCTCTTTAATTAATTACTCTATACATCTGGTATCATCTTTTTTCTTTTTTTAATCAAGCATAGGTGTTTTAGTTATAGTTTGTTTTTGTAGTTGGAAAGTGTTTTTGTAAAAAAATATTCATTTTTTACTTTAAATTAACTTTTTTTTTGATATTTTTAAATCGATTTAATGCGCTGATATCAAAAATAAATTTTAAATAATAAAATATATTATTTCGATGTATTTCAAAATAAAAACTATTTTAAAAAACAACCGTTCTATTATGCTTCCTAATTCATTATCCAACTGTATTAGTCTTCAACTGTTTGTTTAACATTTAAATCAGTACTGGATAAGCCTACAGAATTTGGTTCTTCATTCATACAATTAGCACATCTCTATTATTTGCAAATTAACGATGAAAATAATGTCAGTTTAGCTGTTTTTTTTAAGTATAATTAACATTAATTATAGAATAAAAAATTAATTACAGTTGTCATTGTTAAATCAAGACATCTAGATCTAGTAAACCGATTTTTGTATATAGATTAACATTTTAGATCCTGATTTAGCTTTGCCTAACCCTGTTCTTCCTCTAAAATCTTCTCTCACACACGCGTTTATCCTTTGATTAGATTAATTTTTTCTGTTTACCAGTAAATCACAACCACATGCATGTGGGAGCTACCAGGAATTGAGGGCAACATTTTCTTGTTTAAACTGTTTGGAAATGAAAGTGTTTTTTAAAATACTTTTTATTTAAAAATATATTAAAATAATATTTTTTTATTTTTTAAAATTTATTTTTAATATTAGCACATTAAAATGATAAAAAACATCAAAAAAATATCATCTTTCACAGACACGACAAGTACTATTCTGATCTTCATCTATACAAAATGAGCTACGATTGTCCCATCCTTCTTAAGACACACGAAACTTTGTTTTGCAGGCTATTAACCTAGACCAACTCGTTATCAACAACGAAAGCCCAGACTTTCTTGAAGCATTTCCCGTGACTTCACAAGGTACGTAGTGTGGGGGATATGTCTTCAAGATTTAAGTGTTTGTTAAATTTCCAATCAAGAGTTTTTTTCCAGTGTGTTGGTGAAAGTGTAATAGTAATTGTTTTGTAAAGTTTTTTTTTTTTTTTAAAAAAAATATTTTCACAACAAAATAATCTCAAATCATAAAAAATATTAATTTAAAATAAAAAAATAAAATTTTTTATAATTTTTTTAAAACACTTTTAAAATATAAAAATAAGCATTCTATCATAAAATCTAAAGATGCCAACAAAGGTTAGTAATGATAGAATTTGCTCAACCATATTATATCATTATCAAAGACCCCATTGTCCTTCCTTTGATCATCGACTGAAGCTAGGCATGGTGACCATATAGTTGGCAGTTTTGCGACTCGACACTGGGGCTTTAACTATATATACCTATCTTTTTAAAACAAAACAAGGATATCTCGAAAAGGGATCTCAAGCATTAAATTGTTATCGCGAGGAAGAACAAATCATCTGCTATATTAATATTTCTCTTCGTGGTTAGACTTATGTTTTTGATCGATAAAATATTTCAATTTTGATCATTTGGGTGTCTATATTTTCTTTTGGAGGTTGAAAGCTTACATCAATGGCCCTACGCTAAACAATGGAAGAAAAAGTCAAGTAAGTTTATGTGTGGAGGAAATAGTGCAAAAGAAGATAAAAACACAAGACATAACACAGTACTTGGTTTTGGACCACTCAAGGATCGGTGCCAAAGAGCATTGGCTATCAAGGCCAGGTACTGTGTCCCACCAAGTTCATGAACTTAACCTTTCCAGCTTCTCCCTGTCTCTCGTGATCTAAATTTGTGGGGTTACCCAAGTACCGTAGAACAATTACAACTGCAAAACATAAATAGAAATGTCCAAGTTACCTCCTATGTTTCGCAACAAAGAGTGGGGACAACGTAATGTAGAAAGAGTTTATTGTTTCTTTGGAGGTAAAAAAATAAAAATAAAAATAAAAATAAAGGTAAGGCAAGAATTTTGCATAGTACAACAAAATATTGTGTCTGTATTTAAATATTGATTTGTCAGAAAATACATATTGACATAATCATAAATGGGAACTAGTTGTTGAAAAACATATCTTCAATGATTTATATTTTATCAGTCTTTTATCAGTAATATAATCATTTATAGATTCACAGACGAAAAAAGCATGTCAAACAAAAAAAATTATTAGCATTATTTTGTCGGTAGTTCTATTGGTGATTATGGCATATTATCGACAAAATTAGCCTATTGGAGATTTACATATTGTCAGTGACAAGTAATGTAATTTTTTTTTCAAATTCTCTTGAACTTTCAAGGGATTTAATCTATCGGTAATTTTATCTGTAATTGTCAGTGCTAAAATTTTGTAATTTTTTTCTAACTCTTTGAGACTTTTCGAGAGACTTATTTCGTCGGTCATTGTGTATGTGATTTACATTCTATCGGTAATTCTGTTAATATTGTATTTAATATTTTTTAAAATAAAATAAACAAAACAAGAAAAAGAATAAAAAAGAATAAAAATAAAATAAAAAACCACCACAATCGAACCCCCCTCATTGAATGGAATATGTTGGCATAAAAAACATCGAGTTTCATCTCCGAAAAGTGGCCAAACCAATGATTTTATCTCTCGTTATTTTTTCAAGTAGCTTTCTCTTTATTCTATAAAAGCTAGGGATTGAAAAATAAATAAAATAAAATTTTGAAGCAAAATAAAAATTATTAAGAATTTAGAAATAGCTAGGTACAATTTTCTCCGTGTTTTATATTACAACTAAATTTCTTCTAATTTGGTAGTTGTACCATAATTTTAAAATAAATTTCATCTAATTAGGATATAAAAAGATTCAATTGAAATGCAAAATAGTTTTGAAAAAGAAAAAAGAGAGATACAAATACTTATTAAAATACCTATCTCATGTTGCGAGTAGCTCTTTAATTTTTTTATTAGAAAATAAGTAATTTGAACTCCATTGAAAAACAAATTATACTATTTAATTCCTAGGTTTTTTTTATTAATATATTGTTTTCAACAAAAAAAAAAAATATTTTATTTGCCATGGGTTCTTAATTGTGTGTCTTTTAATTTGATATTTTACCATAATTGCAAACCTATTTTTATCTACTTAGGCCATAAAAAGATTCAATTGAAAGGAACGTTTTTGTAAAAATTAAAGAAAGGACCATGTAGTGAAGCACCATATGAAACCCCAACTCTTTCAGTATCATGTCTAATATAATTAATTATATATTTTCACCAGTCTTTCTACTAAGATGCGGTCTTTAACCTGGTAGAATTGATATCATCAAACACATAGTCAAATTCGAAAGATTGAATTATAATTTATCATCTGCTTCGTACTTCAAAATTCAATTACCAATGAAAAACGAGAGAGAGAGAGAGAGAGAGAGAGAGAGAGAGAGAGAGAGAGAGAGAGAGAGAGAGAGAGAGAGAGAGAGAGAGAGAGAGAGAGAGAGGAGTACGTAGCTGACCTAATGATCAATCAAGCTATACATCATAATTGCGATGATCAGTTTGAAGGAGAAGATTCAATGTGATTGTGGTCTCTGATATCAACATTAGAGATGAAAGGTGTGGACCAATTTTCCAGTGGTTGAAGTAAATGAGAGGGAACATCATTCATGTGAACGCCGATAACTTACAACTACCGATTTCAGATGCTACGACAGTAATGTTTTAATGTTGAACTCATTCAACATAGACATAAGAATCTCTCTCTCTCTCTCGCCCCCCCCCCTACACACACTGGTACTGTATGCATGGAGACCAATGTGCGTGGTTGTGGTCATAACATGTAACAAAGAAACGAGGTTTATTGTATACGGCGAAAAAAGAAAAAGAAAAGGGAACACAATAATAAAGTATAGAAAAAATTCACAAGTCTGAATATTTTGAATCAATAATTGAGTTAAAAATCTAATATTTTTTTTAAAATCTATTTTTTTAAAATAACAATTGCAAAAGTTACTACAATGTAAAAAACATTTTTATTTTAATCATGCATGCGGTTGTCTGTGTTAAGGATAAGATTCAACTGTTTGAACTTCAGCTACGTGGCTCCTAATACAAATATGACATGTAGAGAAGCGAAAGGTACCAAGGATATCATATACTTAGGGATGCCCCCGCATCGCCCTTTTGTGGTCCAAACCCTAAGTTCAGACGACAATGACCATATTGACAGTTAAGAGTCTTTACATGTTAATTGAAAGCCCCACGATCCATCATCATCATCCAAGAGTTAGCCCCATGCATGTTGTCATGTGTTTTGATCGATCAATGTAGCGCTAATTGCTGCTTTTTATCTCCTCCAATGAGAAAGAAAAAGAGTACTTCATGGTGGGCTCTCATGTTCTCATCTCCACTTGCATTGGTTTCCCAGTTGCATCCACATTCTTACTTTCTGCTCTCATCTGCAAAGAAAAAAACCTCCCTTCGGAAAACATTAAATTTGCTTTTACAGCTAGCTATAGCTAAGAATTTGAAGTCGGATTCGGTGATCTAGATGACCAACTAGAATGTCTGGAAACCTTTTCATCCTTAGCTTCCACATCCTACAATCCAAACAAATGATCTGGTGGAGTCCAACTGCTGGATATTAAAGCACCAACCAATCTGAATCCAACACGTATACATGCAGTGCATGGTTGAAAACTACCTCTCACCCTTGAGCATGTGACTTATATACCTAGAGTGCAACATTAAATGATGTTGAATTTTTGCTTTTAGTGACTTTTAGAGAATTTAGTGCCGTCAGAGATAAAAGGAGAGCTAGCATGTATGGATTTGATTTACAGGGAAAATGATTAATTTTACTGTTATCTTTTGATAGATATACCATAAAATAATTAGAGCCTTGCAAGAGATAATATGCAAGAAGGATACCACAATCTTTGAGAATAGACTTCCTTTTTTTTAATACTCCTTGGGCAAGGTATTTATTCAATTTCAAACACTGCTGATCAAATTTTAGCAGCTCTCAAAGACAATATTTGTTATAAAATAGGTGATTAGAAATTGGCATTCTCAAGTATTTATTCCCTCAGCTATTTGTTCTCTCTACTAAGCCAACAGCTAGAGCTGAAGAGATAGAGTTCTGAAATCAGAATTGATGGTATTGAAATCTATCTTGGAAAAAGCCTTTAAGAACAACTTAATCTTCTTTTTACATAGCTAAATTATGTAGCTTGCTTACAACAACATCATGAAGACTCCATACACTAGAGTATTGAAAAAAAAATGAGAAATGCATTATCAAATCATGTAAGAACAAAACACATCAAAATATATTTTTACTTCGATAGTGATCAAGTTTGTAATAAACAATTCATGGTTTAATTTATTTCCAATAAAGATCAATTGACTAATACTCTTTACAAAACCATTATGATCACCAATAAAATTCAAACAAGTACTAAACAATCTGAATGTTCGTTATCTATCCTTCAAATTACAAGGGTGGATAGAGAATCAAGTAATTATAACTGAAGTCAAAATTAAAGAACAGGAAAATAAAGATCCCGTATTATTGACAATCATGGAGGCCACATGAAGTGATGAGATTATACCAACAAAATAAAAGGATAACTATGAGGAGATATAAAATTTAATAGCTGTAGGAGTTTGAATTATTCAAGTAAAGTAACAAAATCTGCTGTAATCATATTAGTATAAAATCCCCATGTATGCTACACAAAATAATATAACAGAAATATTCAACCTCTCAATTATCTTACCGTTGGTTTGGTTAATGGGTTAATCTTTATATACCAATAAAAAGTATTATTAAAATATAAGATGCATCAATTTTTATTACTTGAAACCAATCAACCACCGGTACATCATTGTGAACTTTGTAGCACAATAAATAAACATAGTTTAACGAACAATTACTACTTGATATGTCCTTCGTTTGGCTACACTCCAAAATCCAAATCTAACTCTTTATCAAACGAAGTTAATCCTACAAGCAATATGGACATGTAACCTTTAATTATTGAATTGGACTTGGCAAGCATTCTTTTAAAACCTTGATGAACACTGATTTATGCATGACACAATAAAAATCTGCTAAGAGATAATAGTGGCAGTGGTAATTAATGTATAATTTGTCTCTTTCAAAAAGACAAATTAGCCCTATTATCAGCTAGGGAGATTGCATTGATTAATTTGGTTCACATATGGGAACTCACATGTTGCAAGAGTGTGAAGCAATGTGGGAAGGGTAAAGAAAGGAGTTTATTCTCAGAGGCAATGTCCTGTTCAATCCACCTAATAGGTAAGAGTGATGAGGAACAACGAGATAGCGACTTTAATTTCTCCTTTTGCCCCAAACAGACATATCAATCTGGCTGCTAGTTAGCTATAGAGAGTTTACAAAGATAATAATACCATGCTAAGTCAAGCCAGAACAAAAACTTATTACAGTTTGTAAAGAATATATAATTAGCTAGGTTTTCTTAGACAGTGACCCTTTTGTTGGAAGGTGAACAAGTCTGGACTTGGAGTTCTCATGGTCACGTCACGCATCTTTTTGTTTCTAAATAAAAATAGAACTGTGTTTTTTCAAAATAAATAAATAAAAAATATAACTACTTACTATGTATACATATCAAATGAACATTCAAACCAAAGTACTTGAGCTACGAGATGCATGTCTTTTGAAGAAATTCAATAAAATTGTAACGATAGAGAAGTTGCGAGGATAAATACCAAAATCCCGTTTTTATATCATGAAGAAATGTGTCTTGAAGGGCTTAATTTCCTATTTGTAATGGTAGTATACATAAATCAAATGACCCAAGTAATAATCATGAGAATATCAGCTTGATATATTATTTATACTCAATCAAGTTCTAAATCATGACCTGACCTAATTTTAGAACGTCTAGGGCGGGCCTAGAGGTGGTTTATTACACACTCATGCCTGTCAATCACTGGTACAAAAGAATTAATATTATGAATTAATTCGAATGATAATAATATGTAAGAGAAATATACAGTAGGAGAAGAGCTGCTCAAAGCTGGTTCCATTGCATTAATTAAATTGCTGCCCACCAGTTCAAGTTGCATTGTGATTAATGATGCGGAAAGCATCTGTATCCGTGAACACATTGCAACTCCTTGGTCTCTCTACAATAAATTCTCGTTACTATTTATATATAAGAAAAACAATTTCATGTATATGCATTTATGTTAAAAAATAATAGAAATTATATTTTGATATTTTATTTAATAACTTAAGTTATTGAGTTGAGATGATTTTTTAGTATAATATTAAAATTTTGATGACCAAGCGATCATGATTTCAAATTTCATTATTTTTATTTATTTGATAAAAATTAAGTACAAAATAATATGAGTATGTACAAGTTTCAAGTTCGAAGGGTTTTTACTTGATGAAATATATTGAAGAATAATATAAATTATATCTTATAACTTTATCTAAAATTGTAAGGTTTTGATTTGAATTGAACTGTTGTTGTTGAAGTAGAAATTAAATAATATTAACATTTTTTTTTTTAAAAAAACAACAGGCATTCCATTTGTAAATTGCTATTGGCAAATGCAAGCTCATCAAGTAAAGGTACGTTTGATGAAAAAACACTGAGGCGAAGGAAAAACAGCAACAGTGCTATAGCTAGGGTGCACCGTGCACATCAGATAATTTTCTACTTTATGATGAGGGGGCAGATAAGTGGTGCAGTTCCATTGAAATGAAACCCAGAGATGGTCCCCCGCTTCCAAGCCACAAAACTCGGTGATTTCGACTCTAATGGCAAAGAGGAGCTTTACATGAATGAAGGGCTGTCATTGTTGTTTAGGGTTGGCAAAATGCGGGTATTCAAAGACATCGTGTTGGGTACTGGCGTGGACCCGAAACCTCGAGATGGTGCAATCCATCAAAGGTACTTCCATTAAATCCAAAACTAAAAATGTGGAATTGTAGCTCAGCTCAAGTAGCATCTAAGAAAGCTCTTCTTAATTAAAATTCCAAGATACATGATGCGAGGGGGAGAGAGAGGACAGTGACTCGTCATGGGATGGCCTAGAAAAGGTGGAATTACGAACAAGCCAGTGAGACAGTTGAGGCTGCGAATAGCTGCAAAACGAACGAGTCGAGCATGCATGAATAAAGCAGACTGTTTTTGCATAAAAAGATCCAAAACTATTCTTGAATTACCATTTCAGATAACACCCATGTAGATTGCATATATATATATATATTATATTACCCTTGTCTAGAATCAAACATATATAGCGAAGAATCGACCTCAAACTCTTGTGCCATGAATGATAAGAAACAGACCTTTCAAGTCTCACAACGTCAAAAATATTTGGCTTTGTTAGTTCTTAAAAGAAGCGAAGAAAGAAACAAATAATACCTTATCATACAAAATGCATATTGACATATATATCCAAGTGGCAATTATATTTTTTTTTCCTTTCGTTGTTAATGTGATGGGACTCTATGATTGGAAAAACCAGACCAAAGGAGTATGATCCAGCTAAAACATTAAACTTGCTAAAGAGTTATGTGAAACAAAAACTATATTGTTGATTCCAATTGGTACTTTTGTAATTTTATAAATAAAATGCCTCTCAAAATACAAAATATTACTTTTGTTGATTTTACGTTTATGTTTCCCAATATTTCCTTATGTTATCTTGGCCATGTTTTTCTTGGTGATTTATTAATTTGATTGGATAATAAAAAAACTCAAAATAAAAAAAGAAAAAAACTAAAAAAAATCTACTACACAGGAAAACAATTCCAACATAAGGACCCATGCATAAATCTTGACTGCAACGGACACAACTTGATGAAGGGCACACGAGTACTTATTTTGAGCTGGAATCAGCACGCCACACCATGTTAATATTAGTTCTATTTTTTAAAAAAATTATCTTGACATTTATAGTAGAGAGAAACTTAATTTTTGGATTACAATCACAATTAAATTTAATTCTAATATTTTTATTGATGAATGAGTATTTGATAAGAATTTGTTATGATTGAAACATGGAAAAAATGTAATGAATATTATTTTAAACTAGATAAATAGGTATGAATTTAAAAAGAGATTTGGTAATACTAAACAAGTTTATCGAAAACAAGTTCAATTCTACATTGGATTGTCTGGTTATAGATAACAAAGGTCTGAAAGATCCTTTAATTAAGCTCATAATTAACATATTGTTAATTTTATTATTTTTCTTTTTAATTTTGGATCGATTTTTAACTTTTAATTTTTTCATAACCTAGGATTCATTTTTCTTTTTAATTTAGGTGGTTGCAGATCAATCTATTTAAGCTACTATAATTTTTTTTTTTAATTAAGAGATTGACATAACAATATTTCAGAAATAAAACGCAGCTAGGGTTTTTGTTTTGACCCTTTTCATTTTCATGAACTTTGTCTTCACGTATTCTTTGATTTCTAATCTAAGTAGTTCAGGTTGTATGAACTAGTGCGCTCAATGTTACTAATCAGCTAGTTTTCAACTATACGAAGATAATTGTAATTCTATAAAATTTCGAAACCAATATAAACTTTGAACGAGAATATGTATATTTTGTAATTTTCATTTTAATTTATTCAATGTATATTTTCCTTGTCTACTCCTCAATTACGATAAAATTAATTTACTTCAAATTTTAAGTATATTAATATTTTAATTTCAAATAGTCCCTTTCCTATTCAATATTTGACAATCACGTCAAACTTTGAACAAGTTATAATAAAAGTTAGGTATCCGTTATATATATGTAAGGTATTAATCTTAGAATTGAATCATTTCCAACTTTTAATAAATTTAGTTATTTAATGAGTTTATATCTCTAATTCTCAATTAACAATAATGTTCTCTTCCAAAAAACCTTTAAATTCGAGACTCTCCTCTATAATAAAGAAAAAACACGCGTCGTCTTCTATGAGCTATGGTTTTAAGAGGACGTCTGAGTATATAGGATTCATTTATAAAAATAAAATAAAAATTAAGACGTGTTTATCAAAAAAAAGAAAATACAAAGGATGTAAACAGTACTTAACATATACTCACAATGGGTAGATACTTATCATGGTAAAAATAGAACTCTCTCGCTCTCCACGAAATGTTTTCTTGAAAAAACCGCAAAAATAGTCCACAAATCATGAACAAATACTCAATATAGCCCCCAAAATAAAACTTGTTTTAATCTCCCATATAAATTAAGATGCTAGCTTATTGCATAATGTATAAATTTGCAATTTAGTTGACAAAAAACAATTAATGAACATGTGCAAAGAAACTCAATAGAGGAATGTCTAATAATTGAAGGACCCAATTAAGAAACATTTTTGTCTGGTAATCTAATTGAGAACTGATTCATTATGAGGTTTTCATTATTTATTTCAACATGCAAAAAAAAAAAAAAAAAACCCTCTTGGAAAGAGATAACAACCATACATGCATGCATATACACATGAGTAAAGATTACGAAAGTTCAGAGGCATGAGTGCAAGAGAGAATTTGTCATAAATACATATGAAAAGGCAAAAAAGACAGAAGGGATACTTAGATGTTATAGCCAACAACGCAAAAAAAGAAAGCAAGAAAAAAAAAGAAAGAGAAGTGGTGTACTTTGTTACAGAGCTAGATAGAGGAAAAACGGATGGATTACTGCTCATCTACATTCGAGTAAATCTTGGGTAACATTTTTGAGGACCACTTTACATACAGAATCTCTGCAAAAGATATAAAAACAGGCAACAGCCATAAAGAACCAACGCCAACTTCTTGTACCTGGTCCTGGAGAGAGAGAGAGAGAGAGAGAGATCCATGTACAAATGTACACAAAGCAAGAAATACTCGTCTATCATCACTCATTATCGCCAGAACCTATACTACGCAACATGGTCTTTGACTGATGGATACACACGTCCATGCAATCACAGAGGTTTTTTTTTTTTTTTTTGGGGGGTGAGGAAAAGACAGATCTATGTATGTGTGTAGAGGGATGGTGAACCTTCTTTGTCTCAAGCAAATAATAATGGTGATGCATATAACTATAACGAATTGATTTCTTTTTTACCTATATGTTTTCTTTCAATAAATAATAAAAATACCACGACAATATATAAGGGCTTAGGGCAAAAATTTATGGTGGTTGTGCTCGATATAATTAAATCAATGATCTATATTATTCGACTAATGATTTTTACTTTACATTAACTGTGTTCTCACCTCATTTTATAAATATTATTGTTTTTATATATCTTTTCATTAGCCATGGTCTTTACATTATGTCTAAGTCCTTTGCTACCTTGTTGCCTCAAGCTTTCTTGACTGCACGTCGATCCATTTTTGCTGTTGTTTGGTACCGCTAACTTTGGCATCTTGCGAGTTCATGCATTTTAAGTTTCTTACTATCAAATAAAAAAGTGTCATGTACACCAAAACAATTTCATTTTGACTGCCAGGCTTGTCTGTTAGGAAAATCATCGCGTCTGTCTTTAGGACCTACGGGTCACAAAACGTTGGTTCCTCTTAAATTAATTTATAGTGATGTTTGGGGACTTTCCCCATGTTGTCCTCTGATGGTTTTTTGTATTTTGTTATATTTGTTGACGCTTATACGAAGTATATTTGGTTCTTTTTGTTAGTTGCAAAATCTAATGTTTTCACTATTTTTCATCAATTTCAAACTTAAGTTGAGCATCAGTTTTCTGTGAAAATTAAATATGTTCAAACAGACTGGGGTGACGAGTATCGCAAATTAAATACATTTTTCAAATCTATTGACATTCACCATTGTTTGATCTGCCCATATACTCATTAACAAAATAACATGGTTGAATGTCGACATCGATATATTGTTGAAACTGGCGTTATGCTTCTGGGTCAATGTAAAACCCCTCTAAAATTCTGGTTCTATGCATTTGAAACTTCTGTTTATTTAATAAATCGCATGCCAACTCTTGTTCTTAATTATATGTCACCTTTTGAATGTCTTTTTCGGTCGACTCCTGACTATAATTTTCTTTGTACTTTTAGGTGTCTCTGCTTTCCTTTTCTTCGTCCTTATAATGCAAATAAACTCGATTTTTGTTCCTCTTCTTGTTTTTTTCTTGGTTACAAGACCTCCCTCTTGGGTTATCGCTATCTTGATTTATCTTCCCATCGTATCTATATGGCCCGTCATGTTCGATTCCACCAACACACTTTCTCTCTAGCAACTTCTGAACAAAATAACTCTCCCTTATAATCAGACACCAGAACATGTCTACCTCGACTTTTCCCCACACCTTCTCTATCCTCTTCCCTTTTATCACCGTTTCTTGTCTCTGTTTTCCCTGCCCAACCTACATCCTCTACACCAGCCATGTCTGCCCTTGTTTTGACTCCTATCATGAGCGCTAGTCCACCCCTTTTATCTCCACATGCATTTATTTTTGTTGATTAGTGTCCAGGTACAGGTGTACTGGCTCCAACATCTCATCATGCTTTACCAAAATCAGTAGCGTTGCAACAACCTGGTCCCGTGTTGGCTTCTCCACTGCTAGACACTTCTTTTCGGCTTAGTTCAAACTTGGCCACCTCACCAATAGGTCTCCCTAATGTTTCTCTTTCTGCATTGAATTTAGTCATTGATCTCTCCCATTTTGTTCTTCAGTAGGTCTCAGACAGTGGTGCTTCAACATCTCCTCCTCTAGCTCCTCGCCAGCACACCATGGTTCTTAGACCACGGAAAGCCAGGACAACTAATCTCAGCATCATCTCTACTCTGGGCCTTCCTCTTTCCTTACCCATGAACCTTCCACCTTCTAGGAGGCACAACACTCATTATCTTGGCAACAAGCTATGCAAGATGAAATCCAGGCTTTGCATGATAATGGTTGTCGCACCCTCGCGGCGGAGCGCGGCGTCGCGGCGACCCTCGATTGGTTTCGGGGTCTTTTGTTTTATTTGTGTAAAAGGGAGTCGCCACCTAGTATTATGGTCACTAGGAAACCTAACTGGTCTTTCAGAGATTCTAAGGCAAGGGACTGGTTGCGTAAAGGGAAGGTATTAGCACCCCTAGTACGCCCTACCTAAGGTAAGCTGCTTGGTGTTTGGTTTATCTTATAATTGCTATGGTGTTGGTGTTTTTTCTAATCCCATCAGTTTTCTAGGTTTTGATTCAAACTAAAATCATTAGGATAGAAATCCAAGGAAGTTCCATGTGCTTTAAAAGCTCATTTTCCCCTTAGTTTTTCAAGAGTTTGCGACTCGTAAATCGCGAGGAGGAGGGACAAAAATTTAGAAATCTGGGGTGCTTTAAAAACCTATTTTTTTTGTCTTAGTGTTGTAAACCGTGGAGTAAAAAATTGAAATGTCCTCGATTATAATCAAGGCTTCTTTCAAGGATTTGTGCGGATTTATTACTCCCAATAATATTTTGGATATTCGTCCTTTAAGGATTTCTTTATCCAAACATTAGCGGTGAATAATAGATGAATTCCCCCCAAAATAAGATTTTTGTATTTTTTTGGAATATTGGCCAATACCCTTTGGAGTTTTACAAACATGTTGTAAAATCCAGAAATGCAAGAAAACAATTTTTGGTGTTTAAGAAATCCATGCGAAAACACATTTTTAAAACTTCCAATATTTTTGTACGTAAAAAAAATGTTCTAAAACATGTAAGGGTATTGGCCGTATGCAACACACAAGAAAATATTTTTTATATATATATTTTTTTTGTCAAAACGCAAACATCACAATTAGGCATAAACACCAAAATGGAAAGTAGCAAGCCATCATTCATATTACAAGGAACTTGAAACAATTCGTAACAAAAACCCCTTAAAGCCAAATCAACTTAATATTTTATAACTGGAAAGGAATAAAACCGTATGCATGAGGGAGCCATAATTTTAAAACTGAAATTTTGAAATCAACCCCTATGTCCGTGCCTCACAACCCCATTATTTCCTCACCTTAAAAACAGACTGCCCTATTCATTTCCCAACGCCAACAGAGAGAAACAAAACAGAAACCGGGAAAGCATGCTTTATTCATATATATAGGAAAAACAAAACCATGGCCGGCTAATCTCTCAGGAAGCAGAAAAAAAAACGAACAGAAAAGGGAGCAAATGATGAAGAAACAACAGCCACGGTTCCTTATGAACTAGCGAAAGAAAGAAAAGAAGAAAAAAGAAACAGGTTTTTAAAACGTCAGGAACAACAAAAGGCAAGCGTTCATTGTAGTCTAAAAATGAAAACGAATGTGCAAAGCAAGACAAAACAGGTTTTTAAAATGTCAACACAACAGATTTAAAGGCAGCAAAGGAGGAGAAAGTTAAGACTTATACCTGCAGGTCTCAACGTTTTTTTTTGCAGAAGATGAAATGGAAAACCAAGCGAACGTTGCTGTCAAGGTTTAACAGCAAATCTCCCTCTCCGTCTTGTCTTTTTTTCTCTCCTCTTTCCTCACAATAACACCAGAATGCGAGAAAGGAACTCCCTCTATTTACTGCGTTTTTTTTTACTCTGCCTCTCTTGCGTTTTTTTTCTTTTATGCTCTCTTTTTCTGCGTTTTTTCACTTATTTTTCTGCCCTCTCTTTTCTATTTTTCTGCTCTCTCTCACTGCCCTTCGGCTAGGTCATTAGAGGGGTTTATATATAGTCTAACATGTCTCTATTTAGGAAAGATTTAATGCATTAATTCTAGGACGTAAATCCCTACTGATTTGTAGTAAAAAAACGCAAAAGGAAGCTGCCATATTCTGATTTTGTGCTGGTCCTTTACGTCTGATTTCTTTCCAGTTTTAGAGGAGGGTGTGGCTCTTTTCCTTCCTTCCATAGGGCCAGCTTCTCCCTTTGAAATGAGGCAACAAAAACGTGGTCTTGAGTTCCAAAAATCAGGCGTGATGAGAAAGGAAAACATCAGAGAAAAAAGGAAAGAAATCAGCTGGAGGGTGCAGCTGCAAGGTCTTATTTTCCTTATTCGGTGTGGTAAAAATCCTGTCATTTATGATGATCCAGCCCCCCTCTCCAGCTTTCAATGTCCTTCTTCAATTCAATCCCTCAATTTAGCACATTTCGATTCAGTCCTTGGTCCAAAAAAAATCCTTCGAATCAGTCCCGCGAACTTGGGCAAAAACAAATCCTTCTCGCGGTCAGGAATCCCTGCTTTCAACACCAGATATTCAAATGAGAATATCTTGAGCTTCTGATATTGAAATCAAGTGATTCAAAAGTCCAAATTCATCTACGCGTCTAGGACTACAACTTTGATGAAGGAGTCGAAGTGAGATAAAATCGTTTTATAGAACAGAAACTGGCAGTAATCTAGTTGGTCAAAAGGGATTTCCGGGTCTAACTCAAAAACTGACGAATGCCGAGAATCCTGATATGACTGAGAGTATGAACTAAGAACAAAAATCACAAAAAATAAGCCAAAAATAGAATTTTTTTAGTGCAGACTCGGGTCAATATCCTTCTCGCGGCAGAATTCTCTGCCTTCACGTTAGATATTCAAACAAGAATATCTTGAGCTTCTGATATCGAAATCAAGCGATTCAAAAGCCCAAAATCATCTACACGTCTAGGACTACAACTTTGATGAAGGAGTCGAAGTGAGATAAAATCGTTTTATAGAACAGAAACTGGCAGTAATCTAGTTGGTCAAAAGGGATTTCCGGGTCTAACTCAAAAACTGACAAATGTCGAGAATCCTGATATGACTGAGAGTATGAACTAAGAACAAAAATCACAAAAACTAGGCCAAAAATAGAAATTTTTTAGTGCAGACTCGGGTCAATATCCTTCCCGCGGCAGAATTCTCTACCTTCACGTTAGATATTCAAACAGGAATATCTTGAGCTTCTGATATCGAAATCAAGTGATTCAAAAGCCCAAAATCATCTACACGTCTAAGACTACAACTTTGATGAAGGAGTCGAAGTGAGATAAAATCATTTTAGAGAACAGAATCTGGCAGTAATCTAGTTGGTCAAAAAGGTTCTTGATCTGACAATGCTAAGCATCCAAATCTGACTAAGAATTTGCCCTAAGAACAATGATCCCTAGGACCTAATAAAGGTGTACGTCAATTTTTTAACATATCATGAGTGACAGAATATACCTAGGATGGTCAGATATCGTACGAAACCGAATTAGAATCAGAGCCTAAGTTGGAACAAAAAATTGCGACAACAGCAGAACTATTTTTTTTATGCAAATTCTGAGGGATTTATTCAACCTTAAAGACCAGATAAAAAAGGAATGAATTTGGCATTATGAAGACTTCTGATCAATCTAAGAAAACCTGATGATTTTGGCAGCAAAGGGGAAGGATAAAGAGAGCAGAAAACAGCTCAAACAGGGTTTCGAAAAAAATATTTCTTTCATCTGCTTTTGTCAACCTTCCAGCAAACATGGGGTCCAAAAATGAGTAACAACAGCTGCCCCCTCTTTACAATGCTTACGAAGCAAAACTTGTCAAGTGCTTCGCGTAGTAAGTGTTGTAAAGATAAATTGTATGTTCATGCTAAAACTCAGTGCTTTTCCTAAACAATGGTCTCCCTATCAGGTGAGCTGCCTATCTTAAGATTTCTAGAAAAACTCCATGTCTTTTTTTTTTAGAAATGGTCCAATTAGTGGGTGACCTGCTCATCCTAAAATTCTTAGAAAACTCCACGCTTTTCTAAGGAATGGTCTCAATATCGGGTGACCTGCCCACGTTAAACTTTTCTAGAAAACTCCACGCTTTTCTAAAAATGGTCTCAAAATCAGGTGACCGGCCCCTCTTAAAATTCTTAGAAAACTCCACGCTTTTCTAAGAAACGGTTTCAATATCAGGTGACTGGCCCCACTTAAAATTCTTAGAAAACTCCACGCTTTTCTAAGGAATGATCTCAATATCGGGTGACCTGCCCACCTTAAACTTTTTTAGAAAACTCCACGCTTTTCTAAAAAATGGTCTCAAAAACAAGTGACCGGCCCCTCTTAAAATTCTTAGAAAACTCCACGCTTTTCTAAGAAACGGTTTCAATATCAGGTGACCAGCCCCTCTTAAAATTCTTAGAAAACTCCACGCTTTTCTAAGAAATGGTCTCAATATCGGGCGACGTGCCCATCTTAAACCCTTTTTTAGAAAACTCCACGCTTTTCTAAAAAAATGGTCTCAATATCAGGTGACAGGCCCCTCTTAAAATTCTTAGAAAACTCCACGCTTTTCTAAGAAACGGTTTCAATATCAGGTGACCAGCCCCTCTTAAAATTCTTAGAAAACTCCACGCTTTCCTAAGAAATGGTCTCAATATCAGGTGACAGGCCCCTCCTAAAATTCTTAGAAAACTCCATGCTTTTCTAAGGAATGGTCTCAATATCAGGTGACCTGCCCACCTTAAACTTTTTTAGAAAACTCCACGCTTTTCTAAAAAATGGTCTCCAAAACAAGTGACCGGCCCCTCTTAAAATTCTTAGAAAACTCCACGCTTTTCTAAGAAACGGTTTCAATATCAGGTGACCGGCCCCTCTTAAAATTCTTAGAAAACTCCACGCTTTTCTAAAAAATGGCCTCAATATCGGGCGACCGGCCCATCTTAAACCCTTTTTTAGAAAACTCCACGCTTTTCTAAAAAAAATGGTCTCAAAATCAGGTGACCGACCCCCTCTTTAAATTCTTAGAAAACTCCACGCTTTTCTAAGAAACGGTTTCAGTATCAGGTGACCGGCCCCCTTCTAAAATTCTTAGAAAACTCCACGCTTTTCTAAGAAATAGTCTCAATATCGGGTGACAGGCCCCTCTTAAAATTCTTAGAAAACTCCACGCTTTTCTAAGAAACGGTTTCAATATCAGGTGACAGGCCCCTCCTAAAATTCTTAGAAAACTCCACGCTTTTCTAAGGGATGGTTTCAATATCGGGTGACCTGGCCCCTCCTAAAATTCTTAGAAAACTCCACGCTTTTCTAAGGGATGGTTTCGATATCGGGTGAACTGCCCACCAAAATTTTTTTAAAAGAAAACTCCACGCTTTTCTAAAAAATGGTCTCAATATCGGGTGACCTGCCCGTTTTAAACTTCAAAAGAAATCATCTTACCTCGAGGAATGAAGCAATGCTGGTTCACAATTCCTATCCTTTTCCGTAGTTCCGTTGACTTGAGATTTTGGACCTCAGCGGTTTTCCCAAAAACTTGGAACTATTTTGGCCTTCGTCACACCTTCTCCTGCCAGGTTAGTGTTATGACAATATAGCATGCATGTTTTTTTGTTACCTATTTTGGAAACATAGGTCCCCCTTTTTGTTGTAGACTTATTGAGCTCTTGTTTCCATTTTTTTTTGCTCGACCTATCCTCTTGAACCGGAATATGCTCCACGTGCTATATTTCCTACCTTCTTATGTTTGGTGAAGAGATCTCTAGTTCCTTATGGGGCCCTTTCTTGCTCCATTGAACGTTGCTTTGTAGTATACTTTTGACGATGTTTTAATTGCCTTTTTCATTTTTGAGAAATTATTTTTAAGAGGAAAACTAAAACAAATTTGGTTTTGTTCATGAAAACTTTCAATGCAATCATTTCTCATAAAGGTGCTTCAGAGGTTTTTTATGATGATATCCCTTTAATGTTGGGCTTTGATTCACTATGTTCCCCTATGTGCACTTCTTGCCCCCAGTATGGTGTGCAAAACCTATCAGGTTTAAATTTGGTTTGGATCCCTCGAATTTGAGAATTGATGGAGTCATCTCCTTAGTCATGCGTAAAAACAGTAAAAGATTTTGAATGCTATGAGATCATGCGTTTTACGAAGAAAAGGTTATTTACAGAGAAAATTCATGGCCGAACTTTACTTTATTGATTGGGAGATTACGGAATACATCAAGCGTAATATTTCCTTACAGAGTCAGAATTCACTGGCCTAACTAGATCTTCTCCATCCATTCTAGATAACAGCAAAGCTCCTCCCGAGAATGCTTTCTTCACCACGTAAGGGCCCTCATAGTTCGGTGCCCATTTACTCTGATCTTCTCCTGGTAAAGACAATATTTTTTTCAGTACAAGATCTCCTTCGTGGAATCCTCGAGGTCGAACCTTTTTGTCGTATGATTTGGCCATCCTTCTTTGGTAAAGTTGATGATGACAGATTGCGGCTATCCTCTTTTCACTGATCAGATTCAGCTGTTCATATCTAACTTTTGCCCATTCTACCTCTTCCAGCTCAGAGTCTACCAGTACTCTCAATGAGGGGATTTCCACTTCTAAAGGCATAACCGCCTCCATTCCATATACCAATGTGTACGGGGTGGCTCCTGTTGAGGTTCGGACTGCGGTGCGATACGCATGAAGGGCAAATGGCAACATCTCATGCCAATCCTTATACGTGACTACCATCTTCTGAATAATCTTTTTGACATTCTTGTTAGCAGCTTCTACCGCACCATTCATCTTTGGTCTATACGGCGAAGAGTTGGAATGCTTGATTTTCCATTTAGCGCAGAGTTCTATTATCATCTTGCCATTGAAATTCTGGGCATTATCAGTTATAATCTTTTCTGGTGGACCATATCGACAAATCAGATCTCTCTCAATAAATTTCTTCACTACTTTTTGCGTCACATGAGCAAATGACCCGGCTTCTACCCATTTTGTAAAGTAGTCGATAGCCACGAGAATAAACCTATGACCATTGCTGGCTTTTGGGTTTACAGGTCCAATCACATCAATTCCCCACATCGCGAAGGGCCATGGAGATGTCAAGTTAAATAGAGGAGCTGGAGGGGCGTTGATTTTGTCACTGTATACTTGGCACTTATGACATTTTCGGACATAGTCGATGCAATCCTTTTCTAATGTCATCCAGAAGTAACCGGCTCTTTGTATCTTCCTAGCCATCACGTGTCCATTAGCATGGGTTGAGCAAATCCCTTCATGGACTTCTCGTAACGCGCTTTTTGCCTCAAATTCATCCAAACATCTCAACAAAGTCCCGTCGGATGATTTCTTATACAAAATCTCCCCATCAAGATAAAAATCCATTGCCAACCTCCTCAAGGTTTTCTTGTCGATTTTGGATGCCCCCATGGGATATGCCTGGTTTTTGATGAAATTCTTGACATCATAGTACCAAGGGTTTCCATCCACTTCTCTTTCGACTGAGCAACAATGAGCTGGGTTATTTCTGATATTGATGTGTACTGGTTGTACCTTGTGCCCAAAGTCTATTTTGGCCATAGATGCTAGTGTAGCCAAAGCATCTGCAAACTGGTTTCCTTCCCTTCCTAGATGGGTGAACTCTATTTCCTCAAATTCTCCAGCCAATTTAGATAGGTATTCTTGGTAAGGCCTTAACTTCTCTTCCTTGGTTTGCCATTCTCCTTTTACTTGGCAAATGATCAGCATTGAGTCTCCATACACATCTATCTTTCTGATGTTTAGCTCCAATGCAGCCTCTAAACCGAGAATGCAAGCTTCATACTCAGCCGTGTTGTTGGTGCACCCGAACTGTAGCTTAACTGAAACCGGATACTGCTTCTTATCAGGAGAGATTATCACTGCACCCGCTCCGTTACCACATACATTTACAGCACCATCAAAGTACATAATCCACCAATCTGATTTCTCTTCCTCGATTGCAAGCACATCTTCATCGGGAAATTCAAAGTCTAATGATTCATAATCTTCCATAGCATGGTCAGCCAGGTGATCGGCAATAATACTCCCTTTTACGGCTTTCCTTGTCATATATACTATGTCATACTCAGCCAATAGAACTTGCCATCTTGCAATTCGGCTCGATAAATAGGGCTTTTCACAAATGTACCTCAACGGGTCTAATTTGGAAATTAACCACGTAGTGTGATACAACATATACTGACGTAATCTCTTTGCAGCCCATGTCAGTGCGCAACACAGCTTCTCAATCACAGTATACCTAGACTCACATTCTGTGAACTTCTTGCTCAGGTAATAAATGGCCCTTTCCTTCCTTCCGGTTTCATCGTGTTGCCCAAGCACACATCCCATTGCTGTTTCTGTTACTGTTAGGTACAATATCAATGGCCTTTCTGGTACAGGAGGAACAAGCAGGGGTGGACTCAACAAGTACTGCTTGATTTTCTCAAAAGCCTCTTCGCACTCTTCATTCCAAATTCCAGGGTTCTTCTTCCTTAACAAACGAAAGATCGGGTCACAAGTCGTGGTTAATTGGGATATAAACCGAGCAATGTAATTCAACCTTCCTAAGAAACCTCTCACATCCTTCTCAGTCTTGGGAGGTGGCATAGATTGAATAGCCTTTACTTTGTCGGGATCCACTTCTATCCCTTTGTCACTCACCACAAATCCCAACAACTTCCCAGATTTCACTCCGAACGAACACTTTGCCGGGTTAAGTCTCAACTTATATTTCCTTAGTCTTTCAAACAATTTCTTCAATATTTGGACATGATTCTCTCCCTCTCTAGATTTAGCAATCATGTCATCCACGTATACTTCAATCTCTTTGTGCATCATGTCATGAAACAAAGTCACCATAGCCCTTTGGTAGGTGGCCCCAGCATTCTTTAAACCAAATGGCATGACTTTGTAGCAAAATGTTCCCCATGGTGTTACAAAGGTTGTCTTCTCTTTATCCTCTTGCGCCATTTTTATCTGATTGTAGCCCGAAAATCCATCCATAAAGGAATATGTGGAGCTGCGTGCTGCATTATCAACTAACATATCTATGTGTGGTAGAGGGAAATTATCCTTAGGGCTAGCCCGGTTTAAGTCCCTAAAATCCACACAAACTCTGATTTTACCTTCCTTTTTGGGTACCACCACTATGTTTGACACCCATTGTGGATACTTGACTACTCCAAAAAACCAGCGTTCCATTGTTTTTCAATTTCTGCTTTTACTTTGATTAAGACCTCCGGATGAGTTCTCCTCAACTTCTGCTTAATCGGTTTGCATCCTTCAACCAGTGGTATCCTATGTACTACGATATCCGTATCCAAACCAGGCATATCCTCATAGGACCAAGCAAAGACATCTACGTAATCTCGGAGCAGTGCAATCAATTCTTCCTTCTCTTCAGGGGTGATCAAAGTCCCTATTTTCAGCTCTTTCTTAATTTCTTCATTACCCACATTTATGGTTTCAAGTTCCTCTTTAGCGGGCCTCCAAGCCTGTTCATGCTGTTCTATTAATTTTGTGAATTCCCCTATGTTTTTCTCCTCCCATTCCTCATCTTCTACAGCTACTATGTATTCTTTAAAGTTTGGCCATTCATTCTCAATGTAAAGTGTAGGTGTTGTTGTGGAGGATCCGCTTTCAGGGTTCCTGAAAGCGGGAAGTGTTGTGTAAGTGCACAGTAAGACATCAAGATGAATTTTGAAAATGCATGATCTTATTAAAAGGAAAAGATTGGCTCAAAACAAAAATAAAATCCAATTGACATCTTGAGCTTCGATTGTCAATGAATAAAACAAATAGAAAAAAGGCAAACAACATAGATAAAATTATAATCCAACAATCATTGTTGATTACATTTTGAGAACCAATGGAGCTTCTTGGGTCTCCCAATTCTGGAACTTCTCTCCTTCGGCTAGCTTTCGAACGAAAGTCTTGGCTGTAAATTCTTCCAGAGTGTAGATGGTTAATTGCGGTAGCTCTTCATCCCTTCTTCCGGATTCAATCTTCTTAGCAATGTCCTCGACTTGATCTTCCTCCAAAGTGTTTATGTTCATTGAAAAAAACTTCTGAAGAAGATTTCCATGTCCCTTATCAGGTTGCATCACATATGCGGCCTTTGGAAAAGAAATCCTGATTGGAGGGATGGCTAGGCTTTCTTCTTCAGGCTTCCTTCCTTCAATCCTAGCCATTCTTTTCTCCCTTCTTGCACCAGCAGCTCGCTTGTAATCCTCTTTCTTGGGCTTATATCCAAGCCCAAACCTTTGTTCTGCAGCTTTCAGCTTGATTATATCAATCCATTCAAGTCTTCCTTTCTTGATGTCATTTGGGCAAGTAATCTTGTGCCAAAAAGCTTTTAGCGGCCATTTTGGTGGCCTCCGAGATTTCTGGTTTCCTCACCACAGTGTTCTCGGGCACCCACTCGGTATTCACAACTTCAAATGCATGAAGGTTTCCATCCTTACAATCTTCGGCTTCAATGAATGGAACCGCCACATTTCTTACCATTGATATAGTCTCCTCAGCCTTAACAGTAACCAGAACACCATTGGCAATGTACTTCAAACATTGATGCAGCGAGGAGGTGACAGCTCCCGCGGAATGTATCCATGGCCTTCCTAACAACATACTATAGGAAGGGTGGATATCCATCACTTGAAGGGTTACTAGAAAGACTTGCGGACCCACAGCTAGTTCGACCTCAATTGTCCCTATCACTTGCCTTGGCGAGCCATCGTACGCTCTAGCCGTCATCACACTGGGTTGCATATATGAGGGATCTACTGGCATTTCATCCAGCATATGCCTTGGTAACACATTAAGGGCTGAGCCGTTATCGATGAGAACTTTACCAATAAGACAATCTTTGCATCGGACCGTGACATATAAGGGCTTGTTATGTCCCGTCCCTTCAGCATCAAGTTCATCTTCCGTGAAATATAAGTAATTGGCAGCATGGATCCTCCCTACTAGATGCTCCATAGTTTTTTGTTCAATATCTTGGGGTACGTAGGCCTCATTCAATACTTTTTGCAAAGCATTACGATGCGGCTCGGAGCTAAGTATTAATGACATGATGGAGATCTTGGCAGGGGTCTTCTTCAACTGATCCACTATAGAATACTCACTATGCTTCATCAATTTCAAGAACTCATTTGTTTCTTCCTCAGTCACAGGTTTATTTACCTCAAGCTCTTTATCGAGGTCCAATACCTCCTTGCCTTTAGCCTTTCTTTGCTTCTCTAGTTCTTCAGGTGTGAAACAACGACCACTTCGAGTTAGCCCACTTATCTCATTTCGGAACAATGACAAAGGAGTTTCGATATTCGAGGTATAACCATAATCTCCGGGCATCGCTCCATAGTCTACTTTGTTTGCATATGAGGGCTTAGTTAATACCAATTTTGAGAGCCCATTAGCTGTTGATTGGACTCTATATTTCCCTCGATTCTCTATCATCTCTATCTCCATTATCTTTTACAGCCTCAATCCTTAACTCTCCTAAAGTCAGCATTCTCACAACCTTTTGATGAAATTCAGTGCATTCATCAATGTGATGCCCTTTCTTTTTATGGAATGGGCAAAAATCATCTTCCCTTATGCAATGTTCAGATGGTTTCTCCAAATGTCCAGATTGTACCAACATTTCATACAGCCTTGCCATGGTCACCCTTAGCACCTTCTCTTTGCTACCGACCTCCATAGTATTCACTCCATTACCACCTACAGCATGTTTGGGTAGAGGGTTCGAATTTACATTAGGCGAATCTTCAAAAGTGACCCATCCAATTTTGATCAGCTGCGATACCCTCTTCTTAAAAGCTACGCAGTTTTCGATGCTGTGACCCGTATTACCAGCATGGTATTCACAAGTCAACTCGGGGTTGTACCAGGTAGGGAAAGGCGGTTGCATAGGAGGTAATGGTAGGGGAGCTATCTGCCCAATACTTAGCAACTTGGCATATAACTCCTTTAGGGTTATTGGCAAAGGTGGTAATTGTTCTTCTAATTGTCGGTTGTCTCTCCTTTGGTAATTGTTTTGGTTATTGGTGGGGAATTTTGTTTGATGGGGTTGGTTTGGGACGGAGGGTTTGGAAAAGTTGATGCTAGTGATTTGGGAGGTAGGTGTTTGGTAGTTTTGGTAGTTTTTGCCTTTCCCTTTATAACTGTCTTCTAGGTTATTTACCTCAATTTCCTTCTTCTTCCCAACAAAACCCCTCTTCTCTATAGGTTCCGCAATTCTCCCACTTCGGATTCCTTGCTCAATCCTTTCAGCAATTCGCACAGCATCATAGAAATGCTGGGCTGAGCTACCCATAAGATGTTCATAGTATGGGGCCCTAAAAGTATTGGCAAACAGTGTTACCATCTCCGTCTCTATTAGTGGAGGTTGTACATTGATAGCTTGGTCTCGCCACCTTTGAGCATAAGCCCTCACGGACTCTTGAGTTCCTTTCTCCATGGTAATCAGACTGGTCCTATCAGGAGCAATCTCAAGATTGAACTTGTATTGTTTTAAGAAAGCATCTGCCAGATCTGTCCATTTCTTGATCTTAATGTTGTCCAGCCTCATATACCAGTTGAGGGCCGATCCTGTCAAGCTATCTTGGAAGAAGTAAATTAGCAATTTATCATCGTGGATAACTTCTGCCATCTTGTTATAGTAGGAACGAAGATGGGTCTTTGGGCATTCCATTCCGGTATACTTAACAAACTCCGGCACTCTGAACTTCTTTGGAATTACGATGTTAGGTACCAAACATACTTCAGCGGCCCTAACTGGGTCAAACAAATCATTTCCTTCAACTGCCCTTAGCCTCTCTTCTAGCGCAGTCCATTTATCATACCCAACATGATCGGAGAATCTGACGTCCTGTGGATCCTCGTTTGTTAAATCCATTGTAATAGGGATTTGGATGGGCCGAGTGGGATTAGGATGCTGCTTATGTGGTGTATTTGCCCCCACGTTTATAGGTGCGATAGGGATTTGAGCTGCTGGTGGTGCTTCATGAGGTTGAGTAGACGTTCCCTCTCCATCTTTGGCTCTCAACATTTGCTCAAGCAAACTGGTCAGGTGCGCCACATCATTCCGAACTCCTTCAAGTTCCCTTTGATACTGAGCTTCTGGTTGTGACCTTTCTTCGTTTTCCATCCTTTTTCTTTGTCGAGTGTTGTGGATTCTAGAAGGGGGACCTATGTTTCTTAGTCTGCAGATGCGTGTATAGATGTATGAGAAAATGCATGATTGAGAATGCTTTGTATATTGGGTATGGATGCAACCTTCTTATGAACGAATAATAGCCACCACCTTATAAACATAGGTTCTTTTGTCACATTGCTAGGAGTACTGCCTTTCAAGTCGTTTGCTTGAACCATATTCACCAAGAGACAGATTTTGCATAAGAAGATGGGTCAACGCCCTTTTCATTAATGCTTGATAAGTTTATTACATTAATAAATAAAAAGGAAATACAAAATTTATTAATCCCTTTCCTCCATAAACTCTCTAGCCAAAGGTAAGAAGGCAAAACCACGGTTCTCAATCTTCCCTAGAAAGGCATCGGTTTCAGCTAGGCTTCGGCGATAGCGAATGATGTCCCCTCCCACATTCCGTGCATTAATTCTAATAATTCGAGCATGTGCAGCAGCTTCATCCATTTGCGCATCTGTCTTGGTCATCTTTTCTATGAGCAACATATTGGTTCTGTTCAAAGCAGTGTTGTTGGTGTCGATTTGATCCTTGTGTTTTTCCATTGCTGCTAGCTTCTCGTCCAAATACTTCACTTTTTCACGTTCCTTGTCAAGTTTTATCCTCATAACTTTTATCTCATTCTTCTTAACTGCTAATTCTGTTTCAACAGCCTCAAAACCTTTCCTTTTATTTCCTTCTTTTGCAATCCCCATCAAACGGCTTTCCAACTCCATATATTTCTTATTCAAATCCTCATACTTCCCAATCCTATCCATCAATTCGAACTGGACTTGTGCAAATTTTTCTTGGAAATATTCTGCACTTCCTTGGCAATCGTTCAAGTCAATCTCCATTGCTTCAAGTTCAGAACAACTTTGCATCCAATCCAAACTCATCCCTCTTAGCTCCTTCTCACTCCTTTCCCTAGCAATCTTCTCCTCACCCAGCTTTAACTCAAGCTTTGTTATTTCGCGTCTCTAGATTGTATTTGCTCATCTAGAAATGCTCTCCTTTTATCTTCTTTTAGCATCATTTCTTCCAACATTGCCTTGTCTTTTTTGCTTTTGCTCAACTCTGTTCGAAGTTTTTCCACTTGTCTTCTCAACTCCTCTTCATTATTGACCCTTTTCCTCTTAATAGGCTCTTCTACAGTTTGGGGAGATTTGACTCCTACACAAGGCATGGTTGAAGCTGCTAAATCTCTCCATCTTGCATATTCTTCACTTGCACTTGGATCCTTTAAACCTTCTATCTCAACCAAAACCAGATGCTTCCAATCTTGTTTGATGATCTCCAAAACTTCTTGTGCAATGGGATCTTTGAACAAACCAAAGAATTGAGCAATTCCCATAGTCCTTGGAACAAACTGCATGCCCCCAAGTTGCCTTACGACCAGGGCAGGAGCATAACTCACATAGCCTGTAATCCCACCAATGGCACCCAACGTCTTGTCCACAACTCATTAGGACTTTCACTGTCGTTACCCATGGGCTCTCCACTTGAAATCACTATTAGGCAAACCTTCTAATTTGTCAACCCAACCTTGGTTGTCTAGATCTCCCCATTCTTCTTCTTCTACCAACTTCAGGGGTCGTTGGGTGAACCACCAAAAATTATTAAAGACAGGTTTTTTTGTTTCGATATGGCTAACCATCCAGATATACAACAACTGCGTGCAGCATCTCATCGCCCCTTTTCCGGTCCTCCTACAATGATTAAGTGTCAAGATGGTTTCAGCTAAAATAGCAGCCACTGGATTGATTTGTGTATTCTCATACTCTACATAAGCAGCAGCGGCCTCCAAACTCACTAAACCCGTCTGACTTGGGAACAACACAAGGCCAAATATGCCCAAAGCAATCAATCTCTCTTTTTCTAATCCTGACTTCTTTTCCAGTTCAATTTCTAGCATCCTCCATTTCAGACCGGTAGCATTCTTTTCCAAAAACTTTTCCAAGTTGGAGATTCTAAGCAGTTTTGACAGTTCGGGGATGATTTGTCAGATCTCAAAGGCAAATAAATCCGATACAGATTGTTTGGAAACTCAGTCAACATCCCATATTCCTCTATAGTGGGACATAGGTCTATGTTTCCAAAAGAAAAACACCGGTAGTCTGGATCCCAAAAATGAACTATGGCTCGCACAGCTGGGCTTAAAACTTCTACCCTTGCAATTTCCATCAAACGTCCGTATTTACTAAAAAATGCATCCTTATCCACATTCTGAAAGTGAGTCGTTAACTTGTTCACCTCATTCATAATGCAATTCAGGTTCTTGATTGGGGACAGTTTCTTAGCATCGCTTCTAAGGCAGTCTCCTTCAGTCAATTGTGACAATTCAGAATTTTTCCCATATTCTATGATGGAAAATTTAGCAATGGTGGCCATTTCGTTCACAAGTCCTGCAATTCAAAATGCCTTGGGGTTAGACTTGTTTTGATGCAAAAGATATTATGGATCATACACCTTAAGGATAGGTTCTAGTTTCTTTACGTGAGACATAGGGTAGGTTTACTTGGTCTCTAAAAAAGGGTCTCTTGCTGTCCCAGTGATCGCCCTCGTAAAGGCAATATGGGGGTTCAGCAGATAGTGGGATGGCACATGTACCAATCACTATCAGTCTAAACACTCAGCAAAGAGTTGGGGTTTACACAAACTTAAACCTTGACTCAAGTCATAAGGTAAGCTGCTAGTTCCCCACTTAACTTAAAGTTAAATGTGTGTGCCCTCAAAAAGATAATATAATAATAAAGTGATGCATGACTATATCATGTATGACAGAATGTAAAGATGCATGCTAAAGCTTTTTAAACAAAGTATCATTCATATAAGAAAACAAAAACCAATAACACACAGCATAAACAAACCAATTATCAAGCCTAGTCCTAAGTCCCCAGTGGAGTCGCCATCCTGTCGCACCCTCGCGGCGGAGCGCGGCGTCGCGGCGACCCTCGATTGATTTCGGGGTCTTTTGTTTTATTTGTGTAAAAGGGAGTCGCCACCTAGTATTATGGTCACTAGGAAACCTAACTGGTCTTTCAGAGATTCTAAGGCAAGGGACTGGTTGCGTAAAGGGAAGGTATTAGCACCCCTAGTACGCCCTACCTAAGGTAAGCTGCTTGGTGTTTGGTTTGTCTTATAATTGCTATGGTGTTGGTGTTTTCTAATCCCATCAGTTTTCTAGGTTTTGATTCAAACTAAAATCATTAGGATAGAAATCCAAGGAAGTTCCATGTGCTTTAAAAGCTCATTTTCCCCTTAGTTTTTCAAGAGTTTGCGACTCGTAAATCGCGAGGAGGAGGGACAAAAATTTAGAAATCTGGGGTGCTTTAAAAACCTATTTTTTTTGTCTTAGTGTTGTAAACCGTGGAGTAAAAAATTGAAATGTCCTCGATTATAATCAAGGCTTCTTTCAAGGATTTGTGCGGATTTATTACTCCCAATAATATTTTGGATATTCGTCCTTTAAGGATTTCTTTATCCAAACATTAGCGGTGAATAATAGATGAATTCCCCCAAAATAAGATTTTTGTATTTTTTGGAATATTGGCCAATACCCTTTGGAGTTTTACAAACATGTTGTAAAATCCAGAAATGCAAGAAAACAATTTTTTGGTGTTTAAGAAATCCATGCGAAAACACATTTTAAAACTTCCAATATTTTTGTACGTAAAAAAACGTTCTAAAACATGTAAGGGTATTGGCCGTATGCAACACACAAGAAAATATTTTTTATATATATTTTTTGTCAAAACGCAAACATCACAATTAGGCATAAACACCAAAATGGAAAGTAGCAAGCCATCATTCATATTACAAGAACTTGAAACAATTCGTAACAAAAACCCTTAAAGCCAAATCAACTTAATATTTTATAACTGGAAAGGAATAAAACCGTATGCATGAGGGAGCCATAATTTTAAAACTGAAATTTTGAAATCAACCCCTATGTCCGTGCCTCACAACCCCATTATTTCCTCACCTTAAAAACAGACTGCCCTATTCATTTCCCAACGCCAACAGAGAGAAACAAAACAGAAACCGGGAAAGCATGCTTTATTCATATATATAGGAAAAACAAAACCATGGCCGGCTAATCTCTCAGGAAGCAGAAAAAAAACGAACAGAAAAGGGAGCAAATGATGAAGAAACAACAGCCACGGTTCCTTATGAACTAGCGAAAGAAAGAAAAGAAGAAAAAAGAAACAGGTTTTTAAAACGTCAGGAACAACAAAAGGCAAGCGTTCATTGTAGTCTAAAAATGAAAACGAATGTGCAAAGCAAGACAAAACAGGTTTTTAAAATGTCAACACAACAGATTTAAAGGCAGCAAAGGAGGAGAAAGTTAAGACTTATACCTGCAGGTCTCAACGTTTTTTTTTGCAGAAGATGAAATGGAAAACCAAGCGAACGTTGCTGTCAAGGTTTAACAGCAAATCTCCCTCTCCGTCTTGTCTTTTTTTCTCTCCTCTTTCCTCACAATAACACCAGAATGCGAGAAAGGAACTCCCTCTATTTACTGCGTTTTTTTTACTCTGCCTCTCTTGCGTTTTTTTTCTTTTATGCTCTCTTTTTCTGCGTTTTTTCACTTATTTTTCTGCCCTCTCTTTTCTATTTTTCTGCTCTCTCTCACTGCCCTTGGCTAGGTCATTAGAGGGGTTTAATATAGTCTAACATGTCTCTATTTAGGAAAGATTTAATGCATTAATTCTAGGACGTAAATCCCTACTGATTTGTAGTAAAAAAACGCAAAAGGAAGCTGCCATATTCTGATTTTGTGCTGGTCCTTTACGTCTGATTTCTTTCCAGTTTTAGAGGAGGGTGTGGCTCTTTTCCTTCCTTCCATAGGGCCAGCTTCTCCCTTTGAAATGAGGCAACAAAAACGTGGTCTTGAGTTCCAAAAATCAGGCGTGATGAGAAAGGAAAACATCAGAGAAAAAAGGAAAGAAATCAGCTGGAGGGTGCAGCTGCAAGGTCTTATTTTCCTTATTCGGTGTGGTAAAAATCCTGTCATTTATGATGATCCAGCCCCCTCTCCAGCTTTCAATGTCCTTCTTCAATTCAATCCCTCAATTTAGCACATTTCGATTCAGTCCTTGGTCCAAAAAAAATCCTTCGAATCAGTCCCGCGAACTTGGGCAAAAAAATCCTTCTCGCGGTCAGGAATCCCTGCTTTCAACACCAGATATTCAAATGAGAATATCTTGAGCTTCTGATATTGAAATCAAGTGATTCAAAAGTCCAAATTCATCTACGCGTCTAGGACTACAACTTTGATGAAGGAGTCGAAGTGAGATAAAATCGTTTTATAGAACAGAAACTGGCAGTAATCTAGTTGGTCAAAAGGGATTTCCGGGTCTAACTCAAAAACTGACGAATGCCGAGAATCCTGATATGACTGAGAGTATGAACTAAGAACAAAAAATCACAAAAAATAAGCCAAAAATAGAATTTTTTTAGTGCAGACTCGGTCAATATCCTTCTCGCGGCAGAATTCTCTGCCTTCACGTTAGATATTCAAACAAGAATATCTTGAGCTTCTGATATCGAAATCAAGCGATTCAAAAGCCCAAAATCATCTACACGTCTAGGACTACAACTTTGATGAAGGAGTCGAAGTGAGATAAAATCGTTTTATAGAACAGAAACTGGCAGTAATCTAGTTGGTCAAAAGGGATTTCCGGGTCTAACTCAAAAACTGACAAATGTCGAGAATCCTGATATGACTGAGAGTATGAACTAAGAACAAAAATCACAAAAAACTAGGCCAAAAATAGAAATTTTTTAGTGCAGACTCGGGTCAATATCCTTCCCGCGGCAGAATTCTCTACCTTCACGTTAGATATTCAAACAGGAATATCTTGAGCTTCTGATATCGAAATCAAGTGATTCAAAAGCCCAAAATCATCTACACGTCTAAGACTACAACTTTGATGAAGGAGTCGAAGTGAGATAAAATCATTTTAGAGAACAGAATCTGGCAGTAATCTAGTTGGTCAAAAAGGTTCTTGATCTGACAATGCTAAGCATCCAAATCTGACTAAGAATTTGCCCTAAGAACAATGATCCCTAGGACCTAATAAAGGTGTACGTCAATTTTTTAACATATCATGAGTGACAGAATATACCTAGGATGGTCAGATATCGTACGAAACCGAATTAGAATCAGAGCCTAAGTTGGAACAAAAAATTGCGACAACAGCAGAACTATTTTTTTTATGCAAATTCTGAGGGATTTATTCAACCTTAAAGACCAGATAAAAAAGGAATGAATTTGGCATTATGAAGACTTCTGATCAATCTAAGAAAACCTGATGATTTTGGCAGCAAAGGGGAAGGATAAAGAGAGCAGAAAACAGCTCAAACAGGGTTTCGAAAAAAATATTTCTTTCATCTGCTTTTGTCAACCTTCCAGCAAACATGGGGTCCAAAAATGAGTAACAACAATGGTATATGGACCTTAGTCCTGTACCAACCTTCTATAAACTTAGTTGGAAGTCGATGGGTTTATAAAATCAAATAGTGTGCCGATGGTAGTGTTGAAAGATATAAAGCCCAGCTGGTGGCTTGGGGGTTTACTCAGCAAGAAGGGATTGACTATTCCAAGACATTTAGCCTTGTAATCAAGCCTACCACCATCCAATTAGTTCTCACAATTGCTATCTCGAATGGTTGGTCGATCCATAAGTTGGATGTTCACAATGCTTTCCTAAATGACATTCTCTAAGAATAGGTGTACATGGACTAACCCCTGGTTTTGTTCACTTTGATTTTTCTACTCATGTGTGTTGTCTTCATAAATCCTTATATGGTCTTAAGCAGACATTTCGGGTCTTATACAAATGATTAAGTAACTTTCTACTCTTTATTGGTTTCCAAACATCTAAGGTTGACACCTCTCCCTTCATCTTCTTTTTTGGTGGTGCTCTATTCTATTTACTTGTGTATGTTAATGATATTCTATTGACTGAGAGTAACTCTGAGTTACTCTATCGATTGATTACTTTACTGAGCTTAGAGTTCAAACTTTAGGATTTAAGTACCGTGCATTATTTTTTAGGCATTAAAGTAAAAACCACATTTATAGGCATTCTACTAAGTCAACAGAAATATGCTATTGATATCATTTGATGAACAGGTATGTCATCCTGTAAACCGGTTGACACTCCTTCATCCCCTTCTTATGTGTTGACTATCCTGTCAGGTGCTTCGTACTCTAATTCCACTAAGTATAGATAGATTGACGGTGCTCTATAGTATCTTACTTTTACCAGACCTGATATCTGTTATGCTGTCAATAAGATGTGTGAGTTCATGCATGCTCCCACCGAGGACCACTAGGCAACTATTAAACATATTTTACAGTATCTTCAGGCTACGACATCTTATGGTTTACATGCTACTCGAGGGTCTTCCCTGTCCCTTCATGGCTTTACTGATGCAGATTGGGCTGGTAGTGTTGACGATCAGAAATCTACTAGTGGTTATCTGGTATATCTCGGTAATACTCATGTCTCTTAAAAATCTAGGAAGCAACGTACTGTTGCTAGATCCTTCATAGAAGCTGAATACAAGGCTTTAACTAATGGCACTGCTGAAATCCTATGGCTTTGTTTTTTTACTGTCATAACTTCGTCTTCCCTCTCCACTTATGACTACCTTGTGGTGCGATAATTTAGGGGTAACATTTCTATCAGTAAATCTTGTCTTTCATGCTCGTACTAAATATGTTGAGGTTTACTATCATTTTATTCATGATTGAGTTGCCAAAAAGAAGATTCAAGTTCGGTTCATCTCTTCAAATGATCAATTAGTTGATGTCCTTAACAAACCTCTACTATTTGCACCTTTTACTTATTTTCGATACAAGCTTCAAGTGGAAGCTCCTTCTTCAGCTTGAAGGGGTATATTATGGAAAACTTATCATATATATAGTGTAATTATCATGTGTAGTGTTTTCCACCATTACTATTGCACACAACGCTAAACACACAAACACACACGCACAAAGGATGGCTGCTGCTCACACTAGACAACCATTACTATTTCATCGTCTCTTCCATTCCTTAACTTTTATCAAAAAATTAAAACAGTCTCAACCTCTTGGAAAAGAACTACCCAATAATTAAATTATTAATTAAGGTTTTAAAAATAATGGCATTTTGTTAGTTGGATTATATTTCACAACTAAATAGGTCCATAAATATTCTCAATGAAAAATGAAAATAGAAAACAAAAAATTCTTCGTAGTTTTTATTCTTCTTATTGTGTTAGTTGTCTAATTATATAATAAACTCCCTTTAAAGCCTTCTAGTGATTGTGTGTTAGGAGAACTCATATATTAACACAACTTATTGATTGCAAAACTGAGATCAGATCTAGCTAGTGATTGTGAAATATTGTAAAACACCTATGCACTCTTATACAAAATAGGATCCTCTAATAGATCATCATTTTTAGCGAGAATGAATTTATGACAGAGACTAATGGTGTTGATACTACATGGTAATTGCTCATTGTCATCTCATGTAACGAACGTACCGGAAAATATTTATTTTGAGATAAATGCAAACCACACAAGGATTAATGAACTTTGATGCTAAAAAATAATGACGATGTCCAAAATCTCCCAAAGCATAATTCATCAGCAAGTTTAGTAACAATACAATCAATCAAAGATTTACGTGAACTAGTTACGACTATATCATCAAGATAGATGAGCTTATAAACAATTTTAATACTTAAATTGTAGATAAATAAGTGGAGGATCCTCTAAAACTTTGCTAAAAGAGATAACAAAAGTCTTTAAAACAAAGCTTGAAGAGCTTTTTTTAATCCATAAAATGCCTTGTGCAATTTACAAACATGATTAGGATAAGTTAGAATAAGTTGTTTATTACGAGTAGAGTAATCTAAATATCTATTTTGTGCAATAGAATAGGAGACTTTAGATCATTTGTAATTCCATTGTTTTAGTACTTGGCAATTATAGGCAAAATTCTTACAATGATGGGGAGTATTCCAATGCACCCTCTAGACTTTAAATTTTTTGATTTATTAGTGGTCTTCTTTAGTGAAAGGTAGATTTTAGTATTGGGCTTGGAATCTCTTTTTTTTGGCATAACATGAAGTGTTTGGCTCATAAGAAATGATTTTTTTACAAGGTACAGTTGAATTGAAATTCCAATTTCTCTTCAATCTTGACTATCGATTTGGTTAAAATGTAGTGAACCTAATTTATGTTACACTAATATCAACTTAATTTGTAGTGTTGATGATATTCAAATATAGACAAATACACATCATTAATTCGATTGCTCTTTCCTATTATGTTTCTTTCTATTTTTTATCTCATTTGTAACGCGGTCATTTTATTTTTATGTAAACAACCATTCAACTTTTCAGGAGTCATCTTTTAAATTACTTTTTGATTAATACACTCAATTGTTATATAAAAAGGGATAACCATGATAAATGAAGCCCTATGATGCTTCATATAAATCATCTCTTTTAAATAGCCATTCAAAAAAGCATTTCAGATATCAAGTTATCTCAAATGGCATCCCTGATTCACCATAATCACCAACACTATTCAAATCATAGTGGCCTTCATAAGTGGTATAAAAGTATCAGTATAGTCAAAACCATAATAACTTATGGGTATCTTTTAGCCACTAACCTTGTTTTTCACCTTTCAATAGAGCTATCTAATCTGTGTTTGATGTTATACATCCACTAGTTGCTAATGGTATTGATATAATTTGGTTTGAGAACTAGAGACCAAGTAAAATTATGATGTAGAGCCTCAATTTCTAACTTCATAGCTATTTTGTATTCGATATTCTTTGCAATGCTAGTATAACTAAGTGGTTCACAAGAATCAATTTCTGAGTCTCTTTATTGAGTAGAGTAATTGAATGAGAGGACAAATGAACACAGATGTTGATTAGATGTACCCGTTGATGAAAATAAACAAGAATTTGCTAGAGACTCGTTTACATCAAAATTAATAGACTTGGTGTTGTTGGTAAGAGGAGAGGCTATTGAAATCATGGAACATTAGGAGTTGGCTGCAAATTTGAACAAACTTTTAAGGGAGAACTATACCTATGTAAGACTGATGATGATTGAGGATGCGGGATAATTGAAGGCTTCGACAGACAGAATGAGCTTGTGACTAAAGGAGTGTTGGAAACTATTGCAGCAATATCCTTAAAAGGAATTCTATCTTTATAGAATTTCATATGTCTAGTAGTTTATATATGTCCAGTGTCATATATTGATCCCAAATATGATCAAGATTAGCCAATATATACATATTGCTTTGAAAATTAAATTTACGTATTTTATAGGGTTTACGAAAAGTGAAGGCTGCACAATTAAATGTTTTTAAGAATGAATAATCAAGGTAATTATCAAACAAATTTTTAAAGAGAGATTGATTGTGTTTGAAAAGCTTTTAAAAACTAAAACATATATATATATATATATATATATATATATATATATATATATATATATATATATATGTTTAACCTTCTAAGCTTTTTGTAATTGATTTAACACTCATTTAATTATGAATACATTGACCTTTGTATTTATACAAGGAGATTAGAACATCTAACTATTATTATCTAATAAGGATTTTAATTAACTAGTCTAACACAAATCTTTTTTATTTGTACTGTTATTCTATTTTTAGTATAAATTTATTGTTGTCGCACTCAACATAAAATGGGATCTCTAAAAATTAAAAAGAAGTATAGAAAGTGGAGTTGCCACCTAGTTCTTAACCATTATTATTATTATTATTATTATTATTTACTAAGAAAAACATCAAGTAGAATATTACGCTCGACCCATGTCGATCGATCCATATACTAAGAAGATTCGTAGACTTATTATTGACTTTGATTATGGCTTAAAAGCATCGCACTAGGTCTACATTAGTTTCTAAAACTAGGATGTGGACCTAACTATTAAAACTCAAATTTAAGCTTAATCAAAACTTGATGAAAGCTAGTCGATTCATTATTAAACTCATTTTAAGGTTAAAAATATCAAGCTAGGCCTACATTAGTTTCTAAAACTAGAAGATACATCCACCTATCTATTAAAATTCAAATTTAACAAATAACATGATGCTAATTTGACAAAAAATCATTGATGTTGTTTATGTACCTTTTGAAAATAAATATTTATACAAACACATATATATAAAAAGGCAAAAGCGTAGTTTTACAAAATAAAAACAACATTAACAAAAAGCAAATAAATTTTTTTTTAAAAAAGTTTGATTGATAAAGTTTGGCAATAATGTAGAAAACCAGTGAAAGACAGTTTTGGTTCATGAAGAATCAAACAACTGTAGTTTTACAAAGGAATTGGTAGTATCATCGCTACAATGATAGGTGAAGTTAGCAAAATATGTCATTATTAACTCATTGTCCTCCTTAAAGAACATTTTAAAATCAATAATCTTAATTTCTTTAGGAATTAGATGGAGCCAACCCCTTAAGGTATGGGTGATGGTATGCTAGCCTTGTTATACATCCAACATCTTGTCTCATCTCTGGTATATGTTAGATTAGTTTCATCCTATTAATACTTCCTCTTGGTTGCTAGTGGTTACCAACAAGTCCATGAGGTGAATGATGATAGATATTGAGTTATTAAAAGGTACTTTATGAGGTATTATATTACCTAATTTTAGAGCAAAATGTATATAGGTAAGGTTATAAGGACATGTAATTAGCCTGAGGCTGCCTATAAGCTTGCAAAATATATGACATCTCGTGTAATCATGCTCTAATGTTACTATGGTTGCTAGTGTGTTTACTACATAAACGTGTTATATCTAGGATATGATTGAGAACTTTAACACATTTTATTAAGTGTGTTTTACTAGATATTTTTTTTTTGCTATATATTATTTCCACGATTTGTTTAAAGAAAACAACTTCTTTACTTCATTTATTTTTTCCATACTAGCGTTTTTTTTAGATGAACTCAAAAAATATTTTCTAAATGTTACAGTTAACAAGGAATGTTGGTTTGAGTTTGATGATCACAAGGTTGGTTTAAGTTTTGGATTATGAAGTGAAAAGGAATGATTTGGTTTGACTACCTGAAATTAAAAAAATTCCATGGTTAATTGTCACTATAAGGAATGATTTGGTTTGACTACATGAAATTAAAAAATATTCCATAGTTAATTGTCACCATTAAATAACATATGTTTTGAGTTTTGTTTTTAGATTTTTAAGTATTTTTGTGTGATTTTAGACATATAAAGAGATTTTGAGAGGAAAAGAATAACATACAGATATGATTTATTTCATGAATAAAATTAGAACTTCATTGATTCAATTCTTAAAAGCTATGTGGAGAAAATTTAAAATTATGATAAAATAGTGAAAGATTAAACAAAAGAAAGCAAGGTAAATCGAATTTTGCAAATACACTTTTTAAAGAGAATGACTTGAATACTCTACTTTCTATTCACTCGTGTGTGTGTGTGTGTGTGTGTGTGTGTGTGTGTGTGTGTGTGTATATATATAGATTTACACAGATTTATATACCAAATCAATAATTGAGTAATTGAAGGAGAATAAACCGGAGATTACAAGTTATTTGAATTTCAAGCTAGCTAGACTAGTGATTCTGCAGTCTAGTAGTTGATGCAAAATCTTTGGAATCCTCTCTTGATATGTTGGCAGCTGTGAGATCTTCTTGTGATTTGTTGGCAACTGTTAATACTCTAACAAATAGTGCTATTCTTCCTTGATTTATTGTCGAGTTTTAAAAATATGAAGGTTTTCAGTTGTTTTAGAAGTGAAATTATCCTTTCTCCCTATCGTTTGAAAGGTAAGATAAACAAATGAATAGATTTGTAAAAATTGAGGCAAGGATAAGGTTTCTAGATCCCATTAGTTTTTTTCATGTCTAAACTAGTCTTGGTGCTCGCACTATACTGCGGGTTAGATGAAAAATTAATTCAATTGTAAAACAAATTTGGATGAAGTTAAACTTTGAGTTTACAATAAAATATTTGAAATACACATCGAAAACTTGGTCAATGTGTTGAATAAAATTAATAAAAGAATATTTAATTAATGTCATTAATGACAAATAAGAACTAGATTGAAACATCAAATGATTGATGTATATAAGAGAAATATAATCTCGTGACATGGCATGTTATTTATAATATTTATTTAATTATCTATCATTTTTGTTTTGCAAGTGAAAAATAAAATAACTTGTAAACATAGTTCTTTTACCTTTTAATTTGTCTAGCATTGCCCCATGTCGTAGGCTATTGGATGATTCGGGTTCCAAATCTAATTGTGTTGGAGTTGGCTTGGCGTGTGCCATTTGAACAAGGGCTCAATCGCGACCCCATTACCCATTTTAAAACCCAATCTGACTCTAAAAAAATTTCATGACGTTGTCATTTCAAACTCTTGCTTAACTTTATCAGGCTCAACTAGGAATAAACAAAATGTCGAAGGTTAAATTTGTAAAAAGAAAAATTCAGGGAGCAAAATGAAAAGACAATGCTTTCCATATTGGATTGACCCTCACCAACCTAGTCTAACCCATTAAATGCATGGTTAGGGTCATGGCATGACCATAATATCGAGCTAACTCGGTTTAGCTAGCTGTCTCTTTCATTTCCCTTCGCTTCCTTTCTTCCCAATTAGGCTTTTATTAGGCTTAAATGAGATGAAGTTGGAGATTAAATATAGTCACAAAAGAACCAAGGACCAAGATAAGAAAATCAAGAGTTATTAGAGAACTAGGGACTAAATAAAAAAAGAAATTCTCTAACATTTCCCTTCCTTTCTCCTCGATTGAGACTTCATTAGGGCTTAAATGGGATGAAGTTTGAGACCAAATGAAAAAGCTATAAAAGAATTAGGGAGTAAATAAAGAAATTTAAAAGTTATTAAAGAACTAGGAACTAAATAAAAAAAAACTGATGAGGGGTCGAATTAAAAAAAACGTGGTTGTCATATGCAAAGTACTTGCGATCATGTGTGCTAGCCACTATGCTTGGGAGGCATGTGCAACTTTCTCATAAATTTGATACCGCACTTCTTTGATATCATCTGAATAGTCTTATCATTGCCTCCATATATCAGGGCGTGTTATTAGTACAAAAATGTTGCAATTCTAATATCCCTTTTTCTTTCTTCTTTTATTTCATTTCTTTTCTCTTCCTTGATTTTCATGCAAGACCTGGAAAAACAACTATTATGGTCGGCCACGATGATAAGTGAAACAATGCATAGTGTATTCCTCGCTAGAATTAGTATTTTCTATAATATAACATTTTTTTTAAAAATGAATGGATTGCTAATTTATTTATTAATGCTATTTTATCTAACAAAAGCACAAAATAGAACAATTAATAGTCACAATAAAAATGCAAAACATTATAATATAGCAAACATGCCTTTGAACATCTTCTAAGCATTATGTGTCCTGTTCCGTAGAGTCTACAGGCCTCTCTGCCTAATAGTAAATTTCTAAATATACCCACTTTAATTTCAAGTGAAAACCTGATATCTGTTTCTTTTCAATAATAATAATAAAAAACCTCATAGAGAATAGAATATCATAAATATATATATATCTATATATAAGAGTACCGGTGCCTGAACTATACATATAAATCAATTATACCACTAAACTATGGAATTAACCGCAATAAACTTGTATAGTTTGGAATTGCGATATATTTTTATTTATTTTCAAAACTTGAATCCAGACTTAAAAAAAACAGAAATAAGAAATATTAGTAGAAGAATATAACAATTAAGGACATAAGAACATCAAAAAAATTAGTATTGCTAGTGAAAATCTTGAAAGATCAAAATAAAAAAAAAAAGTAGCAAGAGGACCAGATGGGCAATTTAAGTTAAAAAGTGTGAAAATAATTAAGATTAAATACAAAAAGAAGACTAGAATTTTAAATAATCTGTATATATATTATAAGTACTTCGTCTTAAACTAAATACAAATAAAGTATATATAAATTAAACTAAAACTAATATTCTACTTGCTACATAAATATTATTTAAAAAAAAGAAGAAGCAAGCTCTTCCCTAATTAATGGATATATATAGCTAGCAAGGTTTTATCTCCTTTAACTTGTACTGGTAGCTCAAAATTCACTAGCGAATCTTAGGTGTTTTCCCTTTCCCATTAATTGGTGCCAACAAACTTACCAAACTTGGACCACAAAAGTAAAGGAAAAAAAAGGATAGATTATTAAAGAAAACAAATCCTGCCAGACTATTAATTAACACCTGAACTACATTAATTCTTATATTCACTTGATTTCTTTTCTTTATTTTTTCTTTCCCTCTTCTAAATTTATTTTAATCTATACTAAAATAAAATAAAACTTATATTCTTTTAATTATTTGTTTTTTACCCATGCTGCCCCAATATGTGAAACACAGTTCACAAATGAATAGAATCTTAAAATTAGTTAACCAAAGGGTTGCATTACCAACAAAAAAAAATTGAGGGACCAAAATTAATTAGAAAAACAAAAGATCAAAGGACTAGTTTTTGTTGACCAATAGCTGGGAGGTGTTTCCTTCAATTAGCCTAAATCAAAAGAAAAAAGAAAAGTTCAATCATAAGAGAGCCTATGAAAAAAGGGGGGAAACATCACTAGTCCTCTCCTACCTATAAAACTTTTATTTTTCACCTTTATTAGGTTATAGATTCCTTTGAAACTAAATAAGATCCTAGCTATAAAGCTAGAAACTATTATTTATTTCTCTCCATATATTACCCTCCTTCCATAATATTCATAGAGATTTTTTTTTTAAATATCGACTTTTATTAAAATTTTTTTTTTCTATACCTAACAAGAAAATTACTCAACATTAGAAGTACTAAAAATGTTAATAAAAAATTAATTTTTATAAAATAATGATTAGACAGAGTTTCAAATTGCGAGCATTAGGAAATGCGGTGCAAACCATATTTTCTAAAAATTCAATTTTTATGGTTAAAAATTATTTTTTTATGTATTTTGGATCGTTTTGATGCGCTGATCTTAAAAATAATTTTAAAAAATAAAAAAAATTTCATTTTGATATATTTTAGCATGAAAAATACTTTAGAAAATAACCGTAACTACACTTTCATACAAACTTTTAAACTTCCTGCCTAGGCTTTGATTAGTAAATTAGTACCCTCTCTAAGAACATGAATAACGCTGATAGAATCAAACTTATGGATCAAATCAGAAATACAGTTGAAAACATTTTTAATTGAAGTAATGGTAAACCATCAGCTACATTCATGATTAGTTTTCAATTATAAATCTTGCATAAATGTGTGAGAGAGAAAGATAACATTATTACACCAAAGTGTACTCAACAATTAATTTCTCTGCAAAAACACCTTATTATTACCACAATTATTACTGTCACTTCCTTAAAAATAGGATATTCTATTACATTAAGATCGGCCCTGATCCATTTTAAGACGGCCAATAGGGGTGAAAGCATAATTATCAAAGATCTTAGGAGGTATTCAGGAACTTTCCAAAACACACCAAGAGCTTGTGAAAGCAAGCAAAGATGGTACTTTGAGTCTTGAGAAGCCAAAGCCATTCTCATCTGACCAGAACTTGTGGCCATGTCAGCCCTCACTCTCAGATGGGTCAGCCCCACTTGTCCTTTGATCGAACCACAACCCCTCTCCTTTCTTTATAGGCCCACCCTCCGCACACCCCACATACTAATAATCCCCCTCCCTCCTCCAATCCTCCTCTTCTCCATCTCTGAAGTGCTCCATTGAAGTTGAGCCCTGCTCCTCCTTTCTTCCTTTTTCTTGTTAAACTGAACTCTAACCCTAGAACTAGTATATATATAGCTCGCTGATTCATGGATAAGGTTGAAAGGGAGACTCACGACTTCATGAATGTGGAATCCTTCTCTCAGCTTCCCTTTATCCGCCCCGCACCCATAAAAGAAAAGGGCATTCGCCTCTTCGGTATAGAGTTCGGCAGCAACAAAGAAAGTCCAGCAGCTGACGAGTCTGATTCAGCGGAAACTAATGAAGACGCCGCTAAAGAAAATGAGAGCAGTGACAACAACAGAAGATTTGAGTGCCATTACTGTTGCAGAAACTTCCCTACTTCGCAAGCCTTAGGTGGCCACCAAAACGCACACAAAAGAGAGCGTCAGCACGCGAAACGTGCCCACCTCCAGTCGGCAATGATTCATAACAGCCTCTCAGATGCACACTATTATGGCATTTTAAACTACAGGATAGATTCAATTTCCAACGCAGCCATGACTCACCCTTCATGGAATAGCCACACTAGCACTAATAGGTATTACGGCGGTCAAGGCTCCTATTCACAACAACCTATCAATGGGAGTCCACTAGGCTTGTGGCGGATCCCGGCTGTTCACGGTAGTGCTACTCTCCAACATCCTGACCGTTCGGTGCATCCATTACCATCATTTTCCGGTGAGGGACTGAAACCCTCACCTGCCGGTGGTTCAAGCTCACAAGGGCGGTACGGATATGAGTCCAAGTCGAGCGTTCAAGACCGTGTGAGTTTAGATCTTCATCTTTAAATATTTGATAACTTGGATAAAATTAAGAGAAGATTTGAGATTTTTTCTAAGCTGGTTAAATCTTTAATTGTGCAAATGAGGCGCAATTATTCCATGGAGACACTCATGACCACTAGTGTTTTCTGCATTTTAACTTATTTTATATTAGAATTAATCTGTTGTGTAAATGAAACAGATTTACGTGCGTGCTTTTGAATTGAACTAAGAAACACAAGTAAGTCTATTATATATCACCACATGAGCTGACGAGCTTTGTGCTCAGGACTGGCTTGGTCCTGTGATGCTTTCTAAAGGTACTAGTTTATTAGTATCCATATCAGTTTGGAAACACACTCTCCGGTTGATTTTAAAAGATAATTTTTTTCCTTGTTATTGATTTGGTTCTTAAAAGTAAGAGAACATCTTCAAAATGCTAACCCAACAGTACAAATACAAGGTTTTTTTCATTGTTATGTGTGATTGGAGGTTCACAGTATCCTAGCTTGAGCAAAACTGGTCAGTGCAATCTCTGTCTATCTTCAGAATTGGTCACACGTGTGAGGAATATATATTCAAAACTGGGCATCAGAATTGAGTGCATGAACATCTGTAGATAGACACGTGTGTGTATATCAAAATGTTGTCTAGACAGGTGGGAGTGGTGAGAGCGGTCGGTTTGATACAGTGCAAGCAGAGTGCTTAGCAGTGATGCGAGAAATCAGGTGAAAAAGTTTTGCTATCTCTGCCTTCTGCATAAACTGCATATAGAAAATGATATTTCCATGGCATTTGCAGGGAGCATATCCATTATGGCTAGCCAAACTCCAACGCAAATTCTTCTCCTTTTTTTTTCCTCATTCACTTTGTTTTTGAATGTTTTAGTGTGTGTGTGTGTGTGAGTGAGTGAGTGAGTGAGTGAGAGAGAGAGAGAGAGAGAGAGAGAGAGAGAGTACATAGATATTTTATATGTATGTGTATGCCAATGAAACTTTAAATGATATCTCATATCTGCTTACAGATTTGAGTGGAACCTCTGCAATGAGACCTGAAACTAAGGAATTAACAAAGGAGGCAATTTTAAGACCACATAAAAAATGTTCATATATGCACCATCCGATGCTCATCGCATCTGTTTTGGACTGTGGATTCTTGATCGACGTCGAGGGATATATAGATCGATTGAGATTAAGTGTTTAAAATATTGGCACGCGATGAACTTACGGTAGGTAGAATGAAGAAATGAGATCATTTGACATATAAAGTGATACGAGTGATCATTATTGGAGTGAAATCTAACGGTGATAATTATATATAGGCATGGGAATTCGTCGATCATGGCATCGTAGCAACTCTTATATATTACGCGGATATGAGGTCCAAGACTAGCATGTAGGACATGGCCCACTCTTCTTTACCTGTTTGTAGCAGACACAATTTTCATTATTCTGAGATGTCAGCACCAAAGCTTTCATGGCTTTTACAATGGCTAAACCAACCCTTGGAAAAGGAAGTGTCAATGTTTGCTTCAGGAGACTTAAAAGTAACATATGAACATGGTAGTTAGACTGCCTATCTTTATTTTCTTACCTTTTATTTGTACCTTAGCTTTTATGTCTGCAACAGAGAGAGAAAGGTTAGGTGGGAATTGGTTTGAGTAAGTTGAGTTATGGGAATTTTTACGTGTTGACAGTAATTTAGTCTTAGCTTTGTGGCTGTGGTAATTCAGTAAGTGTAGTACAGCATTTTGTGTCTTCTCTTTGTCTCAACTTTATTCTGGAAGCACAAAAGATCAGATAAAGGTTCCTAGATATTAATTAACATGATTCAGTGAATTGGCAACAAACTACTAAAGAAAGCAAGCAATAATATATGAAATTTGTAAGATTGTGTTCCAAAGTCCCTCTTGAATCTTGTTGGGATTTGTGATTCCTTTCGCCCTCTATTTTCAAGAAAAATGTATAATTATTTTAGAGGCATCGTTGTTACAGTTCAGTGTTTCTAGCTGAATTTGGTGAAAGTTGAGACAACCAAACCTGACATGTTGTGCAGAAATCTAGCTAGGGTTCTATTTGAAAGAACTGCCATGTTTCCCACCTAGCTTTAAATGTTAATGCCAGTAGATGGACCCTTTTCTTGGTAGATATTCTGGTTAAACAGAGGGGAAAAAACATCTTTACTTTGCAAATCCCCGAAACCATGGGTATTTTACTATTTTAACACAGTCTGCTAAAAATATGGAAAAATAATATAATTTCAACACAACCACCATTCTGAATTTTAATTTTATAACAACCACTATTAGAAATAACTTTGTTTGCTTAAGAAATCAAAAGTTAATCAACATAAAATTTTATAAAAATATAATTGTCAATATATAAGTTTCAAGATTCATTAGTCAAGAATTAAGAGGGGACATAAACTCATATAGTGTGAGAGACAAATAGGAGGGAAAAGAAAGAATGGGTTACCAAAGTTACACCAAGACTCTATTTTTTACATACTTGATACCGTTACAAAGATCTCGACGAGATGATTTTAACCACGTCATGATAGATCACTAAATGATGTGGTAATTAGTTAGTGGTCTTGTTTGGGGTTAACCAAACCCTAAGCTACGTTAACCTAAAATGAACCCAAAACAAAACTACTAACCAATTACGACCTTAATTGTTGGCCTTTCGTTGCGTAGTTAGAATTATCTTATTAATATCTTTCTAACAATATTAGGTGTATAAAAAATAGAGTATCGATATGTTCTTGGTAACCTATTCTTTCTTTCTCTTCTTCCCCTCCTATTTCTCTATCATGCGACATCAGTTTATCTCCTCTTTTATTTCTTGATCATTGGATCTTCTTCGTTAGGATCTTTATAAATTTTTATGTTAACTTCTATACATGTTAATTAATTTGTATAAAACATGCACATTTAATCTTTGAGTAAACAACAGTCATTTTTAATAGTGATTGTTACATTAGAATCACGGTTATATATATTAAAACTATATTATTTTTTAAATATTTTTATAACGTATGATATTTTACCAAAACACTTGCAAAACTGTGTTATTTTTTTTAAAAAATCCCTAATTATTTATATATGTCAACAAACAAGCAGGAAGCGGAAACATTCGGGAGTTAAAAAAAAGGGAAACGGTAAAGGAATTACATAATCTCGTCTGATTATCATAAGAAAAGGTAAGGAAAATTTATCTACTCAAGCGTAGGGTTAAGAGGGAATTTTCTTCACCAACATTATAAGGGAAAAAAGAGAGCTGGAATTGCATTCAAGAAAATAAAAATGTATCGGCTAGAATTTAATGTCTTGACTTGATGTATGAATAGATGAATTGAATGCAGAGGTTGTCACTAGCTAAAAGCCACTTGATTAAAACAATTAATGAAGCTACTTGGTTCAGTCAGAAACTACAAATTACAAGCAAACTTCAAGAACATCATGTGAGTACTCCATTGTTCAATCAACTCCTAAAATTGTTTTAAAGCCCTTTCAGCAAGTGTAACATCACACACACTGGTAAATTAGTCATTTTAAGTGCATAAAATGCTCGATGGTGATCAAAATGCACTTCTTTTTTTTCTTTGTATTCGAAACTTCAAAGCAAAAAAACAACTTTGAGCTTGCTAATTTATTAAAATATTGTTAAAGAATCATTTTAATCTAATAGCTTAACTTGTTAGGTGAGATCTAAGGATATAATTAATTTATATTATTTTCTATAATATATATATATATATATATATATTATAATAACTTAGTTAGTGTTTAGGAATATGGTTGAAATTATATTTTTAAAAATTAATTTTATATATTTTTTAATTTTTTAAAGTGCTGACATCAAAAATTATTTTTTAAAAAATATTATTTTTAAATAAAAAATATTTAAATCACAATCAATGCTATACTTCTAAATATCACTCTATAACCACTAACTAGGAAAGATACTTTGAAGTTATATATCCCAACAGTGTAAATCAAATCATTATTAATTGTCAAATTAACGGTCACATTAGTCCTTTTTCTACGACAGGTAAACTCAAATAATTAATTACGATGATGCAGGAGAACCCATCAATGTGGAATAACTCGTAAAGCTGCCATCCATAACCCAATTATTGCACTGAACATTGAACCTGATACACTTTCAAGTCACACTTGAACACCGAACTTTAACCATAGCATCAGTCACTTTAGCCACATTTAAAAAATATTTGCTTGGAGTGCCAAAAATGCCTGAGGCAAGTAATGAAAACCCCACAATTGCCTTGATATTAACAGAAACTCTTAATTAAAACCTTTGCAATCCTTTGTTTTGATTAAAAACGTTATAGCTAAAATTAATTATTCTGGTTTTTTCTATTCAAGAGGAGGTATAATTAATGCAAACTTTGAACCTTGAAAGTAGAAAAGTATGTTTGTTTTTGTGTTTTTTTAAAAATTAATTTTTTTTACTTTAAAATAATAATTTTTTAGTATTTTCAAATCATTTTGATGTATGCTGATATTAAAAATAATTTTTTTAAATAAAAAATATTATTTTAATACATTTTCAAGTAAAATATATTTTAAAAATTAAACAATTACTACTATTCTTCCAAACACTCTACCTTAATTAAATCCAAATACCTAAGAGAAGCTCCAAATGACTCCATCCATAGCTCGACAATGAAAAGTAAAGAAATGACATGAGAAAAACACCTACTATTTATGGTAACCCTAGGCATTTGTTAAAATACATGTTTGATTTAACAAATACTTAAAAATAAAAAAATATATTCAACACCAGTTAAGAGGAGGAGCTGTTCTCAACCTACCTATAAGAAGAAACACTTACTCCTGAGCTTTTTCCCCAATATTTTCATAATTCATAAAGGACAGCGTAGAGGTGACTTGTCCTGTGTCCATTCTTACCTTTGTATCTATTCCATTCCAGTACAGCTGCTGAGCAAAGTACTGAAAAATTACTCCTTTTAAACTGCCAGAGCTGCAGTGAACTTAGTACTAAAACCTAAAAAAGCCCTCAACTGTAATTTTTAAGGAGATAAAGGGGATATTTTACCCTATGGCCATTCAAAAGGGACTAGCATGGCGCTGGATCTAAATAGTAACCTTGGAAATATCTGCCCCGTCGTCGAGGAAAAATAGGAACTCTTTTGAGGTTGCAAGGATCATCAGGGCAAGAACCAGAATAATGCATTTATGACGTTTAATCCAAATATTGACGATAGCATGATGCTCTTGGAGACATGGGTATAAACACATTGCAACTTCACAGTAATCCTGTAAATGGAAAGCCTTCACCTTTTTCTTTTACCAAGGTAATTTGGAAATTTTAGGGCACGCCCCAAAAAAAAAAAAAAAAAGAAGAAAGAAAAAGAGAAGAAAATAATGCCCTCCTATTGTTAACATCAACCCAGCCATCCAGGGGGTCCACAAGTAAATGGATGTAGGAGAAGGCATGTGATGAGCAAGATGATATAAAGAAGAACAATAAAGACTTATAGAGTACATATATTATGATTAGGACCACATCCACTTCACTCCTCTTCTCCTGCTTCACATATATGAGAGAAAGACCAGTGGAATTTAAGAAGCATTGGTCCACAGCCCTATAAAGTTGCAAACGAGGTTGACAGTTTATACAGCAGCCCGCCCTCTTGATGACCTGCAACTGGTAGGTGCAGAACTGCTTTTAAAATAATATGCGATTCACCGGGAAAAAAAAAAGGTTTGCTTCCCTTCCATTGTGCAGTCGGTGGTCGGGAGGAGAGTAGATTATGGCTTTTTTAAATAAATGCCACCAAACTTATCTACCATGTGGTCGGATACGTAGGTTCTCTTTGGCTATACATATGTTTTTTGCTCCGTTCATGTTTTTGTTTTCTTGTTTCTTTCCTCTATTTACTCCTTTCTTTTTCATTTTTCTTTAGTAAGGTTCGTAGTTTGCAGAGAGTAATGAAATAAATATTTTATATCTTAGTTTAAGATTAATTGAGATAATTTCATAAAATTTTATCAATTCAGATGATTAAATTCGTCTCTACTACATGTCCTCTAAGACCATCTGCTACATCCACCGATGACTTAACATTATCGAGACCATGTTTATAGTGGGATAGAAATGCCCTCATCATGATCTTGGCTGGACTTGCCATGGCCTTATTGAAAATCCTACTGACCTCAGGATTTTGAGAGGTAAAGTCCCACAGTTCTCAACCATGAGCCTTCCGAGAAATTAAGCGGTTCCACCTTCTTTATTACATTGGCTAAAGCAATGTCATGGTGCTAGTAACCATGAATTGTTCTGCATGATTACCAGAGAAGCGAGGCTTAGCTCAGAGTCATGTAATAATCATCTTGATTTCCAGTTCATCCTAAATAGTGCTTCTCCTCCATTTGATGGGGGGGGGGGGGGGGGGGATGTGCAGTAAGAATTTCTTTGCGGACTAGAAACCTCATGATATGAGCAAGATAAGCAATGCCAACACTAGGTGAGTCAATACCTGAATTAATGAAGGCAAAAAAATAATAATTATACCATGGATGATTGTCTGGTGATGCTAGAAATACGAATATAATGTGAATTACCATTTCATATATTCTTCTTCTTCAAGAAGTTGTTTCATCATTATTATAGCTTCCACAATTTATCTAAACTATAATTCAAACAATAACTTAGCTAAACTACAATTTATGATCATATTTTTTGAATTTTTCTAATTAAGGAATTAATATGAGATAGGTCTATTTATACCTTCTTTAAAATGTCTATATTTAATGTTATTTTAAATAAATATAAGGGTCTTTGTTACAAAAATAAAAATAAATAAAAAATGATTTTTGAATTAAGAGAAAAATAGATGCTTATGTTTTTGGATCGTTCCTAATCAGACGAGGATGCCTAGTTTCATCTTAGATAGCTCTAAAGCCTGCCGATTGACGATGCCTAATTTAGTCTAAGGTAGTTTTGGGCCTTTGTGGGATGACGAGTCCTAAATGGACAGGCTGGACTTCTTGGGGCCTGTAAAATCCTGCAAAACAGATCCTCTTTCAGGGGCCGTCATACTTTCAAAACATACCCATTTACATAGAGATGGAGGCACAAAGGATATCGCACAATATATATATATATATATATATTATATATATATATATATATATATATATATATATATATATAGTGTTTCGTATATAATTGTAAAAATATATCTATTTTTATATAAAAAAAATCTCCTTTTTTAATTATGAGTTGAATTGCTTTGAACATTGTTTTTATATTTTTAATCTTAATTTATTAATGTTTAACATTGTGATATAATTTTAGGATGTGTTACTTTTTTATAATAAAAAATATATCATGGTTTGTTTTTATGAATTTAATTTTAAGATAAGAAATAAAAATAATAAGAAAGAAAGTATATAAGTGATTGCGAATGATTTTTCAAAAAGAAAAACAAAATCATTAATTAAAGTATCTTCTTAGAATGTTATTAACAGATTGGAGGGGAAAAAAAGGAAGAGGGAGGAGTGAGGGAATAAAAAAAGGGAGTATAGCTCATTAAGGCTAGATGTTGCATGGATGTTTGTTTTAGCTTATGTGGTTAAAGTTGTAGTCGGGTATAATTCAATTATACATAAAATTCAACTATAAAAACTAATTTTTTTTTTAAATAGTTTTTTTGGTGGGTTTCACACCCAAGATTCAACCTCCACCTCTAAAACAAACACAAATTGATGGTATCTATGGGTTGGAAAGACAAGACCGATTACAAGAAGCAGCGTGAATGTGTCAACCGAGTTTTGTCACAAAAACATGCATAAGTGATGTTTGAATAAGCTTATATATATCTGGATTAATTTCATGTGTTTTCTATAATTGATGGCGTGTGTATCAATCTGTAGATGCATGGTGTTTCTATCCATAGAGGATAAATTAATATCCATCTGAATCTACTGATATAAGCTTTTGGTAGCAAAAACCCCAAACCAATTAAGTAGGGGTCGAGCCCCACTTTAAGATATCTTTCGTCTGGGGCTAATAAAATGTCTAGATATCTGTTTTAATGTGATTTGGTAGATTTTGTACCATTTTCAATGTCATTTTTGCGGTTAATTAAAGTAGGAAGTATCTTGTTTAATTAGTTTGGACGGGTACGCCCTATTTTTCCAGTAAAGTATTTAAATATTGTAAGTGTGTTTTTTTTTTTAAAAAAAAAATCAATAACCTTATTGTAGCTCCGACCATACAAATGAAAAAAGGGCACCGATCGAAAACTATATATATATATAACCAATAACTTGGGGAAAAAAAACCCTTATCTAGGAACAAAAAAATAATATTGTTCAATTTTTTGCCAATTAAATATGCAAAAATAAAATAGAAAAAAAAAACTTTTGTGAGTCAACCCGAACTAGCAAGATAGACATGTGATCTGGGCATCAAGAGTCGAGCTAGTGCGGGATACCTAGTCAAACCCACGTTCTAAGTATGAGGTCGAGATAACCCGATAGAAAAAAATAAAAAAAAATCACAAGGCTATTTAAAAAAAGAAAAAATCAATGTCGAACGATGATATTGAAAAATAAAATAAGCAAACAAAAAAGATGTCAACCTCTATTAATTTTTCAAACTTGTGATGTAGATCATCAAACCAGAAGCATTATACTTGAAAAAACCGTGAAACTTAATTCCCAGGAAATGAAATGCTAAAGGATGAAATTAAAAAAAAATTACATAAAAAGATTCAAAATAAAAAATAGTAATTAAAATAATAAGGGTTAAAATCAAAACAATAAATAAATAAATTAGAGGGCAATAATAAAATTTTAATTTGAGGACTAAATTGAAAAGAATAATAATATTAACAAAATAATTAAAAAAATAAAAGGATTGGGATCAAATTGTAAAAACTAATATACCACAAGTTTTAATTGAAGGATAAATTTGAAAATCAATAAAATTTTTATAAAAAACCAAGGAAAAAAATAGAAATTAAAATAATATGAACCAAATTGAAAAAAATATATAATAAATTAAGATTGAATGATAAAAAGATAAAATTAAAAGAATATAAACTAAATTGAAAAAAAAACTAATATATCACAAGCCAATTAAATTTTCATTGCCAACTTAATCCAGAGTACATCATCAGCAGAACAAAAAAAAACCTGGAATTGAAAAAACAAGTCAACTTGATCTCAATAATGGAAGACATACACATTATACTCCACGATAGCATCATTAGTTTTAAGGTTAACTGTATAAGTCTTTGCCTGAGTATAGCCACTTGCAAAACGGAAAAGCCCGCTCCCACCAACAATTGGCATCTCTCTAATGCCTGAAAATATGCTGTTGCGACCCAGGATACTGAGAGTGCTACCATTATACTTCCCTTCTGTGAAAAACAAGTTCAATACCATTAAGAAACTTACTTCACTTTGTGATGCCGATGCATAAATCCCTTGTGCTCTTCCTACTTGCTTCGAGCTGACCTCGGGCTTTACAGTCAAGGGATCATCGATCGTTACGACCTGCCCAAATGATGTCGAAGACTTGTTTGTCGTGGCTGCTTGGGCAACAGGAACAGCGGTGGGATTTTTCCCACTAACTGTGTCGTGGAAGTAGAAGTGAAGGTGGCTTAGTTTCTCCCGCTTGAGGCCTAGTTTTTTTGGAGATAAGTTTCTTGAGAAAGTGTCAGGTCTCGCGGTAGCAAGGGTGATGGGGAGGAGAATAAAGGAGAGAAAGAGGAAGATAAGGGCTTCTGTCAAAGTTCTGGCCATGGTTATCTGAGATGTGGTGAGGGTAACCTAAAGTGTAATTATATACATGTTGCATTATGGTTAATTATATACAATGTTCCATAATGGTTAATTTGGTCTTGTCTCGGTTTATTTTAATTCTTTTAACTTTTTTAAGTTTGAATAACAGGAAAAAATATTTAATTTTATAAATACATAAAATGAATATAAAATACTTCTTAAGATTATCATCTAAATAGATATCTCTGTAAAATAAAAAGTATTGAATTTTAGAGAGTAATAATAAAGTAAATGTCTCTAAAAAGATTTTCTCTCTTCTCTATGTGATGGTTATGAAGTTATTTATGAGGTAGTATTATGGAATGTGATGTAATATAGGAAATATTGTATTTTCCTGTATATATTTATCCTGCGCAGTACACTATACAGTAACTATTGTATGTTGTCCTAGTTATATATATAGAAGAGATGGCTATAGATTATGTATGCCTTTCAATCAATTACAGCTTATGCTTCAACTTGGTATTAGAGCCGAAAACATCTAAACAGATTCTTTTCTCCCTAATCGGCACAACCTTCTCTTTTCTGCAAAGTAATTGTTGCAGCACATTTATTCTCTCCCCAATAGGCACAACCTTTTCTTGTCTGCAAAATAATTGTTGCAGGACGTTTATTTTCTCCTTAATCTTCTAGCAGTTTCTATCCAACTTCTCTAGCCTCTCTAATGGATTCCTTTGCTGCTACTGCAGCTGGCATCAATGACAGTATGCCTGCTACTGCTACCTCATCCTCCCTTGTAGCTCCTGCTTCCGCCAGTATGTCTGTTCCTACACCCTTATCTATCTCCGCAACCCCTGTAGCACCACCAACCATCATTCCTCTTTCAAACACACAACATGTCATCAATCTCAAACTTACCAACACAAATTATTTGTTTTAGTGTATGCAGATGAAGCCAAATTTGATTGGTCAAGGTGTGTTTTCCTTTGTCGATGGCTCAACGATGTGTCCCTCTTCGCACAGTGATGTTTCTGCCACTTCACCTGCCTTCAGTTCTGGTTTTTCCCCTGCCTTCTTGACATGGAAACAGCAAGATCAACTCATCCTCAGTGCACTCCTCTCCTCTCTATCCACAGATGTTCTTCACCTTGTAGTGGATTGTCCAACATCTGCTAGTGTATGGAGCACGCTAGAATGTGCTCTTGCGTCTCCATCCAACTAGAATCATGCAATTGCATGGTTGCCTTCAAGACCTCCGTCAAAGTGATGATACCGTCACCGCCTATCTGCAGAAGGCTAAAGGATTATTTGATGAGCTAGCTGTCGCAGGACGTCCCATCTCCCTCACCGACTTCAACCTATATGTGTTTAGGGGCCTTCGCAATGAATTTCGTGACTTGGTTACTAGTCTATCTACAAAATCTGATCCTCTACCATATTCTGAGTTGCATAGTCATTTATCTACTCATGAGTTTTTACACAGGAGCTCCCTTCATCCTCTTCCTATGGCTGCACTGTTACTACCAACACCTGTGCAGTCCCCCTCTGCCTTTGCTGCCCAGCGTTCTTTTTCTGGTTTTAATGGCAGCAGTTCATCCTTTCAACGGGCAGAGGTAGACGCAATGGGTGGAGGAATATGCGCTCTCCAACTCAGTATGGTGCTCTGGCTGTCAGAGGTCACAGCAGCAGCTTCCAGCAGCAACAGCGTGGGCATTGGCAGCAGAATCGTCCAGATTGGCAGCAAAGCAAAACCAGTAATGCTGGTCAGTGGCAGCGACATATTAAGTGCCAACTTTGCAATATATTTGGGCACTCCGCACAGCAATGCTCCCAGCTTGTGCAACATGGTAATCACGCCTCTGCCAACTTCTCATTCAGTGACGCTTCCACAGAAAATTCTGCCACTTGGTTTCCTGACACCGGCGCTAATCAATATGTTACTCCAGATATTACTGGTATGACACACGCAGAACTTATCTCGGTAATGATCAATTGCATGTTGGTGATGGTAAGGGACTTGTCATATCTAATAGAGCTTATAAAATTTTACGTACTCCTAAACGAGTTTTTACGTTGTCTAATGTCTTGCATGTTCCAAAATTAAAAAAAGACTCTTATCTGTTCAACAATTCTGCTGTGAAAACTATGTTTTCTTTGAATTTCACTCTTCTGTTTTCTATGTTAAGGATCTCATCACCAAGGAGGTTCTGCTTTCCGGTCAGAGTAAGGATGGCCTTTATGTCCTTTCAGAAAATTCTGCCACGTCTATGCCCCAAGCTTTTTTGTCTGCTAGTTTATCCACCTCTGCTGATATTTGGCATCGTCGATTTGGTCACCCAAGCTCCCGGGTTCTGAGTTTCTTAGCATCAAATAAAAAGGTCACTTGTACGTCTCGTCCTTTAAATTTTCAGTGTCCAGCATGTCCGTTAGGAAAATCATCGCGTCTGTCATTAGGACCTACGGGTCACAAAACATCTGCTCCTCTTGAACTCGTTTTTAGTGATGTTTGGGGCCCTGCTCCTATTTTATCTTCTGATGGTTTCCGCTATTTTGTGATTTTTGTTGATGCGCACACAAAATTTATTTGGTTTTATCCTCTTAGTGCCAAATTTGATGTATTTAATGTGTTTCATCAATTTCAAGTTCTGGTTGAACGACAATTCTCTTGCAAAATCAAATCAGTCAAACTGACTGGGGTGGTGAATATCGTAAATTAATTTCTTTCTTCAAAACTGTTGGTATACACCATCGTATCATATATCCACATACACATGAGCAAAATGGTATTGTTGAGCGCCGTCACCGTCATATTGTCGAAACTGGTCTTACTCTGCTTGGTCACTGTAAAGCACCTCTAAAATTCTGGAATTATGCATTTGAAACCTCTGTTTATCTTATTAATCGTATGCCGACATCGGTCTTACGAAACAAATCTCCATTTGAAACTTTGTTTCATCAACCACCTGACTATGGTTTCATGCGTACTTTTGGATGTCTCTGCTTTCTGTTTCTCCGACCATATAATGCTCACAAGTTAGACTATCGCTCTACTCCTTGTGTGTTTCTAGGATATAGTTCATGTCATCTAGGTTACCGTTGTCTTGATTTGTCTTCTGATCGTATTTACATCTCCCGTCATATCCGTTTCCATGAAAATTCCTTTCCATTTATTGAGTCTACTCATGTTCCTGCCACAACCAATTCTAACCCACAGCTGGCCCCTATCTCCTACCTTTCTGCCTTACCATCTTTCCCATCATTCAACCCACCACAAACACCAATCCTTTCCCCACACACCTCGGCCCCCTTACCACCATTTGCAACCATGTCTCTTGATCATTTTGCAGGTTCAGGTTCTGCTGCTGCGGACATCATAGCTACTGCATCTCCCCCTTCTGCTACGCCACCGGCATCTCCCTCACAGGTTCCTGCCTCTTCTTCCCAGGTCCCTGCAGAGTCACCACCGGGCCTAGATCTCTGTATTGATCTTTCTAGCTACTCCATTCCACAGCAGTCACCGCCCATCAGGTCTCCTGACTCTCCTGCTGCAGTTGCTTCTCGAAAGCATCCCATGGTGCTTCGTCCCTGCTAGCATAAGTCTGTCAATGTGAGCTCAGTGTCTGCATCTTCACTGCCTCCCAACTCCCGGGTAATTTATTCCTCTACTTAAGAACCTGTGTCTTTCAGAGAAGCTGACCGTTTTCTGTGTTGGCATTCTGCTATAGAATCTGAGATTACTGCTTTACATGCCAACGACACTTGGTCCTTGGTTCCACATGACCCTTCTATGAATGTTATTGGTTGCCGATGGGTTTACAAAATTAAGCGTCGAGCTGATGGCACTATTGAACGCTACAAAGCGCGCTTGGTTGCGCGAGGCTTCTCTCAACAAGAAGGTATCGACTACACAGAAACCTTCAGCCCGATTGTCAAACCGACCATTGTCCGCCTAGTCCTGGCCATTGTCGTCTCTAATTGTTGGCAGATTCGCCAAGTTGATGTTCATAATGCATTTCTCAATGGTTCACTACAGGAGGTTATCTATATGCAGCAACCCACGGGATTTGTCGACCCTGCTCTGCCAACTCATGTATGTCGCCTTCACAAGTCTCTGTATGGTTTAAAACAAGCCCCGCGGGCTTGGTACAAACGACTGAGTGACTTTCTACTGTCGGTTGGCTTCCGCGCTTCACAGGTTGATACTTCTTTATTTATTCTGAAAGTGAATCATGATATCTGTTATTTGCTTGTCTATGTGGATGACATTCTGCTCACTAGTAGTAACTCCAGTTTGCTTCAAAGCCTTATTTCCTTGCTCAGTTCAGAATTCAAACTCCGAGATCTGGGTTCTGCTCACTATTTCTTAGGGATTGAGGTTACTCCCACCAGTATGGGTCTCATGCTTACTCAACACAAATATGCTCTTGACATTCTAAATCATGCTGGTATGTCCACCTATAAGCCTGTTGATACACCAGTTTCTACCTCCAAGAATGGACTCCTGCCTAGTGAGCCATTCTCGGACTCCACTCGTTTTCGACAAATTGTTGGTGCCCTTCAATATCTCACATTTACCAGACCTGACATATGTTATGCTGTCAATAAGGTATGTCAGTTTATGCATGCCCCTACTGAGAGTCACTAGGCGGCTGTCAAATGTATACTACGATACGTAAAGGGTACGTCCTTCTTTGGTCTTCATCTTACTCGTGGTTCCTCATTATCCCTTCATGGTTTTACTGATGCTGATTGGGCAGGAAGCATTGACGATCGGAAGTCTATGGGTGGTTACATTGTTTTTTACGGCACTACTCCCATTTCATGGAAATCTGGCAAGCAACGCACTGTTGCTCGCTCTTCCACAGAAGCAGAATATAAGGCATAAGCTGATGGTACTGCTGAGGTTCTTTGGCTTCGTTACCTTCTAACCGATTTGTGTTTTTCTCCCAGTTCTGCTACCACCATTTGGTGTGACAATTTAGGTGCTACATATTTGTCTGTTAATCATGTCTTCCATGCACGCACAAAACATGTTGAGGTTGATTATCACTTTGTTCGTGATCGAGTGGCTAAAAAGGAGATATAGATTCGCTTCATACCTTCCAAAGACCAATTAGTTGATGTTCTTACTAAACCGCTTCCCCACTCTGCTTTTGCTTCCTTACGGTCCAAGCTTCATGTGGTTTCCCCACCTTCAGCTTGAGGGGGTGTATTATAGAATGTGATGTAATATAGAAAATATTGTATTTTCCTATATATATTTATCCTGCGCAGTACACTATACAGTAACTATTGTATGTTGCCCTAGTTATATATATAGAAGAGATGGCTACAGATTATGTATATCTTTCAATCAATTACAGCTTATGCTTCAACTGGTAGTAATATGTTCTTCACTAATGATTGTATGCTCAAAACATACTCTATACTTTAATAACATTACACTTCGACTAATATTTAAATATATTTAACTCAATATTATAGGCGTGCGTGATGGAGTGATATCTTAATTATGTAACTAATTAAGAAATTATAATAGGGACTGGAAAATGCAAGTACGAAAAGATTAATCCAAGCACGTTGTATAAAGTATTGGTATTTTAAAGTTCAAAAGAAGCCTTAAAACTTTGTCCAACTTTTAGGATTCCATTGTTTTGCGTATAAGGATTTTTTTCAAGAAAATCTTTCTCTATATTTGCCTAAAAGATTTTTTTCATGTTTTGTTTTTTTAAAAAAATCATAAAATATTTTTCTACATTTATCTCTCATATAAAGAATGAAATATGTATAGGTGCAAAATTATTTTTTCAGGCCTGCATAGAGGGTGAAATATGTTTTTGTTTGTCCATGGTGCTGAAAATTTGTTTAAAAAATATTATTAATAGGCATATTTGATGTCAAATTAATTGTCACTTATTTTTAGGATTAAAAACTTTGTTGGAATTTAATGTATAATATTATATGATTTTTAATATAATAAACATGATTTAAATAAATTAGAGGTGAGTAAAAAATTGATCTGAAAATACCCTTGATTAACAAGTTTTAGTAAAACAAATTTACCAATAATTTTTTCTAGTGTTATAAAACATAAACACAATTAAAATAAATTATCAATGAGTAAACAATTGATCTTAAAGTACTCTTGATTAACATGTTTTAGTAAAATAAATTTACCAATAATTTTTTCTAGTGTTATCAATCCATCTTCTTGTTGGTCTTCACTGCATATTTTTGTTGTTGGTGTATTCGTTACATATTCTGGTTTTATTTTTTATATTTTATAAAATTTCAGTTTGGTTATTTTTATAGGTAAAACCGAACAAAACCGGAAATAATCATCCCTAATATTGACTCCTTTGTAGTGCATGTCTTAATTTTGAGTCCAGTTTTGCGATTTCAAGTAACAAAGCACCAGTTAAAGACATATTTCATTGGGGGATAAACTGCACTGCATTCCTACTCATCTCCTTCAATGTGTTAATTTGATACCCAACATTTTCAGTTGAAGACATATGTCTTGCTGTTATATTTTCCCAACATTTTCATTAACTCGAATATTCCAACAAAAAGAAGGTAAGAAACAACAAAGGTTAGCTAGCTGGTGATTTTTAGTCACGGTCCTTGAAAAGAAATCTTTAAAATCAACATCATGTTCAAACAGCTTCCAATATTCAAGATGCCATGAGTGGAGATCTCCAAACTGGTGGTTCATCTCATCACACGGGTGTCTATCATCACATGGGAGTCTATCACGATGGAGTCAAATTACACACTCATCACCAAAGCAAAGAAGCTGCTATATCTTGAGTGGAAGATCAAAGTCCAACATGTTTACCGCAAGGCAAATCAAGCAGCAGATTAGCTAGGAAATTTTAGTTTAGCTATGATCAATCCTCTAGATAGGAGCAATTGGATTCTAAATGAACATCTTGGAGCTTTGTACTTGATCTTGTACCTTGATCTTATTGGGTTTACTTTTCCTCGTTTAATTTAATTGGGTACTTAGCCCTGATTTACATCAAAAAAAAGAAAAAAAGAATTGAGTGGAGATCTTATGTTCAGATGCTATGAATGTGATATGTTCCGGCGATAGTTTAAAGTAGCCTTAAAAAAGATTTAGTTGGGCAATTAGCAAAACTATCACATTACCCAATTTAAATAATTCAATTTAAATAACGTAGCTCAACCAAGTATATTGTAGACATATGAATATTAGTAATCTCATTGATATTTTTTTAGATGGTTGAGTCATATTGTCCAGATTAGATAATGTGACAATTCAATTATAGACAACACAATCTAGTTGATATCGATACGAGTGATGAGTTGCACGCTATAAATCATTAAGGTAAAATTGATGATTATAACTAATTAAGTCATCATAGAGTTTGCATATCATAGTGGGATGCATAGGGAAATGTGATTTACACGGATGCATCAAGTGATTACAAAAGAGTCTATGATTCAGTACATGAGTATCACACGTCGGATTATTACATTGGATCTTAATTAAGTAGGTTTCTCCACCTATATACACACAATACGAGCAACATGCCTAACAAATTCAAAATATAATAAATAATCAAATATTTTTAGAATTAATATATGTTAAAATTTGAGTTTATTTATTGATCTTTTAATTTAGCATTAATTTTTTATTAATATTAGGTTGGTTTATTGCTACGGGAGGGTAAAAAAACTACATATGTGCTTTGTAATATTGACAAAGAAAATGAAGGATACACATATGCGTCTCGGTGGTTCAATATTTATCGTGACGAACTTGATACCTTTAGAGAGAGGTTAACTCTTGATAGTGTCGTGGAAGAGAACAAGGTCACTTAAGCAAAAGCAGAATGCAATCTTGCTATTGATGAACCAAGATCATTCAGTAAACATAAATAGATAGAGTTATGTTGATATATTTTGAGATTTTAATTACTATAATGTTGTATTATTTAAATTGAGATTTTTTTTGCATGTATATATGTTTGTTTATTTGCATTTTTAAAATTACTTGTGATTATAAAATGTAAGAATTTATTATATTTGATTATTTTGGTTCTTTACCAGTATTTTTAAGTGAGACAAGATTTTAGAAATAGTTTCTAAATAGATGTTCATTAGATTTAGATGCCGGGAAAATTTTTTGTTATGATTTTTGTAAAATAAAAGGGATGATTATTGAAATTTAATTGATATTATAGTTTAAAATCGCAACATTTAATTTATATCATAATTTTAAAATGCAATATCAATAAATTAACAAAATGAGAAATCAATTATGAGATATTAATTAAATATTGTAGTGTGATGGTGAAAAATATACTATTTAACTAAAACATTTTACTATTTACTATTGTGTCAATTCATCATTTCTTTTTAATTTTTATGCTAAAAGACCAATTTATCCGGAAAACAAATGTCAACACAACGTCATCCTCGTTCTCTTTACAAATATCTTGGCCCATCAAGACATACTGTTTATTAAAAAGTATTGTGTCCAGCCATAAAGTCATAAACATGATGCATCCAGCAGCTTAGATGCTTTTTCAAAATTATTTTTAATTAAAAATATATTACAATATTAGATTTATCTTTTATTTTTATATTATATCATCATCTTAAAAAGTAAACTCCACTTTTAAAATACATTCAAAGTTAAGAATACAAAGACAGACTTTGTCAACGGAAGCGCGCGCGCATATATATATATATATATATATAAATCAACCTCAATAATGGAAGACATAAACATTATACTCCACAATAGCATTACCAGTTTTGAAGTCAATCTCATGAGTCTTTGCCTGAGCATAGCCTCTTGCAAGCCTGAACAGCCCACTTCCACCAACAATAGGCATCTCTCTGATGCCGGAAAACACATTGTTTCGCCCCAGAATGCTAAGGGTGCTGCCATTATGCTTCCCTTCTGTGAAAACAAAGTTCAATGCCATCAGAAAACTAACTTCACTTTGTGATGCCGATGCATAAATCCCCTGTGCTCTTCCTACAAGCTTTGAGCCGATCTCGGGCTTTACGGTCAAAGGGTCATCCATCATTGTGACCAGCCCAAATGATGAAGTCTGATGGCTGAATAAAATTAACGCCACGCAAAATCATCATACAAATTAGGGGCAATTGTTAAGTCAATCAAAGGAAAAGGGTATACCTTATGGAAGGGAGGAAATTAATTCCAGGCCGTCCAAGCATGAGTCAATTATAGGGAAAGTAAATTATGCTCAAGAACTCAAATATTGAACAAAGAGAAAATAAGACAAGTACAACGTTTTGAGATTTCCGAATGAAAGGTAAGCTACCCATTACCTACTTTTCCATGGACAAATTTTAGTTGCGTTTGTGCCTCTGAGTCCTCCAAAGAACGCGTGCAAATCGTGCTCATTTAAATTTTAAATTTTTTTTATTAAATATTTCTTTAATGTTTCAGATTATATTTTGATATCAAAAATAATTTTTAAAAATTTTAAAAACATTATTATAATATATTTTTAAATAAAAAATATTTTAAATCATAATTACTAACACAATTCCAAACACATTTTAAAAACATAGTTTAGGCGGTGTTATTTGAATATTATAAATATAATTTTTTTATTATATATTTTAATAGAAAAAATCATTTAAAAAGTCAATTGTATTGGAGTGAAAGAAATAGGTGTTTTTTTTTTAATGAGTTTGATATTATTTTTTTCTCACATAGTTGTATTTAATTGATTTATTGATAAAGCTGTATTTATATAGTATAAATATAATTTTTTTATTATGTATATTTTAATGGAAAAAATCCATCACTATCAGAAATTCGCTAAATACCAACGGATTTACCGACGGAATATGTCTGTCGGTAATTTGAGGTTGAAATTACCGACGAACAATTTTCCGTCTGTAATTCAGTCGACCCATTTTCCTTCCGTAATTCAGTCCGTAACTACCGACGGAAAATTTCCGTCGATAGTTACCGACTGAATTACGGACGGAAAAGTTTGGGAATTAAAAAAAAAGGCGGGTCGCTGACGTAGAGGTTTTGGCGGGTTATTTTTTTCCGACGGATTCAAAAAGACAGCCCGTACAGTGATGTGACCGGTTCGCCGTTTAAATTTCCGACGGACTCACCGAGGGATTTGAAATGGCAGATCCGTACGGTGACGTGTCTATGTTTCCGTCAGAATCACTGACGTAATCACCGACGAAAATGCCGTCAGTGAAACCGTCGGAAAAAGTTAATATATGACAGCTCTGCCAACCCTCTCCTCCCCTATTTCTCCTTCTTCTTCCTAATCCCAACTCTCCCCATCTGCAAACAACCAGCCCCCCCTCCCCCCAAAAAAAAAATCTTCCTCATATCAGCACAACAAGTTATATTTCTTGAAGTTTTGTGGTCACAGCATCCATGTTCTGATTTATCGACGGATTTTATCAATTTTTTTAAGTAATTCTATCTTTTTAAATTTTAACATTTAATTAAATGTCAATTTTATTGTTTTTTTAGTATATGTATTTTGTTAGTAGATGTACATGTTTTATTGTTATTTCTCAAACAAACTTATAGTATATGAATGCATAATTCTATACCTGTTATGGTTTGTTTTAGATTTTGTAAGATTGTATTTGTTTGTAAATTGTTAAAACTTTATGGAACTACTGAATTACATGTGCTATTTTGAAATAATTAATAGCTTGCTTAATGGGTCTGTTTAAAGTTTTATCAATGGTATTGCGGAGTGGTAATTTCTGTAAATTTATATATTTTAATTCGTATGGACGTTGATAAATGATAATCAATATTTAATATTTATGAGAAGTTGTGATTGGTTTGTTGGATAATCTCGAGGTAAAGTAATATTTTTGCAAGTTTATTTACCTAACTTAGTTAATTAATACATGATGTCATCATAATTTTATAGAGGTTCGATATAAGTCATGGATGATTGTTCATGGATGTATCGAGATTCACCCCAAGGATTGCAGAGGATGGATTATTGTAATGGGGTTCAGGGTTTTATTAATTTCGCAACATCTATTTTCAGAAATTTTACTGGAGGCGGTATTAGGTGTCCATGCAGGAAGTGTGAAAATAAAAAGTATCTGCATCCAGATGTTGTAATGATGCATCTTCTACACAAAAGGTTTATGGAGAATTACCAGTGTTGGTATGCACATGGAGAAGTATTTGGTAGTAAGAGGAGAATGGAAGAAATGGTGGTTGGGTCTACTTCTAGTGCTAGCAACGTGCATGAAACGGCAAATGACAACACTAATCCTTACAGAAATATGGTTATGGATGCAATGAGAATGAATCAAGGTAATGGCAGTCAATGTCCAATCATAGAAGAAGAACCTAATGCAGATACAGCTAGGTTTTTTGATTTGTTGAAAGATTCTGACGAACCATTATGGGATGGCTGCACGAACCACAGTAAATTATCGGTCGTAGCACAGGTGTTCACCATCAAGTCAGATCACGGGTTGAGTGAGGCCGAGTATGACAAGATTATTTAATAGGCAAGAAGCATTTTACCTGAAGGGAACACGCTGAAAGAGAACTTCTATGCTGCGAAGTCCATGATGAAACCCCTCGGTTTAGGATACCAAAAATTGACATGTGCCCTAAATTCTGCATGTTATACTACCTTGAAAATGCTGAGATGACCGAGTGCATGACATGCGGGCATTCCTATTACAAACCTAGAACTGGCAGGGGAAAGACTCTAGTGGCATATAAAAAACTTAGATACTTCCCGATCACACCTAGACTGCAGAGGTTATTCATGTCACCAAGGACTGCTGAGCACATGACATGGCACCAAGCACACCATGCGGTTGATGGAGTGATGGTTCATCCTTCTGACGGCGAAGCGTGGAAACGCTTTAACAGTGTTCATCCTCACTTTTCAGCTGAATCAAGGAATGTGCGTCTTGGGTTGTGTACAGACGGATTCAACCCATTTGAGTCATTTGCTGCTCCTTATTCTTGTTGGCCAATCATACTCACAGTTTATAACTTGCCACCGGGAATGTGTATGAGGTCGGAGTTCATGTTTTTATCTACTGTCATACCTGGTCCAAGCAGCCCGGGGCGGAATATAGATGCTTGTCTTCGACCGTTGATTGATGAGTTGGCGCAGTTGTGGTCCTTCGGAGCTCTGACTTATGATATATCGAGGAAAGAAAATTTCCTTATGAGGGCGGCTTTGATGTGAACTATCAATGATTTTCCAGCTTATGGAATGCTTTCTGGTTGGAGCACGCATGGGAAACTCGCATGTCCATACTGCATGGAAAACAACAAGGCATTCACGCTAGCAAATGGAGGTAAAGCTTCTTTTTTTTACTGTCACCGTCGCTTCTTGCCACTTAATCACAGGTACAGAAAGAACAGAAAAGATTTCTTTGTTGGCAGAGTTGAAAAAGATGTTGCATCCCCGCGTCTTTCTAGAGAAGAATTGCATGATGTTGTCTCAGAGTACGATGACATTGTGTTTGGCCTTCAATCAGGTAAGCAAAAGTTTTCTGGTTTTGGTTTGACCAATAATTGGGTAAAGCGAAGTATCTTTTGGGAGCTTTCCTTATTGGAAGACCAATCTGATCCGTCATAACCTTGACGTCATGCATATCGAAAAGAACATGTTTGAGAACATTTTCAACACCGTCATGGATGTGAAGGGGAAGACAAAGGACAACATCAAGGCTAGATTGGATATAGCTTTATACTGTAACCGTAAAAATATGGAGTTGGTTTATGATGAGTCATGGGTGGCAAAACCAAGAGCAAGCTTCGTGTTAGAGAAAAACGCAACTGCTAGTCTACAAATGGCTTAAGAGTCTGCGTTTTCCGGATGGAACGATATTGTTGTTTGGAGGGATTTCAAACCGATATACATCCCGGAAGATATATGGCCGCACTATCTTAAGCACGTGACATCTGAGTGGTTCACACGACGCTCACAGTCCGGTGCTGGCAACCAGAATCGGACAATTCATGGCGGGGTGACAACGCACACTGGCGGCTCTGTTCCGTTTGCTGCACATGCGAAACAAATGGTAAGATTAATTTAAATGAAATATATCGTTAAATTCAGTTGTTGTTAATATATCTTTTTTCATTATAGGCTGCGTCTCTTGGACGTGAGCCGAGCCCCATGGAGCTGTTTGTGGAGACGCACGTGCGGAGTCAAGACCGCCAGAAGGGGGTGCAATAGTTCATTGATAATCGTGCTCAGCATTTCGTGGTATGTTTGTTCAACCATTTTATTTTGTAAGTTATTATGTTTATTGTATTGAATATGATGATTACTTTTTTTTTTTTATTTTCAGGAGACTTATAATAATCGGTTGAGGGAGAGATACGGGGACGATATTTTGACCCATCCGAAATTCGATCCGGATTTGTGGATGGAGGTTGGCTCATCAGGTGGACCCGGTAAAAATCGGGTTTACGGGCTCTCCAACACTACGGCCGACAACTTGCGGTCGACCCGTAGTGTTTCAACCATTGGGAGCTCCCAATCACTATCGAGCTCCCAATCTAAGGAGTTCGTGGTCTTGCAGCAACACACAAATCAGCTCATCGAGAATTATGATAACCTATCAGCGGAGTACGCACAACTCAAAGCGTCTCATGCACAACAAAGAGCGGAACAAAGAGCGGAGTCTGAGCAAATCAAAGCGTCTCAAGCACAACAAAAAGTGGAGTATGAACAACAAAAAGCGGCTTATGAACAATAAAAAGCGGCTTATGAACAGTTTCGCGAAATGATTATGAACATGGCAAATAGTGGAACATGTGCGCCTAATCTTTTTTGGCCGTATAACCACCAGCCTCCTCCAGGATCTCCTCCTCCTCCTCCAGCTCCACTTTTATATTAATTTGTAATAAACATTATTTACCTTTAAAACTTCATTTAATATTTTTCTTGAAACATATTCAGTTTGTAATGAATATTATTTAACTTTGTTTTTTTTATGTTTAATATAAATTTTATTTGCATAATTAGTTTGTATTACAATTAATTTATATAGTTTTATATTATATATCCTAAATAATTTTTTAAAAACAAATTAAGAAAAGAACTATTACCAAGGATTTTACCGATGGATGAATTCGGTCGGTATTTTAAACACTCACCAACAGACTCACCGACGGAATTAATCCGTCGGCATTTAACAGTAGCTGCCAATAGTACCGACGAATTTACAGACGGATATATTCGGTCGGTATTTCATACACTCACCGACGGATTTACCGACGGATAGTTTCCGTCGGTCAATCACAATATCACCGACAGAATAAAAATCCGTCGGTATATTTCAAGCGGGAATCTTTTTTTTTTGGCGCGCAAATTCCGTCTGTAAAACCATCGGCAAATGGTTTTTTTGTTTTTCCGACCGATATAGCGACGGAAAGGGGAATCACCGACGAAAGGAAAGTCGACGGACGTAATCTGTCGGTGATGACGTCGGTAAAAAAATCACCGACGAACTTCTAATCACACACCGACGGAATTGGTCCGTCGGTAAAACTGTGAAATCTTGTAGTGCATTTGAAAAGTCAATTGTATTGGAATGAAAGAAATAGATGCTTTATTTTTTTTTAATGAGTTTGATATTATTTTATTCTCGTATGGTTATATTTAATTGATTTATTATTTTGTTGGTGGTCCTTTTTTATTGGTTTTGATTTTTTTAAGAGATATCTAAAAATAATATTTAAAAATAAAAGTATCTTAACATTTTGTTTAGCATTCTTCTAAAGTAAGTGAAGAAACATTGAAAGAGCCAAAATAATAGTTTTTATTTTTTTCCTTTTCATCTAGCACGCTGCACGCCTTTGGAGTTGCTATCAGGCTACATGTTCGTCTGGAGAATTTCACTGTTGTTTTGACTTTTGAAAAATTATAGATATTAATTTTTAAAATATTATTAAACACACTTGCATACCACAAACGTAACTAAAAGCGATAGCTAAATTAGTTATTTTCAGAAAGAAATGTCTCCCAAGTCGCAATCATGTGTTTATAGCATAATTATCAGATGTGATCTGGGGTTGATTTGGTTAAAGAGTTAGATACTGGATTATATGGATGGACTTGAATCAATTCTAAAAAATAAAAACAATATCTAAAATTTTAATATTTCATATAAAAAAATTAAAATAAAAAATTTAGTGAATATAGGTTAGATATGTTATAAATAATGAAATTTAAAAGATTATTTCAAAAAAAAAATTTATCCCACGTTAAAAAAATATTATATTAGTATGTTATTATTTTAAGTTGAAGTATTTAAATCAAAATAATTTTTTATCCCACATTGAAAAAACATAACTTTATTTTTTTAAACATTGAGTATATATACTAAAGAGTTTCAAATCTCACATTGAAAAAATAATTTTTTTTTCTTGTGAGTATAAAATATATATACTAAAGGGTTTCTAATCTCATATTAAAAGAATAAAATATTCTTCTAGTATTTATATAGTGAATTTTGAAAATGGTTAATAACCAACTAATATATATATATAAAAGATCTTTGGCTAGTAGAAAAAACATATTTGAAAAAAAAAACATTTCAACCGAGTTTTGTCGGGTCGCCCGGGTCAAGGATCAACCGGGTTTTGCTGGGTTTTTGCTCATCCTGATATTTTATCTTATCTAGACCGATTCAGTGGGTCGACCAGGTCCCGGACTAGTCCGAGTTTAATAACTATGGTTTAGAAATCATAAAAGCATCTTCGCTCAGATATGCTATTTAGAATAGCCAATTTGGTAATATAGTTTTTTTTAATAATGTAAATATAATTTTTTTTGTCTATATGCACTCAAATGATAAAAAAATAATTTTAAAAAATCAATTGTATTTTAATATATTTGATTTATCAAAAGGTAAAGAAATACCATTGTTTTTGTTAGTGTATATATCATGTAGCCAATTAGTTGGTTACATCTCCTTAAAGCAAATATTCAAAGATAAAAAAAATAACTGATGTTCAAATAATCTTCGCAAAAACTCTAAACAACTTTATATATATATATATATATAATAAGATATTTGAGACTCAAAAAAAAAATTAAATTTATAATTTTTGTTGCATGTATATTTTCGGGAAATTCAATAATTTTAATATATTTTACACTTTTTCAGTTTTTTGTGCTAATTGAATTTTGGATTTTTTTTCTAACATATGTAGGAATGATTTTTTTGTAGAAAAAAAGAGGAGATTTTAGCAATGGCTATCCTGTTGAAGTGCACAAAACAAGGATGAAGAGCCCAGAATAACATATTTTAAATTTGGCTTCTCGTTTGCCGTCAGCATTGAAGATGCCCCAATGAAAGCAAAGAAAAGTCCCAAACAGAACATGGATAAAAAATAGAAATTCTACTTCAATGAATTTAGTGTTCTAATGGCAAACTTTCCACCAACCAAAGTTGAAGTGGAAACTTACCAACATTGAGCACAATCTTGCAGAACAGAACCCCACTCTAGAATTTTATGATCTTGATTTTCTGTGCTTATTGTCAAGAAGCCGTTTCAAGAAAGCTAAAGTTGCTCGTAAATTAAGCTAGTTCATACTTACACGTGATGGAGCATTATTTATAAGTCACTGACTTCTCTAGAGCGAGTGCCGCAGCTGCCCTCCTTGCATCTCTGCAGGCTGCAAGGAAGTGGAAGAACAGATGATTTTAATAACAAAGAATGAAACATGTCTCCCTACGATCCTTCATGTAAGAGACTAGAAAGGTGATAAAACAAGGCAGCAAAAAATGAAGTCACCTAATACTCTATCAGGATGAAAACTGAACTCCATAATCACACCTTCAAATCAAGCTTTAAGATCACTCCTCCATCCCCCGTTAAGTAATTTAAACACTGGCAATAATCTTTTACATTCACAATACTGCTCAAGTACTTAGTTATGTTGCGCATGAAAAATAATTCTCTATAAGCATAACTTCCTATATACATGAAGGATTGAGCCAGTGACACTCCTTATTCCCACAGCATATCTTTTGATCTAGCCAGTTAATATTCTAGGATTAAACTAAAACTTCGAGGAGTGAAATTCTGATATTGCCGTAGCATGTTAGCGATTGTTTTCATCAAGAAACGAAGATAACTTTTCGAATTTCCTTAGAAAAAAAATAAAACAAAAAACAATTTGACCAAACATAGGCCAGTCAGGTCTTGCAATCCTCCGGAAACTGTATATGCTATTTCCATTTATTAGATTATCAATCTCAGTCTACCAATACCAACTGAGCGAAGGAATACGGTAATAGGTGTCGTAACTCATTTCCAGGTTATTCCCTTAACACACAATCACATGAGGCAGACCCGTTGTTGCTCGACGCCATGCTCGCGCGACAACAGGTAACAAAATTCAGCACTACAGTATCCCCAATAACCTTAATTAATCACCAATTAATTCACTATGTAATGTGCTTGGCATTTGACCATCATTTTCACCTTCGGAGGGTAACTTATGTCAATTAATTCTAATCTTCTGGTTCGTGTTTGAAAAGAACACATGATATGAATAAAGTTGAGAGCACGATGTGTAAGAATCTGAAAGGATCAAGAAAAAGAGCCTTTACATGAAGGACGAAAAATTGTACAGAGGAATGCTTGTGATTCCTCTTTAGTATAGAATGGCAGAGCACAACCACATTTATACACAGCTTCGTCTAACAAATTGTTTTGTCCTATTCGCCTATGACAGAAACGCCTTTAGCTAAATAAGGAAAAGAGAAACAGAAGGGAGAAAAATACAAAAGATTCATTCTGTTTCATTAACAAATCTTGTTGCAGGTTGTTGCTTGGTGCTTGGTGCTGGTTGAATGACATGCGACTGATGTGTTGTCTAATATCCTCCCACAAGATGGAGAATGGAGATCAATTGTTCTCATAGTGGACAAGTGCCTTTGAAAAATAGAAGAAGGGAGAGCTTTTGTAAATATGTCAGCTAGATGACACTGAGAAGCAACATGAGCAGTGGTGATGCTATCGTTTTATATCTTGTCACGAATGAGATAGCAATCTAATTCAATGTGTTTTGTGCGTTCATAAAAAATAGGGTTTGCAGCAATATACAAAGCAGCCTGATTGTCACAATAAAGCTGGGCTACTTGAGGATGAGAGACACGGAGATCTTGAAGGAGATATCGAAGCCAGGTAAGTTCTGAGCAAGTGGAGGCCATAGGTTGATATTCTGCCTCAGCTGAGGAGCAAGATACAATAGATTATTTCTTGAACTTCCAAAAAATAAAAGAGTTTTCAAGAAATATACAATAACCTGTAACTGACCTTCTAGTATCAGGACAAGAAGCCCAATTACAGTCACTGAAGTCTTTGAGTTGAATCTTTGAGGAGGAAGACAATAAAATACCTTGTCAAGATGCAGATTTAATATAACAAAGAACTCGTTGAGCTATTGCGAGATGTGTAGTCGTAGGTGTATCCATATATTGGTTGAGGCTTTGGACATGATAACAAATATATGGCCTAGTGATGGTGAGATACAGAAGACATCCAATGAGACTACGATAAGAGCTGGGGTTTGGTAAGGGATCTCTAGAAGTCTTGCTTAGCTTAAAGTTCTGCTCAAGGGAAATTTGAGGGGTTGGCTAGCCAGGGTACCTGAATTAACTAGGATGTCTAAAGCATACTTTCTTTGACATAAATGAATATCTGTCGAGGATCTAGCAACTTCCAGGCCAAGAAAATATCGTAAGCAGTGAAGATCTTTGATTTTAAACTGTTTGTGCAGGAAGGTTTTATGTGATTCAATGAAAGATAAACAATTGCCAGCAAGGATAATATCGTCAGCATAAACTAATAAAGTAGTAAATGAACTGTCATTCATTTTAGTAAATAGACTATAATCAGCTTTGGATTGTGTAAAACCAAAAGTAACGAGAAAAAGGGGAAATATGGAATACCATTGATGAGAGGCCTACTTGAGTCTATATAAACTCTTAAAGAGCTTGCAGACTTGATTAGGGTCACCTACAAAATAGCCAGGGGGCTTGCACATGTATTTATCTTCTTTTAAGACACCATGAAAAAATGCATTGTTGACAACAAATTATAACAGAGACCATCCTTTAATTGCTGCGACAAAAAGTAAGACTCTAACAACGACGAGCTTTGCGACAGGAGAGAAAGTATTTGTCTAGTCAATACATGTCTGCTGTGAAAAACCCTTGGCTAGAAGCCTGGCTTTAAGTCTCTCAACACTTCCATCGGCATGAAATTTAGTCTTGTAAACGTATTTGCAATCAATGGCTGCTTTGCCATGAGGTAAGTCAGTAACAGTCCAGATGTTGTTTTGCTCTAAGGCAAGCAATTCATCACTTATGGCTTTGCACCAACCAGGATGCTTCACAGCTTGGTCGTATGTGATAGGGTCAGTATGAATGGAAACAGAATTGGAAAAGGCAGTAAAAGATAGAGAAATTTTTTGATAATCAATAAAGTTTATCAAAGAGTAGTGATTACCAGTGACTGAGGCGGAACACTTGGACAGTGATTGAGAAGGCATAGCAAGTGAGGATTGGTGGCAATGAAAGTCTTGCAGATACTGTGGTACTTTTCTGACCCCTGGTGGACCTGCGAAGAGCTGAGTCAGAAGGAGATGTGAAATCAGGTGAGGGGTCTGTCATAGAGATGACAGAATCATCAACAGCCGGTATCAAAACAGCGAGAGGTGGGGATGGAGATAAATCAGAATTCAAAATAGCAGTAGGTGTCGATGGAGAAGAGACTATAGGAAAATCAAGAGTGTTAGGTAAAGGTTTAGTAAACACAAAGGTAGTGTTGTTAGATGAATTGGTCAATAAATGAGGTAAAGAGTGAAATAGAAAAATAAGTTCACGAAAGATAACATCTCTAGATATAAAAGCAGTATTAGATTGAAGATCAAGCAATTTATAACTTTTAATTTCAAAAGGATATCCAAGAAAGATAGACATTTGACCATGGGAGTCAGATTTATTTCTTTGACCGGAGAGTGTGGAAGCAAAACAAAGAACCAAAAACTTTCAAATGTGTATAAGTGGGTTGTTTATTGAATAAAAGTTCAAAAAGTGTCTTGTTTTTAAGTAAGGGGCTAAGAGTTTGATTGATGAGGTATGTGGCTATTAAAACGCAATCACTCCAGTATTGAAGTAGAAGTTTGGCCTAAAATCTTAGGGCTCGGGCAACATTGAGAAAGTGTTGGTGTTTTTATTCTACAATTCTATTTTGTTGAGGTGTTTTGACACAACTAGTTTTATGAATGATTTGTTTGGCATGAAAAAAAATCTTTCATGTGGAATTCCTCCCATTATCACTTCGTAGGATTTTAATTTTATGATTAAATTGGTTTTCAATCAAATTAGCAAAGAATTCTATGTTACACTTAGTGTTAGCCTTGGTGGAGAGAAGGTACAACCATGTGCAGCGAGTAAAACAATCGGCTAAAGTGAAAAAATTTTGAAACCATCATATGAGGGTATTAAGGACGGTCTCTAGAGGACACAATGCACAATTTCAAAAGGGTGTGATGCATGATGATTGCTATAAGAAAAAGGTAATCGATGAAAGATGAAATTTTGCTTAGGAACAAATGTAGCATGGTTTTTCATTGATAATAGAGATGTTGTTCTTTACTACAGGATCTGTGATCAAAGACAAGATAGGAAAAGATGGATGTTGAAGATGACAGTGACACAATTCGGCAGTATTGTGTTTTAGACGAAACAGAAGTTGTAACAGAGTGTCGAGAAATGGAAAATTGAGATAGACCCCTTGTGCTCTTCCTACTTGCTTCGAGCTGACCTAGGGCTTTACAGTCAAGGGATCATCGATCATTGCGACCAGCCCAAATGATGTCGAAGACTTGTTTGTCGTTGCTGCTTGGGCAATAGGAACAGCGGTGGGATTTTTCCCACTAACTGTGTCGTGGAAGTAGAAGTGAAGGTGGCTTAGTTTCTCCCGCTTGAGGCCTAGTTTTTTTGGAGATAAGTTTCTTGAGAAAGTGTCAGATCTCGCGGTAGCAAGGGTGATGGGGAAGAGAATAATGGGGAGAAAGAGGAAGATAAGGACTTCTGTCAGAGTTCTGGCCATGGTTATCTGAGATTGGGTGAGGGTAACCTAAAGTGTAATTATATAAAATGTTGCATAATGGTTAATTTGGACTTGTCTCGGTTTTGATCATTTACGAGACGCTACATACGTTATATAGTTTGTTTTAATTCTTTTAACTTTTTTAAGTTTGAATAACAAGAAAAAAATATTTAATTTTATAGATACATAAAATTAATATAAAATACTTCTTAAAATTATCATCTAAATAGATATCTTTGAAAAATAAAAAGTATTGAATTTTAGAGAGTAATAATAAAGTAAATATCTCTAAAAGGTTATAAAGTTATTTATGAGGTAGTAATATGTTATTTACTAATGATTGTATGCTCAAAACATAGTCTATACTTTAATAACATTACACTTCGACTAATATTTTAATATATTTAATTCAATATTATAGGAGTGCGTGATGGAGTGATATCTTAATTATGTAACTAAGAAATTATAACAGGGACTGGAAAATGCAAGTATGAAAAAGATTAATAGCCTTTGCGGTTGAAAAATCCAATTACGTTGTATAAAGTATTGGTATTTTAAAGTTCAAAAGAAGCCTTAAAACCATAGTTTTGAAACCCGATCCGGTTATCTACCCGGTCCAATGATCGGGTCACGGGTCAGATGGGTTGATCCAGGTTGACCCGGGTCAACCAAAAAAAAACACCTATATAAAACACCTAACTAGTTACAATGCAACACTTACATAAACTAAATTTAAATTTTAAACCAACAACATAAATTTAATACAATATCCAAAACACAAACCAAATATAAATTCTAAAATATTTAAAACAAAACATACAACAACATAAATTCTAAAATATTTAAAACAAGAGAACTGATACATTACCCAAAGAAGCAATGCTCAATCAAAAACTGCAAATAGATAATAGCTTCATGATTTTCTAAAAAAATAATTATCAAGTTTTTTTTAATTTTAGAAACACCCTTATATTTTGGGATGCAAATTTAATAATTTCTTTTAAATACTAACTTTAATATTAAAATAAAAATTAAAAAAAGGACAAATCTCTTTAATTACCAAAACCAATCTTTGAGTTAAAAATGGTTGTGAGCATATGAGAAAATATTTAACTACTAGCCATTGGGAGAAGGAGAGAGAAGCCGCTTGTATCAAAAGAAATGGACGGTTGGGGTCGGTTTGCACGTGTAGAGGCTAGAATAAAAGGAGAAATAACAAAGACATGGAGGGAAGTTGGTCTTTTCTGCATAAGTGCATCGTTCGTTTTAGTCTTTTAAAAGGTTAAAATGAAGTCGTTTGACCTCTATGTATATAAAAATAAATAGGTTTGGTCTCAGCGGGGTATACCTAGATCGATCAAGTTTTGCCAAGCCAACTTTCATGTGGGTTTTTGCTTAGACTCAAACTAATCCCATGCCCAGGTCGACCGGGTCACTGGTCAACCTGTTGGGCCGGTCCGGATTTCAAAACTATACTTAAAACTTTGCCCAACTTAGGATTCCATTGTTTTGCTTATAAGGTTTTTTTTTCAAGAAAATATTTTTCTATATTTATGTACAAGATTTTTTCATGTTTTTTTTTAATTCATAAATCTTTTTCTATATTTATCTCTCTTACAAAATTTTCAGAATCGGATGAAATATATGTATAGATGCAAAATTATTTTTTTAGACCTGCATAGAGGGTGAAATATGTTTCTGTTTGTACATGGTGTTGAAAACTTATATAAAGAACATGGTTAATAAACATATTTGATGTTAAATTAATGGTCACTCAGTTTTGAAATTAAAAACTTTGATGGAATTTAATTTAATCTACAACATATTCTTTTTAACATAAAACATAAACATGATTTAAATAAACTATTGGTAAGTAAAGAATTAATCTCAAAGTATCTTTGATTAACATGTTTTAGTATAACTAATTTACCAATAATTTTTTCTAGTGTTATCAATCCAACTTCTTGTTGGTATTGATTAGGAATGAGCAAAAAAAACCTGAAAAACCGATTAAACCAAGAAAATTAAAAAAACAATAACCGAAAAAATCAAATTAAGAAAAAAAACTGATTATAATATCAAAAAAAAAATTGGATTCGGTTTTAGCTTTGGTTTCATAAGCCTGAAACTGAAAAACAGAACCGAAAAATAAAAAAACCAAAACCGAAAAAATCAAACCAAACTGAAACCAATTCCATTAAAAATTTCCAAAAAAAACCAACAAACAATATAGTTTTTGGTTTTTAATATAAAATAACCGAACCGAAATGAACAAAACCAAAATCAGTTGGTTGAGTTTTGATTTTTAATATAAAATAATCAAATCGAACCAGAACCGGTTGGTTTGAACCGGTTTTAGATTGGTTTCGGTTTTATTTTTTGTATTTTATAAAATTTTAGTTTGGTTGTTTTTGTAGGTAAAAACCAAACGAAACCAGAAATGATATTAACTGCATATTTGTGTAGTGCATGTCTTAATTTTGAGTCCAGTTTTGCGATTACAAGTAACAAAGTATCAGTTAAAGACATATTTCATTTGGGGATAAACTGCATTCCTACTCGTCTCCTTCAATGTGTTAATTTGATACCCTTACTGTTATATTTGCCCACCATTTTCATTAACTCGAATATTCCAACAAAAAGAAGGTAAGAAACAACAAATGTTAGCTAGCTAGTGATTTTTAGTCACGGTCCCTGAAAAAAAATCTACATATAAAGAAAACCATTAAAATCAAACATCGCCATCAAGCAGCTTCCAATATTCAAGATGCAATGAGTGGAGAACTCCAAACTGGTGGTTCATCTCATCACACGGGTGTCTATCACGATGGAATCAAATTACACACTCATCACCAAGGCAAAGAAACTGCTAGGTCGTGAGTGGAAGATCAAAGTACAACATGTTTAGCGCGAGGCAAATCAAGCAGCAGATTAGTTAGCAAATTTTAGTTTAGCTATGAATCCTCTGGATAGGACCAATTGGATTCTAAATAAACATCTTGGAGCTTTGTACTTGATCTTGTACCTTGATCTTATTGAGTTTACTTTTCCTCGTTTAATTTAGTTGGGTACTTAGCCCTGATTTACATCAAGAAAAAATATTGAGTGGAGATCTTATGTTCAGATGCTATGAATGTGATGTGTTTCAGCGATAGTTTAAAGTAGCCTTAAAAAAAATTTAGTTGGGCACTTAGCCAAACTGTTGCATGTAGACATATGAACATAGTGATTTTATTGATATTTTTTGAGATGGTTGAGCTATATTGCTCATATGTGACAATTCCATTATAAACAACGTATTCTAGTTGACATCAATACGAGTGGTGAGTTGCACGCCATAAATTATCATGGTAAAAATAATAATTATAACTAGTGAAGCTATCATAGAGTTTTTTTATTACGGTGGGATGTACAGAACAATAAGATATTTGCAGAGATACATCAAGTGATTACAAAAGAGTATATGATTATGTACATAAGTATCACATGTAGGGTCATTACACTGGATCTTAAGTAGTTTTCTCCCCCCACATACTCGCTACACGAGCAACATGGCCAATAAATTCAAAATATTATAAGTAATCAAATATTTTTAGAATTAATATATGTTAAAATTTGAGTTCTATTTTTTTATTTAACATTAATTTTTTTTATTAATATTAGGTTGGCTTGTTACTACGATAAGGTCAAGAAACTGCGTATGTGCTTTAGAATATTGATAAAGAAAATGAAGGATAAACATGTGTTTCGGTGGTTTAATATTTGTCGTAACGGATTTGATACCTTTGAAGAGAGGTTAACTCTTGATAATGTCGTGGAAGAGAACATGGCCACTTAAGCAAGAGCAGGATGCAATCTTGCTATTGATGAACCCCAATCATCCAGTAAACGACGTAAATATAGATAGATAAATGAGTTATGTTGATATATTTGATATTTCAATTACTATAATGTTGTATTATTTAAATATTTGAGATTCATTTTGTAGGTATATATGTTTGTTTAATTGCATTTTTAAAACTACTTGTGATTATAAAATGTAAGAATTTATTGTGTTTGGTTATTGTGGTTCTTTACAAGTATTTTTAAGTAATATAAGATTTTAGATATTGTTTCTAAATAGTTATTTGTTAGATTTAGATGGCTGTGGAATGAATGAGATGATTACTAGAATTTAATTAATGTTGCGGTTCAGAACCACAACATTTAATTTATATCATGATTTTAAAATACACCATCAATTAATTGTTGCGATTCAAAAACACGAAATCAATTATATATTACAGTTCTAAAATGAGACATTAATTAAATATTACGATTCTAATTCATGATATTAAAAAATATATTATTTCACTAAAAACATATCATGATTTCTTTTTAATTTCTATGCTAAATGACCAATATATACGGGGGGGGGAAAAAAAGATGTCAACACTACATCATCCTCGTTCTCTTTACAAATATCTTGGCCCATCAAGACATGGTGTTTATTAATGGAGACTTAAAAAGTATGGCGTCCAACCATAAACATGATGCATCCAGCAGATTAGATGCTTTTTCAAAATTATTTTTAATTAAAAATATATTACAATATTAGTCTTATCTTTTATTTTTATATTATATTATAATATATTATATTATCATCATACAAAATAAATTCACTTTTAGGCTGTGTTTGTTTCTCGGAAAGTGGTTTTCTAGAAATCACTTTCTAAATTTTCATGTGTTTGTTTGCCATTAGAAAAGTTGGTAAACGGAAAACACTTTCTGGTCAACGAAAAAACTTTCCAGTCAAAGAAAAAATTGGCTTGGTTTCCAGGAAAGTGTTTTCCTTTTATTTTAGGCGGAAAATATTTTTCAAAAGTTATGAAAAATTTAGAAATGTCATATTATTTGTTGATTATATCAAATTTGGTCCTCAAACTTTTGATTGCTATATGTATTTTGTTTTGAATATTTTTTTTTCAATTTCATCCCTTAGAACTTATTTTTTATATTAATTTTAGTCTTTATTTTTATAATTTTTATTTGCTTTTCCCTTATCATTTTTTAATTGAAATTTTTTATCTATCAAATTTGGTCCTCGTTCTTTTGATTGTTACTTATTTTATTTGAAATAATTTATGAAATATTAATTATTATTATTTTAATTTCTTCATCTTTCAATTTTTTTTATTTTTTAGATTTGATCTCTATTATTTTGATTATTATTTATTTTATTAGAGATAATTTATCAAATTATATTTTTTTTTAATTTCATTCCTATTCAACTTTTTAATTTGTAAGACTTGTTCCTCATTTATTTTAATAAACTTGAAAAAAATAAAACATTAATAAGTTATTTTCCAGCTCATTTTCCATGAAATAACCAAACATTAAAAAATGTTTTTCAACTTATTTTCCATTACACTACCAAACATATGAAAATAATTCACTTTCCTGAAATTCACTTTCCTGGAATTCATTTTTTTAAAAAAAACTACATTTCAGGAAACAAACAGGACTTTAAAACACGTTCAAATACAAAACACACACAAAGACGAACACCGTTAAGAATACAAAAATAAACCTGACTCTGAGTTTGCTTTGCAGAGATTATCAGTTCGAGTGTTACAAATCTCAGGGTCACTGGAGACTTACCTAGTCTTTAACTTCAGGGCTTTAGAAGATTAGTATAGATGTACGTAAACTGATCCGGACACCCACGGTTATAAATAAAAATACAAAACCAAACTGTGTCCACAGGAGCACATACTAAAAAAAATCAACCGATAATAACTCAATAATGGAAGACATAAACATTATACTCCACAATAGCATCACCAGTTTTGAAGTCAATCTCATGAGTATTTGCTTGAGCATAGCCTCTTGCAAACCTGAAAAGCCCACTTCCACCAACAATAGGCATCTCTCTGATGCCGGAAAACACATTGTTTCGCCCCAGAATGCTAAGGGTGCTTCCATTATACTTCCCTTCTGTGAAAACAAAGTTCAATGCCATCAGAAAACTAAGTTCACTTTGTGATGCCGATGCATAAATCCCCTGTGCTCTTCCTACAAGCTTTGAGCCGATCTCGGGCTTTACGGTCAAAGGGTCATCCATCATTGTGACCAGCCCAAACGATGAGAAGGATTTCTTAGTAATGGCTGCTCGGACAACTGGAACAGCAGTTGGGTTTTTTCCACCGACTATGTCATGGAAGTAGAAGTGAAGGTGGCTTAGTTTCTCTCGTTTGAGGCCTAATTTTTTTGGAGACAAGTGTCCTGAGAAACTGTCAGACTTTACTGTAACAAGGGTCAAGGAGAAGAGAATAATAATGTTGAAGAGAAAAACGAAGGAACTAGTAGCATTTGTGGATATTTTGGCCATGGTGAATCAGAACTAATTGATGGTTGGCAGAGAAAGAATCGAAGGTTTAAATGGGCTAAGGTTTGGTATCAAGGAGGAGCTCGTAGCGGGGAGAGCTTTTCAAATAAAAGTGTCTCTTGGGAGCTGGGAGTGCGGTTTGGTGAGGCGAGATTAGATTTTTAGATGGGTCCAAAAAAAAAACATTTATTTGTAGAATTTAATTCGGTGTAGATTGTATTTAAATTAATTGTATCTCCAATAAAAAAAAAACCTTCAAATCTCGCCTCACTCTCAAACTCTTCTAAAGTATTAAAACAAAATCACATATCCTACAAAACAAATATATTATCACCAATGAGATCTTGACACAATTACAAAACATGTATTATGTAAATTAATTTTAATGTTTTTATATCGTTTTAATGTGTTAATATTAAAAATAATTTTTAAAAAATAAAAAAATATTATTTTTATATATTTCCAAGTAAAAAACACTTTAAAAATCAATCGCTACCACACTCAATAACACCCCTTTAATAAACCTGAAAAAAAAGAAACTTCCCATTTACACTGTGTTCTAAGAGAAATAATTGTGAATTCCAAAGCTTTCTGTAAACAACATGCTTTAAGCATCAGAAAATAAGTAAAATGTGAATAGAATGTATAGCATGAACAACCAATATCAGTGAAAAACAATGTCATCAATAGTCATTCATTCATTATCGCTGTTTGTCATCCGATTTAGATGTTATTTGGAAATGTGAGAATAATTATTTTTAAAAATATTTTTTATTTGAAAATATATTAAAATAATATTTTTTTATTTTTTAAAAATTAATTTTGATATTAGTATATTAAAATAATTTTAAAATATTAAAAAAATTAAATTGAAGTAAAGAAAAAAATAAAAATAATTTTTTTTCAAAAATATTTTTAAAATTAAAAAGTAAACAGGTATCAATATTGAGAGAAACACGAACAGAGAAATTAAGAAGTCTGATGGCTGAATAAAATTAATGCCACGCAGAATCATCATACAAATTAGGGGCAATTGTTGAGTCAATCAAAGGAAAAGGGTATACTTTATGGAAGGGAGGAAAATAAATCCAGGCCGTCCAAGCATGTGTCTACTATAGGGAAAGTAAATTATTAGTCGAGGTCACAACGTATTGAGATTTCGGAATGAAAGGTAACCTACCCAGAACCTACTTTTCCATGACAAATTTTAGACTTCGAGACAGAGTTCAGATTGTGAGAAAAGTGAAATGGTAGTCGGTAGATGTTACAGCATGGTCTAAAGAAGACAAACGGGCAAGACTATTGGACGTTTGAATTTTGTGTTTTTCCTCGAAAGAAGTGCACTTGTGATTTTGCTTTTAGAGCCTTGTCAACTTTTATGACTTTGCTTTTAGCTTTTGCCAACTTTTTTGGGAAGCATTTTCCTGTATTTTGAAAATGTTTTTTAAAAAATTAAATTTTTTATTTTTTATTTTAAATTAATATTTTTTAATATTCTCATTTTATTTTAATATAATAATCTCAAAAATAATATATATATATATATATTAATATATTTTCAAATAAAAAACACTTTAACAAAAACATCAACACCGTTTATAAACATCTCTACATCATCTGCATCTCAAATTTCAGATGCTTTAAAGTGAACAACAATGTGTTTAGAGTTCATAAGAGCATCTTTCATGGGATATGCTATTAGAAGAGTCAATTTAGTAATATATTTTTTTCTGTTTATATACACTTAAATGGTAAAAATAATTATTTAAAAGATTTAATTGTATTTTAATATATTTGATGTACAATAAAATAAAGAAATATTGTTGTTTTTGTTAGTGTAAATGACATGTAGTCAATAATTAAATTACATATTCTTAAAATAAATATTCAAAGTCAAAAAAAATATCTAATTTTCAGATAATTTTTTGTATAAACCCCAAACAACTTTAGATGTGTCTAACAAGATCCTTGAGACTCTAAAAAAAAATTTTAATTTACTATTTTTGCTATGTGTATATATTTCGGGAAATCCAATCATTTTAATATATTTTACTTTTTTTGTGTCAATTGGGTTTTGAATTTTTTTTTTTAACATATCTAGGGATGATATTTTTGTTGAAGAAATGAGATTTTTACATTTTATATGCTATCCTTGTTGAAATGCATAAAACAATGATGATCAACCAAGAAAAACATATTTTCAATTTGGCCTAATGAAAGCAAAGAAAAGTCACAAACAGAGTATGGAACAAAAATAGAAATTCTACTTCATTGTTATGATGCGTGATCTTTTACAATCACAATGCTGCTCAAGAACTTAGTTATGTTGCGCATGAAAAATAATTCTCTAAAAGCATAACTTCATGAAGGATTGAGCCAGTGACACTCCTAATTTCCATAGCATATCTTTTGATCTAGCCAGTTAATATTCTAGGATTAAACTAAAGCTTTGAGGAGTGAAATCTTTTTTATTATTATTAATGTGGATGTCTGTGTCAGCGTGCATCTTAACTAATTTCACAGATTCTGAAGTTAACGACTATATAAGCTTCTAGTGGTCCTAAAGAAACTCGAACTTTTATAGGAGTAAATTTAAGATTTAACCAGTTAAGTTATAGTAAAATCTTGATATTGCCGTAGCATGTTAGCAATTGTTTCCATCAAGAAACGAAGATAACTTTTCGAATTTCCTTACCAAAAAAATTAAACTAAAAACAATTTGACCAAACATAGGCCAGTCAGGTCTTGCAATACTCCTGAAATTGTATATGCTATTTCCGTTTATTAGATTATCAATCTCAGTCTACCAATACCGAGTGAGAATATGGTAATACATATTGTAGTAACTCATTTTAGGTTATTCTCCCAACACACACTCACAGGATTCAGATGCGTCGTTGCTCAACGCGGTGCCAGAGAACAAAATTCAACCTGTAAGATCTTTATGAAGAACCAAATATGTCTCTAGTCGCACTATAGTAACCCCAATAACCCTAATTAATCGCCAATTAATTCACTCTGTGATGTGCTTGGCATTTGGCCAACCTTTTCACTTTCGGAGGGTAACTTATGTCAATTAATTCGTGTTTGAAAAGAACACATGATGTGAATAAAGTTGAGAGCACGATGCACATAGGCACAATTATTCAGAACATCTTGGATTAAGGAGGATATATCATTAGATGCATGAAAAACACTCAGACAAGAATTACAAATCAACTTTCATATCAAATAACTGTAAAGAAACCAAAACAATAGCTAGTGATATGGGAAAAAAAAAAGTTATTAGCAAATCTCTGTCTAGACCATCTAGGTGATAGCACTTTTCTTTTATTAATCACTTTCTAAGTTCTTGCGAAGTCTGAGTGAGAAAATCAGGGAATCCTCAGCAGCTAGAAGGCAGTTAATAATGAAAGACATAGACATTGTACTCCACAACAGCATCACCGGTTGTACGATCAAACATGTGAGTGCTGGCCTGAGCATAGCCCCGTGCAAACCGGAAAAGGCCACTTCCACCGACAATCGGCATCTCTCTCACAGTGGAGAACACACTATTACGTCCCAAAACACTGAGAGTGCTTCCATTGAACTTCCCTTCCATGAAAACAAAATTCATAGTCATTAACAAACCAACATCATTTTGAGAAGCTGATGCATAAAACCCTTGTGCTCTTCCTACAAGCTTGGAGCTGAGTTCAGGCGTCATGGTCAAGGGGTCATCAATCATCGCCACCATTCCAAATCCTGTTGAAGATGTGTTTGTCATGTCTGCACGGGCTATTCGGACCGCAGTGGGATTTTTTCCACTAACTATGTCATGGAAATAGAAGTGAAGGTGGCTTAGTTTCTCTTTCTTGAGGCCTAGTGTTGCGGGTGATAAGTATTTAGTGAAACGTTGAGATTTTGCATTGGCAATGATCAAGAATGAGAGAACTATTGAGAGAATGAGGAAGCTGGAAGCGAGGTTTTGGAGGATTTTGGCCATGGTGAGGATAAGTAAAGGGAGATGGTATTGGCTTAGAGAAGGAAGAAAAACAGGATTTAAATAGGTGTAGCGAGCTACATACCTTAGTGGGTCTGGTAATAATATTCAACAAGATATTTTGTGCTTCCACTAGAGAATGATCGCTGGAAAGAAATGAAGAGGTGGGGCAAAGTCAGACACTGTGGCTTCATGCTTTGTACGCCGTAGACTTCAATATCTGAATGATTTCTATACAAAAAGTTCTCCGGACATTTGGAAAGAAAAGATCAACAAAAAGGAAAAACATTATTCATGCGGTGGTCAACTGACGAGAAATGATGAATATTCTATGGTCTCCAATTCTCACCGTCTTCACTAACTTCAATGTGCCATATTGAAAAATTACTCATGAAAATTCCACAATTTTGGCTGTCAATTCAAAAGTTATATGCCAAGTAATTAAATTCAACCGTTTATTGGATGGCCCATAAAATTTCTGCTATTCTATGTAGCTATTGCATTTTATATACAGAGATTACAATTTAATTCAACTCAACTCAATCAACTCAAATGAGTTTTTTTTTTTTTTTTTTATTTAATGGATAATAAATAGAATATAAATATTATCAAATCTGAGCTAAACATAATTTAAAATATATATTGTTATATATAAATATATCTAATAAATAATGAATAAGATATAAATATAAATAAACTTAAGTACTGGTGGATAAGCATTATGATTCCTATTCATGTACAAAAAAAAAAGGGGGGGGAGTAAACTGAGTTGAAGAACATCATAGATGAAGGTGGCAGTGGCAATTCTGTAAACATCATGTCTAGTTGCAAGTTATCTTGGAGCAACTTGCAAAAGGGGAAATCATGATCTCACAAGGCGGAGTAAAACAAAGTCTACTTTATTAATTAATCGACAAGCCAATGAGGATGAATAAATAAACAAGATAATGTTGAGCAATAACCTTAAATAAGCAAACAAGAGGGGCAAAATCAAAGACAAAGAACAGAAGACGCGGGTAAACGGAGAAAAACGTGAAAGGAAAGCATGACTGTGAGAGACAGCAATTTGGCCAATATTTTAGCTGCTCAAGAAGCGGATCATACGTCTGTAAAGAAATAGAAAATGGTCTTGCAAGGTGACTCTCTGAGGCAGGTATCGTTGGCGGAGAAGGGACGCAGAGGGCAGAGCTCCGGTGATGAAACAATGAGATAGCGTTTTGAAACTACCTCTTACTGTTATTGGAAAAACACATCTGCAATGATTACTCTTTTTATGTTAAGGTTTTTTTTATCCCATCATCAGCGAAACGCGAGCTAAATAAATAATGATTGCTGAACTCGCTTTACCTTTCCAAAGAATCCACTAAACTAAACGCTGATGGGTTGAGAATTGGGTTAGCTGTCATTAAAGCTCTGTGGTGGATTATCAGAAAAACAAAATTGACTCAAGGAATACTGATAAAAGGAAATTCAAGTAAATAATCTTGCGAGAGAAAAAAATAGAAGAGTTTATTCTCAAAGAACAAATATAAATACCAGCAATAGGAAAGCTGGCAAATCCTTATTCTGTATAGAATTTAAGCTACTATATTAAAAGATTTTTTTGTTTTCGTGATTCAACCTTGTTGTTTACAAATTTTGAAATATTGTTTTTGTTTTAAAATAAATAGTTTTAGATTTTTTAAATTTTTTTATATATTGATATTAAAAATAAATTTTAAAATATAAATATAAATATTATTTTAATATATTTTCTAAATAATACTTGAATCTGAAAGACATGACTTAAGAGAAGGGGGACTCACCGAGCCTCTCATTGACAATCTTGACTTTATTTTAGCCGGAAAAGATTCACAATTGGTCCACGAGCTGGTATTTGGATTAGTGTTACCAACCCATATGGCTCATATCTATTTTTTTTTATTAACGTGGGTGTCCGGGCCATATCTACTTTAATATCCTCTACAATCAATACGAAGCTAATCAGCAATAACAATATATAAAAAAGAAATCAATGTTTTACTATAGAGTGAATTATTATGGATTATGAATGTTTTTACTATGGATTGCACTATTTGATACTATAGCGTGAGTTACTGAAAACTGTGAGTGATTTCATTGTGGATTGCACTATTTAAGTTTGCTATTTGCTAAAAGCACTATAAATTGAAGCAGTACAATGACAAAGTTGTCCTTGCCATATAGAGTTGCAAAGATTGCAAGAGAGGTGGTCAGTTTGGGTTTAGGTGGGGCTAAAGGCCTCAGGCTGTAGACACCTGGTGTTGGGCTGCCCAACCTGAGCGCTAGGGCCAGACCCGTTGCCTAGGGTGTACAGACTCAAGCTTCTAGGGTTTGCAGAATCACGTATTGGATCCTATGTTAAAACTCAATTCTCTTGGGCCTGGTATCAAAACTCAAGGTTCTTGAGTGTTAGGTTTTTCACACTTTCGGTGCAACTTGGATCAAAATTGACAAAAAAAAAATTATCTAAACTATAGAAGATTTTTTAATATTGTCATTAAACTAAATACAATGGTTTTAATCTTGAAAATATTTTACCTGACTTTTTACCTAGCCCAGATTTTAAATTAAATTATATGAAAGTTGTGCTGACGTGACTTTATTAACCAAGCAAATTCAAAGAAAAGAATCAAAAGATAAAAAAAAATAGTCAGGTTAACCCTACTCAACCCACAATTCAAGTTATGTATTTCATTGAATTGAGTTATTTTAAAATGTTTTTTTATTATATGATAAAAAATATAAAAATTGATTTATTATTAATTTAATATTAAATAATGAAATTCAATAAAAATTTTATCTAAAATATTGAATCGGAAAAAAATCCAAAAAACAAAATTGCCAATGATAAACAGTAGCAATTATCCGTTTCAATTTCATTTTCAAACCAAATTTATTTATAGCTCGCCAAACATACACGTCCCCGAAAGTACCCATTTTCTGAAAATACTATTTAGACCAAACTAAATGCCCTTTCCCCAATCAAATTCAACACCCACAGGCCCATGAATTTAACACTGAAATTTCAGCATTATTAGGCCCAACAAAACAAACAAAACCCAGAAGCCAGAAGCCGCAACCACAAACCCTAGTCCAAAACCACCTATAAAATTCCCATCTAGGGTTTTAACCCCTTCTGAGCACTCTTCCCCTCTATCTCAGAGCCACCGCGCATCCTCACACTAACTCAAACACAAAATGCCGGCTGGTCACGGTCTCCGGTCTCGCACTAGAGATCTCTTCGCTCGTCCCTTTAGAAAGAAGGGTTACATTCCATTGACAACCTACCTCAGAACCTATAAGATTGGAGACCATGTAGACGTTAAGGTTAACGGCGCCGTCCACAAGGGTATGCCTCACAAGTTTTACCATGGACGTACTGGCAGAGTCTGGAATGTCACCAAACGTGCCATCGGCGTAGAGGTCAACAAGCAGGTATATTTATCTACTTATTTCATTACCTGTTTTTGGTAATTATTTTTAGTGTGCTTGATGTTTTGTCTGTTTGGAAATGATAGGCTTTTTTACATATAGGTTTGATCGAAATAGATAGCTGCTTTATGCTTGATATGTGTTTTTTCCTCTTGTATCTTAAAGAAGCCAGTTAGTGCGAGAGTATCAATTTACGATGTTGTTGACTTACTGATGAACTTGAGGGTCTATTTATTAAGGTTTTTGGCTGTTTTTCTTATTGATTTTGTTGCGTTTTTTTTCTTCTTAAAGTGCTAATTTCGTTTTCGTTGCTTATTTGAGCATATGACTGGAATCCCCCCCCCCCCCCCCCCAAAAAAAATATATATATATATATATATATGCTAGGTATCTGGCATTTGACTGAAGCTGAAGTAACATTATGTGAGGAAAGGTTTTTGTTTTTCTTATTTTTTTTCGTTGACAATCTTTGTTTGTTGTTAGCTTCTGAATGGTTTAATTTTGCTTTTTTGCATGAGATTGAGTCAACACTTTGTTTGTTGTTAGACTTCTTGATTCCTGTTGCACCATCAAAGGTGTTCTCTTTTTAGCTTCAATTGTAGATAACCTTAACTGATGATTCATGGGAAACAAGCTAGAAAATCATGTGTATGTTTTAATTGGTTATTTCTGAGCTGCTATCTGACAGTATTTCTCCATTGCTCAACATGGCCTATTATTTTGTGCTTTGCATATCATTGTAACGGATTGACCTGCCTGTTTGTTTCCATGATGGTTGTTTGGTCTGCATTAGTGATTGATGCTGTTTGCTGTATTTTATATTTTTTGTGGGTTGGAGGACTGCCATGTAATCCATTTTCTTGATCACAGGTGGGTAACAGGATCATCAGGAAGAGGATCCATGTCAGAGTGGAACATTTGCTACCCTCAAGGTGCACTGAGGAATTCCGTCTCAGGAAGAAGAAGAATGATCAACTAAAAGCAGAGGCTAAGGCCAGAGGTGAGGTTATCTGCACAAAGAGGCAGCCAGAGGGTCCTAAACCTGGTTTCATGGTGGAAGGTGCTACATTGGAAACTGTTACTCCCATTCCATATGATGTTGTTAACGATCTCAAGGGTGGTTACTAGGTTTCCTCCCAGCGTTTTGTTATGCAGTTTGTTTTATCGTTCTGCAGTCTTTGTGGACTGGTGCAAATCCATAGGATTATCAATTTCAGTTTTAATTTCTGTCAGTGTTTAAAGACATTCTCCTAAGCAAGATCATAACATATTTGAGGGAATTTGGAATTCATTTTATCCAGTTTTTCAAATTAAATGTTTGCCCTCCCGTTTTGCATTTCATTTTACAGCATTGACTAGTGGGTAAATTTTGAAGATGCAGTATAGCTGCGTTCTTCAGACCATTCCCGCTAATTCAAGCATTGAATGTTAAATAGTAGATAAGTTATCCTCGTGTATTTTTTTTTCTGTCGGCATCAACTTGATAATGTACTGTTAGCTCCAATATACTTGTGGAGTTGGAGCGAGCATGCAAGTTCTAGGCATTGTGAAAAGAAACGAAGTTTAAGTTTTTTCGGGCAGCATGTTCGTGAACGAATTAGAATTGTAGTTTCTCAGGATTCCTTTCCACTTCTGTCGGGGTGTTTGATTGTGGTCTCCAACCAGTTTCAGCCATGCATCAGCATTCAGCACTCCCTTTGTATTCTTTATTTCTGCTCTTCACCTTGTGTTTAAAATATTATTATTTTTATTTTTTTTAGAATACTGTTTATACCAAAGCACTAAATGGCAAAAAGAAAAAAAAGAAATTATGTAATGTCATGGAAAACCTTTTTTTTTTCTATCTTTTCGTTGTATTTTTGTTTTCCTGACCACGTTTGCCTCGCATTTTCGTTTTTAAGATGGTTAGATATTCAATGGGAAGTAAATTATCCATTTAAAAATCAAATTGGATGCACTAGTTAATATTATTATTAAAAACTACTCAAAAAATAGAAATTACGTATGCACAAAATTGTTAGTACATATAATAAGCAGCGGTCAGCAAGCTAGTTGATAATTTGACAGATCTCTGTAGTCGTGGTATGCTCTCCCTGTTGTCATCTTAACGAAGCATGGAAAAGGTTGAAAAAGAGGTCTCTTCAAAGAAAAGAATATATGCTTTACAGCAAGCTTGTCACAAGTACTACAGAAGTGACTTGGGGATCTAAGATACAAATTATTCTTTCGAAGAAAATATTCAGTAGCCAGTGATTTGATATGATTTGAACCCTTTATTTACGTTGAAAGAATCTTGGCTACTATATATAATCAAGGCATTATCATCGAGGCCCCTCTCTTTCAACCAAGAGGAAGCTGAGCTGCAAGACCAGGCTGAAGCTGAAGCTGGAATATGAGGATATCCTACGCACTCTTCTCTCTTCTACTCCTGCTAGTCTCAGGTTATTCTCTTTGAACCCTACAAATAATGAACCAGTTGCATATGTTCTATCATTACATTGTGCGTGTGGCAGAATTAATACATATTAAACCTGAAATAATCCTTAAAATTAACGAATCATATTAACATGTCGTAAACTGGACGGGAAAGTATGATACTTAGGAGGTTAGGAGGTTAGGAAATTACATGCTTCATGGTTTCCCTCAATCTTTTCTTCCATATTGGCAGCCAAGTTTAGCCAACCCCGGGCAATCATCCACGAGGTCAATGCGGTGAGGATTCCAGAGCACACATGCCACAAGCTGCTAGACATGAACAGCTGCGATTCGCAGAAATGTAACCAAGAATGTTCCAAGGAACCTCTAGGAGTGGGAGAGTGTAGGAATACCTTTTGTTCTTGCACATATTATTGCAAGCAACCTCCAATGTAATGCATTTCCGTCCTGCTTTGTCATAGAACAGGAGTCCGTATTCTGGCATGTACAAAATGCATATTTAGGTCTAGAGCATCATCAATGTGAGCATAAGAGATGAGTCTTGACTATTGTATACGGATACAGTATTTTGGTACAAAATCAGTGAATGCTATTTGATTTTTCTCTTCCTATCATCCATTGCCATCCATAGGTGTTGTCTTACACAGAGCAAGAGTACTAATTGACTCGGAAGGCAGTGTGCAGAAGGACTTGGGATAAGATCAAGTCATCACTTCCATGCGTTTTGTCTCTTTCGGTTCAATCATCTATCCTCATTTCTTTCTCTTGTCGTTCAAGATGTTAGCAGACTGATGAAGAAACAAGGAAAATAAAGCATCTGTTTTTGCACTTTTAAAAGATAACACACATTTTTGACCGTAAAGACAACACTCAGTGAACCTTGTAGGCTACGTTTTCCATCCAACCATAGAGAGAGATGAAAAACAAGACTTCATTCAAAATCTATTTTTGAATTCTTCAGTTATTCATGATGATAAAGTGCATCATATATATTATTGAAGGGGATTAAATAAATTGAAAGTACGTAGTGCTGAGTGAAAAGTGCTAGAGGTACAGAAGGGCAATAAGAAGAGCAAACACAAAGAAGATTAGGACCCATGTATGCTCATTGCCCATGGCCATTGTTGGGATCCGACTTGATTTCACATATTTTACCTTAAGCTTCTGCTCGTAGTTGTAATACGTTAAGATGGCCCCGCCAAAAAAATTCTTGAAAGATAAATTACGAGAATCTTTTATCATCAGAAATTCCAAAACTGCTTTAAGCCGACTCGATACGAATTGAACATCGTTATTTCGATCAAAATCAAGCTTGTTAAGCTCTGAACAAATCTGTCAAGCCCAATGTAAGATCGCTTTCAGCAAATTAATCTTGCTTGGAATACATAAAACACATTCATAAGTAAAAAAAGGGTTCTTGAATAAACCTGATAAAATGAGGACAAGGACGAAGAAATTATTGTAATGAAGCTGACGCTTAGCCATCTCTAGGAAAAAAAAAAGGTCAAATTGAAAAGGCCTTTCTCAAGTCTTTCTTCTATGAAATGTTGCAGTCCTTAGTTTTTTTTTCCCTCAGTAAATGCTGCAGTCCTAAGCTACTGATTTGGAAGAGGGAAATTTTATTATAAATGAGTTCAAAATTTAAAATATGCATGAAGGCAAATTGGATTTACATCTAAACTACACTACAATTTTAAAGCTGTTGTCGCCTTTAGCTGGAAAGCCATGTTTTTGCTGGCCATCTAGCAGCTTCAGCATGTCAATTCTGTAAAGGGGTTAAGCAATTCCTATGTACAGCTGAAAACTATATACTACGCAATTTGTAACATGATCAGCTCCAGAATTTATTTGGGATTTAACCAGTTCCAGAAATAATTTGTGTCTCTTTTCAATATTTTATTATAAAAGAAGTAATATGCACATTGCTTCCTTGGGGGAAAGGAAAAGTGATTTTATATTCGTTAGAAAGAAAAAAAAAGGACCAAGCTATGTTACAAGGAGGTTGGGGCCTGGGTTGCAAGGGTACAAATTAATTCTAGCATACTACAGTTCCTTGTATTCCAAAAGAAAAACAGAGAATTAGGCTATAAAGATATAAAGATAAAGTTTGGTTATTGTTCCAGTACGTACAAAAGAGACTTAAGCAACGAAGATAACAGGAAAAAAATAGAGAAAAAATTATATTCGGTAGCAATGTGTAATATAAAATGATAATCTTTATATCTTGTTTGGTTTAGATAAATAAGACAAATAAAATACGAAAAAATATATTTTATTTTTATTATGTATTGTTGTTAAATTTATATATTTAAAAAATAATTAGATATATTTATTTTATTTTAATTTATATTAAGTGCTGAAATTAATAATATTATAATAACTCTAATTATAAAACCAAGACTGATTTGACAGATTAACTCAAGGCCTAGACTAGTTTGAGTTAAGAAAAAAAATAGAAGAAAGATTGACTCAATTTAATTCGATCAAAAACCCAGGTCAACTCAAGTAAAAAGAAAATGACTTTTTAAAAGAAGAAAAATTGATCAAAATAAGGTTGCTTTTATTATTATTATTATTTTAAAAATTTTTGGTTTAGGTGACCTGAACTTTGCCTCGGGTTGACTCCCGAGTTGAGTTTTAAAACTATAATAATAATCATCTTTACCCATACATTAACGTAGGTTAACTCGTGTTGACCCTCTCAAACCATGATCTGAGCCTTGCCTTAATTGACCTGCATAGGGTTTTAAAATTATGATAATAACAATTTTTATCATTATATTAACCTGGGTTAAAGTAAGTTGACTCTCTTGATTCGTGATTTAAGCCTTACTCCCCAAATTGACTCCCGAATCAAGTTTTAAAACTATAATAATAACTACTTTTATTTTATGTTGACCAAGGTCAACCCAAGTTTACCCTCCTGATACGTGATCCTGGCTTTATCCCGGATCGATCTTTGAGTCAAGTTTTAAAACCATGATAATAACTATTGTTGACTCGGGTCAACGATCAACCTCACACATGATTTGGGTCTTGTCCTGGATTGACCCTTGAATTATCTTTTAAAACTATAATAATAATCATATTTATTCTTACACTGACTCAGGTCAACTTCTATAACCAACTCAATTTCTATTTAAATAGTAAATGTCCTTTAATTTATAATCAACTCAGTTTCCACTTAACTTTAATTTTTAAGGGAAAAAACTATTTATAAATTTATAAAAAAAATATCCATAAGAGTATGTGGTTTTGGGTGAAAGAAAAAGGTGGGTTCTTGAATTCATGGATTCCCTCACTAAAATTATTTTATATCTCTATTAAATAGTAAATGTCCCTCCATCTATGATAAACTCAATTTTCATTTAACTTTAATTTTTAAGGTCATGAAAGACACGTGTCACATTCCAACTTAAAAAATTGATTAAAACATGTAAAAAATAAATATAAAATCATAAGAGTGTGGTTTTGGGTGGATGGAAAAGGTGGGTTCTTAAATTCATGGATTCCTTCACTGAATTTCTTTTGAATTGGTGTTATTGGAAAGTGTAGGAAGGCTTCTCTTAAATCAATTTCAATTGTTTGTTGTGTATGTGATTTTCCCTAATTGTTAGGTTATTAGAAATTTGAGAATTTCTTGGGAAAATGTTGGTTTGATTTAATTTTTAGAATTTTGTGTTTAAAATGGTGTAATTATTAGATAAATGAATGAATTTGAAGCCAACCATGAATTTTTAAACCATGGGTGGCCAGATATGAATGTTTATGTATAGGAAGTTTTTTTTATTTTGAACCATGACTTTGTGTTAATGATGTGTTTGAATTATTTTATTTATGATGTGATGATAAGTACATGTTTGGATTAATTGTGTTGTTCTTGAAGCGTTTATAATTTTTAGAAATTTGAGAATTTAATGGGAAAATATTGGTTTGATTCAATATTTAGGATTTTATGTTTGAAATGGTGTAATTAGTAGATAAATGAATGAAATTGAGGCCAATCATGGATTTTTAAATCATGGGTGGCTGACCATGAATGCTTATGTGTATGAAGTTTTCAATTTTGAACATGACTCGATGTTAATGGTGTGTTTGAATTCTTTTGATCTTGAGAAACTACGGATTTTTATGATCTTAAGAAGAGTTGTGGGAAAGTTACCGTTAGTAATTAAAGTTTATGTTTAAGCCAATAATTTAATAAAATTGTGTGTCTTGCATATTCCTCTCATTTGCCACCGCCATCCTAACATCAAACTCGAGTTTTTCTTACTTTTTCACCATAAGTAGTATGTGAAACTTTAACCATGTTTTATATATATATGTTGTGATTTTATCTTTTATTCTTTTAGGGATTTAATTAATTACATGCTTTGAAGTTTAGATATTGGATTTTGTTTATATGGATATTTATATATAAATATATATTATGTTTAAATATATTCTTGATGGGATTGATAGATGATGAGCCTAAAGTCACTATTATATAAGTACTGGTTAAATGAGTTGAATATGATTTGTGTTGTTGTGTTTTTGCAAATATTAATGCAAGATAAAATTTTAAATAGAATTTCTTGTAGGAGAAATTCCATTAAATTTTTTAAAAAATTGAATAAATTCATTATTTGTATATGAAAAATCCCTTGCACGTTTTATATGCATTATATGTAGTGTACATTTTATTATTGGTGTATTGATTAAGATGGTCTCTCTGTATACTCTATTGAAAAAAAAAAACAAAAAGAAGTCCAATTTACATTAACATGATTGTTGAAGTTTTTTAAATTGATATAATATTTCGAGTCATTATTTTGAATAAAAAATAGAATTAAAAATAAAATTTTAGATCTAAAAATCATCTTCCTGGATATGATAGATAACAAATGATAGGTTATTTATCCTTTATAAAAAGAAAAGAAAAAAGTTACTCGATAAAATTTGTGCTAATAAGAAATGCTACTGTAGATAAACAAAGTACATCAATTAAAGAAAAAGAAATATAGAAAATTTGCAAATCAAGAATGCCCAGCAAACATACAAGTTATTTGAATGTCCTACGGCAATGATGATAGCAAACACAATGAGAATTATGAGACTCTATAGGACTAGAAGATGGTTTCTAACTAAGAGTATGTTCGGTAATGTGGTTGTGGTTGTGGTTGTGATTTTTTTTTAAATAACTTTTCGTGCTGAAATACATATCAATAATATTTTTTTCATTTTTTAAAAATTATTTTTGACATCAGCATATCAAAACGATTCAAAACATATAAAATATATTTAATTTTAGTAAAAAAAAAATTAAATTTTTTGAAAACGTAATTTCTACCGCGTTTCTAAACGGTTTCTAACTATTGTCAAATAAACTTTTACAATACGGTATATATTATTATTAATATTGTATAATAATAATAATAATAATAATAATACAAATTCTAAGTTTTGATTAAAATAAAAATTTTACTCAATTATGTAATAACTTTTTTATTTAATCCAAATGCAATTCTAGCCAAACTTTTTTAAATCAATTTGCAAAAATAACTGATAATTTTTGCAGTTCCAACAGAAAGCACGAAATGCAGCCAAAAGGCGGGTGACCAATATTGCACTTCGGATTGGTGCCACATAACGTGCAAGGCATTGGGAGGCCCTGGAGATTGGATGACTGATCAGTGAGAAAAATATATGATCAGTCATTTTTATATGTTATCATCTTCAAATAAAAAATACTAGATCCGTGTAACTGCTTTACACTACAGGCTGGACCAACTTTTTTATTGTAAAAAAAGGATGTTCAAGCAATGCAAACATATTATAAAGAAAATAAATTCATAACTCGGGTTATAAATCCGATTAAGTCAGACATGTTATTATCATTTAATTAGATGATAAAAAAAATAGACAATGATAGTAAATAAACCAAATTAAACATAAAAATGTTTTCATGAGAACATGAAAAAAGGCTATGGAAAAGTGACGCAACTAAGTTCTAAGATAATCCAATGTGAAAGAACGAAATTGAAAAAAAAAAAAACAAAAAACAACCTGGGTCAACCTAAGCGAGCATGCCAAATTTACAACCCGGTTCATTAGATTGAGATAAACCAAGAGAAAACAAGCAAAAAAAAAAATTATGAAGTCCAATTCCCAACAAATCCAATGTAGAAGGATGGAAAAAAAAAAAACACTAACAAACCAAGTAAGCCTACTAAATCACGTAACTTGGATCATGCGAATGAGATAAACCAATAAAAGACAAGTAAAAAATATGAAGCTCAATTATAAAATAACTCAATGTTTAAGGATGAAGTTAAAAAAAAATTAAATTAAAAAAAATAATCTGAATCAACCTAGGCTAATTTACTAAACTCATGGTCAAGTTGATGAGATTGAGTTAACTTAATAGAAAAAAAAAATCATTATAAAAAAACCTAAAAAAGGGTTAACTCGAGTTAAGTTTTCAAATATGCAACTTAGGTGAAACCAAGATCACCCATTCGAGTAAAAACACGAAGCCCAATTTCAAACCAACTTCATGTCAAATGATAAGATTGAAAATAAAATTCAATCTTATAAAAGGACTTAAAACAAAAAAATAACAATAAAAAAAATAAAAAAATAAATTTTAAATTAAAACAAATATAAGGACATTTATATTTTATATTGAATGATGAAATTGAAAAAAAATTTCACAAAAAGATAAAAAAAAAATAGCAATTAAAAAAATAAGGACCAAATTTGAAAAAAGAGAGAGAGAGAGAGAGAACAACCTGCAATTTTTTAATTAAATGATGAAATTGAAAAAATTCTAAATCTTAGAAAAGGATAAAGAATAAAAATTTAACAATTAAAAGAATGAGGATTGAATGATAATAAAATGATGGGACAACTCTAAAATTTAGAATGATCAACGTGAATTTCATGAAGAAGAGAGCGAACATAGGGAAAGAAGAAATGAAAAGTGGCTAGCAACTCATCGCCATAAATCACCCTGCACACGTTACCCTATATGGAAAAGAACATCACGACACATCTAGCGCCATCCTGGAAGACTAGGTTTGGCCATCAGAGGAGACCATATAAGCTGCCAGAGCTCTATAGCCTCCCTACTCTCTTGCACTTGCATTGCACTTACCAGCCTTTTTTATCCTTTCTGCTAACATTAGTCACCCATATTTGTTTCATAAATCAATTTGGTTCATGAGAACTTAATTGCTCTAAATCAACATATTTTAAACATATTTTGACAAACCAAGCATATGAATATCTCATCTACAATACAAAACTTGTATATCTAGGTAAAAAGAAACTATCAATTCAATTCAAGAAAAAAAATAGAATGACCAAATTAAAAAAAAAAGATAATAGCAACTTAAATAAAAAAAAATAATACATAAACATTTTCCCCACCCAAGCAAACAAGGTCCCAATGGAACAAAATTAAAGATGCTTAAATTTTTTCAAAGCCTTAAATTTAGTCCCCTAAGCTTTAATTACTCTAAAAAAATTAAAATTAAATTTTATTTTATAAAATTGAGTATCAACCAAGTAACAAAAAATTTCCTTGACACCTCGAGATCTGTATTTATAAGCGCGTAAAATAACATGTAAAGTACAAACCTAATCTATTGCAATGTCAAAAGACTAAAAAACTATTTAATGGATCAAACAGTAAATTTATGAAGAAACAAAAAAAATTATAAATTACTATTATAATCGACGATAATTTGTCTTTTAATACACAATAGGTTTTTTGTTTTTATTTTTTTAATATGTCAACCCAACATGCCTTTTAACATGTTGGCCAAATCCTTGAACTTGTTGCTAAGACTGAAAGACATGCAAAATATTTTCTTTTTTCGAAAATGACAACAAATAAAAAATGCTAAGATATGTAAAATATTATTTTGTAGTTTTTCCTTTTCCTTTTAAAAAGGGGTTTTTCGGTATGATGCAAAAATATGCTAAAATGATTTCTTTAAAAGGAATTGGCTATGAAAAATAATAAAAGAAGATTTAAATTTATATAAAAAAATTGTTCTATCCTTTTTCGTTTTTTTAATTAGTTGTTTTTTTCTTTTGTATTATTCTCTTCCGAATTAACTGATGCAACCCCAAAAAAGCAATGAACAAGGCCTCAGCCCAAGCAGACAAGGAGAAGAAAAGAGAGCCTATTACATAAAATAACAACCCAAGCCTAACATCATGGCTCATGAACACGTAAAAAAAGTGACCCAGCCCGAGTGTCCATTCCAAATAAGGCCTCGAAAACCCATGTTTACACAAGAGCCCATTATGGTATCAGCCCGGGAAACCATGAATAACAAAAAAGCCCAAGACTCTATCTCCACATGTAGAGGGTGTGTTTGAGAATATAGTGCAAACCGTGTTTTTTTAAATTTTAATTTTTTTTGTTTAAAATAATTTTTTTATGTTTTTATATCATTTTAATGTGCTGAGATTAAAAATAATTTTTAAAAAATATAAAAAATTTATTTTGATATATTTCTAAACAAAAAACATTTTGAATCATCACTGATACCACAATTCCACGTACACTAAAAAAAACACAAGAAAAGGCTATGGCCTTTGACATCTATTCCCTAGCTGTGAACGAAAACTTGTAAAAAGAAAAGAACTTCACATAACATCAAAACAGAAGAGGAGGAGGTCGCATGCCCCTACTATATCAAAACTACAGAGAGCCATCTTGCCCTGCCCCTAGTGCTATGTTATGCTACCATATAAAGCAAAGACAACAGGTGCTTTCCTTCTCTCGACAGTAACAATATAGATTTTGACGGGAAAAGAAATACACCTAAGGTCCCTTGATTCCTTAGCTACTGATTTGATGATGTTATGCCACTCCAAGGATCGTCTTTGAAGCTTGAAGGATGTATTCTCGAAGGTGACTTCCCAAAGCTAGCGGCTTTAATAATGGTGATGCCCAGGGAACTTCTTACTCAGAAAAGACTTGATCTCTCCCCTATGAAAGTTAGTAGCTCAGAAAAGAGAGTGGCTTTGCTTGACTTACTGCTTTGAAGCCACAAGCAAAAGTAGAGATAGAAGTAGACCTGTGTTTATGTTCCTGGTATCCTATGTGATTGGGACTGATGTACATGAGAGAGTGGTTGGAGTTCGACGTGTTTTCAAGGAAAACATCAAGGGGTTTTCGATGAAATCAAAGATATTGAATCTCTTTTTTTTTACTTATATCTTTGTAAAATTTTAAATTGATTTTCTACACCATTAAATTCAGAAGACATGATTTTTAAAACAACCGCACACCTGGGGTAAACAAACCAACGTGCTGGCTCTGCAAACCAACACCCCTAGGGTCTGCAGTCACTTGGATCCTCCTCCGGACCAATTCTCTTGGGTCAGTTGTTCGGATCCAATTCTCTTGGGTCTGGACAAGAATCCAACTTATGGGTCTGAATGAGGACCCAACTCTTTTGGGTCACGCGTTTGAATCCACTTCTATTAGGTCCTAACACGGGCCCTGCTGAGAATAAATTTGAAAAAATATATAATAATATTTATTGTTATTGTTGTTGTTGTTATTATTATTATCATCATCATTGTTAATGATTATTTTAAAAAAATTATTACTATAAAACTTTGGACTAACAAGATTAATATTATTATTAATATGATAAATATTATTATCTTTATTAAAATTAAAAGTATTAGTATCAAGAATATTACTATTGTGATATAAATATTATGATTTTTCTTACAATGCCATTATTTTTATTATAACTATTATAGTTTTGATTATAATTAATATTATTCATATAATAATTAAATAATTTGTAGAAAATATTATAGGTATTGATTTGAAGGGTGAAATTAAGAATTAATATTACTATTATTGTTGTTGTTATTATCATTAGTAAAATTTTAAAAACAATTATTAAAAAAAAGGTTGTTCAGCCATACCAAGGATATTAATTATATTTTAATTATTAATATTATGATTTCTCTTATAAATAATTTTATTTTTATTCATATTAGTAATGTTAAAAATATTATTATTTGTCTTAGAAATATTTTTATTTTTAAAATATTATTAAACATATTATTAATATCGGGTTTTGCAGGACGTCTCACCCAACTCAACTCTCTTGGGTCATGCGTTGAACCCGCTTCTGTTAGGTTATGAGTCCAGACCCAACTTTCTTGAGTCCGGACGAGGAACCAACTCTCTTGGGTCATATGTCTGGACCCAACACTCTTGGGTCCAGAGGAGGACTCAAGTTTCTTGGGTCCGAACAAGGACCCAAGTCTTTTGGGTCCTACGTCCGTACCCAACACTCTTGGGTCATGCATCCGGAATCAATTCTCTTGGATTAGTCGTCTGAACCCAACTCTCTTGAGTCGTGCGTTCGGACCCAAGTCTCTTAGGTCCGAACACGGACCTAATTCCCACGAACCCAATTCTCTTGAGTTTGGACCTAAATCACACGAACCCATTAGCTGAGTGGGTGATGCGTCCGAACCCAAGTTTCTTGGGTCGTGCGTCCAGACCCAACTCTCTTGGGTCTGGACGAGGACCCCAGTGTCTTGGGTTCCCAAGTCTCTTGGGTCCAGATGAGGACCCAACTCTCTTGGGTCATGCGTCTGACCCACTTCTGTTGGGTCATGCATCCGGGCCTAAATCTCTTGGGTCCTGCATTCGGACCCCACGGAGTTGGGTTCGGCGCCCTGACCCGCCAAATTTGGGTCATGATGCAGGACCCAAGAGAAATTTAAGGGTGAAGATAAGAACATTTGGTCTATAAACCCGCAGCAGCGCGCGAGCATGCCACCTCGTATAATCTAGACAAGCTCATACCTATGAACTACTCACCATCCCTAAAAGCCAAATGCCCATCTTTTCTTAAAGTGGGGGTTAGGCCATTTTCATGTCTAAATTCAAAACCACCATTTTAGCTTGAGTTTAAAATAAAACATGTCTATTTAGGCAATCCCAGTCACAATAAACACATTTTGTTTCGAAAACAAACAATAATACATCTTATATGAGATATGATGCATGGGTGATTATTATCTTTCCTATTACTTAACTAATCCATTACATATAAATTCTGAAAACTATTTAGAGTTTTCTAGTTATAATAAAACTAGGTGGAGACTTATTTTTTACTTTTACCCTTCTTACATATAGCTCACTTTGATGTCTCATGCCATACTTGACATGATATTTAAAAACAGATTAAAATTATTAGGTGACCAATTTCAAGAAAAATGAGTCAAAATTATTAAGCCAACATCATAGACATGAGAATTTAAAAATGATCAAAATTCTTAGATGACCATCTTTGACATCAAATTTTAAAGGGGTCAAAATTATAAGGTGACTAACATTGACATGAGAATTTAAAAATGAGTCACTTGATCAATTGCATGAACTTCTCATCATCATCTTAGACTCTTGCCTCAATTCATTTCAAGATAGTAGGCTCACTTGTTTGCTTGAGTTCAACTTCCAAGTAAATGATCTAGTTCTGAACCTAAACACAAGGCTTTAATAATGGTGATGCCCAGGGAACTTCTTGCTCAAAGAAAAGACTTGATCTCTCCCCCATGAAAGTTAGTTGCTTAGAAAAGAGTGGCTTTGCTTGACTTACTGATTTGAAGCCACAAGCAAGAGTAGAGATAGAAGTAGACCTGTGTTTATATATATGAAACTGGTTGGAGTTTGACGTGTTTTCAAGGCGAACATTAAGGGTTTTTTAGTGAAAGGAAGGTCATTAGATGTTCAATCTCATTTTTTAACCGTGAAATATTCATAAAATTATAGATTCTTTTTCTATACATAATTAAATTAAGAAGACATGATTTTTGAAACAACTACTATTTCAAATAACGGTTGTGTTCAACTGCCCAACTGTTTTTTTAATAACGGTTGTGTTCAAACTATGTTATTTTTATAATATTTTTTTTTAACTTGAAGTTATTTTTCCAAAACTTTTATCAAATTGTATTAAAATTCTAAAATACCCTAATCTCTCTCTCTCGGGGCTACCCTCTCTCCTTAGTCTATTAAAATTCTAAAAGGAAAGCAAAATTAGACCCACCAAAACTTTTTTCAATCGTGGCGAGCTGGCCGAAGATAGGGACGAAAGAGGAACAGCTGAGATATGTGGGGTTGGCAACTTGCAGGGAAGATGGAGGATGATGGGGACAACTAAGAGAGGGAAGATCTATTGGCTGAGGGGGAAAATGGGGGGTTGGGTTACAGAAAGGCTGAGAAATGAGAGGACGATGGAGAGGCTGGGAGAGTGGAGCTGAGTGAAGAGGGAGACTTGTCCGACTGAAGGGAGAAGAAGCCGAAAATTCAAAAGCCCAAAGCAGGGTTTCTCTGGTTTTCACTCAAGGGAGGGGGCGACGGCTTGTCTGTAGATGAGTTTAGGTTTAGGGTTTCTTTGTGTTTTTCTATTTTTGTAAAATTGCCCACTTTCTTTGTGTGTCGTGTAAACTGTTATTTATAGGAGAAGTGTGGCATGGCCACAAACACATTCGTCCCTTCATTCTATTCTTTTCTTTTCTTTTCTTTTTTCTAATTTTTTTTATTTTTTGTATTTTAATTTTTTTTTTAAAATAAGCAATATCAATATTTATTCAATAAAAAAAATTAATAATTTTAAAAATGATACGTTAAAAGTCATTCAAAAAATCTTTAAAAAATTAATTTTTTTTTAGACGGCATTAAAAATATTAAAAATAATACAAATATATCAAGAACATATATTTTTTGAGTTTTCATTACTTTTTACTATTTTTAGATTTTTAAAAAATTTATAAAAAATATGAATCAAAAATTAGATAGAAATATAAAAATTACATTTTTAAGAACACCTTAAATAAAACTTAGATTTAATAGACACACAATCTAATCTGAAAACACACATTATTGTATAAAAAAATAGTAATTTGTTTATACAAAGCCCAAAACAAAAACCGTTGAATTGGACAAGAAATGGAGACAAACATAATCAAGCACACATTTTTATCTCTCGTAAAAAACAAAATCCCATATAAACTAAATGTTTTAAGTATTTGGGTCAGAATTTGACACAAATAAACGAGGATATAACTTAAACAAACTATATGGATGGTTTAAAAAAAAATTATAGACCAATAGGTTATGTTTAAATTTAGAAGAAGGTCTAATTACCTTAAATTAGATTAGCATTTTAAAACTAAATTAACAAGAGATTCAACCATTAGATCAAGTTCATATTTATCCAGGTGATTTTAAATCGTTGTTTTTTTATGGGTATCCCTCCATCACTATTTAAATCATTGGATCTTCTAGAATTAGACTCAAAAGTTTTTGTTTGGGTAAATTTTGTTATTTTTCGTTGATATTTTTGGATTTATTATTCGTTTTTGAATTCTATTTTAATTTGGTTAAACCCTGTTAGAGAATAATATAAATCACATTTTAAGATATTATTTAATAATTTAAGTTTTTGGGTTGAGATAATTTTCTAACATGGTATCAGAACAGTATGAGAACCTTGATAATTAAAGCTTCTAAAAGAGAAACAAATTGATCACATATGAAGAATGTAATCTATAGAAAACAGGTTTGTATTTCTGTAGAATAAACTCTAGCAATAATAGTGCCTTCGATGATAGAATCCAAACCGATGCCAACAATGTGTTTAGGGAGAACTTGGAAGTTCCAGACCGTCTTACATGAAAATAGACGCACATTTAAGCATAAAAGAAGAAACAAGAGAAAAACCAAGGGTCCAACCCTACTTATCAACCCTGTCTTGATTACACAACTTCAGAATTTGGTGAGAGAGCATTCACTTTGGAACCTGAAAGGATAGTAACAACGTCGGACATGCTAGGCCTGAGAGTAGGGGACAGTTTGATGCAATCCATGGCCAAATGCAGAAGAGTGAGAGCCTGCTTATTATCAAATCTGGATCCCAACTTCTTATCAACCAAATCCCGAATCCTTCCAGCTTGGTGTAAACGACCAGCCTGAAATTGCAAAACGTGATTAACTTACAGCTTTAGAACAAGAATTGTCACTAGGGAGTATATAATCCTGCCAAAATTCACTTACAGTATCTAAAAGGAAGTCAGCTTCCTGGTTTGGAATATATTCAGTATTACTTCTCCCACTGACTATTTCAAGTACTACAACCCCATAACTGTACACATCTGCTTTAACTGTTATGGCTTTCCCCAAAGCATGCTCAGGTGCCATATATACTCTGAAATAGTTTGAGAGATTAATTAATAGTTAGAGCTGAGGAGAACGATAAATAAGACTAAAACTTCTGAGGACGTAATTTGATGCCTACCGCGATCCCCTTGCTTTGATGGCTGTAAATGGATCTTCCTCGTTGTAAATTGTTGCCAATCCGAAGTCTGATAACTTTGCGGTATGAGTGTTATCAAGCAAAATGTTCTTGGCATTTATATTCCCATGAACAATCTTGATCTTGATCCTTTTTTCTTCTTCTTCGTGTAGATACTTCAAACCTTTTGCTATGCCTAGGCAAATATCATATCTAGCTCTCCAATGAAGTTCTGTTGCAGAGTTTGTGATTTTTTGTTCTATAAATTCAAGGAATTTGTAGCTGTTAATTTTCCTGCTTAAAAAAATTATGTAATTGACAAACATTATTTCATTCTCGCTAGGCTATATTAAAGAATTATCTCAACCCAATAACTTAACCTGTTAAGTAAAGCCCTAAGATATGATTTATATTATTCTCTAACACCCCCCTCAAGTAAAAGCCCATTGAAACTTGCACAGACCCACATTACCTTGTGTTTAATTTTTTTATCAAATAAATTAGGATGATAAGATTCAAACTTGTGACTGCTTGGTCATTAAAGCTTTAATATCATGTCAAAAAACTATTTCAATCCAATAACTTAAATTGTTAGGTAAAGCTTCAAGATATTATTTATATTATTCTCTAACAGGCTATGATAGTGAAAATATTACCAAACAAGGCTTGATGAAGGGAGCCAGATTCCATGTATTCATAAATTAGCAGATGCAGTTCTTTATTGGAATAGCCACCCAACAATTGAAGAAGATTCTCATGACTCAAGGACATCAGGTTGCCGATTTCACTTTTTATTTCATCTTTGCCTTGCTGTTTTGATTGGGGAGAAATCTTCTTCACGGCTAGTTTAATCTGATAGGGCAATTCAGCCTGCAAATTGATACTCAAAATATAAGATACATATATTTGTTTCATGGCAACTTCAAAAACTAACTGATTAGCAATAAACATAACCTTGTATACTACGCCGAAACGTCCTCTACCAATCTCCATTTTGGAGCTGAAATTTTTTGTACCATCTATTATCTGTTGTATGGTGAAAGATCTTTTCTGGACTTCTATTCGTTTTTCTATTTGCAATGAAAAAACCATCAAAGAATTGAATTAACAGACACACTACCCAGTAAGAATCTTTCAAGCAATAAAACGCAAAATGGATATAGATTGGCATATAGTCTCACCACGCAACTCTCTATTCCCGAGAAATCCCATTTTCCATATGAAAAGAAATAGAAGTAACGGGGGAAATGCACAACCTATGGTGATCCCGGCTATTTGAGAAGCAGACAGTTTCCCATCATGAACATCGAAGTCTGTATATAGAAGACATCAAGATGTAATTTTTTGGCAGATGTGAAGGGATAAAATATATTTGAGCTGAAACAAAATTAAGAAAAAAGTGTTTTTTCTTTTTACTTGGAGTTACAGAAATGGCAGATACAAGAGGTCCATTCAGAGCAGGTGGGTTATATAGAGATCCTTTGCCAGCCCAGAAAAAATGAATTTCCAAGGGATGGTCATCCACAATTACAGGGAACTTTTCTATCCACGCTTCATTTGTACTGTTGGCCTTCTCTTTTATGTTGAAATCCTTCAGTTTCCTCTCACCCTGTAAAGAGAATGAGTACCTTACATGATGGAAATTGCTAGCACAATGAAGCTGTTGCGCAGAATAATTACCTGAATATATACATCGAAAATACGAGTCCCTAAGCTGCTATAGTCTTCATCCTGCGTATAAACAGTTTCAGCAAAGTGAAGTTTCACCGTGTAATTTCCTTTATGCAGACAGAACCCGTAGTATATCAGAGAGACAGGGCAAAGCCGAGCTGTTTTGTATAATGATTCTTCTGAAATAGAAACTCCACAGGTCATCTTTTTTACGTAATCGCTTGAATTGCTGGTTGTTGAGATGAAGTCTCCAGAACAAGAATAAGCCCACTTTCCTGGAATGCTGTAAAAATTTGTTGTTGCATTATCTTCATCGTATTGATTCCCTTCAGCAAGAGTTTGTGGGCCACCGCAATTTATAAACAAGGAATGATCTGCAAGAAACATTATTGCAAGTGGCTTTAATGTAAGTTAGAAAACGTAACTGAATCTGAATGGCTGGGATTCTATAAAAATAATCTTAATGTAAACTCTATATGTAGACTTGGATTGAGATGAGACCGTCGATGATAGGACAAATCCAAAATCGAAGATCCATGTTGATTTGAATTCTTTCCAACTGCTATGTGCAGTTAACAAGATATATAATAAACTGACATAGATATGTGAGACTAAAAAGAGAAACATAAAGCATAGAAATCTCTCTGTTTAAAAGTTCTAGCATTTAAGTGGTGGAAACTAAGTTATTTCCACTGTAATTTAATGGTTGACTCGTTGGTACATGTGTTTCTACTTGATCCGGATAAAAGCTTCCACCATTAACGAGGTAACTCGAACTTACCTTATATTTTTTTCCGTCACTATGGAGTCATAAAAGAAGGAGACTGAAAAGCAATAAAAAGAAGATGCTTTTCTTTTTTGATAAAAAAAAAATGTGAATTTAGGGTTCTCTTTCATCAAATTATCCATGCTTTCTGTGTTTCTTTTGTCTATTAGCTTCCACCCGCATTTATTAGGATTCCTAAACTAAATAAATTCTTGTAAATGTTAACAATTAAATAAATATTATAAAAAAAAATATGCTATAAAATAAAAAACAGTGTCCTGCGTCAAATAGACCTACTGAACTTACGTTTTGATGTACATTGGTTGCTCAACGCAAGTATAGAACCCCTAGAAAGAAGAACTGATGTGTTAGAAATACCTAGTTTATGTATAATTACACTAATAGAGTACAGAACATATCGGCATACCTATTTGGTTCAGTCCTAGTTGAGCAGCAGCATGCAAACAAGTGTACAGAAAATTAATAAGAAGATATACAATTCCACAAGAAGTCGATATTGAAATTAATGCAATGAAATACCCTGAGGGAACAAAAAATAAACTCCTTACATGTTTAGTTTTCGTCGGTTCTTGTTTTTTGTTGAATTCTGTGGATTTGTGAAGTTATAATTATACGACAAATCCCTGCAACATAATATTTTATTTGAGAAGAGGCGTTTTTCATTTATTTTATTGGACAAAAGAAATTGAATAGCTTCCTCTAAAATTATATTACAGAGTAACAGGAAACTTACACCTTATATATGTCACCAATCCAGTAAGGAATTGGCCCATTAAGCATATTGCTTGCGAGACCCCTGTTTATAATCCACAGATTGTAAATATATCGACGACATTTTAATGGATTCCAAACAAAAAAAAATATATATGATGACTTCGATTTGCTTGAGCTGAAGAAATTCTTCACTTACAATCTATTAAGAAATAGATTTTTCATAGAACGTGGAATCCGACCAGTTAAGTTGTTAAAGCTCAAGTCTCTGCAGCAAAACCATCAAAGTCTTTTAGTTTTACAAAAAAAAAAAAACAGAAAACTCAAAAAATGCATTTATTTATTGAAGATAAAAATTGTTTTTTTTTCCAAACACGTATTTTCTATTTCTCAACTTTTTTAGAAAATTAAAAAAATCAAAATAATTGTTTTTCAAATTCTCATGGGTTTAATTTGTTTGTTTCACCAAATATTTTGAAGTCATTTCTTTTATAACTTTCAATCTAAGTCAAACAAGCTCCTTGTTTTCTATTTTGAAAATTGTATATTTAATAAATATTTTTTAAATTTTTATTAAAAAGATATTTCAGAATAAATAAGAAAACTACATATATATAAAATTATTTTCTAAAAGTATACACAACCTAATTATCTAGAAATTTGATCTATGTACATTAAATACATTTGAAATCGAATATAAGAGAAATCTCAATAGGTTGGCCCGGTAGTTTAGGAACTGCACTTTCTGAGTTCAAATCCTTAGAACAGGTTAGAACAGGTATTTGGTTATATTATAAAAAATAAGTTGAAATATAATTTTTTAATTTTTTTTAAGTTTATTAAAAAAATAAGAATCAAATTTAACAAATAAAAAAGTTGAAGAATAATGAAATTAAAAAATAAATTTTAATTTCATAAATTATTTCAAATAAAACAATAACAATCTAATAAATAACGGTCAAATATGACAGATAAAAAAGTTTTAAAATGATGAAATTAAAAAAAAAATTAATTTCATAAATTATTTCAAATAAAATAAATATATAGCAATAAAAAAGAATAAGGATCAAAGTTGATATAAAAAACAAATTAAATCTAATTCTAAAGGATGAAATTGAAATAACATAAAAAATGATTCAAAACAAAATATAATCAAAATATTATGAATCCAATTTGATATAATCTACAAATAACATAATATTTTTTATAACTTCTAGAAAGTATATTTCGTTCAAAATAAAACTTTTTTTATATAAATCAGCCTAAATTTTCCATTTACTTGAAAGTACTTTTTTTTATTAGCTTTTTTTAATAGTAAACAAACATAAAAATAATTTAAAAATAATTTTTAATAAACTATTTTTCATAAAATTAATAAAAAATGATTCAAAACAAAATATATTGTCATCAAAATATTATAAATCCAATTTGATATAATCTACGAATAACATTATATTTTTTATTTTTTTTATAACTTTTAGAAAGTATATTTCGTTTAAAATAATACTCTTTATATAAATCAGGTTGAATTTTCCATTTACTTGAAAGTATATTTTGCTTATTAGCTTTTTAATTTTAATAGTAAACAAACATAAAAAATTTTAAAAAATAATTTTTAATAAACTATTTTTCATAAAATTTGTAAGCATTCTTACCTTCAGTTCCTTTAATTTATTTACCATCTAGTGTAAAACATTATAAAAAGCAAAATAACCAACTAGAAATGATAACCAAGTCCACTAACCATTCAAGCTAGTTAACTCTTAGAATTAATTAAGAACCTCAAAGAGTGGCCTAACCCATGGAGTCCAAAGAAAATAAAAGGACCAGAAACAAGAGCCTAGAAGAAGATGGGATTAATCCAAATAAAAGTTAAAGAGTCGAGCCCAACAAGAAACTCACTAAACCTAACTTATCTTAAAAGACACCTTCAGAGATCGAGGATTGCCCATGAGTTTGTAAGTAACTTGGTATTGTTGTAATTATTCTATGTGGGTTCTAACAAACTATATATAAGATATACATAAAAAAAAAATTAATTTCCTTAAATGGTAGGATTAGAGTGGTAAGGCTCACATCTTTGTATCATTTCTTGTAATTGTAGGATTATTACGCATTGCACAACCCTATTGGTCGGATCGTCTGGTGAAGCATGGACTGAATTATTTGGTGAACAAGTTAGGAATATGATGAGATTTTATGAGTGTTCTAAGCTTAGATTTTAGAAAGGCAAGGGACTCCGATAAAAACATGCCTAAAAATAAAGGGATTAAAAGTGATTTTTTGTAAAACTAAATTGGGGGACTATGGTCCCTTGACTTCTAGCATTGACCTTACTGATTCTACTAAATTAGAAAAACTAAACCTAAAGGATATAACTCAGTTGGTTAGGCTTTAAATTTATTCTCTAGAGGTCACCAATTCGAGTCCTACAAATCTCAGGGCTACTAGAAGCTTACATGGTCGTTAACTTTAGGACTCATGGGAATAGTCGAGGCATGCGCAAGTTAGTCCGGACACCCATGTTAATAAAAAAAAAAAAAGGGAAGACTAACCGGTATTGAACTACAAAGAAACTTACAGGGTACGTTAATGATGTCCAATTATCACCAATGTATTTGGGGATTCGACCGCCAAGTGAGCAATTCCTCATAATCCTGTGGAAACCATTGCATAAGTTGGAAATTGAATTTATCTATTACTGTGCATGTGAAAATATTATGTGTAGAGTGTAATAGTCATGCCAAGAAGGAAGTTTTGGGATTATAAAGTTTCAACCCTTGATTAATTACAGCCATTATCATCAGCATAAAACAGATCACTTACAGGTAATTTATGTTCGTCATATTTGCAAACTTTGGGAATGAGAAACCAGTGTTGTTAAGATCACTTATCCACCTGGAGGGGTAAAAGAAAAAAACACTTTGTTAGGGAAAGAAAAGAATGCTTGCTTCTTTCATTGATGTGAATTTGAAAGTTGGAATCTTCAACAAAACTATTTTTTTATGAATTTATCAGCCTGAATGTGAGAAATATTCACAATATTCTACCACAAATGGTTTGTCTCAGTATACAAAAGCAAGGTCAAACAAGAAATATAGGACAGAAATGACAAATATAAAAGAACATAAATGTGTTTGGTTAAAAATATAAATATATAAAAATAAATATAGTTTAAAATTAAAAATAAATGAAAAAATATCACATTTATCCCAAGATAGTAACCCTAACTGAAAGCTACCAAAAAGTATTCTTTATCTCTGCAAGACAAAAAAACTACATATATCGAAGGACGTAAAAGAGATAGGATCGAGCACTTACAAAGATTGAAGACCGGGCATGTTAAAAATTTCAGGAGGAAGCTCCCCTTCAAAATCATTTCCCATGAGGTACCTGTCATTAGTAAACTCAATTTGCTGACTCATCTGAAGCACTAAGCTCAAAACATGTCTGCTTTCGATACCACAAAGAAAGGTTTCTACAAATTCCCTTTTCTAAATGAACATTGAATTTTAATGAAGCACTAATACTCTTACAGGTCAGTGAGGTTGGTCCATTTTGCAATGAATGGTGGTATCTTACCACTCAACTTGTTCCCAGCAACTCTACTGCGAAGACCAGTTAAGTTTCCATTAACAACAAACAACGCACCATGGATACAAATTGAGCCTTCAAAACATGAATTATGAATAGTTTCACTTACAATAAAACCAGAGATCTAAGATTGGCAAAACTTCCTGGCAACCCTCCACTCAAATTGTTGGAGTTCAAATAACTGCAACAACGAAATGACTCCTGATTTTCTTTAAATGTTTTCAATTTTAAACATTGGATGTATTAATGGAAAAAAAGTAAACAAGTATTCTTTTAAAGTACCCATTAAACGTTATTTAAATGTATTTATTAGACTTCATTTATATATTATTTTAATTGCATTAAGAAAATGAAACTCAAATATTAAAATAAAAATAATTGTTATTTTATATAATAATGTTTTTAATGGTGGAAAATTTGTTTAAAACATGTTAATGTATACATTTGAAGAAAAAAATTAGAAGTAGAGTTTACTTCATTTTGCAGTTAAAACATTGTAAGAATTTAATCTTTAATATAAGCTGATCTTTAACATTTTTACTTTAATATAGTTTAAATAAATTGTAGGTGAATAAAAATCTAATCTCTAAGAATCTTTAGGTGGCATGTTTTGAAAAAACTCTTAAAAAAAAACTTTTAAAATTACTTACAGTTCTTCAAGCTTGCTCAATTTTCCAAGTTCTGGTGGGAGATAACCAGAGAGTTGATTATCTTCCAATCTCCTAATTAAATCAAGGAAATGATGGGATTAATACAGAGCAGAAATGAAATAATAATACAAGATGAATTAAAGGGAATCGGGCAGACTGAGTTAAGAATATTTACAGTGAAGTGAGATTTAAGAGGGTGCCCAATTCCTTAGGAATTTGACCTGATAACATATTATTACTCAAAGACCTGCCAAAAAAAAAAAAGAGCCCCGGAATTGCAAGATCATGAAAATATATTCCAACAACTAAAACCATCTTTGGGTCGTAAGTAACTGAAGAAACAATGATGGCGGTTTTACTTACAGGGTAGCAAGGTTCATCAAATTCCCTAAAGATGGAGGTATGGCTCCATTCAGGAAGTTCTTTTGCAGATCACTATTGTCAGTAAACAGGAAAGTTATAATTAAGCATCCCTATTGAGCCTGAACAAGTAAATTAAAAGAAGAGTAGACATAATAAGATTGCTTACAGCATTTCCAGAGCTTTCAGCTTCCCCAAGGTAGGTGGAATTGGCCCAGATAGGTGATTTTGTCCAAGTATTCTGATCATATTTTGTAGTTTTTTTTTTACTATCACAAAAATGAGGGGAAAAAAACAAAACAAATTGAGGCTGACAGCTAAAAGTACAATGCTTGAGGACTTACAAACTCGTTAGCCGAGTTAAGTTCACCAGGTTTGGAATGCTACCACGAAGCTGATTCTGGGAAAGATCACTGTTGGGGTAATTATGTTTTCATTTCAGCCAATTTCACGTGAATTAGACTCGATGCAATTCAGTAATAGAGCACAAAAGCTAATGCCAAAAGAATACATAGATAGATATGTCGTTATCTATTATTTAGCGACATTTTGCAAATAGTTGGGGAAATAATTTATCGTGGTATTTTTTATATCTTGAATATTTGTCAGGTGTTGAAGAAAATAATCTGTGCATGGACCTTTTAGATCAATACCAAGAGACTTACATTTCCTCCAGGTAAATGAGTTTCGATAGCCACTCATGGACGTGTCCACTTACGCTTATGCCGTACGTAGCTCTGCCAGCCAAAAATTAACTAAGTTAAAAGCTTAAATTGGAAATGACTACCTAATATAATGTGTGATGCGTGCCCTGTGTTATGTATTAAGTTTGGGAAATATTTACATGGTGGTGATGTGACAAATGGTAGTGGTATTATCGCAGTCGCAGGTGGTGGAAATGCTGTTGTAATAGAAGCTCTTCTCCGAGCAGTAAGAACGAGAAATTTGTGGCACTGGCAACCCCAATGCTGATATGACTGCTCTCAGAGCATACACTGCAAATATTTAATAAGTGAAAAACTGTTATTTTTTAATAAGATTAACAACCCCAATGCAAGAGTGTGTACGTTTGTGTTTTTCAATGAAAATATATTGAATTTTTTTAATTTTAATATTAGTATTTTAAACTCATATTAAATTAATGTTTTTTTAAGGAAAAAGATTAAAAAAAAAAGTAATTTGAAAATCAATTTGTAATGCAAAAACAAGCACTCATTATACATCTATATATGTACAAAATCCATGTATATTAAGAAAATCAAGTAACAATACAAAATAAAGCAAAATAAAAAAGCAAGTCAAGTCCTTAACCAAGTATAGTACTAGCTACTAATAGAACAAATTACTTGAATGTTGTGAGTTGCCCCCCAAGCTTCATGTGTTTAACAAAATCAACCAATTAACTTGCGAAAAATAAAAAAAACCTCCTTATTTTCTGATTAAGTTTTCGAAAATTAAAAAATAAATAACACAGCTTACTTTTTATTTGCTATAATGAAAAAAAAAAAAAAAGTGTAACTAAATTATTATCACCTTCATCACAAGGCAAACCTCCATCTGCACTACAGTTGAAATTTTGATCTGCACAAGCATAATAGGTTGCTCCTCGTCTAGAACAAGGAACAGTGTTCCTTCGGAGCGCCCCGTAACTTACATATGGAGAATTAGCACTGAATACAGAACCATGTTGACGAAGAAGAAGAAGAAGAAGAAAGGGGAGAGCAGGAGGAATATGCATTTTACTTTTGTTACTGTTAATTTTCCACTCACTTGATTTTGCTAGGCAGACAGGAGTAATATACAAGTTGAGATATGTTATTGTTAATATATATATATATATATATATATATATATATATATATATATATATATATATATATATATATTCCACCTTCTTAAAAGTAGTGCCTTGTAGCTGTCTTCACTTTTTCCATAGAAAAAGAATATCATTATTTTATTTAAATTTACCTGATTTGGTTTAATTAATTTAACTAAATTGCTAGAAATTTAGATGAATCAATCAAGTTTTATGTCTTGTTTTATATAAATTTCATTGAATATAAAATTTAGTATTATTTTTTTTTCTTTTTGAGAATTTATATCTATTTTTAAAATTATAAATAGTGTTGCTAATTATATTTTAGTTTGTTGAATATATGCTTTTTTATGCACAATTAATCATACTCATAGATAATATGACTTACATATATATTTTAAAAAATAAAAACTTGAAAGAATTAATTTGTACATTGCTTTAGTGTGGCATTTGTACATTTTAAATAAAATTATCTTGACTTATCAAAAAGTCATGGCAACAAGCAACAAGACACATGACGTGTGATTGAACTTGCCACGTGGTATCCGGAACGAAAGCAATGTTTGTAAATATAGTAATTATTGTTTTTTAAAGTACATTATTTTTAAATATATGATAATTATTATCTTTTTCTCTGCTTGACAATGCAAATAATGGAAACAAAAGATGCTGAACATAAACAAAGACTTGACCATAAATTTTAAAGATGCATTATTACTTCTCAGTGTTTACTCTCTGATTGGACCCAAGAAATGTAGGGTAAGCTGTCAGCTTTTATACTTTATACTGATTAAATAGTTTATATGTTGATATTAAAAATAATATTTAAAAAAATAAAAAAATATATATTTTAATATATTTTTAAATAAAATAAAATTAAATAAACAAAGACTTGATGATAAATTCTAAAGATGCTATCACTTCTCCGTGTTCAGATTCCATGATGTATCAAATGATTTAGCAGAGCCATTAGCTGGGCATAGAAAAGACAAAAAAACATGTCAAGTCTTTCATTTAATAAGGCATGACCTTTATCACTTCTCAAGGTTCACATGCCGTGGGTCCAATGTAAATTAAATAAGATAAAAGGTTTTAGTGGCGTGCAGAGACAATTCTTGGACGGATACACGCGCGAAGACTTTAAACCCTATTTATTTTTGTATTTAATAAGTATTTTTTAAAAAATCAAAAAAAATTTATTTTTTATTTTAAATTAATATATTTTTGTTGTTTTTAATTTATTTTAACATGCTGATATCAACAATAATTTTTTTAAAATAAAAAAAATATATTTTAATATATTTCTAAATAAATAATACTTTAAAAAATAATCACAACCAAACTCTCAATTAGATTTACTTTTTATGCATTACTGGAACTGCTCTTGCTATTAGAGCCGACCTCTATATATATATATATAAAAAGAATCATTTATTTCTCAATTGCCCTACCTTTTCTATTTTGTTTGGAATTTCTAATAATAATAAAGGTTTAAAGTGTTTTTTATTTAAAAATATATTAAAATAAAGTTTTTGTATTTTTAAAAAAATTATTTTTAACATCGGCACATCAAACAATCTAAAAATATAAAAAAAAATTATTTGAAGCAAAAATATTTTTCAAAATTTAATGGAACGCGGTTTAAAATTTAAAAATATAAAAATTAAAAAAAAATTAACATTCTTGTGTTGATTTTGGTCTTTTAGTAGTTTCAACATTTGCTAATCGTTTGCAAATTGATGAATTTTCAAAATAAAGCAATTTGGAAAAATAAAAGAAAATCTAAAAACCAAATCTAAAGAGCATGATGATAATTGAAAGAGGAGTAAAGACTAAAGTTGATAAAATAAATAAATAAATAAATAAATATAATAAAGTGATAAGATGGAAAATGTGTAGAAGGTTCGAGAAGGGAATGAGATAAGAGAGAATAAGAAATACAAGAGAGAATATAGGAGAGGAATAAAATATTTTTGGAGTGAATAGCGAGTGCGAGAGAGCGAGAGAGCGAGAGAAGAAATATTTTAAGTGGATTTTGTTTTAAAATGTGTATAGAAAAATAGAAAGAAAGAAAGAGAGGAAATTGAATAGTAAAAAATATATATATATATATATATATATATATATATATATATATATATATATATATATATATATATATATATATTCTCTCACTCATCACTCCACAATCAACGTCATCTCTAACATCCCGATAACAGCATCGACCAGCCACGGGCACCGTGGATAATAGCAAGGCCACCGTATAAAATAACAAACAATAATAGCCATGATGGAGGATGGAAGAAGACAGACAAGAGCAGCCAAAAATAATTTGTTTATATAAAATTTCAATGTTTTGCTCATTTCCTTGCACGGGGGCGGAGACAGGGGATGGCAAGCAGGGGCTGGGGCTATTGTTTTTCTAGCCCTCCCTTATAATTTATATGATTTTAATTTATTTTTTTTAAAATGGAATAAGATTGTAGTCGATATCTGTAATGGGGTTAGGTGGATTGGGTTGCAATAAGTTATCCAAGATGTAACAGCTGTCACACTGTGATGGATTAATGACAAATAAATTGATTATTTTAGAATTATCATCTAGAAATTAAAAAAAAATTAGAAATCCTCCAATTAACACCAGTTATCAGATATCTAGTTAATTATGCTTAAAAAAAAGTTAGACATCACCTTTACTTCATCATTTTAGATGAAAGATTACTGTTGTTTTTATTTTTCTTAAATTTTTTATTTTTTAATTTATTAAACCTGATATCAATCCCTAAAATATAAAAATCGTTAAAAAATAACATTAATCCTCAAAATTAGAGATTTCATCATTTTTATTCTTTTAAAAAAATTTTGACATCAAGTCCTACATATAGTAAAGGAGTTTTTTTATATATTAAAATCATGACATTAATATGTATTTGTAGGATATTTTTTCAAAGATAAAATTCTATCAATTTTTTATATTTTTTTTTTATTTTTAATATGTCAACCCAACATGCCTTTTAATGATGGCCAAATCCTTATATGCAAAATATTTTATTTTATCGAAAATGACAAAACAAATAAAAATGCTAAGATATGTAAAATATTATTTTGTAGTTTTTCCTTTTCCTTTTAAAAAGGGGTTTTTCGGTATGATGCAAAAATATGCTAAAATGATTCTTTAAAAGGAATTGGCCATGAAAAATAATAAAAGAAGATTTAAATTTATATAAAAAAATTGTTCTATCCTTTTTCGTTTTTTTAATTAGTTGTTTTTTTCTTTTGTATTATTCTCTTCCGAATTAACTGATGCAACCCCAAAAAAGCAATGAACAAGGCCTCAGCCCAAGCAGACAAGGAGAGGAAAAGAGAGCCTATTACATAAAATAACAACCCAGCCTAATATCATGGCCCATGAACACGTAAAAAACAACCCAGCCCGAGGATCCTTTTCCAAATAAGGCCTTGAATACCAATGTCTATGCAAGAGCCCATTATGGCATCAGCCCATTATTTTTTTATTAAAATAATTTATTTATATTTTATCATTTTAATGTACTAATATCAAAAATAATTTTTAAAAAATAAAACAAATTATTTTAATATATTTTTAAATAAAAAAACATTTTAAAACGTTATTATTATCATAATATCACACTCGCTAAAACAAAAAAAACACAAGAAAATGCTATGCCCTATGACATCTATTCCCTAGCTGTGAACGAAAACTTGTAAAAAGAAAAAACTTCATGATAAAGTCTATTCAAAGCCACAAAGACGGTACATGACATCAAAACAAAAGAGGAGGAGGTCACAGCTCACATGCCCCGACTATTTATCAAAACTACAGAGAGCAATCTCGTCCTGCCCCTAGTGCTATGTTATCCTACCATATAAAGCAAAGGCAACAGGTGCTTTCCTTCTCTCGACAGAAACAATATAGATTTTGAAGGGAAAAGAAATATACCTAAGGTCCCTCGATTCTTAGCTACTGATTTGATGATGCCATGCCACTACCATATTTGTCATGTTGATGTTTCATGTTTGTTTTTGTTTGATATAAATGTGTATCAATTATCTTTTATTCAAGAACTTAACCCATTATTATTATTTTTTATCATTAGATGTTGACTATTGAGTAATAGAATCAATAAATACATGTTTATATCTTTTGTGTTGGTATTGCATGATTTTTTTGTTTGACATAAATGCATGTCAAATGTCTTTTATCTAAGAACTCAATACAAGATTAGAGAACTTGTTGTCGAATCCTATCCTTGGATGTTGACTATCAGGTAATATAATTAGTGGATATATGTTTATGTCGTGTTGTTATTCTATGTTATGATGTATAAGAATATCATATATTTCGAGAACTTAACATAGGATTAGAGGGCTCATTATTGGCTTCTATTATTAGATGTTGACTATCAGGTATTTAAATTAGAAAATACACTTTTATGTTATATTGATGTGTGTTATTTGTTTTTAATGTTTGGAATATTTTTCTTGATGCTACAGCAAGTTTGGTTAGGGTTGACATGATCCCGTATGGGCCAATTAAAAGTGAGTGTTGGTCTTTGTACCCATTTCAATCAATTTAATATGGAAGAAGTCCATTCTAATTAATATAATCTAGACCAGCTCATCCCATGAACTACTCATCATTTCTAAAAATCCAATGCCCATCTTTTCTCAAAGTGGGGGCTAGATAGTTTTTATGTCTAAATTCAAAACCATCATTTTAGCTTCAGTTTAAAATAAAACATGTCTATTTAGGCAATCCTAATTACAATAAACACATTTTGTTTTGAAAACAAACAATAATGCATCTTATCTTAGATATGATGTATAAGTGATTGTTATCATTTTTATTACTTAACTAGCCTATTACATATAAATTCTAAAAAATAGTTAAGGTTTTCTAATTATAATAAAACTAGATGGAAACTTTTTTTTTTCTTTTACCCTTCTTACATACTTGATGTTTCATGCGATACTTGACATGATATTTAAAAACAGATCAAAATTGTTAGGCCATCAACTTCGAGATAAGAATTTAGAAATGAGTCAAAATTGTTAAGCCAACATCAACGACATGAGAATTTAAAAAATGATCAAAATTCTTAGATGACCAACCTCGACATCAAATTTAAAATGAGGTCAAAATTATAAAGTGACTAACAATGACATGAAAATTTAAAAATGGGTCACTTGAATTGCATGAACTTCTCAGCATCATCTTAAGCTCTTACCTCAATTCATTTCAAGATAGTAGGCTCACTTGTTTGCTCGAGTACGACTTCCGAGTAAATGATCCAGTTTCGGAACCCTATGATATTTTCCTGCCCTTATTTCCCATTACTGTTGTCTTTGACATCTATCAATGATTTCTTTGCTTTGAGGCTTTATTTATCCCCAGGTTTGCCGCCAAGAGTTCTTTTCATGATTAGGTTTCATTTGTTTCATTCCATATTTTGGTCATGTGATACTTTGTCATAACTCCCTTCGATACCCTTCATTGTCAGGTATTTATTTTCTCTTCATGCTCGATTTTAAAAAATCCACGTTGTTTAAGTCAAGAAAATAAAACTCATTCCTTTTTTTTTTACTTCATTCCTTTCTCAATAAAAAATATTATCCAGATGTAGACCGAAAAGGAAAACTTACTTGTGAGAATTCGCTTTCTTATTCCTGGATCAATTACTTTAGTGCCACTTCAATTACTAGAACCAAAGTGATATTCCACAGTACGAACGTCTTTGTAAATCTTGTCAAGTTAATGCAGAGAGTCAAGAAGAGAGAAGAGAAAGAGAGAACTATGTTCTTTCAATAATAAAAACTTATCATTTCATATGGGTTATGTCCCTTTATATATGATTAGAGAAGGCAGTTATTTCCTTTAGTAACTTCTTTAATAACTTGGACCAGGCCCATCCATCATGGGCGGACCAGGCCAAACCCAATAACCAACATCTAGAAGGACTGAATCTCTTTAATACATTATACTTCAAACTTGCACAAGAATTTCATACTTGACGAACGGACCGTGCGACCTGAAGCACACAGTGAAAGGAGCTCCAATATATAAACCTAATACAGGACATATAGGAGACATCAACCTCATAATTAATTATTCCTTAAAGTGTACTAATATACCCCAAGCATTTTTAGTTACACATAACTGAATATAATTCAATCCCTCAAGAACTTCATACTCAATCCATCCTTACAATTACAAGTGTTCTAAATCATATCAAATCTATTCAAGTGATATGATCCCGGCCGGTGAATACAAGTAACAGGTGTAAAACTAATATTACTTTTTCTTTCGCTCTCATACCAATCAAATCTGAATTAACTCGCTTTCCTAAGAGTATTCCTTTAAGTCAAATCATTCCATGACCATAGGATATACTCCTAAAGTAGTGATCATTAATACATCACCTCATGATAAAGTCAAAAGTCACAAAGGGTAAGATTTTGAGATCTTAGATATGATCTTCAGGACTCACATAATAAATAAGCAGGGATCCATTCTGTTATTCCTGTAATGGTCGCTAGCACATGTAGTATGAAATACATGCTATAATGGAGCTTACTCTTTTCTTTTCTTAAGACAAAGAGTGTATGTCGTTGCTCTCATTGTTAGAGGAAATACACTATACGAGTCTTAGTCTTGTTGCTAAAAACATAGACTTCAAATTTGAAATTCTCATTTGCTCATTTTTCATTAGTGGCACATGAATAATTTCATACTCAGCTTCAATCATAATAGACACATGAATGGCGGGAATTCATTCATGCCGATTCTTTTATTTAAGAATCTCATCTTGGTCCCAGCCAAGGTGACTTTTTAATAATCATTTTGAGCTAAAATTGCTCCCTCTGCGCCCAAGTCGCTTATTGAGCATTAAAACTCAAATAGTCTCATCTCTACTCACTTTACAAGTGCCAGAGGTGATTGCTCATGTGAGTGAGCCAATCTAAGTCTATCGACATACTATAACAAATTGTACTATACGATACTCACAGTATATTCATGAAACAAATAATGAATAAAATGATATTCTAATGGCATTTATTCATTACTCAATCACTGTAAGCTTTCATATGATCCTTAAAACTAATTACATTGCTAATTACATTCTACATAGGCTAAGGGATCTCACATGTCTAACAAATACATCCCTTGCTATTGGTTTTGTGAGTGGATCTGCAACCATAGAATTTGTAGAAATGTGTTTTAGGATCACATCTTGTTCAGTAATTGCTTCTCTAATGTAGTGATATCTCATCTTGATGTGTTTGGTCTTTCCATGGTATTTTGGATCTTTAGCCACAACTATTGCAACAGTGTTATCACAGTAAATTGTCACTGGTTCTGATGCTGATTTGATAATTTTCAAATGATACATGAATTTTTTTAACCAAACAACATCTTATGTTGCTGCGGAACAAGCTACATACTCAGCCTTCATGGTAGATAAGGTTATGCAGGATTGTTTCTTGCTCCTTCATAGTATTGCACTATCATTACGCAAGAAAGCACATCCTGAAGTTGATTTGGATTGGTCGACATCTCCTCCCCAATCAGCATCAGAGAAACCTATCAATCGCAAATCTTTCTTTCCTTTGTAACATAGCATGCAATTTGAAGTTCCTTTCAGATATCGTAGAATCCTTTTGACTATCATCCAGTGTTTCTGACCAGGATTTGATTGATATCGGCTAACCAATCCAACGGCATAACATATATCAGGACATGTGCACATCATTACATACATCAAACTACCGACAGCACTAGCATAATGTACTCTGGACATTTTCTCCTTTTCTTCTAGAGTCTTGGGACACATATCACAGCTTAGGCTCAAACTCTTATCAACAGGGGTGTCCATTAGTTTGCTATCTTGCATGTGATAACGCTCTAACATCTTTTTGATGTAAGTCTCTTGAGTTAAACCCAAAAGCCTTTTAGCGCGATCTCTTATGATTTTCACACCAAGTACATAGCTGGCCTTACCCATGTCTTTCATTTCAAAGTTTGATGATAACCACTTTTTAGTAGTATCAATCATCTCTTTGCTATTTCCAGCTATTAAGATGTCGTCAACATATAAGGACAATATTATAAAACTATTATTAGAACGTTTTAAGTACACGCAATGATCTTCTTCCATCATTGTAAAACCATCCTTAAGGATAGCTTGTTGAAACTTAACGTTCCATTGTCTAGAGGCTTGCTTAAGACCATATATGGATCTTTTAAGCTTGCAAACTTTACGCTCTTGTCCTTTAGTCTCAAATCCTAAAGGCTGGTCCATATAGATCTCCTCATTTAGTTCTCCATTGAGAAACGCAGTTCTAACATCCATTTGATATAACTCTAGGTCCATAAGTGCGACTATAGCTAAAATGAGGCGAACTGAAGTAATCCTCACAACTGGTGAGAATGTATCTTCATAATCAATTCCCTCTTCTTGAGTGTAGCCTTTCGCTATTAGTCGAGCCTTATAATGTTCTATTGACCCTTCCGCCTTACGTTTAATTTTAAGAACCCATTTATTTCCAATGGAACTTCGTCCTGACGGTAAATCAACCAAGTCCCAGACTTGATTAATTTTCATTGACTCCATTTCTTTTTCCACAGCTTTAATCCATTCACTTGCTTTAGGACCAGATAGAGCATGACTGAATGCTTTAGGTTCTTCATCATCTTGTGGAGCAATCATGAACGCTTCCCCCTCAATCTTAAATCGACGACGAGGATTTGGTTCACGAATGCTTCTTCGAGGTTGAGATTGCTCATGATCTTGCTTTATGAGAGTAAGAATAGATAAAATATCACTCCCACTGTTTCTAGAAGGATTAAAAGTTTCATCTAAGTCTTCTACTGAATGGCTTGTTACGCCATAATCTAGATTTTCCATTTCATATAATTGAAAATCTTTTTCAACCTCACCTGTCTTTGGAAAAACCTTTTCTAAAAATACTACATCATGCGATTCAATCTCCGTCACTCTTCCATCAGCTTTTTCACCAATAAATACAAATCCTTTGGAATGTTCAGAATATCGTATAAAGATACACTTCTTTCCCCTAGGACCAAGTTTCCCATATTCATGAGAAGTATTGTGAATATAAGCTACACACCCCCATGGATGGAAATAACCTAGATTAGGTTTGACACCATTCCATAGTTCATATGGGGTGGATGAGATAGATTTAGAGGGCACACGATTAAGTATGTAAGCAGCAGTTAACAATGCATCTCCCCAAAAGGAAATTGGTAAGTTAGCTTGCATCATCATTGACCTAACCATGCCAAATAGGGTTCTATTCCTTCTTTCCGCTACACCATTTTGTTGTTGAGTATAAGGAATAGTTAGCTGTCTAGCTTATACCCTTTTCATCACAGAAATTTTTAAATTGTTCAGACAGATATTCACGTCCTCGATCAGTTCTTAAAGCTTTGATCTTGGTACTTAGTTTATTCTCCACCAAATTGGTGTATCGAATGAAGCAATCCAATGCTTCAGACTTATGTGAGATCAAATAAACATGACCAAACCGTGTAAAATCATCTATAAATTTGATGAAATAATTTCCTCCATGTCTTGCTCTCACATTCATTGGGCCACAAATGTTTGAATGAATAAGCTGTAATGGACTACTAGTTCTTTTAGCTTTGCCAAATGGTAATCTAGTTGCTTTTCCAACAAGGCAATGCTCACAAATAGGCAATTCCTGTTTGGTAAGTGATCATAAAAGACCAGCTTTTGCTAATCTATGTAATCGATCTTGGTCAATGTGTCCTAATCTAGCATACCAAGTTATGATATTACTATCATTAATAGTGCTGGAATTTTGAACAACATAAATTGAAGCATTATAATTAATAGATACATTAACGGTGTCTAACACCATAAAACCATTTAATACAAAACCAGAACCATAAAAAATATTATCCAGATGTATTTTTACACAACAACTAACAAACGCAATATTAAAGCCCAATTAGAGTAAAGCAAGAATAGACACAAGATTTCATCGAACTTCTGGAGCGTAGAGTACATCATGAAGATAAAGTGTGCGACCGCCCCACAAATCTAGTTTGCAGGTACCGATCCCAACAGCAGCGAAAGCATTATTCCCCATGTATATGTATCTACTTCCCTTTGGAATTCAACGAAATTCCAAAAAGGTTGTTCGATCCCTTGCTATCTGGTCGGTTGCTCCTGAGTCTGCAGTCCAAAAAGGAACAGATTCAACAAGCATTATGCAACTGCTAACGTATAAGTTAGAGGGATGATTATGGTTAAACATTACCTTTGGCTCAGTGCAATCACGAGCAAAGTGACCAGGTTTACCACAATTGAAACAATTCATATTCTTGTCTTTCTTACCGCCGCGTTTCCCACGCTTGCGCTTATGTCCACTACTACTTACTTCTATTCCTCTCTTGCTATATTTAGGACCCTTAGCCTTACCCCTTTTATATTTAGAGCCATATGCTCCACGCATCTTTGTCTCAGATATAAAAGCCTCGTTTATAGGCTTCTCAGCGTGAAGTCGATCTTCTTCAAGCTCGACATGACGAGCAACATCATCAAATGTCTTGATGTTGTCATTGTGGGTAAGGTTAACACGCATGTGTTCCCAATTGCTTGGCAAAGAGCGGATAACTGCTTGGACTTGTTGTTCATTAGTCATCTCATGCCCAACACCTCTTAATTCGCTGATCATGTTAGACATGACCGTAAGATGCTGCCTCATTGTCTGATTTTGACGCTTCTTATAACCATCGAATTTGAGGGTTAGCTGGCGAAGTCTAGTAGTGGAGGTTCCTCTATACTGAATCTTTACTGCGTCCCATACAGATTGAGCTGAACGATGCCTCTCAAAACGCAGCATAATATCATATCTCATGCTGCTCAACATCAAAATGCGAGCTACACGATCTTTGCGTTTATAGATTTGATATGCTTCCACATCAAGCTTGTGTTGAGCAGTGTTTCCTTGCTCAGGTTCAGCCATCGGTTGTGATTGTTTCCAGCATTTCTTACTCTTCCAGGAGATACTCAATCTTACAATGCCAAACATCGTAATTCTTTTGACTTAGTTTGTCTCCATGGTTCAAATCAGCAATAATACTCTTAGATGCAATCATATTAAGGGCTATTGACAGTAATTACAAATATTGGTATCTAGTACAATTTAATTGACATATTTTGCCACTCCATTCTAAATTAAACAAATAATAATTTAACACATACAATAGAAATGAAAAGAATGTTAAACACTTAATCAATTTCTATTTGTATGGTCTAATTATTATTGGAAATTTAAATGAGTGCAAAATTAAAGTTATTAGTTTCAACTAACAACTCCCACTAATCGGGTTACAGATATTATCATATATATACATATAATATAATTAAACTTAAATTACATAAAATATTCAGTTCACAATTAAGCAACCAATCATCTTTTTTTTAAAAAAAAAATACAATATTAAGAATAATAAATTTCAGAATTGTTTTATATTGTAGGCACATAAGTAGGGTCTCCAATTACATCATCCACTGCATCAAAGTCAACTCCTCCAAGTTCATTCTGCTCAAACCATGGAATGAATTTAGCCGCAGCATCCAAACAACTTGCGCTTCTTCCAGTGCATCGTATACCCTTTTCGGCATACTGATGTTCCCTCTCTAGCAGCATTTCATCTGCGAGATTGTTGAAATCTAAGGATTCCAGCCTATATTCCAACGATAGTCGCACCGACATCCATTCCTCAGGTAGAGAATTGAGAGTGATTAACATTTGATGTTCCATGTAGAATTCGTAAACACCACTCATAGCCAGTCTACTCATCCAATGATACATATAATCAATGTGCTCTTGAATTTTATGAATAGGATTAAAGGCATAACCCAACAAATGATACCAATGTTTATCGATTTGTTGTTGCCTATCCACTACAACAAAATATTCCAAAAGCATATAAATATTATACTTAATATTGAATTAAAGCATGTATCATCATATATGTTTAAAAAATACGGAAATTAAGTAATTTATTTTAACAATAAATAAATTGCTCCATAATTTGACAATTTATATTAACAAAAAATTATTAATTGTCTTAATATTATTTTATATTTTAATATATATTAACTGGCAGTTAATAAATGTACACGTCTTTTAAAAGATGTGTACATTCGATTTTCCTTTTAAAAAAAAAAACAAATGCCAAATGACAGTTAATTAACTGCCAAATGGCAGTTCCAATATCAATTGGAAATGTAAATATTAACTGCCGAATGGCAGTTACACATCTTTTAAAAGATGTGTTCTTTCTGGTTTTTTTTTTTAAGTGTCAAATAACAGTTAATTAACTATAAAAATCCAATTAACTACTGCAATTATACTCAATTGAAAATGAAAATGTAAATGGCAGTTTCTAATATCTTCATTTCCATCATCAATTCACACATGAATTGGTAATAAAACTATACAACTACCATGCAGAAAATCTTTTCTAATTAACTATAGAAAAGATAAATTCATAACTAAATTACTTCATAAAATTTTATAAATTCAAAATTCTCAATGGAAGTATTATTTTAACACAAAATTTACATTTATTGTTCATGTAATAATATATATACTGCATAAAAACAATATTAAAAATCATGGTTCTGATACCAATATAGATCAGGAAGGAAAACTTACTTGTAAGAATTCGCTTTCTTATTTGTGGATCAATTACTTCAGTGCCACTTCAATTACTAGAACCAAAATGATATTTCACAGTACAAACGTCTTTGTAAACCTTGTCAAGTTAATGTAGAAAGTCAAGATGAGAGAAGAGAAAGGAAAAATTATGTTCTTTCAATAAAATGAAAACTTATCATTTCATATGGGTTCTGTCCCTTTATATATGATTAGAAGAAGCGGTTACTTCCTTTAGTAACTCCTCTAATAACTTGGACCAGACCCATTTATCATGGACGGACCAGGCCTACCCCAATAACCAACACTTTTCATTCATCAAGTTTATGCAATCAATATCAATATTGGTCATGCAGTGAACTATGATTGTAAAGTGGAAATCAAGGTAGTTGGGAATACGATTGGGAAACAAGGTAGTATTATAACTTTAAGCATAATATTATTTTCACAACATCTGAATTTACATGCTTCGACAATTCTAGTCTATTGATTATGGCTTGGATAAACTAAGAACATTCCCAGTTGCAAATGCAATTGAATCGATTTGTAAAAGTTTGAGTGCATGCTCCTGTTCCCTGGTTTAAGCTGGAGCACTGCATCTGGCATGTTGAGGCATCACAATTCCCATTTCCAGGAATTAGATTGTGGCACATTTCTTGTGCAGCGGCATGATGCACCATCAAGGCTGCAGCATATGTGAACCGGAAAAAAAAAAGGGGGGGGGGGGGGGGGGGGGGGGTGGTGTTTGGGGGCGGAAGGAATTAGTTAATCCTATCAAGAATATATTAAAAATAATTGTAATTTGTACATAAAAATCATTGCTTCTATGCATATTAAAAGCAGTTCTAAGCTAGAAAATTAAGGTCATAATGCAAGGACTTGCTAATTAGCAAAGGATTTCGTAGTTCTTTTAGATAATGGGTGCTGTTCTGACTGGTAAAAAAAGAGAGCTAACAGATCATCATTATCGATACCCACCCAATCAGCAAAGGAAAGTTGCCACAGAAATTTTACAAGGCAAGCAAACAAACAAAACCTGAGAAAACTAGGAGAACAGCACAGAAAAGACTGGTGAAGCTAGCCATCACATAGAAAAAATGAAATTCTAACAACTCTTTGATCAATGAATTTGCCTGTACTGGAAAGGAGTCCGATTAACGTTTAAGGATGGTACAAGGAACTGACTGGAAAAAGACAGCCCTTATGGAACAAGAATTTAGTATCCTCTTCGCCCCCCAATTCTTATCAACAATAGGATTCTGAAAACAAGTTTTGTTTCAAGGCTGAGAATCTGCGAATTACGCCAAGGCTTTATGGACTTTGTATGAAAAGCAGGATTCCTATATTCTAACTGTAAAGAAAAAGTAAAGTACTGATGATATATAGGTTAATCAACAAGAAAAGGAATCGGTTTAACAGGAAACACAAAGAAAAGAACAAAACCACATAAAGATAGTTGTAGAGACATTGCTTCTTCTTTTTTGGGTACATTTTAAAGGTTGATTGTCAATAATGTTAAAAACACTTTTTTTTATACGATACAAAAAATATAATATAAACTTGAATTATAAAATTATAAATAAAGTATTTTTAACTAGTTATATATATATTGACAATTTCAGCCAAAAAAATTATATTACATTAAAATATGATAAAGAGAGTCAATAATATTATAATTAATAAGTAATCTAAATAAAATAAGAGAGATAAATAATATAAATAAAGAAATTAATGGCATTAATAAGTAAAATGTCTGAGAATAAAACTTCTCAATATAAAAGGAATCGCTTAATAGTAGAAAGTACACAAGAACCTAATGACAACTTGATTGTTCCCATCACAACAAGCTCTAATAAACTCATTTTGGCTTGCAAGTTAATGAGCCTAAACTAGTAATTAATTAACACAAATCCAATAATAAAATAAACTCTTAAATAATGTCTAATGTGTCATAATAAACCCAAAGTAAAAATAAAATTATTCAACATTAAATAAATAAATAAAATAGGATAATAAAAACAAAGTCTTCATGCTAAAATTCCTCCATATAGCTTGAATCTCTAATTTTCGCATATTCTTGGTAAATTTTAATCCTGATTTCAAACACGTATTTCTCTCTCATTTGGATGCATTACCGAGCCTATCATATATGATTTGAAAGCTTGAGATGTCTAGTTTTCAAAACAACTTAAATTGCATCAAAATTTCACCTATAGTTTCATATATGTTCCAAACAGTACATGAAGATCTAGTTTGACAAATTTGATAAGATTCATCTAGTAACTTCTATCCTCTGAAATAATATATTCCTGAATTCTATATGACCTGAATATTTACCACAATATAGTTTCATGTGTCCAGTACTTCCCTGTAAAATTTCAACTTGACCTGATGTACGGTTTGAGAGATATGTCTGATCTCGCAAAACTGGTTAACAAATATTTTTAGGCTAAATTCGAACCTAACTTAGTTCATATCACAAATTTAGTAAACTCGTAAAATCGAGCTGATTTTACTGATTTTTCACGAGTCAATCCTGATTTTATTGATTTTTAATTTTTTTAGTCTAATTATGTACATTAAATATGTGTTGACTCGTAAAATCATACGATTTACAAGTCAACTCATGATTTTGACAGCAATGATAATTGTCTAGAAATTTAAACAAATGATGCACAAATATCTTATATATCTTGGATTCGAGTAGTCTCCATAGTTGGATGGAGGGTTGAAGTTAAATATTGAAGTTTAAGGGGTGTTTGAGATTGTGTTTCAAGTGGTGTTTTTTAAAAAATTAAAATTTTTTGTTTAATTTTTTTAATATTTTTTAATCGTTTAACATGTTGATATCAAAAATAATTTTTAAAAAATAAATAAAATAAATAAAAATTACTTTGAAAAATAATTGTTATTATACTTCCAAACACCTCTAAATAGACAAGATCCAAATTAAGAAAATATATATAGATAATGGACTGCTTCATGAAAATTTTGGGAATACAGGATATGCTCGAGCAAAATAACCATCGAGCATTTTATTTTCTGAGAATGTAGCAGTTTTAATATTTATATATTGGCTTGCACAGCTAAAGGAAGTCATTCCTCTCCCTCCACTAATCTCGAAATTGCTTAGTTAAGGTCTCTATCTTTCCACGATGTCAATTATTCAGGAAATATAAAGAACCAAAAGCAAAAGCAAGCATATTCGGATATTGGCCCGTTGGGAACGCAATTGCCAAATTGGTCACCTACTATTTTTGCATGCAACCGACTCCTTGGATGGTTTTCTCAATTCAGTACGTATCCGATTCGATCGGATCGAAGTTTTTTTTTTAAAAATGAATTTTACAAAAATAAAATTTAATCTTATAAAACAAATTATATCTCTAATCAATAAAATATAGTCTAAACTTCATATTCATGCATAAGACTATAAATTCCTCTATGAATTTTAAGATAAATATCCATACAAAACCATTTTTTGCATATTTTTGCATGCACCGTTTTTTGATTGACCTTCCCATTAATAATAGGTAGTCTTATGTTTTCCAATTCAAGACAAAGTTTTTTCATCAAAAGAAATAAGAAATACATCAAGATATTTGACGGTCACATTGGAAAACATATTAAGAATTCATATTGGAAAAGTAACAATTTTAAAATACAAATAACAGAGTATTTTATAAAATAACAAACTAAAAATTTGTATCATGATATTTATAAAATTAAGAAAAATACAAAATCTAAAAAAGTTATTGCAGCTTCCCTCACAGATTAACGTGGAATAGATTTCTTTTTATTCTGTTTTGTGAGACAATGGCGAACATTACATATCATCTAAATAAGATAATTTGATAAAAAAAAAAAAAAAAAAAAAAAAACTTGATAAGAAAAATATTAAACAAGATGCCTGGATTCCTTAAAAGTTAACCTAAGGATATTAACAGTATGAGCATTAAATTGTATACCCCCGGATGGATGAAACAAGAAAATTGTTGGTGAATCGGAATGAACATTCTCGGATGGATGAAACAAACAGCTGAAAACTTGAGAATTTTATTCCTTTCAGCAACCAGAGTAAAAGAAAGAATTGTGAACAAAGAGAGGACCACCATTAAACCCAAAAAAAAAACTAAGGGGGCAATACGCAATAGCATGCCACTAACCACTTGCTTTGCAGGGAACTTAAGAGTACAGGATGATGGCAGACTAAGCCGCACGGCATTCTATTAGCAAAGAAAAAAGCGATTGAAGAAGGCATAACTTTTCTATGAGACAAAGGTGCAATGATACAAAGCAGATCATACCAAGGATCCCCCCACTGGGAGACAGCTGGAATAGAACATATTGACCATGATCTACCATTCTTACAATGACATAAATCCATCCATATCTCCAGGTCGGTCATTCATTGCCTTGGGATCTCTAATCCTGCCCACATCAGCAGCAACTCGCATTAACTAATCGATCCTTTAACCATCATTCAGAGCAACAGCCACACACATGCACACACAAGAGAACGTGCATTTCAATTCTCATTAAAAATATGAGATTGTTAGCTACCTGTTATCAATTCTCGTTATAAATATGAGATTGTTAGCTACCTGTAGTGTTAACGTCTTTGTCTAGGCTTGCAGCGAAATTCGGCGAGAAGTGCTATATGATCAGAGGACCACTCTGGAGATGGAAGGGCTGTGTCTTTCCTCAAGCTTTCCTCATCCAGGAGTTCCAACAATGACTCCACCGTTAAAGAGTCCGCTGAAAGCATTCAAAAATATTCACTAAACTTTGCATCAAAGAAGGATCAAAACTCAAATAGCATGACCAAATTAGAACAGATGACAACATCAGGGCAAAAGATGTGGAGAATAGCATGTTGCAAAGAAGCTAACCTGTGTAAAATATGTAATCTAGGGTGCCAATGAAGTCTCGAGTGCAGTTTGTAAATAAGGGTTCATTTGTTGTGGCATCCATTCTCCTCCTCTGCTGATCCGAACCAAGACCAACACCCACTCTTGCAAACGATGAGTATGCACTGACCTGCAATACTAATTGTATCACTACCAACACAACCCACAACAAGCACCAAAAACAAGAGAAGCTTTCCTTTCAGCTCTAATTTTCATTTATTAAAGATTAACCAAAAGTAAAAAGTATTTTGGTTTTCCCTAAAACCACTGAGACACATTACCAGTGGCAGCTGATGTGTAAGCTTGCTGTGAGGCCGTAAGATTCCAAGAGGATCTACTACCAAATCCGGGTGCAACTGATCCACCTTACCCATGGCTAGAAGAGAATGAGGAGCACTGCAACCAAGTTCAACAGTAACCTTAGTTATAGAATATACCAAACATGCACGAGATAAATGTTAAAAATATTTCATAACAGCAGACCAACCTTCCAGGAACTGAATTGAAATCTCCACACACCAACATAGGAATGTCAGCACTAGCAGCTATTTTCTCCAATCCTTTCAAGAGAGTAAGGACCTAGTTCACAAAGCACAAAGCACAAACCACAAATCAATCATCAGTTTACAAACACAAGCCAAATCAGATTTGCATATAAAATGGAAAAATAAATATGAACCTGCCAAAGCTTGACATCCTTTAAATCCTGGTGGACATTTATATGCGTATTTGCCTGTATTGCAAGAGAAACAGAATACAAAAGCAATTACAAACAGAATGACATCCATCCTTAACAAATTGGAGCCATGACCCTACCTATTGCACTAAGTTTGAGGTAATTTAAAACATGAAAAAAATCAGCAAACAGACACCTAATAAGAGATAAAGGTACATCCACACCATCAGCTTCATCAATTAGGGACCTCATAAACAAATTATGACAGACACCACACAATTTAGCATGAAGAACTGTGATTTTTTTTTTATGAGAAAAGCAAGGCACAACTGCAGAAACAAGTTTTATACAAGGACCAAAATGGCGTAACTATTTGGAGAATATTAGGCACAAGATCACTTACAACACAAAGTAGCTGCCGCTTTCCAGGATTATCAGCTCCTTGATTACTAAATTTTGCTTCCAGAACAACTATTAATGCAACATTATCCTATTGAGTAGAAAAGAATTTAGATGAGAAAACCAGGTTAACATAAAAAAGAAAAAGTTCCTCATGCACCAGCAAAACTTCAACAAAATCAACTGCAATAAACTAACCTTAACTAATCGATTTAGAGCAGTTTTTCTTTGAGCACTTGGAACCAATGCATCAGTCAAAGACTGAGCAGCCTTATTAAATTCAACCTGCAAACGAGTAAACCCTTTAACGCATGGAAAAAGAAGAACAATACAAAAGCATAGCCCCACATCCAGAACACTTCCAAACCTCATATTTTTTAACATGCGAAAATCTATCTCTGCGAAAAAATGTTGCACAACCATCAATTGTATGAGTATTTACATTGTAAACCTGCGGATAATAACAAGACCTAGTATTAAGTAATAATATTGTAATTGACACATAAATAGTTATGACAATGAGGAGAGGTAGTTTTAAGAACCTCATTGGTTTTTCTCTTATACAGGGCTTGATAGCCATGCTTGTCCAGCTCAGGGGCGAAAAATTCCTCATAATGATCACTTTGTACCTGAGAGCGTGGAAAAAAGCATTGTATGAGTTGCCCTGAAAAGGAAGAAGACAATCCCCTTGTCCAATGAATGATGAGGATAACCCATCAACAAATAATTAGCTTTCTGAAGAGCTAGATAAATCTTGTTATGTTCATAATATATAATTGTGAGAATATCATGTATTTTTATTTAAGGTCTTCTAAGAAAGCTAATTGTCATTTTCATCTATAACATTGCTAGAATAAATGATCCAGTAAGAGCCTCACTATTTTACCCAACCAAACCTAAAGAAACAAAGCAATAACATGGCAGCCAAAAAGAAAATGAAAAATCTCCAATCATCTTTCCCCATCATGTCTATCATTTTCACTTGCATTTTCTGATGAGATTAAGAACTTCAAGGAAAAAATGAAAATAAAAATTCCCACTTGCTATCCTGATTGATAGATAAAATTGATATCCATTTCTTGTCTTACCTCCTGAAGGCAAACAATGTCTGCACGATAGCCAACTATTTCCCGTAGTAAGTTCTGTCGGCGATACGGCCAAGAAAGGGCCCATGAAGGACAATAACTGTATGTGTCATTTGTAGCATACACATCAGATAAAATGTTGTATGAGAGCACAGTAAAAGTTCCTGATGATGAGATACGACCATCTGAATCTAAAGGTGCCATTGCATCAAGTCCACTAACTGAGATCAAACGACGAGGAGTTGGAGAGGGGGCTGGGATGACGCGGGAAGTTAGTAGTGTGTTTGAATGTCCTACAGGGAGTTTAGTTTCTGCATCTACCACAACGCATTCAAACTTGAGAACGTGGCCAATATCATCAGCTGATGGTGTATATGTTTTAGAACGCCCAACTTCAAACCAAGTTTCACCACCACTCCTTTGTGTCACTGCCGCAGGATACAACGGTGTGGAACCATTTGTCAAGCTAGCACTAGATGCGGAACCAGATAAACTAGTATTCATAACTCCAGATCCTGAGCTATTGAAACGCCCAAACAACTCTTCTTCTTCGTTTCCATTTTCATTTATAGCACTTGCAGCACGGTCATGTAGAACTCGATGATGCTGCCATGCATCAGAGAAGCACTTGGGAGAGCAATGGTAACTTTTGGCAACAGGTAATTTGGCCTTAACACAGCCTAGACACTGCAGTGTGGCTTGCTCAGATGGATGTACACTACATATAGCAACTTTTCTATCACTTTGTATCCGATACCTGCAAACAAGCCCAAAAACAGGGTGATGCATATCAAACTGAGACAGCACTAAATTATATGTTCCAATGCAATGATGCCCAGTCAGAGGATGCAACATGAGTTCAACTGAATCACAAGCATGCAACAGCGCTTTCATATAAGACTAAATTATATGTTTCAAACTGTCCTGCAACTAAGGTGCAGGTGCAATGATGCCCTGTCAGAGGATGCAACATAAGTTCAACTGAATCACAAGCATGCAACAGCACTTCTATCAGAAAGCTAAATTTTAAAACATATGTAAACAACTAAACATGCTGAATTAAAATAGTGATGCTCGATTGGTTTTGTTAGGCTTAATTTTGCTCAAATCAAATAGGATTCAGTTTGATCCATTCATAAATTATGTGTAATTGGCAACCACATTAACTTTAATTATGACATTCCTATGACTATTCCAAACTGCAACTCCCATCTTTTTAAGTTTCCTTGTTTCTCCTTTACCATTCGACAACAGGGTAATCTTTAAATGTCCTCTGCACCGAGCACACCAGAACCATAAAGTCATCATGTTAATCTAAAAAAGGGTATATATTTCCAAACAGCTAGCAGTAAAATATACAACAAGGTCCACCTGGCTAAGCATACTTACGAGGACAGCTGACAATAATCTTACACAAATGTGTCACCAGAAGTCAATAAAGCTAACAATACAGGTCACACACCTTTTCTTCAAACACACAACTCCTAGAAGAGGAAAAAGGCGGAAAAAGTTCCTGATCAAAGAATCCTAACCCTTATTATGTTCTAGGAAAAGTAAGAAAATACACATTTAAGTTGATGACAAAAATCTTGATGCTTTTCCATTGACCCAGTTCATGCAAACATTTATGAGAACTAATATCATGCCATGTTGGGAAATACCCCAATGATACCAAGGTTTTATTTCAAATCATATGCAAGCTACAGAGGAAAATAGAAAAACATGTGTTGAGAATACCTGTGCATAAAAAACATGGGTTGAGCATACCCGTGTATTATCACTCAATCTATCATTGCATACACTACTGCCAAATAGAAGCCACACAGCAGTAGAACTGAGATCTGCCAGTACCCACAACAGGTACAGGGCACAGGCATGGATCCTCACCAGATGCAAAGGAATGAGAACATGGTGCTGCAATTGTCTATGTCTGGGCCCATGCCAATGATCAAGGCCAAGTCATGAGGCACATAAATTAAGGAAGATAAACCAGTGAACCTAACACCTCCAGGATATTAATTTCCCTAATTGATGAAGTAGAGGGAAAAAAGGGAATACTATATTCCTTCAAACTTTTTTACTGGGCTATTTGCCCCATACTGGATGAGGCACTTTAAATTGTAAATCCAATTGGACCATTAAACCAGGGACATTAAATTTTGACTTTTTAAGTGGTACAGTTGAAAGTTTATACACATCGGTGAGCACAATCCCGACACAGATAACCATAATACTGGTCAATTGTAGTAACATTTTTCATTACTAAGTTGAATCACCAAAATTGAAATATAACAATCAATAATACCGCTTTTTAGGGCTTCAAGTCTGGAGGCCTAGCAGCTCAATCTGTTTTAAGCATTAAGTCTGGCAGTATAGCAGTTCTATCCAATTTGTGCTATCAGTCTCATAAAATATGTTTATTCCTATTAAATCATCAATATGTTCAGCAAATGACTCTGAATCAAATAATCCAATAATAACTGACCAACTTAAATAATTGATAAGACACATTAGGATCTATTCAATTAACCACCCCACAGAAAATTGCAAAAAATGCATGACCAGAGGACAAGCATGACTCAAAAGCCAAGACACATGGTCCAACTACCAATTATGTTGAATACACAATGATGCAATGAAATTATGATGCTTCAGCCCTAAATTACTGCTTTGTATTAAAAAAAAAAAGAAGGATTCCCAATGTTTGAGATGTATGATGACCTCATGAAGCTATAAATGCCAGTCAAGTGTTACAGCTCACAACCAACATAATTTTATGGTGGCAACACATATAATATTTCAAGATAATTACTAGTCACTCACCAAATTAAATTTATAAATACATAATGAAAAAGCTTCAATCACTAATCAGCAATTCAATACCTAACTTTCTAGTATGGCCCTTCACCATGTGGTGATACAATGTACCTAACATCCAGGAAGGAAAAAAAAAGAAAAAATAAAAGCTAGAAAGATTTTCAGTTTACCATTATATGCGTTACGAGTTTTTGTCGTATAATAACACAAGTCACCACAAGCCGCAACAACATACTGTGCTCATGGAGTCTAGTTCGCCAAGCAATTTGATTTATTTTAATGTATTGATAGAAGTTTCAAGCCTTCAACGCTTTAAAACGAAAACAACAAACATTAGAATGACACAGATTAAAGCAGGCACTAAACACCAAAACGAGGGACAATTTAAAACACAAAGAATATCATTTAAAAAAGCACCAAATTGCACAAGAAATAATCAACCAAATCCAAATATTCCAAGAACCCAACATTAGCGAGAACATAAAAAGAAAAAGGAAAAAGGAAAGGAAAAGGAAAAGGAAAAAGAAAAGGAAAAGGAAAAAGAAAAAGAAAAAAGAAAAAATCACTTACCACTTGTATCTCAAGAAATGACCGTCAAGAGGGGCAGACTCGGGCACGTCATCGGTAGTAGCATTCGTATCCGGTCGCCGTAAAAGAACATACGGCGTTAACTCACAACCAACAATAGGAATATCCGATGGAAGATGCACACGTATCACGCTCAGCATGCTTTTATTTTCTTCTTCAAAGTCTTGGTTACACTTCACTTTCCTCGCCACACTGTAGCCCTATCAATAATAAAATCAGTCGGCGGATCCGCCATTCACCTGACCCAATGAACCGCCAGCCTTAATCCATCGATCAATCAATCAAAAACCCTCGATTTCTCAATTAAAACAAAAGTAAACAACAGATCTTGAGAAATTAACAGTGGAATTCAAGTTTGGGTTTGGAGAGTAACTGAAGTAACGGATCGATTTGGGAAATGATCGGAAAGATTCTAGAGAGGGAGAGAGTTTTTGAAATTTTTTTAGAGAGAGAAAGGAGAGAATTCGACAATTAGGGTTTTACAGAGAAAAGGGAAGAGTGAATATTAATTTATATAATAATAATAATAATAATAATAATAATGAGAAATGAAAAGACGACGCGCGTGGGTGTGTGGGGGTGGCGAAGGAGGTATAGATGGTGGCGGTCTGCGATGTCTAAATTAGCTACAAAGTTTTCCCCTCGGAAATTGGAGGTATTATTTATTGACCAGAAAAAATAGTTATATATATAACACTTCTGAGCTAAAAAAGTGTGCGTGGAGTTTTAGTGCCTGCTTTCATTTATAATTATAACATCTGCATATTATAATTTATATGATTATTTAATTTTAATATTTAGTTTATAGTCACGTTATGTAGTATGGCATCCACCATGGAACAATATTGTTTTGATTTTATAAAATAAAATGAGATTGTTTTAAATTAAAATTAAAAAAACTCAAATAGAATCATATCAATTCTTAAATCAATTTAAAATAAAATTTAATTTGAGTCAGGTTTTAGCAGGTTATTAAATTAACTCATCAAATTAAACTAAATTTAATAATTATACTAATAATATGAGGTTTTTTTAATGTCAAATAAAATGAAAATTAAATAAACTAAATTTAAAATAAAATGAGTCAGGTTTTTTTTTTAATTCCTTTTCCTTTTTTGTTTCCTTTCAAATTTGGTTATATCATTGTGCTTAATAAATTTAATGCTGAAAAGAAAAAAAAAATAAATCTCAATCCGTTGATTGTTATAAAAAAATAACCTTCAACTAATTAAAGAAAAAATGATTTATTTGAATGTATCTAAAATTAAAACTATATATTATTAAACATACTTGTATAATAATTAAAAATATAAGCATGCCTTTTAATTTGTTTATTGGATGAAAAGAAATTTCCATTAATTCACTCTGAAATTTGAGAAAAAGAGAAGAATCACGTTTAAAATAAGGAAAATAAAATAAAATAATCATGATAAATGATATAAAATAAGAGCAATTTTATGTAACGTTAAAAGAATATTGTTCATGACAAGATAGAACCATTAACTGATATAACATGTTATTACTCCATGTCATCAAATCTAAAGAAATCACTCCATGTCATCAAATCTAAAGAATTCATTAATCATGTCTAACTTTTTTAAATAGATAAATTAATGTAATTATTGCTTTTTAATAAGGATTAACATTGATGTTGATTTTAAATGAATTTTTCAATTAATCTGATTATTTTTTCAATGTAAGTTTCAAACCTAAAATATGATTAGTCTAACTTATGGAGAAGGTAAATTAAAATTGATTTATTTGAAATTAAAACAAGAAGTTAGCAATAATATAAGTAGGAGATGATATGTTTATTCTATGATTAAATTAAACATACTTGTATAATAATTAAAAATATAAGCAATTAAATAGTTGATCCAATAACTATGCCTTTTTGTTTATTGGATGAAAAGAAATTTCCATTAATTCACTCTGAAATTTGAGAAAAAGAGAAGAATCACTTTTAAAAGGAAACACATATTTAGATAAGGAAAATAAAATAAAATAATCATGATAATCATATTTAGATAATCATGTTGTTATTGCTCCATGTCATCAAATCTAAAGAAATCACTCCATGTCATCAAATCTAAAAAAATCATTAATCATGTCTAACTCTTTTATCTAGATTAAATCATTTTTCTAAATAGATAAATTAATGTAATTATTGCTTTTTAATGAGGATTAACATTGATGTTGATTTTAAATGAATTTTTCAATTAATCTGATTATTTTTTCAATGTAAGTTTTAAACCCAAAATATGATTAATCTAACTTATGGAGAAGGTAAATTAAAATTGATTTATTTGAAATTAAAACAAGAAGTTAGCAATAATATGAGTAGGAGATGATATGTTTATTCTATGATTATTTAATTTTAAAGAATAACACATATGTTTACATAATTCAATAATATAAAATAAAATAAATTCGATATGAAAAAAAAAATTAAGGTCATGAAAAAAAAAACCTTATAATAAAACTCAAAATCTCTCTTTTCAGTTTATTATTTCCACGACTCAAAAAGTTTCTTCTAATCTTCTCATGTTAATAATGCATTAACCATCAAATAAATATGATAACGTGTCCGAATAAAGTTATAAATGACTTCAAAAGGCAACCCGCAGCAATTATATTAATTTGACTATTTAAAAAAGTGATTGTTTACATTTAATTTATTAACATAATTGATTTTTTTTTATTTGTTGACATGGGATGATTACAAATTATAGCTTGAGTTTCATAAAATTTCTCGAGTATCAACACTTAGTTGCTTGTGTACCTAGAAAAGCTTCCATGATCGACCTTTGTCGTTCCAAAGCTTTAGTTTTTTATTTTTATTTTTCTCGATAATCATGCCCGGCTGTTTTAATCTTGTATGGGATAGAAAAGTAATAATAAAAATAAAAATAATAACAACAACAATAATAATATTACTACTACTACTATACTACTCTAAAAAATATGAGTTTTTCATGGACGTCACTATTTATCCTCTCACATATTACTATGAATAGGTTAGGTAAAACTTTACTTCTTTTCAATTTGGTACTCAAATGTTGTTTTAGCGATTTCGTTTTAATTGAAAACCAATTGATTTTGATTTCTTATAAAAAGTTGGGAATGAAAGAAGAAAGACTAAAATGAAAAAGGTGCCAAAGATGGGTGGCATGCTATAAGTTTTGCAAAAGATACACTTTAGTTCTTGAACTTTAAAAATCGCACAAATTATAAAATTTTAGTACCTCAATATCTTTTCAATTCAATTTTGGTAAAAAAAATCTTTATTTTTATTTTTTAGTGTCTGGTTGAGAGATAAGAGAGAGAGAGAAAGGTCACCGAATTCCAGTGGCATAGAGAGAAAAGTATCGTTGACACCGATTAAAGCCACCAAAACGGATGATATGCATGTCAAATGGTTTCATTTGATGATGAAAGTTCATATTAGGTGTTTTTTTACCTTTAAAGATTGTGAAAAAACAAACCTGAGTTTAAGTTGATTTTAGTTTTTGAGGCGGTTTTTTGAAGCCATAAATAAATTTATCATGGTTCTTACAGTGTTTTATATGTGTTTTAGGTCAAAACATTAGTTGAAAAACAGGTTTTTTGATAAAAAAAAACTAAGCCCCGATATAAAAAAAAAACTTAAACTAGGGCAGGCCCGCGTGTGGCACTAACATGGGTCAAGCGGGCTAACTTGGCTAGCCAGGCCTAGCAACGCATAGCCTTTGCTTTTTTATATAATTTTTTTCTAATTTTTTTTGAAATTAATGATTCTTTTTTATGGGTTTTTCTCTAAAAAAATTTATTTTATATTTAAATCAGTATCCCTTCTATTTTTCATTTTATTTAGAGAGCTTCTACTACATAATGATTATTTTTTAGTTATACATTTAAATTTGAAGAGTTTTTCTGATTCATCTATAATTGTTTTATCTTTTGTATGGATGAAGTTTATTTTTGAAAATAAAAAAATTATTTTAAGATAATATTTTTAATATGTGCAGCCTTACATGATGTTTTTTTCCTTTTATTTTATTTAATCAATTTAATTTGTGTCTCCATGTCTATTATTGTTTGCTTAAATAAAAAAAAATATTTTAATAAATAAATTCATCAAACACAACCGGGTAAATGTCTCGTCTTTCAAAATTAAATATCTTGTCTCTTAATTTTTCAAGTTTTATTTTTAGGTATCATTAATGATTATTTATTTATTTATTCATGCACATAGTTCTTGATTTATTTTATTACATGTATGTATAAATTTTTTTTATTTGAACTTAGATTTTTTAAACAATAGAAATGCGTTGAAAAAACCTGTATATACAATTTTCTTATAAAAAATAAAAATATTTAACCCGCGATAAAGTGTGAGTCACATAACTAATTATAAACTAAAACATATAGGTATTTCACTATATATACATTGTTCATCCACTCACATTCTTATATTCACTAGACTGTTAATAGTCAATTTTTGTTTTCATTCTAGATCATTGTTTTTTTTATATATTTATACTTGGATCACTCAATATTTCTAATTTTTAATTTAGTCCTCTGAAATTATATTACCGTGATTTTATATGTTGACATCTATTTTGGTTTGGTTTCTTTCACTTATGTGATGTATTTTCAAATATCTCGACATTAAATAAATGAACAATTTTACAAAATAGATTTTTTAGCTTATTATAAAAAAAAAACCCTAAAAGATAATTAAGGGATAAAAATTAAGATAAAGGAAGAAATTACAAAGTCCTTTTCTATAAAAATTTCATTTGATCCCTCAAGTTTTTTTTTTTCATTATTTTTTTTCTCTTAGATTACTGTGTTTTGATCGGTTTCGTTTCTCTCTTGATGTGTTGTTAAATATTTCGACGTTAAATTCATAGTCAATTTGATGAAACAGAGTTGTAGCTCATTGTTAAAAAAAAACAAATTGAGAGATAAGGAACCAAAATTAACACAAAGGAAGAAATAGAGCCATTTTTCCATAAAAAGCACACAAAATTTTCATTTGGTCCCCCAAATTTCAATTTCTTTATTAATTGATCGTGTTAGTTTAGATTATTATGGTTTGATCTTAAATTTTATTTTTTTCACGTTTCGTTTCAATTCTTGAAGATTGAAAGAGAGGAGGGAAAAAAATATCTAAAAAGTGTAAAAGAGAAAAAGTTCCAAGATGGTCGATAGCTCCTATTTTGGTGTTTATTGATTCATTTTTAAAAGAAAAATTCAATGAATATAGTTATGAATTTTAATTATGCTAAAAACATAGATTAGGGCATGAAATTATTCTTAATTTGGTGTTTTCATGCAATTACTATATGTTTTGTGGTTGAAAATAGGATTTTATAGGTTCATATGATGTTTTCAGGAGGAAAAAAAGCCTGAAACATGGGTGTTAGAAGTTAAAAAAAACTTAAATCCCAATTTTTCAATTATCAAAACCATTTTCAGTGACTGAAAATGATTGCAAACAAATTCTTTTGGTTCATTGATTTTGCTGCAAATAATAAGAGCAGTGCAGTTGTTACTGGTAATGTCAACCTTCACCATATTAAGTAACGTGTATTAATTTTGCATGGAAATATAATACAAAGAGGGAAAAGTAGCCTTTCTTTCAAGCATAGCAAGCTAATGTTCTAACAACCTCCCATGACGTGTTAAGAAGAAGGAAAAGAACTGGAAGAACTGGCTTGAAATGAGATCATTTCAGCTCTCACCATTGCGTGTTAAGAATAATAACTTGATATATAGTTGATACCATCCACGTTAATAAAATGTGTAATGCTTATCTTAGCAAATACATAGTGTAATTATATCACTCTTTCAGATTTGCAAGTGATCTAAGTTACAGGCTCTGAACTGTTTCTTAGCAATACATGTAAGAATCTACAACTTCAGTGTCCAATGTGTCCTGAAAGCATTCAAAATTGTTCATTTGAGCGTCTCCTGACCTGGAAAATTAGGGAAATGGATAAGGTCCAAGCAAGACTAGTAAACACAAGAAAGTAGTAGTGAACTGACAAATGCATGATTCAATGTCAACGGAGATTTATAATTGCTGTTTATCAGTACGCATATGCTAACCCTAGTCCTATAAATCTTCGTCACCAGCAAACTTCGTTAAAGTAAACAAAATGGCTTACAATGTGGGAAAACCAACTTGATGGGAAGAGGTAATAGTAAGCAAATATCCACTCAACTATGTCAGCTGTGCACTTTAAAACACCTCAAATTAATGAGGAAACAGTTGAAGCAATGCATCATGGCTTCGTCTCTGCAAGAAAATTAGTGTGCTCGTGAAAAAAAAATGAAAGAAAGAAACAAGAAACACCAAGGGAGTTAAATAGAAAATATATAGGCTTATTCCTTGAAAATCTAGTGCATATCTCTTTGTTCTTCATATTCCACAACTTTTTACAGTCATGTTATACAAATCGTGACATGCCACTTTCACCACTGACAACTAGCTAGTAATGAATCATCTGGCACGTACAAATAGAGATGATGCATGTATGTAAAAATCCAAGTAAACCTTTACGTAATATATAACATGACTAGCTATTCAAAACCGGGAGGAAGACGTGTTCAGCAAAATAGATCACTAGATATCATAAATAAAATAAATACAATGATTATAAATAAACTAAAAATAATAACAGAAAATAACCCGATTAGAATTAGCACGCTAAATTTACGACTTGGTCATGATATCGGGATAAGCTTGTCAAAAGAAAATTGAATAAAACTATAAAGCTCAATTATCAAACAACTCAATGTTGAAGAGTAGAACTTAAAAAAAATTAATTAAAAAAACAATGAAAAAAAAGATCAAAGTCAACCCGTCCCTGCTAATTTCACGACCATGGATAAAAATTGAGATAACCCCATAAAAAGGAGATTGAAAAAAAAAAGAATGAAAACCACCTCCTAATAAATTAAATGTTGAAGGATGAAATTTAAAAAAAAATTAAAAAGGATCTAAAAAGACCAAAGTCAACTTGTGTTAACCTTTAAAACCCTTGACCCTGGTTATGAGTCGAAACTAACCCCACAAAAGACAAACCCTAAAAAATAACAAAGCAAAATTCCAAATCATTAAAAAACTAAGGGATGAAATTTAAAAAAAAATGCAATAAAAAAGTTTCAAAACAAAATAAATAGCAATTAAAAGAATAGAAATTAAATTTGATATAAAAATAATTTGAAATCAAATGTTTAGGGATGAAATTGAAAAAAAAAATCAATTAGAAAAAAGGATTAAAAATAAACAAACAATAAAAAAATAAAAACCAAATTTGATATAAAAATTATATGAAACTAAATGATGAGGGGCTAATTAAAGAAAAAAATCATTAAAAAAAGATTAAAAAAACAAAACAAATGACAATTAAAAGAATAAGGACCAAATTGAAAAACAAAAACAAATTAAATGACACTTTTATATTTTGGCAAAGAAAAGAGAGAGAAAAGAGGGAGAAGAAAAAAATCATTGGAGCTCAACCATCACACTACCGTGAACATGCATAGCATCAATGAAAAGAGGATGACGAAGTGCTTCCAACGCTACCCTATAAGGCGGTATTTGGTGGTGAGGCGACACCGCATATGCTGCCTCAAAGGCATAAGAGTCGTCCACTATTGTGTCTTTTATTTGCTTATGCAAGAGCATCGCTGAGGCACAAGCTCATTGATAATTCTTCAACTTTTATCTTATAAATACACAAAATCCAAGAGACATAAGACATTTGCAATAACAAACAATAAAATACCTTTAGGTTGATACATCCATTTATATTGAGGCACTTATTCGTCTCACTAACTATTTCAAGTGATTTGATTGTAATTCTATCACTTAACTCAAAAATTTAAATTGTTATGTGAAACACTAAGAATAGTTCTATATTAGTTTTTAACATACCTCTTAAATGAAAGCTCTTTGAACTTAAAATTGTCACAAGCCCACCATTACCTTCTATTTAATTTTTATAATTTTACTTAGTCATTAAATCTCTTATATCATGTCAAACAACATCTTAACCGAAAAATTTAAGTTATTAAATAGGGTCATAAGAATGATTTTATATTATTTTCTAACGTTTGTTGTTGCACTCAACATCGTAGCGACCATAGAAAGAACATACATCTGACTTCCTGTTCTTTGAGGAAAAATGTTTTATTTATAGAGTCGTCACTTAGTGTTATGGTACTAGAAACCTTAACTGATCAAAAAAAATTACATGGTATGAGACTGATTACGCTAAAGAAAAGATACTATTACCCATAAAACATCCTACTTAAGGTAGGTTGTATTGTTGTTTTTCCCTGAAATTGCTAAGGGTCTGTTGTGTTATACTATCAATAGTCTTCCTATAATATTTCTAATTCTAGCGTCAGTGAATGTTGAATTAAAAGTACTTTCGACTCAGGCACTGGTAAGTACTGCATGCATGAGATATAATATTCCTGAATTTGATATTAGTAAATATTTGGGCTAAAAATATTTTCAATTCTGGAATTAGTGAATATTGCATCGAAAATATATTCATAACTCCAGAATCAGTGAAAATTACAAAAAAATATTCTCAATTCTTGCATTGGTGAATATCAAAAAATTGATATTCCCAGCTCTAGCATCAATTAATATTGAAGGTTAGTATTCCTGACTCTAGCGTTATTCAATATTAAATGTAGCAACTCGATATAAGTCAATTTACCTTAAATAATTTTTTAATTGAATTTTAAAAATGAGCTTTGGCTCACAAGAATGGTAAAAAAGGCCCTTGGCCCTTTTATTAAAGATATTTGAAAATTATCATTATTGTTTATTAAAAAAAAAATTGGTTTTTTTAGGTATGTAGACCTAATAGGTCATTTAATTTAAGTCAATTTTTAATGGATTTAATAAACTTGTTATGAAGTCTAAAAATACATGCAACAAATATTTCAAAAATATACCAAATTTCTTTTTCTTTTTTTTTAATGCTAAACATGGTGTAAAAAAAATACTAAATTATGCAAAGAGATATTTTTTTCCTTTTTTTTTAATGGTTGGTCATGATGCAAATTAAAACATTTGCTTTGTTTTTTTTTGCTTTTTTATCCATTTATCTTTTATTTCCGGCCATGATGCAAATTTGTAGGAAAACAAATTAAAACATTTTTTCTCTTTTGTTTTTTTTTTTAACCGATTTATGTAACACTTGTGAAAAAAAAATGCATCACACACACATCCCTTCATGATTCAACTTACACAATCATCCCATAATCAACCATATTTTCACAATAACATCAAGATAAATTAAGGAATCATTCCAAGCTCCAAAATCCACCTTTAATGGAGTGGCTGAGTCAGGTGAATCCGTCATAATCGAGTCAATGGACTACTGAAACAATGGTGGCGCCTCACAGCGGCACGTGGAGGTGACGTTCTTGCGACCTGGAGTACGCGTGATGGTCAGGATCGTGTAGCTTTCCTTCTCCTCATCACTCTTACACCAACAGTGTCAAAAACGGCGACCAAAAAAGGGAGAAACGAACGCCAGATGTTTTGGGTTCTCTCTCTCTCTTATTCTCTCTCGATTTTGTCTATCTCTCTTCTGTTAGATCGTTGCTACTATGAATGAGGGAGAAGATGAAGTGGTTGTCCATTGTGACTGCTTTGGCCGGTGTGGAGGAGCTTGGTGATGATGGCTATGACAGTGGCTGACGAGTCTGTGGTGTTTGGTTTTGACTAAGAGAGAGGCTGGCGGTTAAAGATGGTGGTTGGTAGAGGAGGGACGACGCAGCTGCTGTAAGTGCAAGGTCATCGATCGGTGGTAAGCGGCGGGGTGCTGCTCGTAGTGGCTGGTAATAGAGAATGGCCAAAAGAAAAATGGAGAGCTTTTTTTTTCTTTTTAATACGCAGAGGCATTTTATTTAAAGAATGAATATGGTAAAAAATAATATAAATTTTATTTAATAATTTTATTTAATAATTTAAATTATTAAATTAAAATAATTATTTTATAAGCTATCTCAATTACGTTTGTCTCTTTTTGTCTTCTCTTCATTCTTTTCCTTCATGATTCATGCTTTTGTCACCCACCATTATTTCATTGTGCCTTCAATTACTTGTGACCCTTAAAAAACACTTAACAACATGTTTCTTTTTTTTTTTCCTTTGAAAAGGGTTTTGACAAAAGACAAGGGGAAAAAAATGACATAAATGAATGATAACACATCTTTATAGACTTTTTTTTATTTTTTTTTATCTATTTTGAAAAATAATTTTGACTATTTTTTCATTCACATGCTCATTTGATGATTTCTCAACTATTTTTTTCTTGTTAGTATTTTTTGTCTTTTTGAAAAAAGCCAAAGCTTAAAAAAGTGTTTACAATGCATCTAGCTTGTTTAAAGAAACAGTCACGCTTATGGATTTGCCCACACATTTGGCCTTTTTAATATTTTTTTCTTTGCAAAAAGAGCAAATAGCATGTTGTTTATTTTTTTATTAATGTAGACGACATGTTATCTGCTTGTCTAATTTCCAACCAAATAAGAGGTGGTTGAAAAATCAAGTTGGGTTTTTTGGATACAAAATTTTTTTAATCTATTTTATCTAAAGATACTAATAAACATTCTTATAATGTCAATAAATCAATCTCTTAACTCAAAACATCATTAAATTTGTCCAAAAACACAAAATCAAACCAAAATAAAAATATCAACCTTGATCTACTTTTTTCATACAATATGAAGCGTAAAAAAACACCTTAAAAAAACTTTTCTTGTCTAATAGAACCTTTTGACATTAAGAATAATTTTTTTTGTTGCTAAAATATGATCAATTGAGGACTATCTCTTTTTTTTGTTATATTTTAGAAAAAAAATTTCTCCTCCCTCGAACCAAGAAACTGACAAATAAATAAAATGAACTTTTAGGATAAAATTTAAAATTTCTCAATCTATAGGGACATTAAAAGGAAGAAAAAAGAAATAGGTTATCATAATTCACCAAATCTTTTAGTATGGTTTGTAATGTACATAATAATATAATTTGAGAGAGAGAGAGAGAGAGGTTATCATAATTCATACATCCATGAAATAGATTTCAAAGCTATCTGCCAATGTGGAAACTTTAAAGCAGCTATTGTGCAAGATGGTTTGAACTCCAACTTTATATCCTTACCAAACATACATAAAATAGCCATGCATGGCAAGCTAGATTAAGCCTCAAACAGCCAAGCTTCATTACACAAGCAGTCACTTTAGTTTGTCTTTGGTTCTCATTCAAAGCCACAAGGATAAGATCTAGCATATGCCAGAAATCATAATGTAGAGATTTGATTTCCACGTAGCACCAATGATAAGAAATGATATTCAGAAACTAACCTGCACACAACAATAAGAAATGATATTCGAAAACTAACTTGTTGGCTATATGCAGAGACTACATTCAGCATTGCCTTTGTCGTCTTAGTTATAAAACATAAATTGAATATATAATCGACAAGCCAAATAAATTGAAACTACCGAAGCTTTGTTAACAACTCATGCAAAAGAAGAAAATGAAGGAAGGAGAGGGAGAGAGAGACTTCACTAAGATCCAATATAATTAACTGATCAATTAATTAGCCCATAATGCTAACAACTACAAGATTAATTCGAAAGAAAAACTACATCCCATGGTCATAAAAATCCTAAACAAGAAGAAGAAGAAGAGGAAGAGGAAGAGGAAGAAACTAAAAAAGGAAAGCTTAAACTAAAGAAGGAGAAGGAGGGAGGGAGAACATAGAAAATCCTTATGCCTGGTCTCGTCCTGCATGCCACACGGATAATTGTCATTGCAAGCTTAAACTCTCTCCATGCCTTGCATCTTTCTGCAATTGTTCAATTTATAGAACTTAAGCTTAATTGTTCTATGACACTATGACATGATGTTTCATAGCTAGGGCTGACCTCATATAGTACAAAAAACAATAGTACTGACCAAACCAAAACCCTTTTTAGTGACTGGAATATAAACCAAACGACCATGTACTATATAATTAACTGTGTCTTTTTCATTGTACTGATAACTTTTTAGGAGTTTTTTTTTTTTAAAAAAAAATAGCATTTAAAATAATATACATTCAAAACAAATAGGTGAAATAGCATAATTTATATATATAATACAAGATTTAGAGTTGTCGCTATTTTGAAACGCAATATTTCAAAAAATAAAAAAATTCAAATGAATCGATAAAAATTACAATGTAAAGAAATGAGAGAGAAAAAAAATAAAGAGACTCTAGGGGTAATTGAAACTCCATTTACAATATTATCAAAAAATTCTTAATAAGATGAATCCAACAATAACAAGAAAAGTCACTAACAATGATCAGAGTGGGTCGCACTCTTTTTTCAAAAACAAACAAGCAATTATAATGAGGAGAGATGAGGGGGGGGAAAAAGGAAATAAAGAAAAAATCTTGAAGGCACACTAAAATTTTGATTATAATACTACCAGTACTATAAAAAAAATTTTGACAAGACAAATTCAACAACTTCAAAAAATATCATCAAAGTTGACTGGAGTGGGCTACACTTGCCATCAAAAGCAAGTGAGCACCCACCATCTTTGGACTATAAGTGTAGCCCACTTTGTTCACCATTAATATTTTTTCTTGATATTGAATTTGTTTCGTCGAGATCTTTTCAATAATATTAGCTAGTGGTGTAATAATCAGAACTTCGATGTAATTTCAAAAAAAAAATTTATTCTTTGCTTTTTCTTTATCATAATTTGTTTAATATAACTGTACTATTTTGTTAATTTTTTTTAATTAAAAAAACCGTACTAATAAGCGGAAAAAACCCTTGTTAAGAAGGCATAGGTTCACATGTGATGCTATATGGATGGAAACACAGGATTTGGATACTGCTAGGGCTAGCAGATTTGGCGCAACAGTAATAATGATTACAGCTCTGTATTTTCTCACACAGAGGTTCTGTGGATTCGTAGCCACAGTGCATTGCAGGAATAGTCACCCTCAAGCGCAAGCTTGGATCGAGTATGATTTTGTTAGATACTGAGCTCCTTTATCTCACACAGTTGCGACTACAAAACTACAGTGATTTTATCAGATACAAAGGTCCCAGTTGCGCTATTATATTAAGAGACTGTTTTAGTGCGCAGTAGCTTTTGTTTCGTTGTTAAATAGTTCTTTCTGCTTTTTGTATTAGATGTAAAATGTAATTATATTTTAAATCTTGATTTTATAAAAATTAAAATTTGATTGTAGTACGGATCAAGATTCACTAGCACTTGTATGTGGTATATGTTCAGTTTGCCGTTGCTCTTGCTCTTCTTCTTTGGTCTCTTGGGGATCCTCCTCCACCACCGGAGCTGCCACCGGAATATCTGCGTGTCGGATCAGAGTCTGGGCAACATGGCCATCGAGACAAGAGGAGCTATTTTCTTTCTACCCAACCCTCAAAACCATGTTGCCCATGACCCAAGATCCGACGACCTGAACAGAGGCTGCCAATCATTGACTCCCAATATTGTGATCACTGCAAGAACTTTCAAATTTGAAAATTAGTAATGGTCACAGGCTATTAAATGAAGAACAGAACAGTCACAGGCTATTAGTTACTCTCACCTCAATTTCAGTGCCATCAGATCATATGGGGTACTCGTACTACATAAGAGGACAGGGCTGTAATGCATCCATGTGAGGGTCTGGTCAACAGAGCACTAAAATTGGAGAAATTTTGAATTCAGGGTTAAATTTTTGTTCGGGTTAAAAACCTCTTGGAAAAAAAAAAAAAAAACAGTTAAATTATAGTTTGGTGACAACTTAGGTTGATTTTTCAAAATTGGAGAAAAGTTGAATATATTTGGCTGGAAATATTTTGGAAATCGAAACACTGTAGTTGTGACAAATGCACTTTAAGGAATTAAATTACATGAAATTAAATTAAATATTTGATTTTTTTTTCTTTTTAACATTTTTTAAAGAACAACACTAATAAATTATATAAAACAACACTAATAACCTATATAAACCAAAAATAAGAACTAGGCCTTTATAATCAAATTAGCTCTACTGTGGTTAACATGACCAAGCTCATCTTAAAAGTTAGATAGTAGATTAAGTAAATTAACTGAAGTTGAATTATATCAATTTAATTTAAAATTTTAAAAAATAAAACAAGATTTTTTCAAGATTTATTATATATAACTGAGCCAATTTTCATTTAAAACTCATAATTCTTTTATTATATTAAAAACCTTATTACAATTAAAAATAAAAAAACCTCAAAGCAACAAACTTTACTACTTTTTCTCGGGTTCATAGGCTATGCTTGAAAGGGTAAAAAAAACGATCTGTAGAGCATGTAATTACGCAAGCTCCATCAACAGCTACCTATAGAGTCAAAAAAGTACTTGTGTAGTCGAGGTGCGTGCAAGCTAATCCGGACACCCACATTAAACTAAAAATAAAAATACCCGTGTTGATACAGAGACTGATCTTAAAACAGCTTGTCTTTTATACAAAGGTCTCCAACTGGATTTCTCCCTGCAAAGTCTGTCTCTGTATGGCAAAAACTTCATGGCCTGCGGTGCCTGTTTTACGTTTCATGAGCAGGTATTGCCCTTTTTGTGGTTTTTCCTTGTTCTACTGGTTATTTGACAGTGTAGTTTGTTGGGTTATAGAAATGGATTTGTGCATTACAAGTTTGAATCTCTGGTCTGTTTCTTAAGTACCCATATGGTGATTTCATATGGGGCTTTATTGATGACAGACTCTGTGAGAAATGGATTTTGAGTAAATCAAATCACTTCCATGGATTTACAAACACCTGCTGCATGAACTTCCTTGTGTTAAATTACTGGCTTATTTGAACGATATTGATGATTATAGGAATGGTATTTTTTACAATTCAATCCGTCAATGTGCAAATTTGCCTTGTTTTCTGTGAATGGACACTGCGCTCTTGCAAGATTCACAAGAACAAACTATCCATCAAAATTATGAGAGTGATACCGTGGAAAGCTTTTTAGAGTGCTTATGATAACGAAAGGTAGAACGGTGCCTCTCCCATCGGTAGGGGGAATTCCCCCTTTCTTCTCTCTCTTTAAAAATTACATAACAACACTTTAATTTGTTGATTTTTTAAATTTAATTTCTATTCATTTTATTATAATTTTTTTATATATTGACAAATTTATAAAATTACAATGTCTTTTCAATTTTACCCTCTTTAATCTTTTTATCTTTCAAACGTGACCTATATTTTTTTAATTGTTATTTGTTTCGTTTGAAATTATTTTTTAAATTGATTTTTTTTACAATTTCACCTCCTTTTGTTTTTTCCAATCAAATTTGATTTATATTCTTTTTATTTATTTTTTTTCTTGGCAAGTTTTTTAATTTGGTTCGTAATAAACTTCTTAATTAATTGAACCAAAATCTAGAGTTACATAGGATGGAAATTTTAAAGATTTGGTCAGGTTTAGAACATTCATCAGGGTTTGCTTGATTTTTTATTTTCTTTTTTCTAAGTTATTTTCTTCTTGTTTCATCCAATCAAATGTGACCTATAACATCTAGTCTTTATTTAATTGAAGAATAAGTTTTATTTTTTTAACTCGCTTTTTATGACTTAGTTATCTCAAGTCTTTTTATTTATTGTTTTTTGTTGGGTTTTTTTGTTAATTATTTAAATTAATTTTTTTAATTTCATCCTTTAATATTTGAAATGATTTTTTAAAACAATTTATAAGAATTGAAATATTTTTTTTATTTCATCCCTTTTTATTTTTGTTATTTTTATTTTAGTTCACATTCTTGTAATTGCTCTTTGTTTTATTTAAGATAATTGTTTTTTATTTATTTGTTTTCTCTATGATTTTTCACTAATTTTAAAAATGACTTCGTTTTCTCGGGTCTTTTTATTTGTTCTTCTAGGGATTCCTCGGTTGGGTCTATGCCTCGAGTCATATTTTTAAAACACGTTTGCATCATAAAATTACAAATCTTATTCAATTCCACCTCCTTTCATTTTTATCTTTCAAATTTTATCTTTATTTTTTTATTGTTGTTTGTTTTGTTTGAGAATATTGTTTAGAATTTCATTTATTTTTCTATCAAATTTAATCCTAATTCTTTTTACTAATATCTTTTTTTCTTTGGAAAGTTTTTAAAATTGATTTTTTTTTCATGATTTCATCTTTCAAAATTAAATTAATTTGGAATTAAGCTTCTTGATTCAACTTGAATTTAGGATTTCACAGGTTGCAAGTTTTAGAGATTAAATCAAATTTAGGAGTTTACCCGAGTTTGCTTATTTTTTCTCCTTTTTTAAGTTGATGTTTTTTTTACCAATTTTTCTAGAGTTTTGCTTTGTATATTTTACAGTTTGCCTTCTATGGAATTAGTTTCGGGCTCATGAATAGAGTCACTAGTTTCAAAGGTTAATGAGAGTTGACTTTTGTTTTTTTTTGTCCTTTTTTTAAATTGATTTATTATAATTTTATCATTTAATATTTGATATATTGAAAATTAGTCTTTGTGCTTTTTCTTCCTTTCCTGTCTATTGTGTAATCTCGATCTTGTGCCTATAATCATCAAGATAACATGTTCACTCAAGTTGATTCAGATTTTTTTTAATTTTTTAAATTTTTATCCTTCAACATTGAATTGTTAGATTATTGAAATTCATGATTTTATTTAGTTTGTTTTCAAACGTAGTCATCCTGGTATCACCACTAGGTCAAAGAGTTTACATCTTGACTCGAGTGAACTCAAATCGATTTTTTTTATTCTTCTTTAATTATATTTTTTTCTTAGTTTTTTCCTTCAACATTTTATTTGCTACAAATTGAGTTTCAACTTTTTCTTTTTATTTTGTTTTTATGAAGTTATCACGTTCTCATTTGATTTATTAGCAATTGTCTTTCAAAAAAATTTTCTTGCTTTCCTTTCTATAAGATTATTTTAATCTTATATTTATAGTCACGAAGTTTGCGAATTAACCAGGTTTAACTGGGGCTTTTTTGTTGCTTTTTTTAAGTATTTTTTTTAATATCACCCTTTAACATTGGGTTATTTAGTAATCTGGATGGGCTCGGGTCGGTTTCTTTTTAGCTTTTTTTGTTGTCAATTTTTTTATGAGTTTATATATTGTCATTGTATTTTTTATTTATATTATTTAAATTACCAATTGAACCATTAACTTAAGTCTCAGATGTTTTTTTCCTTAGTCTTTTTTACATAAAAAAAAAAATAGCCGCCACAGAACGATGAGCTACAAATCTAGTTAAAACTAACACTACAAACTACAAAAAAAAAAAAAACAAACATTGCATTGTTCATCATCTTATATTATCTTGTTTCCTTAACTATTTATAGTCTATCAAGGTCCTTGAATCTTTCTTTTATTTGGTAATTGAACTTTTTTTTTGTAATTTCATCCTTACAAATTATATTGACGTTATTATATGTATTATAATTTGTTTTGCTTTGCATGCTCTCATGTATACGAAGTGTCCGAGAATATCCCAATATTAAAGTAAAGATCGAAATTATGAAATATAATTCTAGGTTATAATTAAAAAAAAATTGATTGAGCAAGGACCAAAATTAAAATGAAAAGAGACCATTTTCGTTTCAATTGTTAATAAAGGCATGAAAAGCTTTAATTTAATCCTTGAAAGTTTCAACTTATTTATTATTTGGTCCTGAATGTTTAAGAATTTTATATATGTATCCTAAACTTTATTTTATCATGTCTTAGGGAAATGTTGAGGAGTAGAAAGAAGGCCTTGAAAAATAGAGGAGATGAGAAAAAGGATCAATTGGCTATATTCTGATTATAAAAAAAATAAATTGATATCAATGAATTCATCTTAGAGAGAGAAGTTCAATAAAGATGGTTATATCAATTTCAACATGTTAGAAAAGGTATATTGGGGGTAAAGTTTTTTTATTCGATCTGGTTTTAGGTTCTTACATTGATTAGAGATTGTTTTGGTGTTAAAAATATATTTATTTGGATTTCTAGGATATTTTTAGGTGTTTTAGGAGAAAATAAGTTAAAATTTGAGTTTTTAAAAACTAAAAACTTAGACCTTAATTTTTCATTCATTGAAGATAACTGGAAAATTTATTCGTGAACATGTCGTTTACTCAAACAAATGACTTTTTATTCATTTTGTTAAAAACAAATCTTGAACTAAGCGCTTGACCTTTTTTAAAAAAAAGATTGTATTTTTAATTTATTTTTCATTAATAATTTCTCTTTTATTTTTTAAATTGTTTGGTTAAATTTTTTATAAATTATTATTATTATTTATTGTTTCTATAATTTCATAATAGCTCAAAGTAATTATTATAATTTTTTCTATCAAATTTTAGATTGATTAGTTGTATTTACATGATGCATTCATGACATTAAAAATTTATGTATTTAGTAATTAGATTGAACCACCAGGAAAACAAAAGAAAACGTTTATCTTTTATTTCTTATTAGAAATACAATTTTACGTTTTATTTTTTAATTAGCATTAACAAACGCGGAAAATTAGTAAATCCACATCCTCATATAAACTTACCCGACCCGACTATTTACAATTGCTATCACCAGGGATGTTTTCCCTCTCGTTGAAGTGTAAGACAGCAACTGTTGCTCTAAGAGAAGGTTACAAATTAACGTGGAAAATTAGTAAATCCACATCCTCTCTCTCGTCTAAGAGATAAGTTCTATCGTGTGATGAGCACAGGGCTTCTTTACAGCAATTAAGGTGTGAACATGATTCCTCTGGAATCTTTTTTTTATTGTTATTAATATGGATATCCGAACCAGGTTGCACGCACCTCAATTAATCTCATAAATTCTAAAGTTAACGATTATATAAACTTTTAATAACCTCAAGATTTATGAAACTTAAACTAATAATCTCTATAGAGTAAGCAAGTGATGTGGAGTATGAAACCGGACAAGAAGAGTCTGAGGAGGACGAGGTTGAATCAGGTGATGACTGCTCTGAAGAAACCTCTGAAATTAATGTAAGTATTTCATTTAGTTAAGTTTGTGTTTTGTCTTCAAGATGACAAGGTGGAAAAAGCTTGTGATACTATTTCTGTTTTTTTTTTCCTTTGCAAATACTGAGTCAAGGCTACAATTTGTTGAGTTTGAACTGAAATTACTGAAAACAAGGAAATCGTTTTATATGCAAAATCGCTTTCCTACTGCAAAAACAATGACGGCCTAAGCAATTCAATTTTTAACATTCAAATATCTAATGTCTTACCTGATCAGATCAAGTAGGATTAACCCTACAGCAACTTTTGCATAAAAGACAATTAAAGGCTACTGGAGGATTAAAAAATAATCCTTGAATTGTGAAAAGAACGTTATATACGCATGAGATCTGAAACCAGAAAATGGTATGATACTAATCCCAAGCACTGGCCACGGCTGGATTGTACCCCCCACCATAACCAGCAGGAACCCCATATCCACTGTTACTGTTCCCTCCATAATATTCTGTACCCTTGTTAATAGAACCCTCTCTTCTGAAATCACGACCACCAAAACGGGCTCCCGCAGAGCGCCGATTCTTGCCACCACTATGCAAAACCCGTGAAGCATAACGAGTGAGCCACGCAGGTACTACTTGATTTGCTTCTTGCATTAGATCAGCTAAAGGTCTTGCTAATGACATATTATTTTCGTTAAAGAAGGCAGTAGCCAGCCCTGTATTTCCAGCCCGTCCTGTTCGTCCTATCCTGTGAACATAATCATCAATGTCATTTGGAAGATCAAAATTCACAACATGAGCCACATGGGGTATATCAAGACCCCGTGCTGCCACATCTGTCGCTACTAGAATTGGCGTCTTCCCACTCTTGAATGATCTAAGTGCCATTTCTCTTTCCTGTACACCAACATAAAGGAAGTCATATTGAAGACATAACTGGTAATAGCATAGTGCAAGCAAACAACAACAAAAAAAAGACAATTAAACACTTTGGAGCAAGCCTCTACTACCTTCAGAATTTTTGTTTTCTATCCAGAATGAAGAAAGCCATCTGATCTTTATCCTAAACTGTAATATCACTTTCTCAGTTTACCAAAGAAAGGAATCTAAACTAACTACCTTATGCCATTGAATCATTGTTATAAAAATAAAAAATAAAAACAATATTAAGCTCATCAATGCTGTACAATATTGCATAAATAGCAATCCCATAGAAACAAAGTAAAGAATACATGCCCAAATCTGACAACTTACCTGTTGTGTTCTATCACCATGAATTGATGTAGCAGGAAATCCATTGACATGTAACAAATGTTCCAGTGAGTCGGCTCCCTTCTTTGTCTCCACAAAAACTAATGTCAGAGAATGCTGCGAATTTAACAAAAATCTGTTGTCATTGCAGTGCTAAGTATTAACGTACACTTTTAGAAAAGGTTTTTCTTTTGGTGGCTGCCAATCATTCCTCTCTTCTCTCTCATTCACATATTTTCCCTCTCCTGATAAGACCTGTCTCACCTTTTCCTCAATTTACTCCTTTTAAAAAGTTTTAATCTTTTTTTATGAGCCTGTTTGCATCCTTCACTTCCTCACCTCTCTCTTAACACACTCGTTTCCTCTTCTGGTAAGGCAGGTCATCATCCTTTTTCCTCAATTTTATCCTTTTAGAATATGAATTGTTGCGCTTTACCCTTCTTGTCATTGGATAAATCAAATAGTGTAAGTTTTTAATGAGGTTGGAAGAGACAAACTCCTTTCCCTTGATCAATATGAATAAATCAAATCACCAGTAATTTTGCTAGAGAACAGATTAGGTCATATAAAATTGCAAGTCGGTAAGTTGTTCACTGTACCTTGCTATTAACTTCAGTTTCTCTTTGAGCATGAAGAAGGTCCATGAGATGACTTCTCTTATCAATCTCTTGAACATATTCAACTCTTTGAACAATTAAATCAGTACTTGATCCAACCCTTCCAACAGCCAAAAATATGTAATTTGAAAGAAAATCAGATGCAAGTCTCTGCATGTCAACCAAATTGCAAATATCAGTCAGATGCAATTGAAATTGCAGTTTTCAATGGAAATCAACAAGCAACCATCACCATGTGAATGGTTATCACCCAAAAAGACTGCAATAACTACGAGATAGCAAATAGTGTTTGCCTATCTGAGTAGGCAATTATCCAGACAGAACCAAAGGTGCATCAAGGAACAGAACAATAAACTTTAGCGGTCAAGATACTTTATACCATAATTTAGCAACAAAATAGATAAATACATATGCACACTCACTGAAAAAAATTACTTCCAACACTATGATAACCAACATAGAATATCCAGACATATTAGTATATCAATCACCGAGCTTCACAAGGATAAGAGAGGAAACTAACACGAACACCAAAAGCAACTAAAGCAAACCTGTATTTCTTTAGGAAAGGTGGCACTGAACAGCATTGTCTGCCTCATGCCACATGGGGGCATGTCCATTTGTTCCACTATCTTTCTAATCTGAGGCTCAAACCCCATATCCAGCATCCTGTCTGCCTCATCAAGAGCCAAATATCTAATCATCTGCAATGATACTCTGGCCCTCTCAAGCAAATCCACTAACCGTCCAGGAGTGGCCACAAGAATATCAACCCCTCTCTCAAGTTCTCGGAGCTGACCAAGCAAAACAGAGCTAGTGAACAATTAAACTAGAAGACAAGTACTCCTTTGAAACACTACAAAGGCAAAATAATACTAAAGGGTGGTCACAAAAGGCAAAAATAAAATGAAGAAAATCATACATCCTGTATTCTAAGCAATGCAATTGACGTTGATGCTGTAAAAGCTTGTATAACCATTTCCCTTGCAATTCCCCAAATCAAGTAAGTAGCTTCGTAGTAAAATTTTATGAAAGTTTTATGATGGCCCTACCTACCTACCAGCTCCCTTGTACCATAATGTTCATGCTAAGGTTGAATTTGGTATGGAGATAAAATGTTACAAGAATAAATGTTAAGGGTATTTGGCTGTGTTATTGGCAAGATAGAGGTACGATGGTATTGCTGGTGGTGCTATAGCAGTTGAGGTGGTCATAGTGTGGGGTGGTAGTAGGTGGCAGCGGCATGGTTATAGCAGTTTGAATCAACTTTAACCTTGACCTCTTTATTGTGGCCATATCATCTATTTTAACAACCTCCAGAAATCACTAACACTGAGGCACTTGCAAATCATAGTTTCCCCACAAAGATAAAAATGATCCAAAAGTCGAATGAGCATATTGGACCCCTATGACACTAACTTCCTCACATCAACCAATTACAAAGAGACATCTAATTCTAGGAAAAGTATACATCAATAAATGAATGAATGAATATCTGCAATGCAACAGCAAAATGGAGCATGCAGGATACTAAAAAAAATGATAGGTATGAAGAGAGTATCATCAAAACAAGTGAGATAATAGTCAAAATATTTCAATGAGAAGCACCCCCAGTAAGCTAGCATGTACAGTAACAAAGCTGTAAGTGTGCTTAGAAATATGATGCAAACAAGGCCATAAGGACTAATGTTTCAATTGTATGAGACATTTATTATCACCCATAAAATTTGTGACAAAAAAACGAAGCACATAATGACAGACCTATATGAAGATTCCAAACATTAGTGCAAGCCGCATGCATGTTCACATTTTTTGAAATAAATCATTTAAAGAAATTGTCAAATCAATGCAAGTCATGTGGGAATCATTAGAAGAATGAGCAATTTATCTTAGTCATTTTGAGCATGGTTTAGACTGGAAATTTGGGGGATGTGTCAGTTCTAGTACATCCAGAAATGAATCCAAGCTACTGGTCCGAAAAAACAACTGTGCTGCTAAGGAGAATGTTTCTTCATTTTTCTAATATTAGTGCCACAGCATGTTCCCAAATTTACTAGTAATCCAAACAATTTCCAGTAAAGGAGATAACATTCAAAATGCTAACGCAGAAACAAGCCATAGCTATCACCTAAAAGTGAGGGAAACCCATCCAAGCGTTTCCTTATTATGCCCCATGTTGCCACATAGGAGGGACAAGTGGCACAAGTGGACTCTGGTCACATCTATCTCCCTCTATCATAGGATAGATGCAGGAGATAAAAGAAAAGCATCGATGATAGAATAGTTTTAAACGAACAAAAACATTTTAAAGCTAATGGATGCAAGAAGAAGAAAACCATACAAAAGATATTCTGTAGTGATAGAAAAAATGAATTCCACGTGATTTAAACCTGTTGGTTGATTGGTGCGCCTCCATAAACAACCACCACCTTGACACCAGTTTGATAGGAAAACTTTTTGGCTTCATCTTGTATCTACAGTCATATTGCAAGTAAAAGGATAATAAGAAAAACAAGTCATATAAAGACATTGCATGTTCCAGAATGCACATAACTAGCCTGAAACAGAATAACACCTGACTCGAAAGCTCCCTAGTAGGAGAAAGAATAAGAGCCAGAGGGTACATTGTCCTCCCTCCATGCGGTCTCTGTACATACTGCTCCCGCATAATTCCAGCAATAATTGGAAAGCAAAAGGCAGCTGTCTTCCCTGAACCCGTCTGAGCACAAGCCATCAAGTCCCTCCCAGCAAGCAATATTGGGATAGCATTACGCTGAACTGGAGTCGGTTTCACATACTTACACCTCCGAATATTCTGATTCACTGCCTCACCCAAGTCTATATCCGCAAATGTATTCACAGGCGGTGGCACATTGTGCCCACTCGTCTCCACCGGAATATCCTCATACGCGTCAAAGTTAATTCCCGTATTCTCTTGTTCACCAAAAGCCAGCTCTACATCACCATCATCACCAAACGGATTCACCTCACGCTCCCTCCCGCGGTCCCGCCCACCACTTCTATTATTCCAACCACCACCTCCTCTACCACCAGAACCATAACCGGAACGCCCATGATCCGGTCTCGAACCACCACCACCACCCCATCGAGAGCCACCCGCAGGTCCACTATAACCTACACGATCATTTCCTAGTGAGGGAGCAGCAGGTGGTGGAGCCAGAGAATCAGAAGATGGCGGCTGGTTACGAAGGTGTGGAGGAATGTAAGTAGCACGGGTAGGACGCGGACCAGACGAACCAGAAGCTGCTGCATTCTCGGATGCAGAGTTGGCCACAGAATCTGACCATGAAGTTCTCATAATTGCTTGCAAATCACAACGAAATTACAGCTGAAAAAAATATCCAATTCCAAATTCCCTAAAATGAACATCAGAAACTTGATCAATCCCAATTGCAACAAAAATTAACCCTCAAATAAAAATAAAACACAGATGATAAAAATTAGAGTACCAAAGGTGGAAAAGAAAACTAAATGGAAGGCAAGAGAGAAATACCTGAAGAGGTGTTGTGTTAATTGAGTTTAAAATTCAAATTAAGAAACCCTAGTCTGCTCTTTCTTTTACTTTTATTTTTTTTTTCAATTATTATTATTATCAAGTATCGGACACGGAGCTAAAATATCGCTACGGATGTTTTCCTATTTTATAGTTGATTCTAGATTGAAGGCTTGCGCTTCGCTGCGTTTTGGTTTTTTTTTTTTTTCCAGTGTAAAAAATGATGTCAAAGTGTAATTATTGAATTTAAAAAAACATAAAAAAAATTCATGGTTGTACCATTAAAAGAGAGCTAAGAAATAATAATTGCCAATCCCCTGAAATAAAAATAAAAAAATAAAAAATTCATGAAAAAAATATTAAAAAACAAAACACAGATAAAATCAAGTAAGGTTATCAAAATCTGCGAGTAGAACATTATCATTGATAAGAGGCTCGCGCAACACCGCGAACCTATTATTTTTTTATCACAGAAAAGATATTGAGATTATGCATGGGTTATTTTCAAATTAAACTTCATAATCTTTTCTAGTTTGCTTTCATAATCATGTATCCCATTAGGTTTTTTTTTAAAAAAAAAAATATACACCCTTATGCATGGGTCCTTTTCAAATAGGCCACGTGTGCTGACCTAACTTGATTGACCCAACAACATTTGATCTATTTTGTTTTTTTTTATTTTTTTAAATTGATGCTTTTTTTAAATATATATTTTTAAATGACTTTTAATTTATATTTAAAATAGTACCATTTCTCTTGATTTTTTATTTATCCTTTTTAAATAACAATTGTTTTTTTAATTATTCATATTTTATTTAATTTTTGACGATATTATTCTAATTCATCAATAAGTTTTTTTTATATGAATGAAATTTAATTTTAAAAACAAATATATTTATATTTGGATAATGCTTTTAATAAATGCAACCTTGTATAATAAATTTTTTCTTTGGTTTTGCTTAATCAATTTCATGCATGTGCATATTTCTACTCTTATTTAATTAAATAAAAAATTAATTTAAATCAATAGAGTTCCTAAACACAACCAAGTAAATAGCTCGTATTGCAAGATCAAATATTTTAATCTATATCTGTCTCTTAATTTTTCTAGTTATATCTTTAGTTATCATCAATAACTCTTTCTTTTTTTATTGATACAAATGGTTCTTAATTTATTTAATTATATGTGTGAATAATTTTTTTGTTTTACACTTAATTTTTTATGCAAAAAAAGCATTGAAAAAGCCTATATGTTCAATTTTTTTTGTTGGAAAAAACATATTCAGCCCACAGCAAGGTGTAAGTCAAAGAGTTAGTTAACAAAAAATATAAAACACATAGGAAAGTCATTGTACACCCAAATTTAGTTAACTATTCATTTGTAATAATGAAATTACTTTTTTGCCATTGGAAGAAAAAAAAGATGTCATGGTGTTGGGGGTAAATTGGTCTTTTCATATAGTTCATTGGTCATTAAAAGATTTTTTTGGAGATATATGTGTCTTTTCTAAATTTTTAAAATAATAAAATGGCTAAATTACCCCCCCAGTCAACAAAATCTAAAGTTGTTGACCAATGATATTTCTGTCTTTTTGCTTTTTAAAATACAATAAAAAGATATTTTTACCCTTTAAATCCAATAAAAAATAAGTCATGCATCTAGGGGCATTTTTGTCATTTCACATAAGTTTTTTTTTGTTAATTATAGAATCATTATGGGAAATTTGGTCATTTTCACTTGATTAGTTAATATTTAAATTCAAAATATTGTTGTTGTGTGCCGTTCAAATGCCAACATGGAGGAGGTGCCTGTGCCATTTAGATAGTGCGTGTAGATCCTCTTAGTGGCCAAACTTGCCCTTCTACCATGTTGTTGGAAGTGTTGTCGCGTCCTTTTTCTCTTGATGTTGTGCGTTTCGGTGACGATGGGGTGATTTTTCACCAGTGGGCCTCTCTTTTTTCTTTTCTACTTCTTTTCTCTCTTCTCTCCTAAGAATTATAGGTTGACCCTTTTTGTTTTTGATACTTCAAGTTTATTCCTTAGTCTTTTGATTTTTGTTCTTGTTCTTTTTATATATAAAAAAATTATTTATTTTCAACTTAGTCATTTGATTCCAATTTATCACACACACACACACACACATATATATATTAATTTGGTCTTTATTTTTTTCATTTTACTTTCTTCCCTGATCCTTTTATAAAAGTTTTACTGGTTATCAATTTTATTCTTCAATCAAAGTTCTTGTGTATTATTTTTTTTCTGACTTGGTCCTCGTTCATTTGATTTGTTTTCTTTTATTAAATCTATTTTTCTTTTCAATTTAATCCTCCAATCAAAGATTTTTGTTGCCCTCTAATTTATCTTTTGTTTGGATTTTCATCTCATCCTTTTAATTACCATTTTTTATTTCATATATTTTGTGTAATTGATTTTTTCTTTGATTTCATACTTTAAATTTGATTTTATAGGGATCGGCTCTGTAGTTTTTTCCATGTATGATACTTCTGATTTAATGACTTGGGTCACGAGTTTGAAAAATTAATGAGGGTTTACATCTTTTTTTTGGCTTTTTTTTTATTTCATCGTTTGATATTAAGTTTTTTATTTAACAAAATATTGGCTTTATGATTTTCTTCAAAAAAACATCTACCTAGTTATTTTAATTTTATGACTTGGGTCATGAGTTTTGCCAGTTAAAACGGGTTAGCTCGCCCCTTATTATTCATGTTACATATCTATGATGTTATTTCAAGTTGACTTAGGATTTTTTTTTAAATCTAGTTTTGGACTTTCAAATAATTTTTTTGAAAACATTATCTATTTACTATCATTGCAAAAATTTTATCTAATTAAAATATAATTAATTTATTAAAATCGATAGGGGCTATAATCCACATTGTTTATTTTTCTTATTTATTTATTTCATTTAAATTTTTTATATTACGAGATCAAATATCTTGATCTATATTAGTATATCTTGATTTTTTAATTTTATTTTTAGTTATTATTAATAATTATTTATTTATTTATCTAAATAGCTCTTAATTTATTTAATTAGATAGTCTCATTAGTTTTTTAAAAAATATATAAATGAGCTATCTACGTCATTTCAAGTTTTCTATGCAAGGTTTTATGTATTATGACACGACTTTTTGAATACGAAACACTATTTTCAATTAATACCAAGAGACCATTATCATGGTATTCTGATTCTCTTAACAGAGAACTAATATCCACGTAAATTCATTTCAAAAATTATGTTTTAGATTTTCATAATGTTTTATTTTATTGTATTGAACGGCTTTTTTTAATAAGAAGAGCCTCTTATTATAACTTTTAACAATTATTAAAAATATATCCAAACTGTTCAGCCTGTAGTAATTTATAATAAAAACTGAGTTGTTTCTTCTTTTTATTTTTTAAACTATTTCTTTTTAAGCTATTTTTCTTTATTTTTTTTTTTTGATTTTAGCTTTTTTTTTCTTTTTTGTTTTTTTTTAATAAATTTTGTTTTGTTTAATTTAGTTTAAGCTATTTTTTTCATTTTTTTTAATTTTTTCTTTTTTGATGCCTTTAGCTTTTTTCTTTCTTTCTTTATTTTTTTTCTTTTAATAAATTTTGTTTTGTTTAATTTAGTTTGTTAATGTTAATATTTTTTTTAATTTAGTTATCAGACTTTTATAACGTTGATCCCGGGTTTAACAGGTTAACTTGGTTTCAAGAGTTAACCCGGATTTTTTTTCTTTTTAATTAATTTTTTTCGTTTACTTTAGTTTGTTAATGTTAAATTTATTTCTATTTAGTTATCAGATTTTCATGACACATATCTCAGGTTTCACGGGTTAACTTGGTTTCACGGCTTAACCCAGTTAATTCCGGATTAACCCGTCCATTTTTTTTAGTTTTTTTATTTTGTTAATGTTAAATTTTTTTTATTTAGTTATCAGACTTTCATGACAAGGATCCCAGGTTTAACAGGTTAATCTGGTTTGACGAGTTAACTCGAAGTTTTTTTTTGTTTTTTTTTTAATTAATTTTTTTTTGTTTACTTTAGTTTGTTAATGTTAAATTTCTTTCTATTTAGTTATCAGACTTTCATGACACATATCCCAGGTCTGACGGGTTAACCTGGTTTTACTGGTTAACATGATTTTACGGGTTAACCCGTCCATTTTTATTTGTTTTTTTTTCTTTTGTTAATGTTAAAACAATTTTATTTAGTTATCAAACTTTTATGACATGGATCCCTGGTTTAACTGGTTAACCTGGTTCGACAAGGTAAGCCGAAGTTTTTTTTCTTTTTAATTAATTTTTTTGTTTAATTTAGTTTGTTAATGTTAAATTTCTTTCTATTTAATTATCAGACTTTCATGATACATATCCCGGGTTTGACTGGTTAACTTGGTTTCACAGGTTAACTGAGTTAATTCTTGGTTAACCCATCAACTTTTTTTTTCTATTTAGTTATCAAACTTTCATGACATGCATCCCAAGTTTGATGGATTAACCTGATTTGAAGGGTTAACCCAGTTAATTCAGATTTTATTTTCTTTTTCTTCATTAATTTTTTTCTTCATGTTGGTTTTTTTTCTTTGTTTTTTTCTTTTTAATTAATCTATTTAATTATCATATTTTTATGACACGATCATGCAGCCAGACCCACATCCAATGCTCTTAGATCTGGTGTTGCAGTCAGACTCACTTAAACTTGAGTCATGTAAGTTTAATATTATTATTAATATTATAAATATTACTCTTGGGTCAAGCGTTGCAGTTAAACCCAAGGCTTCTGGGTATATCTTTGTAGAAAGACCTAACACTCTTAGATCTTAGCCTTTTTTTATATTTTTTATGCAAGAAAAAAAATTAACCCGTGGGTATGCCTTTGTTTTTTGCCCTTTTCTTTTCCTTTTTAAGCTTTTTATTGCGGACTGCACAATGCAGTCCACACTGAAAAAGCTGATGTCTTAGTTTTTTTCTGGCCTTTTTTTTTTAATTTACTTTCTTAATATTAAATTTTTTCTATTTAATTATCAGACTTTTATGACACAGATCCCGGGTTTGACGGGTTAACCCAGTTAATTCTGGGGTAACCCGTCAATTTTTTTTTTCCTATTTAGTTATCAAACTTTCACGATACAAATCCAATGTTTGATGGGTTAACCTGATTTTTCTATTTAATTATCAGACTTTTATGACACAGATCCCGGGTTTGACGGGTTAACCCAGTTAATTCTGGGGTAACCCGTCAATTTTTTTTTCCTATTTAGTTATCAAACTTTCACGATACAAATCCAATGTTTGATGGGTTAACCTGATTTGAAGAGTTAACCCAGTTAATTCAGATTTTTTTTCTTTTTCTTCATTAGTTATTTTCTTCATGTTTGTTTTTTTTCTATGTTTTTTTCCTTTTACTTAATCTATTTAATTATCACACTTTTATGATACGATCTTGCAGCGAGACCCACATCCAAGGTTATTGAGTCTGGTATTGCAGTCAAACCCACTTAAACTTGGGTTATGCAAGTTTAATATTATTATTAATATTATAAATATTACTCTTGGATTAAACGTTGTAGCCAAATTCAAAACTCTTGGGTATAGTTTTATAAAAAAATCTAACACTTTTAAATCTTAATTTTTTTAATATTTTTTATGAAAAAAAATTTCACGGGTAATCTAACTAGTATTGCTCTAAATCTCATAAATACAATTTTTTTTTTTAAAAAAAAAGGGAAGGGAAATTATTTTTCTTTTCAGCCTCTTAACCAAAGTATCAGACTCTGCTGTCTCGTTCACTACTCTTCCCGAAAGAAAAACTGCGAAAAAGAAAGACACGAGGGAGTAAAATTTGCTTGATTCAATCCAGGGTTAGGGTTACCCCTCATCGGGATATCGGCAAACCCGATTCGGTGCTAAAGATCGATCAAGATGGGGACGAATTCGTTATCTTTTGAATCAATCACCGATCTTGATCAACAGATCGAGCAACTCATGCAGTGCAAGCCTCTCTCTGAACCTCAGGTTCTGCTCAATTCTATTTCTATTTGATTTATGAAAAAATCGAATCGAATTACCTAATTTAACATTTGATTAGCGTTTTTAATTGTTTTTTTAGTAGTTGGATTCAACTGGATTGAATTGTTTCTCTGTTTTTGTTTTTGGTAGAGAAAGAAAAGAAAATATTGTGGTTAAAATAGAAATGATCTCCAAAATAAATACTGTTTGCTTTTACTGATGCGGTCGCACAACGCGGGAAAGATTTAGGGTTTATTTATTTATTTAGACGCGTTCTTTTCTTGTTTATTTATGGTAAAGAATGGCGCGAGTTAATCTTTTTTGTTGATTTGTTTCGGTGTAGGTTAGGGCATTATGCGAGAAAGCTAAGGAGATACTGATGCAAGAAAGCAATGTTCAGGTTTAACTTATAGTCCCTTTTTTTTTTGGTTTACGAATTCAACTGGTCTGTTAGTATGCGCTGGGATTAAAAGATGTTGAGTTTGTTGAATTGTTTTTGGATGACAGCCTGTGAAAAGCCCTGTGACAATATGTGGCGATATTCATGGGCAGTTTCATGATCTTGCAGAACTTTTTCGGATTGGAGGGAAGGTATCAGTTCTGACTATGACACCACTTTGTAGTTTTTCAACTCTTCTGTTTCAGATGAGGGCTTTGTCTTAAATAGTTTACTGAGACCCGTGCCAAATGCTTTTGAAGATTCCAGTTATTCTGAGGTATAGTCAAGTAGATTGTCATTGGTCAGGAAACTGCTTGTTTTTGTTCACTATGTTGTGGATTCTTTAATTCATGTCATTTAAAGTACTAACTATTGGTTTTCACCTTATGTTTCGAGTGTGGTCTTTTGGGTACATTTAAAGTGGTAACCATTCTTTTAACAATTTGGATAAAGTTATCTTTTGATTAGTCTTTTGGGTTCATTAAGAATGTATTGACGGTCTTTTTTTTTTTTTGCATTCATTTGTTGCTTTTGTGCCCCATATTTTGTTACTATCTAATTCCCACATGAGACTTGTGACTGTTTTTAAATTTATTGACAGTGTCCTGATACCAATTACTTGTTTATGGGGGATTACGTGGACCGTGGCTATTATTCTGTTGAAACTGTGACGGTATGTATACAATCCATCCTGTCATTTGCTTTTTGTTGCTTCATTAATTGATTAATATTATAAAGGGTGTAGAACATGTCACTCCTTGCTTACATATAATGACAGAAAGAAGATCTTATGTCCATGATAGACTAGCAGCCCTGATTCCATTACCTAACAGGTTTTTTTTTTAAATAAATCTGTTAGGTAATGTAATCAAGGCTGCTAGTCTATCATGAACATAAGGACCTTTGTTGCCGAGGCTTGTTCTTCTTCCCGCAATATCATGATAGTGGTTGAAGCAGCCAGAGAAAAAAATTAAAAATAGTTTACTGGCACATTAAATGATATTAATGTGTTGCAATTTCAAGTGTTGGGAATCATTTTTGAAAGATGGTCCGTGAATTTCAGATTTGGTCTCCTATGATGTTTGGTTCAGCTAATATAAACTTAAATTGCATGCTGACATTCTTTGCCTTCTGTTTGACTTAATTTTAACAAAAACTTCCTTTCTCAACTCAATCTGAGGATATAAATGGTCTGACATTTGGAAGGTCTTAATTCATGACACTTTTTAATAATTTTTCCAGCTCTTGGTGGCATTGAAAGTGCGCTATCACCAGAGGATTACCATTCTTAGAGGAAACCATGAAAGTCGTCAGGTACTTCATTTTGTCTGTCATGCTTTCATTATGAGTTTTTATGTATTACCAACCACTACGGTAATGCTTGGATCCTGAAGATTGTGTGGGTGATGATATTTCTATTTCTTTTACAAACGCTACTGTGTGAACTTGTAAGTTTGATGTATAATTTTAAATAGTTTAGTGTATGATTGACATCTCATCAACTATATTTATGACCAAAGTTCAGAGAGGTTGATGTTCAATGTAGGCTTCTTTAAGATGTGATACTTAGTTTTATTTGGACAGTTGAAGTTAAATTTTAAGTTGCACTAATTGTGTTTACTTCAGATTGTGGGCCATGTGCTGCATATGGAAACACTGATTGCTTTCATTATTTTTCCCCTTGCAGATTACTCAGGTTTATGGGTTTTATGATGAATGTCTACGAAAGTGAGTTTTCTGTTTGCAACCTTTTTTTGTTGGTTATAGGTTTTAATAGTTCCAATATTTTCTAATATTGGCACATTTGAACATGCAATCTTTATAATGCACATGGAGTATATGCTGACTTTCACTAGAATATTCTTTTTTCTCCTTTAGTTTTTCAATTTTTTTTTGATGATTTTATCCGTTGAAATTTATCAGCATCAAAGTTTGTAAGGTTGCATTGAAGTTTATTTTTTCTTGTTCCAGTGATGACTTTTTGATAGCTGCTTAGGTGTTAATAATAGTAGTGTTGAAGTATTATATTCAAGTTATGGCATTCTACCCCCCTATTTGGATTAGCATGCAGCTCTAGCTTGTTTATCTCTATTCTTCTTCATTTTTTTTTTCTTCCGTGTATCAAGCTCGTTTGACTGCTTGCTCAAAGTATATAGTAACTTATTAATGTGCGTCACCTTTACTTTAACTGATCATGTTTTGCTGTAGTTGGACTTGTCTTAATCCAAATTAAACGCTCCTTTCGGAATTCTGTTGCCGGTTTCTTACATCTTCATTGCTTGTGAAGTTTCTTGATTATCTGGTCGAAGTTAGGTGAACTTTTTCATTACTGTTTATTCTTGTGCATTCCATTCTGCTTCTGTATGCTAGTACAGAACACTTCTATCTGTTCATACATTTGACATGAATTTATTTTTTACTACAGATAACTTCACTTCTTAAAATATGGAATTTAATTGGTAGCACTTTGGTATAATTTAACATGCACTAATTTAGTGATGGAAAGAGTTAATTAATTTATGAAGTATTGTTAATAAGTAGTATTAATGTGGGGGACTAGTTTTAATGTCTGAGCTGCTGGTGGTATACCCTTCTAGATTCTCTTCAATGATTTGACATGCTTAACACACTATCATGCAGAACTTTTGTAAATTTTGCTAGTTTCTTGCAAATATCTGATTTTGCTCTTTTCTCATGACATATTACAGGTATGGTAACGCTAATGTTTGGAAGATCTTCACGGACCTTTTTGACTATTTTCCATTGACTGCTTTGGTTAGTAAGACTTGCTATATCTGGGGCGTACTGTTGATTTTCCTGTAAAAAACCCTGGGTGTGGGGGGAAAATAAATAGGGAGACATTAACCAGCCTACTCTAATCCCTAGCTAGATATAGAAGAGATGCTTTGTATCTGATTCATGTTCTTTTTTATTCCACCTTTGAGTTTCACCATTATCACTGCTATTCTCACTTTGATAATGTTCTTGTTAAATTAGCTTTTTGAGCTTGTATCATTTGGTAAATCATGACTGTGTTTGCATTTCCTAGTATTCCGGTCTTTGGAAGCTCCACCTCACATTTCTCCATGTTCAAAATGTTCCCTCTAAAACAGTCTTAATGGCTATTTACTAACATAGTTATAACTTAATTTTGCGTTTCTCACTGAATATATCACAGAAATTGTTTCATATTATATTGAGGAATCCCTTGGGCGAGTTTTTCAGCTTTTTATGGTGTTGTAGAAAGCTAGATCAACAACAGTGTTGGGACAAGCCAGTGCAGTAAAAACTAATGGTTTGATGGAAGTTGAAATGAATCATTGTTTATTGGCTATGTTTAGTAATTCCTGAAGTCCCTTTTTTCCATATTTTTTTTTGCAGGTTGAGTCTGAAATATTTTGTTTACATGGTGGATTGTCCCCAACTATAGAGACCCTTGATAACATAAGGAACTTTGATCGTGTTCAAGAAGTTCCTCATGAAGGAGCCATGTGTGATCTGTTGTGGTCTGATCCAGATGACAGATGTGGTTGGGGTATATCACCTCGTGGTGCTGGATATACCTTTGGCCAGGTAACTTAAGCTCCATGTTTTCCACCTCTATTTGTACAAAGAATGTCGTTTTTATCTAAGTTACCATGGTAATCTCATTTCTCCTGAATTCTCTGGATCTACTTATGTTATTTTATGCAGGATATATCTGAGCAATTTAATCATACAAACAGCTTGAAGTTGATTGCTAGAGCACACCAGCTTGTCATGGACGGATTTAATTGGGCCCATGTAATTATCAATCTTAAAATTCATGGATGTTATCTGCACTTTCATGTGTGGACGAAATCTGAGGTTTGGGGATGACATTGTTTTTTTGGCACAGGAACAAAAGGTGGTTACCATATTTAGCGCACCTAATTATTGTTACCGCTGTGGAAACATGGCCTCCATATTGGAAGTCGATGACTGCAACGGGCACACATTCATCCAGGTATATTTCCCCAGCTTATATTCCTCACATGATCATACATAATTTTAGCGCGTGCTTCTCATTACGGATTTCTGGTGCATTACAGTTTGAGCCAGCTCCCAGGAGGGGAGAACCTGACGTCACCCGTAGAACACCTGACTACTTTCTGTAAGCAGCCTTTCGTAATACCACTTCCACTTCCTCATCCGCAGCCCCCCTCATGCTCTCACATACAAGTTTTATTATGGAAGTTTTATTATGCCCAGCTGAAGGTTATGAGACGAGAAAAGCTTGTATTATAATAGGCAAGTTGAATGCCTCTTCTTTCTTGTCTTGTACTTGAAACCACGCCGGATACTTTGTGGGAATCGGCTAAGCTGATGCAGACAGCGGTCTAACATTTGAATGTAAGATTCCTGTTTAATTTCCAACTTTCTTGATGCTTTACGCTGGAGTTTTTTTGAATGGTGCCTCATCTCTGTGCTGTGATTGTGCATGTGGATGCTTTGTTGAAAATCTTGCTGGCAGGATCAGTTGCCAAGCAAGAGATGTAATCATCGATGACAAAAATTATACCATCATATACAAGAACAAGATATGTTACATTCTCGTTAGAACACGTTTTTGACCATATGCCTATAATGACACGCACAACAATGACAAGGATCATTACAAATTTACAACCTCAGATACGAGAAGAGAGAGGGAACAAGATCCACCACGGACCAAGCGAGGCCCGAGTATTGGAGGAATCTAATACCTGTGTCCACGTCAAATGTGTCCTGAGATGAGAAGAAGAAAAGCTTCATAGCATAACCTGTCGGCTTATTCTTTTCCGATTTCTTCCCAGTAACCGATCCATTTAGCTTGCGGATGTAGCTGGTTGATTTTATAGGGATGCCCAAGGTCTTTGAGACGACAGGAAGGATCCATTTAGCCAGGGCCTTGCTGCAGTACTTCACTACGAGTATTGTTGGCAAGCCCACGAGCACTCTTCCAAAAAAAGCTGGGATGGTGAGTTGCGGTGTAAATATGTGCGGCACTGCTTCATGGTGGAACTGGTGGTAGGTTTGCTGGACGCCAGCCACCTGACAAATATTGCAAAATTTTGCACACGAAAGTTATTTACGTAGCTTGTTCCATAACAACAATGAAAAGCTACTTCAGACTTAACAAGTGAAGTTTAACAAAAACCTCAACGACATGTGCAACTTGAAAAAAATAAATTCTCAACGACATCCATGTTCTGCTTCTTTAAGTTCAAATTGACATGAATCTTCCAGCAGGCCCAAAGCATAAAATGCAAGACTGTTCTTTGTTTAACCTTTATTTATGGAAAAACCATAGCATATGGGGGATCACACTACCACGCTGATAAGTGGCATGCCCATGCGATCCCAAACTCCACCTATGCTCATCAAGAGGCAGATTAAATCAGAAAATTTCATTTCAAAGGATAAGACAGTGCAGTCTGCATGCAGTTTCAGTGTGCCAGCAAACTCTATCTACTAGCTGGGAAGATTTCATTAAGAAAGAACGATGATGCATGAGAAGATTTCATCATGGCGATACAGGAGAGATGCACTATAAACAATTTTAGGAAGTTGATACTTCATATTTGGTGCTTCATTGTTGAACAGCAGGACTAGCCATATTCTATTCCCTACACATTCTACTTGCTGTCTCTTTGATCTTGGAATTCAAATGCCTCAAGCTTTTTCCTCTATTTTCTTCCCACCACATGCAACCAGACATGTTCTCACTCTTGTCCATATCCTAAATGACTCTCTGCTTGCCTTTAAAGAATTTACTTGGAGACGTGCATGGCACTAATTCCCAGCTTATCCTTGGCACTACGTGATGGCCGATATGCATTAACAATCTTTTATATTGTCATCATGGATGTGGGAGCAACGTAGATTATCCACTTACCTTATAATTTGTCCCTTTTTGTTAGACCATTTTACCCCCTTTTCCATGCTTGGGCAATTAAGTTCAGACCACCTCAACCCCCCAGCTCTCTTTCCTGTTCCTCCTCTCTTCACTATCCTATTTTCGCTTTTTTGTTCTATGCCAAGATACGTAATGGTCTAAAACCTTTTGCCTTCCCTTCTACAAATAACGAGCAGAAAGATTATGGTAGAGTTAATTAGCTTCCTTCGCTAAATCTATTTTCTTCTATGCATGGAACATGGGTTCACCAATGAGATTTATTTTTCCAATATTTATCAAGGTTAATCAAAATGCCTCCAAGTTTCCATTATTTCTCCTTTCAGATGTTCTCTCGAGTCCAACAATGTAGGCTTTCATTTCTCCCTATTTCAAAGAAAGATGAGAATGAAACATATAAAAGGGCAAAAACATCCCAGTGCGCATGATCTTTGATATATTTTGGTGACAGAAAAAGGCATACAAGCTAATACTATAATCCAAAGTTAATTGGGTGAGTGATTACTTACTATTCCAAATGCAACACCAGTGAAGGCTGCATGGAACTCAAAGCTTGGAGTTGGAAGTTCTGGAGTCGGATAAGCAAACAGCAATAAAAAACTTAGGACCACCCAGAAGGTCATAACTGCAAGTGAAATAATATATACAGAATGAGAATACAATTCTTGTGAATTTATCTAGATTAAAAGTTTCGATGCTAGATATCCATAATCCCAACCAGATCCCACCTTATGTTAAACAATACTGCTAGTATTTGAACAGGGATCATGTGTTCATAATATACCTCCTTTGAGCAAGGCGAGGTTAAAGTGAACACAAAATTCATAATTCAAGCACTAAGGAATCATCCCCTATAACCTAAACAATCCCAATCAATTCTTAACAATATCCTGAGTCATGATTCAGTAAAAAGATGTGTGTCCTAGAGGGTAGATAATTAGAACTCTCAAACAGCCTTCCTAGTTGTCAAAAACTTAATGTCCTGCTCACCACTTCAGATCTGATGTGCTATTAGGAAATTTCGACTGGCATTCAAAGCCTCACAAGAGTTTATCCCATGGAAATAGGAATTTGTTCAATTGTGAAAAGACCAGAAGAGGGAAAAGGACTTCAGAATTTTGAAAACATGGAAAAGGATGGAAAAGCCTCCTGTGAAGGCTTCGCTTAATCATACTTGCCAAACACACATTTCTTCCATGAATTTGTGACACTTGATTGGTCAGGAAACAATTTAATATTTATAAAAGTAGCTTCTGCAATTAACTCTTAAAAAATTTGAAAACCATGAATGCTAGTACCATGAGATTACATACCATTTTGTCCTGAGACTATGAAACTGTCAACATAATCATGGACAGATAGCCAAAATGCAAGGATTGCAAAACCAATGGCAAGACCAGCTATGATATCGATTACACTGTGCATTCCGAGGTAAATTCTTCCTACCAAGGAATGAAACAAATTTCATTTTGGAAATAAAAACAAGGAAAAACAGATAATATGTCAACAACTTATGAAAGACAAAAACACTTACCCAAACCAGTGAGGCAGACAATCAAGCAAAAGATGGCAAATCCCGCAAATTTCAAGGAGGCATCTTGATTTTGGGTATAGGATAGGACATATTGCAATAGGTATCTGGCAAATTATTTGAAGAGGGTATATTTAGGACAATAAGAAACATGCTGCAGAATGTTCAGGTGAAAATTCAAAACAATATAATAACCTCATTGGAGTTTTTGAGGAGACAACAACCAACTAATTAATATTATATTCATACAGCTAGAACCTTGACAAAATTCAAAATACGAGAGAGAAAAATAAATCAGCTTTTTACCAATAAGCAAGAATCAGGAGCTTAACCACGGAAGCATACTCACTATTCTTGACTAGGGAAAGAAACAACTTCACTACTTTCTCGGTATATGCAAAAAGTCTAAAAAATTAGCTGCAACTATTCTTCAATTACTAGCATAACAGTAACCGGTATGATGAGTAAATCCTATGACACAATTCAAAAACCACATAGCAAAGATGATCACAAAAGGAGGAAGATGAATACCCAGATAAACAAATTGTGTTAAGAGTGTGGGAAGAAGGCAATCCATATTCCAAAGCATTCTCCTCCTCATCTTTCGTGGCAGTCATTCTCTTAACAGGAGGACAACTGGGTCTAGGAGCTGATACCACATCCTATAACAAATAAAACATCAACAGCGAACCAATAGAATTTATTAAAAAAAAGAAAGAGCCTGTAGCCTTATAGTTCATCTTCAAAATCAAAGAACACAACAGCAGGGGAAATGGCATGGATCAGGTCTGAAAGAAAGCAAATAAGTACCTTAATGCAGTTTCCTGAATAATCACAGAACGCCATTAATAGGGTCATTTGCCTAGCCAATTTGCCATGTCCACTCTACATGGTAAACCACCCAATTACCACCAAAACTACCATACAAATCCAAAATAAGCACTAGACAAAAAGAAATAAAGCATACCCAGAAGAGCAAAGGAAGAAAAGCAGTGTAGAAAGGCACAGAAACAACACAGGACAATCCAGAGAATAAAGCATCCAAAAATCCATGCTGGTATTTCTGCAAACAAAAGCAAAAGGAGAGGGAGGGAGGGGGAAAAAACAACAAAAATGAGAAGAAGAAAAAAGTGAGAATAAAAAGAACACCTCACACACAGAATTCAAAACAAAAAAAGGGTTCTTTTTATGATGATGAAAATTGATAGAAACCTGGATCTGGAGAATGATAGGAGTTCCAGTGATGACATGGTGAGAAACCCAAGGTTGGACCAAATTTCTAAGTTTTTGAGTGACATTAAGACATGACGATATAAAAATCCATGAAACAATTCCACAAACTGTCAAACCTTGCCATAATGCTATGCTCTCCATTATTTTATCCCTCTCTTAAATTCCCTCAAAACGAGGGATCAGAGAAAGCAAACAGAAAGGAAAGAAAACAATGGTAGCAGCGGCAACAAAGACCTTGGACTTAGGAGGTCTCAATGTTTACTTTTCTTCGCTTAATTCTTTATTGAAAATAATGCATTTGGGGTTTGTGAATTTTTCCGCGCAAGTAGCCGACAGGGCATTGTTGGATTTGGGTGGCAAAAATACGAACGGCAAACACGGAAAAGAACATTCCACGGAAGCCAAAGTCCAAACGAAAAAAGTTCGATAAAAAGAAAGAAATTAGCAACACTAATAGCAATTTATTGGGTATTACTTATTAGTGATCGACCGGTTTGAAATCTGAGTTATAAGTTTTGATCGGGCTATCTTGTTCAATCTTAAATTTTTTTTTATAAATTAAAATGATATTATTTTAATAAAAATAAAAAAATAATCAATGGATTGCAATCAGATTTTTGACCGGGTCTTGTCGGGTTGCATGGCCAACCCGCTAGATTTTTAACTACCTTTATTTTTTTACAAGCCCAACCCAATTTCAATTTTGAATCAGTTAAATCCCAGATCAGGTCAGGTTTTAAAACTATGGTATTACTCGGAGAGTGTGCGTGGCTTGTACAATTTCTCCCGAACACCTTCTTATTAATGTTTCGTTAAAAATTAAACCGTGGTTTTACTCGTAGACTCTATTATTATCAAATTCATTTTGTGGTACAACGCACTAAATTTATTTCTTATTTTTTTTTTAGTTTAACGTCGGTGTTCGGGCCAGTTTGCGCGCACCTCGACTAATCCCACAGGTCTTAAAGTTAACGACCATGTAAGCCTCCAGTGACCATCATATGAGCAACCACAGGGCTCGAACCTGCGATCACAGAGGGAACAAATCTCTTGGTCCCAAGCTCTTATCACTGATCCACCACCTAGATAATTTCTTATTTTTTTATTATTTTTTTTTATTATATGTGTTATAGCTTCCTTGCACACTATTACAAAGAAGCTGATCTAATCTGTTTTATTAGTTTAGCTAATTAGGTATCTATTTGGTGCTTTGCTTTTTGCATAATTATTAAGACTTATTAATTCTATTTCTATAAAAAAAATTATTATCATTTTGTAAAAGACTGACTTAAATTCTCTCACTTTTACTTATATATATCTGTGTGTGTGTGTTTTGTAAATTGTATAGATGATCTAAATAAATAATTTGACATGATGTTATGGAATTATGTGAGATTGTGATGTAAATGATAATAAGAAAATTATGAATAAATAAATTGGGGTATGCTTGAGACTATCATGTGTCGATAATGAAAAAAAAGGGATCGATTTAAATTTTATATAGATTATTAAGTATTGAAGAACTGGAATGTTAAAAATTAAAAGAAAATTCTATTGAAATCTTATTAAAGTATAAGAATTTAATGGGTCCTTTGAAAAATAAAATTGTGGAAAATGAGATAAATAGTTTAAGATTTATATATAAAAAATTGCCTTATTTCTTGTATATAAATGCTTGGATGAAACATAATTGCAAATAGTGGGATGTTACAAAATAAATCATAGAAGAGTAAAGGATGAAATTAGTGAGAAGGAGAAACAAAGAAAACAAGGTCAAAAGTTTCTTGATTTTATATAGGTTGTAATTTTATTTTTATATTATAGACTAATATCAACTTTTTTACTTTTAAATTTGTCTTTGTTTAGCCCATATTTGATTAGAAGCTCGGTTGCTCTTAAATCATACCATATCATGATATGTGTCAAATAAAAATAGATTTGGAACATGTTTCATGATATGGTTTGATTTTGGTTCAAGGATAACATGAACTTTTACTAAAAAAAATACTTGTAAAAGATGAATCATTAGGTTTGATATGAAAATACTTGTACAAAACTATATATGTATGGCTATCAAACCTAGACAGACGCATATAAAAAACTAAATATATAATTATAAACATTATGAGTTATTTATAATCAATAAAGTATTATAATAATGAAAAAAAACTAAATATAATATAATATTATCTTACATCCCCCTCAAATTCAAGATGGTAAGGTTGATACGAGCTTGAGTTTGAAAACCAAATCTTGAAGCGACTAAAGAATAAAGATTTTATAAAAATATCTGCAAGCTAATTAATTGATTCAATAGAGAATAGACATAAAATTTAATATGCAATATGTTGTCAGATAAAATGATAATCATTTTCTATACATCTAGTATGCTCATGAAAAACATTATTGTGAGAATCTAGATGACACTTTGATTATCATGGTATGATGTAATTGCATCATAGAATGATATTCTTATATCTTCTAGAAGCTAATGCAATCACAAAGATTCTATTATAGTATCTATTTGTTTCAATTCGAGTTCTATTAATTACCATTTGCTTTTTGCTATACCAAGAAATAAGAAAGTCTTCTAAGAAGAAGTATAAGTAATTGATAATCTATTGATGATATATGAGATCTTCTACTTAATTTGTATCATAGTATGTATAAAGTTCAAAAAAAAAACTACTAGAATAGTGAAGATCATGAAACGAAGTACGTTACACGTAATGAGGTATATATAACACTATAACATAATGAGTTGAATATGATGCATCCATGAATTGGCTAATAATATGAATTAAATGGGTAATTCCTAACCATATGACTATAAGGTATACTAGACATTCAACTAGTTGATGATAGAGTGTAATATCTTCAAGTAGTATACTATTAGTAGGAGTAAGTATTCAATTATACTCATATTATTCTCCAAGTGAGTATGTGATGTTTTTCCATCATTAAAGCCTAGTTCTAAAAGAAAAACACCATTGAACTAGCAAAGACTTCGAGGTCTAAGAAATAATTAAGATTAGAAAGATACTTTATCTCAAATTACTTATGAGAAAATATTGAAGGTTGCTATATCATTAATTTATATATAAAAAATGATTATTCTAACATCTAACTTATGAATGAACAATATAGAATCATGAGTGCTAGACTAGGATTCAATATGAGAAATAATATTACTAAAGAAGTTTGTTTAAGACCATACAAAGCTTTATGATGACATTAGACTTGACTAGGAGAGATGATATGTTAGAAGAGATTGTATGTATACTTCCATACTAAGATCACCGTTTAGGAAGTCACTAGATTTGTAGCCTGTGATATGCTGTGAGCTGGGCAAAGTTTCTTTCAACATAAAAAAAATGCTAAGAAAAAAAAATCAAATACCTAAGTCATTGATTTATTTGGTAATTTAAATTATATAATTAAAAAAATGCAACAACAATAAATAAACAAATAAATGAAATAAAGGTCAAAAGAACTCAATATAAGCCAACCCGACAACTTAATGATGAAGGGAAAAATTAAAAAGAAAATAACTCAATTAAACTGGTTAACTCACAAACTTTGTGATCATAGATATATGATTGAGATAATCTCATAGAAAAAAGTGCAGGAAAAAAGTTTAAATATAAAATTTTAATAAATCAAATGAGATCATGATAACTCTATATATATAAAAAAAAGGAGAAGCTCAATCTCTAGCAAATAAAATATTGAAAGATGAAAATTAAGGAAAAAAATGTAACAAAATCAATTTAATTGAACACAATTTCAAGATCCTCTGTAAAGTGAAATAGACTAATCCAAACCCTTTTAGTTCAATGAAGTATTATTTCGTGAAGGTTTTCTAGTTATTAAAATTTAAATTTATAGTGCTTACTAATTATTATAATACTGTTAAATATTAATTAAAAATAATTAAATATTATTTTATAAATCATGGAATATAAAATTATAAGGAATAATATTTATGATTAATAATTAAATTAAAATTTAGTAAGTTTAGATTAAAAATAATTATAAAGAACATATGTATGTATGTATCTTTCTGTGAATAGAAAACAAAAATAAAAAATAAAAAAATTGGATTTCTAAGTGGCTTTCATGTACAAGTTTATCAAATTTGTTTTGTAGTTATCCTCATTTGATTACAATTTGTTATGGAAATCATTGACTATTTTGTACGTAATGATAGAAGTAGAAAATGTTCTTTATGGAAATCATTGAATATTTTATGGTAATCAATATTTTCTCTGTCAGAAGGTCAAATGAGGGCTATAGTACTTGTCAATGCTGGTAGTCCTTTTCTTTTTCTTGTTTTTTTTATTGGGAGCGGGCTGGGACGAGGGGCGGAGGAGACGACGGTATTTAAGAGTTTGATCTGCTAGTTTCATGGCAGCCCCCCGTAACGCAACAATATTATTAACTATGGTGGTTGGCTCTTAGGATAGGGTGGTTTTTGCCTTCTTTTTTCATTTTCAAGCAAAAAGCAGTCAATTTTATCTGGTAAAAGAGAAGCTAATTGTGAGATCTGTGAGAATCTCATGTAAAAAATTCAAAAGATCATTATTCAGGGCCGTTTCAATTTTTCACTTTTTAAAGCACAATACATTTAAAATCAAAATTTCTTTAACTAGCGTATAATGGTTTTTTTGTATTTTCATTATTTTTTTTGTTATAATCTAATTATAGGAGGAAAAATTTAATATTTTAATTAATATAAAATATTATTTAAATAAAAAAAAAGGTTAATACGTGCAATGCATATTTCAACGTGTGAGAAGTTTATGCGCCATTCGAGCAACACTTGAGGAGTTGTTTGATGGCTAAACGATAACTTCTATGCCAGCATTAGAATTATCTTGGCAACCCTCTCCATACCTGGACAACATGTGTGACCGATGGATCTCTGATCTAGTACTGACGACTTTTTTTTTCTTTTCTTTACTCTCCTTGATTTTCACATTTTGCCCTATAATATTTTCACAGCAACCTTTCAATTTTTTTTCCTTCAGATTTTACCAATCTTCTTTTGATTACTATTGGGCTCCTTTTTTAATTTGCTTTCCATAGGATTTTTCACTAATTTTGAAAATAACATTAGTTATTTCAGGTTTTTTTTAAATTATCAGTCTTTGTTAAATTTAATTTTTTAAAATTAAATTAATTTATTAAATATAAACATGATATATTCACTTCATGATATTTTGCTATGTTTGCTTTCTAGATTGTTGTTTTGAAGCTGCGTGTGGTCTTTTTTAGCGTTGTCGTGCAGTCTTTCATATTTGTGTTAGAATCGTTTTAATGAGTTTTCTTGAATGGTGGGTGATGTTCATGATAAAGTAACGATGAGTCTTCATTGAGCTTCTCTTCATTCTCCTCGTGAGTGAGATATTAATAGCTTATTTTTATAATTAATTATTGTTATATTTTTTTTGTTTTATTTATTATTAATATTTTTTAAAAATTATACTATTAAGCTTATTGAAATCATTGAAATGAGATACCTATGTCTCGGATCTTTTCCAATAGCAAGGTAAAGACTAAAGAGTGCTCCGATACTCATTATATATAGCATCATTTTGCTAGAATAGCTAGCCAAGTAAAAAAGCAACAATACTCTACCTTTTCTCACCCACGCTAGCTAACTATAGCCAAGTATTGGGTTTGGCTGACACGTGTATGGATGCTCTTATAGCCAGGCTTAAAAAATTCCAACTTTGACTTGTCTTGATATGTTTGACGTCATTTTTTTCAATAAAAGAATAAATTAATATTAAGAAGAGAAAAACAAAAAACCTCCAAATCTCTCTCCCCACCTCTCTCTCTCTCTCTCTCTCTCTCTCCAATGGTTTTCTCTCCCTTTTTTCCAATGAAATCCCCCACTTCCTCCCTCCTCCTCTCCCTTCTCTATATAAGAAATCCACTTGCTTGAAAATCCCGATGGGCTTGGAGTTCATGTAGCTTAGACTGGGCACATAATTCAACTGTAATCTAAATGGAAATCCAAATATTGTTATAAGCCTTTATAACCGCGAGTCATGATATGGGCCCACTGGTACCTTGCTAGCCCAATGATCCTCTGTTGGGCCTTGGGGAGACTTGGTCTTACGATACTTCCAAAGGCGTGCTATCCTCTATTTGAGATCGAGGGAGTCTAAAGGCATGTTTGGGAGTGTGTTACGGTTGCTTTTTAAAATATTTTTTATTTTGAATTATATTAAAATAATATATTTTTTATTTTTTAAAAATTATTTTTGAGATCAAAGTATCAAAACGATCCAAAACATAAAAAATAAATTAATTTTTAGTAAAAAAATTGAATTTTTTAAAAACACGGGTTGACCCACATTTTCAAACGTATACTTAGTGGGCTAACACATCCTAAGACACTTGCAACCTCAAATTGGACGAGATGCTTTTAGTTAAGTAAAACCCAAGCATATCTTTCACATCAGAACACACCATATTTTAGTCAAACTTTTTTCATTTATCGCAGGCTATCTCGATTAATTTGTGATTCGGGATATGAGATAGAAAATAATTCTATAAAAAGAAAAGCTGAATAAATCATAAAGCTCAAGGTTTAATAAGTCAATATCAAATGAAAAAAAAATTCTAAAAAGAATTTTTTAAAAAATATTGAACTCAAACCATGTAAATCACTGAAACTGGTAGACCGGATTATGAGACTAGGAATACCCTATAAAACACAGACACGAAAGAATTACAAAGTAAAATTTTTAATTATACAGAAATAAAAAACAAACAATGAAGACTAAATCTTGCACCAAAAATAATTGAAAGAAACTAACCAAGGATTAAATTAAAAACAAAATAAATGAAGAATATGATAGAAAAAGAGAAATGAAAAAATTGAGGATCAAAATTTAAAAGAAAAATGAATTAAAATTCTAAAGGACAAAGTCGAAAAAATAAAATAAATGCAGAGGATAAAAAAATAGCAATTAAAAGAATAAAAATCGGATTAGATACAAAAAATAAAATAAATTAAATGTGGAAGGATGAAATTGAAAAGAAAAAAAACTTCAAAAAGCATTAAAATAAAAACAAATAAAAATTAAAAAAATAAGTATCAAACCCAAAACAAATACAAAGTGAATGATACAACTTAATTTTTAAAGGCCTAACATGAGTACCAAGGCCCAAGAGAGAGAAACGAAGGGCAGGAGAAAAAAAAATTCATTACTGCCGAACCGTCGCCCGGCTTGCCAAACATGCCACCCCAGTAGCTACGTCACAACTTTGCGTATCAGATGAGACGACAATTAGGTTTTTTCGGCCATTGTAATTGTCCCCACGTGTCTCCAGAATAGCACGAAGAACTCTGACGCGTACGTGATACGCCTCACATATTTTGCTAATTTATTAATATTTTAATAAAATAAATTACAAAAGAGAACTCAAGAGCATATTATTATTACAAATTAAATATGATGCAAAGACAAAAATACCCTTCAAAGTCATTCTTAAAAATTGAAAGGTTAAAAGTTAAATATATAATTTTACTCTAAAAAAATATAAAGACAAATGAACCTCTCATGCAAGGTTATTTTTCTGATCAGTCAAGGGTATAAATGTTATGTTTACTGTGTAAATGAAAAGAAAAAGGCGAAAAAAACCCTAAACGAAAACTTGCATCTCGTGAGGGCCTTTCCACCTTCCATTTCACGCTGGAGCTATAATCCCACCTATTCTCCTCCATCGTTATATACGCAGGAGAAATAGAGAATTGACCTGTCTTGGAGAATCTCCACATAACTGTTTATTGGGAATTTTGGTAGTTATTATTTTTAAATTGTTTTTTTATAAATATATTAAAAAAATATTTTTTAAAAAAATTATTTTTGATATTAGCACATCATAATTTAAAAATAAAAAAATTTAAGTAAAGAAAAAAAATAAAAAAAAATATTTTTAAAAAATATTTTTTAAATACAAAAACAAAAATGCCTATAATTGACTATTAGGAGCATATTACATACTTGTAAATATCAGTAATTGATTTTTGAGTATTATAAAGTAATATAAATAATTTTAGAAGTTTTTACTCTTTGGTGTGGTTATTTATTGAACTCTTAATGCTATTTTCTCTCTCATAATATCTCACTAATTAATTTTAATATCTTTTCATGTATTTTATTACATAGATGATATTGTTCATCATTTTTTTATATGATCAACAACGTTAAAAACAGATGGAAGAATGTAACGAGAGTGAGTAGTACGTTTGACTTGTATATCTCTTTAAAATCCATACAAAAAATACCATGATATTAAACTATTAAAACGTATTTAGAAGTGTGGTTGTGGTTGTTTTTCAAAGAATATTTTACCTGAATATAAAAAAATATTAATTTAAAATAATAATAAAAAATCAATTTTTTTAAAAATATTTTTAAAACACAAAAACAATAATTTCCATTTTCATCTCCAAACCTCTTTAAAATCCATACAAAAAACACCATGATATTAAAAAGCTCAAGCTCAAGCTTGTGCTTTTTTGTTTTTTTTTTTGTTTTTACTAAGTCCACTCATGATTTTTTTTTTAATTGAACATATGATGTGTCATGCACTGGAGACAGACTTTAAGATAGATTTTAGTACATGTGTTTTTGTTGGTTCAAATTTCCATCATCTTCGGTGATTAAAATTAAAGTTTGAGGTGCGTGTAAGCTGATCCAGACACCCATATTAAATTTTTTAAAAAAATCAAGGTTTAGATTTTAAAATTTAATTTTCAACTTATTTTAACTCAAAAACATAATAAAAACCTTAATAATTCTATTTTCATATCTAAAACACCCTTTAATTAGACTAAATACCTAAAATCAAACCAAATAAAATAAAATAAAAATTAGATTATGATCTACTTTTTTTTAACAAGATTAAAGGTTAAAATCACTTATATCGAATTCCCTCCTCCAAGACAAACTTATCAATGCCAAAATCAATTTTTTATTATGGTCAGAAGCTTTTTATCTCCTCTCCCTTTCCTACCAGTCCTATGTAAATTCACAATAACAAAACGTGAGGAAATTAAAATTTAGTACTAAAACACAAATACCAAGAACTACATGAATCAAATATGAAAATTCTAATAAATTGAGGGATCAAAACATATTGTTTTCCTCGTAAAACATAGGCGCTGCAATGAATGACATTTTATTGTAATATTAATTGGAGTTATTATAATTGAATCTAATATGCAAAATTATTATATAAAAAAAAAATTGTCGTAAATATTCAATGAAAATAAAATATATATTTTATTATAAATAAGTTCTTACATAATTTTCTTAGATTAATTGTTTTTTCTACAATCGCATAAAACTTATTAAGTCATTAAGTTTTTTTTTTATTGAAACTTGTTTTTCAAATCCTAATAAGTTTTTAATTAAAAAATAATATTTCTGATAAAAAAACAAAAAAGTGATGCACGAATAAGTAAAGGGAGTTTGGATTAAAGAGATACATTTTTTCACTTCTTAATTGAAATTATTAAAAAAAATTCTGAATATTTATTTTAATTACTTTTAGTTTTATTAAAAAAACAAGTTGCTAATAAGTAAAAAATATTTTCTTCAACAAAAAAAGTACATGAATAAAAAAAATAAAATTTTTCTAACAAAATATATTTTCTCAGAATTTAAATTATTATTTTTCTTATAAATATCTATTTTAATTACTATAAAATTCAATAAAATTAGATTTCGAAAACTGACTCGCGCATCTGTTTTAAACTTGAAGGGAAAGTCTATAGTGCTGAGTGGTTCCCTTCGCTACGATGTGGTGAATGCTAAGTACATTCTCTGCTTGCATTTATGGATGCTGTTTTGAACCTTTGATGCGGTTGCATGTTTGCCCATGGAGCAGCACTCCCGAGTGATCTAGCCACTGTTCTTATATTTTGATAACGAAATTAAAATAACCTGATAAAAAAAATATAAAGAGTTATAAAGTTTTTAAAAAATTATGATAGTTTTTTAAATCTATGATTCGGGTTATTATATTCAAAACACTCAATCTAAATAAAATATGAAATCTAATTCTTAATCAATCAAGTATTGAATGATAAAGTTGAAAAAAAAATTAATTATACAAAAGAATTAAAACAAATAGTAATTAAAAGAATAATGATCAAAATTAAAATATAAAATATATTTTATAATTAATTGAAGAGTAAAATCAAAAAGAAAAATCAATTTAATAAAAGGATCCAAAAAGTCAAAAGGATAAGAGTCAAAATTGACATAATAAATACAAACAATGTTTTGATTGAATGATGAAATTAAAAAGATTAATAAATTCTACAAAATGGCCAAGAGAAAAATCAGAAATCAAAATAATGAGGACCAAATTGAAAAATATAATGCCATCAATTTAAATTGAAGAATGAAATTAAAAAATAATAAAACTTTTACAAAAGGATCAAAGCAAGAAATTAAAAATACAAAGAATGATGACCAAATTGGAGAATATATTATTCTGTAAATTGGGATTGAACAATGAAATTAAAAACAAATAAAACTTCTACAAAAGAGCCAAGATAAAAAAAATCAAAAATCAAAAGAATAAGGACTAAAGTTAAAATATCAACAATCAAGAGGGTCAAGCTGTAATTTTTAAGGGATAAGAGAGAAAAGAATGGAAAAAAAAAGGCTATCGACAACAAACCGGACCACCACTGGAGACACACACTGCAGCAACAAAAAAAAAACATAACGGTGCTTCCAATAACATGATGAAAGGGTATTTTTAAACGCTGGGAGGCGCCGTACGCACCGCCAAAAGGGTGCGGCACCTTCCACGTGCTTGTCCTTTTTTGTTTTGTTTTATTTATTTATTTAGTCAAATATTAAAATGTCATTGAGCTGACTTTATAATTGAAAAAAAAAAACATTCTGAAAGGACCAAGAAGCTCCTTGACTTCAGGTTTAAAATATTTGCTTTTAAGGTATTTTCATCGTTTCACTATACATTTTAATTGTTTATTATTTTTTATATTTGTTCAAATATCAAATTTACCGAAAAAACTATTATGAAAAATACTAAAATACCCTTTGATGCCAAGTTTAATTTCATTTTCTTTTTTTGTTTTCAAGGATATTTTGGTTGTTTTACCGTATAACCAAAAGAAAAGACTCATTTGTCCTAATGAATTTTGTAATGATTAACTGGTCATGTAAAAAAAAATTAATATTCTTGAAAATTAGTATTAAATTGTTTTTTAATGGAGAAGCAAAATGATAGTAATAGTAGAAAGGGAACAAAGCAAATAAGTTCAAAGCTAAGTAATTTTTCAAGCCAATTAGATTTCGTTAATAATGGATAATGTGGATATTGGAAAGGACACAGCAAATTTCAATATGCTGTTTGGTTTACAGTGATGATCTTACATGTAAAAAGGAACAGTATACCTCCCTTTCATAATACTCTCTGTTTCATAAGAAAAAAGAAAAAAGAAAAAAGAAAAGAAAAAGGATTGCTAAGAAGCTTATTATTACAATTAGTTGCAGTGAGTGCTTGACAAGGTTTTGGCAAAGTTACATGGTATTCAGCCACACATTCCTCTCCCCTTCATGACATGCCTCCTCAAGCCTGGGATATGAACATTTGTAATATAATCTCTCCAGTCAATACTTCCCACGTCGAATCCGAATATCCCCTTCTCGTTTTCTGACATTCTCTCCATCAGTTTCTGAGTATTGCTATTATCAAACCTGCATTTATACATTTGTTTTCTGTTTTCAAATTGATAAATCTTTAAGGTAGAGAGTTTCTGTAATGTCTATGAGGGTAAAGTAAAGTGAATGGCTCATATATATCCTTACCTTCCACCATAGAAAGTGTATGGCTCATATATACTGGCCAGGTACTTGGCTTGTTCCACTGATTTTCTGCATATGTTTTCATGTTTTTGTGACAGCTTCCTGTCCGATGTGGCCATTCCCGCTAGCCGACTTCGCTGAGTGACATATCTCCAAAGATGAGCAGAGAACTCTTCCATGGAGCTGAAGAGCTTCATTGAGGGAACATGGATTGGTCGGCCATTTGAGTCCATGTATGGAGAGGAATTGTAGTGTTCATGGAGCAACGTAGCCAGGTCCTGGAAAACAAGTGGATTTACAACAGATGAAGCGATTTGGTAGACATTGATGTCTGGTTTTTGCTCCATTCCATGCCAAGCCATTGCTGCCAATGTTGCATTAACCACCATATCTGCTGGAACCTTCAACCGACAATTTTGACAAAGCAGCAACTCTCCGTGAGTACTTTCAATAACCCATCACAAAAACAGGAAGAAAAAAAAACCTAATGTCTAGCTGCCTTTGATTTCATTTACCAAATAGGCTAGTCATTTGTAAAACTTAAAATAACCTTAATCATTTTGAGTTTCTGAATTGTTTGCCATGATCACATGAACTAAACTGTCGACCCAGGGCGTTAAGAGAAACAGAGGATTAATTGTGAGATTGAGTGCTAATTACCACATCAAGGACCCCATTTGGGTCTACTAAAAAACCTGTGAGCTGCCCTTTCCCGTAGTACAAAACAATAGGATCCATCATCCTGAGACGAAATGTCGAAGAGAATGAATGAGACAATTAGCTCAGAATTTTAAATATTGAAACATTCAAACTGATGTGGTGCTAATGGGTTGAATAAAGGCTACCTATTCCCTTCCATCCATCCAGGGAATGGCTCTTTGCAAGTGCTCTCAATAACACTAGGTCGAATGATGACAACTGGTATGTCTCCTCTCATGTTATCAACCACCATTTCCCCCATAGCCTTGGTGAATACGTAAGTGTCTTGCCACCCATATTTTCTTGCCCTGTTTTGGTGTCAACTATCATACTTCAAGTCGCAATTTATTCATTTCAACTTACCATTTATCCAATGATTAGATGGCCGATGGAGTTTATATTCTCCTTTCAAAAAATGAAGAGAAAAAAAAAACAAGAAGATGGAATCGTTCACCTTTCTAAACCCAACTCTTTCATCTTTTGAGCCACTTCATTTTCTTGAAAAGCTTCCTTGGAATCCAAGGCCAGATTCATTTCATGCTCGATATCCAATGAGGGTGCAAATCTTGGCGTGCTCTCAGAGATGATTAAGTTTTCCCTTGCTATACAGTCTCCAAAAAGGAATGGCTTCTCCATAATTCTTCCTTGTCTCTGTCCATTAACATAAGCTGTAACAAAAAGAAAACCGAAATGGAACAAATTCTGGAAATTGGAAGCTCAGAATATTAATTGTCAAACACAAAATGAAAGGCTATGCAAGAAATTTAGATTCTTTAGGCAGGCAAGGCCATTAAGGATTGTCCAGTTCATAATTAGAAATCCCTTCTGAAAAACAAATTTAGTACTTGACCTGTTGATACTTGTAAGAAAAGCTTGAGTTTCGGGCACTTCTTTGCAAAGCTCATGAGGTGGCAAGTTCCTCGTGTGTTGACATCAATAGCAACATCATACCTGCATTTCCACAGCGTCACAATGCAATAGCGGAATATATATATATATATATATATATATATATATATATATATAACTTGAAAGCATATGGTAGTATTAGACAAGATTATCTTTGTAGAAATGGAAGGAGGCCATAACCTTTCGTCAAAAGTTGTATTAGCTGCTGAATTGACGATTATGTCAACTTCATTAGCGATCTTGTCAGCTAAATCTTCTTCTAACCCGAGATTGGATTCGCAGACATTTCCTACCACGGGGACTAGTTTGTTCAACATGAAAGATTGGTAGGATTTTCCATGGGTTTGTCTGAGACACTTGAATAGCTCTGCGTTTATTATCTAATTACAAACCATGAATTAAATTTTGATTCACCATTTAGAAAAGAGCCTCTGCAATTTGATGAAAAAGTTGGTGACCATTAGGAGGCATTTCCTGATCAAGAGGAACATACCTCGTTTTTCAATCTTGTAATTGCAGCTTCCTTGCTTTCTGCCTTAATCAGAACATATATCTTGCCCACATCAGGCATGGTCCTTAAAATCTTCTCAATAAGAACTGCAAGTTTTAGCATAAGCTACATTTTGATTATCATCAAAAGAAGAAGAAATTGAGGGCAAAGAATAATTTAATTATAACACTATACCTTTGGCTAGAAAGCCAGTTGCACCACTAATGAAGAGCCCTTTCCCTCTAAGAAATTTGACAATGCCAATACCATCTTGCATCTCCAACAAAGAAGAGCTAGTTGGTCCACCATAAGGCACAAAGTCCTCAACAGCAATTTCAGGTTGCCCTTTTTCATTTGGAGACAAAACCAAGCTTCCTGCATCCCTAACAGAAGCAATATGCTTCTGATCACTAACCACTGCTGATCTTTCTGTTAAAACAGAAGGAAACCCACTAGACCTTATCGCCTTTCCTCCACCACCTTGGCAATATACAACAACGTTCCTCTTCCTCCACCTCAAAAAGCACCAGTCGCACTTACTGGACACTCTTATCAGTTTATTGGATGCGGGTAAAGGAGAATTGAGGAACATGGACCCCATTTTTTCTGATCAAGTAACAAGAGAATTTGAGGTGGACAAGTAAAGGTGACAAACTAAAGATGTTTTGCAGTTAAAGAAATGGTTGGCTTGAAACCTTAGCTAATATCTATCAAAGCAAGAACAGAAAGAAAAACTAGTAAACTAACTAAGCTCTATAACATAAAGATGGCATACGTTTTGGCTTGGTTTGGTTCAAGGGAAAAGGAGAAGAGGGTTAGGTATATATATTTCAATAACAGTGTTTTTATAGGAGAAATTTTCCACGAGAGCTCTCTTTTTGCCACCCCTTCACATCTACCACCATTGGACTAAGATCGCGGGAGTTCTCTTTGATCCCTCATTTAATTAGTAATTCTTGTTCAGAAAATGTAGTTTTGCATTAATGTTGTTTTGGTTAAAGTTGGTCATAATTGAGTTCTTTATGAAAGAAAATAAAGAGAGGAAAGGGTGTGTATATGGGCAGTGAACAAGTGCTAGGCTTAGATTAGACCTACCATTGAAATTTTTGAGTTTTTTTTCTTCATTATACCTTCTAATCCAAGTCCTTGATGGTTAAATTAATGGTTGAATACGAAAATCTCAATATTATGGAAATTGTATTGAGCATATATAGGTCCACTACATTTGATATATTTGTTTATTTCTATAGACCATAAACAACGGGCAAAGGCTAGACCGCTGGATTGTTCAGAATTCCATGCCTTCATTGCAGCATGGCTATTTGGACGCAGAAACTGAAGGTAGCTTTTCTGAACCCACATTGCCATTCAATCATTTCTTCCAAGCAATAGAAACAGGGGACATTTCAAAAAATATTTGCCTCCATATAGCAGATCCGAAGCTCTTCATCTGCAAAATACCAACAGAAGTTTGTCGATGATTTTAATGCTGCATGACTAGTTTGCCAGATTTTCCTATGAACAGTCAAGCCCAACCCATAAAATTCCAGTCGTATAACTGAATTTCAGGCATGATCTATGGAAAAGGTGTTATTATTAAAAAAAAATCCTCGTGAGTTCAGTAGGGTGGACATAGTATTATTTATTCCTTGTCAAGGATCAATATGATTTTCCAATCAGTGACTAAGATTTCTAGATTTGAGAAAAATAATCAATAATATCAATGAAGAAAATACTGCGTAAAATAAACTGCAGGCTTGCATACCACAAATTGACTATGAATAGTCAAACTTCCACAAAAACTCTAGTTACCAACAAAATCCATTAAAAGTGAATTAATCATCATCATTTTTTAAATTAACAAAGTTTTCCTTTATAATCCAGCCTAGCATATGCCAAGAAAAGGGATAACTTGCCACAATCATGATTGTACATGGACGGAAGCATGTACACAGCATTTCCAGCAGCAGCAGCAGCTTCAGTTTCTATACAGGCAGCAGCTGATGACAGAAGATCATCAGAAGATCCTACTGCCAACTCAATACAAAATGCATATATATGAATGCGTGCCAGTACACTGTTGTACCATTGCTTGGTTAGAACTTATAATGTCAAAGACAACTTCTCAATCAAAAGCTACAAGAACACGGCCACTTAAATTAAAAGATAGCGAGAAACATCCAGGATACAAGCCATCTGTTCAACTGAAATATTGGCCTTCGCAAAGTCATTCCTCAGCAAAGCAATGCCCTCTTCCATCTAACAATCTTCACACAACTGAATTTTAGTTATATCATCAACAAAGGGAACAGAGTAAAATATACCAAGTTATTATGAATCAGAAATCATATTTGAAATCAAAATCATTCTAGTTATAAAATAATATTTGTTTTTTTTTTTAATTTCATCATTTAACATCAGGTTTTTTTAAAGATTAGGATTCATAACTTTTCTATTTGCTTTGTATAGGGTTATTATAGTCTTATAACCCAACATGCGGATTAGTAGGTTAATCTGGGTTGACCCGAATCGATCCAATATATTGTTGTCTTAATATCTATAAAATAAATGTTATCTTCAATATTTATTTTGAGTTAAACTATATTTTTACTAATCATCCGAGTTGTTTTTGGATCGGTCAAATAGGCTTGGTCATATGGGATCAATTAATCCACACATAGTTTGAAAATATTTTTAATAAAAAAAAAAAAATTAGCAATGCCTAGATTTTTTTTATGTTAAAAAAGCTTTTAATGTAAGCCACAACATAAAATGGGCTAATAAACATTATTTATTGAAATAATGTTATGATAAATTTGCTCCTAGCCCAAAAAACCAGTGAGCTACCATTTGGAGACAGGATAGCCTTTTTATCATGATCGATGTTATTTTTAAATTGTTTGAAGGTAGACTGGTCTTTTAAAAAAAATTTAGAATAATTAAATTACTTAAATATCTCGGGAAGAAAAAAAACGGTGGCTTAAGCCAGGATCTTTTATGTCTTTTTTTATTTTTTATTAAAGTTAAATTACTTAATTAACCTTGAGTTCAAAATTAACAAAATCATCCTCCATTGATGCTTTGCTTTTTTTATCATGGTTTCTTTGTTAATATCAAGTTAACTCAATCGTTTTTGTATATCAATAAATCTTTAATATTTAAAAAAAATTATTGACACGTGCAGGGTCGTTTCAGTCATCAAATGTCACCTTTCGTGGAGGCATTTGAAAAGTTTTGTCATCCCCTCCATAATAAGGCAACGCGTGCACCAAACGCACCTCCAGTTTAGTGTTTTCGATCATTTTTTTCTTTGCCACCTTCTTTCTCTCTCCCCCATATTGAATTTCAAATCGGCCCCTTTAAAATCTTAGACCAACCCTATCAATTTTTTTTCCTTAACATTTAGTCATTGTCCTTTAAATTACTATTTCTTTTATTTTAAATAATCTATAAATTTGATTTTTTTTCTATTTCACCCCCTCCTTTTTTTTATCTTTCAAATTTAGTCCTTATTCTTTTGATTACTATTTATTTTGTTTGTGATAATTTTTTATTTTTTTTACAGTTTCATCCTCCATGGAGTTTTTTCCTAACAAATTTGATCTTCATTCTTTTAATTGTTTTTTTTCTTTGGAATTTTTTTTTAAATTGATTTTTTTTTTCATGATTTCAACATTCAAAATTAAATTGGTTGGGAATTAAGCTTATTGGTTCAAATTGAGTCAAGGATTTCACTTGTTGCGAGTTTTAGAGATTAAACCAGGTTTAGGAGGTTTGCGCTAGGTTTGCATGATTTTTTTATTTATTTTTTTTAAGCGTATTATTTTTCAATCTCATCCTTCAACATTTATTCAATTGGAGTCTAGGTTCTGTTTTTTTTTTTTATTTGCTTTCTATAGAATTTTTTATTGGTCTTGAAAACAACCATAGTTATATCGAGTTTTCTTATTTGTCGTTCTTTTTAGGGTCACTCTTTTTAAATTTAATATTTTTGTGCTCTGTCCTTCGGCATTAGGTTGTTTTGGAATTGAGTTGTGTGTTGTTTTCTAGTTGCCTTCTATTTGGTTGTCCCATTTGCATGATTTGGATCATAGAGTTAGGTATGGTTGGTTTTTTTCGATTCTTGTTTTTTGAATTGATTTTAAAAAAAAAATTCATTCTTTAACTTTTTTTATAATTTTTTTATTTTATTTGTTTATACTAGTTTCATGATCTGACTTGCATATTTTGCATGCTCAATCAAGTCTTATTTTTTATTTTTTTTAAGACATACTTGTGTTACTCAAATTTTTTTTTTCTGATAAAAAAATATTTTAACTCACGACATAACACAAGCCAACAAATCTAGTATGTACCACCAACAAAAGGAGAGAGATCATGAATAAATGCAAAGTATTTGGTTTCTAGAGACTTAGAGTGTTTGAGAGTGGTTGTAGTTGTTTTTCAAAATGTTTTTCACTCGGAAATGTATCAAAATAATATTTTTTTTATTTTTTAAAAATTATTTTTTACATCAGCGCATCAAAATGATCTAAAACACCAAAAAATATTAATTTAAAGCAAAAATAAAATAAAAAAATTCAAATTTTTCAAAAGCGTTTTTGAAACACAAAAACTCAACAATTAATTTGATTCAAAATTGATTTTTCCATAGAATATAATTTATTATTTATTTTATTACATGTCATATTAATTTGTGCTAATTACATGGGTTTGATTTTTTTTTCTTGTGATATTAATATGAATTATTACTGTGAATTGGGTTTATAATTGATAACCTAATGTTCTATATATATTGATTATCTATTATAGATGAGGGTTTCTAAGCGACCCTGCTGAAAATAAGAGCTCAAGTACATAAAAAATAAAAAATAAAAACGAGGACTCCGTCGAGCAAATATGTATACAATTGTTGGTGTGACTTACAGTCTGCGTGACAAGAACATTCATTACCGGTGGACGTCCTGGATATCGAGTTCTCCTTCAAGGAAACAAAACGTGTGCTTTAAAAGTACGTTACACGTTATGTATTTACACACATAATAAAAATCATCTCTGCTATGCTAGTCGGAGTTAAAGAGTATATATAAACCACACTTGCAGAAGTATTTGGCTCTGCCATGGCGTAAGAGATGATGATCATCATTGTAATGGCGATCTCCAATCAAGATTCTCCTCCGGATAATCTTTCTGAACTTCTTTAGGAGGAATGAAACAGTCCATGGAGAGTCCAGGTACATCAAATGCAAGATCATCGATTGTCCATGTCTCCTCCATCCGTGTGATTGAAAGACCTTCTTTCAAGTTATCCCCAAACCTTGAGATCATTACACTTGATTGACCACCATGTGCTATCATCACACCCTCCACTGCCCGATAGTCTTCTATTTTTGTTGCCATTGTGGTTTCCCAGTATGTGGGGTAGGTTCCTGGAGACTGAATTCTGGTCAAGTACGAGTCTTCTAGATACACCAGGAGGCCATTTTTTTGGCTAAAGTAGCCAAATATTACGTGCTTGATCATCTCTGCTGTGCTATCGCTTCGGTCAGCAAGGTCTGCTTGATCGGCAGACAATTTCAGTACAAAACAATCAATGCCTGAGATACACTTCTCTCCCATGTATTGTGATGGAGAGAATACAGCTGATATTGCCATAGGATCTAGTCCCTGCATGAGTTTTTCCATCTTGAACGTCAACAAGTTGGGAATTTTATGGCGCTTTATATATATATATATACATTAGTATATATGGTGTTTTAATTACCAATACAAGTAATGCATTAACTTTTAATCTAGAGAATTGAAAGCTAAGAATATATACTTTCAAACGGTAACAGTCAACAATATGAATCTCATGAACGGTTCGAACCATTTAACTATATCTGCTCCAAGTTACACTCAAAACTTCAAGTAAGAGGCCGTCAGCTCTTAAATGACTGTCTTAGGAGGAAGAATTTTGAATACAACCCCAGCCTTCATGCATTTACTTAGCTATGTTAATACTAGAACATGAACTACGTTTCTTTTTAGATTCCCAGAAAAAAAAAATATGATGAAGAAAATGGGTACTTGTACTGTTTCCATGATGATCTCAAATGAATAACGTGCAGGGTGTTCGTTGGTGCCTGCAGCTTGAGCATCATTGTCAAAACCTACCGGTTTCTATATATTGTCAATAAACAGCTAGCATTGGTTTCGTTTCTGACAAAATATGATTTAACCGACTCCATTATTTGACAAAGGGGAACCAAGATCCGGCATCTTGGGGTGGTTGGATCTTGATTCTGGTAAAATTAGCAATGATATTGAACAGAGGCCATCTATAATCATCTAGTCGCATATATGCTGCGCATGAATAGGGACGCTCTCTGTCTGATAACATCCACATGATGTTATAAAGAAAATCACATAAAATAATAAACTGAAGTAATTAACACAGGATTATTGTACTCTTTCATCACGCATGCAATTCAATGTGTTCACATTGGTTTTTTTATATTTTTTTAAATTGTAATTTTAAGATTTAAACCTGAATGAAAATATTTAAACCTGGGATAAAATAAAGTGAAAATTAATTTCAAAAATCATACATGAAATTTAATGTCACCACTCATATTTATATGGTTGCCGTATGATAATATCTACATAAACAAAGACAATATTATAGCCAGGATCGAACTGGTCTTCCTAAAGATATATAGTCACGAGCCAAGATTCAAAGTTAGGTCACAATTTATTAATAAATAGCCAAAAGGGCATCGATAATTATTACTCTTATTTACTACCGGTTAGCAAGACATGCAAAGCAAAAATGAAATAACTCTTGATTAGTACCACTTGCCTGAAGCGCTCGGCGTAGAGGCCGAACTCCACCTTTCGCAGCATGAGAGCCAAGCCAAGGAGTGTGGCGCCAGGCCACATTGCCATCACTACCAGCTACAACTTTATGGCCATCAACGACTAGCTCAATTAGCCACTTGTTAGGGGCCATTTGCCACATTACAAAGCACCCTTTTTGTGCAGCTGTAGTGACTCCAGCCATAGCTGAGCCACCAAGCTCATCAACCATGGCCATTGTAACCTTTCCTGTAGCAAAAATATTCTTCACTTTGCCTTGTAGTTTTCGGCAACCGGTTGCTGCAGTGAAGTGTTGTATAATGTATTGAGCTGAGGAGGATACCTGTTGATTAAAGACATTAATTTGTTACGGTTGTCGCTACTTAATTAGTTTAAATTAATAATTATCAAGTTTATTTAAACTAGCACCAAATATGCACTTGTATATTAAATGTTTCCTTTTATTTCTTGATTTTCTTTTTCAATATAGCATATCTCAAAAAAAAAATCTTCAAAATTTTTGAGTGACGTAGTATTTAAAATAAAAACTTGTTTTTTCATGAAAAAAATTGATTTATAATTTTAATTGGAAAAGACTCTCATACTCGAGAAATACTCAGGATTTTATACTTTATTTATTTAAAATAAATCATATGCATTGATGGATAGCCATAGTAAAAATACATGATATATATATATATATATATTGAAAAAAAATAGAAATAATATAGTAAGATGAAAATAGAAATTAGATTTTTAATTATTTGATGTGGCTAAATTAGTGGAGTGTTTCCATTTTATATAGACGTAGACGAAGACCAGCTTATTAATATAAAATAAATCCTAATTCTTATTTAGGTTGCTGGGTAGACTAATTAAAACCACATCAATAATGGCTGTGCATGTAATTAATGACCACCCTATTTAATTTTACCACTATAAATTAATTATTAACCCACTTTTCTGTTTTCTTTTTTTATTATTATTCTCTAAACTTTTTTCTTGTGCCTTGAGAGGAAAATAAATCAATACTTTCTTTTGGACCCTCTTTTAACTAGTTTACAGTCCTTCTAACTTTAATGTAAAAGATTGAGACCCACTTTTAAATCATTAATTCTCACAAAAAGTCATCCAAACCTAATTAAATAATTAATTATCGGCTTAAACCCTAATACTTTTCCACATGTACTTGATAGCTATATTCATTACTTGACCCAGAAAATGCTGGGCGTAGTGTCCTTTCTAAGTTATTGTTGAGATGGCAGTGGTCCCACGAACACTGGGCCTGAACTTTTCTTTTTCTTTTTTTTCTTTCTGATTCTTCTTCCATTGGCCTAGTGCCTGGTGGGGACTTTGAGGCATCTCAGTGGAGAGCCAGTGAGGGCACTGATCATCCACAAACCAAAACATCACCACCATTCATTGGTTACTTTCCATTGGCCCAGTGATTCCAACTTTGGTTACTTAGGCTTGGACCTCCTAAACAGCAAGAACAAAGCGGAAGGACCAAGAACAAATCTAGAAAACCGATTACAGATTCTTTGAGAATAGAGCAAAAAATCTAGAGAAACCAGATATTACTACACGTTCCTTGAAAAAGTGCACCAAGAGATCAAAATGGGCTAGATTTACTTCCTTATATGCCAAAGAAATCTAAAAAGACATAGTTTTACACATTCGCATGCATGACATACCTCATTGACGGGCGATTTAGAATGGATGGAGACGGGAAAGAGAGGGCAGCCAAGAACACTCAAGAGGACTTTAAGGTCAGATCTTTTGTTGAAAACAAGATGGAAATGAGTCTTGAGCCAGTTTCTCCATGAGTGAACTTTCTTCTTTGAACAGTTTGTGCTGTACTCTTCATCTTCGTTTATGGGTTCTTCTGATAATGGTGCAAGACGACTCATTTGCTCTCCTTCTTCTCGTTTCTTTACGGGAGAGAGAGAGACAGAGAGATGTGAGAGCGGTGGTTATTATGGAAGGAGAATTGGAAAGACGAGAGGAAGTTTACTTAAAGGCAGTCTTTCTTGAAGTATCACCTTTATGCACACGCTGTTTTGGTGCGTGTTGCTCAATTCTTTTAATTTTGGGATAAAATAAAGAATTAAGGATGAAAAATGAGCCCCCCGGAGAAGAATAATTAGAAGAGAAACACGTGGGACACTAACAATAATATTAACCAGGAAATTAAAATGAAATGATTTTTTTTATTTAAAAATATATTTAAATAATATTTATTTTATTTTTTAAAATTTATTTTTGATATTTATAATTAAGGTAGCTTCTTATCTTGGTTATATCGGCTACATTAATTAATATTTAATGTAAGTTTTTCTGTCAACACTCGCTGATGTTGGTGAAGTCAAGATGGAAATCGGATTTTCGATTTGGATAATGAAGCCACCTAATTATGTCTGAACTACTTTTGTCTTTAATCGATTGCATTGCTTCATATGCAACTAACTCATTAACTAGATCACTTGCTTACAAAAGGAGATTGTGAAAAGGAACGACATTCGCTCCTTTAGTTCTAGGATACTAAATTTGAATTATTATCTATTAAAGATTTCTACTTGTGTGCAAGTGAAAAGATTTAGATATTGTCTGTCATTACGTTCAATCATGTTTTTTAAAATTTAAATTCTTTTTCAACATTTTTTATTATTTTATGTTCTAATATCAAAAACTAAAAGGAAAAATTAGAAAAATATTATTTTAATATATTTAAAATAAAAAATATTTTAAAAATAACATATATATATATATATATATATATATATATGATAGTTTTGATAGAAAATTCAGTTTGAAACACGTAAATGATTACCACTTCCAAGAAAAAGCGAAGACGTGGAATGTGCATTCCTCTTTGTTGTTTTCCCTGTGGTACCTGAATTAAAGATATGTCCTTTGAATTGTCATCATCATATATTGTTTGGTGTCCATTTCCCCCCCTTGACTAGATATTTACAACTTCTTTTATGGGATTTCAAGCAGTGTTGGAGCTAGCCAGCTAGGGGTTAGGGAAGAGAGACAATCTCCCCCTCCTAAATTTCCATGCTTCCCACTTTAGTCCTTATACTTTTGATCATACATTTTCAAACAAAAAAAACACTTCAAAAGATTAATTATATTTCTAGTTTGTTATACATTAATTGGTGTTTTGATAAATAAAAAAAATAGAAAGATATTTATCATCAATTTAGGGAAACGAAGGATTGAACACAAAGTTGTGCTCGAGAGACAATGGAATGAGTATAATTAGAAGATGGATAATGATTTTGTGTTAGGAGTTTAATTGAATTGAATATCAAACGTTCGACTAAAATTAATTTCCATCAATGGACTTGTAATTCATTGGTAATCTTGTAAAATACTAGGAGTGAGGATTCAATTTAGAGATGACAATTTTATTCAAATATGTTGTATATTGATACAAACTAACTAGAATTGTTGAGTTTTTTAGATCATTATCTTATTTGTTACGCAATGAATATTATATAAATACTGTATAAATATTGTCAAACCCAATTAAAAGAATTATATATATATATATATATATATATATATATATATATGTATATTATTTTATGTTAAATAATAAATATTACAAAGATAATGCATGCCTATATGAACACTTGAAATCTCACGGGTAGGGTATAATTATCTAAATTATTTAACATTTGAATAATAAGTATAATATAGATATTGTACTAGTTATCTCACCCGCGTTTCGTTACAGGTCAAATAAATTTTTTTCTCAATACGACAATATTTTCTAAGTGTTTTCTAACATTAAAAAAAACTTCAATTGCAAATCGAGAAATTTATGTAAGCATTTAATTAAATATATAGAGAACTATCTATGCAACAAATTTTTTTTATAAAACTCAATTCTTAACCAATCAAAGTTAACCAACTAAACTCGTGACTTAGATCATAGACTTAATTGAGTTAAACAATTTTTTTAAAAAAAAACTATCTAAAATAGACACCTATATATCGAGAATTGACCAATTATCAGGGCAATTGAAAAAAAATATCAAACCGAAATAAATTACTTTGTCCGATTAATAATTAATAAAAATATTAAACGATGAAATTGGGACTAAACATACACTCCAGTCCTCCAACTTTTCATATTATAAGTTTTCGGTCCCTAACAATTTATGAATTCAATTTTGGTCCCAAACTTCAATTTTCTTATTATTTTGGTCCCTGGTTTGAGAAAGGAGAGAGAGAGTGGTCAGATTTCAATAGTAGAGAGAGAAAATCTCGGTTGAGATCAATTCCAGCTACGAAAACGGGTGATTTTGGTTTTAATGGGTTTCTTTTAATGAGTAAAGTTTAAACAAGGTGTTATTTTTCTCTTAAACTTGCCTAAAATAATGGATTTGAAACCAAAAGGAATCTTTTTTTTGGGTTGATTATGGGTTTTCAAGATAATTTATGGGTTGTAGAGGTTATCAATATGTTTTACAAGGCGTTTAGGGTGTTTTTATGGTTTTCATGGGTCGAAATATGATTAAAATAGGTTTTTATTAGTTTGAAACATATTAGCTTGAATTTTTTAGTAGAGGCGACATTTTGTTTGCCTTAGCAAGACAAGTGACGCGTCGCCTCTATTTTTTTTTCCAATCACTTTGATATTTTAATGGTTTTTAATTTTATAAATATTTATTTTAGATTAAAAAATTATATATAAAAAAATTATTGAACCTAGTTAAGTTTATTATTCAGGTTATGAGTTTGACTAGTATACTTCGACTGGGTAAGGATTGGACTTGATAAATTTTATTTTTTTTTTGCATAAATAATTCTTAGTTTATTTGATTAAATATATGCATAAACTTTTCAAATTTTACTTGGGATTATTTTATACACAAAAATTTATGGTAAAAGTCTGCATATATATATATATATATATTTAAAAAAATAAAATATTTGACCTGCTATTTGACCCGCGGGTCAAATAGCTTTCATCTATTGTTTTAGCTGTCCTGTTTTGAGTAATACGGCATAAGATGGTCCTTCCTCTTCTATAAATCTCCACCCCACCTCTCATGACTTTCGAGTCTGAACCCCTCATTTAGAAATCCCAATTTTAATCTAAAAAATTACGAAGAAATGACCTATGTTTTAACGAAATTTAAGCACATAGAGTAGAGTAAAAAACAATTCCAGGTTATAATATTGTCTATAAAGTAGAGGGAATCGAAAATTAATTCCCAAGGTACTACCAAATTATCAATCAAGTCCCATAACAAACAATTTCATCGATCACATCCCAAATGTCTTAGAGATTTCTCAATTGGGTCCTTTCTCCACTGTTGCTAATATTTCTATCAAATTCTTATTAAGATTACACTTTTTGTGGCATAAAATAGGAATTTTGGATGGAAAATAACCCAACTACAAAATCCTTGAAATTTCTGGAACCTAATGGATGAAATGTATTGTTTTGTGACTCATTTGAGAATATGTAAAATACAAAATGTAAATATATACATGTAAAGCGTTATTTGTAAGACCATGGGCGCGTGGACATTGTAATGTAGTTAGTACCTGTAAGGTAGACTTGGGGTCAGGAGAAGGAGCTTTAAAGGAAGGCAAGGCGGGCGACGTGTCTACGTCTGTTTCCTATATGCAATTATAGATTTTCTTGCAAGTTTGGTGCAAATTTAGGCACTCTATTGCTCTCTCTAGAGTCTAGAGTCTAGAGTATTACTGCTGCATATTGCTTTTCAAGTTCTACCAATTTTACATACAACTATTAGTAAACTACATGTCATGTCTTTGTTCTTTACAATGAAGTTATTTTTTGGTTGGTTGTTTTTCTTATGGAATTTCACAACTTATTTAACCACATGTGCCTTGAGGGTCATCAACGAGGTGCTTGCTCTCCTTCAAGAATCAAGTTTAAATTTGTTCTTAAGATTGTTGAATTTAAATTACAAAGAAAAATAAAAACAAACTAGCATGCCATGAAACAAACTAGGTTGTACAGATTCTAAGATGATTGTTAGTTGTTATTAAGTGAATATCAATTATTTTATTTTTAGATCCAAAAAAACTTAGCCGTTCATCAAAAACACTCAAGATACAAACAACGCATGATTTGCTTTATTTTTCAAAAGAAACAAGTGATGAATGGTATGTTTCCTTTTTTTTTTTTTTGGTAGGCCGAGCTCACAGGCCCCATCTCTTAGGCCTAGGTTTTAAGTTTTTTTCTATTGTGATTAAGATGCATAATAAGAAAAATATTTAGTTTAATATTTAAATATTTATTTAATTTTAATATGATTCTTAAATAATATTATAGATTTTTATGAGAATATAAACCTTTTTCTTTCAATCATTATGTACTTGACATGCCAAAAAAATTGCTTGTAAATATTCAATAAAAATAAAGTTTCCTCGTGTGTTTTTTTGAACTTGCTGAGATCATGATAAATTTGTATTTAAAAATAATGCTAATAGTTAAAAACATGTTTTTATTAAAACAATATGATTTTACTAGATTGAAAATGATAGTTTTCTCCTCATAATTCTATTTATTATTTTTCATGCAAATTCATGAAAAATATTTGTTTTTACAACTATTTAATTAAGCAAAGCAAGGTTACTTAACAAAGCTAAGTCATTGATCGGGTGGACTAGATAATTTGACTAACCTATATCAGTCTAGAATGTCCTTTATTCAGTTCATTTTTTACGAAAACAAATAATTAAATTGAGATAGTATTTATTTTTAGTTTTAATAAAACTGAATTTAAACTAAACAAGTGTATCAGCAAGATCAGCTAAGCCAGACTAGGAAGTTTACCAGGTTTACTTTGGAACTCAGACCCGGCCTAAAAGTTGGGTTAATCAAGTTCTCATTTGAAATTACAGCCCAAACAAAAATTAACTAAAATTTAAAGAAAACAATTAATTATTTTATATTTTCAGATTATTAAAAAAAAACAACATTATTTTAATATATTTACAAGAAAAAAAAAACCCTTCAAAAAAACAATTACCACCACCATTCTAAAATCCCTATAAATAACATTACCAAAATTCCCCGCAGCTGCAGGCCAAAAAGTCCCTAAAACTGGAAGATATTTCTGTACATAGAACCATTTAACTTTCGTCTAGTGTAATTTATGCGAAACTGTGTATTGATCTACAAACTTGTGAATAGCAAAATGTGTAAAGCATTGGCATACCACATCTATAGATATCCCTTCACAAACCATTGGAGAATAGGGTCAAAAGGCATATAATCAGAGCAGTTATCAATGCTTAAACTGAGTTTATACGATACATCTGATAAAACATTATTCTATCTAGTTGCCAACTCTAGAAACTCCACAATCAGATCATACTGACACATCATTAACCTCCACTAGTAGCTCGCGATAGGTCAGGTCTTACTCGCTGCCAATTTTTGCTTATCACCTAGAGTACTCCAGGCTCCGGCTCCTAACTGGGCTCCTGCTATAGCTCCTTGAACCATAAGGAGACCTTGAGTAGGATTGGTCTCTATACCTTCTATCTCTAGGAGAAACAGGTCTGTATGGATTACCAAAATATTTATATTGGTAAAAACTGCTTTTCCAAATCCATCACACATTGCAGGAAAAAAGGTCCGACTTCATTAAACTAAATTGATAAAGAGAAGTGGGAGCTGACCTTGAATAATGTCTTCGCCTGGAGGAAGGAGAATAATACACAGGACTACGAGAATAACTCTGTCCATAGCGTGGTGATGGAGAGCGCCTGGATCATTGTACCGGCCACCCCTGACAATTAATTGTGCACAGATTAACAACTCAAGACCTAGCTTTGCAGTCATCAAAACTGGCAGCAATACTAACTACCTTAACTGTCATCTTTCTTTTTTCTTAAAAATTTGAATTGGCACTTTATACACCCACCAAAATGGGCAACCTAAAATTCATGGTGTTTGGTGTTTCAACAACAGCAACCATATAAAGTATAATAATAATAATAATAATAATCATCTCCTGTATCAGTCTGCATGAAAAGAAGGTTCAAATCCAAATTTCCATACAATGCATCAATATTCAATGAATGAGGACTCAGCTAAATAACCACAGTTACCTCACACGATCTCTTGCCCTCATTTCTGCAGGCTTCTTCCTATTTTCCTCAGCAAAAACAACTGTCAGTTCCCGTCCAAAAAGAATTTCGCCATCCATATGATGCTTAGCATCTGCAGCATCAGCTGGTTCTAAATATTGGACAAATCCAAAGCCACGAGGTTCCCTACAACCAAATACATAAAGACGACACAACAAAGTGAATTCAGACAAATGAATGTAAACAGGTGTCCTGACTGCCAAAAGACAGGATCCAGACTCCAGGCTTGATGTGGAAGATCATGATAAGCACTTGCTGACACTCATGTCATGGAAATAAAATGATCATATGGCTGCTAACCTTGTAGAAGCCAAATTTTAAATTGAGTTGATATTCTTCATCACTTGAACTTCTTCAGAACGTATTCAAACCCACCTTCCCCACAACCATGAGTACATTAACATGCACAGTACTCTCATTACTTGAATATGTCTTCCAACACTCTCATTACTTCCTTCTTGCCATCACTCTTACTACTTCATTCTTGTCTTCACTCTAATTACTTCATTTGTATCTTCACCACTTTCAATAAAAACAACCAAATTCCCATAAACCAATAGCACATAATAAGAAAAAATCCCAGACTAAATAGTTTTGAGATTCATGAAGATCAATGACACGCAGACCAAAATTGAACACAGAAATTGACAAAATTAAAGACAGATTACTGGATTCGCTATATCTTGTAGGCAAACTATTTAGTTCTTCTTTAGAACTGCCATGGCCCGGAGTGAAAAGGAGTTCATCTTACCCGGTATAATAATCTCGGGGCAAGTAAACGTCCTTCAGAGGGCCAAACCGACCAAACGGTCCACGCAAATCTTCAGGCCTGCAAAGAAAACAAGAAAAAGAAGCCGCTCACACATTTTGTTGGCATAAACTGATGAATATCCCCACTTTCTCTTCATTTTGACCAGCACAAATACAACTGTAGATAAAAAAAAAGGTAGCTTTGGCTACAATAATTTGAAGGCAGTGTACATGTTATACACATCTCATCCTAAGTGAGGCCACTATTACAATAATAACATGGATATAATTGACAACATTTACAGCGAGAAAAATTGAAGCAGAACCAAATTTGCGCAAAACATGAAGCAACAGATGACTACATGAACATCAAGAACGTGAATTCAAACAGCAGGAAATCAATGAGAAAAAGCCAAACCTGCAATCAAGACGAAGATTGCGAACCAGAAGACTAGTAGGAAGATCCCTACCACGACCTCCATGCCGACCCCTAGGGCTAGGACTCCTATGTTTCCTCCCATAACCCCTTGGGGGTGAGGGACTGTAACTGTAGCTTCTTCCCCTCATTTTCAACAAATATCACTGCCTGCAACAAGCAAAGAAAAACCCTATTTTACAACCACTAAGATTAAATACAAAAACCAATAGTTTTCAATATTCATAAATCTCCAATTCCTTAAAAAAATTAAAAAAATATTAAGCAAAAAACAATTAAATAGTTTAAGCTTTTCCTTGGCCTCTCCTCTCATAACTTATAATAAAATTAGACTATAAAAACACGAAATGAAAGATTTTTTGAAGAATTGAGAGATAAAGATCGGAGAAAATATCAAAGATCAAGAGAAGTAGAAGCAGGGAGAATGAGAAAAGTACCTGAAACGATGCCGGTTTTGCTTCTCCTTCCAGAGGTTTCCACAAGAAAGAATGCAACACTGGAAAGCAAGCTCTATGAAGGACGATGGGCCCTTTAAAAAAATCGAGATTCGAGAACCTTCTTTTCCGTAGCCTATGTTAACATGCATCGCAGTGTTGTAAGTCCGCACCCGGTCTTCCAAAATCTAGCCGTCAATAGACGGTGTTGCTTCTCTCTTACTGTTTGGATTCCTTTAGACATCGTGAAAGACAAGGTTTCATTAGGGCCAGTCCATAGCTCATTAATTTAAATTGTTCAAAAGTAAAATCTCTTAGGCTCAGCCCATTAAAGAACACCCTGGGTTCATTCAGACGAGACTTCTAGGGTATGTTCTGCGCAGCAATTAAACTATTATTTTATTAATTTTAAAAAAATATTATTTAAATTAATTTTTTATAAGTTTTTTATTGTTTTAATCTACTGATATTAAAAATAAATTTTAAAAAAATTATTTTAATATATTTTTAAAAAATAATATATCTGTTGATAGATAACAAGAGGTCACTGCCTTTTTATATACACATGGAGTGAAATTCAAGCTACTCAAATCTTAGATTGATTGATATTTTAACTAAAGGAATGATAAACTTAATTACACTACTAGAGCATCATTTTTTTTCCATTTCAAAAATATTTAAAAAAAAATTATATTTTTTTTTACTCTAAATTAATGTTTTTATATTTTTATATCATTTTTATGTGCTGATATTAAAAATAATTTTTTAAAAATAAATAATTATTATTTTGATATATTTCCAAGTAAAAAATATTTTGAAAAGCAACCGTTACTACATTTTCAAATACCTTCTTTATAAAATAAAGCTTACAAGAATTCTGATTAGTAATTAAATGACTATGAAGTAAAATCTCAAAAGAGTATCTACGAGAGTGTGAATCATAGTAGTTATTTTTCAAAATATTTTTTATTCAGAAATATATTAAAATAATATTTTTATTATTTTTTAAAAATTGTTTTTTATATTAGCACATCAAAATAATATAAAAATATTAAAAAAAATTGAAATAAGAAAAAAAAATAATTTCAAAAAAAATACTTTTAAAATAAAAAACAAATAGATACCGTAATAATTTAGACCGATGGTTTATTTTGGAAAGGAAGGAAATGTTTTCCTCCGATATATTTTCTCGAGGACTCGGGAACCTCTACACCGTAGTCCTTCTGGTTGTCGTAAGAGTTGAATTCAACAAGTGACAATATTGTTTTATTTCTTTCGACCGCTCATTATTCTGCAACCAAACACAAAAATAGCCAAGATTTTAGAAGCTATAAAGCAATCGATCGGATCATCGATGCAACCATATGGAGATGGGTCATGTTTTATATGTATTTGCCATGCAATTTAGTTATGGAAACTTACAAATTCGTTTTAAAATTATTCATCCTTCATGAAAAGATGAATTGTTCTACATTAGCACCTAATCATTTCAAGCACATCCAAATCAAGATAAACTTCACATGCTAAATGATGATTATGCTAAGCAAATGTACTTAGTTTTTCCATGACCGACGACTTATAAAATCTTGAAGTTCAGCATTATCGACCTGAAGTATAGAATACTATGTATTGGCAAATATCCTTGATAATTAAACCCAATTGCATTGCATTAAAAAAAATGTCACAAGAGGCTAATTAACTTCAATCCATCTTCATCTGTTATCTCATACAAATCCCGATAAATGATGTTCATGTTGTTTATACATTCACAAATCAAAAACCAACACATACATTACAAATTATTCCAAACACACTTACATGATAATAACATACGAAGCTGTTAGGACGAAGAGAGACACAGGCACGTAGAAGACTGTGAATTGGGGACGCGTGTTTTCACGCTCCAAGCCAAAAACGAACAGAAATAACAAAATCTGGAGGTTGGATTTCGGCTTCCTTGATCGTTGCTGTTTGCCCGCGATCTCCCAGTGAGTTTGGATCGGTGATGTTGTGGTTCGTTATGGAGCTACGCTTTTCTGGAATGTCGTCGGTGGTAGGTGTTGGGACTGCTACGAGAAGAGAGAGGTGAAGGGATAGCTGTCGGGGATATGGGTTGTGCTGGTGGTCAGGGGGTTTAGGTCAGTACTGTAGGTGGGTGATGAGATGGAGGTCACGATCGGTGCAGCTGGAGAGGAAAGGAGGTTGCTGACATGGCTTGTTGCTGTGATGAAGCTGTATTGGGAGAGACGGGGAGTCACGACTAGGTGTTTGTGTGGGGAGGAGATGGCGGCAGCTTTGGGGGGGAGGATGGTTTTTAGCCTTGGCGGGCTAAGCGGCTCCTTTGCGAGAGTGTCTTTTTTTATATATATACTGTCTGAATGTCTACTATCGTAGGTAAATTAAGAAAAACTAGGTTTTTGTTCGATCTATGCCATGGATCCGAATTATTTATTTGTTAAAATATTTAAATGTTGGGAACGTGTTTTGAAAGAAGTAGAAAAGAAATTCAATAATTCAAGTTGTAATCTCGAACAACTAAATAAGTTTACTTTATAAAAATAATATATTATTTATTAATTTGGATTAAAAAAATAAATTATAAATAATAAGTTAAAGAAAAAAACTAAAAATTTTTAAGAACAATAATCAAATTGAAAACACTAGCACATATAAAAATTTAAATATGTAGAATTTTTCAACATGTTTTTTACATTGAAAAAATAATAAATATAAATAGAAAAAACTCATGTAAGCATCAAATCAAATAAATCATAAACTATTTTGTAAATAAGGTTGATTTACAAAAAAATTATGAATGATAAATAAAAGTAGTTCAAAATATTCGAGAGACTAATGAAATTAAGATATTTAATATCGCAACACAAGTTTATTTACTTGGTTGTATTTAATAAATTTATTTATTAAATTAATTTATAATAGAAATGACACATTTTATAATAAAACATTACAATCGAATTATACTAACATTTTAAAAAATAAAACATCCAAAATAATTAAATAATAATTGTTGTTTCAAAAGGGCTAAATAAGACAGGAAAATCATAGAAAATGGGTATTAATTAGAACATATATTTAGAAATTATTTTACAAAATAATACATAAAAAAGTATTAATGAAAAAAATCATTAAAAAAAAATGACAAGGCTAGGCGATGATGGGCTTAGAGAGCTAGCGCGTGGCCAGCCATAAAGGGCACACGCTCGGGGGACTTTATTTTTTTCCAGTTAATGTCGTTCAACCCAGTTGTCTACAAAAAACAAATGACAACGCGTCCACTATAAATGCCTAGAATTTGGTCACTAATGTAACTAGAAAAAGAAGGGTTTTTTTTTTACTTAAAAACTCATTTTCAACCTATTGTTTACCCAAAACACCTAAGAAATACGCTAAGAAGCTTGTTAAACCAATCAATAGCCTCCCAAAACCCAAAACCAGCACAAAACAAAAATTCTTCCAAAACTTAAACATGTTTTTTTAGGTGTTTTCAATGTAAAAAATATATAATCTTAATTCTCTTCATCATATAAAACCATTTGACACAAAAATAGACCGTTTTGTGGCCAAAATCTTCCTCAATAGCAACCTATTCTCTCAAAGCCAAAGTCTGACGAGATCCTCTCTCTCCTTCACCACAAAAAAAAACTAAAAATAAAGGAAAATAAAGTTTGTTACTAAAATGTAATGTGTAACAATTATAAGGATCGAATATTTAATAGCTTAAAAAGATATGGACTAAAATGAATTTTGTAAACAAATTGTAGAGATGCTACCTATTTTATTTATGTTTTACACTTAAATCTTTTATTTTTCAATTCAACCCTCGTAAAAAAAACACAATTAGACTTTAATTTTGACTCAAAATATCTCAATTGTGCAAAAAAAATTTAAGGATCAATTTTAAAATTTTAAAAAAATTTGCCAACCAAGGACAAAAAATAGTTTCACTGTGCAATATGCACTGTGAAACACTAAACTCTTTTAATTTTATATATAACATGAATTATATATATATAGATATATATATATATATTTATATATTATATATATCAAAGATGAAATTTAATTAGGAATCCATGATTAACAAAATATATATATATATATATCACACACATATATTTCTTTAATTTCATCTTCTTGATTCTTTCAATATTTTTTAATTTTGATTGATTCTTCAATTTATTTATTTCTTCATTAGTATATTCTTCTGCTTATTTATTAGTCTATAATCACTTTATTCATTTTTCTCTCTTTCTCCTCGATCCCACTCCTTTCTTTTCTTTTTTATATTATCACAATTGAATTAAATACCAAAAATTAAATTAAATTAAATAATTTTAAAAAACACATAGAAAAGACTTAAATTCATATATTATTATTTGTGAAAACATGAGTGTTAGTTAAAGCTATAAATTATTGTTCTATAAAATAAAATAAAATAACTTAAAATTTTGGGTAAAAGTAATGGAAGAATTCATTATGAAACCAGATTTAGGTGTCCTATTCATATGAATGGTTTTTTATTTATTTATTTCAGTCATTAAATTTTTTTCTTGTAATTTTATAATTTTAATTTACATTAGCATAGTTTTATATGTTTATTTTTCTTTCAATTTTTATTCTCTTGTATATACAAAATGTTATGAATATTATGATGATGAATTAAAGATCAATTTTATAAAATAGAACTTTAGGTTAAAGTTAAAAAATAAATTAAAAAAATGACTATTAAATTTAACAAAAAAAAAACCATTTAGATTTTGGCGCACAAAGCTTCACTTTGCTGCATGAAGTTTTAATTTATATATTATTTGAACCTGTTGTTTTAGAAAATTATATTTCAATTCTAAATTTTATTTTTTTCACATTTCAGTTGCTAGATATTGAGTGAGGGGGTCGTTGAAAAAATACTCAGGAGAAAAAAATGCTTAATAAAATTAAAAATCAATAAAACTTTAACAAGATAGTAAAAAAAAAAATCAAAAAAATCCAAAGAATAAAGATGAGATTGGAGAATCTAATATTTGATAATTTGAGTATGAAAGATAAAATTAAAAACAAATAAAACTTATACAAAAAAGCCAAGACAACAAATTAAAAATAAAAAATAAAGACAGAAGTTAAAATACTAACAACCAAAATGGTCAAGCTGAAAATTTTTTTAAAAGAGAGAGAAAAAAAGGGAAAAAAGAGAGAGGACACAATGATATTTCTAAACCAGATAACTATTGGGCTTCTAACAATATTGTAAAAAAACATTTTTGGATGTCAGGAGGTGCCACACATGCCGCCTCCCACGTGCCCTTGGGTGTGTCACGTGCTCCTATCCTTTAGTTTTTTTACTAAATACTAAATTGCCCGTGGTTTGATATGTTAATATAAAAAAAACTCTTGTGAAATGACAGAAAAACCCCCTGAGGCCATGCTTAATTTTTTGACTTCCAAGAGCAATTTGGTCATTTCACTATGCTTTTGATTTTTTTATTATCATGCAAATGTAAAAATTATCCCTTGCCTTAAATGATAATCATGAAAAAACCAATTTAAAAGTACCAAAACTCCCCTAAACATTGAATTTTTTGCTTTTAAGGGTTTTTTGGTCTTTTTAGTACGCTTTCAAAATGGAAAGAGACACATGCCCTGATTGGCATTGCGGTCCAACTATGTTTTTGAAAATTTTTGGTTGTTTTTATTCAAATTATTTTTTGATTTTTTTGGATTATTTTAATGTGCTGATTTTAAAAACAAATTTTTAAAAAATATATTATTTTAATACATTTCAAAACAAAAAATATTTTAAAAAACAACTTCTACCACATTTACAAATAGTCCCATAATTGCCACTAATTAATTTAAAAATAACTGTGAAAAGATATTAATACTACTAATTGATAGTTATAAGTTTTTTGATGCCAGGGTACAGAATGTATCCAGTAAACAATGCCAATGAATTTATATCTGTAGAAATTTCACAACCAGTTTTTAGCTTTTGTTAATGATTAATGATACGAAGCTACTCGACCCGAATTATAAAATGAAAATGGGATGGAATAAAGCCCACTAACTTAAAGTCGACCAACTAACATCCCACGGCCCATTAAAAACCACGCCAAGCCGACCCGACCCGACCCGTAGGCTAATTTGCTAGGGCTTAGTAATAACTAGCATCGTCACTTCGAAATCCAAAAACCCTTTTAAAACCCTGATTCTCTTACCAGTCACCGTCTCCATTCCAACTCAATTTCGAAAAACCAAAAGGAAAAGCGCTGCTGATTATTTTCACGCAAGTAACGGAAAATGACAGCTCCTTCGAAGAAAAAACAACAGAATCCAAAACAAAACGACGGTCCAAAATTCAACAAAGCATCACAGAAGCAGTTCAAAGCGAAGCAGACGAAAAATAAGAAGAGTTTTTCAAACGACGCTGTCGTAAAAGATGCGTCTATTGCTTTGCAACTTGAAGATGACGTCCCTGACTTCCCTCGAGGTTTTTCAACAAAGTCTCTCAATCTCCTAAAATTTTCTGCTTGGTTCCCGAGAAAAATTGAACGTGTATTTCGAAAGGAGATTATTGAATAATTAATTAAGCTTTGAATTGATTTTTTTTGGATAAATTGTTAAGGAAAGAAAACTATTTCTGTTTTACTGATTTTTGACCTCTTGCCTTTTAAGGTGGTAAGAGTTCGTTGAGTCAGAGAGAAAGAGAGGAAATTAGAGCACAAGTTGATGAAGAATTCGAGGGGGAGGAGAGGCGTTTGAATAAGAAGAATAAGAAGGGGAAGAAGTTTCAAAACAAGAGTAGTCAATTATCTGGAGATGATTTAGGTTCCCTTTTTGGCGATGTTTTAACCGGAAAACTGCCTCGTTTTGCTAATAAGATCACAATGAAGGTATGGACCGAAAATTTAATCACTGTGAAAGTGGAAAAAAGTTATTTTGTTCATATTATAGGTGGTGTTTAAGTTTTTCATGTTTAATTTGTGCACAGAACATTTCTCCTGGAATGAAGCTTTGGGGAGTTGTTACTGAAGTAAACGAGAAGGACCTTGTAATTAGTCTTCCTGGAGGATTGCGTGGATTAGTACGTTCTGTGGATGCAATTGATCCTGTTTTGAATGATCAAATCGAGGTATTATAAGCTTGTATGAATTCACAATTATTTTCTTTTTTTCTGTTTTCTTTTTTAAATCTTAGTTTTGGTATTATTATGCTTTTATTCAATAATTTGCTTTCATTGTTATTCTCTTCTTTACTAGGATGGTGAAGGTAGCCTTCCAAGAGTATTCCATGTAGGGCAGCTGGTTTCATGCATTGTGTTGAAGTTGGATGATGATAAGAACGATAACAAGAAAAGAAAGATTTGGCTTTCTTTGCGCCTTTCGTTATTGCACAATGGCTTCTCATTAGATGCTGTTAAGGAAGGGATGGTAAGACAACTCAATGATTAGCATGGACCATGATAACCTTTCATTGCTAGATATTAATATCATTTTTTTAAATGAGAGTGCTTTCTAACTTAAACTGGATTTGAAGCAGGTTCATTTAGGATATGGGTTTACTTAAAAATATGTAAAGAACAATCATTGATATATTTGTTTAGTGGATTACATGTTTATAGATGTCTCACTAAGATTTATCTGCTCTCTTGATGCCGGGTGGGCCTCTAAATATTTGTTCTCATACCTGGGACGGTACTGTTACTATCTCAACAATCTAATCTGGCTAACTGAATCAGCAGTGGCAAAGGCCTGGCTGCCTGGTTTAGTCCAGATTTAATTTAATTTATGTGTTGACGAGGGTGGATACTGGGGCCTAATTACCTAGTCTCATATAACTAGCACAACTGATATAAGCTTAGAGTGACTTGGATAGCCCTACGATGTTTCTCTAAGATGATGTCCTGCCACAACTATGCAACAATCACACTGATACCCAGTCAAACATTCCATTCAATGAGCTCTATTATCACCCTGCAGCTGTTCTGATTAACTTGGTGTTTCTTTTTTCCTTAACTTGTAATTACTAGTGTCTGAAAATGGAGTGGTAGAACTAGGATTTACATCAAATTGATATATTTCTTGTGAAAAACTTATGTTTGCTAACTATTGTCCATTACAAGTGATCCCCCTTTTAGTTGGGTCTGTGTAGGGAACAAAGATCTTGAGCAACAATGTGTAATCGGAAAGATGGAAAAGATATCGTTATCTTTTGTGTTCATCCCAATTGGGGCCAAAATTTGTACTGATAATTTATGTACATGTAATTAGATATATATGATCTATGGTTCTATTACTTGGTACATTTTCTTCAACTAGAAACTATTTATTGGGAAAAGATCCCAGGATTCAGAATCAGTCTTTTGGGTACTATCCACTCAGGATTATCATATAATTGGACCAATAACCAATCATTTTGGCATAGGGCTTTGTAGCGTGGAGTGTCTGCAGTTCATGGACTCCTTAATAAAATCTGCTTGAGTAGATATCACGTCATTATTTTTGGTGCTGCTCAAGCCAAAAGAAAAAGAAAAGAAAATGATAGCTTGAACTACATTATAATATTCTACAAAGATAATCCTGAACCAAAATTTTGTCTTTGAACAAAGTGATCACTGGCATCTATCTCTACTAGTAGGTTATCACGGTATGCATCTTTCAAAGGTATCAAGGATGTAATGAAACAGTGTTAACTTGTTTGCTTATATGTCTTCTATAGATTGGTAATCCCATCTGCCCACCATTTTATGATTATAGGTCCTCACCGCATATGTCAAAAGCATTGAAGATCATGGTTTCATCCTGCATTTTGGTTTGTCATCGTTTATGGGATTTTTGCCAAAGAACAGCCAAGCTGGTAAGTACCAGTCAAGTTATTCTGCAGCATGTTACATGGTTGCAAGTCATTCGCCTCATGCTTCTCTATTTCCCATAAAATGCATACTTTACTGTTTTAATAATCTTTACTGCGACATCTTATTCTTATTTTCTTCTTGGTTGTAGAGAGCAGGGATTCTGAAGTGAAAACTGGGCAATTTTTACAGGGCATTGTTACAAAGATTGATAAAACTCGGAAAGTTGTTTATCTGAGCTCTGACCCAGATACAGTGTCTAAATGTGTGGTATGCTAAAGTTATCCCATCACCTTCAGGTTCTATTATCTCTTTTTTTCCAATGGATTTAGTGCTGTTTTAACATTTATTTGTTGCACTCTTATGCAGACTAAGGATCTTAAGGGCATTTCAATTGATCTTCTCATTCCAGGCATGATGGTTGATGCCCGTGTACAGTCGACCCTTGAAAATGGGATAATGTTATCATTCCTTACATACTTTACTGGAACTGTAAGTTTGCTGCTGTCTATTCGTAAAGTTTATTATAACAGATGGATAGGACAAGGACTAGCCATGGCTACTATATTTTTATATTTTTATCCACTTGGTTATGCATTAATTCTGCCTATACATCCTATATTTTTATATTTCATTTTCGTTTTACAGGTTGATATGTTTCATTTACAAAATACTTTCCCTACTTCAAATTGGAAGGATGATTATGCCAAGAATAAAAAGGTGCGTATTCAAAGTCTTCCTTCAACTGATCTGGACACCTTTAGCTCTGTTGATTTTCACAGTATTGACTTCTCACTCAATCCGTCAGTGCTTTTGTTCAGTACCCAAGTTCAGTATTAATCTCCTTTTGCACTGCCTTCATGCTTTGAGTCATCCAATGGACAGACCAACATAGTAAAGAGTACATATTACCATAGTGTATTGATTTGTTGCTTTGCATGAAGAGTATTGTGGTTTGTCAAGTGGCACTTTTTTTTTGCTACTTGTATTTCAACATAATGTGCATGGTATTGCAGCTCTAATCTGTATCTGCATGTTAGCCAAAAATGTTTCTGCCACACCACCATTGTTTCTTTTTTCTGTTTGTTTTTGTTAATATACAGTGCTATTATTTTGGTTTAGGTCAGTGCTCGTATATTATTTATCGATCCCTCAACTAGAGCTGTTGGTTTGACTCTCAATCAACATCTTGTTCACAACAATTCACCGCCATCTGTAAGTCTCTTTGGACGTATGATTATTATTTTTGCACTCACAACTTTGGAATTTGAGTTTTTTTATTACAGACTTTTACTATATGTTCAAACTCTTTGTTTATTGTTTGTTGCATTCTTCAACCTTTTCTGGGACTGAGTGAGCTGGGATGTCCAGAAATAGGGGTCCGCTTATAGGCATGTGAACCAAATGTAATAGATCTTAGCACTGCTTCATATCTGGGCTTTGCAATGCTAGAGGTTTTACAAGTTATATTATAGGCTTGCCTTGTGTGCTTTTGGTCTGCGGCATCAACATTTACCTTCCTGGTTCCATTGATAAAGCAATAAAGTTGAATATCACTGACTTGAAGGCTGGGCATGATAATGCATTTTTTGTACTTATATCATCTTGATTTCATAGTGGAGCTTCTCTTGATAATGGTGGCACATGCAATTATGCTCGACTTGCTCTACTTGGTATTATAATGCTCATCTCCTGATTGCTGCCTTTCTCCCTCTAGATCTAATTTTTGGTTTAAATGCAGAGTGTTAAAGTTGGAGATATTTATGACATTGCAAAAGTAGTCAGGGTAGATAAAGGCATGGGACTTCTACTTGAAATCCCATCTACTCCACTGCCAACTCCAGCATTTGTTAATGTATGTTCTTTGTGCATTTATTCACATATTCAATGCCCTTTTCTTTCATGATAAATATATTTCTATTGTTTACTTATCATTAAGTTCTTCATGGTGGTAAATGCATTAAAATTATGTTGATACAGGTATCTGATGTGGCTGAAGATGAGGTACGGAAGCTTGAAAAGAAGTTTAAGGAAGGAAGTAATGTTCGTGTTCGAATCCTTGGGTATAGGCATTTGGAAGGGCTTGCCACGGGGATTTTGAAGGTTGCTTTTCTATTTCATAAAGTTATCTATGTTTTTTCAAATGAAATGAATGTATATTGCCTGACTTGCACTGCTGTAATATATTTTTCTTGGGAGCAAACTGGGTTGCTTTCTATTTGCATTGAAGTTATTTGTAGTTATTTATTAACAAAGTGCATTTGTGATATTGCATAGAAAGGCATCTAGCTTTCTTCTTATCTTCTATATGACTATATCTGTTAGAGCTCAAAATAAGGTTGCCTTAAGTGACATGAGAACATTTGTAATATTGTTTTTGTATATGCAGGCTAGTGCTTTTGAAGGATCTGTATTCACCCACTCTGATGTCAAGCCAGGCATGGCAACAAGGGCTAAAATCATAGCTGTTGACAGCTTTGGGGCTATTGTGCAATTTCCTGGTGGAGTGAAGGCACTTTGTCCGCTTCGACATATGTCTGAATTTGAAATTGTGAAACCTCGGAAAAAATTCAAGGTCACGCTCTAACCAGATTTGCTTTTTAAGGTGTTTTTGCGAATTGGATCTTAGATTAGACATGAACCATCTTGTCCATTGTTTTTGGTTCATGTTAATAACTTATAGTTGACCTGTGTTATTATGCAGGTTGGAGCTGAGCTGTTTTTCCGTGTGCTGGGTTGCAAGTCCAAGAGAATAACTGTGACACACAAGAAAACTCTTGTATGTTATATGACTTGAAACTTATTTTTCATCAATGTGCAGCACTTTCAGGAGTGCTCAAATGTATTGTCATAGGTTGTCTCTTTCACTGCAGCGGTCTTTGTGACTGTCAGTTTTCATATATATACCACGTGCTGTCTTTGCTACTGTGTTTGACGTTTCACATGCTTCCTTGCAATCTGTTGTTAATAGTTGCTTTTTCATTTTTTTCAATGATTTATGTAGTTAATTCTCTGATGGACATTGTTGGCTTATGGTTTGACAGGTTAAATCTAAACTTCCAATTCTTAGTTCATATTCTGATGCAACTGATGGACTAATAACACATGGTTGGATAACAAAGATTGAAAAGCCTGGATGCTTTGTCCATTTTTACAATGGAGTCCAGGGATTTGCCCCCAGGCTAGTCTTAAAAACTCAAGATTGCATTTTTTTATTAACTTCTTGATCTTGCCAACATGAGAACAACACTTTCTGTTGAATTGTTATCTATATAGTCCGTTGTTTTTTTCATTTCCTCAATATCCTGTATTCACTGGTGTTTTTCATCACAACTTATTCAATCAACCCGGGAAGGATAATTTAAGAATCTAGATGTTTTAGGCTCAATAAAGATAGAATTTAGAGTTGTAAAACAAATAGGATTAGCAGCAAGGATGTCCAAGAAACAACTGGGATTACAGGTTTGAATCTTGAATATGTTTCTTGCAGAAAAGGTTTGGAGACATTTCACTTTGAATTGAATACTTAACGAGATGATAACTTATACAATATTTTGTGAAGGGTTTGACAAATAAGGAACATATAGAAATGGTAGTTCAGCCAAAATGAGGATTAGGATAGAGACAATATGAGGGAATATAGAATAATGAATTAATGTCTCTTGAGATGGTACATTTATTCTTTCCTGACTTCTAAATCTTAGATATAGACCATACAACATTGAGAATATTATTGATGTCCCTGACTTTCTTATGCGGTTTATCAGCTCATGCATGTTTGTTGTGCATTGAAGTCAAATTCTGCTCTGTGAGTGCAAGCCCTCATCCATCTTCCAACTAATATAACTTTCCTCTATGTTTTGGCCTTAGATTTTGGATGTTGACTATGGCTGTAGTTGTTCTTACTCTGCTTTGTGATATATTTTCACTGATACTCTGCCTTAGTGATGTATCAATGTTTATCAATGATGGCTCTATTGGGCTTGAGGATCAGGGTGAGAGCTAAAAGAATATGCTAATTTGGAATTGGATCGCCACTGCTTAGCTTTTGCTTGTCTTTTTTAATTAATCCATTGCAAATGCTGTATACTCTTTTCTTGTGTTCTGAAGTCCTGTTTGATCATTTTTGGGATATCTTTTGCCCTTCTTATTTTCTTGGATCTCTTCTGTGGGAGCATTCTGCTTTTAATATAGTGAATGGCCTTGTTGGTCTATTTGAACTATATGGCTAGGATTGCTTTCTTTTTTGGTTTGATTGTAGAGGATGCTGATTGTTTGCTCTTCATTTTAAAGCAGATCTGAGCTTGGATTGGAACCAGGAAGTGATGCAATTTCAACTTATCAAGTTGGGCAGGTTGTCAAATGCAGAGTAATAAGTTCTATTGCTGCTTCACGCAGGATCAATCTTAGTTTCATAATGAAGCCTCTAAGGTTTGCTAGTTGATTCATCTTTTCTATTATCCTGTGTCAAAATTAAAGCCATCATGAAGTAACTTCTTCATTATTTTACCTGCAGTATTGTGCCTCAAGTTGACTGTTAAATGGGTCTTTAGGGGAGCTCTAGGGTTAACTGCAAATTTGCTGTTTCATATTTGTCTGATAGGAAGCAGTATCCAAGTCCAATATTGTGTGCTTTTTTGAAGCTGTTTTCTCTTCACCCTGCAAGAACAACTTATGAATTGAGTTTCATTTCACAAAGCAATGAAAAAGGCTATTGAATTAATTTTCTATCATTATCCCATCCCCCATGATCCTTGGGTAAAAAGATAGGAGTAAATTGGCAATGGAAGATATCATATCAATTTCAATGGCAGTTGGAGTCTCATTAACAAAGAAAATACTAGTCTTTCTGCGAAATTATTCAAGTATTTGCGATTTCAAAATTACAGGTTTTCTGAAGAAGATGGCATCAAGATGGGTAGTGTGGTTACTGGAGTTATTGATAAAGTTACCGCCTCTTCAGTAATAGTTTATGTTAATGCAAAAGACTACTTGAAGGGGACAATTGCTACCGAGCATTTGTCAGATCACCATGGTATTGATCTTTGCTTTGTATACATGGCAAAAATAGCATTTCACGTTTTTCAATTATACCCTTGTTTGTCTTCAATTATGCAGAACATGCTGCCTTGATGAAGTCAGTCTTGAAGCCTGGATACGAGTTTGATCAACTACTGGTCCTAGGTATTTTTTCAGCTGTTCCATTTGAATGCTTTACCAGATCTCAAAAATTTTCTTTTTCCTGATTATTTTATTTTATGTAGTCTAAAAGGGAAAGGTTCATTTAAGATGTTCTCTGACTGCACATGCTTTTTCAGTAAAAACCAGAGGTTTTTTGGAAGACATTTTCTGATTATTTTATATAGTCTAAAAGGAAAATATTTATTTAAGATATTCTCAAATTGCACATGCTTCTTAAGTACTAAAAAGAGGCTCGTTAGAAGATAAGTTATGCAAAGCTAATACCCTAGCAAAATAAGCGAGTTACTGCATAACGTGAAGCTATGTAACGTGAAAAGGGTCAGACTGAAAATTTGTAGCTTTGCCACCCTTTTGGACAAATCTTCCCAGTCTACTGCATCTTGTCACATTTTTGGGGTTTTGGGTGCTCTGACATAATTAGAGTCTGGCCGATCATATATTTTGTCAATGCAGTATGCAAATTTGTTAACATTAATTATGAACTAGCAATTGATTACCTTGAATTTGTGTTGCTGTAGATATTGAGAGCAACAATTTGGCTCTCTCTGCTAAATATTCTCTTATCAAGTCTGCTTCTCAGCTTCCTTCGGATCTAAGCCAGATTCGTCCTCAGTCAATAGTCCATGTAAGTATGTCTTGCATCCTACTTGCATGACCAGTTTATAAATATTTTTTTTGGGAGAGCTCTTGCAGTTGTGATGTGTTTTGAATTTTGACATGATCTTCAGAAAGTGTAGTTGTTTCTGCCTTTTCATGCATCTGAACTTGTTTTTGCAAATCAGGGGTACATCTGTAACATGATTGAAACTGGCTGCTTTGTTCGCTTTCTTGGGAATTTGACGGCTTTCTCCCCTAGAAGCAAGGTAAACACTTAATATCTGGCTTTTAAGATTGTTGTCTAAGGATGCTTTTAGAGTGGTTTTGGAAGAGCAAGAACTGCCAGAACCTCTAGAACCATATTTTATTTGCATTTTAGCGGGTTACCTGGAAGGAACAGAAGTCCACTTCGTTTTTTTATCCTTTACGGGAACTTTTATGGTATAGAATGTTCTTTAAGCTTCTCTCTCATCTCCAATTCATGGGGCCTACAAAGGAGTCTCTTTGTCTGATACCCAAAGAGACTGGAAAGCCCCAGTGTGTTTTACTTGTTAGAAAGTCGAATCTCTTCCTTTTTTGTGCTTCTGGCATTTTTCTTCTTTATTAATTCTCTTATACTTGATGTCAGGCAATGGTTGACCAAAGATCTCAGCTTTCAGAAGCCTTTTACATTGGACAATCTGTTCGTAGTAATATACTCGATGTTGGTGAACTATCCGAGACTAAAATTTCTCAGATTGTTGTCATTGGACTATTTATTTATTATTTATTTATGGCGGTTTCCAGGTTAACAATGAAACAAGCAGAATAACAGTGTCTTTGAAGCAGTCATGCTGCTCATCTACAGATGCATGCTTTCTTCAAGAATACTTTCTCTCAGAGAACAAGGTAAAATTAAATGTGCTATATTTAATTTATTGTTTTCTGTTCCCTTCAGTTTCAAAGACAAAATATTATTTTGTTGTAGGATCCCGTTAACCTCTGATTGCCATGCAAATACATAGTATTTCTCACATTCTGCTTGATTGTCTAACCCCCCCCCCCCCCCCCCCCCCCCCCCCAGATTGCTGATCTGCAATCTTCAGATTCTAAAGGTCGTGACTTGAAGTGGGTTGAAGGATTTCATATTGGCAGCACTATTGAGGGAAAAATTCAGGAGTCAAAGGAATTCGGTGTTGTTGTCAGTTTTGAGAAACATAATGATGTTTTTGGTTTTGTTTCTCATCACCAGTGTAAGTTATTTATTTCTTTTCATTACCATGTGGATGCTTTTCTTGATGTGTGTTGCTTTATTAATATATACGAACTACTAATCCTTTCATTATAATCACTTCAGTAGGTGGAGCAATGGTGAAAGCAGGTGCAAATGTTCGAGCTGCTGTTCTTGATGTTGCCAAGACAGAACGCCTTGTTGATTTATCTCTAAAGCTTGAGTTTTTGGATAAATCAAGAGACAAGAGTTCTAACAGCCTAACTCACAAGAAGGTTGAGTCCTGCTTCAAGTTTCTTTCTGGTTCCGTTTCTTTGCACACCCAAATATGTACTAAAGAAGTTTAAAGAATAAGCTTTCATGTCATCTCCTTTGCATTTCCATTTGTGGTTGGTTAAGGCCTGTATATGTGTTTCTTTCCTTGCTTATTTTTTGTTTTTGTCATGTTTGGGACTAATACACAATATTCCTGATTTTAGAAACGAAAAGGAGAGATGTCTAAGGACTTGGAGGTGCACCAAACAGTAAATGCAGTTGTTGAGATTGTGAAAGAAAATTACCTGGCAAGTACTGTTAAATCTGATGATATATTGTGGTCAATAATATTTTTATTTTTACTTATTGTATTCCCACTGATTGCAGGTTCTGTCAATTCCTGAGCATAACTATGCCATAGGTTATGCGTCGGTATCAGACTATAATACACAAAAGATATCTCAGAAACAATTTCTGAATGGACAAAGGCAAGTATGATTTTGGCGATTAATCCTTACAGTATATATTTGCCTGCCATCATTTTTCTTTTTCTTAGAAGATTGGGCATTTGAATGGGTGGAAGCTCTTAATAAAACTTTGTAAAGCTTGACAAGTGTATAAAATTTTATTAAACTTTTTAGCTGGAAAATAGTCTTCGAAACTTGGCTGTTGCCTGTAAGATTCAACATTTGCATTTATTTTCTAGTTTATACTCTACTGAAGTATTATGATTGCTTTGTTTAAACTTCATGATCTGTCATGGCTTATGTGATGCAGCGTTAGTGCCACAGTTATGGCTCTTCCAACCCCTTCTACTGCCGGGAGGTTGCTTTTGCTTCTGAAATCTATTAGTGAGGTGACTGAGACATCCAGTTCAAAGAAAGCCAAGAGAAAGTCTAGCTGTAATATTGGATCCCTGGTTCAGGCAGAGGTACTTCAACAATAAGACTGACCCACACATGATTCTATTGTTTATGGTGTTGGTTTTTTTCAAATGCACTGTTTATATTCAACCCTGTTCTGATTGTGTAGGCTTAAATATATGTTTTACTTATTTGATATTGTTTTTTAGATTACTGAAATCAAGCCTCTTGAAATGAGATTGAAATTCGGTATTGGTTTCCGTGGAAGGATTCATATAACAGAGGTGAATGCTCTGAATAATTTGCTTTCAACATTTTTATTTTCATTTATTTGGGCAACCTTCACACGCAGCTTGTTTTGGTTGTTCTCTAATTAGTGGGCGAATTTTAATTTGCTTTTCTTTTTTCTCAATCTCATGCACAGGTCAACGATACTTGTCTTTTGGAGAATCCATTTAGTAACTTCAGAGTTGGCCAAACAGTGTCTGCGAGGATTATTGCTAAGGCTGGTCAATCTGATAATAAAAAAAGTCAGCTGTGGGATTTGTCTATCAAACCAAAAATGCTTGAAGGTAGAATGATTTCTGGAATTTTTTTTCTTAAGCGTGTCTCCTTTGAGCCTGCCACTGGCTTGCACTAAAATGAAGCTGTGATGGGAAAAGGAGGGTTTCGTGTAATCTAATAATGACCTTTAAAGTAAAATCTTGATTTTGAATAAGCTTAAGACACATTGGATTCTCACTGCTTGGCATTTCTAATGTCAAGGCCAACTTTCTATGGTATCATGTGCATTGCATTGTTCCTTGTATTGAAATTTCTTTAAGGTCACAATATGCTTGGTTTTTGTCTGATTTTTTTTGGAGAGGCTCGAATCCAAGACCTCTTACTGTGGCAGGGGGCATGGATGCCACTTGAGCTACAAGCTCATTGGTATTATTTTCTTGACAGATTCTTTTTTGCTAATCAAATTGTCTAAATTTGATCATATCAGCTACAGCATTACAAGGACACATTTCTCAATCTTGCAGCTCTGTGTACCAAAGCATTCCGTACCATGTGTCAAACTTTAAACAAATTACTTTAGGCATGGGTGCGTGTGTGTGTTGTTTTAGCACGCCATTCCAGTTATCATGTGAAAATACACGTTAAAGCAATTAATAGCCGTAGTGCCTTAAGATCACATCCTTTTTCTCAATCTTATCACGAATCCCTTAACTACTGCTTCCTTCTGCTCTGTTTCATTGAATGACAATACCTTGTGGCTTCAATCCAAACATCAACACAATGGTGCTGATTATTCTTGAATAGAGTATTTGTGAGGCTGCCTAGCAACATTTCATTGTTAGATGGAATTTTCTATTTTTATTCTTTGTAGATGCTTTGATACCCATGGAATTTTCGGGGACATCAATCAGTTTCAATGACTGTTTTACAACCACTTTGTTTGCACAAATGTCACTGTTCTAACTCCACTTCCTTCCTTTCCTTTTAATTCCTTTTTTTTTCATCGCTTCTTTTTTCTTGGTCTTGCTACTCTCTGAAGCTTGAAACTTTGGTTGGGTGAGTGATTTGTTTATATCTATTGATTAGAATTGTCTGCTTAACTGGCTAAGACTGCTTCTTCTTTTTTTAGCAGTAGTGCTTTGGAGAAATATCTATAGCATTAGCTGTACTTTTTAACTTTGTTTTATTGCTCTGTTTGTAATCAAACCTACTCACCTCTCATGGATCTGAAATCCAATTGCATTGCAGATTCATGCATGATAGAGGATAAACTTGTGCCCAAGGAATATGAGTTTTCATCTGGGCAGCACGTCTCTGGTTATGTATATAAAGTGGACGGTGAATGGGCCTGGTTAACAATATCTCGACATTTGAAGGCAAAGCTTTTTGTTCTCGACAGTGCTTGTGAACCTAGTGAACTTCAAGAATTCCAAAAAAGATTCTATGTTGGGAAGGCCGTGACTGGTCATGTTTTGAACTATAACAAGGAGAAAGCATCACTACGGTTGGCGCTCCATCCATTTGCTGCCTCTCAAACTCTTGTTGATGGGGGAGCTCCAATCATGGATGACCTACAGAGTAATGCTCCCTGGGACAATGTTACTGCTCATATTCGCGAAGGAGATATTGTAGGTGGTAGAATTTCCAAGATACTTCCAGGTGTTGGGGGATTGCTGGTGCAACTTGGTCCTCATATACATGGCAGGGTTCATTTTACCGAACTTCAAGACTCGTGGGTTCCTGATCCATTGTCTGCATACAAAGAAGGTCAATTTGTCAAATCCAAGGTCATAGAGATAAGCCATCCAGTCAAGGGTACCATTCACATCGATCTGTCATTACGTTTATCTTTGATTGGCATGCTTGGTCAAAATTCAGCAGAGTTCTCGAATAATCAGTAAGTCTTGGAGCTTTATGAATTCCTAATATTGCTCTCATCTTGTTAGTATTAGTGTTGAACAACTGATTAGGAGGGGGCTGCTAAACTATTTTGTAATTTTTTCTGGCTTGTCTAGGTGTTGAGGTGCCTTTCACTTAATGAAAATGAAATGATGAACTCAGTACTTTTATTCCTTGCAAAATAGGAACTCGCTTTGGCTTGACTGCTGTATCCAATCTCTGTGTGTTAGTCTATTTAGAAACAGTGGGTCCATGTTTGCATGCATCTGTAGAAAACTAGGAATAATATCTTCAGCTAGGTTCTATATTTGATAGGGACCACTTTGGTTGATTTTAACACAGAAAAATACTATGTAATGATATTGTCTTTGATTGAAGCTGAAAAGCTTTGTGATGCTGCTACAATTAATATAAGAGTACACACATAATTCTATAATTCTTATTCTATCCTTGTCCTTTTGTTTAAAGTTGAATCTAGTGCATACCTCAACCCTGCTCAGCTAGTAGCCTACATTTAAGTTCAGCCATTTCTCATGCTCATAAATTTCAACACTCAATGCCCTAGCTGCTGAAATTTCGGTGACTGGAACCTAGGACAAATGTCAGCATGACAAACCACAAAAGCTTCTGATTCTGTAACACCGCCAAACAAAAGTTTCTGTTTAAATTCACTTATGTGACTAAACATGCAGGGGTACTAGGCCTTTGTGATTTTAGATTTCTTAATAAGCTCCTATTCTGGTCTTCTCTGCAATCTCCTGTTTTTAATACTACATTACATGTTTGACAGGGATGCTCCCAGCAAACATGTGGATAAGATTGAGGATCTACAACCTGACATGGTTGTGCAGGTAAGATATAGGTTCCACTTCTTAATATGCTCTTGTATTATGTTCTTTTTCTTTTTCGGTCTCTTGATTACTTTTCATTGATTTGTCCAGTGAGTTCATCTTGGGCATATTGCTTGGTATCATGTTTGTTTAATCCATTTTCTAAATCTGGCAGGGTTATGTTAAGAATGTTTCATCAAAAGGATGTTTCATTTCACTTTCAAGGAAACTTGATGCAAAAATTCTCCTCTCAAATCTGTCTGAGGGATATATTGATGATCCTGAAAAAGAATTCCCCATCGGGAAACTTTTAACTGGCCGGTAAGTTTTTCTCCATTCTTCCTATTTTGTTGGCTGAAAAAATGTGATGTTTTATGATGGATTGTATGCGAGGAAATGTACTAAGAAGCTTGATTGCAGAGTACTATCTGTGGAGCATCTATCAAAGCGAATTGAAGTTACCTTGAAGAAATCGGGCGTAAGCAACGCGTCAAAATCTGAAAACAGTGATCTGAGTCGCCTACATGTTGGGGAAATAATTTCTGGCAGGATTAAACGGGTGGAATCATATGGGTTGTTTATCGCACTTGACCATACAAATTTGGTAATTACTAACCCATTTCAAAATTTCTTTTATGGTGGCCCAATAAATGGATTTAAATTGTCCCTATTTGAGGGGCATCTTCAACTATATCTTGCGTGTGTTTGCTGGTTCTTATTTTGTTTTTAAGAAAAAAACAAGTTTCGTTTTAAGCCAGCTATGATGCTTTCATCTCTGTGTATGATCTCTGACCTCATATGCTTATGGTTTTAATTTTATCCTATTCGTTTGCATAGGTTGGATTGTGTCATGTGTCACAGCTTTTGGATCATATTGGTAACATTGAATCGAAATATAAAGCTGGGGAGAAGGTTACAGCAAAGATTTTGAAGGTAGATTTCCCTTTTCTTGTAATAGAAATTGTTGATAAATAATTGGGTTTTTTTTAATTATATTTTAGTTAGACCGGTAATTACTGGATCAGTATTAATATCATTTCACAGATTCATATGACTGATATAAAAAGTTTCCTTTCCAGTTAGATCATGCAACTTTGCTACGGACTTCCAACAAGCTCTTTTAATAAATTATTTTAGTGTAACAAAAAAGAATTGTCTTATTAAGCAAATCCCGCTGTATTTTTGTTTGGAATGGAATTTTCTCGGTTGACATTCTACTGTCCATATACTGCTTTCCTCAGGTGGATGAGGAAAGGCGCCGAATCTCTCTTGGAATGAAGAACTTAGATGTTCGGGATGATATGAACTCTTCAAAAGAAGAATCTGATGAAGAAATGAGTGAAAATGAATCTATGGATGACAGCAATGCTCAAATAAAAATAATTCCGGAGAGCAGTTTGCTTGGTATCCATAACATTGATGTTGAATGCCAGAATGAACGTTCAATTCTTGCCCAAGCAGAATCCAGGGCCTCAATTCCTCCGCTTGAGGTCGCACTTGATGACACGGAGCACTCTCATCCAGATGATGTCCTTCTTCAAAACCAAGGGCATATTGACGAGGCAGACACTATGGTTAAGAAGAATAAACAAGAAAAGAAGAAACCAAAGAAATTGAGGTCCATTTAAATGACACACTAGTTCATTTCCCTTCCATAATAAAAGGCTAGTTGGCTGGATGTTTATCATTTTCTTCTGCTCAAATTTGTCTTTATTCTTGAAAACCATCTGTGCAGTGAGCAAGAAATTAGTGCTGCTGAAGAGAGACGGCTAGAGGAAGATGAACCAAGGACTGCTGATGAATTTGAGATGCTGATTCGAAGCTCTCCCAATAACAGTTTTCTTTGGATAGCATACATGCGCTTCATGCTCTCTTTGGCTGATATCGAGAAGGCTCGCTCTATTGCTGAAAGGTATTACTGAAAAAGCAGATGCTGACTTCCCTTCTGTGCATTTATTTGATTTTAAATTTCTTTTCTCTTTTAATGAATAGGGAAAGGTTTCTAGAAGCTTAGAGGCAGTGAGAAACTGGAGTTTAATAGAAAACAAAATTTTAGTGAAAATGATCATTGTTCTCATATGAAATGGTATTTTTAACTTTTGTGATGCCTTCTTGCTTTTTGAAGGGCTTTGAATACAATTAATATTCGAGAAGAGGATGAGAAGCTAAACATTTGGGTGGCGTACTTCAACTTGGAAAATGAATATGGAAATCCTCCTGAGGTATTCAAGAGAGTTTAATTTTTTCTTGCTAATTTTATTATATATAATCTTTAAGTTTGACAATTTGGAGTTTCTCTTCAGGATGCTGTTAAGAAAGTATTTCAGAGAGCATTGCAATATTGTGATCCAAAGAAGGTCCATCTGGCACTCTTGAAAATGTATAAGAAGACTAATCAGAATAAATTAGCTGAGGAGCTTCTTGACAAAATGATCAAGAAGTTCAAGCATTCATGCAAGGTATATTTTATGCTTTTATGAATCTTACCTTTATTTTTTTATTTTTTTTGAGATTCTATCCTGGCTCTTTATTGAACATTTAAGCTATGGAAATTCTAGTTTTGGTTGAAACGGGTAAAGTGGCTTCTCAAGCAAAAGCAAGATGGGGTTCAGTCTGTTGTGCAACGTGCTCTTTTATGCCTTCCTCGCCATAAGCACATCAAGTTCATCTCGCAGACAGCTATCCGTGAGTTCAAATGCGGGGTCGCTGATAGAGGGAGAACCCTGTTTGAAGAAATTTTGAGAGAATACCCAAAGAGAACAGACTTATGGAGTGTTTATCTTGATCAGGTAAGATTCTTTAGTTATTTCCAAATATAAGAATGGATTTTTAGTCATTAGGTAAAGGCCAAAGATAAGACTTCTACTACATCTTTTGCACATCTTTCTAGTGATAAAATGCTGGACTCGATACATATTGAGCAGTTGCCAACCACTACCATGTTTTTCAAATTAATTCGCATGTAACCAGGGTATCCAGGGTTTGAATTCTGATTGCTTCGTCAAATAGGCTTCCTTATCATTTTGATTTTTATATCTTAATTAACAATATTATTTCACTGTACACACCTTACATCCTGGTGTCAAATTGACAGGAAATCAAACTTGGAGACGCGGATGTGATTCGTTCACTTTTTGAGAGGGCAATTAGTCTGAGTCTTCCACCTAAAAAGATGAAAGTATGTGTTATTTGCAATTGATGGGCTCCATTTTGCATAAATGTCCTGGTTTTTCCTTTCATGTTGGTCCTCATTCATGTATGCTTCCTTATCTGGATTTGCAGTTTTTATTCAAGAAATATCTGGAGTATGAGAAGTCTTATGGTGATGAAAAACAGATCGAGTCTGTGAAACAGAAGGCCATGGAATATGTTCAGAATACCCTGGCCTGATGATACTGACTCTTGTTTCCAGCCTCAGTTTCAATTTCAACCCAACATGCACTGGGTTCAGTTCATAGGTCTAGGTGAATTCCAAAGATGCTACCGAATACGTGGTCCGGTTTTGCTGCTATTTTGATGGGGGGGGGGAAAGGGCACAGGTTATATGCAGCTAATTGGATCTAACTCGGGGCAATGATGTCGGTGAGGTCATGCTAACACAATTTATCATAGCGCCATTTTTCCACTGCACAATAGAGTTGCAGATGGCAGTGCAGATGGGCATTGATGTCCAGATTGGTTATTAATGAAAGGGTGTTTCGTTATAGTGATTGAAATTATTTCGGCTACAACAGTACACAAATTCGGGATCTAGCCCTTTTTGCACGGGCTACTTTTCTGTTAAGAGGAGTTGCATTAAGTAATGTAAAACTGATGGGGAAAAAGCTTTCCTATTTATCATAGATTTTCTTGATTTTCCTTTTTTTGTTTAATTTTATCATTTTGCGTTTGTTGGGAAGTTCGCACCCGAAAAATATAGGCCTTGTGGCAAGCAGCTTCGATTAATGGAGAGGTAAAATCGAAAAGAGAGCCAAAAGGAACTATTTTGGCTACCATCAGAAGGTTTTCAGGGAAGTTAAATGGGGAATACTCCCTGTAAATTCCTATAAACAAACCGCAGAAATCTCTGGAATTGTTTCTAGCAAATGTTTTTTTTTTTAAATTAATCGAAAGCTGTTTTTTATTCCCTACAAAACCAGAGTTCTCAGCTAGTTGTTCACAAGAAATCTTTTCAGAACTTTCATTAGCAAATTGTAAGCTGTAAGCTGAGGAAAATGGCCTCCAGTGTCCAGTATTTTAACCCTGGCATGCCCGTTAAGATTTCTCTTCATGTAATAGGCCACGGAGTTTGGAACTATAGGATCTCTTTTGGACTGGATTATAGTGCAAGGCACCAAAACTTCTGGAAGAATGCTTCTCCAATCACTTAAAAACACTGTTTTAGCCACACTGAGCGCAATCCCGGGTTTCATTCTCCTCAGGCTGTTTTTGAACTCTGTTGTTGCTCGAGTGTTGTTCATACCAATAGCTGTCGGAGCAAAAGCTTGAACCCAGCTCGTGTAATTCTGATGCATGTGCTTAAAGATAGCGTTGATCTCTGATCTCGTAAAGCCCCCATTGTATCCTTTTTCGACAAGGTACCTGCAAATCGACAACATCACAGTTCAGGCTACGAAGAACAAAAGATTGTGGTTGAAGGAAGAACATATAGCTCTAGAGAAAAGAGAAGACACCTCGGAGAGCCACCGAGTAAAACAAGGTGCCGGAAGAGTTCAGGACGCTTAATTGAAGCAATGCATCCGATCATGGCAGACATGGAATGGCCTACGAAGATTGTCTCGTTCACTCTCAGTTCATCAAGAAGGTTCACCATGTCACTTGCATACCCTTTGAAACTCGAGTATTTCTTTGGATTATAAAGGCCTGGGCTAACATTTGCAGAGAAAACCAAGTCAAAAACCACCACCTTGAAGTAACAAGCAAGATAAGGTATCAAGTGGTGCCACACGCTCTGGTCTGCACCATAACCATGAGCCAGGACCAGGGTTTCAGTGCCATTGCCGTAGATCCTACCATTTAGGGCTTCAAAAGTACCTCCTCCATAACCATGCTCATGATATAGCACATCCATTTCTGTGTTTTTGGATGAAACAGCGAAGCAATGCCTAAAGACTTGAAAGATTTGTCGAGGTGTTTTGTCTTCAATTTCCTCTCCAGTATAAATACTAAAATATGAAGTAGGCCTTGCCAATCCCCTCGAATATTGCGTGCGAGTTATTATTGATTTACTCTTTGACAAGCCTGCTTTATTGTTAGTGTGGGATGAGAAAGCTGAACTTGATACCCTTCATAACATAGGATTCACCATGTATCAAATTTATTTTTCCCTGCAAAAATAATTGTATATGCACGCTTTTCTATTTTTTTTTTTTTACATGCAAAATTCTAAGAATTGATCGAAAAAATCATGCATTCATGTAATTAAATAAATCAAGAATTATATTTATTAATAAATAAATTTTTTTATTAATGATAACTAAAAAATAAAACTGAAAAATCAATAAACAAGTATAGATCAAGATATTTAATCTCGTAAGGCGATATATTTATCCGGTTATGTTTACTAAATTTTTATTTATTAAAATTATTTTTTTATTCAATTAAACGATACTAGAAATAGATAAACATATTAAATTAAATTGATTGAATATATATAAAAAAGTATTATGCAACACTACATATATTAAAAATATTATCATAAAATAAATATTTTTTATTTTCTAAAATAAAGTTCATTTATACAAATTTATATAAAAAAATAAAAAAAACAATTATAAAAAAATCATAATAATCTTTTCAGAAATTAAATACAACTAACACTGTGTTAAAAAGTTTTTATCTAATAACTTCGTTATCCATATATTTATTTTCTATAATAAGCCTAGGTTCTTCATGCATTATTTAACACGTTCTATATAGCATAAGTAGGATTTTGCGAATGCGGTGATAAAATGGAATTTAATAAGATTCATTGAAAATAACATCAACTGATAATGGATAAATAAAAAAAGTTAATTTTTTAGGGTGTGAGGCGTAAATATTCTCTGACAAGAGTATTAAATTCAAGGGTATATTTAAAATGTTTTGAAAGTTTGACTAGCATGTTTAACAGTCAAATTTTGGGAAGTGGGAGACCCAGGGCCCTGGCCACAGCGTGAATCCGCCACCAGACGCACCATGCATCCACACTCGGAATGCCCTGTCTCTGTAGATATTTCTTTCTTTGCATTTAACCTTCGAATCTATTCCAGTCCAACGAGAAATAATAGCATAAATCAAAAGGTGTAAATCTAATTTGTTTATAATGATAATAACCATTGGTATGGAAGATTCAAGCTTTCAAAAAATTCTTATTCGTGTAGGGTTCAACTCTCCACTCTCGATGGGAATTAAGCCTTGCTCATGCGAGGTGGGAGTAATGGCGTGTGAGCTTCAGGGGATGCTAAGATCCTATATCATGCCCTATAATCCTCACAAAGTCATCAAGTTTTTTCATACATGTGGGATGAAATTCAGGCTACTCAATCTCCCAAGATTAGATTGGTCGAAATGTTGACTAAAGGAATGATACGAATTAATGAAGGGATCCCAGATGATTATGGACTAGCTAAGGGATTTGGTGTTTTGGTGAACTTTTGTCCAACAACTACGTACTCCATTTCTTGCTTTAATTTGATGTTATGGCAGTTTCATTTTCCATGCAACTGCACCACCCAAGAAGACAATGTTCATACAGTGATGTATACTTTTCTCATGCACAGGAGATACCTTGGTCATCTCTTATTCCACACCAGGACAGAAACATAGAGTCACGACACAGCAATTAAAGAGCAAAGGATTTCGCCAAATTTATTGGGCTAAGAAGTTCCATCTGCCCAGAAATATGACTGTTGAAACTCAAAATGCAAATGAAAATAATTTATGGATGCTTTATGCAGCATATCAGTTGCAAAGGCATTATGATCCACCAGAAAGAAATGGAGTTTTTCTTCTGGGTTGTTTCCTTTCCCCATTTACTATATATCCAGCTTATCTGCACCAAACAACAATTGAGCTGTGAAAACCATGCCTCAACGAAATGATGATAAGGACGTGTGTGGACTGATTAAAATTGCGAGTGAGTGACACAAGCAATGCTGTCAGCAATAAGCAGTAGTTGTGCTTTTATGGGCATAAGAAGAACACCATAAATACAACCCAACGAACTTGCCGCCCCAGGGATTACTGCTGGCTGTTGTAAGAGCTTTTTGAATTGAATGACGCTGCTAGTAAAGGGCCGCTTTCTGCTACTACTGTACCATCCTCATTCAATATGTTGGGTATGCAAGATCTTTACATTTATTTCTTGGTGGCTACGTGCAACAACCAAGACAAATTGGGCAACTAGTATTCAAAATGAAAAGAAATGGAGAGTTAATACTGCAGCAATAACATACTTTTAGATTTTATGTTTCCCAAGTGTGATATTTAATTTATTTAATTAATATTGTTGTTGACATTAATTAAAATTTTATTAATGAGGCTATTGTTTCTCCCAGTAACAATTAAATTTCATGAAATGTCGTGTTTATAAAGCATGACATGTTAGGTTATCGTTATTTTAAAATACGATATTATCTTGTCGCGTTTAAAAATAACAATATTTAATAAATATTGTGTTTTAGAAGTACAGTAAAGTAAAAATATGTTATTTTAATGTATCTTTTTCAAATAGTATTATTTATACAAAACTTTTAACTCAAGGTGCTAATTAAAAAAAAACCCAACAACCAACCTTATCGCTATTTCTTTCTTTTTGCAAATGATCATCAACAATAATAAATAAGATTTGCTTCAATGTTAATGTCAAATTTGTTAGCGGTTTGGCGTTGTCACTTATCTTGATGGAAGGAGAGAGCAGCGTTGAAAGAAGCCACTTGAAGCTGTATCTAGGTAGGAAGATTGGTCTCAACTGTATCCATATATACAGGTCTCCAAGACTCCAACTGTCTTTTATGGCATTAAAGTGGTAGGCGTTTTAAAAGTATTTTTGAAAAAAATAATTTTTATTTTATTTTATTTTATTTTAAATTAATATTTTTTTAAATATTTTCAGATTTTTTTATGTGTTGATATCAAAAATAATTTTTTAAAAATAAAAAAAATATTATTTTAATGTGTTTTGGAATGAAAAATACTTTGAAAAGTAACCGCTATCATACTGCGAAATACTTTTATATATATAAAAATTAGAGGACACAAAATAATTTTGTACAATTTTTAATTTTTCAATTTTTTTTGTTTATTTGTAGATGTTTATTTAAAAAATATTATATATTTTTTATTTATTCTGGTTATCATAATTCAATTTTGATCTCCTATAAAAAAACAAATAAAAGGAAAAAAATTTGTGTCGAAGAAACAAAAATTGCTAAAAAAAAGTGTTTTTTTTTAAATCACGCTTTAACTTTCATTTCGGTAATTTTTATTATTTGGAGTGTTATTATAATTTTTGCATATTTTTATTCTTACATAAGCAAGCATTAATTAAAAAAACCAATAACAAGAAAAAAGAATCTGAAAAAGAAGAAGCACCAAAACAACACCGTTTTAAACTGAAAATCAACAAGCTTGGAGGAACAACTTTTTTTAAAAGAAACTTCCTCCTTTAACAGAAATGACGCTGTTTTAAAATAGAAGAAGCACCAAAACGACACCGTTTTAGTGCATGTCCAGCTCATTGTCTTCCTTTTTCTCTACTGCACCCGTTCCCAAATGATGGAATTTTATCCTTCCGCCCACACTCCCTAACATGGCAAAAAAACAAACACCCATTCCCTTCCCTGGCATCCCCTCCTCCCTCGTCAGTCGTCACCACTCTTTTCCAAGCTGAAATGATAAGTGAAACCATTGCAAAATGAGGCTAAAAAGGGCTGGTCGGTCATACTTTTTTCAATGGGACAAGTTACATTAAGGGCTAGGATTCTTCCTCATAGACAGGGTCCTCATCAAGCCACCTAGAAGAGTTTCTAGAGGACTTCCCCTATATATAAATAGTGAAAGAAGAGACAAAAGAAGGGGACCTGAGATTGAGAGAGAGGGGAAAAAAAGAGAGTTTTGAGCCTGAGATTTTGAAGTTCGTTTGAATAAGAGCTACGAGAGGGGAAGAATTATAATTCACATTATAGTTACTATTCATTAATGCATTTTTATTTTTATTTTTATTTTTATAAGTTTCGTATTTACATTACCTTCGTTTTTATAAAATTTAGTTTCTTTTCTTTTTATTTTTAAAGCAGGTTATTATTTAATAATGAAAATAATTTACATTATACTATTTATTCATGATTACTATTTCTTTTGACTTCACATCACATATCTTCGTTTGGTAAAATTATGCTTTATCTTTTTATGTGCTTGCTTGTAAAAAAATTATTTTTTGAAATAGATTAATATTCACCCATGCATTTTTATTTTTATTTTTATTGTGTTGATGTTAGTTTTAGATTATAAAACTGCACTTTCATCTTTTTATATGACTATGTATGCAAATATTTATTAAAAAACAAATAAACATATCATATACAAGTTTTCATAATGTTAATGTTATGTTCCAATCAAGCTTAGGTTTTATTATTTAGGTCAATGTGTGTTATAGTTTTTAAAAACTAATATAGATGTTTTTAATCTCAAAACGAGTTTAAAAATGAGTTTTCATAACGTGATTAAATTTAAATTTTAGTAGTTAGAATAAAAAGACTGAACCCGAAAAACCACTCATAAAACTTAGGCATGTTCGGAAACACAATCTAAAAAATATTTTATAAAAATATTTTAATAAAATAAATTTTAAAAAACAACCATTGCTATAATTCTAAATACTTTATATAAAATACTCAACCGCGGAGACCGCACATGGAACTTCCCATTCCACGGGACAACAGCAATATCTTCGATTGTGCCGGGTAAAGGTTTCTCCTATGTTGCCTGTACAATCCCATCTTCCCCTATTATCGCCAACTCTATTGACGTCTCCAGCAACAAAAATATTAATATAGATAAATAAATAATCCAAACCCACAGCAGCAGAAATTTAATTCTATCTTCATGATTAAATAATAATAAAAGATTACAAAAATTAGCACATTTAGTTCATTTTCCTTGCACTAATAAGCTAAAAAAACAACTCAAAATTCAAGTGACCTAAAAGAAAAGGTCTAAATAATGTGTAATTAGTGTAGCACTTAATTACGAAGCAGTCACACAGTTAATTAACTAAATAGAGTAAAGGAGAAGTAGGTAAAACCTGAAAATTTTATCAGGAAAACAAGAAAAAACTAAATTAAGTATGGTTAAAGTTGATCTAATGACTACTTAATTATTTTTTATACTATAAGAATTAGGTTACAATCCACATGAAAATATCAAAATAATTTCTGAAAAAGAACAATTACTCTACTTCCTTTTTCGAAATAGCATCAAAATTTAATTTAAAGGGATTGAGAGGGTGTGTGTGTGTTAAAAAATGTCTTAACTTTTTTAATGTTTCAATCGAGTCCAAATTGAAACGAACATTAAGGTTTTGTTCGGTATCATTAGTTAACTATTGGCTCTTCATAACTGGGTTTAGAGAATCTAAGATTTGATGAAATGTTTGATTGTTGACATCAATGTCAATACCTTACTGCGGAAGAATTAAACGCTTCTCGAGTCAGTGAAGGCAATCTTTTACCTGTTAAAGCAGCTTCTTTAGTTGTTAAACTACAATTTCACACGTAGTGCAGAAACTAAACTGTTTGCGAAATGGAAAATGAAAAAATAAATGGTTGTCATATGAAGAGACCCTCTTGAGATGCCAGCTGAATCTGCAATCTACGAGCCTTTTGGAAAAATTCCACGAGCAGGGCGACCCAGCTAACAGGGTGGGCAGCACATGAACCCTAAAATCCATGCTCTACTGCCCAGCTAGGGTTCCGAGAGCCTCCTTGAGGAGTTTCTGCGCCTCTTCTCTCTGCCTAGACAAGTGAAGGAAGAAGTGGTAAGGAGATGTTTCAGCATATTTACAATTTGAATATCACTAACGTGAATAGAAAGATGAACCCTTGTTGGTCAATAACGAACACTCCATATCATAATAGGAAAATAACCAAGCATGGATAATACCAGCCTAGATAAAGATAATCCACCAAATGTAGAAAACACAACCAATTTAGATCTAGTGATTTATGCAATCTTGCTTTTGGAAGAGGGCTTTGTTGCAGGTAGTGACGCTATAGTTCAGACTACAATACAGGTCATCAGAGGAAACCAATATGCCTAATACAATGTGGAAACGTTTTTCCACCTTGATAAATGTTTCCTTGCATATGAGATAGAAACCTTCCAGCCACGGTAAAAATTGCTCAAATTTTTTTCCAACACAGCCTGCCAGATCCAGATCACTTTTCAAGAAACTATACCAGCATGTTGCTTCCCCAGTCCCATGTTCCTCAGTCTCCAAAAGATATAAGGTGGTTATGTTATTCAGGGTTAACCATGAACTAAAGATGTTAAAAGAATGAAAGAAACTCATTCAAGATGCTTTGGCAATTAATTAAAAAAAAGGACTATTATTTGCAAGAAGCTCACAATTTAAATCAGATATTCAAGAAGATACCTCTTTATATCCTCCACGGCTTGTTTACGACGTTGTATCTGAAGCTCTAGAATATGAATCAATGTGGCCCTAGCCTGTGGGGAAACCATTCACACAGTGAATGTAATTCTCAGACAAAATCAGAACAAAGTATGCAAGATAACTCAAAAGCACTTCACCTGATGGGGACGCAAAGAATTGAGAAGGTGATGCAAATTCTTGAAGATAAGGGAAATGTCTTCCACTCTCCTAGCATATTGTGAAGGTCTCTCAACAAGAACATCGGCAAGCTCCAAAATGTGAAGCTGCAATTCTCTATTAAGTGACCTCAGTTCTTTCTTGAAATCTACAGTGAACAAGAATATCAATCATCCTGCAGCTTTGCATATCAAGAGACCAAAATCATTAAAAAGAAAGAAAGAATGAAAGAAACAAAGAGAAGAAACAATAACATCCATTTATGGGGAAACAACTGGATAAGGAGCTGTTTTACATCCATTTCTTACCAAGAATGTCTTTTGTTGTCCCTTTGCGGAACATTAAGCAAATCCTAGACCATATAAGGAGCTCGATATGAAAAGGATAATAGCATGCACAATACATCCCCATACATTTTATTTTTTCTGGTGAGTCTAACTAGAATTTTTTCATTTGGATTGTCCCTGTTGTATTATCAGGAACTAGAGTACACAATATAGAATGGTTATGCGCTATGCAGTTGCTTTCTAGGTGTACGTTTTTAGCATCAAAACTCCATAGAAATCACTCAAACAGCCATGAAAAGATTCCGTCGCGCAACGATCAAACTAATGGCCTAACATTCACCTAGTGGCCTTACAAGCTTTCAACCTTCAATAGAGAAATCTTTTTAATTAAAAACGAAAACAAACAATATTTCGCAAATACAGCAGGCATTAAAATTCCTCAATTGTATCATTATTATTGTGTACTTTCATAAAAAAAAAATACAATCAAGCATCAATGAAGTAGATGCAAAACATACCAACATTTGGTCCTTTTGGGTACAGTTGTCGCACTCCCTGCTCTTCTAAGCTTGGAAGCACATCATCAGTCTAAAATAAAACAACAAAATAAAACCACCAATGAGAAACCCTAATTCCCAAAAGTACAGAAACAAGGAAATCCTCTAGGCACACACACAATGTGCAAAACACAGAAACAAGGAAATCCTCTAGGCACACACACAATGTGCAAAACCGGAACCCCAACATCTCCATAAACACTAAAATCACCTTCTTTTTCATTCCCTTTCGAAGCAATTCCAAAACTTGAGCAAAAAATCCGAGAAAAATGAGAGGGAAAGAGAGATTACAGTGTAACTGCTAGCAAAACACACATAAGTGCCTTCAATAGGAGGAGGAGGTTCTGGAGCTGATTTAGGGTTTTCGATATAATCTTTGTACAGTCTGTAAAACGGTGGCGGTGGTGGAAATGTAGCTGTTGCCATTGCAGAACTCTTCTCTTTTCAACCAAAAAGCACAAAAAAAAATTATTCTTCGAAAAAGTTTCTCTGAAAAACCCCAATTCTTGTTTGGTTGCCGAGAAAAATACTAGTAAAAATGTTATGGAGAAAATTCACCTTAATTTTAATTTATTCAATTTCAATCTGGACCGTCCACATGCATGGTCCCGTGATAGGAAATGTCCCTAATGCCTTTCTTTTTATGGTAAGCAACCGAAGAGGCTCGGCCTTTACAGCTTAAACTTGAGGGGTATAATAGTCAATTAGTAAATACGTGGTCAGCAACTAAAGGATCGTTTATAACAGTTAACAACGTATATAACAAAAGAGAAAAGGAGGGAGAGGGAGAGGGCTAAAAACTCTGCCACATACGGTGCTAAAAATAGACAGATGGAGAAAATAATCCTAAAATTTTGAGATCCCATTTGGTGATTTTCTCTGTTCAGATCTCTAAAGCATCATATTTGGAAAATAAATCCAGGTAAATGCAAATTCTAGTGTTCTTTATTCTTTGAAGTATCTTACTGTGTATGTGGTAAAACTCTTGATGTTTTTTCTTCTTAACTCATCACGAAAAGTACATTAAGGATTTATGCATAGATTTTAAAGAAAGAAGAGGTGATTTGACAAGAGTGTGAAGGGTTTTTTAATGGGGATTTTTTTGTTTTTCAAGTGGTAAAGTTTGTGTCTTTCTCAAATGCCAACAATTTTACAAGGAGATTTGCAGAAATTCACATTTGATTGCTTGAAATTAAACATGATATTGATTCTAGCATTTTAACATTCGTTTGGTACTGATTGGTGGGTGGGTATGATAGTTTATTGGCTACGGTTTGGGGAGGGTTTAATTCATGGTTTGTGGAATGAACTTTAATGTAGGTGAAATCATAAGCATGGATCTTCCTACAAATGATGTGGAGCTTGTGCGAGAAGATGAGAAAGAGAGAGGACTCACATTTCATTGTGAGCTCTATGACACAGAAATAGTTCGCAAGATAGCTCAAGCTTTTCTCCCTGGATTATCCTCGGCTTGTGTTGATAACACAACTGGGGATATGTTTAGGAACCCTGGTTCTGTGGCTGCTGATATTAGGAAAGAAATGGTTGATTATCTGACCCAGAGAAGTGAAAGTTTTGTTGCGGAATCAGTTGTACTAGAAGGTGATCTAGATGGGGAGGTGTCCGACCATCCATATGATATCATTTCTAACATGGTTGATGACTTTGCGAGTTTGAAAAGGAATTTGTTTAGTCGGGTTTCAGGATGGTTACTGAGTGAAAAGAGAGAAGATAAAATAGATGATTTCGTGCAAGAGATGGAAATAAATGGGTTTTGGTTGTTGGACAGGAGAGAAGCAGTTGCACAGATTTTGGTTAAGAATGTTGACTTCAAGAACATTTTTCATTGTGACAAGAAGTTCAACACTGCTGAAGAGCTTGTTGAGCATGTTGTCAACTGTGGATTTAGGACCATGAACTGCACAAATGAGGGGTGCTCAACAGTATTTTGTGCAAACCATTTGGAGAAGCATGATTCAGCTTGTCCATTCAAAATAATCCCATGTGAGCAGCAGTGCTCAGAAAACATCATGAGACGTGAAATGGATCGGCACTGCATAACTGTCTGTCCTATGAAGATTGTGAGCTGTCCTTTCTATGCAGTGGGTTGTCAGTCCACTATGCCTCATTCTATAATTCAGCAACATCGTTCCGACAATCTCCATTCACACTTGCTATATACTCTTAAAAGTATTCACAAGGGAGGATCAGAGGAGGATCTGAAAAAACGTGTTGACCAAATAGTGGAGGTGAGTCTTAGTTGATTATATGATGTTTTGCTTATACAATTTTTGAACATCCATGGTGCTTTGCGGTAGCTTCCCATGTTTTTGTTTCCTTATTAACTCAAATGGCATGATCAAGAACCTTTGTCATTCCTCTTTTTCACTATGACAAATCTTGAGTGGCTGTATACACTAACTTGTACTGCCACTAGTTGCTATTTTAGTTTTTGAACGCATGTCTTTAAGCAAAGCCTTGCCCATTCTGGTCTTGTGAATGGACTTGAGGACATGAATCGAGGTGTGCATCCCCACACTCATACATAATTTTAACATTTGTTGGATCAATGCTTAAAGCTTTTGAGAATTGGTTGTTTTTGTTGTTTAGAGCTTTTCCACATTGGGTAGGGTCGTGTGGCAGATGCTGTTATTTTCCAAGCTACTTTGGTAAATGGGTTTTTTTGCTTGTTGTTCATCAGTGGGTTTGATTTGTTACGAGGGAACTGCATGATGAAATTTATTTTGATCATGGAACAGCTACTGCAATGCAGTACACAATTTGTTTTCTTTTATTGTATTTGTCAAATGTGGCATGTAAAATTCCTGGCAATACTTAACCGGCAGCAACATTTTTCATGCTTTATGACAGTCATCCCCTGGTCGACTAGCAGATGCTAGGGATGCGAGATCTCTAATCCTCAAAGTCAAGGATGTTGAAGCAAAGCTTGGGCCTTTGGAAGTTAAAGCTGCTGAAAAGGTTAGTGAAGAACCCAACAAGGCTGGAGAGAACAGTAGTGAAGAACCCATTGAAGCTTTCAACAAGGGTGGTGATGAATCGACTGGGGTAGACAAAATTGGCAGTGAAAAGTCCAATGAGACCATAAATAAGGTTGGTGAAGAACTGTCGAGCATTCAAATTTAAGGGCTTGCATGAAAGGAAGCTGGGATGCAAGTTGACACCTAATACACTTCTGCCATGCTGAAAATTTGTTTTTGCATTCATTAAATCCCAAGCACTGTGGAACCATCCTAGTTCTGTTGAACATCAAAAGCTGATTCACAGGAAATCGTGCTCCTCATTGCCGCTTGCTTCATCCGCTTTGCACATCATTATTATAGGTAAAAAAAATCTGCTCATCATTCTTTAGCAGTTCACTCTGGCTGATTTCCAGAGGCAAAACAATTTTCTGTGATTTAATCCTCACGAAGAATCATTAATGTATGATGGTTCTCTCCTGTCTAATAACTCCCAAATAGAAGGTCGACTTGCAGTTTCGTCCGAGCTACCAAGATTTTGCTTTAATAGGAAAAAAAAATGGTATAATTTCCAAGCGTTTTGTTCAGATTGTCAAATATGCTTCCCACGATTAATATATAAAGCTACATGATAAACAATCGTATTACCTTGCATCCACTACACAACCAAATTCTGTTTCAAATTCAGGAAAGAAGAGCTGAGCACCTCCTCCGAGAGGTGTTACCCTCATAATCACAACTTTTTGTATGATCTGTGGCTAAGAAAGAACACAAGTTTTTACAAACTAGTTGCATTCCATATGATTAACAGTCTTGAACAGCCTTGCGCAGTCAACAAAGCAATCAATCACTAGATTTCCAGTGAAAGTTAAAATACAACCCGAAAAAAGGCAAATATATTTCAAGGGTGTGTGGTGCAATTCACTCACCATAAGCACCTATTATTAAAAAAAAAATAGCCATACAGTTAGACAGAAAGAGAGAGCGCTTCTGTGCCATCCTATGGATGTAGGGTTAAACCCACAGCATGATAGCTAAAGCTCGGCTGTTCAAATGGGCCTAACGGTTGATGGAGAAGCCGAAGCCTAGTTTCTTATCGTTGCTCTGTCCTCCACATCATGAGCTGAAGGCTGCTGGAGAAATGGACATATAGCAATAAAATATAGATGGGGTAAGAATCTGAAGTTCTGAACGCACTATAACGTCCAATCTAGAAGCAGAGACTGTATTTCTTGAGAGTTCCAGGCAGAATCCTTTAAGATTTTGACAAAATCTCTGCCTTTGAACAGATTCAATCCTTCATTATTTTAGCTCTCCCACTTTCTCAATTATCAAATCAAACACATTGAAACTGAAAATTCAAGGAAATTACAGAGTCCTTGTGGAAGAATATTTAATCTCTGATGGAAGGAAAAGTATCTAGCCCGAGACCAAGTCCTTGTGGAAATTCAGAGTTCATATTGCCTGATGACCGAATTAAATTTGTTGTGTAAATATTCCACAATCCACGTTAAAAGTTAAAACCCACTTCTTATAAAAAGAAAAAACTAACCATCTAGGTGGTGGTCCAGTGGTAAGAACTTGGGACTAAGGGGTTTGCTCTCTCTGTGGTCTCAGGTTCGAGTCATGTGGTTGCTCATATGATGGCCACTGAAGGCTTACATGGTCGTTAACTTCAGGGCCCGTAGAATTAATCGAGGTGCGCGCAAACTGGTCCAGACACCCACGTTAAATTAAAAAAAAAAAAAAAAAAAACTGATTTTACTGCAGACAATATCAAATATTCATTCAAAAGCATTCAAGAACGTTTGTTGCTACATTTTAATATTAAAAATAGTTTTAAATCGAGTAAAAGTGAACTAAGTTATTAATTAAGTTAACTAGCTTATATTTATTTTAAATAAATAATTGATTAATTACTTGAATATATGCCCACCTATAAATAGACAAATGTGCTAAGATTGTTAAACATGTGAACTAAGAAGATTTTGTCCACTCCATCCTCGTGAATCAGATAATGCAACTCCTAATGAGATTTTTTTAAAAAAAATATGAAACTCTTTATTTAAAATTAACTCTTAATGACATGTATACTTGAGAATCTAAATATTAAGATTAAAAGCTTGTTTGGGAAAGCAGTTGGCCTCACGTTTTTAAAATTTTTGGTTTTTTTTTAAATATTTTTTTATATTTTTAGATCGTTTTAATGTGCTGATATTAAAAATATATTTCTAAAAAATAAAAAATATTATTTAGATGTGTTTTAAAACAAAATGTATTTTAAAAAATAATCATTATTATAATATCGAACATATTCTAAAAAAGATAATGGTTATATATATATATATATATATATATATATATATATATATATATATATATCATGAATTATCATTTGACGTTAAAAATGTAAATTTATGTCTCACACTTATTTTATATATAGACTAAATAAAAACAAATTACATTGATCATCAATGACTTGGCCACCGCATCAATTCAAAACCCATAAGAACACGTGTTTAGTATTTATCAATTTAAATCAATATTTATCACTTATATTATAAAGATTAGATAGAATTCAAAGACTTTCCTCTTGAGATTTGATGGGCATTGAAAAATGTAATTTACCTAATGATAAACTAAACTGATGACTGATTTCATACACCACCAACCACTTCCATGCAACAACAGTTGGGTGGGAGTAGGAGTATTTTTTATATGGAAATATATTTTTTTATTTTTAAAATAATTATTTTTAATATTGAAATTATCTAAAAATATTTAAAAAATTAATTTTAGAAACAATATTCTAAAATTTTATTCAATCCTGTGTAGAATACAATTCCACACAGGTGCTTCGAGGGACTGAAAAGGGATGTCGGTGCTTGCTTTCTGATAGAATCTCTGATTGCCTACGTTCTGTCAAGATGAGTGGCAGCATATAAAGCTGTGAAGGTTACCTAAAATCCAACGCTCTCGTACGCTGCATGTCTCTATTTGGACTTGATCATGTTGTTTTATCATTTTTCCATGTTCTTGCCTTTCTATCATGCTTTCCAGCTGCCCTTTGTTTGGAGTTTTATTTATTTATTTTGCAATTTGATTGTTTTCCAATATCAATATAAATGTATTGACATACGTCCTATCCATCATGATATATAATGTTTCAAAATTTGACTTATCTTTGCATTTAGTGAGCTTCTTAATTCTTAACTATGAGAACTGTAAATTAATTTTTACAACTTTCCATTTTAAAACAAATCTTAAAATCCATATAAAAAATAGTACAACGTCGTTGTATCTCAAATTTTTTATATATAATTTAGCAAATAATAGAGAAATAATATAAGTTAACAAGTCACATACAATATCTATGACTTGTAAATCGCATACCTCATATCTGAGTCATGAGTCGCATGAGACTCAAAACGAATTAAAACCACACACTTCTTTTCTTCGTTATTTCCCCTCTCCTTCTCTCCTCCCAACTACCACCACAACTTGTGGTCAATCTCTACCCACACCATTCTCCCTCTCTTTACATCGTAAAACATCCTTATTACCACAACAACACCACCCCTCTCTCCCTTTCTCTCTCTCCAACGTGACGTGCAAGTTTCTCTCCCCTCACTCGCAGGCTATCCTTGCAATCTTGGTCGCCGCCACCGCCCACATTCAAAACTTGGAGGTATATTACACACTTCTTCTCTATCAATTTAATAGAATTTGGGCTAATTTGTGTTAATTGTTGATTTTAATTATTTTAAGGTTTAGAATTAGGGTGTTTTTTTTTAAAATAGGTTTTTTATTAATTAGATTTAAATTATGTTAAGTAGCTATAAAACACATTAATTTGAGTTGTTAATTTTGTTATTTGTGATGAAAATAAATGATTTTGGGTTGTTGTTGATTGTGAATTAGGGTTAGGGCTTTTTAGGTTAAATTAAGGATTTATTGAAATTGATTTTAAAAAATACGTTGATTAGCTATGAAATATATCAATTAGGTTGATAATTTCATTATTTATTGAGAAAATTACTGAATTTGGGTTTTTACCATTATGTCATGGTTAGAGTTTTTCTGAATAATTTTTTATCGAAATTATGTGCCTTGATTAATTTGTTATATTGCTAAATTAAGCTTGGATTTCGTTGTATTGTTTAACATAATGTCTTGTGATATTGGGATACTATGCTTTTATAGTGGTAGCTTTTTCTATACCAACAATTATACTACTTATAATGGAGAAAGCAATAAGTTCTTAATTGATGCATTAGATATGTCTCTTACCAAGCTATTTAAATTGTTATTATAGATGATGGATGATAATTATTTTTTTAATGTATTTATTAGATGCTTCACTTATTACTAGAGAGTAGCAATCGTTGTCCATGAAGGAGTTGATGAGATTGGGCGTGCCAGTTCATGAGATTGGACGTGCCTTGACCAACAATACACTTAATTTTGTGTTATGGTGGAAAGGGATGACAATTTGATCCAAACATGATGGATATCGACCTAATCCGAATAAGTAGGTTTTTTTAATAGTTATCTTGTCCAATGGGTAATAGATAGGATATGGATATTGTCAAATCCGACTCGACTCAACCCAAACCTAACACAATATGTGTGTATGTGTGTAGAACATTTATAATTTTTTGAATCCAATATAATATTTTACATATCTCAATACTGACATAATACACACATATAAGTATACACACTTCATATACATACATACATACATACATACATACATACATACTAATTTATTTTTTTATTGAATATTAAATAATAGTCAAATAATAGATACCCATGTGGCTATGAAATCCGATAAATAAGGCATGAATATCTAAAATTATTATCTAATGTGTAATAACTAGGGTATGGATATAGAGAAACTCGACTCGTGGGTACCTATTGTCATTTTTATTGGTGAACTTAAGGAGTTTGAGGAGGTTGAGCGTCTCAAAGTAACCTTAGTAGAAGATGAGATTGCTTATCGTGACAGGGACGTGTAGTTAGGGACGCAAGTTTGTCCATGAGTGATCCAGGCTTGTCCACAAAGCTTTTCAGACCTATCTACAAGCTGAGGTGATTTTGGTGCTGCAAGCTTGTCCTCGAGTTGGGCGGGTTAGGTTTATGCATGCTTATACACGAACGCTCCACTCACCCACTAGCGTTTCAGGCTCGCTTACAAACTAAGATAATTTTTAGATGCAATTTGATTATATACTTTAATGTTATAAAAATTATGAATTATGAATTATTAATTTTGATGAATTATGAAATTTATTAATTTTTTAATTGTGTTGAGAAGATGAAAGTGTTTATAAATTATAAATTGTTGGGTTAGTTATTTGTGAAAATGAATTGAGAAGCTAAAAAAAATTTCTTTGGGTTTTTTTTTTTTTTGGGTCGCAGATATAACATTTAAATAGTCAAACTATATTACTTTTCTAAATATTTCTATCCTTGTTATTTTCTTTTTAACTAGCCAAATTATAAAAAAAAAAAAAAAAAAAAAAACGTGTCTCTGAATTGATTGTCCGTAAATAACAAGTACCACAGCTGTTGCATGGATCCCGAGAAGCAACAGTAGGCTAGCTGTATCATCACATGTCTACGCTGTTTGACTTTCAATAATAATAGCTCCCACGCTACCCAGTGTCGCGTGCAAACACTCTAACTCGGAGCAACTTGCAAGTTCTCGGAGCGTGGCAGTTACCTCAACGGAATGCGAGAAGGGCAAGAGATAGCACTGATCGTGGCAATCTAGGTTTCGATGAAAAATGTACTTTAGGGTACCATTAATCAGCGTACTGTGACGGTGGAGGTAAAACTTTCCGAGACCATTTTTTTTTTGCTAATTTTTATTAGAATTACTTATTAGTATTAATTTGCTTTCTTTATGATTGGCCTTAGAACTTTTGAATTAAAAAGTTGCCCGGAATAAGAAAATGTGTGGATGATTAAGAAAATGTGTTGGAGAGTATTACAGTAATTGTTTTTTAAATTGTTTTTTTACTTGAAAATATATTAAAATAATTTCTTTTATTTTTTAAAATTATTTTTAATATTAACACGTCAAAATAATAAAAAATTAATTTCAAAAATATAAATTTCAAAATTTAATTGAAAGGCAATTCTAAACTACCATATCATTCTCGGAGAAAAAGACACTAAACATGGTCGGTAGGCTTCTCTTAACGCTTCTCTTGACTCCACGTGAGTCACATCAACCTTTGTGATGTTCTGAAAATCACACCACAAACAATGACTTGGCTTGGAATTTGGATACAAATTTGGTGCTTCTAGCACTAAAATAAGGAAGGCAATCGACTTTACAATAAAAAATGGTAAGGTAATTGACTTGATTGATTTAGGGTTGACCAATTCCTTGAGCACATTTTTTAGAAACGTTACAATTAATTAAGAAAATCTTTCTATCAATTTCCTTTCACAATGCACTTAATTAAAGCAGGTTATTGGCTTTACAGTTAAAAATGGTAGGTAATTGGCGTGATTAATTTAGCCGGCCAATTCCCTGAACCCAATTTTGAGAAACGTAACAATTAAAAAAAATCTTTATATCAATCTCCTTTCACAATAATAATGCCTCCGCATTCAAATTTGAGGGGTAGCTCAACTAGTTAAACTTTAAGTTTGCTTTTCAATAATCACATGTTTGAGTTTTTTTAGGATCACTGAAAACCTATATGGTCGTTAACTTCAAGACTCGTGGTATTAATCAAGATGCTTGCAAACTAACTCGGATATCTATATTAATTAAAAAAAATAATGCCCCACATTCTGATTTTTCAAATGGAATTGTGAATTAAATTAGTTCCTGAAATCATTTTTAAACCAATATATTGGTAATATGATATGCATGCAATATCATATCATGTCTCGTCTCTTTTTATAACTAAAATAAAAATACTAAAGCTAGAATTTCAAAGAAAAAAATCCCTTTTGATCCAAAATTAGAAATATTAAAAAGAATGAATGAATAAAAAAATTAATTAAAATTGACTTAAGATCTAGAAATGATAATTACTGGGATTCAGTTAATAATCGAATACAAGTGTATTAGATCTAACATATTGTTTTATCTTGGGTTTAATTGATAGCTATTGTTAAATCTATGTTATTCTAAGCTTTTTTTAACCATAAAAATATTCAGTCACGTATCATGCCATTGATTCCTAACTTTAACCCAAATCTAATCACATCCCTCTTACGAGTTAAATTAAATCACCGAAGCTAAAATTTCAAAAAAAATTCCCATTAGTCCAAAATTGGAAATACGAAAGAGAAGGAATGAATAAAAAATTACTCGAAAGAGAGAGTAAAATATAAGTTGTTATAAAAAAAAAAAGTGGTTTGAAGTCAGCACACATGGTTGGAATATGTCTGCCTGTGCTGTGACACGCCCATAGCTCTCCATCTCTTTTCCTGTTTTTTTTTCTCTATATATATAAAATTCACTGATTTGCATTGCAAGAATAGCACAGGAAGCCAACCTATTAATTTGGCTAGCATTGAAAGAACAAACGAAACAAATTCCTTTGACAAAGCAAGAGAAAGAGCCATTCTGTAAACAGTCCTTGGAACCTGCTTAAATCATTAACAAACCCCACATTGTTCGCTCCCTCTCACGTTTCTTACCAAATCTCCCATCTTTTATCAACCCTCCTTTCTCTTTAACATTCTTTGGTTCTCCCCGTCTTGCAAAAGATTTTTTTGTTACTCTGTCCTGCCTCAGATTGAGGTAACCCTGCAACGTTCCCTTCATTTCGTTCTTATGCTGTTGTCTTTGTACTTTGATTCATTGTTTCTTTAAGACTGTTGTTTTTGTTTGTTAAGGTTAGGAAATGGGACATTATGGACATTTTCTTTGTATGAAACTTGCCCTGATATTTTTTTATTATGGATTTTTCCTGTGTATGTTGTTTTAATGATAATGGGGGGCCATGGAACGTAGCTGAATGTTTTTTTTCCTTTCCAGTGTTCTGGACTAAAGCTTTGTTCCTTGTCTGCTTAATCTGAAAGCCTCCACTTCTTTTCGCCTCCAACCTTGGAATTTGTTATATTTTGGTCACTGCTGCCTCTGTCAATAGCTGTCTAGAAAAGAAGTAGAAAAATGGTGTTTATGAACTCTCTCTCTGTGTTTTTTTTCTTAATTAAAGGCGTGGGTGAACATTTGAGAACGCAAAAAAAATGGGTCTTGATATCTCTAACATACCATGCCTTTAGTCCCATGTATTTTTATTTTGAATCAATTCTCCTTGTTTTGCTTATTTTCTAATAGTTATTGAGACCCATAGCTCTTGTTTGTTTGGAGTTTGAGAAAGATACCTGTGTTTCCTTTCCTAAAATGGGAATGGCCTTTTCATGTGCCCTTGCTGTATTCGATGGATTGGATAGTCCTTTCGACACTGTTCTTATTAGATCAATTAGTTTTGGTACTGCTTCGCAATCTGTCGGTTTTTGTCTGTGATTCAGAATCTCATTCCATGAGATCATATGTTACAGGAAAGATGATACTTGAAGAATGCCTTAGCTTTAAGGAGAGAGAATTCAGTACCACATTCTCCTTCAAAAGTACCGCCTCGGATATGGATGTGCTTGCTAGATCAATCATTAGTCCTCAAGTTGGAGAAAAGGGTAATCAGTTGACAAGGACAGATAGCTTGCCTGACAAAAAACGTAACTTGTCATTGCTTGAGTCAGGGAACCAAAGACACCAGGCCGCGGTGACATTGCAGAAAGTGTATAAAAGCTTCAGAACCAGGAGGCAGCTGGCTGATTGTGCTGTTGTTGTCGAGCAGAGATGGTTGGTATTAGTCTAAAGTTGCAATTCCTTTTGTATCTATTTCATGAACACAAATCTTTCTTTCGCTTTCCTCTCTGTGTAAACACACACACACATATTTCAAAAGGTTTCTCTCTGAATTTCTTATTGTAGGATATCTCCTTTTTGAAGATTAATGTTCTTGTTATATGTTTTGTAGGTGGAAGTTGTTGGAATTTGCAGAACTGAAGAGAAGCTCCATATCTTTTTTTGATATTGAGAAACCTGAGACTGCAATTTCACGTTGGTCCAGAGCAAGAATGAGAGCTGCTAAGGTTCGTTCTAAAGAAATTGATGTGTGTGTGTGTGTGTTATCAAATTTATTGTACAGAATTTCTAAGTACCAGAATTTTTATCCTTTGCAGGTAGGAAAAGGCTTGTCGAAGGATGCAAAGGCTCGGAAGCTAGCTTTGCTGCATTGGCTAGAGGCAGTAAGATACAGTCTTGAAATAAAACTTTGGAACGGAGTTACTGGTTTACTTTACCTCATATTGATCTTATTCTTTCTCTCTAATAGATTGATCCACGGCATCGTTATGGACACAACCTTCAATTTTATTATGTCAATTGGCTTCATTGCCAGAGCACACAGCCTTTCTTCTATTGGTAAATTTTCTTGAAATTGAAGACTTGCATACGACAATGTCATCTTTGCTCCAGGAAAGACATTATACACAGTAGATCTCAAACTCTTAAACTTGCAGGCTCGATATTGGAGCTGGGAAAGAAGTGAACCTTGATAGATGTGCTAGATCAAAGCTTCAACAACAATGCATCAAATATCTTGGTCCTGTAAGTATCATCACTTATTATCAATCTTTTATTCCAATAGTCATGAGAGGACTTGCAAAATCTGGCGGTTGGTATAGTTACAGCAGTTTTCTGCTTCAATTTGAAATCTATTCCAAAACCTGAAACTTTAAATGGAACGTCAATATTTTTATATATTCGGTCATCTTTTTTGGCTTTCCCAGCTATTACAATCTGCTTACAAGCATTGTGTGTCCATCTTTCAGGCTGAAAGAGAAGCTTTTGAAGTAGCAGTACAGAATGGGAGATTATTATATAAACAGAGTGGGAAACTTCTCCATACAACAGAAGGACCGAAGGATGCCAAATGGATTTTTGTTCTGAGTACATCAAAGACCTTGTATGTTGATCTGAAGATCAAGGGAACGTTTCAACATTCAAGTTTCTTGGCTGGTGGAGCCACTCTATCTGCTGGAAGATTAGTCGTGGAAGATGGTGTTCTCAAGGTAGCATAGAAACTGTCTTTGGTAGCTTCACGAATTTCCTCCTTTCTGCCTAATTTTACTCTCTCTATATATTTATAAGGTTCTATCGATTTGACAGGCAGTTTGGCCTCACAGCGGCCATTATCTCCCAACGGAAGAAAACTTCCAGGCATTCATGTCATTCCTCAGGGAACACAACGTAGATCTAACCAATGTAAAGGTAAGAAACTATTAAGTTTGCTCTCAGTCACATCAATGAAGTTAGCATCTGCTATTAACCCCATGAAACAAAGATTTTTCAACAGTACACTATCAGCTGACAGCATCCAAATTATTACCATTTCCCATGAATTAGGGTTGTTCTGAATATGGTGGTCTCTACGGTTGACATTGGTAACAATTTCACCTCTGTAGGAAGCCGAAGGCTCATGCCTTTTTTTATGTGGAAACTTTGTGCTCCAGGGTTCATAGCAGATCGGTTATTATTTTTCAAGCTGTCATTTATGCATTTTCGGAACTATAGTGGCGAATCATTGATGCACTTCTCTTCTTCTCTTATATATTCAGGAAAGCCCAACTGATGAAGAAGATGAATCTGTTATCAAAAAGGACATTCGTGGTAGTCTCCGAGACCAACCTGATGCAGATTTACTTGAAGACACCAAAGCAACAAATGTTGAAGTCTTGTCTCTAGAGAACACAGTTTCAAGGAAACAAGATTGTAATGTGGCAGAAAATGCTAATCTGCACACATCAAAGTTGTCACGTGGATTACAATTTAAAATTACTGAACTTGAAATACCAACAAGAGGAGATGTGATTGACACTTTCAAAACAGAACAACTTGGACCAAGCTGCCAGGCTGAAGATCCTGATTCTTCTGGAGAAGATGGCTATGAAACGGCAGAAGATTCATTTTTGACGGAGGAAGATTTCATGATTACTAAACTCAACTTGTTTGACGAAGATAACGAAGAAGAAAATGAGGAGCCCGTCCCCAAAGAAAAAATCCTCCAAAGGATAGATTCTCATAAAGGAATGAAGTCATATCAATTGGCGAAGCAATTACCATCATCTAAATGGACTACTGGTGCAGGGCCACGGATAGGATGCATGAGGGATTATCCATCAGAGCTTCGATTCCGGGTTTTAGAGAATGCAAATTTGTCGCCAAGAACAAGAAGTGATAACTCATCACCACGGACCGCACCTCGGCTTAGCCCGAAGGTTTCATCACCAATGGTTCTGACACAAGCTTCATTATTTAAAGAAACATCATGCAGAAGTCCCCTTGCTCCAGACCAAGTGTTATTTTCACAAACAGCAAACCTTTAGACACTGTTGGATCAAGAATTTTTCTTTTGCTTATTTACTGGGATAGAATAGAAATGATATAGGGCATTCTTTGTATACGCCATTATCAATACCTCTCTTCTGTAGACACACAAAAATGAAATGAAAAGGAAAGGGTTAAGCAGGCACTTAGCTGTCCCAATATTTGAGACAAAGGGTTTCTATATCATTCTTAAAGTTTCTTGAAGTCATCTGCAACATCGAAAATACCATTAGCCAGGGAGGACGAGGGACATCTCGTCTTGTGAGGGAGAATGTGAAGTCAGTCCTAGCCTTCCAGCTTTATCAGGAGAAATATTTTCTTTCAGAACTCAAAACATGTACCTAGTGATCGCAAACCTAAAAACCGAACCTGGGAATCCTGAGATCAGCCCTTTCAAGCAAAAGAGCTGCAGAAAATCACCGTGTCACCAGGTTCCACGAGTTCCGATCTACTTTTTATAGTTTGGTTAAATGCAAAACCGTCATCTTTATTGAACTCTTTTTTTTAAAATGAATTTATTAACATCATAATCGATATTTTTTAATGAATAAAACATGATTGGTTGGATAAATTCTCCCTTCTCATTCTTTTATGATGACTTTCTATCTCACTTAACTTTCAGGAACTGAAAATTAATAAAAATAAAGTTTTAGATTGAAAGGTAACAGCGTAAAATAATATATATGGACCAAATAATGGATACTTTGGATCTTCAGGGACCAATTTGAAGTTCTCCATGCCTTTTTGAACCATAGGCACTACGTTTTAGTTTATTTTGGGACTTTTTAGAAGAAAAAAAAACTATAACGTTAAATTTAATTTTATAAAATTAATCTTTGATTGAACATCATAATTTTCTCAAAACACTTTGCATACTTGAAACCCAAAAAAAAACAAATCATAACAAATAAAACACTATCAATATAATATATACGAATAAAATTGTAAAGAAAATAAAATTTAAAGAATAAAAGATGTCATATCTATAGTAAAAATAAAAAAAAAATTCAATGTATAATGTTTTTATGTTGTGTTTTAGTACATAGTATAATTAACAAAACAATTAAAAAAACAGGGTGCCAATTATTATTAATAGTGAAGTTATTGTTATCATATCACACTGAGTTTAATAATTTTTAAAAAATACTAATTTTTAGTTATGATGTTCTAATAAAATTAGATATTTGTATAGTTGACACCAACTAAATATTTATCATAATATTTGTTTAAAATTATGATAATCCCGTAGGAAACAAATCAAAACAAATTATAAAGATCAATTCAAAATCAACCAAAATATTAAAAAATAAAATTGATAAACAAATTAATCTACATAGTTATTAAACCAGACCTATTCAAAATTAGACGCATTGTTATTAAACGAGACCCAACAGATAAACCTTAAAACCTTTTTATCTGACTCTTTACCTAGCTCAAATTTAAAATTAACCTACTTCTACATAACCCAGTTGATTTGACAGATCCAAATACAACCTAAAATACCGGTAAAAACATGGTTTGACTTTAAAAAAATCTCAAGGTGACATTTTTTTTTTTAATATTGAGATAGTGATATATTGAATTGACTCAGGCTTTGCAACCTAACTCGCAAAATCTACAACCCAGATCATGGACTCCACTAGGTTTAAGAATTTTATTTTTAAAAAATATCTTTTATTTAATGATATAATAACAAAAATAAACGTTTATAAAAAAAATAATATCAACCAAATGTTGAGACATTTGTTTGAGACTGCGATAATTTCATAAAAAACCAAAGCAAATTATGACTATCAATTAAAAATTAAAAAAAATGAAGGATAAAATTGGAAGAAAAAATATTAAACAAAAAATTAAAAAAAACAAAAAAAGGGAAAAAAGTTCGAAAATTTAAAACAAAATTGAGATGGTTAATTGTTCATATAAACAGTTATAATGTTTTTCATTTTTGTAATAGAGAGAGTAATGAACAATGAAGCACTATAATGTTTGTCACATGCCAATATATATATATATATATATATATATATATATATATATATATATATATATATTTATTGGATTTCTGTATTCTAATTCATTACACATTCTATATATATATAAAGTAAGTTTCTCGACTTATAAATATTGTAAGCAATTTGGATTCGGGTCTGTAAATTAATTATTTGGTACTTAACTCTCAATAACTTTTCATTTTACCTTCACTTTGAGCTAAATTATCATCACTGATATTGCATTTATCTAATATGCTTTTGTTGGTTTAGAACTACCATCCTTTGTATATATTTACATTTTAATTTTTTTTTAATCAAAAAAATATTTTTAAAAAATATCACACATCAAAATATCATATATAAATTTAATCCATAATGAAACTCAGTATTCCTGGCACAGGTCTACTGTCCATTTTCTCTTTTCGTTTTGTGAATTGGTATTTTTGAACAATTTATTAAACCTAAATTCCTAATTACATAAATACCCCAAACTAAGCTACTCTTCTTAACACAACCCTAACTCTAGGCATTCGTATTTTCTGCTTCCACTTTGCAAGAACCAGAAAACCAGCTACAGGCGGCTGCTGCGTTCCTCTCAGGTTCCCTTCTCCGCGGTTCCTTACATTTTTTTCCTGTATTTTTTAGCCATTAAATCTTTGTTTATGACTGGTTTGATCACAGTAGATCCCCTGAAGTATCTACGTCAATCGATCTCTTGTTCATGTATTTACGATTTAGTGAATTAATCTTGTTATTCACTTCTCTCTTTTGCTTTTGAAGTATCGTATGTTTTACTGGGAAAATACATATAAAGCAGGTAGGTCTGTTTGGTTTCTGGGAAATTCTGTAGGAAAAAATCTCAAGGTGCTTTATATGAATTGAGTTTTCATTTTTTGTCGTTGTTGTTACTGTTTGTTTTTGTGCGGGGCAAAGAGTAATGTCATGCATAATGTATTAGATAGATTATATGCTTTATATTTACAAAAGAAATTTAGGTTGTGGTTTTAGCTTGATAGTTAGACATATATTTCTTAACATCAGATGGCCGATGTTACATTGCATATGCTGTATTCGGGTAATTTTGTGTTGGCTGATGATTTGATTGCTTCCCTTATAATTATTTTATCAATGGGAATTTGTTGTCGCTCTTTATTAACTCATTGCTTTACTGTTGTTCTATCTGGTGGATGTAATCTGGTAATGAACATTGAGCTGGATTTTTGCCTTGTACAAGTTTGGTCGTCTTAGCCTAACTCCTGGTTTCTTGCAGGATGGATTCTCAGATTAAGCATGCGGTTGTGATGAAAATTATGGGTAGGACTGGATCGAGGGGGCAGGTGACTCAGGTTAGAGTCAAGTTTCTTGATGATCCAAATCGGTTCATCATGAGGAATGTGAAGGGACCTGTGAGAGAAGGGGATGTCCTCACTTTGCTTGAGTCTGAAAGAGAGGCAAGGAGACTCCGCTGATCTGCCAATGGTGTCATGAGCTTTCTTTTAATTGAAATATAGAAGTATTTTCTGTGTGGTTGATGTCAAAAGACTTGAAAGTTTGGTTCTTGAGTTGCTCCCTGATGTTTTTTTTCTTGCTTCAGAGTATTTTCTGTTTATTGTTTTCAATGCACCGACCTTGCTGAGGAATTTTGCCTTGTTGTGGGATATATGGGTCCAATGTGCCTTTGTCGCACTACTCTGCTTGCTTGATGCAGTAAAAATTATTGTTGCAATTTATTCTCCTTTCAACCCCATTCCTTGTTCCTTGAAAGCCATTTTTGTGGTTCTGTGATTCTTTAGAGTTTGAGTGGTTGAACTTTTTGTTTAAGATGCACATGATCCTGTTGTAGAGAGATTGATTTAGGCGGTTTATTTATTATAATTATTATAACATATACTAAAACGCCGATGACAATCACTGTAATTTTTATTTTTTTTTGTCATCAATTTTTTTTCTTCAATTTTATTCTTCTAAACTAAATTGATTTCTATTTTGTCAAATATTATTAAAAAAAAAAGACATTAAAAGATAAGGGAACAAAATATTTAAGTCAGAAAAATAATGGCCAGCCTATTCTGAAGCAAATTTCAGCTGGTTCGATATTTTATTTTTCTTATTTCTCATGCCTTGGTAGGAGAGGAGAAAGAAATTCTTCGAATTTTAGAGAAAAGAGGTAAAATCATCAGCTAATAACGATTCAGCCATGAAAAAGATTGCTATTGAATTGGATTGAGGTGTTATTTGATGCATCTATTAAAGTCTTGAAAAGTTTTTGGGATAGAGTTGAGTTTTGATTTTTATAACAGTTTTTTGGGTTTTTTTTTTGTTGGCTATAAATGAGAGTATTCGGGTGGGATGTTTTGTGTGTTTTTGAATAAAATGGGTTTTAGGGTTTGAAAGTTTTATTTTCTTCTTTCACAGGTGACTGGATTTTAGAGTTGCCTACCTTTTTTAAAAATAAATAAATAAATTATTTGCTTATATAAGAAAACTAGGCGTAAAAGAACATTGAGTACATGTGTGGCCAAGTGCTTGAGGAGCTGGATGATTTCTCCTTGGTTTATTATTATACATAAAGTTAAAATATTTAGTGTTTTTACTATTCATAAAAATACTGTTCATTCTATTTCGGACTATAATAGTGTAATATTTAAAAATTTAATTTAATTCTTAATTGTTTTTGCACAATTAAGCCCTTTTAAGATCAAATTAGAGTGCAATTACATTATTTATTTTAAAGAAGGATTGGATTGAAAGAAATAGGACTAGAGTGAAAAAAACAGGTAATGTAAGTGACAAATTGAAAGTTTTGGTCAAAAATTCATTTAAGTCCCTTATTTTTTTAACCACTAGATGATTGGTTCCTTGAATTTTACAAAATTTAATTTTGATATCAAACTTCATTTTACTCATTTTCAGTTCTTTTTTTAGCTTGGAGAGGGAAAGTGTTGGTGAAGAATCCAGCCACCAAAACAATCTTTTTTATGTCAAATGGTTCTAGTTTAGGGTATTTTTTTTTTATTTTTTTCATGGTCATGAATTAATTTAACAAGGTCTCTAGGGTGTTTCTTAAATACTTTAGGCTAAAAATAGGTTGAAAATGAGTTTTTGGATAAAAAATAAAAGACCCTATTTTTTTTTATGGCCATTGTTCTGGGATGAATAGACGACATGTCATTTTTTTCTTGATACACGTGTCATCCACCCCATCAAACTTAAAAAACAATATAGGCCTGCGTGCTTCGACCTGGCCTTGCAAACCCGCGGGTAAGTCGTTGCTTGATTAAGCCAAATGCTAGGCCTGGCTTACCAGACCCAACAACGTCTTGCCTAGTTCGTTTTTTTTTTTTTTAAATAATGCATTAGTTGATACTTTTTACAAATAAAATTTAGGTTTATGTTTTAATTAGTTTGTGATGATTTTTTTTAATGATTTTGAGTGTATTTAGTTTTTAAAGATACAAGTATGATTCATCAATGATTTTTTTTTTAATTTTATATGGATTAAATTTGTTTTTTATATTGATTTTTCTATAAGATTTTTCATCTGTGTAGCCTTGTATTTTTATTTTTCTTTAATAAATTTTAGGTGTGTGATAGTATCTATTACAAATTTTACTTTGATAAAGAAATTTATTAAACACAACAAAATAAATTTCTCATGTAGCGATGTTGAATATTTTGATCTTTATTTTTCATTTAATTTTTTACAGCATCTCAGTATTAAGTTTGTGTTTTATTTTGCGATCATATTTTTTTTTTATCGTGTAGTTAGATAGAAAAAAATAGTTTTGAAAAAAAATTATAATCCTACTTGAATTTATAATCCGGTTCACGGGTTTGGAGTGCCAACCCTGGTTACCTGGTTTATAGGTTTAACGAGTTCACCCACTGGTCGGATATGCTTTTTTGGTTTTTGGTTCGTAAATTGTTTTTATTAGTTTTCTCTTGATTTTATCTTTTAATATTGGATTGGTTGAGAAATAAACTGCATGATTTTTTTTTATTTTTGCTTTTTTTAGTATTATCACTATCTCAAGTAAGTTTTTATTTTTAGATTGATGCTCAATTTCTTCACCATATATTTTTATCATATAATTAAAAAAAATATCTTATAAAAAATAAATTATTAAATTCAATAGAGCCTATGACATGATTTACTTGGGACTATGATCAATGTAATTTGTCATAATCTCAATAGTTTTTTGTGAGAAAAATGATCATATTTAACTAAATCATTTTTACCAGATATCAAGATTGTATTTTAATCCATGAAATCAATCAATTTAATTTGGGTCAATTTACGCATGATATAGTTTGAAACTCGAGTTCAGTAAAGAGTTAGGTTGTAAAATTTCAAGATTGACATGTTATGTCAGGTTTAATAATACAGTTAAAAAATTCTTTACGCTTTTAATATTTTTTTTTTTATATTTAAAAAATTAAGTTGATATGCAGCGGAGCCAATAAATCAATAAATAATATTTGTTTTAAGTGAACAACAATTCCACATGGCTGAGGAGATGGGTGATTTTTATGTCGCAAGTTCAATTCTTGATGTAGTTGTTTTTCCATTTTATCCCGGTGAACATTATGTAGATTTTTGTTTACAAAGAGTTCTTTCCTGTTTATTTTTATATTTTTAAAATATTTTAAAAAAAATTAATTTTTTTTATTTTTTTATTTTAAATTAATATTTTTAATGTTTTTAAATTATTTTGATGTAGTATGTCAAAAATAATTTTTTAAAAATAAAAAATATTATTTTAATAAATTTATATATAAAGAATACTTTAAAAATAACTATAATTAAACTCTCGAACACTTAATTTTTTCCAATGCCTCTCTTTCCGCACCTTCACCTAATTTATCAATATTACTGCAATGTTATCTTTCTTTGATGTTAATTACTGAGCTTAAGGTCATGTTTGTTTTCTAAAAAATAGTTTTTGGAAAATTATTTTCCAAACTTTCTTATGTTTGTTTGCTATTAGAAAAGTTGGTTAACGGAAAACACTTTCCAGTCAACAGAAAATATTTTCCAGTCAAAAAAAAATTTAGCTTGGTTTTCAGGAAAGTGTTTTCCTGAAAAATTTGGAAGGAAAACACTTTTCAAAAATTGTGAAAAATTTAGAAATGTTATTATTTGCTGATTATCAAATTTGATCTTCAAACTTTTAATTACTATATATAATTTGTTTTGAATATTTATTTTTTAATTTCATATCTTAAAATTTAATTTTTATATTAATTTTGGTCTTTATTTTTATAATTGCTATTTGTTTTTTCCTTATCATTTTTTTATTGAAATTTTTTTATCTATCAAATTTGGTCATCATTATTTTGATTGTTACTTATTTTATTTGAAATAATTTATGAAATATTTATTATTATTATTATTTTAATTTCTTCATCTTTCATTTTTTTTTTAATTTTTTAGATTTGATCTCTATTATTTTGATTATTATTTATTTTATTTGAGATAATTTATGAAATTATATTTTTTTTAATTTCATTCTCATTCAACTTTTTAATTTGTAAGATTTGTTCCTCATTATTTTAATAAACTTGAAAAAAATAAAATATTAATAAGTTATTTTCCAGCTCATTTTTCATGACATAACCAAACACTGGAAAGTGTTTCCAACTTATTTTTCATTACACTATCAAATATCAGAAAATACTTTTCTGAAATTCACTTTCTCAAAATTCACTTTTCTCGGAATTCAATTTTCAATAAAAAAATTATTTTCTAGCAAACAAACGGGCCTAAATAACTAAACCAGTTAACTAAATAAAAAGAAGAAGCCCAACAAGCTAGAGCCCAAGATACCTCAACCCACACCCGCTTTCACGTCTGACCAAAACCCTAATTCCATTTCGAAGCCGCTATATATAGCTAAAAGCCTTGGTCGTTCTAACTTTTCTTCAATCCCCAGCACCGAGAGCTCAGTGCCGCTTGCCTCTCTATCTCTTCGATTTCCAGGTCTGCAACTCACAGTATCTTTCTCTATCTCTTTAAAATATAACAAACAGCGTTTCCTCTATGAACGTATTTGTCTGTGCAGGTAATCAGCAAAGATGGCAGCAGCTGTGGTGGCTCCACCAAACCCAGAAGCTAATCAGGCTATCTACGATGTCAAGCTCTTCAATCGCTGGTCTTTCGATGATATTAATGTATTTTTCCTTCCTTTTCCCCTAATAGGCTCACCATTAACTGATCTGCAATTCGATTCGTGGTTGCTTTATTAAGTAATTATATTTCACCTATCTTTTCTAGGATTTGAATGTTTGGTCGTGTTGGGCTTACTTCCTAGTGAATGTGATCTTTTAAGTAGTAAAATTTGAAGAGATTTGTGATTGTTTTCTATTGTTTTTGCTTTTATTTTCTTGTGTATTGGATTAATAGAAGAATCCTTGGTAGACTGATGAGATTAAATAAAAAAATTGTACTAAAAGTTTTCATAGTTGGGGAATCATGTTACGTTTTTGTGGTTTTTATGGTGTGTAGAGCGGCAGGTGAAGTTGGTTGACTTTTAATTAGTTATGATGGTTTCTGTGGGTTAGTTGTTTTTGTAGCTAATTGGGTCTGAAGTGTACATATTTTCATAGTCTTGAAAATATTAGCTTGTCTATTTCATGGCTTTGTTTGTTGAGTAGTTAGTCTCGGTCATTCTGATCAGTAGTTGCGTCTTAAGTTGATGGCTAATTCATTCATGATATTTGGAACTGATGGGTGCCATTGGGATCTCTGAAATTGATAGATTAAACATCTTAGAAATTGCCTTATAAATTATTGGGCTGCATAATGCTACTCCTTAAATTTGGATTTGGTTTGATTTTATTTTGGTGGTCAGGTAAATGACATTTCTCTTGCTGACTATGTCGGAGTCCAAGTTAAGCACGCAACATATGTCCCCCATACAGCTGGAAGATACTCTGTCAAGCGTTTCAGGAAGGCCCAGTGCCCAATTGTTGAGAGGCTCACCAACTCTCTTCAGATGCACGGCAGAAACAATGGGAAAAAATTGAAGGCTGTGACCATTGTCAAACATGCCATGGAGATCATTCATCTTTTGACTGATCAGAACCCAATCCAAGTTATTGTTGATGCTGTGGTCAACAGGTCTGTGATCAAGTACATAGTTTTGTTTCTTGTAGATTGGTCACTGTTAGTTATCAGCGGAAGACTAGTATTTATTGTTTTCTTACCTTGACATGGTATTTTTCTGTTATTGCTCCCTTTCTGTTCATCTCACAACTTTTTTGTTGGTTTATAACAGTGGGCCTCGTGAAGATGCCACTCGTATTGGCTCAGCTGGTGTTGTCAGACGTCAGGCTGTTGATATTTCACCTCTTAGGCGTGTAAACCAGGCCTTGTATCTCCTTACCACTGGTGCTCGTGAGGCAGCTTTCAGGAACATCAAGACCATAGCTGAATGCTTGGCTGATGAACTTATCAATGCAGCCAAGGGTTCCTCAAACAGGTGTTTTTCCGTTCTCCTTGATGGTTTTTTCTTTGATAATTGCTTATCTGTATTTTTACCGAGTAGTTTTTTTTCCTTCAGCTATGCCATTATTGAGTAGTTTTTTTTTTATTTTTATCTTCAGCTATGCCATTAAGAAGAAAGATGAGATTGAAAGAGTTGCCAAGGCCAACCGTTGAGGAATTCTTTCAGAATGGTGGAAGGGAGTTTTGTTATTTTTCGGACAATTTTTGTCTTTTGTTTGTTTTAAATCTTCAGCCAAGACATGATACTTATGTTTTGTTTGTTGTACGACGGCAGGAGTAAAACTCTTTTTATGTATGGAGTTCCATTATAATGTTAAGAATGTAGTAACTTCAGTTCCATTACTCTTTACTCGCTGGGTTTTTGGTTTCCTTCGATGGCTGGTTGTTTATCTCAAATCTTCTTTCAGCTAAACGGGTCTGGTTGTCTTAGGATACTGCCTTGTTAATGTGTCTCCCTAGTGTAGGCTTTTGTTTTACACCCTTAGAATTCCAAACCCTTCCTTTCTTAGTTCAACTGCTGATTTGGAAATCCGGCGTTTTAGCTTGCTTATTATAACTTTGCCAAGCTCGGCTGTAGCCTGTAGGACTTTAACTCTGGATACTGCCAACAATGCTAGGGTGTTTACCTATAAATATTATTTTGTTGAACTATTTGGTCAAGGACTTCATCCTTGACACACTTTAGTAAGGAGCAGCAATGGCCTCTCTTCTCTCCCTTTAGGAGGACAAGGGATGTTTCTGGATGGAGGACAGATGAGTGGCTTCAATGAACTTTTAAGGGTAGAAGAATTGGAGAAGTTTGGAAAGTCTCTACCCTGGCTAGTCTTGCTGCTCTGTCATTACGTTTATGGTGTCAGAATTTGCCGTTCTTAATTGACTGTAATTTACCGAAGGATCATGCCAGATCTGATGGAAGTTGGTAAATGGAGCATGATGATTATTATTGTGAAAAGGTACGGTGCTGCTTGATTATCAGAATTCTACTGTACCGCGAGGTTATTTTTCACATCCCATGGACCTTCGTAGAATGATTCTAAATTTTAGCCCACATTGTCCTCCCCAGACGGTTATTTTTTCGGGGCACTAGATCTCAATCGGCAAGCGATTATGGAAAATGTGCTGTGCTAGTATTTTTATAAAGGTTAAATTTGATGACTCCTGGCAAGTAAGTTCTGATTTTCAGATTGAGTCCTGTTAACAAGTATTTAGAACTCTTTCATCTAACTATAGTATTTATTTTTAATTTTTAATTATTTTTATCATGAAATCTTCATTGTCATAATTAAAATACAAAGTCTCCAAGATGTCTAGTTTATAACTAGATTGATAGTCTGCATTATACAGCGAGAGTTAGATTAATTTTTTTAATATAGAAAAATGATATTCAGGTGATGGTAGGATTTTAAAGAAGTAAGAAAAATTTAAAACTCGTATTATTGACTTGATTTTATTTAATAAATTCAGTTAATTTAATAATATGATAAAAAATAAAAGATGACATAAAATAAATTAAAAAAAATTGCATTAATTAACTATAAATAATAAACTATCAATTTCATGGAAATATATTCTCTAATATTCTTAAAAGAACTTTATGATCTTATATGATAATAAAATAAAAATTAAATGAGAATGAAATAAAATTTCCTAACAAATCATGAATTCAAGTTCTTGATTAACAAAATCACGATTAATAAAATGTCAAGAGATGAAATTGAAAAAAATATCTTAACAAAAAAAAGGTTCCAAAACAAAATAAATAGTAATTGAAAGAATGAGAGCCAAATTTAATATAAAAATAAAATGATACCAAATATAGAGGGGTGAAATTGAAAAAAAAATTAATTTAAAAAATGATTCAAAACAAAACAAATAGGAACAATTTACAATCAATTATTATTAATAATAATAAATTGCTCATGAATATTCCTTAAAAAAATCAAATTTTGATTTTAAAAATTTTTAAATAGATTTTTGATATAATTTTATCACTTAGTATTATTATTTTAGCCTTCAATAACATACAAAATATAGACACATTATTTTGATATATATTTTCTTAACTTTCTTTGACAATCATGAATTTTTTTTTGAATAGTTATTCCCATTTAAAAAAGGCTTTTACAAAAATAATCAAGATATGCATTAATAAGAAAATTGAGTTTAGAGTTGAAAAATATATTTTTTCAAATTATTTCAAATAGCTTAAATTTCTAGTAAACCTTTATTTTAATTATCACTCCTTTTATTAGAAAAATATGCTCCTAATAAAAAAATAATGTTGTTGCTTTTAAGAAGATTAAAAAAATAATACAGAGATATTCTTGATTGCTTTATGAATAATTATATATAAGTAGGATATGTGTAAATTTGATAATAATTTGCTTTTTAAGAATAAAATATCTACATTTAATCTAATTCTATTTGTTCTTTTATTAATTTAAGAAAGCATGAAAAAAAAAGATATGTTTTTTTTGTTAAAAGGAATATATTAATAACAAAAGGAGGGATTCAATTATATTTTTTAGATGGTGTTGAAATTATTTATTTTCTAAAAACACAATTTTATTGCTGTATAATTAAATAAAAAATTTGAAGAGCTTCCCATGACATAAAATCAGTATTTTTATATTGAATTTTCAACTAGATTTTTAGTTGAAATTATTAGATTTGTTAGCATTATTTGTATATATATTTCATGATTTATATTTATTAAATGCATGTATCAACTATTAAGTTAGCAGTTAAAATTTTTTTAATGATAAAAAGATATTAACAACGCCCATATTTGTTTTTGACGTTAAAAAAATTGCTTTGATTCATAGTGTAGCACGGGAAATAAAACTAGCTAATAGTCTATATTAATAAATGCCTCTTGTAGTTTTTCGACTGATTCATTTTTTAGATCATCATTGGCATGGTTGCCCACAGTTGTTGTGATAAATGTTTCTGCGGTGTTATTAAATCCAACCTGGTCTTGCGGATCAGCTCGGTGACCTATTTTTTAGCCCGGACTAGGTTTTAAACTAAATCACATAGGAATTCACTCATTGTGACCAGGTCAACCTCATGATTCTACCGTGATTCAATCCATCTTGGGCAAAACCTATTTGAATTTTTTTTAAAAAAATAATATTGTTTTGATGTTTTTTTTTAAATATTAAAATGTATTATTTTGAATTAACTCGGGTCAACCACCCCAACTAATGTGTTGTGCCAATGGCTCAACCGGGTTTAATAACTTTATTGCCAAACTTTTTTTTTTCTAATTAATGTCATTTGTTTTATTTTGAAAATAAAATATATTTTTTGTTGGCATCTTGGTTCATAGGATAAAAAACAACAACAATTAGAAAATGCTTTTGCAAAAATATAATTATTTTGACTAAAAAAGGAACAAACTATATTTTAATTAAAAACCCAATATTCTTATATTTTTTTATTTCTTTTCTATTTTGATAAAAAAAATAACATAAAAATTACTTCTAAAGAAAAAACTTATTGTAATTGTTAAAGCAAGTTTCAATTAAAAAGTTAAAAAAATTGTTAGTTGAGAAGAATCTAAGAAAAATAAATGTGAGAGAATTATATAAAAATAAAAAAATAGATATTTTATTCTCCCTAAATACTAATGAGCTAATTATTTTAAAAATTATACATATTAGGCTAATACATAACTGTTCATAAAGTAATCGCCAATACCACTATAAAAAAACCCTAATCTTCTTAAAAATATCATAATAACTAGATAATTAATCTAAATTTAAACGATTATATATATAAAAAAAACTATATATATATAAAAAAAAACGATGTGTGGGCTTGCTTTCCAGCCGAAGCACACATGGCCTAAGAAAAACAGGTTGATCGTGCCTGGGCTTGGAAGGCCAAGCTCCATGCACCTTGTCGGTTTTTTCTTTGAATGGGCATAAAACACATCATCTATCCATTTTTTATATCAAAACACTCGTTGCCACTCTAATAAATGACTTTTAGGTGGCTTTTTGACCACCAAAGACCACCTTTAATGCTCAAAGAGTTTTGATTTGAGTTTATGTTCATCAAAACCCATTTTAAATATTGTTTTCATATGAAAACACCACAGAACATCTTGAGGCCCTTCATAAACCTATCTATAAACCTCAAAACACACTTAAATATATTGAAAAACAAAAGAATTAAACCAAATCAAACAAAAATTCCCAATTCCATATATATTTTTTGGGGTTACATAAATGGTAAAACAACATCTCATCAATAAATCTGATCTTTTCAAGAGGAATTTATTAATATTAAGATCAATATTTTTACCGGCTAAAATATAATTGATTCATTAATTTCTCTCTCCTCCTCTATTTTCAAAAATCCTTTCTCTCCTATGGAATTTCAAGGGCTAAAAGATAAACATAAGGAAACTAATCTATTCGGAAATTAAATATTATAATTTCAAGTTTCATAAACCCATTTTTTTTTAAGTATTCTAATTTTACTTATAAATTAAGTAGAAATTAAATGATATTTTATTTAAAAACAACACAATTTTTTATTAATTAATTCAATTTATTTCAATTAAAATTGAACACTTGGCAAGCCATATACATATTTAACTAATCTATTTTAATTAATCTAAATTTAAACAAAAAAACAAAAAGATAAAAGTTTTTTAAAAAACTAGGCGGTTAAGCCCAGGTGGCCCAACAAACTTGACCTTATTAAATAAAAAAGCGACATGCAAGCCTATAAGGTTAGACCCATGAGCCCAACCTTTTATTTTTTTTAATATCGAAAAGGGATACAAAACTTGTTCATGCGCCTCAAATTTATTTTATTTTTAAAAAATATAAAGGTAGATAACACATCTGCTTACTTGCCAAGTTTCCAACCACCACAAAAGTGGTTGAAAAATTAAGCTCGGTAATTTTTACACAATAAACTATTTTTTTTTAAAGAATCAATTTTCACTTAAAAACAATTGAAAAACATCATTATAACCTCAAAAACCAATCCCATAAAAAGAAACTCATATCAATAGAATAACACAACATGGAAAAAAAAATCTCATTTTTGATCATTTTTTTATATCATAAAATCTCAAAAACACCTCAATTTCATCGCATTTGTCAAGGGGAGTATTTTAATATCAAATTTAATTATTTTTATCAATGAAATTTGACCAACTATTTTTATCTTTTCTGTAACTTTTTTATAACATAGAAATAAACAAAATAAAGGTCTGGATACAACTTTTTTTTTAAATGCAATTTATCTTTTATCCTTTTTAATTTTAGTTCCCTAACTCTCAATCTGTTCTAAATAGTAATGTTGATTTATTTTGTAAAATGCACAAAAATGACACTTTTTAAAGAACATGATAACCTATTAAAATTAAATCAGAACAAATAAGGAAATTCAAACACTAATAAATACATTATCTGATAACTAAATAAAAAAATCAAAAGAAAAAAACAAGTCACTGTACGAATTCACAAAGACTTGTGAGGGGATGAATAGTAAAATCAAGAGCCCTCGTAGATTTCTTCTTGATCTTAACGATGGCAGACACCTTTAATACCTCACTCACCTCAAAAATAATAAATAATTCATTAAAAACCAGGCTCACTCTCTCCCTCTCTTCCTCTAGCTAGCCATGTCCATGTCAGTCTTCAAGACGATGAAACTTGTTCCATTAACCGTTAAAACACTGCACCACAGGATCATCAGAAACACTGTAATGGGTCCTCGAAGACAGCCACTTATCATTAATCGTTCGTACTCGACAACCCCAACTGGAAGAACAAAAAAGCCATGGACAGATGCAATGAACGTGCTGTACAACAGAATATCGTCACTTGCAGATCAAAGGATCACCATTTCACTATTTCTCAATCAATGGGTCCTTGAAAGACAACCCGTCAACAAAAATCAGCTCCGTGAATTCATCAAGGAGCTCCGGTTCCATAAACGATATGCTCATGCTCTTGAGGTATATATATATGTTTGTGTGTGTGTGTGTGTGATGCGTGCATACTGGACTTGGTTTTGATTGAACCCAGTGGGTTCTTGAGAACAACCAATTTGATTGCTTAATGAGTGTTTGCTATTTTTTATATAGCTTTCTGTTTTTGTATTTGGGGTACCGAGAAGAGGACAATGAAGGAGAGAAACATGTTGTCTGAAGTTTTTGATTTGGCCCCAAATGTCTAATTATCGATTTATTTGAAAAACAAGTCTAATAATCTCAATTGTTAGTTGGGGGGGGGGGGGGGGGGGTGTGTTCGTCTTGTGTTGGTTTTAAGTATCTCTGGGTAATGTCACGTTGTGTTATTGTGTTCAATCAACTCAAAGTATGTTCATCCCACTAGCAACACATTTGGAACTCACTACCGTTGCCTATTAGGTAGAGCAACTACTGCTTTCCTACAAGTTTTGGTGGTGGTGGTGGTGCTGATAGTTAATTTTAGGCCGAGTCGAAAATGTGATAGCATGAGCTTGCTGTCAATGGCCCATTCTTGGTATGATGTGGTCCTGCTAGGCTTGTTGATTATGGCTGATTTATAACAGCAAAACTCTTATCACGGAGAGCTTATGCTTCTTGGTTGATGAAGTGGGGGTGGGCGGAGTCCATGAACTGATATTTGGACACATTTTCAGTCCTGACCAATATGGCTTGATAATGCATGTTAAATTATGCTGCTGATGTGCGACTACAAAAGGCAGATTGATAGAGCACAGGATATCATTATGGAAGTAATGTGTAATTGTAATATTAATTCAAGAAAACAATATTCTGCTTGAAATTTTATTTGCAATTTATGCTGGATTAATTCCACGTTATTTCCTGTTGTTGTGCCTTTCATGGCAGTTGACGCATAAAAGCTCAACTATGGTAGCATTCTAGCTTCTATGGCCGCGGGGAATAAGTTCATTATACTTAATTTGATGGATAAACTTTTAGCTGATTCTTTCTTTCATTTCTCAAAAAAAATATTTTTATTATTTCACAATCTCATTTCCTGACAAGCATGTCTGATTAAAATTCTCCCAGATTTCAACGTGGATGACTGACAGTGGGTACTTTGAACTTGCATCACAAGATGTCGCCGTTCAGCTGGACTTGATCTCAAAGGTTCATGGGATAGAACAAGCACAGAAGCTCTTCAATAACACTCCACAACACTTAAAGGTTCTAAAGGTTTATAGTGCACTCCTCAACTGCTATGCCAAAGCAAAATTGGTGGAAAAAGCAGAGTCTGTTGTGCAGGAGATGAAGAGCCTAGGTTTTGCCAACACATTGTTGGTTTACAATGTCATCCTTAATTTTTATTATCAGACTGGAAACCCTGAGAAAATCAACAGTCTGATGCAAGAAATGGAACAAAATGGTATTGGCTGTGACAAATTTGCACATTCCATACAACTGAGTGCATACGCATCTGTTTCTGACATTGTAGGCATTGAGAAGACTCTGGCAAAAATGGAATCTGATCCCAATGTTTTCTTGGACTGGACCTCGTACACTGCTGCTGCAAAAGGATATATAAAAGTTGGACTTGTTGACAACGCTCTGGAAATGCTGGAGAAATCTGAGAGACTAGTTACTGGTAAAAGAAGGGGAACAGCATATGATTCTCTAATCACCCTATATGCTGCAACTGGGAAGACAAATGAAGTCTTAAGAATTTGGGAACTTTACAAGAAAAATGAGAAGGTTTACAAAGAGGCATATATTAGTATCATAACCTCTCTATTGAAGTTAGATGACTTTGAAAATGCAGAAAAGATTTTTGAGGAGTGGGAGTTCCAGAATCATTCTTGTTATGATATCCATATTCCAAACTTCCTTATTGATGCCTATTCGAGAAAAGGTCTCGTGGAGAAGGCTGAAACATTAATTGATAGGGCAATATCAAAAGGAGGGGAACCTAATGCAAAAACATGGTACCATTTGGCAACAGGGTATCTTCAGAATGGCCAAACTCTGAAGGCCGTGGAAGCAATGAAGAAAGCAGTAGTGGTTTCTGGACGAATGTGGAAGCCAAGCAATGAAATTTTAGCTAACTGTTTGGGGTACTTGAAAGTGGAGGGAGATTTGGGGAAACTGACGAATTTCATGGACCTACTTAGGGATAATGATATTATTTCCTTGGATATTCAAGAAAGATTGTTGAATCACATTAAGAATGCGAAGTCAAGCTCAGATGTGCTGGGTGCTTTGAATAACAATTAACTTGACTTCTAAGATCAGAGGGGGTTGGCAATTATTGCAAATCAGGTAGAGAAAAAAAAGGCACACAGAAATCTGAAAAATTGGGGGATGATGTTTCTTCTGGCAGTCTTTTAGTTAGCAGTGATTTGGTCCATGATCAAGCAACTTCTTGCAGATTTGCTGGGTAAACTCCTGAGTGAACTTAACTCCCATTATCCTGCAAAAATGATTTCACCTGGTCTTTTAGAAATGGAAATCCTTAGGACCTTATCAACAAGGCAAATGTCAAATACATGGAAAGCTGAAGCATGTTCGTGGTCTTATTCAGCAATAAGGTTTCTTCAATAGCGAGCGGAAATGACCAAAAAGCAACCCTGGTTTCTAGGCAAAGCTGGACCCCAGGTAATGACAGTGTGGAGGCCTGTCTGAAAAACTTGGAAGAGGAGACCAGGAGGAAGCCGTTGAATTTGTTAACCGGGATACAAGGATTTAATCTTTGTCAATGTTCAGGATAATTGAATTATAATACACATCTGATAACAATCTCAGATGCACCATGTTCTTCGAATTTGGATTGTGATTCTTCAGTGCTATTGAAGCGAAACTAAAGCCAGAGATTGTTACAGCCATTGCAGACTAAATAGAACCGCAACGAGGAAGACATCAGATACAATTCCAGGGAACTTTATGAAGTGAAAGCTCCAACTAGCACGAGGACCATGGATTTAGTTGGGGAAGTCCATTTACTGTAGCCCAAGTTATAATGCAAATCAAGCTACTTGTTCTGTGCTGTATAGATGGTTTGTTTTAGAATTAGCTCGCAAGCAAATGCATTTCATGGTTTGCTGGGGGTCAAATGAAATGTATCAGATGTCCATAAATGTGAACTGGGGGCAGAGACCATAATCCCAGTCAATATCATGGTTTAAACTCATCCCATAAAGGATTATATCATCTAGGAGAACATTAAGGTAGACAGAAGGTGTCACTTTCAATTTATATGCATATAACAGTAATTTTATTCCTTCTTTAGATATTCAAGACAGATCTTTGACTTGTATTGGGACTCATATTTAGATGTATACAGGGCTCTGAAAGGCTTTTCTCTGGATGCAAACACCACCACCCTGGAGTCCTCAAGTCCAGAGGAGGATAGCAGTGATGACTGATGTGCATACCAAGCTGATCGATTTCCCCTCTTTTTCCCCCCCTACTCAATTGAATATTGACAATTAAATTGGAGTGGTATATCCAGTATCTTTGTTTGAAAAACAGAAGCATTCCTAAATCTTACTTGGACCAACATTAGTCAGAGAATCAAATGCTGCCATGCTACAGCAGTGATGTACGACACTTGAGCAATCCACATCACAGCTGCTAGCCCATATACTTTGATTTTAATTTGTTTTTTTTTATCCTCATTTTTATAATTACAATTTTTTTATTTTAAATTCTCTTCTAAATTAATTATTTTTTTTTGCAATTTCATTCCTTATTATTTAATTTTATAAAGTTTTCATATCATATTTGGTGTTTTTTTTTTTTTTTTTTTTTTATCATAGTTTTAAAACTCAACTTGAAAGTTGATCCTTATTATATTCCGGGTCACAGGTTGGGTTGAATAATCAGGGTCACTAGGATCAGATTTTTATTGTGCAAGAAGTAAAAATAAAATTATTTTGATAAAAAAATAATGGCAAAAAAATAAATAAACGGGTATTGACATGATTTTTCCCTAACTAATTGCTTGATTTTTTATTCAACTAAAAAATAAAAATTATATTATTTTGATACAAAAAATAGAGAAAAATTCAATTATGATTCTCTTTTTTATTGATTCTTCTTGGTTTTGGATTTTTTTAGATTGTTTTTTTCTTTTTTAGTTTCATCTCTTTCCATTTAATTTTACTTTATTTTTATATTAAATATGATATTCATTCTCGATTGTTGTGTTTTTTTCTTTTAATTTTGCCCCTCAACATTTTATTTATTTATTCAAGATTTAGTTCTTATTTTTTTAATTTTTTTTAATCCTTTTCTTAATTTGTTTTATCTTTCAATTTTATCCCTTAATATTTTATTTCATTTGGTTTTTTATCCAATCTTGGTTCTCATTGTTTTAATTTCTTTTTGTCTTTTCTTTTTTATTTTTTATTCTATTTTTTATTAAGTCCCTCATTATTTTTTTCATTAATTTTTATAATAGATTTGGTTCTCATTATTTTGATTACTATTTTTTTTTCTTTTTAGTTTTTTGATGGTTAAGAATTTTATTTAAAATTTGTTTTTGATTTTTTATAGTCATTTTGGTCTCATAATCAAAATTGCTTGTTTTGAAAATTAATCCGATTTAATTTAATTTTTTTAATTTAATTTTTTAATATTAAACTATTGGGCTTAAACTTTCTATTTGTTTTTTTTTTTAGATTATCTCGGATAATAAGTTAATCAAATTAACATAACTTCACTCAGTTATCACTATATATATATATATATATATATATATATATATATGTAAAAAATTAACCCTAGCGTATTAGCATATTGACTTGTTGAATACCTATTGACATGATATTTGATATGTTGGCTTGTTAATCGTTCTAATATATATATAAAAATTGAGGTAGGAAAATGACTGAGGCATGCCAGTTTGTATGATTTGATTTTTTTATTATTATTATTTTGTAAAAATATAAGATATCCCTATTAAATTGTGTTTTTTAAAAAATTTAAAATTTAAATTTTTTTTAAAATTTTGTAGATTATTTTGATGTTTTAATAATAAAAACAATTTTTTAAATATATATATGTTTTTTTTTTTAAAATACTCAAATTGTTTTTAATTATAATCTCAAGTAGACCCATATTCATTTGTAACTATAGCATTTATGTTGGGCCAAAATCACCAGCCCACTATCTTCTTTAAAACCCTCCTTGAACCCTTCTCTCTCAAATTCACAGTTGCTATTGCTATTCTATGCAGCAAATGAATCTCCTTCGATTAGCCTATATATCCTCTACGATCAGTCGCTTGAATCCCAAAAACGTAGTGGGCATTCGATTTTTTTACTCAAAAATACAAAACCCAAGATCTAGAGAGCCACCGTGGAAAGGCCCCTTCACTCGACTGTCACGTCGTCTTTCAAGAATCAGAGACCACAATGTCTCAGTGATTCCAGTTCTCGACAAATGGATTCAAGAAGGAGAAACTATTTGGGAAGATTTAATCCATGCCCTAATCAAGGAGTTACGTCAGTACAGGCGTTATCATCATGCTCTTGAGGTATTTAATCCCATAATTTTTTTTGAACTTTTCTTTTTGTAAAGCTGGAACCTTTGAAGTGTAAAGAAATGAATTTGATTGAGAACTTTTTTTTGGGTTCACATAATTTTTTATGATATGAAAAGGGTTTGCTTTTGTTTGTTGAGATACCATTGTGGGTCTCCTGAATTAAGCAACTATTAAAAATGATTTTCTTAGTGTTTTTTCTTTTATAGATTAGTGATGAGTCTGATGACTGTTTTGCTTTTAAGATGCTTATGTTGTTTCATGTTTGCGAAGTAAATTGGATATTTTTTTTATATAAATCTTGACTCCATTTAGGTCTCAAAAATTAAAGTTACTCGTATACTAGTTACTCCAAGTTTTTTACTCAAATTAAGGGGTAACCAGAAGTTAAGAAATCCAATATATATATAAAAGAAGTGACGAAATCCCTTTGATTTTCTCAAATATTATCAGGAAGTGAATTATGAGTTAGATAATTTGTTTATAGTATTGTCGTTTTTTTTTCAAATGTTTTCAATAACAGATGATGACTTAGAAAACTTCTTTATAGCGTTGTCATGAAGCCCATTTCTACACTTCTATTAAATGGTTTTACACAAATAAATAGTAGGTTTCTACTGGAGCTTTTAGTGTCATCACTTTATCTGATTTTCAGAGAAGCAATTCTGTGTTTACTTTTATTTTAGTATCCTATAAGAGAAAAATGCTATTACAAATTCTTCCTTTTACTAGTATCTGCCAAGGTTGTTAAAAACGCTTTTTTGACACGACACGGAACATACAATATAAACTCGACTCGTAAACTCGAATCGTAAAATCGCAAAATCGCAAGTAAAAGTTTTTAACTAAAAATCGTAAAATCACAAGTAAAATATTTTAACTAAAAATCATAAAATCGCAAGTAAAATATTTCAAACAATACAAATATCCAAACATCTTAAAATACATAATTCAAATAAAAATTCATACATGTCCATATAATTTCAATAACTAAAAGTTAACAAACCTAAAACAAACAATCTGTAGGTGTGTCATGTAAACTAAACACACCCTCATTGCCTTTATCTCCCTCATCATTCCTAAAACAGTCATCAAAATCATTACCATCTAAAGGATTATTTATACCATATTGCCATCCTACGTCAAGTCTATTGCCACTTGTTTTTTTAGATGCCATATATCCTGCAGTTCAAGAATCAATATATGCATAAAAAAGGCAACTATTCAGCACAAATTGCACATGTACAATTCTATCTATATGTACATCCTTGATTAATGTGGGTATGTCATGCTTTTCAAAAGTAGAATGAGAAAGCAAAAATCGGTCAATGGCAGCATGTACAATTCTATCTACCAATATTTCCTGATACATTGAACTGCTTCATATCAGACATTACAATTCATGCATGTGCAACAAAAGCAGCTTCAAACACAGTTTTTCACTCCCAAGAATTTTGCTAACATAACCAATTTTAGAAGTATCACAACAGATTTAAGACAACTAAGATTTTTGAAATCTAGCTATTGCACAAGAGACAGCCAATAAACCTTCACTGACCTTATATGTTAAAATTTCAAATTCTCAAGAGCTGTACCATAAATATGACACTTAACAATTAACATGACAGAAGATTCACAATTTGTATTAAGCACAATTTGAATCACAAAGCACCGTATTTTATTCTATATTAAGCATAGATGCATTGAACAAAAAAAAACGTTATCTTATCAACACAGAAAACTGGTATTTAATTCTATATTAAGCATATTGCTAAACTAATGGGGAAACAAAAGCACCAGCAACGATGGTTACCAAGGTTGTCAAACCGACCCTTGAGAATGAATATATGCCATAACTCCTCCCACCTGTACAAGTCCTCCCTCTTTTCCACACTCATTCTTAATTCAAGCTCCATTCCCGTATTCAAATATTCTTCCATTCACACCTTTTTTTTTATTTTAATTCACAGTGCAAGAACTATCAAGTGAAATATGGTTATATTATTATATACTTATATTCATTCAACAGTAGCACTCCTAAAAACAGAGGCTGTTAATTCAAAACAATGATAATTTAGTTCTAACTTCTCTTCCATTTCCAACTCTGATGTTTTTTAACTTGATCGAAGCATAGTATAAAAAATTAATTAAGAAAAAAGAATTGAAATAAAATAAAATAAAATTATAACTTAATATAATTTTTCTAAATACAGATCGATAAATAGAAGCAGGAAAAAAAATATAAAGGCAGAAAAACAGAAACAAAACAAGAAAAAATGATGTAAAAAATGATGAAAAACTTAAGGATAACGCATGATAATCGACAGAAATTAGACAAAAAAAAAACTAAAATAAACATGATATTTTGAAAATATACCTGATGAAATCGATCGGGTCAGAAATCACAAAAAATCAAAGTCGATGAAATGAGGAGGAACTAGGAAGGACTGAGGCTGAGCCACTGAGGAGATGAATTTGGAGAGAGCGGAATCGATAGGACTGTAGGAGGTCTTTCGATCGGGAGAGAGAGCGTTTCAAGAGGATGGAAGAATGGAAGAAAGAGAGTAAGAGAGTCTGCTGTGTGCTGAGTCAGAAGAGAGAGGACAAAGGGCATTTCAAAATTCTGCTTTTGTTGAAAATTTTGCTAAACTCGGGAAAACGTTATGTTTTTAACGTTTTTTCCGAGTTGACCCGTTTTTAAGCGAGTTTGACTGGGTTTGACCGATTTTACTGGTTTTTTAGTTTTAACCCCGATTTTACACGTTTTATGTGTTTTAACTCGTAAAATCGGACGATTTTACGAGTTAAAACGCATTTTTAACAACCATGGTATCTGCATCTTCTTCTTCTTTTCAAAAGAAGTATTGTTCTCATTATGATCAAAGTTACATCTAAGTTGCACCACATGAGTTCTTCGGGTAAACCGGAATCAGCTTATCATGATGTATTGTTATAAACTCCTTAACGTAAATTTCTAATTATTTTTTGTCCAATTAAGTTTGGACTAGTTTATGTTATTTATGGTAGGAATGTCTCTTACCATATGATCTTTCTCTTATTTTTACATTCTTGTGATTTGAGAGCGTGACCTTTTAAAATTTAGAAATGAAATTAGTATATTCCCCTTGATTTTATGTTTGAATTCAGTTGTATGTTCAGGTAAAACTCTGCCATAAATGAGCTTTCAGCCAGCATGCTAATGGTCATTGAATAACATTATTGTGCCAATTCACACAAGTAGTATAAGGCTTTGAAGTTAATGTACTTAATAATTAATTGCATTGTCATGCTCGACATTCTATATGCATGTGATGCTGTGGGATTCTGACACTGCTTCTTTGATGTCCTTCATCTCTGCTTCTCTTACGTAACAATATATTCAAGTTGGTGATTCTAATGTATGTTAGATAAATGATGATATTTTGGATGTTATCTTTATTTTTAATGATATTATGATTTTATAATGCGGGTTACTAATTTGTGGATCTTACTATTTTTTCCCAGATTTCGATGTGGATGACTGACAAAAGATATCTTGCTCTGACATCACGTGCTGTTGCAGTGCGGCTGGACTTGATCTCGAAAGTTCATGGGATAGAACAAGTAGAAAGCTATTTCAATAACATTCCAACAAAATTAAAAGGACTTGAGAGTTATGGTGCACTTCTCAACTGCTATGCCTATGTAAAATCTGTGGAAAAAGCAGAGGCTGTGATGCAGAGAATGAGGGAATTGGGTTTTGCCAGAAAACCCTTAGTTTTCACAGTCATGCTTAACCTTTATTACAAGACCGGGAACACTGAGAAACTTGACCCTCTGATGCGAGAAATGGAGGAAAATGGCATTTCTTTTGATAAATTTGCGTATTGCATACGTCTAAGTTCATATGCCGCTGCTTCTGACATTGAGGGAATGGAGAAGACTCTAAAAAGGATAGAATCTGATCCCAATGTTGTTTTGGACTGGGCCACTTATGCTACTGTGGCAAATGGCTATTCAAAAGTTGGGCTTTTGGACAAAGCTCTGGAAATGCTAAAGAGATGCGAGAGACTGATTACTGGAGAAAGACGAAGTACACCATATGATTACCTTATGACACAATATGCCACAACTGGGACAAAAGAAGATGTCTTGAGGGTTTGGGAACTTCACAAGAAGTATGTTGGGAATCGGAAAAATATTAGTGTTATTACCTCTCTGTTGAAGTTTGATGACCTTGAAAGCGCAGAGAAGATTTTTGAGGAGTGGGAATCCCAAAAGTTATGTGATGACATCATCATTCCAAACTTCCTTGTCGATGCTTATTCTAGGAAAGGTCTTTTGGAGAAGGCTGAAATGCTTCTGCAGAGGACAATATCAAATGGTACAAAACCTAATGCAAATACATGGTATTTATTGGCAAAAGGGTATCTTCAGCATAATCAAACTCCAAAGGCGGTGGAAGCAATGAAGGAAATGATAGTCTTATCTGGACCAAGGAGCAGACCCAGCACTGTAAGTTGGGTTGCCTGTTTGCAGCACTTGAAAGACTCCGGAGACATGGATAATGCAGAGGGCTTCATAAATCTACTCAAGGAAAAAGATATTATTTCTATAGATATTCAAGACAAATTATTGAGTTATATTAAAGACAGGGACTCGAGGTTAGATGCACTTAGTGCACTCAAAGGTAGTTCTTTACATGGAATCAGCGTCACGCATGAGATTCCAAGACCAGATCAGGCACAGAAGGATAGTAGTGATTCAGTGTCAGGTTGAGGAAAGCACCGAGGCTTTAAGGGAGGGCTCATATTTCTGCCCATAACCCTTGTCAGCTACGAACATTCAGACCAGAAACGCTCAAAATCCGTTCTGTTCCTATCTAATCCATCTATTACAGATACTAGTGTGTTCGTATTGTTAGTTCTATGCCAATTTCTGTCAGAAGTTGGGACAGCAGGTAATATGAATTGAGAAGACAATCAATGTACTATGAAGAAGACAAATATTATCACCATAAAAAAAATTAATGAATCTCAAAATAATAGATTAAACAACTTTTTCTAACCAAATTTAAGGATGTAATTTTCATTATAACGTGTTTCAACTTTTATTTAGGGATTTATAGTTTTATCGCTTTTGGTTTAGTTGGTTCACTCAGTATATGTATTGTATTGTGATAATAATTATTTTTTAAAAATATTTTTTATTTAAAAATATATTAAAATAATATTTATTTTTTATTTTTTAAAATTTATTTTTAATAAATTTTATTTAAAATAGTTTTAAAACGCAAAAACATAAACAATCATGCCAATGAACCATTAATTTAGTTTGTATTTTACTAAAATTTCCATTTCTTCTTTTAATGTTTTCCCATTTGAGATTTGATACTTTAAAATATGATTAAGGAAGTGCTTTTTACTTTATTTTCTTTTAATACCCTTCTACAGAACATAAAATAACGAGTTTTGATTTTTTTTAATCAGTAACTATAGTGTTTTGAAGTTTTTTTTTTTAAAATAAAAAATATATTTTTTAAACATAAAATAACTTTCTGATCCGTCGCCTTGTTTCCTTACCATTTTTTCAATTTGAAATCCTCACTAGCTTCCTTTCTCAACTCTCCTTCTACATTTCTTAAGAAATTTTAGGGATCAAAATATGCTTCAATAAAAATTTCACGGTGCGAGTATGTGACACGTGTTAGTTTTTAACTATTCTAGTAATATTAATTGACAGAAGGTGCAAAGAAAATAAAAATGTCACGCACAGGAGTGGTAATAACAACATAGAGATGTATTCTTTTTTGGTACAGTGGAATGAAAAAAAAGAAGAAGAAAACCAGCCTCCCTTGAGATAACTAACAAGTAAACAAGAAATCTATGGGGAAGGAGAATTCCAAATAAAAAACTTAATCATCTGTTCAGCTCCCATCTTGGCTAAGAAATAAGCACAGTAGTTAGCTTCATTTAACTTATGATAGATAGAAACCTCCAAATCCGTGGCTAAAATATTTCTGGTGTCCATGATAACTGCCCGAGGCGATGGAACTGAGTATGATTATCATGCACTAGGTGTAATGCTTCCAAGCAATCTAAATTACAAACAATTTTACTGTAACCTTGATTCCAAGCAACCAGCTAACCATGTTTAAGGGCCAATAGTTCTGGAAGAAGGTTTGTACTGACTGTAACCTGCAAAACCTGAGAAACCCATTAGCCATTTATCATCCCGATTCTTGACGAGACCACCAAAACCAATTCGTCCTGGGTTTCAAAGAGAGCTTCCGTCCGCATCCAACTTAACTGCATCTGACTCTGGACGTTGCCAAAAATCGGAGCAGTAACATTACAACTATTATCAGTAGTTTCCCAGGCTGCATGACAATCAACTACTAGGTAGCTACTCTGGTGCAAAAGCCAGGCATCCCCGCTGTAGTTATCATTATAGGTTAGAATAATTATGCCTCCATATAAACCACAATCCTGCAAGGAAAGTAACAGAGAGATGTTGAAAGGCATTAACCCTTTTAATTTATGTATTTATTCTAAATAGCACTTACGTGGAATGAGTACATGTCACATGACATGCATGGTATATTATTTGATAACTGGAAATCAATACTGCTGGTGAAAGTGAAAAATACCAGAGGGTTAGCATACAGCACGGATTATTCTTTCACCATTTAATTCCTCTACTTCATTTCTTCTCAGTAAACAGACAGACAGTCACAACTAAGTGCAAGCAAAAGCAGCTAGAAACAGGATGACTATGATGGAGTTCATTATTTTGATCGAGATTTCAACAAAGACGAGTTCTGATAATGAAGAGTGTTTGACAAAAATGGAAACAACAAAACAAACTTCCTAGTTTACTACTCGATTCCAAATAAGGTTCCTATCAATATCAAGAGCAATTAGAAAAGCAGAAAATTGGTTGTTGTAATCTCTTTCCAGTGGTTTCTAGCAAAATTTCTTCAAGCACGAGCTCCCCTTTGGAGATTAACCATGCGAGATGAACCATCCTGATACCTTGAGCCTCCAGAATATCCACCTCCTGCTCGTAAGTGACCAGCCCCCCTCGAATGGCCACCCCCAACAACTTGGCCTAGGTCCTGGGATCTTCCACCGCCACTATATCCAGAACGGCTATAACCTGGCCTTCCCTGAATGAAAGATGAGTTTTCTTGCAACTTACCGCCTGAGGCAGCCGCACTAGCGAAATCCTGGCCTTCTCTCCGCCTCTGAGGCAAATCCAGACCACCACCACCAATCCTAGTCTCTATTGCTCTTTCATTACTTTCAACAAGGATTGACAGCTTCTCTGTCAGCTGGAATGCCAGAGCCTGCAACCGTGTGCGCTCAATGTCATAGAAGACGATGCACTGTGTTGACTGGTCCCAACTTGCATGGAGCTCCTCATTGATCATCATTTTGCTTACAATGATCTGAGTCTGGATTGGTGAAAGGTCAAACATTTTGCTCAGCAGGTCCAAGCCCACTGAATCATAGGAGGAAGAGTAGGAAAAGAGGTAGGTCCTCAGAGCTTCTTCCTTTATCTTGGCTCTGAGCATTTCAAGAACACCATCTCTATCTCTGAGGAGCTTCCAGACATCAAGAGAGTTGATAACATCAAAGGCCTTCTGGAAGTCTCCTTTGGTAAGGGCCCGTGTAGCAGCCATTACATGATCCCTGACATTTTCAGGAGGACCAGTGAAAGTTTGCCTCTCAGTTACCTCGAGCAACCGCCTAAATGTCTTGCTAATGACTTTGCGCTTAGCATCATAAATGTTGGCTGCCATGTTGGGGACCTCCAGCAGCATTGCACAAATTAGATGGACAGACTCTAGAAGCTCAAGATTTATGTGCATATGATATGGCATCTGACGTCTCCTTTCCAGTCTTTCCTGTTTAAATCAATTAGTTGCGCCAGTGAGTAGGTGTCCTTGGACAAATGATCAAATATGACGGATATAAATCTAAGAGCAGCATTTACCCAAGAAAAAAGCTGTGTAAAAAATGATATATCCAAGACTTTAAGTTTATTCACTGAAGCTAACAAATGTAGAGCAACATATTCATGCTCAACGGCAATTCATAGGTCTTATTTTTTCATACTCCATGAGCTTTTAAAATTTTACTCAAGATGAGATATGAAAGGTGGAATATTTACTGCATTGCAATAAAAGACCAAATGCTTGCTCTAGTTAGATACACTAATACGGGCATTGATAGCACTGAATATATACTCATACACGCATCTAAAATCAACTGAATATATATGCATATACATGCATCTAAAATCAACTGCAACTGAATATATAGATAGGACCACTCCTCACAAAAAATGAAGTTACAAAGTCCAGTGGTATTTTCTCCATCATAATTATCACCATAATTATTGTGAAGAAACATTCACAATGATTAACCTAGGACAGTTTATTTGTGAAAATGTATGTATGACAAAAAATGGACCACATCTTCAAGAATTGCATGCTGAATATCACAAGAAATAAACACTTATACTTGCAAAGAAATGGATGGGTGATAAATCAAATCACAATACACAACATTTGCACATCATTGTCAGCAAATAATAAGAGTCTGAATAAACATGATCGATGCAACTAATCTAGAACCTGTTTTAACTAGGATACAAAATATAAGAGTTAAAAAAAAAACATGATGAACACATAAAAATCAAAACTTAGTACATAAAGCTGAAGTACATGACAAGTGATTAAATCTGGTGCCTAGACTGTAAGCATAGCCCTCAGCATTCAACTCAAAACAATGAGCTAAATGTCCAGAAACAAAATCAGCCCTAGCAGCTATTGTTGACTGCTTATCCAAGCAAAATCATGAGCTTCTCGAGACAAGTAAACTGTCCTTCACCCAGCTTGAATTATGAGACAAACTACAGCTTAGCTTTACAGTCTCCACAGAAATAACAAAAGCAACTCCTTAAGCACAGCAAGTATGACAAAAAATAATCATTAGAAAATAAGAAGAAGAGCAGCACCTGTTCTTGAGTCTTCTCATGATATCGACTTTGTGAAACACCTTGTGCAAGCAACTCTTTCACCCTCCCACCAGAATATAACTCAAAAAGGCAGCCATGTGCTTCAGTGATCATCCCAACACGGAATGCACATAAACCAAGCTGTGCCATAGCCCTGTTAAAAAGTATCTGGCTTGAAATGTCCATGTGCTGAATATTATCTTGCAGGTGACTCATCAATAACAGGTCACGGGAGGTTGAGAACTCATCCAGGAGAGCATGATGGTAGATATCACAGAGCATAGCACGAGCTTTGGTCCGCTCATCTCCAGACTTGTAAATGAGGGAGACTAAAGCATCCATCATCGTTCTGCTATTCTCAGGAAAGGTAGGCTTTCGAGGCACAAGCTCAGAAGTAACAACAAATGCAGAGGAACCCCTACTTCCCTCAACCTTAGGCTCCTCACCATTGCCTCCATCTTCTGTTTGTTCAACCAACTTTCTCATGGCATCATAAACCTCTTGCGGTTTGTAATAGATCAGCTCAACTCGTTTCAAAGCAACCTTTGCTGCAGCTTTAAGGTCTCCAACATGCTCTAAATATTCTTGGGCATTCTGAGCAAGAACTAAAAACATTGGTTCATCCTGCAGTCTCTCAACGTACTCATGCGTATGTGGATCAATGCACTGCAAACTCTTGAAGAACTCAGTATCTATCCTCTCAAGAAAAGCCACTAAGTTTCCCCAAATCCGAATTGGACCATTATGGTCTCCTCCTTTTTGGGTTTCATTCTCATCAGGCTCAACTGTGTCATCCACTACAATGCTAGGATACTGTTCCAGAATGTCAAGAATAATAAGCATGTTCTGAACACAATTTTTCCAGACATTGATTGGCATGTGCCCGCTGAGACCTGGACTCACATCAAACTGGGCAGAGACCACACTAAATAGAATCTCCAACTTCTGTGCAGGGGTCTTAGCAACCTTTGTCAGGAAAGTTAGCTGCTCAACCTGCTCAAACCTTCCAGTGCCCCTCCTTCCCCGGGCAGCAACAATTTCTTTAAACTTCTTGTTTACAATATCCCAGGTGATTTCACTAGGATCTTTTGCAAACTGCTTATCCATGAGCTTATCGTTCTTACTCATCATCTTCTCCCAGCCCCCGTCCTTTTCAGTTTGGTCATCCACATTATCCTCATCCTCCTCATTGGACATTGCGATCTTAGAAGGGTCCTCCTCAAACTCCAAATCTGACTCATCCTCCTCTTCAGACTCCTCTTCAGCCTCTGGTTCTTCCTCACTTTCAGGGTGTTCTCTATATTTATTAATTTGGTCTTCATATTGTTTATTGTTTTTCTTCAATTTTTGCTTCATTGCATTCAACGCCTTGGCATTGCTGCTGCTCATTTTCTTTTTTGCTTCCTTATTCGCCAAAGCTTGATTCAAGAAATCTTCGAGCATTACTAGAGCTTTGATGTAAAGAGCAGGGGCCTTCTCTAATTCCATCACCCGCATGACTTTCTCAAGTTGCTTATTAATCTTATCAAAGCTCTCTTGCAAGCTGACCCAGTCATTAATCTTCATTGCATTCTTCATTTGATCAACAGTGGCTGACAGCTCTTCAAAACGTTTGTCTTTGGCCGACCTGACCACACGTTTTTGATCATCAGAGTCATCACTATCACTAGCAGTTTCTCTAAGATATCTGTTTTGAGCAGATTGGGCAGTAGACTCCCCAGCTTCTTCCTTCTCAACCTCATCTTCATCATTTTCACTCTCCTCCTCGTCAGAGTCACTCCCACCCTATAACAAAATCACAAAGTAAATAAGAACACCCAAAACAACAAAACTAAAAATACCATAAATAGCACCGTGCCCTTCTCCTTGAGTATGAAATAACAAAATTAAAATTAGCAAACTTCACCAACCTGTGTCCAGAAACGCGACGACATTTTGTCTACTCTGCATGGAAAAAACACACAGCAACGAACAAAAAAAAACACAGAATTACACCCCCCCCCCCCCCCCCCCGGAAACTAATAAGCAGAGAACTAACTCAACACTAAAGCAAGCAACTAAACCAAGTTTTAATCTTTAAAACTCACTAGCTCTTAATTGCTCAGTTTACTGTTAACTCGCAGATTAATCTTGTCCAATTCAAAATTGAAATTATATGTTTTTTATCAAAAAAATTCAAAAAGTGAGAGAAAGAGGGAGGGAGGGAGTACCTGGATCGAGATGCTTGATTGGTGGATTTGCGAAAAGCTGTTGATGGTGAGGCTGGATTCAGTGAAAGGGTCCCTTTCCTTTTGGAAGAAGGAGATACGCAGCCGTGGATAAAAGATGTGAGCCTCTTATAGTGAGGGTGTATTTGTAATATTGTTCAATATTTAATGATAGTTTTGGCGGTTAATAATTTGTGGTCATAGACGACCCTTAGTCCAAGTTGATTGACACGTCAGTCACCAAGGAATGAATAGTAATTGACCCTGCGTTCTATGGTGGTTTCTCTTGTAATTTTATAAAAAAAAAACAATTAAATCAGAAGTCAAATTTACTGTATTCATACACATTTTTATATTCACCGCTGGCTAAAGTAAAATACACATTTCCAAGGAAAACCATAAGTCGGGGTATTTTAGATTTTTTTACACAGTTTATTAATCATTTAAAGATTGTACAGGTATATATATACTTCTTCCATAATTTTTAAACAATTAAATAATTTAATTATCCTTAATTTCATAAAAAAAATAAATTTTATACCTTTTGTTTTCATTACAACAATAAAAAGTCAACTTTTCCCTTGTAGCCACGGAAAAAATGACAATGGATTCAGGAGTCTTTTATCTTTTTAAATAGGTTTTATGGTAAATCTCAATACATGGAGGGTAATTTAGTATTTTTCTCCTAAAATATTAATCTTTTAATCAATAAAGTTACTAGCGCTATCTTTTGAGCGGTGTACAGTGACGGAGCCATAATGAATCAAAAAGGTACAATTGCCTCCTTAATTTTTTTTATGTTAAAATATTAACTTGACTCATATGTTAACATATATATATATAATTACAGCTCCCTAATTTATAACAAAATAAAAAGGGTTTTTTTTTGCTGCTATTCTATCTTGTCTTTTCTATATGCAAATGTCTCATCAATAAATTTTTTTTGCCTTTTACTTTATGCTTTAGGTAGTTATTTTTTTATTTTTTCTATTTATTTTATTATCTAATTTTATTTTATTTTTTTATAATTAGTTATTAAAAATATTAGGGTTTATGATAATTTAGGACTTTCGTTATGAATATGTTTAAATATATTCAAAATAAATGTTTAAATCTACTAATTTAATCAATTAAGTGTTCTTTTTTATTATTATAAAGAATTAAATTAATATTCATGCAAAACCACTATTCTTGACATCTCTTGCATTGACAAAATAATTTATTGAAATTCTAAGAGAATAATTATAATGTAAGTTTTTTCATTTTAAAAGTATTTTTAAATTAATTTTACTTGAATTAATATATATGTTTTGAATTGATTCCTAATGCATGTCTATATAATATAGTATTTGTTAATAATTTACCCCCTCATTTGAAAAACTCTGGCTCCACCACTGGCGGTGTGTGCAGTGCTTTTTGGTTATTGAACAAGCTCTTCTACCATATCATTGAATACGTCGCTATGTTTTTTTTTCCACTTGGTGCAGCAAATGTCATCAATAATGTGGCGGTTTGTTATCGGTTGACTTTTTTTTTTCTATTTTCTCTCTCCTCGCAATAAATGCAGGTTTTTTTCTCTTTTTGTTTGTTATTTCAATTTTAGTTTTTATTTTTTTAATTTGTTTTTGATAATTTTATAAAAAATTTATTTGTTTTCAATTTAGTTCTTCAATTCTAATTTTAGGTATTTTATTTTTTTTCAATTTGGTCCTTAACGTTTTAATTTCTGATTTTTTCCTTGGTCTTTTTGTAAAACCTTTTTTATTTTCAATTTAGTCCTCAATTCTAATTTTTCATATATAATATTTTTCAATTTGGTACTTGTTCTTTTATTTCTAATTTTTCCTTAGCCTTTTTGTCAAGATTTTAGTGGTTTTTAATTTCATCTTTCAATCCAAGTTTGTTCTATTTTTTTTTCTCTAATTTGGTCCTTATACTTTTATTTTTTTGTTATTTTTTTTCCAATTTAACCCTCCAATCAAAGAAGTTTTCTTGCCCTGTAATTTATTTATTGTTTTGATTTTCACCCCTTTTTTTTTAATTACTAATTTTTATTTTAAATTCTTTCATGCAATTGTTTTTTTTTTTCAACTTCATCATTCAACATTTAATTTGTCAAGGATTGGACTTCTCAGTTTTCTCATGTATGGTGATTCTAATGTAATGACTCATGTCACGAGTTTTAAAAGTTATCTTCGGCATAACTTTTAAACTCAACCCAGAGATCGATCCAGGGCAAGTCTGGGGTCACATGTCTAATGGGTTGACCTGGGTAACAGGTCAAGTGGGTTGACCCATGTTAACGCATTTTTTTTTATATAAACATATAAAAATGACATTATTTTGAAAAACAAAATAGAGAAAAAAAGGTCAAAGGGTTTTGAATAAGTTTTCTCATGGCTTATTGGATTGCAGGTCAACCATATGTTTTCATTGGATGATATCGGGTTAATCCTCCTTCTATTTTTATTGGAACACGACCCAATAGAGGCTTTGGATCACCTGGTTCACGATTTAAATTGTTGGGTCGAGATTATAATTTTTTATTTTAGATTATTTCATTTTATTGATTTTTTTCTTAATTACATTCTTTAGTATTAGATTTGTTGAAGATTAAACTTCTATGTTTTTCCATGTATGGTGCTTCACTTGTAATAACTCGTGTCTCAGGTTTTAAAATTCATCTATCACATACTTTTCAAACCAAATGCAATAATGAACCCGGAGCAAGTCCTTGGTCACGAGTAATCTTAGTTGACTTGAATTAACTCGGGTCAAGTGGATTGATCCAGGTCAACTCTCTTTTTTATTTTATAAACATGTAAAAATGATATTGTTCCTCTTTAAAAAGAAAACAGTCAATGGGTTTTGACTAGATTTTTCCAAGGCTAATTGGTTGGTCGGGACTATGATTTGGGTTATTAGATTTTTATTATTTTATAAAAAAAAACACACTTGCGGTGCCTGAACATTTAATCAAGTATGTTTGGCAGTGGTTGAGGTTGCTTTTCAAATAACTTTTCGTGCCGAAATGCATGCCAATGATGTTTTTTCATTTTTTAAAAATTATTTTTGACATCAGCACATCAAAACGATCCAAAACATATTAAATTTTAGCAAAAAAAAAATTTAAAATTTTTTGGAAACGCGGTCAAACGATTTCAAAAAATGCAAGCGAACTAGCAACGTAGCTCGAGTCCTCATCTAGTTATGCTACTACACAAGCAATGTAGCCCCTCTATTGTAAACATTGTGGACTCAAAACTATTTATTTATACATTGTGTTTTTTTCTTTCTTGAATTTTATTTTTTATATTAATATTTTTTATTTATTAAGAATTTTGTTTTCACTTTACATCCTCTCATATATGTGAAATATCCAAGAAAATTCTAATGTTAAATTAAAGATCATGTTGCAAAATAGAATTTTGGGTTATAGTTAAAAGCAATCAAAGAACAATGACCAAAATAAACAAAAAATTGAACACATTGTTCAAAAGACACCAAACTATTCAGTTTGGTCCTTGAAGTTTTAATTTATGTATTATTTGGTCCTTAAAGTTTTAAGATTTTACATCTCGACCCTAAATTTTATTTTTCACGTTTCAGTTATTAAGTGTTAGAGAGGAGAGAGAAAATTATAAAAATTAAAAGTTGAGAGAAAAGGTCGATCAAGCATATTTATGCTACAAAAATAACTTATCTCAGTGTCAATATTTTTGTCTTGTAGAGAAAGGTTCTATGGAGGTTTTTTGTATTATTTGGTCTTAAAGTTTTAGATTTTTATATTTCTGTCCTAAACTTTAATTTTCATGTTTCAATCATTGAGTGTTGAGAGATGAGAGAGAAAATGATGATCGGGCACATTCTAGCTATAAAAAAAATTTAATTTTAGTGTCAATATTTTTATCTTGTAGACAAAGGCCATTGGAATTTTTCATCATGTCAAAAAAATAGATTAGGCCTCTGGAACATTTTTTTATTTATTTAATCTAATTTGGATGGTGCTTTTAGGTTAAAATGGTTTAATAAGATCTCTAAAATATTATTTAGGTGTTTAAAAAATAAAACAAGTTGAAAAATAAATTTTTGAATTTAAAAACTACAGCTTTGAGGTTGCTGAAATTTGAACCATAAGATATTGCATTGTTTGTTCTATTAAAAAAAAAAGGTGCGTGAGTGTGGCCTTGTAGGACATTAACTAGGCCTTTTCTTTTAGTCCAAGTGCGCAATCCCAAGCGCACCTGACCTGTTTATTAAACAATATTTAACCTTATTTTTTATTTAAATTTTAAAATAAAATTAACTTTAAATAAATTTATTAAAACTATCTAATTATATCACAAATTTTAAGAAAATTAGATTTATTAACAATAACTTTATAAATAATTATATATCACTTAATATGCAAAAGAAATTTAAAACATTTCTCATTAATACTTATATCTATTCTGTTAATTTTTTTGTTTTAAATTTTTTATATAATTGTTTTTTATTTATTATTTTTAGATTGATTCACACAAGTTGGTAGAAATGATTAATTCATTGAATTTGTTTTTGTATAAAACTTGTCTTCAAGATCATAGTAAGTTTTTTTTTAAAAAATAAACAATGCTTCTAATAAAAGTTATCATCAAAACAATTAAAGAAATATGTACATGAATAAAAAAAAGGAAGTTTTTTTTTTATTATTAAGAAGACATGTTTTTTACCTATTTAATTTAAGTCATTATAATTTTAATGAATATCTTTTTTTAATTGCCATTAATTTTTATTCCATAAATCATGTTGCTAATAAAAGGACATATTAACTAATACTCTAAAACGCGTGGGGAAAGTATTGTAGCTTTCCCTACATGTTTTTTTTTTCTGTTTTTATTTTATTTTTTTAAAATTATCTTTGTTGATTTTATTTTTTTATTATTGAACTGGTTGAGAATTTAGCTTTATAGGTTTTTTTTTAAACATTGTTAATTGCTACAGTGTTTCTCCACATAGTTTTTGTTTTGCTACAGTGTTTTTTCACATGTTTTTTTTCTATATTTATCTTTGTTGACTTGACTTTTTTAATATTGAGATGGTTAAGAATTTAGTTTTGTAGTTTTTTTCTTTAAAACATTGTGGATTGCTACAATGTTTCCCCACATGGTTTTTATATTTTTTTAATGATTTTTTTCAAAATTATCTTTGACAATTTTTTTTTATTTAATATTGAGCTGGTTTTGTTCCCTCACAAAACATTGTGGATTGCTATAGTGTTTCCCTACGTGTGTCTCTTTTCTTTTCTCCTTTTCTTTTTTTTATGATTTTTCTTTTTATATGATTTTTTTTTTAAAATTGTCTTTGTTGCTTTAATTTTTTTAATATTAAGTTGATTGAAAATTTAGATTTGTACTTTTTTTTCTTTAGAACACTGTGGATTGCTACAGTCATTCCCCACATGATTTTTTTTGTTATGATTTTTTTCAAAATTATCTGTCAATTTTATTTTTTTAATATTTAGCTAGTTTAAAATTACAACTGTATATTTCTTCTTAAAACACTATAGATTGCTACAGTGTTTCCCTACATCGTTTTTTTATGTTTTTTTCTAAAATTATCTTTGTAGTTTTTTTTCTTGAAAACATTGTAGATTGCAACAATTTTTCTTCATATGATTTTTTTTAATGTTTTTTTCTCATAAATCCACAACAATACACAGACATGCCACAAGCCCGTGGATATGACATTTAGTTATCACTGAACCAAAATAAAACTACATGGATAAGAAATGACCGTTTTGACTAAAAAAGTATTTTTTTTTTCATTAATTTAAACTGTTCTTTCTTACAGATATTTATTTTAATTTTTATATAATTAATAAAAATAGATTTTAAAAAATATCACATAACAAGCTCTATTCTGGTCCTCTTTCTAAAACATTTTGTATTGTATGTTTCCATTTTCAAAGGAAACACAAAATTTTGTGTTGCTACCCTTAAATAATTTGGTCTCATCTTTCAATGTTGAGATGTCATCAAATCGTTAAAAGTTTCATATTTGCAGTAACATGGAATACAATTCATCATCGAATTCTTCCTCCTATTGTAGTGGCTGTTGGCAACTGCAGAAGCAGCAATGACTCGTAGTTTATTTGATAATGTAGTACAATATATTTTTCAATTAAAAATACATTAATATATATATATATATATTAATTTTAACATCAGCATATTAAAACCATGAAAAACCATTTAAAAAATTAATTTAATACTCTTTTATATAAAAAACAATTTAAAATACATTTTGAAAAATAAAAACTATAACAATAATAGCCACTGTGGACTAATGACTAATCTGCTAATAGACAAGTGGGCTACAAGACATGAGCCTCTATCCCTGTAGAGGATGCTATTACCGATGCTACAGGAGTTTAGTATAACATGCAGAAATTTAAACCTTACTTTCAATATTCAAAAAGTTAAAATTTCGAGCTAGTGATTTTTAGTGAAGAAGTTCTTTAAATGTTTGCTGGATTTTCATAATATATATGTATAACCTTAGTTATATATATATAACCTTAGTTGCTAAATAAGAGTATGATTGTGAAAGATTGAATTATGATGTGTTCTTCTAAAGTAAAAGATATGTTTTAGCCCAAATATTGGAGTAAAGCTTGCTTTCAAAGAAATTATGGCCACCTATATATTACATATGCTACCAATGTGGTGGTATATGGATATGAGATATTCATGTTGGACATACATGTTGGAAACTCATGAAGTTTCCCATGTTTATTTCTTTAATCATTCACTAGGTTATCTCATTAGCAGTTGATAAATTATTTTCAAAGAATCAAAGTGAGATTGAAAGAGGGCTCAGTGTGATGGTTTACCGACCAAAGTTTCTTTGGAATCCTAGCTTGAAACTTAAGTGGTGCTATTGTATCTTTTATAGGTTAGTTTTTTAGTATGGGTCATTACACATGTAAATGCATATGTAGACATATATCATGCACGAACTCTTTTAGTGTGTGATAGATCAATATGACAACTATGTGTAAAGATGTAAATTATAAGTGAATGATCAAGACAAGACAACAAGATGTCATATAAGTTCCCAAGTTATGTACATTTATACATGTTTTAACTGATTAGGTAACAATAAGAAGCAATTAGAGAGGTTGGTTTACTTAGCTAGCACTGTTCTATAGTGAATATATCAAAGATACCAAGTAATTAGGAGAGGGGTGTGACAAAAACTGGTTGATTGAAGCACAACCTGTGAGTTTTACTCGGCTAGAGCGATAGCACATCTGAAAGCGGTTCTGATTTAAAATCTCAAAAATTCTCTCTAGACAGTTTGCATTGGACTAATTCACATATCCAAAATTACAAACTAAAATTTCCCATAGTTCAAAAATTAATATAAGCAGAAGATATCCTGGGATTCAGGAGGAAGCTGAAAATTTGGCACCATAAACCCAAGTCAATAGTGTAAGCATTCTTAAATGCATCGAACTACCTCGACTTTTCCATTTATTGTTAAAGGAAAGGCTCCCATTATAATCATTCTCTGCATCGAATCAACGGTCCAAAGTCTGCCCACATACGATGAACTAAGCCAGAGTTAAACTTTGAGCTTGTACAATGTATATAGTTCGCATATTCTGCTAAGATTTTAGGCAATGTGAAATGCCATAAGGTACTCTACTAAAAAGTACATACTTGCAAGTTTTCAACAATATTAACTCACCAGATCCATGGAAAGAGAAAAGATCTATTTCTCCAGCTCCCACCCTCCTAGTCTCATTCCAGGGTCATAGTTTGTGAATAGCCTAAATTCATTCCCAAGTTTGCTAGAATGTTGAGGCCTAAAACCACATGAATGCAATCCTAAGAGCTCAGCTGCCTTATCCTTCTGCACGTCTCCTACAAGTCAAGAATATATAATCCATCAGATTCACCAGAAAGCTGGAAAGAAAATACAATGCAACTTCGTTGGGAGTGCTAGCAACACTCGCTCTAACACTTGCTTTTCAATACTCTCACATCTAGAACATCCACATCACATCTCTTCATTTTAATCAAACTAATTAATTGCAAGAGGAAAAGGATACTAAGAGCTAGTGACAAAAAATTTCCATCATTACAAGCAGTCGAAGACCAAGCAAGAAAGAGATTACACATTAAAACAAGAACAAATACCAGTAGATTACTGTCTCCTAAATTAAATATATTGCAAGAATCTTCTCTACACCCTCAATTTCCATCAACAAAGAACAAGGTAATTTCTCTTTATTGTTTCTTCTTGTTCTGATCAATTATACCAAAGTGATCTATAAACCCTCTAATAATCCACTTAATGGTAGTTCAATCAACATATTTGAGCAACAAGAACGAGACTAGCATCTCCAGTGAAAACCCAAGTGTATTTTATCCCAGATTCAAGAGATCCCTTGTATTATTTGAGATCAGGTCCAAAACTCACATATTCTCTACCAAATAAGACTAAAAATCCCACAACTTTCTTGCAAAAGGTCCAAATCCAATTGTCAGCCAAGGTAATATCACATAAGTAAGTTTTGGCGCAATAGAAGGATTCTAAAAAAGAGGAAAATGACATAAAAAATAAAGAGACAGGGAAAGCGAATCAAAACTAGGCAACAGAAAATTTAGGGGAAGGCAAACATAATAATCTGGAACCCTATAGGCACTTTGTCATTCCAAATAGAGTAAAGAGATGTAAAGTGGATGTTGTAAACAAGCAAGTGCTGGAGGAAGTGCTACTAGCGTTGCCCTAGCTCTAGATATCTAATTCTATAGAAAATCTCAGGTCTCAACAAATTTACAGATTGCTGAGATTGGACTAGTAGCATTATATAGCAGACTCACCAAAGCTTGCAAATGAGAAAGAGTAGGACGGAGAATGATCAATGTTTACCTGTGAGTAGAAGCAAATATGATTTTCCTGGTATTGCAAGAAAAGAAATTGCTTGAGCAACCTTTTCTAAGCACTCCTGACTCTGCCATCATAAGCATCAGTTAAATGAGACCATGGCCTTTTCACATGACTATTGAACAGTTTGCAGTCTATCAACTAAACGGAAACAAAAAAAAGAAAAAAAAGAGAGGGAAAGATCCAGGGCACAATGACAAGAAACAAGCTTCCTTGTATAAATATCCACCAGGGACTACAAGACACAGTTGAACAAAATTGAAAACCTGTAGCTTACTAAACATGTACAAGGAATTACCGATCAAGTAGAAATTATAGCACAACAAAATCTGTAATAAAAAAACAAAAAAAGAAGAAGCAAATATTAGAGATCTTCTAAGTAGGTCATTATGCCTGAACAAAGGATATCTAATTATTCAACCAATAATCCAACAGTTCAAAACCAAATATGGCACAGACAGGTACCACAAAATCTTTCCTTGGCAATCTTAACATAAAACAAGTAAAACAGACATCCTCAATCTTTCGGTCAAAACAAAAAAAAAGATACCCCATTAAATAACATAAGCACTAGTAAACTAGATACTAATTACATGGCAAAAACAACATGAATGAAATAACACAGATTTTAGTTAACAGAAGGGCAAACTTTATAACTAACCAAATAAGGAGGATCAGCAACAACAACTTGAAAAGCATGCTTAAATTGACCAGGCAAATCTTCTGGTTTATTATAATCATAAAACGTGAAATCACTCCCATATTGCTCAAATCTCTTGTCATACTCCAGTAATTGCACATTCACACTAGGATCAATTTTCTGCCAACAAAAAAAAAGAACCCACTTACCCAAAAACCAAGAAAATTAACAGCAACCCATCAAAAAAAGAAGCAAAACCCAGTTCAAAAGTTTCAATTTTGTGTACTACCTTGATGTAAGCATAAAGAGTTGGACAAGCGATACAAACTGCGAGTGAACTGGGATTGGTTAATAAAGCAAGAACCTCGTTTGCTACAGTCTCTGCGGTTAACGGGTCGTACCAAAACTGGCTAAGCCTCCAGTCCTCTGCTACTAAGGCTACTTTCTCTCCGGTTTCAGAACCTTCTCCGTCGGATTGTGAAGTTTGGTCAGTGATGGGTTGTTGTTGTTGGAGGAACTCTTTCAAAGCAGCCAGAGCGTGTGAACTTAACGTAGGAGGGTCGTCGTCGTCTTCAGTGAAAGCGGTGTCGTTTTGAGGTTTCACTTGCTCTTCTTCCATTTTGTAGCCCTGCAAAATGAAATTGAGGGGACACGGTGCCGCTTTTGTTATTTTATGGCATTGATGAACCACTGAAGTAGGAAAACGAGCTTCAGGGAAACAGTTACTCCTTGTATTATACAAGGGGGTATTATACAAGGGAAACAAGAATTGGGCCTAAGCTAAATTAAAAGGGCCCATGATGAGTAATTATCCAAAAAAAAAAAAAAACACTCATTGCAGCCCTTGTAACAACAATCAAATGGCCTGCAAAATGATATTATTCATCTGTCAATTATAATAGTCAAACAAGAAATGCTTTTGAGTCCTTTTTTTTAAATAAAATAAAATGGCAACATTATTTTTAAAATAAAAATAAATTAAAAAGGGCCTCGAGAGATATTTTGATACTTTCATCATAGTTATTTCATAATAAAATATTTCAATTAGAGACAACTGATTCTTTTAACAAATAAAAAATAAAAATAAAAATAAAAAATGATTGACTGAGATAACACATGAGCCAGTGCGCATGTGGTGTGGCTTCTGGCATCAAAAAAATACCCAACCACAGTGTCAATTAAAATGTCCAATAGATGAGCATTTGATGAGGTGGTGAGTATAGTGAATATCGCGATGATAATGGGCTCTTTTTTTTTTTTTTCTTTTCTCCAATCCCTTTCTTTTCTCTCTATCTTTTAGAAATTCACATTTAATCAACCAAAATTCAGAGTTGTCATTCCATTTATTTATTTTTTCTAATTGTGGTTTTTATTTTTTTTATTGGTTATTATTGATTTTAATTTTTTTTAATTTCATCCGTTATCATTTGATTTGATTTGATTTGATTTGATTTTATATCAAATATGTCTCTATTCTTTTTATTGTTGCTTTTTTTCTTGATTTAGTTTTTAAATTTTTTCCTTCAACATTTTCCTTTATTTATTTTTTTGTCAAATTTTAATCCTCATTATTTTGATTGCTATTTTTTTAGTCATTTTTTAATTTATTTTATTTTTCAATTTAGTCCCTCATTATTTCTTTTATTAGTTTTTAATATTAGATTTAGTCATCATTATTTTGATTATTATTTTTTTTCTTTTTTAATTTTTGATGATTGAGAATTTTACTTCGTTATGTTTTTTGTTTTTGCCTTCTATGAAGTCATATCAATCTCATGACCTGAGTCATTAGTTTTGACAATTAGTCAGATTTAACTTTGATTTTTTTGGGTTTTTTTTAATTTTTTTTTAATTTTATCATTTGACATTAGGTTATTAAGCCTTAAGCTTTCTGTTTTTCTTTTTATGGGATTATCTTGGGTCGCGAGTTAGTCAAGTTAACTCAAATACTTAGTTTTTTTAAAATATTTTTTATTTAACTTTGATAATTTTTTCTAGGTTTTTTCTTAAGAATTAAAATTTTTATTCCAATCTCATATTGCAGGTGGCTGATTAGTAGAGGGAGCTAGAGTTGACTCAAGTTTTTTTCTTTGACATTTTTTTTAAATAGATTTTTTTTTCAATTTTTTCATTTAATATTATCTTATTAGACCTTGAGTTTTGTTATTTTTTTTTGCTTTGTTTTATGCGGGGGTATCTTAATCTCATAAGTTGAGTCACATGTTAGTCAAGTTAACTTGTGTTAACTCAGGTTATTATTGTTTAAACATCTTTTTTTTTTGTTGGGAGAGGTTAATTTGACCTAACCTGTTATATAATACATGCAAAAAAAATCTAGTTTGATTTATTCTTTGATGAATGGACAAATTGGATCGAGCAAGAGAAATCAAGGTGGATAAAGAAACTCCAAAAAAAAAAACCATAACTAGATTTTTTTTATCAAGTAATATGTCAAAAATATGTTCATTAATTACTGATAACATCATTATTTAATATATATATATATATATATATATATATATATATATATTAATAATATTTAAATTAAAATCCCAACCAATGAAAATTTATCATCAAATTATAAAAAATGAAAATTTAGTTACAAATACTAAAATATTATACATAACAGAATTAAATTAAAGAGAAATAATGCAATAACCAAAAAAAAAAAGAAGAAAAAATAAATAAACTAACAAACAATATTATTTATAGAAAATATTAAAACATATTTTTTAATTTTTCTATAAAGCCAAATTATCTCAAACACACAATTAACCATAAAGGGCTAAATTTCTCATTTATAATTTTATTGGTAACAAATCCCTTCATTAGACGTTAATTTTTCTTATTGGTATTTCCTAAAATAATATTAAGTATTTGATAAAGCAGAATATTTATAACTAAATTCTTGATTTTTATTTTATTTTATAATGATCATATCGATCAATGCACTTATTTTTGACACCTAAAGGAACTGGACAAAAGAGAAAAAAAAAAACTCAATGAAAAACATACCAGAAGACAGAATCTATATAAAACAAATTATATAAGGGTGATTTTTTTTTAATATAATATAATAACTACACACGACATAAAACACACACACACACACACACACATCATTTAATATACTTATACATACTAAAATTTTAACTATTTTGTTTTTTTATTAATTAATAAATAATAATAAAGTACGGATGATGAATAACTAGTCTCTTCTTCGAAGATGAGCTTTCAGTAGTGATCAATGGCTGAATTCGTTACTCCCATGTGATACGATTGAAGATACAGATTTTGCCGACACAGAAGCAGTAGGGCTAGTAACATCTCGTTCCACATTTCCAAAATTTGCTTTCCCGGTCAACATTTTAATAGCTATTTGAGCAACTTCGGCAAACCAGTCATCCTCCGGCAACGTACTGGCAAGACAATTCTTATTATGGTACACATTTCTCTGAGGTTGATTTGTCGATAACGTTTGTAAAGTAAATTGAAAGGATCTTTTTTTATTTGGAAAAAATGCATATCAGCCGTAACATACAAAATAGTATTATGTTTACTGCGACAAGATGTACCTGTAAGGATCTACACCAGTAGCAGCCACAGCATCGATCGCTCTTGCTATGATGTTTTTAATAACTTGATGTAGATTTCTAGACAAGTAACGTCCTTGAGACGAGAAGAGCAACACAAATTCCATATCCAAATATAACTGCATAGAAATTGAACAATTAATTATGGCAGAACTGCATAATCTACCGCGAAAAATCTACATCAAATATTGGCAAACGATCATCCTCTTGAATATACATACCTGTTGAAGGCCAAGAGGACCCAGAGGTTTTGGTCCCTCCTCTATCTCTTCCCAAAAGGTTTGATCATCAGAAAGCCAAAGGATCACTGTCTCTGTGAGCCTCATTAATAGAACGGTCGCAAATCTTTCCCGGCCTATGAACATATCGGTTGATATGCTTGCCATCCGGGTCAATTTCATGAAAAGTTCCTGGAAGAAATTGTAGTCAAGTAAATCTGCATATCTTGATGCATTCATTTCTAAGAAAAGCATTTCCACTTGAAGTTAATAAAATAAACCAGAAATAATCATCAAATATGTATTCAGGTTACTATTACTTGTATTCTCTATATGTGTGTTGAGACACGAGGACTAAACCAAGTGTCTTTGATGGATAGAGCACAACCTATAATCACTCCAAAACAGACCTGCAACTCAGTCTAACTACCTGGAAAATTAGAGATGGGAACCATTCAGGCTCCTCTACGTTGTCATCCAGACTTGTGTAAATGTATGCATTGAGATGAGTGTCACCATCTTCTGTGAAGATGAGATCAAGAGCATGCTGTCTGCAGAAGCTATCTCGCAAGCGATCAACTGAACGTTGAAGCTTCTTCTTCCACTCTCTTTGTTCCGGAAGACGGGATTGCCTTTCAGAAGATCTTTTAGGTTGCTCGTCCATTCTAGGAGGCAATGGCAAGAGCTTCATGGCAGCATATGGGAGCAGTTCATCTGCTAACAATGATGCATTAGCTAGTAAAGCTAGTTGCTGGGATTCAGTTTCTGCTATCCTGACAATTTTACTTCCTGAACCTTCCAAGCTCTCTTCAGTCTCTGCTGAACTCGGTAATGCACGCATTAACAAATTGACATAGGAGTTGAACACTTGAAGAACGCCTCCCAGTGCAGAACCATCCAGCTGAAGGCTCTCAAGGGGTCCCGCATCCTCAAGAAAGTCCTGAATTGACAATACATGATTGGTGAAGTGAAAACTTCTTGAGTAATACACGAAGGAAAGGGCAAATTAAAGCCAATTTTAATAGCGAATATGACAACAATCATCAGGATTATGGAGAAGAAACAAAGAAGAAGCCAAGAAAGATTCTAAAAGCTTTCCATTGGTGAAGGAAAAGATCTTATAGAGGAAAGCACTATTAGTCACCTGAATCATGGAATTGAACCTATTAGCACTGCTTGAAAGCTTTGGCTGTGATGCCATTGCACTACCAAGAGATGCACTTGAAGAGAAAGGACGTCCGCCTGCTGGTGGATAAGTGAGCAACCAGTCATCTGCAGCAGCAAGTGCAGCACTGATATCTTCAATTTTCTTTAAATTGGCATATAATGCCTGCTCAATAATAGGCTTAAAAAGTCTCAATAAGACGGTAGCAAGGGACAATCCACGAGCTTCCAACAAAGAACAATGACCCAAGCATATATGAATGCACTCAGCGGCAACCCGTAGACCTCCTGAAGCAGCTGATGAAGCTAGGACATGCCTCTTTAGAAGAAAAGCAAAAGCCTCAGTCTCTTTGACAGCCCAAGTTACAAGTTCAGATGTATATGCAGGTTCCTCCCCGTAAACTGCCAAAGAATCACTTGCTGCTTGTGCAATGGTGGAAAAGACAACTTGTGAAAGTGCAACAGTATATGCTCGTCCACATGAATTGTTGGATGAGCGAAGACTCGGCAAACTAGACTTCAACTTCTGGTGGTGAGAATTGAGCAACAATGTATGGGCACGGGGAGCATCTCCGAGATTTTTTAGAGCTAAAACAGCTGAACGAAGCTCTTGTCCACGAGTCGAAGGTTGGCTAATGGTATCTGCAAGCTGATAAGCTAGTTTCTGTCGCTGATCTCTAATAGCTGTCTCCAAAGTAACGAGTGCAGTTGGGCTCAAAGAGTGCTTCTTTGTGGATTCGTTAGCTAATCCTTCTCCTTTCTCAAGGGCTTGCATAGCTTCGTCCACTCTCCTTTCTGCCAATAGAACTTCAAAGGTGTCCAAGAACTCAATCAGCCAATCTTCTGACTCAGAAAGCTCCCCATCGTCGAAATTGGACAAATCATCTGCTATAGAGTCTTCAGAAGCAGCCCACAATGAATCAATGCGAGCATGTTCGCTCAAACCGTGAACTAGAGCTGCTTGAGTCGACAGGAAATTTCTCATAGAAATAAGCTGCCCCTCAAGATCTGAAATCTCCCTTGATGTCCTACGTAAAGGAAATGAAAAACAACAAATGACAGCAATAACGTTGTTTTTTTCCGATGTAAAAACGCAAGCAGAAGAAGCTATATATATAGACAGGGTGGTCTAACCAACCGTATAAAGGCTGCATAGTTAGCATAAACACTCTTTCTCATTTCCTCAGCAGAAGCCCTTTTCAGGTCCACGAGGTATGAACACAGGTGCCTTATTTCCTACATATTTAACCAACAACGCAATCATCAAAATCCTTCACATTCTATTTCCCAAGTGATGACATAGCCTGTAAATACATACATAAAAACATAAAGCATGAAGAATAAGAGGAGACCTTCTCATTCATAGTCTGGCATTTGGAGGTGACAAAGGCATTGGGATCAAAATGAGAGTTCTTGAAGACCTTTAAGCGATCACTTAGCGTTAGATTTCCTTCCAGCTCCGCTGAGTCTCCTATGCTCGACGTTCTCGACATTATTCTTAATTTTGTTCTTGATCACAATCATCTTATTTCGCTGGTTTTTATTGCGGGCATATTTTGTCTTTGTTTCCGCCTTCAATGAACACGCATGACTCGCTCTCTCTTCATTTTAGCTGGAAGGTCAAATAACCAGTCACTTCTCTCTTTATTCATTAATCCTTAACAAAGTCTCCAAGTTACAAGTTTCCTCAATTGGGTCCCTTATATGTTGATGATTAAAGATGCTTACTCTCTCCATTAATTTCTTATGTTTGAGCTTTAGAGCCAGGAGAATTTATATTCCTAAATGCAACCCATTGATATGAAGATGCGCTTTTAAGATTATATATAAAAAAATTAAATCTTTATTAATCACAAGGCAATTAAAAAAACATCTCTTATCATTGGAGGATAATAATAAAAGATTTACATTCATGTTTAATATATTTTCTATTTAAATTATATAAATTATGTAATAAGATAAAGTGATGTGAGAAAATTGTACTTTTTTTTTCTTAAATGAGTGAAGTATTTTAGATCGAAGATCTAGGTCCCGTTTGTTTGCTAGAAAATAATATCTTTTTAGGAAGTGATTTTCATGGAAAGTAAATTCTTAAAAAATAAATTATTTTTCAATGTTTGGTAGTGTAATGAAAAATGAGTTTATGTTATGAAAAATAAGTTCAAAAACAACTTATTAATGTTTTAATTTTTTTCAAGTTTATTAAAAGAATAAGGATTAAATCTAGCAGATAAAAAAATTGAAGAAGAAGGAAATTGAAAAAAAAATCTAATTTTATAAATTATTTCAAATAAAACAATAGCAATCAAAAAAATGAAGACTGAATCTAACAAATAAAAAAGTTGAAAGAGAATGAAATTAAAAAAAAATCTAATTTCATAAATTATTTTAATTAGAATAAATAGCAATTAAAAGAATGTGAACCAAATATGATAGACAAAGAATTTTAATTAAGAAAAGGATAAGAAAAAAAATAACAACCAAAAGAATGATGACCAAAGTGATATAAAAATTAAATTAAATCAAATTCTAAAAGATAAAATTAAAAAAAAAAAAACAAAATATATAGCAATCAAAAGATCGAGAACTAATTTGATATAATCAATATAACAAAATATTTTTGATTTTCATAACTTCCAAAAAACATTTTCCATCCAAAATAAAAAGAAAATAATTTTATGGAAACCAAGTTAAATTTTTCTTTAATCAAAAAGTTTTTTTCAATAATTAATTTTTATAATGGTAAATAAATACAGAAAAATTAAGAAAATAAATTTTAGAAAACGACTTTCCATGCCCTAATCAAAGAAAGTGACATTTGGGAAACCCAATTGGAAAAGGTTTAGGTTTAGGGATGACTTCAAACTTGTAAAACTAATTTGAGGTTCGCCCTAATTATGATAATAAACTGCCAAACCAGCTAGCAACAAATCACAACTGACCACACAATCTTTTTTTTCTGTAAAGGGTAAATCCCTCATTCCAATTAAAAGGGTGAAAAAGAAAAGTAGGCACAATCCTAGTACTTTAACTGACATAACCTGAACATTAACTACCGACAAAATCACCTCCTTGTTTGTCTCCTCTCATTTTTTTCCAAGAAGCCAAGAAGAGAGGGAAGTGACAGAGCTAGAAAGAAATGGAGAATACTGTAAGAAATGTGGGATGTGAATGGCTTAGATCCAAACAAGAAGAACATAGAATTATAGCTGATTTGACTGACTTTGATAACTTGAAAGCCATGTTGGGGGCAGAGGATAACATAAGGAGAAGGAAAGGAACACTGAAGACAAAGAAGAGGAAGAGCTACGGTTATTTTCAGTTTCAAGCTCAAGAGGATATGCATGTATGTGCCACCTCTCTCCCTTTCTTTTATTATTGCTGAATTATTTACTACTGGAATCTTGATTTTCTTAGTTAGATTTTATTACAACTGTTCTTCACAACCTTGAATTCGAATCTTTGATTATTTTTTTTTAATAATCAGCTTCTTTTGTGTAATAAATGGAATGATGAGTAGAGTAGTTGCTTATCATATCTGGCACCTGTGTTGTATATGGTATTGTTGTCTCTGCTGACAAAGTCTTAGGTTGTAATGATTCTGTATAGCACAAACACCTACTTCTTCTCTGCTTGTGAACCTTGTACTCCTAGAGAATCTGACTATTAGTTGTAAAGTTACAATATATATTAACATCAATAATATACTGTTTAAGAATTAAAAAGGCAAAACACTTTCTTTATTACCTTTTATTTATCTTTCAATATCGAGCTGGGTTGGAGGCATAGATTAGTGTTTTACCAATGATGCCAAAAGTTGCTGGAAATTGATTAGCTTATGCATTTGATGGTTCTCTGTTCTTTTTGGAAAGTGAGCACTGCCATTTGCAATTAGTTTAGAAAATAAATCTTGTCTGTGATGAATCCATGAAAGGATTCTTGACTTGTTATATTAAAATCTGTTACCTGAAGTTATCAGTTTCCTTTCCTGCTTGGCTTTATGTTGATGCTGTAAAAGAAAAGGAATAAGGAGCGACAATAGTGGAAATGACTAAAGCATTAACAGCTGTTGATGGATTAAATCATGGTGAAGTGATAGATCTTTTTTTGCCATTGCTAGAAGGTGATGGGGTGATTTCAAATATGAATTCTTGCAGCAGTGCGGCATAAATGTTATCAGCAGATAGTTTTATAGGGAAGGAAACGGAGTTGAAGTTGATAGAGATAGAGATAGAAAATGTAATTAGGTATTTGACTTGGCTCTTATATTCGTTCACCCCTTAAACCTTTGCTCGGGTTTTAGATTGAAAATGTTAAATTTCTTATATTTATGCTTTTGCCTTTTGGAAACTGCTCTGCTTTGCTGAAAACACACTGCGAGTATTCCCCTTGAGCTTCCTAGATACAGTTTCAATGGCTATTATTAATCGCATTGAGCTGGATTGGAAGCATAAAACGGGTAGTAGTTGCATCTAGATGAAAGAAGTTGAAGAAGTGATTGAGTTCCATATCTGCTTGTGAATCGCGATCTCTTCTAGTAGTCTTTCTTATTAATCAAATATAAACACTTCACTTGATGGTTTTCTGTTCTTTAGGTAAACAGATGAATTACAGCAATCCCAACTCCTAGAAATGGTTCTTCCTGTATTGAGGGCTATTGCCCTAAAATCATCTCCCTTTTTCTGGATTTTAGGTTAATGTTGCAAAAGCAAAGGGACGAGAAGCTACAGTGGTGGAAGGGGAAAAGGCATTAACAGTTGATTGTACGGTCAACTATGCTGGGTTAGCGATTTCTTGCAGCTGTACAGCAGAAATGGTGCAGGTGGAGTGTTCTGCAACAAAGGAAACAGAGCAGAAAAGGATAGAGAAAGAAAATGTAATTATAGTTCTAGCTAGGTTTTGTACTCATTCACTCCTTAAACCTTTGCTTATATCCTAGACTAGATAATTTCCACTTTCTCATAGTTATTGATTTTTCACACTCTTACTAGTACTATGATATTGCATCTAAGATTGTTTCAAGTACAAGACAGAGATGGAGTGGATACCGGTATTATGCCTTTTTACTTGTCTAGTGACATTGCATCCAAGATTCTTTCCCATACTAGAACTCATATATACAATGACCTTTTTTTTCAGGACATAAACAGGTGGATACAATGGTGGAAATGACACAAGCATCAGCAACTATAAATGGGGTCAACTCCTCCATTGCGATTGGTGTCTCTTTGTCTTCTTTGGAAGGTAATATTAGTTTTTGTAGGGGTGTTGCTGAAACAGTACCAGCAGAGACATTCATGGTGAATGCGATGAAGCAGAAGAGGAAGGTAAATGTAATTTGATTTCACCTCCTTTTCAATATATGTACCCTTATGGCTTATACCATTGTCCTGGTCTTAGATAGGTAGTGACGTTTTTTTACACACATATTTGACTGTTTTTAAATGCTATGATGTTGCATCAAAGTCCCCCCCACCGTTTCACACATTGAATGGAGACTGAACATACCCCATGACAAAGCCTTTTGTGGAAGTCTATTGATAGTTTGCCACAGTCCAGACTTCTAAGTCTTACCAAAGCCTATAAGAACTATAATCCAAATAGCCCCATGTAGAGTATGCTTGATCAAATAGTTCTTGTTCCAGTACAGATCCCTCATGCATTATCATGTGGTTTCTGCTTGCAATGGGAGTTTTCCAGGTAATATCCTCTTCGCTAGTGTTATAACTGGAAGTGGAAATGGGGGTCGTTGAGTTTCTTATGTCATAGTCCATTCCTCTAGATTTACATCTTGTATCATTTCTTATTTTGAATAGTTGATACTTCTAAGTTGTTATCTACCCTTTATTTGGACAGGGAAGTAATTGTAAGTTTTAGTGTTTTTTTAGAAAGATAGAGATGAGATTTCTCTTCTATAGGTTGATAGGGCAAGCAAAGAAATGCAGGAAGATACAGCAAAAGGCATGGAAAGAGAACAAGTTGAGTTTACAGACAATATTGTGCTTCGTCAGCTTCTCGTGAGTTGAAATTTCTGTTCTCTGATTAAAATTTTGAAATGTTCAATCTTATTATAAGCTCATCCCCCCTCCTTTAGCGGAGACCAAGGTACTTTGATGGTCCTTCATACAATAGTTGGGAGATGTGCTCCAATTGTGGCCAAGAAGGTTATATGTGTTAAATAATATTTATGTAGTCTTATTTATTAAGGGTAGAAGAGTACTTTCAGTTTGACCTATATATACTTTATTTGTATTTAGGTTAAGACTAAGCATTAATAATATACAGATTATTCAGAATTCTAGCCTCCTTTCTCTATTTGATCTCAATTAATTTAACATGGTATCAGAGCTTTGATGACCAAGTGGTCACGAGTTCGAATCTCACCATCCCTATTTATTTGATAAAAAATTAAGCACAAGGTAATATGGGTCTATGCAAGTTTCAAGCCCAAAGGGCTTTCACTTGAGGGGGTGTGTTAGAGAATAATATAAATCATATCCTGGGACCTCACCTAACAGCTTAAGCTATTGGGTTGAGATGGTTCTTTGACATGGTATCAGAGCTGGTTTTATGAAACGAGGCTTAATCCCAAGCACAAGTTCGCGGATCCAACTTGGTATTTCGTCAGTTTCTGCAATTATTTTGGTATTTCGTCTACCCTTCAGCTTTTGCAATTTGGTATTTGGGTTCAGTTTCTGCAAATTAGTTTTGTGTTTTGGAGTAATCGTATAATTTTGAGAAGATATTTGTTTAGTTTCTGCAATCTCTGTTCAGTTTCTGCAATTTGGTATTTTGTTTTCCGCTGCTTTTTGCATTCTGGTTCTCTGTGATTGTTAATTATGACTACTAAAAGAGATGATTCGCTTCAGTCTGTGAGTGTGAGGTTGGATGGGAAGAACTATTCGTATTGGAGCTATGTAATGCGAAATTTTCTTAAGGGTAAGAAGATGTGGGGGTATGTTAGTGGAACTTATATAATACCTAAGAATATTGAGGAGGGGGATGCTGTTTTGATAGATACATGGGAAGCAAATAATGCAAAGATCATTACTTGGATCAACAATTCTGTTGAGCATTCGATAGGTACGCAGTTGGCGAAGTATGAAACAGCAAAAGAGGTTTGGGATCATCTGCAAAGGTTATTTACGCAATCAAATTTTGCAAAACAGTATCAATTAGAGAATGACAGACGAGCTCTTCATCAGAAGAATATGAGTATTCAAGAGTTTTATTCTGCTATGACAGATCTTTGGGATCAATTGGCTCTTACAGAATCAGCAGAATTAAAGGCATGTGGTGCCTATATTGAGCGTAGAGAGCAGCAACGATTGGTACAGTTTTTAACAGCACTTCGCAGTGACTTCGAAGGACTTAGAGGTTCAATTCTGCATCGCACTCCACTGCCTTCTGTTGACTCTGTTGTCAGTGAGTTATTAGCTGAAGAAATACGTCTTCAGTCTTATTCTGAAAAGGGAATGCTTTCTGCTTCAAATCCTTCTGTACTAGCAGTACCTTCTAAGCCATTCTCTAATCATCAGAACAAGCCTTACACAAGGGTTAGCTTTGATGAGTGCAGTTTCTGTAAGCAGAAAGGTCATTGGAAGGCTCAGTGTCCTAAGTTGAGACAGCAGAATCAAGCTTGGAAGTCTGGCAGTCAGTCACAATCTAATGCTCATCGACCACCTCAGGGTTATAAACCACCACACCACAATACTGCAGCAGTCGCTTCCCCAGGCTCTATTACTGATCCTAATACTTTGGCTGAGCAATTTCAGAAGTTTCTCTCCTTGCAACCACAAGCAATGTCCGCTTCTTCCATAGGTCAGTTGCCTCATAATTCCTCAGGTATGTCACACTCTGAATGGGTCTTGGATTCTGGTGCCTCCCATCATATGTCTCCAGATTCCTCATCTTTTACCTCAGTGTCCCCTTTGTCCTCCATTCCTGTTATGACTGCTGATGGCACTCCCATGCTCTTAGCAGGTGTTGGTTCTGTTGTCACACCTCACTTGTCTCTCCCTAATGTTTATCTTATTCCAAAACTCAAATTGAATCTTGCGTCTGTTGGTCAAATATGTGATTCTGGTGATTATTTAGTCATGTTTTCTGGTTCTTTTTGTTGTGTACAGGATCTGCAGTCTCAGAAGCTGATTGGGACAGGCCGTAGGGAGAATGGACTATATATTTTGGATGAGTTAAAAGTGCCAGTTGCTGCTGCTGCTACTACCGCTGCTGTTACTACTGCTGATTTGTCTTCTTTTCGTTTGAGTCTTTCATCTTCTAGCTTTTATTTATGGCATTCTCGTCTAGGTCATGTTTCATCTTCTCGTTTGAGATTTTTAACATCCACAGGAGCTTTAGGAAATTTGAAAACTTGTGACATTTCTGATTGTAGTGGATGTAAACTGGCAAAATTTTCTGCTTTACCTTTTAATCGAAGTATTTCTGTTTCATCTTCACCATTTGATTTGATTCATTCTGATGTATGAGGACCTTCTCCTGTTTCCACAAAAGGAGGGTCTCGATATTATGTCTCTTTTATTGATGATCATACTCGTTATTGTTGGGTTTATTTAATGAAACATCGTTTTGAATTCTTTGGGATATATGCAGCTTTTCGAGCTCTTATCAAAACTCAACATTCTGCTGTGATCAAATGCTTTAGATGTGATTTGGGTGGGGAATACACCTCTAATAAATTTTGTCAAATGCTTGCCTTAGATGGAACCATCCACCAAACTTCATGTACAGATACTCCTGAACAAAATGGTGTAGCTGAAAGAAAACATAGGCATATTATTGAAACTGCTCGTTCTCTCTTGTTGTCTGCCTTTGTTCCTAGTGAGTTTTGGGGAGAAGCTGTTCTTACTGCTGTAAGTTTGATTAATACGATTCCATCTTCTCATAGTTTGGGTCTATCTCCTTTTGAAAAGTTATATGGGTATGTCCCTGATTATTCCTCATTTAGAGTCTTTGGTTGTACTTGTTTCGTTCTTCGTCCTCATGTAGAAACGCAATAAGCTATCCTCTCGATTCGCTATTTGTGTCTTTCTAGGTTATGGTGAAGGTAAAAAGGGGTATCGTTGTTTTGATCCAATAACTCAGAAACTTTATGTGTCTCGTCATGTTGTCTTCCTTGAGCATATACCTTTCTTTTCTATTCCATCCACTACTCATAGCCTGACAAAATCTGATCTTATTCATATAGATCCTTTTTCTGAGGATTCTGGTAATGATACCTCTCCCTATGTTCAATCAATTTGTAATCATAACTCTGCAGGTACTGGTACTTTACTCTCTAGCACACCTGAAGCTCCATTCTCATCTACAGCCCCTCAAGCTTCATCTGAGATTGTGGATCCACCTCCACGTCAGTCCATCCGCATTCGTAAGTCCACAAAACTACCAGATTTTGCTTATTCTTATTATTCTTCATCATTTACTTCCTTTTTAGCTTCTATTCATTGTCTCTTTGAGCCCTCTTCCTATAAAGAGGCAATTCTTGATCCGCTTTGGCAGCAAGCTATGGATGAGGAACTTTCTGCTTTGCATAAGACAGATACTTGGGATCTGGTTCCTCTACCTCCTGGTAAGAGTGTTGTTGGTTGTCGTTGGGTGTATAAGATCAAGACTAATTCTGATGGGTCTATTGAGCGATACAAAGCTAGGTTGGTTGCAAAAGGATACTCTCAACAGTATGGTATGGACTATGAGGAGACATTTGCCCCGGTTGCAAAAATGACTACTATTCGCACTCTTATTGCCGTAGCTTCGGTTCGTCAGTGGCATATTTCTCAGCTTGATGTTAAAAATGCATTCTTGAATGGAGATCTTCAAGAAGAAGTTTATATGGCACCCCCTCCTGGTATTTCACATGACTCTGGATATGTTTGTAAGCTTAAGAAAGCATTATATGGTCTCAAACAAGCACCTCGTGCTTGGTTTGAGAAATTCTCTATTGTGATCTCGTCTCTTGGCTTTGTTTCTAGCAGTCATGATTCTGCTCTTTTTATTAAGTGCACTGATGCAGGTCGTATCATTCTGTCTTTATATGTTGATGACATGATTATTACTGGTGATGATATTGATGGTATTTCAGTTTTGAAGACAGAGTTGGCTAGACGATTTGAAATGAAGGATTTGGGTTATCTTCGATATTTCCTGGGTATTGAGGTAGCATACTCACCTAGAGGTTACCTTCTTTCTCAGTCGAAATATGTTGCAGATATTCTTGAGCGGGCTAGACTTACTGATAACAAAACTGTAGATACCCCTATTGAGGTTAACGCAAGGTACTCTTCTTCTGATGGTTTACCTTTGACAGATCCTACTTTATACCGCACTATTGTTGGGAGTTTGGTATATCTCACCATTACTCGTCCAGATATTGCATATGCTGTTCATGTTGTTAGTCAGTTTGTTGCTTTTCCTACTACTGTTCACTGGACAGCTGTTCTTCGTATTTTGCGATATCTTCGGGGTACAGTTTTTCAGAGTCTTTTACTTTCATCCACCTCTTCCTTGGAGTTGCGTGCATACTCTGATGCTGATCATGGTAGTGATCCCACAGATCGCAAGTCTGTTACCGGGTTCTGTATCTTTTTAGGTGATTCTCTTATTTCTTGGAAGAGCAAGAAACAATCTATTGTTTCTCAATCATCCACCGAAGCAGAATATCGTGCCATGACATCTACTACCAAAGAGATTGTTTGGTTACGTTGGTTACTTGCTGATATGGGAATTTCCTTTTCTCATCCTACTCCTATGTATTGTGACAACCAGAGTTCTATTCAGATTGCTCATAACTCGGTTTTTCATGAGCGCACTAAGCACATTGAGATCGATTGTCATCTTACTCGTCATCATCTCAAACATGGCACCATCGCTTTGCCTTTTGTTCCTTCTTCCTTGCAGATTGCAGATTTCTTTACCAAGGCGCATTCCATCTCTCGTTTTCGTTTTCTGGTTGGCAAACTCTCGATGCTTGTAGCTGCCGCATCGTGAGTTTGAGGGGAGATGTTAAATAATATTTATGTAGTCTTATTTATTAAGGGTAGAAGAGTACTTTCAGTTTGACCTATATATATTTTATTTGTATTTAGGTTAAGACTAAACATTAATAATATACAGATTATTCAGAATTCTAGCCTCCTTTCTCTATTTGATCTCAATTAATTTAACAATATGGTATGCCAATGCACGATGCGAAAGTGGAAAAGGAAGAAACTATGCTTCCTTTGTGGGAGTTTGGATCACGTTGGGAGGCATTGTAGAAAGGTAGAGTACAGATGTATTCTAGAGATTATAGTTTATGCATTCTCATCTTACACATTTTACTGGAAAAGTAAATCCAAAAGTAACTACCTTATAAAAAGTGTCAGGCGATAGTAGTCGTGTTTTTTTCTGGGTAATTTGCAACGTCTCTAATCTAGATGAAAGTCTTAGTGGCAATTTCTTTCATAAATTTGGGGGAAAATGCAATGAAGGTCTGTCATGTTTGTTTACTGTTTTAGCACACTTTATCAGTTTCTTTTCAAAACTTCTCCACTGAACTATAAATTGCCAATAATACGTTAGTTTGTGCAAAGTTTATGCAAATCCTTGTCGACATGGTTTATCACACAGTTTATATATTCTGTGATATCCTATCACAGAATCGATACTGCTCTGTTTGCAAAGGAAGAGGCCACCAAGCCAGATACTGTCCAGAAAGGGACCAAGAAAGATCAAGTCATGGTATTTGCTTACAATGCGGAAATTCAAGGCATGATATGTTTTCATGTACAGCTGACTATTTGCCCAGTGATCTCAAGGTCCGTGTACAATCCTGATGCTTGTTCGTGCCTTTAATGTCCATTTACCTTTCTTTTTTTATCAAAATAAAAATGGTTCTGGCATCCTGCTCAGTGCAGGTGTTATTTTCTTATAATGCAGGAAATTCAGTGTTATGTTTGCAGAAGCTTCGGTCATCTCTGCTGTGCTGACTTTCCAGATATAGATCCAAGAGAGGTTTATTGTTATAACTGTGGAAATTGAGATCATACGAGTATAATAATTGGTTTTCTGTAATGAGAAAAATGACTAATCAAATGGTTGTTTCTCTACATTTGATGCACAAAGTCATGTGGAGCAACTGGCAGCGCAAAATCCTATACTACATGCTACAAATGTGGAGAGGAAGGCCATTTTGCAGGAAATTACAATAAGCAAGGGAAGGTTAGTTTCTTGCCTCTAGTTGCTTGCTTTTGTCTAAGAAAATATCTCTCTGTCATGCACATACAACACACATATAGCACGCATTATTTTTATGATTTAACTGTCACGCAAACCTTCCTTTGCTTGTATGCTTCAGGGTGGACAGGGAAGAGAACAAGCGAGCAATTAGCTTCTGTTTCAAGGACTTGACAGAAAATGAGAAAGTTCATGGAATCTTTTAACGAGGACATGATAATCTTCATAGACACCAAAAAACAGAAAATGAATTGCAAGGAAAGGGTAATTATGACTACGGATAAATCAAGGTTGAGGGTAACTTGATCGTCGCTACAGTCAAGAACTTGTTCAATAGCGAAGCGAGGAAGAATAATTGGATGCCACCTCCAAAATCCATCATAAAGGCCTTCTCCGAAGCCTCATCATTCTGGTGAACAATTGAAAATCTCAGAACTTCAATCACAAAGATTGTCTTAGAAGATGTTTAGGCCTGAGTTACCATTATGTATCATACATTGGCAAATAATTCCTTCATGTTCATTGAAATATAAAGGTACCCTCTTCGATTTAACCAAGTTTATCTTGCCCTTCATGGCACAAGACATCGTCAACTACTATATTAAGACTGTATATTTGTTTTTGCTACTGTGTTTATTTTTAATGATGGATCCATCATTAAAACCAAAAAATATAACAGCAAAAACATGAATTTGCTGTTTTTACTCTAGTGTTATTTTGCTGTAGAGGGTTATATCCCAAGCAATCGCGAAAGTAGAATAAAAAACAAACACATTTTATGTTTAAACCAAATGCAACCATCATTGGAATAGTAGTGAATGAACTTGGTTGAGTTGGTACAAATTTATAGTCGGGGAAGCAAGCTTTCATTTAAGAGGAGATGAGAGAAGATTGTGATCCAAGATGCTATCAAACAACCCAATACTTGCGCCCAACAAGGCTTACAAAGCATCCATGACAACTTTACTTGAGTCACTACCCACAGGATCTGGCACACCCTTGAACAATCCAAAGACTTAACATACACCCACATAGATCGAGATCCTACTACTAACACTTAACTTGAATAATGGGTTCTTGATAGAATTAAAACCCTGCACAAAATCAAATTTATATTCTTTCACACCAACTTCCAAAAACAAACACAACCTGAAGCTTTTCTTGTAAGAATAAAAGCTATAATATTCTATATGTAGGATCGAATTGCATGCTATTATTAGCGAATTGTCTATGATGCAGAAATAAAATAGTATGATCGGATTGTGTACCGTTATTAGCCATGATATCTGATGAAGGAGTCACTATAAAAAAATATTATTGACTCCCTTCTTGTCTCTAACACCTATTCTTTTAGTGATGGAAAGTGTGTATCAATTTTCTTATTATTAGTCTTAATTATGATTAATTGGTGTTCTTTTACAGAGAAAAGAAGTGGGTTAAGAAGATAATCACCAGGGATGATCATCTATTATGATTTCTTAAATTCCTCTATGTGGTTATTTTAAACATATTAATTAGTTTAGGTCATCAATGTGAGTCACAATAATTACATAATAAATACATTATATTTCCTTTCATGTATTACAATATTAACAACCATCACTAATACAATTGATTATAATTTAATTATCCTATAATTTATCTTATTAGGATATTTTTTATTCATCAAATACGTATAATATGTACCTGCATACAATAAAAAAAAATAAAAAAGTTAGAAACATATAATATAATTGCGTATAAGTGTTAATTCTATAATTACTTAAACATAAGAAAAGCATCACAATCATATATTACCTAAAAGACCCATCCTAATAACATGTTCTTCATAAGAGCAGCTCCAATCGAGCAGCTAAATGAAAAGTCAAACGTTCTTTACCTTTTATTTCTTCACTGTTTGCATTCCAACAGAGGAGCTAAACAAATAGCCAAAATGACTATTTGTTTTCTTAACAGCTATTTCTACATTTAACTGTAGAAATGGCCAAAATGATAGCTGTTGGCCAAAGGCTATTTTTATAGCCGTTGGCCAACAACTTTTTTAAAAAAAATATAGAAGAAATTTTCTATAAATACATGAAGAAAAAACTTGCAGTTTTAAATTTTTGTATTGTGCCTCACCCTTCTCTCAAATTTAAAAAACAAGAATCAATTATTCTCCGGTTAATTATTAACATCGGTTGTGTTAATTAGCTGAAATTAAAAGGTATGCTTGTTTAAAAGCTTTTTCTATTTTCTTTTTTATATCTCTTGATTTTTTAGATCTTTTGTTGTTAATTTAATATTTGTGATGAGTTTTATTTCTTTATTATTTTATGTTTTTAATATGGGTTAAGGAAGACAATTTTTATTTATGTTGTTATCTTTGATAAAATTGAGAAGAATTAATAATGGTAGTTGATATTGATAAAAAGATAGAGTTACATATTTAAAATTTATTCATATAAATAAATTTTAAATTTAATTTTAAATTATATTTTTAAATTTCATATTACTTCATTAATTTTATATTACTTTTATAAATTACTCATATTAATTATATAATTAATAACATCATAATTATATTATATATAAAATATCTAAATTAGTTATATAATTATATTAAAATTAATTTAACATGAAATATATTAAAATATAAATGACTTTTCTAAATAGCTTTTTACCATTGGAATGCATATAATTCAAAAAGCTATATTTACACTATTTAAAAAGCCATTTTTTTTATTTGGCTCTTTAATATAGCATTTTTCATTGGAGATGCTCTAAGCCTTAGGAGGCAATCTCTTGGTCAATGGGTCAACAATCATATAAGTGATAATGATATTTTCAATTGATATTTTTTGCTTCTATACTCGAAGAAAATTGTTGTTTTATTATCACAATAAATCTTTAATGATTTGGCAATTGATTCGGCAACATCCCGTGGGATTGTTTGAGAATGTGGTTGTGATTATTTTTTAAAGTATTTTTTATTTAAAAATACATTAAAATAATTTTTTTTATTTTTAAAATTATTTTTAACATTAATACAAAGAATAACTCTCCTCAAAACTGGTTAGTGAAGCAAAAATTAATTATTTAGCACTCTCCCATGAAATTACCCCATCAGCCAACATATATACATAACTAATGTGGATTTCGTAGTATACATGCAGCTAGCAAGGTCTGCATCTAAGTATTCATTCACTTGAAGTTGATTAAATTTTCTACATGTAATCAAAACAGTAGAGTTTTTATATCTTTGAGATATTTTTTAATAATATTTCTTGTGATTTATCTATTATAGGTTCATTAATAATATCTTTAGTGTAAGGTGTAGAATCACTTATTTGTTGTTCTTAGTAATTATTAAACTAATAAAGAAATTAAGGAATTTGAAGTTTGTTAATATTAAAATCTTGATTTGAAAATAAAATGGGTTAAATTAAACTGAAGGATTTTCACTTTAATAATAAAATGGATAAGAAATTTAAAAGATGCTGAGGGTAAAGAAACTTATACTCTAACTTCTTGAATTTTCATATTACATAGTGTTTCGCTCCTATTAACTTGATTATTTATAATAAACCTAGCATTTTTTCTAGTTTCAATAATTCTTGTGGTATGGTTAGGATACTAAAATGTATACCTTTAGATTCTTATGGATGACTAATGAAGAAATCGTTGGTTGTTCGTGAATCTAGATTTTTTTTATGTGGATTCTAATTTCTCATTTTTATCTAGCAATCCTAAATATAAAAGTACCTTGTGTTGGGGTTTCCGACTCCCCATGCGTGGACCGGTGGTGTACTGATAGTTGCTCAACGGAGGGTAAAGCACACTGACACAATATTTAACGTGGTTCGGCAAAACCGCCTACATCCACGGGAGAGTCCATATTTTTAGAGATATATAGGGAAAGGATTACAACATACATGGAGGAGGAGGATCACTTCACTCAAACTCAACTCCTAGCTCTCTTGCTGCACTTGCAGCTGCTGCAATGGCAGCAACGCTGCTGCCATTGCAGCTCTCCACTTTCTCTCTTGTTCTTTACATTTCTCACCACTCTCTACACTTCTCATTTTTCTCTCTCACGTATGTCTATTTATAGGCAAGCATGGTGGCTGCATTAATGGTGCCAGCACATGGGTTGCACCATTTTGTCAATGGTTGGTGCAACTACCATTGACAATGGCAACCCTCTCTTTTTAGGGTAGGCTGCACATGTTGTTGCCTAATAATGGCAATATTCCAACACCTTGAACTATATTTGTTTTACCGGTCTATAATTTATAAGTTAGTTTTTTTGAACTACTTTACTAAGAACCTTGTTTAACAAATACATGATAGTTTTAAATGCATACATCCACAATAATATTGGTATTAATAAATGATTTAACATGCCTCTAACCATATCTAATAAAATACAATTATGTTTTTCTGCTACACTATTTCGTTATAATATATCTAGTATTGTGTATTTAGCACATATACCATATTTTTCAAGGAATTTAACAAATAGACTTGGATATTATTCAGTTTTATTATATCTTTTATAATATCCACAATCTCTTACTTGACAACTTTCAACTTTCGATTTATTTATTTTTCAACCTCGGATATTTACTTCTCGAGATTTTTCATACATTAAATATATATTTATAATGTGAATAATTATCAATAAGGTGATAAAATATTTTTCTCACATTGATATATCAATGTGTATGATTTCAAGAAACGCTTTCACATTTTCCTCGCATCACATATAATATCAATAGACTACTTCAAGTTGCACCAGGGCTTCTAGCCCAGTAGCAGAGGCAAGGAAAATCTTGCCTCTGTCACCTGGATTCGAGCTCTAGCGTATACGCCTGTCATCCCCGCGGTGTCTTACCTGCCTACTGGGCTTGCAGGGTGTTCAGTGGGTCCGGAGATTAGTTGTGGTGTACGTAAGCTGGCCCGGACACCCGGATTACCAAAAAAAAAAAAAAATAAACTACTTCAAGTTGTAATCAAAGAAGCACCGCCACTTTCAAATAATTGCATTTTCAAAAGGCTTGAACGAACATATATATCAAATAAATTGAGATTTTTTTAAAAAAACTAAAACAATTTCAAAAAAATTAAGAGGAAATGACACTTTAAAAAAATTTCAGGCAAATAACATAGTTTCTAAATAACCGTTATTTTAAATCACGATTATTAAAAAGCCACTATTTAAAATAACGATGTAAATAAAGGTACAGTGGCTGTAGAACAATTTTCACCTTAATGGGTTCCTTGTTCTGGGACACTCTCAGACAGGTTCCTTCTCCATCTAAAAGTTCATGTATGCGTGTTCCTCTAGAAACCTGAGAAACATCGCCAGAGTTTCCCTCTGAAATAAAATTTTGTATCTCTTCAGCAGCTTCGGTGAGCAGGAACATACTACATCATGGTGAGTTTTTTTTTTTTTTTCCTTTGAGAGGACATTTGAGGAATGTGCTCTAATATCTGCGTAAGCTATTGCTTTTCTGTCTAAAGAAAAATTACACTGAAAATTTACAAATATTAACAGTCGTGCCACTGAAAGCTGCACTGATGCTTATTTTAACAAACCTGAAAACTTTCTTTCAATTGTTAACGTTTCAAATGAGAAAGCAACAGCAAAGAGTAATTCAAGTTGCAGGGAAAAGGGAGCTCGTTCTGGAGGAAAAGGGAGCTGCTTCAGATGCTTCTTCGCCACGATCTTCCCTAAAGGAATTGCAAGATAAAAAGGAGGACATATAATATTGCAACAACAAGAGAAACTGAAGTCACCTTGCACAGTGACAGTGACATAGTATATATCAACTGGAGTGAATGCTTCACGCCTTCACCGATGCTTTCTGAGGAGCTCAGTGGTTACAATGAGGTGATTGCAAAAATAAACCGCAGCATTGATGCGCCTATTAGCAAGCTCCATGAAACTGTTCTGGATATGAACAGTGGCCGCAGCTTGGATGGAGAGTCGGATGTTGAATCAGATGTTTAATAAAACGCTAATTTACAACAGTTATTACCATTAGTGTTAATAAAATTAACCTTGTTTTTAATAATAATTAAGTTAAAATTATGTTATTAATTTTTCAAATACCGGCGTTATTTTCCTAAAACTTTTATTAAACTTTACTGATCCGATAAAAGACGCGTAAATTGAAGAGACCAGTCATTCTCTTACAGACAATGATGAATGTTTTGAAACTGCATGACTGTTACACCATATTCATGAAGTTCTCTGCCATGCATATGCCACTAATTTAAATTCAATAATCATGCCAAAAAATAATTAATTTTCGGTGGTGTATCTCAACTAATGAGTCTCAAGTTTGCTCTTTAAAAATTATCAGTTCGAGTCTCACAAATCTCAGGATCATTAAAAACTTTCATGATCGTTAATTTTAGAATCTATAAGGCTAGTTGAAATACACGCAATCTGACTCGAACATCCACATTCATATATATATATATATATATATATATATATATATATATATATATATATATATATATATAATCATTCAAAATCAATGATGCATTCTGTCCTTCAAATATGTTCCGGACAGTGGTGGGTGCAACAATGTCACCGTGAAAGAAATGTGACTTAAAAAGAAATAATCGTGCATGGAAGAACACCATGATTTACAGGTACACGCATGGGAGAATTTTCTGCAGGTCTTGCTAGCTAGCACCATGATTTACAAGCACATGTGATCTTCACGGATTGGAATTGTTTTTTTTTTCTTTTTCTTTTTGAAAAGACATGCAAATTATTATTTTTAAAAATTCGGTCCACGCATAATTTCCTTGTGTGGTGGACATAATCTTTTAACATATATCCATGCATTAAATGATTAAAAGGCAGGTTCTTGCAAAAATCTTGAACAATAGCAATGGAGTCCCCACTGGATTCATTAGTAAATTAATTGTTCTTATTCTATCATCAATAACGAGAGTATGACCAATAATATTCTCCAAGAAACATTTATATAGAAGACTTTGACGAAGTTGATTAATAAAATAAAATCCCTCATTAAAATCTAGGGCTCATAAAAAATTAGAAGAAAGAATAATCTTTGACTGGAAAAACACGAGTTCTTAATTAAATCTAAAGAATAAAAACTATAATATTTTGTATGTATTGCAGAAATAAAATATTAGGATCAAATTGTGTGCCCTTACAAGCCATGATATCTCATGAAAAAATCACTACAAAAAATATTCTTGACTCCCTTCTTTTCTCTTACACCTATTCTTTTAATTAGTGATGGAAAGTGTATATGAATTTTCTTATCACTAGGATTGATCATCCATTATGATTCTTTTTAGTGATTATTTTAAATAGATTAATTATTAAATATAATTATCAATTTATTTTTAATTGTAAGTCCAAGTTAAAAATAAACGCTAAAACAATGTTAGTGGGCTACTTCAATAGAAAAACAACTTAGATTTCAAAGTATCATAATGTAAAGTTAATAACTAGATCATTGGATTAATTTAAAAAAATATAAAAAAATATCTAGGTATTGTTAATATTTTTTCAAGTGAAAATAAAAATTTAAACTGTACATGGATGATTTGAATTAATCCAATGATCTAGTTATTAACTTTATAGTACCCACACTGCAGTGCAATTCATAGTGAATTCACTCACAATAAACAAAGCGCTACAGTGAAATATTGATCAGTTTTAGTTATAGTTAATTGTAAACAAATTAATCATTAAATATAATTATTAACTTATTTTTAATTGTAAGTCGAAGTTAAACATAAACACTAAAACAATGTTTAGAAAAACAACTTAAATTTCAAAGTACCATAGTGTAAAGTTAATAACTAGATAATTGATATACGCTACATTGTGGATTGGATTAATTTTTAAAAAAATATAATAAAAAATCTAGACATTGCTAGTATTTTTTAAGTGAAAATAAAATTTTAAATTGTGTAGGAATGATTTGATATAACCCAATCAACTTAACAGATTTAAAAAAAACTTAGATGACTAGTAAAAACATTATTTGACTCAAAATAAATATTTAAGATGATATTTGTTTTTATATAAATATTAAGATAACAATATATTAGATTGATTTGAATAAACTTAAATTAATATATTAATTTATATGTCAGGTCATGAGATTATAAAGTAAATTAAAATAAATTATGAAACTCAAGTATAATATATATATATATTATATGATAATAGTCTGTATCAGTCTGTTATTCATCTGCTAATAAGCCAATGCAAGCATGATTTTTGACAAAAGGATGAGAGCAACGATAATGTAAATTTAAGAATAATTGCAACGACATTATGCAATCCTTTACGAGAAACAAAAGCAATCCATGCAAGTTTAATAGCGACAAACACATCAGTACTCTCTATTTATTTGATCATCCTCTTGCAAGCAGATTGATTGCATCAGATGCGAACCACCACAACACAACAATCAAGTTAAAGAAAAACATGAAGAAATTAATCCACACCAACATCTAATTAAGTCACGACATAACAACCTTAACACTAATTATTCAGTTCTGAGCAATGATCGATGATTACCTGAACTCCCTGAAAGTGAGTCTAATGGAAGCTAGCGGCCTCTGTATGGCCTCTTCGGCCCCAACAATGCTTCTTCTCACTGAGTGCTTGATGGAAAATCAAACCATCGTTCTTGCGAGCCTCCCGAAAACGAAAGCAACAACTCAGTTCTCTACCTGGTATGTGCCAGAACTAATGCCTTCGACCTCCACTACCTTTCCTTTAAAATTATGAAAGATGATTACTGCACTCCAAATTGCTCTCTAATCCTTGCTGGTTTTTAATTTTCCATAAAAAACCTTTTTGCTGTTCTGTCACATCAAACTCTCTATCTCTCACTAATATTTTTCTTTTTATATCCCCAGCTCCAAGTTTCTCTCTCAAGTGTTCAAATCTTCCTCCAGATCCACATAGTTGATTAATGCTTAAAAAGTTCCAAGTCTCAGAAATTGGAATCATCAAAATCAACACCCAATACGAATCGTGAGTTTTTTAAACGTTAAAATATTGCCACATCTCTATCATCGCCCATTTTCCAGAAACTAGCATTGGACATGAAAGTGACATGTATTGCAAAGCTTATTACACACACTCGACAACCATGGCAGCGATGAACACAAAGTCATTTACAAACTTGGCATTGTTTATCCTCAAAATTGTACCTGACCATCGATTATACCATAGCATACTGAAGCGCATTTTGGAATATCGGCGCCAGATATCTCCCATGTCACCCTGGCTCTTAGATCCCAACGATCCACTATTCTCGTATATATCTCACTTTTTGTTCATGTCCTTCTGTTATTTTTTCATCGTCTCTATAAAAGCACCACCAGCTTCCAAGTTGCTCATTCAAAATCTTAGGCACTAGAAACCAATCATATATAGTTGCAACAATGGATAGCTTTCCAACTGTTGACAAATGTGCATCCATAGGTAGAGAAAAGCACACTGTGGTAGCTGACATGGATGGAACCCTGCTTAGAGGTCGTAGCTCATTCCCTTACTTTGCTCTACTTGCCTTTGAAGCTGGTGGGATTTTTAGGCTGATTTTCTTGCTATTGGCCTCACCGCTAGCAGGACTTCTATATTACTTTGTGTCCGAGTCTGCTGGTATTAAGGTTCTTATATTTGCTACATGTGCCGGAATGAAGGTTTCCGATATTGAGTCTGTGGCTCGTGCTGTGCTGCCTAAGTTTTACTCTAGCGATCTTCATTCTGAGTCGTGGCGTGTGTTTTCTTCTTGTGGAAAACGATGTGTTCTTACTGCAAATCCAAGAATTATGGTGGAAGCATTTTTGAAAGATTTCTTGGGAGCTGATTTGGTTTTGGGGACAGAGATGTCTACTTATAAAGGCAGAGCAACAGGGTTTGTTCTTAGCCCAGGAGTACTTGTGGGGAAGAACAAGGCAGATGCCCTCAAAAAGGCTTTTGGAGAGGCACAGCCAGAGATTGGACTTGGAGATCGTCATACAGATGCACCCTTCATGGCTTTATGCAAGGTTAGTCAATTAGTCTACTGGTTTTTCTTTTTTTTCCCTTAACTGTTTTCCCTTCATATATCACTGGGGCAGTAGCCGAGAGATTGAATTGATAAGAAAAACTACAGGATGGCTACATAGTGCCACCCAAGCCAGACGTTAAAGCAGTGACAACGGACAAGCTCCCAAAACCAATCATCTTCCATGATGGCCGGCTAGTCCAAAAACCAACACCATTATCAGCACTACTCACAATTCTCTGGATCCCCATAGGCTTCATTTTAGCCTGCTTGAGAATTGCAGCCGGGTCACTCCTGCCTATGCCAATGGTCTATTATGCTTTCTGGGCACTTGGTGTCCGTGTCACCATAAAGGGAACCCCACCTCCCCCGGCCAAGAAATCAATCGGTCAATCTGGTGTCCTCTTTATTTGCTCTCACCGAACCTTGCTTGATCCGATATTTCTCTCCACTGCCCTCGGCCGTCCTATCCCAGCAGTCACATACTCAGTTTCTCGTCTCTCTGAAATTATCTCACCCATCAAAACTGTCAGACTCAGCCGTGACCGTGCTACAGACGCATCCATGATCAAGAAGTTGTTAGAAGAAGGTGACCTAGCTATATGCCCTGAGGGAACTACTTGCCGCGAACCCTTTCTTTTAAGGTTCTCAGCTTTGTTTGCTGAATTAACAGACCAACTTGTTCCAGTGGCTGTGGTGAATCGCATGAGTATGTTTCATGGGACAACAGCAAGAGGGTGGAAAGGGATGGATCCGTTTTACTTCTTCATGAACCCTAGCCCAGCATATGAAGTAACTTTCTTGAACAGGTTACCACAGGAGCTAACCTGCACTGGTGGCAAATCTAGTCATGAGGTGGCAAACTACATACAAAGAGTGATTGCTGCCACCCTGTCCTATGAATGCACTTCCTTTACTAGGAGAGATAAGTACAGGGCACTTGCTGGGAATGATGGTACTGTGGTTGAAAAAACGAAGCTCCAAGCCAACAAAGTAATGGGGTGTTGATTATATTTGTTCCACAATTTGAGTTCAATTATACACCTCTGTGAGTCAATCACCAAGTGTCCTGCGCCATTTGGGGTCACAACCTGTTTCAGTTTTCAAGTTGGGGGAAAAAGGGATATTTCCATATATTTCCCTTCATGTTTCAAACTAATGTCATGTCTGGTAGAAATGATATTTGCAAATAATAAATGAGCAAAATCAAGCTAAATAGCTTATTCAGGGAAGATGTGTTCCAAATATAGCTACCTCTGGTTTTAATGTTGTCACTGAAGTTGAGTGTCAGCCTTTCAAAATGAGCTAACTCGGACAATAAATGATCAGTATATCACCAGAGGATGCTAACAAGAGAACCGGAGGCTTATGGATGGCTAATTGTGTTACGAATTTCACTAGGCGCAGATCGGCGCAGATAATTCAGACTTGAGACGAATGCAGGCAAATATATGGATGTGAACAAAAACATTGCTGTCAGCTCCACTAGGTGCAGTGTTAAGGATCTTCAGAGGTTATTCCATTTAATTATTAGTCCCATATAATACCTTGTTTTGCATTAAATCGTTTGAAAGTACTTTGGATAAAACAACAAAATTGATGCTGCTTTAGACTCTTTCACTTAGTTTTGATGTAAACCTGCACCATATTACCCACACACATACTATTTATCCATGCCAAGATATGGAATTATCAGCGATAGATTCTGCGGATTATGTCTCTAACATGTTGACGTGCGAGTTGATAAACTTAGCAGTTGCATAAAACAAACTTGATCAGAAAAATACATAACAGCGCACACGAAAGTACGAGGCACAAGGAGGTTTTTCTGACTCGGTTACAAGGACACTGCGTAACACAACAAGCACGCACAATCACACAATCATAGTTGCTCGGAGATCTCTGAAATGGCAGCGCTTATCATTTTTCAGCGTTCCAATATTCTTTGCTCTTACTACTGGTCTCCTTAGTGATCTCCTTTGGCGGCTTGACAATAAGAACGGGGCATTTTGCATGGTGGGCGCAGTAGTCACTTACACTTCCTAGGAATGCTCTGCAACAAGCAAAATTCTATTACTATCAGACAAGTAAATAGATAGCAGCTATGTAATGTACTACTAGTAGTGATTATTTGGTCATTGTGAAGCATTAGAAATTGATGTGATCGGCTATAGAATTGTACTTGCTTGCAGTGACCTGATATTCAAGTTGGGAAATTAATTAACAACAATCACCTTTTAATCTTGCCCAGACCACGGCTACCTAGAACAAGGAGATCAACCTGCATTTGTTCTGTAGCTTGACAGATTTTGTCTTTCGGCTCCCCTTCAAGAATAAGACTTTCTGCTTTGATCTGCACAACATTTAACATCATGATTTAGAAGAAGGGCCTTAAATGGCCTTGACGTATAGGAGTAAGAAATAATTATATTTTTATTTGCAGTAACATTAAGGACAAGAGAAAGGAAACTATGAACCCTAAACTTCTATACCATATGATTAATTGCATTTCCATACGGCTTTGAAACGTTTATACATAAAGCTAGTTAAAGTAACAGTTTACTGCAATATTTATTTGTTTTTTGGCTTACCATCTTATCTTTGCACATCTGTAGAGCACGGGACAGTAAGGCCGCATCATTTTCTGCCTGTGCTTTCCTCACAGATTCTACGATCGAAGGTGTAGCATAAAAAGCTGCTGTAATTTGAAAGTAATCAATCTGTGCTTAACTATAAATAATCACCTATTCATAATTAACTTAGCAAATAACAGTACTCATCAAGCATAAAGATCTTATATAAGGGATCTTAAACCTGCTCCACCTGGACCAGCAGGGATTACGTAGTGCTGGAAGGGCTGTTGAACATGAACCAGTGTGATCAAGCTAGATTCTTCCTGGCTCGGTACATTTGTTGGCGTGATGCCATCGACAAGATGATCAAGAGCCCATTTGAGAGCATAGAAGCTCCCATCACTCTCATCAATGGCCACCATAATCCTCATTCTCTTTCTGATTTGCACTTCCTTCAACGGCTGCTGCACTAGCTGCTCTTGCATTAGTACTCTTTCTAAATCTAAATTCGCACCTGTCTCCAATATCATTCCTGTCCCAACATCTTCTTCTATTTATAACAACATCTTCATTACTATATCATATGAAACAATTGTCAAACGTTAAGGGTGTTGCGTGGTACTTTGACTGCAAGCATTTGGACACCTGGTGTTCATGCAGGCAGAGAGTTCCAGATTTATTATGCATAGCAAACAAGACAGTTTTTCATGCATGACCCATGAGCAAATATATTTTGGACCTTTCGGTGTGTCTATTGAAAATGAAATCTAAAAAATTGTCGATATAAAAAATATACCCACCAAACCAACCAAATTCTGGTACCCAAATCATGTAAATTAGATAATATTAAAAAATTTCTAATCTACAAAAGTTTTAATGTTGGTTTTCTATCTCGGTGTGAGTTTGATTTTCAAAACATTACAAAACTCAATTCTTAAAAAAAAAAACCTTAATGCTAGAGGATGGAACACAAACAATATTAAATTTTTTTTAAAAAAGCAAGTCTAAAAAAGCCATGCCAACCCACCAAGCCTATATTCTAAGTGATGGGATAGGATAAATGAATAGAAAAGAACTAAAAAAAAATCACCATGTCTAATATTAAGAAACCTTAACATTGAAGGATGGGGGAAAAGAGAATTAATTAAGTACTAGTTTGGAGGTGACTTTAGCTTTTTTTGGTGGAATCCACACAAAAAAAACATATATTTTTAGTATTTGGAGGTGTGGTTTATACTTTAAAAGAGTTGTACCTTTGAAAAAAAGTCACCACACCCCCCCTACCCAAACACACTTAAAAAAAAAAATCAAATCTAAAAAAAGCCTTAATGCTGGTTTTCTCATCTCAGAATGATTTTGATTTTCAAAACATTACAAAACTCAATTTTAAAAAAAAAACCTTAATGCTAGAGGATGGAATACAAACAACGCCCAACCCACCAAGCCTATATTCTAAGTGATGGGATCGGGATAGATGAATAGAAAAGAATTTGAAGAAAATCATGTTGTCCAATATTAAGAAACCTTAACCTTGAAGGATGGGGAAAAAGAGAATTAAGTACCAAACGACATAATATTAAAATATGAAATAAAAAAATATTAATTTTAAAAAATTCTAAAATAATTAAAAAAACAACAAATGAAAAGACCCGAGATAACTCAACTGAGTTTAAGATTTTATAAAAAAAATTCTATAAAAAAACAAATAAAGAAAGAACATAGTCTAATCGCTAGTAATATAAATGATGAATTATGAAATAAAAAAATTATAAGCTTTAAAAAGGGACAATAAAAGAACCAAGTAAACCCGAACCAATATCTCAAATTAACTCATAACTAATGAAATACTAGACCCGGGTTGAACCAAGAAACTCGATTCTCAACCACTTTAACATTAAATGATGAAATAAAAAAAATATCAATTTAAAAAATTAGTGAAAGAATGAAGATTAAAATTGATAGGAAAAGAACTTAAGGTGGAAGACATGGTAAAAAAAAAATTAATTTAAAAAATTATTCAAAATAAAACAACTTAGAAGAATAAAGATTAAATTTGAAAGGTTAAAAAATTGAAGGGGAATGAAATTAAAAATGAATTCTAATTTTATAAATTATTTAAAATTAAACAAATAGTAATCAAAACAAAAATGATCAAATTTGAAGAAAAACAAATTAAAGGGACTGCTTTGAAAATTTTAAGGGGCAACGCGGGAATGGAGTGGAGAGAGAAAAAGGAAGGGGGGGAAATCATCGATGTTAAACTAGAGGGCCGTTTGGAACACACCCTGCTTCATACTGGAGGGAAAACCGAGACGATTCAAATATCACTGCAAAAGACGGTGTTTGGTGATAAGATGGTATCACACGCGTTGTCTTAATAGCACAGAGGCTACCCACTTGTTAGCGCGTGCTACATACAAGCCACCAAGTATTTTTGAATAATATTCAATATTCAAGTAAAATAATGCCCTGAGTAGCCTTGATATTAACAAAACAAAAAAAAAACATCTTTTACAATAGTTTAGTTAATTTTGTCTTTAATGGTAATAAAGTAATTTTACTATTTTTAAAATTTGAAAAAGACCAAAACATCTTTATTTGAAAGATAATATATTTTTTATTCTAGATTTAAATTAGTAATTTTATTGTGTAAAAAATAAAATAGAATAGCTAATTTAGCCTTATATAATTTGCAAAAGATAATTGTATAATGGTAAAAAGACAATCTTACTTCGATACATAGTCCAAAGCTTTTATGGCTAAAGAGTAATTTTATCATTATATTATTATAATAAATAGTATTTTATTTATTATTTTGTATCCTGTTGCATATTAATTTTCCTTGTTATATTTAGGTATTTGTTAATTGTTTCTCATAATTTTCCCTTAAATTGCTTGACATTGACACGTGGGTATTCTCATCTCATTTATTAGAACTCTGGGCAATTTAGGAGCTGTAAACTAAATGTTAATTTTGAAGCACTCTAGGCAGAGGCATTTCCCACTTGGATGAGCAGATTTGCAAAAACATAGCAGTCTTCTCCGTCGGTCGACAGAAAATCAGATAATTTGAAGTTGAGATTTTTATTTTTCTCCGATATAATTGACAGCTAGCTTTCAACCTTATCTTGATATTCAAGATCCCTGAAAATTCAACGTTAAACTTGTATGCTTTCACACCACAATTTCGCCTCTCTTTGTCCTGATGATCTCTAATCTTTACCAAGTCCCTAGTGATCATGTTCAAAATGTGGAGGAGGGAATAACTTCAAATTCCTATTAACTTGTCTTCGAAACCGGAAAAAAAAATCTTGTGTTTAAAAATAAAATGGATGCAATTTAGGGAAGGACTAGATAGGTGATCGTTGTTATATTATAAGCTGAACCGAAAGAATATTTGAATATTAAAAAAAAAATTAGGCACCACTAGCATGTCTTAAAGAAGTGAAAAACTTGTAACCCAGATGAGAGACTCGACTGGATTATATAATTATAAAATAAAAAAAGCAAAACCAATAGATGGGTTGAATTTTTTAAAAAAAAATCTTTCATAAATAAGCCTTAGTAGAGTGGTTTTAATTTTAAGCCACACATGCTTGCTCGAAACCAAAAAAAAAAAAAAAAAAAAACAACCTAAAAAAACTTGAGTCAACTCGTCAAACTTGCGAACTAGGTAATGAGACCAAGATAATCCTATAGAAGAAAAGCGAAGAAAATCACGAAGCCCAATTTTCAACAAACTTGATGTTGAAAGATGAAATTGAAAAAAAAAATCAATGTAAAAAAAAGGATCTAAAAAAAATTAATGTCAACTTAAATTAACTTTTCAAACTCATGATCATATCATGAGATCAGGATCACCCCATCAAAATAAATCACAAAGACCACTATCGACAAACGTAACCTCACCATAAAGGTATCTCCACATTGCTTCCATCACCACCAAGAAAAGCGATGTTAGGCTACCAGAGCAAGCAACATGTGCCGCTTGAAAACAATGACTTCCTTAATATGCTGACGCGTGGGCTACACTCACCATATAGTTTGTCCCTGCCCATCCACCCTAGCCCACTATATTTGTTTTAGTGTTAATTTTAATCTCTTAACTACTAACTGTTTTACATTAACATTATTTTATTTTTATTTTGCCAAACTGAGTATCAATCGAGTGTTGGAATTTTTCCCTAATGAACCTGATATCTAGGCCAATCAAAATAAAATATCAAGTCAAATTCTAAATAAAAACAATGTGAAAAGATCAAATAAAAAAAGATTTGTGTAACAAGAAAAAACAAACAAAAAAACTCTTTCCCTAACTGTGCAAACCAACCCCTAATGTTAGCAAACAAGAGGGACTAAACATTTGTTTAAGATGCAAATTTGGTTCTTGAAGTTCTAATTCCTTTAAAACAATAAAATTGAGTTTTATATTGCTAAATCAAGTATTAATCAAACGATAAAATATTACCATGACTCCATGCGATCCCCATACACAAGCATAACAAAAATCATAAAGATCAATCCTAAATCAATACAATGTTAAAGGATAAAAAAAAAAATTGAGGAATAAAAAAAAATCAAAAAATCAAAAAAATAAAGCAAAACACCATGTAAATCCATAATGTTTTGCATCAAAAGCTACGACACTTTATTGATGCCTCTTAGTTTTTTTTTTTATTAATTTTAATGAGAACTTTATCTTCTTTACATAACTCCGGCTAACTAAATGGCCACAATAAGATAATTTTTTTAATATTAAAAAAATGTGCCAATGTTGCTAACAAGTTCTAGCATCAAGAAAAAGTTTTATTATGAACTTAAAATTTGGTGAATATTTTAATGGAATAAATAAGGATTATATACATAGATGAAGATACCCTAATGCTGACTAAAAATTAAGCCAAGAAGTTGAGAAATATATACAAATTAAGATATTCAATCTAGTACTGTAAGGAATCTTTTATTTATTTTTATTTAATTACACGGCACCACTTTCTTACTTTCTTATATATATAAAAAGAGCAAGAATTTAACTTTTATTGAAACAAACTAATTTGATAATATAAGCTTTGCTTTTCTTATTAATATCTATAATCCCATAACATTTTGCTCCATTTCATTTATTTAATCAAAATCAATTAAAAAACATGTAAACAAAATAGACAATTTAAAATAAAAATAAAAATGATATCTCCCTAACTAAAACCACTTTGTCTCTTTTTCGTCAACACTCTCATTTCTAAAATGTTAATTTAAAAAACTAAAATGATAAAAAATAAATATAGCAAAATTCTTGAGGTAAAAATATGCTAGAAGGAACCTTAAAATATTGTTGCCTCCATCTCAATTTGGTTTGGGAAAGTTAATTGCTTTGCAAGCAACAAAGCAATTTTTTTTTCTTGAAATTAAGTATCAATATAATAATGTTAAGATGTTATTTTGACATTTCAATAATCTTATAAAAAATAAATTAAAATAAATTATAAATTTTAATTTTTCACCAATACAATGTAAAAGATCTAAATTGAAAACATAACTGGACTAAAAATATTTGTAATAGATGAAAAAACATATAGAGAATCTATGTTTTAGCTCACAATATTTCGACCACACCATTTAGTTTTTTCCTCAATAATAATCTCAATTCTTAATCTTAATTTATCAAACATCTTAGATTAAAAAAGTATTTTTTATAAAATAATTTTTTTTTAGTTTAACGTGGGTGTCCGGGCAAGCTTGCGCGCACCTCGACTAATTCCACAGGCCCTGAAGTTAACGATCATGTAAGCCTCCAGTGGCCATTATATGAGCAACCACATGGCTCGAACCTGAGACCACAGAGGGAGCAAACCTCTTCGTCCCAAGCTCTTACCACTAGACCACCACCTAGATGGTTATAAAATAATTATTTTTAAACTATAATCACAACAACTTCGACAATATCATACATATTTAATCTTAATTTATCAAACACCCTAGACCACAAAATAAAAAAACATCAACAAAGCCTTCCGGTTCAATCACCCAAACAATCATGCCAGCATGACCGTCTTAACATCATAACACAAAAAAAGTTCTCTCTTAACTTGTGCTGGGTACCCATTATCTCTTGGATATAAACTCTCAGCATCGTAACACAGAAAAAAAAGAAGAAAAAAAACATCTCAGCGTCACAAACCATCGGTGAGTCGGTGATTATTTAAAAGTGTGGTTAAGTTATTTTTTAAAATATTTTTCATACCGAAATGTATCAAAATAATATTTTTTTTATTTTGAAAAAATTATTTTTGAGATCAATACATCAAAACAATCCAAAACATATAAAAAATTAATTTTTAATAAAAAAAATTAATTTTTATAGAACGTGGATTACGCATTCCCAAACAATGCTTTAATATTAGCAAAACCATGATCCATATAAAATTAAAAAAAAAAAAACCCTCCTCGACTGCCTCTCCTAGTTGGTTAATTTGAAAACTCGTTGTTACTCGTGAACAAATCAGTTGACCTGGATACCTTTCTTAATTAAACATCTATCAGTATACTAAAAACAATTAACCAAGTTAAAATATATTTTTAATCATTTTGTTATCAGCTATGTGTGTTGTAGCTTAGTTGTTAAGGTGTGGAAGAACAGAGATCACGCGTTTGAATCTCCATTGAAGTAAAATATTTCGTGTTTAGAGGATAAAAGTTGCAAAGTATTTGTTTAACTGTTTTATTACTAACTAAATGTCATAGGTAAATGGTTAATGCGTTGAATTAACTTAATGGAGGTCACGGGTCCCAATATTTATTTAATATGGTGAATCTATTTCAATCGATGTGCCCTTAATCATGGCTATATATAACATAGAAATCATATTTGAAAGGGGTAGACAATTAGCTAGAGTTGCAGGCATTAATTGTAAAAGAGGAGAAATTGAACACATTAAAATTATTTTTAAAAAACTGCTCAGCAACAATCAAACAAATAAGAAATATTGAGATTAACTAAAAAAGTTTAAGTGGGCCGGATTTAAATATTGGCTAGATAAACATCCTGAAGTAAGAGGAGTGTCAATCGTGTTATTTTAAAATTTAATTTTTTTTTGTTTATTTTGTTTGTGTTTTCAGATTGTATTGATGTGATAATATTAAAAATGATTTAAGAAAAAACATTATTTTGATATATTTTTAAGTAAAAAACACTTTAAATCATAACCATTATCACATTTCCAAACACACTCTTAATCACATCTAGGGGAGTAACTCTAGTTTTTTCAGTTTTTATATTTTATACTTAATTAATATGGGGTTTTTAATATTGAATTAATGGTGAATCAATTTTTATATTTTTTATTATATAATAAAGTTTTTTAGCACCTTTTTTATCCTTTGTTATGTTTTTCCAATTCCTTCTTTTAATATAAGTTTTTTTATAAATTCCTTTAGGTTTTTTTAATCTCTTTTTTGTCTTTTTTTCTTCTAATTTTATTATTTAATATAAAATTTTTATTTAATTTTATCTTTAGGTATTGTTTTTTTTCTCTAAACATACCTAGTGAACAAGGTCATCTGAGATAATTATCTTATAGTTTAATTTAAAATTTTAACAAATAAAATAGTCAAATTAAGATTTTTTAAGTTTAAATTGTTATACTAAATTTCATAATAATATCAAAAAATTTCTAACAATTTAAGTATTATTTTTTAATCTTAGATGCAAGGAGAGCACGATCAATAAACTAGTTCTATAATATAATAAACTCTTATTGTAAAATCGTTCATTCATAGGAAAAAAAGTATATATCAATCACTACATACAGTTTCAATTCAAAATTAATCTTGAAAAACCAAATTTTAATCTCCACCATTTAGTGTGTGTTTAATATTATTTTGTAGGATAATTTTTAATTAGAAATATATTAAAATAATATATTTTTATATATTTTTATTTATTTTTAATATCTGTATATTAAAATTATTAAAAAATATCTAAAAATATCAATTTAATAATTTTTCAAATAAAAAAATTTAATTTTTTTAAAAAACATGTTGCAAAAACAAACACTCGATATTTTTTATTAATCTACTATTTGCTTTTCCTCAATAAAACTCATGGTCTTTTATATAAATCATGATAAAAAAAAGCATAAAAAGGATATTTTTTTATAAAAAATTGAAGATCCAAAATATATCTTATTTCTATGATTTTAAGGAGGTTAATTATCTTTGCATGTTATCATTCTTCTTAATCAAACTCAAATTCGAGTTTGCTATATAAGTTAAGAATTATCGGCTAATTAATTAAGCTGCGATTTTTTCTTTAAAAATGCTTAAATGAAAAAGGAAAAAGCAATAAAGAAGCAGCCAGTCCTTACTACTTTTAGTACAAAGAAAGATTATGTCACCCACCTGAAACGCACGTGACCCCCAGGATCCAAACAGCCACGTCACCAACCCCGTACATCACCAAACTCATTCTCTGCGTTTCACACTTCTATTGGTCATTCTTCTCAATGTATCCACGAAGCACAATATCGATCCTCTCTTTCCCACACTACCCCCGCTTGTTTCCTATAATCACATAAATAGCCTTCAGACACCAAAAGCCCCCTTCTTTTCTTTCTCTCTCTAGCCAGTGCTTTTGCGAGTGTCTCGTCTGGCTACACAGAAAAATCCCGCTTTCGCTTCTCTTCTCTTATTCTCAGTCCCTGCTCTCGTTTTCATTCTTGTCCCTCTGATTCGCTCGATCGAACGGTCCATATCCACCCATGACTATGATGACCCCTTCACCGTTAGACGTAATCTCTTTCTCTCTCCTTATTTTGTATTTTTTTTTGGATCGACGAGGGTTTCTGTTAATTTCTCGATTTTACGATAGAGTTTGATTTTTGTATTTGGTTTTTTAAGGCTTGGGTTTATTAATTATTAGTTTTTTACTAATTTAAAGCAAGAAGACGAGGAGATGCTCGTACCGCATTCAGATTTAGTTGAAGGTCCTCAGCCAATGGAAGGTTAGAGAGTTCAATCTTCTTCTTCTTGTTTTTTTTTTTTATAATTCGTTTTATGTGATCGAACGGATCTTCTGCTAGAGTGTATTGTACGTTTTGATTAATATGTTAGGGTTTGGTCATTTTGGTGGTGATTGTAATTTTTTGATGTGGTAGTAGTGGCACAAGTGGAGCAAACTAGTACCGTGGAGAATCAGCCTGTGGAGGATCCTCCATCGATGAAATTTTCTTGGACTATTGAGAATTTTACTAGGTTGAACACGAAGAAGCATTATTCTGATATATTTATTGTTGGCAGTTACAAATGGTAGGTGGATAAACAATGTAGCTTCTTACTAGTTGGAGTTGCTTATGAGTTGCATTTGTCGGAGTTTGTATCATTTTGTGGTTGATTTCTTTTAGTGTGTTATTAACAGGAGAGTACTGATATTCCCTAAAGGAAACAACGTGGACCACCTGTCGATGTATTTGGATGTTGCAGATTCGACAGCTTTGCCATATGGATGGAGTAGATATGCGCAATTCAGTTTGGCTGTGGTCAATCAAATTCATAACAAATACTCGATTAGAAAGGGTATCTTCTTTTATGTCCCCTATTTAATGGCTCTTTCTGTTATTGTAATTTTATTTTCAAGTTGGGCATTTTCTGTTTGTTCTTAATTTATTACGTATGTCTATACATTGGATCATTTCTTATATTTAGATTGCTTGCCTGAGTACATTATTATTTTTCCTGTAGAGCACTTGTTCTTTGTAACCTTTTATGACCGCAATAGATATGTTATCAATAATTGGCTATTTTATAATCCTATGACTTCTAGAGAAGTTGCCAATGATTGTTTATTTCCAAAGTGAATTGAAAGAAAAGTAAATGCACCAAGGTGGCGCAATCCATATACAAGGTTAGATTAGAATTCAGTTTGCACACCACAATAAACACCCGACAGAGTTTGGAATCCTTGTCATTGTGAGCGTTTTCCAATAATATGATCAATTATAGACTCGACTATCTTGGTATTTGAGGGTTTGGGATGCTTGTTAAATTATTGTTTCACTATGCTGAAAGCAGCAACTTCTACAGATTGTGATCTATAAAAGCTGTCAAACGAATTCCAGTAATTCGGTCCTGGAAAATAGCAGGTTCTGGATATCTTGAACTAGATAATTCAGAAATTATCATAATGGAGGTTGGTTGAGCTTGGATCTTGGTTAGTTTTGTTAAATGTATGGAAACAATATGTCGTGTAAGGAAGATGTCAGCACCACAGTCAACTTCTTTTTGGTGTTCTCTTATTGAAGTTTATTGTGGACTTTGATATTATTTAATACTGCGTTCTCTTTTAAAAATACATTCGCAGACACACAACATCAGTTCAATGCAAGAGAGAGTGACTGGGGCTTTACATCTTTCATGCCTCTGAGTGAACTTTATGATCCTAGCAGAGGATACTTAGTGAATGATACAGTTGTTATTGAAGCTGAAGTTGCTGTTTGCAAGGTTTTAGATTATTGGTCCTATGACTCAAAGAAGGAGACGGGCTATGTAGGACTGAAAAACCAAGGAGCAACATGTTACATGAACTCTCTCCTACAGACTCTATACCATATTTCCTACTTCCGAAAGGTCAGCACATTCTCAGGTTTAAAAAAGCTCATCATGACTTGTATGAACAAATTGTTCAAATGGAATTGCCTCATTCTGAAAATTATTTTTCCAGGCGGTGTACCACATGCCAACAACTGAGAATGACATGCCTACAGGAAGCATTCCATTGGCCCTGCAGAGTTTATTCTTTAAGCTTCAATATAATGATACCAGTGTTGCAACAAAGGAACTGACCAAATCTTTTGGCTGGGATACGTATGATTCCTTCATGCAACATGACGTGCAAGAGCTTAACAGGGTCCTGTGTGAGAAGCTAGAGGATAAAATGAAGGTATTGAACATTTGGCGGTTTGGGATATACTTTCATTAACTTAAAGTTTTCAACTTCTTTTCTGCTGATCCAGGGGACTGTTGTGGAGGGCACTATACAGCAGTTGTTTGAGGGTCACCATATGAACTACATTGAGTGCATCAATGTGGAATACAAATCTACAAGAAAGGAGTCATTTTATGGTATTATATTTAGTCAGCATTTAAAAGTTCTGTGTAATGATGTCTTCATAAGACACTGATGTGTAGATATTACATGGCAGATCTCCAGCTTGATGTGAAAGGTTGTCGAGATGTTTATGCTTCTTTTGACAAATATGTGGAAGTTGAACGACTTGAGGGTGATAACAAATATCATGCCGAAGAACATGGTTTGCAGGTCAGTCAATGCTTGTGAATAGATGGGAGCCAGACTATATGATTTGTTTAAGCAGTTTGAAATATATTCATTCACTCTCGAACAGTTCTTGTCTCACGCACATACAATCATAAAAATGTGGAAGCCAGTACTAGTTAGCATCTCACGGTGCCTCGTACAAAAAACAAGAAGCTCAATTATAAGGCCATTGTAAAATGCATGAAGACCAATTATATGTCTTACATACTGTGCGTTCAATCATATGTGGTGCCAACTTTTTTTTGTCATATCATAACTATGCTGAATTTTACGGTTTCATTCTGAAAACTGCAAGTAAGTTAAATTTTTTTCATTAAAAGAGATGGTTCTGGTAATTCCCAGACAAACTGTGTGGTTCCTGGTTAGACCTCGTATATTATATTTTAGGTAGTATGAGTTGCCCATAGAAGTGATGAAATTTGTCCAAGCATCTTTTTAAACTGTCAGTTAAGATGAGGCCATTGAGAAATGGTATGGGCATATTTTTGGGTTATCCTCCATGTTTCTTTTCTACTAGAACCATTTATTTTAGATCGGTTCCTAAGGTCATTCTTTTGGTGGCATGTGCTTGAACTTGTATTTGTTTCAGGATGCAAAGAAGGGTGTCTTATTTATCGACTTCCCCCCTGTTCTTCAACTCCAATTAAAGCGGTTTGAATATGATTTTATGCGCGATACTATGGTGAAGGTCAGTAGGTGTAACCGGTTGCTCTGGTAAATATGTTTTGTGGGACTGTTGCTTTGTGCCCATTATAAGCTAGAATATGTTAAACAACTGTAGTGGATTGGCTGATGGACAAATTGCTACTTAAGCCAAATATGTTTGTTTCCACTTACTGATTTCTCTTTGCTTTTGTAGATTAATGATCGCTATGAATTTCCTCTTCAACTTGACCTGGACAGGGAGAATGGGAAATATTTATCACCTGAATCTGACAGGAGTGTGCGAAATCTATACACACTTCACAGGTAACAGTCGCATGGTGTTTTTGGCCCCTAGAAATTCACATTCCATTGCCATAGTTTTTATCATGACTGTCTTGATTCATGGTTTTTTTTTCTGTGCTTGTATGGCTGCATTTAACTGACTGGAGCTTGTCTTCCTCGCTTCTCAAGGCTGCATGGTTCTTTGTAAAATAAAATCAAACTATTAACTATTTTTGGAGTTAAAGCAATGAAGTTGGAGGAAAAACTCAGTGTTTTGCTACTGAATCGGTCATATACACTTTACATGAAGAGTTGTAGCCTTAATGGGATATCAGATAGTCTATCTATTCCAGCTGATAGTATTGTTTGTTACAACATATAAAAGGGCTAGCATGACATGAACTAAAACTACTCAAGAAACTCCTAATAGTGTGACAACTGGTTGCAGCAGCTAGAGCAACTAAGTGAAATGCAAACTACCTTCAAACCGAAGCATGCTTCTAACTTGTGGTAAACTAAAGTAATATTATAATTATCACTATCATAAATCTTTACAAGTTTTAAAAGAAAAGAAATGTTGCTTTGTTTAAGCCATTTTCTTGAGATTTTTTATCTCCTTTTCTCCTATCTCCCTATAAATAGTCATTGCTGTTAATGTAATAGCAACATGAGATGTGCATGACTTGCTAGAGTAGCATAGGAATGAAAGAAAACTCTATGAGCTTGAGTGGATGAAAGATAGACATGTTGGAGAAACATGAACTGCATGCACCTAATATAAATTGCACATAGTTCTCTTTCCACAGTTCGGAAGTTATGTTTTTTGGAATGTCTGATAATGTGCTGACATCTCCTATATATGCTTGTTTTCCCTTGCAGTGTTTTGGTTCACAGTGGAGGTGTGCATGGTGGACATTATTATGCTTTTATCAGGCCTACCCTCTCTGATCAATGGTGTGCTTGTTAACCTTAAGCTTGGTCATAGGCACACATAATATGCTCACTCCTCATAATGTCAATGCTAGGAAAATGAAACCCATAACAATGTATACACTCATTTATGAGTATACTAGTCCTTAGTCAGAACCTTCACATTTTTACCCGTGTCTGAATAGTTGTACTTATGTTGAGAACTCGATAGTTTTTCACACCATTTGATGTTTGATTTTCTTGTTTTAGGTTCAAATTTGATGATGAACGCGTGACAAAGGAAGATGTGAAGAGGGCCTTAGAAGAACAGTATGGTGGTGAGGAAGAGGTAACGGTTCTCAAACTTTGCTGTAAATCCTGTGAATGGTACATGTGATTGATGGTGAATGATGTGCTCTTGTTCTGCTATGTCTCCCAGCTACCTCAGACCAATCCTGGCTTTAACAATACTCCATTTAAATTCACAAAATACTCAAATGCATATATGCTTGTGTATATACGGGAAAGTGACAAGGACAAGATAATTTGTAATGTTGATGAGAAAGACATTGCTGAACACTTGAGGGTAAATTACTTTCTTTACTTATAATTGCAATAAGTTCTGTAAATATAACTATGTTATTTAAGAGTTTCCACATCGCAATGAAGACTGATTATTGATTCATTCAACATCTTGTTCCAGATAAGGCTGAAGAAAGAACAAGAAGAAAAGGAAGACAAGAGAAGATATAAAGCACAAGCTCACCTTTACACAATTATAAAGGTTTTTCTTTCCCAGCTTTATTTTTTTATGATGGTATATTGTTGCATCTACCTCAAGGGATGCTTGTAAGTCATAAATAAAGCTGTTTAGTATGGCATCTAGGTTGCGCGAGATGAGGACCTTAAAGAGCAAATTGGAAAGGATATTTATTTTGACCTCGTGGATCATGACAAAGTCCGTAACTTCCGTATTCAGAAACAGACGCAGTTTAGTCTGTTTAAGGTATTAAACGGGTGTGATTTTTAAGCATTTTGACATTGTGGATGATGAGATAGCCTGTAGATTTCTATGTCTAATGTTGAGCTGGATTACAGGAGGAGGTTGCTAAAGAGCTTGGTATACCAGTACAATTTCAGAGATTTTGGATATGGGCAAAGCGCCAAAACCACACATATAGACCCAATCGGCCATTGACTCCCCAGGAGGAAGCACAATCAGTAACTAGCTATTGTTTTCTTGTTCAAAGTTAATTTATCAAAGTTGTGATTGCATTGTTGTGGAGTGACTTGTATTTCTGTTAGATATTTGCATGGTTATTTCTGCTTCAAGTAAGAACAGACTTGGGATCAGGTTTCAGGATTTTTAAACTGTGATGGGTGATGCCTTCTGGCCATGTGCTTTCAAATAACACACTTTTTGGTTTGCAATCCCAACATCAGGCCTTTTTTTTTTGTAACTAGTGGTGAAACTTTGTGGCCATTGACTATGGAATGGAATGATACAATTGTTTTGATCACATTGAAGTGTTTTTTTAAAAACAATTTGCACTGTGGTGGTTTAAAATGTTTCTGGAGATATCTTGTGTCACCTAATTTTAATGATAGCCATTTAATGTTTGTAGGTTGGACAACTGAGAGAGGTGTCAAATAAGACACATAATGCTGAATTAAAGTTGTTCTTGGAAGTTGAGCTTGGGCTGGTATTTTTTTTTTTTTAAATGATCAAATTTAACATTTGCACTTATATTTCTATCCAGAAAATGTCATGCTTCTACTGAGGTTTGCAATATCTCAGGATTTACGTCCCATTGCTCCACCTGAAAAAACTAAAGAAGATATTCTGCTTTTCTTCAAGCTTTATGACCCTGAAAAACAAGAATTACGGTACTTAATAATCTTTGGCTCCTGTTTGCTGTCCTGTCTTTGTCCATTGCGTTCTCTTGAATCTTGATGCCTCTGACATGACAAATTACTCCATGATCCCAGATATGTTGGTAGGCTTTTTGTGAAGAATTCTAGTAAACCGATAGAAATTCTAGCAAAGCTTAATCAAATGGCTGGCTTTACATCTGAGGAAGAGATTGAACTTTATGAGGTTTGTCTATATCAAGTATACTTTGTATCATAGCTGGCTAACATAACTATTCAATCAAGGAAGTTGACTAGGGGGTGTTTGGGAGTGAGTTTTAACCTGCTTTTTGTCAAAAAAAAAAAAATTGCTTCAAATTAATTTTTTTAGTGTTTTTGGATAGTTTTGACGTGCTATGTCAAAAATGAATTTGAAAAAATAAGAAAAATATTATTTTAATATTTTTCCAAGTAAAAAGCATTTTGAAAAGTAACAGTTATCACACTCTTAAACACTCTTTTAACCATAAAACCAAACCAATAGCGCAAGTTAATTCAATATTCATAAGCAGATATTGCCCTAACAGAAAGATTATATTTGTTGTGTGCTGTTCAGGAAATCAAGTTTGAGCCTTGTGTCATGTGTGAACACCTTGATAAGAGAGCCTCATTTCGAACAAGTCAGGTATGTGTTTTTTTACTTATGCTAGAATGTTATCAGATCAGCCACTGACCTTTAGGTGCTTTATCCTCAGATTGAAGATGGGGACATAATATGCTTTCAGAAATCTCCTCCTGAAAATGAAGAAAACTGTCGAAATCCAGATGTGCCTTCATATTTGGAATATGTGCACAATCGGCAGGTACCTTCTTCTTGAATGAGATTTTCCAGGCATCTCATTTTACTTTTATAAAAGAATTTTAGAAATGGGGGCAGATTAGGTTCAAGAGGGGCACCTTTTGTATTCCTCAACTTTTTCTATAGTAGTTAGATTATACTGAATTATTCAATTTCATCAAACATCTCTCCTGATTTGTCAATTTTATAGTCAATTGTTTTGTGTTATTTGATTCTCTATAGATAGTTCATTTCCGATCTCTAGAGAAGGCAAAAGAGGATGATTTTTGTCTAGAGTTGTAAGTAATCACATCCAAAGTAATGTTGTATGCTCGGTTGAGAAATCTCCGGTGCTGTCGTATAGACACTCATTTATACTCTTGATGTTTCTGTAGGTCAAAATTACACACTTATGATGATGTTGTCGAAAGAGTAGCTCGCCAGATTGGTTTGGACGATCCATCCAAAATCAGGTTAACATCCCACAACTGCTACTCTCAGCAGCCTAAGCCACAGCCAATTAAATATCGAGGAGTGGAGCATCTATCAGATATGTTAGTTCACTACAATCAGGTATTTGCTACATGAATTGCAGTCATTGGTTCATATACTGTTAATGAAACTATATAACATGGCTAATAATTTATTTGTTCTCTTCTTTCGACAGACTTCCGATATCTTGTATTACGAAGTTCTAGATATTCCTCTTCCAGAGTTGCAAGGTCTAAAAAATTTGAAAGTTGCTTTCCATCACGCTACCAAAGATGAAGTATGAAATCTATGGCTATGTTAATTTCATGCCTTATTTAATTGATCATCTTCATGTCTTTCTTCTAATCTTATTGCAACTATTAACAGGTGGTAATTCATAACATTAGATTGCCTAAACAAAGCACCGTGGGGGATGTGATTAATGAACTTAAAACTAAGGTAAGAACTTTTAAGCTCTAACCTCTTAGCTGAAGATATGTACTGAAGTGGTTGTTCCTGAAGCATATTTTCAATGTGCCTGCTTGATCTGGACAGTTATTTATAATACCGAAACAAAACATTTTAATTCTCAAGTTTCACCAATTTTTCGTTTTAGATGGTTGTTTTATAATTATTTTCTTCATAATCTACTCCGTTGAATAGATTTTATTGTTAGTACATATTTTTTGCTATATTTTCCCTTTTCCTCACACCATATCTTGTCACTGCATGTGATAAATTTTCTAATGCTTGGCTCATGCTGAAACAGGTAGAATTGTCTCACCCAAATGCTGAACTTCGACTGCTTGAAGTATTTTATCACAAGATTTATAAGGTACTAACTGGTTTAGTTAGCATATATAAGATAATGACTTCATCACTCAATTTTGTTTCCTGCTAATCAATAATTATCCTTCCTGGTTAAATAGCAATGATAATGTGTTCAACAAAGTGTATGAAACCTGATCTATGAGTTTCAGATTTTTTTTATTCTAATGCATTGGATTTTTTAGATGTTTTGCTGGCAGCGCTTATGGGTGGTTTCTTCTGACTCAGTTTGCCATCTTGCCATCGCAGATCTTTCCACCCAATGAAAAAATTGAGAATATAAATGACCAGTATTGGACGCTGCGGGCAGAGGAGGCAAGTCCTTTTTCTCCTTGTCTTCTCTAGGAAATATCTCATCTGCCTTTCGCCTATGATTTTGTGGATAAACTTGAAGTATCATAGTTAAGCTGGGGATGAAGTTGGACATGGCCCTTAGCGGGAGAAACTCTTTATTAAATTCAAATTATAAGACAATAAAAAGATAATAAAATAAGAATAACAAACAAGTGGATTATCATGTAATTTATGTAGAAATATGAGCAAGTGTTGATAAACTAAAATTTTTGTTTCTTCATAATTTTGATACAATCAACACTCTTTTTTTGTCTTTTTATGAATTAATTATTTTCTTTTTATTAATTTTTATATGCATGAAGCACAATCTAATTATTTTAATTTAATTGATTTCGTTCAAATATCAAATATTATAAATCAAGGTTTATATCTCATCTTATATCTTATACCTGAATTTGAAGTATCCTATTTTCACACAATTCATAGGTTCTGATATTTCACAATCAATGGTGAAGTACTATTTGAAATGTGAAGGCATAGGGCATGAATGTGTAAACATGCGTGACTTTGGGTTTTGAGTTTTGGGAGAGTGCTAATATGAACTATTATAGGTGTGTGCCAAATAAAATTATAAGCTTCCATTAATAATAAACCATTGCCATGCCAAAATTTCCACCGAGTATGTGTCAAATGGCAGATATTAATCAGTGTTCTATTCTTACATGGTGTATGTTTCTAGAAACTGTCTCAAGTTTATTAATAAAAATGAAAACTAAGATCTTAAATTTCTGTTGAACTTGTAACTTCCAGGTTATTATGAATATATTATCTTGACTTATTCAGTTTTTGTTAATGAGACATAATTTATCAAATGTTATTTAGTAGAATATTTGAAGGTTGTTGACTGGCTACTTTTGCAAAAAGCCTCTGGCATGATTGTGATTACCTTTCTGTAATTAGTAAATGTTATGATAACTCAGGCCAACAAACAGAAAGTTTACTTTCAGTTGATTAACAATCCTGGACACTCCTTCAGAAATGAGATAATGTTTTGACACCCCATTCTCGCTCTCTCACTCTCTCTCAAATTCTGCAGATTCCCGAGGAAGAAAAAAATCTTGGTCCCCAAGATCGCCTGATTCACGTTTATCACTTCACAAAAGAGTCTGGACAGAATCAAATGGTATGATTTATAGATACTTCAACCACAGATTTTACTTGGTTTTATATTTTTGGCTTCTATCTTATGGCTGTTATTGAATAGGGAAATTTCCAGGTTCTTACATGCTTTTATATTTGTGTCCTCAATAGCAAGTACAGAATTTTGGTGAACCCTTCTTCTTGGCCATCCATGAAGGTGAAACCTTAGCCGAAGTTAAAATGCGTATACAAAAGAAGCTGCAGGTTCCTGATGAGGAGTTTGCTAAGGTATTTTCTTTGCACTGTTTGATTAAGGAAACAAGCATATAAACCACCCTGCTTGACACTTACCAGTTATCTTGCATTAGATTGCGAAGTTTAGCTTTTGCTTCCTTCAGTAACGTGGTTTTATATCAGAATATGAATACTATTCCTCATCAACCCTCTTTCTTTTGGTTGCTTAGTGGAAATTTGCATTTCTGTCACTGGGTCGTCCAGAGTACTTGCAGGATTCTGATGTTGTGTTCACCCGCTTTCAGGTGCTGTTACAAGGCTTCTTTTTTTTTTTTTTTCTCCCTTGAACCTCCTTTTATTTCAGCATTTCCTAGCATATGCGTCCATTACTGGCTCTCTTTTTTGTGGGTATTTGCATTTAGTATTTTTACCTTGTCTTTCAGAGAAGAGATGTATATGGTGCTTGGGAGCAGTACCTTGGGTTGGAGCACTCTGATAATACTCCTAAAAGGTCTTATGCAGTAAATCAGGTTTGCATCACTCATTCAACTACAAATGAAGTGCATGTGGTTTCTGAGACTAGCTCCATAACTGATCATATTCTTAGCGAGGACTGTGAGATCAGTTATTACTCTCATGGAAACCGAGTCATTTTGTTTGTCAATAAATGTTGGTGTTAGCATTACCCTAGTTCTTTCTTTTCATCTTGTGAAACCATGGAGTTTTCATTGATTGGTCTGAAAATGTTGCAGAACCGTCACACATTTGAGAAGCCTGTTAAAATATACAATTAGGGAAGAGCAGATTACACTCCACCTGCACGTAAAGCTGAGTCGGACATCTTTCATGCTACAATGTAGGGGATGAGAATGGATGGTACATCTGAAGGAAGAAGACAATGAAGCGCGAATTAAAGTGATTTCTGTAGGATTTGATAATTGGTTTTGTAGGCCACATATGTTTCTCTGATGTGATGAGGGGGGAGGTGGAAGGAGGCCCCCCTTATGTAGTGTGTTATTATGGTTGAGACACACCCTGCTTGAGCTCCTGGTCCTTTCTTGCCTTTCTCCTAATGCAGACACCTCCTTGTTTCAAGAGGTTGGTGTGATATTTTCACGATATACAGCTCCAGGGTAATTTAGCAGCAGTACATAAGAAGATTTTGACTAGGGGATTGTATACCAGGGTATAGGTGGCTGCGTTTGACATTGATTCTTTGTTTTTCCCTGTCTTGGGGGATGGGCTTGTAAAATGATTGGCTTACGGTTCCGAGCTTAGATAGTGTAGTGGTGGTTCAGGGTGGTTTTATAGCACCACCTTCATCACCTAATATAGTGGTGGTGGTTCTCATTTGTTTCCAAAGGGTTTTTGCTGGCGCATTTGTTTTTGACAAAATCCTTATATTGTTGAGTTTTTGTTTCGTATTTCTCTCTCGATACAGGTCACATGTGAAAGCCCTATCACTATAGTTTGGGGTATTCACCATCCTCGATAATGGCACTCCTGCTGGGTGGCAATGGGGACATCGCTTTATGCTGACTGCGGCCTATGTGGTGGATCTCAAACTCAAATCGTTTCCAAATATTTTATCCTAGTGCGTGCGTGCATGGTGAGTCGCCAGATTCGTGTGATAATTTTCTTCGACATAGATGATTTGTGTGATAATTTCTTCAATATAGATAGATATTTAACACCTTTGAAACCTCAGCCTGAATTCAAAGGGAATGTTGTGGGTTGGTTTGCCGCCTAGTGAAATAGGATTTGGTATGTTAACTAATCTAGCCTTCCTCGTCCCTGGTGATTGGATTTTCAAGATGCACCCGGCTTCCAATATCTTAGACCACCACCTTTCCTTGGCTGCTGTGAAATAACCAGAACACTCTTAAAATAAAAAAATAAATTTTACATCACAGAGTGTTTTGGTCTTTTCATGATGATTTTTATTTTGTTATAATTAGGTTGATTTTAGGGCATTTTAGTAATTTAAAAAATATAATTAATATTAAAAAAACATGTATAAGTGTATGGTCTCTTCCCGCTCCATTCGGGCGGGAGCGTGAAGGGGATTTAGGTGTCCAAACGATAGTTTTCATGGTAGTATTTGAATTGTATCGGCAACTCCTCTTTCCCCGAACAGTGCGTGTAGCTTGATAACCTTCGGTTTGGTGCTGATTTTTCTCTCTTTAATTTCTATGGTTGATCTTGTAAAGTTTCAATACAACCCTTCAATTTATTTTTTTTTTTAGATTTGATTTATATGTTTTTATTATTATTTATTTTATTTGAAATAAATTATAAAATTAAAATTTATTTGCAATTTAATCCTTTAATTTTTTTATTAGTTAGATTTAATCTATATTTTTTTAATTGTTATTTATTTTATTCAAGTTAATTTTTAAAATAGATTTTTTTGGTGAATTTATCTTTTTTTTTAGTTTTTTCTTATAAGATTTTATTCTCTTTTTTTTTGGTTATTTTTTTAAATTGATTTTTTTTTCAGTTTTATCTTTTAACATTAAATTTATTAAAAATTAAGTTTCTAGCACAAGTCTATGATTTTACTAGTTATAAGTTTAAAAAATTAATCCAAGTTTAGAAAATTTATTTGAGTTTATTTTCTTTTTTTAAGTTCATGTTTTTTTTTATTTTAACTTTCAGTATTTATTTAATTGAAAATTAAGTTTTTTTATTATTTTTTTATATAAGATTTTTTACTAATTTTAAAAATAACTCGAGTTATCTTAAATATTTTTTGGAAGCCTGCAAGCTTGAGGCTTGTCTCTAATATTTTGAATCTTTGTTGATTTTTCTTGTTTTTTTTAAAAAAAAATTCATCATTCATCATTTTTTGTTGATTTTTTCTAGATAATAGAACTTGTTTTGATTTGATATTAATAGGATTATCATAATTTTAAATACACACCCCATTATTTATTTGGTTTATCACAATCTCAAATTGCAGAAAATTTTCATAAAAATTGAAGGCACAGTTGGTTTAATAGACTAAACCAGTTGTATGCGAAATGGATCATATCTCGTCTATAGAACTTTATAGGATATCAAACCATCAACAGTTTCAACGGCCAGCTGATTCATGCGTGTGAGCAGCAGCAAATAAGTTCTTGCTTTAGGCCCTAAAACAAGCAAATAGCACCAAAGCAAAACGTGAGTCGTCAATGGACTGCAGCTAGAAAAACCACAACTTCAAATGCATACCCTCTATATTTCTATGGGTGAGATCTCAAGTTTGAGTCCCACCTTTGTTGATCAATCTCTAACATCGAAATGGATAAAAATGTCTGTGGCAAACCAGTAATGAAATGTATATAACAGCGAGATGACAATACATACCTAAATCCATTGATGTGATTTCATTTTGGCGGAAATAATTATTTCCCTTTGTTTTATCCTTCTTCTTCTTCAGGCTGGAGTTAATTTTCTCAACGGCAGTAAGCAGATCCTGCAAGTTCAAGCACAGCAAAATATCAAGAACGTCATAAATGGGAAAACCCAACGTTAACTAAGCTGGTTATCAATCCCATGTATTGGTATAATTGTGTAAAATGCTGTCTCCAAACCAATACAAGGAAACCTCATTGCCGTCCAATTATACTTCGAGAAATTTTGTACCAACTCCAGCTTACCAAGGACAGAAAAGCAGAAGCATTTCAAAAAGTCTACTGATATTATTTCAAGTTTCAACTATAAGACCATTAGGAAAAATGAAGTGCTACATGGAAAATAGCTCCTCAGCATTCAGTACAATTGTCATGAAGCAACCTTTACAGTCAAGATTCAAAGAAAGGCTATCTTGAATATATTCTGTTGGAATGGAAAGATCAAACAACATCAGCTCAATCACAAGGGCGGAATCCAGTCATCCATACCTCCCATGATGTTAGACTTTTCATGTAGGAAGGAAGACTTTCATAATCATCCTTTGAAGCCTTCACAACAGCCCTCAGAGCTTCAGCTGGTTCCAGTTCACCTGGATTTTACAACGAAGGATAACCACATACTCATTGGTGCTTGGTGTTGTTTCATTGGAAAATTGCATAGAATGACATGAACAACCTTTAATAGCTAAATCTCAATGACAGCTTTCTACCTTCAATTACTCCCATATTTGCAGTATTTTGGTCCAGACTCTTCACGTTGTGTAATTTGTCACCATAATACCTAAAACATGAACAATTTAGAATGTGCAAAGGAAAGACTGAAAGTTCCTTGCGAAGCACAAAATACAAGTTCAACAACTTACTTCTTTGTGTCTCTCATAGATCTATCGGGATCATTTATCTTACTGTTAGCTGCAGAGAATGAGAGGTGAAATTAGTAGAAAGCACAAATCAGCGATGTAGTAGGCAGACTTGTACAATGTACTCATAAGTATTTACAGCAAGAAATCCATCTAGCCATCACACATAGAGCAAAATCAGTATACGATTTTGCAATTCATTCAATCTGAAATTGAATTATAACAGTGCTAAAGCATCAACCACATCTATGGGGCAGTGGCAAGAGACTACCTTCCGCTGCTAAAGTGGCAAGACAGACATCTGAAAGCCCAAGACTCTTTAAGCTCAACGTCTCGTCCATTCTAAAAAAAAGATCAAGGCAAACAAAATTCTCATCCACTTTAATGCGATAATGAAAATGACCCAGAATTTCTTCAATCAAATCCTAACAAACCCTTCTTATCAGTTCACTCTTTGCCAGGAACATGGAAAAGAATGGAAAAAAAGTTTCAATCCTCCATGTTAAAGAAACAAGGAGAGAAGTAATGAAACAGCGATAGTATAAAACAAGGATACAAAGGATCCTCTTCCAAACTCTTCATGATTGAACTTGCCACAGACACCGGTTCATTATAAGCTGCAGAAGGGTCCATTTCATCCTTCAAGTTTAAACCTAGCGCCATCGATACACTCAAATCCGCTTCATCATCAACCTCAACTTCTAAAAGCAAAACAATTAATAAAAGAAAAAAAGCAAACAACACAAGTCATAGATGTGCATAAAATTTCAGACAGAAACAGCATTTACAGTTACAAATGCCCTATCTCAATCCAACATGTGGCTTTTTTACTTACATTTCTTAATTTGATAAAAAAATCATGAAACAAAATCGAAAACCCAAAACACTACTTTCTACCATCCTTGATTTCTCTGCATCATTTCCAATTACATGACTATTCATTATCAATTTTATCATTTTTAATTTTTTTTTTAAAAAAAAAAAACCCAAATTTTTTTTAAGAAAAAGAACTTATTTTTCGTAATTTCCTAAAGACTCAAACACAAATAATAAACAGAGTATAAAATGAAAGTACCAGCAGGAACATAACCGAAGCTCCTGAGACGATCTTGAATATCAAGAATACGATTCTCACTGTTCTTGTAAACTTCATTGCAATGACCTAATAATTCCTCAAAAGAAACGGTACCAAATGACATCGACTCTAGTAAGTTGAGATCGCTGCTTGCGCTCGCTACACTTCTGTTTAAGCACTGGATATATGTAGATGAAGCCGAATCTGGAAAAGAAGAAGAAGAAGATGTACTGTTTAAATTGTTGAAGGAAAAAGAAGGGGGGCGGAAGGGGAAGGTGGGGGTGGTGTTTACCGAGAGGGATGGGGCGGCGGTCGATGGATTGTTTGAGAGCGTCGCAGCTAGACTGGAGGTGGTTGCAGAAGCTGCCTACGCTTTTGCTAAATTCAGATATCGTTTCTTCCATTTCTCTCTCACACTCTCTCTTTCGATTTTCTTCTTTACTAGCATTTGCTTTCCCGCTTTTGTTTCATTCAAAATAAAGCCCAATAAACCGGGTCTATCGGGTTGAAAATGTTTGGGTTGGGTTTTTTTCGGTTGGTTTTACTATTTTTGTTTTAGAGAAAAGGATTTTATTATTTAAATAAGAATTTTGTTTGTTAACCTCGTCTAAACATAGAATCGAAGGGAATAAGACTTCTATAAATAATAAAAACTCATGATGAGAAAAAATAAATAAATGATGGAAATAAAAATACATTAACTAATATACTAAACCGTGTGGGGAATTTACTGTTCCCCACACACAAAACACTGTGGATTACAACAGTAATCCACAGTGATTCTTCTCCTCCTTTTTTTTTTTTTTTTAATTTTTTTTTCAACTTTCTTATTTTTTCTTTTTTGTCATTTATTTTTTTTTCAAAATTATTTTTGTTGATTTTACCTTTTAAAATTTTTGCTTTGTAATTTTTTTTTAAAATACTATGGATTGCTATGATGTTTTTCCACTTAGTTTTTCTATTTGTCATTTATTTTTTTTTCAAAATTTTTTTTGTTGATTTTACCTTTTAAAATTTTTGCTTTGTAATTTTTTTCTTTAAAATACTATGGATTGCTATGATGTTTTTCCACTTAGTTTTTCTATTTTATTTTTTTATTTTTCAAAATTATATTTGTCGATTTTTTTTTGAGTGATTCTTCTCTCTCTTTTTTTTTTCAAGCTTTTCCCTTTTTTTTCGTTTTTTTTTCAAAAAAATTTTTCAACTTTCTTATTTTTTTTTTGTCATTTATTTTTTTTTCAAAATTATTTTGTTGATTTTACCTTTTAAAATTTTTGCTTTGTAATTTTTTTCTTTAAAATACTATGGATTGCTATGATGTTTTTCCACTTAGTTTTTCTATTTTATTTTTTTATTTTTCAAAATTATATTTATCGATTTTTTTTAATATTGAGCTGATTAAGAATTTAGCTTTATAATTTTTTTCTTTAAAATACTGTGAATTGTTGCAGTGTTTTTCCATGTGATTTTTTTTATGATTTTTTTCAAAATTATCTTTGTCGATTTTTTTAAAATATTGAGTTGGTTAAAAATTATAATTACAATAAAACTAAATCATATGAGGAAAGCGTTGTAGTTTTTCTCACAAAACAATGTGGATTGCTACAATATTTCTCTAAATGGTTTTTTATTTTATTTTATTTGGGAAAAGTGTTATAGTTTTCCTCACAAAACATTGTCAATTGCTGCAACATTTTTTCTCATGGGTTTTTTTCCTTCCAAAATTATCTTTGTTGGTTTTTTTTTTAATATTAAGTTGGTAGAGAATTTAGCTTTGTAATTTTTTTTTCTTTTTATTAACTGAAAAGCTAAATCATGTGGCGAAAGCACTGTATCTTTTCTCACAAAACATTGTAAATTACTACAAATCATTTTGTTCAGTCTCTAAGTTTTGGATCACCAACACAATTTTTTTTTCGTCATGAAATATTTGCTCCATCATACTTTTAATTTTTATTACTTATCTAGCGCTGATTCACAATTTTATTAATAACACTATCAAATACATTTGTTTTATAAGCCTGCGGCAGCGCGCGGGCATGTCATCTCGTGTGATGTATAAATAGAAAGGATGACTCCTATTAAGTAAATTTAAAGGTAGGTAATGATGAAGTGAAAATAAGAACTAAGAAATTTATTTTTAAATTCATAACGTTGATGAGACCGGTAATGAGTTTTGATAGATAAAAAAATTAAATTTTTTTTAAATAAATATGTTTTGAGAACGAGGAAATAATTATGAGAAATCATAAAGAAAATAATAAATAATAATTAAGAAAGAATTAGATGGAAAAGCATTGATGTAAATCCTGGTTAAAAATCGATAACGTTATCGTGAAACAATAATAAATCTGTCAATGAAATAAATAATAAAAAGACAAAATAAATATATTTTGAAATAAGAAAATGATCTCAAGGATTTAGTAGGATAATTGATACAATTCATGTAAGGAACACAGAAATTTAGATTTTTGATGTAAAATCACCAATTGATCAATTTTACTTTATCAAGTATAACTCTTAATACGACCATCAGATCGGACTGAAATTTTACGTGGTCTTCTAACATATTTTTCTATCTTGAATTAAAATTTTAGGTCAATTAAAGTTTGAAAAGACCATATAAAACTTTAAGTAGCTATGAGAAAATGTAGGAAAAATAACATATACGACATGCATTGTAGACCCTAAAGAATTATAAATTGTATGCCAAGCTGGAAAAATATGATTTTCGGCTAAAGAAAGTGGTTTTTTAAGACATAATATCCACAAAAAGAATATTTATAAATCCCAAAAAAGTCGAAATAGTGTTGAAATGGTCAAAGAAGTGTGAAGAAAGCTTTCATGAGATAATGAAAAGGCTTCCTTCCTACCACTAGTGTTTAACACTTCCTTCAAGAACATTCGACCTTTTCCTCGTGAACCAGCTTGCACTCTCAGGTTTTTTAGGGAGGGAGGAGATTTTTGGTGTGTTTATCATTTTGCTGTTAATGAGCCCAAGTGCTAGTTTTCTATATTATTACCTGATATTTATATTGTCAAAAGATCTTCCCAACATCCAATTAACATGAAATTTTAAATCAAGGTTGAATTATGTTTTAGAAGGTTATTTCAGCTTGATTTAATTGAAAGTTATATTTAATAACATAAAATTAAATAACATGTAATTTTTACACCAAAAATTTATACTGTTTTATCTACTTAAATTTTTTAAATCTTTATTGGGAAATTCCATACCTATTTATAATACAAGTTTTCATCAAATGTTGTTCCCTTCTGAGTTTAAAAAAACTATGTAATTATGCGCAAGGCTTATATCACCAGTTTGAATCATTTATGTATAAAAACCATGCATTAATTTATTTGAAAATTTTAAAATACTTTTCTAAATGTTTTCAGTTTAAATTTATAAAAATTCTCTGTATTATCACTTGTTTATCAATTTTCAAGTTACAGGTTTACATTGTATCTTTTATGTCAAGTCATATTTTCAAGATTCATATGTATTTTTAAAAGCCGAGTTTTAACTGATTACATCAAATTTTATTATATTATATACTAGAACATTGATTTCCTCTTTTATCTCTTTATTTTATTTTTATATGTTTTTCTTTGTTTTTTCCTCTATTTTTCATATTTTTACTTTTAAACTAATAAATAAACATTTTATTTCAAATTCTCACAATCTAAAGTTACTTTTTAAATTCATATATTCACTTTACTCACTTACCATAGTATTTACCTTATTAATTTTATGAATTTTATACATAGGTTTACCAGAGGAGTTCAATAGGGATGGTGTTTCCTTATAAACATGCTAAAAAAATTAAATTGGAATTTGTTTAGCTTTTTTTTAATTGGTTGATTTTTACTTTTTAGAGTGATTTAGGGTGTTCTAAGGTTGGCAAAAGGTTTATCAACATACTTAAGGTATTTTTAATGTATTTTCATGTAAAAACAAATTAAAAATGAGTTTTTTGAGTAAAAAAAACTTAGATCTCGATTTTTTAACCTCTATAAAGGTGGTTGAAAACTTGATTTCAAGAAGATGGATTGTTAACTTTCTTAAAATTAAAAAAAAAAAATAGACAAGATGTTATTTATCTTCATATAAAAAAAAAACTAGGCACTCAACCCTAGGCATTTGAGGTGCTTGTCAGTAAGCCTACCCTATTAAGACCATTAATGATTAGCCTTTTTATTTTTTTTAAAAAAAATTAATTAATATCCTCCCTCTTATTTTTTAAATTGTTAATTGTTTAATTGAATAAAAATATATTTTTAAAAACAAGGTTATTAAACTCAGTAAGGACTATGACCTAAGTTATGGGTTAGGTGAATTAACTTGATTTAACTTGAGTCTATCCAAAATATCATTGTTTTAATTTATTTTTATAAAAGAAATATTAGATCAAAATTGTTTTTATTTTATTTTAAAGGCAAACCGGGTTTTGGCTAAGTTGACAAAGTTGTGAAGCCACACGTAAAGATCTGGGTTGATCCATAACATTATCATATTAATAATTTTTTAAAAAAATAAAAAGACAACATCTAGGATTCTTTTTAATCAAACTGGGTTTTGCTTAAGTTGTGGTTGAAATCATAAAATCAACTAGGTTTTTTTAAATCAACTCTCACATGATATAATTTGAAATAAAAGCCAAACAAGTATCTGAATTAAGAGGTCTCTAAGTTAACTTATCAGGTTAAGCTGAGTTTAATAATGTTACCAAAACGTTCGTGATTTGGTCTTTAACTGTCACTAATATCTTTTTTTAACCTTTATTTGCACATAGAAACCTTAATATTAAAGTATGCTTTAAATTCATAATCACAAAGTAGAAAATGTGCCGACAATGGTTGCACATTTTTTTGTATTTTTTTTTTATTCAACCTGTGGGGGAGCACAGACCAAATAACTATTAATAAGAAACGGAGGGGTTTTATTAGCAAGTTATTTTGTTTTAATGATATTTAAATTATTGTTCTTTTATATATATATATATATATATATATATATATATATATATATATATAAACTTTGAGGCCTGCAATTAGAACAAATTTATATTTTTCAAATTCTTCACTTGTCTTTAGTTGGTGTTAACATTTGTTTTTAATATTTATCGATGAATAAAAATCTCAATCAATTTTATTAAACTTGTGCTTCAAATTTTAAATTCACAATCAAAATTATTTTATTGCTAGAAAATACATGAACAATCTTTTTTGGTATTAAAAAAAATCTATCTAAGTCGTAGCAAAGATCAGACGAGTTAACTAATTTATTACACTAAATCAAAATGAACAGTATATTATATTGCCATGTTGGAGATAGAACTATAAGATGCAAGAGAGAGGACATTCGAACTAAGGCAAGATTATTTTTTTTTAAAAAAAAGAGCACAATGCCTTTAATTTTGCCTCTTGGAAAGGAGGAAAGAAACCTGCCATGTTTATTTTTTTTTTTTAGTTTAATGTAGGTGTCCGAGCCAGCTTGCGCACACCTCGACTAATCCTACAGGCCCTGAAGTTAACGACCATATAAACCTCCAGTGACCCTGAAATTTAAACTGCCATGCAAGTTGATGCCTGTAAGGCAACTCTGTTATATTGTGTTGTGTCCCTCAAGTTTATATAGCCACCATCTCATTTTGAGACCCCATTAAAGCAACCTACTAATCCCATGCTTTTTAACTGATTTCCTGTTATTTTCCAATCTGTATATTTTTTAAACTTTTTTTTTTATGAAGATTCAAGAGGGCATCAATATATTCTGTTTTAAGATCATGCAAGAGTGGAACACATTCAGATGTCTGCAATTTCAGGTCTTTGTATCTTTCCAGCAAATCAGTAATCATGGGAGGCAATGTTCTTGATAATTGCTTTGCTTGCTGTGGATGAGGCAAAATTTTACAGCATGGATTTTAAATTCGCATTTACAAGAGTGAACCTTATGCATCTCTTGATTAAGTTAAAATCTATGACAAGTTGACCACTCTTATATACAAGTTGACGGCCTCATGTCGATGCATGTTTTCTGCTAGATTCAGGTGAGATTCCCTTTAAGAGCACTAGCAGCCCTTTCAATGGCTCTGCCAACTCTCCATATCTCATGCTGAACTGCTGCTTGTCTATTTTGTTGGCTTTTGCTGGTGGATTGAGAGAGGGCATCTGCTATTCCAGGGAAGAAATCCAGTTTGCTTTCATAGTTACTCGGAGGCCCATAAATCTACAGAGATGATTAAAACGTCAGTTCTACACATAAATTGCTGTTGAGGTTCTTCACAATACTGTTTAAATCCAAGTTAATGCTCTTGAGCTGGAGACGAGGAGAACACTTACAAGATGCTTAAACCATTGCCTTCCTTGAAGCCCTTCTACATCCAGGAAGCCTCTTTCAGCAAGCATCAGCCGATCATTCAATGCTCGCAACTTCAAATCTATAAAATCCCCCCTCCTCTCTTGTTCTCTCAATTGCTGCATTAAAAAACAATACATGCCCCTTAAGTACTCGAGAGAGAGCAGAATAAATGACCATAAAATGTAGGTTTTCATCATCTCCACTAAGATGTAGGAAGTCCAATAATCACTTCAAGAGCTCACCTTTACTTCATACTCCACTTCTTTTGCAGCAGAGGCAAGTTCTTGAATTGAAGTAACTAAAGGATGAAGAGATACGTTCCTGTCCAATAGTTTGCCCAAGACACCTGTATGCCCCTGCCAAGGAAAGGGAAAATGTCAGTCTGAGATTGAAAATGACAAAATTCACTATATATTCAGAGAAAATGTTCAATAATGGTGCAATGTGATTTCGGTAACCATATTTCTTCAAACTTCAAAATTGAATAGCCAGTTTCATTTCTCGAGAGCCACAGGTTGTGGAGTTGCGTGGGTGAATCCCACAAATGCATACTATACAGCCATCATATTTAAGGAGGACAGCTTTGCAGTGAAACATAACACATGATTACCAACCATGCTAATTGTTAGAAAGATGCATCTTCCCACGTTATTTTCCTGTCTTTTCCTCTTGTTAGCTGTACAGCCATCATGGAACAGCTTTGCAGTCAAACATAACACATGATTTCCAACCATGCTAATTGTTAGAATGATGCATCTTCCCATGTTATTTTCCTGTCTTTTCCTCTTGTTAGATCCTATTTTCTAAAAAATTATTCTTACTCACAATATGAATAGTTACATAATGTATTTGAAGGAAGCACCCTAGGTTTCCCATAGAAATGCAATCATCTCTATTGGCAAGTTTCCAACCATTTTGGTCACTTATTTGTGAACAGCTAGTCTAAAACATCGTTTGTTTAACTAAGAAATACATGTTAGAGAAATTTTAATCAGATGCACACCTGTAACTGCTCCACGTAAGAGATGTAATCAAATGGGAGAATAGACTCATCAGCCAGGTGAAGGGCTAGAAGTCCCCAAATTCCAGCAACTGAAACAACAAAAAACAGAAAGGCCAATGAAAGCAGTTATGAATGCCCTTATAATTTATCTGACAGTAGGCACACAAGTTGACAGAAAAGGACACTAACCAGCCACATGACGATGAAATAACGGGTCTGCATATTTTTTCATCCACCCATAGGAGTCAAAAGCAGTGTGATAGACAGGGAAATCTGAACAATAAGTATAAATTTCCAGCTTTCAGTTAGTATCCCTAGCAAAGAATTCTCGAGAGTTAACAAAGAAATGAAAGCTATGTACTTCAAATCATTTTCTGCTATTATCTGTTCAATTGCACTAATAATGTTTCTTGCAACTGGGGTTTAACTTAGGCGAAGCAAGGTTTTCTGCCAGTTTATTCTTTGGCTTCAACCATGTCACCAGACTCTCAAGTTCTTGTACCATCAAAGTCACATAATAAAATGCTTAACTCAACACAGACAGTAGCTGCCAACCTTAGAAAAGTACCACCCAGCACTAGTAATCCTACCCAACCTCTCACTACTGCGCTCCCTCCCTCCCGCCCAAGAATTGGGTTACCACTGCTTGACTTTTGCCAGCAGCATGCCCTTTTCTCTTCCTTTTCAATTCTCTTTTCTTTTATCCTTTTCAGTGTGTTTTCTTCCGATCTAGAAGGTTTTTTCTAGACCTGCCTTGTTGTTTTACATGATGCTAAATCTATCCATTTGTTGTGCGACCACCGATATGGTCCTTGGTGCCCATCATCTGGGCTGTTTGTTCAATGTTTTGCTGTGATTGAGAAAGCTTTGTTCCTTGGTTTATGGCATACCAAAGCCCTGCTCCATTCATCTATGAGGTTCACAGGAATCAGAATTCCCAGTGTGTAGCTGTGCTACCAGAGTCAAAGTTGGTCAAGGAGATGAAAATCCAGTGATTTATCATTATCTGTCTCTTAGTTTGGATTTTATCTACTGGCGAGTTCTCTAGATAGTTTTCTAATTGTTGTGGCTTTGTACCCATGATTCAAGAGAATGAAAACTCTCACATGCTTCTCCAAAGATAAATAAAATTCATCAAATTACAATACTGTTTCTGGCATTAATACCAACAAGGTATAGATTATGAAAAGAACATCTCAGACATTCCCCGCGACAAAATAAAATAGTCTCTTACTGTCAAGCCACAATCATGTTTGAAAATCCAGGGAACGTTTACTGTTCCAATTTGGTTCCTCTTAAACTTCAAGAACAGAGACAGTAATATGTGTCATAATGCCAAAACATGGAGAGAGGCATGACTTGAAAGTGGGGATGATGAAAACAAATGGTGGTGTTACTCCTATGATACAATGTTCAAAAACAAAAATCCTAAAAATTATCCTTATTTCTGATCCTTTAGCTGCAATAATATTTGCAAGGCTGAGGGGAAAAAATGCAGCTAAAGCTATTCAAATTCCTGAAATGATTCCATTTGGGCGCCTGATAAATAAATACCTTCATATCTCACATATGCATGACCACGAACCTAAATAGCACATTACTGCCAGTAAATAATCACTGCAAAGGTTGGAGAAACATACCTCTTCCATAATAGATATCAATAGAAGGAATCCCTGCATGTTGCAGAAATGGAGCAAAATCAGAATCCACTCCACCGAGTCTTTGAATCTGCAAACCAAACATGATAGTCCCCAAATAAGAGCCTGATAAAAAAATTTATCTCCAGGAGGCCAAAACATATCATTCGTTGAAGTATGACTACATGTATGGATGGTAATTTCACTTGATCTGTCATGCATGGATCCAATTGGATTGGACTTTTATCCAGTTTGACCTCAGCCAAACTGAAGAGGGATAAAATCTGATCTGGTTTGATCAGGGGTGGGCGCATTCCCTCACCCCATCACCCAACCTGCCCCTTACCTAGTTTCAGTTATGCACCAGGCCCCTTCCCCAAGCTTAGGGTGTCAACACTTTTTTTTTTTTTGGAGTTGTAATTTTACATTTTAATGTAATGCTTGAATTTTATATCTTATGATTCATAAATGATTTTTATTATTTTGTACATGGAAAATTGATACACTATTTTATGGTTTTATGATTCATGAATATAGATGTAGTTTGTTTTAAGCTTAGATTTTATTTTTGTAAAATTGATCTTCAAAAAAACATAATAGGTCGGGCACCACTAGGTGGAGAAAATCCTCCATGCAGAGGTGGGTTGCGGATTTAGATAATCCTGCAAAAAACCTTCCCTGACCCGATTCATTGCCATCCTTAAATAAATGAGCACCACTAGGGTGGTTACAACTTCTAATTGTGAAAAAATAAAGGGCACCATTTCCATTTGTAGCTTCAAAGCAAGAAGATATTTGAGATGGTCATCAGTGCATTGCACATAGGACCTATTCTTTTGTGGATACCGAAGTGGTATGCTGCTACACAATAGTTTAAGTGAAGGACGTGTATGTGCAAACACAAACACAGACACATACATGTGTGTGAATGTTTATGCATCTTTAAGCATTTCAAATATTAGCATTTAATAATTGAAGAAGCAGCGTCTTTGAGCAGTTCAAATACTGGCATTTGATAAAAGATACTGTTCAGTCTTACTGCATTGACTTGATTTCTGGCTGCCCATTTCTCATATACAGTTGCACCCTCTGCTTCAGGATCCTTGACCTGAAATCATTTTTAGTATTAGTTGAAATAACTGGTTAAAATGTCACGTTTTGAAACCAAGCAACATCCAAAGAGACTAATCAAAACTGCCTTAAAAGTAACAACATACTGTTCCTCTAATTTACCTTTTTTGTAACCTCAATAAGAAGATTATCTAGCTGGGGAGTTGCACTGGCAAAAAATCCTGGGCCTTGAACTGCACAATCTACATTAAGATATGCCACTGCTTTCGCACCCAAATTGACAAGGTTTTGTTCAACCCACTCGGTAGACCCTACAATATCATAGTTACACATTAATTTGGATTATTGCAATACACAAAAGCACTCCAGCATACAATCTTGTTAGGTTCAGCATCCAAGATTATCACAGATACATATTCAGATAAAACTATTAAAAGAAAAACTATGAGGCTTGACAACAACATTTAGAGAGCAAGGAAAGATTCTTTTTCTCAAGGAACCTATCAATTTACTGCATTCATGTTTAGATACGGTAATAAATAGCAGTCCTGAAATCCCCCACCCCTCTCCAAGCAAATCTGGTATTCTGTTTATATAGAACTGTTATGGTTGCCAGACTTTGGGAAATCAGAACAGAGATCCATGTACAGACTTGGATGGGAGGATCAGCAATCGACCACAAAGTCAAACACATGAAATTGCTGAGAGGTCCATCCATTTTATAAGGAGATGATAGAACTATCTGTCTCCCTCATTCCAAAGTGATCACTTCCATGGACAATTGAATTGTCATTGCATCAATAGAAGCTGCAATGCAGAATAATGAAGCAAAATAATTTTGTCAAATGTATTCTTTATCAATAATGCATAACAAGTCATGTCAAACAGGTTCTTCAGTTTTCAACAAAGTAATCAATGGATGAGGATCAAACTTGATCCAGTACCCTTCCATCCTGTTCTATGCAAGAAGAAGATTGTAGAATCAGAGACAGCACAGTAAATGTGAGAAACTATAATTCAACAATCCTGAGGTTAACATCTTGATCCACTTCAAACCCATTGCACATAAATGAAAACAAAGATGGAGAATTACCTACCATCCCGAACTCTTCTGCATCCCAACTACCAAGGATTATAGTTCTTCGAGGCTTCCACCCCTTCTGCATCAAATGAGCATATCGCCGAGCAATGTCTAGTAATGCAGCAGTACCACTATTGGGATCAACAGCTCCATATGTCCATGCATCTCTGTGATTACCAAGGATCACATAACGATCAGGCTCTTCTGACCCCCTTATGACAGCAAAAACATTGTGGATTGTCACCACCTTTTTCTCCCCCTAAAGAACAGAAGAAAAATCAATAATCAAGAAAAAATGTGTGAAAAGTGGAATGAGCTTGTCAAATAAATAGCTTTTAATATGCTTTTTGTGTTTCTTTCCGCGTTTCCTCATTAATAATAAGCAGACAAATACATTTATAACAAAGAGAGAGCATTGCAAAATTGCAGAGAGCTGAAATTCTCATGCATAAAGAAGCACGTCAGATGATATTCACTTCAATGCGTTAAAAATTAATAGGTTGGAAAAAAATCCGTCCAAATCAAATCATAGCATCCAGAATTAATATTGAGCTACAGGAAAACAAGCTCTTTCAAAGCACGTAGCAAAACAGACATATCCCTCTTCCAACATAACACAAATCATAGAGTGCAGCTATGGAAAATGAATTCCCTGATAAATCGCAAGCCCAAACCAGAAAAAAAAGGGTGATTGGACTTAAAAAACCAATCACAACTTTCCATATCAAATAGCAGAAAAAGGAAAATCTTAATCTGCTGAATCTCATACAGTAGATTAAGTTGTCAAAACTCAGCTCAACTTCACCATCTTTAACAGTCGCCCTCCATCGATCATCTTGTGGATAGATATTGATATTTTCCCAACATCTTAGTTGTGTGAAATAAGCAAGATCACATAGTAAGATGCCAATCATAGTTGGGTAATTAGGAAACACAAAAATAACAGTCACATCAATACAGGTCATATTTACTAAAATTTATTATGTCAAGACTTCTCCACCAAGGAAAAAAAAAGAGCTTGCAGGTGGCAGGCACATATTCTCCAAACCAAGAAAACCCAATCACAAAACTGAAAAGCTTAAATGAATCATCTTGAGTTTTGCCTACAATAATCATGTTACCATGTCATTGCACACTAGCATGTTATCAAGTTCACATGTTTCAGGGAAGCTAGTCCTTGTTGTCATGGCCGCTCTAGGCCAAACAAAAGCATTTCTAGCTCTTCCAAAACTTAGAATTCAACTCCAGATTTTGCAAATTCAACTAGAATCATAGCCCAGGAAATAGAAAGCGTAAACAAGAACTTCAACACTCATCCAAATTTACTACTATTCAATCCTCATATACCGAACCAAATACCAGTTTGACCAACCTTTAAATAGCAAAATCAACAATTAGCCAACTACAAATATTCATAGATACCATAATTTTGGACCAACGTTTGTGGGCCTTTCAAAATTCTCTTTTTTGTCTTCTATAGCATTCTATCAGTACAACATTCGAGCATAAAACACTCGAAACATTCATCAAACAAACAAACAAACAAAACAACCAACCTGGTAAGTGAAGTTGACCTTAGCCGGCCCTGGGCCGACCCGTAAGACCCTAGACCTTCCACCAGAATCCCTCCACTCCGGAGGCACGGTACGGCCACCAAGCGACCCCAAGATGACGTCAGCATTCCCAAAAGACAAGGGCAGAGATGGAATTTTAGGAAACCTCTCAAGTACTTCACTGTCCTCTAACCCCAGTCTCTCCCCTCCTTCAACCCCAGCCCACCCTGGACTAAGTGGGTCTCCTACACCCCTCATCACAGTCCCTCTCTCCACACCCCCACTTACCCTACCCTCCTCGGCGTACAACAGAACAGCCAAAGCACCTTTAGATTCAGCTATTTTAACCACTCCACCCCTACTTAAACCCTCACCTTTCCTTACCAAAACAACACATCCACTAACGTTCACCCCTAAAGCCCCAAGCGCATTATAGTCCACTTCACGGCCATAATTCACAAAGACAACCTTAGCGTGCACCGTACCAGACGGCGAATACGCATGGTACGGGGAAACAATTTTATCTGATTCAGCAAGATCAACAAACTCACTCATATTAAAATCCACAACACTCCCGTTGCTAAAATGCGCGGAGAGTGAAGATTTTATAGGGTAAGAGAGCAAAACTTGGTATTCTTTCTTGTGTGTTTCTAACTTGAGGTTCTTGAAATGGGAGAAGACATAGTTGACGGTGTCAAGAGAAGGTTTGGTGCCAGCGAGGTGAGGGTGGAGAGTGAGGGAGTGAAGGTAGGAGGAGATGGTGGAGTTAGAGGAGTAAGAGAGGAAGAGGGTGGCGGTGTGCTGGAGGGTAGTCTTGGGATTTTGAGAGTGGTGGAGAGTGTAAAAGAAACCAATAAAGCAAAGGGCTGTCAAGAGAAGGAAAGTGCAGAGTGGCGGTGGCGGTTTTGATGGAAAAAAGATCGAGCTTGTTGTTGTTGGTTTTGTGAGCGGTGGAGACATTGTTAGAAACCAAGAAAGGGTTTCTTGTTTTCCTTTTTTAGGGTTGTTGTTGTTGGTGGTGGTGGTGGCGGTGGCGGTGTTGGGTTTCTTTGGTGTGCTTTAGTAGTTTGCTGTGACTGGTTACAGAGTTGTTTTATATACTAGCAAGAGAAGTTATGATTGGTGGAACAGGAAACTGTTATTTTATTTGATTAATTAATGCTACTTGTAGGGATGGTAACATTAACATGGGATGTGGTGTTGTACTATAATGTAATGATGCATGGGAGGTGAGGACGAAGAAGTCTTCAGGACCTGGGAACTGAAAAAAAAGAGTCCGTCCGTGGAAAAAGGCCCTGAAACTGTCATTTTCTGAGGGGACGAAGTGGGTGGGGAGTGGGCCCGTGGGATTTATTTGTGCACACAAATATATATACACAAGGAGAAGGGCAGAGGAGGGGTGGGGGAGAGAATTTTGGTGCACAGTAAGCATAGTACAACCTCAAACTGGGTCCATGTTTCTTAAGTGGAAGGAGGGTCCTACATGGAAGCTGGCTTCGTTCCTGTTAATTTTTTTTTATTATTAATATTATATTAAAATTAACTTACATATATACCGCAATTAATTTAACAAATTCTAAAATTAATAATTATATAAATTTTAAGTGATGTTAGATTCATTAAATTTAAGTTAATAATTTCTAAAAAATAAATATAAAATCTAACTAATTAAACTATACCCATTAAAAATAAAAATAGCCGACAACTTATCCTCGCACTTGGAACACTTGCTAAAGTACTTAGGTAAGGGTTATGCCTAAGGAGAAAGTCGAGCCCTTTCTATGTGACTGGTTCAAAGTAGCCTTATGGTTGCTTTAGCATGGTTACAAGTTGATCAATTGCTGTGATCATCATGAGATGCATCCTTGAAATCATTGCCTAAATTTTTTATCAAAGTCTGATCTCTTCTTTCTTACGAAAACAAAGTTTGATTACAAATCTTCTAATTGGGATTAAGAAGAAAAGGATGTGATGGGAGGCCACATGGGAATTGGGTATCCACGCTAAGCAGTGAGGGTGTCATTATAAGAGAAGCGATTCCCATCTCTATCAGCAAGTACTGCTCTCCCCACATGAATATCTTTATTCTGAGTGACATATCTTTAATGGTTACTAAGAATACCAAAATTGTGGCTACAAATGAAAACAAAAGGAGTTGTCATGGATTTTATTTTGGAAAAGGACGCGGAGCTTTTTCATGATCTTCGTTCATCTTTTAATATGTTGTTCTGGAGCAATGAGAATCCATGTCTTTTTGCCCCCATTTCATTTTCACTCTCACTTCGTCATCTTTGCCAAAAGCTGGCCCTCTCTCTACAAATGGAGTGGATGCTCACTGCTAATGCTGGACTGAGTGGGGATATCATCAGCTTTGATGCATCTAAAATGTCCCTCACCTGAAAAGGATGACATATATACCAACAAATAATGCAAATCATCAAAGATGCTTTATTCTAAAGGAGAAAACACTACTGGGAAGACAGCAGGCCCCGGAAAGATTTTGAAGGTCCAGTACTGTAATATTCCACATGTAGTAGATATTTAAATTTCTGATATATTATTACATATTCCAATCTTTTCATGGGTTGCATTTTGTTACAGGTCATTCGCAATGTTTTCCCAACAAAAAATTAGAATCTCTGTTGCCATCTTTGCTCATTCTCTGGCATCCTGGCCCCAAGTCTTGTCCAATGTCAGCACCTGGCTTTAAGCCTCTTCCAGAATTTCACATCAGAGCTATCTGCATTCCTTTTCTTGGGAAGCAGAAAAGATACCTTTTAAGTGGTATGCAAAGTTGCAAGCAGCAAAAGATGACAGGGTTTAGGCTTACCAGACTGGAGTTAGATTTCTAATCTGTGAAATTAGGCCTCCCTAACAGAATTGTGGTGCGATTGTTAAAGCATGAAGTTAGGTGTACCGTACTTGTATAGCGTACCCAACATAATTCTGGTATTTGTGATGGAGGCAGTGCATGAAGCTGTTTAAAACCTTGACAAAAATATGTAGTTTTAATTACTTTCAAAATTTTCTATTACCAGCGTGGAAGCCGCATGTTCGAAAAGATGCAGGAGCACATTAATGCAACAAAAAGAGAGCCAATTTGTTTCCTTACAGACATCAAGAGTCAATTGGGTGAATGAGGCAATCTAAATTCATGAAAGTTGAACTTTCCATTCGATTGGATAAAGGCAGGGCCAGCAGCAGTGTACAAAGCAAGTTGCTGTATCTTCAGTCCCCAAGTACATGATCTCTAGAGATACATCCCCTTCTACCTGTTGCTAATAATGTCACTTGCATGAAACTACATTTCTCTATGTGACAATCTAGGCTACTGAAAAGGAAAGAATAAAAACATAATTCAAGCCAAAATTCCTTCAGAAACCAATGATGGAATTGTAAGTACCATGAGCAGCAAAGAGCAGTCCACCTATCAAGAAGATATAATCCAAGGCCTTCTCCCAGAATCGTAACGATGAACCAAATAATTTTAGGTGAAATGCGGCTGGCAAAACAAATGAGATTAGTGCACATACAGTACTCCCCACAAGCGATGCAAATTCACCAAAACCAGGCACAAATGATGCCAAGAGTGCCAAAACAACAATCAATATAGCACGACTCAGATATGTTCCAAACTTTCCAACTAATGTTGGATTCTCACCATCTTTATAGCAGACCTTTCGAAGCCATTCACTGTTTCTCAGCTTCCCCTCCACAATCTCGTGGATTGGGTGTGCCATGATGGGAAACGTGAATGCTAGTCCCAAGCACAATCCAACCTGTTGCCAATTAGCACAAAGATTAGCATGGCAATCACAGCCTGCTGCATAATATAGTAATAATATAGTGGAGTAGGATTTGCAATATTGCAGTGATAAGATTACCATGCCAATTCCACTGTTGCCTTTGCAATGATTAAGTCTTGTGGTAGGCATACATGCAAGAAAATTACAAAAGTCTTACATGCAGTATAAAAATACGTGCCTACGCATCTGGTTTTTTATGCTTTTAGATAAAAATTATATGCAAAAAGACAATCAGTTCCAAATGGAGGATGACAGTGAATAACAATAATACTAGACAACGACAGAGTAGACAGGCAGGCAAGGCATCTGTTAATGCATCCAAGGCAATGGATATACAGAATTGGTTCCAAGTTCTAAAGCTAACCTTTATTTTATTAATTCCAAAAGCTGATTTGGGATAAATTAAGATTTCTTGTAATAAACAACTAGTGAAGCTATTCATTTCTAAATTTAATACCAACAAAGAAAGGAAAGGGAATCCTTGAGCAAGTACTAGTGCGGTATGTAAAGATGAAAAGAAGGATGTTACACTTTATAAGTGACATATTTATATTGCAAAAAGCTGGAGCACATTACCTGAACAGCAATTGTGGACCAATTGTTGGGCAAATTGAGAGTTATAATATCTTTAGTTTCATCACCATAAGCCATATAACCAGAAAAACCAAACAGAACATACAAAAGAGTAATCCCAGAGAATGCCTTTGCCAGCAAGCTAGCAAAACCGCCCCTCTCTTTCATTGAAGCCTCCAACGACAATGTCATCCCAAACCCTTCAAAACAGAACACTGCCATCCCTGCAGCAAATGGCAATCCTCCTATACTAGATGTGATTGCCTTTCTATCACCAAACCTGAATTCACCGCTTATTACCTTATCTAAATCCTCTTTCACCACGACTGCCATCGCTAACACATTGCATATGTCGGCAAAAATGCTAAAAGGTGCTAAAGAAGATAACGAATGGATCCAGGATAGTGCGATCTCGATAGGGACTAACAAGAATATGAAGGATGAGAGAGAAAGTCCATGGCCCTTGAATACGGATGATAGATTTTGGCCAATAAAGACTAGGTATGCCACTGCTCCTCCACACTGGGATATGAAAATGAGAAATTCTGTCAGGTAACGGCCTGTGTTACCCATACATTTGTAACCCAAGTCACCATATGTTTCTGTTTCTGGTGTTAATTCTTGTGATGCTAGCTTTTCTTTGCATTGAACCTGCAGCAGTGGGCCAAGAAAAGAATAGTATAAATCTGTCATTGAGGGAAACGGAATTCTTCTAACATTTTTACCACAAATAAAACAACTGACTTCGAGACTCGATCTTGCATCTTTAGGATCGTGAGCTTGAATTATATATATATAAAATCAAATCAGTAAGTGATGACTAATGACACATTAAACAACAGGAAAAAAAATGGCACAAAAGATTGATAGATGTGATTAATTGAGTTAGTAACCCAAGTCAGACTATGTTGATCTTATTATTGTGACCATTTCAAGTTCCTTAAAGAATTTTCTGAAGTACTTGCTGTTGATGAATTTTTGGGGCACATAAAATAAGTACAGCAGATCCCAAAATTAAAGATAAATGAAAACAAGAAAAGCAAGGAACCAAAAAAGAAATAAAGTTTTAAAAAAGGAGATTTTGAAAATTTTAGTGAATAATAAACCCCAAAAACAAATATTGTTAATTCCTCTAAAGAAACAAGTAATAAATTTTATCCCTGGATTAGATATATGTTGCTGGTATAAAAACTGCATCTGGGCAACAAGAACTATATGGAAGAGGATTAAGAAAAGAAAAGGAGAAGAGAAAACTGACTGACAAGGAGAAGCATGCAATAATAAGTGGCAATTCCAGCGGCGAGGACACCGAGAGAGCCAGCGAGCCAGCCAGCAATTCGAAAAGCGAAAGGCAGGCCTAAAATACCAGTGCCAACCACGGAAACAATTATATTCCCTAGTGTTTGAATTTTAGAAGCTGTTCCCGTTGATGAAGATTCAAGTAGAGGAATTGTAGAAATCTTCAATTCATCTCCCATTTCTTTTTTTCCTTTTTCTTGATTGCCTGAACGTCTTCTGTATTTCTCTGGAGTTTACGTCTGCTTTTTGTCTTTTTGTTCAGAGACAAAAGGCTCGGAGGGTTTAGGAGTTACGATGGTGGTGGATGTCTTTCTGCCAGCAACTTGGGTAAGTTGTGGAGGTGAATCTATGTCTTGGATTGTGACTGCTAAATTCAGGATTTTCTGTATTTATTTATTTTTTTTTTGGAAACGGCTGTTATGTGCTATGAATCCTATCTGTAAAACTTGCTGTGGTGTTCCTATTTTTGTTTTGGAGATCTAGAAATTCACATGTTCAAGAATTGTAAAGAAAGTTAAATAGTAATTAACCAAATAAGTCATACCATGTGCTTGCTAGTTATGGCATTCCTGTCTGTTTCTATTGGTTGGCACCAAGTGAAGGTGGACATCATCAAACTTATTAAGTAATATTTATAAAAATTATTTTTTTTGTTTGAAAATATATTAAAATAATATTTTTTAAAAAAATTATTTTTAACAACAACATATTAAAAATAATCTAAAAATATAAAAAATAATAATTTAAAACTAAAAAAATCAAGAATTTTTAAAAGTACAATTGGACTGTCATACTAAACAGAAAATAATGTCATCTTGCCTAGTGACATAGGCTAAGGATTGGGTTATAGGTTGAATGAGTTAAGTCAATTTAAAATTATATTATTTTAAAATTTATTTTAAAAAAATTAAAAACAATATATTTTTTAAAAAAAATTAAATTAGAGTTTGATTGGATTACGGTTGACTCATCAAGTCAATTAAGTCAAACTTAATCAACTTCAATTTTATTTTTTTGAAATCCAACTTGAGTCAAAGACCAAGTTATCGAGTCACTGGATTGACTATTGATTCACATAGTATTTAATAAGTAAATTTGTGGTGTTTAGAGAGTAATTAGTGATATTTTAGTAGTTATTTTCTATATCCCACTTAAAAAAAATATAAAGAGACATAATCGGGAGGAAAAAAATTATTTAGGTGTAGATATTTTTTATCATTCTTGGGGGACCATGAATTTTATATTTTCTGCCTATGTTTTTCTTCAAAATAGAAACTATAAACTAACTATAATAAGTCACATATTACTTCTTCAGTATTATAAAAGTTTCTCAGATTCAATAACACAGCGTGTCATGTGACAATTTCACAACAAAAAAAATATATTTCATGCTTTTAACCATTCATCATTTTGTTCAATAATTACAAGTTTTAATTTAATTGATGAAACATCAATATTGAGTATATTATTTTCTAAGGTATCATTAAAATTATAAGCATCATTCAAGAAAGCTTTCACACAAAAAATTAGCATACTGGAGAGGTGTTGTAATTTGCCCTGTACTAATTAATTGTTTAATAATAGTAAAACAAAATATTCTCTTAATAAAGGTTTGATTTAAACTAGTTAAAACTATATATTATAATGTAGCAATTTGATTTAAACTCAAGTTATTTAGATAAGAAATCAAATTTAAAGGTTTCGAGATTAATTTTGAGGGTCAAATTTAATAAAAATATCAAATAATTCTTACAATAGATAAACTTTGTGTTATATTAAAAAAAAAAACCCAACTTGTATCATAAACTATATATCATAGTGTTGCAATATCTACTTTGTATACATATTGTCAAAGGGCTTCTTTTAAACATACTAAGTGCTACATTTTAATGTGATTTTAACATAACACAAATGTTTTTTATAAATATGATTTCTTTTTTGTAAAATTTAAATAGAATTCTATGACTTTCTTTTTTTTTACTGATGTGCGTTTAAAGAATTAAAAGTGTACAGAATTAAACTGAAACTTTAATAAAAATAAAATATAATAAAAGATAGAGAAAAAAAATCTAATTTTGTGGCTGACATTAAGTGTAGGATGAGGTTAATATAATCAAACATCCCTCCTACTTATCTTCTAAACAAAAACATTACATGTTAAGTTGGCATAATAAGTCTATTTCTGTGTTTTAATTTAATATTAAGTTGATTAGAATTATTTATCCATGTTATTGCTCAATTGTCCATGTTACGGCTCAAATATATAATAATTATAAACATGGATTATGATAAACCAATGCAACTTTATTGAGTGAACAATTAATTAACCAAAAAAATTAAAGAGACGGTCCTCTCAAAACACTATTCATTGTAGTAATATTTTTTTGTCTTTATTTTTTAAAAAAAAGTTATGTTTTTTTTTTCTCAAATTTCATCTTACAATATTTAATTTGTTGGAAATTGAGCTTCATGATTTGTTGCATTTTGCTTTTTATGTGGTTATTTTGGTCTCACAACTCATATCGTGAGTTTGACATTTTAACCTGATTGACTTAATTTTTTTCAGTTTTAACCTTCAATATTGGATTGATTATGAATTAAGTTTCATGGTTCATTTTGATTTGTTTTTATGAAGTTATTCTGGTTTCATAATTCAGGTCACAGGTTCTACTGGTTAACCTTGATAGACTCATATCATTTTATTATCTTTTTTCTTTAAATTGATTTTTTTCTTCTGAATTCATCATTTAATAATCAGTTTATTGGGAAATGAGCTTCGTAATTTATTTTAATTTTCTTTATACAAGATTATCTCAGTCTCATGACATGAATTGTGAGTTTGACAGGTTAACTTGAGTAATTTTTTTGTTTTCTTTTTATAAAGTTATCTTAATCTCATGATTTAGGGGTTGGAGGGTTAATCTAAAGTTAACTTGGGTTGTTTTTTTGGTCCTTTTTTTAGTTGATTTTCTTTTTATAAATTTTACCTTTCAATATTTGGTTGATTGAAAATTATGTTTCATAATTTGTTTTGATTTACTTTCCATGAGGTTATTATGATCTCATGATTCTAGTCGTAGGTTTAGCAGGTTAATTTGGGTAATTTTTTTGGTCTTTTTTTAATTATTTTTTTAAATCCTTCATTTAATATTGGGTTGATTGTGATTTTAATTTATAATTTATTTTGATTTGCTTTATATAAGATTATCATAGTCTCATACCTTGGGGTGTGGATTTGATAAATTAAACAGAATCAATCTAATATGTTGTCGTCTCAATATTTTTTTTTAATATTGTATTTAATTTTTATGAGTTAAACTATATTTTTATCGATAGTTTAGATTATCTATAAACTCATCAAGTAGATTGAGTCAACTTTCACACAGTTTAATTTTTATTTTCTATTAGAGAAAATTATCAATACTTAAATATCTCTTTTTATATAAAAAAATATTGATCCAATATTCCAAAATTTGATGGAAGGACTTATTTAAATAATAAAGGATAAATAGAAGGTCTACTTTAAGAAAATTAATTAATGTCGGACCACGTTACTAATATTATGAAAATAAAGGGACTAATGAGCTCATTAACCTGGTTTTGTGAAGATGGAGTGTCACGGTGTCATCATGGTTTAGCAAGGAAAATAAAAATAATGGGAGAAGGGCGGCGATAGCCTTTCCCATATGGGATCATTACTTTGTTTGAAAAATTTATGATTTTTTAAAGTGGATATTCGATGATGAGAATTTGATACATCAGAGGTCTAAAATTAAATTTGTAAATAAGTGACGTGAGTGATTTGATATTGTGTTCTATAATGTATTTTTATTTTTGTTCTAAATTTATTTAAAAATATATTAAAATATTTTTTTTATATTAGTATATTATAATCATCAAAGAACATTAAAAATAAATTAATTTCATATCTTTTCAAGTTAAATCTATTTTTAAAATAAGTGAAGTGTGACTTATGGTGTTTTTTAAAAACATATTTTGTCTAAAAATATATTAAAATAATTTTTTTAGATATTTTTTAATATTAGTTTATTAAAATTATTAAATAATATTAAAAATAAATAATTTAATATTTTTTAAAGATAAAATGCATCAAAAAATACTTAAAAATACAATATAGAATAGTTTTCTTATAGTAGTTATTTTTCAAAATATGTTTTTGCTTGAAAGTACTTTCATATATATATATATATATATATATATATATATATATATATATATATATTTTAAAAAAATCATTTTTAACTCAATACTATTTAAAAATATAAAAAAATTATTACAAAAAATAATTAATGTTTTTATTAAAAAAAACACTTTCAATGGTCCTTAATACGGCAACAGGAATCCCCACGACCAGAGGAGGATCATATCATATCACATCCCATCATTACGTTAGTGGGCTGTGTGGGTGGAGTCCAATTTTCTCATAAATGCATCTGGATTGTTTTTGACTTTGCTTGTTCAGGTCAAACTGTACTTCCTATTTATTAACGTTAATGGTGCAAATTCCAAGAGAAGCGCGGGTTTCGTTTTTTATCGAAACAAATTGCACGCAACATCCTCTTGCTCGTGTCTTTCTATAGAAAAGAAACTCGTTTCCAAATCCCAATTAGTTAACCTTAAAATAAATATTATTTAATCCTTCGTTTCTCTTCATCGAAACAAAGAAGAAGATGAAGTTTGGAGAGACATTCATGGAGTATTTACACGGAGAACAAGAAGGGTGTTTGGACAAATGTGCTCATGTTGAGTACAAACGACTCAAAAAAGTGTTAAAGAAATGCAGAAGCCAAGGTCCACCATCCACTTCTTGCAACGACGAGCAGCAACAAGAAAGAGACAGGGAACAGAATCACAGCTTGTCTCGATTCTGCCATTGCCAATCTTGCCCTTGTGAGTTCTCTTTCCTTTCATGTTTTTGTTGGAAAGATGGAATCTTGATATGGGATTTCTGTCAAATTTGAAAACTTTTGGCTGATAGTTGTCAGTTACCCTTTTGGCTGATTATGTTTCTTGATACCTAGTTTAGTTTGTAAAGACATTTGATTTCGTCTCTGAATTGAAAGAGTTGGAAGTCAGGAAAGGATAGGAGGAGTTGTCAGACGGGTTGGTGAAAAAAAAGAAAAGAAATTAAGGCAATAAAAAGAAGAGTGGAGTAATTAGTGGTGTCTCTTCGCCACAACCATACTGCTTATATTCAGTTCTAACCAGGGTTTTAGTTTATTCATTGATTTCGTGTTTGAAAATATTTGAAAGAGATTTCGTATGCTTTCTTGTTCTGTTTTGATGTATTTTCAAAATTCCTATATCAATTTAAGATCTTAGTTGATTGCCTTCTCGAGACAATTTAGCTTTACTTGATGTTCTTGCGATTAATCATTCATGTCTTCTGATTTATAGTAAATGTGATGAGCCGCATGGGTTCCGGCAAGGTCTTGTATGCTCAATTTCTTTTGGTTTTAATGTCCGCTACAATTCACTATACAGGTCACTAAATTTAACTAACTTTTACAGGTTCAACTTAAAACGGAATAATTTGACTGCTGAATGTTTGTAATTGGTATCTGTGTTATAATTACAATAGCTTTTTTTATTTGTAGTGTGTGATCAGATGTTCTTTTCCGAATTGATGAGGGAAGCTTCAGATATAGCTGGGTGCTTTAGTTCCAGAGTTAGACATCTCCTCCATCTTCATGTTGCCAGGGGAATGCAAAGATATAAACTTCGTCTACGTCAATGTTTCATAAATGATCAGCAGATCATGGTTGAAGAAGGGCGCATGCTGATTGAATATGTTACCATGAATGCAATTGCTATCCGTAAAATTCTAAAGAAATATGATAAAGTATGCAGCAATTTAGTCCATTTTCATCATTTGATCTTTCTTATTAGGTTTATGTTATCTTTACATTAAAGGCATCTTTTTTCAATTTTAGGTACATTGCTCTATAAATGGGAAGAATTTCAAATCCAAGATGCGGTCTGAACATATAGAGCTTTTGCAATCACCTTGGCTAATAGAGTTGGGAGCCTTTTATTTGAATTTTGATGGAATAGATGGAGGGGAGTTTAGTGAGTTTTGCAGTCGGTTTTCCTGTGATCTCAGTGCTACAGAACCTGTTATGACACTGATGCTTCCAAATTATACAAAATTAGAATACGGTCTTACTTGTGCCATTTGCTTGGTAAGATATCAATTCTGGTGCATTCCAAGGTACAGAAAATAAACATTTTTTTCTGTTGGTCTTTTCTTATTTTGTTTCTTTAATCATTATCTCTCAGGAGATGATTTTTAATCCGTATGCTTTGAGTTGTGGTCATCTTTTCTGCAAGTTGTGTGCTTGCTTAGCTGCTTCTGTGCTGGTGGTTGAAGGCCTTAAAGCTGCAAGTTCAAATGCAAAGTGCCCTGTCTGTAGAGAGGTTTGTATGTCTTTAAAGCAAACTGATGTTTATAATATGCTCCACTAGACCACCTTATGTATATCTGTAGTATAGTTGCTTGTGTGTATGTGAAAACTTGTCTATGCATATTTATATGTTTTGAATTTTTGTGCTCCCAGAGAAATGAACTTTCATTTAGTCAGGAAAGGAAATACCATCCAAGATTCTGCCTGACTTACACAGGATTTATATTAACAAGTCACCTCGAATGTGAGCGATTCAGAATTCATATTTGGTCCTTACATGCCTAGGGGAAATGAGAATCTATCTAAATGGAATAAATCATGTCTTTTGCATTAAGTGCGTGTTTGACTTTCTGGTTGACTTTACAAAAGTAGATCATGAGTCATAAAGCTGGTTTCCGATCTTCTCAAAACGTAATTTTGAAACCTCAATACACTTTCCGATCAGAGCCTTAGAGAGAGAGAGTCATTCTTTTTTCTCATCTTTGAGTCCGAAACAATGTGTTCTTTTCATTAGATGGAAATTAAGTCACAGGTATGTTGTTACTTGAGAGTTTTTAAAACACTTGTCTTAGGATCTCCACTTTTGACATTTGATGTTTTGCATGATATTCTCTCCTATCGGAATATGAAAAGATGCATTGTTTCTTATTGAGTCGGTACCCTTTTGAGATGTGCGGTTGCTCAAGGCTGTATTGGGTCGTGGGTTGCCGTGAATGTCACTGCCAGTTCACTCCTTGGACCACCTACCAATACCATTTAATGTTTCTTCTTTTTTATTTCTTAAGTAGAGTACAGCCACATCCAATTAGGATTAGATCATTGAGAGATGACTCCATACTTATCCAGTCTTATGGTCTATCTCATTCCTGTTTTTGTTCTCATACTGATCTGGTTATGAATACTCTTATGCCATCCCCTTACCGAGCTGCTTTTATGTTCATAACTTCCTACAACGTCTCAGGCAGCAGGATACACGATTTCAGAAGTCATGCCATACTCGTATACTAACAATTGTTCTTAATCGTTTCCCGCTGATTAGACAATTTCATGATCATGATGTTTCAGGATTTGAATACCGTAGACAGTAATAGCCTATCACTCCTGGCTGATAAAACAATTTATCTAGACTCCTTGGTGCTAAACTAGGTACAGGATGATGAAATCATTATAAATTCGTTGTCATCTCTCAATAGATTACAATACTGTTGTTCTGATCGTGCGTAAAAATTGTAATATTTTGATACTTTAGGAGATAGTGTAATGGTGACCGTCCCACCTTCTAATCCCTGATGGTTGCAGATAATTATTATTTGGATAAAAAAAATTATGCCCCACACAGATTGATTCCCTGATGTATATACTAAGTAGGAACTTGAGGCAACTACTTACTCTGAAGGTGCTTTTGGTGTATCACCCGAGACACTGTATATTACTAGAGCTACCCTGTGCTCTTCTAGGCCCTCTTTTGTTTCAACGGCAAAGTTATGCCCCACGCAGATTGATTCCCTGGTGTATAAGATTGTTCAAGGCATATTCTAAGTAGGAACCTGAGACAATGTGCATTACTAGAGGTATCTTGTGCTCTTCTAGGGCCTCTTTTGTTTCAACGGCAGAAAGGAACTAGTCATACACCATGCATGGTTGGTTTCTTACATTGGGTGCAATGGTTATAATATCTTGGTGTGTGCAAAGAAAAAAGGTTTCTGTAAGTTCAACTATCTTGGGATCTTCAATGTTGCTAGTTGTCTTTCTTGTTTGCCATGAGAGGTTTGCAGGTGGTGAATCTTCCTTGGTAGCATGGATTGTTCTAACTAGTGCAGTAATGAAATACCTTACCTTTCAGGGAGTGGATTGAGTCTGACAAAATTATCCTTCTTTTCTTTCTAACATTTATGTTTCTGTTTCATAAGATTAGCTAATCAACCTGAAGAGATCTGTTATTTTACTTTGTTGGAGTGAACACTGCTTAATATAGGTAGCATGCTTGTTTGCTGTCCAGGTTGTTTTGTTTCTAAAGAAAATGAATTTTCTGGCATGAATTGATCTCAAGTTTGCTTACCATCCTATGCAGGCTGGGGTATACACTAACGCAGTGCACATGTTGGAACTTGATCTGCTTGTGAAAAGAAGGTGAAGAAACTAATATTCCACTCACTCGTTTAAGATTTTACAATTTCTGATTGTCAAACTCTTTCAGGTGCAAAGAGCACTGGAAGGAGAGGATGGTTGCTGAACGTGCTGAGACCGTAAAGCAAACCAGGGAGTATTGGGATTTACAGACCAAATATGCGATTGGCTATTGATTGTGGAAGGCTTGAATGGAGGAGGGAATTCTGGAAGTATACTTCAAGTGGTTGAGCTCAGAGTTGCATGAGATGAATATCATAATTCAAGCATTACTAAGTGCAGGCTGTGGATTTCTTGGTGGTTTTGAGCTAGACCCAATTAAAGATCATTTTGGAATGTTTCCAAGAGAGCAGCCTGTTTAGCTACCTCTATTGTAATCGAGATTAGAATGGAGAAAAGGAAAGGAAGACTAGAAAATAAGACAGTGAATATTTATCAGTACCAAGTAATTTTTGCCAGAGAACCTTGATTTGGTCAGCACCAAGTAATTTCTATCGAATTATTTCTTTTTATGAATTTTGATGATCCCCCGCTTAACTCCTTCCATGTCTCAGTTTGAACAGCTTTTCACTTTCCCCTGTTGTTTCATCTTGTTAATGTTTTTGTATCTCTCTTTTTATTATTTTTATGTGGTGGTGTTTGCTTTTTTATAATATTTTTTATCTTATGAATATTTTAAAATAATATTTTTTATTTTTTAAAAATTTATTTTTGCAATTAAAACAAAACAAAAATAGTAAAAAAATTAATTTGTTTTTAGAAACACAGCAATGCCGATAATGTAGCCATTACACATCCTTGTCCTCGCATGTTTCAAAACAACATAGTTCAATAGCATGTTTCAGTACCCTTGGACGGGTGATGTTACAGAAACCTAGTCGTGAAAGACAGTGGAAAGTTTGGAGGTTTGTTTGTTTTTGGTTTTAAAAATATTATTTTTAAAAATATTTTTTTAATTTTAAATTAATATATTTTTAAATATTAAAATGCGTTGATGTTAAAAAAAATTTTAAAAAATATTATTTTAATATATTTCAAAACAAAATTTTTTTAAAATACATAAACAAAACTCTCTATAAGCTGCTAAGTTCCAAATGAATATCCTTTGTTTCAATTTTTTGAAAAAATTATTATTTTAATATTTTAAATTATTTTAATGTATTAGTATTAAAAATAATTTTTAAAAAGTAAAAAAAATATTATTTCATGTATTAAAAAAATATTTTAAAAAATAACAATATAAGTTAAAAATCAAACTTAAATATCATTAAAATAACTTAAATATCATTAAAATATTTAGTAGTAGAAATTTTGCTAGCATAGCATCATTAAACTAGATAGACATGTGAAGAGAGAGAGAGAAGGAATAACATTGGGAGAGAGAGCAAGTGCGAAGAAGAAAGAAATTAAGTGAGAAAAAAAAAACAAAAAAGATGATAGATAATAAAATACAGAGCACTATAAAACAAAAACGTTTCTCCATCCATATGGCCATTTTCCACAAGCTTGGATAATGGATGCCCACTATGGAGTCCTTTTTGACAAGGAAGTGCGATGGGACTTGTCCATGTATCTAGACGTGGTTATAAAGGGAAAGCTTCCGTGTCTAATATTTAATCACAATTTAATTCTTTAATTAGTCAAACACTATTTATTGGATGTAGGGTCCATCATAATAATAATAATAATAATAATAATAATAATTATTATTATTATTATTATAAGAAGTAAAAACCATATAGTCAATTATTTGTTTTCTTCTATTTATAACTTAGCCTTTTTGTTAATTCTGTATTTTTTTTCCCATTTGTTTATCTTGAAAAAGAAAAAGAAGAGTAGATAAGATGGGAAAGTTTGATAGGAAGCGTGGCAATTTCAGAATAAAAAAACTATTAAATAGAAGATGATCAATATTAATAGTGTTTGGAATGCAATTTTAGTTGTTTTTTAAAATATATTTTTTTATTATTAAGATTGTTTTTTGAAATATTTTTTTTAAAGTATATTAAAATAATTTTTTTTATTTTTTAAAATTATTTTTAATACCAGCGCATTAAAATAATTTAAAAACATTAAAAAATAATAATACGAAGAAAAAAATAATTTTTTTAATTATTTTTAAAATATTTTTAAAATGAAAAGATAAGATGAAAAATTATGTTAATTGTTGTTGATATTAAATAGATTAATTAATTAATTTTTTTAATTATTTTTAAAATATTTTTAAAATGAAAAGATAAGATGAAAAATTATGTTAATTGTTGTTGATATTAAATAGATTAATTAATTAGTTTCGATAAAATACAGTGACTGCTATATAATTAAATTCCAAGTAAGTGAAAAAATGAAAAAAAAAAAAAGCATCACGCCATTTACATTATTTTCAAAAAATTTCCTCCTCCTATTTACAAGATCCATCTCTCTTTCCAGTATCCAGTGTCTCTCACTGAAATCCAATGGCTTTCACTCGCTGGCTTTCTCGCCTCCGCTCCTATTCAAAAACCATCAGCAACCTCCGCACCTCATTCTTCCAACATCTCCGAACTCGAGGAGCAAACACTACAGCAATCACCACTCCATATCATTTCTCTAAACAGAATCCGTTCCGTTTCACCTGCTCAAACTCTCTCCTCCCGATCACTCTCGCTGGATCGCTCGCTATTCACTTCCAATCTCCGCCTCCTCTCTGCGATGCTTCTCTCGATTCCCCGTCAGTTCATTTCTCTCTCTCTTTTTTTCTCTTCTAATTTAGTGGATAATCATTACCTCTTCAAGTTTAAATATTAAGAGTAATGTTTTTTTTTCCTTTTCCTGCTGTTTTTAAGAAGCAGAGGAATTGGAGGAAAAGGAAGCACGGAGTTTGTGGTAAAAGGATCTCACAAGCATTTACCGCAAGAGCTTATTGAAGAATTAAAAGCTATTTGTCAAGTATTTTATTTTTATTTTTCAATTTACTTTAGAGATGCAATGGCACAGGTGTCATTAAATAGATAATTTGAGCTTTGTAATTAATATCTTGTAGGATAACATGAGTATGGATTATGATGAGAGGTATTTCCATGGAAAACCGCAACACAGTTTTCATAAAGGTGTAAATATTCCGGACGTCGTTGTTTTCCCAAGGTGAGCTTGATTATTGATCTTATGCTCGCCGTGTTGTGCTCTTGATAATTTTGGTCATTCATGCTCGCGGTAACGTGCCTCGTGAAATTATGATTTAGGCCAAAAGGATGAGGAGGAAAGAGAGTAGAATGTCGATAATGTTATAAATGAGCTCTGAAATACACACCTGTTAAGTTAGGTCTACATCCAGTCGCAACAAAATGGTATAGTTAGAGAATCTATGAAGTATTCAATGGAGAGAATGCCTCCCTTTGTGTGACTTTTTAAGTAAACAAGTGCATATGCCTCGTCTGTTTGAGTGCGTAAGATGCATAACATTGATCTGAATAAGCATATCATATACAAGAAAAGAGAGTTGATAGATCATGGAGTTTTGTGTAAAGTCCTTGTTTGCACTTATTCTTTGAGATCATCTGGATGACTTGCTTTATTACATCACCTTCTACTGAAACTCAAAATGCTCTGCAATTCATATTTCACGCATGCAGGTCAGAAGAGGAAGTTTCCAACATTGTGAAATCTTGCGACAAACATAAGGTCTGAGCTCATTTTGTGTGTGTGTGTTTTTTGTATCCTTTTAGAATTTTTGAAACGTTTATGCTATCAAGAACTTGTATTTCTATTATAATTGGTTTTGCTTCATGTTTACTTCTCAAGTTTGGTGCCTTTTCCATTTGCTTGCTCTACTCCGCTGGTGTAACCATTTAAGTGGTCCTAAGCTGGATTAGTTTTATTTAAGCAGGTTCCAATTGTACCATATGGTGGAGCTACATCAATAGAGGGGCACACCTTATCACCTCATGGTGGTGTTTGCATTGACATGTCACTAATGCAGGTATACCAATGCTTTCACAAACTTTGAAACACGAGCTTTAGTTCATAATATTTTTGGTGACTAGGCTTCGCCACGAGGTTGAACTATTTTTTTGCAAAAAAGATAATGTTTAGGTATTGAAATGAGGTTAGAAAATAACATGAAAAATTGTCATGAAAAATATATAACAATACTAATTAAAACTAAGCCAACACAGGATATCCTGTCAAACATACAACCTATATTATATAACTGGAACAACATGAGAAAAACATAAAGGGAATCATAAAGCTTTTTTATTTTAAAAAAAAAATATGTTAACTTTTTAAAATGTTATTATTATATTGTTATTAACTTTTTAAATTAATTAAATGATGATCAAAAAATAAATATTAAAAGATGAAATTGAAAAAAAAATAATTCAATCATACAAAAAGATTGAAAAAAAATAGCAATTCGAAAAATGATGATCAAAATCATCACTACTACTATTATTAATATCATCATTATTATTTCTATTATTATTAAAATTAATACTTTTATTATTGCTATTATTGTTATTGCTATCACTATTATTATTAATATTGTTACTATTATTACCACAATTCTTACTATCGTCACAACTATTAATATCATAAATATTATCACTATTATTATTAACATTATTATTATTAATTTTAGTAGTAGTAGTAGTAGTAGTAATAGTATCATTGTTACTACCACTATCACCATTACTATCATTATTATCATCATCACTAACTTAATTATTATTATTATTACTATCATTAATAATATCATTATCATTACTAATTCTTTATTATTATTATTATTATTATTATCATTGTTATCAATAATATCATCATCATTATCATCATCATTGAAGGATATAATTGAAAACTATAAAAACTTTGACAAAAAGGCCAAGGAAAACAATAAGAAATTAAAAGAAGATGGATCAAATTAAAATCATTATTATTCTCATTGAAAAAAACAAAAAATCATAAACTTGATTTGAAGGATAAAATTGAAAGCAATAAAAACTTTGACAAAAGAACTAAGAAAAAATACAAGAAAGTCAAAGTACAAGGACCGAATCGAAACATATTGTATATACAAATTAGAAACCAAGGGTTAAATTGAAAACAAATAAAACTTTAACAAAAGAAAAAATGATAAAAATACTAAAATCAAAACTAAAAGGACTGAATTTGAAATACCAATAAAAATGAGGACCATAGTGCTTTTGTGGTGGTAGGAGAGAGAAATAAATGGAAAAAAAGGGGTCACCGGCGATAAACCAACCACATTTTGACTACACGCGCCACCTATTATGGAAGAGGAGACGGCGAGGAATAAAATGATACCGTGAAAGCTTATTTTTTTACCACCTAGAGCCGTCGCACACGCCGCTCAAAATGCGCAGCGGCTCCCACGTGCTTGCGCGTGATGTGAACGCGTCATCAACTTTTTTCCAATTAAAAAAATATTATTTTAATGTTAAATTACAACATTGCCCATAACTAAACCAACAATTAACAAAAAAACCGAGACTAAAAGACTCTAATACCCTTGATCATGACCCCTATGAATTAAATCTCTTTGATTTAAGGGTACATGTGTAATTGCATTGTGTATTAAAAAACAAAAATACCTAAATACCCCAATTCGAAACAATTGATTTTTTTTATTCTTGGGGATATTTTTGTTATTTTACTATTCATTAAAAATGATGAATAGACAGAAACACCCTAAACAAATCAATAATGACAAATAAACCATGTGAAAATACTAAAACACCCCTAGTTCGAAGGCAATCAATTTTTTTAGCCAAGGCCATAGACATCACTCCACTATTATAGTGAATAGTGAAGTGTGTCGATAGCTACAGGAAAATCACCTTTTTTAGTATATTTGTTATGTTGAAACAAACGTTTTCTGTCATTTGTATTAACTTTCAAATCTCTAGTTTCTATATTGTGCAAGCAACCTGTCCGATGGGGAACTAAGATAGACGTATCTTATCTTTTTTATTTTGGCTATTAAAAGGATGAAAACTGCCAGTATCTTCTTTTGATTTTGTGCTTTTTATATTCCTGTTTAAAGTACTCGAGAAGAAGTAAACGAAGTATTTTTTCAGTTACTGAAAAACTTAGATGTTGCACTTGATTTTAGCCAGAAGTCTGTGAGCAATTTTCTTAGATAACCCAAAATTTGAAGCCTATTGCCAGTTCTCTCATCTTATCAACACTTGAAAACTTATGTTTCATGTTTGTAACTGCTTGTTCAATTTTTAGAATGTAAAAGCATTACATGTTGAGGACATGGATGTGGTTGTGGAGCCTGGAATTGGGTGGATGGAGCTTAATGAATATCTAGAGCCTCATGGTCTATTCTTTCCCCTTGACCCAGGTAAATTTGTTACAAGTTCTCCCAGTGATGAAACATGTTCTTGGGACGTGTTATATTTTGGTTCCTTCATACATGAACTATGAAGTTTCAATTTTTGTGTGTTTTAATGTAAGGCTGAATTACTTCGATTGTGTATATACTGTCTTGCATGATGCATGATCTTGGTCATTACTTATGTTTGTTGCAGTTTTGGCAACTATTTGTTGGTCCATTTGGCAATTGAGATTAGCATCTTCTTTGCATTATGACATTCAGGGCCTGGTGCAACAATAGGGGGAATGTGTGCTACACGTTGCTCGGGATCTTTAGCTGTGAGGTATTTGCGCTGCTTTATCAGTTGCCTTTGTTTCATTCTGATGGTTATAGTACTCATGATATAAATTAGTTGCTCGAAAGTCAAAACAAGTAATAAAACTCAGGTTTCAATGTTTTGATTGAACTGCTTCAGCTAAATCAAGATAAAGGTGAATTTCCTCCCTTTCTTTTATACGCTTTCCTCCCTCTATATTTTATCAGTTTTCTTATCCATAGTAATCCCATTTGAATTTGACAAGTGGCTGTAAGTTTCTGTCTGCATTTCCATTGACTACTTGATTATAGAGTGGTGTGGGCACCCGGTTCGTCTTCTGTCACTGGGATTGCTCATAACACTAGAAACACACCATAATAAACATATGCTGATTTAGCTACTTTGAGAAGCGATCTTCTGCACTAGAACAAGGATTAACGTTGCATTACTTTTTAGTGGAAATGTTAAAATGTTGCATTTCTTTTCCCTATACTAGGGCTTATGTTTAAAATTCAAATTGCTTATGCTTTGGCAATGAGACATTTTTAATGCTTAAAAGTTCAGATGATTTGCACCATTATTCTTGAATTCCTGAAACTTGAAAATGGTACCAATTCAACTCATCCATATAGTATGGAGATAGGACAATTTTGCAACACCCAAATGATTAGACTAGAAGCCCCCAAAGGTTTATCTATATTAATTCTATGTTTGCCTTCAATTGCTTGCTTTGACATTGAAGCCATAACATTTATCTTCCTGATCCTGAAATTCTTTTAATCCTCAAAAGTAAGAAACTTGTTCAAGAATCAATGGTCTTATTTCTTTTTGACTTAATGATCTGGTTTTTAGCATGTAGGTATGGAACCATGCGAGATAATGTCATTAGTCTCAAGGTTTGCTCTCTGACCTCCGGATGCATCGAGTTCATTTTTGTGACAATGTAATTCTTATACTATCTGTGCTCCAGGTAGTTCTTCCCAATGGAGATGTGGTCAAAACAGCTTCTCGTGCTCGAAAGAGTGCTGCAGGGTGTGTTATTGTCCTTTTCTATATTTACTGGTCATTTTTATCTCTGTTTTTTTTTTTTTTTGAGAATAACCTGAGAAGATAAATCTCTGAAATTTTTTATCCTCGTATTAAGGGGAGTGTTCTGGAAAATCACAGACCAAATAATTGCTGGTGGAGTTAGCTTACAGATTTTGTTTGTTAAATGGTGCTTTATTATACTAGACTCATGTTTCTGAAGCTTTCAAAATGGTTGGCCATCGTGCATGTGCAGAGGATGCCTTCAACTCTTTCTGATTTCAATTGCTTTAGAGGATTTCTGTTTTATTGCATTTTTGGATGAGTCAACTCTTAATCATATCGGATCTATTACCTTAGGTATGATTTGACTCGCCTGGTGATAGGAAGTGAAGGGACCCTCGGCGTAATAACAGAGGTCACTTTACGACTTCAGAAAATTCCACAGCATTCAGTGGTACCTTCGCCCTCTCTCTGTTTTGAGGCCCACCAACCCAGCCTTTTCCTTTCATTTTTTTTTGGGTGAATATTGAAAACATAGTTAATGATGGCAGTAGACAAGCAAGAGTGACAGTTCTGGTGGTTTCTTGTTATTTTTGGGTGCCTGAAGTTCATCTTGCTGAATTCTCTGACATCCATTGTTCATCAGAAAATATGAGAAGTTTTGTTCAATGAAACATCAAAATCTTACTTTAACCACCTTTTAAAGTTCCTGTTATTTTCTTTTGGCAATTGATAGAGTCTTGCTCTCTGTATTAATTCTCAACTACATGTTTCTATCAGATGTCAAATTTAGTTGCGTTCGTTAATTGAGTTTCACAACATTACAGGTTGCAATGTGCAATTTCCCTACAATTAAGGATGCAGCTGATGTTGCCATTGCCACTATGCTGTCTGGTATACAGGTAGGACTTAATGCAAATTGTGTTCTTGCATTCACCGTTTTATGGATTATCCATTCTCTATCATTAGGTGTCAAGAGTGGAGCTAATGGACGAGGTTCAAGTGAGAGCTATCAATATTGCTAATGACAAGAATTTACCTGAATTTCCAACTTTGATGTTTGAATTCATAGGCACAGGTAAGGCAGGATGTCTTTTCAAGTGACTTGCTTATTTATGTGTATTGGATAAAATCCAGGATTTTAATGGATGAGATTTAGTAATTGAACCCATTCGGTATCATGGTAATTGCCAATAGTTATTTGAAATTTTTGTAATATCTGATGGAATTGTGGATATTCTTTATGTGAATGATTCAGTTCTGCTGGCAATGCAAAAAAAAAAAAACGAGCTCCATGTTACTTGATCTGTTTTGAGTTTAATTGTTATTTCTTTGAATCTCAATGTATCAATGTTGTTCCTCATGAAAACTACCAACACACATGGACAGCTACTGGTTGATTGAGATTTTACTGGGTAAAACACAGTTAACAATTGAATTATCTTGTACAATCAATTGTCTGTGCAATTTTGTTTTTCTTTTTCCGGCAAGATTATGGCTTATATTTCAATCATTGTCTAATTAATGGCTGACTTAGGCAGCATCAGGATAAACGATGCTCAAATTGGAGTTAAAAAAAAAAAGGAGACAATAATTCCAGCATGGTTCATCTATCTGTTCCTGTCTGGTTGAATTTAAATATCTGGCTAGATTTGTTGTTTGAGGTTCAAATATCTGGCAGTGCGTATTTCTCTTGGTTTTTTATGAACTAAGGACACTTTTATATCTTATGAGCTGCTTTCAATACTATCTATAGTAAAAAAGCAATATTGATATTTTAAAGTATATTACCACACTTTTCATAAGCAAATGCGATTAATATTTCAGGGACTTCCATATCAACCAGGTTGAATTGTTGTTTAGATGCCAATTCATCTAAATGATTGCATTACTTTTCCTATTAAAAAAGATTTCTTAAGCCTTGTCTTCTTACTTTATTCATTGTTACCCCACTCATCTCCTGCTTATTGTTATTAGAGGCATATGCACGTGAACAAACACTAATTGTTCAGAAGATCATTTCTGAGCACAGGGGTTCAGATTTTGTTTTTGCAGAAGACCCTGAAGCTAAAAAAGAACTTTGGAAGGTAAAGTCACATGGATTGTTTCGCTCCTGCTCTTTCCCATACTAGTTGTGGGTAGTGCTTGGATTTAGTTTTGCATGTTTTGCAACCTTTTCCTTTTCTGGGGATGCTATCCCCCTGATTCCTAATGCTAGCATGGAAAATTATTTTGTTTTGAAATCAGTTATTTGTCAAATGATTAGCTTATATGGATAGTATTTTAAATTTTTGGTGTGTTGCAGATAAGGAAGGAGGCTCTATGGGCTTGCTTTGCAATGGAACCAAAATATGAGGCGATGATTTCAGTAAGTCACTTTGCCAAGCTTGTATATATACCCAAGTTTCACACGTCTTCTGTTTTAGTGGAGACATGCTTGATGGAACATTTTATTTCAGCTTTATGCTCACTTTCTCTGATTATTTTGAAAAACACATGTAGGTAATGCAGTAACTGACTAATGGAGATCATTATATGACTTATTTTCCATGTGCTCTGGGACATTTTTCATCTTTGTTGAGTTCTCTTATACATTGCTCGTATAATTGCTGTCATTTTTTTTTGCATTGATGCACTTGCATTGTTTCTTATGACATCCACATTATTCAATGGTTAGTCCATCCCAACCCTTGCTTGCTTCCTTTAACTAGACTTTTTAAAACATAATCCCAGCCCTTTTTAATGGACAGAACTTGTTAGTTTCCAGAAATAATGAAAGAAAGGATAAGCAAATGCAAAGTGAAAATTGATGAATGAAGAGATCATCTTCTTTTCAACAAACCACATTATTATATGAATGACTTCATCATATTTTTTTCTTCTGCTGAGACAAGCATAGAAGGTTTTTCTTGTTCTTTTGTGATGATGATTATCCTTGCTTCTTGCTAATGTCACCTTCCCCACTTATTTCATGCAGGACGTATGTGTTCCTCTATCACATCTTGCAGAATTGATATCGAGGTCCAAGAAAGAGCTGGATGCATCGCCATTGGTTTGGTATGTATTTCTGAAGGACATCTACTAGAGACAGTATGCAAGAGGCATATTGTTTTCTTTTCCTGTATATGCGCTCAATTGAATTAGGCTAGTGATGAAAATTATTTTATTGTCTTGTCAAATAACAGCACAGTTATTGCTCATGCTGGTGATGGTAACTTTCACACTATAATTCTTTTTGACCCGAACCGAGAAGATCACCGGAGGGAGGCAGAAAGATTGAATCATTTTATGGTCCATAGTGCTTTGTCAATGGAAGGTGCACGCTCCTTTCTGGTGTCTGCTATTTCTGTTTTAGTTGGAAAAAGATTATGGAATTGTTAGGATGCTTTTTAGTTAGTCATGCTTCACATAGTCAATTCTTTCTCCTATATGTTTATCTACTTTTCATCCGTGTGTAAGATGCTGACTTCTAAGGATAAAAGTCCCCCTGTCTTAGGGTTGCAGATCTTTGACCATTTGGACACATTCTAACAAAATGCTGAAAAATTTCTGGTGCTAAAACGTTTCCCTGTTTCTTTCCGAGCAGGAACATGTACTGGAGAACATGGAGTAGGAACAGGGAAAATGAAGGTATCTTATCCATTGTTTGAACCTGCAATGCATTTCATGAAGTTTGACACATACTCATTTGGTGCTTTGGCTTTTGTAACAAAGGATTTTCATCAACAATTCCATTTTGGAACTTAATGTCATCATGCACAATGCCTGTCCAACAGTATGCAACATATAAATTCAAAGGAAAAGGACATATGACATGAAATTGTGACATCATGAGCACACACACGACAGATTAACCAAAACAGTAGCGCGTAATTACAGCCATGCCATTTCTTCGTTCTTGCATGATTCGTTTCATGAGATACTTATGATAGAATTCATGAAAACCAAAAGGACATTTCATTTGGCACTGCAACGCGCATAGATTACCACATGGTGACTCATGGGGTGACCTCATTGTTAAAGATGCCTTTAACTATCATCATTGTTTGGATAAAAAATATGCACAATATAGGGCCGCTGCACCATCAAATTCAATGTACCACTAGTTTCATTTGGCATATTAGTTTCCCATATACTGAGCTGGAGCACATTAGCACAATGGAACTTTTCATTTGGCATATTAGTTTCCCAAAACTGAGCTGGAGCACATTAACACAATGGAACTTATTCAAGTTTGTTGAAATGTACGAATTTTTACTATGGGATTCACTTTTATAAGTACCGTAATCAATACCGTGGAATTCCTTGTGTTTCCAGTATCTCGAGAAAGAACTTGGAGTGGAGGCCCTGAAGACAATGAAAAGAATTAAAAATGCTTTAGATCCCAACAATATAATGAATCCAGGAAAGCTTATTCCACCCCATGTTTGCTTTTAGGACCACTCATGCGGAGCTGAGGGCTGTCCCATGTTGTCATTCTCTATAGGAGCTGTTTTGCCTATCAAAAAGACAGTTTCTTATTTCTGTGCCCATCTGGACCATCTTAGAGTATCTGGTCCTGCGCATATTAGAATCTTTTTATATACAGAAGGTTTAAATCGGCCGCATGCTGGGGTTAATAGGTTCTCAAATTGCCTATTTGATGTCTTTTTCGTCCGCCTCACATGCGAGACACGAATATTCGTTTCATGCTCGTTTTGTTTTGTTTGTTCCTATCCATTCTCGTATGTAAACTATTCGAGGGAACCTTCGACTGTAATAATTCTGTGTGTGCCGACAAGAGATGATCATGAGAAATGAATAATTTGTAATTTCGAAACATAGTTTTTAGTTTCTATTGCTTACCAAAATTGGCAATGTTGATTAGAGGTTGAATACGTAGTTCTTTTCTTTTTGTTCTTTTAATATTAACATAATCTATTTCATGTTGGGAAGCTACTGAGCATTGTCCTTTGATTCACTGTGTATGACCTCGAATTGGATTATAATAGTGAATTGCAGATTGATTTTTAAGGGTAAAATAGTATTTTTGTTAGGTTTATTTATTATTTTAAAAATGTTTAGGATATTTTAGTCTTTCTGTAATTTTTTTTACAGTTAAATTACTTAGTCACATCTAAAAGCAAAAAAAATATAGTTAAGTATGGTTTAGGGTTTTTTTTATTTATTGACATGCACGGTGTGAAAATTTTATTGCCCTTGAAATTGAAAAGTCTATGGCTTTGCTTCAGAGCTATTTTACTATTTTTATATATGCAAAGGGTGACTTGTTAATTTAATTAATAAAAAAATAATAATAAAAAAAGTTGGTGTGTTCGTGGAACATGTTAGTGAGGCACTTACCACTTCATTGTTTTGGACGGCCTGTGTGATAATTTATGAGGGGTAAAAACTAGCTTCCTTAATCACATTTAAAAACAAAAAAATATAATTAAGTATGGTTTAGGGTTTTTTTTTTCCTTGACGTGAACGGTGTAACAATTTTATTGCCCTTGAAATTCAAAAGGTGTCTATGGCTTTGCTTTAGAGGCATTGTGGTATTTTTATATTGATTTTGTTTTGTTATTATCAGGTGATCCAAAAGTGACTTGTTAATTTGATTATTAAATAAATAAATAATAAAAAGAAAAAGTGGGTGTGTTTGTGAAACATGTTTGCGAGTGCGCTATTTCATTATTTTTGAACAGCGCATCTGATAGCTCATGACAGGTAAAAACTAGCTTCTTTAATCATATTTAAAAGCAAAAAGTATAATCAAGTATGATTTAGGGTTTTTTTTTCTTGACATGCATAGTGTAACAATTTTATTGCCCTTGAAATTAAAAGGTCTATGGCTTTGCTTTAGAGTCATTTTGGTTTTTTTATATTGATTTTGTTTTGTTATTATCAGGTAATCTAAAGGGTGAATTGTTAATTTGATTAATAAATAAATAATAAAAAAGAAAAAGTTGGTGTGTTCGTGGAACATGTTAGCGAGGGCGCCACTCCATTGTTTTTGGACGGCGTGTGTCATGGTTAATGACGGGTAAAAACCAGCTTCCTTTATGTTTCCTAATTGACAACAGCAAGAGCTACCTCTCCATGCAACGGGTATAACTTAATTCCTAATGGTTGGGTGGCGATTGATTTTTTTTTTTGTTTTCTCTTTCTTTCTCAGTTCTCGTGCATGCCCTTGTAATATTTCAGATCAACCTTTCAAGATTTTTTCCTCTATTTTTTTCATTTGAATTAGTATAATAAATTGAATTTGTTTTTCGATTTCATCCTTCATCGATTTTTTTTATTTCAAATTTGATTATTATTTTTTTTATTTTGGATGATTTTTGGAATTAATATTTTTTTTATAATTTTTTTACCCTTCATTATATTTACATATCATATTTTATCTTTATTTTTTAATTGTTATTTTTTAACTTTGACAAGTTTTTAAAATTGATTTTTTTTTCATTTGATACTTCAATCATAAATTGAGTTTTTTTATTGACCTCAAGTCTAGGACTTAACGGATTGCAAATTTAAAAGATTAACTTAGGTTTAGGAGAATCATCCAGGTTTATTTGTTTTTTTATATAAAAAAAAACTCATGTTTTAAAGTTTCATCAATTAGCATTTGATTTAATTGGATATTTGATTTCATATTTTTTTTCTTTGTATAGGATTTTTCATAGCTTTTAAAAATGACCTCTTTATTTATATATATTAGCTTCTTTTGAAATAATCTTTTTTGAATTAACCTGCAACTTAGAGTAAGGAATTAATTTTTTTTTAAAAGCTTATGTTTTTCTGATTTTATCCTTTAGCTTTTTATTTATTCGAAGATTGAGCTCCTTTTTTGTTTTTTGATTTCTATATGAATTTTTATTAATTTTAAAAATGATATAAGTTGTCTCAAATCTTTTTATTTAATCATATTATTAAATTAACCTGACTTAATAAGTCAAGTAAATTATTCGAGTCTTTAATTTTTATTTTTTTAAAAAAACACCATTCTAGGTTTGCTCGAGTTATTTTTTTATTGAATTTTTTTTTCATTTCAGGCCTTTATTATTTGATTAATTTGAATTGGGTTTCCTTATTTGTTTTGATTTGAATTTTATAGTGTAATCACGGGCTCATGTCTTAAATCAAGAGTTTCACATATTAAATATGGTTGGTCTTAATCGATTTAATTAATGTGTTAATATCTTAATGTTTTTTTAAAAAAACAAATGTTCCAACGAGTCATGATGTTAATATTTTAAAAATCCTTCATCCATTATACATCAAACTTTTAACTTCCTATTATTTTTAATTTTTTTATAAAGTTATATATAAAAAAAAAGATGTAGCAGGCAGCAACTAGTTTATTCTACATCCTGTCCCAGCAGAACTTAAGCGCCTCAGCCTTTCAGTGTCACCCAGGTTTTTGACGTGTCTATGGAGCTGCGAATCATAGGAGCTCACATTTAGGCAGTCTTTAAACCAAACATACATAACATTACGATTGCTGTGCTTAACCCAATATCAGGTTAGCTCTTGTATTCTGTGGCGGTCTGAAAGACGAGATAAAAGAAGCTTCGCCATGGAACCTCCAAAAAGCACGTTTAAATTAGGCAAATTTAATAACGAATAAAAAATAAAATAATTATTTTAACAATAAGAAAAGGTCTTAATTATACAATTACTGGATATTTGATTAAATTACTTTCATCAGGAGTGTTTTAACAATCGAAACTTTATTCTTTCGTAAGGTGAAGGAATCCGATTGGTAATGGTGGTGCTAAAGTTAGGAATCAATATCGTGCAAGAGCCAGACAGAAGTGAAAAGGATGGGGCTTGCAGCTTGCACTTGCCTGCTTCGTTAAAACCTTCTGCTTCCTCTGCAAACATCGCCAAAAGCAGAAATTAGTTGGTGTTAAATCCATCACAGTTCAGTTTGTAAGACCCTGATGATCTATCTATCAGCCGTTGTCCTCAAAATCACCAGGAAGCATTTATGATTAGAAACTAGACATACATAGTCATTGCAGAAATGAATCATCAGGGCTAGCACAGAAATCACCAGGAAGCATGTCATGTGCAAGCATTATTTGACATCACCCACTGTTTCAAACATCGTACGCGTTAAGCTATGGGTTCAAAGATGAAAAGAGTGGAGCATGATGGAAGTGAAGATAAGGACAGTAACGAGGCTTGTGCGAAGTGAAGATAAGGACAGTACCGAGGCTTGTGCTGAAGGACAAAAAAAAGAAAGAAAGAAAGGAAGTCGGCTCCAGTGCTTCCAATTGATTGATAAATCTCCATGGAATATGGAGACGAGTCAAAGGTTGTGGGAGGACAAAATAAGAGCAGGACAAGCTACAACTCAAGATTCGAATGAATAGGCTTTTATAAAGTTTCTTGTTTTTTCCCAGGCCAAGCTAATGTCTTCAAGATTGTTTTTGATGATCCATGCATCATATGATTCCTGGATTTGGATCCTTCCTTTTCTCACCACTAGTTACCTGCCCTTGTTGAAAATCGAGATAGGGTTAGACCTGCAACTAGCTAGTCAAGCCCTACCCGTAATATACAATTACAGAAATAGCTTGTTACAACCACCGACACAACAACCAATTACCTCGTCACAACTGCCAAAACTTGAGGCAATCACCATTGGGGATCATGCCATCATCATCCACATATATGAACGATACACTCTATCCCAGATAACTCCTCTTTTCCCTGCATAATTTATGTACAAAGAGGCTGCAAATACACACTTCATAGCGGTCCAAATTTCCCCTTATTTCCCTTGTTGGCCTCCTCAATTACCAACAAGTTTAATATAGCGTCCAACGGGCAGGCACAGTCAAAGTCTGTTCATAATATACAATGAGGAGGTATGTTTCAGAACTGAAGCTCACATGGCCAAGGACCCCAAGGATTTCTGGCCAGCATTTTTTATGTCTCCTTAGAGTGCACGAACGTCTAGTAAACTCCTCTTCAAATGATCAGTAGACTCAAGATCCAATTCTCTGCTAATTACAAGTTTAATGCATTATGAGACCATTAATTTGGCGAACAACAATTGTTTATTGCTTTGACAGATATTTAAATGCAACTGTAATTTCGAGACAAGAAAAATGGCCATAGCAAGGACAGACGCTCATCCATTACAAAACCCTAAAAACAAGCACACATCTCCACGTCCAACCTCATCTATGGTCCTTGTTCCAAAACAAGACATATAAACTAATACCTCCCCTGATTTTACTGGTTATTTTCCTCCACCAACAAGTTGAAAGGAAGACAGTGAAAGGTCCACCTCTGCAAGATCAAGTTAAGTCACATATATCCATAACATAAAAAATAATAATGGTGTTTTATAATTGAAACTCACATGGCTGCCGACACAATAACTTTTGTAAAACCTCAACATCCAAACGTCTGCATTCTCAAAGAAAAAGATAAATTTATTTGCATAAGGACTTCCTCATCCTCCGGGAGGCTCTACATTAGACTAAATATGGCAATAGCGTAGCATGGACCGGTCATTTGTCCATTAATGAATTGTAGAGTTGACTTTGTCGACGACATACATTATGTTTTCTATTCATTTTCTTAGTTCTTCTTGCCATTTCTTTTTAACGTATTATGATCTGTTGTGTGTTGTATTTTCTCAACAGAAGCCGGCTCCGCCGTGGATTTCTGGGGAGATTTTCATTAAAAAAAAATATACTAAATGACTTTGCCTATTGGCATTTTAATGACAACTTCAAACTTTGGTACTTTAGTGATTCGTAATTTCTCTTATTTGTGTTTTCCTTTCTTCATATATAGTTATGCCTTTTTTAGATTTTTATTTATATATATATTTTTTAAGAACATTTTAATTTTTTTTCTTTCGTCAACAACGATGGATAAAAGATTTCATTGATACATCAGAAAAATACATCCTCTTTACATGATAGAGTACGTAGGAGGAAAAGAAACTTCAGTCTTTCCAAATGATTTATTCTTCAAGTATGCTGCAACAGTAAGGAAAAACTAAAATATGCAAATGGGGAAACAGATTATTGACTTAATTAATGGAAAATGGAAGGAAGTCACAAGTTGCTGAACCATCAACTATCGAAATTTGAAACTCGATCATTGAAATTAATGAAGATAAACCACTGAATTCTGATTTTTTTTAGCCATTTACTCCTAGATTTCGGGTAACCTCCTATAAGTATTTAAATTGAATTATTATATGTAATGTGAGGTAGATTACAATTGTGTTTTATATGTCTTTTTTTTTTGTTTTGGTCCTTTTTGTTATAGATTTTTTTTCATTTTCAATTTCATTCTTTAATGTTGTGTTGATTGAAATTGAAGATTGATAAATTATTTTTATTTTCCTTTTATATAGTTATCGAGATCTTTGAAAAACAACCTGATATCAGATTGGCACTCTGTTTCACAAAAAAAGATTTGATTTAATTGTTTACAAGAATTTAAAGGGGAGCGGACAAAAAAAGAAGGAAATGAAAAATAACATGCCTTTTTTTTATGAAAGAATATCTCAATTTTGGCCCTTTTTCTTTTTTCAGCCTTCAATCAATGTTTTTTTTTAAAAAAATTTCAATTGAATCCTTTAATGTTGTGTTGATTGAGACTTGAAAATAATAATTTATTTTGATCTACTTTTTATATTATTATTTTGATTACAAAAACCTAGCTCATTGTTTTTTTCAAGCTTAGATTCACAAAAAAAAACAATCCAATTTGATTGTCTTAGAAAGATTGAAAATGATAGGACTTAAATTATATTAGTGAAATATTTGAAGGTCCTATTTTAAAAAGAAAATGTATGTGCTTTTTCACAATATTTGCCGTTGGGTTTCATTAAAAATTATGTTTAGTCCCTTTAGTTTGAAAATTACATAGTTAGGTCCAAAACTTTATTTTTCTTCCATTTGAGTCCTTGAGTTAAGAGAGAGAGTCACTAGATTATAGAAAGAAGAGAGAAAGTTAACAAACACTTACTTTTTGACAACAAAACTCGTTGTTCTTAGTATCAGTTAGTTAAATTTGCTTAGAGGAGTTTTATTTAGGTCTTTATTTTCATTTATCTTGCCCAAAAAAAATAAATTGAGATACAAGATTTTATCAAGTTAATTTTCATTTTTTAATCGATTAAATTGTGATTTAATATTAAAAATAGGTTTTTTGAGGTCCCTATTGTATTTCTTAGGTTTCTTTGGCTAAAACAATGGATCAAAATGGGTTTTTATCCTTAAGGAGTGACTGCCCAACTTTTCGGCTACATGTGGTGGTTGGAATCTGTGACAACAAGCAACATGCCCTATGCTATTTTTTTTTAAATGAGGTGGGGTGGACGACTTGTCATCTGCTTCTAAAAAAGAAAATAAAAATATAACAGACTCGGGATTGTGGGCTGCCCTAGATCAACGCACCTAGGTTTGTTTTTGCTCAAACACTCTTTTAATTTTTTTTCATTTGATTTTTCACTTTTATTTATTTTTCATGCTGATTTTTTTTCAACTTCTTCTTTCAAAATTTTATTTATTTTGAATTGGGCTATATAACTTGTTTCAGTTCGATATGTGTGAGTTTATCATGATTTCAAACAAATACCTATATATTTAGTTTGTGTTTAATTTTGCGAATGCTTATTTTTTTATTGTATAATTAAACAAAAAATAGTTTCAGAAAAAACAAAGTTATTAAACCAAATTGAGTCCATCATCCGACTCACTTACTAAATAGTTAAATAAAAAATAGTCTTAAAAAAATTTAAACACATTAAAGTCCATACCGCAGGTTGCGAGTTTGATGAATTAGGCAGCAAAACCCGGGTCAATTTATTATATCATTGTATCAATATTTATATCTGGGAATTTTGGTTCTTTTTTTATGGAGTTCAAGAATTTTTTTGTTGTGGAAATTCTTTTTTTTTTCAAATTTGTTTTGACATATTAAGCCTCAAAACCCAGGTGAATCTTCTTTTTTTGAGTTAAAAAAATTAGTATGGCTTGTGACATAGAAGATGCTACCTATTTAGTAACCTACTAATTTATTTTGGTTTGATATTTATGAGTTTATCAAAATTTCAAACAAATATCTAGATATTTAGTTGGTGCTCAATTTTATGAATGTCTATTTTCTTATCGCATAATTAAAAAAAATATTTTTATAAAGAAAAAATTTATTAAACCAAGTTGATAATATCACCTAGCTCATTTATTATATAATTAAATAAAAATAGTTTTTTAAAAAATTAAACACATTGGAGTCTATAATCTAGGTCGCAAGTTTGATGAGTTAAGTTGCAAAACTCGACTTGATTCAATATATTATTGTCTCATTATTTAAAAACAAATTATGTCATCTTAGAATTTTTTTTCTTTTTTTTTTAAGTTCAAAAAACTTTTGTTGTAGGTGAACATTTTTTTCTTCTATTCAATTTATTTTTGATGGATTAAGCCGTGAAATCTCATGGCATAACAGAGGTCACCTATCTAGTAACCAATTAATTAAGAAAAATTAATTTACTAAATACAACTTTGAAATCAGTTAGCGTGTATTTCAAATTCTAATATATATATATCGGATTAGGATGGGAGAATAACTTTTATTTATCTTGTTAGGTTTATCCCAAACGATGCATACATGTTTTGCTATTAAAAATATAAAATTACTAAAATGTAAAAATACATTTTTATTATTGATTTTTTATCACAATTTTATATATAACACATGATATCATGAAACACAAATATTAATTTTTAATTTTTTAGCTAATGAATTAATACAATTTACCACCGAAATTTACATCTCTATTTTATGTTTTGCTTGTAGTGTAAGTTTGGAATTAATAAATGTTATATTTGTTGTGAGAATATAGTAGATTATAGATTGAAAGGAATGTACATTTATATGATGCATTATATATGGGTGTATATAATGGAGTTTAAAGATTAATTGGTCTATGTTTGCATTGATATAAAGGAAATTATACCTTTTACATTGCTTTTTTTTAGATAAGTTTTTATTAGAGGCTGGTTATTGACATGGTTAATGAATTTATTTAATATCAAATTAAAATTAGAGTTCACTTATTCCGTCCCCACTTATGAATGGTCAAGCCGACACAATAGGTATTGCGATGCGAAGAGCTTTGCTTGGAGAAATAGAAAAGATGTGTATCACACATGCAAAGTCTAAGAAAATACCACATGAATTTTCTACTATAATAGGTATTCAAGAACCAATACATGAAATTTTAATGAATTTGATAAAAATTATATTGAGAAGCAATTTATATAGAACTTGTGACACGTCTATTTGTGTCAAGGATACTAGAAGTGTAACTGCTTAAGACATCATTTTACCATTGTTTATGGAAATAATTGATAATACATAACATATAGCTTAAGGGAAGCAATTGATTTGCATATTGGATTACAAATCGAGAGGGATCATGGCTATTGTATGAAACTGCCAAAAAACTTTAAAGATGGAAGTTATTCCATAGATGATGTATTCATGCCTATTCAAAATGCGAATTATAATTTTTATTTTTATGGAAATGAAAATGAAAAGCAAGAGATACATTTTCTCGAAATATGAATAAATAGAAGTTTAGCTCGTAAAATAGCACTTTATGAAGTCTCTTGAAATTTGATTGATTTATTTATTCTTTTTCTATATGCAGAACAAGAAAACTAAGAAAAAAAACCAACACAAGATTACTTTACTCTTTTTTGCTTTTCATGATAGATTAGATAAACTAAAGAAGAATAAAAAAAGAAATAGCATTGAAATATATTCTTATTAACCAATTCAGATTGACTCCTAAGATTTATAATTGCCTAAATAGGTTGAATATACATACATTGTGGGGCGTTTTGGAGAACAGTCAAGAAGACTTTATAAAAATTAAACATTTTCGCATAGAAGACATAAAACATATATTTGATATTCTAAAAATAGAAAAGCATGTCACAATTAATTTACCAAAGAAAAATTTTAAATCCAATAGATTTATTTCTAAATCTTTTCTAAATATAAAGAAGATGAAAATGAGTTTTGAATCTTTAACACAATCCATATATTCATAAAATATATAAATAATTTAATTGAATAAATGTTGAAACAAAAATATTATTTGATTCATCAATCATCAAAAGAAAAAAACAAAGTTCCTTCTTTGAGTGATAAGTGAGAAATTAATGAAAAGTTACAATCCCCATCGTGAAATTGTGCATCAATATATCTTCATTAATGTTGTTTTTTTATTGGAAGAACAAGAGCTAATTATCGATACTTTTAGGCTATCCGTTCATATACTTCATGCAAAGGTTCATGCATGTTTGTTGTCGAGGGCAACAAGATCAAGTTGATAAAAATTCTAATTTTTCCTTTATTTTTCTAGTCATTAATTTCTACCATGTGCATTCAATCCTTGTTTGTCCATTAGGTCCCACTTGTTCTCTTCATCACACGGGGTAGAGCATCTTACCAGCTCGCAAGACTTATAATCTTAAGATCATGGATTCAAATCATGTCTCACAATATTTTCTTGACAAAAAAAGAGAGGATTATCCTTATTAATCTGTAAATAATTAATTATTATTTTTTTAGAGGGAGGAAAGAAAAGAGGGTAGGGGTAAAAAAAACAAAACTATTAGAGCCAACTATCATGGAATATTTATACATTAAATAAATCGACTTGAGCAGATAGCAGGAATTGAACCCACGTTTTCTCCTTGGCAAAGAGAAGTTTTACTATTCAACTATATCTATATTTTTTTTTTGATATTGACACGCAATACTTTGATTCTATTTATACATAGATATATCAGATATTCTTTTCAAGACCATTCCTATTATATTTATGTTACTTATTTAATATATTTCTATTATATTTAATTAATAAATTACATCTAATACAATTAGAATTATTTTATACATTTAATTTGTATAATATATTTATACATTTAATTTTTTATTCCATTTTATTTGAATAGAATTCAAATTTTTATTCATTTATAGTTTATTAAAAATGGAATTTAGAATTTCTTAGAACTTAGAATGATTTTCTAATAACATAATTATTTTATCAAATTAAACCTAATTTTACTTTTACTTTCATTTGAAAATTACATACAAATTATAAGAAAGTTTGATCCCTACCTCAATTTTTTTTATTAAGATTTTGTTAAAAAGTAGTTTTCAACATAAATATTTCAACCTCGAATATTATTAATAAGTCCAAAACTAATTATGGTGAATAAGAAATTGTTAACAAAAATATTTTTAAACCCAAGACTTTAATCTTACATTAAAATTAATATTACAAATCTTCAAGTGGTTTATATAGCGATATATATATCTTGGGAAGTGAAAATTGAGTTGGTAAACATTTTCATGATCAGGTTAAATGCATGGTTCCATTTTTATTTTCAGGTTATATTAACACAAAACAATTATTTTAGCAAGAAGTTATGTGAGGGAGAGAGGAGGGGAGTCATCTTCAACAACATATAAGAACAAGATTTTTTTTTATTTTTTATAATTCATTGGTCTTTCACTATATAAAGGAAACGTTTCCTTTATACGTAAAATCCCCCAACCTATCTTTCTTAGAACATGAACTTTAATTTAATTTTAAAAAGAGAATTCCAAGTCTTAAAGGGAGGGAGGATTTTACCATAAACGGGGAAGCACATTTCCACAGCCACCAACCTCATCTATATATGGTCCTTCTTCAAAACAATAAGATAAACCAATGGCCGTGAATGCATATGCAATCATCCTCCACCATAATATCCCTCCTGAAATGACACAATCACCCTTCACATTTCGAAAAAACCTTCTGCCTTCTCCACTCCAACTCACCCATCCTTCCCCCTCCCTTTTCCCCTTTCTAATTCTGCCTATATATGCCTCCCATATTAGGCCATTACCTCCATTGCCAAACATCATCGTCTCCTATAGAGAAGAGAAACCATAGCAGAAATGGGTTCCCTCCCTCATGTAGTAGAAGATTGCGGGGGTGTTGTCCAACTCTTCAGTGATGGCACCATTTATAGGTCCAAAGACATAGGGTTCCCCATCCCAATCATCAATGACCAGTCCATCGTCTTCAAGGACTGCCTCTTTGACAAAATAAACAGCCTCCACCTCCGTCTCTACAAACCCACTTCAATGTCACCGTCATCCCCTGCAAAGAAGTTTTCTGTCATTCTTTTCCTTCATGGAGGTGGCTTTTGTGTAGGCACGCGTGACTGGCCTAACTTTCACAACTGCTGCCTTAAACTAGCTTCTGGGCTCAACGCCCTCGTTGTGGCCCCGGACTATCGTTTGGCCCCAGAACATAGGCTCCCGGCGGCCATGGAGGATGGATATAGTGCCTTGCAGTGGCTACAAGCTCAGGTTTTGAGCGACAAAGGTGATGCATGGGTCAATGGTGGTGAGGTTGACTATGACCAGGTTTTTATCTTGGGTGACTCGTCTGGTGGCAATATTGCACACCACTTAGCCGTTCAGATCGGGGCTGGTTCGACTGGGTTGGCTCCAGTTCGGGTAAGAGGATATATCCTAATGGCACCATTTTTTGGAGGGGTTGCCAGGACAAAATCAGAGGAAGGGCCTAGTGAACACTTGTTGAACTTGGAAATACTGGATCGGTACGTTAACATACTACTCCAATTAATCTCTCTCTCTCTCTTGTCACAGTTAATTCTAATGGTATACGTACGTAGATCAAACTTAGAAAACAATTTCTTGTACCTTACATTACATGATATATACTTGATTTATCATATTTACAAACATATGATCGATGGATCTTTGGGCTGCAATTCATTTTAATTATATCTACTTTCACTTATACAATTAATTGCCACACTTACAGTTAATATGAGAAGTAGTGTACACACAAGTGTTGTATTTTCTCTGCTTAGGGCCTTCCATCCTGAATTTCTCCTTCAGAGTGATGCCAGACTAGACTAAACGAAATTGGTCAACCTTAATGTGATATCTAAATGATTTGAAAAGAGAAAATAGAACGAAAAAGGACGGCAATAGAATCAAATTTGTGGAAAGTAATGTAATATCATAGGTCGGAGTCAAAAAGATACGGCTTTTTCATTAATATTCTTCACAAATGACAACCTTGTTTTTGCCTGCCAACTAGTCTTTGTAGAGATGAAGATAATAAGTATTGTTTGAAATTAATTGAACCGCAAGAGTAAAAGGAAGACACACACACACGCTTTACACAATTCTCATCATTTCTTACCATATATATAAATCATTAAAGTCCCATGTAAGAATTGGACCACACCATCAATTTCACAAAGGGTTTCTATGGATGCATGGTGTATATACGTGCTTGCCCTCCCGATGATCCACACCAAAGAAAAGGAAAACGCAAGGCACACACCCATCTCTCTCTGGCTCTGTGATCCATATGGAATAAGTACTGAGGGGCTTGGCGATGTTAATTATTGTGGTCAATTCTTTTCTTCTCGTCTCACTTCTTGTGGCAGTAGTTTCCTCAAATTGATCCTTTATTCCATCGTGCCTTCTAAAGCATATTTCATCATACTTTTTCCACCTGAAAACCCCATGCAATAATGTAAGATATAACTGGGGTAAACGGTGAGCAGTTAAGTAATATATCAATTTGGAAACATATCATTTGTCTAGGTTCACTAGCTTAACATGTCTAGTGTGTATAGGTGAAGAATATTAATATTAATTGCTTGCTTGCTCGATTTCCTGCTCTCCTAATTGTTACCTTGAATCTGATTGCTTGATGATGATTCCGAAGATCTAAAAGTGATAGCTATAGATGATGCAAAAGTAGGATAATCTAAAATATTCCACACAACAAAAATCAAAAGCTAGGATATCTGCCATGATCAAATGAAAAGGTGGGCAGGCTTTCTGGATGAGGAACGATGTTAATATATATTTTTAGTACCTACCTTATGCAGCAGATGGTGGTGTTCAATTCATGTATGGGACATGTGTGCCCTTAGTTATATATCTATGAATAATTTATTATAGCTCGAAGAGGACTGGGATATTTGGGATTGAGTTCCATTTTTTTTTGTTAAAATAATTATTTTTTAGTGTTTTGTTAATTGTTTTCATATATTAATATTAAAAATATATTTTAAAAATCAATTTTTACCACACTCACAAACATTCTTTCAATCAAATCTAACTGAGCAGCTGGATACTGATTTTTACGTGGCAGATACAAGGGAACATTAGGGCCAGCTTTTATGGAAAATTCCTTCTTTGAAAAGTTCATGATAGAGCCATGTCTCCGCTTTACTGTTATTTGAGTGTGCTTCGGTTGAGTCATGGCCAATCTCTCTTCTTTGACGTACGTGCACTAGTTCTGTTTGAAATTTGAATGGGTCAGCCAAAATTAATCAAATTGTCTTATTCGCAAATAATCAAATTAATTTCAATCTTTTTGAAGGTCAAACGTTACCAAATTCAAAACCACAATTATTGTTTCAAAGGCCAAAATGAACTAGAGCGCATGAGAGAGGTCAAGCTCAAGGAATTAAAACACACCACTTGGCTTTCTTTCCAATCGTAAAACACACCATTTGGGGTAGATTGTCCTCGGTGCAGTCTCATCTTCATGATGCCAAAAAGTTTCCACAGCTTCTTTTATCAAGTCCCGCGCGCGCGCCACCTGATATTTCACTTGGACCATGGTCCCATATAGTTCGATGCCCTAGCTATATGTTCGTAGCTAGTAGCTCTACATACATGTGTTCGTGGTCAAACTGTACGTATCTCCTGTTTCTAGTGGTAAATCTACTCTAATTTTTTAATATTATTGATAGATTTTATGGAAGTATTTTAAGAGGTCTACGTACCAAGTCTATATATACATAGCCGCCTTTATAGTAGCGTTTTTTAAATTGGAATCTCCCTGTCTATATACATAAGAAGAAAGGGAAGTGACTTTATATATATATATATATATATATATATATATATATATATATATATATATATATATATAAACGAGGGAATATTAGAATAAATACAATATTAATTTGATGTAAGGAACTTCAAGTCTAGTGGAGAGCTTTTCACAAGATAAGGATATCAGAGAGAGATATTGGAGGAGGCACTATCTAATACATATGGAGGCGATTCTGTTGATATTGGATTAGGCACTACGACTATGTATCTCATAGCTAGCATGTGACGTGCTAAGCAAAACTTTTGGTTTCTCATGTCATCACTTAATTTCTTTCCTTTTCGTCTGTTTTATATATATATATATATAGACTTAAGCCTAATTCTTAGAGAAATTAATCCATTTCACATATATATAGTTTTATGTATGTATGCATGTATGTTCCCGCTTCTTCCTTTTTGTTTTTTGACTAATTAATTTGAGCTAAACGAGTACAGCTTTTGGAGGCTATCTATGCCTGCTGGAGCAAGTAGGGACCACCCCTTGGCTAACCCATTTGGACCAGGTAGCTTGAATATTGAACTGGTGGCTCTTGATCCAATCTTGGTGATTGTAGGTAGCTGTGAATTGTTGAGAGATAGAGGTGAGGATTATGCAAGGAGGTTGAAAGAGATGGGGAAGAAAATTAAGTATGTTGAATTTGAGGGGAAGCAGCACGGTTTCTTCACCAATGATCCTTACTCAGAAGCTTCAGAAGAGGTTATTCAGGGCATGAAGAGGTTTATGATCGAGAACTCTTGTTAAAAGAATAATACCTTAAGTCTTCATGATCTAGTCATTACTGCCTAGCTAGCTAGCTTGATATTGGAAATAATTACTTTTTTCATAATCGCATGGGCCTATAATTAAACTTATTACTCATGTATGGGATTATAGCATAAGAAGCTTGCTCGTAAATCTTCTTCCCTTTGATTCTTTTTGTGTGATTAATTCTCGTGGATAGGAGAAAAGGGGACCTCTACAATTTTAAACAGTGGTTGATGATTCTAATTTTGTAGTTATAGAGAATGCGTGCCTTAATTTGTGACCAAAACATTTAGGGTAATATTTCGCCTAGGGCTATATATAATCCGTTTTCTTGGACTTGCATCATTATCTTCTTAATTTCAATTTCGAATAAACCAATGCCAAATGCAAATTCTTCAGCTAATCATGGTTTAAGGGACTTGTGGGAAGTCATTATCATGATCACCATGCTGATATATAGTAAAAGGCACCAATCATGATATTTGGAAACCATAAGCCAAGTCCATTATATTTGCAGAAAAATGAATCAAAATGTGATCGCACATGTTCGTTTTTTCTCACTATAATTAGCTACCTAATTAATCATACTTGAACATGTATTGCCAGCTAATCATCATGTATTATACAGATTCACTTCCTTTCACAAGATTTGATGGGTCCAAGATCGGCTCTATGCACTCGTGACCCGAATCAATTATTGATATATTGCTGCATCGATCATCATGCTAGTTAATACCTTGTCTAGTCAAGTAGGATCAGTAGCAGTCCCAAATAAACGTGATATATCCCTTGTTAATTAAACTATACTATAAGCGATAGCAGCCATAAAATTAAACTGGGAAGGAATAGCACGTCTGGCTGATCATGCATGATGATTTCTCTACAATATCATACAAGAAAATCCAGAGTCTTTGCTCACTAATTAACTAATCAGGTGAGTGTAAGGAAAACCAATCATATCGGACAAGTAAATGACGCAGTGATTAGCATGTTTCCTCTAATTTATTTGGGTGCCTGACACTTAATGTGAAGCTTTACAAAGCAGTTTTTGCTCTATCAGCAATATGGCAACACATTCATGTGCTTGGTTGCCTCCGGCGCAAGCAGACGACTTTAGAGCAAATGAATTAGGACTCGATCCCTTTATCTCCAGCTTTGGATCTCTCGAGGCAAAAATCTTCTTCGTATAAAATCTGAGAAGTTTGTGCAGTGCAGCCACATGATGCAAAACCTTTCCACAAGATTTCCCTTTTCTTGTTTTTCTGGATTAAACTTTCCACGAGATCTGGTGGGTCCGAAATCGGTTGTGGACCTATCAAGATCCATTATAGGTGGTAGAACTAGTAGTAATTGATCAGATAATCGAGTGATGTGATCCTTATCATCTATTAAACAACAGTTACCAAATTATAATGGCATCTTGATTCTTTAAAGCTTGGAGAAAAGGTGAGTCTCTTCAAGATAATACAATTTAGTGATTTGATTTTCTCTTCTCGCCGGCCTCGAACCCCTTGTATGGTGGCTTTATCACGGATACTGTTGCCAACAAGGTAATGAAATTTCTTACGTTAAGAGTCGATTGGTCATGAAAGAATAAAAGGAGATGCTGCTGCTTCGTCCATTTCCAGGTCAAAGAGAAGCGAGTCCTCGTCCCATCAAATAGTATACGCTAGGCTGTATACAGCCACACCTGCCCGTCACTTAGCCTAGGATAGGATAGTTAAGACAACTTTGAGGGCCCGAATTAATAATCCAACAGCTCGGGGAGAACTGAAAATGATTTGGGCCTTACGCGGACACGCACTGGCCCTTCAATCTGTCAACAACCTTAAAGCTATTAAACCAATGACGTCATCAAATTAAGACTCTTTATTATAGTTATCGGACTCGGCCCGGCAGATTAATACGGGATTCGGGTGACCCGTGGTCTTAGCTGGGTATGTTTTATTAAAAATTCGAGATTGCAAGTAGCCCGAAAAAAACTGGTTGACCCGGTGAACCCGGGTGACCTGGCAAAACCTGGTAGAGACCCTTTTTTTTCAAATGTATTTTTTCTCCTAGCTAGAGACTCCTTTTTTTATATATATTTTTCAGTTGATTACTAACACATTTTAAAGTTCAATATATAAATACTAAAAGAATATTTTATTTTTTCAAAGTGGGATTTGAAGCCTTTTAGTATATATACTCTATGTTCACAAGAAAAAAGTTATGTTTTTTCAATGTGGGATAAAAAAATATTTTTAGTTTAAATACTTCAACTTAAAAGACTAAAATAGTATCTTTTTAATGTGGGATAAAAAAATATTTTGAAATATTCTTTTAAACTTTATTATTTACAACATGTATAACTTATATTCACATGAATTGCTTTTTAATTTTTTCATATAAAATATTAAAACCTCAAATATTTTTTTTAATTTTTCTGGGTACCCCGGTCAACTCGTGTAACCCGAGACCCAGTCTCTTGGCTGGGTTAACCCTCAGGCCGGGTATGATAACTATGCTCTCTACCTGGGAGTTAAGTTTCAGACTTGAAGGCTAACAGGGCGTTTAGAACACATGTGAATTCAATTCACATAGTTGACTTCGATTTTAAATAAAATTCAAAAGCAAATAAGATGATAGATCCTCTTATTTGCTATAGTAATTTGTTTTAGAATTGACATTAAAAACAATGTTTTAAAAATACTATTTAGAACACAAACCCTGATTTTTACAATTCTCATTGTCTCTTTTCTTCTCCTCTTCTAACCCACACCATCTCTTCTAGCACCTTCTTACAAATTAGAGTGAAACATCTTCTTGATAAATGGAGAGAGCACGAATGAAATCTCAAACTTAACCACGAGAGGAAAACTTGTATTGTTGTGTCCAAGAGGTAAAAAATACTGAAAAATTCACTCATAGTTGTTTTTTTTATTACTTTATTCGTAAATTCATTTAATCAATTGGTTATTTGTTAATAGCTTAATTAAATATTAATTATGCTTGAAAATTAGGGTCATTTTAAATAAATAAAAGGGTTCTTGTAACAAAAAAGAAATGTTTTTGGCAATAAAAAGAAATGATTTCTGAATTAAAAACAAAGTAGTGAAGATTGATAATTTAGTTCATTTCTACATGTTTTCCAAACAGTATAATTGAATTCAATTATATGGATTAGTATTTTATTCCAAACATAATAATTGTAATAGGTTATTAATTGAATTCAATTTCACATGTGATTTGGTTACAAATAAGGTGTAAAGGCAATACATGAATAAATTAGAGGTATGTCGTTTGACTTTTAAATATGCTTGTTTTGCCCAAGTTTTATAGAAAAATTAGAGAATGTGAAATATTCTATGACTAGTTTCAAAAGAAAATCATTCGGATCTAATCTGTATCATGAAATAATTTTCAATATTAAGTACAACATAATACTTATACAAATCAGTTCAAAATTTATATTGTTCTTTACTTGTTTGAATTTGTTTTATGATCTCAATATGCAAATTATAAACTCTATATGAAAATGACTCAACTAACTCAAACATCTTAGCATTAGGATACACGGGGAAAAGATCTACAGGTTTTTAGTTTTGGACTTGAAGACTAACAGGGCGATTAAACATATGAATTCAATTCAATTCACATGTTTAAGTTAATTCTTGTGCTTTGATTTTTATTTTTTTTAGGGTAAAGTCTTGGATTCTAAATGGAATTTAATTTCTAAAAAAATATGTAAAAGCAAATTAGATGATAGACCCTATGCTAATTTGCTATAGTAATTCCTTTTGGAAATGATATTAAAAACAATGTTTCAAAAATACCCTTAAGAACATAAACCCTACTTTTTAAAATCTTCATTATCCCTTTCCTTCTCTTCTTCTAATTCACACCATCTTTTCTAACACCTTCTTGCAAATTAGAGTGAAACATCCTCTTAATAAATTGAGAGAGCACGAGCGAAATCTCAAACTTGAACACGAGAGAAAAACTTGCATTATCATTTCCAAGAGGTAAAAAATACTGAAAAAATCACTCATTATTGCTCTTTTCATTACTTAATTCGTAAATTCATTTAATCAATTGGTTGTTTGTTAATACCTTAATTAAATAATTAATAATGCTTGAAAATTAGGATCATTTTAAATAAATATAAGGGTTCTTATAACAAAAGGATTATTTTTTTTTTCGCAACAAAAAGAAATGATTCCTGAATTAAAAGCAAAGTAGTCAAGATTGATAATTTAGTTCATTTCTACATGTATTCTAAACTGTATAATTGATTCAATTATATGGTTTACTATTTCATTCCAAACATAATAATTGTGATAGATTATCAATTGAATTCAGTTTTACATGTGATTTGGTTCCAAACAAGGTATAAAGGCAATACATGGATAAATTAGAGATATGTCATTTGACTTTTAGGGACGTTTGTTTTGCCCAAGTTTTATAGAAAAATTAGGGAAAGTAATGTATTTTACGAATAGTTTCCAAAGGACATCAGTCAAGCCTAATCTATATCATGAAATAATCTTTAACATTAAGTATAACATGATACTTATGCAAATCAGTTCATAATTTATATTGTTCATTATTTGTTTGAATTATTTTATACTCTCAACATGCAAATTATGAACTCTATATGAAAATGACACAGCTAACTCAAACATCGTAGCATCAGGATATATGGTGAAAAGATCTACAGGTTTTTAGGTTTGTAACTATGAACACTATATAATTGGGAGTATGGAATGAAACAAACAATATTCAAAACTTGTGTAGATATGATTTGGACACAACTTAACAAATTAGGATTATCTTCATCTTTTCTTATCACATATATGGGGTAAAAGATCAGGGAGCTTAATATATCTTTCAAAATTTATTACATTCTGATTCTCAAGTATAAGACATAAGTATTAGGCAATTCGGGTGGACAAATATCTAGAAAATTTTCTAACATTACGCTTACCTCTTTAAGCGGTTTCACTAAGGAGTCTCCTAAAATTTCCTCTACTACTAAAGCAGACTCATCATGTTCTTTATTAACCTTCATCTTAGACTCATTTGGACGTATCATGTTAAGTCTTCTTTCTTCTTCTTGCACATTCTCTTTATCTAAGTCATTAAAATCCTTAAGATTAAGTTCATACACTTACACACAATAATTTTTCCTTTTCACCTATATCCTTATACTCTTGGATGACTAAAGGCTTAGAGATACAATTGAAGAACATATGACCAAAACCTTGACATTTAGCACACTAAACATTAAAACTCAACCTAGATATTTCATTAACAACTCGTTTGCCCTTGTCTTCTTTATAAATTTAGACATTAATAGGATTAGGTCATAAGGTGGAGCACCTAAAAAGAAATATTATTCCTAAATTAAGACTTAAAAGTGGTACTAGGATGGTCTTGATGTTTTGTTCATTAACTCTTTATAAAAAATACATAGTCTTGCACTACATTATATGCTTGACCAAGAGTGAAAACACTTAGAAGCATAACCTTCTTCCTAAAATTATCATTCAAACCTTTACAAAACTTGGACAAAGTCATGACTTTATTTTCTCTTATGACACATTATGTCATTATTAAATTATGTTATATAATCATTAACCGATATGTATCCTTGCCTAAGATTATTTCATTAGTCTAAGAATTTATTCCTATAAGACCGGGATAGGTACATCTCTTGTAGTTTTTGTTTCATTTCAGTACAATAAGTGATGAGAGGTTTACCTTTCATTTCTAGATAATCCTTAACATCTTTTCAATAAAGTTGGGCTTTACCAATGAGTTGTATCTTGGCAAACTTAACTCTTTTATTATCATACAAGTTGTATCAATTAAAGAAGTTATTCATATCACTAATCCACCTATCAAAGATCCAATGGTCATGAAGACCATAAAAAATGGAGGCTTTTTATTTTGTTAGGGCTATGATTCTCTTATCGTGTCTAAAATAGTCTAAATAATAATTATATTGGTGGTGATTACAAACTATTCTTGCAAGTAAAATTATGATACAAAAATAAAGGGAATCTCATTTTTTTTTAATGTGGAGATCAATAAAAAAAATAAAGTATAATGAAAAAATTATAAGTATACAACGCTAAATCTTTTAAGTGTAAACAATTAATCAAATAATAGTTTTAATATTTCACTATTTTTTACAATTTTTACCATTAACAAACAGAACTAGAAATTCAATATAAATGAAAAAAGTGGTTGTTAAGCAAAATTAATATATATCTATTACTTTTGCTTATCAACTTTTTTTTCATTACATATATATTAGACATAAAAATAATATTAATTGCAAGTGTAAGAACTAGAAAAGTAAAATTGAAAGAATTCAAAGGCGAGTAATTTATCGTTGAAGATTCTAATCAAATTCTATCGCAAATGGACCTCGTAGTTTTATACCTGTCACTTTTATTTTCTGTCACTGTTTTTTTTTTAAACTTTTTTCCTCTTTAATAAATAAATATAAAAAATAAATTAAATTAAAAAAATGAGAACAAAAATAAAAACAAAAGCTACTGTGAATTAGTTGTCGTTGTTGCAACTAAAGAAAAAAAAGATTTCTAATCCCATGCATGATGGAGCTGCCTTGACTGACTTATGTGAGGGATTTCATTGACTGGAGCATGATGCTGATCTCTGACGTCTGATTTGCTGTTACTGGAGCTGCCGTGATCTGGAGTTGCTGGCCGAGTGATGTGGCTTTTTCGACTGAGATTGAACCGAATCTTTCTATACTGATTAATATGATTTTCTATGTTAAGCGGCTGAGATGGGCTGCGTGGTGCTGTAATGGCGGATGGGTTCAATGGCGTGGGTGTGCTGTCGTTGTTTTGGGCAATGGTTATGTCTGTGGTGGTGTTTGGGCAGGGTAGCTATATATGGTGGTTGAGGATGGATGTGGAGTGTTGGGCTGTTATTTTGGACAGTGGTAGGGTGGCTTAGTGTTGGATTTTGAGGGCTGTGGTCATCAGCTTGGTGGCTGAGATTGGTCGGTGACGTAGTGGTTGATGGGCGTAGGCTGTCTGGTTGGTTCCTGGGGTGGTTGATCTGGCGGTTGTTGCTGGTTTTGGTGGCTGGAAGGTGGTTGATGGTTGTGAGGCAGTGGCTATGCGTGGTGGCTAGTGGAAGAGGGTTGGCTGGTGCTGGTGTGGTTATTGGACTGTTGGTTGTTGGCTCCGTAAAGGGTCGACTAGTGGTGGCTGGTTGGTGTGGAGAAGAAGACTAGGCTAGTTTTTTTTCAGGTCACGTGACTGCTGACCTCGATGCACTTTTTTTAATCACATGTTGATAAAAGCTCTCGAAGATAATCTAATTGTAACAACTAACAACAACAAGAAGAAAAAAAATCATGCTACGATATCAAAACTGATGCGGGGGGAAAACATTTAAAGCTAAAAAAAAAAAAGCTAAGAAGAATAAATCAAAAGAAAGAAAAGAAAAGGTTGAAGAAAAGAAAGAAAAGGGAATGGATCTCTATAAATTTTATTTAATTCGTCAATTAACATTTAGAAAAATAACATGTAAATATTAAAATTCTAATTAGAACAAACAAGACTTATAGTCCATTAAATAATATATCCAATAATAAATATTTTAAACCCAATAAATAAACTTAAATAAAATTCGATAATACAACAGTTTAACTATCCTCCATCATCATAAATCATACAAATATGTGAATCATGTCTTGGAATTGATGTCCCCATTACTCATTATCTTTTGCTTTTGTTTGAGTCCATTAGTATTAGAGCTTAATAATCTCAGGTTACTTGCTTTTTATGTGCTGCTAAACAACCATAACTGAAAAAGATTGGAGAACATGACATGCTCGTGTAGGAGAGAATGCAGAGGTTTCTTATCAAGAAAGAGATGTTCTTGACTTAATTTGTTGGTTTCGTTTGCGTCAGTTGTTGTTATTGAAATTCTTGGTGGTGGAACTCACGATTAAATAAAGCGCACAAAGATGTGTTAAGGATTCATAATAAAACAACCTGCACAAAGGTATCGTGTTAGGAACTCACAATGAGGTGGCCCGAACAAAAATATTATTGATCAATTGTGGGTTAGCCCCACACATAAGAGAACATTTTTAATTGAATTTATAACTAAAAACTGAACTCAAAGATGAGTTCTTTCCAATCTAAAAAGATTGAAGCATAAGCTTTTTTTAGAAAAATATTTATTTTTCATAGTTAATTTTATGTTTTCCTATTATTATGTCCTCATAATGTATTATTATGCTTTCTAGTTTTTTTAATTTATTTTTTATATTCATTATTACTAGGTTTTTCTAGTTTTTTTATATAAAAAATTGTAAAATTCTTTTGACAAGTAAAGACATAAACAAATTAAATTAAGTATTTTAAAAGTCTCTATAGTTATGATATTCTTTATTTTTAAGAGTTTTAACTTTATAAAAACTTTTTACCTTCTCTCGAATGCATCAATTCAGCTCAAAATTAAAAAAAAAAAAAAACATTTTTCAATTACCTAGAATTACTGTTGATTATTTTCAGCTACCAATGCAAGACTACTTCTTTGTATCTAGAAAACGACTGAGGCGAGCAAAAATGAGCGCTCCGTCAACTAAAACAAATCAGAAATAAAAGAAGGAATTGCACGATCATAACATCAAGCACATAGAATGGCTTTCCATTGCTATCCTCTTGCTTGAACAGTAAGAGAGAGATTTTAGATTTTTTAAAGGCGATCGAGGAAGGTTAAGCCAATAAACTAGATAAAAGTGTAAGGTATTAATTATAAATAAATTAATTATGCGAGTAAAATAATACCCCGTAATTATTGGATAGGTGAAATCAATGGCATTAAACACTCTATAGATTGTATCATAAAATGAAAGGTCATATAAAATATTAATTAGAAAAAATAAACTCAATTAATATTCATATTGCAATTCCTACATGTTATTTTTATTTACAAATTGGTTCTTATTTGAATCTTTTATCCTTTTATTCTATAAAAAAAAATGTTGGTTTGATCCTTATAATTAAAAACTTTTTGCAATTAGATACTTGCATGATCACTATTAATCATGTAATAGTTTATTATATAGGTTTTTTTATGTAATACTTGTAATTTAATTAGTAATTACAATTATAATAATCTAGTATGTATATTATAATTTTTAAAAAGTATACAATTAAATATAATAATGTAATGAACTATTACATTACATGATTCATTGTATCCAACCATGGTAGTCGTTACTTTTCAAAATACAATTTGCTCAGAAATATATCAAAATAATATTTTTTTTAAAATAATTTTTAACAACAAATCAAAATAATCTGAAAATATAAAAAAATTAAAAAATTAATGAAACACTATTATATAAATTTATAGTCTTTTAATCATTTCTCCATGTTATATAAATTTAAAATCCTGACTTGAATATTGTTATATAATCCCAAGATTTTACTAGTTTTTTTATTGGATAGAGAGAGAGAGAGAGAAAGTTCATGGTCGTGGTTCCAACTTCCAACTTCCAACCATATATATATATATTATCTTGTATTTTGACCTCTCCATTGCATTTCTTCGCTTGGACCCGTGTCTAAGCGAAGAAATGCACAACCCGTGGACTTATAGTTAATTCTCGTTTAAATTCCTCGTGCCTTTTGACATTGAAAATAAGAGATCCTCAAAAATTCAATATTGTTGCAACTAATAATAATAATAATAATAATAATAATAATAATATATAAATATAAAAAGTATAGTGTAACTGATCAGATTCTGAGTTTACTCTACAGAGATTATCAGTTTGAGTGTTATAAACCTCAAGGCTACTGGAGATTTACATGATTGTTAACTTTAGGACCTCCGGTAATTAGTTGAGATGCGTGTAAAATGGCTCGAATATTATAGTTAACAAAATAATAATAATAATAATAATCTTTAAGTAATTATATTTTAAACTAATTATAAGAGAGCGTTGAAAACATGGTATTAAAAATCTGAAACTCAATTAATTATAATCTCACATAAATTTGTTTCATGTAAGTTAAATATATGTTTAACCTGCTCTTATAAGTAGGTAAAGGGAGTGATGTACATTAAAACCATGCATAAAACTAATAAGACAATAATGTTTAGTGAAGATCTCATCTAATGTCATAAAAAGATTTATAAAGTTAGTATATCTCATGAATTTCTTAACAAATTATAATTACATTGTTTTAGCCATTCATAATATTATACACATGCATAATTGTTAATTTCATTACTAAATTTTATTTCATAAGAAGAATGATATTAATTTCACATATTTTAGAAATTACAAGCAAGTTGTTTCTTCTTGTTAATTTTTCATAAACCTGCAAAATAAGCTAACTTGTAACCTTTAAAATAAGAAGTTTTGAGCCTATCTCACTAGCCACTTTTAAGAGAGTGTTTGAAAATATAGGTCAAATTTTTTTTAATTGAAAATTAATTATTATTTTTATATTTTAGTTCGTTTTGATGTGATGATCTGAAAAATAATTTTTTAAAAATAAAAAAATATATTTTGATGCATTTCGGAATAAAAAACACTTTAAAAAACAACTGTAACCACATTACCAAATAGACCCTAGCCTTAATGAGATAAGCTTATTACCTATTGGAAACTATCAATTTAGTTGTGGTTATGATTTTTAGGTGTGATCATGCTTTTAAGTATTTGGTAATTACAGCATTTTTCATGTATTATTTTCAAAAATTATAATTTATAGTTTTTCAAGAAATATCATCACAGTTACAACCACAACTTTTCCAAACGAATCCTTAGCTAAGTTTAAGCTATGCTCATTTATAAAACATTACAAGGTAAAGAAGACCATTACCATAACAACATATAAAAATTGATATATTAATATGATTTTATCATAAAGTCTATAACAATGTCGTTAACATAAATCTATTGATATGTATAGTATCAATACTATAATGTTATTAATTAACGTATTCTATAATGTTATTAATCAATGTATAATATATTATATTAAAATGATAAAAAAATATAAAAAATATAATTTTAATTTTTTTTAAATTATATTTTCAAAAACAAATACACAATTAGCGTAATCATGCGTGCTGGGCAGTCAATGAATTTCGGGATCGAGTGATGTCCTATCTAATTAATTTCTACATCATACAATCTTATAAATAGAATTGGTCTATAGAATTAGCTGTAGAAATTTCCTAATTCCAGTACATACTTTAATCAACCATCATCCCCTGTCTGTTTCTGCTACCCAAAACCACAGATAAAATTAAAAAAATAGTAAAAACCAAAATAAAATAAAAAATAGTTATGAGTTGTAAAAAGTAAAAAAAGAATTGCTAACTATGGTTCCACCTAATCTTTTTTTATTTAATCATCATTTAATTATCATAAATCTCTCTTCCCCCCGTACACTTTTCTGCTCCCCAAAAATCTCTCTCTCTCTCCTCGACACGGGAATCGAGAAGCATAAAACAAACTACTCAGTCATTAACGGGTTTTATAAGCAGAAAAACAAAAAAACAATCTAGGGTTTCCAATTCTCTCTCCCCTCCCTCGCTCTCTCTCTCTCTTCCAATTTCTTTCCCTCCAAACGCTATTTCTCCGTTTTCTGTTTTTTACTCTTTTCCCGGGAAAATTTGATTAGGATTCTCATTCTTTGCCGCCTCCGGTGATCTCTTCACTTTCTCGTTTCTTTCGCGGTAAATTGTTTTTTTTTTTTTGTTTTCTCTCTGGAAACTTGCCTCAAATTTACCCGCATCGGTTTTTCAAAGCCCAGGTAACACACAACCCCCCTCTCTCTATCGCGCGTGAGATTCTGTTTGCTTTGATTGGAATTATTGTTTTTCCAACCTGTCTAGGAAATAAAAATGTGTCCTTCAATGCTCTTTTTTTTAATTAATAATACCAAAAGGAGTGTTAATTTGTGTTTTTTTCGATCATATTTCAAGCTGCAAAATGTTTACATTGCAGAAAAGGAAGTGATTTTGTGATTGTTTTTTATTGTTAGCGTTTGTGCTTTTGTGTAATTTTCGTGTAATTTTTGTTATTTTTAGGAGTCTTAGGTGTGATTGAGGAAGGAAAGGATTTGCTAACTGAAAAGATCTGTAGACTCAATTGAGAGAAGAGAAATTGAGAGCTTCAAGGGAAAAGGTTCTCTTTGATTGTTATGTGAATTGGGATCGTTTTTTGTTGAAAGTATTTAGTTTTGAATGATAACTGGTCTATGGATTTGGAAGTACTTTCTACCCAGGCTTCACCGTCGAGGGATTTGGTGAAGTGTTGTAATTGTGACTGCAGTTGTTCTTTAATAACCGGTTCATCTTCAGGGTCTTGGATCAGGTCTGTTAAAAGAAAACATGATGAGTTTGAGGAGGGAAATCGGTTTTATATACCTGGCTTTGATTCCTTCTCGAACCCACGAGTACAGATTGAGAATGAATGTGCTGCTTTGCGTGAGATGGTTTCTAGCCAACAGCAGACGGTGCAGGATTTGTACATGGAATTGGAAGAGGAAAGGAATGCTGCTTCTTCAGCCGCAAATGAAGCCATGTCAATGATATTGAGGTTGCAGAGGGAGAAGGCAGAGATCCAAATGGAGGCAAGACAATTTAAGCGGTTTGCTGAGGAAAAGATGGGGCATGATCAGCAGGAGATTTTGGCTCTGGAAGATCTTTTGTACAAGAGAGAGCAGGCTATTCAATCACTTACTTGTGAAATTCAGGCTTATAAGTATAGGATGATGAGTTATGGCCTTACAGAGGCCGAGGCAGAGGGTGATAAGGGTGAGAGGGGTGGGTTTAGCCGCAACACAAGCATGAATGAAAGTTTGGATGCGGCTCAATTAGAGTTTCCAGCTTATGAATACCCACCCCTGAAATGCAATTTGAATGAAAATCCAAATCCCACGGAGGGTGAAGATGATATTGTGGATGTTGAGAAATATGCATTCAGTGAGACGCCACATGGTCGGGAGCAGTTGAAGAACTTGGAATATAGGATCTATCAGATGGAGAGAAGCCCACGCAACATTCAGCAGGATGGTGATTTTTCTGGTCCGAAGAATATTCTTGAGAAGGTGGTAGTTGGCCACTCTCCTAGGCGATCAAGGCACAGCAGGAGGTTCTCTGCAGATAGTTCAAGTTCATTGATGGGGATGTCTAGAGAAGTTGGTCCAGATTTTGTCACTGAATCTCCAAGATGCAAGTTAAGCAATAGCTTTAAGAAGACGGATTATGCTTTGCGAGTGGAAGATTACACGGATTCAAGAAAGATGGATAATTCATCAGAATTTGGAGATGACACGAGTGACAGAGTTTATACCATCGATTCTATCCATAACGGGGTCTCACAGAATGGTGTTACGGAACCAAAAGCTGGAATCGGGATTTATGAAGAGTATCTTTCAACTCCCAGAGAGACATTGGATGGACCTGATGTTAGTGATCCTGACATAAAAAAGCTCTACGTGAGACTTCAGGCACTCGAGGCTGACAGGGAATCTATGAGGCAAGCAATTATTTCAATGCGGACTGATAAAGCGCAAATGGTATTGTTGAAAGAGATAGCTCAACATCTGTGCAAGGAAATGTCTCCAGAAAGAAAATTGCCTGTGAAGAAGCCATCTCTTCTTGGAAGCTTTTCCTTCATGTCAATCTTTAAGGTAGTTCGTTATGCTTTGTGTAAATGAATATGCTTTCCTGTATATTAGAGATTTCCATTCAGTTGAGTGTCAGGCCTTTCGATCCCGAGACCCAGCCTTTTTTGGTATTCAAAATATATCATCAAATATGCTGCTCCATAATCATTTTGGTGATTGTTCAAAATATATCATCAAATATGCTGCTCCATAATCATTTTGGTGATTGTATCCGTTATTCTTTTGTCCTATACTTGACTACAAACTCTCCTTGACCTGCACTTCCTCCCCCTGACCTTGTTTTTCACTTAAAGCTTATATTCTTCGTTATAGTGGGTATGGCTGAACTAGACTTGGATAATAACTTTGAATTTGAATAAACTGAACTGCATTGTAGAAGACTGTCTATTGAAATCTGAGTTATGATGTAAATTGTGTACTTGAACATATAGAAGATAAAATTATTGAAGGGCGTTTCTGATGTTTTCTTTATTTTCTTGGATTGTCATTTTCTCTGTCCTAAATTCTCCTGACTTCCACATGTCAAAAGCTCTTAGCTGCTTACTCTTTTAAATTCTCGTATGCATTAATGACTACCTGGCGATAACTCCTTCATTTTGTTTGTTCAGTGGGTTGTGTCCTTTGTTTTCTGGAGAAAGAAAGCTCAACGAAGCAAGTAAGTGTATTGCTATAAACTATTGACATAATATAGTTTCTCTTTTAGTGCTCCCATTTAATTGTATATGCAGAATTATTTTAATTACATGCAAATCAGAAATGAAAAATTCCACCGGGTTTATTCGCTGTGTTTTTTGCAAGATAAAAAATGAACCAGGGGTAGAAATTTTTTTCCAAATTTGAAGGTAAAATCCTTGTGATTTCTTAAAGGAATTGCATGGAAATTGGAGAAAGAGAGGGGAATGAATCCAGGGGTAATAGTTCTGGCATTCCCAGTTTCAAAATTTGTGATTCACCAACTCTTTTACGGAAGCAAATGCATATGTTTACAGTATTCTTGAACTCTAAGTTTCTCAGTTAATTCAGTTTGAGAAATAATGGTTAAGATTCGTATTTTTATCATTGGTGGGATTATTTGTGGTCTAAATCTGGCATTGATGTTTGATCTCATCAAATCTTGTAATGGCAGGTATATGTTTGGGCTTTCCGCCACCAATGTCGGTTTGCTAATGCTTCTAGACAAAGGCCCCAGCACAAGGCAATGGAGATGTCTCATGAACACAAGTGTGAAACCATCAGTCAAAATTCCTTAACCCATTTGAAGCCAATGCTCGTATTGTGAACACGCAGTCATGTTGTTGCCCTGATTTGTTATGTTCTTTTCATGGATTCGTTGCTTCTGCAAAATTCAGTGTTTTGTGCAGTGTTTTTTGATTTCATATTATCTGGATTGAATATATTCTTTTCTGGGTGATTAGGGAAGCATGGATTTAGAATGGGCATGCCTGCCTGTGTAGTTGAAATTTAGCTTGAATTGAGGTATCTGTCTTCTGACAGCCAGCCCTCTACTGTATATTTCAGAATACAGATTCCTGTACGATTTCCCATTTAAATACGCAATGGCTATTCTTTTTTTCATTTGAGCTGCATTCTGATGATTTCCTTCTTTAATTTTAAACGCTGTTAATCATGGTTGATTGCTGTAAATAGCGGGCTATCTGTTTGTAAAATTTGTTTCCTGACAGATTATTATCACATAATTACAAGCTAGTTTTGACAGCTACTCGGACATTATTAAGCTGTAAGCTCTGGTTTATCCCTTAAGATTGCCAATCCAGCTACTGCTCGGTCATGGAATGCAGAAAATAGGATACTCTAAAATCAGGAAACGCTGTTCAGCCTGTTATTTCGGCAAGAAACCTTTTTTTAGTTTTTTTCCTCTCATTGTCTGGTCCTTTGCCTTACCAAAAGAAAAGGAAAAAGTGTTAGGCTCCTCCCTTCTACGACCTCGGGGCGTTCAATTCCTGTGTGCCTGAACTTGAGGAGTAGACTAGGAAGCTCTCCTTTGAAGGCGTCTTCCTTAGAGAAGCTAGGTCAGAGTCTACTTTGGGCAGTTCAGTAATGACTGCTTCTTTGTACCATGATTAGGCAACCTCACATCTGGATTGCTCCTAAATCCAGTTATTCTACCTAATCCTTTGTTCTCTGACTGAATAATAATAATAATAATAATAGAGTAATCGACAAGCGCACGATGCAAATCTTATCCTTTTGCACTCAGTTGCTTTGAAGAGTCTTCAGGTTACTTTTATTAGTTTAATGGTGTTATGGGTCTCTGGGCAGAGCAGCCCTGCGCACGCATCTACTGTCCTTTTAGATAACATTGTAGATGATTTGTCGGATTCCGGGATCTTTCCTCGCCCATGCCAGCCAAGAGCAACGAAAGAGGAGATGAAACTTCCACTGCAAAGTACTGGTTCACAGTCATTTTCTCCTTTGGTTGGTATAAAGAATGCCTCCAAAGCAAACTAGTCGCCCACCAGATGCTGTGAAGCCGTGTTCGAGATTTATTTTTGTTGTGTTTTATGGTAGTTAAAATAAATATTCTTAATGATTTCAAAAATATATTTTTATTCATGTACTTCATATTTCTCGACTAAAACTTGTTTTTTTTTTAATGGTAGCGGGGTCTTTAAATAAAATATTATCGGTTTCAATATTTTTTACTCGACAATATGAAAAAGAAATAAGAGAATGTTTTATTTTAAAAGATTATATAGAATATTCATAATAAAATGAACGACCCTCATTGACTGATAAAAAGCAAGAGATAGCAACAGCAAAAGCTACCTTCCAATGGAGGATATACGTGATGTACCCGACCTGTCGTCTACGTGCTCGACATGACACTGGCTATGTCCTCTTTGATGGGCCCCGGCACGTGTCACAGTTCAAGGGAAACATCATCATGAGTTCGGGATGGGCTAGTGGATTTATGGTGAGTTCTGGAGATGGGCTATTGAAATGGCCCACTAGTTTGTACTAAAAGGTTTCGAAGTGTTGGAAACTATTATTGTTTTGTAAATTTGTAAATCTTTGGTACACGAAAAATTATTTATATAAAATTTAATATGATAATATAAAAGTAAACATGCATAAAATTTTAAATAATTAAATATATAATTTATATGATCAATAAATAAATAAAAACATGCAACATAATAATTTCTCCATCAAATGAATTATTGAATTGAAAAACATGCTCGAAATTCAGGAGAGTTGCTTGTTGAAGACAATAAAATAAAAAATAAAAAATAAAAAATAAAAATAATAAACTTAATATTTCTGTCAGGGAATGAATTCTTTGCTATTAAAACATAATTTTCTATTATTTGGTGCAAACAGTTTTAGTGCAATTGCTTCTATGGAATTGAAGACATGTATTTGTTTTTGTATTTCAAAATCACTTTTAAAAAAATTTAATTTTTTTTTAAATAAATATTTTTTGATGTTTTTAAATTATTTTAATATTCTGATGTTAAAAATAATTTTTTAAAAATAAAAAATATATTATTTTGATGTATTTTCAAGTGAAAAGTACTTTGAAAAGCAACCGCAACCACACTCAAACAGTCATGGGCTGGATTCTCTTTGTACAAAGATGAATTCCTATAATTAATGAATAGAAGAAAAAATCAACAATAATTGGAAAAAAGAAAAAAAAGAACTCAATAAATCTATGAAGAAAAAACTGTCAAGATGAACATCTTTGGAAACTGGAAGAGAAAAAAAAAAAAAAAACTCTCTACTTTTCTCTATAATGATTCAGGCACTTGATCGATGTTTTTCCTATTCAGATTACATGCTAATCACTGAAAATGTAAAACAATAAGATCATCGAACTATGAGTAAAGACTAGAAATATATAGAAGCACACTCCATAATTTTCTATAATTTGTTGATGTTGTGGGATAAATTTGAGTAATTTTCTAGGTTGTTTTATAAGTTGGTTTGAACTCAATTTTGTTCAATTTATTTAGATTTGTTAAATATAAAAAATCTTTATAAAATCTAATTTAATTTTTTTAACATGATTAAAAGTAAAAATCATCTTCGATGAACTTTTTTTTTTTAGGCGAGTCTAGTGATACTCAAGTCAATATTTTTATAATTGGAATATAGCACATCAAAATCTTTTTATTTCCTCTTTTTTTCCATTGATTTTCTTTCTAATTTGTCATCACTAAATGATTGAAACACGACGAAAATGAAGTTTTATGAATAAAATGCAAACACCTAAAACCACAATGACAAAAATGTAAAACTCAAAAACTTTAGAGGACCAAATTGAACTTTTATGACAGCTATAAGAACTAAATTGAAATCTTTTAAATATCCAGGGACTACACATGAGGAAAATGATTTTTTTAAACCAAAACACTAATATATAAAACTATAAGGACAAAAAATGCTAAAACAATTAGGGATTAATTTGAAAATTTAAAAACTCCAGGGATCAAATTAAAAATAAAGCTATAAGAGCGGAAAGTTAACTCCTTAAACGGTAAGGAATAATTTTTAAAAAAAATTTATGAATTAAACTGAAATTTTGCATAAACTTGAAGAACTAAATTGAATGTATATCAATATTTAAGGACTAATACGTGAAAAAAATTAAGGATTGAAATATAAACATCTAAAACTACAAGGATAAAACATATAAATTTCAAAAAACTTATATATTAGATTGAACTTTTAAACTGTTGTGGAATAGTGCAATCCATGTCATAACATTTGTTACAATAAAAGTTTTTGATGTCTTAATTTAGTGCAACACTAGTTTATTTCTTGTGTAATCATGATAGATTGGATTAGTTTTTTAAAAAAAATATACAAAAAATAATATGTAGATTATAGAAAATATTTTTTGACATTGTTGTTAAATTTAATATAATAATTAAAACTTCAAAATTCTTAACTTGACTTTTTATTTAGTTTGAGTTTTAAATTAAACTACGTGAGAATTGTTTTTATGTAATTTTATTGTTTAAAAAAGTCGGAAAAAAAAGAAAGATAAGTTTATTTTAGTCAACATACCAAACTTATAATCTAAGTTAAGGTCTTCATTGGATTGAATTGATTTTATTTTATTTTATTATATAATAAAAAATATAAAAATTAATTTATTATCAATCCAATACTATTAATAAAATTAAATAAAGGCTCTACGTGATAGAATTGAAAAAAAAAACTAAAAAAAAAGATAAAAAAATTGGAAAGAGCCAATAAAAAATCCCAAAGAACATATTACAACAAAGCTTAGCCAATATTTTTTTTCTTTTATGAATAGGCTTTCGGCACTCTGTTATCAACAAATAGCTCCCTGCAACTGCTAAAGAAAAAGAGGAGCGAGACTGATTGGCGCAGGTCATGTAATGTTACATCTAACAACTTTTCATTGAATTATTTTTTTTAAAAAAATATATTAAAATAATGTATATTTTTTATTTTTTAAAATTTATTTTTAATACCAATATATTAAAATAATTTAAAATAAAAAAACTAAAAAATTAATAAAACAACAATTCAACCTCCACCGCGCCAAACATACCCGCGAACACAATATATAGTCGCGGGCATGCATTTAGTGATCATATAATGTTTTTAGACCGTTTTCATTTAAAAAAAAAAAAGACATTCCTTATGCTATTCTTACGTGAACATCCCATTAATAACTAAAAAAACTTGCTTCAAGAGTATTAAAGAAATCAATTAAAATAAAAGAAAAAAGAAAACAATGCCGAAACTAATTGACATGGTAAAATCTAAAATAAATCTAAAGAGAAACTTGTTTTTAGACATATTTGAGATCTAATTAAAAATGAAATACATTTTTTTTATTAAAACTTTATTGAAAAATATTCTTCAATAAAAATAATATAATATTAAATATTAAAATATCTAAAATTAATTATAAATAAATAAGACACCAAAATCCAACCATAAAATTGTTCCCACATTGAAAAAATAGAAGTTACCTTTGTCCAACATTGAAAAACGAGGAACTATTTTTCTCTTTTAAGGTCTATATATATATATATATAAAGAGATATATTTTTCAGGTAAACAAAAAAAAATGAAAAAAAGATAAACAAAATTAACAATGGATAGATGGTTGAGGGCTGAGAGTTGAGACTTGAGAGAGAGATTGAAAGAGCCATTTACGAATAGAAATTGTCAACCGCAAAAAAAATATATATATATTCATAATGATGGAGGAAAAATATGTGGACTACAGTGCTGTGACTCTGAATATTTTGACTCCTTGAAGCAAAATCTGCTACAGTCTTACACCTCAACCTTTCAAACTACCGACCATTCGAGAAACCCACTCACGGTGAGTTCACCTATACGTCAGCCGATACATCATGCTAGAAAACTCCCGGAGTTACACCACTCACCTCACTGTATATATAGATAGATACACACAGACGCATGCAAGCTTGTAAAATTGTATTGGTGTTTGCTGCATCAGGAAGGCAAATCTTGGTTTACAGTTTTACATACTATAGAGAAAAATGGTAGACAAATTGCCAGAGGAAGAGCATCCAAAACCGGCATTTGGATGGGCTGCGAGAGACCAGTCTGGGGTCCTCTCTCCCTTCAAATTCTCCAGGAGGTTCTTCCTCATTCCCCATAACCTTACTTTTAGTCTCGTATTATTTGTTTTTTAATCTCCTTTGTGCATTCTACATGTTCCTTAAATCGGTTTGTATATTAATTTAAACAGAAGGGCTATTTCTAATTTCTTGCAGAGCAACAGGGGAAAAGGACGTGGCATTCAAGGTGTTGTATTGTGGGATATGCCACTCCGATCTTCACATGGTCAAGAATGAATGGGGCGTTACTCAATACCCTCTTATCCCTGGGTACGTATATCCATATTGAGTAGCCTGTGTGTTTGTTTTCATTTGAATTGATTGTTATGTCTTAGTAGTTCTTAATTTGGAATGGAAGAGGATGGGATTTAGCCATAAGAACACAATTAATTTCATTTGATTATATTCGAAGAGATTTAATCTGGAAAGCGAGTAATTGTTTGGAGATAACCCTTACAGAAGGGGGAAAAAAAGAGAAAACAAGGTCTAGTTCTTCCCAAAATGCTGTGTTCCCATATAAATTGTCAGGATCTAGCTATAGCAACCCTTTTCAACTGTAAAATGGCTCTTTGAATTTCCTATCATGAATTTTTGTCTCCTTTTTGTGAATGATTAAGATCAGAAACTGTTATTGATGATATTAAAATATAACAAGAAGCCAACAAGTAACTGTGGCTAAATCAGTTAAACAACGAGCAAGACAACATAAAAGTTCAATTAGCCAGAAGCTAGATTTCTAGGAAGGAAAACAGAGAAGCATTTAACAGAATATATGTTGAAGATGCTTACTAAATTTAATGATTCCAATGAATTTCCATAAGATTCTAGGATCAGATCAACTCCTTCTGCTCATTCGTCAATGAAGTTAAAGCGCTATAGCTCTTAGAATTGAAAATCTAAGAGTAACGAGTTAATTAACTGTCTGAATGCAGGCATGAGATTGTCGGAGTAGTGACAGAGGTGGGGAGCAAAGTACAAAAATTCAAGGTTGGAGACAAAGTGGGTGTAGGGTGCATGGTTGGATCATGCCGCTCTTGCGATAGCTGTCAGAACAATCTCGAGAATTACTGTTCAAAAATGATACTTACTTACGGTGCCAAGTACTATGACGGAACCGTCACATATGGAGGCTACTCAGATAGTATGGTTGCTGATGAACACTTCATCGTTCGTATTCCAAATAACCTACCTCTCGATGCTGGTGCTCCTCTCTTGTGTGCTGGAATCACAGTCTATAGCCCCTTGAGATATTTTGGACTTGACAAACCTGGTATGCATGTGGGCATTGTTGGCCTCGGTGGTCTAGGTCATGTAGCAGTGAAATTTGCAAGAGCTATGGGCGTCAAGGTGACGGTGATTAGTACCTCTCCTAATAAAAAGCACGAGGCTCTAGAAAATCTTGGAGCTGACTCGTTTTTGGTCAGTCGTGACCAAGATCAGATGCAGGTACAATTGTTTTCTGATAAATTATTTACAAGTGTGAGCTCAACTAATAATCACCTGGGTTTTTGTATACTGTGCTAGTTTTTCTGATCATAGGGTTTTTTATTTTCTTGTGTAGGCTGCAATGGGAACATTGGATGGTATCATTGATACAGTGTCCGCGGTTCACCCTCTGTTGCCTTTAGTTGCTCTATTGAAGTCTCATGGAAAGCTAGTTTTGGTCGGTGCTCCGGAGAAGCCTCTTGAACTGCCCGTCTTTCCTTTGATCACCGGTATGTGTATGCGTGTCTCCCGGAATAATTCATCTTGCCAATCGGAACAAGGAAACTGACCGCATATATTTATTACCTTTGTGGATTAATAACAGGGAGGAAGACAGTGGGAGGTAGTTGCTTTGGAGGAATCAAGGAGACACAAGAGATGATTGATTTCGCCGCCAAACATAATATAACCGCAGATATTGAGGTTATTCCGATGGACTACGTGAACACTGCCATGGAGCGCGTGCTAAAAGCAGATGTTAGATACCGATTTGTCATCGACGTTGGCAAGACACTGAAGCCTGCCGTTTGAATCATCATACCCACTTGGGTGTTCTCTGGATTTTGTTGTCAGTGTACTCGCACATGAAGCCGATTGGATATGCCTGCACAATTGCTGAAAATTATATTTTTCAAATAAGATTGTGCATAAAAAATATTTGAAATATAATAAAAATGAACTTCGGCATCATGTTTCATCCATGAAAACAAAATACAATATAATAAGTGAATAATTTTCCAAAATGGTTTTTCATATTTAAAAAAAGTTGTACGATAACTTTATTATTTTTTTCATATACAAAATAATATCTATTATAATACATGGATAACTATATTAATGATATTTAAGCCTCGTTAGTTTGTCACTAGAAAAATTGATCAACGGAAAACATTTTTCAGTCAAAGAAAAATTTGACTTGATTTTTAGAAAAGTGTTTTCTTTTTATTTTGAACGGAAAACAATTTCTGAAAGTTATGAAAAATTTAGAAATGTCGTATTATTTGCTGATTATATCAAATTTGATTCTCAAACTTTTAAGTGCTATATATATATATATTTGAATATTTTTTTAATTTCATCCCTTAGAATTTAATTTTTATATTAACTTTGGTCCTCATTTTTATAATTATTATTTGCTTTTTCCTTATCATTTTTTAATTGAAATTTTTTATCTATCAAATTTGGTCCTCATTCTTTTGATTGTTACTTATAAATGGTAATTATTATTATTTTAATTTCTTCATCTTTTAATTTTTTTATTTGTTAGATTTGATCTCTATTAATTTATTTATTATTTATTTTATTTGAGATAATTTATGAAATTATATTTTTTTTCAATTTCATTCTCATTTAATTTTTTAATTTGTAAGATTTGTTTCTCATTATTTTAATAAACTTGAAAAAAATAAAACATTAATAAGTTATTTTCCAGCTCATTTTTCATGACATAACTAAACACGGGAAAATGTTTTTCAATTTATTTTTCACTACACTACCAAATATCGAAAAATAATTCACTTTCCAAAATAAAAACTACTTTCTAGCAAACAAACAGGGTCTTAAAATTAAATTATATTCTATTAGGTTAAAAAAAAAAGTATTAGAAAAGTCGATGCAATACCGCAAGTCATGTCAAAATTTTTCAGACATAAAAAGAACAGAGTTAAGATGATACTAGGACTTATAAAAAAGTAAAAGAAATTCAAGACTCAGATCATTGAGTCAACTAAATTTAATAAGTTTGATTGATTTAATAATATAAAAAATAAAACTAATTTAATAATATTAAAAACAAGATAAACTCAGGTAAATCTTTTAATTAAACCTAAATTAATCTTTTTAAAACTGTAACCTTAGTGGTTCCAGTTGGAGGACCATGAATACAAACGAAACCTAGCATGTGACCCAAAGTAGTGTATTAATGTTTGCTACTGTGCTGGGCACAATCCGTCAACAAAAGATATAACCTCATATACCGACAAAGAGCTTGCTCTTTGGCTTTTGTGATTTGATCATCCATGCTCACAACTCACAAGCAGCTCAGACAAGTCAGCATTATATTTCACTGGACCTGGAATGGTTATAAATCCAATGATATTTGATTTAGCATTTTAATTCGAGCACTTGTAAGATTTATATGTTTTTGAACTTATTATAAAACTGAATTTAAAAAAATTGGGTTTAATATCTTACTAAACTTATATATTTTATTTTAATTAAATAAAAAAAATTATTTGAATTAATATGGATATTCAAACAAATAATTTTAAGAGAATAACTTATCCTAGTTCACCCATAAGCATCACGAGATGAACCAATCTCAATATGGGAGCAGTTTAATTGACAACTTACGGATTTGGACCCAAAAGAATATTATAAGCAAGTGGTGAAAATATGAATGTAGTTTTTTAAATTATTTTTTATTTAAAAAAATATGTAATTGATATTTTTTATGTGTTAATATTTAAAAAATCCATTTTATAGTATTTTAAATTAAAAAACATTTTTTTTAAAAAAATATATTAAACCACATTACCAAACACACTAAGAGGGTGTTTAACAATGTGGTAGCGGTTGTTTTTCAAAATATTTTTCACTTGAAAAAACATTAAAATAATATTTTTTTTATTTTTTAAAATTTATTTTTAACATTAGCACATCAGAATAATTTAAAAATATAAAAAAAACTTAATTTGAAGTAAAAATAAATTTAAGTTTTGACAAAAAAAAAAGTTAAAACTCTTTCCCAAACTATGCCTTAAAGCCATTAATTTATCTTATTACCACACATTTTATATGATTTAAATTTGCAGCCACTTCCTTTGTTCCCTCCCTTCTCTCTTTAATTTTGTGACAATGACAACAGCGAGGTCTAAATATCTAATCTCGAAGAGAGATTCTTATCCCAAGATTTGATGGGGTGCTGGATTCATATTCCATACCCACGCTTGTGTTGTATGTGTCACCGGCCATCGGTTACTGTGTGGTAACGATAATTTTAAAAATATTTTTTATTTAAATATAATTTATTTTTATTATTTTATAAAAATTATTTTTAACATCAAAACAATTTAAAATAATAAAAAAAAACTAAAGTAAAAAAAAACAAATTTTAAACACACTCATAATAAAAAGTCCTAGCATGATAGATTTTCCATGCAAGCTTTTTTTTTATTTTTCTCTTGATTTTTACAATTAAATATCTCGTTCATGTTGTGCTATATTATAAAAAAATTTAAAATTCCATAAATCAAATTTACAAAGTAAATTTCGTATTAAATATTTTTCTGGAAAATGTTTTTCTAGTTTTACTATGTTCCTTTTTTTATATATAAAATATGTTATTAAACAAAGTCAATGTAAAACAATCAATATTTAAAATTTATTTATTTATTAAAACATATTTTCAGATCATTAAATTTCATAAAATATTTTATAAATATTAATGTATTTACAATATCATCTAACAATTCAACTTTCATTGCCACCACTCTTTCACTATCACCACCACCTTCACCCATATCCCTTACACCCATCACTATTAATACCACAATCATCAAAACTAACTCATCATCATAAAATACCATCGTCATTCTACTATCATTTTATTTTTCACATTATTATTTACTAAATATCATAAAAGAATTATATGTAAAAATTTTATATTATAAAATATTGTGTTTATTTTGAAAATATTTCACAAAAAATATTATATATTAAAAAAATTTATAATGTTTGACAAATAATTATATGAATAACACAATAATAATATGTTATGGTTATGATGTAATAGTGATGATTATGATTGTGGTAGTGGTAATAATACATATGAGGTTGAGAGAGGAGGTGGTAGTAATACATAAGAGGTTGAGATAGGAGGTGATGGTGACAATGGTAGTGGAGTAGCGAAGATAATGAAGAAGGCAACGGTGGTGGTGATTATTAGTGAATATGCCTTGTATTAAATGAATTGTTTACACCTAGAACTGATTTTATTCATGTAAAGTATATTTATTATTAATAAAGGTTTTTTTATCTTTAATATTTATTTATATTTTATTAATGAATCTAGAGTAAATATAAAGTCCATAGAAAAAGTTTTTGCAAAGAAAAAATATAAAGTTGTTATAATTATGAGATTTATATTGCATTAAAACATTGTTTCTAAATGTTCTGTTAAGATTGGACATTAATTAGAGATGTTGAGATCGATACATATTATGTTTCTTACTTTATGGAAGGAAGCAATTGCTCTCATAAACTGAGGTATGGAGAATACCTGAAATTAATATGTAGATGTTTGTTAGATGATATGTACATTGAACTGACTCGTATGAGAATTTCATATGGAGAGATCACATATGTCTATGAAAATGCATATGTGATAGTTGTGTAAGTAATCCTTAGATTTGAGATCATTAAGTTATCGTATATAGGGAGTGTTATGCTTTGATCTTTACTACACGTTATCCTAATCAAGGATAACAAATGAGCAAATATTAGGTATAACATAAACTATATAAAAGTGTTTGAGTAATCAAAAGAGGATTCATCTCTCTAAGTGAATTAGATAAAATGTTACATCTGTTATCAAATAATATTGATTGTGAAATCCTTAACCAATGTGTGATATGATTTGAAAAAAGTTTTAAATCTTATTCAAATAATCAATGATTGTAGTATTGAGAACTAAAATAATTTAACAAAGAAGATAAATTTTATGTTATAATGTCTAAATCAGAACATTTTTTATGAAGAAGCAATAATTAACTGAGAAACTTGTCACTAAAATGTTAAGTTATACCACTTATAACTTTTCTAATATTTGGAGATCATAACATGTTACTAGACATTATATTGATATTAAAATATCAATCAATCAATTGTTGAATTAATAATATATTAAATTCTTTAATTTATTCTATCGTATTTTATTTAGAATTATGATTTATATCTTGACTATCTTATTATGAAACCTAATAAGTCACGCACATAAAAACTATTGGTTAAAAATTAAAATGGGATGGTTAATTAAGTGTAACTTGATGGTAAATAAATTTTAAAAATTGAGGACTAACATGCAATTAATAGATTACAATTCTTTAGACCTAGAAAAATCAAGTAGGGATTTGATTGAATAAGTTTCTAAAATTATCAAAAAATAATATATGTGATATTATTTAAGGGGCAAATTAATATTTTATAATTCATAAATTTTTTAGGTTTTCCTATAAATAGATGTTATGTCTTGTATTTTTTGTACTTGATATTATAACAGTACAATATAAAAACATATAAACACAAAATAAAAGAGTTAAAACTTAAAGGTGTTGCAATCTCTCTCCTAAAAGGGTTTAAGAGATTTCTTACTCATGGTTTATGTGGATTAGATTGAATACTTGAACGATTTGTAATTTGCGACAACCTGGTTTAATCTTTAAGTAATCTTCATATAAACTTTAAATAACTTTAGATTTGTCTAATGAGATATCTGAAACTCCTGGAAAAAATTTAATTTATTATTTTTATTACATGTATATGTTTCAAGAAACCCACTAATGATAATAGTAACAACAATGACAATAATAGTGTGTGGAGGTTATTGGAGTGGTTTTGATGTTGATAATAATTGTTGATATTATTAGATGATTTTAAAAATAAATTACCATGTGAAAATATTTTATAAAATTTATAATTTTTAAAAGTGATTGAATTGATTAATTTTCTTATAAAATATGAAGAAAATAAAAAATATATATATTCATGTCAAAGTTTTTACATAAAACAAACGCGATGACATGTTTTCCCAATGTAAATTAGCTTTCCTTGCTTGATGCTATATTTTAAGTCCGGTGTTTAACTCACGAAATTAAGGGGAAAAAAAGAAATTATAAAAGAACAAAAACGTTTCTTTCCATGCTTGAAAAAAGGAACACATCGAAACGCCTAAAGCAACCAGTGGATCCTTTGGCTTTTCTAAAACCCTCGAACGTCTTCAATCTTTGCCTCCTTTCAGAACCTGAAGAAGGCGGCCACAGCACCCTATATTCTCTCATTACAATGCTAACTTCCACGAACTTATTGTCTCGAATCATAAAAAAGAAGAGACACAAAAAACCCAAAACGAAAACAAGAAACAAAAGACAAGAAACCAAAGAAGATCCTATTGAACAAGATGAACTAGAAGAAGACACTGAAGGGTTTAATCTAAAAACCTCAGCTCCATCAAATACTTATGGGGTTCAGCCACTTGGCAATCTTTACTTCAATCGAGGCTCTATTAACTCAAGAAACACCGGTTTAGGTAATCTTCAAATTTTGACTGATGAGTTAGTTCTTGATATTTTAGGATTTCTTGATGGAACCCAGTTAGGAGTTTTAGCTACTGTTAGCAAGTCATTTTACGTTTTCACTAATCATGAGCCTTTATGGAGAAACCTTGTATTGGATAAGTTAAATGGTGAGTTTCTGTTTAATGGGTCATGGAAGTCTACTTATATTGCTGGCATTTACCCTTTATTTGACGTTAATGGCTGCTCAAGTTTGAAAGTTAGAGATTTTTATTCTGATTATCTTTTTCAAAGTTGGTTATGTGCTAGTCTTGAAATGAAACCTGAATGGCTTGAGAGAGATAATATTGTTAGAAAGAAAGGTATTTCTGTTGAGGAATTTGTGATGAATTTTGAGGAGCCAAATAAGCCGGTATTGTTGGAAGGGTGTATCGATAATTGGGCTGCATTGCAAAAATGGGATAAGGATTATTTGGTTAGTGTGTGTGGTGATGTGAAGTTTGCAGCTGGGCCGGTGGAGATGAGGCTTCAAGAGTATTTTAGGTATTCGGATCAGGTGAGGGAAGAACGTCCATTGTATCTTTTTGACCCGAAATTCGCTGAGAAGGTTCCTGTTTTGGGTTCTGAATATGGGGTTCCATTGTACTTTAGGGAGGATTTGTTTAGTGTTTTAGGTAATGAGAGGCCAGATTATAGGTGGGTCATAATTGGCCCTGCAGGATCTGGCTCATCATTTCACATAGATCCTAATTCTACATCTGCTTGGAATGCAGTGATTAAGGGGTCTAAGAAGTGGATTTTGTTCCCACCCGATGTGATACCTCCTGGTGTTTATCCAAGCCCAGATGGTGCAGAGGTAGCATGTCCTGTTTCCATAATGGAATGGTTCATGAACTTTTATGGTGCAACAAGGAACTTGAAAAGGAGACCTATTGAGTGCATCTGTAAGGCTGGTGAAGTGATCTTTGTGCCCAATGGTTGGTGGCATTTGGTAATCAACTTGGAAGAATCCATTGCTATTACACAGAATTATGTCAGCAGGTACTTTTGTTTTGTTTTTAATTATCTATAATTTAGATAGTTCTTAGAATTTAACTTTAGAAAGTTCATCTGTAGACATCATTGGTTGAGTAAAAGGTTTGATGATAGTTCTTAAATAGACTTTTAAAAGAATAAAGTTGCTCTCTCATAGTGTAACTTCTGAAGCTGACAAGTAGAGATATGATTCATGAAACTGAATGAAGAAAACTTACCACAGCAAACCCAGTGTTCATGGATAGGAAGTGCAATGATGGTAGGTCGGTGACAAGAATCAATTGATATAGTTGAGACCTTGGTTTAAGAAAATGAATTTATTTTAGCTTATTCAGTTTATATGCTGGAGCCAATTTTCAAGTAAAGTCTTTGATTCTTGGATTGAAAGTAATGAATTTCATTAGATTATCCCATCCTTTGCCATGTATACCTTGAGATGTTACATAAACCAAGCAGTAGAAGAAACTATTCTCTAGAGGGTGGGAATTCATTAATTTCCGTTGTCACTGTTTAAATAAGTTCATCAAGAAGACATGGACTATATAAGAAGCTGGTGAATCAGTTACATTGGTTAATCCACACCTGACACACAAAATAAAATAAGAAAATCTATTTTAATTCTTGTCTTGCACTTTACTTCAATCTCCTTTCCCAGTCCTCGTCTTTTTAACATGGCCTACCCATTTCCAAAGCCCTGGCTCTACCCTTTATTTTTTGTATAGAGAAAAGACTGTTGCTTCATATTTTAGGATATGAGAAACCAATACCCATTGGTTGCAACTGACTTATCTAGTGTGTTGCAGGAGAAATCTGCTGAATGTTTTGGATTTTCTTAAGAGGCCAAATGCAGGGGAACTAGTGTCTGGAACTCGAGACCGTGTGAATTTGCATGATAAGTTTGAGAATGCTATTGAGTCCACTTTCCCTGGAACTATCGATCAATTGGTGCAGAAAGCAGAGGAGAAAAAGGCCCAAGAGAGAAAACTTTCCTTCTGGGACTCAGTGACTGATTCCCACGCTGGTGCTTTCAAGTTCTCTTTCTAAACAAACCCCACAAAGGCTGGATGCGTGGGAATGGGACAGCAACTTACTCTGGAACAAACACAGGCGTACGTCATATTCCTGCTCCTCTTTAAACCATGATCTTGCAATGGAATGTAGATGCTTGAAGAACATCTTTTCCTCTCAAGAATTCAAGCTTGAGCCTCGCTCTTCCTTCTGGTGGAAACGGATCCTTTTCCCTGTTCAGTTTTTTTGCGAATGAAATGTTGAATCATTCTTTCTATTGTTTTGGTATACATACATTCAGATGCTCAGAATTGTAGTAATTGAAATGAATGTTTATTTGTCAATCTCAGGTCTCATATGTGAATGGGAGGGAGTTCAGGAATCAAAAATGGAAACAACAAAATGAATAGGTGTTTGTAGTAGTAGCTGCTTTCTAAACAACACCTCTTTTTATATATATATATCTGAATTTTATTTTATTTTTTTTAAAATGGCAGTAACATTAAATCTGTATTGGAAAATAAAAACCAAAAGAATTTGTTGTCTTAAGAGTCAAGACTGCTAAATGAACATAACTGCTGTCCTGGTTGAAAACCCATCACCTGCTTATTAAGAAGAAAATTAAGAGGACTTAATATTTTACTGTGCTCTGAAAAGGAAAAAAAAAGGCATTATGGATCCACAGTTATTTTTTAACTTTTTTTTGTTATTTTATTTTTTTCAGTTAATTTTTTTAATGTGATGCTTTAACATTTAGTTAATTTAAGGTTAACTTTTTGTTTTTCCTCGGTTAACTTTGCAATGAGAAATGTTAAAATATATATATATATATATATATATATATATATATATATATATCTGAATTTTGCAATGAGAAATGTTAACTTTGCAATGAGAAATGTTAAAAAAATAATAATATTAAATTGATGTTAAATTTAATAAAATTTAATTTAATTTTCTTGATTAAATATAATTAAGACTCCGAGGATCAAAATTGACACCGGAGCAAATTCCAATACTCTTTTTTATAGTTGAGGTGCTCTTTTAGCATATTCATTCCCTAATGTTTTTTCATTTTTAATTCCTATTTCATGAGGTTTTTATATTTTTTGCTCTGAAACTTTATTTTCTTAACGTTTTAGTCTATGAGCTAAAAAGAGAAAAGAAAGAAGTCGACTGGCCCAATTTCATTGGAAAAAATATCAAACTTTATGTCAAAGTATTCCTCTTCAAATGAGTGTTATTGACGTATTTTTAAGATTTTGTATAGTCCGAAAAGGTAGATTAGAGTTGAGAAAAGTTTTTTTTTTTTTAGTTTAGTTGTGACTTTTAATCAATTTGGAAAAAAAATTGAGTTAGGGTATTAGTTTCTTGAAGTTATAAGAATGTTTTTGAGGTGTTTATTGGTGAAAATAGATTAAAAATTGAGGTTTTTTTAATAAAAAAATAACACAACTTGAAATTTTTAACTAGCTCTATGATGGCTAGATTTTGAGTTTTCAAACAACTTGTCATGTACCTTTTTTAAAAAAAAAACAATTGGCTGGAAGATTTTTTTAAAAATAGGTCTAGACTCGCGTGTTTGAACCTTTTTTTTTTTTTCAACCATACTTAATTTCTTAAAAAATAATTAATTTAACTTCTTTTAAAATCTTAAATCGATAAAGAATGTTTTTAGATATCATTTTCAACCGTGGAGAAGAGGCTTCAAGAGTATTTTAGGTATTCGGATCAGGAGAGGGAAGAACGTCCATTGTATCTTTTCGGCCCGAAATTCGGTGAGAAGGATCCTTCCTTGCTGTTTTGGGTTCTGAAAAGGAGGTAGGTTCCAGTGTACTCTAGGGAGGATTTGTTTAGTGTTTTAGGTAATGAGATGCCAAATTATAGTCAGTATGATGGGTCATAATTGGCCCTAAAAGAATTTCACATTCCATTACAATTATAATTATATATATAAAAAAACTATGTCTCAATTTATTGTTCACCATGAGACAAATCAGATTAATCCAAAGTGCTTTTTATATATATATATATATATATATATATATATATATATATATATATATATATATATATATATATATTTTTGATCCTTCAAAAATTTACAGTTTGGATCTTTAATTTAGGTGTTTTTTTTTTCCGTCTTTTAACATTGCAATAACTTGGGTTTGGACTTTACGGGTTGTTTTAACCATATACAAATATGAACCCCGAGGTGTTGAGGAAATTTTTGGTTACTCAATTTTATGAAATAAAATTTAACTTTATTGGTGTAGAGCAACTAAAAATTGGGGGACCGAATTTGAGGCTTTGAAAGATTTTTGGCACCTTTAATTTTGTTCCATTGGGGATTGGTTTGCAAGGAAAATATTTATTTTCTTTTTTTTATTTGATCCTACCTTATTTTTTTTCTTTTGAATTGAATTAATAGTTTTTTTTTTTAACCTAGATATAGGGGTCTCACAATGTCGAAAAGATGTTCTGATGTTCAGTTTGTCAAAATATATTTAAATTCTATTGATTTAGAGCAATTAAGGTTTTAGGTACCCAATTGGATTATGAAACAAATATGGAGGGGATTGAAGTTAATGGGTAGGGTAAAAAAAGTTGGCTCATGCAATACACGTGTTAGAGAGCTAGGGAGGCCGCAACAATGCATGTGACCTTCTTTGGTGGCCTAACTCGATCATCCATGGTAGTGTTGGATGTGTCACGACATGATTTTCCATAAAGGGTGACACATGTGGTTGATTCGTCTTTTCTTTGTGCTTTCCAATTTGATCCTCATTTTTTTTATTGCTATTTTTGTTTTAAGTCCTTTTGTAAAACCGATTTTTTTTTCAATTTCATCATTCGGCATGAGATTAGTTAGGAATTGAACTTCATGTTTTTCTCAATGCAGTAATCTCGGTTTCATGACTCGAGTTGCAGATTTCAAAACTTAATCTGAGTTAACATCGTTCTTTTTTAGGGTTTATTTTTTTACACTGATTTTTTCCCCTTTCAATTAGTTTATTCCAATCTCATCACCTTGGTTACAGGTTTGGTGGGTTAACCCAGGTTGACTCAAATCTTTTTTTTTTAATTTAATTTTTTTAATTTTGTCCTTTAACATTGAGTTATTTTATGATTGATCTTTATAATTTTATTATTCCTAATTTGATTTCTATTGGGTTATCTCATTCGCATAATCTGAGTATCAGGGTTTGGTATGCTTACAAAGTTTGCTAGAGTTTCTTTTTTTGTCATTTTCTTAATTGATTCTCTGGTTTGATTCCTTCCGGTCTAATAAACTGGATTGTAGATTTGACATACTCGCTTGAGTTGACTTAAGTAATTGTTCATTTTATTTTATTTAATTTTATTCTTCCATAATGGATTAACTTAGAACTTAGTTGCGTTGCTGTTTTTTTTTTGTTGCTTTTTTTTGTGTTCTTATTTTTTATTTAATTTGGTCCTTTTCATTATCTATTTTTTTTATTATTTAATTAAATGATTCCAACGCATTTGACTCATTAAAATCCATGACTCTATTCAATTTTATTTTATTTTTGTGATATGCTTGTGTTGCTCGAATATATTTTTTTAAATTAATTTTTTTTTGTTACCGTACAATAATCTACTGTGAAACAATATAATGTGTAACGCAAGAAAGAAAAACCCAGTGTGTATTCCCGATGGTGAGTCCTCCGTGTCTATGGGACAGAGGGAGGTTACACTTTCCACACAATTGAGTACCACCACTGTATCATCGCATTTAGACCAGTAGATCCTAATTCGACATCTGCTTGGAATGCAGTGATCCCACCGCACTCCGCAGTAAGAAACAGGGCCTAGAGAGTAATGACCTGTGTGGTCTCTAAGACAGACATTAGATTACTTGGAAACACATGAGTGGTTTTAGTAACTTAGTTTTAAGGAAACTAGAGCTAAAAAATCCAAAACTTTCGTTGTTAGAATCTTGCACCACTCTCTCCCACCTGAAAATCATACTTGCCCACTTGATAAGAGCCCACACAATCTTTGATGTTTTTGCTGCAAGTTGCTTAATCTCCATTAGCATAGACAAGAACTTGCTTGATTATGCAGCGCAAGTCTTTTACCATATCCAAAACCCAAATCTTTTTATCTATAATTCATTTATAAGGGGTTTCTCTGGAAGCAAAGACCCGGATAAGTCCTTCCATTTTTATGTCCAATCAAAGAGAAATGGCTTAGTTCCTGACAATCTTACGTACCCATTTTTAGTCAAGGCTTGTACTCAAAAGGGTTCTTTAGATATGGGTATACAAGCTCATGGTCAAATAATTAGGCATGGGTTTGATAATGACGTTTATGTTCAAAATTCACTTGTTACTATGTATTCTACTCTAGGGGATATTAAGTCTGCTAGTTATGTTTTTAGGAGAATTTCATGTTTAGATGTTGTTTCTTGGACTTCAATGGTAGCTGGTTATATTAAATCAGGAGATGTTACGTCTGCTCGGAAATTGTTTGATAAAATGCCTGAAAAAAACTTGGTTACTTGGAGTGTAATGATTAGTGGGTATGCGAAAAATAGTTTTTTTGACAAGGCAATAGAATTGTATTTTTTACTTCAATCAGAAGGGGTGCACGCTAATGAGACAGTGATGGTTAGTGTAATAGCTTCATGTGCTCATTTAGGTGCACTTGAACTTGGAGAAAGAGCACATGATTATATTTTGAGAAATAAGATGACTGTGAATTTGATTCTGGGAACTGCACTAGTAGATATGTATGCAAGATGTGGAAGTATTGATAAAGCTATCTGGGTTTTCGACCAACTTCCAGGGAGAGATGCTTTGAGCTGGACAACTCTAATTGCTGGATTTGCAATGCATGGTTATGCCGAGAAAGCACTTGAGTACTTCTCACGAATGGAGAAGGCAGGGTTAACACCGAGAGAGATAACGTTTACTGCTGTTTTATCAGCTTGTAGTCATGGGGGATTAGTTGAAAGAGGATTGGAATTATTTGAGAGCATGAAAAGAGATTATAGGATTGAGCCTAGGTTGGAACACTATGGGTGCATGGTTGACCTGCTTGGTCGAGCAGGGAAGTTAGCAGAAGCTGAGAAATTTGTTAATGAAATGCCTATGAAGCCTAATGCACCAATTTGGGGAGCGTTGCTTGGAGCTTGCCGAATTCATAAGAATTCAGAAATTGCAGAAAGAGCTGGGAAGACTTTGATTGAGTTAAAGCCAGAACACAGTGGTTACTATGTGCTTCTTTCTAACATCTATGCACGCACAAACAAGTGGGAGAATGTTGAGAACATCAGACAGATGATGAAGGAAAGAGGAGTTGTGAAACCACCAGGTTACACTCTGTTTGAGATGGATGGGAAAGTTCATAAATTCACCATTGGTGATAAAACCCACCCGGAAATTCAGCAGATTGAAAGAATGTGGGAAGAGATCCTTGGGAAGATAAGACTGGCAGGATACACTGGAAATAATGATGATGCATTGTTTGACATAGATGAAGAGGAAAAAGAAAGCAACATACACAGGCACAGCGAGAAGCTTGCTATTGCATATGCGATTATGAGAACTAAAGGTCATGATCCCATTCGAATAGTGAAGAACTTGCGGGTATGTGAAGACTGCCACACCGCTACAAAGCTGATTTCTAAGGTGTATGAACGGGAGTTGATTGTTAGAGATCGGAACAGGTTCCATCATTTTAAGGGAGGAGCCTGTTCTTGCATGGATTACTGGTAAAAAAAATAATGCAGTTCATATAATTATGGTTTGAATGATGTTCCTGGAACTGTATGACAAATTTAGAGACAATGCTTGAACTTTTGGCATAATCTCCCAGAACAGGAGCTTTCTCATTTTCATGGTTAGCCCTTCGGGGACAAAGTATAGTTACAGGAGTTAAGAACATAGAAGACATAAATCATCTTTGACTAGTGCATGCTTGCTAGTAAATATTGCTCTTTGAGCAACAAGAAGGCAAAATATGAAAACGAATTGACAAATGGAGCCTACGGAAATTAAACCGAGCCAACATTTTTATTTTTGTTTTGTTAGGCAATTAAAGCTTTTATTTTTTATTTCATATATAACCTCCTTCATGAAACAAATAATTCTGCCCAGCTCCAAGTTTCATTCAAGATCACAGGATTGTTTACTCAGTTTTCCAGCTGAACGATCGAGTTTCAAAGAGAATAAGATTATATATATGTAAACACTTAAATGTTGAATAAATAGACTAGACTTGAACGAAAGAGCAACATTTCTCAAAAAACAGAGAGGGAATGGAAGGAGCTGAAAGTAAACGGCACACAACATAACAGGCACGGGAAAAAGGCATAATGTCAGCTACTTTCATAAATATTTCAAAGGACTACACAGCGTCAATCAGTTACTTTAATTCTGTTAAAGAAACAGGGACAGGATCGATTTTAATCGGCAAAATGTAGAGTGCTGTGTCTCTATCAGAGACTCCACGAGCAAAATGTTAGACAGGCGAGAGGGAAGCCACATAAGAACCATCGCTGTACTTCAAGCCTTTTAAGAAGCCTGAACGCAAGCAAGGATCAACGGAGGCTTCTGGAATACCAAAAGAATGACTACTTTCTTGCAAGCCTTCAACCACCGCAGCTTGATCAGGTTTTTCACATGCTGTCTCAAGAGCAACATTCAAGCCAATAGAGGTGCGTTCTGTTGTAAAGCTGAAAATTACCCAAATTAAATCAAAACAATAGTTGAGAATCTAATAACTACGTAATTATGGTGATACAAAATAAGGGCCTCGATGACAAAAGCTTATGAGAAATTTATCATACCTTGCCTCAAAGCTTCTCCCATCAGAGTCCATGAGTGCACATACACGGCAAACAATCCATGATGGAATATATGCATCCTTAATTTCAATGCTGGATAAGAGCCCAGTGGATGAACCTTGACTGGATTCGGTATCTTTAACTGTAGATTCTTTAGGGGAGGCAGCAATATGGTGAGCTCTTTTTACCTCCACGCATTTTATCTGTGAAACAAGATCAATACTCAGCTACGCAAACATGCTTCTGACATCATGAGGCAAGAATCATGTATCATTTTGAATAGATTCATATTTTCAATATTAAAAAGACTGGTGAAAAGCACAGATAAATCTTCAAAGAAAACTATTTAAAAAGAGAACATAAAGGGAGAACATATATAATAGAACACTTTGCAATGGATAATATAGCTGCCGATACAAGGGCACTAATGTTCTGTAAGTGAATCAGATTTGATTGTGAATGAAAGTTTCACCCTTGAGGTCCTGTCATGAAAGTTGACGAGAGTGCAAAAATTTTGGTTGGACTATGAGAAAAGACTCAGCAATAGAGGCAAATATAGGCAAAGTGGTAAAAGAGATGAAAGTATGCTCTGACTTTTAGCTCTATCTATTGAGTCCAAGATTAAATTTACGATACCCACCTCTGGAGAAGAAAGAGCAGCATTCTGAAATGGAACAGGTGAGTACAATACAGGAACATCTACTCCGGACAAAAAGGTAAGGGAAGATCTGAAGGCAAGGACGAGGAAGCGAGATATAGTCATAACATTATGCAGAAAATATGGAATTAATTTCTAAACTATACAGCTAAAACTCAACAGAAAGGTATTTTTTCAAAAAACTTAAACACTGCACTTACCTGTAATTTAACAAAAAATCATACAACCCATTTACATTCTTATTTCCACAGAAAGCCATCAGTGATTGTGGGCTATTATCAACATCAGACAAGGAACTAAGGCGACGAGTCTGCATCATGTTAGCAGGAACCATATATTAATTATGAAGTACAAGCAACGGAATTAAAAGTAAACATCAGAGGATCTTGACAAGAGAAAATTGTACAGAACTCTCCAGTTAGGTAATGTAATTATTAGAAGACAAAAGTAGGAGCTTGGGATGTACAATCATCACAATCCCAACACCGTAATAATCATACATCATTACTACAGGTTGCTAGATATCCTTTACAGCCCAAACTTTCAAATCTTAAATGATCATGAACAGAAGAATACCAAGCATTTAACTAGGACCATTAATTCATTAAAAGAACAAAAGGAGGAATGATTGTTGGATTATATTAATTCAAAGTATTAACTAATCAAAGAGCTTAATGAACCATGAAATCAGGGAAGGCAACTTAATTAAGCCCAGGGAAATGCAAGATGGCCATATATGGAAAGGATTCACTTACCTGGCCCAAATTTTGTTTCTCAATCTCAGAAAGCTCAACTAAATCTTCAGTGGTGACTTGCTCTACTTTAGAATAACAAAGTGGCATAGAGAAACAAACGTCCTACACAACAAATTAATAGTGTTACATAATATGACAAACTTATAGCAAACATACAAAAATCAAAACATCTGGCAAAATTATCAACAACATAAATGAGCAAATATTAAAATATCAACAGAGATCTTACATGTTCTCTCAACAATGACCTCAGACCTCTTGTCGACTGGGAGATGTAAGCATTGCATAGGTGTTTGGTACATCCTGAGCCATCACTACCAGTGAACATCACCACAAATTGTGAAGTGCACACTACAAAAAATTCCCATGAAAACTCAATGTTAACTTGTAGTTTGAGGGGAAAATACTTTCATGGGCTATAAAGAAATGGTGAGAACCATATCACTTCAAAATAATAGCTTTTGCATGATTGCCATGTTACAAGCAGCTCTCAGTATGCAATGTACCAAATTAGGAATCACGGAAAGGAGGTATGAGTTCTAATTATTGATATGCAGACACAACCTCTGACGTCTACTAAATCCAAGTAATATGCCTCAATGATAATGATGCCCGGAAGCAACAACATACTTATTTTGCACAAAATATTCCAAGTTTGTGGAAAAAGAACCAGAATTTAAAGCAGGACGAGAAAAGAGATAGATTAATAGAATAAGAGCAGAAACATACCATAAAAAATATTGCAAATGTTTTTTCGAAGCATGTAATAAAGACTTCGAAAAGAATCCTCCCATGCCAGCTGCCGTTTTCTCAAAAAATCTACACCCACAAAATAAAAAGCGAGAACATTAGAAAGGGAAAGGAGGAAGGGAATAGAAAAGGTCTCGTATGAGTTAATGTTTTTATTTGACAACCTCCCTCAATTGCTGATGAGGTTAGCACTGATATAACAGCAGGAGGCAGGGTAGATTGAGGGTAAACCCATGAATGCAAAGCTTTAGAACTAAGGATCTGAGAAGTCATTGCCTGCCCAGAGCTACTACTGTCCTTGGAATCACCAAATTGGGATGCAAGCTGTGGCATGCCGTTGTAGGTGCTGCTCATAATTGACCTATGAATCCTAAAAATTGCAAGCAAAATATTAACTGCTGACTAACAACCTACAGCATGGTACTTGCTAACATATTGATTAACAGTTTCCAATATGGTGTGCCATATCAGATAAGTTGCAACATAGTCATTGAGGAAACAAAAAGACCACACATTTCATGATTATTTTCATGAATCAATAGCCGAGGAAGTCAGAAACGGAACCCTTATCCAGATTGAAAACAAGAGCATAAGCTACTCATACCTTGTCAATTATTCATGTATGCATTTAATTGAGATTTTCAGGTGCATGGTAAAGTAACAACAAATTTTGATCACAAATGAAAATATAACAGTATGACTGAAAAATTACCTTGAGAAAGAAAATTAATTAGCTGGAAGTTTTAAACACTCACATGATGAAAGATCAACCAACCATCAAATAAGTTCAAGGGTTGATATTATCTTAATTAGAGGCAGCAGAACAAACTAGTATAGGAATACTAACTTTTGAAGTACTTTGACAAACTCACCAATTAACTGAACAGGAGGATGCCACCCGCATTCTAGTTTTCAAAGTAAAATCAAGAGGAGCCTTTTTGCCAGCTATATGGCATTCAGAGCAGAAATTGCCACCATGATTGCCAGCTTTTTCAGAAGAATCAGCATGTAAACCAGAAGTGTCAGGCGGTTCATGGGCCACAAGTCCTTTCAATGCTTTATCCTATGTAAGTAAGTCAAGTCAGAACAAACATAACTTTGATTAACAAGAAAGAAAAATTGCCAGCAAAGTATACCATTTCAACAAATGCCAAGCCAGATGACCTTTCACCACTAGATGAAAGCTCAGTAACACTGCGAAATATACTTTGACTGCAGTTTTTGATTGCTTGATGAGGTTGTACCACATCATCTCTCAAAACTTCATCAGAAGCAGCTGAATTCTCTGTGCTGCCATGAGATGAAAAGCAAACCAGTGAGGAAAAAAGGAACTGTCTATATATTGCAGATGAGATACACTGTGCTAAAAGGAATACCATGAAAGTTGCTGTCTCTTGGCAGCCAGAGTTGAAAGCACAGAGATATTCTTCAGGCTATTAGTTTGTTCAGTTGTTGTATTTTCCTGAGTGTTAATGGAAATACAGTGAACAAACGAATAAAGTATTAATGATAACATAATCAGAACCAGAACATCGGTATCCTAATCTGGAAAATACAATAACCTTTGCACTGTCTTTTACAGAAAGCATCCTAAGCCTGGATTTTTTGACAGGATAAACTTCATCCATGCGGGTGTTAATGTATCTAGGAGTCCTTGATGCATCTGGTTTCCTAAGCCCATTATCCATCTCAATACCATTACTGGAAGGTAAAAAGGAAATGGTCATCAGATCAACAAAACAAAATAGTAGTTCAGAAATAGAAAATTATAGTAATTTACTTCTTTGAACCCAGTGGGGCTGGAGATTCATCTACAATCTCTATAACCTTTTTCCTCCTCAGCTGCTCTCCCTGCATGCCAACAATGACGACAAAACTGAGAGGTTTTCCTCCACTACAACTAAATAGATTTGAAAAGATTCTTGAACTCAAATTTAATGCAGTTAATAAACGACAGTCCCAATGACATTGAGGTAACATGTGATGTATTATATATAAATCCTCAGTTCTTGCAATTCAAAATGAAAAGCAATTCTCAATTACCCCCACCCTCTCCTCAAACGCTTCATAACATATAAATGGAAGTGTTTATAAAACAAACTAAAAGCATTAAGCAGGTATAAAATGAGAAAGTGAGTCAAGGAATTATGAGGAAACTGGTCAATTAACCCATTTCCACACACACATCCAAAAAAAAAACAAGGAAATAAAGAGGTTCAAACAAAAAATAAAAAAGATATCAGAAATTGATTAATGAACATACAAGTAAGCAGAATATCAGTCTTCCATCCCTTCCTATCCAACATTTACAAGGGAAGTGGACACATAAGACAAACCATCATGCGCATGAATCTAATCTCACTTGGTTGAAAATGCCAAAATTCAACCATTCAAAAAGTTATCAAAACTTCCAAGTTCAAGACCTTACATGCTGTTTGGAAACTTAAGATTTGAGTGGAAATGAAGTCATTTAAACACCATTTACCCAATTAGGGATGAGGACAAGTAAGGTAAATGATGTATTTTCATTAACACAAGTCAAATAAATTTCACAACTTTAAAACTTATTCCAAACATAAAACTTCAATTAGCAAATCAAATCAATTTAATCTACTTAAATAGTTGAAATCAATTCTAGCATAGAATTGGTTCCAAACAATCTGTAAAACACATAATAGAAAGTTGAAAACTTACTCTCAGTTCGGACGGAGTCTTCCTTTTAACCATTGTACCATCAGTTAGAGCGGCAGCAGCGCCACCAATTTGAACATTAACAGAACCTAAAGAACCTCCCGGTAGAGCAACCTTTGCCATAAATTACCCTCACAAACACTTCATAACAACCAACCCCTTCCCACCAATCAACTCACCACCTACAAACAGATATTCCGTAACATTTAAACAACTAATTTGCGATTAATAAATACATGTTACTCATTATTAACAGAAACATAACATCAAACACCATATAAGCTTTGCTATAGCGTTGTCCGAACTATACCCGAAATCTAAAGAATCTAAGATCAGATCGAAAACCTCCTTCAACTTCAATTAAATAATAATATAACAAATTTAAACAATCCAATTAATGCTGAGGAGAATCGATTTCTGACAATCTAATTTCGTTTCAACTATAACTCTAGCAGCAGCATTAAACGCAGATTTACGGAGAAATTGCGGGGGGGAGAAAGAAAGAAAAAGGAAAGGATGTGTTTTCAATGTCACCTCTGCGAAGCAAAATTTGAGAGTAACCGATTTGTGAATCTCACGATTAAAAAATGGAAGTAGGGTTCAATTATGGGGTTTTTGATCGATTTGCCCCAACAATTAAGTGTAATTAGGGCAAAAATTGAACAAAAAATAAGAGCAGGTTAGTGAGGGAGGGAGAATTTAAAAGTTGCGGTAAAGTTTATGTTTTGGGTTTGAACATTTTCGTAGTTTTCATTTCCCCCCCTGTCCTTTACGCCGTTAGTTTGAGGAGTTAACGGTCAGAGATTTGATTGAAGAGTGACGTTTAGCAGTGGGAGTTTGATGATATGGCGTTATTAATTCTACTACTCGCTAGGATTTTCTCACGCGTGTGTCTCAGGCAGAGAGTCGAAGCGTCCATTTATTAGTTATTACTCCTTGATGGGCCAAGCGTTTAGTACAATGTTTTAAATAAAGCCCACTTAGGCCCATTCACTTATATTTGGAATATTAGTTTAGTGTAGTTACTGGATAGGTGGCCGGCACTCACTCCGCTGTGAGACTTTTTTTTTTCAGCATAAAAAAGATATTAAGATAATATAAATGTCTTTTAAAAAAACAAATTGAGTACCTAATCATAAAATCAAATAAGTTTAATAAACTTATTTAATTTAATAATATAATTAAAAAAATTATTGATAATAAATAAAGCAAAAAATAACCTAACAATAATTCAATACAAAGATGTATGCTTGTCAATATTATTAAAACATATCTTTATAATATTATTAAAAAAATCTCAATGATTTTATTTGTTAATAAGGTAAATATTAAATGAGAACAAGATAAGTGCATTTAAAAAAATAAAATAAATATGAATCTTGATTTCAGGCAGATAAAATATTGAAATAAAATATTAAAAGGAAAACAATTTAAAAAAACAAAAAAGAAATCAACTTGAGTCTGTCTAAGCTAGCACACCAAATTTATAACCTTGTCATGAGACTAGGATAACCTCATTGAAAGCAAATTGAATAAAATTACGAAACTAAATTTTCAAAACAATCTAATATTAAATGATGAAATTGAAAAAAAAATAAAAAAGCAATAAAAAAAAGTCCAAGCCAACCTCGGTGAACTTATTTAATCCATGACCCGAGACATGATACCGAGATAACTCCATAGAAATAAAATTTTAAAAAACTAATATGAAAAAAGACCTAAGAAAATTGAATTCAACCTGATATAATCTTTAAAACTCGCGACACGAATCATAAGATCAGATCATAGCATAAAAGACAAACTCAAAAAAATATCAAATTCTCAACAAGCCAAAATAATTAGGGGTAAAATTGAAAAATAAATTCAACAAAAAAAATATCAAAAAGAAAAAATATAGATTTGAAAAGAATGATGATCAAATTTGAAAAAAAAAATGATGATGGGTGAAATTGAAAAATAATTTTAATAAATAAAAAGATAAGAAAAAAATACATATAGATAACAATAAAAAGAACGAGGCAAAACTTAATATCAAAACAAACATAAAATGATGAAATTAAAAAAAAAATTCAATAAAGGATTTAAGGCCAAATACATTACAATCAAAAGAATAAGGATCTAATTTAATTCAATAAATAAATAAATAACTAGACTTCTTCTTCTTCTTCTTTTGCAATGCCCAACATGTTGTTCGAGTAGGGGAGAAATAAAAGACAGAGGGGGAAAAAACCCGTTATCAGAGCTCAACTATAACCTGTTCGATGACTTTTGCCTCACCAACATGACAAGAGCAGCAAGACATAACTAACATCATCCCAAAAAGTAACGTTCAAAGTTTTCATAGCGTTATACACACTACATGAAGGGTGAAGGAGGCACCCATTTACCAATTTTATGTGAGGCACGTGCTAACCAATTTTTTATTTAAATTATATTTAATCCTGACCCCACTTGAAAATATATGACCTAGTTGTGATACCAGGATAACCTCATATAAAACAAATTAAATAAAACCTCAATTATTAAAAAACTCAATATTGAAGAGCAAAATTGAAAAAACAAAAAAAAATCTAAGTCAACCCGGATTAAATTGTTATGCTTGTAACCTAAGATATGAGATCATAACAACTCCATAAAAAGAAAAGTGAATAAAAACACAAAGACCAATCCCTAATCAATCAAATATTGAAGGATAAAATTAAAAAAAAAAACTAAAAAAAAGACCGCGGTCAGCTCAAGATAATATTTGAAAACCATGACACATAGCAAAATTCTCAATCATGGAGCAAAGTTTCCAATCAATCAAATATTAAAGGATGCAATTCATAAAAAAAACCATAAAAATTAGTATTTAAAACAAAATAAATAACAATAAAAAGAACGATGATCAAATTTGACATAAAAATAAATTGAAACCAAATGTCGAGTGATGAAATTAAAAACAAAATCTAATTAAGAAAATAATTTTAAAAATAAATAGCAAGTAAAAGAACGATGATTAAATTTGATATAAAAATTAGTTGAAATCAAATGTCGAGAGATGGAATTGAAAAATAATAAAACAAAAAAAGATTTAAAACAAAACCTATATCAATGAAAAAGAGGACCAAGTATGATATAAAAAATTAATGACAAAAAACTTTTAAATTTTGACAAACCAATATGAATCTTAAGGACATGGGAGGAAGGGAGAGAGACAGAGTGAGTGTGTGTGTATGTGTGAGAGAGAGAGAGAGAGAGAGAGAGAGAGAGTATAGATGACAAGAAAAAATCCAATTAGAGCCCAACAAACGACCTATTATAGGCATGTGCTTAACCACTTGGAAGATCACGACGGGCTAGTTCCAACATCACTCGAAAGCTAGTGCTTGGCCTCCATGTGACGTCTTGCAGATTGCGCATTGCACAACAAACGCCAACCTATTTATCTTGCTTGATTACCCTAGTCCCTATATTTATTTTATTTTCAATTTTGATCCCTCAACACTTAATTGTTTTAAATTAGCTAAATTTGTTTTATTTTGCAAAGTCGAGCAACAAAAATTTCTCTTTATATTGCAAGGTTTTCATATCAAGGCAACAAAAAAACTATTAAGTCAAATCTCAAATTAAAACAATGTAAAATGATCATTTTTTTAAAAAATAAGGTTAAGGATCAAAGTTAGAGACACGAACTTTTTTCTTAGTTATGCAAATCAGTCCCTGATAATGTAAAAAAAGGGGATTGAACATTTCTTAAAGCTTCAAATCCGGTTTTTAAAATTCTGATTATTTTAAATCAATGAAATTAAATTTTTCTTTGTCAAACCAAGAATTAACCGAGAAACAAAACAATATCTTGACACCTCAAGATCCCCATACACATGCATGAAAAATAAATCACCAATACCATTTGCAAATATGGGCAATTTTAAAGGGATGAAATAAGAAAACAACGAAATTAAAAAACTAAAATGTAAAAAAAATTATAGGAAAAAAAGATACACTATCTGGATGAACAATTCATCTCCTTATGATCTACGATGAATGGTGAGGGGACTTAGTATTTTTTTTTATATAATTATAATTGAAGTGATTAATAATGTTTACTTACTTACGAGGTGCATAGTCTACTTCTCTAGATATTTTCTCTAGTTTGTTTTCATCCAAACACCATAGATATAATTAAAAAGATGTTTAAAAAAGTGATAAAAGTTGTTTTTCAAATTGTTTTCTGCTTGAAAATGCATTAAAATAACATATTTTTTTTAAAATTTATTTTTGACATCAAAACGATTTAAAAACATTAAAAAAATTAATTTTTTTAAAAAATAATAATTTAAATTTTGACAAAAAAAAAAGTTTCAACGTTTAATTCCAAATGAGGTTTAATTTTTATCACCATCCTTCGCTTCTCTATTTAATTGCTCGTATTAATAGCTTAGGTAGGTAAAACGGGAAAATAATCGTCATCAGCTGGGGTGTTTTCTTTAGTTTTGGTGGTTTATATTCTATACATTAATGTGCTTGAAGTTTATAGAATATTTTATGAATATATTAAAATCAATAAACTACATTTTTTTTATTAAATTGTCATAGGTAAATAATTTTTATAATTTGGAAGATGACGGGTTCCCCACGCACGTGTGCAAGCAGACTCCCTCCCGCATGCCGCGCGCCTTTCTAGTTTTTACCACTCTCCGACGGCCCATTAGTCCCCGTGCATGCATGAAAAAACATGGTTATTATATGGTTTAATCACGTAATTATGGATTTTCCTCTTCTTTTTTTCTTTATTAATCTCTCTCTGATTTCTCTTAAAACAACCACCTGTCTCTATTTTTGAACAATCAAATGCAATGCTTTTCATCTCTCTTTGCTTTCCTTTCCTTTTTCTCAAGATAAGTACTTTTTTGCTTCATTCATTACTCTCTCTATTTTTTACATTATTTATCTGATTCTTTATTCTAGTTTTGTGCATGGATTTTGCTTTTGTTGTTGCAATTTGTTGATTGTTTTTGGGGATTGTTTTTGGTGAATCTGTAGCCATATTTTGATTATTGTTTCCAAATTAATGTCATTTGGAGCCAAATTGCAAAATTTGGATTTGATTGAAGGCCTGTGATCTGATCACCAAGAAATATCAAATTGTTTCTTTTTACTGTTAATGGGATCAGAAAGATTCAATCCTTATACTGCGTTTCATAGAAGAGAGGTGGTAATAAGGACCTGAAGATTAATAGGAATAGTTGTTTTTGATGGGGAATACATGTGTAGGACCAAATCTAGGCAATAAGGGATTCTTAAATAGTGTTACTGCTGCGATATGGCGTTCCCGGCCACCAGAGGACAGGTTGCCTCCTCCTAAAGGAGGGGATGGTAGCAATAATAATGGTGACTCAAATGCGGGTCTGATTGGTGGATCAAAAAAATCTGAGGGTTCTAGAAAAGGATCAACTGATCATCCATCAATGCCGGTCCAGAACACACCACCTGAACCAGTTAAAATGCTCAATGAGGCGCCGCCACCACCTAAATTCATTGAGCACGAAAAATCCATTAAGCCGGAAATGAGAGATGTGGGGATTGGTAAGCCTGGGGAGGAGCAGAAGGAGAAGAAACCTACTCATGTTAAGAGGGTTTCGAGTATAGCGCTTCAAATGGAATCCGTGTTGGGGAGGAAAACTGGGAATTTAAAAGATATTTATAGTTTAGGGAGGAAGCTTGGACAAGGGCAATTTGGGACGACGTTTCTTTGTGTTGAGAAGGCTACTGGAAAAGAGTTTGCTTGCAAAACCATTGCAAAGAGGAAGTTGACGACACCGGAGGATGTGGAGGATGTCAGGAGGGAGATTCAGATAATGCATCATTTGGAGGGTCATCCTAATGTGATAAGAATTGTGGATGCTTATGAGGATGCTGTTGCAGTCCATGTTGTTATGGAAGTTTGTTCAGGCGGGGAGCTTTTCGACAGAATTGTTCAGAGGGGACATTATACAGAAAAAAAGGCGGCTGAGCTTGCGAGATTAATTGTTGGTGTTGTCGAAGCATGCCATTCTTTGGGAGTAATGCACCGGGATTTGAAGCCTGAGAATTTTCTGTTTGTCAGTCAGGAAGAGGATTCGCCACTTAAAACAATAGACTTTGGCCTCTCAGTGTTTTTCAGGCCAGGTACACGTCTGAGCTTCACTTTTTTGTTGCAATGGTTAGATCTAGGACCCCTTTACTTGAAGCATTCTAGAGCTAGAGCCATACGAGCCTTCTCGTTTACTCTATTACTTTAGAGTTCTTGAAAATAGTTTCCCCTATTATGCTTTTGCTCAGTTCTATTATCAGATGTTTGTTGAATGAATTATGTGCTGTTATGACTTCCTGCTTTACAGGAACTAATAATGCACTTTTATATATATATATATATATATATATATATATATATATATATCTTGCTTGTAGATTGATTTTGGAAATGGAGCATGAGTTACAATGCCTCACTTCATCTTGTATTTTTCAGATAACTGAGAGAGGTCATGCAAATTACTAATAATTAATATGACCTCCTTCTGACAAGTATAGCACCAACAATTTACTGACTAAATGGATAAGAATATTAGCTCAATTATAAGTATCTTTTCTTAATTATGAAGATTTTCATATGCTATTTGCTTTTACTATGAGAATAGAACAACGTGCCCCCTTTCTGTGCCCCCCTAGGGGTTGGGGGGAGTGGTTGGCTGTAGGAGATGTTTACGTGTTTCGAAAAACGATGCTTATCAACTGTGGAAATAATTATCAAAGAAGAGGTATGGTCACTGCAGTGGTCACAGATATCGTTAATGGCTAGGCGAAAGGTACGATTGGTTTCGTAAAGTCTTCTTCCAAATTTAAGGAAGTTAAAGTTTGTTGTTAGATCTGAATTGATCCCCAAATAATTGCTTTGAATTTTTTTTTTCTTGCTATCGAGACAAGGATAGACGTTTTGCTTTAATAATTTGAGGCAGTCATGATCAAAACCCTTTCTCTTCATTTTTGATATCATGATCAACAATGTGGTATGGGCTATGGAGACCTGGTAATGCTTTTTTCAGGCCTGATATTCCTCCTTTGGAACTATAAATCCTTAATCAAGTCCTTTGCAACGATCTCTATCTGACTGCCTGTCATATGCAGGGGAGAACAGTGTAGGTTCATTTTTGCTTGAGGTTAGACCAGGTGATTGATTCTTCCCTGAGAAAATTCTCTGAAGGCCGTAACCCTCCTGAAGAGCTTGTTTTAGTCCATCATTTTCACTAGCTAGCGTCCTGCTACTGAGACATTCTTACTTATCAAAAGCAGAGAATGTGTTGCTATGTTCAAAGCATACCTTTTCCCTTTGATTTTGTTTGGGAAAGGAGACATCACACAAAGCCAGCCAACACCCAAGAACCACTTAACGATGCATGATTGCAGAAAAATCATATCCATGTGAAATTAGTGCACGAGTAAGTTGAGTGAAAGAGATTCTTAGATCTACATAGAGCTTATAACAGATAACAAACAGTGCTCTGATCAAGCCTGACTGGACACTATGAAAGAAATTACATCATTCAAATATTATTTAGAGTGTGAGCAGTAAACGCAAGCAAGCTGTGCGACACACACATAGGGCCATCGATGGTTCAGGATCCTGCTTTTGATTTTGACTCTGAACAACAAAATATGTGTATATTGACTTTTATTTTGATAGCCTGCAGTGTGAGTTTCGATGGCAACATCAGAAAGTCTGGAAATGGTTTTCCATTCTAAAGTTGTAGGTCTGGAGCTGATAACTGTGGACTATATAAGTGCTAGAGGCCTAATGTTGAATTTCTTAAGTTCCAAATACTTAACTGGCTTCTCATTAGAAGCTATTGTAAGCTGTTGCTTAAGATCTATTGGTTGCAATGCACTCTATGGTTGCAAAATATACTGTTTCCTTGTAATATATATAAACACACATTAGACTGTGATTTTCTTCGTTGACTATGCCAGACGTTTGCATAATTTAGTACATGAACATTTCAACACCCACGCCAATGGATTACTTTAGCATGCCTCCTATGTCTGTCGCTTTTGAATGGATATATTTGCCTGCAGTCTGCACATAGTCTCTTCATTGCTCATGCTTATTCAAAATTTAGTCAGCATTAAATTGTTTCCTCCTCACTAAGCTTTCCCATTTCTGAGAATTGACTAATCATTTCATCATCTCAGGTGAAACTTTCACTGACGTAGTTGGCAGCCCCTACTATGTAGCTCCAGACGTGTTGCGGAAGCTATATGGTCCAAAATGTGATGTTTGGAGTGCTGGAGTGATCATCTATATTTTGTTAAGTGGGGTACCTCCATTTTGGGATGGTGAGATTCATGATCTAGAAATTTGTTTATATTTAAGTTTTATCTAATGATTCTAGACATTCTTTGACTGAATCTAATTTATGTTCTGTCATGTTTGGGTTCAGAATCAGAGCAAGGAATATTTGAGCAGGTTTTGAAAGGGGAACTAGACTTTGAATCAGAACCTTGGCCTAATATATCTGAAAGTGCAAAAGATCTTGTTCGAAAAATGCTAGTAAGGGACCCTAAAAAACGGCTGACAGCCCATGAAGTTCTCTGTGAGTATGCTTACCACTATGAACTAATCTTTTATTATATCTTTGGCAGATAAACCAGTGCATTGCTTATTATTTGGTTCGTTGTGTCTCTTTTTGAAGTTGTGTATGTTTAATGATAATCCTAAATTTCTTTTATCATGATTCATTATAGCTTCTAGAAAGTTGAGCATATAACAGAACTGAATGGAGGAAAAAACTCATACATTAAGTTGAGTTTTTGCTTAAATGGAGGAATGTTACAAAATCATAAATTAAGTTCTTGTTTGATGCGAGGATAAACCATAGTACTAAGCTAGATAGATAATGGTTTAGGAGTTAGACTAAAAGTAAAGAACTTGTCTTGATATTACTGGTTTCTTCTGTCGCCAAGGAATAGCAATCGTTACACGATGCATTTGTTCTTGTGCAGGCCACCCTTGGGTGAAGATGGAAGGTGTAGCACTTGATAGACCTCTTGATCCAGCTGTCCTAAGTCGGCTGAAGAAATTCTCAGCCATGAATAAGCTCAAGAAAATTGCCATTCGAGTGAGTTTTTCTAATCCCTGAAATCTTGAAAATTTGTGCACGCATGGTAACTGTGGAAAACTTAGGTCATACTTCGATGCTGCATCATAATAATTGAAACAACGAATGCAATGAAGCGGATCTGTTCCTTTGTTTGGTTGCCGGGCTTATTTTGAGTGGAGTTGCAATACTAGAACACAAATACTAGAAACATCATTTTGTATTTGATTTGATAATTAAAAGGTAATATGGCAGTTCAATATCACCTGCAGATTTTTTTCCTGCATCTGTTAATGAAAAGATGTTGCTTGTCTTTTCAGACAAGAAGTACATATATCATAACCTGAAACTTGCGGTGTTAAACCTTATGACTATTCCATGCTTTATGCTCATTTTTCTTCGTGATGCAATCATCTTTATGATATTTATCACTATTTTTTCATTAAAATTTTTAATCTAATGTGCTTTGCATTTATAAATACAAATACGACATTACAAGTTGAAAATGTAACCAAATATCATCATAAAGTCATCATACAATTAAGCTCACATTACAATTATAAATCTCTAATCACAGGTATTCAAGCATTTCTTATTAATTAGGCTTAAGGATTTGCAACAGTGCATTTTTCATTTGAGTACATTGTTTCAAATAGTAAGGAAAACTATTTTTCAACGATGTCGTCAAAATGTTAAATGTTAAATGTGTGATTACATGTTCTACAGAATCCCTTTCTCCTAGTATTAACTCTTAAAAGAGACTTGGTTGAATTGCTTCAAGTTTTCATTTAATTTTTTAAGACAACAATGCAGACTTGGAGCTTTAATTGGTATGGCTTGTCTTTTATTTACTAGATAACTTCCTTTTCATCTCAGGTCATTGCTGAAAGCCTCTCTGAAGAGGAAATTGCAGGTCTGAAAGAAATGTTCAAGATGATAGACACAGACAGTAGTGGACATATAACTCTTGAGGAACTGAAGACTGGTTTGGAAAAAGTGGGTGCTAATATCAAGGATTCTGAACTTGCTGGCCTAATGCAAGCTGTAAGCTCGTTTGAAATTCAGATTCTGGTTTTATAGTTATGTAGCATAGGATCATGATGGTAGTTTTCTTTCTTTTTAGAGAACTCTTTATCTTGAAATTTTCTGCTGCAAACCATTAAGAGATTTCAGACAACAGAATGAAATTTATTTCCAGGTCATCTTTGGTTAAACATGATGAAATTTAGTCCGAGTCTCTTTGAGCCAAGCTGAATCTTAGAAAATTAGTGTGACCAAGATTGAAGTCTTGTGCTTCTATTTTTCTCGTGGATTACCTATTAAACAACTCTTAGACAAGCTGTTGTTCGATTTAGCTAAAAAGGTAGAAAAACATGGAGAAAGAAGCAGGAAAAACCCCAGATATTGTAGCATGGAGTAGGACTTCTGTAGGTTATGCTTAAAGAGCCCAGGTCCCTGGGAGTCTTGGGACGAGATACAAACACACGTTGGCACTCATGCACAGATCATAAGAAACTTGCTATCATATCTAAATGTAAATGCAGCGCATGTCTGTATGTAGAAATTGATATGTTTTTGGTTAAAATTATGGTCTCTGAGATTTTATCATGGACGTTGAATTAACTTATGAATCACCACTCAAGCATCTGGGATTTTATCATCTGAGATTTTTTCAGGTGATTTTCTTGAATGTTACCGCATCAGTGTTTCCTCTGATCCATTCAGCTTGATTCTGATTTAGCTTCCTGCCTGTTAAAAATTTTCAGGCTGATGTTGACAACAGTGGTACCATAGACTATGGCGAGTTCATAGCAGCTATGCTCCATCTAAACAAGATTGTGAAGGAGGATCATCTCTATTCAGCCTTCTCATACTTTGACAAAGATGGGAGTGGGTACATTACTCAAGACGAGCTCCAACAGGCCTGTGAGCAGTTTGGTTTAGGAGATGTTCAGTTAGAAGAAATTATACGTGAGGTTGACCAGGATAATGTAAGTATCTTCCTCCCAGTAATCATTTTCATTCGCCTTCAGGTAGAAATTAGTTTATCTCATCAGCATGATTTAATTTTTCACTTTCATGTTCTTCTCAGGATGGGCGCATCGATTATAGTGAATTTGTGGCAATGATGCAAGACACTGGTTTTAGCCAGACAAGATCACAAATAACTTAGGTGTAAGATTCCGACAAGCCTTTAAGCAGTAGGAGTTAATTTGTATTTTCTAGGTGTCATAAGTTAACAGAATGTGCAGTGCATACTGTTGTAAAGAGGAAACAGGCTTCAGGGAGGTTACAAGAGTTGAGTATCCTTCCAGGTTGTATTTACCACCTTTTAGGTTTCTGTTAAATGTATTCAGTTGGATTAGATTGCAATTCCCAAGTTTGAAAACTTTGTTCATGATTTACCCTCGTTTTCTTCTGTTGAATCATTTTTTTTACTAAAGAATGCTTGATGATGTTCCTGTTAGACCAGTGGTATAAATCTAGCGAGTTGTCAAACTTAATATTTTTGGGTTTGATTGTGCACCAAAATTGGATACAAGTCTAGTGAATTACTAGGCCTTTCATCCATAGGCTTGGCTTGCATGCTAAGGCTAGCGACTCTCTTGACCTATCAATCTTGGACTTGGTTGCATGCCAAGCCCAATTTATAAGCCATGTAAAGGGCTAGGCCTCATTTATTTATCTTTATGATTTTTAAAATAAAATGTTAATGTCATGGATATTTTTTTTCTTGTATCTATAAGTGTATAAATTTTTTTCAATGACCTATCATATTTTCATCTCATTAAATATTATGTAAGGGATATTTATTTCTTATTAATGCTATCAGGAGAAAATAACTCTCCAACTTCTCTACTCTAATAAAATAATAAGGTTCAAGGTTATAAATATACTCTGAACCATTTAGGTAAAAAAATTCATAATTTCTATTTTTTAAAGACTAATAATTTTAAATCCCAAAGCATTTATCATTCTAAAATAAGAATAAATACTTTTATTTTTTAAATTGGAATTTAAAAAATTATTTTACTAGTGTTAAACAATTTACCATTAATTATCCATCTTATAAGCCATAAAGAAAGAAATATAGACATGAATATATTATCATTCATTATTCTAACACCGAAAAAACCTCGTTTCTAAATATTACTGGTTTTGGAACATGACTAATGTGCAAAATACACATCTTAAGTATACGTTTATAATTCAATTATACAAATTTATCTTGTTGGATCTATATAATATTTCTTTTCAATGACGTTATTTGTTCATCCTTTCATTCATCAAAGAATAAAATAAAAAGATGTTATTTGTTCATCAATATGTTCATTGCCAATTTGCTGAAAACACAGATCTGTTCATTTTTTTGTCGCTTTGTTTAGAGAAATACAGTAATCCAGCAGCACCTCGCCCAGCACCTGCCAGCAGCAACCGTGTTCGACACGAGTTCAACGACTTGTGCATCGATCGTACCTTGTCCAGCACCTTCAGTGTACCTTGTCGATCCACCAGGAACAGCACCGTGTCACCGTAGTATATATCAGTCCTCTGTGATGAGCAAACCGAAGCCGTTTATTGTCTGAAAGGAGTAAAGCCACTAGTTTTCTTGTGTTGTGTGTCCATGTCAAAAGCTAGGTGCACCGCAATTTCCTGGAAGAATCCATGTAGAAATGGTTCCAGTTACATGTGCATTTTCTGATGTGCTGATTTATTATAGCATGCTCATAGTACAGAAAGAAAGCAAACCATTAATTCATACATTTAATTTGTTGCCATGCGTGGCTGAAGGGTCTCTCTCCACTTGCTTGACTGTGCAAGGCATTCTATCAAATGAAGGAATCGTTTTCCTTTAGTGAAATCGCCGTTGGCGTCGAGCCCTTCTAAACATGCAAGGACCAAAAAGGACCTAGCTCTATTTCGAAATATGCTGAACAGGGAAGCAAATTCTTGCTTGTGCATTCCTTCTATTGAAGGAAAAGGAAAGAAAAATCTTATGCTCTCAAAAAGTTGATGAACAATCTTAACTGGGGTGCCATCTTAGAAGTATAATTTATGAAAAAATTGCAAATTTAAGGACTGAAATCAATTTTTTTAAAAAAAACCTCGAAGACAAAATTTATACACACAGTGCTGTAAATTTGATAAACACAGTAACAAACAGTTGACGATTGTCGACGAGTTAAGAAATTTTTATGCATCTTCGTAAACTTAGACCACCTATAATGCTTCTAGCTAATTTCCATGCTCAGAGTTAGAGAATGCTCCATGGAACTCAATAAAACATCGACTTCTTCGAATATGCTGGAAATTAACGAGTGATCACTAAGAACAGGGATCTCCGAACAAGCTTGGGGCCGACAAACACCCCCCCCCCCCCCCCCCCCCCCCCCCCCCCAAAGCTTGCTGTAGGTCCGTCACTGGGCAAATACGACAGGATCAGTTTTCCAATTGGATGGGCCATTTTTTCTCCTTTTTGCCTTCGTTTTTCACGAAAAGGCACAAAACCACATGATACTTGACCTACCATTCATCATCTTTTTCAGCAGATCTACAACTTTTTCATCAACTTTTCAAAACGCCACCCCCCACCAAACTTTTTTTTAACAGAGATGATCTAGAGTGTGAGCAAGAAAGAGAGATAGAAAGAAAGAAAGAAAAGGTGTCGTGGTTAGTCCCCATAATTGGCACTCACCATCTCATCACGTCAATTTCACCTTCCAATTCCTATGGGCCATTTTGTGTTTAGTTTTTCTACATGGAAATACATACTTGGCAGCAGGAAACAGGCTGGTGGTGGACGAGGAGGTGCTTCCCCCTTTTTCTTGATTGATCCAACTCATACATACATGGCACATCGCAACTTAATGATCACCCTTGCAGGCCATACATGCAAGCTTCCTTTGGTTTCGTATTATGACAAGTCAATACTTTTCCTTTTCTTTTTAACATAGACAAAAAAAAAAAAAAATCGTATTATGACAATTCAATATATTTAGCTTTATCCCCCAACCCATAGAATTGCTTCGGTGAAAACAAAATATGGGTTGTCAATTTTTAAATTCAAATATTTAAAATAACATCTGTTTTTTATTTATTAAATTAAAAAGACTCATTGTATATAAACACTACACACGCAATATTCACCTTCTCATATTTTACCATGAACTTACTTTTTAAATTTTTATTTATTTTATTTTAGCTCTTAAATTTTATTTTGCATCTTAATTGAATATTTTTTTAAAAATAAAGTCATCGCATCTCGCGGGCATGTCCTTGCACTTGACTTTTGTTTTTTACAATAAATTAATATAAAATCATTATTCACCTCCCAAATCATCAATTATATATTAACATATGGGATAGGCAGATATAGTAAACTAAAAGGTCATATTAATTGTGTAGTTGTGTCTTTGAATTTCATCCTCTTCAAGGTGATTTACAGTGTAGTAACAGTTACTTTTTAAATAATTTTTTGTGTTAAAATACATGTTAATAATGTTTTTTTATTTTTTAAAAATTATTTTTGACATCAACACATCAAAACGATTCAAAATATGCAAATCATATTAAATTTTAGTAAAAAAACAAATTAAATTTTTTAAAAACATGATTTGCACTGCGTCCCCAAAAATATTGTTAGGAAGGAAAAGGGTGCACAACTTACCGCATAGACTCAGTTTTACCCGATCCCTGCTCCCTAGCATAACCTGAACCCCCCAAATTAATTAATGGCATTAATGCCACTGCGTGATAAAATTAAAGTCAAAATTATCCCACCAAGAGAATGTGATTATATCAACCTTTTGATCTTTTCATAAATGGCTAATGCCAGACTACATGATTCAACAAAAAGATCACCTTAATTAATTAATTAATCAATGTCAGACACGTGGAAGTGTCCAAGACGCAAACACAATAACATCACACCACGTGTCGAGGCATCCGGGTTAGGTTAATCACAGCCACTTACTACTGCTGAGGTGTCAGCGATCCTGATTCTGCAGCACACACGTGGCAAGGGAATGACGGCTAGTTAAGCTTTGTTGTTAACTGGCAAAAATGCTCTCTGATTGTCTTTCTGTGCCCCTCACCGGGTCACGTCCCTGTCACGTGGCTTGCCCTCTGCTGGCTGGCACCGCCCCTCTTTCTGATTTCTAGTGACATATTAAAGAATACAAACGTATTTTTTAATTCTTTCTTTCTTGAATTTATGATGCGGGACTAAATAGTAAATTGGAAAGGAATAATAGAAGAAAAAATAATAAAGCTAAGGACACTTTTTTTTCTTGCAATATTAATGGAGTTTGTAGCCAACATATATACAATATACTAAATGCGTACTAATTAATATCACTTCCATACATGTGACATTTTTTTAAAAAAATTGAATATGAACCTCACTAACATCTAAAATGATACAAATTAAAAATAATTGAAAGTGATCCCTAAATTCTTTTTAAAAAATTAATTAAATATATACACACACACAATATGTTATTTTAATATGATTTGTAGCCAGTTGGTTGGTTACACGTGATATTATTGTATTCATGTAAATACATATTTGTTATTAATAAAGGCTTAATTTATTTTTAATATTCATATAATATTATATTGATAAATCTAGAGTAAAGATAAAGTTCTTAGGACAAAAATTATAAAATTGTTAGAATTATGAGATTGCTATTGCATCAAAGTATTGTTTCTAAAATGTTACTGATCATTGCTCTCTTAAATACATGACATGTTGCTAAATGATACACCTGATCTTCAAATATAAATTAATCAATTTTTGAGTTGAGAATAAATTAAATTGTTTAATTTATGTAGTTTTATTTAATTATAATTATAATTTATATTTGGACCAACATATTAGGAACCTAATGAGTCACATATATTAAGAACCATTATTCATAAATTAAACTAGAATTATTTAATTAAGTATGACTTGATTAAAATATATTTTAGAAATTAAGGACTATAATATAATTAATATAGAGATTATATTTCTAGACTTAAAAAAATCAAGTAAGGACTTGATTGAATTAATTTCTAAAATTATCATGAATTAATATATGAATATTATTCAGGGGTCAAATTGATATTTTATCAATTTATAGGTTTTTTCAGATTTCTCTATAAATAATAAGCCACGCCTCTTATTTTTGTAAGGTTATCTATTAGACAGAAAAAATTATATAAGTCATAGAATAGAGAGTTAACACTTTAAGCATAATAATTTCTCTTTTCTAAATAAAGATTTATCACTGGTGATTCGTGTAAATTATCGTTAAAGACCGCATAATTGGATGACTTGTGATTTACGATAACCTAGCCTTTAAAAAATTATTCAAAACCGAAAAAGATTAGATTTTCAGGTAATAAATCTCTAAATAACTCTAGATTTGTCTAATAAGATCATAAAGATTCTCAAATAATTTTATTTTATTATTTCTGTTACGTATATGACATTCAAAACCCAATATAGTCTTCAATCCTTAATCTTTTATGTAGACATTACATCTTTGATCTTGCATCTCAGTATACAATGCACATGGAAATGCATTGAAGATATTTTTTAAAAGGATTAGTATGATGGATAGTAAGGTCGCTTTCTATTAAAGTTTTGTACCATATATAGAATAAATAGTAGGAAAAAAAAAAATATTTTTTATGAATATACGAGTTAGATATACGAATGATTTGCTTATCAGATATTTTATTTCAATAGACAAAAAAATGATGAAAGGTCCATGAAAAAAGAAAGCACCAACGATATACATACATTTTAGTCATAAGGCACTCGCATCCTTGATTCGTGTCCAAACTCATGATTTGGTAAAGGTAAAATGACATTTCCTTTGTATATTGAATCCACTGGGATCCCATTTCCATGTCGTGTCAAATCATGAGTTGAGATTAGGAGAATTGTGCAAGCGATGGCAACGGAGCCCGTACTTCCTCAAGTTTATATCGCGGGACACCGGACAATGAAGCTTGAAACCTGGCCTCTCGCAAATTCCTTACATTGTTTTCTTGTAATAGTTATGGTTGATCACGGTGTCACCACCAGTGTGGTGGTGAAGATGGTGATAGTAATAGCTAGGGTTGATTAATGGCGGCAATAAGTTGTGATATACTGGTAGTGACAAGAACATGCACTGCAATGATTCTGATGGTAGGGGTGGCTAAGATGCTGGTGGTAGTTCCTGCATCATTGAAAATTCTAATTTATTCTGTTTGAAAATAAAATATTTAAGTTCACTGCCACCATCGCTCCTTGGATAACAACAAATCACGCATATATTAAAAAAAAAAATCCAGACACAGACACACATATATAAAAGTTAGTTTTGTCCTATTAATGACATCGTGGATAAGATTAAAGTTAATATAATTGCATGTATATGATTTTAGTTGAACGTCAGCAGTCTCAGCAATGATGTCACAAACAGGACAGATAAATAACAGTGGAATTTATAGTAAACATTTTGGAGAAAAGAGAGAAGAAAACACGCATGTGGCTTGAACATTCCAAGAACTTGCTAAATTCCCTCTTGAGCAGGCAACGTGAAGCACCACCAAGACCTCATGTTTTCGACAGATGCCATCCCATATATCCCCAGAAACAAAATCCATGGCCTCCGTCGCTCTTCGCCAGTCCATTAGCCGGCACATCATACAACCTAATAAGGCTAGAACACAATAAATGTTAAAAGCCTTGTTTGCTTGCTTACATACCTTAGCTCGGATGTTGATGCAGAATCGAAAGCAGATCTCAAACTTAGCACAAGGGTGCTCTATCCGAACACGTGTAGGGCTAGGATGCTAGGACTGGATGAGTATGATCGACGTTGGAATCAGAATTCGAATCTCGGTAATGTGATGTATGAAAATATAATCACAGCTATAACTGTGGAATTATATGCTCATGTTATTTGTTAGCGAGTGCTGTTATTATCACAATTTAGCAAGCATAATTGAAAAGTCTAGGGGTGTTTTTGGTAACTTGGTGGCTGACCCTCTTAAATGCACCTTATAAGGAGTGGCTGCTGCCCCCATACTGTCCGTATAGGAGAGTTGCAGTTGACACCTTTTTTACAATAACCTCAAAAGGACATAACTTCTCTCAAGTGTCTTCCTTCTTGTCCTTAATCTCTAGCCTAGCTATAATCTCAAGGTACGAGTACTAGGGCAAGTCCTTTTGTACCAGCACGGTATATTTTGTTATCTTGTTATGCAAAGCTCTCCATCGATCTTTCTGTTTCCATGGAGGCCAGCTCTCTCTTATTTATATTCCCCCTCCCTCCCCCAATTGCTTAAATGAATGCTTCCTCCTTTAACTCATCTTTGAGTCTATATATATATATATCAAGATCTCCCTCTCGCTCTAGCTTGCTCTCCATTTTCTATCAGCAAGCTACGCACATCTTGAGTCTTTTCTTCTTCTTACATATCTACTGAGATCTATTACTGTATATTCTCACTTGTTAGTATATACCATTTTGTGAGCAACTTCATTTTCAAAAGGTAACAAAGGTCTACAGTTGTATATTATATTAGTTGCTTACAGCGTTTGAAAAAAAAAAAAAAAACTTTTTTCTGGTTTTTTATGTACTTTTTCCCAAGCCCGGGAATAATTTCAAGCAATGTTCGTCATTCCTTAATTTATCTGAACATTTAACCCCCTTTTTTTTTCATTGTTAAATCTCATATTAATATTGCTGAATTAAACCAACCTAATGTTTTTATTTTCTTTCATACTGTTTGGAAGATTATATGATGGAGAAAGAGAACACATCCTTAGCGAGAACAAGATCGGAACAGTTGGTGGAGACAGTGGCAGCGGCGTTTAAATCTCCTTCGAACAACGAGGCAATCGGAGTTTCTGAGGGCAGCAGTGGCGGGACACTCTCAAGGAAGTCTAGCAAGCGGCTGATGATGGCAGCCTCACCGGGACGCAGCACTTCGAGTGGTAACAAAAACACACACATTAGGAAGTCAAGGAGTGCACAAATGAAGTTTGACTTGGATGATGTCAGCAGTGGAGCAGCTCTAAGCCGAGCCTCTAGTGCCAGCTTGGGCTTCTCTTTCTCCTTCACTGGCTTCAACATGCCACCTGATGGAATAGGGGACTCCAAGCCGTTTAGTGACGATGATATACGTAAGTATATACACACAATATATATTTTCTTTTATAATTCATGCAGCTACTCAGCATGTGGTTGTAGTTATTATAATTTCGTATGGTTTTTTGTGGTCCACTTGAATATCTATGGCCGTTGGTGTACAGGTATATCCTTCACCAGTTTTTTCTCTAGCCTTAGTAATTCGAAAAGGTTTCATGAACTAGCTAGAAAGTAGAACCCTTAGCTAGCCATGAAGTACAAGTTACAATGGGTTACACACCACCTGCATATTAATTTGGTGATGATCAGAACAATATAAATGTGATTTCAGGATTTCTTAAAACTAGCTTGGTTCTGTGTGTGTGTCCATGCATGCTGCTTTTCTTCGAGCTCTCTCTCTATATATATGATCATCTTATACATTCATAGTTTGAAAATGGTGTCTTTGGCATCGATCATCGAGTCCATCTCCTTGGTTCTGTGCGTTTTGGGTTTTTTTGGTATCTGGGCAACAGAAATAGGAACACAACTTGTTTTCTTAATGTTTTTTCGTTGCATCCATGATAAACTATTGCTTTAAACTCGCTTTTATTCTAAATATAGCAGCAGGAATCTATCCATTTATCTGAGAAATTAGCATATGATTGGTAAAGCTAAGAGCAAATATATAATTAGTATATGTACCAGAAAGTTAGGCAGCAAGCTTGACCAAACTTTAAATGTGAGCGATATTTCAACATGGAAAAAGGGCCACACTTTCTGACCTTGGGAAGACAGTGACAATGGTATCACTTCCACTTGCTAAAATGTGAAGCCAGTGAGAAGTGGGTCCCTTGCCCACCAATCAAAAGAAAAAAACTGTACTTCTTCCATTCATTTCCCCCCATCAGTGCGCTCTACATTGTTGATCAATCTCAAGATATAAGCTACTTATTAAATAAGCTCATATAATCTTCGTTTCAATATCTTCTTGAGAAAAAGCTATAATAATAGTATTTTAAATAATTTTTTCAAGTAAAAGAATTGTGGATTCACTCGGAATCAAATCGAGTCGATTCTAATTTGATTTTTCTCAAACTCAACCCGAACTAGAGGTTGAGTTGACAGACCAAGCCGACCACCTGATGATTTTTTTTTTTCGTATCCAAAGTTACTGGTGTTAATGGAAGGTTGATATCCAATCTCTTCTCGTAACCATTAGCTAAGTATCCATATAGTTTCTATCTCCTTTTTTTTCTTTACACCATTTTCGGCTCGCGGTAGCTTGATTTCGCATATCCAAATGTTTTTTGTACTTGCAAATCTACAGTACTATACTTGATCGGTATATGGTATTTATCGTATCCTAATTTTTTGCTTTTCTTCAATAATAGATATGCTTAATCCACATCAAATTCATCTTCTGCTTTTGCAAAAATAAAAAAAATGTTGTCCTCTTGCGTCTTGTTTGCAAGTCTCGCATATTCTACCCGACAGTGTAAATTGTTTTTACTTGCTGATACTTCTGGTGTAATAAATCTGTTAGGAGCCGAGTCTCTTTGTCGCATCCTCTGTACCAAAGAAAGAGACCACTGATAAGCAGGAGGCACGAATGTGATGCTGGAATAAATTAAGTCTTCCATATGGGCCCTGAAGCATCCTATCATTATTTTGATCATCAAAATGATAGATAATTGGGCCCCGAGCTCTCAGACTTTGCTGACTTATTGCCTTTAAGTAACTTTCATTAAGGTTATTATTTCCGATGTTCTTGGCAAAAATCATTCGCCTGCTAAATCAAATGTGACTTTTGAAAATGATCTCAACACTTTTCCATTTCTGCTATGATCCTCTTTTGGTGATAAAACTCTTAATCTCACATGATATTGAGGCTACAGGGTTCTTTTGGAGTTGATTGACTTTGCTGGGATCTTTAAATTGTGACTATTACAGCCACATATTCAGGAATTATTGTGACCACAAAAGGGTGAAAAAAGATACGACACGAATCACTCTCTCATTTCAAGTTCAGATGTGAAATATCTGGTCATTCAACTGGCATAAGCTGGAACTAATAATTTGAAAGAGAAAAACTGGCTAAAATGACATTACTTATAATGCTCATCACATACCACTTTCATAGCAATCCCATTCCCATGTTAGTTGTCAATCAAGAAGCAAAACAACAGCAAGTTTTACATTGAAATATCTTGATTCTTTCATTAGTTCACAAAGCATTATATCTATGGTTGTTGCAGCGGAGGATCTTGAAGCTGGAACCAGGAAGCCGAAATTTCAAACTGAACCTACCTTGCCAATTTACCTAAAGGTAACAAATTTTGCCATGCTGCAGGTTTCCTATCTTGTTTATTCTCCATGTAGAGCCAGCATGCACCGGTAGTGTTCAAACATGCCTTTCCTAATGGTACTGACACGGATTGATGTCGATACATTCTATTTGGACAGGCAAGGATGGAGAATTATGATCTAGCAAATCAACGCGATCCATAGAATATGGCTAGCTAGCATGGTCAGGTTCAGTCTTGTACAGAGTTTCATTCTATATGATATTTTTGTACAAGACTCTCCCTTCTTTCCAACAAAAATAATATGCAGCACAATATCTTAACTTGCCATGAAACTATTTAACGGGGTCTTAAGAGAGTTCTATTAACACTTGTAAGAACATGCATTTGAGGATAGAAAGCTATCTTCACTTGTTTTCATGAGTCAAACTAGACCAGTCCCCCATTCGAGCTCAAGCATTGAGTAAAAGCAATGCTTGTATGTTAAGGAAAGAAGGGTATGGACAGTTTTTCTTTAGTTTCTATCATACAAGACTTCAAATCTGACCAACTATATATTGAATAATCATGTAACAATGAAAGCTGCCACTATTTACAGAACTGAACTTTGTTCTTCTTTCGGAATCTGCAGTTCACAGATGTCACATATAAGGTGATTATCAAAGGAATGACCTCAACCGAGGAGAAGGATATCTTGAATGGAATCAGTGGTTCAGTAGATCCAGGGGAAGTTTTGGCGCTTATGGGACCTTCAGGAAGTGGAAAGACAACACTTCTGAATCTGATTGGCGGAAGGTTAAATCAGACCACTGTTGGTGGTTCACTCACTTACAATGACCAACCATACTCCAAGTTTCTAAAAAGTCGGTAAGAAACTTAAATATCAGTGCATGACTGGTTAGTTACTTTCTTCACTACTGGCTGTTATAGCACTGAAATGACCTGTTATTCGTCATTGTTCCTCATCGTGATCCATGACTGAAAATCAATGAAAAGAAACAAGAACCTGCGCTCATCTAAGTTGAAATTTTTGTTACATTACATGTACGAATAGAAATTTGAATCAGTGCAAATGCACATCAAAATCATATGGCAGGATAGGATTCGTGACACAAGACGACGTTCTGTTTCCTCACCTCACAGTGAAAGAAACATTGACATATGCGGCCCTCCTTCGATTGCCAAAGACATTGACAAAAGAACAAAAGCAAAAACGAGCCATTGATGTCATCAATGAGCTAGGCTTAGAGAGGTAGTTGATTCTGCTTTTCATATCATCATCAACCATGAGCATATCTGTAATCATAATTCAATTCAAGAATGGTCACAAGAGTAATAAATTCAGCAGCTTCTGATTAATCTTGCTTATTCTTGAAAGCTAATTGATGTGCCCAGGTGCCAAGACACTATGATTGGAGGCTCATTTGTACGAGGTGTGTCAGGTGGGGAGAGGAAAAGAGTTTGCATTGGCAATGAGATTATAATCAATCCTTCACTCTTGTTCCTTGATGAACCAACCTCAGGATTGGATTCTACAACTGCTTTAAGGATAGTGCAGTTGTTACAAGATATAGCAGAGGTATTCTATTTGGGATACGTATTCAAGTTTTTGTCCCTTCTTTCAAGAGATTTTGTAGGGGTGTTGCGTTTTTATGCTACTAATTACCTGTTTCAATCTAATGGCAGGGTGGGAAAACTGTGGTGACAACAATCCACCAGCCATCGAGTAGACTCTTCCACAAATTTGACAAGTTGATTCTTCTTGGGAAAGGGAGTTTGCTTTATTTTGGAAAAGCATCAGAAGCAATGCTGTATTTCTCATCTATAGGTTGCAACCCTCTTATTGCCATGAACCCAGCAGAGTTCTTGCTAGACCTTGCAAATGGCAATATAAATGATGTTTCTGTCCCATCTGAATTGGAGGATAAAGTGCAAATAGGGAATTCAGAGGCTGAAACGAGAAACGGGAAGCCATCTCCTGCGGTTGTACATGAGGTAACGAAGTCTTATGCACGCGAATTTTTGCTTTTGTAACAAAAGCCGCTGTTTAACTAGAGAATGTTTCTGTCAAAAAAAAACAGTATCTCGTGGAGGCCTACGAGACTCGAGTTGCAGACAAAGAGAAGAAGAAACTTATGGTTCCTATACCCCTTGATGAAGAAGTGAAGTCAAAAGTATCTTCCCGGAAGCGACAATGGGGTGCAAGCTGGTGGGAACAATATACGATATTGTTCTGCAGAGGAATCAAAGAAAGGCGGCATGACTATTTTAGCTGGTTGCGAATCACCCAAGTCCTCTCTACTGCAATTATCTTGGGATTACTATGGTGGAAGTCAGATAGTAGTAGCCCTAAAGGTTTGCAAGATCAGGTAAATAATGGTCCAGTCAAGATCAACCCTTGGACATTCTCATTGCCATTTCAGGCTCAAAGTTTTACTAAAGCAACTCTCGGAAAACCTATCCGAAACCATTGAATATCAGCTGAATTACCAAAATTAGTCTGGCTCATAATCATAGAAGCATATTCCTTGTTTCCTGAAACTCCTTTACACTAATTATATCAATTCGCTAACTTAGGAAACATAAACCTTCTTGCATTGCAGGCAGGGCTGCTATTCTTCATTGCTGTTTTCTGGGGATTTTTTCCAGTATTCACAGCAATCTTCACATTTCCCCAAGAAAGAGCCATGTTGAGTAAAGAACGTGCAGCTGACATGTACAGACTAAGTGCATATTTTTTGGCGAGGACTACAAGTGACCTTCCACTTGATCTAATACTACCAGTACTTTTTCTTCTCGTCGTCTACTTCATGGCAGGCTTGAGATTGAGTGCTGCTCCCTTTTTCCTAACCATGCTCACGGTTTTTCTCTGCATTGTTGCTGCTCAGGTAAGCCTTCTCTGCAATACTAAAGAAGAAGGGTGCCAAAAGCATAAGAAATTTATGTATTTAACCAAGCATTTCTGCATGGCAGGGACTCGGACTAGCTATTGGGGCTACCCTGATGGACTTAAAGAGGGCCACAACTCTGGCTTCAGTTACTGTGATGACCTTCATGCTGGCTGGAGGGTATTTTGTGAAGGTGAAGTTCATCAAAGATCATTACGCACATTACTCTATATTGCTCCTCTCTAATGAAATATTTGACTGATTTTTTCATAAATACTGAATTTTGGATTCGTACCACATGACGCATTTTGCTGACATTGCTTGACCGATAAAAAAAGATACTCGATAACCTCTACTATCAATATTGAAGTTTCAAAGCAAGCAATCAAGACTGAAATTCATTACTTCACTAAATAATAACTCTCTCTCCTAGAATTAGTTTTGATTCAATATTTTCTTACCTTGACACAAATGATCACACATGGTCTTCACTTTTGCAGAAAGTTCCAGTATTTGTATCTTGGATCCGCTATATGTCTTTCAACTACCACACCTATAAGCTGCTTCTCAAGGTTCAATATGAACATATGACACCGGCTATAAATGGTATTGGAATAGACAGTGGTTTGACGGAAGTTAGTGCCCTGGTGGCAATGGTTTTCGGTTACCGTCTCTTGGCTTATATTTCCTTGCGGAGAATGAAGCTTGGTGCGTAGTCAGCTACAGTATTCAGAGCAATTATGGACAATTAGCTTCCACGTTTGACTTCAAAGATCGATTCCATGAAAACTTGCATTCCACGGATCAGAAAAAGGGATGCAAGCGATGGCTACGAATCCAGAGATATCAAATTTTCAGCTCCAAGAAGATTTTTGGATAGCAAAGGCCTCAACGACAACATTTATGCATTATCTTAGCCATGTGAGACGATTTTTACATGTGGAGAATTCCTAGAAATGTTATCACGTCATAAGAAGTTCAAATTCACAAGCTTATCTTTTATATTAATAAATGCAGTAATGTAATGATTGTTAGACATACCTAACTATGACTTGAGCATATCTATTGAAATTAGTAAATTCTAAAAGTCTCTGAATGAAAAACATGGTAAGGCATATGATTTGATGGAACTTTATTACTGTATTCCTCAAAAGAAAATTGCCAACAGTAACCGCTCAAATACACAACAGATAGACCCACCAGTAATTTCTAATCAGACACCAAATTGAGAGGGAAAAACGAAGAGCAAAAATCTTACATATTCATCCCTCAACAGCCCTGTAAGATTGATCCAGCCCAAGGAATGAGAATTACCTGCGGTGATTCGACCAACAAGCTTTGTGACAAGCCTGTTGGCAATTTTACTTCGCTTTAACCTCTTACAGGTTATTTCCACTCAGTAATTGATTATTGACCTGTTTTTTTACGGGTAAAAATGTCATGATGTGGGTAACGTTATTCTTTACCCTGTTCTCATGCCAAGGTCCTTAACCAGCCAAGAAGCCGAAGGAGAGCAGCATCCAGTACAGGAGACTTTTTCTCAATGCCTGTGATAAAATTAAAAAATCTAGTCATTTAAAAGAATGTAAGAGGCTAATAAAGTTGACATGCCGATTACTTTTTGTCCTAGCACCTAGAGGCAGGATAGTATTTGATTATCTCGAGGAAAAAAAAACCACCTTGAAGGTTTAATGGGGTTGGTATTCATTGTATCCTCAATGGAGAAAATACATATCTATAATTTCTACTATGACCTAACCATGCTCTTGCAAATGGTTAGCTGAACTACTTAAGTCAATATCAAAATCGATTTAGAATGAGAAAAAGGTTTCTAGCTTACCAATATCAGCAGCTACTCGATGAGCACACATTACTCCTGAAAAAGCTACAGCTATCACGCCCTGTCCTGGAAAGCAGCTATCGCCGACACAGTAAAGACCATCTACAGCCTGCAAGTTTCATCATGTCATGACCCAACCCAATTGACAGACTTGAGAGGAAGGGGCTATTAACGCTCCATCCAGTGTCAATGGCACTTCACTTTTGGAGGGAGAGGACCAGAGAAGTCAAGTAAGAAAGTGAGGCGCCATTGGTGAAGGGACGAGGCTAATAGCCTAAAGAGTATTTCTTACTTAAATGATTTCAAAACCAACAATTACTGTGACATTCATGACAGGTCATGATTGGACTTACTGTCGTATTGAATGGCATTCCCAATAAACCTTTAGGAGTTCTGCGTGGCATTGGTCCATAAGTACCCTTATCACGAGCCAGGTACCGCCTGTGTGTCTTGGGTGAACCCACCTGCCATGATTGCATGTACTTTTAAAGGCCAAATCAGATTTGAAAGACTAAAGAGTCGAAGATAAGCATGGTATTCCATTCACTGACACTTGGAACATGAGAAATTTGAATGAGCTCCCACCAAATAAAGCATGCAGTTATTAAAGTAAAAAATGGATTGGGGGGATGTCTTATTCAAATGTAAAGAAATTCATGGATTTAAAGCCTCTCAAAGGATCAATCACTTGATGTTGGTTAATGAATTTATTTGTATCATTCAGGGCTTGTGTCCTTAAGGCATGATCATCTCCTTCTCATCGGCCATCACCTGACACAATTTCTCTTCTTTACATTCTTCAATGTATATGTACTTGCATAATAATGTGATATATACCTCCATGAAAGCAATTGATGATCTGATCCCTGGAAAAAGTTTCTTCTCCAATCTGCTTATAATCTCATCAGCCACAACCTTCTTCTTGGCCTCATAGTCCTTTGTCGAGAGTCCCTAAACAATTTAATCCAGCAATTAGGAATTTAGCTGACAGAGGGAGCGAGGGAGGGATATAAGACATTTAAGTAATACTATTCACTTAAAAAGTTACGGTATTGAACCTCCCAGTCTTCAATGGAAGATGTTGTAAATATGTGAAGTATATGATGGCCTTCAGGAGCCAATGACGAATCAAGAATAGTTGGAATGCTTAGAAATATGCTTCCATAAGGCTCCTCTAATCTTGCCCAGTCATCCTATGACATAAATGAAAGAATTAAAGTTAAACGTATCAAGTTCACAATTCCAGATAAATGGTCTCAGTTTGTGAGCAAATGAATACCTCAAGCACAAAGTGGTGGCAATCTGTATCTGGTGGTAGAACCTCGGCTTTAACACCCATGTGAATGGAAAGAAAAGATGGAGCCTTAACATAAACTTTTTGGAAATTTTCTTCTTCTTTTGGAAGGGTTTCTCCTTTTAACAACTTCCCTGCGACACATTTTGCTTCATAATAACTAAAAGCCCAGTGTAGCGAAAGCAGCTAAAGGTTATGGTATGATCAAAAAAATTAAAATGACAGAATCTTCCAAAACTAACCAAAGGTATCCCATCTAGTAGCATTTGAGATTATGGTTTTTCCAAAGAACTCCCTTCCATCTGAAAGCCTTACTCCTACCTACCAAATTCATCTGAAACTAACATAAATAACAACAATTTTTTTTTTCATGTATAAAATCAAGGATTCCAATTCTAGCATCATTTATCCACTAGGTCAAACTCACAGCCTTTCCGTGCTCAAGAATGATGTTGGTCACATTTGCCCTGTAAAGTATTTCACTGCCCTGATCAACCAGACCTTTTGATAAGGACTTCGCAATTCCACCAACCCCACCAACAGGGTAATTGATCCCTCCAAAATGCCTATCACATAGAACCTGGTGCCAATAGGAAAAAAAAAAGGATAAGAACATGCATAAGAGGGGTCAAAAGTTATTTAAATTGCTCACCATGGCTGCATTGATCATTGGAGTCTGCAAAGCATTGACTGTGCTCACTATGAAACACTGCAGAAAAACAGCAGACAGAACATCTTTTGATATTGTAAGACTCTCTGTAGATACCCAAAGCTGATAAAATCAAAAGAATTTTATCAAGGATTTGAAGTTTCAGTATTGCACCTCTGCATCAATGAAAGACAATAACTGAGGATCCTTCATGTACTTTCGAGCAATATCTCCAGCATTTTGAGGAAGATAATAAGCTACACAGAATAGGTGTCACATTAGAGAAGTTCAAAAGAAGGAACCAATTAGTTTTTGTTTAAATGCATAAAAAAAGTCATGATAGTAAAAAGAACAGGAAAAAAAAGGTTTAGAAAATAAGAATTTGTCTCATTGCTCTAGTTCTCTACGAAGAGGAAAAACATGCATGACAAAAGGGACTTAATGAACGATATGGCAAAGAGAACACAAGGACCAGAAGTGCTGTGACTTTCAGTATTGACAGTCCTAAGCCCCATCCTCAGAACTAACCAGAAGATCATGATAAACATTTGTAACAGGTTTAAGTGAATCAAAACATTTTCTCCATATGATATCAAAGAATGCTCCAAAATCTTTTGGGGCCAGCACGTTGTCTTTTAAGCAGTCAATCTAAAAGTAATGTAAGTAGTGCTGCAGTTGTCAAGTAATTGAGAGTTCCCCAAAATCTTAAGTGGAGGAGACAGTACTTTATTTTAAGCTATAGCAGCAATAGCTTTGAGCATCAAGAGAAGTTTTGTTAATTACAAAATCTTATGGAACTTATAAGATATAATTACATCGTCTTCACTTTCAAAAATAATTTTACAATTCCATTAACACCTGATTGCAAAAATCTGCAACAGTTTCCCCTAATCAAATGATGCACAAAAGATATCCTGATTGGAGCAAGTAAACAGCCATAAACAGCATCTATTGACGCAAACCTTTTGAGAATGTAAAAAACTCACATTCAAATCAATTATAAATTAGAGAGTGAAGGTAAGAAAAAATACCCAGTGTCAAGCATTCAAGAGGTTTCTGAAAAAATTGTCCAAACAGGTAGATTGGCTCCTCAAGTGACTTCAGTTCCAGAGAGTTCAAGGCATTGAATATCTAACCGATAAAATATATGCTGGTGTGAGTAATGATCAACTAGTAGAAGCAAAATGATGATAGGTAAGCATTCACCTCAATCTATGTACCTTCCAGCATTCACCGTAGAATTTAAGGATCCCATCCTTTTCATGGGGAAATTTAGCAGCAAGTTCTGAGATGAAGTCGATGTACTCTCTGTGAACTTGAACAGAAAGGTCATTGGGTAGATGAAAATGGACAGTAGTTGGGTCAGGAATCACCTCCATTTCACAGCCAACTGCTGCCAATGCCTGTGTTATCAAATTTAGGTTTCCCTGCGCAAATTCGAGGCACATAATCCGTAAGACTTTTGTGATTGACCAGAGCACGTTGAAAATAGTAGTAAGAAAGAGATAGCTCAGTTAGCACAATAAGGACAAATAAACAATAAAAAAAACTTTAAGATTAGGAGTTCTAAACGCATTGAGTTCAAATTCCTAACTTATAGTCTGATAAACTTAAGTAGACTTGGCAAAATCTACTTAAACCTATTCCAAAAAATTTGTATCTAACAATTCATCGAAGAGAAAATTGTATCTGATAATTTTTTTCACTATCTGCTCTCCGTGAAAATTTGCTCATTGGTGATTGAATGGAATTCTTGTACAGATTACTTAATTTCTCATTTCTCCCAAAAACCATCCAAGTGCTACCAAACACAATTAGAATTTTCAACATCAGACCAAACTGCATTACAATCTTCTTTAAACTCGATCAGTAAAATTGATTTTTTCTTCAAAAAATCAATTCATTAACAAACAAATTAAAAAAAAACACTGCACACATAACAAATAACAAAAGAGAAGAACTAAACAATATCAACTGACCTTATCACTGAAACCAAACATAACAGAAGAGCCAACATCAAAAGTATATCCATCCCTCTCATAATACCCAGAACTCCCACCAGGAATCACATACTTCTCCAAGACCAAAACTTTAGCTCCCTTCACTGCCAACTGTGTAGCAGCAACCAACCCACCGATACCAGACCCAATAACAATTGCATCGTAATTGCTCCTCTCTCTGCCCAACCCTCCATTTCCATCAACATCCACCTCTTTATCCACAGTCAACACTGACTTTGACCTCAAAACAAAGTCCTTATTCAACTTTACTTTACCAATATTGTCAATTTTGCCTTTTATGTTTCTGGGTACAATATAACCATCGAGAACTGAGGTTCGGACAGGTTCTATAGACAGAATCCTATGTTTTTGGCTTCTGGATTTGGAACTCCCTAATTGGACAGTATTGAACTGGCCAAAAAATAGGGAATTCTTGAATCCTAAACTCATGTTAATAAATAGCTATTAACTATAACTAAAATCCAGCGTTCTTTGGGTGTCCAAAGATTAAAAAGATAGACTCTTTTCTTGTTTTGATTTATGGGGTGTCGAAGAAATAGTAGTAGCTGTTTTGATTTAGTAAATGGGTGGAGAGTGAATGAGAAAGAAACTCTTTTGGGGCTCTTTATGAGGAGGAAAAAGAAGGGGGGCTAACAGTTAGGTGATGTTGCTGTATTTGGAAATATTGGTTAAGGATTCCTGTCCATGATTCTTTCGTCTTCTGAGACTAGACAAGGACAATCGATGTTCGAATGGTTGTGTTATTTTAAGTTAACGGTTGGAGGATGTGTAGTGCTTGGATTACATTGGCCGTTGGCTTTTGTCGAGTAGTGGTGGTGTTACTAGAATAAATATTTTGGTATTTTTGTTTTTTAAAGTATTTTATTTTAAAAATAAATTAAAATAATATTTTTTAAAAAATAATTATTTTTAATATATATATATAAACTAGAACATGATAGCTATGTAGAAAAAATTTCAAACACAGGTAAGGTTACTTCACTTTTTGTTGTGGGCTGGATTAAAAATTAATTTTAAACTTGAAAAAGTTTGTGGATATTTTTAATGATTTTTTAGATTTTTTTTTAATTGCTAGATGAGAAGGTCATGCTTGTTTTTAATTGAATAAATAAAAAATTATAGTTGGAAATAAATATTAAAAAGAATTGTTTACTCTGACAAGAGATTAAATTGAAAAGCCAATAGATTAAAATATTTAATCCTTTATTGCCGGAGCTATTTGATTTTTTTATTTAGTAATAAATCAATATTTATTTTAAGAAAAGTAAGAATTTAAATGAGATAGAAATAAAATAATTTGTTGTTGTGATTCCTTCTTTTCTTATTAATCTACTTTCCTCATAAAAGAATATAGCATTTATTTGCTATGTGCTTTTTTTATATATATAAACCAAAAGTAATTAGAACAAATATCAATAAAATTTAGAAAATTCAAAATAAGAATAAAAAAAATCTCTCAAACCAAAACACTTTTATCTTATTAATAAGTTTCCTTTCTTTTGAAATCCTTTTAACTTGAGTATTTATTTGTTTTAAACAAAAAACTTATAAAAGCAAGTTATAATAAAAAAAATAATTTCTTGATAATATTGATCTAGATACATTAAAAATATAAAAATAATAGACAACTCATTCGAAAAAAAAAATTATTCACGAATTATTTTAGATATAAAAAAATTATTTGGAAAAAAAATATAAAAAAAAATTATTCGGAAAAAAGCTTTATCATCATATTTTTTTTTAGATTCCAATTGGATTTTAGATATAACATTCACCTTTGAGATTATTCACGAAGTTTATTTTTTTTTTACAATTTTAAATCATTGCATTTTATTATTTTTGAAAATAAAAATAAACGAGAAGTGAAACTCATTTACTGTTTGAGATTATTTACTTCAAAAAACTAGGACCAGCAAGATTAACATATTGATGGCAATTAAACCCCAATTTTTATTTAAATCAACCTGAATATATGAGCCTTTTCTTATATATAGTTACTGTTGATAAAGTTATGTTTTACTAATATATGTTAATGTGGGATTCAGTTTCTTCAATTACTTTAATTTAGTCTAATAAATTAACTCTTATATTAAATAACAACAAAGTTATTTATCAATTAAAAAATTAATTAGACTCTTGTTATATATATAAATACATGATTTTGATGGCTTACACACTAATATATAGACTTTTATCTATATAAATATACCATTAAATTGGAGTGTGTTAGAGCTTAGAAGTACCAAAACCTTTTAAAAAATTCTATAGGTATTTTTCATTAATTATAAGAGGTGTATTTTGTTTTATTTATTTTTCTGTATAAGATCTAAATGTAAATTATTTTAGAAACATATTTAAATATATCAAATATAATCGTTCATATCAGAGCCTATAATAATATCTTTATCTTAATATATGTTGATATATCTATCTAGAAATTTTTGTGCTCAAATAAATTTAATATTGGTCATGAAATTTTTTAGTGATAAATTATTTTTTATTCAGCTATATTTTATCTTCCCTAAGAATTTTAGAAACAACCTTGGTGGAATGAGTTTCAATAATTGCCATGAATATAATGCCTAGTAATAAAGGAAATAACTACCATGAACATGCCAAGTAGCCTAAGAATAAATTGAAAATTATTTGTGCAAAAAATAAATATGAATTTTTATTTCATGACTAGTTTTGATGCTTCCTGTAATTATAAATCATTAGAAAAACTAATTCATAATCATTCATTGTTTGGGCTATCCATTTGATTTTTCTTCTGGCAATGTAATTTTAATTTGTGTAGTTGTCACTTTGATTTTTTACGTGGTGGTTTATTTTCGTGGCTTTGTTTAATTATTTTTTGGTGATTATTTTATGAATAAGTTTTTCATTATATTTATATAATTGATTACAATAGAATACCAAATTATTTTTATAACATACCCACATGAATTATAAATGAAGTACATAATTTGATAGTTTTATTGTAAGGTTTAAGATAGAATATCAAATTATCTGATAATATATACCCACAAAATTATGAATTAAATACATAATTTGATAATTCTATCATACGATATATTTGAATATGCTTGAATTAGAAATTTCTCGCAAGTAATTTTTATGTCATTAGATTCAATTTTAGCATGAATTACATGGGTAGAGTATGACATTTTATTTATTCCTCAATTTTAACATAAGCTTGTACTTTAAATTTGATTTTGCAGTTAAACAGTCTATAATTTCTCTTATATTTGTTATGATAGTTTTGATCTATAGGGTGATAACTACAAAGTATGGAAGGATACAAAATAAATTTTTGGTGTTTTTGAAAAGTAGGCTAAGTTTTCAAGGCTTTAATAAACCAAATATTAAATCTAATATGCATGAAAAATAAAAAAGATTATTTTGTGATTTTTTAGTATGTTAAATTATGCAAATATGATTTATAATTTAGAAACTTGGCCATATACAATTTTAAAATAAAAATTATATTTTTGAATGAAAGAGTTTTGTTGTTTTTTTTTTGAAAGAAAACTAATTTATTTAATACTGGAAAAGTATTTCGTGTATAAGTTACAATTTCAAATATTAAATATGAGATGACAAAAAATCTGGAAACTCAAAATTAATTGCAAAATGATTTTTCAAAAATTTGAAAATATATTAAAAATTAGAATAAGATAATATTAAAAAAAACACACTTAAAAAACAGAAATCTTTTCTTAGAACGAGTTTGTAAAACAAGCCTTAATGAAAAAAAAAAAAACACATCTTTTCACAGATTTTAATTTTGCCTGGCATTAAACCTTAAAAGATTTGGCCCAGCCACAAGGACTGGGCCTCCTAGTATGGTCCAAAACTCATGCTAAAATCCAAACTCTTATAAAGCATTCATGAGGCCCCCATTGATATTTCAAATCCAAACCCAATTAAAGATCCAAGCATTATTACCAGCCCACACGAATTGGGTGTAAAAACAAAAAACAAATGGGCTTCAAAAAAAAAAAGCATAATCAAATTTCTATTTAAAAGCTAAGAAGGCCCGACCCATGAACAACAAAACAAATGTCCTTTTTTTGCTTTTGGAAGATCAGAACCACATCATCCCCATGTTCCTCAAAACTTTGCATAAACCCAGAATCTTGATTTATAAAGACACTAAAGACGCATTATCTGTTGGGATATTGCTATTAATGGACAACAACTTGTGCAGTCTATCCTTAAAAAAAGAGGGTTGTCATTATCAAAAGGATACAATGGTAGTTGCACCAATCATTGACAAAAATGATGTAATTCATGCCACCATTCTTATCTATAAATAGACACCAAGGAAGTAAGTGAGCAGTGCAGAATGTTAGAGACCAAGAGAAAAAGTGAGGAGCTGCCAAGGATAGTAGTCCTGCTGCCTTGTGCAGCAGTATGAGAGCAATGGGAGTAGAGTTTGAGTGAAGTGATTCTCCTCCTCCATGTGTGTTGTAATCCTTTCTCTATTTGTCTTTAATAATTTGATTTCTCCTGTGGATGTAGGCGATTTGCCGAACCACGTTAAATATTATGTCTTAGTATACTTAGCCTCCAATAAGTAACTATCAGAACACTACCAGTCTGCGTATAGGAGAGCCGAAATCCCCAACATTACCATGTCAAAACCGGAGTTGCGGAAACAAAACCAACTACTGGTTTCTCCCTCAACTAAGAAGTCTCATGGCCATGTATCTATCACATTCAAAGAGATCGTAAAGGGAAGAAAAAAAAACATAAAGATCAGATGAACCACATAAAATTACATAAAAAGATTTTATGGAAAAAAGATTTTTGAATAAATTATTATTTATTTATTTTTTTAAGTTTATTTAACACAGACAAACTTGGCCTACATAAAAATGAGATGTGGATATTTATTAGCTTTTAAAATTAAAAAAGCAATCAAATGATAAAATTCCTGAAAATATAAACACTCAAATAGCAAAAATATAAAAGTCAATGTACTATATAAAAAAACGAAAGAACTTAATTAGAAATAAAATGAAAATTTGATATACACTTGGTTTTACACGTCAGCAAAATAACATAGAAATTTAAAGAACATGTCGGCATGTGTTTGATGGAACCTAATAAAAATAATTAGTTAAAAAATATAAAATTTCCCGCACTCAAATAAAAAAAATAGAAAATTATAATACTTAAAAAAAAAAAAAAATTTGCATACCAAATAAATGATAAACTTGATTTTTTATAATCCCTGTGTTACGAATTTGTTTTTGTGGTGGTAAAATTATTTTATAAGATTTTGAATTTTTTTGAATTATTTTTTTTAATATTTTTGAATTATTTTGATGTATTAATATTAAAAATAAAAATAATTTTTGTTTTAAAACCAACCGTTACTAAAATTTCAAACCTATAATTATCCATTACTTTACGTGTTTTTCCTTCTTACTAATTTTTTTCTAGTTTTTTTCTTATATATTATTCGACCACACGTACAAGATCACCAGCTTCCCATTGGGATCACTGGCCCCCACTAATCCATGTGGCCTTCTCTTGTTTGCACAAGTGTCCAAAAAACATTTTTAATGAAATTTTTGTGTGTAGTTAGTTTCATTCTCTTTCTTTCTCCACTTTTGTAGGATTATTAATCTTTCACTTCACAAACGAAGCGCCAACGAATTTGGATCCAATACGAGATCATCACATCACAGCAGCAGCAGCAGCAGCAGAAAATATTAAGAAAAGGGTACTATTTTTCAATCTTTTCCTGCCATTTCATTCAGGTTTCTTTGATTCGGTTCCATAATAACAATCACTGCAATTCTGTATTAGTACTAGTACTGATCATATTCTAAAGCTCTTGTCTTTTCATTTATTTGCTTATGTTTCTTTTAGATTTTTCAGATTCTCTTTTCTGGGTTCTCTTTGCTCTTCCATTTTGTGTATATTTAGTTTGGATAGGTTGCTTAGAAAGTGCGCTGAAGGGAAAAAAAGGAGGTGAAGTTATGGAAGATGGGGCTTTTATTTTCAGTTTCTACTGATGTGGGTTTTTTTTTTATCAGAAATATAATTTTATTTCTTTCAGCCATATTAGGGACCTTTGGTAATGGAAATGTTTATTGTTCCTATTATTGATTAGTATTTCTTTGATCCTAATTTCTGCTATTTTATTCATTCGCTGTCTTATGCTTTTTAATTTTTTTGGGATTTATCAGTTCGTTTACAGTGACTCTCTCTCTCTCTCTTTTAGTTTTTAATTTTCAATATTATGTATCCATTCTATCCTTAAAATCATTGCCTAAGAAACAAATTTTAACTAGTTGCTATGCTAGTACTCGTGCAAATCTTATGGATAGCCGAAATTACGAAATTTTAGTATTCTTACAGTACCTTCAATAACAAAGATTAGTGATTCTCTTAGAAGATCATTACCTTTGCATAATACCAAGTTAAGATTTTTTCTTGGATATAATACCTAAGGCTTGAGATGACAGTGAAGAATTGTTATTGATGCTTGTTGCTGTAGTTAAAATTGATTCATTTTTTGTATAGGGTTGAGGTTTCGAATAAGAAATGATGAAGACGCTCAATGCTCCTGCTCGCCTCATGATAGTTTCTGATCTTGATCATACAATGGTGCGTCTCATAATTGTTTGGTTTCGTCTCATAATTGTTTGGTTTCTGCTTGTTTCATTTATATTCTTGTGGCTGAGGTAATTACAATATGCTCTTGTTGCAGGTCGATCATCATGATCCGGAGAACATGTCTCTTCTTAGGTTCAATGCATTATGGGAGGCCTGTTATCGTCATGATTCTCTGCTAGTTTTCTCCACTGGAAGATCACGTACCCTTTACAAGCAGTTGAGAAAAGAGAAACCCATGTTAACACCTGATATAACCATAATGTCTGTGGGAACTGAGATCACGTATGGCACCTCTATGGTCCCTGATGATGGTTGGGTGGAAGTTTTGAATCAGAAATGGGATAGGAACATAGTCACCGAGGAAACGAGCAAGTTTTCAGAACTAACTCTTCAGGTATGGTTAAAAACTTATGCCATTTGATTCTATGATTGTGTGTTACTTTGAAAATGAGCATATAGTTTGGTACATTGAAGAAAACAGTTTGGCTACTTGAAATCTCTGAATAAATGAAAGCTATGGGGTGATGCAGTCAGAAACTGAGCAACGGCCTCACAAGGTCAGCTTTTATGTTGATAAAGACAAGGCTCAGGACGTGACAAAGGCCCTCTCAGAGATATTTGCAAAACGCGGGGTGAGTTTCGAGTTTGTTCAGGAATGAGTTGCACTTGAATATCATTTGTCTTTGCCTTAGTACATGCAATGCTTTTTTGAAACATCATTATGGTGGTTTCGTATCTTTTTCCTTCCCCCTAATTCTGTGTTCTTTTTAGTACAGTTCAGCAGGTGCTACCTTACCTAACTTAATTTTCAAATCTCTTCTCCTCTTCCTTCTTTTTTTCTTTTTTATAGTTGGATGTCAAAATTGTTTATAGTGGTGGAATGGACTTGGATATACTACCCCAAGGTGCTGGCAAAGGGCAAGCTCTTGCATACTTACATAAGAAATTTAAGGCTGAGGGAAAACTACCTACCAATACTCTTGTTTGTGGTGATTCTGGAAATGATGCTGAGCTGTTCAGCATTCCAGATGTACATGGAGTGATGGTGGGTATTTACAGTCCGCCATAGCACTTCATTGGGAAGTTGAGATTGCCTTCATAAGTCGTTTATTTGTTAAATATTTATTCATTAACCATTTATTCATTATTTATCTGTCTAGGTTAGCAATGCACAAGAAGAGTTGTTGCAGTGGCATGCTGAAAATGCTAAAGGCAATCCAAAAATAATTCATGCGACTGAGAGGTGTGCGGCTGGTATCATACAAGCCATTGGTCATTTTAACCTTGGTCCCAATACTTCTCCAAGAGATATAACCAACTTTTCAGACTCTGAGTTGGAAAATGTCAGTGCCAGTAGCGAAATAGTGAAGTTTTTCTTGTTCTATGAAAGATGGAGGCGTGCAGAGGTTGAGAACTGTGAGATATATTTGGCAAGCGTGAAAGCTGATTGTGTATGTTTACTATCCTCTTTTTCTTTCAATTCTACATGCTTCTCTAGAGGACTTCCTGATCTTATTTTCTTTCCTTTTCCTTGTGGAGTATTTATAGAAGCAAGAAACAACCATGTCTACCCTTTTTCATTGGTATAGACAGTAAACTATATTCTTCCGTATTTCACATTCTTTGAGGATGATAATGTTCCAGCTAAGCATTAAATTGTCCAGGTGACCTTTTTTTGTTTGGTTCTCTTGCTTTTTTCGGTTGGGTAAATACATTGGTAAGACTGTTAATCTGTTATAAATGGAAGGTCTGTCTCATTGTGATTGATTATGAATTTTTTTTATACCTTTTCTCAACCAATAGCCTTGTGGTTAATGAACAGAAAAGTAAGCTTGTGGCTGATACAGTTTTTAATCTGTTCTGCTACACAATATGAAAGATTGAATTTGAATTGGTTAAAAACTGGAACAGAGGTTCACATTGACAGTACCAATCCACCCACTTACCTCTGGAGTCAATGCCCTGGAGTGGATTATGTAAAAATATAAAGAGCTATAAAGCATATGTGATAAATTAGTATCCATATTAGTTGGGTCACCTGAATGTTGTGTCTAAGGAGGTGAGTTTTTCAAAAAGAGCAGAGCTGAAACAATTCATAAAGTCATTTACATCTGATAAAGTCTAATATATCCACCATCATCTTATTTGCTTGCGTCCATGAATGCACCAACCAGTTTTTTATTTACATATATTTTGCTTTTCCAGATTCCCTGTCTTCCATTAGCATGATATAAGTTTTCCTTTTCTTGGCAGGATGCATCTGGTATTCTTGTCCATCCATCTGGTGCTGAACTTCCTCTTTGTGGTGCTATAACTGGAATGAGGAACTACTATGGTGACAAACAGGGCCAACAATTTCGGGTATGGGTGGATCGGGTACTATCTACACAGACTGGCCTGGATACATGGCTGGTAAAGTTCAACAAGTGGGAATTATCTGGTAAGACCGACTTCCTAGTGTTAATGATTGCATTAACAATAAAGCTGATGATAAGTTGTCCTCTCTCTCTCTCGTACATTTTATGACATATTTCTATGCCAGTGAGACAGCAGTACACTTTCTTCTTTTCTTTGACCTCATCTATTTAAATTTCTTCTGCTTTGTGCCATTACATGGTTTTTAAGTTTCAACCCATACTTCTGCTGTAATTGGTTTACCGAATGACCTTGAACTGATCAGGGATCTCTTTGCAACTGGTTTCTTTTTCTTTTTTTTTTTTAGACCAGCACATGCCTTCACATGGGTGCTGTAAACAGGATGAGCCTTTAGAACTTGACCTCTTTTTAGGCGAGTGACAAACACTTCTAAAGCTACTGATATGCTTTATTCTAACTAGGTAGTTAGAATGCTATGGATGCTTTATGTTGCCAAAATCTGTGACCAGAGTGAACATTCCATCTGGTAGAAAAGAAACCATGCCCACAGCAATAATCGTATCTGCTATGGACAATAATAACATTTGAGAAATTTCAGCTATTTCTGGTCCACTATGCACATCTACACATTGTTTCGCTCTTTCCTTTCTATGATTACACGGCTCAACAATTTCCTCATTTGTTTTTCTATTTGTAGAGCTTTATCTCCCAGATCTTTCAATTTCTCCTTGAAATAGCCTGTCCAATACTTGGACAGGATAAAGGTGTGGTTGCTAGACCCTCCACAGTAATGGATAATCTCGTGCACATAGACTAGCTTGATTTTTGAAACATGGGGAATGCTAGCTGCAGTAATTGTGACAGATGCAAGGAACCCTTGCTCAATGTAAGAGTCCACGTTGCAAAAGAACAGAAAAGGATATTTGGCACCACCAGTTGAACAACCATCACCTTCTTATTCTAAAACAATAAAGTTGGTACTTGATTTTTTCCAGAAAGTAAAATAAGAAAATTGAAAAGGACCGACACTCTCTGTCCGTTTCAACTAGCCATCCCCTATCCCTCACTTTTTTATTTTTCTTCCCCTTTCAGTTTGCTAGCAACCTGGTCTTCATCCAAATATGTAGCCCACTATTTAATAAGCATCCTTTACTTCTTCAGCTTTAAAATCAGAAAAGTTAAGTTGTAGTTCTTGCTTTCTTGATTACCCATGTGGAGACTCTTTGCTGGATCTATTCGAATGGTCAATCTTCATTGTGATTTCAGTTTTGAGCTCAACATCACAATATGATCTTAAGTTTCTCTTGTGAAGCTTGATGCATCTTAGCAGATTTGGGGGAATGTCAATTTAATAGCCAACAGTTATGTCTCAGCAGTCAGAAGAAAAGAGTAAAAATAAAAATGGTTAAGCTAGTTGCCAGTAACAAATTTATTGATTATTGGCTCGTGGCTTCTGATTTTTTTTTTGTTTTGGTAGGGGGGGGGGGGGGGGGGTTCTCTAGTGGCTGTCAAAGTGACTGCCACTGCCACTGGCATTCCCCTGAAATATACTAGTGGAATCCATATTAACACACGGTGAAGTATCTGACGCAACCCTTTCAATAGACTGACAGTTTTTGGAGTTGGTGTTGGCAAAGCTATGCTTTTATTTGAAGAATAAAATATAAACATAGATTAGCTGCTTGCATATTTTAGTTTATGCCCTGCTTAGTAAAAGCTTCGATATGAGGGATCCCATGATCACGAATGGAGTTCTGTGTGCCACCTAATTTCTTCTAACATAACTATTTGTCAATTCCTGCAGGTGATGAGCAGCAAGGTTGTGTAATCACATGTATAATAAACATGAAGGTAAGCCTTGAGATCAATCAATGAGTTTCTGCTAAAACAAGACTTTCTTCATCGCATGATTTCATTTTTTTTGTGTGTGGTTTAGAAGGACGGTGTTTCCAGGGCAACTTATATGCATGTGCATGAAACATGGCTGGAAGGATCAGGAGCTAAAGATCAATCAACCTGGCTGTTCTAGATTTTGATTACAGCTCGAAGCTCAGAGGCGCTCATAACTGTCTTCGATCATAATAAAACTAATCAAATGATGACTTTTCAGATTTGAATTTTGATCATTGCTGTATGAACATCAACTTTATGGTGATTTATTATTACATGATTAATGAATATACCATTTTAGCATGATCAATATCCCTAGTAGTGTTTTACTACCATCAAACGTTTTATTTCTAGTATTAGTAATCACTGGGTGGGTGTGTTGGAGATTAATAGCATGCTCCCCTTCAATAACAAGATCCAATTAGCCGCCCTACCATGCTCTATTGCTCGTCCACGCACAAAATTCCTGTGATGAAGAAATGGCTGATGCACACCAGTCACCACCATGGCATGGTTCCCCACCTAGAACGCAAAATATCTTAAAAAATAAAAATAAAAGAAATGGAACAGCTAAAACCGTTGTCCTCTTGATCTGCAGCTAAATGCTCTGCCACTGATCTAAAGACTCTGGATGTAATACATTTCATATGAAATCATTATCACTTAAAGCAACGAACAACGTTGGCCCATTGTAAAAACAGGAGGCCACACGGGTTCTCACACTTTTAAGTTTTGCACCCAATTTTAAGGTTTGAAATTTAATTCTGAAAAATATAACTTATTTTATTATAAAATCAAAACATAAAAAAATTAAAAATGATAGTAAATAAGACAAAATTTTTCAAGTTTTATTATGAATACTAACATTAAATAAATTAATATCTATAATTAGAAACTCTTAAAAATATTGAAGAGGATAAAACTTGATAAATCATTAAATATCTATCACCAACACCACTACTGCTCATAAACTCTTTTATTTATATGAGTTATTTTTTTTAATAAAATCTATCTATATCATATGAATAAAAAAGGCATGTTATAATGTAAATGAAAACTTTATTTATACTAAATTTTTATTAAAATTTTGAATATAAATTAATTCACATGAATTAATAAATATTTTACGAATATCCTTTTGGTTTAAAGGATTTGATTAATGTCATTAGATTATGCCAAAAGAAATAATTAAGGGTAAGTTGTGATTTGCCTTTTTAATTTCTCTTCTAAACTTCTGGTTTATTTGTGTAAGTGATTGTTTGAAAGAGTAGTTACAGTTGTTTTCTAAAATGTTTTTCATGTTGAAATGCATTAAAATAATAAATTTTTTAAAAAAATTATTTTTAAAATTAGCGCATCAAAACAATCTAAAATAAAAAAAATTAATTTTTAGTAAAAAATATTTTTTGAATTTTTATGGAACACAGTTTGCAACGTGTTCCCAAACGGTGAATTGTGTTCAAAATAATTTTTATTCATAAATATATTAAAATAATAGTTTTTTTATAATATCTATTTTTTACATTAACATATAAAAATAATTAAAAAAACACTAAAAATAATTAATTTTAAATAGAAGAAAAATTCAAAATTTTACCTAACACGCTTTTCATTATTAATTACCTTGAACTTTCATCAAAGTTTAAAATTCTTCATTTTCGTTGACTAAGTCAACAAAACTGATGATGTGACTATTTTCATGTTTTAATTGACCCTTTAAGTTTTTAAAAAAGTCTAAATGACACATCAATCCTTCAATCATATTTAAAATTCAAGAAAATAAATTTTATCACCATTTCATAATTAAAAACTTATTCTACAAATATGGAATCCAAAAATCAGCACAAATTGAATATCAAATATATTTGTTTTCTTTGCATGATTGTCTTAAAATTATAATTAAAATTTAATAGTGCAGTAAAATTATTTAATTTTTATTATATTAAACATATACTGAAAATCACATACTAAACATGGTTTTTTTTTTTGTTTAGAACTAGAATAGGCAAAAATGATATATCAATATTTATTTTTAAGAGTTTGTAAAATTGAAAAAAACGAGATCAAGAAAATAAAATACAACCCTAATTAAAAATAAAAAAAAAACAAGGTAGTTGTTAAGGAATATGTGCCTTCTTATATTTATTTTATTTTATTTTATACTTGAAGGGTCATTTATGATTTAATACTGTTTTGACTTTTGAGATGAATAAGTATATATAGGAGAATTAAATATTGTACAATAACATGATTGAGAAGAGGGGTGGATAAAAAAATTGAAAAACTGATTAAATTGAGAAAATCAGAAAAAATAACCAAAAAAACTGAACCGTGAAAAAAAACCGATTAAAATTTTAAAAAAACCAACCGGTTCGATTCGATTTTATAAGCTTAAAACTGAAAAAACCGACCGGTTCGATTTTATAAGCTTGAAACTAAAAAAACGGAACCGAATCAAACCCAAACCGAAAAAAACGATCCAAACTGAAAAAAACCGAGCCAAACTGAAAAAACCGAGTCAAACTGGTTTGAACTGGTTTTTATCATAAAAAACCGAACTAAATCAAAACCGGCCAGTTTGAATCGATTTTGATTTAAAAATAAATTTCAATTTGATTATTATTATTATTATTATTTACAAAAATCAAACCAGAATATAGAGTGGCTATGGATGTAGTTGAAACGGACTCTTCTAGAAGCTGGAGCGGTGACGTGTGCATGTCATGGGGCTATCAGATTTTTAATGCTATTTATCAGTTGACGTTTTCGGTCTTGTAGAAAATGAATATTCATTCCCAAAACCTACTACTAAAATATCTTATCAATTTGTTTTTTTTATGTTTTAAAAATATTTTTAAAAAAATTAAAATTTTTTATTTATTTTACTTTAAATTAATATTATTTTAATATTTTTAGTTCATTTTGATATATTAATATCAAAAATAATTTTTAAAAAATAAAAAATATTATCTTAATGCATTTTCAAGTAAAATATACTTTAAAAAATAACCGCTATTACACTTCTAAAAACCCATTTAATTTTCATGCCGTGCCATTCACATCCTTAGCCATAAAACCTAAGCCGGAAACCTAGAGGGAGTAGATTCTTCATATGATATCAAATTCGAAGAGGGTTTGGACTTTTAATGCAGTGAGCCTGCAAATTTTGGTAGTTAAAAGTGGTTGATTAATCATTATCCAACCATATTTACACACAAGAGGTCAACAATTCTTTTTCTTTTTTTATATTAGAAAAAAAAACACTTAAAAGAAATAACATTATGGGAATTTGTGTTGAATTTAAGGCCATCCTCTTCCATTAAAAAAAAAAAAAAAACATATAGTAAAAACCTTGAACATTTCCTGTCAAACTCTAATTAAAGAAAAAGACATTTCTGGTCACTATTGTTGTCAAGGAGAAACACCTCACAAATGAATATGTCAAATTCCCTCCCCCCCGCTGAATAAATGGGCAATGCTCACGAAATTACCTATTATTATATTTATCTAATGGTTTAATTTCGGCACAAGAGTGCTTGATAGTGTGATTAGAATGGTTTTTTAAAGTGTTTTTTTAATTAGAAATGTGTTAAAATAATATTTTTAGTTTTTAAAATTTATTTTTAACATAAAAAAATAAAAATTAAATTAAATTTCTGGGAACCTCCACCAATCTTGTGCTATTTTAATAGTTCAGGCAAAGGTCATTTTCCTTGACCGTCCAAATCCAGACTCATTCTTCTCTTTCACATAAATAACACCAAGTCACCAACTACTATCCATCCTTCCGTTCCCGACTACCAATGTTTATCATCGCGTCTCCCTCTCTTCTTCTCAGACCTTCAGCTTTTTCCAAGTCTTTGTCTATGAAAATCATGAAATTTTCCTTCTTATAGCGTTGGAGACCAAAAAGTTTTAGCCCAATAGAAAGAGTCACAGGGGAGAAAAATAAACCAAAAAAACATGCCAGGTTCGATGGGGCTTGGTTTCATGGCTGCCTTTGCCGTTTCAGGAAGTGTAGTTCTCATTGCACGTCAAGTCCACAAACGTCTCCTCTCTGATTTCATGAAGAAGATGGAATTTGAATTAGCGGGTATGTGGTGATCTTTTCTCTCCTTTTCCTTTCAAGTTCTGTTTTTTTTTTACCCTGATAAAATAGAGAAACAAAAAACTAAAGGGTTGTCAAAAAACCGACAGGATCAAGGAGATCATGTCAAGACAAGAAGAGAGTGCGATTTGCAGATGATGTATTGGAGCCATCATCAAATAACAAAGAGTACCGTAAGAGACACACCAAAGGAGACAACGAGGTCTTGAAAATGGAGGATTTTGTGCTAGACCAGAGTTTGATGGCGCAAAATTGTTAGAGGCCATGCCACTTAATAGGCAAAACTTGTATAAAGCAGTCGTTAAATATAAATCCCTTAAAGGGTACAATTTGTAAACCTGTTTATTGTCTTCAAAAACTGCTTCGATTATCCTGGAAGCTGGTTTTTCTTTCATCTTGTAGATTCTGGAGTTCTCTACTCTGCAGGAGGGGTAGATTTTCAAGCTGTACATCTTGAGATGTGAATTGAATATAACTACAAATTATCCTAAACAAAATTGAAAATCTAGTGACTAAAATCACCAGATTCTGTCGAAGTTTACGGTTTTTCCATCGAGTTGGTTGCCCTTGAAATTAATGAAGGGGGACAACCTTTCCGTTATGTATTACATTGATACAAGTAAGCATTAATTAAAGCAGCATTTTCAATTCTCGAAAAAAGAGGAGGAGATTCAAAACTCCTGTCTTTTCCTTTTCAGTGCCTCGAATTTCTTGATGGGTTAGGCTTTTCAGTTTTCACAACGATATAAGGGTGTTTCAGGGGACAAGGCTTAGAAGTTTACTGCCATATGGCGTTCATCCTGTGATTGACAAGCATTCATCTGGTGGATTAGGCACAGTATGCCATTGATTCATTTTTCTTTTGAAAAAGTTCTCAACCGTTGTTTCCACGAAGGAGAAAATGTTTAAAACTGCTTTCAACTTTTAAGCACGTCAACTGTGCAAAAATTTATAGTCCTCTTGATTACACCATGTCTGAACGTTTGACTAAATTACTGGAAACGAAAATTCATAGAGGTAAAAGGTTGCATGTTTCATGCAAATGAACTGTTTTCAGTACTCTTTTTAGCAACAACAAAGAAACTTCATGAAAGAAAGTTGAAATAGTATTCCTTGCATCAATTTTTTCCACATTCTTGCTGGTTAGTCAACTAGCTAACAATCTGCCCCTTTTTTAAGTAATAGACAACAATGCATTGCTTGTCAAAGAAGCTGAAACCCATGCCCAAATTTTCACAATACAAGAGCTTGTACAGTTGTTTTGAAATTGAAAGCCCAAGAGACTGCCCCTGTACCAGTCCACATTATATTTTACAGCTAAATGCAGCCCATATGAGTGGTTGCAGAAACTATCCTCTTTGCTGTTGTTTTGGGTAAAAATCATAGTTTCGAGCTCCAATGTTCGCAGCTTTGTTAAAGTAAAACTAGTTTTGAATCTTACCTTATTTCCTATGCATTTCTTAGGGCTTTCGGGTCTAACACTTTAATTTGTTATTAACAAATTTACCATTTAATCTATATGATAATAATAGATTATGCCAAATTAAGTTTTAAAAACTTTTATTGGTTTTGAGAATAAATTTTACTATATTTGAATAAATATAAAAAAAAATAGAATAGAATAATTAAATAACTAATGATTTTCAAAATGAAAAAAATATAATCGACAAGGTATTTGTAAAATTATTCACATAGTAATTCTTGTATTGAAGTAATTGTCCATAAAAAGTTTTTTAATCTATGTAAAACTTTAAGGTCACTATGTATGGATGAATCATACAATACTTTTGTAATTGTATATTGGCTAGACTAGAAACCTTTTATATATAATCTAATTAATCCTTGCACCTCCATTCATAATCCCACAACTATAGTTTAATAGACTCATGCCTTAATTGTCACTTAATTATATTTTTACCAAAATAAATACATAACAAATATATATATAATATTAATTTAAAAAATACACATGGCATATGGTCACCTTAAGTATATTTTTCCAACATTCTTCAATTTAGCTCATTTGACATCATTGAAAAGTAACAATAATTTTATAGAGTCTAAAATATCTAATAAGTGAAAACACTCACACTTAAATTAAGAATACAACATACAAATGATAGAGATAATACTATATAATCAAATGCTTATTTCTATGTATTACAATATATTACATTCTCAAAATAAACACTTAATGAACGAATAAATTTTATGAATGAACTTCTAATAAATCAACTGGGTCCAACCTTATATATCCCAACATATATAGAAAATAATACTTTATGTGCATGAAACATCACTTTAATATTTAAGAATAACATAAAGAAAAATATCTAGGCAATCAACTAAAAATAAATAAATTAAGTCAAACATTAAATGAGTTAGCTAGACCCATACGATCCACATGATCTCTATATTGTTTTGCCGACAATGCTTTAGTCATAGGATCCATAATCATCAGTTAAATGAGCACCTCATGGTCATTTACTTTATCTCTCATAATGTGATACTTTATATAGATATACTTGTTTCGACTTCCACTATTAGTATTTTTAGAGAAGAAAATAGCAACCGAATTATCACAATATATCTTTATTAGTCTTGATATGGAATCAACAACTTTAAGACTAGAAATAAAATTCCTTAACCGGATCATCCATGTTGTTACTTCATAGCATGCAATGAATTATGCTTTTATTATAGATGAAGCAACAATAATTTGATTAGTACTTCTCTAAGATACAACCTAAAGTAGACTTTCTTATGTCTACACAACCACCAAAATTCAAGTATGAATAACCAATAACCTTGAGATGGTCAATATGTCTGTAAGTCAACTTGTAATCCTTGGTTTCTTGTAGGTACCTAATGAATTTCTTACAAGCTTTCCAATGATACATTCCTGAATTACTTTGGAACATTCTCAATATTCCAACTGTAAATGTCAAGTCAAGTTTTGTACAGACTTGTGCATATATCAAATTATCAACTCCAAGTGCATAGGGAATATTACTCATTTTTTCTTTTCCAATGCATTTTGCAGGCATTGATTCTAATTAAATTTATCCCATTTAACAATGAGTGCTACTGAAGATGCAAAATTTGACATCTTAAACCTTTTCAAAACTTTTCAATATAGGCCTTTTGAGATAGTTTTAATATAATATGAGACTTGTCTTTGTGAATCTCAATGCCAATGACATAAGAGGCTTCTCCCAAATTATTCATATTAAATTCTTGAGAAATAAATTGCTTATCTCATATAACAAACATAAGTCACTACTTGCAAGCAAAATATCATATACATATAAGACAAAAAAGATATATTTTCTCCAACTAACTTTAAGATATATACATTGATCTTTAATGTTCTTAATAAAACCACATGAGGCTATGACATTATGAAATTTAATATACCATTGTCGGGATATATATAATCACTCTACTCTATTTAGATAAAGATATATTTTTTATTCTATATATAGATTTCTTTAGCTTACAAATCAAATGGTTATTTATGTCATCACAGAAACCTTCAAGTTGATTGATATATATCTCTTTATCTAAATTTTCATTTTAGAAATGTTGTTTTTACATTCATCTGATGTAGCTTTAAATCAAAATAAGCTACTAATACAATTATTATTCTAAATGAATCCTTCTTAGAAACAGGATAGAAGGTTTCATTATAGTCTATGCCTTCTTTTTTAGTATAATCCTTAGATAAAAATCTAGTTTTATATCGCTCGATATTACCAGAAACATCTCTTTTGGTTTTATAAACCCATTTATAGCCAATGACTTTAGATCTTTCTGATAATTTGATGAGGTTTCAAACTTGATTTTTAGATATAAACTCCATTTCTTTCTTCATGGTATTATACCATAGAGCAGAGTTTTCTCCATTCATAGCTTGCAAAAAGTTTTTTGGAACATCTTTAGATCTAATATCAAAGTCAGACTCTTGAAGGTATACAACATAGTTATTATAAATTATTGGTGTTCTTGTTCTTAAAGATCTTGTTAATTTAATTTTCTCATGTGGGTTTACCTCATAAAGAACTAGCTGCTCTTGATGTCATGAATTTTAAGAAATTAACTTTAAGGACCAAATTTGAACCTGAAAACAAATGTCTAGCCCTTTTGTTTTTTGCCAAATTAGGCACCATATTGGACGTACAAGGTAAAAATAACTAGTATATGTAACACATGTGCTAACAAGTTAGATAAGTCATGACTCTGTGACGATGTGTGTGGCGGCCACCAAGCTTTGCACATGGCCTTTTATGGTACCAATGGAATCATAACGGCGGGTGCTTCATTATTTGGTGGTGTTTAATGACAAAGGCCCTTCTTCTTTTTCTTTTTTTCTTCTCCTCTCTCATTTCCTTTTATCTCCTTGGTTTCCATGCCTAAATATCTTTTATCTTTTTTATGTCAAACTTGGTTCTCACTCTTTTGATTGCTATTTTTAACATAAATTATAGTTAGGTTCCACAAAATTAATGTTGAGTAAACATTGAAATGGCGTTTGAAATCATGAATAAGTGAAACAATGCACAATGAAAGAAATATTAAAAAAATAAAAATGCAACATAGAAAAAAGACATAATCCATTATAAGTTGCAATGGTTACCCATATATATATATATATATATATATATATATATATATATATATATATATATATATATATATATATATATATATATCGCGGTTTGTGAGTCTCAAATGTCATCTACGACTCTTTCAAATTACAAAATTGAAAGACTCAAGATTTAATAAGGAAAGAGGAAGGAGAGAAAAAAAAAAAGAAACAAATAAAAAGACCTTATAGACACACCAAAAATCCGATGATGAAATCACCAGTACCGTTAGAAAGATATCAACAAGACAAACCAACTACACCAAGGAAGGTCACCAACGGTTACTGGCGTAGGCCACACAAGCGGTCTGAAGGCAAGTGAGCCCTGACATCTTTAGACGGCTCGTGTAACCCACTTCATCCACTGCTTGTGACCTTCTTTGATATCATTGAACTCGTATTATCGAGATCTTTTTAATGGTACTGGTGGTGTCGTCTTCGAAGTTTCGGTGTGCCTTCAAGATATATTTTTTTTTTATCATTTTCTTTTTTCTCTCTCTCTTCTCTTTTTTTTATTAAATATCTTATGTTTTTTTAAATTTTATAATTTGAAAAAGTTTATATATGACACTTACGACTCATGAATCATAGATTCATTCGTAATTTTATAAATTATATTGTTTTTCTAAATATTTTTTATATCATATTATTTTATAATATATCTTTTTTTAAAACGCTAGAAACCAAACCAAGCCATTTCATGAATTTTTAGTACTAGCCAGCAGCACTCAAGTCACATCATTCTTGTTGAAGTGCCTCGCAATTATCCGTGTCATTCCGGTTTACGTATCACAAATTTAGAATTAACATTAACATTGATTTTTAAACATGAATAAGCATACCACTTTTATATATTATTTTGAATCATTGTTATTTAAATTAAGTTAGGTTGTGGGGGTATTTTTTAAACATATATTTTTAATTAAAAATATATTAAAATAATTTTTTTTTACTTCAACACATTAAAACCATAAAAACATTTTAAAATATTATTTTAATATTTTTCTAAAAAAAAAAACTTTTAAAGAAGAAGTTCCAACAGTATCAAATAAGAAATCAGACAGCAATAAAATGTTGGTCTAACAGTTAAGGCACTGCTATATTTCTAAAAAAATAAAAGCACAAGTTTGATTTTTAAAAAACATACTTATTAGGAGAAACAACCATGAACCTCGTAGGAACTAGTCTCACCCTTAAAAAAAAAATAAAAATACCCGGATATAAAAAAAAAAGAAAGGAAATTAGGCATCTGCCGGATTGAAACGTTTAGAACTCATATTACAGCTACGTAGAAGACAAGAAATCCCACGCAATTAGATACGGATTAATTGTAAATTGCAATAAAGTCTGTTCAACTAGTAATAATGGCGAATCAGCTTCAATATCGAAATCTAATGATGAATGATGGCGTTAATATCATTTCTTTAAAATTACTTCCGATTCATAAAAGTACACAGGGACCAAATTGACCATTTCTTTATATTTTCTTTCTTATAATCGGTCCGATTCATGATGGTGTTTTCAAGAACCTTTATAATTAATTTTTTGATATTTTAAACATCATAAATCAAGTGTATTAAAACATATATACTTTCAATAAGTCAATGGTAAATAAGCATGTTGGTAATTAATACAAGTATAATGAAATGGGATTGTAATAACCCAATCAACAATATTGTAATATAATTAAAAGAAAACAAAACTTAAGGAAATAATCAATGTTGTCAGATTTTTATCTCACATGAAAAGATTAAGAAATAATATTCCGTATGAATGTAAACTATATAATTATAAATAATAAAGTTTTAAAAGATTTTTTATTATGCATTGGAAAGATATTACCTTCTCTTTTAAAGTTAAAATATTTAAATCAAATAGATTTCTTATCTCATATCGTCAAAACACAACTTTTTTTTTCTTGTAAATATAAAATATATATACTAATGAGTTTTTTTCAGACCCAATAAAGATTTCAGATCAACCCGCTAAACCGATGTGATAACATGATCTTTACAACATTTTGTATGTTAATAATAATGATCATAAGATAAGTTTTTACATGTTAAAACTAGCCAATTTCCTTTGTAAATAGGTTTAAAACTAGTCATTTGATTAGAATATTCACCAAAAATAATAATCTTGGATCCTTGTTAGAATTCAAACTTTGAATAATCAAATATGAGAATATGATTTAAAAAGAAATATTATATTTAAGATAATATAAATTTTGTAAATTAGTATAACTTAGCACCATGCTTAGGTATTGCTTAGGTTTAGCTCCCTTCAAATACAATTTACCTTCATTTTCCTAAAATGGTTTAAGTGAATTAGAGAAATCTCATTTTAAAATATCCAATGGCCAATTACAATTCAACTTTTTTTATATAATTATTCTTTAGCCGTAAGAAGCTATTATCGTCACTCTCTCAAAACCAAACCAATAGCTCTCTCTCTCTATTTCTATCCGTCTAAAATAAATTCATCTTTCAATTTCAAACGGAAGCTAATACATTAAGATATAATCCTTAATTACTCTCTTTTGTATATTAAAAACTAGAATGAGAGACAGTCTCCTCGAACCTCAAAAGAGGTCTTTTCAGCATGAGATTAGATTTCTTTCGAAGATAAAATTAATGTTTGTTTTTGAATTAAAGAATAATAATAAAAAAAAAACCCTACATAGATATTGATGAGATTTTGTGGGGTTGTGCTTTTAAAATTATCTGGAGTGGAGTTTAGTTTCAGTTGATATGTACACTGCTTTAAAGATATCCTTTATCATAAAAAGAAGAAGAAAGAAATTATGCCATAATTAATAAGAGTAGTAGTAGTAAAATAATAAAAGTAACTATGTTGGTGCTAATATATAGTTAATTAAGGAGTAGTAGATGGCTAGCGGTAAGAATTTGAGATTAAAGAATTTGATTTCTCTGTAGTTTCAAGTTTGAATCATGTGGTTACTAATATGATGGTTATTAAAGGATTACATGGTCGTTAATTTCAAGACTCGTGGAATTAATTGAGGTGCGCTTAAGCTGACCCGAACATCCACGTTAATAAAATAAAAAAAAAGTAGTTGAAGGAATAACCATTAAAGGACTCTGAGAACTTATAAAAAGGAACTTGTTTTTCAATTTCTCAGCTTCATCATAATCAAATTCTTTGTAAAAGATTAACTGTCTCGTATCCTTTGTAAGAATTTATCCCTTTTTAATTAAGATCTAGACCCTCGTAAGAGATTTTGTAAATTCATAAGATTAACTAATGCTCGGAGAATCATGAGAGAATGAAAATAGAGCGTGTTTTCATGATGATTTTTCACAATTTGAAGTGACAAGTGACACATATAACTTATGAGTGGAATCTGAGTTTTGAAAAAGGTTTTGTCAAACAAAAAAATTTCTCGTTTCTTTTCTGGAAAATAATTTATTTAAAAGTGAATTTTAAAAAAATAAAATTTAGAAAAATGAATTATTTTCTGATGTTCGATAGTAAAATAGAAAATAAGTTGGAAAACATTTTTCAGTATTTGATTATGTCATGAAAAATAAGCTGGAAAATAACTTATTAATGTTTTGTTTTTTTCAAGTTTATTAAAATAATAAGGAACAAATCTTACAAATTAAAAGGTTGTATGAGAATAAAATTGAAAAAAAATATAATTTCATAAATTATCTCAAATAAAATAAATAATAATCAAAATAATAGAGATTAAAATAAAAGATGAAGAAATTAAAATAATAATAATAATTAACATTTCATAAATTATTTCAAATAAAATAAGTAACAATTAAAAGAATGACGACCAAATTTGATAAATAAAAACTTTCAATAAAAAATGATAAGGGAAAAGCAAATAACAATTATAAAAATGAGGACCAAACTTAATATTAAAATTAAATTCTAAGGGATGAAATTAAAAAACAAATATTCAAAACAAAATATATATAGCAATCAAAAGTTTGAGGACCAAATTTGATATAATCAGCAAATAATATGACATTTTTAAATTTTTACAACTTCCGGAAAGTATTTTCCGCCCAAAATAAAAGAAAAACACTTTCCTGTAAACCAAGCTAAATTTTCCTTTGACTGAAAAGTGTTTTTCGTTGAACGGAAAGTATTTTTCGTTGACCAACTTTCCTAATGACAAACAAACACATGAAAATTTGAAAAGTGATTTCCCGAAAACTATTTTTCAGAAAACAAACACCGCCGATAAAAAAAGTGTTTGGAAATATTACAGAGACACTAGCAACATTGCAGTGTTTTCCTTCACAGCTGCCAGCTTTCTACGGTTTGAGCAGGAGTCTTTTTTTTTAAGCCACACTGAACTCCGCCTTGAGCCTTCAAGTACGCTACCAGCAGCGCTTTCTTTCTAGCTAGACAAGTCCACTGCTTGCTTCCCTTCTGCACTTTTATGGCATGCAAGATGTGATTACGTCTTATTTTTGCTAGCTTTTGCCAGCAGCAAATGACTTATATTGGCTAGACCCTCAGCCCAGCCCACTTCTAAAAAAAAAGTTATTTGGGTCATCTGTCGGCCCAATAAGTGGGATTGGGCTTGAGCCCAACTCATATACATGGGCTTGGGCCTCAATCCTAATAGCACAATTCATGCAGATGGGCCAAGCTCAAACCCATATTTAAAGGCATGTTTGGCCCGCCCTGTTTTTTCCTTAAGAAATAAAGCTTTGTTTGATTTCTTAGAGGGTGTTTGCAAGACACGCCATTAAGGTATTGTTTACGCCTATGATTTTAGATTAAGTGCGTGTTTGGAAAACATGCTCTAAGTTTTTTATTTTATTTTTAATTTATTTATATTTGTGTGTCTAGTCAAACAAACCCTTAAAAATCTCAAAAACAAAATCTAAAAAACCTCAATGATCATTTTAAAATTATTTGTAGGTCTCGTGCATGTTTTTCCAGCAATTTTACACAATATCGGATCATAAATTTATACTATAAGATACGAACTCAGTACAAAAAATAACTTATTTTTCCTCCAAAAATCTCAAAAAAAAAACCCTTTATTTCAAAAACAAAAAAATATGTTTCTTTTCAAGGATTCCACTTAATATCGGGTATGTAGACTTTACTGTAAGATATTGACCCGATATTAATAATACCCTTTTTTCGCTCAAATTTTCAGAAAATTCCAAAAAAAAATTCTAAAACATTTCCTCATTTCAACAATACAAGAAACATATTTTATTTGGTATGCATATAGCTAAATTTTAAAATTTTCATGCATTTTTTATATGAAAAAAATAAAAATTGCATTTTCATCATACTTAAAAAATACATAAAAAATTAGTTAATAGGTATCGCAACAAGTTTGCGATTATCCATTAGGATTTAGCCAAAATTTTATTAGGATTTAACCTGATAAGATAAGAATCTCCTTGCTGAGAGTGACTTTTATTAAACTTTAGACAAATTTTTCTGGACTTTAGAATGATTAGGTTTTAACTTGATGAGATAAAGATCTCTTTACCGAGGAGAACTTTTCTCAAACCTTGAAAAGACTAACAAATAGAAACACGACTTAGAACAAACAACAAAGTAGCTTATCATAAGTAGGGTGCATCAGGGTTGATATATCTTCTCCTTGTATAATCAGTCCTCTTATCCAGCTCTAGTAGATTATTAGGTTTTTTAATAACTACAATATTAAATTGTGACTTTTTTTTTCTTCTCTCTTTTACCGAAAATAAACAATAATTTCTTATTTTTTTTACCTATATCTGTCTTGATAATCCTCATCTAAAAAGATAATTACCACAATACCCCACATGCGATAGTTACTAAGTAGTGTGCAATGCCCATTAAATCTTGCCAAGGGCAACTTCTTGCACGATTTGCAAAACTTGCTCATGAAAGTTGAATTTGAATATCGTTAGATTTGAATATAGTTGATGGGTTATAGATTTAATTTTTTTTTGTTTTTTTTTTGTTTGTTTTTTTTTTGTTTATTTCCTTAAAGTTGATATACAGAGTAATTAATAGGTTATTACTGAATTATCACTAGTTACTTACCATAAGATTTTCTGAACACGCAGTGTATTCCTCCAACAAATAAACAACGCAGTAAAATACAAGAGTAGTTGATGAAATGTCGGAAGGCTTGCTTGCCTTTTTATTGGTGATGCCGATCTTTTGATATCAATGATGCGGATAGCTAGCTAGCTAGATAGCAAATAAGAGTGTAGTTTTTATTTATAAAAATAATTAAACTAAAATTTTAAAAAATATATAAAAAAACTGAAACCGGTTTCAACCGACTAGTTTCGGTTCGATTCAGTTTAATTATTTTAAATTAAAAATTGAAACCAGTTCCAATCGACCGGTTTCAGTTCGGTTTGATTTAGTTCGGTTTAGTTATTTTTTATTAAAAAATGAAAATTATATTGTTTTTCGGGTTTTTTTGGACTTTCTAATGAGTTTTTTCCGGTTCGATTTGGTTTATTTCTTAACTAAACCGGTTCGGTTTGATTTTTTTATTTCAGGTTTATAAAACTGTATCAAACCGAATTTTTTTAAAAAATATTTTAATTAATTTATTTGTTTTTTTATGGTTATTTTTTTTTATTTTCTAGTTTAATTGATTTACCAGTTTTTTTTTTCTGCAATAACTATAAATAACTTAGAGATGATGAAAGAAAAAACAAAGTTTGTTTGGAATTATTTTCATGCATTACAGCTCGTTTTTTCACCGCTTGGATTTATTTACCAGTCAAATAGAGTTTACTTACCTTGAATTCAAATTTAAAATTGAAAAATAAATGCAAATATTATCTGAAATATAACTTTATAGCACTCCAAGATAATTATTTGGACTTGGAGGAGCACGTGCACGAGACTCATAAATATGCAACACCCAGAATTAATTAGCCACTAATAATAGCTTATAAATCACAAATTGAGACTCCTTGTGCTTCTCTATAATGCTCTCTGGAGAGCATGAAAGGGAAATTAGTTATCTAAAATAATGCTCGCTGTTCCCTAATTGATTTTCCAAAGACTCTCATATATTAAATAAATGAGTTGATTTTTTTTATTCAAAAAAAGTGAATTAAAAAAGAAACTTTCGGTGAAATTAGTGGAATGACTACCTCTACACATATTCTGACATGTTGACTCCCCTTCCAAAACCTCTTTCAGCTCTATGTGCTATCAATCCCTTGTCCTAAAAAGAGCCCTTTTCCCCCTGTAATTAAATACATAAAAACCTCCACAGCTCATCAGTGAGTCATCGTCCCTCTGAGTTCAACACCTCTCATATCCCACCAAGAAAATAGGAAAGGAAAGAAGAAAAACCATCCTCCTTTCTCTCTCACGCCCTGGACTATTAATTCAATCTTTGTGTCCCATATTTTACACCAGTACACTGTCCTGTCCAAAGAAAGCAGAACCCTCGTCAAAAACAGTAAAAACACCCTGCAAGCTAAAGGAACAGAAACGAAAATCAGAGTCAGCGCAAAACTTGCCTGAACTTGATACTCTTTGTCCCTTTTTATCGCTCTCTCTTACGAATATATTACCAGTTCTTAGCTAGCTTCTAGTTTCTGCGGTGCCATCCAAACCCATGGAGCCAGTACACCAGCTTCCTACTCCCTAATATCTACAGAGGGTCATCTTTCTAGAGGCCCTTTCCTTTCTTTTCTTTTCTGGCCTCCTCTTCATCTTCTTGAGTGGATTGGATCGGATTCTCTTTTAAAAAATTATTGGTTTTTGTCTTGCGTTTCTATAATCAATTGTTGCGGCTGGAATCAAGAGAGCATTTCGTCTCAGCTTCATTTCTTGATAAACATTATTAGTAACATTAGCGACAAACGCAACTCCAACAATCAGTGTATTATGCCATTGGCATCTTCTTCATCATTGATAAAGCGCCGGCCCCTTTTAAGACACGCCAAGTCCTCGGGTTCCTCCTGCTGCAGCGGGCGTTTTGGTGAGATAGCGGGGGGGACAACAGCAGAGTGTGCAGCGATTTGTTGTTGTTGCCCATGTGGATTAGTTAACCTTTTGGTTCTCACTATCTACAAGATTCCTGCCGGAATATGTCGACGTGCTTTGAAAAGAAAACAACGGAAAAAACTGATCAAGAAAGGCCTTTTTCCCCCGCGAGGGAGGGGTTATGGCTGTGGATCATGCGATGATCCGGAATTACATATTCATCCAATGGCTCGTGTTGAGGATTCATTGCGAGAGTTCGATGGTGAGGAGGCTGTGAAGAAGGAGGAAGCTATGCTGAGGTTGGAGAAGGAGATGTGGGAGACCTTCTACGGTACTGGGTTCTGGAGAAGTCCTTCACAAAGAGAATTACCAGCTAAGAGGAGCATTGGTTCTCCCAGAGAGACACCCAACGCTAGACTCTAAAGGCTAATTAAATCTAAGAAAATAAATCATGAGCAGAGATCAAGATTTGGTCTTTGCCTCTTTTTATTATGTTTTTACTTTTCACCTGTCTGCTAATTTGTTTCTTAATTATTATTATCGTTATTTTAACTTTACTTCCCTTTTGTTTTCTGTGTTTGAGCGATTTTGTTTTCTTGTGTTTGTTTGTCTGGTTGTGGGTGATTTTTGTTGCGCTGTACAGCTAAATTGGAGACTACAGAGTGTTGAAGCTTGAAAGGTTTTGGTTACTTACGCTTAAAATGGCCTTGAAATGCCTGTCTGAGACTACCTTAATTTCTTATGTTAGATTGTGTTTAATTAAGGGGCAGTTATGTTTTTTTTCTTGCTTGCTGGCAGTGGCCTTTTTTCTTTTTCTTTTTTGGCAAGTATTGCTTGACGATGTTGGAGAAAATTAGAGAAGTTTCGAGACTTGTAATAGATTAATGCTAGTTTTTTTATCCGCAATACGATTGTGGATTTTTTTTTATAATCCCAGATCAATTAAGGTTAATTTTTGAAATCTCTAATTAATATGAGATGATAAGAATTTTATAGAACCCATATCAAAATAAATTAAAAAATTTAATTTTAATGAACCAAATAGTAAATGTTGAAAATGATAAAAAAAAAAACGAGAGTCAAGTTTGATTTTTCTTTTTATGATTCATTTAAATAGCAATTAAAATATAAATCAAATTTGAGAAATGAAAAAAATTAAAAATGATGAACCGAAAACAATTTCTAAATTAAAATAATTTATTCAAATTAAAAAATTATAACTAAAAAAACAAGGCCTCAATATGAAAACAAACAAATTGAATAGTTGTTGTGAAGTGTTTTAGAGCTAGAGTGCAATTTGAGGAGGAGAAAAAAAAATTTCAATGCAAGGATTTTTATACTTAATTACACCATCTAGAGAGGTAGGTACTGCCGAGATAAATAAAAAAAAGACCACGAATGATCTTTATTGCTGATGTAAGTCGCCGCATGTGTCTTCTAAAGATGGCGAAGCGACTTATATGTTGACGCGTATACTGTACACATCATATATTTGTATGTATGTATGTATGGGGTAACCTCGTCTAAAAAATAATAAAAAAAAAAAACCAATATAAAAATACAAAAAAAATAATCATAAAATGCTATTTTAAAAATTTTGAATCCAACGGTAACATGTGTTAATTTAACTGTTCTTTGAGAAGTGTAATTTCGAAAAAGCTTTTATAAGTTATTTTCCTTGAAAATTATGAAATGATCATAATGCCCCTAATCAATTCAAAAATAACTAATAGGAAAAATTCATTTACCTCCTCTGTGGCCAATTCATTGATTTTTTTTTATTAAGGATAAAGGTGTAATCTCGCTGTTTCAATCCACTATGCCTTGTGTACAGTAATTTTTGTCACTTCAATATCTGCTATGATCTTTGACTTTTTAATTTATATAATTAATAATGTCATGCTATCAAGTTTTAGATAAACCCCTTCTTCCATATAATTTGAACAGTGTTAACCAACGCACAGCTAGCTTCCATGGGAATGGTGTCAACGTTATTAATTATAAAGAGAAATGAGATGCACAGCTCGAGGCTTAAGGTTTAATGGATGCTTGAAATAGCATGATTTTGAGGATAGTTCTTAAGAGACAATTACATGCTGTCATGATTATCTGGATAAGAAGTGAACTCCGCTGAAGATTAGAAGGTTTCTTTACTGCTGGATCTTTTTTTCTTTGACCACAATGCCTTTGCATGAACTTAACTCAGAGCAAGCGACAACTACAAGCACCTATTTCTTAATAATGAGAGGCCTGAGTCTGGATCAGGTCTGAACAGGTAGTCTTTGGCCATTTGCATCAGAATGGGACCCTCGGGTCATTAATGTTTCAATAAAGTTTTCCTTGGATCATAATATTTTGCAAACCATGCTCCTGAAGCATCTTTAATGATAATAACGATAATAATAATGAAGCTCGTGCATGCTTTGCTCATATGAAGGGCAACTAAAAATCCTGCAGATCTTCACAATGAGAGCTTTCTTTTCAATTATCTAATCATGGGGTCAATGAAATTTGATTTTGTTTCAGAAAAAAACAACGATAAGAAGCTATACCGGCTAGATTACTTGACATCCACAAATGCAAAGTAAGATTACGCCATCACGCAAATTGCAATTCAACTTGTACAGCTAAGAAGATTTACTGATACTGTGACTTGTGAACAAGCTCACCACATCTTTATTAAGAAAAGGAGGAATGTCACAAGCTCCACCTGATTTTACTCTCTACAATGATGTCTAACTCCAACTCCCCTTCCATGAAGATGAACTAGATGTCCGGGTTCTATAAATTTTAGAACTACTAGAAGTTTATATGGTTGTTAATTTCAAGTCCTATAAAATTAGTAAAGATACGCATAAACTAACTTATTCTTCCACAATAATTTTTTTTTTAAAAAAACTACACAAGTATTGCAGAGTAATATGTACTTGCTCTATGCTTTTACTAGCTTTAGAGTTGTCCCTTCTATTATAATGTCACTGTCCCAGTCTATATTTTTGCTAATCCCACGTGGTTCAGAGTCTGAACTGCAAGCCCCAGATGGGTAGGGCGTGTACACAGTCCTTTTTGTTGCTTATGGGACCAAAGACCCTTAACCTGTCGTGAAGGCTTGCACTGTTTTGGCCTTGTTGCCTCCAACTATAATAGAGGGAACGAGAGGAGTAGTGTGCCTGTATTGCAGTTTCACTTTTACTGTCCCACAAGCCAAATTGCAGTTGTCATGTATAAAAAAGAAGGCACTCTAGTAACATGCACCAGTAAAAGATTCCACAAATTATACACTCGCATGGCAGCAATCTCTCAAGGAAAAACAAAACATTCCCACAAAAAAAGAGGTTAGAACACTGCGCTAGATGAGATGCTGATTGAATTTGCTGGCTCACACCAGTGTGAAAAGGCACACGAGAATATGAAAAGGAGTAGATCTGAAGAAATTACAGAGGCCAGCTTATTATATTATCACTAATCTCCATCAAATTGGCTCATAAGATATTCTTAAGATATCACTTTGGCACTCAATTGCTTTATCTGTTTAACAAATTTGTCGAAGCAAAGCAAACTTGGGAAACTAAAAAGAGAATGATCAAAGACCGAAAGTTAATCCTTCATGAAAAAACAAACATCCCATGTACTTAAAAAGGTGGTCTAAATCAGATTCCAAGTATCATCACATTGAGCTATTATACCATATACCGTATCATGTAAAGTGAGGTTCATCATTTTTGTGTCAAGATTTCTATTGTATTTCCTTCAACCAACAAGTCATTGAGAAAGAAAATAATCACTTTGGCCCATTTGTGCACCTTTCTATTTGATAAGAGAATCCCCCTTATATATATATATATATATATATATATATATATATAAAGCTTCTCTTATCATTTACTTGACACTCTTCTTGTCTATGGGAAAAATTGAAAAGCCCCCATCAACTTTCGGCTCTTCATACCCTTATATTTTGTGAATTAAAACACTTCCACATTAATTCTTCATGGAAGGATGCTTTAAAGTAAAATGCTATGAGAGCATAGTATAATTGAACACTTTTGAATCATGTAATTGGTCAGTAGCCAAGATAGAAAATAAATTGTTCATTAATCATCATCAACTTCTTTGTTTGTGGTACGAGAAAAATACAAATTACCATAGCATTTCCATGGTTCGAGAACTTCCAATATTATCATCATATATTCTGAACATCAATAAATTGTTATAATGAAAAATATTGAGTTCGAGAACCATCTTATTTATCTAGTGATTTAAGATATTTATAGATCAAATGTTATTGTTACATCAAGGTAAGTGGTGTTGTAGTACCTTGAGGTGCGTGTTGTTGTAGTAGCTCATGGTGAGTATTGTGATGTAATTGATTTGTGGAGAGATTGATGCTAAATGATGTGATAATAGAGTTTTGATATTAATATTTGTTGATATTTAATGTTACACATTCATATTTTTATACATATTTTGATGATAAAAATAAAACAAAAAATAAATTAACGATATGTTTGGCTGAGAATAAGTTTTAAAAAGATTGTATAAAAAAAACATATCAACAAGCATGATGAATTTCATAAAGAAATCAATCAAGAAATCCATGAAAAAAGCGTAGTAAAGACTTAGATTAAGTGTTTATTTTAGTGCTCATGTAAGTCTTTATATCCTACTTGATATCACAATTAAAATAAATTCACACACTTCATTATACATGCATTAAAGGCTTGTTAAATAATATGATATAATCTAAGATAGGCGGTTCTAAGAATTCACTAAGGTTAAACTATTAAAATTGAAATTCTGCATGAACTGGTCGACCGTTTATTTATTAATGATGAACACCTGAGAATTTTACAGGAATTGGCTGACCGATTGGCTTGATCAATTTGAACTGATTAATCATTTGAGCTATCAATGAAATCATAATGGCTATATATATGCGCGCGTGTGTGTGTGGGCAAGGGCGGAGGCATGGTAAAGGCTTGGGTGGGCTATAGCCCAGGTCAAGATTTTATCAATATTCTTCGACTAGTTTTATGTAAAACAAATTCATAATTCTTGATTGAGTTATTCAAAAATTTTAAAAATTTGTGTGGAGCCTTCTAATATGATGCTTTAGCTTGGGTTAAAATTTTAGAACTTTTGGAGAAATTCAGAAATTTGATGAAAAAACATAATTTTACCAGTTTTACGTTATTGGATGTAATTTTCAATCCGACCATCAGATTAAGCTGAAATTTTACGAGAGATCTTAAAATATATTGAATAAAATCTGGTTAAAATTTTAGGATGAACGGATCTTGGTAGTGTTAACAAAAAAAAGACCGTCAAATAAAAGCAAAACGACTCATTAAGAGTAAAATGGTTATTTGCCATTAAAAAATAAAACAAATCAACTCTTCTTTCCTTTTATATGTTGCCGACTGGGCAGAAGCACAATAGGCAAAGAAAGAAAAGAAAAAGCGAGAGAGAAAGAGAGAAAAGTAAGGGAAAAAGATTAAAAAAAATCCAAGAAAATAAAATAAAAAAAGTGAGAGAATAACCTTGTAAACTTACAAAGTCTAACTTATAAAACAATAATCTAAGGAAGAATCAAGTGAAGGAAGGAGGAATTCAGAGAGGGGAAAATTTAATTACTTTGTTTTCCAGTTGACATGAGATTGTTATTTTATCTCGGTTGAGGGGTTGCTATAATATCGATTCAGATTCGATTATAGATGAATTATATTCCACAAAACGTCGAAGGATGTAACTTCAATAGTGAGTTTATTTTTACTTTCTCTTCAATTTTATATACTTTCAAATTTATTTTTTAATATTTTGGGTAGTGTATTTGAATTAAAATTTTACTGTTAACTTCAAAAATTCATGTACATAAGTTAATAGTTGATTTTTTAAAAAAATATATATTTATTTAATAGCCTAGGACAGGAAAAATTCCTGGCTCCTCCCTTATGTGTGGGGCTTGACTAAATGAGAAATTAAGAAGGGATTCCAAACATATATGATATACAAGCTATTCTAAGAGTAAAAACACTTTAAAATCATCAATTATTGATTATACTCTAATTTGTGCTATTAAACCTTCATAATCTAGCATAAGAGTATTCAATGTCATTATCATTACATTTAAACACCTGCAAATCCTATAAGTATTATCTTGTGAGATATAAAGATATTAGAACTTTCAATTGTACTGTTCACTTTATTAAAAGAGTTAGTTGTGATAACAAAATCATCCTTGTAAATTTTGAGAATTGGGTAAAAACTCTTGGTATTTGTGAGGTAATTTCACCAAATAAAAAATATTAAAGAGGGAATATCTTCAAGTAGTGTAAAAAGCTTGATGTGGATTCATCAAATGTCTATTGTACTCTTGAACTTGGACTAGTTAAGGAATACAATACCTAAATATGGTTTGGTACTTGAGATATAGATACATGTTTATCTAACCACGTTAAAAACAAGCTTGCATATTCCATTCCTTTATCTTTTTACTTTAATTATATTGTTGGTTATCGTGTTAACTTGAAATAATTTGTGTTATTTGTTAATATTGGTAATACACCTAATTCATCTTTTATTATTAGAAGTTAAAGTTGTTTTAATCTTTAAATAACAATATTTATGTTTGTTAGATATTAATATAAAATTCTTATCTAACAGTTTATGTTTTTTTTTTATTAAGATGGTTTCTTGACATGATATTAAAACTTTAATGACCAAGTAATTAGGAGATTAAATTTTAGAGTTGTACAAATTTAAATATAAATGCCTTCATCCAGGGGATGTAGAATTTAAATCTTATTGATTTAAGAATCAAGGTATTGTATTGATTTAAAATAGTTGTCAATCATTGGAGTTGACAATATCTCTCTCTATGTTTTTTTTTTATTTTTTGTAGCACCCGTTTCAATTCTAATTATTGAATTCAATTGAAGTTCAATAAAATCTAATAAGTAAATATAATAAAAACTAAGCACTTTAAATTTAGTTATAGAATTTTAAATTATTGCAAAAAATAATAATTAATATTCATTAATATGTTAAACAAAAAATTAGGAAAATAAATTATCCTTCTCCCTCTCTAATTAAAGCACTAGATCATCTCTCTCTCTTATCTTAAAAAACATCACTATCAATAAATAAATAAATAAACACCAGCATCACTAATAAAATGAGTGGAGATCACCACAATAAATAAAATTAATCTATGTCACTAACATCAAAATCTATTGTTGTCACCAATAATTATCATTGTTATGAGTCGTAAGAAGAAGAAGAAGATGAGGAGGAGGAGGAGGAGGAGGAGTTTGGGAATAACGTGAAGGAGTCAAAGAGGATTATTGTCGGTTAGGGACACTAAATTTAGGTTGGTATCTTCTCACTTGCAAGCATTGTAGAAATATACTTGAAATTAATTTATTCCTTTTTAAATGTGTCTAGTTTCAAGACTTGAGGCTGAAATGATATTTAGGGCAATAAATATTTTATTTATTTGTTTTTTTGTTTTTTTATGAAACGTTTATATAAGATTTCGTTTTACCTCCACTAGATTTTCAAAATGCTATGATAATTTACAGTTTTTTTTGTTTTTTTCTTGAATATTTGATAATTTAATATAGTTTTATTTATTTATTAATGTTGTTAACTATATATATATATAATTTGTATTTAATTCAATCGCCAAGGTAGCTATATATGAAAGCTAGGATGTTGTCAGCCAGTAGCTAGTGATAAATAAAAAAAATTAAAATAATGTGAGAGTCGTCCCTATAGAGCTATACTCTCCTGCTTTACTTAACTTCGTCGCAATACCAACTTATTTCTTAATGATATTCCTATTAATTAACATCAACATTAACATTAACAAACAAACAAATACTGAAAAAAATGATTAGATTTTATTGCATCTCTTCTCACAAAATATGATTTTATTTATTAGGATAATGTTTTTTCTCTTTTTTATTTATTCTTATTTTTTTAATTTCAATTAAATCCTTCAAAATTAGGTTTATCAGGATTGAAATTCATAATTTTTTTTAAATTTACCTTTTATGAGGTTTAACGAGTTAATTTGGTTAAGTCGAGTTTTTTTTCTTTTTCTAATTGATTTTTTTTCTTCTAAATTTCATCATTTAACATGGGTTGATTGTAAATTGGACTTTGTGATTTATTTCGGTTTGTTTTCTATGAGGTTATTCTTATCTCATAACTTAAATCACGTGTTTTGCGGTTCAACCTGGCTTGACTTAATTTGCTTTTTTGTGTTTTTTTTAATCAGTTTCATCTTTCAACACTGGTTGATTGGGAATTAAACTTCATAATTTGTTTAAATTTTCTTACTATTAGGTTATCTCGGTCTAGTGATCTAGATCGTGAGTTTGACAGGTTAGCCTAGGTTGACTTGAGTTATTTTTTTAGTAATTTTTGTAATTGATTTTTTTCAATTATATTATTTAATATTGAGTTTATTAAAAAATAAAATTTATAATTTATTTTAATTTACTTATTATTATTATTATTATTAGCTTCTAATCCGGCATAATACGCAATGACTTACGAATGTTAAACTTTCAAAGACAAAAATGGAAAAGCTTTTCTGGGCCACTATGTGATGCACAGCTGCACACGAAGTTTCTTTATCGAGGCCCAAAGACCATGTTTGTTGCAATCTGCACAAGAGCTGTTTCTGGGGTTTGTGCGTGTATGTTGACATGGAAAAGCTTTCCTGGACCAGCTGTGCTCAGCTCACTTGAGACTTTGCACAAAGTTCGAAGTCCATGTTTCATGTCCTTGTAGTAGTAATATGATTGCTTTTCAGATCTCGAAAAGAAGAGGCTCAAAAACTAGAATGGGTGGCTGGCTCTCTTGATGGAGTCCTGCAACATTTCAGTGAACACAGAGGAAGCCTAATTGTGTAGATTAAGCCGAGACCATACAGCCCATGACCTAAATTATTCATTTTAGGTCATGGGCTGTATGGTCTAGGTTTAATCTTTAGTAGGCTTGTAGTTTGAGAGCAAAACAGCATGTCCAGTTGAAAACCTTGCAAACTGAACCATGATTGGCAAGACCACTAGGCATCATTCTCCCTCAGCTGAGCATTATTATATATAAAAAAAATTAAAATTGAAAGGGAAGGTGAAAACATGTTTTCCGAGACAAGATGCATGCGAATGGGAGCAGTGTTTTTAGTATCTCGACATACAACAAAAAACCTCGCAAGTAACCATTTGAACATTTTAGAATGATCAAAGATAAGATGAACATTTTGCTTTTTATTTTGAACAATAAAATATAACTTCAATTCTTTTAAAATAAAAAATCATAAGGCTCTCATGGACGGATTTTTTTTTTCGTTTCCATATACAAGTGCACAATATAATACTTATTTACCCTTATAATCACAAAACCTTTAAATAGAAGTGAAGGATGTATTAGTCTTTTTATTTTAAAAAGCACAATAAAAAAATCTAATTACCCTTAAAGTTTAAATTTTGACGCCTTGGATTGAGGGTATTTTCATCATTGTTCTATTGGTTTTTTAGTTATTATTGGGTTTAGTTAAGAGCAATTTGACATTTTAATAAATTAAAAATATTTTTCTAAATAATTAGCTGACGCGTCTCTTACATGTGTTAAAGCGATAGGCCCTTCGCTATCTTTTGATATTGCACGTGGTTGAATATGACAAAAACATGGTTTTGAGGCAGCATTTAATTTCTTTCGACGGTCCCTCCATAACTTGACAACACGTGCACTAACCGAACCTCCAATTTTGCAACAACAATTATTTTTTTCTTTATTTTCTCTCTTCTTAATTTTTGCGTCATGCCCTTCAATTTTTAAAATTAGCCTTCAATTTTTCTTTCCTTATGATTTAATTCTTATTATTTTGATTATTATTTGTTTTACTTAGAATAATTTATAAAATTATAAATTTTTTATTTCATCCTCGTTCAATTTTTTCATTTGTCAAATTTAATCTCTATTCTTTTAATTGTTATTTATCTAATTTGAAATAATTTTTAGAATTATTTTTTTTTTCAATTTTATCCTCTATTTTTTTCCTATCAGATTTTATTCTCATTCTTTTTATTGTTATTTTTTTTCTTTAGTAGATTTTTTAAATTGATATATTTATTTTTCAATTTCACCCTTTAACATTAAATGTCTATTTGAGAGTGTGGTAGATGTTGCTCTTCAAAGTACTTTTCGCTTAGAGATACATCAAAATAATATTTTTTTAATTTATTTTTTACATCAGCACATCAAACACAATCCAAAAACACACAAAATAATAATAATAATAAATTGAAGCAAAAAAATTCAATAGTTTTCTAAAGTATGGTTGGACCGCAATGTTAAACACCACCTAAATTTGTTTGGATTAGAGTTTTTTAGTTGAGCTCATGTCTAGGATTTCGCGGGTTATAAGTTTGAGAGATTGACCTAACTTTAGAAGATTCGTTCGGGTTTACTTGGGTTTTTTTTATCATTTTTTTAAGCTTATAGTTTTTTTTTTCAATTTTAACCTTTAACATTTATTTAATTAGAGATTGGGATTCTTTTTTTTTATTTGCTTTATATTTCCTTTATTTTATCCTTCTTTTTTTTATTTAATTGGGTTATCTCAAGTCTTTATATTTTTCGTTCTTTATTAATTTTTATTTTAAGAAATCTTATTCTTGAATTAAATAAAATTAACTGAATGAATAGAGGCACAAGATTCTCACTTCATAATGTTTTGTTAGGTTTTCTTTCTAGGTCGTTGCTCTAGAGGTTCGTGCGACTTCTTTTGGTGTTGTCATGCTTCTTTTTGCAATGAGGTTTAAACTGTCTTGGTGAACACTTCTAGTAGTGGGCGGTGTCAATGGTGAAGTGACGGTGAGTCTCCATTGGGTTTTTCTTTATTCTCATTTCGGGTATGATATTGATAGTTCATTTTTTAAAGTTAGTTATTGCCAAATATTTTTTATGATTTGTATGTTGATGTTCCCTACGTTTTAAATTAGATTACCTAATCTTATTGGATTCAGTCAAGTTAATGACTCGAATATCGGGTTTTTCTTGTTTCTTAAAAAAAAACTATCATCGTCTGAGCATCTTTTTTTTATGTAAAAAAATTCTTGAACTGACTTGCGGCGTAGGACGAGCCACCAATCTAGTACCAACAGCTAAAACAGAATGGGGTTGTTTATTATATGTATTGTAGCTTTTTTTCCTTCAATTTTTTTTTCAATGGCATCTTTACATGCTTAATTTGTCAAACTTTATTAAGGAAGGAAAAACTCAATGAGAAGGGGTCAAAGTGGATAACACAAAGAAACCTTATAGCTGACCTAAACTTTAGGGGAAAAATTATCTAGTACTAACAGCTAAAACAGAATGGGGTTTGTTATATATATATATATATATATATATATATATATATATATATATATATATATATATATATTGTAGCTTTTTTTTCTTTAATTTTTTTTTCAATTGCAACTTTAAATGCTTAATTTGTCAAACTTCATTAAGGAAGGAAAAATTCAATGAAAAGGGACCAAAATGGATAACACAAAGAAACCTCATAGCCGACCTAAACTTTAAAGGAAATTTATTTTTTCAACCTTGATAGCACATCAATTTTTTCAAAATTCAATTTTGATCCAAAAGTTTGTTTTCTTATTTTTTAGTCCATGAGTTTTAGAGAGGAGAGAGAAAGTCACTTGATTCCGATTGAGGAGAGAGAAAATCATTAGTTGACACCGATTTTAGGAACAAAATAAGTTGATCTTGGGGTCAATGGGTTTCATCGATAAGGGGAGCTCAATGGTAGTTGTTTTTGTCTTTGAACATCCTTAGAAAATCTGATTGGGTTCAATTTATATTTTTTTTCTGATTGATTTTGGTTTTTTCGTGTGATTTTTGGAATTTTTTTAAGGGTTATTGGATGGTTTATAAAGGGTTTTATGGTATTTTTTAGATGTTTTCAGGTAAAAAATGGTTGGCAAATAGAATTTTAGGTAAAACAAATTAGCTCCCTCGATTTTGCAGCTACCTCTGTGGTAGTCGAGTTCTAGGCATCAAACAACCTACCACTTGTATCCTTTTAATTTCAAAAAAACATGGGATGGACGATACAAAATTTAAAAAAAAAATACATAGGCCAGGCCAAAAAACATGGGTTTGGGTTGAAAGGCCCACGTGTTTGGGATCTTTTTTAGAGGACTATGTATGCTAGTCCACTTCGTCCAAACCTGCGTGTTTAGCCTTTTTTTTAGTCCTTCAATTTTTCTCCTTCAATTTCATCCTTGAATAAAAAAAACATATATATATATATATATATATATATATATATATATAAAAGAAATTAAAAACAAAACTATTAAACCTAATGGAGTCCATGATTAGAGTCACAAATTTGACAAGGTGGGTCATGAAGCCCGGGTCGATCCGTTACATTTTTGTCTCAATAATTTTTTTAAGAAAGATGCAGAATTGAAAAAAATTGAAGTATTTGATTTATTTTGGATTGATTTTCATAATATATTTTGTTTTAGTTTATGTAGGGTTAGTTTATTCCAAGCTGTTTTTTACAAGATTATCACAGTCTCATTAACTGGGTCACATGTTTAACAAGTTAACACAGGTTGATCTAGGTAGATTAAATATGTAGCAGTGCCAATATTGTTTTTTAAAATATATCATCTTGATTTTTTTTCTTTACATTTTTTTTCCTTTCCAACTTTATCATTTTAATTTTTAATCTTTTCTATTTTTTGTATCATATATTTAGGTAAAAAGAGATTATAAGAAAAATTATTTAACATACTGGAATCCTTGATCTAAATTATGGGTTTAGCAGATTAGGTTATAAAGTCTAGATCAATTCAATATGTTATTGTTTCAATATTGTATTTTTTAGAAAAAATACCATATTGAATTTTTTTAAGTATTTGTTTAATTGTAAATTGGTCTTCATGATATCTTGAATTATTTTCTTAAAATCCAAATTATAATATTGCCATGTCCAAGTTTTCTTTGAATCCCCATTCTTTTGTTATTTTTTTTAATTTTATTTTTTGCTCTTAAAAAAAATTTCATCCAACCTAAAGCATAATGTGTGAAGATGGCTTGAAAAAAATTGAGAGTTGGTTTCATTATTCATATGAAGAATGAAACAGGTTAATATGTTTTTTTAATTATTTTGAATCAAATTCATGTTGCATCTCAATGTGAGGTAGTGAATTTGAGACTTGGGAGAGCCATAGTTTTTCTTAACTAACAAAAAAAAAATACAATTAACATGTTATTTCAAGCATTGTAGAACAAAGTTGTGCCTTAACTTGGTTGAAGCACATGACCATTTAGAGAGTTACGAGTTTGAGTCGCATTAACTACTTGATTTAAAATAAATATAGATAACTTGTTGTTTGTATTTTTTTTGTTATTTACTTTTTATGCAAAAAAATAAATAAATGAGCCAAGCACGCGGACCTTCCTCAAGCTAGGACCTTCCTCAAGCCCATGTGCTTAGTTTTTAGGCCAAGCCCAGCCTGATGCGGTTATACTTTTTTGTTTTAGTCATTTTGTTTTATTTTTGAATTTTTTTTCCAAGTCTATTATTTAGAAGATGACTTTTATTCAGTTTTATTTTTTAGTATTGAGTTGATGATAAATCAATTTTTTATTATATAATGAAATAAAAAAAATAATTTGATCAAGTAAAGTTCATAACTTGAGATACAAGCTTGTTGAATTGACTAAATATTAATCAAAAATTGAGTTCTAAATGTATTTTTATAAGTTTCAAAGAATGAATTTATAAAGAATGAATTTATATAAATAAATATAAATAATTTGTTGTTTGTATTTTTTTATCATTTATCCTTTATGCAAAATAAATAAATAAATGAGCCAAGCACGAGGACCTCAAGCCCATGTGCTTAGATTTTTAGGCCAAGCCTAGCCTGATGCGGTTATTTTTTTTATTAGTTATTTTGTTTTTTTTTTTCAAGTCCATTATTTAGAAGGTGACTTTTATTCAGTTTTATTTTTTAATATTAAATTGATGATAAATCAATTTTTTATCATATAATGAAATAAAAAAATTAATTTGATTAAATAAAATCATAACTTGAGATACAAGTTTATTGAATTGACTAAATATTAATAAAAGAATCGAGTTCTAAATGTATTTTTATAAGTTTCAAAGAATGAATTTATATCCAACTTGGAACGAAAACGCAAGTGAAATTTCCAGAGGCGAGACGTTTCATTATTATGGTCACCACTTGTCAATCCAATAAAAAAAGAAAACAATTCAAGAGCACTCCGATCTTGACCTTGTTTAGAAATTTCCATCATCAAGAGGTTGTGGAAAATTTAACAGCCGAGACCAGCCAATGTACACTGAGAGCTCTCTTTAGTTGCCCTACAAGGACGTTCTATATTTATGTGTCTTTGTTTAGTTGCCCTACAAGGACGTTCTATATTTATGTGTTTTTGTTTATTGGATCTCATAACATGGACATGGAAGACAGGTAACCTGAAGCAAACCAACCAAATTTAGAGGGAAATCTGGTTCTGTGTTGATGATTAAGAATCTTAGGTAATTCTTGATTATAATTAGCTAATTACTATAAAAACTATAGCTTAATTTATCCCAAAAAACAGGTTAAAACTCACTCTTAAACATGTTTTTTTTAGCACTTGCCCTGCGATGTGTTGTCTGGTCCACGCATAGCAAACATGATATCGAATTCCAAGTCTTCCCTGTAACTGTCAAGGACTTGTTCCCATGTCATTTGTGACTTTGGAGTAGTCATGGGTTTTAAATTATTGAATCCAGAGAGAGCCCTCATGGTGGAGCTCCAATTTTGCTTCACCAAACCCTTTTCTCCTCATCATTTATTTGACAATTGCGAGAAGTTAAGAGCAAAATCAAGGAAATTTCTATTAACAATCATAATTTGGAATATTAGGCCGGATTCTAAGGCGCATGTTTCATGAAAAATTATTATTTTTACTTAATTTTAATATTTTTAAATTTATGTACTGATATAAAAAATAATTTTAAAAAATAAAAAATATATTATTTTAATATATTTTTATATAAAAAAATACTTTAAACTCTGTATCACCCATAATATAAGCTCTACTCGATATAAGATAAGAGAGAACTCAATGCACTTTTGACATATGGAGAAGAACATCTTCTACAGGCAGCAAGGAATATCACAATGGTGTATAGAGATGAGTTACCCTCTTTGCACTCCTAATTGAAAAGAGATTGCGATTATGGCATGATTAGAATAAGTAAAAACTAAAAAGAGCAACAAATATTCCATTCTTTTGGCTTGCCACTAGCATAGAATAGGAAGCATGCATCGCAAAAGGAGAAGAAATGAAGAAGAAGGCGTGGGGTCTGAGTGCCAAAGAATATACTTTTATAAGATGAGATAAGATTCAATCATCCAAGGGAGTGTGAAAGAAGAGAAACCTCTTTGATGCTGTTAGAGTGGTGGTGGCTTTGTTTTCCAACACATAATATTTTTTTAATAAAATAAATTATAATTGAGGAAAAATAAAATAAAGGACAAGAAACGCAGAAACAAACAAAGAAAACCAACCCATAAATTAAATAAAAACTTGATTAAAAGGCAAGGGGGGACCTGACCAAGTCTTCCCTCCCTCCCCATTCCTCTTTATCTTCTTCTTCTTCTGAATCCTTCCTTGAATTTCTAGGGTTTCTTTCATGGATCCTGGCACTGTATCAATCTTTGTCATTTCATGAGCTTTCGTTGATTTCCTTCTAGACCCGGATCATATCAAATCTCTTAATGGAGGTAAAAAAAATCCAACCTTTATTTATTATTTCCCCTTTTCCCCTCTCTTTTGAAGCTTTAATTGATTTTTTTTCCTGTTGAAATACTTGGATTGATTTGATGGGTTTGTAAAGTTTGAATCTTTTGATTGTGTTGATCAAGTTCTCTTCTGGGTTTACTTTGTGAGTCCATGTTCTAACTAATGAAATGATTTTAATTTTCCTGTTTTTGAAATGAAATATATAAAGGAGATGTTTATAGCTATCTTGTGAATCTGTTAAGGGAGATTATTTGATGATGGTAATGAAAATAACATAAATATCAAATGTTAAAAAAGAAAACCAGTAATTTTTTCTTATAAAAAAAGAGAGAACATGGATGTTTAATTCTATGTTGGCGCTCAATTTTTGTTCAGCCTTATTGGGTTTGGAATAAAGTTTCACTATTCTGGTAGATAATCCTAGCTAGTGGGGATTTTTGTTTTCGGTGAGTTTGGCTATTGGATTTATGGTAAGAATTTATGAATTCAACAGGCTTTGTTTGTTTTTCTAGTCAGTTTAACATGTAATATGTGTTGGCGATTTCTTATTGATGCGAGGAACTAACGATTTCAACTGTTTGACAATATTACTGCCTGTGCTCTTTGGCACAGAAGCTGCATTTCAGAAACACTACACGCAGTAAATTTGACTTGTTTCGCTTGCGTGTTGAGTGATTTAGCAGGCTGACTGTAACCGCTTTGAACTTTGTGGGTTTTGGTGTTTTGCAGGTTCTGGAGATGGATGAAGCAAAGAAACCTGAAGTTCATATGACATCAGCTGCGGCATTTGTGGAGGGGGGAATCCAGGACTCATGTGATGATGCTTGCAGCATTTGCCTCGAAGAGTTTTGTGAAAGTGATCCCTCAACGGTAATAGTTTTTGTCATGTTTGATTCATCTGCCTCCTCTTTAACCTTAATGCACACATGGAATCCTATAAAAAAAATTATGTATATATTATGTGCTTATTTTGTGTCCTAAATTATGTTGTCTCTTTCTTGGCAGGTGACTAATTGCAAGCATGAGTTCCATCTTCAGTGCATCCTTGAATGGTATGGTGCGATATGTTTCAATCAATTCTTTCTTCCCTTTTCCCTTTCTGATTCTTCTTACTTTTTCAAAACATATTTGCTTGCTTTGTGTGGTTTTCCTTTGTTTTTTTAGGTTCAACTTATATTGGCATTTGAATCAATGCTTATAGATGGGGGTCAGTGGTAGGTTTGGTTGGAGATAGTTTTAAAGACATATATTGAAGTCTGTGGGATGAACTTAGAGATACAGAGAGGGGTTATTGTGATTTGGAAAGAACAAAGATCTACTAATTAATTGCCTTACATGAATCTCAAATTACATTTTAACTTTGATTTGACTATACTTTCTTGCCTCCTTGTGCGATGTAAGAAATGGTCTGTTCTGTGTCCAATTAATCTAATAGGGATTTTTAATATCCCCTGATTTGTTCTGTATTGCTGCTGTTGTTTGTCACTGTCATCTACTGGGTTTACATGTGCAGTTCTCTTCCTTTTATTTTTTGCTTGGTGAAGCCTTTGTTGGAGCAGTGTTTTCTTATGCAATCTTGTTCTCATCTGTAGAGAGAACATGAAGAGTTGAGTTTGTTTTTAGTTCAGTATTTGATCTTTAATTCTTGCATTTCTAACACTGTTGAAAAGTCAGTGGTACCTGCTTTCCTACAACACAACCCAAGTAAATCTTGATTCCAAACTAGTTGGTCTTTCATTACTGCCTACTGTCTAAGTTGATGGTACCTGTTTTACTAAGCAAACAAGTCTACAATTTTAAAAGTGTAAATATCTCTGTGGTGTTCTGTTTTTCTTCTTCTTATTATTATTTTTCTTAAATAATTTGCAACTAGTAGCTATCTTAGTTCATTAAGAAATCAAAATTGTGAGAGTTTTACCTAGTCTTATCTACACAATGGACTATTTGTCAATGGTTAACAGATGCAAATCATTGTGTTGTGATGGTTGAGTTAAAGACGGAAGAAAGAATCTGATAATATTTCACTAATTGTTATTTGTAGGTGTCAGAGAAGCTCTGAGTGTCCCATGTGTTTGCAATCCATTAGTCTTAAAGATCCCACCAGGTTGGTTTTGCTTGTTAATTATTTTGATATTTTTTATGTGATTATTTGTTCAATTACATTTCTGAGTTGTTTTCATGATGTGGCAGTCAAGAATTGTTTGAGGCTGTAGAACGGGAGAGGAAAATCAGGGCTGCTCCTTCAAGAAATGCTACTATTTTTCATCATCCTACACTTGGGGATTTCGAGTTGCAGCATGTCTGTTTCCTATCTTTGCTGAAATCCTGTGTTTTTTACTGTTTGGTTAAGACATTACAAGCTGTATTCAGGAGATTAAACCTGACATAACTTTTGCTTTGTGATCCAGCTACCAGTTGGTGTAAGTGATTCTGAACTTGAGGAGCGTATAATCCAGCACCTGGCTGCTGCTGCTGCTATGGGAAGGACCCGCCACTTTGGTAGGAGGGAAGGGCAGAGAAACAGGGCATCTTCCCATGGCCGTCCACACTTCTTGGTATTTTCTACTCATCCTGGTGCACAGCCTTCTGGTCATGTTTCTTCCTCTTTGACTCAGCTAGGCGGGGAAAATGAACCAGCTCCAGTCTCTGTAGCTAGTCCATCCACACCGCTCACTTCTGTTGGGGATGAACCACCACAACAAGCCTTACAATCCCCTTCTGTTTTAACTGATCAAAGTTCCTCTGCATCTGGATCCACAGCAATGCCTGCAAATAATGAAGGAGTTTCCTTTAATAATAGGTATCAATGGTTTTCTTTTGTAATCTATTTATGATTAATTTTTTTTGTATGTACAAGTTTTTTCAAGCACTTCAGTTTGCTATATAAACATGCATGGATTGAATATTCTATCCTTCTTTTTTGAGCAGGAGCGCTTCTAGCCAGTCTTCACTGCCAAATCAAGATAGAGCCGGACCATCAGAATTGCAGTCATTTTCTGAGTCTCTAAAATCTAGGCTTAATGCAGTTTCAATGAGGTATAATATGTAAAGTGTACACTGTATTCCAGTATTCCTTTGTTTGAAATTTAGTATTTTATCATTTAGTAGCTTCTAATTTACTGTCAACATTTGTTGTCCTTAAGGTACAAAGAGTCAATTTCAAGAAGTACAAGAGGGTGGAAGGAGAGGCTGTTTTCTCGTAACAGTTCAATGTCTGATATCAGCTCTGATGTTCGAAGAGAAGTGAATGCAGGAATTGCAACTGTATCTCGTATGATGGAGCGCCTTGAAACCAGAGATAACGGTGGAGACAACCAAGTTTCTGTGTCAAATCATTTGACTGATCACTCCAATGTGGAGAGGAGCAACCAGAATACTGCTGCGACTCACATAGAGAGCCCATTAAATGAAGGAAGTACACCAGCTGCTTGTGCTGCAAGTTCAGCATCTACTTAAGTTAAAGAGTGTCTTCAGCAATTACATCTGTCCTCAGCATTTCATCTTTGAAGGTGAGTCATGATTTTGGTTTAACTTTCATTTTTAAAGTAACTAGTTTACCGATGAGTCATTAGATGCCACCATATCTGTATTTCTTTTCCCTTTTTCACTACTTTTAATTAGGAGGAGCTTCCAATCTCTTTGTTAAGTTGAGTGCACATCTGACACCTAAAATTAATGGACATTTGATGCTTTGAATTTTCCATACAAGTTTGCTTAGTTGATCCCATTCATCTCTACACTATTTTATTTAGACATGCCGATATATCCTATTGCATGATATTTCTTTGACTCTACAGTGTTCATCTACTTGGCTGCGAATGTAATTCATCACTATGTTTTCCGATTCTGTGGTCCTTAGTGTGTGAAAATTATCAAGAGACAGTCATTCCACACTGGTTGTTGACAGGAATATTATATTAAGGGCAAGGCCAACCAACCTTTTCTAAGTGTCTTAGCCTCGGTGCACATCATATGAGTTACTTCAAGACATTTAATATTTAACCTGAGTTCGATTTCAGTTTTCAGGTTGTGACCTCGTTTACTCCAAATATGACACGCTGAGGAGAAGATGCTGTGTATCACAGGGCAGAGGATGAGCATTCACCTGAAATTGAATAAAAAGGTAAGAAAGAAGTCTTTAGAAACAACTTCCATGTGGACAGATATATATTGGGTATATGTATGTAAATTTGTTTTGTAACCCAGAATTGTTTCAAAGCTAAAGCCAGAACATCCCACGAGGAAAATGTATTCGAGCTATATATTATGCCTGGATGGTTGGATTTTCGTACAAGTAGAACACTAAAACATCTATCTAATCATGTATTGAAATTTTAGAACCCAGGCCTTTTAAAGGAAAAGTACTGGTTTGCATATATTCTATGACGATTTGTTACTGCACTGTGCACAAACCATCCTCACTTTTTGGAAATGAGTTCGTGGGATCATGGCGGTAAGACAAAGTCAGGATTGCTGGTCCACATCATTTAATTTGCTGTAGGGACTTGTTCTCTGGGAGTTGATGATGACCTTATTCGGAATTAACTGAAATGGTGCAAATTTAGCCGTGAACAATTTCGAGCTTAAATATATGCATGGACTGAGAGAGAGCCTTCTGAATTTGGCTACCTTGTAATATAACCTGTAGGCTTTATTGTTGAAAAGAGCCCCTAAAGAGGACGTCTTCTTTCGGCTCCAGTAACGTGCACTGAGTTACACAACAGGCAGCCCACCACTTTCTTTGTCGGAAAAGAGAGAATTAACCAAGTAGGCATGCCCTTTGGGGAGCCCGAGTGTTGGGTGCAATTCTGACTGTCCCAAGTCCTAAAATCCTACACACAGTGCTCCTTAAGCCTTGTAGAAGTCAAACTATGACCATGGTTTGGAGCACTACCTAAGCCTCGATGATAGGCTCAGCCATAGTTAAAATGGCCTGTCTATGGTTTGGAGCACTAATAGGCTCAGCCATAATTCTGTACAATTCATATATAATGTGGTTGTATAGGTGGAAAATGTGAACCTAATCGTCCAATTTGTTTATAAAATTATGGTAATGAATTTGATATTTACAATCTAAAACTCGAAATTACCCAAAACTTTTTAAGTTTGATAAATGTGATTCATGAATACCTCTTAGTTTAAAAAACAAAACTCCAAGTTATTACTATAAATAACAAAACATATCACTTTATGTCTTTTAATCTTTTATCCCCTTCGTAATTCTTATTGGTAGAACAGAAAAACATGAACAATTCTTAAAGTTTGCTTTCTTTGTGTTGTCTCTTCTTTGCATCTCTAGTCGTTGCTTCGTGTGGCTAGATGGTTTTCCTTTTTGTGACTTGTAACAAGAAAGATGTCACTATCACTTATATTTTAAGAATGTTTATTTTTATTATTATATAAAAAATTCATGACAAATTCTCGTTTATCTCTTTTCACGAGGTAGTTTTCGTGTAAAAATGAGTAAATTAAAATAATATTTAAGATTGTGATAATGGTTATTTTTTAAAAAAAAATTTGTTTAGAAATACATTAAAATATTTTTTATTTTTAAAATTTTATTTTTGACATCATTACATCAAAATAATCTAAAAATATAAAAAAATTAATCTGAAATAAAAAACATTCAAAACAAACAAGTGAGCTAAAGTGAAATAGTAAATAAATAAAGGACAAAAAAAATATACAATAAGGACATACTTAGAATAAGAAATAAATAATAATAATATTTCTAAATAGAGTAGTATAAATAGAAGAGTGAATAGTGTGAGAGGACGTGTGTGAGAAACCTTGGCCATTATAGAAAGAGAGAAAAGAAAAGGGCAAAACACTCTCATCCTCTCCATTTGAAAACCTAGCCATCAAGAAGCTGAAAATTAAAGAAAGAAACCACACAAAAATCCTAACATCTTCTCTCCCACCATAATAACAACCTTAACCCTTCTCTCATCTTTTTCCACTGTCCAGCCAACATCTTCAACCTCCTCTCATAAAAAAAAAATCCAAAAAACAAAGAAAAAAAAATCAAAGTTGTAGCAGTGGAAAAAGACAACAATTGAAACTTTTAGGCCCTAGATCTCTCTCATTAATCGACAATAACCTACATCATCACCATTATAAGGGATAACAGGGGGTGGTGCAGCCTGTGAAGTGGCCCACGCCCCACCCCTCCCTACTAATAAGCTCAATAACGAGTTGTAAATCAAACCATTTAGAAAAAAAAGCCAAAATCAAAATGTTTTGGCCATCGATCTCCTCTTATGAACGACGGTGATTGACACCACCATCACCATGAGAAAGAATAGGAAATGGTGTTTTATGTAGACTAGGCTACACATCTCCTTTCTGCACGGTTTAGCCAAACTATGCAACACAATCTGAATCATCACTGCCAAAATTTTCTAGCATCGTCCAGTAGCCTTCAACCATTGTTCCAGCCCTTTTAGCCCAATTCTAGCCACCATGGGAGGTCCTTTTCGAACCCTAAACATCTTTCTAATGATTATTTTAGTTTATGGTTGATTTGGATGTGTATTATGATGAGATTTTTTAAATTTAATGAATTTTAGGATTGATTACATATGTATGTAGACGAAGTTGATTTGTTTAAGTGTGTTTTAGATATGATGTGTTTTGTGGATGAATGTGCATTGTGAACGTATTCAATGTGTTTTCAAGTCTTTTTGGTCTTTATATATCTACGTTAATTCTTTCAAAGTTTACATCTTGCTCATGCTTGATGTTTCTAGTAATTTATTTGTGTTATTTATACATGAGTTTGCTTTTATATAAAAGGATAGTGTTTATGCTCATACATAGATTTGTATTGGGTTATATAATTCATTTATAAAACCTATTAATAGTTTGACCCGCATTGAAAAGGCTTTTATAGGTCGACATTCAACACCAAATTAATCAAAAAAACAAATTATTAAGTCCAATCCTACAAAAACTAAATATGAAATGATCAAATTGAAAGAAAAAAAAAACTTAAATGATAATAAAAAAAAATCATATAGTACTATCACAATTCAGGTGTTTTGTGTCTTAAGGTAAATAAACATAAAAAAAAGGTTTTAGTTTCTTTTAATTGTTATTGTTTTGAAAATTAAAAAGTCATTAAACAAATAATCACTCCATTAAATTTTGACTTGGCAATATGAATGTTTATATATTTATAATTATCATGGTTGTATGAGATGATGTTCAAGATTCATAAACATAATTGTAGATCTTAATTTATAATAATAGTCAATTTTTTTCTTTCTGCGAAGGAAAAAAAAACTTCCAAGCTCATGAATTGGTATAAATCCATTTAAATTTGATGGATTTAGATTAGGGTAAAGCATATAGTAGTATGAACTCGAAGCAACCCAAACCCAAGGTAACTTGACACAAACATATCCAACTTGATCCAATTGCAAATATAAATATGATTGTCATGGTAAGTGATGCTATACTTTAAAACTAAGTGATGCTATACTTTCGTAGCTGCCATGGTTATAAAAGATGATTGTCAATCATGTATGTGTTAAACAAATTCTTTTCTTTTCTTTTTTGTAAGAAAAACAACCTCTAAATCCATGGGTTGATCCAAACTTGTCCAAATCTTATAGATTTGAGCTAGGATGTGATGATCAATTTTTTTTAGCAAGTGTTGCTATAGCAATAGAAAATTGAAATCCAATCAATATAATCATCAATTATAGATAAAAATCATGAAACACGTCAAAATATAAAATCAAGGATTTTAAATAATGGAAGATTGTAATTTATTTCCATTTATTTGGTTGTATTTCTATATATACATTTTAATTAGTTGATTATAATAACACATTGTATCAATAAGTTTTTTTTATTTTTAACATGATATCAAATTAAGCGATCATTTTCTATTAAGGTTTTTTAACCCGTTGCTTTGTTAACCCTTTTATTTTTGCTATTTTTCTTTTTATCATCATCATACATCCCTTACAAGAAAATCCTATTACTATCGACCTATATTTAATTAATTAAGTGATTTAAACTCTAATTCTATAATTTACTAGCCTTGTTTTTGTTTCCTTTAAAATCACAATTTGAAGATCATTTTTTTTATCATGTCTTTTATAGCATTTCTCTTGTTTATGAAGTATTAACTTCATGTTATATTTTCTAAGTTACAAACTCAAATAAAGTTTTACTTTAATTTTTTTAAGGTGCAAGAGAGTTACATATTGTCCCATAAAATCTTTTTTTATTTTGGTTGTGGTCATGACCCAAGAGATACTGTCACCCGTGTTCTCATCTTTTTATTTTTATTTTTTTGGGTAAAAAGGAATAAAAATTAATCTTCATCTTATAAAAATTAATCTTTTAATAAAAATTAATCTAGATTAAATTAGCCCATTTTGGTCACTTTTGGCTTATAAAATGTGATGGGAAAAGCGTCGGTGAGATCTAGATTTTTTGGTCAATTTAATCTAATTTTTTTAAAATAAGAAAACAATGTGCTAAAAAATGTGCTGGTGTTGATGATATATTAATGGATTTTCTCATTTATTAATTTGAGGCAAAGGATGCTGACTACCTCCACTCTTCCAAGAAGAATCATATCAATAATCAAATCCCAATTAAAATGTGGGGATGGCTGTACCTGTCTCCCAAATAGAATCCGATGATGTGGGCCCTTCAACTTTTTTAACTATGGATTTTAAAATAAATAAATATGTAATAATATATTTATTTTCGAGCTTTCGAAGAATGTTCTCATTGGATTAAATTGGACTTTCATTACGCAGCACATTTTCAAGGTTTCCCTACATGCATGAATCTTGACATAGAGTAGAATAATTCCATGTTGCATATAGAATGATATGTGAATGACAATATGGGCTTCAATTTGATGCGAAATATACAAATAAATTGATCATCAGCCTGCGAATCACCGTGGAAGCCAACGATTTATGCTTGATTATTATAGTTCCATGGAGTTTTTATGTAATTTTCAGTGCTCCCACTACTACTGCAAACAATGGATTAACATGAGAGGTATAGTTTAATTTTGTCAGGTCATGGGTTTATTCTCCAGAAATAACTAGTTCGAGTCTCACAAACCTTAAGGTCACTGAAAGCTTATATGGTTATTAACTTTAGAGCCCGTGGGATTAGTCGAGGTACGCGCAAACTGATCCGAGCATCCATGTTAATTAAAAAAATATATATAGTGTTGGATCAACATATAAGGGAAATGGACTTCGATGTAAGATTTATTTGATGCTTGTTAATGTGATGGTTCACTAATAAGTATTCATATGACAAATTCAATTGTTTTTTTTTCTTGAATAATTCATTATCATTTTTACCATAATTTGTGTTTTACTCACGGTGGTTTTAGATCTAATTCAATTTCATGTCACTAGCAACATGTTTGGAATATTTTGAATTGGATTTAATTCGAATGTTTTAATAAAATTTTATATTTGAAATCCTTTTAAGCGTTAAGATTTAATTTTTAAATTGAATTCAATCTCTAAAAATACTACAAAAATAAATTAGAGATCAACCATTTTTATTTACAATTCTAAAGTGGATAAATTTAATGTTAAAACTAGCTTTTTTTAAATACAAATCTAGCCCTCTTTTTTAAAACACCTTTAAAGAAATAAATTGAAGGCAATGATGATAATATAAAAAAAATGAATTTTATATCTTTTAAATATATAAATTTAATTTATTTAATAAAAATATTTATAGGGGTAGCTCAACTTGAATTTGCTCTTGATTATAAGCTCGAGTTTTTTCAGATCACTGAAATCTTATTTAATTGTTAATTTTAAAGTTCATGAGATTAATTAAAATACATGTAAATTAACTTGAATATTTATATTAATTAAAAATAAAAAAAAAAATCTTGAAAACCAGGGGAGGGGGCTAAAGGACTCAGAAAAAAAAAATCTTTGAAGCAAAAAACTTTATTCCACTATTTATTTTTATTTTATGTGTTAAGAGGAACAAAAAGGGCTGCGAAGAATCAAAAGATGAGAATTTGAGAGGGAGAAACAAAATGGGAAGTAGACATGTGAAGAAGTCAGCTGAGAGTGACGGGCAATCTGCCAGCAGGCGAGACGTCGCAGTGTCCAGAGACTACGCTCACGCATGGAAGCGCGCGTAGAGGTGTGGAGAGAGAAAAGCTTGGCGTAGAAATAATGGCATGAACTCATGGCCAGACAGGGTCACCGACACTTTGCTTTTAACCTTACTTAGTTCTACTGTTGCAACTACACACGTGAAATGCTCAGATTCTCTCGCCTTGTGAATCCCCACAATCACATGTTACTATTTTCATTTTTTATTTTATGACCACATTTGTCTCTCGTTTGGTGTTCTAATTTTTGAATATTTTTAAAGAAAATTAGTAATGTTTAAGAAATTTTTTTTAGTAAAATAAATTTTTTTAAAAAAATAACATAAGACTAAAAGTTGTCACTAATAAAAAAAACATTACATTTCAAAAACAATTATAAAATAAATTCCACAAATTACAATAAAAAATAAATAAAAAAAACTCTAAAAATATGTCAAAACTCTTATTATAAAATCACCGATATTGTTTTGCTAATATTTTCTTCCAATAGTGTTAATAAATGAAAATGCCCATTTTATAAAACTGGTTTAATTTATTATTATATTTTAACTTAATTTTAAATCTATTTTTATAAATTTAATGATTCTTAATTTATTTTTATGTTTTACTTCATTTTTTTAATATATATTCATACACGATACTTTCATGTAAATTGAATTAAATATTTTTATTTATGAAACTCCAGCTCATTTATTAAAAAACACATTTGAAAAAAATTGTTATATTATATTGAAATTAATTTTTTTTCTTAGTTATTTTTATTTATTAAATTTGATTGGGTTTGAATTTCTCATGTGAGGATATTTTCATTATCATAGATGAGACTCTACTCTATAAGGATAGATTATAAAATGATTATATATTTAGAGACAAATTACAAGCAACTAGCTTGGAAAAAGTCTTTTAACATCTAGGCATAGATTACAAGGACAAATTGATCTAATTCTTTGGAATTTCCTTATCATATCATAGTTAATGAAATTTTATCTCAAAATCAATTTAACAATATTTTTCTTATAGAATTTTTTTTTCTAGTCTTGTTCCAAACTTATCATTTTTTTAATATATACTAGTTTGATTCACCGCGCTTCCATATGAGATGAAGCATTTTTTAAATATATGAGGGTTGTTAATGTTTTTCGTCATCAAGAAAAATCTTAACTATAAATTCAAAAGTTTACATACTTGTTAAATAAAATAAATCAAGAATTAAAAAATATGTTGATTCCAATCGAAATTTGAGTGAGGAAACTAAAATAAAGATGCTATTTTTTTAGAAAACAAAAGGAGGCTAAGTATTTTTTTAGTTTGAAATTGGATCTCTGAACTTTTAATTGGTTTGAATTAATAAAATTAAATTTTATTTTGTCAAATTAAACATTAAATATATTCTTAACATCGTGATAGCCTCATATAAAACTGACAAAAATAAAATATCAAATATAATCCAAGTCAACTTAATGTGAAAATGATTAAATTATGAATAGAAAAGTCAAGTGACAAAAAACAATTAAAACAAAATAGTGTGAGTAACTATTGCAACCCACATTGAATCATGTTTTTCTTCTATATTGTATTTTCATTGTTTGTTTTTTAATATTTTTTCCATCTTGCTTTGTTTCACTTACTCATGATTCCAAATATCATTTCATGGTTTATTTAGGGTTAATTTTGCAAAACCGAATTATAATTGTTGAATGAAAAGCAAAAAAACCCAATAAAAAAAATAAGGATGCGAATGAAAAAAAAAGTTTGAAGTGGTAAAAAACGTTTGAAAGACCAAATAAAAAAAATAAATGAAAAAAATAAATAAATTGGAGATGGTTCACTGTGTTCACGCTCCAAGTTATTTAAGGTAGCGTTTGATTACTATTTTGGGATAGATGGTACAAATACTAAAGATAAAAATATATTTGGTTAAAGAGACAGAGACATAAAAATAAATTTGTGTCTGAAATAATTTTGGAGTGAATTTTTGTAATTTTAAAATAAGATGTATATAGAGTCCATGTCTCCAAAGACAATATTTTTTATTATTCCTAAAATAACCCTGTAAAAAACTCTCAATTCCAAAATTGTTCAACTAAAATACGAAAAGATAAAAATAATTATTATCACAATTTTAAAACTCAACTCGATAGTTGATCTGGGACAAAGCTTGGGTCACTAGTTGAGGCTCGGGTTGCCTCGAGTCAATGTAAGAATAAAAATGATTACTATTATAGTTTTAAAATATAATTCAAGTGTCGACCTGGGGCAAGGTCGGGTTATGAGTGGGGTTGATCGTTGACCGGAGTCTATATAAGGACACAAATAGTTATTATCATAGTTTTAAAATTAGACTTGACCTAAGATAAGACCCCGATCACGTGTCAAGAGGGTCAACTCAAGTTAATATAGGTCAGAGATAATATAAAAGTAGTTATTATTGTGGTTTTAAAAGTTGATTTGATGGTCAATCTGGGACAAGGTTTGGGTCACGAACCAATAGGCTCAACCTGGGTCGACCTAGATCAATGTAAAGATAAAAATTGTTATTTTCATAGTTTTTAAACCAGTCTCAGGGGTCGATTGGGGTAAGATCTAGGTCACGGGTCGGAAGGATTAACATGGGTTGACTTGAGTAAACATATGAATAAAAATAGTTATTATCATAGTTTAAAAATATGATTCAAGAGTCGACTTGAGCCAAGGTTCGGTTCACAGGTCGGGAGGGTTAATTCGACTGGTACATTTTTTTTAAAATAATCAAAGCAATGTTGTCTTGATCATTTTTTAAAAAGTCAATGGGTTTTGACCCGTGGTTTATCATGAGTTGACTTGGGTTGTTGACCGAGAATCAAGTTGAGTCAATCCTTCCTCTATTTTTTTTAAACTCGGATCAGTTCAGGTTCCGGGTCAACTCATCAAGTCAATTTGTGTTTTATAACTATGATTATTATGATATTATTAATTTCAACACTCGATATACATTAAAGTAATACACACACACACAAAAGTTTGATAATAATACATTCTAAAGATAAAATAGACTTTTTCATATTTTATTTTGTTTTATCTATTATAACCAAACAAAATACAAAGACAATCACTTTATCTTGTATATCACTATTAAACACAATTATGTGTCCTTTTTTTTTTTTATTTATCTTGTCTCCTCTATTTCTATTATTTTTGTTTCTTTATCCGGCACAAACAAAACACTACCTAATTGTAAAGATAATATATCCTTCAAATAATTTTTTTACGTAGAAAAACTAAATTAGTATTTAAATTTTAATTGGTTTGTAGTGAATTTACTAGTTTGAATGTCCAAAATTTAGCTACAATGAGAAATAATTTAATACACTAAAGTGGATTAGAGGATATCTTGAGAGCAAAAAGAAAAGAAAATTAAGATTTAGAAAATAAAAATTGATTAGTTTAATTAGTTTTTTTTTTCTTTTTCCAAATGATGATGGGATTATTAAATCTGTATATGATTCACGACGAGCTGTTCCTCTCTGGTAAAAAAAAAAAACAGAGAGATTTTAGCTACATATGGTGATTAATGTTATTTTACCACATTAACTCATAATTCATATAAAATTCTTGTTTTTTTTGTTGTTTCCTAATTCTGAAGAAAATCCTTCTCAAAACTTTCACTATTCAATTAGGCTTTCATCATGTTGGTTTATATCCTCTGTTGTTAGTTCCACCATTGTTTTTTTAAGCTCTTTTATATTTTTAAGAACATAATTCCAAAAACAGCAACAATATTTAGCAATGATTTTTTTTTTTGAAAAAAAATTAGATTCGAAAAAGTTCAGTGCGCGTGTGAATTGAATATATACTCAGCCTTAGGTTTAGGACCTGATGTTTATTAAAATAATAATAATAAAAACTTTACTACATGGCAATAACTAATGATGAAATGAAGTTTTTGCAATACGTTTAAAATGTTTTTTATTTAAAAAATATTAAATTAATATTTTTAAATAATTTTTAATATATTATTGTGAAAAAAATTTATTTTAATATATTTTTAATTAAAAACAATTTCTATTACAATATATTATCAATTTAATTGAGTAAACTTTGAAGGCTTATTATTAAATTAGCCTATTAAAAATATAATTATATTTTTAGTCTTAATTTTTATACAGATTCATTTAATAATAATATAACTTGATCTTTAATTTGTATTGTCTCTCTAGTTTTTGGTAAAATAAGATATAATTAAGCATTTAATTTCATTCAAAATTACAGTTTGATTTTTTCTATACGTGAAATCCTCCCAACTTGCTTTTGTTAAGATACCGGTCTTTATTTTATTTTTTGATTTTGAAAAGAAATTAAAAACATTCTCTATTACAATATATTTTCAACTTAATTGAATAAATTTTAACAGTCTAATAAGATACTAAAATGTAATTGTATTTACTATATAATAATAATAATCAAATTGATATATTAAAAATATTATTATGTTTATAGTCTTAATTTTTATACATATTCATTCAATAATCATGTAATTTAATCTTAAATTTGTATTGTCTCTCTAGTTTTTAGTAAAATATAATATAATTAGACTTTCTATTTCATCTAAAATTACAGCTTGATTTTTTCTACATATGAAATCCTCCCAACTTGCTTTGATCAAAATACTAATTTTTATTTTATTTTTTGATTTTGAAAAGAAGATGAATTTAAAGAATAATCTAAAAATGAATTATGATAAAATAAATAAAACCAATAGAGATTAAGAGAAAAAAATATATTTTTATTTTATATAATCTTATAAATATAGATATACTTCACCATCATCTGAACAAAACTCTTATTTATAATTTAATATACATTAATAGCCAAAAAATGATAATAAGACAGATGAGAATAATCATAAAAGAGATGGAAAAGGATAAATATACATCACGACAAAATTAGTAAAAAGGTTACTGGTCAAAATAAGAAAACAAAACTATCCTGGCGTGGCTTAAACTTGGAAGAATTCGAAGAAAAGAGTTCTCGAGTTCACAAAAACCGCGTGCGGCTCATGACATGTGGTAGCTGGCTAGCTAGCTAGCTAGATTGCCAGTGTAGTTAGTGTAATGTGAAGCAGTCGTCTTCCGTGGAAACCCCACAGCCAGCCTGTGCCTGTCCTAACCTTTCACAACCTCAAATAAAAGTGTCCACTACTTCCAAAGTTAGAAGTCTTCCTCCGCCTGCGGGTCTCTTCTCTAAGCAAAATCCATACCCAGCCTCTAAAGGCCAACCAAACCATCCTTCCGCTACCCTCCACGAACCCAGAGCAAGCACTACTCAACACACACCCATTTAGCCAGAATTCAAAGAAAACTACAAATTTCTCACCCTTCTCAATTTCAAGTTCCAGTCTGTCTTTGAGCACCATGGATTCTCACATCTATGGTGTCTCCGAGAAAACCCTTTTTCTCTTTACTCTTCTTTGTTTTTCCGTTGCCTCCATTTCTGCATTGCCCCATCAGAATAGAACTGGCAATAGTACGGTTACGGGTCAGATGATAAACTCCAACTCGGTTCTTGTTGCCCTCCTTGACTCGCATTACACTGAGTTAGCTGAGCTCGTTGAGAAGGCTCTCCTTCTGCAAACCCTTGAAGAAGCTGTTGGCAAACACAACATCACCATCTTTGCACCAAAAAATGAAGCTTTAGAGCGTCAACTTGACCCAGAATTCAAACGGTTTTTACTTGAACCCGGTAATCTCAAATCTCTCCAAACCCTTTTGTTGTTCCACATTATCCCCCAACGGGTCGGATCCAATGACTGGCCGGGTCATAAAGCAAACCCCATCAGGCACACCACTCTCTGCAACGACCATCTGCACTTAATCACCAAGAATTCAGGCAAAAAGCTTGTCGGAGCCGCCGTGTTGACCCGACCGGATGATGTGACCCGTCCCGATGGAGTAATCCACGGTATTGAACGCCTCCTAGTTCCACAATCAGTACAGGAAGACTTCAACAGGAGAAGAAATCTGAGATCCATATCAGCTGTTTTGCCAGAAGGAGCACCGGAAGTTGACCCCAGAACCCATAGATTGAAAAAACCCGAACCACCAGTTCGGGCCGGGTCACCACCGGTTTTGCCCGTTTATGATGCCATGTCTCCTGGACCATCACTGGCTCCCGCTCCAGCTCCAGGACCCGGCGGACCTCACCACCATTTCGATGGAGAAAGCCAAGTCAAAGACTTCATACAGACGTTAGTACACTATGGTGGCTACAATGAGATGGCTGATATTTTAGTGAACTTAACCTCATTAGCCACTGAAATGGGCAGGTTAGTATCTGAAGGTTACGTGCTTACAGTTTTGGCACCGAATGACGAAGCCATGGCTAAGCTAACAACAGACCAGTTGAGCGAGCCAGGGGCACCAGAGCAGATCATCTATTACCACATAATTCCTGAGTACCAAACTGAAGAGAGCATGTATAATGCTGTTAGGAGGTTTGGGAAAATTGGGTATGATACACTGAGGTTGCCACATAAAGTTGTGGCTCAAGAAGCTGACGGGTCGGTTAAGTTCGGGTCGGGTGATGGGTCGGCCTATTTGTTTGACCCGGATATCTATACAGATGGGAGGATTTCAGTTCAAGGGATTGATGGGGTTTTGTTTCCTGAAGTTGAGAAAGAAAGTACTTCTGTTAAGAAATCCGTTAGCTCTGTTAAGGTTGCCACTACCACGCCAAGAAGAGGTATGCTTTTGTTATTTTCGGTCAATTTTTTGTTTTAATTGCTTGTCTTGGTCTTAATTTTAGTGATAAGTTAAGTTCAGCATAGTTAGTGAATTTTCAGTCTTAATTTAGATTATGGACACGCTTTCCTTTCTCAGTTTTGGGAGTTAGTGAGGAATTAGGTCATGTTATTGGTGGTGAGGTGAAATTGTATTAGGATTTAGGAATAGGATCATACTCTTGCCAAAAGTTTCGGTATGTGTGGTAATAATTGGTGTCGGTGACGGGGCAGACACAGCTGTTACTTGTGGTCTATTAGCGTATGATGACTTTGCGTAATAGTTGAGCATATGCAAGAACAGGAGATAGCTTGGACGTCAAGCAGTGATGAGTCCAGATTGCTGTGGAAGGAACTGGATGTTGACTGAGTGGAGGGTTCTATGATCTTGTTTTTGATTCTGTGCATTATAGTGCCTGAAATTGTCAACGTCAGGTTCACTCTCTTTCCCAACCTTTTTTTGTTGGCGAAGGGAGGGAATTGGGCCATGGAAGTAGGCTGCCAATTCGCATCAAGTTCCGATGATGGAGATCTACTGTCGACCTGTTAGAGGATCGCCATTGGAATAGTCTTCTGCCTGGATAGCAGAAGCTTGATGAAACAGTGCAGAATGAAGATGAAGATGGGTTTAAAAAGTCAATTACCACGACTGCAAAAGAAGTTTAGATGCATAAAACTAGGGTTATTAGTTCCAGGGTCTCAACTCTCACGGCCCTTGCCACCGACGAATCCAAGTGATTGAAGCCCACGCCAAGATTGAAAAGCTGACAAAATCCAGGGTTTCCTAGCTGTGAACCACATTATTAGACCCCACCACGACTAAGATGCCAACAACAGCTTGTCCATAATTGAGTGCCATTCCTTTATAACTCAGCTGGCATGACTTGTCTTGTCCTCACTGCCCCTTTATTAGCCGAGACATTGTTTAATCGAGAACTTAAGCCTTAGTTATGAAATTAACTGTTCATGTGATGTTGATACACCAGCAAGAGTTTACCTGACATTTTTTATTGTTGATTTGCGTACGCAGGGAAGTTAATGGAAGTAGCTTGTAGAATGCTCGGAAGTCTTGGGCAGGAGTCGCATTTCACCACATGCCAATGAACATATACAGCAAAAATCTCAAAGAGAGTAAAAATGGAACCATGAAAACAATAGAGAAAAGGTAAATCACTACACTTGGCCCAGCATTAATCTCTAAACTCTTGTTTAAATGTTTCTTCTTCGGCTAACATTTTTTCTTCATCATCATGTAATTGCAGGAAAGGCCTTTGTGAAATACAAACACAATGGGAGAGATGAGATTGCACTGTGTGATTTCCTCTGAATAATCCCACCACCCATAACAGAGTCTGTTGGTGTTTTGTTATAAATACTGTAATTACACACCATTTTTTAATTATTTTTCATGTATGAACAAACTTGGAAAGCTACCCTCTCTCTCTCTCTCTGTCTCTCTCTCTCTGTCTCTCTCTTGTCATTTTTGTTTTTTTATAATGGGCTGTCCTCTTTTTGCCCGCATTTGATCCACCGCTCGTGAATCAACTTGAAACTTTTTCCAATTATTGTAGTCTGGGAAAGATGACCTGTATTTGGTCTCGAGATTTTGTTTAATAAATAAAATGTTAATTGCGGTGACGGTGAGGTGGTGGTGGTGGCTGCATGAATAATGCTACTGCAGCTCTTGTTTGGAGCGTAGTAGTAGATTTTGTATTATGTTTTCTTTTCTTAAATAAATTAAAATAATAGTTTTTTACATCTAAATAATATATATATATATATATATATATATATATATATATATATATATATATATATAACAATTTGACTATGCTGGCTGACTGTTTGGGAACAAAAGTAACTCTAATAACATTTCCAAACACGATCGTGCAGCATAACATGTGAGTCCTTCATGTTGGCATCTTCTGTTGCCATGAAAAACGTTGGCATCTTCTGGTGCCATGAAAAAGGAAGAAAAAGGAGAGGAAAAAACCCTATCATTGTCAATTATTGGTATAATTTTCTGATCGAAGTTAATCTTTTTGTTACTCAAGCTTTTGATGTTAGCTTTTGTCAACTCGATTACAAGAACGAACATGGGGCCTCAGGATTGCTTTTGACTTCATTAATTAGAAGCAAGGTCCAATTCATTCACCAGAGAAATAAGATAGAGACAGGCCAAGAACCAAAACAGGGGAAGCTAGACTACTGCATGACACCAAGGCATCTTGCTGGATCCAGCTAAAGATATTCCACTTCCCGAGGCATCTATTTTCTTCTTCTTTTAGCGTAGATTAGCTATCACTAGAAAGCTGTTTCCTTACGTGGCACCAGTGGAATTTTTTAGGGTTTGACTGGAGGAGGCTCTTTTTTTTCTTCCTTTTTAATGGATTATTGATCGAATTTCAGATTTTCAAGGCAACAAATAGACGTGGATTGGCTGTGCAGTGATGGTGGTTAAAAAAAAAAAACATTCCTTTGTGTTTTCACTCCTAGAAAATAAGAATCAGATTTATTACTTTACAATGTGGATGAAAATTATATTATAATTATAACAAAAACTAAAACAATAGGGGAGGACAATTCATATTAACAATGTTTTTTTATTAATTGAATCTTTCCGTAGCCTAATTAGCTAATATTAGATTTGAAATTAGAATAGAAATAATAAATTAAAAGACAAATGATTATAATATAAAAACACAAAAAATATATGGCTAACCATAAATTTATGACAATTTTTATTTTGATCATTTTCAAACTCATGAATTTGAGGGAGGAGAAAGAATTTCGTTGAAAAATAGCTGTAGATAAAGAAAGATGTTGATTGTCACGATTTCAACAACAAAAATAACCAAACTTGGTGTAAAAAATTTTTATTTAATGAGATGAGTTGTGTCTTTGAATCAATTTAGGGATGTTTTGAGTCGAGACATTGATTTGTTGAGTTTTTTTGGGTGTTTCCTTAGAGTTTTGTGTCAAAATCGGTTTTTTTTAAAAGATTTTTAAACTAAAAAATACCCCAGCTTGATTTTCTAGCGACTCTCAAGTAATTAGAATCTAGGTTTGCAAACAACGCTTCATTTGTAACTATTATTTTATTTTTAAAAAAGTGTAACAAGTCTAATTATTTCTGGGTGGTTAAGAAAATAAGGATAATGATATAATAAAAGATTTAAGGATAATAGGGACTGAATTGATAATTGTAATTATATTGAATTGAAACTTCTAATTACACCGAAAATACTGAAAAACAAGAAAATGTAAATTTGGTCACCAAATTTGAGGTTGGTTGGGCCTCTAAGGATTAAATCTTAACAATTGAAATTCTCCCATTTTTATTGAATGTAAAATACTTCTTTAAATAATTAGCTAAATTGGGTTTGAATTTTGAATAGTGGTTGTAGCCTAACTGGACCGGATTTCTCAAGTTGGACTTATTCAATTTCTTTAAACTACAATGTTTTTTCTTTCCTTTTCTGTTATACTCGCCAACTGCCCTTCATTACCATACCACATGTTTCTTATCCAATAATTATTGATTTCCCACCGTTGATTGCCTTAAACCTAGGTATAAGAACCTTCTTTTCTTACTCTTTTATACTCCTTTTCTCCTCCAACTACGTGATCTTTCAACTACCTTGTATTAACCATTAAATATTCAAAGTTTCTCTTCTCATTAACCTTGAAAAACTGATATTGTATAATGATTTGGTTACATTCCCTCCCTCTTTTTAGCTTTTTGTCCACAAGGTGAGGAATTTTTTTTCCAATCTAATTTTCTATCACCAACATAGCATCTTCAGTGTTCTGTCCATGGAAACGTAAATTGTATTCTCTTTTACATTCTATTCTAGTTATTTACTTCCCCTTCTGCTTACTTTTTCTCATTCTCCTATAACTTCTGGTAGTTTTGTTATGGAAGACCTTTCCAAAATATTTTAATTTAGCTACTATTTGGTCTGTTGGGTTGACTCTCTTCTTATGGTATGAAATATGGAAAGTGGGATGAACTTTCACTCCTTCTAGCTATTATAAATAGTAAGCTACTTGTCCAATCTTTTTTTTTTTATATGAATAGGTCCATAATATCTGTAAGCAAATTTGTTGTTTCTCTATTGTAGCATGCTCAACTAATGGTAAGATTGGAGTTTCAGTGAGCCCACTCTCCTTCTTTGAATTCAAGTTCTTTTCGCTTATGATCTATATGTCTCTTTTGTTTATATTAGGCTTTGTTTAAATTTGTTTTGATTGTTTTGATAATGTTGGATCTATCTTTTAAATGCTCTTTAATTGCTTGATTTTTTTAATAAGACCTAAGATATAATTGATTAGACTATGTGGATTGTACCTATATAATGCCTCAAATGGTATGGTTTGTAACGACTTATGATAGTTAGTATTGTACCAAAATTCTATCATAGCTAATCACCTAAACTAGCTTATAAAGTTTTTTCCTGCAAAACACCTTTGATAGTTTTATAATGTCTTTTTGACTATCTATGTTTGTCCATTAATTTATAGATGGTAGGTTGTTAACATTAACGAGTCCATTTCTTGGATAAAAAAAAATAGTTCTTTCCAAAACCTACTGGTAAACACAAGATCCTTATCTTTCACAATATTAGTTGGAAACCATGTAGCTTCATAACTTGTTGTGAAAACATTTGCTGTTTTACTTGTCGTGTAGGGATGAGTCAGGGTTATGGAATGAGCATACTTTGTTAGTCGATTAACCACCATAAAAATAATTATGTACATGCCTGAACAATGTAATCCTTTTATAAAATCCATGGAAATAAAGTTTCATGACTTATATGGAATTGACAGAGGCTGCAGTAGTCTAAATGGTCTAATGTTCTTTAATTCTATCATTGACACACTTCACATTCTCTAATGTATTTTTTTACATTAGTCTTTATACCTACCCAAAAGAAATCATTGTGAACTCTTTGAATGGTATTTTGAAATCTGAGTGGCCTCCCGAAAGGCTATCATGAAGATACTTTATGATATGTAGCTTAAGGGGATGTTCCTTGCAAAAAAAAATAATCATTCTCGTATATAACAATACTTCTCATTGTAATTGAAACATGTGTCATTGCAAGGTATCTCCATTTATTTGTCTGAAAACTATTTGTACCTCAAAATTAGTAGAGTAACTTTCTTTTAATTAATGTGAGAGCCTATAACTCACCACTAGTTGTTTCTTTATTCTTTTTTGAAAATGCATCATCTACCAAGTTATTTGTACCTGTTTTATACTCTATTCTGAAATCATAGCCTAAAAGTATAGATATCCACTTTTCTGTATTGATGTGCTAATGTTTTGTTATAACATATACTTTAGGATTTTTTGGTCTGTTTTGATTTTGAATGGTCAACTTAATAAGTAGGGCCTCCATTTTTGTATTGTTACCACTATGTCCAATAACTTCTTTTCATAGGTTGAAAAATCTAGTTCCTTACCTTTCAAGCCTATAATTAAAAAAAATAAAGGTTTGCCCTCTTACACGAGAATTATTCCTACCCGAACTCCAAATGCATCGTACTTTGCTATGAAAGGCTTTGAGAAATGAAGTAGGTGGATGAGTGATAATGTGATTTTACTAATTGAATACCTTCTTTATTTATCGATCATAACTGAAAAGCTTTTTTTTAAGTAATTTGGTTAAATTGTTAGCCACTGCGTTATAACATTTAATAAACATATTGTAATACCTAGTGAGCCCTAAAAAACCCCTTAAAGCCTTGAAGTTACCAAGCTTTGACCAATTAAGCACAACTTTAATTTTTTCTAGGATTAACTCGTATCCTATCTCTAAAAACAATGTGGTCCAAATATTCAATTTCTTCATAAAAAAAATCACACCTAGACATTTTGATATAGAATTTGTATTAGGCTAATAAGGTTAAGACTGACTTCATGTGGGCCAAATGTTCTTCTTCTAATTTACTATAAATCAGCATGTCATAAAAATACCAAAACAAAATGCCTAAGGTAGGGTTGGAATACCTCATTCATGATGCTTTGAAAGGTATATGAAGGCATTTGTGAGTCCGAAAGGCATCATCAAAAACTTATAATGTCTTTCATGAGGCTTGAAGATAATTTTAGGGATATCCTTCTAATGCATCCAAATCTAGTGGAACCCTAACTTTAGATCCTATTTAGAGAAATAATTAGACCCATACAATTCATCTAACAGTTTCTTAACAAATAAAATGAGGAACTTATCTTTGATTGTTTATTTATTTAATGCTTGATAATCAATACATATATGCCTTGATCCATCATCTTTTCTGAGTAACAAAACCAGACAAGAAAAGGGACTTACATTAGGTCGTATAGCCTTGATTGTAGCAACTCCCTTACTATCTTCTTAAATGCTATTTTTTTTTTATAATATGGATACCAGTAGGGCCTTATATTTATAGGAAAAATCCATTCTTTCAGTATGATTGTGTAATATTTAGATCTTTTAGGAGGGAGCTATTTGGGTTCAAAAAATACTTCTTAATATTCCTTTAATAAGTTCTGAACTAGATCTGATAGTTTATTGTTCTTTAAGACCTCAATCTCCTATGCCCAAATTTGTAACATCAACATTCTCTAACTCCTTTAAGAACCCAAGCCTATTGTCCATTATGGACTCTTGAACTTCTAGGCCCGTTGCTAAAATTATAGCCTCTTGATAATGGAACTTCATAGTGAGCCTATTGAAATCCTATATAATAGAATTTAACTTCTTAAACCATAGAATGCCTAAAACCATGTCACAGCCGCCCAACTAGATTTAGAAAGCTTGAGTTATGAATTTGTGTCCCTGGGCCTTAAATTTTATATTTTGACATATTTTTCACAAAGAATTTTAATTCCATTAACAATTTTCACCCAAACAGGTGAATGTTCTTTGATATTTATCCCACCTATGAAGGCTCAATGAAAGTTTTGATTAGTTTGAAACAAAACTTAATAGTTGAAGAATACAAACTCCGTTTAAGTTATTATCAAATCGAGTTAGGGGCTTGTCTGATATTTCCTCATTAAGCCATCAAATGAAATGAATTTAAATATCTTTAACAAATGATTCCTAACTAGTTATTAAACCAACTTTCTCCATCTCTTAATACCAAACAATTGCTTTGCGTCTTATGTAGAAACTTGCTAAAAATAATCAATGTTGTGGTGGAGTATTGTGATAACTAAAAAGGTGAGTGGCTTGATAAATCTATTCTTTTGGATCTTCACCATTAAACCAGGAAAAATCAAGTGTGATGGGTCTCATTTGAATCTGATTCTTAGCTGGCTACTCCATTTCTTGCATATGATGTTCATTCACTAAATTGACATATGTGTTTGGAGAAGATTTAATTACTCTTTTTCCTTGAGTTTTAGTAAGTTGATCAACTTTGACTAACATTTGTTGCAGTTATATAATCACTTCTAGGACTTGTTGCCTCTATTGTTGCTCTTCCTATTGCTGTCTCGTTCTAGCTATAGTTTTAATTAACTATGATACTCTCGTCCCTTCTACTATAGAAAGGGGATATAATGAAAGATTTAAAGAAAATAAAGACTAAATTGATAATTGTAATTTTATTGAATTGAAGTTTTTAATTACACTGAAAAACAAGAAAGGTAAATTTAATGACTAAATTTGAGGTTGGTCGGACCTCTTATAGATTAAAACCTAACAATTGAAATTATTCCCCTTTTTATTGAATGCAAACAACTTCTTTAAATAATTAGCTAAACTAGGTTTGCATTTTGAATGGTAGTTGCAACCCAACTAGACCAGATCTCTCAGGTTGGACTTGTTCAATTTCTTTATATGACAATATTCATTCATTTTCTGTAATACTCGCTAATTGCCCTCCGCTACCATACCATATGTCATTTATCCAACCGTTGTTGATTTTCTACCATTGATTGCCTTAAACTTAGGTATAAAAACCTTTTTTTCTCACTCGTCCAAACTCCTCTTCCCCATCAATTACATGATCTTTCAACTTCCATGTATTAGCAATTAAATCTTAAAAAAACTCTTATGATTGACCTTGAAAAACTAATCTTGTGGGATGATTTGGTTATAGAAAGGGTAGACAACATGCAAACAATATATTGTCTGCTACTTAATATAAAGAAAAACAATAGAAGGCCATTCACCTGGGTTTAGCCTCACTAGCCCATAGATGTTTGGCCCTCAACATGTTAGCTCTAAATGTGAGTCTATGAGCTTTTTAATTTTTGATTTTTTTGGATGTAGATTTAAATGTATTACAAAAAAATTTAATATTATATTTCAATTATTACTCAATTTGTCATATTTCTCAAATAATAGTATAGTTTTTTATGGGAATATTAAAAATTGTTTTTCTAATTATTATGTCTAAATGGGAAAAAATCATGAATATTCAATTAACATAAAATTTATGTTTTTAAAATTTTTTATATAATTTATCTCATTTATCAATTTTTTGAATCTTTAATCATATATAAAATATTGAGACTTTGTTTTAATTCTTTTTTAGATTTTCTTTTAAGACAATGATGGATTTTTGTTTGGAAAGCAATGCTTGTAATTTACAAAATATTTTGGTATTAGATTGATCATTGATATTGAGATTGTATTTTTTTATCGTATTATTAAAGAAAAGACTATCTTAAAAATACAATGTTATTAAGTCCAGTCGGTTCCATGATCCGAACCTCAAGTTTAACATGTTAGCTTAAGTTGATCGAAAATATTGTTATAACATTTGAAAAAAAAAAACCCAGTTCGTATGCATTAAATGTTAAGTTTATAATCAAAATTTTATTTATAATAAAAAATACATGAGCAACGCTTTCATATTTTCTTAAGCTTGAAATTATTATTTTTTTGGACCGTAGCAAAACACGAAACAATCACCTAGTTAGGCACCTAAAAGGAATTAGTTTAATAGTTTTAGACCCGCACCAGACAGCCCTATCCCCTCATGAGAAAATGACTCACCCTTGTTGAAGATATTATAACAGGGTTTCTTCTCACGCATCAATTTTAGACGGAGAAAAATAGATGTTAATGTATTGGCAAGTCTTAGTCTTTGTTTGGCAACGTGGTTTGCATTGTATTTTTTTTTAATTTTGAATTTCTTTTGTTAATTTTTTTTATATATTTTTAGATTGTTTTGACGTGTTGAAATAAAAAATAATTTTTAAAGATTAAAAAAATATTATTTTAATATATTTTTAAACAAAAAACACTTTAAACCATAATTCCAAACATACCTATAATTATTCGTTAATCATGATTTCGTAAGCTATAAATATAGATTTTTTTAAGAAGGGATGGTGGATGGACAAACTAAACATTATGCCTACTACACCAATACAATTACAATTTCAATTAAAAAATATATTGTAAAGTTTTATTATAACAATGTAGCAATTCACAGTAATTTTTTTTTTCTTTTCATCCTCAAACTATATTTTTCATGTGAATATATTTTAACATGAAACAATTATTTGTTGGTGGTGATTCTCTCTCTCTCTCTCTATATTGACAATAAGTTTTCTTTCTATTTTACACTTTGGTTATTTATGGTTGATTTTTTTTTCTTAATAATTTTTGATAAATTAGTCATCAACAATAAACAATTGTCATATGTTAAATATATTTACATAAAAAAAAACACCACCAACAAAATGAAAAAATTAAAAAACACAAATGACATATTATTTGTCTCCATAAAACAAAATATTTCCTTTCCTAGCTCTCGAACCAACCACTTTTATTTAATTTAAAGTTAGGAAAAAAATAAAAAAAATTAATTTTTTTTTAAAATACTTTTAAAACATAAAAATAAAAATACTCTTAGTTTTATAGATAGATCACAATTTGAACACAACAAGCTAAAACAATTAATAGCTAAAACAATTTTATAGATATTTTTTGTGAAAATCTTTTATCACAATTTGAACACAACACATGAACGTGAAGAGCAAACTCATTTACCTTGCTAATCACCAAATAATTGACTAGTAACATTTTAGACTTCATAAAACAATTAATGATTTGATCTTTGAAGTAGTCAATTATCATCAATGTCTCCCATTTGGACACTCCAAGCTATCGTAGATCTAGCTGCCCTGGATACCACCATCACCCCATGCTTCAATAGCTAGAGAAATGGCCTTCACCGTGAATGTAGCTTCTTACAACGCCAGCTATAACCTGTCACACTCTGTGCGGCTGGGGAATCAATGAGAGGTTGAAATGAGCTTTTTCCAATTTGGTATCATAGCAGTCACCTTGGCAACGCGTCCAAATCATAGAAAAAAAAGTTTGGTGAGGTTTCGATTAGGTTAAGATCTTTACTCAACAACAATCACAGCTCCCATCTTGCTTTGCTAACTAAAGAAGCTTTTGCCTTTTCATGTGCCTCTCACTGTCATTGTTATGTGCTGCCTATTCTTTCGGTGTTCAACACCGAAAAACTTCACCTTACCCTAACACACAACTTACAGCTTCATGATTGCTTCAGCTTTTTTCCTTCTGGGAAAATGATGGATTTCACTGGCTGCTTGTTCTACTGAAAAAGGGAGTCTTTCAAGGAATCAGAGGTGGAGACACATGCTTGTATATCTAAAAGTTCATCGTTACCGGTGGCTGCATTGAAAGGCCGGCAATTTATGCATCGCGTAAAAGAAAGACTAACGAAGTTACAAACTGTTTTTTCCAAACACTTCAATAAAATTTAAAAAAGGAATACAAGTTTATATTGATAAGGAATGCATGTTCAAATGGTAGATTTATGTTGACTTCACAAGTACCCTAAAAAAATGCCATATACGCTATCATACAGCCAGCCTATTCACAACAACACGGAACTTCAATGAAAAAAAAACTACAGATACAAGATAAAATAATCAAGTTCTCACCCTCCGACTGTGACTTGAGGGAGCATGAACTCAGGATTGGACGAGGACAATACCAGTCCATCGTTCTGAGGAGTGTTGTTTTCAGGCATGATCTGAATTCCATTATCGCATAAAGGGATTTTCTTAGAATTATTCTCGTTTTCTTCCACTTTTCCGACACTAGCTTTCTGGGTTTGATTCTCTGCTCCAGATGGCTTTGCTTTGGACTTGACAGTCTTTCCTTCCAGTCCATTGGCCATGATTTGGTGAGATTGAAGCTTAGGTTGGGACTTCCTAATTGGGGTTTTTGAAGCACCATTATCCTTGTTACCATTTCTCTGAATTCCCTTGGTTGGGTTGCTTGATTCTTGGTTCAGACGTGGGCTGTGAGAAGCTCGTGGGCTAAAAGAAGATCCACTGTCTTCCAAGGAGTTGTTCGTTAAAGTGGTGCAGCTCTTGCGCCTTCCAAGCTTCGGTGATATTGCACGAGTAGTTGGTATCTATAAGAATTAGCACACAAAACTTTATCCCGATGTTCCATAGAGAAGATGGAGAAAAAAAAAACAAGGAATCCAAATGAAACAGGCGGAAGAAATACACATTAAAATGCTGTTAAGCTAGATAAACTTAGAATTGAACTAGCAAGTGTGTTTTTTTGTGCAAATATATTCACATGTATATAGGATGAGCCGCAGACAATTGTCTCATGTTGGCTTGAATTCGTGAAGTTCCCCAATTATCAATCGGAATTGGCAACGAGGACTTGAGCTAGCACTGGATTTCTGATATTCATGTTCAATATCACACAAGCTGTTAAGGGTAGCTCCGTTTATAGTTCATGCAATGTAGAATGAAACTACGTGAACGTTCTTCTTTGGAAAAACAAAGACAAAGCTCCTGAGTCATAACAGATACCGTATGCTCTCTTCAACCTCCAGTCCTTTGGAAACTCCTACTTCTATTTTGAAGCAAAGACAGAGACCAATGGCTATTTACAAGCCTTGTTAAGTCTTAGGCATGTACCCATCAATTACGATTGAAGTTCAGACCTTTATCACGTTTTAAAAAAACTGGGTGTCCCATTTATTTTTATTTATTTATTTTTGACAAAATCAGCAAGCATTGCAGAGACGCCCTCACTAGCAAACGTCAACACCTTACCATGCAAAATAGACTCATGAATGCAAGATCCTAAGCTAACGCATCACCTGCAGTCCTAAAAATAATAATTGCAATTTGCAAAGGCCAAACGAAAGCCTAAAAACTGCACAATCATTTACTGTATAAATGCATCGTCATTAAATATGTTTGGTTACAAAAAATTAGGGACTTCAAGATTCATTTAAATTTTAGGCCACATTTAGAAAACTCAATTTAACAGGTACAGACAAACAAACATGTCAACAGAACATGTGGATTTGAAACCACAGTTTACAAATTTGTTAGTCCACATAATGAAGATAGCATTAGCAAAAACATAATGAGACATTTGAAAAAATAGTGATAATTTAAAGGCTTTTAAAGAGTTCATTTGGTGTGCTTCCAATCTTAAAGTTGATGGAATGCTGGTAATGCGGAATGCGAACATATGACATGACATTATCGATAGATATCTGACAGTTCAAGCATTACCTTCTTTAGTTTTGCTTTTGGAGGAGGTTCTTTGTAGAAACTTGGCATAGGTGTAGCTTTAAATGTCAAACTCTTCCTCAGTTGCTTGATCTCTGCATCCTGGTTCTCCTGCATGCCACCAAAGAGTGAAAGGTGAAATGAAGATCCAAATTCCTTTGGATTCAGAAGAGAAAGGTCAAATTGTTAGAGAAAACGAAGAGAAAGGTCAAAAGGAAAGATGTCCTGCACAAAAGAAAAATCCTAATACCTTTGATTTTTCCTGCAAGTTAGTTTGTTCAATTTCCTTAGCATGGATCTTCTCTTCAATCTTTGAAAAGAACTGGAGAACAAAGGGCATAATACAATTATGTTATGGATTCAAATAAAAATATTAAGAATCTAAGAAAGGAACTAAAATCCAGCACAACCTCCTTCCGTTTTTCAGCACGTTCTTCCAATCTGAAGGAGAATCCAGAACCACTGCTTCTCCTCCCGCTAGGAGTGGCACTTCTGATATTAATACAGAGCAGCATGTTAGCAAACAGATGCTTGATAAAAATAAATAATTACAAAACCATTTGTGTTCTATAAGAGCATTACGAGGTTGTGGAATGGGTGTCATCATCTTCTTTGCTTGACAATGTGGTTGTCTCAGGTTTTGAATTTTGATGAGCAGCAGACCTGCCATTAGATAATGATTATACAAGTACTTTATCCACTAAGCAAATATATAAATAGGATTACTTTTATTCAAGGGAAGAGGGTGCAGGTGGGGCAGGGGAAGCTTCCCTGAATACATTTTGATTGCATCAACCAATATAGGGCAAACAATTTTATGCAGTGGATGGGTGATAACTTACTCAGAAGCCTGGGGTGGATGGCGCTTAGCAGCTTCATTCAAAGAACTTGATTTCACAGACTGTTATGAACAACAAAGAGTTACATAAACAAAAGACCTAAAATAACACAAAAAAGTATTAATGGTCAAGATTTATCAGCAGAAACCCTTACCGTAGCCTGTTGACTGCAAGACTTGCCTGTTGAAGAACTCTGCCTAGTTAAAGTTTTACTACAATTGATATTTGATTCCTTTGAATTCACTCCAGTTGGAACACGCCTGTTGGCTTGATTGAGACGGGGACTTGAAGTGACTGATATATGGGGAAAAGAGACCTTCACCTTTGTTCCTTCATCTCGGGCATGCTTTGCAGCAGTTCTGAGCGGGTGTTCCTCAATGCTCATCGTCATATTATCAGTACACACTCCTTTTGCGGGAAATGAAACACTTTGAGAAAGTATTGGCCTATGGCTACGTGAAAATGCACCTGAGCCTTTCATATTAGGCTTATCCTTGGCCAATTTGCTGTTCTTTGAACTCGTGCCTTTCCGAGGAGCAGGTTCCTAAACACAGGTAAGAAGAGAAATGTTTCTTTCATTTCGTGCCATGAGAAAATGTTAGTCACAATGAAGAAGCTCAACCAAAGAATCATCTTTGCACTGTACCTTTAAGGCATTTGAGATTTTTCGTTGAGAAACACTTGCTGCACCTTCACTTGCTATAGAAGAAGAAATAAGACCTTCAGCTTTGGCAAAACACTCAGATGTTTCATTGGCATTAAGAGGCCTTTCACTATTGGCAGCATTTGTTTTTTCTCTTTCTGGTGCCACAACAGTTGCTTCAGCATGAATTTCTTTTGCGATGGTTTCCTCATTCGCTTTAACAGCATTGTCGACCTCCATTCTTCAAGGAATCTTGATGCAAGGAACTGCAAAATTACAATAGATAAGTACACTGTAACTGCACACTGCTCTACAACACACATTTTGACCCAAGCAAAATGTTCTTACTGAGAAAACAGCCAGATAGATTGTTGAAATTGAAAACCTTATTCTAAGAAACAAAAATGAACAGCAATCAAATTCACAACACAGTTGAATAAGCTACAATTATAAAATGAAGAACCAGAAATAAAATCAAATCAAATCAAATTGGAAACATATAGATCCTATGTGATTTGATTGATAAAACAAAGAAAAGGGACTCGAACTTCAAAACTCAGAACAGATTAACAAAACTAAATGAAATGAAAGTCTTCCAAATCAAAACAGAACAAAAGAAGTGTTTTGGCTGGCTGGTTTCAGGAAATTGAAACATATCCTTCAATGTTGAAACTAAAAATTACGAAGTGTAGAGGTCCAAATTTAAACAAAAAGTTACCTCCCTTTAAATGTTAATACAGACAAACCAAATTCTATCTTTTCCAACTCCTCCTTAGCAATCAAACAAAAGATAAATCAAATCCGAAACTGCAAAACCCCACACAACAACCGCACACGTCATTGAAAGGAAAACCCACTTCACTTATGGAAACTAGGAGCAGAATGGAGATTTAACTATTGTAGTTCCTAAAGCATGCGAGCTTCAAGACCTTTCCTTTCCCTTAACATCTCGGCAACCAAACAACAATGCAAACTCTCGGAAACTTTCAAACAGAAAAGATTGGAAATGAGAGATCAGTCCAGGGAAAAAAGATATCCAACGTAATTTGACCCTAAAAAACACCAATCAAGACTTGAACCAACAAATGCGGAACCTTGCCTAAAAACAACCAAGAAAAGTTCTTCAAGATTTCAAAGCCAACATTACAAGAACATAAATACCATGCAAAAGCAAAATTAGAAAACAAAAGCACACCTTTAGACACCAGCGGAGGAGTGGAGTTTGAACTGTCGAAGGAGACAAGAGAGCAAATGAGATATAACACCGAAATGTATGTAGGAATGGTAAAGAAGTGACAAACTCTGAGTCTAAATCTACAACGATAGATATGTAAGAGCCAGTTATAGTGACATGTACATACACTGTCACTCCATCTGGTTTCTGTTCAAGAAATACAACAGAGAGAGAGATGGGTGAGGAGAGTTAAAGTAGGATGTGCATCTCGATGAAGTGGATCGAAATAGATAGATGAGACGCTGTTTTGGAATGACAAATATGCCACTTTCCTTCCTTCCCTGGCAGTTTTTTTTTTCCTTTACTGTCTACTGCCTTGTAACTACCATGGCTTTTGAATTCTGAATCTTGATGGAGGGTGGGAACTCTTTACTCTTTTTTTATCCTGCGAAAAAAATTACAAGTGCAAGTTATTTACTAATGGTTGATTATATTATAGTATAAACTAAAAGAAATTAAAAGAGTGGTTATTTTACTGTTCACAAAACTATTTATTTCAATGGTATTTTTATTTATTTTTAAATATTTTATTTATTTTTTTATTTTAACATTTAATTTATTGGATATTGGATTTTATAATTTATTGTGATTTGTTTTATACATGGTTAGCTTTGACTCATAACTTATGTCATGATTTTGACGGGTTGACTTAAGTTTTTTTTTTTATATAATTAATATATTTATTTAATTTTCAATTTTATTCTTCAATATTGGATTGATTAAGAATTAGACTTCATGATTTATTTTGGTTTGCTTTTTATGAGGTTATTTCGATCTCATAACTCGAGTCGCGAGTTTGGCGAGTTAACCTAGTTGACTCAAGTTTTTTTGTCTTTTTTAATTGATAATTTTTTCATCATTCAATATCGGGTTGATTATGAATTATACTTCATAATTTATTTTTGCTTGATTTCTATGAGGTTATCTTGGTCTTATAACTCAGGTCATGTGTTTTGCAGGTTAAATCTGGTAGACTAAGGTCGTTTTATTGTGTCTTGTTTTTAAATTGATTTTTTTTTTCATTTTCAACCTTCAATAATAGATTTATTGAAAATTAGGTTTTATCATTTGTTTTAATTTGCTTTATATGAGGTTATCATAGTCTCATGATCTTAGTTGTGAGTTTAACAAGTTAAATCGAGTTAACTCATGTTATTTCTTTGTTTATTTTATATGAGATTATCATGATGAAGATCATGAATTTGACAGTTAACTTAAGTTATTTTTTTTATTTTTTTCAATTTCATCCTTTAACATTTACTTGATTTGAAATTATGTTTAATTTTTGTTTTGTTTTGCTTTCTATAAAGTTATTTCAGTTTCATTGCCCGTATCACGAGTTTGACGAGTTAACTTGGGTTGAATTATGTCTTTTTTTATCTTTTTTAATTTCATCATTCAATATTGAAATTGTTTATCCTGAGTCGTGAGTTAACTCATGTTTTTTTTATATCAATTTTTAGTTTAATTTTTTTTCTCAATTTATCCTTCAATATTTGGTTAATTTGGAATTAGACTTCATTTTTTTTTTCTTTTAATGAGGTTATCTCGATCTCATTACCTCGGTCACAAGTTTGACTAGTTAATCCCGATTAACTCATTTTTTTTTTTATCTTTGTTTTATCAATTTTTTTTAAATTTTATCCTTCAATATTAGATTGATTGAAAATTAAGTTTCATAATTTGTTTTGATTTTTTTTCTATGGAGTTATCTCAATCACGTGACTTAGGTTGCAACTTTGATAGGTTAACTCAAGTTGTTAGTTTTTTGATCTCTTTTTTTAATTGATTTTTTTTTTAATTTCATTCTTCAATGTTTGTTTAATTGGAGATTGAGTTTCATATTTGGTTTTAATTTGCTTTCTATGGGGTTATTCCGGTCTCATGATCCGGATCATGGATTTGACATGTTAACCGAGTTGACCTAGGTCGATCAAATATATTTTCATCTTAATGTTAAAAAAACATGTCGTCTTGAATTTCTTTTAGTTAAATTTCATTTCTAATAATTTTCTAAGTTGTCTCTAGACCCGTTAAGTTAACCGAGTCAACCCTCATATAGTTTAATATTTTTTTTACTAGAAAACATGTTAGTAACACCTAGATATTTTTTATGTTAAGAAAATTGATCTGACCTATAGTATAATATAGATAATAATATAAAAAAGGCTAAACTTATAATGAATCACTGATCTTTTTCATTGTTGTAATAGGTGATGATACATCTAAAATTTTGTGTAATCAAAGTGCATTTTTTATCGATATGCAATTTTTTTATATATATTACATTGTACATTTGTGTCATGGATGATCAGATTTATATAATTAATACACAAGAATTATAATTAGTAGTTAAACTCTCATTGGCACATTTATAGGTGTTTGAATGTGCTTCTATTTCTATTTTTGGATGCTTTTCAAAAATGTTTTAAACTTAAAAAAAATTAAATTTATATTTTTTTAGTATTTTCTGATAGTTTTGAGTACTAGTGTTAAAAATAAATAAAAAATCTACAAAAAATTATTTTAAAAAGCATCGTACACCACAATTTTAAATTCACAGATATTTTATACATATAACACACATGTTAAACTTTGTAACACAATATCCTTAATTAGGTAACTTGCATGTAACACACAGTGACATCTCAATAATTGTAGCTTGCTGTGTATAGCAACAAAGTAGCTAACTTGGGTTCTAAAACAAGATAAAAAAGAGAAAAGAAAGTAGGTGAGTTTATGTTGAAAAAAAAGAAGGAAAAAATAAAGGTAATTTAGTGGCTAAAACCATAATTACAATGGCAATCCTAATTAAAGTTGCATGCCAAACTAGATCATTAGTGTGTTTTTAGTAAATTTGATATATAGTGATTTTGAAAAAATATTGTTTTATTTAAAAATACATTAAAAAATAATTTTTTTTAGTTTTTTTTTATTTTTATATCGGCATATCAAAATCATTGAAAAACACTAAAAACTATCAATTTTATGTTTTTTAATATTTTTTTATATTTAATATTTTTTCAAGTAAAATATACTTTTAAAACACATTAAAAAGTAGAAGAAGCTATCTCACTCTAAAACACTCATTAAAGAGTGTGTTTATTTTTCTATTTCAGCCCATTTTTAAAAATGTCTCTTAAACTATTTTTTGTATCGATAAGTATCAAATTGATGCTTTAATTATTTTGATGTACTGAAGTTAAAAATATTTTTACGGACACACCGTGTTACCAAACGTACACTAAACATAATGCTACTCCTATAATAAATTCTATTTTAGAACCAACCTATTTTGCTTCTATTTCGTGATCTGGGACATTTGTGCTAGCTAGTGTCCTTTCTTTGGGTTCTTGATGTTGGAATATTTGGAGTTTTTCCAGGTCTCTTACTCCTAAAATCATCCCTTAGAAACTTGGAAATTTTCCCAGGTTACTGTACCTGCCTCCATCCCCTTTCTCTTAAATTGTATTTACTGTTTTTCCGAGCTTACTTCGTTAGTCTTTACTGAAGTCTAAAACCCTTATGTTAAATTGTCATCTTCTACATTATTTCGATTCATCTGAAAAAATTCAATAGCTGGAAGAAGTTCCTGGACATTTCTCACTATCAGATTAGAGGTAATCTTCCAAAAAAATTTAGGTTGAATTTCAATATGTTTTGGCATGTGTTTGTTTAAAAGATGCACCGCTAACTGGAAAAAAAACAAAACATAAAATGTATATTTTTTATGGTTAGTGCAACTACCGTGTATCATCAAATAATTTTGAGGGATGTAGCTCAATTAATTCAACTCTAAATTTAATCCTCAGAGATCACCAGTTCGAGTGTTACAAACCTCATGATCACGGGAAGTTTACATGGTTATTAATTTTAAGGTCTCAAGAAATTAATCAAGATGCACGTAAGCTGATCCAGACATCCATGATTAAAAAAAACATATATCACCAAATTATTTCATCAATTAAATTAATTGTCACTAGTCAAAATGGCTTCTTTTCAATTAAATTAATTTTAAGGTCCCACCTTATAAAACAACCAATCACCATTAAACTCTCATCTAAACATGATTAGCACGTCTCTGAATAATTATACTACTTCTTAAGCCCGTAATCAAGGGGAATTATGTTATGACGTTACTTTCTTTTTCGTTGTTTTGAAATTTTAAATGAAAATTGCAAGGAATGGTCATAACTAAATTTTCAATAATTCAGGGTCCTCTTGTTTTGCAATTTTTTTTTTTTAATGATGATGAGTTATTTTCCTATAAATATGTATTTTCCTAAATAATAAGTTATTTTTTGTTATTTAGATGTATTAAGAGAGAAACATATATATGATTTTTGAATGATGGTAATAGACTAGAAACATTGCAGTATTTATAATAAAAATAGTGGTAGTTATTATGATAACAGTGTCAATAATAATTATAGTTGTAGTATTTATGATACTAATAACAATGATATGATAATTATTTTAATAATAAGTTTGTTATGGTGATCGCGGTGATAATAATTGTTGTTATAGTGATAATAATGTTTTAAAAATATATGAAATAATGATAAAATTGTTGTTAGATTGATAATAAGATGGAGATAGCGGTAAAAAGTGAAGGTAAGATAGTGACAAAATAATTATTATATTATTAATAAGATGGTGGTTGTAGCAGTGGTGGAAGACTATAATGTAGTGGTGGTGGTGGTGGTGTTTGATGAATATTATGAGTTTAGATTTTTTTTTTCTAAATTAATTCTTTTTAGGGGTTGATTGAAAAGTACTTTCTATTAATTTATTTTTTAATATTTGTTTTCCACTGAAAAATAAAGAAAACTATTTTCATAAAATATATTTTTCACAAATAAAAAGGAATCTTAATATTAAAAAAATCTATGTATCCAATATTTATTTTACATTAATTAATAAAATGTAAATGAGTTGTACCTCAACTAGCATTAGTGTGCAATCTCTCTTTAGAATTTGGATAAGTTTTATATTTTGTATTTTTTTTAATTATGTAACATGAGAGAAGGGCATTATGGTAATATAGAATCATTAGCGAGCAAGGGGCTTAGAGTGAGCAGAAGCCGAAGACAATGATTGAAGACACCAGAGGAAACTGTTTAACAACGTGAGGTGTGAGAGAACTCTCATTGAATGTAGGTCCCACTCTCTTACAGAGTCACAACCCACAGGTGGGTGTGTCCCCTCGATGACGTGGCACGACCAAGCAACATGATTGGTGTCACGTTGGAGCCCAACAAACATTAAAATGCACCCCACTTACACCACGTACACCCACCGCTAGTGAGCTGTCACAACGTGCGTTGAAGATTACTGGTTTCCTGCTGATGATGAGATGATATGGGCCGTTGGATTAACAATTCAATCATTTACAACATTTTGGGACCCACTGATTTTCTTGGAGATTTGTAGTTTAGTTTATCACAGGATTTTGTGGGTGGTACGTTGCATTCTTGGAGCAAGGCTGGCCTGCTGCCTTCGGCGCTTTTGTTCTTTTCTGTTTTTAATTTTTAATGTGGTTAAGGTTAATTTTTAAAATATTTTTTATTTAAAAATATATTAAAATAATATTTTTTTACTTTTAAAATATTTTTTAAATATTAAATATCAAAATAATTTAAAAATATAAAAAAATTAATTTAAAATTCAAAAGTATAGTTACATTGCAATGCCAAAAACAACCTTCATAAAAAATAAATAATGCCATGAAAGTAATGAAATAATGCGTGATATTCTATTAATAATTTTTTGTGATTTTTTTTAAATAAATAAAAAAATAAATAAAAAAATAAATAGAAAAGATAAATTTCATTTAAAAATATTATCATAATTTTTTATGTGTCATTGATTTTATTTTTTTTCTCTTCTTTATGTTTGTCTATCTATGTAAAATGAACTCCATAAAGTAACTAAAAAGGCACTAATTACACTCTAAATACTATAAAATCTTTCAGTTTACCCTTTGCAGTAGTGAATTTATCGATTATAATTCAATTGTTATTAAATATTAGGAGTTTAACTTAGATTACACCATACGTAAAAATGATCAAAGTTATTCTACTCTCTGTTTTTTTTTTATTATTATTATTATCGAAAAGTAATTTGTTGAAATGTTGATTTAGAGCTTGACTTGAGCCTGAATAATAAAAAACATAGTTTTTTTAAAAAATAATATCATTTTAAAATTTATTTTTAAAAAATAATCAAAACTTGGATTCATCCCCTAATGAACTCGTTTAAACCATGACAAAATTCCTGGCCTGGTTAATTTCCGGTCTGAGTCTTGTATATATGATGAATCCTTGCTATAGCTAGCTCTGAGTACTATTATTGGCATATGTGGACTTTGATTCATGTGCGAATGTTGAGGATTGTGATTAACTGAGATTGAGAGGATTCATGTTGGTGTGTGAACATATAGTATGATCCACCAATAATTAATGCTTATATATCGTATTAATTGCGACTGTCCTTATGTTATGATCATATTTGGGTCATTGGTAAGCTTCTGTAGCATGAAAAAATCCCAAGTATCATTTTCAAGAATTTGTTTATTTTTATATTTAAAAAGTATTTTTAAGTATTTTTATATATTTTAAGTTAATTTTTTTATATAACTTTGGATCGTCTTGATATGCTGATACAAAAAATATATTTTTTAAAAATAAAAAAATATTATTTGAATGTATTTCCAAATAAAAAAACACTTAAAAAACAACTGATACCACAATCTTAAACACTACCTAATTAACGTAACATATACTATATAGAATACCAAATGGCTACCAATAATAATAGTAAACAATATACAAATGCAAAATCAAATTGGAATTTAAGGTAGTAATTCCTTAAATGCAATACCAAATTGGAATATAATCAAGGGAGGATAAATTCTGAAGTGATTATCTTAAACTCGAAGAATTAATAACTTTAAGGAGAGAAATTATCGTATGAAATGGATTTTCATAGGTTAAGCAGCACACTAATCATTATAAATCAAATTCATCATTATTTATTACCACAAAAGAGAATCATTATACAATCGTTAATTGCAACGTTGAGCACCAGCACACAGCATGGGGTCGCCCTAGAATTCTTCTTTTATTTCTAGAGATTTGCACCAAATAATTCATTTGACACATTCAAACTTCAATACCTTCCTCCCCCCAGCTGGCAAATTGACACTGTACTAGAAGTTTAAACTATGTCTAAACATTTTTCTTTGCTTTAGTCCCCCCTTAATTAAGGAAGTAGAGGCTAAAGACTTGGATTAGGGAGCTTCCCCAATCGATTAACTCAGCATTTCAATGAACTTTTTGCTCCAAAAGTACTAATATAGTGTTTGGTAAATCACATTTTTTAAAAATTTAAATTTGTTTTAAATTATTTTTTATGTTTTTATATTGTTTTGACGTGTTAATATTAAAAATAATCTTTTTAAAAATAAAAAAATATTATTTTGATATATTTTTAAGTGAAAAATACTTTAAACTGTAATTCTTACTATGATTTTTAATTATCATTCTTCTAAACACCCTTTGACGCAACCGGCGCCCTAGTTTTCCTCAGCTGAAAAGGAAAGGAAAAAGAAAAAGGGAGAAGAAAGACCGGTGATTTCTCCTTCCAGAAGCATCCCTGCTCATCAAACTTTCTATGAACATCGACAGCATTGGATCCGCAACCAGATAAATCCTCCAGCTCTTGGAAAAGACTAATCATTCCATGCATATTCCCACAACTTTATTCTCGAGAGGTTCTTGAATTATTTGATTTGATTTTATTTAGTGATGTGACGTGTATTGTACTTTATTTATTTTTTTCGAAATAATTGAGCTCATAATCCATCCAAATCCTGATTTTATTTATTAAATACATATTAATGACAAATGAAATTAAATGTGATGACTCTTTGGAAGTTTTTTAATGCTTGCCTTGCATTTCAAAACACGCGTAGGGAAGTGCATGTATTATACCTTAAAGCTCAAGGTATTTTCGTGTCAATTTTCATACTGTAGAACCAAATCTATTTCCAATCAAATCTTACTACAATCGCAACAAATTTTTCAAAATCTCATGAAATTCACAACTCAGTTGTATTATTAGGAATAATTACAAAAAAAACCTTTTAAGATTTGATGTTTTTTCACTTTCTCAATATTTAATGATACGTAAAAAATAAAACTTTAAAAATTGAGAGGCAGTTATAGATCATAATATGTAATCTTGAAAGATGAGATATTTACTCGGTTGTATTAATTATATTTATTTATTAAAATAATTTTTTTATTCAAGCAAATGATAATAGAAATAGAAACATAAATTAAATTGATTGAATAAAATAAAAGAGAAAAAAACACAACGCAAGGCTGCACATGTTAGAAATATTTTTTCAAATTTTTTTATTTATTTTCAAAAATAAAGTTCATCCATACAAAAAATAAAAAAATATAGATGAATAAAAAAACTCTTCAAATTTAAATGTATAACTAAAAAAAATAATTATCATTTAAAAGAGACTCTCTAAACAAAATGAAAGAGAGAAATGATATTAATTTAAATATAAATTAAAAAATTAAAGAAAAAACCATAAAAAACCATTAATGTTTAAAAAAAAATTAAAAAAAGAGAGCAATGGCCAGCCAGCCTATTTTCAGGGCCCACACACGGACCTGCCCTGGCAGGCTCGCACGACTAGGCCCTTAATTTTTTTTATTTGCAACTTGGGCGGATGACATGTCATCCGTCCTAAATTTGTTTGAAAAAAAAAATCAGACGATGCGCCATCAAATAGAACCATTTGACACAAATATCGTTTGTTTTGGTGGTTTAAATAGGTGTCAACAAAATATTTTTCTTTCTAGCACCGAAATCCAATCACCTCTCTCTCTCCTCTCTCAATCAGGAACTAAAAAATAAAATTTTATATTAAAATTGATTTGAAAAATATTGAGGTATTGAAATTATATAATTTGCATGATTTTTAAAGTTGAAGGATCAAAGTGTATCTTTTACAAAACTTATGGCACGCCATCCATGTTTGACATCTTTTTCATTTCGGTCCCTATTCTTTTAATCATACCCTTTCATAAGAAATTAAAATTAATTGGTTTTGATTAAAACTAAATCACCATAAAAAAAAAATTTGAAGACCAAATTAAAAAATAAAAAATTTTACACAACCCATTCATATATTATAATATATGAAAGAATAAAAAGCGTAGTCTTGCATAATAAAAAAAACTCATGTCTTTTAAAGTTATTCTTAATCGAAAATAATTTATTTTCTGATTACGTTTTATGCCATACATTCCACTCCACTTCTTAATCATCCCCATGACTTGATATTGATACCAACCCCTCAACTTTGTGGAGGAAAAAACACATTACTATGAAAATCATTGGTTTCTAACAGTACCATTATCCTTTCGTTCTCTGAATATTATCCTAACTAAATGGCCTCTTTATTGGCCCAAATTCATCCCTTCTTGCAGTATTGGCAGTAATTATGTTCCGTACAATGTCAAGGAATATAAACTATGAACGAAATGGACAACCTCTTAATTGAGTTGAGTGTATAAAATTGCAAGGAAAATATGTTTCTTTAAGGAGGTTTGTTTTTGGAGTTTCTGGATTCTCGGTGGGAATTATACTTCAAGGCTATCTGTGCGGCTCTTTCACTATGAAGGCTTGACTAACGATACGTGTTTTCGGGGCCAAGAGATCCCTATTACAGGTTGGAAATCGGATGGCAGATGCACAAGTCGCAAAATGATAAAAAAATAGACTTCTTTTTAAATTTTTTAGAAATATTGTTCGAAACATAAGTCGTAATCCCAGTTTGCATCAATATTGAATTGAAATGTACACAGCATACATCTGGTCATACACCTTTGAGTTTTAAAAATTTCCTTTCACATATCATACAGCTACAAGACGTGTGGTCTATTTTTCAATACAAATCTATCAAGTTAAATAAATTATTTATTTCCAGAAGAAAAACCTCACCACCATGTTAATAAGCTGATAGTGCCTCCCTAAATCCAATGCCAAAATTATTACCCTGTAAACCATTCTTTCCCAGTTCAGTGTTGCCTTTTTGCATCATGGCCACAAATTCATTGAAATCTATGCGACCATCCTGTAAACACAAAGCAAACGCAAAATCAGTTGAACCTGCCATGTTTCCAAGCATTGAACCAGCAATATAGCACCCAGAAAGAAAAATACAGTAAAATCAAAATCTTTTTGGAGATTGGAATGGTTTCTACCATCAATGGAAACAGCTTCATAATAAAGAAGTACTCACCTTATCTTGATCAACTTCTCGAATCATTTCTTCTAAGTGAACATCATCCATACCAAATTCGTTACAGGCTTGTTGGAGTTCATCTATAGTGATATAGCCACTGTTATCTTTGTCAAAGTATGAGAAGGCTGCAAATAGATGATCTTCCTTTTCTACTTTGTTTAAATGTAATGTGGCAGCTATGAACTCCTTGTAATCTATTGTGCCACTGTTATCAACATCTGCCTGCAATTTTGAAACAAACATAGATGTCAAGATTTACAGAAGCAGATGCATAAAACCAGTACTTCAACATTCCTTCTAATTCTTGCAAGACCGTATTGAATTTCCAAATGTGGAGGATTGAGTTCGATAGTGAATCAAAATCTTGATCCTTAAGGTATGCAAGGTCTAAGGTTAGACAAAAATATGCTCGCAGCTGATACATTTAGGGGGCATTTTGACAATGATATTCTGTCAGCAATTTGAACTAGCAAATGACACTTGTCTTGTTGAGGTTGCAAGGCATAAACAAGCTATCAAAACCAATGACATAGAGACGTTATGACTAAGTGCCGCAGCAGTACTTCAATCATGTGAATAGAAGTTAAGAAATTGTAGGAGGGAGTCCCATAATTCAATTTTATGTCAAGGATTGACCGAGATTTTCATGTGTGTACTTCAGAATTCTTAGATAGTTTTGGATATCTTACTGCTCGCAGTAGAGAATAAATCTCAGCCTCGGAGAGATTAGCACCGAATCTTCTCAGTCCCACTTTGAGTTCTTCGAAAGTAATCTGTCCACTATTGTCTGTGTCTATCATCTTAAATATCTCTTTCAATCCAGCAATTTCTTCTTCAGACACGTTCTCAGCAATGATCTACAGAAAATAGACTTTAAGTCAAGAAGAGGAACATGCACTCTTCGTTTACAATAATATTACTCAATTTGTGAGTGAAGAAAACTTCGATTCCTTGAGGACAACTAAGTGTGGAATTCAACAAGTGAGGATATAATTGCCAGACTTACTCTAAGAGCCATTTTCTTAATCTTGTTCATTGCAGAAAACTGCTTCAAGGAACTTAAGACTGCAGGATCTAGAGGCTTGTCTGGAGCCACCCCGTCATCATGAACCCAAGGATGACCTGCAGGGAACCAAAATATGCGTTCAGAAGTGGCATATATAACAGAGCTTTAACATTATAGCAAATGAAAGCCCAAGAAAATATTTCTGCTGAGATGATAGTAGACAATAAATTGAATGAACATAAATGACAAGTTTAAACAGCTGATCACATGAATCAAAAGCCATCTTATCTAGAGGTGCCAAATTAGGCCTGGAACTGAAATGCGGTAACGAACCAGGTGAAAGTTCAGCTCAACCAGGTTATTCAATCTAAATAAATCACAAATGTTCAAGCTCATCGATATATTTCTATCTGAAAGCTAATTGCATGCAATTTGGCATCCTAACTAATAACTTTCAGCAATCTAGACTCATCCTTGCAATGATATATGAAGTAAATATATGGTATACCTCATGCCATCTAATGCCAAGGGTCTTGACCAACTATGAATCCTATGAGTTCACAAGTCTCATATTTCAGTGATAAAATCTGGATGGAGGGAAGGAGACTAGTTGAACAAATGTATCACAACTTACAAAGAACTTCATGGGCAGTAAGTCTCTTCTTAGGGTCCCTGACAAGCATTCTCCTGACTAAATCTTTTGCGCTTGCAGAGATATTAGGCCAGGGATCTGATGTGAAATCCAGATCACCATGCAAAACCTCCTCAAATATATCATGCTCCTTTTCTATGTCATCATCAAAGAAAGCATAAGAACTGGAAGTCAAATTGCTGAAAATATTATGCATATATCCTAGAAGTAACAGACATTAGAAAACTCTTACCAGCCCAAAATGGAGGTACCCCACATAAGAGAATGTAAACTATCACTCCAGCACTCCAAACATCTGCTTCTGGACCATAGCGCTTGCGCAATACTTCAGGTGCAACATAGTATGGGCTTCCAACCACATCGTTAAAAATCTCCCCTGCAATATAGGACTGGCAATATTCAACTTGATATAGCAGATCATTTTAGATGAGATCCTCATGATTAATGCTATATATCATCACCAAAAAAAAAAAAAAAAAAATTCTCTGTGCAGGGAAAAACATAGGGATTATCTGTTAAAAGGATCAGGATCTGGAGTCCTTTATATTATTTATTATTCTAAGAATCTAAGTGGCAATAGATGGTATTCAAGTGTGCTTATTATGGACTTCATTTATTGTTCGTAGAATATGGGAAAAATATTAATGCTCAACTTTTCCTCTCTTGTTTGAATGAATGACTTGTGGGAAACTCATGGAAATTAATGCAGTATGCATAATTGGAAGGTGATGATGCGAATAGTTAAGCAAGTTATATGATCTGAAAGCTACTGAAAGTCAGAAACATACCAGGTTTGAAGAATACTGATAATCCAAAATCTATTGCCTTAAGAGGTGAATCCTCACTCTCGTTGACAAAGAGAAAGTTCTCAGGCTTGAGATCCCGATGCATGACCCCTAAGGAATGGCAGGCTTCTATAACACCAACTATAGTCCTAGTGAGCTGAGCTGCTTTTCTTTCTGTATAATGTCCTCGCTTGACAATCCTATCAAAGAGCTCACCACCAGCGCATAATTCCATCACAACATGAACTGCCACTTCATCCTCGTAAGCTCCTTTGATAGAGACAACATTAGGGTGCCCTGCCAAGTGATGCATTATCTGAATTTCCCTCCTTACATCAACCACATCATCTGATGTCAATAACTTCCTTTTTGAGATCGACTTGCAGGCATACTCGTTTCCAGTTGCTTTCTCCGCACATAGAAAAATTGTCCCAAATTGGCCATGTCCAAGCTTCCTCCCCAAGTTGTAGTACTCCCTCAAATGACCGGTTCTTGTCTTCAACACTGAATCTACCTGAAGCCCTGCACTTGGTGTCCTCTTAACAAGAGGCTTGTTTGGTCTTGTGGGCACTGCTGGTTTTTTCTCTTCCTCGTCACTTGCTGCCTGGGCTGGCTTACTCTCCTCCTTAACCTTCATGACAATCTCTGATGGTTTAGTGGCCCCTTCCTTGGGCTTTGCCTGTAATGTTACATGTTCAGTCTCTTCCTTGACTATCTTCATTTGTTCCGGAGGTTTCCTTTGAGCATGGACAGGAAGTTCTTGCACTTTAGCCAAGGACAATCCTTCCCCATTTTCTCTCTTACTATGAATGATCAAGCAGTCCGTCGATCGAGACCAACGAATCGAAGAGGAAATTGTTTGAAAAAGACCATCCTTCGAAAACCTTGATCCAATACAATTATTATTCCCCATATTAAGTTCTCTATCATATAACAAAACCCCACTTCTTTACTCCCTGAAGTGTGTGTGATTTTGAAGTGAACAAGATCAAAATGACGCCTCAACTGATCGCCAATAAATTCTTCCAAATACTAACTAATGATATCAGGCCAACAGAGTATTTCTTCTTCAAACATAACCAGACGAGAAAACACTTGACACAAAACCTTGATTCCACCAACTCCCTCTAACTCAAATGTATGCAAAACACAAGAGTAAACCCCAGAAAAAAATAAAAATAAAAAAGCACCAGAGCCTCCCTTGCAAAAACCCTGAACACTGCAATCTATATATATATATTATAACCTTGTCCCTCACAAATACAGTGGACAGTTTCTAGAATTTCACGTCCAATGAATGAATAGTATTTCATGAAAAACGATTCAATAAATAGGGTCATGAAAGCCCGCCATTAAAAAAAAGAGAGACGCCAGAGAAGCAGAAATTCAACAAGAAGACAGAGTCTATGTGCGTGTTTTGTGTTGGAAGATTGGTTTTACCAGGTCTTCACTAGCTTTGAGAAAGATGTTCGAGTTGACACACACATAAATATATATATTTATAGTAGTACATTGTTGAGGATTCTTTCCCTTCATTGTTTTTTTGACAGAAATGGAGAGGAAGGTGTAAGGAAAGAAGGAAATACCGGTTTTCCTGTTTCACAATCTGCATATAAAATAACGCGTTTGATGGGCTAGACTATGGTGTAGGTAGCGTAGTGTATAGTTTGAGTTTGAGATGGTGGGTCCTTTGTGAAATTGATGGTTGAGATTGATACTTTTTTCTCATTTTTTTTTTTACTTCTTGGAAACTTTGGCGAAAGTGCTTCTTGTATTTGTACAGGGGCCTGTCCAGCTGGACATTCTGGATTTCTGGAAGGCCGGGTCGTCAAAGGACGCCACCCTCTTGCTCCGGTAAAGTCTACCTTGAATTTTAGTAAAAATTATCTACTTGAAGATTCTATTCAATTATGATAATTTATTTTTTAATTGATATTTAATTATTGTAATTGATATTTTCAATTGTAAAAATCATTCAGTTGATATTTTTTAAAATAATTTGTAATTAAAATTTTGCAATTAATTATTTTTTTATTGCTATTATTATGATCAAAGTAATAACAATTATTGTTTGTGTTGAATTATAAGATAATTTGTTTTTAATTAAATAAGTATTTTTATTTTACAAAATATATATTCAAACTTCCTTATATTGTGTCATTATGGTAACACTATTGTTCCTGATGCGAATAATAATATTATTTATATTAACGGAAGTACTATGTTTTTTTAATGATACTAGAAGCATGCCATTTGAAGATATCAAAAAAATTATATGTGAAAAACTTGATTTGAATTATAATGATGTTAAAATAGATATTACTATGAGGTGTTTTGTTGTGAAACATCAATATTTTTCAATATTGATTGCCTGTGATATGAATTTTAGTAATATGATGAAAATGTTCATTCAAAGTGGACCGAACATGATAAAGTTATATATAAGTAGTCGACCTAAATTTAGTAGCTCATATAATGTGGAGCATGGAAATACTAATATATCTATACTCATATCTACTCATCCACTTAGACAATTATTACATTAAGTTGGGATTGATACATCTAAGGCATTGTAAGATAGGGTTATGAGAATTTGTGATGAAAATAGAATTAAAACTGTATATTGTAGGTAGAACTCCTCCGATCCTAGTGATAATAAATATGAAGGTGTCATGAGTTTGGTTGAAACATTAGATAATGGTAATGATGAGGCTTCCTGTTTCAGAATTTGATCATGATACTATAGTTGATGATGGTTTGTAATGATTGGTCTATTTATTGTAAAAAAAAATCACCTGGTAGTGGTGATTTGGTTGTTAGATAAAATCTTAAAATTAAAGATGATTTGGTGAATGTAATTAAACAATGACGCATTGCACATTCACTTGAATATCATATTCAATTTCAAACCAAATATTTATTTAATTACAATGTGCTCAAGCACCTGAATGTCAATGATACTTACGATGAGATACCATAAAAGGTTAGATTCTTTTGAATAACAAAGTTAAAAGGTAAACACACATGTAATAATATATATATATAAAACCATTATCAGCTTAATACTAAATTTATTGCATCAGCAATTGCAACTCTTATTCAAGATAACCTTGTTTATACAATTTCCAGCATACAAGAAGAAATTAAATTGCATGTCAAATTCAAAATGTTGTACTTGTTATAGGCTTTGAAAAAATTATTACATTTTATTTATGAATTAATAATTTTTATTTGCTTCATATTAGGTTGAACAAATTATTACATGATGGTAAACGTGTTGCAGTTGATCTTCGTGATCTCGATGATGATGAACTTGCTCATTATTATACATATTCTTTGTTCGAGACATGTTGTGCTACACTTGACTTGTTATGAGAGTTATTAAGCCTAGATTATGTTGTCGTAGAGGATGAAACCACACATATATGTGGAAGTTGTGTTATTGATGAAATTGGTCAATCCACTCGTCATCGCACAAGACATAGATAAACTCAAATGTATTATTATATTGTGTATAATTATTTTGTGTTATTTTTTTAGTTAAGAGTTATTTTTATTATTATTACTTTTGTAATATTATTTTAGTTAATTATCATGTTGATTTTAAATTATTAATTAACATGTGAACAAGTTGTTTAAAATTTCAAATCATCCATTAACAACTTAAAAAATGCATATAAATAAAAATAATATTTAAAAAACACATGTTTTTTGTTAAAATATCGCCCTTTCAATTATGAGTTTGAGATTTGATAATTTAGAGTTTTGTTTGGGCTTTGATTATGATAATTTAAACTTTATTTTATTTAAAATTTAGAATTATATTACACACAATCTCTATTATCATTAGCGATTAATTAATATAAATACTAATGACAATAAGAATTGTTTACAAATATTATTACTTTTAACAGTTATTAAATAAAACAACGTTTTTCAATTGCAATTTTTTATATCAAATTTCATAAAAAACCCTACTTCGACAAAATCAAATATTACAAACGTCATCTCTGACTTGGTCTAGACCTGTTACGATAGCCCTCCCCCCTCCTCTCTACGTTTACAAGCAAGCAGTCATGATTATTACTTGATAATGGTTTAGAAAATAAGATGAAACGACAAACAATTGGTCACATCATAGCTTTGTTGCTTGACTTATCAAGAGGTCTTTCCACCATTAAAGCCCAGAAGAAGAAGTCAGTGCTCATCAATTCGACGAGTTTTCGGTATCCACATTAGTTTTTTCCCATTGGAATAAGCATTATGCAGTCATTAAAAATCTGTATAGGAGAAGACTGCACACGTTATTTCAGCAGCACAACCTCCACCATATTGATTTCAAACAAAACATGCGAAAGTCTCCAGTCAAAAACCCCATGATCAAAATTTTCTCCTAGCTTGATTTGATATCCCTCCAATACTCAACAAGGAGCAAGGTCGGAGGTGGAAGACTCCATGATCTCAAGAAAGATCAAGCACAGAGATCCAAGCTCAGTAAATCAATAAGGAAACAAGCAGTAACCAGATAATGTCCAGATTTTCTACAAGGAAACAAATGCAAAAACAAAGCACATCTACAGATTGATTGATCATGATTGGCTCTGGAAATCAGGATTATGCTGTATCATTAATAAAGCCTAATGGCAGATATGGATACACATATCATCCAGGGAAAAAAGGGGATTGCGTACACTCTCATAGACCCCAGGTGTGAAAGAGGAAACATATTCATGATGTGGGATGAAGAAGATGCAAGAACTAAGAAGAGTTCAGCACCATGCATTAATCACCTCAAAAGAGCATCAAGATTACATGGATATCAAACTTTTTATCCGCATTAATGAATTGCTTTTCCATTTTAAAAGCAAATAGTACTTGGCTACTACATATTCATATAAAAAGCAGATTAAGGACATATGTTAACTTTGGCAGTTACTGAACATTCTACTTTAAACATCTCTTGCCAAACCCGAAAGGTCAACATCTCCGGAGTTTGGCTCCTTTGGTTTAGGAGAGGCTTCTGTCAGCGGATGGCCTTCGACAGGTATCCCTCGCCTTTTAGATGGTGAGGATGATGAATTCCCATTATGGAAGTCGCCAAAAACATCAAAGAAGTTGTTCTTCATCTCTTCAGCTGCTTCAAAGAAACGGTTGATGCCACCAAGGAAGTGACGTTCTATGTCTTGAATATCACCTCGAAGCCCATGGAAGTCAAATGGTACATCCTCAAACTTTCCTGGATGGAGCAACCCTCTAACCACTTGCTCTGTGACATCATCTTCAGTATACTCTTTGTTAGATTTCAGCACTTCAACAGGCCTAATTGCAACAAGCAAAAAAGTGTCAAACCAGTACCTCGATGTGCTGGGTGAACTGAAATGTTTAGGCAGGTCAAGACACAGCAAGATATCGAACCATCAATTAAGACATATTATGTGTTACAAAACCTTTCAATCAGCAATTATACCCAGAAGAAAATGAAAACATGACCATGAATCAAATAGTACCTATGCTAAGGTTATCAAACATTCTTAAGAGAAATGTATGTAATAGAAATCTAGACAAATTTCTATAACCTTTAACAGATGAGGTTATACCATCACCAAGAGCATTTTCAATGTATCTTGCCAAGTTAATACACAATATGAGCAGCAAATTAAGAGAAAAGAAAAGAAAACAAACAAATAAATAAAGCAGATGCAGCTAGACTCGCGGTACTACAAATCTCTCAAACTTGGATCTCATTCATTAAAACAAAGGGTAATAATTCTAATTCCTAACCCACAACGTTTTCTGTTCTCAAAGACTATATAGTTTTGTTAAAAGAAAACCAAGTCACTTTTGTTCCATAACCCAATTTGTTGTAAGAGCCAAGCTTGAACCAGATTTTCAGATCCAATACTGGTTAAATCAGCTCAACCAAACCATCTAATATCATTGCCCAAGTCATTTTGTCTCTATTCACTTCCATATTGAGTTACACACGAGGAAATCACATGTTTTTTTCAAAGCTTGCCCATTGTGTTTCTTATCTGTGACCTTCAACTTCTAGATTTTTCCAAACAGATTTTCAATGAAATCTACCTCTACAATCGCACAAATGCATTTGTTCCAAAATTTATCTCCTCTCTTGCAACTCTTGTGTATCAGTTATCAAAAGCCTCACTGACTGCCCCATTTGCTTCACCAGCCATGTTTCATACCATAAAGCATCCCTGAACTAAAGCTACTTCTTAACATGAATCCTTAGATGGATAACTGTCTGTATAAGCATTTCATAAATTCAGGTGTCTGTAACAGTTTCTTTGATTTTATTTTTCTGATGCCAGAATAACTAGGACACAAACAAATAAACATGTGCATTGGCCCTGGGATCATCTATATGGATCCTGAATTCAGTATATGCATATATGAACTATTATATTTCCCTACAAAAAAGTAAACCTTTTTTTAACACGTCCTAAAGTAGTTCAAATACACACACAACGTGTTTCAGGGCAAGGCACTTCCTCCCATTGAATTTCCAAAATCAGCATCTAACGCTCTACCATTAAGCTAATTCTGCTAGCTACAGTAGTGGGTCTTCACCAATAATTTCCCAAAACTTACACAATTCAAAGAAGTTGATTTAATCAGAATATGGGGCAAAAGGCATCAGTATTTCATATACATGATGCCGCGGATGCTCATTCCTCAAATACCACATCACATCTTCTCCAAGAAAAGACGCTAGTGGTTGAAATTGAAACCATATATTTAAAGCTAATAACATCCAAGACGTTGGGTATCTATTTTCAACTTTCGGTCAAATTCATGCATCTTTGGAGCTCATGAGTTTCTTTGAACTCTAAATTCAACTGCTCTCCCCATCAAAAGCTTAACTTTCTAATAACTCAAGTGAAAAAAATAAATTCAACAGCACCTTCTCATTTCTTGCAATCATGTTTATCATTCCCAAATTCTTCCAAAACACTCCAGACACCTTCCATGAACTAACACAACCCCCCTCATCTACTGCTTACCATCCACGTTAATGTGCAAATTGAAAACTCAGTAGAACCAAAATTCTTCAATTTCTGTATATTTAGGAAATTAAAAATTCATAACTCTTTAAGATAAAAAGAAAAAGAAAATTAAAACCTCTCCATCAATTATAGCAGACGAAATCAATCATAAAAATTAATCAATCGCCACAAATTTCCTTCGTTTTAATTTTATTTTTATCAGGAAACAAACAGAAACCACAGAATAAATTAAAAAAAAATATAATCTAAAACAACTTACTTTCCAAGGCAATCACGAAGGACCTCCTCGGTTTTCTCGCACTTTCTAACGAACTTTCCAGGCTCAACCTCCTCCGTCTTGCACTGCGACCTCACCACCGTCCTCGTGGAACATACCTCACCAGAAGATGAAGAGGAATAATTGGGGTTTTTTTGAAAGGCATCGTCCGACTCGTCGTCGTCTCTCCACACCCACCCCATTGTCTCTCACCTGCTGCTGCTTTTGACCTTCTTCGTGCACAATACAATCTTAGAAGATTAAGATTAGGTTTGTCACGAGATTATTAGTATTAATCTGCTACGTTTCGTGTTTTGGGGAGGAGATTCTAGACTCTCTTGGCGACCACGGTGCTGCTTTGTCACTGTCACATGCATTCATTTTCTGACATGTATCGCTCTGTGTCGTTTTTTTAGCTTATACGAGGGACATGTCATTTAAAGTCCTCGGGAAGAAACGACAAGTCGCTTCACTGAGCAATTCTTTTTCTTTTTTTCTCGCCAAGACATCTACCATCAGAACCCACATTTATTTTTCTTTTATCTTCAAATTAACTCCAATATCAAATAAAATTAAATTCTTCTAAAATATTCGTAAGTATAAGAGCATCTCTAACTCAAAAAACTAAATTGAAACTAAATTGAAGAGCTAAATTGATAAAATAGTTTTTTAAATAGTATAAATATTTTTTTTTGATTATATACATTCCAATGATAAAAAACTATTTAGAAAAATCATTTATATTTTAATATATTTCATGTTAAATTAATTTTAATATAATTATATAACAAATTAGATATTTTATATATAATATAATTATGATGTTATTAATTATATAATTAATATGAGTAGTTTATAAAAGTAATATAAAATTAATGAAATAATATGAAAGTTAAAAGATATAATTTAAAATTAAACTTAAAATTTATTTATATGAATATTTTTAATTTTCAGTTTTATATGTTACTGTTAAAAATTTAATTTTTTAAAAGTAAATTCAAATTCAAACTTTGAAAAAAACTGCCAATATTTTAAATTTTGATTTTCAATTTTTTTAAAAAAAATTCATGCTTTGAAAAAATGACCGCCAGTATTTTAAATTTTAAAATTTCAAATTTTGAAAAAATAACCGTTAACATTTTAAATTTTAAATTTTCAAATTTTGAAAAAATGACCGCCAACATTCTAAGATTTCAAAATTTAAAAAAATAATCCATCTATAAATATTCTCATATACCTTAACATTTTTTCTCATCATTCCATTTTTTTTCTCTCCAATCAAAAACATATTTCATTAAAATTCATCATGAATCATTCTAATTTTAATTTTTATGATGCTTTTGATTTTGATGATAACACTCCTGTGTTCGCTTTTCAAGTTGCTACCGATGTGGTTGCTGAAGAAGAATCGAATAATCAAGGGCGGAGAACAGGGTATCGTGGCTCTATTCCTGGTCACAATATTGTCAATCGTAATAGAAAGGAAGGTGAGTTAAGGTTATATAATGATTATTTTGCAGAAAATCCTAAATTCACTGAAAGTCAATTTCGAAGAAGATTTAGGATGAGTCGTCGTCTTTTTCTTTGGATCGCAAATGCAGTGGAAGCTCATAATCCATATTTCAAACAAAGAATAGATGCTCTTGGTGTTCTTGGTTTATCTTGCCTTCAAAAGGTAACTGCAGCTCAGGGAATACTTGCATATGGTATTCCTGCAGATCTTACTGATGAATATCTTCGAATTGGAGAAACCACTGCGATAGAAAGTCTTAGAGCTTTCGTCATAGCAATCGTAGAAGTTTTTGGTGATTGGTATCTAAGGGCACCAAACGAGGCCAATATTTGTCGATTATTATCAATTGGAGAGTAGCGTGGATTTCCAGGGATGTTGGGGAGCATTGACTGTATGCATTGGAAATGAAAGAAATGCCCAATTGCATGGCATGTGATGTATACTGGTCATTGTCATGAACCAACTATAATTCTAGAGGAGGTGGCTTAAATGCCTTTTTTGAAATGCCTAGATCATTAAATGATATTAATGTTCTTGATCGGTCACCTATCTTCACTACACTTGCTGAAGGTCGTACTGCTCCTATGAATTATACAATTAATGGGCATGAATATACAATGTAATACTATTTAGCAGATAGGATTTATCCAAATTGGTCAACCTTTGTTAAGACAATCCCAAGATTAGGAGCAAAGAGAAAATATTTTGCAAGCAAGCAAGAGTCTGCAAGAAAAGATGTGGAGCGAGCATTTGGGGTGCTCCAATCTCGTTTTGCAATTGTACGTGGACCTGTTCGATACTGGGATGAAGAAACGCTTGCATATATTATGAAAGCTTGCATAATAATGCATAATATGATTATTGAGGATGAAGGAGCAATGAACCTTAGATTTGACCATGAACATGAAGTCAATTCCTTTATATCAGTGTCACATGGTAAAATACCAGAACTACATGATTTTCTTCAAACTCATAATCGAATTAGGGATAGAGCAACTAGCTCTCAACTATAAGAAGATTTGATTGAACATTTGTGGGAACAATATGACAATGAGTAAAATCTTTAGATTTGAACTTCTTATGTTATCATAATTTTCAAGTTTTTATGTTTTTTTTTTCATTATGGTTGTTATCTTTTAAGTTAATTAATCCTACTTATTATTGTTAAGTGTTAGAGTAACTTCAAAAAAGTATTATGAATTAATATCAATTTCATAACAATATATTTAAAATAACATAATTTTCCAATTCTTGTTTCTCTTGACTTTGTTGAATCATCATGACTTGTTGCTCTAACATAATTTTCCTGTCTTGTTTCTTCTGATCCTCAATTTCAACTAGAGTATCCCTGAATTGTTGTAAGAGATTCGTTACACTTACCTCCCCAACTTTATCTTTTTCTTGTCTACGTTTAAGTTGTTTCTTTGCAGCCTTCTGACCGATTGGTCTATCTTGATAAATCAATGGTTCACTATCTTCTCCTAAACTAACAGAATCAAGGGTAGATGGAGTTGATGAAGTCGGACTTGCATTGACATGACTTTTTTGTTTCTTGTTTGACCTTTGATGTTGACTTGCACGCTCAAATTGCCATTTAGGTTCTTTTCTTAAGATAACCCAACAATGTTCTAGTTGAAATCGTTTGTCAACGCAAAAAGCATACATTTGCCGAGCATCATTAATCTTGTAATAAAATAAATAATGTTAAAATATGTGTTAAACAATTTAACATAGAAATAAATATTAAAATTACCCTTGATTCTTTGGTCATTCCACTTTGCTGACGATTTTCAATTTGAGTAACAAATCCAACAAATTTACCGACTTCTCTATTTATTTCTTGCCATCTACTTGAGATGCTTATTTGGAAATGATTATTCAAGTTTCCTCCATTCTCTACAAAGCAAGCATGTACGTGAGCCCATAACTGTTTTGTTTGTTGTTCAACTCCTGTAATTGGATCCTTGCTTGTATTTAGTCATGCAGAGACAAGTAAACAATCTTCCTCTGGTGAGAAATTTTTACTTCTTTGTGATTTTTTTGCCGAATGGACATTTAAATTCGAGTATGTTAAGTTATCAATTAATTGATTAGAATCACTTGGTTGAGAGAGAATATCTTTTGACTCACTTATAAGAAAGTTGGTAAAAGAGCTTGGAAAATTTGAATCCATTTACATTAAAAAAAAAAAAACACTGAAGTTAAAACCTTATAAGAAAGTGTAAAAGAAGCTCACATTCAATATCTAGCAATTTTGTAGTTTCCATACATGTGAATTAATAATAAGCATTGCATCCTACTTGTTCTAACATAACAATTTGACCATTTTTTGGAACTAAAAAAGAATTGATATACTGGTTTAATTGCATTTTCAACAAGATAAAATATAATTGATCTCAAATTAAAACAGACAATCAAAAATAAATTTTAAATATGTCACTCTATCTTTTTATCAATATCAACTACCATTATTAATTCCTCTCAATTTTATCAAAGATAACAACATAAATAAAAATTGTCTTCCATAACCCATATTAAAAACATAAAATAATAAAGAAATAAAAATCATCACAAATATCAAATTAACAACAAAAGATCTAAAAAATCAAGAGATATAAAAGAGAAAATAGAAAAAGTTTTTAAAAAACATACCTTTTAATTTAAGCTAATTAACACAACCGATGTTATTAATTAACCGAAGAATAATTTATTCTTGTTTTTCTAAATTTGAGAGAAGGGTAGGGCACAATATAAAATTTTAAAATCTACAAGTTCTTTCCTCCTCCATTTAAAGAAAATTCCTCCTGTATTTTAAGAAAAAAAAAAGAAGAGTTTTTGGCCAACGGCTATAAAAATAGTTGTTGGCCAACAGTTATTTGTTTTGGCCATTTCTACAGGGAAATGTAGAAATGGCTGGCCAGTGAACAAATAGCCAAAATAGCTATTTGTTTGGGTGCTGCATTGGAGTGAAGAAATGAAAAGGTAAAAGCTAAAAGTACATTTTTTTAACATTTGGCTCTTCATTTGGCTCATGCATTGGAGATGCTCTAATACATTTAGAAGAGTGATTTCTTTTAAGCACTAATTTCAAAATTTAAATTGAAAAATTAGAAAAACAAAAGACAAATCTTGCGTTCAAAAGCAAAAAGCATATTTTTGTGCTTACTTATTAAAGCCCATTTTTTTAGCAACTAAATTTTGCTTACCTTTGCTGTTTAGCCCAAAGAAAACAGTTCTAAAATTAAGATCACTGGGAGAAATCCCATTATCCAATAGATCTGATACAAGCTTGGAGGGCTTCTTCTGAACTTCCTGCCCTACATAGGCAGCATAATCTTGAAATCAGGCGCTGCCCTTTCTTTTGTACAGAATGGAAGACATTCCATGGAAGTTCTAGTTGCCTTTTCCTAGCTTCTAACTCAGCTTGTAGCTGCTTAACCTTCTTCCTCAACTCTTCTTCATTTTTTAGCCTTTTTACTTTTGTTCCCTACAATATCAACCTTGTCCTACGACGCCCTAGCTTCTTGGTTTCTCATCGATGGGCCACTAACTGTCTTGTAACTTTACCACTCCAGGTATTTGTCATTGATTGCAGGGCCTTTTCTAGCTAGTTCTTGTTTCACCAAGACTCTTTTTAGCACATTTAGAGAGAACATTCGTCTTTGGCCAATATAATGTTTGACGTTACAAAGTGATAGTAAATCCATGTCAACTAACATGTGATTATCACTGTCGTGACATTCATGATATCGAATGATGTATCTGTCTCCTAGATTAAAAGGAGTTTTTGGTTTAATTATAAAGTTATGATTTTAAAGAATCTTAGGAAGTCGTCACTAACTATCATGGTTATTAGAAAATCTATGGTCTACAAGACTCTAGGTAAGATGACTAGTTATATAAGGAAAAGATGCAATGTATCCTATCTAATGTAAGCCATATTGTTGATTAATTGTTAATCTAAGTATTTGTTGGTCTCATGTAAGGTTCGAGACAAATCTCTCTTTATAAGAAAATCTCTACCTTATCAGGTTAAATCATAATTGTTCTAAGACCTTAATTTTATCATCACATTTACTACCTATTTAATAACTTTAATACATAAAGGTATACTTTACAGCGTACTTTTATACCCAAGTATTAAAATCTACAACTAAATCCTAACACTCCGAATATCAATTAAACAAAGTAATTGTTGTGGGATTTTTGGTATTTTTGTTAAACTCTAATGGATGATTATAAACCGGTTACGATATTCATTTTGTATTTTTAAAACATGATAAAAATGTTATTTTGTTTTTTTTTTTGAAAAAAAATGCATGAGAAACATTTATAATTTTTTCATATGCACGAAAACAAAACACATTTTTTGTATTTTTGAAATGAGAAAAATTTTGAATTTTAAAAAATTTCAAAGAAAACCGAGTATTTTTAATATTAGGTCCATATCTTACAGTGTAAGTCTACAACTCAATATTAAATTAAATTCTTGAATAAAAACATATTTTTGTGTTTTTTTAAATAAGGGATTTTTTTTAATTTCTTTTGAAATTTCAAAAAAAATCAGGTATTTTTAATATCAGGTCCTTATCTTACAATATAAGTATTCAATCCGACAAAATTGTTGGAAAAATATTTAAGGGACCCATAAATAATTTTAAAATGATCCTAGCCCTTTAATTTGTGCAATTTTAATCAATTTTTTCTTAAATTTCAATTTTTATCCTTAATTAGGCCCTCAAATAAATGAATTGGATTTCCAAAGTTTATTGGTCTTCCAATAACTTCAATCATGATCAATTTCAACTTATTTTTCAATTTTTCTTCAATTAAACTCTAAATTACATGTATTATTTTTTGACCAGCTGTAAATTAAATTCTTGCCTCATTGTAACCCAAAACCTTTTTCTTCAAAAAGTTTTCTTTGAAATTGATTTTAAAAAAAAATAAAAAAAAACATACATTCTTCTTCTTCTTCTTCTGGAAACTCTTGAGTTATGACACTTAGAATGCCGATTGCTCTCTTTGCAAAACAATTATTGTTGGGATTTGAGGGCTGCAAATGCAATCATCTTCCTAGGAAGTAGCTGCGCAACTTGCATAGATTAGCATTCATAAATGGGTCTTCTGCTTTAGGTCTGTTGTTGATATCATCAGTTAACGGGTGATCTGGAATTGGATATCCTCTACAACTTGCTTTCCTTGTAAATTACCAAAGAATCAAAATAATTTCTTCTTTCCCCCCCCCCCCCATCAACTTGCTTTCCATATAAATTACATAGTCTTAATTGCTTTCTATATATATATATATATATATATATATAACACTATATTCTCATGGAAAAAAATGTTTTTAATTGTTTTCTACTGGAGGGTCATTTTCCTTTTATCTTTCTTTTTTTCAGCATCTAGCCTTCTCCTTAATCACACACTCTTAATTTTTCTCCATATATAGCGGGTGTATTCTTCCATGTTTGACATGGAGTTGGAGATCCTCTGCAATGTTAGTATTCTTCCATATTGTGAAATTGTTAGGTTATTATGCTCACGGCATGTGATGGCAAAGAAAGACAGAGAAAAGTTGGCGGCTATGGTTGAATAAAAATGGGTTTTAACAGCTAGGGTTCTTAAATATATTTTATGAAAATTACGTAATTTTATAATTTCTGCAATATTGTAAGTGATACTTAGTCATTAATTAATAAAAATATAATAATAATCATATAAATAATTTGATTTTTTTAGAGCGTATGACCAAGAATATATATAAAGTTTTATCGACTTGTAAACTTCGGGATGGAAATTATAATTTTTAAAATAATAGAGATAAAATAAAAATAAAACAACTAAATTATAATAGGGTCGGGATATATATATATATTTTTTTTTCATCAACTTGCTTTTCTTAATTACATAGTCTTGTGTTCTGTAAAGCAATAGATTGCAATAGAAAAAAATAATTCTAGTATGGAAGGGAAGACAACAGGCATAATGAATGCCATAACATTATATTTGTGTAAAAAGTTTCCAGTTCAGTACAAAATTGAGATATCGAAACCCTTATAAAATGCGGAGACATGGAAATAGCCCGACCATCTTATTTCTCTGGAAGAAAAATAAAGAGTAGCCCTTCCGATATGAAAGCCGCCACCGTATTGGCAGTTGCCGTGATTCTCTTCATTTCAACCGGCTCAGGCCAAGTCGTGCCCATCGCTCCTCGGTATCATTTGCACATTCTCAACGGATTGAGCCCCGACAAAATCTTGCTCGTTCACTGCCAGTCTAAAAACAATGATCTTGGCGTCCATAATATTCCGGTGAACTCGGAATTTCATTGGAGTTTTAGAACGAATGCTTGGGGCACTACGCTTTTCTGGTGTTACTTAGCCCCGGATGACCACTCTCATGCAGACTTCAACGCGTTCCAGGATAAAGAAAAAATCACTGACAGTTGCGACGGTAATGGCAATTGTTGCTGGATTGCTAAAGATGATGGAGTTTATCTGAGGGATTTTCCGAAGAACAGTACTGATAATCTCAAATATCATTGGGTAGCGGGAACCTGATCATGGATTATTCTCCTGTTACTCTTTTTTTTTTATTATTATTGCTTCTGATAAATAATAAATAACAAAGATGTTTTTAAAGCATTCTTCTAAGTTATTTTTAGATGATGATAATCATCATGATTTATTCAAGATGAAGTTTATTTATCAAGCATAATCACAAGGATTCTATATCTCCCAGATTTATTGAACACGATGATTCTTATACAATAGATATATATGATCTTTTCGGCGACTTTTATTTGTTTAGATCAAATGAATTAGGGTTGTTTTGTTGCAAGTGTTGTCGAAAAATTAGATGATTAGACAAAAGTAAGCATAATTATTCGGTCTATATGTACACAAAATTTTAATAATGTAATTTTATATCTCAATTAAACTTGTAATTAATATTAAAATAACTTTTAGAATACATACTAAATACACGTTCAATCTTGCAAAGGAGACTTCAACAATTAAAAAAAACTAGCACGCAAATTGATAAATAATATATTAAATTTAAACTAAAACAAAGTACTGTGTTTAATTGTTGAATCACTTGAAATCCTGATTAAGTTTAATACAAGTTGTTGTTAATAATCGATCTGTTGTCGATGAACAATTATTTATTTTTAAAGATTTAATATTCCTCACTTGATGTAAAAAAGAAATTTAATAAGCTCTAAAAATTCCAACATCGCCATCTTATTTAGAATTTTAGATGTGTTTCTAAATAGGTTCCAACAAGCTCAAAGGAATATTCACTTAAATATCTATCTACAATGACTGAAATTTTTTTTTTAGTTTAACGTGGGTGTCCGGGCCAGCTTGCGTGCACCTCGACTAATCCCACGGGCTCTGAAGTTAACGACCATGTAAGCCTCCAGTGGCCATCATATGAGCAACCACAGGGGCTCGAACCTGAAACCACAGAGGGAGCAAACCTCTTAATCCCAAACTTTTACTACTGGGCCACCACCTAGATGGTTTACAATGACTGATTTTAATCTCTAGAATAAGAGGGAAAGAACAAAGATGAAATCTAAGCTATAAATTTAAGTGAAGAAGAAAGTTAAAATTATACAGAATCTGTTCAAAAACTATGCAAAAAACTCAATCAGAAACACTCTTCTTTACCTTTTTTATAGATGTTTTTAGAATCAAAATTGATGTAAGATTAATTATGATAATTACAATAATTAATTTTATATCATCTTTGAGTATCCAACATAAAACTAGAATTAAAATTTATTTTTTGGTTTTAAATCTGATATTTTTTAAGCTAAAAAACCTGTCAAGGTTTTGAAAAACTCTTGTGGAAGCAACATATCAAGTTTTTATATTCATGTTCTGAAAAAAATAATGGACTAGCAAAAAAGGCGAAGCCCAAAAGAGGTTGGCAATAAAAAATTACTTCTGTAGAAAAATTGTTTATACAACAAACCTAAACTCACACTCAAGCCTAGCTGAAGCCTTAGTATACATGTGGTTTTTAGCATGTATAGATTAATTTTAAAAGAGATTTTTAGCATCATTAAAATTAAAATTAAAATTAAAATTAAAATTAAAATTTAACTTCCTTTTAATTTGCTAATTCTATTTAATTTTTATTTTCTATTCTTTAATCTTTAACCTTTTGATTTGTTATAAGTCTTTTCCCTTTTTTTTATTTAATTTTAGAAGGTTTCTATATATTTTTGTTTTAAAATTATTAAAATTGTTTTTCATACTTTAACAATTATTTGGTTAATTATTGTTCTCATATATATATTACTGTTTATATATATAAAAAGTTAGTATGGTGAATAGATACAGTATAGAAAGTTTTGTCTAAAAAAATTAAATTTTAAATGGGATAATTTATGACCCCTCCAATCTTTTTTAAAAACTTAATTAGTAAAAGAATTATTTACACAGTACTATTTTTATATACCATACAATTTACATGTAAAATAATAATAATTAAATAAATCATAATAAACAAAATAGAATTCAACTTAGTAACCCAATAAAAAAAATGAGAGTTGATTTTATCTCCCATAGTCTAAATATTTTTATTGATAAAGTTGAAAATACATGTCATTAATATAGCAGTTTTGGCTTAGATTTGTATGAGTCGCACATGGGCAGTGGTATGGTACTAGGATTTGATTTCTTAAATGTATACTTTTGTTACAGCAGACTGCAAAAAAAAATTACTATTTGTTCGCTGGTTGTATTCCTATTCATCGGTGGAGAGCAAATACATATCTTGTTCTTGAAGTTGCCAGCAAGTCTAAATTAATACATATTTTTATTGATAAAGTTAAACATTATTAAAGATTTGTGGTGTTAAATTATTACTGTGAAACATTTTTATTAAGTTTACTGACTGTTTGTTTTTGTGTTTTAAAAATATTTTTAAAAAAATTAAATTAATTAATTAATTAATTACTAATTTCGCTTTATTTAGGAATATTCTTATATCAATTTTTGTATATGGAGATTAAATCTAATTTTTTAGTAAGTTATTTATATCCAAACTGACAATGGATCATTCAGATTTTCAACCTTGGCAACATGATATCGGCCAAGATTCCCTAATACATTTAAGGAAAAGATAGCTTATAGTCTCGAGAAAGTGAGGAAAACCCACCTTCGCCGATCTACTCCCATGACAGCCGCCAAAACATGTCGGAAAATGTTTTCTGGTTTAATTTCTGGTTCAGAAGAACATTGTTGACATGATTCCTATTGAAAATATGAGTGCCAGCGGCCCGATCATTACATCTTCCATGTAGTTTGGAATTCAACCCCAGCATTCTAACATGTAACTAGATCATGCAACAGCCGAATGACAACAACTTACTCCCTCTACTGCTAGTTTTTACATCAAACTCAAAATTCCCATCAATTTCTACAAATTATTGGAACAACTCATTCATTAATATTTGGTGAAAAGAAAGGTGGAAATAAAAATCTCTATTGGTACATCTTTGCCAAAAATAAAAGATATATTGGTAAATGATTGGTATAAGATGTGATACAAATCAGCTGTGAACACAACAATATATTCTGTGATTACTAAATCTTCGTCCTCTTTGGTCATCTCAATTTTTTATTTCAGTGTATCATCTACTCATATCTGGAACCAAAACAGCAGTACCTATAACTTTTTTGCCGAGTAGACTTCTTCCCTTCATGAAAAACATTTTCATGGATGCCATTTGCCTCAAGGCTCGTTTGCTTGTTGCCTTGCGCGGTTATGTCCATTGTTTGTACCTCTGCTATTCCATCTTTCTTACTTTGAGAAGAATATAAAGGAACATGGTTAGTCTCATTAGGAACTGAAATATATTGTTCTGGTGATTCCTGTGTTATCTTGTTATGGTTTGTTTCCCTTGAGCATGCGTGCCTGCAAAACAAGATCAGACCAGTAATGACATTAAACCAACAGTGGCATTATCTTAGAAGAGTAGAAGTAATAATTTGTCGTTTCCCTTAGATTCATTCCTATGATGAGGACAGAAATATGTAGGCATATGTACCTGATGTCAAGACTGCTGGAGCTATTCCTGGATTCATGTGAATTCCTCTCTACAGGTCTTCCTTTATCAGATACTTCAGCAGAGACCCCAGCTTTCGGACAGACTCCACTGTCTTCTAAATGAGTTGGATCGATTTCAACATCCTTGTCAAGATTTGGAGTTTCTTCATTTGTTTTGCTAGAGGAAGACCTGGTTAGAGAACTACTATATTCCCGGACCACAGAAATGGCCTTCTCTAGAGTTTCTAAGGCTCTCCCTACATCAGAACTGATACGCATATTCCTTGTACAGTTTTCAGGGCCCTTTAGAGCACTTTTATTGCTTGAAGGTTGACCTATAATTCTGCAATCCCTCGTTGAATGTCTGCTATTTTCATTTTTTTCTTCTTCAATCCCAATAAAAGTTTTCCTATCTGTAGCCAGTGCAATGTTTTGCACACTTGCACTTCCATGGTCCTTGCAATGAACTCTCTGTTCCTCCCCCCTCATTCTATCCTTCAAGTGCCTACTTTCTGGATCATTTTCTTCCTTGATGTCACCAAAGGATTTGCTGTCCATAAGTGGTGCGCTACAAGGAAAAGCTTTGCTTGCAGCATTCAGTTCCAAACCTCCCAAGTTTTCATCCTTAAAGCCCCTACTTTCTTCATTATTTTCTTCCTCAATCTCACTAAAGGATTTGTTTACTACAACTTTTGCATTCTCTGAAAAACCTTCTATTGCATCATTATCCCCATGAATATTCAGTTCAGCGTCTCCCAAGTTTTCTTCCACATCTTCAGTAGAATGCTCTTTCTGTAGAAGGGAAGCATCACTGTTATACACTTTCCCTTCCACAACCGAGTGCCTACTTTCTGGATCATTATCTTCCTTGATCTCACCAAAGGATTTGTTGTCCATAAGTGGTGCACTATAAGGAAAAGCTTTGCTTGCAATATTCAGTTCCAAACCTCCCAAGTTTTCATCCTTCAAGCCCCTACTTTCTTCATTATTTTCTTCCTCAATCTCACTAAAGGAGTTGTTTACTACAACTTCTGCATTCTCTGAAAAATATTTGATTGCATCATTATCCCCATGAATATTCAGTTCAACATCTCCCAAGTTTCCTTCCACATCTTCAGTAGAATGCTCTTTCCGTAGAATGGAAGCATCACTGTTATACAATTTCCCTTCCACAACCACATCAGCATTTTCAGTTGAATAAAGAGCCTCACGTATTCGAGCATACATTGGATCTTTCAAAGCCTTGCTGTAATCTTCATCATAGTTAGACACTGAAGCCACTGCCTGTAGTAGTTTGCAGATTGGATGTCAGAGAAATAGGTTGCACAGAAACCACAAAATTAGAATGCAAGGAGTTCTTCATTCTTCATGCATAAATCTCCCTATATAGAAACTATGGAGTCTGAAACTTTTCTGGATCCTACCATGACACTTAATTTTCATATTCCCTCCCATCTTCACCCCGGCTAAATGATAGAAAATCCTGAGCCCAACTATTCCTATCACCTATTGAACCCAGAACCTCTCCCTGTAAAAGCGGTTATGATTATGAACGCAGAGTGCCAGTTTTGTTACTGCAGAGAGCTTTTAAATAGCCAAAATGAATTGGCCTCATTGTTGCATGCTGCGGAGTATACAGAAGAGAAACAGAGAAAAATATATAACCTTCTGATAAAGTCTGAAACCATTGCCGATGAGCTGCCTTGAGATAAAGTTAATGAGTGATGGAGGGGCAAAATCCAGCTTCAAATCCATATTTGCAATGGTCCTGCAAAATGTGACAGTTTTCATAAAATCCACAACAAAGGAACACATGCAAAGTAAAAGATAAAGCCTCAACCTGTCTACTTATGTAGCAGATGATACAGACTTTGATGACTTACTTTTAGTAGAGCCATGCAAAGGAATGTCAACGTTTATATGAAATTCAATTAGAAGTTTTTGTCTTTGGAACCATAAGACTTGTGCATATGTTTTGTGTATCAAAGAGGACTCACATGAAACATCCAACTAACTATAACTCACCGAAAATAACTTCTTTCTGAAGTAACTTTTTGTATGGCAAAGCCACCCATCACATCAATCCTTACCACGTCCTTTGCTTCAGGGATTCCATCTTTTGAAAACCCATGGGTAGTTTTATCAATGCCCTCCAAATCTGAGATCTGAAAGCAATATAATCCAAAACAATTATCTTCTAATTTAGAATTACATATCCAAAAACAAAGGTAAATAAGAAACTGCATTTGATAAAATGATGAATTCAACCACTTCAAGTGACTACCGTGCTAGCAACAACAACAACCAGACCATCTTGGAGGTATTCAAACAACACATAGTGCACAACAGTCTCCCTGGCTGTCAGCGGCCATGTAACCTTCATCCTTTCTTCCAAAATTTGAGGAAAAATCAGAATTTTATGTTGCAGAGTTCAAGCAAAAGGAATCAAACAAGTTACTTTAAGTTCAAACAACTGGTGCAGTTTGTGAAGGACAAACCTCACTAAAGATATCTGTTCACCGATCCGGATCCTTTGCAAGCATTCACAAATGGTGATTCTAAATGGTGGGAAACTATATTGAGGCCACCTGAGAACACGAGATCACCAAATCATCAGTCCAAAGCAAAGCTTGAAATATAAATCTTGATTTCAACCATTTAATTCTTAATCCTTTGCGTCAGTGGTGCACCCTCCCTAATTACCCAACCAAAAGAATAGGAAGCAAAAAATGGAGAAACAAGCAAAATCACAAGAACATACAAGGATGTAAAGACCCATATATCCTAGACATTTCTAGGGCGTGGCTGCCTGCAAAGATCTTTGTTCTTCTATCCCTAAAACTCCTCATCAATGCACTCATTGCTATACATCACATGTGACCATGCATTTCAGTCAACTATATTTAATAGGAGAAACAAGAATAAATATGGTTGACAAGGACAAGACAAACATGACAAGCAACAACCTCTTATTTTATACTCATGAAGCAAAGGTGTCAAACTTCGTAAGAAAAAAAATTCCTATTCTGTACGCATATGTACATATTGTCTTTAATGAAGTTGGAACCAGGGCCAAAATGTCAAATAAATTAAGAACAATGACATTTACACAGATCCACCAACCTACACATTCCTGAAGACATTTCCAGAACTATCTCAATAGGATAAAATGCAACTTGTGGAAATTTAGATGAAGCTATTATAGAATTTCACAATCAAAATTAGAAGTCTCGACTCTCAAGCGATCCGATTTCCTTGGCATTTACTGGTAATCAGGCCACTTAAGGAAAACTATAATTAGCAGAGTGTTAAAATATAAGTTTTTCTGCAATTGCGATTTTTTTCTTAAAAGAAAAGCAAAATGCAGTTTTTTTTTTTTATCGAGTTAAGATACTGCAACAATAGTGCCATCAAAGCTAACAGAGGAATGAACAGAAGAAAGGTGTGTGTATGTTGTTTCACAGATCCATTAAGAGTGTCTCTGTATATATTATATGTTACACAACGAAGAAAGATACCAAGTTAGAAGCAATTATTACCATTTTCTGTAGAGTGTTGCCTCCCAAGAGATGCATAAACCTGCAAGATGTTATTGTATTTGTTAAAGGAGTTTTCAATTTGTGCAGAATAATCGCCTTCATTTTGCTCATCCTTGAGGATAAAGCTCACAATTTATGAATAATTCACATAAACTTACAAGTATCGACGGTGCCATCAACATAGCCTTCGACAAGTAATGAATGAAAGGGAGTACCCTGAGGTCCTGGGCGATACATAACACGGAACTCTTCATGATCCTCTTTTATCTGTCAAGAGAAGTAAGTTCCCGTATATCAGTATCACTTTTCATATATATATGAAATCCGCATCTTTTCTTGATTTTTCTTTTTAAAAAAGAAGTTCCTAGATAGCAAACAGAAATATTAGAAACCAGAACGTTTAATTAGCTAAAAGGGCATACTTTCCATTCTCCATGTGATGTCTCACTATTTCTTGACACCTCACTTTCACTTACAGAAGCACTCCTCAACATGTCAAGAAAAGAGGACACATGATTAGTCCTGTTTTCTATTAAATTGTCGCTGAATCCTGCAAATTCAGAATCCAAAATTAGAGTCTTTGACAAATTCAGCTAACCATCACAACTAGTAGCCCACAAAAGATAAGGATCTAATAAAATATCATCCCAGCTGTTGATTCTGAGAAATACTAGCCTTCAGTTTCACCAGGTGAAGAGCGTGCAAGTTGATTCCTGATAAGGGTTTTAAGTGCATCAAGATTTGTCAACTCCGGGGATGCCAGGGTCTTGTCCAGCCTCTCTCTGAATTGAGAGATCTTTCCACTCTTCCCCATTTTGCATCTCCAAGAAAGAAAAAGGAGCCCTCTCTAAGCTTTACAATTACTCATATACTTTTAAGTGATTTTGTTATCATCTCCTGGATTCAACATTACAAAAAATATGTTCAAACTTTGTTATAGAATTGTAGCAATAAAATATGCAGAAAAAAACAAGGTCCCTAAAAATCATTTGCATGGATAAGCAATACTATAAAGAGAATTTACATATTTTGGTTCCATAAATACTTAATCAAAAGAAATCATAATTTCTTCATCTTATAACACAATAAATAATTAGAACCATTAACTCAGATAATGATTAGCACTAGGTTATGACTGGAAATGGTTTCTCACAACTAATTAATCGAAGTTCTAAAAGAGTGCCTTTGACTCTTCTGAATATAATATGTAGATGATACATTTATTACAAGAGTCTCAAAGCAGTTGCATCAATTGCACAACCTTACTGAAAAGACACCAAATCTCACCAACCGATTCTAAAATTATCCAAACAAGTAAACAGCTATGTGAACCAAAATATTAACACATCTTAACAAGCAAAGCCAACAACCATGAGAGAAACCAATCAAAGAAATACGAACAAGCTCGTAAAAACTTTTCCAAAACAGAAAGAAAGAATAAATAACAAGGGCCCAGAAGAAGAAATCGTGAAAACTAACCAAACTTCGAGTGATCACGTTAAAGCTCTCTGAGAACAACCCAGTTTCCTTCAAGAACTCTGAACACGACCCTGAACTGAAAGAGCTGAAAATTCTTTTTCTTTTTGTTGGATAAACAAAAGCACGGAATTCATAGATTGCAAAGTGCAAATCTCAAAAAAAAAAAGAAAAAAGATTGAGACAGAAGCTCCTGATGCCAAGACAGCAGAATCACGGAATCCACAGGGAAAGAAAAAGTTTTCTTATTGTAATAAAACTAAAAAGTTTTGACTTAATGCTTAAGTTGAGGAGTTATGTGTGGTGGGAGCCACAAGTGATTTGTAGCTAGCCTGGCTGCCCAAACTAGAAATTAATCCAATTCACAGAGCTCAATGTTTTTCCCCGCCTTTTACAGGATTAGATGTGTCAAAAGGTTACGAAACAAGGTTTATTGTTCAATGAGATTTTTTTCTTGTTTTTTTTTTAAAAAAATTTAAATACTGATATCAACACTCAAGAATTTACATTAATCTATGTACAAGATATGTACTTGAAATTTCATAAAAAATAACTTTTTTTTTTGTATAAAAACATAGTGTTATCTATAAATTATGTGAGAAAAATAACTTTGTTTTTGCAATCATATCTCATTAATTTTCATCTATTTGCTAGAGTGCGTGCATGAAATAATTATATAATCAATGAAGTTATTATCACTTATAAAAATAAAAAAATTATCAAAAAAATAAAAAGCCTTATCAAAATTATTATCTAGGTTTTTTTTAGAATTCGGTCTCTCAATCTTTTTTTCAATTTGATACTTACATTTGGCTTTATTTGATATTTTTTTTGGTGTTATGTTTTGTTTTCTTGATACGAGTATCTTGTAATATTATGAGAAATTTTTTATGCTCGGTTTTGTAAAATAATACATAATTAAGCTAATTTAAAATAATTAAATTTGAAAGGTTAAATTAAAACCAAGATAGGTATGGGAATTGGGGTAAATTGACTGAGAAAATTGGTTGGCGTAGGCAACACATATTTGATTTATTTTGAATTTGTTTTCGTGATGTATTTATTTTTTTTCTGTGAGATTGATTTTTTAAAATTTTATTTTTACATGATTGTCATCGTATAGTTATGTTGTGAAACCCAAGTCGATCAAATATATTATCCTCTTAATTTTTTTTTTAAAAGATGTGATACTGAGTTTTTTTATAAATAGTTTGTTTATTTTGAATTGATCTTCATGATATGTTTCATTTTGATTTTTGTAGGATTAATTGGTTTTGATTTGTATTTAATAGAGTTTTTTTTATCATCTTGATTTTTGTTAAATCAAAACCATATTATTATCGGTCACTCAATTTATCGAGTTTAATGACATCGCAATCTTCACATTTTTATTCTTAGAAAAAAAAATCCAACTCTATGCAAAGTGCAATCAAAGCTAAAATGAAAAAAAAAACTAAAATTAAAACTAAAAGGATCGAATCTGAAATACTAATAACAATAAGGACCATAATATATTTATCGTGTTAGAAAAGAGAAATGAAAGGGGGGAAAGGATCACCGATAATAAACTGGTCACAATTAGCCTACACACACCACTCTTAGTAGAAGAGGAGATGACGAGAAATATCATGACACGGAGAATGTTCATTTTTTAGCATCTAGAGTCGCCGCACTCGCCTCCTAAAGCACGTGGCGACTCCAATACATTAGCACATGCATTGCATGCGCCATAAGTTTTTTCAAATTAAAAATATTATTTTAATGGTTAATTATGTTAGTATACTTGATCAAACTAACAACTAACAAAAAAGTAAATACTAAAAGACTAAAAAAATAAAAAAAAATAAAAACTAAACTAACAATCCAGGAGTACATGTATAACTCTACTGTAAATAAAAAACATAAATACAAAGATATCCCTACCTGTAACCTTTTATTTTTAAATACTTGGAAGTATTTTGATTATTTTACTATTTATAAATATATTAAATTGATCAAAAATTCATAATATTTAATGCACCGTATAAAAAAAAAGTGAATGTCACAAAAGTCACCTCTTTGTTTATACTGGTAAATAGAAAAAATATGAAGGTCCACTATGAATACTCCTTTCCGTTTAGTATATTTGTTATACTATAAATATTATTTAGTTTGGATGACAATGTCACTTCAATTCAATTGAATAGAATATCAACTCATGCAAGATATAACAGAGAAGAAAGTTCAGTGCGCACTATTATAAATTGTCATGATGCTTTGGAAGCTCTCATGTAATCCACAAGATATTTTATGGAGTATAAAGTTCAGCATCTTGAAAGACACCCCCACTCAGCAAAGAATCTTGATGCTCCTCCGCTGCAAGAACACTTGCCAGACGGCAACTGCCTTGAGGGAGGCGTGAAGTGACAGGTAATAAAGACTGCCTTCTGAAGTTTTAAGGTGGGAAAGACACGCTCATCAGCCGTAAGTGGGTGGGAGCAGAAACGACAATAAGAGGAAGACAACAATTATTTTGGCTCGCAAAGTAGGTAGTAGAGTTTAGAGGAAGAAGACACTGAGTTTTAATGTGGGATGGGATGCCTGAATCGGAGAGCCCACCGTCGCTATTCAACTTTTGTTAGAAACCCACCTCAATGAATGAGTGGGATCAGCATGTCTACCTCTTGTTCGATATAATGTTAACACCAAGTAAATTGTTTTTATTGTTTAATGTTATAAGAAGGAAATTTCTCACAACGGGGAAGCAAACCGACAACAACCATGAAGCTAAGCCTTCTAAAAAAGTATGTAACAAGGTAGATGTATGCGTGCTGCTGCGGCCAATCTTTGGATAATATTATTAAACTTGGTCGAACATGACATATCAATGAAGGGACTTGCCGAACTAGCTTCCGAGTCGGGTTAGGTGTTAGAATAAACTAGGTGGAAGTTCGATCAATATAACACAATCAACTTAATAAATACTACTGCAACTCAACCAAGCCAAAAATAAATTTGATTTAAAAAAAAAACTAAAAGCAACATTAATTTATTTTTTTATATAAAAAATATTAAAACGATGATATTCTAGATTGATTTAAGTTTTTTATTTTAGTTTAACGTGAGTGTCCGGGTCAGCTTGTGCGCACCTCGATTAATCCCACGGGCCCTGAAGTTAACGACCATGTAAGCCTCTAGTAGCCATTATATGAGCAACCACATGGCTCGAACCTGAGACTACAGAGCGAGCAAACCTCTTGGTCTCAGGCTCTTACCACTGAACCACCACCTAGATGATTTAGATTGATTTAAGTTAAATCAAGTTCACATATCCAGCTTGTAATTTAGATTATAGCCCTAATGGTTTAATGATTGTCACACTTTAAAAATATCAAAGACTAATCATAAAGAAGGCATTACTAGCACATAAGAAGGCTTAGTGTTTTCATTAAGAAGCCATGGTGAAACACCAAGCCTCTTTCTTTCTTTTTCTTTTTTTTTTATATGGGGTATCCGGACCAGCTTACGCGCACCACGACTATTCCCCACGGCCCGCTGGACATCTTGCAAGCCCAGGAGCATGTAAGGCACCACGGGGGTGACAGGCGTGCACATAGAGGGTCGAACCCGGGACGGGGACGAAACAAGTCACACGAATTGACCACAGCAGCTAGACCCTCAATTGCTTCTTTTTCTTTTTTTAATATTACGTGACCAGCAATGAAAATATTATTATCTCTCGACAAAATGCATTTGGAATGAATGGAACTTGCAATTGGCCATCTTATATTGCTGCTTCAAGCATGAATTACTTGTACGTATACCCTTCACTATTGGCAAACTCTTCTGTCTCTTAGGTTTTACCGTATTGGTGTAGAGTTTAACAGCTTTAACTCCATTGGATCTTATGGATTTAAAGAAGACGAAGCATTAATTCATCTTGTTGTTAGCCCTTTACCTGGAGATCCCAAATCAAATTCCAGGTTGGATGAGTGGCGACATAATAAACCAACTAAGCCAAGTTTAATCACTCTAACATCATCTTTGAAAAAGAAAATGGGTTTATTTGGGCTGGGCTTTTCTTAACTTGTCCTTTTCCCGGTCCAACCCGAACCCTTGAAGCTGTACTTACACTGCGTCTGAAGTCTGAAGAGGAGCTGCTGTTTGTCTTTCCTCCTCGCTTAGAAGAAGCCGTTTGGTGTCATTTGTCTACTCTTTCTAACACCACTATCTACCAGCTTGTAGTGACTGTTTCTTTGAATCAGGTAATAATGATAATCTCCCATGGATTTTTTTTTTTTTTTGTAAAAATCAGAGATGGAATCTGGGCTTATTCGACAAGGGTTTAGGGTTTTACATTATTCTCTATAAAATTCCACTATTTCATGTATAGGGTTTTGAAGTCATGGTGGGTTGGCAAAGACATCTACAGTCTTTGATTCGTCAAGTTGGGAGAAGAAGTGCAGAGCACAATCACATTGCCCATTTTTCTACTACTACCACCACTACATCTCGCTTGGATTCTTCTCTTTTACATGGTCCCTCTTTTTTTTATTATTATCTGTTTTTGAATTTTTACCTATACGGGTTTTTCTATTTTGATCTAGATTTTTTATTTTTTTGAGGGGTTGGATGATATAATGTGGAGTTTTACTTCCTTTTTTTCTTGGCAGGTGAGTTGTCTTATCTACCGAGGTTGTGGAAATTGCCTTCTTCTAATGTTTCGACAAGGCCTTTTTATCAGTTCTTGCAACAGGCGGTAATGCTAATTCACCACCCCCCTTTTGGTTTTCTGTTTTTGCTATATTGTTATGAATTTTCTGAATTTCATTCTTTTTTTCATGGTAAAATGGGTTATATTTGTAGTTATGGCACGCCATTACTTACTGCCAGTTGTGTCAGATTTGTTTAAATCAAATCTAATGAAGTACTAAGTTGAAAGTGAAAAAAATTGCATTTGTAAAGCGTCAACCATTGGAGGATGGGAGGATGTGATGATTATGTCTTTGGCTATGCTGATATTTGCCAATTAAGGATCTCTTTGTGCATATTCTTTTGATTACCCGTTCGCTTACATAAACTACTAATTAATATGAATTTTTTGATTTAGAATGGATGCTAGATACCCGGGCCTTTGTTTTGTCTGTGACCTGGAATTAAACAGCCATTGGCAGCATGATTTGATGGTTTAGACTTAATATATTCTTATATTTTTTATTTGATTTATGTAGACAACACAGATTATTGATTTAATGTACTTATTTTACTGATACAGTATATTTAGGTTAGTTGCTAATAAAGGTTGGATTATTTTATCCTGCATAAGTTCTTTTTTCCCCCATTTGTTTTGCAATCATAATTTGCTGCTCCTGTCATCTTTCCAGGGCATTTCCAATTCAAGGAAACTACTAGCAGATTCTTCAGAGGAGCAACCTGTTTCATCTCCATTCACTCCTATGCTAGCATTAGAGAGTGGAAAAACTGAACAAAAGGCAGTCTCTAAACCTGAAAAGGTTCAAGCAGTGTTAAAGGGCATAAAAATGGTATGAGATGCAACATTTATCTTGTGCATCCAATTTAATTTGCAACTTCTCAAAATTCCCCCATTTGACAAAAGATCCTTGGTGATCACTTTACCGATAACCAAGAAAATACTCACATAATACCGAAGGTCAAGTTGATCAATCTGACAAAGTGGTTTTGGTGTGTTAATTTTGAAAGCAGATTGTCCTTGAAATAAGAGAAAACTTCATTACTTTGTGCTTCTACTTATATCAAGCTTCTATCTTTGCCAAAGTTAATAAGGATGGTTTTGGACAATGAATTTATAACCCCTCAAAATTTTCCCTTTTCACGAAAGATTCTTGGTGATTATATAAAGCATCTTTCTTTGATAAAGTGATAAAAGGATGGTTTTGGACAATGAATTTATAACTCCTCAAAATTTCTCCTTTTCATGGAAGATCCTAGGTCATTATTTTACTGATAGTCAATAAAATACTCATATAATACCTAAGATCAACTTGAGCGAGCGGACAAAGTGACTTTGGTGTGTTATTTCCGAGATCAAATTGTCCTTGAAATGATATAAAACTTCATTACTTTGTGTTTCTACTTATATAAAGCTTCTTTTGTTGCTATAGTTGATAAAAAGATGGTTTTGGACAGTGAAATGTAGAAAGTCTAGTCATCATCTGTTTTTGGTTGGAATTATTTCAATCCAGTAATTTAAGTTTCAGAATTAGAATGAGTTGCAAAACTAGTACATATATTGCATCTGTTTTGAATTGGCTAGGATTTGGCTCCATTTAGATGATAAGACTCCTAAGATTCAAATGTTGTGAAGATGAATATAATAGTTGTGGTGTGAATCATTTCCTACTTTTATGCCCTCAAGGTGGCTCTTTGTAATCCTATGGATTGAAAATTCATTGAGTTGTATTTAATATTCAATAGTTTCTGTAAACGTAGGATAAGTTTTCAGATGTAATAGATTCATTTATATGGTAACTTGGAAGCCCTGTTATGATGTACCTTGATCAATAGGGCCAAGATGGATGGAGTAGGGCTGGTCTAAAAGACTAAGACTAGGCAAGCCAGTCTCTAGTCTTCTGCAGATGAATTGAATAAGGATGTGCCTTAACTGTTTGAATAATTTTGGCTTGCTGGCTTCAGAGTCCTAAGAAGCTCAACTTGGTTGCTGCATTAGTTCGTGGCATGCGCGTTGAAGATGCACTATTGCAATTGCAAGTGACAGTAAAGCGAGCTGCAAAAACCGTCTTCCAGGTAACTATTTTATAGCCTGTTAGAGAGTTTCCAAGTTGTGATTGGGTCTGATAGATTCAGTCATAAATTGGAGTGTCTTTCCTTGTTCCCTGCAATGCGATGGGGATTGTTGGGGATGAGAAAACAGAAACCAGCTTATAAGTTGGGTCACAGACTACCCGTCAAAAATCTAGACACCACCTTTTCATTTCTTTTTTTCCTTAATTGCTATGCCTTAATTAAACAAGCAAAATACCTTGTCACTCGAGGAAGCAGGAATGAAAGAAAAAGACTCACTTTCTGAAATAAAATTAGAGTTCTTCCCTTGGGTATTTTTTATGAACTATCATTGTGTTGATGATTTAAAATATGAGCATTGATATAACTTTAAGTCTTTAATGTTTATGATGCATGCTCATTTCTCAGTTGCAAAAGGTCTCTGAAATCATGTCAAGTCTCTGATCTCTGTTGGCTTATACCTCATTTCTTGGAATAGACCAGCAGTTTTTGCGCTTTCTAGTAGCAGCCAGTATTTCATCTTCAACAGACTAAAGTTTTTGACATTATAAATAAAGAAGAAAATAAAAGAAACTAAAGTCTGTGTTTTGCAGGTTATTCATTCAGCTCGAGCAAATGCAACTCATAATCATGGGTTAGATCCTGATCGTCTCCTTGTTGGTAAGTAATGCAAGCAAACTTGCACCTCTTACTTCTATCTAAACTTTACTTATCCTGCATTTCTTCTTTTCATGCAGCTGAAGCATTTGTTGGAAAGGGATTTTTTAAGAAAAGAATTTCCTACCATGCTAAAGGAAAATGTGGAATTAGAGAGAGGCCCGAGAGTCGACTGACAGTGGTAGTAAGGGAGACAACCCCTGAGGAGGAGGCTAAGATTGCCAAGCTAAGAGTCCACAATTTCCGCAAGCTCACTAAGAAGGAAAGGCAGCTGGTACCACATAAGCTTATTGAGACCACGTCAATATGGAACCGCAAAGGCAAAGCTGCTGATCGACAACCAAGTGGTGTTGCTGCATGAACCAGCTTTTCTCTTCCATATTTCAAATCCTAGTAGAAAGTTCTGTAGAAGTGTTAAAAAATCCCCTTCCATGTCCTGGCATCTTTGTTGAGACAAGTTTTGTAGAATCGTGTATGCCAAAGCATTGGAATGTGAGCAATCTTGTTTTCATCTAAAATGATAGCTGAACATGTCTGAGTAATTGCAGTGATATGAGTGATCTTGTTTTCGTCTCAGGGAATGGCTACATGTGACTGCAAAAGCTTGATATATATATTATCGATGATATATATGGACTTTAATTGTACTTCCTTGATAATAATAAAACCACTCACATTTTTTCCTTGGTATTTGTATATAATGATGTAAAAGGGTGCAGAAGGATACACATAACTGACTCTGGCTAGCTTGGGATCAAGGCTTTTGTTGGTGTATTTGCTTAGTGAAACTGTTAGCAAATGTCTACACAGAAGCAGCAGTTTCCAAGGCCGCCTCCCCGGAGAATGCTTGAGTATATAGTTTCCTGATCATTGTTTAGAGAGAGAGAGAGGCTGTCACGGTACATGACAGTCTTGTATAGCATTACACTTGCACTTTCACCAATAATTATATGTTGATTTTTGTGTTTAATCATGAAATCCGCCATTCCATGATTTCTATTCCATTGCAATTTGATGATTATAAAACTAAGGTAAACATGTAATGGTCCATTAAGAAGTATTATAGTTCAAACACAACTTGAGAAACTGTAACTCCAAACAAACATGAAACAACTTGGGGTGCCAAATGGATTATATACTAGAAATTTAGTTTGGCATGTCACTGCTTCTGTGTCTAAGAATCTCAACACCCAAATAATCCAGAGGACCATGAACAGCAACATGAGGCTTCCCAACTTTCACACGAACAGCAGATATTTGGGGATACTTGGACAACGTAGTAGAAGCAATCAGTTGAGCCACTGACTCTAGGAGATTCTGTGGCGGTCCCTCAACAATTTCCTTAACAATGCTGTTAGATGACCCAAGTCAATAATCGAAACAAACAAAGCACTTAATTAGCAGGCATAAATTATGCATGTTTGATTTAAGGAGCCGTGAGACACTACTAACAAATGCTGGATGACCGATCGTAAGCACGAAAAGGTCTCACCGGTAAATTTCAGTATAGCTAATAGTGTCTGACAAGCAGTCAGATTTGCCAGCTGCCTGAAGATCCATCCAAGCATCCACATCTATCAAGAACTTCTGACCCAATGCCCTTTCTTCTGGTTTCACCCCATGGAAACCATGAAACTTCAGCCCTCTTAATATAAGTTTGTCTCCCCCTCTTATTTCCTCATCTTCCATCGCTGCTTAAAATAGTATTATACGTAAGTTTGGGCTCAAGGATTAAAAGATCAAATCCCCAAGCACAAATGGGAACATATTCACTGTGGCCATAAAATGCTCAACAAGAAATGTTTCGTCTTCCTTCCCCATTTGGACAGTTAAAGATTACTCACCTTTCAATTAGTCAAAATAACGAACACCTGATGTGCATTGCACAGTCATGCTTCTCACATGCTAAAACGCAATAATCCAATCCAATCAAAGAAACGGGAAAATAGCATAAAGTCAATTCACTGAGTCGCATTCTGAGTGCAACAAACACTTCCCCAACTCATCAACCTTATTTACGGAGTCAATCCACCGATTCAATTCTGGGTTGTGAAATGAGAATGGGTGCGGTGCTTCTTCAAGGATCTAATAGCGAAGATGATGCATTTAAAGAGTGATGAAATTGGAGATTTTGGGGCTAAATTTTGCAACAAAAGGAGCTAAATTTTGCAAACATGGCCGAAAACGGTAGAGAAACAAATCATTTAGCATAGCATCGACAAATTATGTAAGCAAAGAAAAAGATTCTGAATTGTACGCTTTACCTTCACTGAGTAAATGGGAAAACTTGTGCTGTGCCTCTGTGACTCGTGAGTTGGCACCCACCCAAATGGAATGGAAGTGTTTGAAGCGATTGAATGGTGGTGGGCCTGGTGGCCTACCAAAAGATCATCATTACTTTTTTTTAGAGTGTCAGCTAGTTTTTATTTTAATGATTGTATAGCTCTTTTATAAAATTTATTATTATTTTTTTATTTTTGTATTATTTTAATAAGTTAATATTAAAAAATAAAAAAATATTTTAATATATTTTTAAATAAAAAATATATTAAAAAATAACTATTATTACAAGAAAGGATATAAATATGCAGTGACATGATTGAATTATTTTGAAAATTAATTTCTAAATTGTTTTTTATATTATTGATTTTTTAAAATAATTTTTAAGTATTTAAATATAATAATATTAAAAAATAAAAAAAATAAAAACTCAAAACACTTTTAAAAAATATTATATACTGTATTACAAAATATATATACTTGGTTTGAGTTGACTTATGAACAATTTTATTTTACACACCAAAATTTAAAACTCTAAGTTATTAATTACCTAGTTAATCAAAGCACATCCAATTCCCTAGAAATTTTCAATTTAATAATCCATTATTGTTTTATATTTCTTCCTGTAATTGTAAAGTCTTATGAGGTGAGAGTGAAAAACAATGGTGATTTAATTAAGGGTTTAATAATAGTATAGTTTTAAATAAGGAAATTGATTTTGAAAAGCCTAAAAAAACAAAGAACACACATGAAAATCAAATAAATATTTATTCTTTTAACAAACTTTAAAAATTGCCTCTAGTCTCAGTTTTCTCTCAAAACAATTTTATAGATTAATTTTATCTTTAAAATTTCAGAAAGTTATTATTATATCTTTATTTGATCATGGATTGCATTGAAATTGCACTCTTTTTATGTAAGAAATGACATGAACATGTGTTGAAAGAAACTTAATGCTTTTTATCAAGAAATTCTAACAAAAGGATTCAGAATTAAAATCCAAATTGTTTGAGGATAAAATTCATACAAAGATTAATTATTTGGGGAGAAAAATTTATAGAACCCCAATATTTGTGGGGCTATATTTAAGGTTTTTCTTTTTTTAATAGAAAAATGTATTTTTTTTTAAGAAAACAATTTCTATTGTAAGAAACAAAAACAAAAGTTAGACATTAAATACCTAAGTAATCTTTTTTAAGGAGGTATTTGTGTTGTTTTATTTGTAGGTATTAAAATTCAAAGACAGCATTCAGAAAAATTTATTAATTTTTTTTTATCCACAAGATTAGTATAGAAGTTGTGCTCTTAAAAAGGAAACTTATTCTTGATTAATGCAAAAACTAATCTAAAGATAAAAAAAAAATCCAAACAATCTTTAAATTTTATAATAACTTGGAGTATTTATTTTTATTTTTTAAGAAATACTAAAAGCCTAAACCCACCCAAAATATGTTTTAAAAAGTCAACAATAGATTCAAGTTTTATATTTGATGTGCATATATATCCAATCTTATCAAGAGTTGGAATGCATGCGTTAAAGGTTGTGAATAATTTTGGATGATGAATTTGATTATCTCAAAAATTCAAGAAAAAAATTAATAAGTTGAGATGTCAAATTTGATTTATTTTGGTGGTCCAGCATTATGAGCATCTTGCACACCACTTTTTTTTCATTGATAATTAATTATTTTATGCCTACACTTTTCACATGAGACAATAAACATTACAACTAATGGTAGCATCAACTTCTTCACCAAAAATTCAACTCCCTTCCCCACGCTTCACGTGATACTAGTAACTCATATCGAGGTACTTAAGCACCACTCTCCATGCTATACGAGGTATGTTGACATGATCAATATCCATAAATATCTTGGTGACAGGTAAAAAAGGCCAAACAATTTGATACATGAATAATAATCTTCAACAATTCCAGAAACCATAATCAATTATTTAATAATACAACAACTTTACACATAGAAATACATAACATTCATAGATACACACACTCTATAACTTCATTTCATTTTCTCTTCATGTACACTATTTTCTCCTTCTACATTTACTAACTTAAACATCAGAGTATTCACTTTTCAAATAAAGAACTTGTTTTCCATGAACAACCTTGGCTAAAGACAAAAGCCTGCATTTAAGACCAATCAAAAACTTAGGATGAATCCATGGAAAGCCCAATTATTGTCTGAAGTTTTCATGACTTCATTAGTGGTGTTGTTTGTAGGAACTTGAACATCAGCTAATTCATTTTCTTTTTACACCTCTTTACTCAAAAATTGCTTTCCAAAGTAAACAAATTAGACACTCTAAGACATAAAAGAGTAATTAATCTCCCCATCACAAGAACTTCAACTCCTCTATATCTCCACAAATATCTTATTAAGTGAAAGTATTTAACAATGTTATTCTAGCTATACAAGAATATCCTCACACTCTTCCATTCCCTTAATAGGAACTCCTGGCTCTATTAAATGCATCAAGTACATAGAAACAACTTTAGTTTCTTAAAGGAATATGAAAGAAGTAGACACGATATGAAGGAGTTGTTCTCGTTATAAATGACACTTTTTAATAAGTCTTAGCCACATGATTGTCTACCATCAAATCTTCTTCTGAGTTTTGTTCGTATGCTCCATTTTGAAAAAGATATAGACATAAGATGAGACATGCATAAGCTATTAAGAATAAACAACATTCACACTAGGTGAGAGACTATGCACTGTATCATCAAGTGTTACACATTCATCTCAATCAAAACAATATTTCGGTGAAGGCCAACTTAAATAATTACAATGGTTTTACAAATCCTATAGAGCATATATAAAACATCAGAAGCATTCAAGAGCTTATAATGCAAAAAAGCAATATTATATGTAAAATTCTCCTAACAACATTCTACAAATCTACTTGGGTATAGTATCATAGCCTTGAGCTTGGCTCTATTCTTGGCCTTCATGATCTTTGTATTAAGCTCATCTCTCATTTCAGTACTAGCATACTAGCAAAAAAAAAAAAGCAAGCATGAATGAACTCTTTATCATCACTCAATAAAAAGATGAAAGCATTATAGTATCTCTAAATATTTGACAATGAAATGTTAAACATGAAAAATATACTCAAACCCATTGCCACTAAAGTTCTAATCGGTGAAGTATATAACTACTTTCGCTGATAGAATCCTCCTTAACATGAATCATGCAATGGAGAACCATATTAAAGTAGAAGAAGTAAGCATGACCAGACGAAAACACCCTTATTTCTAGAAAATAGATTTCTACAATGTCATCAGTCGCTTACTAGGGCATCAAAGAGGAGCACCAATGATCTATTCGTGATCCCCTGACATTTTATAAGCTCTTGATAAGACCTTTTACCATTACACGTTCTGAGGCATTGGTTGTCATTTAAGGAAATGATTTTGCGCAATACCTATCTTATATGAAGAGTGACACAAACATAAGAAATCCTAACAAGTTCTGTCACTTTCACCACGATCATGTCATGACACTAAATAATACCATGCCATGCCATGAAAAAGAATATAGAAATATTAATCTATAGAAGAAACCTCTAATAATTTACGAATAATGAGATGCAACTAAAATAAAAAGAGAAAAATCATATGATTAACTACCCGAGATCAAATCATTTTCATATTTTATATCTTCATTATCTTATGGACTTTGAATAAAAGTAGTAATGTTTCTCCATGTCTCCAATGTCTCTAATAAAAAATCTCTATGATGAAATCTTTATGTTTCCATTAAATTCTCTATATTTCCAAATGTATCTTCAAGTCTCTAACAAAAAATCTTCACAATAAAATCTTCATGTCTCTATTAAAATATCCTAATGAAACATATAAAACTAATGAAACTTTCCTTATTATTGAAAAAAAAAACATTAAAGATATATAAGAAGAACTTTTATGCAAGCACATTAACTAAAGCCATGAAAAGGTAACATACTTGCATAAACCATTAAGTATTTTTTTTCCTCCTTTTTTGTTGGTCAAAATCTTCCAAATATGACTATTTAAAAGACTTAGAGGGGAAAATGATGTTATAGAAAATTCACCATCCTAGTCACTTTGACCATGTCCAAGCAACTAGAATTTTTAGCCATTCAAGACAGACCTGAATGGCCAGATACACCAGCTCGACACTCGACACTCACCTTGGTCTGTCTAAAAACTATCCCAGGTACATACCTCTATGCATTTTTAAGTACCCAAGACTGTGTAGACACATATTCCAGGTTGCACATGAAATTTTTCTATGCAAAGTAAACACCATTTTTTCCACCAATGGTTATCTTGTACCCACACTTCTCCACTAATAGAACAATAAGCACAACTAATGGCAACACCAACTTCTTTCCTAATGGTGCAACACCCCTCCCCACACTTCACAAGATACATGTAATTCACACTAATGAACACCATTCTCTATGCTCTAAGAGGTAAGCAGACATGACCAGCGTCTATAAATACTTTGGTCATCATATAAGAAAGGTCAGACAATTTGATACATGAGTAGAAACCATTCAACAATTCCAAGAACCACAATTTAACATGCTTCACACACAAAAACACAATACATTCACATATACACACTCTCTATAACTTCATTCTATTTTCTTTTCCTGCATATTATTTTCTCCTCCTACATTTACTAACTTAAAAATTGAAGCATCTTCTATTTCAAGATTAGTCAACAACTTAGATGCAACCATGAAAAACTCAATTTATTTTTGAAGTTTTCACGACTTCATCAATCATCTCTACAAACATACACTAGTTGTTTGATGACAAAGCATCCGACAAATACCATTGTGGCTAAAATGTATATAAAGGTTCAAACTTGAGATTTAAAAAAAATGGACAGTCAATGATACCAATTGAACTAAAATAGTGATAGATTTAAATTGCTTGTATCCAATAACGAAGTGAAGTTTTTGTTGCAATTATTTAATAGTTAAATCGGTATTTTAAATAAAATGTTATTGCAAGTGCATGTTATGACATTTAAAGCGATTGTCTTTATTATATATGTTCAACGGAATTTATTTTACTTTAAAAATAAGCATATAAATTTTCTAAAAAATACGATATATAATTAGCTTAACTGACATTGAATCTACAATAATTTGTTTCAAATGTCATCAAAATTTAATTACATTTGAAACAAATGCCTTTATATCTAATATTCTTAATAATATACCACAATTACCACTAATTAAGAAAATTGTGACTAAAGTATATATTAATAATAACAATCATGAATGTTATTATAATATATATAACATTTATTTTAGCAAATCTTTAATTAAGATAATATCATTAAAAAATAAGTTTTTTAGATAATGCTAAAACCTATTTGCTCAACAAATAGAAAAACTCTGAGATCGTGGTACCATATATATATATATATATTATTTTTTTTGGATTCGAGAAAACCTCATTTTTTGAAAAATATACTTTGTGAGTTCAGGTGAGCGAGTAAAATCCCGGTTATTTCAGGCTCTTACAGGAGATGCACGCCCTAACTCGAACTCAAAACCTGCTATGCAGATCTCAAATTCTTTACCATCACGCCACTTCTTGAGACGTGGTAACATATATCATTCACAAATACTTTTGCTGTTCTTCCTTTAATTATGGCATGGGAATCTCAGGTAAATACTTCGCCAAAAAACCCTGCCGGATAACGGGGGGGTGTTGGAATGTCTCCTTCCCATTTGTGTTTTGGTTCTTGCCCTCGACTCAAGGGTTGTCACTTCTCAGTAATAATGGTGATGTTGGCTTGTCAAGAGCCCGTATGGTTCCCATCAAACTACAAAACCATCGCTCATTACCACTCGGTTGCTCTATAACAGCTCAGGTAGGAGTCATGAGGGCCTGAAATCTGAGGTTGACCCACCAGCAAACGTATGATGCTGGCAATAATAGTCAATCCACACGTTCCTATCATTGGTCGAGCTCCAAGTTGTCAAATGCTCCAGAGAAGGCCTTCAACAAGACAAGACATACAAGCACGACTATGTATATTAATTATTCGTTATTGCTAGCATTCTTCTGCCTATAACATCCACTTAAATATTATACGTCTTTTTCTTTCCCCTAACACAGTCTTGCAACTATAGCTAGTTTTATTCAAAATGGTCCCTGTAAAGGTCACTGATTATTACAATAAGCAATGAAGGTAAAGCTTTGGAGTCTTGCGCCAGACCGAAGCTGAGAATTCATTGAAATCAACAAGCTATTATCAAAATAATCACACCATGATTACTTTAGTTTATAAGCAAACTTCTTGGCAATGATATGGCCAATATGTTTTTATTAGGCTCCTTGCTGACCGGACGTACGTACGTGCCCCTTATGCATCCATGCCGGTGTCGTTGAGTGTTAGACCAGACTGGGTGTGAGGGAGATGAGCCCACTGAAATGAAACAAACAGAATTGATAGAAGAGATAAATTAAATGTTATTCAATGGTTAACTTCTTATTAATCCCAAAGATAATTCGGAAATGTTTGCATGATGAACCCTAAACATGGAGGATCTTCTTAAACTCCAGCAACATAGCTAGCACTATATATCTCAAACAGTTATTGAAACACACACACACACACACACATAAGTATATTCCTCTATATATATATCCACTAAAACAAACATGGCTAGCTAGATTTTCATTAGGTTAATTATCCCAGCGTTCAAGAATTCATGGGTGAAGACTGAAAGATCAACCCTAGAAATTTAAAGAAAAAAAGAAGATCAATATTGTTGCAACTTACGTTCTTGGCTGCATTGCTGAAAGCTTCTCTGTGGCTAATCTCAGGATTTTTTTCTTTTATCCTTTTAATCTCTTCTCTAAACAGACAAAGATTCAAGGATTAGTAAAAACGCATAAAAGTGGTAATCAAAATGGGAAGCTAAACTACGAATTAATACTCACTTAATAAATCGGTTGTATGCTGAAGGAGTCCGTTGTTTCTTCCCCGTTGCAGCTTTAATTCATTTCAATTAAACACTACAATATTAAGCATTTATACAAACTAAAATTTTAAGATTCTATAATATTCTCTCAACATGTAAACTAATTAATGACATGTGTTTATACAACTTTTTTATATTTGCGTTGTTTTGTAGCGTTTTATTACTATTTAAGAACAGAAGAATCAGAGATAATAAAGATATATTTTTTATTTTAAAAATAAAAAAATTCATTCCGAAATTGTCATAGATTTATTTTGTTTTTGTTTCTGTCTCTTAAACAACTAACAATATATAAACGACTCCATGTTTATATATCACCCTCTGGTTAACAGGGACAGCTAGGGCTAGGGATTCCACACACCCACAAACAAAGGGAGAGATATAGTACCATGCACTGCTACTGTTCTGCCGGGCTGTTCATTCTGCGAAGGTTCCAATGCAGAAACCTTATTGCCCGTGGAAGAAGACTGGGAACCCTCGCTTAAATCTTGATAAAACAAGTTTTGTTTCTGCAAAATTCGTAAATCAATAAATGTCAAGAGATATATATTATGTTCAATACAACTATAATATACCCCTGTTCTTCCTTTCCTTTTTTTACTGTACAATTATAATATTGTATATAAATAGCTGGCCTAAATTAAGCAGCTTTTTCCCTTCAAATTCAGCAATAATCTTCTCAATTATATAATCTCACATGAGAATTTTGAGGATGAGAAGTCTGTAGCAAAGATCCAGTATTCAAAGACAGCAAATTAGCACAACGTCCACACCTAACAGTCACAGTATTCAGCAATATAGAATTGGCACTGCATGGAATATTAACCTGCAAAAGGATTATCCCAAAAAAAAAAACCCTCAAATTTTAAAATTATATAGACATCTTGTAAATGGAACTGAATAGATTATTAAAAACAGAAATTACTATATGAGCTTTCAAATTTATAAGCATATATATAGTAAAATCTCTCTTTTTTTATGGGAACAGTACTGAGAATAAATCTATAAAACTAGAAGTGCATGAAATTGATCTCACAGGAAGAAGAAGATAAGAATTTGATGAAGATGAACAAATTTTCTAATTTCATATCCTTTTGTCTTGGACAACAGGGAGAAGGAGGTTTCTTGATAATGTAAACTAAAATTAGTACTACTGATGTTTCACAATTAGTATCACAATTCCAATATTTCAGTGCGTCTGACACTGTACGCATCCATTGAAACTTTAAAATTGAAGAGAGAGAGAGAGAGGAAAATGACATGACATGAACAGAAAACACCAAGCAGCAATCAGGGCTCTGAAACATGGTTATGAATAAAGAGAGAAAAAGATCTATGAGCAGATCAGTTGCTTTTGTTGCAGTCAGTCACGAAATCTACACCGCTGATTAATTTCCTTAAAGTGAAACATAATATGTGCAGTGAATGCAAGTTTTTTCTTGATAAAACTTATCTTTTTATATGAAGCTTATTTGTATATTTATGAAGAAACGAACTTGTGCATTTAAGGATTATTTTATGTTGAGAAAATAAGGTTTTCAACAATGGATGGCAAAAAAAAAAAAAAAACAAAATACAAACATTAAAAAAACAAAATCTCCGCCACCAAATTAAAGTCTAAATTTCGAGGCACACTTCACAGCAGACGCTGTTGGTCTCTGTGCCTCCTGGGCCTTCCAGGAGTAGAGAAAAGTTTTTTTTTTACTTCTCTAAAGCAGTTTTGCTTGTTTTAGGGATAAATCAGCAGATCTTTTAATGGGGAAAAAAAGTTGAATTACACAAGGGATATAACTTTGATCTTCTTAAAAATATATATAGACACACACACACACGCTTTCAAATCTTACCCTTGTTATCAAATACGTACTAATAAAAACAAACAGTAATGATGGCATGATGAATTGCTGGAGAGCAGCAGTATTCCTTGGCAAGAAGGGCTCTTGAAAGAAACCCTAGGTTCCTGACACATCTGGCCATAGACATGGCTTTTACCTTCCAGTATACTGAGGGTGAATGTTTCGGTAAAAGTATCTAGGTGCTATAAACAAATATAAACTAGATCATAAGAAATAAATATGGTGATAATATTTGTACAAAACAGAAAAGAAATATGCTCAATGACCGTGGATCTTTCCATCAAAAAGAACAAAAGGAAAGACCATGGATCGAGCAAATTAGCTTAAGATAAATAAATAAAAGTTCCTTCTGTTTCTGATGGATCGAGAAAACAAAACAAGATCCTTAAAACAAAACAAGTTAAGAAGATGGGTTTTCTTTATGGATGTGATATATTTCTTTTTCTGCGCAGAATCAAAGAAATAGACCCAGTATGTTTGAACCAAAACCCTAGCATACAAAATGTATAAACAAAATTAAAGCACTCCTTGAAAAAGCATTTTGAGCGATTCTCTCCAAGAAATTAACTTGAAAGATGACTCAAATACATGAAGTTGAGCTTTTAAAGAGTAACAACAAGCTGAGAATTGATGAAAAGATCCGTGAACCAAGCTAGCTAGCTAGCTAGATAGATTCTTGATCAGTGAAGCACGCAAAGGGAGAGTACTGAGAGATTAGAGAGGCACATATACCACTAAAATGGTGTTGCAGAAGTTGCAGTGAACATAGCAAACACGTTCAGAAGCAATGTCTAGAGACATTCTAGGACAGAATTGCAAATGATGATCACCAGATAGGAGAGAATCTTGTTATGAAAAAGTAAAATGACAGCTTGAGGAGTTAATATAGAGAGATATTGGAAAATGAAGCAGGACTAGTTTATAAAGAAAACAAGCCACTCTTTTAGATACATGGAGATATTTACTTTCTTTTGTTTTGTTTTTTGCTGTGTGATTGGTAGTGAGGTGATGCCTGCTATTAGACGTCATTCTTAGCATTAAAGTTCTGTAACAAAGTCACTCCAATTATTTGCGATGGGTGGCGGAAGTACTGCCAAGATTTGGAGTTCTTTAAAAAATAATATAAAAAAAATACAAAAATATTTAGCAAAATAGTAAATTTAATATGCTAGAATAACTCACCTCAATTTATAGGTATTAATTTAAAAAAATGACTGCTATAATTTTTTAATTATTATTAATGTGGGTGTTCGGGCCAGCTTGCGTATACCTCGACTAATTTCACGAGACCTGAAGTTAACAACCATGTAAGTCTCCAGTGGTTATCATATGAGTAACCACAAGACTCAAATCTAAGACTATATAAAAAAAAAAATTTAGTCCTAAATTTTTATCAATTGATCACTTTCTAGATGGTTTAATGAAGACAATCCTATGTAAACATTAAATTCAAATCTTAAACACTAACTGGAAATCAAATCAAATCTAATATGAAATATGTTACAAGTATATTCATGACCAGATAAACAAGAAAAAGCTTACCAAGAAATTCATACACATCAACACATGCGTGTAGTCTAATAAATATAGTCATAAGTACGGTATATCCAACTTTTAGATTAAATTTAAATTTAATTAATTAAGAGGTTCTACGAGTTCAGTTCTATAAGGAGGCCATTGTTGTAACCATCTGAGACTTGTAAAACCTTTCAATTAAACCCAGAAGATATAAATTTTTATAAAAAAATATTTTCCTAGTTAATTTTGAATTTCATTTCCATAAATTTGAAAAATGCTAACATAATATAATGAGACCTACCTATTTATCTATCATTTATTCAACTCAAAATTATTAAATCTAAATTAATATCTTTTAATTATTATCAATTCCACAAAAAATCATTTTTCTCTAAATTTCCAACTTAAATATAAAATTGACAAAAAATAATTGATACCCATTAAATTACCTATCATTTATTCAATTCAGACTTCTTCAACCTAAATTAATAAATTTTAATTATTATGAATTTCATAAAAAATCAATTTTCCTCAATTTTTCAACTTAATTATAAAATTGATAAAAACTAATTGATACTCATTAAATTACCCATCATTTATTCAATTCAAATTTACTAAACCTTAATTAATACCTTTTAATCATTATTGAATAAAAAAAATTCAATTTCCCCCAAATTTTCAACTTAACTATAAAACTGACAAACATAATTGACACCCATTAATTTACTCATCATTTCTTCAATTCAAACACATTTAAGTTACAAAATCACACTTAATTTCATCAAGTAAAAAATTAAATTCATTCCCCCCCCCAAATCTCAAACAAATTCTAAAACACAAATCATACATTAATACAATCAAATTATCATTATAAAACAAGTAAAATACTTAAATGTACAAGCAAACCACAACTACTATAAACAAACTTCAATAAATTAACTTAAAACATAAGTAGATTACAACAAAAATGGATGTGTTTGCTTACTTGGTGGAGTGAAGCTTGATAAAAAATGAAACAAATGGAGGGAAGCTGACACTACTAGATAGAGGTTGGTCGACGCCGATAGGTTAGGTGGCTGAATTCGGGGTGGGGGGGGGTCTGCTGGAATTGATAAAATAGAAGAGACAGGGTTGTTGTTATTTTAATTGAATAAAAAATAAGAGATGGGGAGAGTAGAGGGACTTTTAGGTTTTAATTTATTTTAAAATCATCGATGAAATTTTCATCGGTAATCATGTTGGCAATTTAACATGTTAACACTGTCGATGGAATTGCTAAAGAATGTTTTTTTTATCCCATCGTTGTTTCCATCAAAAATTACATATGGAAATTTTCCATCACAATTTTTATTAGTAAACAACAACAAAATATTATTCGTCAATGTTTCTATTGCTTTTTTCCAATTTTCTAGTAGTATTTTATTACCTTTTCTACTTAGCTTTGGATTCTTTTAGTTATGTTAGTTTTTACCTCTATATAAATATTTGGTGTGTTGTATTTTTCATCAAATTATTGAATTGCATACTTTTAAAAAAATATCAGAGTTTTCTTGATATGGTCAGGCTAACAGAAACAGAAGATTCTAAGTAATCAGATAGAGATCTGCCATAAAAAGATTATGTGAATAGTCTAGCAGATGATTTGTATGGACCAATGGAATATGGCTAGGTCTAAAAAGAGTTTCGGTCGTGCCAAACCAACAAAATAGCATTAAAAGGTCATAACTTTCGATCTGACCATTGGATTAGACTCAATTTTTTCAAGGATATTTTTAGGCCTAATTTTAAAGGAGGTCCAACTTGTTGAAAATAGTCGAGCTTCGTAAGACCCCCAAATTAGACCCCAAAGATGTTATTTGATTTAATTTTGTTATTTTTCTTGGATTTTTTTTAATTTTATATTTTTTTTGGATTTTTTTTTCTTTTCTTTTGACTTTAAGATTCTAATTTTATTACTATGTTAAGGTTTTTTTTTTTACTTAAAGGATGGTATAATATTATAGAAGGGCAAAACTTATTAGATTTTATTTCAAAAATGAAACTACAACTTAGGATTCTTTATGTGATAACTTTATTTTGGCCAATTCTTTGTCCTTCTATGGTTGTTGTTATCCTTATTATGCTTCCATTTGCATCATTTCTCTATCTATTTATCTACAATTTAGGGTTGTAACCATATGGCTTGAGTACTCTAATTTTTATCCATGATATACTTTATGTCAAAAACCCCGTATCCAAACTTCAAACCCTAAATAAACCTCAAAGTCCAAACCAAAATCACAATTTCAAACCTTATGATTGTTGTTATCCTTATTATGCTTCCTTCTATGATTTTTACACGTTTTAAATACAAAGTTTTAGTTATTCGGAACATTGCAATCAATAAGTTGTGTTTTTTAAAGAACTCAACCTTTATATTTTAAAAAAGGTTTTTTTTTTTCCTGAATAACCTATAGACGACACTATTTTCAACAACGTAACTATGTAACTCTTTAACTATATTATTTCTCCAAATATGTTTTTTTATTTTTTTTCTAGTTTGTCAAAAACAATTGCATGTCCTAATTTTAGAAAAACTCCCAAATTTGTAGTTTTATGATTTGATGTGGAAAAAAATAAAAGGAGCTTTTGGATTTGAAGATTGTTATGTTAAAAATAAATTGATAGTAGTTATCAAAAGTTAACATAGTCTAGATCTTGGATCAATCTAGTTGACAAATAGGTGTATCCATCATCACGTTAACAAGGTAGAGAACTCCAACTCTAAGAGCATATGGCAAAAATTTGACTTGAAAAATATTTTACATGTATAATATTTTTAAAGGTGGTGGTGGAGGAGGAGATGATGATGAGGTGGTCATGGTGATGGTAGTGGAGAAATTGGTGGTGAGATGACAGTGATAGTGATGAGATTATCACGATGGTGGCGAAAAAAGAGATGGTTGTGAAGAAAGTAGTGGTGAAATGGTGGTGGTTATAATGATGATGATATTAAGCCAGTGGTAGTGATGAGATAATCACGGTATGTAAGAGAAGATGGTAATGATGGTGGTGAGATAGAAATAACGGTTGAAATAATTTAATGATATCGTAAATAGATTATTGCTAGTAAAATATTTTATGAAATTTTACGAGTTTAAAATATTTTATGACAAATAAACCAAACTCATCTAAATTTAAAAATTGATTGTAAAATATTTTTTATCAACTAATTTTCCTATAAAATATTTTAAAAGAAACAAAAACATTTTCCAATAAAATATTTCACTCAAAACAAACCACATTTCAAGTTTAGTAAATGAATACTTGCTTGACTTGGAATCGTTTGTCCCGCACTAACGTAAAGTCATCAAATTCTGCTCACACTACCAATGGACGAGAATGATGAAGAAAGAAAAACCCATCTTGTTGCATCGCCAAGAACACAGTTCGATCGCCTTCCAAAATTACAAGTCGATCTGCAAGGAGTGCGATCGGGCAGACATGACAGACTATTATTGTCAAACAAATTTGCGATATCTGAAAAATCATAGCTCAAAACAGATGGTGAAAGAATCTATAACTCTAACCAAGCAACATCATTTTCCCATGTATGACCATGAGTAATCACTGTATCTTTTTATATACACATTCAAGGAAAGGGCACCTTAACTTTGACAAAAAATGGTTGGACATTTCTCAAAAATCCCGTATGGAGCATATATACACGGTAAATAAAAAGTGTATGATCAATTTGTAACAAATTTTCTTTCACTGACGCCCCCTAAAAAATGTACAGCAAATCCTCCACTGTACTTCCTGTGTGTTCCCTCCAATTCATAATTGTTTCCTGCTGCTACAGAGGAAGCTGTCTCTAAATGATAATGCAGGTCTTGACCTGTCAAGAGATTGTGCCAAATATTTATATGAAGATTATTAAGTAACTCTCCTGTAGAAAAGTACGTAAGCAGCATATGTTTTGATATTATCGAACTCGTCCCATTTGTGATACCCAAGCTGCACAAGAATAATAATTTTAGACTACACGCACTTGAAGACAAGAAAATATAGAAAATCTTCCTGGAGTATATGATGGTGACCACAGAAATACAGAGATTTGTGTTTCAGATTTGGGAACATCCCACAAAATTGTGTTGCTGTCTTTTGTTTTAACTTCCGCATGAGCAAAACAGAGCTAGATACATCTCCCCCTCTTTTCCTTCCTTACAATTCAATTCTACAAGCACTAGCTTCCGTTCTTCTCTAAACAAACAAAGAGAAGCTGTTTGACTCGCATTCCCCTGCTGAAAAATTCATAACAGTGGGGAGGTAAATCTTCCCTTCTCATCAGTCCCTTTCCCTTCCCAACCATACTAGAGTCCAAAACAACTGAAAGGAAATAGGATAAGGAGTGTGTAACATCAGATTTCACATCACTATAACATCTCTATCTTGGGTGGGTTGAAGAGGAGAAAATTATCAGTTGGTGTCTAGGAAGCCCCATATGAATTCATGTTCCCCATTCTATTTCACAGCTTTTGACTCACTTGTTATTATAATATATCGAATGCATGGCATAAACGGCTCGACACCCTGAAGGGGACATGCAGTGGTCAATTTTTATAATCAACGATTGCCCCACAAATGCATATGCTGATTTCTAAACAGTGCATGCCCCCTAAAGATGATTACTCTGCAAATCCATCCAGCAAATTCTATAAAACCTAGGAGAACTTCCAAATTCATTCTAAGTTGATGAGAAACACTATTATCAAAAAAATCCTAGATTGATGAAGCCAGCCCAGATGAATAACATGCATCAATAAAAACGAATATTTCCTAGCTCTGTCTAAATGTGCGCGCGTGCAGGTGTCCTCTGTGGAATGGTTCTATCTGCAGTCTCTTGACCAAAGGCAATAAAAGAAAATGCATAGATAGAATGAACACCACTTGCATCAATAAATGCATCGTAGTGACCACATCCCATGCCTTCATGATGATTACTTGTTGCATACAATACATAATGATTGGAAAACTGGCTGTCCTTCTGGGAAATGTAGGTTGACAGTTCAAAATCATCGATTGGGAAGTCCTCCAAGTTGAGAAGGCATGTATCATACTTCTCAATCGTGTTTTCTGACCAAGTTGCATAGACCTCCAAGTCATCGTTAAATGTTGGGACTGGTAATGGATCATTCATCTTCATCTCTGTTGATCTCAATCCATCTTTCAAATAGAATCGAAAATCAGAACAGGAACACTGGTCATCCTCTGTTCCAGTGTCCAAGCCTATATAGATTGTGGGGCTAAGGACATTCTCCATTTCACTAGTTGTGATCCCCACATCATCATAGTCATCGCATGCATCTTCAGCAGGCATAAGAAGTGGACTGTGTAATTTCAGATACAGTTTATGGAGATCAAATCCAGTAGAAAGATCCTCTAACCTTGCTACAAACGGAATGCCAAACAGTTTCAAATTTGGCATTGCTCTCTCAAATTTACAAGGCCTGAACACCAATTAATAGAATAAATCAGTATATAGCAAAAACTGAGATTATTGCACCAAACTAAAGGAAAATTAAATATCATCATAAGTAAAAAGAGCAGAAGAAAGCCACCCAAGTGACCAGACCATGAGTATAAATAAGCTACCTTTCCACTCTTTCGTGCATAAAGACAACTAAGAGTGAATTCTGGTTATCTTTTGGTAACCGATAAGCAACAAGTTTGTATTCGTCTCTGATCAAGGCTACCGAGTCAGATGGCTCAGTCATGAGACGAAAAATTTTATTCTTGTATATCTACATCATTAGAAATTCAGAGTTCAAGAAATTTTCATAAACATAAATGCATATTAAAATTTTGACTAATGCACGACTCTTATCTGATCCTGAACTCACCTATATATTTTTATAAAACGTGAACAAATGCCACAAATTAGATGTTCAAAATAAATTTGTTCTGATGAAATTAAGCACCAATGCCTTTGACAGGAGCAACTAACAACCCGTGCAATGAAAACCAGATAAAACGCAGCATACCTCAACCACCATCAGCATTTCATCAATATCTCTCAAAGAACACGCAATGCTCAAGGCCCCAATGAGATCCTTGAGCCTCCCACATTTGGGCACAGTTACAGTAATAGGGGATGGTAAATTCCTCCCATCAGTGCTCAAAACAGTCAAAGTCATAGTCCGAATTGTTGTTGAAGGTAACGGCAGTGATAAGTACATAAATGGATCAAATGCGACAAGCTTCTTGTTGCAAGCAGGGAAAACCAGTGTTGACGGATACTGACCCTATAATGACAGAAGAAATAACAAATACATTCAGTTGACAAAACCAGGGAAGACCATCAAGCAGTAAACATCAAGGGGAAAAAATTCAACACAATGCAGATGGAGGAGCAAAATCTGCTAGTTTTCGCTTGAATATTGCAGGAGCCGCCGGGGTACTTCCTGGTGTCCATAGCTTACTTAACAAATCCCCAAATGCTAAAGCAAGCTCTCCCTAGACAAACAAAAATTTATTTACAAAGGCTTGCCTGCCCAAAGGAAGCAAAAGTTACTACAAGAAGATCAATTAATATAAAAGACCATTCACAAACCTTCGTTCCTAGTGGATTTTCCTGATTTATCTCTTTTCTATAGTCCCCAAGGAAACAGTCAACTAGCTTTGGGGAGCGTGCAAAGCACTGAATTGCACTGTTCATGAAACATGTATTTCCCAAGATTCTGCAATCCCCTCAAACCCAAGTAACCAACTCCCCTAAGACCACCCCCAGATCGTGAGGAGTTCCTTGGTGTCGAACATGATTAGTGCACCCATTCATTTTAACAGAACCAGCACCAAAAGAAGTCCCCATCCCCACCATCTCATCAAACCTGTCATCTCTAGCAGTCATAGAATCTTAAAATCCATAGGCTTGCAATTCAAGTGCAATCTGCATGCAACATAAGATAAAATAACTACACTAAACACTGCAATATGCAAAATTATACATCAATACTTAGAAAGCAGTCATGGATAACATTGCCTAAGAGCCTCAACAACAGTAACAAAATGTAAGATAAACAAATAAACAAATCAGTCACCTCTTTGCCATGTTCTCCCAGGATATCATATGGCAGGTTGATCCTATTATCCATGAGAAATTGGATTGTCTGCCCTAAGAAGTCCCATATATGCAACTGTACAAGAGGTGAACTGAATCATGAAAGACTTCTTCCCAAAATAAATCTGTATATCTTACTGAGATAACAAAAGTTCATAAAAAACTAACCAGCTTAGACTTGGGAACCAAAATATTGCAAGCTCTCCTGTATGAGGAAATCAGATTGTCCTGGAAATTTCAGTCAATTGTCAGATATGGAATCATAGAGAAGATTTATTAAAAGAAGGCTCTTGTATTTAGCTTCAGTTCTGTGCTGTGAGAAATATATGCACATTGTAATATAATTAAGTTAACTGGATTATCATGGTGGGTAGGACTCATGAGTTTTAATTATATTTAACAAACTTAAAGTATGTGATTGCGTATGTTGTAAGAAAAAAAATATTGTATGACATGCAGGCACATAAAGTCTAACCAAAGTGATCAATCTCAAGACTGGGCTTGACTTCATCTCAATACGGACGTTACCTGGTCCAGTAACCTGGGCCCAAACCAGGTTCGACCACCAGGGCACTCAGCTCTTGAAAGCAATGCATTCAAGAAGGGATTTGACTAAAACTGTTAAACATTCAGTATTGAAGCAAATACACTAATTGGTTCATAAGCCTTGTTATGCACAACTATAAAGAAAGAAGGGAAGAAGAAGAAAAGGAAAAGGAAATTGACCTTTGAGCTGATCTCCACTACCAAAGAATTTGTTTCCCTGGAAGCTGAAAGCCTTATTTGTATAGAAAACACATCTTGGGAGCAATAAAAGAGACACTATCATCCTTCATTACTCCTTTAGAATCATTATGTCTGTGGATGTACAACAAGTAGTAGAAATCCCGACCCTTTCCTCTTCTTCTCATGTTCTTCCTTCCAGCTAGCAATCAAAGAAACAGATCGATTCGCTTGGGAAAATCATCAATAATCTCAGTAACCAGAGTCATAGAGAGGGAGTCACAGACTTTAATCTTCTCCCTCTATTCTTCATAACAGGTAATTTTTCCTTTCATTTCAGTTGTATCAGTTACAGAAATTTTTCTGAGGAGTTTTTCTGGCAATGATAATGATCAACTTTATAGTGTACACATGAATCAAAAGAAAGATACCTTTTAGAAATATTGTCTGCATCAAAATCCTTATGAGATCAAAGGATCTGGTTTAAAATAATTTAGAATATTAGACTCAATGCTTGGTGGTCTACGAAAACACTACAGTACACATGCATGGTTGTGGGTACGTTGTGTTTTTTTATGGATGATGTGTTTTTTTGCCAACTAGTTAATTATTTAGATGAATTTTCTGGCTAAATTGGGAATAGCTTGTGTGCTCTAAAATAAATTAAAATATGTGACGCATTAAGGAAATAGTTATACAGAACAATACACACAAAAATTAAAATATGTAAACAATATTTATAAATGGTATGTTGAAAATAAATCCAGACCAAATAATTTAAAACACAACAATGAACAAAAAAAAAAAACCTTAGTCCACGAGTATCCCTAGTAAAATCGCTATTCTACACACATATACGTCATGGCGGCAATCATTTTTCAGAACCAAGATCTTTATGGTGATGAGTGGAAATAACAAGGAATTTTTATTTAATATCAGTAAAAAGAGATAGAGTCATCATTTAGTATTTTGATTACTAAAACCCTAAATTGATCTCATAATTTGGATAAGGAGAACGAGTTATATATAGGAAGGATATATCACCTCTAGTGTAATTTATTCAAAGTAAACTGTATTATTTATTTATCTGATATAAACAAAAATATCAACAAAACTGGTTTTTTAAACTTTTTGTATTTAAATATGCTAAATCATGCCATGTGTTATTTTATTTTTATTATTTATGCTAAATCATGCCTTGTGTTTTTAAATCATGCTAAATGCATACTAGTTATGATGGAACCAGTGATGCTCATGGCGTGATTGAGGCTTACAGTGCAGATAGAGCGGAGATGCTGGCTGTTGCTCGGTTGCTGACGGTGGCCTAATTATTGGAGTTCACGGTGCCGTGTGAGGTCACTGGTGGCAACACTAACCAGTGTTCAGGGGGGAATTTATTTATTAAAAGATGGAAATCTGAAGTTTTTTTTCTTTTTGTTAAAACAACAATTTAAGGTTGAAAAACTTAAAAAGTTATTTGTTCCCATCTAGCACTCCTCAACTTGGGTGAAATTTCGGAGGGGAATGAAAGTCCCATAAAATTTTTTTAACAAGGTTAAGATGTCATCAACATCCTTTTACCTTCCCTCATTTTCCCTCCCCTCCTCCATTCACCTCCTTCATACATAAATTTTTAGTGTAATCATGTTGTTTAGAACATCCTTGCAAGTATGATTACAGATTTATTAGGGTCTTTCGGATCTACATGGGATGAACTCAGCACAAATGTTGTTGGAACTCTAAATATACAAGTCAAGTTCTGTTGTTGGCCCTTAGCATTACTTCTGCTGGAGGACTGGTGGTCAAGTTTAATGGGCAAATGATCCCTACTCAATAGGACGTTTGTATCCTTAAAGCTGTGGCCAGTTGTGCTGCGAGCAAACGTGAGAGTTGATCGATATCTGAAACTGTGAGAGAAGAAATTGCTGTTAATTCTTGCAAATAAAAGACATAAAATTTGGCATTTTATGCATGTTGCTTCGATACCTTCTGCTCCATCTAGAATCGGTTGAGTTTCAAGTCCCCAGGGCTTAGCCAATGCAATAATAGACGTGAAGAATGTCATCAGCATTTCTATCCTGCTGTCTTGCTCTGCCATTTTTATTTCCTTGGAAAATCTAAGACGGATGCCATCTTATGATGTCAGTTCCCTTGACTATTAACAGAAACTCATAGCCAAGAACACTGTTCACTCCGGCAGTTTTTTCATTTTTGTCCTCCAATATTTTTTTTATTTTTGGATGATTGCATTTTTTTGGGGTGAAATTGAAACTCAATCACTTTAAATTTATTAACTAGAGACAAGATTTAAAAAAAAGAGTGAAAATAGGTGGAGGTTTTGAAATTTGATCAAAAAGTACACTTTGGTCCTCATACTTTTCAATTTATAAACTTCTGGTCCCTCCATTTTTTTGAAAATTTAGTTTTGATTCAAAAATTTATTTTTCTTATTTTTTTAGTTCCTAGTTTGAGAGAAGAGAGAAAAAATGGCTGGATTCTAGTGGTATAAAGAGAAAGTATCAATTAACACCGATTTTATCCATGAAAAATTAATATTGATTTTGGTGTCAATGTGTTTCATTTAATAAGAAGAGTTTATCATATGTGCTTCTTGCTCTTAGCTTTTCATGAGACAAAGGATCCAAACTCGAAAACTTTCTTGGTTATGGTTTTTTATTCTTTGGATTTTTGGGTGATTTTTAGGTTGTTTGATGTCATATACAAGTTTATCAAGATGTTTAGGGTATTTTATAGGTATTTATGATAAACAAAAAAAGGTTGGAAATGTGTTTCTAGGTAAAAAAAAAAAAAACAAAAGTCTCAATTTTCCAATCACCACAATGGCCAAAATCTGGTTTGTCTGCCTCATTGAAATAATAGATAGGCCTAGGGGCGTGGGTTGCCCGCACTCCCTTTTTGTTAATTTTATTTTCAATTTGATCCTTCACATTTGGGTCTTTATTGATTTTTCTTGCTTATTATTTTTTAATTTTATCCTTTAATATTTTGTTAATTTTTAATTAGACAACGTAATTTATTTCGATTTGATATTTATAGGTTTATCGTAATTTCAAACAGATGCTTTGATATCTAGTTGGTTCTCAATTTCATGAGTTTTTATTTTTTTATTATATAGCTAAATAAAAAATATATAAAAATTATTAAACTCGATTGAGTTTATGATCCAATAAAAAATTTGACTATTTAACTTCGGTTGGTTAGAAACCGGGGACTTAATTCAATTAAATAGATGCATAAATTTTTAAAGTTACAATTGAGATTTTTTTAATGTCCAAAAACATGAATGAAATGCTGTTGTACTTGTTTTTTTATGTTGAAAAACATTTTATTCGACCCATGAGGCGACAAAATCATCAACTAGCTAGTACAATCCTGTCATGTGAGACTATGGCTAGCTTGATTCCATTCATACTGAGCAGCTTGTTCCAAAATTTTGTTGTGACCTTAGAGTTAGCGTGCGTATCATAAACAAATCTTTGATTGCTCCGGTGAATTGTTCTCGTCAATCTGCTATTTAAATCTAATTTATGTCTGTATATCAAGATTTCAGAGCCCAGCCAGGTTGTACTGAATTGTCTCTAGCGTGGAGCACAGTTTGAGTTTCATACTCTATAATAATAATGCTCCTCGCTAGATTCCATTTCCCTTCGGAGGCAACGATAAACCGTGGATTCATCTCCCTGTTATTTGTTCTTTCCTTCCGAAGGCCTCGCATCACTTTTCATTCTGTGCTCCAGTTTTCACTTTTGGACGGTTCTTCATAGCTTCAGTTAACAGCTTGATTAACATCTCAGAAAAACGTTCATGCTCCCACAGATTATCGTAGCAATCGCCGTTCCTCATGTCTAGTCACCGGCAGAAGCCTAGCGAATATTGAGTCGAGGATCCCTCGTTAGTGAGTCGAAGAGGGAAAACGAGTCGTGTCTTTTTAACCCCAAGAACAAGCACAGACTACCAAGTAAGAACACTGTAATGGAGTCATAAGACTGTGCTGTGACAAATACTAGGGCAAATCTATGTTTTTGGTTTGGCCTGTTCAGCAGTTAAACAGGCAAGTTATAGACTGCATGGTGCCTGATTTGAAAGAAATAGCAGGGAAAAGCTAAACCCACTGGCTTTAGTTTTTTCTCTGTCAATTTGTTGGAACTCTGATGAAACAAATGGTGCCCATTGGCTGACATATAATGTAGCAACTGCAGAAAAGTTTCGTTCAATGTGAAGGCACATGGGGCAAAGGCAAAGAGGAGGCAATTGCCACTTTATTTATTTATTTTAATATTTTTATATTAAAATATTAATATAACAGCCTATATCTTGCAAAAAAAAAAAAAAAGAGGGCTAGAAAAAACCCACAACTTATGGGTTTATCTCCCAACATTTTTTTATCTTATTGTTTTTTTTTTTCTTATCGATTTCATTGCATGTTCTTTCAGGTAGGTTAGTCTCTTTCTTTTCTGTTTTTTTTCTTGATTTATTTAAATTTATTGAATTTATATTATACTTATTTTTAAAATTTCAGAATTGTAATCATTCTTGAATTTTCAATGTGATTTTTTTAATTATTTAAATAACAAATTTAACTGGGGTTATTTCACTTTTTTTTCTCTTTTAAGAAAAATTTGAGAATTTCATATCTAAGTTTTAATAAACAGCTAACAAAAATTTAATTTTTAGGACTTATATTTTTTAGTTAAGACACTAAGTAGTTTGCCAAACAAAATTGTATTAATGACTTGTTATTTTTAGACGTAAATATAAGGTACTTCAATATTAGCTGTTAGTTACTCTAAAATTATTTAATCACTTGTTATTTTATTATTTATTAATTAGAAACTGAAAAAATAATTATTAAATTTATAAACAGAATTCAATAACTTGGATCTGGAATTTTTTTTATTAATCTCTGCTTTTTGTTTATTATCGCTATCAATTATTTATAAAAAAAACACTACTAATTTGAAAATATAACATCAAAAACATAATTAATGATGTAAAAAATATTAGTTACATGTTTTAGTTTACACTGCTACTAATGTTTTATATATATATATATATAAAACATTATTAAATAGGAAATATGGTGTAAAAATATCAAAATAAAATATTAATTATCATAATTTTTCTATATAAACAAACTCTTCATGCAATATATTTTACCACATTAGATGAAAACAACTTCATGTTTAGCATATATTTAGAATATAATTTTAATTTAAAATTTATCTTATTATTATCAAATAAAATAAATCATATTTATTTATAATTTATCTTCTTATTTAAAAAATTCTGGCCAGAACACTGGAAGGCATCATTCCATGGGATTCCTCCGTAATATCCCCCACCCGAGGATGAAAATTAAAGCGGAACATGTGGCCCTCACTTCCATCCTCCCACCAGCTAATGGCCTGTAATCATGGCTTCCATGCTAAGGTAAAAAAAAAAAAAAAAAAAAAAAACCCTCGCTTTTTTTTTTTTTCAACAAATATATTGCCTTTTATCGCTTCCATTAATTTGATTTAACATGCCACAAGAAAATTGGGGAAATCCCCAACCCCTTTGATAAACAATTACCTATATATAATTCGATAATCAAATAAGATTAAACATTTGGATTAAAATGTTTTCGTGGAAACGCGGTGCAAACCGCAATCCCAAAAAATTCAATTTTTTTTTGCTAAAATTTAATATGGTTTGTATGTTTTTGATCGTTTTGATGTGCTGATGTCAAAAATAATTTTAAAAAATAAAAAAACATCATTGGCATGCATTTCGGCACGAAAAGTTATTTGAAAAGCAACCGTTACTACACTGTCAAACATACTTTCATATTATGTGTATTATAAACAAGATTAAGAACATAATTTAAAAACTCTTTCATATTTTTAAGAACATAATTCGTGTATTATGTGTCATATCCATGCCACTAAACTCAACTCGATTTAAGTCTATTTGGGAGTGTGGTTGCGGTTGCTTTTCAAATGTTTTCGTATCAAAATACATTAAAATGATGTTTTTTTTATTTAAAATTTTTTTTTTGAGATCAGGATATCAAAACGATCCAAAACATATCAAAAAAATTATTTTTTATTACAAAAATTTTTAAATTTTAAAGTAACGCAGTCGTATGCGCTCATACATGTGGAGTGAGTGCTTAATCTAATTTTTTATTCATATATTTGAGTGTTAATGGGTATAATTAAAAACCATGATAGCAACCTCACTTGATAATCTAATCTCAAAGTACTAACTTTACCATATTAATATTTATTTTTTGTTTAAGCAGATATGTCTATAATCACACATATTACATGTGCTAAAAACTAATATATTGAGATGGATCTAAGTATAAATTTAACTTTTAGATTAAAAAAAAAGACTTGATAAAATTGTAATTAACTACCAAGTAAATTAATATATCTCCTAAAATTGCTAGAAAATCTCAATCCCTGTGTTACTGTTTGTGAAAATAAAGATATATTTGTTCAATTAATATAAAAAATAAAAAAATTGATTTTTTTTTCACCTTTCCAAGCACATGAGAACGTGTTTAATTTATTTTAAAAATTGGTATATTCTTAGCTAAAAAAGGAATGATTCGTAACTTTCATTTAGGCTAAATATGCGGTCCAAACGGAAGTTTGTTAAAAAAAAATTAAAATTATTTTAAAATTTTTTTAATATACTTATATTTAAAATAATTTTTTTAAAAAAATATTTTAAAAAATAACAACAATAACATTTCAAATTAATATTTTCCAAAAATTCCTTGGTGGAAGGGAATTTGAGCCCGAACAATTTACAAGATATTTTTTAAAATCTTGATTTGATTTAATAAATTAATTTGAAAAAAATTAGGATTCGAGATGTAATATCTCGATGAACCTGATCTAATTAATTTTTTAAAATCTATCAAGAATTCTTTTTATAAAAAGACATAACATCATTGTTTCAATAAAAAAAAATCCGAATTAACCCAATGATGCAGCTCGTGATGGGGTCAATTTCAGACCAGACACGACAACCATATTCCGAGAGCTTTGGTTGAGTTGAAAGCTAGCTAGCGAGGTCGCACGTGCGTGGTTTTCCACTTGGCCAATGATGGAATATCCAGCCCGTCTGTTTTTTTTTTTTTTTTTGCCCGTCCATCCACTTTTAGTTTGTCGTTGTCGGGTCCCCTTCCAGCTGTGGTCTGAACTCTGCATCGCTTTCTTTTGTTTTGTGGCTGCCCCTCCACTTTGTCCCATTCCATGTGTCCTACTCTCCATTCTTCGGTGGTGTTACCTCCAATGTCCTTGATTCTTTTAGAAAGCGACGTGGTTTTGATATTCATGCCACAAACCTATTCTTTCACAATAATAAGAAAAGATTGTATTTAATTCAAGTAACGGAATAAAAATATTGTTTATATTTGGGTTGCGTGGATAGTAATGCCTATGTTTTTTAAAGTATTTTTTATATAAAAATATATTAAAATAATATTTTTTTTATTTTTAAAAATTTATTCTTGATATCAATATATCAACACGATATAAAAATATTAAAAAAATAAATTTTTTAAAAACTCTAACTGAAACACGGGTCTAGACCCATTTTTTCATGAGATTAGGGTTTATTTATTTTTGCGTTTCAAAAACGTTTTTGAAAAAAATAATTTTTTTTTATTTTTTTGCTTCAAATTGATATTTTTTTAGTATTTCAGATGATTTGATTTGCTAGTATTAAAAATAATTTTTTTAAAAATAAAAAATATATATTATTTTAATATATTTTTAAACAAAACTCATTTTAAAAAATAACTACAATGAAACTTCTGGGTACCTTTTCACTCGTTATAACCTACCTTTTTTGTTTAGACTAATGTAAGATTTTCTTGTTCGATTGCGCGCTTTAACAAACCTTAGTTTAAAGACAAGCGATATCTCACCAACTTATCCAAATATATAAATAATAATTAATTATGCGAGTGTATAACTGTTTTAGACTAATCTAAAATAACTTGGCAACTTATAATAAAGTCGCTATGGAAAAAGTGCAGCCGGCTGCGAGCTAGACCTTAGACAAACCAGATAATAAATACAATATAAATAGTTTGATTATTTAGGAGGAAAACAATCCATGTATGGTTAGTTTCAAAAGACTACACTTTATAACAATCACGTGTTATCAAACTATGCATTATAAAAACAACCCTAAAATGTCAGTTAGGTTTTGAGTTTGTTTTCTAGAAGTCACCAGTTCGAGTTTTAAAAACCTTAAGGTCATTAGAAGCTTACATGATCGTTAACTTCAGAGCTCGTAAAATTAATCGAGATACGCACAACTTAACCCGGATACATTAATTTACGCATCATTATAAAATCAAGAGATTATATACTATTCAAACTTTTTTACTAATTGAAATAATAAGATTATAAAGTTCTTCCCTAGTTTAGCTAGAGAATATACATAAAATCACATCATTATAAAATTCTTCCCCAGTTCAGCTGAAAAATTCATGACAGTGGGGAGGTAAATCTTCCCTTCTCATCGATCCCTTTCCCTTCCCAACCATACTAGAGTCCAAAACAACTGAAAGGGAATAGGATAAGGAGTGTGTAACATCGGATTTCACATCACTAAGAATTGGTATACTGATAATGCAATTATGCAAATATTTATTTTTATTTTTATTTTTATTTTTATGCACTGCACTGCCAAATCGTTTATTTGTATATCTTTTTCTCTGGAAAATTGAGGCGAAATGAATTACTCAAATGGATTTTCCTTTATGTTTAGAATATTTTTGTTTTATATTAAAAAGTTTTTAAAAGAATTTTTGAATTTTTTTATTTTAAATTAATTTTTCTATAAATATTGGATCATTTCGATATACTGATGTTAAAATAAATCTTAAAAAATAAAAAAAATATTTTAATATATTTCTAAATAAAAATAATAATTATTATTTCAAATAATATTTTAATAGTTAAATGTTTTCGGCATGTTGATAACACATCATCCAAAGCACCCTTCAAATACAAATAATTTTTTTAATCAAAGACTGTAAAAATATTACCAATTTTTAGCATAAAAACACAACTCTACGCACTAATAAAGTTGAGGGCTATCACGTATTTGAGGGTCTAGCTCAGTGGTCAACCGTGTGACTTGTTCCGCTCCCGTCCCGAGTTCGATCCTCTTTGTGCACGCCTGTCACCCCCGCGGTGCCTTACCTGCTCACTGGGCTTGCAGGATGTTCAGTGGGCCGTGGGGAATAGTCGTGGTGCGCGCAAGCTGACCCGAACACCCCACGATAATAAAAAAAAAAAAAAAAAAGTTGGGGGCTATCACTTATTAGCGAGTAATCACCCATCCAACCAGAAACGCAAGCACTCAGGATTAACAATTTTACACTACATAAAACTCAACTCAACTCAGTAATGCTTATAATTACCGTATGTATATAAATCACTAGTTTTCTTCTTACTATGATTTTTTTTAAAAAATATTTTATTTTATTTTATTTTTTAATATTAAATTTATTGAAAATTTAGTTTTATAATTTATTTTAATTTGTATTATATGAAGTTATTATGATTTCATGACCCAAATTGCTAGTTAATTTTGGTTGACTCATGTGTTTTTTGGGTTGTTTTTTTAATTGATCTTTTTCAATTTTATTATTCAACATTGTGTTGATTGAGAATTGACTTTTATAATTTGTCGATTGTTTTTTACATGATTATTTTGGTTTCATAACCTTGGTAACAAGTTTGATGAATTAACCCGAGTTGACTTATGTTTTTTTTTAATCTTTTTTTAATTAATTTTTTTCTCACAATTACATTATTTAAAATTGAATTGAGTGACAGTTGACCTCCATGATATGTTTCAATTTGCTTTATATGATGTTATTATAGTCTGCCGTAGATTTGACAAATTTACCTTGATCTAGATCAATGCAACATGTTATCATTTTAATATTTTTCTTCAAAAAATATATTGTCTTTATATTTTTTTTTTAATCAAACTATATTTTGATGACTGTCTGAATTGCCTTTAAACTTACCTAGTTGATTGGATTACATTAGATTAACTTCTATATAATTTATTTATTTATTATTAAAAAACACATTAATAAAGCCTAAATATTTTTTTCAAATGTTCAATACGAGGGAATGATCCACAACTAGTCTATTTGGGAGTGTGGTTGCGGTTGCTTTTCAAAGTACTTTTCATGCTAAAATGTATTAAAATGATGTTTTTTTTTTTAAAAAAATTATTTTTAAGATCAGCGTATCAAAACGATCCAAAACATATAAAAAAAATTAAATTTTTTGAAAACACGTGTAAAAAAAGAAAAAAATACAAAAATTAAGTTAAAATCCAACGATAAACAAACAGCAAACAGGTGAACAAAAAGAAAATAAAAATGGGACTCACATCAAAGAAATTAAAACAAAAGAGCAAAAAAAGAAACAGAAAAAAAGGAATTTATTTGGCAGTGTGGTTGCAGGTGTTTTTTAAATAACTTTTCGTACGAAAATGAATGCCAATGATATTTTTTTATTTTTTAAAAATTATTTTTGACATCAACACATCAAAACGATCTAAAATATATAAACCATATTAAATTTTAACAAAAAAAAATTTAAAATTTTTTAAAAACACGAGTTGAACCGCGTTTCCAAACATGCTCTAAAATCATTTCCTTCCTGGCTAACAACAGAACGCCGTTACATTCGGGATACATACCCTCCCTTACCATCCTTAACCCTAACCACCTTAGTTTAACCCTAGTTAACTTAACTCTTTCTGTCTCTCTCAAACCCTCTCACATCGTACCCTGCTTTTGACTCGTTTCTGTTGATAGTCATAGAGCGATGCTAAAAAAGAATCAAAGAGAAAGATCCCCCCCTCCCCCTCTCTAAAGCCCCTCCCTAAATAACGGCGTATCCCTTCCTTTTCTCTTCGGCATATCTGATTTTGCTTCAAACAACTATAAAGATTCTTTTTTATTATTATTATTATTGACGAGATTATGTGGGCATTATAGAGGAATGGAGAGACATTTTTGAATATTCTTACCATAATTTTTTTGGAGGTTTTTGTTTTGTTTTGTTTTGAGGAATGGTGGTGAAGATGATGAGGTGGCGGCCATGGCCACCTTTGATTTCGAAGAAGTATGAGGTGAGGCTTGTTGTGCGAAGGATTGAGGGTTGGGATCGAGTGCGGGAAGCTTTAGCTGCTGCACCTGGGACATCGTCAGGTGGTGACTTGAAGGACATGTCGGAGAAATTGACGGTGGAGATTAGATGGAAAGGGCCCAAATTGGCGTTGAGTTCATTGAGGAGGACGGTTGTGAAGAGGGATTTTACGAAAGAAGTGGAGGTTTATGGTGGCGGTGGTGAAGGGGAAAACGGTGGCGTTTTGGTGGAGTGGGATGAGGAGTTTGAGAGTTTATGTACTTTGTCTGCTCATAAAGAAAATGTGTTTCATCCCTGGGAGATCTCTTTCACTGTCTACAATGTGAGTTTTTTTTTTTCCATAGAAATTTAATCTTCTTTTCAAGATCTTTTACGGGTGTTGTCTTCTTATCCATTGAAATATGATTAAAAAAATTGTGGGTTTGCTGTAGAATCTAGGAAAATCTGTTGGCCTATGAAATATCTTGCTTTAATAAAATCTGGGTTTCATTTATTTTTCATGAATTTAAAACTTTCATTTTTGGTGATAAGTTACTGTTAGTTTTTGGGTTGCTTGTAATTGAGATGAAGTGGTTTTTTAATTCAAGAATATAAGCATGTGAAGGTTTTTCTTTATTTTTTTATGTTTGTGATTTCTTTTTCGTGGGCTATTTTGGTAGTCAATTCTGGGGAACAAATGATTCTTAATTGGTCTCTAAGGGATTTAGGGGTTGGGTTTAGTCAAGTAATTCTTTCTTTATTGTCTTGGAAAAAAGCTTGGGTATATAGTGGATATCTTGCAGGTTTCTTGCCTGATGGTTTTGTCATTTCAAAACCTTCTTGTTGAGGAGATTGCTTGGAAATGGTTTTTTATTTGACCTTATAAAACTTGTTTCTTCGATTGTTTGGATTTGTCTTACTTGTTAACAACTTTGAAGGGAACTTAGCTGTTTTGTGTTCTGATTCAGGGTGTGAACCAAGGGCCGAAGAATAAGGTTCCTGGAGTTGGAACAGCAACGGTGAACCTCGCTGAATTTGCTTCTGCAGCTGAACAGAAGGAGTTTGAGTTAAGACTTCCGCTCATGGTCTCTGCTGGTGTGGCCGAGCCTCGCCCTTTGATCTGTGTATGTTGTGCCTTTGAATTTCTTCCAATCTCCATTCTTCCTGATATTTTGAAAATTATCCTGCTGCATATTTAATTTGCCTCTCCTGTCTTTGCTATACAAAATCTCTGACTTTTCTGTTTTTCTAATGTTTTCTCAATTTTTTTATAGTTTCTCATCTCAGTTTGTATGAATCTTGCAGGTATCACTCAGCTTGTTGGAGTTGAGAACTGCTCATGAGACCTCTGAGTCAGTACAGAGAGCTATAGTACCCATTCCATCTTCACCTCAATCTGGAGAAGCTGTCTCAACTGAAAAGGATGAGCTCTCTGCAATTAAAGCTGGTCTCAGAAAGGTAAAGATTTTTACTGGATATGTATCTACCAGGAGAGCAAAAAAGGCCTGTCGCGAGGAAGAAGGCAGTGAAGGCAGGTGCTCTGTTAGGAGCGAGGATGGTGAGGATAACTATAACTATCCATTTGACTGTGAGTCACTTGATGATTTGGAGGAAGGAGAATTGGATGAGGTCAAGGAGGATTCTACAGTGAGGAAGTCATTCAGTTATGGCACACTGGCTTTTGCAAACTATGCTGGAGGATCTTTTTACCCTAGTGCAAGGATAAATGCTGAAGATGAAGATTGGTTTTACTACAGCAATCGCAAGTCAGATGTTGGTTGCTCACACAGTGATGATTATACCCCATCAGTCTCTGAGCCATCTCTCTTGCAGAATTCTAAGCGCAGCATTTTATCATGGCGGAAAAGGAAGTTGAGCTTTAGGTCTCCTAAAGCTAAAGGAGAGCCATTGTTGAAGAAGGCATATGGAGAAGAAGGCGGGGATGATATTGATTTTGATCGCCGGCAGCTTAGCTCTGATGAATCTCTTGCTCTTGGCGTAAGCCATCTGTTGATTTCCTATGCTTTCTCACTTTTTAATGCTATTTGTTTCCAATGTAGCAGTATTAAAAGTACACAAAATGAAAACATTGTTGGTCATCTTGAAGGATGGTCCAGGTTGTTTTGTGATTAATAATTCCTTTCATAATCAGATGAATTTCTATATTGAAACGACACTAACTGTTTTGCAGTGGCATAAGGCAGAGGAGGATACATATGCAAATCGATCATCAGTATCTGAATTTGGTGACGACAATTTTTCCATAGGAAGTTGGGAGAAAAAAGAAGTGATAAGCCGTGATGGACAGATGAAGCTTCAAACTGAGGTTTTCTTTGCTTCCATTGATCAACGAAGTGAGCAGGCTGCAGGTGAGAGTGCTTGTACAGCCCTTGTTGCTATTATTGCCGATTGGTTTCAGAATAACCATGGTCTAATGCCCATTAAGTCCCAATTTGATAGTCTCATCAGAGAAGGGTCCTTGGAATGGAGAAACCTCTGTGAGAATGGAACCTACAGGGAGCGGTTCCCTGACAAACACTTTGACCTTGAAACAGTTCTCCAAGCCAAAATTCGTTCTATTGCTGTTGTCCCTGGCAAGTCTTTTATCGGTTTTTTCCATCCAGATGGGATGGATGAGGGACGATTTGACTTTTTTGCAAGGAGCCATGTCCTTTGATAACATTTGGGATGAGATAAGCCATACTGGATTGGAATGTCCGAGTGACGGTGAACCTCAGGTCTACATTGTAAGTTGGAACGACCATTTTTTCATCCTAAAGGTTGAACCAGAAGCTTACTACATTATTGACACATTAGGCGAGAGGCTCTATGAGGGATGCAATCAGGCCCACATTTTGAAATTTGACAGCAACACAATTATTCATAAGTTGCCTAATGCTGTGGAATCATCTGATGAGAAAACAATGGGTGATCAGCAGAATGTGCCAGCCGTCTTAGAACCCAAGTATCAGCATCAAGTGAACCTGAAGGAGGAGGCGGCTTCTACATCGGGGGCACTGGTAACCAAGAATGAAGAACCAATTACAAGTGAGGAACCATTAAAGAGAGAGGAAGAAGGGGAGGTTATGTGCCAAGGAAAGGATTCTTGCAAAGCGTACATAAAGAGTTTCTTGGCTGCAATTCCAATCAGGGAACTGCAGGCAGACATCAAGAAAGGTTTAATGACATCAAAACCTCTTCATCATCGGTTGCAGATCGAATTCCACTACACCCAGTACTGGCAACCTTTGACTGAAACTCATGCGACAGAAATGTTGATCGCACTACCACATTCAGTCAATGCCTCCATATCAGAGGCTGCTGTTTAGACACTGTAAATTTTAGGGAAGTGTGATTAGTCTAACTAAAATTTCGTTCTACAAACGGTGATCTTATGATGTGAATGATATTAACAAAGAGGACCTTTTTCAACTTTTTTTTTTGAGGAGCTTGAATAGAAAAGGATCATGTTGTGTTTCTTCTAATCTGGTCTTCCAAATGGAGCTATCGTTTATGTTTTCCCTTGTTTGAACATGATCTCAAGTGCCCGTACGATCCGCTGATGGAAATAATCTGACCCTTGAGATTGTTCATTAAGAAAATCGAGGCATTATTCCTTGAGATTGTTCATTTTAGGATTCTGGTTCTGTGACAACTTATTTGATCGGAACCTATTATTCCTTTCCTTGTGTGGTGTAAGCTGCTAAGAGGAACTTTTCGAGATTGGTATTCAAGGACACGAAAAGGTTCTTTGGAGTGCATGTTCCTTTTCTAGATTAAAAAAACCCAAGCCTAACGTCTCCTCTTTTAGCTACCTCAACCAACATGTGGAGGGGAAAGGGTTTTCTATAGAATTCCTACCCCAGCTGTGCACGTTCAGGATATACCCTTCCCAAAAGCATCATTTGGATGATTCCTATGAGCAAGTTATGGACATGTCACGTTGACAAGAAGCTCTCTTTCGGCTTGTGAAGTGAAGATTGAGATTCTTCGTTCACTTGTTTACATATAAAAGCCTTGAGATTGGTTTTTTTATCTGTTTCTTTAGTTTTTAATAGTGAATTGATGATGATGATTATGATTCTGATAGGTGAAGAAGATGATGTTGATCGCAATGAATAATTTGTTTTATACGTTACACTTACGCTGGGAAATTTGCAGGCCTTGGAAGACTGATTAAATGATAATGATTTGATTAGTTCATCTGCTCGCTACAGAGCCATAATCATAATGTAGAAACATGCTCTGCTTACAGCTTTTCATTTTCAAGTTTTCATTATGCAATTTGACTCAGCCTGTGACATCTTTGTTAGCCTTTCCGGTAGCAATTTTATGATCACAGAAGCAGCCTTAAGCCATGACGACAGCTCTGCAAGCCAACAAACTCTCAACCCTGGCTGGTTCAGGCCCACCATTCAAATACTGGTATTTACAAAGACAGACAAAATGAATATGAAATATAACATCATCATCAACTCAAATTTGAGCCAAGTTTCAGGCTATCAAAGGCAATTGCACATGAGGCAAGGCCCCACTTCTATTTGACTCGGTGAAATCAGGCCTTCTTCAAGGCTGATTATTGGCTCTATAGTCGCTTACGAGCCACGATTTCTTCTGGGTTAATTTCCTGCCTATTTTACTTCGAATTATCCTCTGCGTACAGAATAAAAATGCATGGACAAGAGTACACCATTCAGACACTTCAAATCAGCCGAAAAGCTAGAAGTTCCGGAAGAGTCGAGCAACAACTACCAGAATATTTAAATCAAGAAATCAAAATAGTTTTGCTCCACTGCTTTCATGGACTGAAAGCATGAATCAAGAACTGGTAGCCTAGTTTGACAATACAAGAAAGCTGCATTATACGACTCATCATAAAAGGCCTTTGGCGTGAAAAGCATCATCATGGCCTTACACTTTCCTTATCACACCATACCAGCTTTGTTACCAACCAGTGACTTTTTGTTATAATCTTATGAAGAGCCATGTGCATGTTCTCCCAACCCATTATCGTTCCAAACTTATCTTGACAATGATCCAAGCTCAACTTCACAAGGCTCCACACCTGACATAAACCCACGTTGAATAGATTCTTTCCCATATTGTCATCATCCTTCCCTTGCTTCCTGAGGGCCGTGTTTCCTCATCATCCTAGAAAACAATAATTCAACCTAATCTGAAAGAAAATATTGATAACTTAAGCTCCTGCTAATACCCGGTTCTAATATGGTTCCACCTCTAATATTCTACTAACCATTATTCCTTATTGCATAGCATAATGCACATCTACCTCTAATGATTGTCGACGATGGAAATAAAAAAGAAGAATAAGAAAAGCGAGCTGAAGTTCAACAATGCATGTAAGAAAAAATGTCAATCGGATTTGCAGCAACAAACGGTCAATGCATAACTTTCTTTAGGACATCCAGTGCTAAAGTAATCAATATATTTCCATTTTAAGACTTGCAAACTGCCACTGAAATTTGAACGACGAAAAATGTTAGAGAAGAAAGACAAATATGACAAAAATAGGTAATGGAAGAAAATGACACTAGGATTTGTGCAGCAGAAAGGGCTTTAACTACTCTATTTATCACAACCAGGACATTTGGTGCTGCATTTCATTAGCGTCTCCAATCTTACATATAGAAGAACTAAGAGAAGCACCGGTAATTCTGTCCAAGCATTTTTCAAGTTACAAGACAGGATGTTATATAACTGGGGAAAAAGTTAGGGAAGATGGATAATACGATACAGAATCAAGCAAGAGTCTAGGAAAAAGTAGCTAGACTTTCAGCTGCAGATGAGGCATTTAACCAATCCATTTTCATTACATTCAGGGCATCTAATGTATGTCTCATCATTCTGATCATCTGCAAAGACCTTACGACTGCCATTACAATCGGAGCAAACTATGAATCGTATGTTACCGCAACCAGTGCAAGGGCAATTAGACAGATTGAGTGGTATACCTGCCAAGAGATTCTTAAGCTTACCTTGCTCATGCAAACCAGTCACTTCATCAGCTCCTCCTATGTACCTTCCCTTTATGAAAAGCCTTGGAGGAATCACCCTGCCACCCATTATCCTCCATAGTTCCTCCCTGAATTCCAAGTGCAACGAAACATCTTTCTCGTGGAATATTACTTTAAAACTTTCCAACAAAAACCGAATAGCATGACAATCCTCAAATGTCTTTCTTATACTTCTCAAGCTTGTTGTGTAGAGAATTACAGCCTGACTTCCTCCGGGAAGACATATCTCTTCAAAATCTGAGAGAGATGGGTGTCCTTTTATCTCTTTCTCAGCTTCATTTCCCGTGTATTGCTCCACGTTGATATCTGTAGCGACTGGGGCCTCAGGACTGTCCATTACAGATAATCTGTCATTGGATACCATGGAGGGTGTGATGTTCACCTTGTCGAAGAGATTAATTTCCAAGTCCAGTTCTTCATCTTTGGATTCTGGTTTTTGCTTTGACACACCAAAATCACCAGATAGACTGTCTTTCTTGTGATCCTTTTGTATGTAAATTGGTGGTATCTGCAAGCTCTGATCAGAAAAGTTTTCTGAGGAGTTCAGATGGGAAACTAGACCTTGTTTCAGTGTGCTTATACTTGGAATGAAATTCAATTTCTTTAGGAATCTTCCCTTCACTGATTTCATTTATTTTGCTTGTTTTCTCACGAAATGGATGGCATGTGATCACAACCAGTTGAAGAGGCAAGGCTGAGTTTTGTTTGAGGATGACTTACGAGGGACCGGAGGACATGGGGCAGCAGTAGAGGGTTCTCTTTTGGTTTCCGATGGCACAAAAGCAAAAAGCTGAAAACCTTTGTGTGGGTAGTGGATTGCCTTTTGAAGTTATGAATTGATTGCTGCACAGATTGTGGGGGCGAGGTGGTGTCCAAGGCAACCCTTTTATCGGAGGGGACACACCCTTTATCAACAATTTGGTGTCTCGTCATGGTAAGAGGAGCAAGGCCTCAGAAAATGTATGAATTGATGTGCTTTTCATTTCAAACCACTGGATGATAAAGGCAGCTTTGCATGCACGGTTTGATAGGTGGCGGAGCACCACTGCAGAAACTTCTAAAGGAGCAGAATTGAACCCATGCAGGTATGGTGTGCCAAAAGTCATGTTCAATTTCCAGGAAAAGCATGTTCAAGTAACTGAGCTTTAATTCCTTGACCTTTGTAGCTCTCTCGGCAATTGATTAACCTTCTAACTCATAACCCAAGAAAAAAAAAACTGAGAAAGCACTAAAATAAAAGACAATGAAGGGTAGACGAATGCTCTTGCGCAGAGAGAGAGAGAGAGAGAGAGAGAGAGAGAGAGGTAATGCATGCTCCAAAACTCCAAAAATGTATAAAATGGAAGTACAAGACTACCAATTAGTAGTATAATTTCTGTTAGTTTAATATGGAGGATAATGGGTGGCTATGGAGGAATCACCCTGCCACCCAGTCACCCATAAAACTATAAAATGCATTACTATATCCTTTACTACACAAGAGCTACAAAATGCAATATAGAATTATAAAATGGAAGTACAAGACTACCAATTAGTAGTATAATTTCTGTTAGTTTAATATGCTTGTTTATAGGTTAATTACATGTGGTATTATTATAAATACATATTTATTATTAATAAAATTTTAATTTATTTTTAATATTCATATATATATAATATTAGATTAATGAATCTAATATTTAATTTATAAATTTAGAATAAAAAAAAGTCTATGAAACAAAAATGTTTTGCAAAGAAAATTATAAAGTTGTTATAATTATAGGATTCATATTGCATCAAAGTATTGTTTCTAAAATGTTTCTAGTCGATACTCTTTTAAATACTGAAAATTTATTAGAGTCGTGGAAACTGATGCATATTATATTTTTTTTTCTTTATAAAAAAAAGCAACTATTTTCATAAATTGAGGTATAAGAAATACCTAAAACTAATATTTAGATGGTTGTCATAAAATATATACACTAAATTATCCTATCTTTTTTAGAACCTTTTACATGAACAATCTTAAAAGATCCTTTTTCTTTTATACTTTATCTTTATTCTCACCATAATTTACACTAATACATTAATTACTTCTTCACTAACCCAAAAACACCCAAATTTAACAATTCTCACAATTAATCTAAAAAATCCTTAAATCAAAGTACATTAAAATTAAATTACTACTTATCAAAATAATTAAAGTAATCTTCATTCATCATCCTCGTATCAGTACACATTTAATACATACCATAATTCAAATTGTTAAGTAAAACTAGAAAAAAGAGTAGGATTAATTCGAGGAAATTCACAGCCTCCAATACTTCACTGATTGCAAATGTTTTTCGATGTCTTTCTCATTAACAAGAAGACTTTAAATACAACTGGAATAACAACTAATCGGATTACCAGCACTAAAAAATAACATAACTACTTATGCTGATATTTAGCTAACAATCCAAGCTGAGGACCTATTCTTAAGCTAAAATACTTGGCTGTAATTCAACAAATTAGAAACAAGTCTTAACCTGATGCCACATATAATTATTGGATTTAATATCAAACTCAACTGGACTTTGAACTTAACTAAATTAAATAATAAGTAATAAATACTGGAGTCTTTATACAGACCATAACTAGCTCTGGTGACATGACATTGTGCACGTAACACAAATCGATTAAACCAGACTCTTTTTTCCTCCTTATTTCGCCAGCCCTACCACCCCCATAAAAACACCAATTTCCTTTTTCACTATTTGTAACCCATTTCATCCCAATTAAATCCATTAAAATCAGTTTCATATTTTTCTTAATTTCCATTTAAGAACCCTAGATCAAAGTTTGAGAATTTTTTTATATCAAAATTCATCTGACTTTATTTGAACTAATTGGATAAATGGATCTAAAATACTTTACCTGTAGATTTGTATGCTTCGAATGCCTTCTTGGTGAATATCTACCACCCCATCTTTTTCTTCTTTCAATTTTCTTAGTTTTTCTCTCTAAGCCGCACTTTTTCTGACTTGAGTTTTCTCAAAACCTCCTATCCTCAGTAGATTTGGAGTGGTTTTTCCTAGTAAAAGTTCCTCTCAACACTCCTATTCCTTAAATTTGAAAGAGAACATCAAGTTTTGTAAGAGAAAATGAATAATTTGTGCCCCTTTTCTCTTTTAGGGGCTTTCAGCATGAACAATGCCAGTGAGGGAAGATTTCTGATAAAATTACAACAATGCTATAAATGAGTCCAGTATTATTATTTGTATTTTTATCTGACCATTGATACTCTTGAAAGGCCTTCTTAAACTCTGATTGCCTTAAAATTTTAATCCAAGATAGAACAATATATCAGAAGACTCCTTATTAAATTTTAGCCCGATCCAATTATTGAATTAAGACTTATTCTTGATATCATAAAACTAGACAATAAAAAACTTTCATGTCAAAATTTTAATTTGTGTACTATTTCATTTACTTAAATCATCAAGATTTTCAAACTAATCATTGAAGACTTTCATCTATATTGATAATAAAAATATTTCCCTCTTATTTCCCCCCATTTTGGTTAAAACTACAAGATTGTACGCGAAACTTATACCAGTGGTTAACGTTTTTTACGTGTAAAGTCATACATTAATTTATTTGTATTTTCCTTCTATTTTTTTATAAATATTCTCACCCCAAATTTACAAAAATTATTCCTTAAAAATAATTATTTTACCTTATCAAGAAGTTTACGCAATTTATCACTAATTAACATTTTGTATACTGATTTTATTACTTTATTTCATTTGAAATTTAAGTTAATTTAACAAGGATGTTGGTTCCAAGTTACAATAATTTTCCTCCTAATTTATCATTTCTTAATTAAAAATTACCCTATTTAACACTAACTTGTTGATTTTTGGGTCAAGGGTTTACAATCATGATAAAGTGAAATGCACTACAACACTGTCTTTTTTTTTTTATCATGTTAGAAATTAACTTGAGACCCTAAAAGTCTTTATTAGCACATATGGTTCTCGTTTTATTTTATTATATGTAAACAACAACTTTTTGATTTACTTTTATATTTTTTATTCGATGTCAAAAAATTCATTAACAACACTTGCATATTCATTACTTTGTATTGAATTTTTTTTTTATCAAACATAAAATGAAGCGAATAAAATAAATATCTTAACACTTTTTTTATATATTTATTGACACAAATAGATTTCAACTTCTTGCATAAACTTTTTAATTTATAATTATAATTTTTCTTGTCAAAAGATGCTTTAAAAAAGCTTGTATATTTGTTTTTGCTGAAAAAAATTTATCCAACTTGCCCCAAAGTGCCAGTTAAATACTAACTAGATAGAAAATGGATTTCTCAAAGAGAAAAAAAAAAAAGACAGTAAATGGATCAGATATACTTTCAATAAACTTGTTTGAATATCTTGATGGAATAATGTGGCCACAGCCGGACATGGCAAACCCTAGCTAATTATGTGGGAAAAAAAGTACCATTAATTATATTGTTTTATGCACTTTTGAGTGGAAACCCAGTGACCCCCTCTCACCTGTGCTTTCATATTATTCATCCATAACTGACTGGATTTTCCTAGTGAACCAGTCATTTTGCATAAAATATGTGGTTGATCATTCAATGATCGAAACATTTTTATTTCTCCCTCCTACATTTGTGCACAATGGCATAGGTTTTGACTCAGTGATCATCTTGAAAAGACATCGCCCCAAAGTTTAAGCCTGCGTGTTGCTTCAAAGGGCACATAATGGGCATTGATATATTCTCAATAAGGAAGCTCTAGCATTGAACATTGTCTCAATAAAATGGAGCTTAATTGCAAATTACACAATACCACATGGTATATTTGGGTAGCTGAAAGTACAAGTAATGAAGGTTCTTTTACATGCTATTTGTACACTGATGGTGCTTAGACCAAGACGCAACCCTCCAAGGCACCTAAATATCAGTAACAGATGATGCAGAACCAATGTGAAAACCAAAGGAAATGCAAGTAAGTTCATCTCCTTCTCCATCAACCATCTTCATAGTAAGAGAGTATGAACCCTGCAAATGATAAACATTGCCATAGATATCATTAAGGCAACAGGTAAATGTAAATTCTTTCTTCTCACTATCTTGACTCCACTATAAATTTAAATCAGTGATTCAAAGTAGGGACTTCCATACAACAACCATTCAGAATCAAACACTCAGCTATTCAAATGAGAAAAGAAACAGGCTGGAGCAGTCTTTCCTCCATATGTTGCAGCATTCAAAAGAAGAATAACAGAAAAATGAGAAAGGTGAAGGTGGAGTAGAGATAGATTCAAGCACGAGCATGGATATCATGATGATAAATTCTTCATCAGAAACAAACAAATAAGTTGGATTTGATTCACAGAGAGTTAACATTATTGTCATTAAACTAGATGTACTTCTTGAAAACAAAAAATTTGTGGGGCGAAAACATCTATTCATCGATGATAGCAGCTGTGATAGTGTTGTTCTGATTTCTGCACAGTAATACCCTATCTCAAACTTATAAGTTGGATTTGATTCACAGAAAAATAACGTTATTGTTATTCCGAACAATAATACCCTATCTCAAAGACTGCTTTGGAGTAACTGATCATTGACCAATGCACCCACAAGCAACACTGATTGGTAAAAAAAACGACTCACTGCACAACTCACCATTTTGCTCCAGAAAATAAGGATGAATCTTGTAACATATAATGATGATTTTAAAACATACGAGGTTGCATGAAAAATTAGGCACATATCATTACACAAGACAAGATGAGTTACTAAACCATTTAATCCCAAAACTAAGATTGCTCATTTAGAAAAATGGGCAACCGAGATTTCTCAAAAACGAAGATCATCTACTAAAACAACAATCCATCATCCCGAATAAGCAGCTCAGAGCAAAAAAAAAACTTAAACAGCTGAACTTGAAGTGCCAATTGCTCTATCTCTTTTAAAGTCATAATCGAGAAATAATCACCAGAATTTTTCAAAACACACATCGCATGATACAACCACAATCTCTTCTAATCAACACCATCTTCAATATAATACTTATAAAAATACATATAAATCACTTACAGATGGTGTGAATCCAGGCAACTCTTGGGAATGAGACACCACAAAGTCGCCACCAGTCACAGGGCACGATGTCTCCTCACAAAGATTATGATACTCTCCATACACAGGGAATCCAAAGTATTTAACATCAACTCTCAATTTCCCTCCACTAATTGTTTCACCTGTATTAATTAATTGCAATTCAATAATCAAACTTACCGATTCTAATCATCCACACACGCGCAAAATAAAACCCATTAATCTCCTTAACAAAAAAAAAAAATCTAACTTGTGGTTGCAGAGATGATGAAGGTGGCTGGTTTCCCTTTCTTCACCGGATTCGGGCTTATCTTCACCCCGCTAACTTTAACGGCATAATCCTTGTTACCTGCATTAAAAAAGAATTTATTAAATCAAGATAAAACATGGGACTAAGACAAGTTCTGATATTGATGAATTGTAGACTAGAGAGAGACAGACCGCAGTACTCGAATTTGGAGGCTTGAGTCAAAGGTAGGATCAGACAAAGCGAGATAAGCAAAGTTACAATCAGCTTGTACAGAGCCATCTCAATAGGTTTGGTTTCAGAAATCGTGGTGATTTAAGGATTCTTTTTAAAGAGAGAAGATTGATTTGTGTTCGTAATGGAAATCAAAACAAGCATCTATCTATTTGGGTTTTCGAGAGCAGATGATTTTATCCTGTTTTCATAGCAGGGATTGGGGTTTGATATTGATCTTTGATTTTTGGGTCTGGAAATGGATGGTCCAGATTTGTTGAGGTTGTATGATTGATTAGGAAGAGGATTTGGACGCCTGGATGTATTACTAGAGTATTTTTTTTTGTTAAAAATATATTAAAATATTTTTTTTATTTTTTAAAATAAAAAAGAAATGATCTAACCGCATGTAATGGCCGTTGGCAGAGAGAACATTAGGTGGAATGAAGAATCAAAAATGATTTCGCCGCTCTAATGAGAGTAGTCAGAGTACTATCTCTCGAGGCATATCTAATGAGAGTCAAATGAAGAATAAAAAATGATTTTTCATTTCAGTCAAAAAAATCATTCATACATTTTTATCTAAAAAACTAAAAAATTAAAATAGAAATTGAAAAATTAAATATTCATCATTTCATCAATTAAATTTCTCTCAATAGCTTTCATAAAAAGAAATTTAAAATATTAATATTAAATATATTAAATACAAATGAATTGTTAAAATGATTTTTTTTCACTGATGAAAAAAAAAATTATATTAAAAAAAATGAAAGGGACAATAAATTCATTGTTCACCTAAACACATTTCATTGTTGACAAGAATATTAAATTTATCATCTTACTCTAAAAAAGCTTTAAAATAATGGTTGAGGGTAGGGTTGTTTTTGCAATGAAGGTGTTTTGGCATTTTAAAATTAACTAAGAGCACGGCGGATATTTTCCTTTTAAATAACACAATTAAATGATATAAATACCCTTAAGAGCAATACATTGTTGGATGCAATTAAGGGATGAATTTGTATATGTAATTATAAGATGAACAGTTAAATAACCTATTTGCCCTTATATATAAAAATACTTTGACTATTATAGAGGGTTGTTTTAGTGTTATCCTTTTTAATTGCATGCTAAAAATACCTCTATGGCCTTGGGCTTCAATTTTTTATGCCTTGGGTATGAAGGCATTTTTATCATTACTATATTGGTTTTTCATTGTTATTAGATAAAATGATAAATAGTTTTGTATTTTAATAAATTAAAGGTATTTTAAAAAAATTATTGGCGTGTGTTAAGCACGTGTTAGCTGCTCTGCTGTCTTCAAACAACGCGTGTGGTTGATTCAAGTAACGAAAAACATTATTCTAAGGTGTTAGATTCGTCTCGGCGTCTTCTCCATATAACAGTGGTGTGTCTACAAAACAAAACTCTGATTTGACTCCAACAACCATTCTTTTTTTCTTTCTTTCTTTCCTTTATCTCCCTTGATTTTTATGCCCTACCCGGCAATGTTTCAAATCAACCTCTTAGCTTCTCTTTGTTTTCGATTTAGTCCTTTGTCTTTTGGTTAATATTTGTTTTATTTGAAATAACTTATGAAAATCAAAATTTGTTTCAATTTCATTCTCATTTGATTTTTTATTTGTCAAATTTAATCTTTATTCTTTTAATTGTTATTTATGTCATCTGAAATAATTTTTATAATTTATTATTTTTTTGGCGATTTCACCCTCTATCATTCTTTTTTCTATTAAATTTTATCCTCGTTCTTTTCATTGTTGTTTTTTTTTGCTTTGCCAAATTTTTTTGTTTGATATTTTTTTATACTCAATTTTATCCTTCAATATTAAGTTGACTTGGATTTGAGCTTTTTAATTAAGTTTGTGTTTGGAATTCACATACTGTAATTTAGGAAATTAACCTAACTTAAGGAGGTTTGCTAGGGGTTGCTTTTGTTTTTTTTTGTTTTTTTTCATCATTATTTTAAGCTAATGTTTTTTTTTTCAATTTTATTATTTGATATTTATTTTATTGAAGACTGGGTTTTGTTTACACACACACACACATATCCTTTCAATGTCCTTTATTTTTTTTTTATTTGTTTGGGTTATTTAGGGTATTTGTTTTCTTTGTTAAAAATATTTTTTCAAAATCAATTTATTCTTGAATTAAATAGAATTGATTTATTGAATACAGACGGATACCCATTTTATTGTGTTTTGTTCGGTTTGCTTTCCTGGGACATTTCTCTAGCAACCCTTATAGCTTCTTTTCATGTCATCTTGTATCATTTTGTAGTGAGGTTTGAATCATCTCATCACACTCTTTTGATCGTAGGCGATATTCATGGTGGAATAGTGGTGGGTCTCCAATGTTTTTTTTTTTATAGCTATAATATTAATGACTTATTTTTTTAGTTAATTATTACTAATTTCTTTTATCATTTGTTTGCTATTGTTACCTTTGATTTAAATTAAATTACTAAATTAACTAATCATACGAGATACAATCAAGTTAATGACTCAAGTGTTGGGTTTTTCATGCTTATTTAAAAACACTATCATCACTTAACCATCCATTTCTGTATTAAAAGAAATTGAATCGACTTGCGATGGAGCGCGGGTTCCTAGTATAGTTTGCATTATTCAAAAAGCTATATCAATAATTTGGCTTTTCTAAATAGTTTTTTTCTTTAAAAACACTATGACACTTTAATTGTTACTTTTCTGTCTATTACTTCATGTTAAAGTAAGATGTTGTTCCCTTCTTTCTTTTTCCTTTCATGTTAAACTAAGACTTGTTGGAAAAAAAACAATTTGTGAACTTGTCCTAAATATGTAGGTTAGTTTCTTTGAGTTATGTTTTTGAGTTTTACATTGCTTTGTTAACAAGGATTTTGAAGGACCCTGCTAGTGATTAGGTGATAATTTAGTTCAAAACCTCTATTTTCATATTAGAATCGATGATAGCATATAAGGATAATTATTAAAATAGTTTTACATAAAAAATATATATCTAAAAAACTTATGAAAATATTTTTATATCTAACTTGATTTTGAAGGCTTGACTTTTATATAGAGCACATCTTTATAATTATTGAATGGATAATAAATAAAGTATAAATATTATTAATGTTAATCTGATATATATACCACACATATACAAGAGCTTTTTTTTAGAAAAATATATATTTTCATTAGTTAATTTTATGTTTTTTATTTTTTATTTTTTATTCTGTATTATTATACTTTTCTAGTTGTTTTTATATTTATAGAAAATATTTTTTCTAGTTTATTTTTTTTATTTAGTATTACTAGAGTTTTCTAGTTTTTCTTCTATGTAAATAATTGTAATAACTTTTTGGAAAATTGAGACATGAGTGAACAAAATTTGGTATTTTGAGAGTCTCTTCGTAATTATAATGTTCCTAGTCTTTGAGGTTTTGACTTATAATACACCTCGTTATCCTTCACTCCCCGTATTGATCAATTACATTTTTATTTTACATTGAATAATAAATAGTAATTTAGTAATGGATACTTGAAATCCAATAGATAGAACATGTATATCTTACTTAATATATAATGGTGGATCCTTCTATATATATAGACACACACACTCTCTCTCTCTCATGTGTTGTTCAACTGTCCAAAGTTGAAGCTTCATCTTCAGTAAGTAATTAGAACAAGCTCGAGATCTAAATTATTTCTTATCATGTACACTAACTACATCATAAAAATTATATATAAACTTACTATTTTCATAAATATAGGTGATATAGGTGGGCCTTTAAAAATTTCATAAATTATTTTCATAAATATAGGTGGGTCTTTAAAAATAAGCTTAGGCGCATGGGTTGCCAGCCTAGGCCCACGCTTTAGGACTCTCTTTTTCCTTTTCAGGTTGGATGTACGATATGTTTTTAAAATAAGCAGACGACACGACGTTTCTATTTCTTCTCCGCCCATTTGAACTAAATGGAAAGTTGGGTCTGCAATTTTTTATACCAAAAACACCCATTTTCAAAAAAAATTTAGTAATAAAACACCTAAGAAATGCCCTAAATACCTCAACTAATCCATTTGTGGGATTAAATTAGCATAAAAATGGTTAAAAAGCAAAAAATTAACCTGAATCCAAAACATTTTCTGAGTCTCGATCTATTTTTTTGGACAAGATTAAGGCCAAGAACCACCTTAATGAAGCTCCCCTTGCTAAATGAAACTCGTTAATACAAAAATCAAGCTTTTTTATCATCAAAATATGGTCAATAAATGACTTTTTCTCTTTCTTTGTTTTCCACTGTGTTTCTCTTTTCTCTCTTAAGTTCAAGAACCGAAAATTAAATAAAATAAACTTTTAAATCCAAATTAAAATTATAAAAAATAAAGGAACCTTAAACGAAGAAAAAGAAAAGTAGGGATTAAATAGAATTTTTTATGTGAATTTAAAATTGATTAGTGATTTCTTATTGCTTCGATCATTTTTTGTTGAATTTTGTATTTTTAACAAATTTTAACAAATTAGTTATAGAAAATTGGAATTGGAAAAAAAAATGAAAGATGAAATTAGAAAAAACTTATAATTACTCTACAGTGAAATGCCTAACTGTTATAATTAGATGTGATTATTTTCGATTCAGTTCGGTTTTTATAAAAAAAAAATAACTAAACTGAAATTTTTTTATAAAAAAACCGAACTGAAACCGGTTCAAACCGACCGGTTTCGGTTCGGTTTTTTAGGAAAAAAACCAGTTCAAACCGGTTTGGCCCGGTTTTTTCGGTTTGGCTCAGTTTGGCTCGGTTGTTTTCCAGTTTTTTTCGGTTTGGGTTCGGTTTGGTTTTTTTGGTTTTAGGCTTATAAAACCGAAACCGAACCGAACCGGTCGGTTTTTTTAAAATTTTAATCGGTTTAATTAGTTTTTTTCACGTTTCGGTTTTTTGATTATTTTTTTTCCAGTTTTCTCAGTTTTTCGGAATTAAAACTGTATTTTTAAGCTTAATGTGGATAATTGAAGTTTCCTTTGCTCTTGTCGAAAGTTGCGTGATGCTGCACTTTTTATGATTAATAGAAGATCTGATCCTTGGTTGATACCTCAGATTTGCAAACCATTAAGACGAACCAGCAAATCTCCATTAGATTTGAGTGTTTCAAACTTGCAATAACAGGAGAAGCTACCTTATGAGATCTGTTTCCTCCTGTTGTAGGTACTCAAGAGGAAGCTGCTCATGCCTATGATATAGCAGCCATTGAATACAGAGGGATCAATGCTGCAACCAATTTCGATCTAAGTACATAGCAATGTTGGAGACGCTATTGATGGAGGGTGTGAAGGCTAAAGGGAGTTGATCTACATAAGACAAGTTCCCTGTCAACTTTACTCCTGTAGTGCGTCATTTTGTAGACATGGGGTATCACCTAAGCAAGGTTTTAGTTGCATATCCTCGTCCTGTTGCTGTCTTATGATCTGTTCTAGGGCCTACCTGTCTATTCATTAGACTATTTAAAATTGGATTGGTTTAAATCCATTTTTGCTGTGGTTTACAGGCTATCGGCATTGTTGACGTTTCTTTCTACCAACTCTTTTCAATACTGTGTATCTGGTAGATGGTGCCATAACTCATACTTCAATTGTATTTCCTAATTACACAGATGCGCTTAATTTTAAACTTCTGGTACATCTCGCTGTTTTTCTTTTAATGGAAAACTTGTCAACTCCAGAACAACTATCTGGTTTTGGGTTCTGGTTTGATTTTTCAGAATGCGAACTTACGTAATTTTATATATAGCAGAGTTGTATATATTTTTGTGCCCAACATAAAAAAAATCTATATGTTAAACTTACTGAATCTCATCTGCATATATTTCAATCAGTTGTGTGGCATAAAATTTGTTTCAAAACTAAAAAAACAAAGGAATATAGGACAGATTACATTGCGGGAAAGAGCTTTATGGATCAATAACTGGAGCTGATCCAGTAGGACATGATTTTGCAGTGTCCAGATGGTATCCGAAGACTGCGAAACATAATTCTTCCTTCCCTGTATTGGTCAATCCCGCCTGCTTGCCAGTGGAACAACCTCAGCCAGAGGGGTTGCGAGGGGTGTAGGCAATGGAGATGTTCTACAGACTGGACAAGTTGGGTGCAGCCTCAACCACGGGTCAACACACTTGAGGTGAAAGAGATGTCCGCAATCCGGCAGCAACCTTAGCTTATCAGTGCTCTTGTAATCTGCCAAGCATATGGAGCAGCATGTAGAAGTGGAGTCTGTCTTGTGTAGCTTGGCCTCCGAATACAGAAGTGTAGGATAGCTCTTTAGAGTGGCCTCATCGAGCCCTATTTCAACAACAAAGCTTTGCAGGTTCAGTTGCTGATCTGCAGAATTTCTCCCCTGGGTTGGCACCGACGTCTGCTGGTTTCGTGCGCAAAAATAGGAGGCCAAAGTGATTGTTGTAATGAGCAGCAGGATTCCAATAGATACACCAATGCCATAGCCAAATCCACCAATGTTATTGGAGCCAAGAAGTCCAGTATACCCTGTTGTGCTATTCATATCCTCAAGGAATATTGAAGCTGGGAGAAGCCGAGATTGGAAGTAGAATTGGATATGTGATGCAAATGATCTGGTCAGCCATGGCTATGGCAAGAGAAATGGTTTATTTGGGGTGTTATAAATTTACAAAGTCAACGGTAAGATGGGACAGATAAAGAGTATTATTGGTGAAGTTTTTATCAAGGGAAGATGTATTTGGGCTTCGAAGTAAAGAGAGGGCAAGGAGGCAAGCAAATGAATGTGAATACAATATGTTTTTCTTCTTTTATCAGTCATATATCATGGCTGCTTAGCTTTTTTAAGGTCAACGGCTCTCATAGCCTGCAATTTACTCTAATCTTGATATGATTAGTAACGTCTTTCTTTCAACTAATCAAAACAATTCTTTAATCCTCTATAATTCTCTTTGTGCGTGCAACGCACGATCCTAGCTGATAATATACATATGCATGCCATGGTTGATTACTACTTTAATTATTCAAGCAAGGCCAGCCAATTATTTGCCCACAAGAAGATAAACAGAGCCAAGGAGTTGTTTCTTGCTTGTGGCGTTTGTTTATTGTTTTATTTATATCACAGCCAGTGGGCAGTGGCCATGATTAACAGGTTGGTGCTAGTGGCTACCACCTGCTACATACAAAATTTCAAGATTCTTTTGCCCTGTTTTCTTTTCTCTTTTCTCTGTTGTCAGAGATCTCAAAATACTCTTGACTGGTGGTTAAGTAGTTGCTCCTACCATATCCATTGCTCGTGTCGTTTTCTGTATGTGGTGGGCTGATGTGAGATACGCCATCGATCAGGCTTCTCATGAGCTCCTGCTGCTCTGGGATGACAAATTGCTTGTTGGCATAAGATGTCTTCATCGTTCTTTATCGTCGAATCTCCGGGAGAACTGGGAGATAGGCATCCTTCATCTGCGAAGTGAGACCTACACTTTGGTCCCTCAGAACGCTAAAATATGATCAGCAAATGTTTATAATTGGGCTCTGGATCATGCTATTATTTTTTTTGCTTTTTTTTTTTCCGTACCCAAACTTTTATTTATTTAATTTTCTTTTTAATTTTTTCATTGTTGTTTGAAAATAATGCTTTATAATTTTTTCTTTCTACATGGTTATATATTCTCTATTTAATCTTTAATATTAGATTTTTTTGGCTAAATCATTATAGTAAAACCCACAAATACTATTTATTTTATTAGAATAGTGGTTTGTTTTTTGTTTATTTTTTTAAAATTTACTATTCAACAATTAATTTTTTTTTTTATTTTTTTTTTAAAATTTTATTATTCAATATTAGTTGTTTTGAAAATTTTGCTTGAAGTTTTTTTTTTTCTAGCCATACCTACGAATAACTATTTATTAGAATAATATTATGTTTTTTTTTTTCAAATTTCATCCTTCAATATTAAATGATTTTAAAAATTATGCTTTTAAAAATTTTAATTTCCTTTTTGTTTTGTTAAATACTTCTCTCATGGATTTAGTTTTTTTTTTTCTCAATTGCAACCTTCAACATATTCCTTTTATTTTATTTCCATGAATTTATCTCAATTTTATGACCCCAATCGCAGGTTTAATATGTTTACCTGAGTTGACCTAAGTTATTTTCTTGGGTTAATTTTTTTAATTGATTTTTTTATTTCATCATTCAACATTGAATTAATTGAAAATTGGGCTTCGTAGTTTTTTTTTCAATTTGCTTTCTATGAAATTATCCAAATCTTTTAATTCGGGTTTTAGGTTCGGTAGGTTGACCTGACTTTGCTCCTTTTTTTGCCCTATTTTAATTGAGCTTTATATTTTTATTTTTTTTTGCTTTTCATGGAATTATCCTGATCTCATGACTCGAGTTAACTTGATTTATTTTTTCGTTATTTTTTAATAAAATATACTTTTCTCAATTTCACCATCCAACAACTCAATAATTTTTTTTTAATTTTTTTTTTAATTTCAACTTTCAATTTCAGTTTGTTTTGGAATTGAGTTTCATAATTTTAATCCAACAACTCAATAATTTCATGATTCAAATTATAGATTTGACAAGTTAATCCTAGTCAATTCAATATATCACAATCTCAATATTTGAAAACATATGTTATCCAATATATCATGGTATCAAGAAAATATCATTGGTGTACATAAACTTGATTGCCAAGATTAATATTTCCTTGCCTAAGAAGTTGAATTTAAAGCTAATAAGTTAATACACCAACCCTTTGGACACTTTCTATTATTATTATTATTATTATTATTATTTAACTGGAAGAGGTTGAGACTTCAAAATCTGAAATGGAGGAAAGTAACTCTCTCTTCACACACTCCATTTCAAAGTGTTCAAACTAGCAAAGCACTAGTTTCCAAAGAGATTTCAATTTTAATTACCCACCTCGATCTTGAGATTGAGTTGACAATCCATTCATTCACACATATATTTTTTCTTCTTTTTCTCAGGTCACGGTCTCACCTAATTAAAATTAAGAGAAAAAAAAATAAAATAATCATCTAGGTGGTGGCCAGTGGTAAGAGCTTGGGACCAAGTGGTTTGCTCCCTCTGTGGTCTCAGGTTCGAGCCCTGTGGTTGCTCATATGATGGCCACTGGAGACTTACATGGTCGTTAACTTCAGGGCCCGTGGGATTAGTCGAGGTGCGCGTAAGTTGGCCCGGACACCTACGTTAAACTAAAAAAAAAAAATTAAGAAAAAAATTGAAAGAGGTTCAGAATATTTCTATTCATCGGAATATAGGATGATTATTTTTTTTACCTCCCAATAAAAAAAAATGTTAACTTACCCTTGGGGTAATGTGGTAGTTTTTAAAGATTTCATTGGTTATTATTTATTTAATTATTTGGGATAATTCAGTTTTTAGTCTTTTAATTGTTTATTACCACGATACATAGACTATATATCACCTTGAAAGTAAAATTTATTTAAATGTTATTTTTACATTTTTTAGGAATAGTATAAAAACTTTTATACCCTTAAGCTAAAGAAATAAACTAACAATAAGGGGTGGGGTATTTACTTTCATGTTTTTTTTAAAAAAAAATTAGTAGGTTGATGAGGTCTATTTGATTTATTGAGAATTAATTTTCATGTATTATCTTGTTTTTATTTTTATATAGTTGATGAGTGAACCCGAGTTGACTTATTTGATTTATTAAACTTCTTGTTTTTATGTTAAAAAAAATTAAATCAATTCGTAATATTTAATATTTAATAAGTTGACCTGACTTTGCTCCTTTTTTTTGCTCTTTTTTTTTATTGAATACTTTTTTAATTGAGTTTTATTTTTTTTTAATCTGTTTTTCATAAGATTATTCTAATCTTACGATCCAAGTTGACTTGATTTATTTATTTATTTTAATTGAATATTTTTTTTTTAATTTCACCATCCAAAAACTCAGTATTTTTCTTTAGTTTTATTTTTCAATTTCAACTTTTAATATTAGCTTGTTTTGAAATTGAGTATTATAATTTTATTTCAATTTTCTTTATGTAGAGTTGTTGTAGTCTTATATATTTATTTTTTTCTTGATTTCAACCTCCAATATTAGATTTGTTGGGAATGGAGTTTTGTAATTTTTTAATTGCTTTTTATAAAGTTATCTCGATCTCATAACCTAGATCGCGAATTTAACAAGTTAGCTTAAGGGTAACTTTGGTTGGGTTTTTTTTCCTTTTCATAATTTTTTTTTTCGATTTCATCCTTTAATATTGGGTTAGTTAGAAATTAGATTTTGTAATTTTTTATTTATTTTTTACGGGTTTATCCCAATTTCAAGACCCGGGTTGCAGGTTCACTGGTTAAGCCAAGTTGACTCGGGTAGTTTTTTATTCCTTTTTTTAAAATTTATTTTTCACCATTAAGTTGATTAGAAATAGGTCTTCACAATTTATTTTGATTTTTTTGCTATAGAGTTATCATAGTCACATAACCCAAATCATAGATTTGATAAGTTAACCTTGGTCGATCCAATATGTTATAATCTCAATATTTGAAAACAAATGTTATCCAATATATCATGGTATCAATATTTAAAAAATATATCATTCAATATGCATTATATTTTGAGTTTATAATTAATTTTTTTATCAGAAAACACTTTAGCAACATTTGAAAATTTATTTTATGTTAAAAAACTAACCTAAACCATAGCACAATGCGAACCAATTATTTAGTTAATAAAATAATAAAAAAGATGGTGTTTTTATTGTGCATCACCTCATAAAAAACTATTTATTGCAATAAATATTTTTTTTATTTATCTTTTAACATTTAGTTTATTAGAGATTAGGCTTTATGATTTATTGCATTTTGCTTTCTACATGGTTATTTTAGTCTCATGACCCGTGTTACGTACGAGTTTGACGGGTTAACTCGATTGACTTGAGTTTTTTTTCTTTTTATTTTAATTCAAATCTTTTATCAATTATAAAATAAACTCAGTCTTCTTATTACTTCATTTCTTTTATATTTTGATGAATTTTTTATATGAAAACTATTGTTTTTTTAAAAAAACTTATTATAATAGTTTCAATTAAAAAAACATTAATCGAATGTGTCTACACACCTAAGAAATCTAAGAAGAATAAATTTGAGAAAAATGTATAAAAAAATACAACAACAAAAAATTGATATTTTATTCTTAGTAAATACATAATTATTTATAACGCAATTGATAATATTAACATTAAAAAATCCCTAATCTTCTTAAAAACAATGGAACTGGATAATATATTAAATGCAATTCTAATAAATTGATTTTAAAATATTTTTTTCTAAAAAATTAAAAAAAAGAAAGATAAAAAGATATATCAAGAAACAGGGCCACCAGCAAATCGGTGTGGCCTTCCAGCATAGGCATTTATTGGCTAACGCAACGGTGTGGCCCTCCAGGCATACAATTTCTGGAACTAATTCTTGAATTTCTAATGGTGGTGGTGCCTTTCTCCTCCTAATTTTACCTCCTCTTTCGTGTCATTATTTTTATGTTTTAAAAATATCTTCTAAAAAATTTAATTGTTTTTATTTTTTTATCTTCAAATTAATATTTTTTTAATGCTTTTAGATCATTTTGATGCGCTGATATTAAAAATAATTTTTTAAAATAAAAAATATTATTTTTATGTATTTTCAAGAAAAAAATACATTTAAAAAACAACTGTTACTATATTTTTTTTATTTTATGTTTTTATTTCAAAAAAGAAAAAAATTAAAAAAAAAGAATATTAATACAAAAAGAATGGAGACATTAAAGAAGATGATAAAATTTAGTGCGAGTGGTAAAAATTATGCGAACGTATTATAAGAAACTAGAAAATAAAAGAAGAAAACACAAATCAAGAACTGCAACAATATGAAACGGAGGTCGAGCTAGAGCACAGCACCATATACATAGCCCAATACCTTAAATTTTGGCCTATGAGTAAGCCCATATTTGGAAAGCCCATTAAATCCGATCCTCCTCCCCACCACAGTGATTCCTTCCTTTCTGCTCGTCTTCGAATCTAAGCTCCGTCTCACTTCTCTCTCTCCCTCTCCCTCTCTCTCTCTCTCTGTTTTTTTACTGGGAAGTCAAAAACATCAATAAAAAACCGCCACCGCCACCAGGGAAGCAATGGCAACCTTAACAGCACTAAAAGCTCTCCTTGTATTCCTTGTAGCAATAGCACCAGCTCCATTCCTAGTAAAATCAGAAGACACGAACAAGGTCTTTTCACCCTGTTTAGACACCACTGTACAAATATCTGATGGCTTCACTTTTGCTATCGCTTTTTCATCAAGGACATCTTTCTTCTTCAACAGTAGCCTCCAGTTGTCTCCCTGCGACCGCAGACTTGCTCTAACTGGCCAAAATTCTCAGATCTCTGTTTTTAGACCTAAAGTCGACGAGATCTCTCTCCTTACTATCAATACCTCATCTTTCTATCCGGTTTGTCAAAACCCCACTTTCTCCTTACATTCTTCTTGGTTTTTGGATATTTTGCTTGGATTAGTATTTAAGTAAATTGAGGTTTTGTTTCTTCCGATTGATCGAATCGCTTATGTGTGATTTAGTGCTTCTGAATTGGTTTAATTATAGAGATTATTGATGGGTTTCGGCTTAAGTGTTTTAAATTGTTCTTGTTCTTCTTTCTTTTTCTTTTTTGATTGAATGGTAGAACTACTTTCTTGTTTTCTTTTTTCTTTTTTTCTTTTTCTAATTTTAGGGAGTTATGGAGAAACCTGGCTGTGTTAGATTAACTTATGGAAGAAAATAGGAATTTGATTGAGGGTTTGGACGTGGCTTTTCGGGAGAATGATTTTCAAAGTTCTGAAACATATAAGCTGGGGTAAAATGCACTAAGACGCCTGAATCATGGAGAAATAACTGTTGAGAATGTACTCTCTATTAGTTTCAAGACATTGATAGTGCCAAGCATATAAACCAATTATCCTTTTGTTTAATTGATTAATCTTTATTGCATCTTCTTGAAAAGAAGAAATATATTTAAAATGTTGTAATCGAACTGTTCATTCTTATCTGAGCAAGAACATTTGGAAGCTTTTCCATGTGCTGTGACTAAGCCTTCCACAATATGCAGAATTTGGCAATGAGCTTCTGTCTGTGTTTGCTTTTATACCTTGTTTACTCATGTCCAGCATTGGAAGCTAGGACATGGGGATGGACATTTGGACACTCCAATTACATGGAAAAACAAAAGAATATTTGAAAAAAAAGAGCTAAGTTGGACATGGGAATGCATGTTGGACACACACATGGATCCCGAGTCTAAGCAACATAGGACTTTCTGCAAATTGCTATAGAAACTGTTGGTTTAAAATTAATGCTTATTCTCCCATGCGCCACAACACTAGTTTCGAGTGTAGATAAGGTAATGTAAAGTATTCAGGACTTATGTCTTATTGTAGAAAAGACTAATTTGTTGTGAAATAGCTGTTATAGCTAGAGCAAGCATATAGTTGGTGAAAAATGTAGAAAGTGACACTTGGGTTGTGGGAATAGAAGAAAAATTTATTTCAAGTAATCAAATAGACAAGGTACTTGTGCCTATTGCCTATTTATAACCAACACTCACGACTTAATAATGTCTAGAGATATATTTGATATTGTCTCGTTATAGTTTTAGAACACTTCATGCTAATTGACTTATATATGAATTCTAGAATCTGTACATTTGTTCCCTTCAGAACTTAATAATTCTTCTAATACTTTTCTAGCATATTTAAGAATGTGCATTAATTTCAATAGTTCTTAGTATGCTTCGGTTAGCAATCAATGTTCTTATTGTGAAAAAAAATTTTCTTTTGTAATAAAGGAAAGAGCAAGATCTATCGAAAAAGGTGAACTCAAATGGATTGATCTGAGTTCAAATATTATGAGGCATACATACACATCATGAAAACTGTACCACATGCTAAGATCAAGCTAATGCATAATCAACTTGGAGTATTTAAAATGTTCATTAAGGAGTGTTAAAAATTAACTCACATTCTTCTAATTGTCAGATAATTATAGATGAATTGAATTATAGAGGAATGGGTTTAATGAGAGATCTCGAGACAAGTTGAAACCAAAAATGTATATATACTCTTATGTTTTTAATATGTTACTTATTTTTTTAGAACTATAATAAACAGTATTAAGGCTCTGTCACTTGTCCATAAACACTTGCACCACACTACCAAACAGCACTAAATGTATTCTAGATGCTGGCGTGATGTTATCTTAACACAAACCAAAACTTGAGTTGAGGATGCCTGCAAGATGCATCTGTCTTGTGCACTTGGTAATAATTTTTTCTTTTATTGCCATGACCAAGTGTCTTTTCTTACATTTTTCACCAATACTGCATTCCAATCGTAACAACCTGTTTAACCTTCGTTACCATAACTCCTATGTACCTTACTCATCCTCACCTAGTTTGAAAAACTAGCAGCTGGAGTAAAAACATGTTTTGTCTTATTTGGCATCAACATAAGTTTAGTTTGATGCTTCAAGTTTGTCTACACTTACACCATATAGTCTCTCACAGTGAGTATTAATTTGGTGATAGCCATATGCATGTTTATTAAGCCATGCATGGTATCAACCTGGATACCCTAAACCATAAGGTTGGATATAAGTGAAGGCACCACTGGCTTTCAATTTCTTTGAATTGAATCCTGTTCATTATAATGTATGACATTCCTGCACTCACTTCCCTAGCCTAAGATTAATGCTCTATGCTTGTGCAACTTTCAATCCCTTTTTTATATATTTTTTTCTGTTGGTACTTTCCAGGAAAATTATGGTGGGTATATGGTTGCATTTGCCGGTCGAAAATATGCTGCAAGGTCTCTGCCTGCTTTTGTTGCAAACAATACATACACTGTGACCAGCTTTACCCTGGTAAGAGAAGATCCAGGACCCATTATGATCTTAATTTACCTTCATAAGATCTTTAGGAACCCATTCAAATTTTGTAATGCAGGTGCTTGAATTCAAGAAGGGAAGACTACAGAACTTGTATTGGAAAAGGGATGGCTGTGCAAAATGTTCGGGAAACTCTAACTTTGTCTGCCTCAACAATCAGGATTGTGCAATCAGAACATCCCTATGCAAAAGCAATGGAGGTAGTGTTGATTGTAGCCTTGGGATACAATTGGCATTCTCGGGTACAGACAAGCACTTTTCCGCTCTCAACTCATGGTACGAAGTCGAAAACCTTCGACAGTACTCCCTTTATGGTCTTTACTCAAATCTCAGGAATTCTCTCACCAGTCAGTATAGCAAGATCTTCTAATTGTGATTTGATGGTTTGTAGAGTTTTGGTTTCCTCATATGTTGCAATTTTTTCCTCATCTCTTTTCCAAATGGTGCAGACTTTTCTCTTCCAGTTGATGCTCCTCTTTGTTTTATCTCTTCAGAGTTGTGCTGTATAAATTTACATACGTTAACAGTTATTTGTGATCTATATGAAAAGAGATTAAAATGTTTGGAATCTGCCTTTTTCATTATTTTTAAATGCATATGCCCGTGGTTTTTGAAATCATATGTCTACATTTGTGAACGATTATTTGCAGTCATGAGAGAAGTGATTGTTATGATTCAATTCTTCTCTTTTTGTGAAGTTAGGCGCCAGCAACAGCATTCATTTTTCCCACTTGTTTGGGTGGGATTGGTTCCTTTTGCGTGTGATATTTGGTAATATATTTGTCTTTGGTTAAGGGATTAATAATGTCTGTGCAGCTGATGAGGATCTCGTATTGCTGTTTCCAATGTGGGAACGTCTGCCGGAGCAGAAGTGCATCCTACTCTGCCGATCAAAGCGGGACTAATATTACCAACAGGCAAGCTTTGAACTTAAACCAGGGAACAAAACTCTCGCTAAACCAGGCACGCATTGCCTATCTCCACTTCCAAGTGGGGGAAAATCCTTTTCAAACACTGCTTTCTGACTGCTGCTGCCAAAACTACCTCAAGAAATCAAACCATTGCCGTTTGTGTGAGAGCTCCTGCTCCCATTTTCAAGTCCGAAGCAGCTCTGCAAGGCATCGACTCGTCATGTTTCCTTGGTACCATTAAATGAAAATGTCACAAGGTGTCCTTCCCAATCCCTTTGGTGGTTGTAGGAAGTCTGGAGTTTGAAGGAAGGAAACGGGCCTTCATCTTCTCCCAATCATAGATATTGGCTGTCATGTCTCTTGTGGATTTGCTTTAAGCCTTAACCACTGCTACCATGCAAGTCTTTCCTATTCTCGTTTTAGCCCCCTTCAATCTAATGACGATTAACATCACCTTCATCCTCTCTATGATCTTTCTATTCAAAGATGCATTCTGTCTCATGAAGCCAATCGATAAATCCCTTAACCACCAGAACAGGGTGTTCGCAAACTATAGGAGTTCCACTTGAAAACCCAAGTTTATGTGGTAATCATATTCAACACGGGTTCTCAAAATTGGATTTATGTAAAGTGACGATCATCCATCTCTCTATCTTTCAAATCCAAATGATGGGTTAGATCCATAACTTATCCTTGCAGATCCTAATCATTAGTTCTTGGAACATAACCTCCTCATCTCAAAAAGACATCTTGCACCATAAACACTTCCATCTTTGCGACCTTCAGCCATGGAAATCAAAGAGCTAAACCGGGAATGTTTAAGCTCCGATGCTAACTAATGCAACATGAGCTCTTTATCATCAAGTTGTCATGTTTCCTTGATACCATTAAATGGGAATGCCACAAGATGTATAAAACAAAGCATACTCTATTTGGACGTTGATACGAAAAACTTAAATTTGCTCTTTAAGGTTTCATTTTAGCTATTTTCTGGTGCATATTATTTTAGCAGTTCATTCTTTTATCGTAAAATCTTTTTTATATATATATTTTAGTTCCTAAATATTGAGGGATAAAAGAGAAATTCATCATAAAATATTGAGAAGAGAAAAAACATTTAATGTCTATATTCTAACGGCTAATAAGGTTGATTTTAGTATCAATATGTTTATTATTTTTTAGAAAAGTTCAATAAAGATAATATTACCCTCTAATCTTGTTGGGAAAAGTAAATTGGGGTTCTTAAAGGTTTTTTGGATTTATTTTTTAGAGATATTAGAGTTTGTTATGAGATTGGCAACAAGTTTATTAAGGTTTTTAGGGTATTTTTAGATATATTTAGGTAAAGAGAAGTTATAAGATGAGCTTTTAAGGTTCCAAGAATCAAACCCGATTTTTTTTTTATATAGTTAATCATGAATGAAAAATATTATTAAAGATAACAAGTCATGTGCTATAGAGGATGACCTATCATCCATTTACTAAAAACTAAAAAAAACAAAAATAAAATGGAGTGGATGATGTTTTTTTCATTTCTTTAAAAAAAATCAGCTAGGCACACTAACCTGACCCCCCTCTCTCTCTCTTAATTCTTTTTAAATTTTAATTAATACCCTTCCTCTTATTTATTCTTTTTGTTTCGTATTATTTTTATTTAAATTTGAATTAATTCCCTCTCTTTTATTTTTTTTAAATTATTTAATTCACCTTTTTTAAATATTAGTTATTTTCTTAGAGTTTAGCTTTTACAAGTACCTGTTTTATGGTGTTATAATATAAGAACAACTTATTTGAACCATAATTTGGTTTTTCATACTAAATAAATTTTTTATGAAAAAGTTTCGTAAAAAGACCTTAAAATTTAGCTTATTTGCTAAGCATATCAAATTGTTGATAACCTTATTAAGACTTTGTCCACTTCTTATTTTCTTTCCCTCAAGAATAAACTTTGGGTTACAACTCTGCCTACGAACTTGTAAGAGGATGTTAAAAAGACTACTCATTAACAATAATATTAGTAACAATGCTTCTCTTAGCAGCAACAGATCAAGCCTCATCGACACAACATCATTGACTATTGACAATAGTTTTTGCAATATTAAGAAGTCTAATAACACAAGGAATATGATCTAATGTGAAAATATAATAGCGATAATTTTCTCATTGCTATATGACTTGGGTTATAATGTATATAGAATACATGTTATATGTGAATACTTTGCATATTATATATCAATATATGAGAAAATTATGATTTTAATGGGAAGAAAATACTTTTTTGATTTTTTTTAATTGAAATAATAAGAGAGGTACAACATATATACAATACTAATCAAGATAACTTAAAGTATTAATTATATAAAAAAAATCAAGAACTTAATAATCAAGAGATCAACTTTAAATACATGTATAGAAAATAAAAGAAATCTTAACACTCTGTTTTAAGTTGGTGCATGAATATCATACATGCCTAATTTGTCTAAAACTTCTAAGAGCACTCAACTTGAAACTGTTTTGGTGAGAATATCGACTGACTGATCCTGAAATTTGATATTAGGTAACTTTATAATTTTATTTTCCAACTTGTTCTTGATAAAGAATTTGTCTATCTCTACATGTTTTTTACAATCATGTAGAGCTAGATTATGAGCAATATTGCATGCTGTTTTATTATCATAATACAATCGAACTAGTTGCCTTAGGGAAAAATCTAAATCATACAATAGAAACCTTAACCATAATGCTTCATAAAGTCTATGATCTATACCTTTGAATTCAACTCATGCACTTGAGTAAGCAACAACATCTTGTTTCTTGTCTCTACAAGTAATGAGAATGCCACATATAAGTAACTAAAAGTTTTCTATCTATAATTTACCGTTATAACCTAGTCAACATCAATATATTTATCTATGCTTTGATAATCTATATTTTTAATGAACAAAATTCCCTTCCCATACTCAGCCTTTAGATTTTATAAAATGTAATTGCATTCATACATTCCTCTCCTAGATTATGCATAAATTGATAAACAATACTCAGTATATACACCAAGTTTAGATTTGTGTGAGACAAAATCATCAATTTATTTACAAATCTTTGGTATTTTCCATTATCAGCTAGTTTTTTTATTGGATTTAATTTATAACTTTAAACCTTCTTTTACTAGTGTGTCATTTGATTGACATGGTAACATGTCAGTTTCTTCTATTAGATTTATGTGAATTAAGTAGATCAATTTCCCTACAAGTTTTCGATATCTTTCTTTATCAGCCAATATTTATTAGACTCAATATATAACTTTAGAGTTTCTTTTATTGGTGTGTCAACTAGTTGAAATACTAATATACTAGTTTTTTTTTTCTAAAAGATCCATGGTATATTTTTTTTTAAATAGAAGGATTCCTTTATAATATTGAGAAACTTTAATTTCATAAAAATATTTTAAAAGACTTAGATTTTTCATTTTAAATGCTCTAGCCAAATAATCTTGTAAGGTATTCTTTACTTTATAATCATTTCTCATAACCACCATATCATCTACATATATAATGAGTGCGGTTGTAAGACCTTAACCAGTTTTCTTCTATGTTTCAATGTATTTCATGTTCACATTTTTTGGAAATATTTTTTGAAATTTCAGCAAAGTTTCCTCATAAAAAGGTCGTTACCAAGTTATCGGAAATATATTCATAACGTCTTTTAGGCCAAGACATCCATATAGTTCAATTTTCCCTTGAACTCAAATCCTTTCCTTTATAAATAAAGATTGCAATAGGTTCATTTATTTGTTATTTCCAACACATTGTATAATACAACCTAAAAAATAAATAAACATGAAAATCAAGATAATTACATTCACAAATAATTATTAGAGAATAATATGACCTAAATTTAAATGCAAAAACATAGTTAAATTAAATTAACATTTACAACACATCATCCTAATCCATTGCCTAAAAAAGGCACAAGTTACAAAATAAAATGACATGTTTAGAGTTACTAACATCCTAATACATCATATAATAGCATGTTTAGATTTACTAGCATCCTAATATAACATATAACAATAAGTTTACATTTACTAGAATCCTAATACAAAATATAACAATAAGCTTAGATTTATTAGGATCCTAATACAATACATATCCATAAGGGTTCCTACAACTAGACTGATTGAACTTTTAATCAACTCAATCCTACAACATACACACACACACACACACCAAATTAAATTTTACACAATCTCTTACGTTTTATACACTCTAAGATGTTATAATATGCTCTTCTAATACGATAGAATGCAAATTAGATTCCTATAGACCTAAATCATTTTCAAACCCACAACATCCAATCATAGTAAAGACATCTACGATGACCCCCATCTATCTAAGAACAATAACATTGTAGTTCCTTATCTATTTGGAGTAACAACTAAATAACCTTTTACACTTGGAACCGATAATGCAATGATTTCCATCCTTTTAGAAACAACAACACTATGGGTTTCACCACTTGGAACCAACCATAGTGGTTTCCATCCTTTAGAAAATAACAACATAATGAGTCCCAACACTTGAAACCAATAACACAATGATTTCCATAATTTAGGAAACAACAACACATTGACTTTTAGCACTTGGAACCAACAACACAATGGTTTCCCTTCTTTAGAAAACAATAACACATTGGGTCCTACCACTTAAAACCAACAACATAATAATATTTTATTTTCTTCCATTGAGTTCCATGAAATCAAAATAATATCCATAATACAATTTATTATAATCACGAGCTAAATTAAGAGATTTTATCACTTGGACAATAAGTCCCACCACTTGGAACTAAAGACACAATGATTTTTCTTATTTAGAAAGCAACACATTGATTCCCACCACTTAGAACAACCAACACAATGATCTCATTTTTTTTAGAAAACAACAACACAATGAGTCTCACCACTTAGAACCAACAACACAATGGTTTCCTTTTTTTAGAAAACAACAACACATTGGATCCTACCACTTAAAACCAACAGCATAATAGTATTTTATTTTCTTCCATTGAGTTCCATGAAATCAAAATAATATCCATAATACAATTTATAATAATCACGAGCTAAATTAAGAGATTTTATCAAATTAAAATAAGAGTATAGGAAAAGAGAGCCTACCTATTCTTCCTGCGACATGATCTTCTTCAATCCACGATCCAGTCCTCGGTGTTTTCCTTGACTCACAAGGAGTTTTTAAGTCAATATACCATGTAAAACCATTTATACTACATTATTTATGTCCATACCAAAGTACATGACTATGCATTTATACCGCATCCATTTCCATTGCTTTGTAATAGTCTTTTTATACTTTTAGTTTACATTTCACATAATATTTCTTCAATTTTCCTCCTCGTTTGAGGGATTATATTCTTTTTATTTTCAATCTTGTTTATCCCTACCAATTTGTACTTATTGGAATATTTTCTCCCTAAAAATTTCATTTGGTCGAAACCCATACAATTATACACACGGACATACACTTCCTTTTAGGTATTTTCTTGAAACTATTTCATGCATTCATATTAGTATATCACCCACCATAACACCTTATTTATCGTATCAATTTTCCAACTCTCTTTATGTTCAATATTTCCTAAATGAACTTAAATCACTCATTTAATTTCACTTTTTCCTACTACGTGCATGCCTAACATTAATTAATCATGAAAAAGTTCCTTTTCTTCCCCATTTCTTGGTTGGTTGAATTTTAGGCCATGCTCCTTTAATGTCTATTTCATCATTTTTCATCAAGCATACACCATTATATATTTTTATACCATTTCAAGGTTTCCTTAAATACTAATTTACTTGGATTTTGTACAACTTGACTTATACATTCCAAATAATGATTTTTAGGATTAACACCTATATTCATGAATAATAAGTTAAATTACACACATGTATTCTAGTTTTACCATGGTGGAAAGTATCATATTCATTTCTTTCCACATGGCTGAAATCTCGTCTCCTATTTTGCTAGATATTTTCTATCAAATTTCTCACTAAATTTAACATGCTTCTCAAGTTTACATATCATAGTGAGATTCACTCTACATTCAATAATAATCGTGCATTCAAGTACATTAAACCAAAAGTTTAAACCTACCATGTCTCTAGATTGCCTATTTCATAAAGGAATCACCATAGCTATGTTTAATGGTCTAACTCCTTAACATATTTGCCCTAGGACTTGGTTACTTGGCCAAAACATTGTATTCCCTAAACACCCATTTTTTTCTTCATAAAATTCCTTCTCTATTTGCATATTAGCAAGCTCCCATTACATGGTATAGTTTGTTATTTGCAATTCTACTCATCCTTTCAAGCATATCCATATCAATTTAAGTAAATCCTTAAACATTCATTTCTGCAAAAAAAATCACTATAATTTTGTACAATTATAACAATGTAAGTACACAATTTATTTGAAAAAACTTTCCCCTAATTATTCCCTTTTTGGCAAAACCCTACGGCTTTTAAAATATCCATTTTTCTTCATCATTTTTCAGCATTTATGTCATATTTCACATATATATTTCATCTTTACTCCACTTATTTGGTCTTAATATCTCAATCTCTTTAAGGTTATACATATAAGATAATATAAAATAAGCAATAGATCGATCTTATAAGGAATATCTAGTCCGGGTCTTCCTGCTAAATGATTCAAAGATGGGGTTTTGAGATTATCTAAGTTATGCTAGGGTAAACAAAATAAAGTAAACAAACTAAATTAGATAAACCAAAATTACTAAGAGAAAAACATTGGTTTTAAGTAAACATCCATCGACAGAAATCAAAACTGATCATTAAATGATACGTCAATTTATATTATGAGAATTTATCTTTCTTAATATTAGTTAGCTAATCGAATTATAGTATAACTAACCCTAACCATTAATCAACCACAACATCTGCAATAGTAATTTAATTTAATGACGGCCTTAAAAACTAGATAGGTTGATAAATCTAGATAACATAATTGTCTGCAGTCTATATTTGATTTAATTAAATATTTTCCTTAAAATTAACAATATAGATCCATTATAATTATTAAACTTAGTCGCTTCATAAGTTAAATATCACAACTCCGATTTTGATAGAAAATTTATCAATAGATTGGGTATAATAATAACTTAGAGCCTACTCTAATAATCAAACTAAACAATCATATGAAATAAGCATATGAAAACATTCATACCGATCATATAAATTAAAAAAATATAAAATAAATTTCACAGTTTTTAAAATTTGAAGGTTTCTTTATCCTTTCATTCAAGAAAAATAACTTAGCCTTGCATGACTATCAAAAAACTAAGAAAGAGAAAAGATGAAAACATAATTTTAGGTGTAGAAAAAAAAGTGAGAGTTTTTTTTCTTTTTGATCGCCACCTTTTCACCTCTCTCTCTTTTCTTTTATCAGATAAAAACAATCTAATACCCACCTTCCTACTAGTTTGTTTTTATGAGGAAAAAAAGAGTAATTTTCATAGTAGACAATCTATATTTAAGTAATACAATAACTACTTTTCTATAAAGAAGGAATAATAGTCTTGCATGAAATCTTCAAACTTTGAATTTAGACTTAGTGAAATTAATTTGCTAGTGTAAAGACCTTTTTCATATGAAGAAATAATTTTTATGTCAGTTTGGATGGTTGGGAAGTAAGTTGGACTTGTTTTTTCATAAAACCTGTGTGCTAACAGAATTTATGAGTTGTCTTAGAAAACTCATATCTCTTTCATATGAGCTTGTTTTCTGCTGAAATTTGGTAGGTTGATAAGTATTTGAGTCAAGAATCAAACAAACTTAAGTTTGCAACAAATGGACCTCTATAGCTTAAGATATATTCAAGTCGGAATGACTGAAGGCCAAAACTGGCAGAATGCGAGGCTTGTCTTTGAAAGCTGTGATTTTCATGCTCTTTCTTCTTCTTTTTTTCTTCTCATAGATGGATATAAAGGTATGGATGTTAGATTTCTAATTCCATTAGAAACACTTCATTTCGATCTCTACAACTCAAATTCTGCGTAAAACATTGATCAAAGATCAAATCTGTTAATATTTGACACGGGTTGGAATATGGTCTAAATTTTATCTCTAAATTATTCCTTTTCGAATCTTACATCCAAAAATAACTTCAGAATATAAAACAAAAAATATCAAGGCATTTTATATATAAAACATCGGCAAAATACTAGATAAATATAGGCAAAACTATCAAATAATAAGGTTACATTATTTATCTTATATCTTTCTTTTTTGTTTGATGGGCTGGATTTTAGAAAAACTCAAGGATAACCTGACTTTGATGCCATAATTTCAATAAAAAGAAAATACTCACTTGATTCGTTTTATTGAAATAATGAGAAAAATACAATACACACACTAATCAAGCTAACTTTAAAAAAAATTATAAAAGAAAATCAAGAATATAATAATAGGAAAAATTAAATCTAAATCCTTATACATGAAATCTCAACATATGGAACTCTATGCTAGATTAAACATACCAAGGGATTTCTGAAACTTTTCTTTCCTTTTAGATTTTCTAACTCCATATATATATATATATATATATATATATTACTTTTATTATTTTAATGTGTTGATGTCAAAAAAATAATAAAAATATTATTTTAATATATTTTCAACCAAAATACACTTTAAAAGGCAAATTTTACCACATTTCCAAACAAGTTTTTGTAGTACAAATCCAACCTGTTTTTATTTAGGAATTATAACTTTTCTATCCATCTCTTTTCTTTATTTCCATATTAATTTTGAATTTTTTGTTATTTTTAATCGTAGTTTTTTCTTTAATCAACTAGTAAAATGATTTAAACTACTCTTGACACTAATGACTAGCAGTTATCTATTGAAAAAGAATTTCAAGTTTTGAGATTCCTAGAGCTTTAATGTTATTATTTTAAGAGTGTTTGAGAATTAACAAACCGTATTTTCGTTATGCGTTGTTTCGAAACAAAACTCTTTATAATTGTTTGTTCATTAATTATATATTGTTCCTATAATTCTCATTCTTAAAATTAAAAAAAAGAAAAAAAAAGAAGAAAGAATGCAAGATGGATATAAATTAAGACGAACATGGAAACATGACATTTCAATAAGCATAAAGTTTAAGCCAAATGACTTTTAAGGAAATCAAATTTGACGACCATACAGTACAGGGTACACAGACAGTACTCGAAGGGGAAGACACGCATGAGACCGACACCCTACAACTTTAAATCGGAACACACTAGAAATTCAGTGCAAACATTCAAGGATTGAAGTTGTTATTAAGCCAGTTCTTGGTAACATCGAATGGCAGCCTGAGATCGCTTGAACCAGTTCCAAAAAATCCAGGATGCCCTAAATCGCTTCCTCCATCAATGCTATCTCCAGCTCCACTATTTCCGCGATGATGCATCCCGTGCAGCCCATGGAAAGGATTTTCACCAGTGCTGCTGCCTGAAAAACCAGTTCCAGGAAGTAGCCCCAGTCCTAAACTCTCTCCACCTATATCTCCACGAGCGGCCAGCCAAGGATGAACGTTATTCACAGCAGCACTGTTGTCCCCCATGTTCTCGACATGAGGCAGCCACTGGTCAAAGTTGTTTCCACCAGTACCATCGCTTCTTGTATCATTTCCTTGAGCCAAACCCAGATCAAAATTGTTTCCGGCACTAGTGTTGCCTCCTGGATTAAATCCTAGGCCATGAGGCAGCCAAGTATCAAAGCTGTTTCCAGCATTATTGCATCCTATCATGTTACTTCCAATAGGAAGCCCCAAATCAAAGTTGTTTCCACAGGAACTCCTGCCTCTTAAGATATCATTGTCATGGGGCAGCAGCCCCTGATGAAAAATATTTCCACCACTGATGTCTCCTATATTTCTGCTTCGAGAGAGGCCCAGCCCAAAAAGGTTGCTCGTACTGCTGCCACCACCATCATTTTGCCCAGGGTGGAACCCTATGTCAGCTCCCCCACCAGAGCTGACACCAGTAATGTTAAATGGATGTCGCAGCCCCAAGTCACTTTTGGTGCTGCTACCTCCAGCAACATTATGCTCACGGTTGTTTATTATATCAGTGAACCATTGGTCCCATGGTACACCACCATCTGTAGGATTGTTCCTCCCATCTCCAGGTTCTCCAACTACTTGGCCTCCGGTTTCATCACCGCCGCCATCATCATCCTCGTTAGGGTATTGAGGAGGAAAAGGACCTGGTGGAAGGGAAGCATCTTGGAGCGGCGGAATTTGTTGAAAATATTCAACCCTTTTCCTTATGTCCTTCATTTTCTCCGCTACCAACCATGCTAAACCACACAATTGAGTTTGGTCTAAGCCATCGAATCCCTTATCTTGGTAAACTTGTTGCATGAGGTCGGCCATCTCCAACTCCATATTCTTCTTTAGGTGCTTCCTGGACTGATCATTTAGTTTTCCCATCCTCTCTTTCAGGTAACTTTCTTGATTCATCATCTTCTTGCCACGCTCCATGACAGGAATGTTTTGGAACCTCGTAACAAGGCGTTGAACGTCGGGACGTGATGGCCAGATAGCGGGTTCGGGATCATCTGGACTGTAGATGATAACAAAGGCCTCGATACCACATAGTATGGTTAGTTCGCTCACTTTTTTCAGTAACCCAACTCTCCTTTTCTTGAGGCTAGCTTTCCTAGCAGCATCATTCACTATCCACATAAGCTTAACCTTCTTTCTCGCCATGTTTGCTTTTCACTCGTGCTCTCAACCAAACCCAGTGGGAGGCCTATATAACGGGTAACAAGAGTGACAGAGGCTAGGGAAGCATTAAATGCAGTGGCCAAAATTGGAAAAGAGCAAAGAAAAAAAACGTCAAGGCCATATTGGATTTTAAGAGGTTTTCTGTATTTAGGTTAAGAATCCAGAAGTCAAGATTCTATAATTATGCATTTTTGGAAAGAGTATAAAATTTACTTGCTTTCTATGGTAGGATAAATCATATACTTTTATTTACAGGTTTTCAAAATCTGTGTGGACCGTTGTTCTATATATCTGGTATCCGGTTTTTCATGGTTCAAATTTGCACTGAGTTGCACAGTAGTTTCATTGATGGAGTTACAAGTTAATAGTTCAAATTTGTATGCCCTAGCAAAAGGTGCTAATTTGTGAAAGTCACATTATTTTTCTAATGTTCCCTCTTATATCACATGAGTATTAGGTTCAGAATGCCAATAGATATCTACGGGTTAGATTTTTTATTTTTATATATCTTACTCATTATTTATCGGATAAATATTTATAAATTATTCATTAGATTTTGAGTGTACATATAGATATCCATTATATCTACTATTATTTATTATTCAAAAATAAAATAGTTAATATATATATTAAATGATAAATATTATATATGTGTGTGTTTTATGTTAATATTCAAATATGTATATATCATAATATATTTAAAAAAAATCTAAATGTTCTACAAATATATCTATATAACATAAAAATATATTTCGGGTTAGATTCGGATAGGTTTTTAATTGGATTTGATAATATCCACATCCTACCCATTATTCCTTTCCAAAATATATTCACTTATTCAGGTCAGATAGAACCGATATTCATCGATTTCAAATTAAATTACTATTCTTAATTAGGTGATTATAAAAAAAAGGTATATAGACCTGATGAATCGATCAATCTAGTGTTAAGTTAATATTGTTTTAATTTAATAAGCCTATTATTTTTATTTTAAAAACATCTCCAAATGTTAATTATACTTTTATCATGGTTAACTCATTTCATCAATTGTTATCATTAAATAATAATAATTTTTAGTTTTTCATAGTAGAGAATACATCTTTTATAATATCTATTAATTCTTTCTCTAAAAGTTTTTGAAAAATTTACTTTGATCCATATATTTTTTTTTCTTACAAATAAGTCTTAATTATAAGGTTTTTTCTGTTTCTCATATTTTACAGTAAATATAATTGAGTCCCTGAATGATATTTACAATATGTTAAATCTTAAACTTGATCACAATTATTAGTCAAACAATCTAAATAGATTGACATATAAGATAAAAGTTGAGTGGATTTAACTAGGCATAATCATTTTAAAAATAAAACTTTGATTTCTAATAATATTGTATATCTATTTTCATAATTTTATTTTAAAAAATTATTTTCAAAATCTCAAATTTTAAAAAAATAAGACAAAACATAAGAAAATAAATCTATAGAAATATTCTCATGATAGTTATATGATATTATAGGAAACAAAAAATTATTATTGAAAATAATTATTATTGTTAGGCCATTAAAGTGTTTTATTTTATAATCATCGAGAGTATATTAAAAGGGTTATAAAATTAATAACCAAAGCAGTCATTAAAGTGTTTTTACTTTGACTTTTATTTTTTTTCTTGTTCTATTATAGATATATAATTTTTTAATTAAAATAAATATGTAATTTAAATAGGTTGATGGACAAGGTAAGATTTAAGCGAATATAACTCAATTACAAAAAAATCTTAGAATATCATATATCTATATATTGTGACAATTTTGTCAAAATTTAATAGTTGACATATAGGTACTTCAGTGAAAATAAATTTATTCAGAAAATAAAATGTGTTTATTGTAAGAAATTCAATTAATGACTTATCTGTAAGAAAAATAAAAATATATATAATTAGTGTTATTTTAAACATCTCAAGCAAATATGTCATTGTTGGAACTTCTAGCACATATTTCTATATATATATTGCTTAGTCATAACAGTAATAAAATAATAAGCAAAACAAGTGAGAGTCAGTTCTTGAGTAGAAAAAAGAAAATTGCAAAAAAAGAACTTATATTTGGCATATTCCTAATGACCAGTTTTGGCATACTACATGAATTTATATGGTATTGGTAAGCAAGGCAAAACTTCCATTTACTGTGATAAATTATGTTCTTTGTCATCAATTTATTGAGCTAGATTATTTAAGTCCCGTTTATTTTTGTATTTTAAAAATATTTTTGAAAAAAATTGAAGTTTTTTATTTTTTGCTTCAAATTAATATTTTTTTAGTGTTTTTAGATCATTTTAATACGTTGATGTCAAAATAATTTTTAAAAAATAAAAAAATTATTTTGATACATTTCTGAGTGAAAAGCACTTTGAAAAGCAACCACAACCATATTTTCAAACACGCTAAACACTAGCCTTAATGCTCCTCGCAAATGCTTAAACTAATTTTTTTTATACATAAAATAATATTTAGATTTTAAAATTAGATTAAAAAAACATAAAAAAATAAGTCAATTCAAGATATTTCATTAAATTCATAATTTAATTTATGTAATTGGATTAATTTGATAAAAAAATAAAAAAATTATTAAAAAAAAAACCTTTGCTACATAGGACTCTTCAGAGACCAGATAATAATTACTCATAAGAAGATTACTATAGTTTCTTGAAACATTTGCCTTGTACTAAATGGTGGGAAGACATTAAAGATGATTCATGTCCTTAATTAAACTAATTCGGGTCCTAAACTCATAATTAAGGGCTGACTTGATTAGCAAATAGGGTTGCAGGAGGCAGGAGCTGTCAGTCTTCTCCTTAATTTCGTTCTTTTCTGTGCTTGGGCCTTTGGCCTATTAATAACCGGCCCATGTAAAAATGTAGGCCCTGCATAGTATAGCATACTGTCCTTATAATGACATGAAATCTCATGAAGCGTTTCTTTCTTTGAATTCTTTCTGTAATAACAAAATATCCCATCGCCATTTTCTTCTATTTTTTCGTTTCTTTTTGTTTTTTTTTTTTTTTTTTAAGTATCATCCAACTGTTTTTGCTTTCACAATGTAGTCACAAATATTACGTCGATTTCTCAACATCATCTCATATGCATACACTTTTTTGTGGTGTATTTTAAAAATCAAAGAAATATCTAGTGCTCGGGTTATACATTTTATTGAGTTCAGGAAAATAGTATTTTTAATTATATAAAAAAATAATAATAAATAGATTGAATTTTAAAATAAAAAGTTATAATTATGACTAAAAGAAAAAGAACATCATTCAATAGAGGGAATTACGAAGTTGAATTTAAAGATAACCCAATGTTAAATGTTGAAATTGAAAAAAAAAGGATAATAAAGTGACAAATAAAGCACTTTGAGTCAACCCGAGCTAACATGACAAACACACAAACCTTGTCATAAGAGCGAGTCAACCTCAGAAAAAAGCAAATTGAAAAATATAATGATAGCAAATTTCCATTCAAATATAATGACAGCAAATTTCCAACAATCCAAATGTACAAGGATGTAAATTAAAAAAAAAATCAATCAACAAAAATAAGCCTGAAATAATAAAACATTTACCAGATCGGGGAAGGCTGCTAAACCTTACGAGTCTGATCATGCGAACAGGGTAACTTAATAGAAGGTAAAACGGTAAAAATTAAGAATTCTAATTTTAAAAAAAATCAAATTTTGAAGGACAAAACCAAAAACTATATAAAAAAATACTCGGCTCAATCGGCCAAACGTGTTGCCCATGTCATGAGATTGAGATAACCTAATTAAAAGGAAACCAAAGAAAAGCATGAAACCTATTTTTTAAAAAATAAATAACGTCAAAAGTTGAAATAAAAAAAATGTGCAAAAAAAAATCTTAACCTGTATTAACTTTTTAAACTTATGACCCGGGTCATTGAACTGAAAGCTTCCCTTCTGGAAAAATTACAAAGTTCAATTCCCAATAAATCAAATGTTGAAGGATTAAATTAAAAAAAATCAATTATACAAATGGAACCAAAATAAAAAAAAAATAGCAATTAAAAGAATGAGGATGAAATTTAAAATAAAATATAAATAAGAGGACAACTTAGAATTTTGAATTAAAGGGAGAAATTGAAAACAAAAACCAAATTCACAAAAAAATCCAAAATCAAAAATCAAAATCATAATAATGAGACCATATTTAAAAAAATTATAAATCACAATTATGGATTCAATTTTAAAATTGAAAACAAATCGAAATTTGACAAAAAGACTAGGAATAAAAATTAAGAATTAAAAAAAAAAGAAACAAAGTTGAAATACCAATAAATGAGAGGACAACTCTAAAATTTTGAATGGTCAGATGAGAGAAGAGAAAAAAAGGAAAAAAAATAAAGAAGATGTCGGCGACACACGATTGCATAGACAACAACACGTGTCACCTCATGTGGAAGGATACATCTTCAATGTTGCCATAAAAGCTATCATTTAGATATCAGGAGACACCATAGGTACCGGTAAAGGATTGTCAGTGCCTCCCATTCACTGGTAAGCTAGAATACCGTTGACGCCTCTCACCTATTAGCGCTTGTATTGTACTCACCAACAAACTTTGATTTTTAAATTATATTTATATTTATTAAAATATCAGATTACCCATAAGTCAACTTGATTATAACTAAAAAAAAGGATGAAAATACAAAAAAGCCCTTGAACGTAGTTAAATAAGATTTTGTTTTTAAGGGTAATGTAGTCATTTTACTGTTCTTTAAAAATGTGAAAGAACCGAGTTGTCCTCGATAAATCTGATAATGACTAATAAACTTTATGAAAAGACTGTATTACCCCCAATAACCAGCTCATCGATTGTTTTCAAGAAGGATAAAATGATTATTTTAATATTTCAATAAATAGTGAATCCTCTCACAATGAACAATGTTTTTTACTCTCCAATTAGCTTTTGTTAATATAATGTTCATGTTGTTGCATGCTCTTGGATAACTTTTTTATTTATTTACATTTTGATTCACCTAGTCTTATTTTTTTAAGAAATGATTATAGAGATCCAAAAACTATATGTATATAATATTGTAGCTATTAACTAGTGATGTTTTCTTGACAATACACAATATTTCAACTCAAAATTCCAGCTCATCATGCAGTCATGGAAAACCCATATTTTGTATGAAGTTTGTTCGTGACTTTATAAGTGGCGTTGTTTTTTAAAATAAAATAATAAACTAATTCATTATCTTTCACCTCATAAAAAAAATTATCATGATTGACGAAACTCCAAGACAAGGAAGAATAACCAATCTCCCACTATAGGAACTTCAGCTTTTCCAAACACAAGAAACCCTAACAAGTTCTGTTTCTTTCACAGTGACCATAAGTATTATACTTAGGGATGCTATGTTTTTTAAAAAAGAAATTGAAATGCTGATTGCAAGAGGATATATTTATCAATTTTTCAATAAAAAAAGACAACTAGAATAAAAAAGAAAGCAAGTTTGCACATTCTATGATGAACTACCTAAGATAAGATAATCTCCATGTTTTGAGTTGTTTCTTTTAATAAAATAATAGTGTTTCTTCATGAAAATCTCTATAGAAAAATCTTCATGTCTCCATTAAATTTTCAATGACTCCATGAAAATCTCTATAGTGAAATCTTCATATCTCCATTGAATTCTCCATGTATCTCCAATGAAAAATCCTCATGACAAGATCTCTATATCTTCATTAAAATCTTTATAACTCCATGAAAAATTTCCATTAAAATCTTTATTCAAATATCTACATCTCTATACAATATTGCCTTTCAAAATTCTTTCATGATCGCAGATTATTTTTCATTTTCTAGATAAATATATTCTCTATCAGAACTTGATAAAATCTCATATGCTTCTAAGAAAAACTCTCATGTTAACAAAGGCAACAAAGGTAATATTTTTTCATGAAGCATGGTCATTATTTTTCATGCAAACAAATGTAATGTTTATATAGTAATTATTTTCTCTCATATTTTTTTATAAATCTTTTAAACATGATAGTTTAAAATATATACTTGAAGGGAAAATGAAAATACAGAATTTTTCTAAAAAGAATTATTGTTCCTGACGTTTGGAGACAAATGACTTGGAGGGCTATGCCCAAATAGCTAGAATTTCAGTCCAGGATTTCAGTTCAGACACAACTATGAAAAACCAATATTTTTTTCTGAAAACTACATAATCAATCCTCGTATAGACAGATGAAGGTAACGATCAAAATTAACAGTTGTACTAAATTTACTATTAAAAAAAATGCTTAGCATATCAGACTACCAAATTTAAACCAGAAAATTGGAAATTTGACCTTTTTTTATTTGTTTTGATAGATTTATCCAATTAAATAATTCAGTGACAGTGGATGACTAAGTTGCTTCGTTACCTATTCTATTAATTAAAAACTGTGGATTATTATTATTATTATTATTATTATTATTATTATTATTGTAAGGTTTTCTCTAAAGAAAAGAAAGGGTAAATAGCAAGTTTTAAATGTATTGAATAGGCTACTATAAGAATATAATTCAAAATATAAAATTGTTTAAGAGAAAATTTTGAAAATTAAATTTTATAAATCTTAGAAAAACACGATAGAACTCATTTTTCATTTATTTCTCAAAATTGAGTTTATCTATGCTTTTCCCAATTACTTATGCAAGAGGACAAAACGACATTTTTAAAGTTGATATTCGGAGCACTAATTCATAAGGTGTAATTATTTAATTCCAACTATGATGTTGGTACGTTAATTAATTGAAGGACTTTAGTCAACATCATAGGCCCTTCCATTAAGTATTGTTGACTCATATACCATTTCAGGTTCGGGCGGAGCCGCAAAATAAAATAATGGAGCTAAATTTAGAAAATTATTCTACAAGTCAAAATTTCATTTGTTCTATGTTTCGAGCTAAATTTATAAATATTATTAGGGGTTAGAAAAAAAATTATAATAATAACTAGTATTATTATCTATAACTTCATATATGTTGCTAGAAGTAGATGTTCAGCCAACGATCATTTCTAATATAGTTTTATAAGGAATATAGAGTTTTCTAAGTGCAAATCAATACAATTATTTTTTTATAAAATATTTTTTTAGAATATGTATCATTACAATATCTAATTGATGGAAATTGTTATTTTTATATTTCACACATGAACATCTAATTTCACCTCCACCGGTATTCTTTAGATTTGAAAGTGCAAAATTAATAAAACACTCAACACCTTTACAATAATCTTCCTTATACAACTCTTTTGGTGAATCTTGATACATCCAAGCGATCATTCATTACTTAGAAAAAAATATATAGAATGTCGATGACAACATTTATTAATAATGTAACCATCAATTCAAAATTCAACTTTGGGGAATAAAAATAATTCACGATCTAATAACTATTATCATTTATACAAAAATTTATTGTTGCATTAAAATATGAACTAAATCAATCAAATTAACAACAAGTAATCGGTCATTTCTTCAATTCAAACTTATTCAGTCTAAATTCATACCATTTAATTTGTTATCAATTCCACAAAAAATTAATTTCCTTAAAATTTCCAACTTAACAATAAAATTGATAAAATATGATTGATACACATTAAATAACCTATTATTTCTTCCAGTATAACACACCTAAGTTATAAAATTATTGTTATCTATTAAATAACTTATCATTTCTTCCGGTGTAACATATATAAGTTACAAAATTAAACTCAATTCATCAAATTATAAATAAATTCAATTTTTCTCAAATCTCAGACTAACCCTAACATACAAATCATACTTCAATATAACAAAATTATCTATGAAAAGGCTAAAAAAAAACATAAATAAGCAAGTAAACTACAAATACTTCAAAAAAAACCAATAAATTAACCTAAAATATAAATTAGTGGGTTTGTTTACTTGGTGTAGGGAATATTTAAACAGTAATATTGATACTATTGAATGTTGGGTGGCTGAATTTATGAGGATATGGTTTAAATTTATGATAAAATAAGGGGAGAGACAACTATCTTTAATAGTGAAAGAAAAAGATGAAGAATAAGAAGAAAAGGGGGATATATGAAGCTGGTGTTGGTTACAAGATTTCTAAATTTACCAATTGATTTTCAACATATATTTGTCATTGAATATTTCCCTTGGTAATTACATCAGAAAATAATGACATTATTTTACCAATGTATTAAACCCATTCTGGTTACTAACAGGAATTGCTTCACTGTTTCTCAAGCATCGTCAAGATTCCTTACGTCCGAATGATTAATTAGTTGTTATTTTTTTTGTTGTATATGAAAGAATTGTAATGGTTGTTTTTTTAAATTGTTTTTTATTTTAAAATATATTAAAATAATACTTTATTTTATTTTTTAAAACTTATTTTTTACATCAACAGATCAAAACTATTTAAAAACACTAAAAAAAATAAATTTTAAACTTTAATAAAAAAAAAACATTAAAACTCAATGACAAACAACTACGTTGCCTACCTCCAAATGATTCGGCCATCACATATAGCTCAAGACACACATTTGACCACGAAGGGGGCAAGCTAAACAAAACAAGCAAGCAAGCCATCCAAGTTTATAGAGTCGGAGGTTAGAAAGAACTTGGAGGTTTCCCTTTGAGTTCGGAATTTTGTCTTCAATTTTATTTTATTTTTTTAATTTAATGGGATTCTATGCAAGTGCAAATATATTCGATTACTGTTAATGTCTGCTATTGCTAATGATATCCACCTATATGCAAATGTCACAGTTATCAAAGAATATTTATATGCATTAAGGTTATCGAGGTTTCATTATATATAATACTTGAAACAAAGAAGTCTGATCTCCACTTGTTTGATGGTGGCTCATTAGAATAAAGAATCTAATGGTGGTTATAAAGTAATTAGGGGAGATTCTTGTAAAGTTTTTTTCTAATTTAAATTAACCATCATTGAGTATAGTTAAGACAAAGAACAAGGAATGCTAATCCACTTGCTTAGTGGTAATCCCATTTATAACCCACCCTTGTTATCTCTATTAATAATATAATTAATTCTCTCTTTGGTCAAAATCGCTGGTTTTTCCTCAATAAATATTTAAGTTGTATAGTTAGATATTCCCGACCTCAACTAGTTGACTCGTTAATCACTTGCTGCGTAATGGTTTGGGATCAAGACTTTAATTGATCATTAAAGTTTTAAACTTTAGGTGAAATGCTGTGACGAATATTTAGTATGCTCATAACTAAAATGAAGTGAATCTCGCAACATTTTTAAGTTACAAAACCTACAAATTAAATAACAGAAGCTATATAGAGAGAGAGACAAAGGAGAAAACCACCCGAGAGAAAGGAAATAAAACAAAATTGTGTTGTGAGGATAAACTTCCTTGTTTTAGATATAAACAAATTGAAGAAATTCTCAGTTATATAAGAACATATTGAGTCATTAATTAGTCCTAACAAGGGCATTTTCAGAAGAAAAAAAAAATAGTTATGAGACTAATTCCAATCACTTTACCTGGAAAAACTCACTGGAAGCATAGATTAGACACTAGCTTTATACAAAAAATAAAATTGACTGGATTAAAAATATAAAGAAAAATTAAAGAATCACTCCATTATTCAAGATAGATGAAGTATTACCTTAAAAAGTTATAATTACGACTCTTGGATTTTCAACAAATTAAAATGGAATTAACTTCATATATATATATATATACGTACTCCATTGTTTATCCTGTAAAAAAGCTATAAATCAACTAGCATTTTCCTTGCTAGGTACGTACGTAACATGCACATATATACTCAAAGAAAAAAAAAAATCACACGAGGGGTGTAGCTCACTGATCAGGTTCTAGATTTGTTCTTTAAAGATCACCAGTTCGAGTTTCATAAACTTAGGGCTATTAGAGATTTATATGATCGTTAACTTCAGGACTCGTAAAATTAGTCGAGGTATTCATAAACTAACTCGGATACCCATAATTAAAAAGAAAAAAAAACAATCATGATATATCTCCTGAACCTTCACGTACTTGTGGGATCACTCTCTCTATTTTACTCGTTCCTTTTTTTTATTAAAGTCTTTGACAGATCATGAATCCTAGCTGAGGTAAGTTATACACCTTTTAGTAATGCACATCTTTCCCACACACAAACAAAGAAAAAGTTTTTCTACATATCCGCACGAAACCATTGGTGGTGCTCTGGTAGCTCTAAAGAAAAGAAAAGAAAAGAAAAGCAAGAGCCAAGCACAATCTGATGTGGATTTGCAAAATCCAACAGGAAGCCTGCTTTTTTCTACGTTGCACTTAGGAGAGATCATCTCCACTTGGAAAGATGAATGCGTGCCAACAGGATCCATTTCTGCCCTTGTAAAATGGACACGTGGCATACGTCACATCCCATAAGAGTAGGAGGAGGAGGAGGAGGAGGAGGAGGAGAGACCTTTTTCTGTGGTGAACATAAACAGTGCCCTAGAAAGAGATGAAAGGAAGGGGCCGCCGGAAAGAGAGAAGGAAAAAGATCAATCCGTGACTACGAGAGGCCTCAATGAAGAATGAGTGGTGAGCTTGTTTGGACCACCTCGGTTTTTGCTTGAAGGAGAGGAGAGGAGAGGAGAGGCAAAAGTTAAGATTGCCCCCACAACCCAAGTGACCCACCGCCACCATTTTTTTCACTAGCCAAAAGTAAATTATATCTGTTTATTTGATGATTACCGAGGATATTATTTTGGTTAGTCAGATCTGTTTGGGCTTTTCACTAATTATGTTGTGCGTCCGATTAAATTTATATTTTATGGTAAAAATATTTATACGTTGCTAAGAGCATTTTTAATGGAAAAAATCATTTAGAATAGCCAAATTATTGACATAAAATTTTGAATAGTGTAAATATTTTTTTTCTGTGTGCACTTCAATAAAAAAAAATCATTTTAACAACTCATTTGTGTCTTAATATTTTTTAATATTAATACTTTTGATTTTCTTGAAGAAGTTTAATTAATGAAAGAATGAATCTTTATATAATCTATTTAATGTTTTGGCTCTTTTCATAGATATATAGAAATGATTTTTCTTTAATAGAAAAATCATTTTAGCTCTTCATTTGTCTATCTTATTGGAGCTGCAAAATCAACCCAGCATTAGAAATATGAAATTAAAAAAAAAACCTCATTAAAAAAAAGATAAAAAAACAACTTGAGTCGACTTGAGTTAATGCATCAAACTCGTAACCCTAGTCATGAAACAATTATAACCTCATAGAAACAAACCGAAATAAATCGCAAAGTCTAATTCTCAATTAATCTAATGTTAAAAGATGAAATTGAAAAAAAAATTATCAATTAAAAAAAGAAGGGGAAACTTGAGTCAACTGAGTTGACTCATTAAACTTGTAATCTGGGTCATGAGACTAGAATAACTACATAAAAAATGAAAAAAAAAAAGATATTCAATCCCCAATAAAACTAATGTTAAATAATGAAATTAAAATTAAAAAATAAAACAAAGGAGAAAAAAATTATTCTAGTGAATAATATTTTGTAAGGAAAGGTATAGTGAAATCTCCTTCTCTTTTAATTTTTTACTAGACCATTGACTCACGCAACGCTGCGGGTCGGATTATTTTTTTAACATGAAAAAATGTCTAGGCCAATAATGTTTTTTTCTAGTAAAAAAAATAATTAAACCGTGTGAAAATTTATCTAATATAACCTAGTCGACTTAACGGGTTCAAATACACTAAGACAACCAGTGACAATGTCGTTTGAATTAAAATAAATATTAAATATGATATATTTTAATAATATTAGGATAACAATATATTTGATCGATTCGAGTCAACTTAAGTTAATCTGTCAGTCTTCATGTTGGGTTATAAGTTTATATTAACCTCATAGAAAATAAATCATAAGCCTAATTTCAAATAAACTCAATGTTAAATGATGAAATTAAAAAAAATCAATTAAAAAAAGGAAAAAAAATAACCCGAGTCAACTCAGGTTAACCTGCCAAACCCGCAACTTGGATCATGAGACCATAATAACCCAATAGAAAGAAAATTGAAACAAATTATGAAGTTTAATCCCTAATAAATCTAATATGGAAGGACGTAACTAAAATTAAAAAATTAATTAAAAAAAAAGAACACATAAAAATGACTCGAGTTAACCTAAGTTAATTGCCAAATCCTTAACCTAAGCCATGATATGAGAATAACCTCATAAAAAGCAAAGTAAAATAAATCACGAAATCTAATTTTTAATTAACTCAATTTTAAAGGATGAAATTAAAAAAAATTAATTAGAAATGAAAAAAAAAACTTGAGTCAACTAAGTTAATTAGTTAAACCCGTAGTTTAAATTCTAAAATTGAGTTAATCTTATAAAAAGTAAATTATAAAAAATTATAAAATTTAATCTTTAATACATCTAATATTAAAAAAAATAAAATTTAAAATAAAAAAATTCAAGTAAATAGTATTTTTTGAGAAATGATAGAGTAACACCTCGCTCTCTTTTGGTTTTTTTAGTTAATTAATAAAGCTAATAATTTAGGAGGGCAGTAAGGTTAAATTAATAAAGTAAAATCTTTGGTACACAGCTAGCAAGCATGCCTCGACCCTAGCTAGAAAGGAGCGTGTAGATTAAGGAAAATCACATGAAGATATGGACAGAGTCATAGAGATCTCAACTCGCAAGAATTTTAACTCCTCACCGTCCACCAAAAAGAAAACGGAAAATCTTAACGGCCAAAGCAAGTCAACATCTATATATATCTACACACACACACACACACACACACCCGCATTTATCTTAGCACTTCACTGAACTATTTTTAAATAAAAAATAATATTTATGTACTAAAAATAGGTAAAACAATATAAAAATTATTTATGATAAATATGTAAAAATGTTAATTAAAGCTAAGTCAATATAGGACATTCTGTCAAATTTGCAGTTCAAATTATATCACTAGAATAATCTGGTTAAAAATAAAAATAATTATGAAACCTTTTAAAAAAATATTAACTTCTTAAACATGTAATCCGAGTCATTAAATTTGAAATACTCAATCTAGAAAAATCATAAAGTCTAATTTTAAAAAAAATTAAATATTAAAGGATGAAATTAAAAAAATATATAAACATACAAAAGGATTTTAAAAGATAGTAATTCAAAAAATAAGGATAAAAATTATTGTCACTACTATTATTAATAAATAATATTATCACCATTACTATTATTATTATGACCATTATCATTATTAAAATTATTATTATTACTATCATCATCATTATAACCACAATTATTGCTAACATTATTATTATTAGTAATAATACTAGCATTTTTATTAATATTATTACTATTTTAACAATCATTACCATAATTGTTGTTGTTGCTGCTGTTGCTGCTACTTTTACTAATGCTTTTGTTATTACTATTGTCATTATCACTCTTTACACAGCAACTATTATAAATATTTTTATTATCATCACTATTTTTCTTCTTTTCTTCTCGCTTGTAATATTATTATTATTAGTACTTGTTGTTGTTGTTGTAGCAACAACAATATTGTTACCACCACCACAATAACAACTACTACTAACATCATCATCATCATCATCATCATTACTAATTTACGTCTTGTTGTTGTTGTTGTTGTTGTCAATAATATTAATATTTTTATAATTATTATTACTATTATTATTATCATCCTCATTATTAATATCATCATCAACAACAACAACAACAATATATTATTATTATTATTATTATTATAACTAACACTATTATTATTACTACTACTATTGAAAAAATAAAAACTATGAGCTTGATTTGAAGGATAAAATTAAAAACTTAAATTTTTTGACAAAAAGACCAAGAAAAATAATAAGAAATCAAAAGAAATGGACCAAATTAAAATCATTATTATCATTGAAAAAAACAAAAATCATAAACTTGATTTGAATGATAAAAGTGAAATCCATAAAACTTTGACGAAAGGGCAAAGGTTAAAAAAAATTAAAAGTAGAAGGATTGAATCAAAATACCTCATATATACAAATTAAACACCGAAAATTAAATTAAAAACAAATAAAACTTAAACAAAAGAGAAAATGATTAAAAAACAGTAATCAAAATTAAAAGGTCTAAATCTCAAATAACAATAACAATAAGGACCCTAATGTATTTACCAGGGTAAGAGAGAGAAATGAAAGAAGGAAAAAATATCATCGGCGATACACTAGCCACATTTGGAGAACACACGCCGTTTATAATGAAAGAGGAGACAACGAGGAATCAACTAAGACAACAAAAGCTCATTTTTTACCGCCAGAAACCACCACACAAAGTGTGTGGCGGCTCCAACGTGCTAGCAGCTTATTAAATATAAAATAATTAACTTAATTTTAAATTAAATTACTACCCTCAACTAAACTTACAATTAACAAAAACACCGAGGCTAAAAGACTCAAATGCCCATGACTACAATAAATTCAATGTCTTGCATTCAAGGGTACATGTGTAATTCTACTATGTGTAAAAAAAATAAAAATACCTAAATACCCCTACTCGAGACCACTTATTTTTTTATTCTTGGAGGTGTTCTTATTATTTTACGGTTCATTAAAATATTGAATAGACAGAAATACCTCAAATAAGTCAATAATAACTAATGCACTTTATGAAAATAACAAAATAACCCTCATCTAAGAGCATTTATTTTTTTTATGAGAAGAACAAAATAGTCCTTACACTATAATGGTGAATAAAACATATGTGAGAAGGGCTTCCTCCTTCTGTTTTAGTTGTTTTGCTATAACGAAAACAAATGAGTCAAAGGGTAGGTCATACAGGTAATAGATTTTCTTCTTGCCGGCAAAGTTTCAGCTTAACTTCTAGCTAGGGGCTAGTTTGCTAACTCTTGGTAGTTCAGCAACTACGACAAAAAAAAGTTAAAAAGTTTTCGTAGATTAACAGGCTTGAAAGATAATTACGGTGTAGCAGTTAAGCTTGGAGCTTCAAATTCGAAGATTTTGAAATAATTTTTATAGGAGTATACATAGGAATTTCATGAACATTTTATGGTTAATATATATATATATATATATAAAGAAAAAACACTCTTCTCTGTAAAATATATAGTCCAAAAGATGATGGATCTTCCAAAGGATATTAGAAATGTTCTATATATAATCCGGATTTACCAATGTTCCACTTCATTTCTAATTCTAAAATTAAAAAAAAATGATTATTCTGATTAAATTAACTTTGTTTTGTTTAGTAGGATATACAATCAAGTTATTGAGACATAGCTCGATATGACCAGAGAGGGAGACTTCACGATTTACCTACATTGCTAATTATCCACCCTTTTCTTGCATGGTTGCATGCTCATCCACTCTATCAAACAATTCTCATAAAATGTTGCAATTCTGTTTATATATATATATATATATATATATATATATATATATATATATATATATATATATATATTGAAAGCATTATATCAAGATTATAATACCCTTAAGAACAAAAATTTTCAAACTTGTAACCCAAGCTTCTTTTTTTTCAAACTAATTTTTTTAATAGCTAAGGACAATTAGTTTTTTTTCATAAATATAGATATTATTTTTAAAAGTGGATGGTGCGGTGACACACATATTAGTGAATGGGAGAAGGATAAGGCATCATCCCACGTCCAATCACTATATTCTCTAACGGACTTAAAAGTATCTCGTCATGACTTTTCACTAGTTGGGCTCTGATGAACTCTTTTTTTCTTTTCCTCCCTCTTTTCTTTCTCATCTCTTTGCCAAAATATAAATTTGTCATTTCATTTGTTTTTTTATTTGATTCGATCCTTATTTTTTTTTATTGTTATTTGTTTTATTCTTTATTTGTTTTGTCGATTTTTTTAATCAATTTCATCCCTCATTATTTGGTTTCATTTTGTTTGTTTTTTTTTAAATTTTGTCCTTATTCTTTTGATTGTTTTTTTTTTTATCCTTTTCTAATTGAATTTTGTTTTCAATTTCATCCCTCAATATTTGATTTCAAATTATTTTTATATCAAATTTAGTCTTCATTATTTTTATTGCTATTTCTTTTTTTAGCCTTTTTTATTGTATTTTTTTTCAATTTCATCCCTCTGTATTTTATTGATTTAGAATTTTACTTTATTATTTTTTAGGGTTTGTCTTCTATAAGGTTAGTCTCATGGTTAGTGGTTTCAAAGGTTAACACGAGTTGACTTTGATATCTTTTTTAGGTCATATTTTTAAAATTATTTTTTTCAATTTCATCCTTTAACCTTTGATTTATTGAGAAGTAGACTTTATGCTTCTTCTTTTTTCTTCACTTTCCTTTCTATGTGATTGTTCCAATCTTGTTCCCATGGTGTGAGGTTAGCGGGTTTACTCGAATCTTTTTTTTTTTTGCTTTTTTAAATTAATTTTTTTCAGTTTCATCCTTGATTATTGAATTATTTGATAATTGAGTTTCATAACTTTTATTTAGTTTACTTTTGACAAGATTATGTTGGTATCATGACTAGATCACAAAATTGGCATACTAACCTGTATGGGCTGAAGTCAAGTTTTTTTACTTTTTTAATTTTTTTTGTGAGTTTATTTATTATCATTGTATTTTTTATTCAAATTAGTTAAATTAGTCAAGCTCATTAAACCCATTCGAGTTAATAACTCGAGTCTCATTTGTTTTTTTGTTTTTTTAAGAACGCTTATGTCACCTTAACATGTATATGTTCTTAAGTTTAAAAAGATTTGGGTCGGCCCACGGCGTAGTATGACCCCCTATCTAGTAAAAGCTACACATGACCACATGGAAACACCTTCAATGTCGGGGGTGTTTATTTCAAGGAAAACACTTTCCTGAAAACCACTTTACAAACTTTTTTATGTTTGTTTAATTTTAGGAAAGTTGATCAATAAAAAGTGGTTTCTAGTCAAAGAAAAAACTTAAGCCTTAACAGAGGAAAGTGTTTTCCTTCTCTCAACTCTAGAAACACTATCTGGATCTTTAGCAAAAAAAAAAAAAAAGTAAAGTGAGATGACTAAATTACGTTCAAAATTAAATTTATTAAATTGGGATGCAATGGCTTTTTTGTATTTTTTATAATGGTTTTTAGTGATAATCAAGTTGACTAGGAGTAATTTGGTATTTTAATAAATATAAAATATATATTTTTAAAAAAATAATTGGCATGTGCATTGAACGTGTCAACATGTCAGACATGCCACCGTATTTAGACGGCTCGTCAGACCGCATACAATGTTCGAAGGAGGCCTTCCTTAATATGGTTAGAATTGTTGGCAACCCAGATCTCTCCTTAGATGGCAAGTGTGGCGTACTAATTTCTCATTTGGTGTTGACAACATTTTCTCTATTTTTTTTTCTCTTTTTTTCAATTTTCACGTTTGACCCTCTAAATTTTTAAAGCATCTCCTCAATTTTTTTTCCTTCAAATTTTATCCTTATTCTTTATTTATTTGAAATAATTTATAAAATAAGAGATTATTTTTCAATTTCATCCTCCTTCATCTTTTTTATTTGTTAAATCTTGTTCTTATTTTTTTATTGCTATTTGTTTAATTTATAAAACTATTTTTTTTTTGTCAATTTCACTCTCCTTCGGCCTTTTCATGTATCATGTATGGCCTTCACTTTTTTTTAATAAATTTAAAACAAATCAAAATATTAACAAGTGATTTTTTGGTTTATTTTTGATATCATAGTTAAATATTGATAAATATTTTTATTAAAATTTAATTTTTATAAAAAGGGAACAAACTGTACTTAAATCATATTTTATTGGTTGGAGCGTATGCAGAAAAAGACAATGGCCCTTGTCCCCGCTTTCAGATCATAATATAGGATGAAACCAACGCAAACCTACCCCAACATCCAAGGACAGAAAAATGAAGGATGTGACCTTAATTAGACATCTTGTGCCCACCTTAGGAACTGGAAATATCTACCTCTACCAACAGAAAAAACCACATGAACCGTCAGAATTTAATTAAATAAAATAACAATGCCTCGTATTATTGCTTTTCATTATTTATTTAATATTTTTTTATCGAGGGTAATTTTTAGAGTAGTGTAGATAATGTTTGCTGTTTGAAAATATATTAAAATATATATATTTTTAAATTTATTTTTAATATCAATACATTAAAATTATCTAAAAAATCAATTTAAAGCTGAAAAAATAATTTTAATTTTTTTTAATTATATTATTAAACCACAATCCTAAATTGAATCTAAGTTGTCTTCTAATAAAAGGCTAATTGTTTTTCGAGACTTATGACAAGTCATATGCATTGCACTTGCAAACACTCTTTTCGCTAGTTTGTTTTTGTATTTAAAATTATATTTGAGTGTATTTTAAAAGTACGGCCTGAAGAAATACTATATTAATATTTTTTAATATTTTCTAATAATTTTAATGTATTAATATCAAAAAATAAAAAAAAATATTTGGAGTAATATAAGAATTCTAATCTCATAAATAATGTTCAAATTATGGTAACGATTGCTTTTTAAAGTATTTTTTATTTTAAAATATATTAAAATAATATATTTTTTTATTTTTAAAAAATTATTTTTGATATCAAGACATCAAAATATCTAAAATATCAAAAATATATTATTTTAAAATAAAAAAAAATTTATTTTTTTAAAAAAACACTTTCTAAAACAATGCAAACACTGTCAAGAAATTGAGACACATGCAAAGCCAGAAAAGAAAAAAAAGGACAAGAGATTACTTTTCCAAAAGCAATACTAACCCGCATTTATCCAAAAGCAAACCTTAATGCATCTTTATTCGTTCCTTTAACTTGGGCTAATTACTTTTCTAATTACTATACAACCAAATGATTATGACTTCAGAACTGACCTTCGGCAGTAAACAATGGTACAAATTGACCATATATATATATATATATATATATATATATATATATATATATATATATATATATATAGCAATATTTACTTAGCTAGCTAACTCTACCTTAAAGGCAACGATCATGAACATGGCTGTCAGGATATCATGAATAGCATGGAAAAAACAGTGACAAGAGATTAATTTCACATTGCAGAAAAACATTGTGATGTTGGGGCAATGCTCGAGTTGCAAAAAAATGTTTTTTAATTTTTGTTTAACAAATGATTGAAAATAAAAGAACAATAGTTGAGCTTGAATTTTTTTTTTTTTTTTTTTTAAAAAAATACTTTTTTGTAACAAATTAAGAGGAAAAACATAAGTTAACATGTAATGATCAGAAAGTTAACAAGGAGAAGAATATGCACCGAGAAACCTAGCATTGGGACTTTACTTGATGGTTTATGAATATTTATATACCTATTAACCACGCCAACTTATATAATATAGACACAATGATAGAAATGAGAAAATATTATAATATCTATTTTAGTTATAATCATTTAATATAACAGTCCGTTATGATTAATGATGCACTGTTAAGTGGAAATGGAAATGGTGATGTTATTGCTAGTGTATATATCATATAGTCAATCGGTTGGTTATATATGATTTTGACTTTGTTCCTGTAAAAATATGTTTATTACTTATAAAGATATTCTTTACTTTTAATATTCATTTATGTTTGATTAATGAGTCTGCAATAAATGTAAAGTTATTGGGATAAAAATGCTTTGTAAAGAAAATTAGAAAGTTGTTATAATTATAATATTTTTATTGTATCAACACATTGTTTTTAAATATTCATGGTTGATGTTCTATCAAAACTATATATTAATTGAAGTCGTTAAGATTGATACATATCATGTTCATTCATTTATCAAAGAAAACAATTATTCTCATAACCTGAGATATGAGGGATACCTAGAACAATAAGCAGGTAATTTTTAGTTGACATGTACAATAAATTAACCTGCATGGGGATTTATATGAAGAGATTACATGTGTCTATAGAAAGAATCATGTGACAATTGTGTAAGTGATCATTAAACTTAAAATCACTAAGTTATCTTATATAGAGAAATGCTATGTTTTGATATTGACTATACATTGTTCTAATAAATAGTAACAAATAGGTAGATATGATGTATAATATTAAATATATGAAAGTATATGAATGATCAAGAGATGAATCATTACCCTATGTGAATTAAGGATAATGTTTCACTTATTCTCAAATAATAATTATTGTGTAAGATAGAATAAAATTTGAAAAGAGTTTTAGATTTTATTTAATTTGACATAGTAGAACATTCCCAATGAAGAGATAATAGTTACATTGAGAAACTAGTCACTAAAAGGTTAAGTCAAACATGTATGACTTTCCTAGTATTAGGGGGATCAACTTGATCTTCAAATAAATTAATTAATTTATTAAATTGATAAAAAAAAATTATTTAATTTATTTAGTCCTTTTTTATTTTAGGATTGTGATTTATATTTGGACTAACTTATTAGGAACCTCATGGGTCACATACATTAAGAATTACTGGTCAGAAATTAAACTTGAATAATTATATTAGTAAGTGTGATTTAATTGAAAATAAGCTTTATAAATTGAAGACTAAATTGTAATTAATACATGGATTACAATCTAGATCTAGAAAAATCAATTAGGGACTTGATTAAATAATTTTTAAAATTATTTTAAATAATATATGTGATATTTTTTCGGGGGTAAAGTAATATTTTATCATTAAAAGGGTTATTATATTTTCACTATAAAATAAACTACTATGCCCCATATTATATTCTTTGATGTAAGCTTCGATTTGATAAGATAGAGAAGTATGTTATAGAACATACGGTACAAAAACATATGAAAATATAAAAATAAAAAGCGAGAACTCAATGACATAATGACCTCTCTCTCCTAGATGGATTTTAGAAGATTTCTCATTAATAATTCATGTGAATTCCTGTTAGAAATTGAATACATGGACAACTTATGGTGTGCGACAATTCAGCCTTGAAAAAGTTGATCAAACCTAAAAAAAAAAATATAATCTTTAGGTAATCTTTGCATAAATCCTAAACAACCCTAAATTATCTAACAAAATTCTTGAAACTCCTAAAAATATTTAAAATTATTGTTTCGTTACGTCTAAAGGTTTTGAAAAATTAACTCAACAATTACGTAGATCATCCACTAAACATAAACATGCTCTAACGTGGTTTTGTGAGCCTAATCATGACCCAAAAATAATTGTAAGCATTTAACATTCAATATTAAGCATAAGAGTGGAAGAAGTAGTTCGGGGTCAAGGTATGTCTATTTAGACGTGTGCTTTTAGGTATGTCTACCCTTTAACCAAGTTGTGTTGTCTTGTTGGGCTATTTAAACACCTCAAACTCAATTTGAATATTAATGTAACTCAGTTTGAAGATTAATGTGTTATTGGCTAATCAGGTTAATTAGGCTTTCGAGGAGTTGAATAATTATTTTTGAATTTAATGGAGCAATAAGCCACTTGACATGCCCAGACCCAAAAAAGTATAATATGTATTCGGGTTTGGGGAATTGATATAAATAAACTCAAATCAATTTATTATATTATTATTTTAGTACAAAAAAAAAATCATCAAAGAAATTAAATAGCTCCCAACAACAATACATGATTATCTATCTTTATATATAATTATATAGATAGCCTGGGTTTTACCAAAAAACACCACTTAAACCTATTTCTGAACATATTTGTAACCCACTTTGTATCAGATGGGGAAAAAATTGTGCAGTTACAATGTTACCACAAATAGATGGCACCTAGCAGTTATATAACGCTCACTACACATGGCTTCAACCCCAACAGACCCTCTTTTGGACTAAAAAAAGAAGTGGAAATGAGATCTTCGATGTTGGATTATTTATAGTAATTGAAAAAAAAAAAAAACTAAGAAAAATAAGGTTAAAAAGTGAGTGAGAGACGGAGAGAGAGATGAATAAATTATTGCAATAATATTCTTGTACGTACAGTGAGTGTCCAAAAGATTTGCATGAAAGCTAGTGCTTATTGGTTACTGGCGTGTAAATCCATTACACTTGGATGCATTTATTGCCCCCCCTCGCCCCCCCTCCCCCTCCTCTCTCTGTTTTGCTTTCTTTTTGTTTGTTGCTTGAGGTTTTACAGAAATGGCTCTTAACAAATGGGGTTTCTTCTTTGCTTCTGTCTGAGACCTAAGTTGTTGCTTGCTTCCACTTCTGAGTATGGATACCATCTTCTCTGTTTCTCAAAGTTTGTATTTTTATCAGGATATTCCAGTTTTGACTCTGTTTTTTTTTTTTTTTCTGTTTTATTATCTCGGTTTCTTCGCTGTGTATATATGGTTTATTTGGTCACTATCTTTGTACTCTAAGATGGGGCTCATTTTATGCCTTGTTTATTTTTTATGCATAGAAACTGTCTTCTGTTTATGTATTTTCACTTCCTTTTCTTGTATTTTCCCTTTATTTGGTTGGTGTTTAATTGGTCTTTATAGTAATATGATGATGATGATCTTATTCTAGGATTTGATATTTGGCAATTTCAAGTTTTTTTTTTTTCAAAAAAAGAAAAGAAAGTATCTTTTCTGCTTCATTTTTTCTGAGAAGATTTGGTTGACGAAGTTGAGATTTTTATGTTGGGGGATTGTGTTTTACGATGGAAAAGTATTTGGTGATATATAATTTATAGGAGTTCTGTCCTTGTATATTTTTTGTATTTTTATGGAGTTGAATTCAGCAGAAATCTTGGAGAGTATTTTGATTAAAAATTTCAACTTGCAGGAATTAGTTTGAACTACTGTTGGGATAAAGACGAGTAACGCAATCACAAAGGTCATTGCAGAGGGAATTTAATGACAATGAAAATCAAAAAACATGAAGGAATTGTCCATAATCCAAGTGGGCAGTTGTCAACAGTGCCATGGTGGACTGCATTTGGGTCTCAAGCTGTTACTGGTGAATCGTGTGGCCTATTGAAGGCTTTACCTGTAGAACAGTTTGCCATTGGAGGTGAAGCTGCGACTAAGCAGGCCAGGATGAGTACTGACCAAAGGCTAGATAAAGGGAATATAACTCAATTCACTATATTTCCAGGCAAATCTTTCTCCTTTTTTATGGTTTTGAATTTTTCATAGATGTATTTCTGATCGATTTGTTACATTTCTTTTGTCATTAGTTTCAAATTTACAGCTTCAAAAGGCATAGAAAAACTGTGTTCTGTGTAACCTTTGGATTACAGCTGTATGCACCAGAAAGTTTTAGATACTATCTTGAATTACAAAATTAAGCAAATTTATAATGATTTTTTCCCAAAATTGATTGATATAAGAGTGACGTTAGAGTTAATAAAGTTGTTTCCTAAATGAGGACATAGAGCTTAGCCAGTAATTAAATGTCAAGTAGGATATAAGGTTAACTTTCAGTTTTCATTCACAGTAATGGGTGTGCCAAAATGTTGGAAGCAAGTAGTGGCAAGTTTGTTTGGAATCATCGTACGAGTCAAATTAGATAAAGTAGAGTGATGAGTGATATGGTAGATTGATCCATATTTTTGTAAAGAATGGCAGTTGTTAGTTTCTTTCTAGGCATGGTACATAAGGGATAAGGCATATCTATGTGCAAACAATGAACATTCGTGCTAGGATCCAGCCAAAAAAACACTCGAGGAAGATAGATTATGAACAAGCTGGAAAATTTTCTGGTCAAACGTGTTGCAGCCATATAGCTCTGAACGGTGCCCAAAACTTGCAATATTTTTGGAGGCTTTTCATAATGAAATGGATAAAATCATAAAAGTAGTTCATGTACAATTTAGGAGGCAGCAATGTCTTTGCTATGCTAGATGAACTTAGGGATAAAAGAATAAGCTAAAGAAGATTTCTTTCTCCTATGATAAGGAATAAACTGAGGTAACATGAAAACAAGATTGATGATAAACTAATCAAATGCGTGCCAGGAAATAAATGGACTGTGTCCTGATGCATTTAGTTCTGTTTGCATCGACAAATACATGTATCACCAATGGGAAGAAATCATGATCAATGATGATTGCATCTCAAAGCCATTTTTTGGCATGGAGATGCGGAAAGCAGCACAGAAATGTTAGCTTGAAATAGGAAGTGCTCGACTGGTCTAACATGTCTTCATCTTTCATGCCCAAAAGACAAGGTGGTATCATAAGTTAGAGCATAATTTCTCTTATTCTCTGTCTAGTAGTTCTCATTTGATGAAGTAATGGATAAGTTCTTCCTGAAGGATTAGATATTTCTTCCTAGCGTTTATATTTTCCAGAACCTGTTCAAAGACAATCTTCTTCCCATTTGATAACAGGTATCTTTAGTGCGTATCTAGAACTTCTGCTGAGTTATTTTGATCCATTAATATGAAATAAAGCATCACAGACGGCAGTTCTGGTCCCTAGTTGATGCATCAGCCAATTAGGTTCCAATCTATCTACGAATTTTTTTCTAGGTACTTCCAATATGACTTTCTGTTAACCAACCAGGTAATTTCTCATTCAGGTGACTGCAAAACTTCTGGTGATGGACAGAAAAATCTTCAGGCAGCCATTTCATTGCAAACAGCTCTGCCAGAGTATCGTGCTCATTTTGACCTGGGATTTGGTCAGCCTGTGGTGAGAATTTTATTTCTGTTTAGGTTTTATATTGCCAGTATTCAAACCTGATCATAAGTCGCTGATGGCTAATGGTTTGCACGTTGATAAAACTGTAGATTTGCACAAAGTATCCTCTTGTGGATCAATGTTACGGAGTATTCTCAACTTTTGGACCTCAAATTTCGGTTTGTGTTTCTTCTCACTAGTGAAAATATATCTTTTGCAATTACATTTACTCATGTGAAGCAAAATACTTGGCATACTAATCTGTAATCTACTGATAGTAATGTGGTCCACCACTCCCATCATACCCCTAAGAAAAATCAGAAAAAAACCTGTGCCATAGATTATAGTGACATTATACCCTTTTCATATTTGAGTTCTCTTTTATTGTTGAAGACAACCAGCAACAAGTAGAATTCTTGGAAATCAACTAATTCTATACTTATTCATAATAATGTAGGGCCGAATTATGCTGCCGATGAGCATGACCGCAGATGATGGACCTATATATGTAAATGCTAAGCAGTACCATGGAATTATGAGGCGTAGGAAGTCCCGTGCAAAAGCTGTGCTGGAGAATAAATCGACCAACAGTCGTAAGGTATGATCTCTTGATTTGGTAGCTCAATCTTGCACTTCCTATAGGACTTGAAACTTCACATCATATGAGACTGAAAACATGGTCAGACAAATAAAATCTTTCAAGTAACCAATGTCCCAATTCTTGCCCCTTGTACCTTAGTTCAAGTTTGCAATTCAAGGCAGGCTTTGGTATCTTCCCTTTGGAAAACATTTGACTCAAACTGGCAGGTTTGTCAATGCAATACATTAGTATATCTCTAAATTAGCGACCGCAATTAATCCATGTATGAGATCTTATGTTGGCTTAAAATGAGTGTCTGATTAATTCATTAACCTGGTTCTTATTATGGTTTTGTATTGGAGATTCAACCATGCTCTCAATCTGCCACTTAAGGCTAGTGGAAAGACTCTTGTCTCTTGAAAGAAATCCCTCTCCACATTCTGGATCAATAATTAAGTTTTTTTTTTCTGCTGACAGCCCTATATGCACTATTCACGCCATCTCCACGCAATGCGCCGACCAAGGGGATGTGGTGGCCGTTTCTTGAATACAAAAGAGTTGAATGAAGGAAAAGGGACAATGGAGGCAAAGAAAGCTGGTGATTTTCAACCTTCTCAGGCAACTGGTTCTCAGAATTCTGAAGTCTTGGAATCAGGTGGAGCAACTTTGAACTCCTCAATGGAAGCAAATGGTGGTGGATCGATTTTCTTAGGGTCAGAAGTGACTAGCATGTACAATAGGGGAGAACTTGACCTCCTTCAGATCAATCATCTTGGGCCAACTTTCCATAGTTTCTCAGGCATGATGGACAGAGGACATGGCATTGTTATGCCCAGTAAGTGGGTTGCAGCAGCTGACAACTGCTGCAACTTAAAATAGCAAGGGAAAAAAAATCGGGTTGGTGCTTGTTTCTTGAACGAGACCAGACCCCACCTTTGCAGGAACCTGCAACCTAATAATGGCTTGAAGTTGGACTTCACCATTTGGTTGTTAGGGCAAGTCGTTCTTGGCTCTAGTGCATTAATGTCATCTTTTCCATTCCATACAACCGTGCTGTCATGGGCTGGTTAGAGGTGCTAAATCCTTAATGCACTGTAAATGTTTTAGCAAATGGACAAGATAATAAACGGGTGTGTTTCCATCAATGAAACAAAGACTCTACCATAAATTATGTTTAAGAATGATTGATGCTCTTGAAGCTTGATATCTACTCCATGGATTCCTAATTGTAAGAAATAACTATGTATTTGTGTTATCTTCAGTATTTCTATTATTATAAATTTCATCTCATTTTGTATCTGCAAATTGATGGAACAGTACTATCGAAACAAAAGCATATAATAGCATTTAGCACCTTTTCTTGGCATGGCAATCTTGTCAGATGAAATTGCTACAGTGATACCGATAGGAACGAAAGTGGGCAGCTGAGGAAGAATTCTGGACCATGCCCAATAACAAGAAGGCCCAAACCCAAAGGACCGAAACCAATAAATGCAAATCAAAAACCTTATCTTTCTTACTACTCCAAAAATATCATCAAAACATATTTCAAACCCTCCATTCCTTGTCAAATTGTCTCACAGAATAAAAATGTCAGCTTTCTCCGTAGCAGCTTCAACTATAACTTCCTCCCCATTACACACAAAGCTCTCAAAACTCTCCTTCACTCACTCACAGCTTCCAATCCCATCCCACTTCTTATCAAAACCCTTCCTTAAACCTCTAAAACCCCTCAAACTCAACAGCCAAAACTCCAATTCCCTCCCTCTACTCTCCCTCCCTCATTCCGATGGTACTTTTGCTGCCACTTTTGACAATTTTGAAGTTGAAACAGATGAAAACATCGCAGCTCAAGATGACCCACAAAGTGAAACAGACGAATTTGACCAGGAAATTGTCGAAGAAGAAGAAGAAGATGTGGTGGCGATCAAAGCAAGAGAAGAAGGGAAGCTTTATGTGGGCAATTTACCATATTCTATGACCTCTTCGGAATTGGCTGAGGTTTTTGAGGAAGCTGGTCGTGTTTTTGGTGCTGAGGTCTGACTTCTTTTGTCTTCTTATTACGTTCTGAATGTTCTTCTTTTTTTCCTTTTTCTCTGTCTATGGAGTATTAGACAAAGGAATGATGCTTATGATTCTTTTTTTTTTTTTTTTTTTTGGGGGGGGGGGGGGGATTTTAAGGTTATTTGTGATCGAGTTACGGATAGGAGCAGGGGCTTTGGGTTTGTTACAATGGAAAGTGTTGAAGAAGCTAAAGAAGCTATTCGGATGTTCAATGGATCAGTAAGTGACTTCCATTTTTTTGGGTTGAGCTTTTGTCTATGATTTCGAGTGCCAAAACCATGCCAAATTCTTAGTTTTGCACTGATATGATCTGTTATGAGGTTGTTTAAGTATATGTTGGGGAGGTGGATAATGCTTATTTGTCTAATCGATCGTGGTTAGAGTTAATTGTGTTTTGTGTCAATGAAATTAGAAGTCCATTTTGTTCACTTACCAGTTGTCTGCATTTCGACTTCTGTTGTCATTGCATTGAGCTGGTGCAAAACCGATCATGTGTTTATTGCCATCTCTGCGAACTGCTAAAAACGAAATGTAGGTTGGCTTCAAATTAATTTTGAGATGGTTAGCAACTTGTTCTGAGATGTGGTCCAATTCTGATCATGATTTTAGCTGTCAACTGCATCTGTGTTCGGTCTTTATCTGAATAGAAAGAATCCAAGCTCTGATTGGTGGTGTTAGAAAATACTTTGTCAACTAAAGAGTTTCTTTATGGAAGTTTTTCCCTGAACTTGGTACTTAGCATAACTGAGCTCCTATCCTTGTCCCAAACAATGTTTTTTAATTCCACATGTGTGCTCTTTTCTAGACGCATGTTATCAAAGGTGAGAATCGTGTTTATATTTGACTGCTGCTAATTTAGTACTATATGAGAAGATGAAAAATGGTGACAATGATGTTGGTGATGGTTGACAGCAAGTTGGAGGTCGAACTTTGAGGGTTAACTTTCCAGAAGTACCAAGGGGAGGTGAGAGGGAGGTAATGGAACCAAGGATACGGAGTGGCTACAAGGGCTTTATAGACAGTGAGCACAAGATATATGCAGGAAACCTTGGATGGCGCCTCACTTCTGAAGGTCTTAGAGATGCATTTGCCAACCAGCCAGGCTTATTAAGTGCCAAAGTCATCTACGAGAGAGACACGGGGAGATCTCGCGGTTTTGGCTTTGTGTCCTTTGACTCTGCAGAGAATGCAGAAGCTGCTTTAGAAGCCATGAACGGAGAGGTAAGACCTGAACTGGCTGCTGTTGCTTTTGCATGCTTGAATTATTTTGCTTGTCATTCAGTGTTTTGATCAGCTGATATGTAATTGTAATAGGAGGTTGAAGGGCGGCCTTTGCGATTGAATTTGGCTGGAGAAAGATCCTACCCTCCTCCAGCTAAGGAAAACAACACAGAAAACAATCTTGAGAGCAGTGAATTGTTGTCCAGCATTGGAGCCTGAGAGAACCATGGTAATTCTGTGGGTGCTTAAATTTTCTGTTAGATGGAGCACTCTGAGAAGATATAGCCATCAACTTCCAAATCTTTGACTAGATGGACCTCTTTTGATCTTGTTTTTCCTCCACAGCTGTAGACAAGCCAGTTGGTACAAAATCCGTAGAATTTGATTAGGGCTGCAGTCCTTTGCTGTGCAATTTGAGTATTGTGGCTTGGATAGTAAAAATTTTAAATAGTGCAAATTTTAAATAGAACGGGTTACTTATCGAGTTTTACTATTTATATAAAAAATAAAACATCTTAATATATTTTTTAATTATTTTAGAACAAATTCGAGTCTTCAATTAAGCGCGTGACAAACAAACAAAAGGTTATAAGTTTGAGAGCTCTAAGACATGACTATTTTCTAAATTGTGATAGATGGCATTTTATCTATTTTTTAAAAAAATAAGAGGTGGGGCCAGGGTTGATCCTTTACTGGCTTTTTTTTCTTTATTTTTTTATACTCTAAAAAATATTTATCAGATTTATTTACTCTTTAATTTTATTCAATTTAATCTTATTCAATTGAAATCGGTTATTTATTATTAGAATATTTAAATAGATTTAAAATATAATTTTATTATGTTTATGATTTTTTAAGTTTTTAGTCACATAAAATATAGATATATATTTTTTATTTTAAATTTTTTAAAACAAAATTAATACTTGTACGTTAATAAAAAGATTTATAACTATAAATAACAATATTAAAATTTCCCGTGAATTAAAAAATAAAATAGAAATAGATCCTCTCCGTGTAGAAACAAGCGTCACCACGAGTTTTTGTTAAATTATGGATCTTTTAAATGGTCTGGATCCCTCAGTTGTTTTGCTTTTTCGGATAGCAGCAAATCCCCTTCAAGTATCATCCAAGTGAAAATCTGAACAAATATCGCTGAGGAGTCTGCAATAAGGGGTCTAATGAAATCAATAGAAACAAATCTTTGAGTTTATTTGCTGATCAAATTAAGTCATTTCCACCCTTCGTTAATAAGATATTGTGTTTGATTAGTTTCTCGAGATAAAAAGAGATACAGATAGACAAATAAGACTTTTTAAAAATTATATTAGGTATTTTGTTTGGTTATGGTGGATAGGATATAATAAAATAAAATAAAATCTATTTTATCTTTAATATGTATTGTTATTAAATTTACATGTGTAAAAATATTGATATATTTTATTTTATATCAAGTATTGAAATTAATAATATTATAGTACCTCTAATTATAGAACCAGGATTGATTTGACGAGTTGATCCAGGACCTACACTAATTCGAGTTTAAAAACAAATAAAGAAAAATTAACTTAACTTAGCTCGGTCAAAAATCTATGTCAACTCGAGATAAAACACATGTCAAAAACCCGTTGACTTCTTTGAAAAAAATAAAAATTTTAGGTCGACCAAGTTGATCCTCCCAACTCATGACTCGAATCTTGCCTCAATCAACTTTTGAGTCAAATTTTAAAACTATAATAATAATAACTTTTATCTATACATGGACTCGAATCAACCCGTATTAACCCTCTTAATCTTTGATCTGTGTTTTGCTCTGAATAGACTAAAACTTTAATAATTATTATTTCTATTCTTCAAATTTTGAAATTAAAAGTTTTTTATAAGAATATTTTAAAAAATAAAAAAATACAAAATATTATCTCTAAAAACATGTCTCATATGCCTCCAATTTAAAAAATACATAAATTCACTATAAAATTATCTCAGAAAATATTTCTTTTATATCTCATTCTCTTTAACCACAATAAATAATTTCAAGGGTCGCTAATGGCAACGTGAACCGCGACAGTATCCATCCATTTATAGAACCTCACGTGAGTTGTTGTTTCGGTACAAGTCAATGTGTATTGTCACATGTACAGGTGAATTCGCTGATCAACAGTTAACTGAAAAGTATGCAAGGAGAAATCCTCCCCATCCCAAACCGCTGGGCAGTTGAAAAAAAAAAAAAAAAAAAAACAGAGAAACAAAAAAGCAGACACCTGGCAAACATGTAACCTTCATAAGATGATGCCAATGTTGTCGTTACAACAAGATGTCATGAGATGGAAGCATTATTTATGGCTTCAACAAACGGCGGCGGAACTGGAAATGTTAACACTAATGGGAATTTTTCTTCTTATGGCTCAAGCAAAACCACTAGAAGTTCATTGAGAATCAAGATGACCTGAAAGAAGAGCATCTGCAGCAGAATCCAAATCTTGGGGAAAGAAAACCCTGCAAAACAACATATGTTTTACATAGAAAAAACTTTAAATCTAAAATAACTCTAGAAAGTAATTCGCCAGGCCCTGAATTTCCATTAACCTGGCTGCATTTCACTATGTTCTAATTTTAATATTCTCAGAGAAAAGAATCATCGATTAACCATGATAGGAAAATAGCAAAAGATCATCCCATGATTAGTTCCATCGCTTAGTGATTACTTTATTTGATGCCTAAATCAACAGCAGCGAATCCAGGAACTTCAGAAGGTGCTTACCTGCAGGTGTTGTGGTAAATGGTCCTGCTCATCTGTTCTATTTCAGTGATGCCTTTGCATCCAGCCACAACCTCAAGAACTTGCCTGGAAAATACACCCGTTATGTTTCAAGAAACAGATGAAAAACAGTGAATCCAACTCAAAAACCACGAAGAAACTTTACTACCACAATTTTTTAATTGCTGTCCAAGATGAAACTTAGGTTGACTAGTATAACAGCCACAATAAACAATCCCAACCTAAAGAAGCATGGATTTTTCATTTTTTTAAGGGCTACAGGTTTGAAGAAGAATGAGTAACAGATTCCAGGATTTTCCCAAAATGCATCTGTGGGCACCATGGAAATACTTGTGTCAGCTGAGATTTCTGATCCAGAAGGATAATCTTTATATTGTCAGAGAATTCAGCTTATATATATCATCAGCCTTAAAGTAATTATAACTGATTTGATGTCAAGACTGCAATAATATTTGAAAACAGTTTCCATAACTAAATTGCAAGCCTCCCATTCTAAAACACTCCGTCTATCCAACATATATAAACTCCTTTATATAAATGTTAAGAAAAGGCTTCTCATCTTTAGAAACAAAAATAAAAATATGAAATAATAATGTCGGATATGCCATTGAACAAAATGTTTCACTTACCGAACTAAACAAGGCTCATTACGACCTTTGACAATGCAATCCTGCTCATGCTTCTCTTTCTTCTTAGAAGGCCAAGTAGATTTTACAAACTTAATCCCAGCATGACTATTCTTGATTTCACAATATGGAGAATCCGTTTCAATCATCATTTTCTCAACAGGGATACTGCTCACAACATCAAGATTCTCAGGAGTTTTCAGAGAGCAACCATTTACACCTGTTGGTAGAACGCTAGTAAAGAACTATTCATGTAGTCATTGATAACTTGAAAACCAAACACCAAGAAATTCTAGCTAGTTAGTGACTAGGAAATAAGTAATAAATTCTCTTAAGCATTTAGTGCAGAACAGAAAAACTTAACTTTTAGATATTGTTTTTGAGACAACCTAGACAATGAATGCCTAAATTCCATCATGAGCATCTTTTTAATTTGGATAATTATAATATTAAATTGTATCTAAAGATTAAGAGTGGATGCCTATGGAAAAAGGGCAGAAAAATATTGCACCCCAGTTTTTGTCATATTTGTTCTCTGATGACCACTGAATCTATATAATCGATGTATGGTAAACCCAAACCAGCAAGTCATAACTCTACATCTTACATAAACAAACCCATCAGAATCTTTGCAACATAAAAGGAGCATCCATCACATCTCTATCAGGTAAGTCAAGCAAGCTCCATTATTCCACATCTCTGACCAATTTGTTTGAAGAGAAAGCCAAACAATCTCCACAAGATACACTGCATCCCCTTTTCTAAGTCACCAAACACCATATATCTACTCAGACTACCTAATATTTTACTTGTGCTATTTATGCCTCCTTATCTTCTTAGCATGTGTGTTACTGCCAAAAATGATCAGTTTCAAAGAACATGGAAAAGTAATCATATTCCAGTCTTGAAAACCCTTCGGAATTCCAGTAACATTTTGGCCTCTGCAAGCAATGTCAAAATTTCAAACCAGGAATTTCTAGGGCCTTAACTGCATCCTCTGTAACTGCAATACCAATCCTGGTGAGTACACCAAACTCACACCACAGATTACACGAGTAATGAACGGTGACGATAAAAGATGGCTTAGCCTGTCACTTTTTGGTTTGGGAGATTGAGCCCATCTAGGCCTATTCATTGTTTTGTTTTATTTATTTGAGTTATTTATGTTAAATGGTTTCAATTAATGAGTCAAGCCCGGCAGTTGGATGTTTTAGGGTTATGCTATTTATATATATATATTTTCATCTTATGATACGAATAACTTAAATTCTCTTTTTTTCCTAGCTTTTCTTTCCTTACTTTTAATTCTAGGCTTCTTTATTTCTTTCTCTACTTTTATTTCTTTTATTTATTGTCCCGCATCAACTTAAGTATCAGAGTCAAGTTCTTTTAATTGTTCTCACAATTAAACGATCTATGAGCTTGTTTAAATTCCTGACATTCAATCTAGTCAGTAAATTCTATATTTTATGGGAAGCTTTCATCAATAGTAAAAAACAAAAGTAGCAATCCATAAAATTGATTTCTTTTAGCCTTTCATTTACAATCGCTGCAGAGTCAACCACGTCACAAACTCAATCTGATCATCTTCTCCAAATCAGAGCTACACTTGACATGGTTAAGTTTCTCCAACCATGGGAGAGATGATGGAGACATCAGACCCACACCGCAGATTACACGAGTATATAGACGAAGATGACGAAGAATGGTCTGGCCTATTACTCTTTGGTTGGGAGATTGAGCCCCATCTAGGCCTGTCACTATTTGTTTTGTTTTATTTTGATTTGGGTTATTTATGTTAGACAATTTTAATTGAATGGCCAAGCTCAATAGTTGGATGTTTTAGAATTATACTATTTATATGTTTCTTTTTCATCTCATGAGACAGTTTTTTATGAATTGAATATATATCACATATTATTCCTCCTCTAAATTCTCTTCTCTTTGTAGCTTTTCTTTCTTTCCCTGTTTTTTTTTTATTGTCCCACATCAAATCCACCTAAAACCATTACAATCTTTTCTTTCTTCCCCTAATATGCAGCACTTTATACAAAATTTGCATTTACAAAGATAAATGCATCTACCACGAATTTAGCTTCTTAAGAAGATGGCTTATAAATTTATCTTGTGAAATAATTCCTCATGTCACTATGTTGAAGACTCAAGCACCAAAAAGAAAAATCTAATGAAAAGCAGGGTAACAAAAGCAGGGTAACAGAAACTAGCAGATGCAAAAAGTGTATGCGCACCTATATACATATTATTAAATGAAAGAAGTTTTCCGCAATCTTCTGCACTACCAGTAAATGAATGAGTGACCCCGCCACTGAATCTGTAAATTAAAATTTACTATGGAAATCAGTTCACTCCACATACATCAACCTGGACATATGCCATCAAAGGAAACCAGTTATAAATAAGTGAAATTTATTTATGTCTGAACCACATTTTAAACTATGCCTTTCATTTTTCACTCAACATCAACACATTTGGAGCATGAAATGGTTTTCCCTAAAAAGCATATTCAAGTTGAACCATTAACATGCAAATGATTGGGTGGTCATTTTTTAGAACAATGGTTAATATTTATGGATATAATTGATGCAGAACCACACAATAGAGTTTTTCGGACTGCTTATTTTATAAAGAAATATAGGATTTAATTTTAATATTTAGTTTCCTCATGTTTCCTACTTTTATGAGGACCTTTTATTTTATTTGGGTGCCTATAAATAAACACCCTAGACAGATACGGCTTAACATTTTCAGTCTGTATGGCAACTAAGAAACTCTAGAGAATAAAAGAGAAACTAAACTGGTGATAAAAGGGAGGAGGAAAAGAAGGGAAATCAAATTTCTTTTGTTTGGATTTAGAGAAGTGAGAGAAATGAAGTTTTCAATATATTGATGGAAAAGAAAGGAAAACAGTTTTTTAGAGGTTACAATGAGCAAAATTCTGTCAATTTTTTCATTTCCTTCGCTATCCTCCCAATTTAGGCGAAAAATTTTAGTAAGTCAAAAAGTCAGATTTTCCCCTCTTTTCCCTTCTCTTCCCTTCTTTTCTATTGATAATTTTAGCATCCAAGCAAAGGAAAGTGGCTTATGTTCCTTTACATTATTCTCCTTTCAACTCCTTTCCCTCAAAACATATGCACTGTTTATTGATTGAAATAAGAAACCTAAAATTTTCTTCAATATTGAGTGTTTCTCTCTTGTTTTAGTTATCTCTTGATTTGGTGATGTTGTGGTTCTACATCAATAATTTATGCAAAAGGCTACCGGGCAGCCTGAAAGAAAGGTGATAAAACAAAATTTGAGTGAAGCAAAATTTTAGCCACCATTATCTGGTTCCTTCATCTACAAATAGAGCAAACTAACCTTTCTTTGTTACGTTCTACAATTTCACAGAAATCTGCCGCAGCTGCACGCATATGTAGAAACATTGGTAGCTTTGTGGCATGTGCTAATTCAAACTGCTTCTCAAAGTACCTGCTTGTTGATATGGAATTATGGATAAATAAAGTGCCCACATGTAATAGGAGTAGATGAGAATGACGCACAACTAAATAACGAGGAGCAAAGAAATCCACAAGGAACATTTTTGTCAGCAATGACTTACTTCTTTTGAATATCTGGTGGGCAAAAGTGAAGCCTGTCATAATCCAGTCCACACTCACCAATAGCCACCACCTTACATTCAACATCCAAGAACAAAGTGCATCATAAAGAACACTACCGATGTAAGTAGAATAGTATTACAGACAAGTTTTGAAATGTGGAAAATCAATGACAAAATTAAGACTAGAGATCAAAGTAGCAGAAAGTTTTCAAATTAATAGTATCATTAGAATCACTCTCGAAGAACAAGAGGCTACATAATGACACAGGATAACTCTTCTATGTATAGAATTTTCCGTCATATTTAAGTCAAGAATAAATAAGATTTGATGACTTGCTATTAATATCAACAATGGAAGGCCACATGCACAATTAACATGCAAATTTGGTTTTTTTTTGTTGTTAAATAGGCATCATTTTTCGGAGAACAATAAAATTCAGTGGATACGTGTTGGAATTATAGCATTTTGCATCACTCTCTTCTTAGAAAGAATTAAGTTAAAAAAAATAAAAAAAATCAGGCATCATTATTCGGAGAACAACAAAATTCATTGGATAGGTGTTTGGGATTGTAGGATTCTGCATCACTCTCTTCTTAGAAGGAATTAAGTAAAACGTTAATTTAATATCTCTTATGATCTAATTATATTAATATTTCACATATTCTCAAATTTGTGATGCCTTATCATTGTCCTGTGAGGAAGACCAATAAAAGCATACCTTTCCTTTCTGCATTCCCTCTTTGGCCAATGACAAGAGAGCCTGAAAATGCTTTTCTGGATCCCCACTCTCTTCAAACTCCTGAATAGATTAAAAGAAAAGGGAAAAAAAAAGAGCACCGTCAGGAACTGGAACATCTCCAAGACTCCAACAAAATCACAGTTTATAGATAAATTTAGAACACATGAAATCACTACAAGTAACCAAACTTCAAGAATAGTAATCAACCTTACACCTTGTTGGGTGGACTCCAACCGTACAAAAAAGCCTTCCTGTGACAAACAACAAACTTTCAGATAAACAAAAACCAGAAACCCTTCTAATAAATAAGCAAAAGCAACATGTATTGATAAGAAGATAACAATTGCAAGACCATCAGTCTCGGAAATGGCAAGAGCTTCCTTCGACTCCTCAAGGGACCCACCAGTCACCTATGAACACAAACCCAGATCAATTAACATCATCTTAAAGCAAACTATTTCATTATCTACCAAAGGTTTCTGGTAAAATTTTCCCGTTTTGTTTTTTAACCATTTTTTAACATTTGATAATCTAAAACAAGTCAAAACGCAGAAACGGCAACTTGATAATTAAAAACCAATAATATCAAAACTACATTTAAGTTCTTAAAATTATCAAAAACGCATAAATAGAACTTCATTAGACCAATAAGTTATTAAAATGATTAAAAGACCAAACATGGTAAGAGGGTAACGAAAAAGAGAGTGCCGGCGGCATACAATGATTCGATCTACACCAGCGTTCCAAGCCCTGCTCAACACATTGGCTATATCAGCTACATGGCACTGCTTCCCATTGTAGATTCCTTTGAACATTCCATCTGCACGGCATTTTACACACGCACTGTTCAGTTTAAGAAGAAGAGAATAAGAGAGAGTGGAATTTAAAAATATGTTAACAATGTGTTTGATGAAATGTCTGACTGACCTGTGAAGTTCACAGCTACATCTGCTTTAGAGAAAACAACAAAAGAACAATGGGGAAAAAAAAAAGGGAATGAATTGAGTAAAATTAGGTTTTTCGAGATTAGAGATAAAAGAAAAGAAAAGAGAGGGAATTATGTTAGTATCACTCGCCTATCATTCGTATGGTTGCCATTGCTATTCAGAGACAGAACTTCCTGTTTGGTGGTGTCTCTGAAGGAGCACTTATTACTTCCCTTCGTAAGCGACGTCGTTCACTGGCTGTCAAAATGGACCCCTATTATACCAACAGGCTCTGTAGTTTAGGGCCCATGGCCCTGTTTAGCAAAGTTCTGATCTGTTCATCCAAATGTTTCGAGACTGGTTTTCCTGGCCCAATTTCTAAAAAGGTTGTTCGCATTCCAGAGAAATTGTAGATAAAAAGAGAGAGAACCTGGTCCGTTGGATCATAATCTTTAATATCACATCGAATGACAGGTCATTTAATAGACAACTTGGATCCAAAGAAAGTAACAGTTAATTAGATTTTGAAATAGATCTAACATATACATATTTCAATCCGAAATAAATATTATACGAAACAATTTCCGAAGCCAACCCTTCAAGGACTGTGGTCACAAGAAAATGAAAACTTCCACTATCGTAAAAGACATTTTTTATGCCTATTGCTCGTCATGATGTGTATTTCTACCAGAAGTTTCAATTATTAATTGTTGCTTTCTTTGTTAAATTATTTAACTGGAGTTGTGTTGTGATCAAGTGGTGGTGTTGAAAATTGGTGTAATGGGCTTAATTCATGATTCCATATAAACAATCCTTTTATGGTAATTTCCTACTAGAATTCTCAGATTTACCGACGAGATTTTTTATCGGTATTTATACTCATAGTCCTTCAGCACAAAACTTGCCGACATGATTACAGACAGAATCCATTAAAAAAACTCTAGTCGGTTATTTGTGGTCTGTCGGTGAGTTTGTCAGTAATAATTTTACAAATGGATTTAGTGACAACAAAGTGTGCAAAAAAAAAAAAAAACCTTTGTCCAGTACTTCCATCATTAAATATAACATATCACCGACGGAAAAATCGTATGTCATTCTATCAGTGATTTTTTCGTCTGTCGGTGAATTTGACATGTAATCGTCAAACAGACCGTTTGTTATTTCATCAAGGAGTAAACAGTGGTAGTGGTATTTGTAGTAATTATTTTTCAACTCTCTAGAATATACCGACATGCTATGTTCATCGGTAACCCCATCAGTAATAATTTAAAAATATTTTTTAAAAAAATCTATTAAATAGAAACAAAAAATAATTAAAAAAATAAATTAATATAAAATTCAAATATTTATTACAAATTTAAAGAGTTCAAATACAATTAATCTAGAATAGAAGCACTAGAGGAGGAGGTGCATACGGGTCTTCACCTAGACCGTGGGGTGACTAAGAGGGAGTACATGTACCAGTCATATGTGATCTCGTCTCCATTACCAATCGGTAGAGTTCGATCATCTCATCATTAAGTCATTCATAATCAGCAACAAGATGGGTCATCTAATATTTAACTTGCTAGTCTAAAGGCTTGAACTCCTGAGTTTGAGTGCTTGGAACCGATTGCGAACACCCAACTGTTGAAACACTGCGAATGATTAGTAAGAACTCGGTCATGGTGTTAGAGAGCTAGTGGACCCAATTTCTATTAGGTCCACTAGGTGATCCTACCTCCAACCACAAATCTAGATTGAGATCTGAATTGGTTGAAAGATCGTCACCATATCTCTCCTTCAACCCAATGTTATATGTATCCTAGAAAAAAAAGTCAACAAATTCAAAAAAAAAATAATTTAAGAAAAAAAATGATTGAAAACAACATACCACAAAGTATTGAACTCAGCTATCTATGAGTTGTTGCACCCTTTTGTGATGGTCATCAATCTGTACATGCATTTCCACAAAAAGCTCCATTGGGCTTGGTTCGGGTCCAAGAATCGTAAACTGCAAGAGAAAATTGTTGTTAGTTAAATATATTTATAAAAAACTAACAAATTAAAAAAAAATGAATGTATCTTTCAACCTTGAAAGCTCTCTTTTTTTCGCATATTTTTTTGGCTTTTTTTGCGTCTTGTATCAAAAATCATGCAACCTATATGGTACAAATGAACTATCTGTTAGTAAATTATTAATAAAATAGAATAAAAAGATTAAAATTTTTTTATCTTGATTTCAATCTTACCTAATTGCAGCGTGATTCTCACAAACCCCCATTGTAATAGCATTGCCAACTCTATCTCATTCAAAATTTTCCTTATAGTTAAGATTTGTACAAGAAAAATTCATTAATAAGTTAATAGACTAACCGAATTAACATAATAAAAAAATATTGAAGTTAATACTAACTTTAAATCTTCTGAACCATGCATCAATCATAGGGTTTGGAAACCTGACTCCATTGAAACAATGAAATTTTCATTAATGATTTCATCGTCAATGTTATGATTTTGACAGCCTCCATGTTTGTAAATATGAAATGCATTCGTTAATTCAAATTATTTTTTCAAAAATTATTAGCATGTCAATGCGAAGGAAAAACAAATTTACATTGAAAAAGGTCGTTCTCCTACTGAGTTTGATACTTTTGGTTAAATGGATCCTATTATGAAGGGACCCCCATTAACATGGTGGAATCGCACTTGATGAGCTCGCATCGTGAGTGGATACTTTTGTCTTAGGTACCTATTCTTGGTCAACACTTAACAACTTTAGGTCGTCAAAAGCACTGCTAGAAAAATTAGCAGCTATCATATCCGCACAACGTGTTATTGATTTTTTTCTAAGCATCTACACAAATTAAAAGATTAAAGTATCATAAATCATTCTTATTTAAAAAACAATTGGCAGCACCTTCTCTATACGAGAGGCTACTCAAAATTTCTAAATTGCAAATACACAACAATTTAAATTAGATTGCGACAAACTAGTTGATTTTATTTCAATTTATGGCAATTGAATAATTTCAATTATGTTAATTAACCAAATCTTCAATTAACTTTACTACGACCATTTGTGAAATGATCATTTGAGGTTAATATAAACACATTAAAGTATATATAGTATCAATATTTCACATTAAAAATTATTCAATTATCATAGCTATTTTTAAATTTATTTATTTATGATGATTACTATTTTGTTTATCATTTTAAAATATTTTTTATTTTTCACAAAATTAAAATTGTTTGTTAACACCAACAAATCAATTAGTTCACCATATTAATAAGAGAAAATTAAAACATTTTCAACAATCTATATAAAATCATTAAATAATAGAATTGTTTTTTTTTAAAAAAAAACAATGAAAACAATCCCACCAATCTATTTACAATCATTATAGAACAAAAAAATTAAAAAAAATCCAACAATATATATACAATCATTAAAGAGCATAAAAGTTTTAAAAAAATAAAAATTTCCAATAACATTTATATAATTATTAATAATAGAAAATTTTTTAATATGCCATAAAAATATTTGAAATTATTTATAGTAGAAAGATTTAAAAAATTACCATCAACATTTATACAATTATTTATAATAGAAAAATTAAAAAAAATTCCACTACCATTTATACAATTATTAATAACAGAAAAATATAAAAAAAATGAAAAAAAAACACAAGAAAAAGAGAAGAAAAAAGAAGAATCTTACCTTAATGTTGAGTTTTCCCAAGCTTGAAAAGAGAAAAAACAAATCATTAAATAAATAGAGAAGAAGATGAGAGGAGAAGACATATATGAGCATGAAGGATAAGAGAAGAGAAAATAATGGGCTGAGGATAAAAAGAGAGAGAAAAGAGAAAGAAAGATGAAGATCTGGGAGGAGAGAAGAAGAGAAATGTGTCTGTTTGTTCTGATTTTAGGGATTCTAGTCTTTTGATTTGGGGCTTTTTACCAATAGTTTTACCGATAAATAATTAAATTTTTTTTTTAATTTTTTAATTGATGTATCCATTTGTAAAGTCTAATTGAGATTTTTAACTTAATAAAAAAATTTTAGAAACCCGCTAACTATCACTGAATACTTTTTTTATCTGTCGATAATTTCATATGTATTGATCAATAATAAACAGTGCAGGTGAGAAGTGAACAGTACCTTAGCTCTCGAGAAAATACCGATATACATTAACCGTTTGTGATTTCATATATGCTGAACAGTAATAACATAGTGTATGTAAGAAGTGAACAAATACCTTAGTTCTTAGGAAAATACCGACGTACATTAATCATCGATGATTCCGTATGTACTGAACAGTAATAAACAATGTAAGTGAGAAGTGAAGAATACCTTAGCTCTCAGGAAAATACTGATGTACATTAACTGTTGATGATTCCATATATGTTGAATAGTAATATAATAGTGCAAGTGAGAAGTGAATAGTACCTTAATTCTCAGAAAAATATTGATGTACATTAACCGTCGGTGATTCCGTATGTACTGAACAATAATAATGCAAGTGAGAAATGAACAATACCTTAGCTCTCAGGAAAATATCAACGGACATTAACTGTTAGTGATCCCGTATGTATTGAACACAATGAACAATTCCAGTAAAAATGGAACATTTCTAATGCTCTATAGAATATACTGACGGACTTAATATGTCGTTGTATCTGTTTGTATTTTATAATTTTGTCGGTATTTTCATCGATGCAAAACGATTTCTATTTTCAGATTGTATATATATTCTATATGTATCCATCCTACAAATACTTAAAATCACAGCAGCACACATAATATAATAACATTAGTTCTGTGTATAATAATAAAACCACATAAAATAAATGTTGTATTATAATTTAATATTAATAAACATCATTATCATTACATTAAAGTTAATTTCATCCATAAATATTACATTATAGTTTATGGCATTACACATTTGTGTTGTACAAATTAATCAAAATTGTCTTCTTCTTCAATTTCATCATCGTCATATCCATCATAATCTTCTACATTGATTTCATCACTAACATCATCTTCATTGACTTGCGTATGTCCACTAGTTCTCAAAATATCATTTAACTCATCAACGTCAACATCAACATCAACAAAAGTATTCTTGGAGACACGAAAATTTGAATTTTTTTTCTAAGTATTTAGACAGAGCAACTCGATTTAGATCAACTAACTCATCAAGTTAAAAAACATTATCTCCCATGATTAATTCATTGTTGCCATCCTGAACACGACCCAGGTTTGATTTTTAATACAAATAACCAATCAGCTCTTGAACGATTCTTTTTAAAGGAACGATTGTATATGTAATAAACTTGCTGGCATTGCTTGGCGAAAACAAAGACATCCATTCAAGTAAAATTATTTTCCCCCATTCAGCCTCACTCAACCTATGATCTGACTTGATGGTGAACACCTATGCAATGACCAATAATTTACTATGATTTATGCACTCATCTCATAATGGTTCGTTAGAGTCTTTCAAAAGATTAAAAAAAAAACATGGTCGTGTCTACATTAAGTTCTTCATCTACTATTGGACATTGATTGGTATAATCCCGATTCGTTCTTATCACATCCATAACCATATTCCTATAAGGATTATTATTGTCATCTATAACTTCATGCACGTTGCTAAAACTAAAAGTTGACTTAACCACCCTTTCTATCATGGTTTCGTGAGGAACATATGATTCTCTGTGTGCAAACCAACACATGTATATCTCCATAAACCCTTTTTTTAAAGATGATGCATCGTTACAATATTTAGATTGAGAAACCTTTTATTTTTACACCTCTTACATGAACATCTAATACTTCCTTCACTAATATCTCTTGGGTTATATAGTGCACAATTAATAAAACCCTGAACCTTTACAATAATTCATCCTACACAATTCTTCGGGTGAATCTCAATACATCCATGAACGAACATTCATTACTTATGTCAAACCTATATAGAATATTGATGATAACATGTATTAAATAATTACGAAAACTAAATAAATAATAGAACATTGGTTTAAATCAAACTTATTCAAACTATTCTAATAGTACAACTAGATCATTATCAATTATCTACATAAATTCAAATTTTTATACATTTACCAAAAATTCAACTTAACAATAAAATTGACAAAATATAAAACGGACCCGTTAAATAAGTCATTATTTATTTCATCACAAAACACCTAAGTCACAAATTAAAATTAAATTTCAACAATTTACAAACAAATACAATTTTACAAAATCTTACACAAACCCTAACATGTACAAATCATATATTAATACAATAAATTTCTATGGAAAAAAGCTATAACACAAGTAAACACTAAAAAAAAATACATATACTACAAAAATATGCAATAAAATTTAACATTTTAAAATCGAGTTAAAATAAAATAAAAAAATGTAGTTTTACTTGCTTGAAGTGGGGAATTCAATAAAATCTGAATCAAAACAGAGATGTTGACAAACTGAGTGTTGGGGTGGTTGAATTTGTAGTGGGAGGTTGATTTGTAATAAAATTAGGGGGAGGGGAGTGTTTGTTTTTGAGAAAAATAAAGGAAGAAGAATGGGGAAGAGAGAGGAGAGTCGTTTGTCAGGTCATAAATTAAATATTATAGACAAATTTAATTGAAGGATTTAAATTTATCGTTAATTTTGTCTGTAAAAATAACACGTCATTGTATTTTTTTAGTTTTTTTTATTTTTTTCACTGTAATTCTCTCAATATATACCGAAAAAATATTCTCGTCAATTTATTAATGGAGTCAATTTAGTCGGAAAAACTCACACAAATTATCAACGGAGTATTTCCAATCGGTGTGTCTATGTATATTTGCTAATTTTATGGCAGTGATTCTAGCCTTTGCACAAAAATGAATATAGGACTCTTTCACTCCTTAACATCCTTGAACACATAAACATCTTCATCGTCGGTCAGTCAGCACTTCAAGCAAGAGTTGAAACCTTTTTTTATGGGATTATCATAAGAGATTGTGCAAAAACAATCAGAGCATACCACATAGTTCACCAACATGACAAGGAACTTAGTTAATTAGCATAAACTTCAACCTTGGGAATAAACATATAAAAGCAGCTGTATGATTATCCTTCCATCAACATTGTAATCACTAGTATCTATACCTTGCCTATTAATTCCCTATTGTTCCCTCAACACAGGCAAAGAGTGATCGTCTAAACAAGAGCACAGAAAAAGAGTTTGATATTCTTATAACTAAAGGAATATGAATACGATGTCCTCCCACACTAATAACAACTGCCTGCAGCTGGTACAGTAGTAGTACTAGATGCATACTGCCTGTCCACAACCTCAATCAGTCTGTTGGCTATGGCACTAGCATAAACACATGATCCTTCATTTATCTGCAACATTACAAGTACATGTCTCCATCAAAACCCTTCCTTTTTTAATTAATTGTGTGCTTATTAAACCAAGCAATTAAAATTTAAAGATGGAGGCTGGCACATAAAAACTGACCTTGGTGTTGAACAGAAAGCTGTAGTAATCACCGATAAGGCCACCAGCAGCATGGTGGAGATCAAGCTGAAGCTCATCAAGGACTTTGGAGACATATAACAAGCAATTAACTCTCTTTCTCTGAACCAGTTTGATTGTAACTTCGTCTTCGATTAGGCGGACATCTACCTCAGTGTCCTTGGACTTCCTCTGAAGCCAAGAACTTCTTAATGATCCGTTACTGTATGCTGATTGATCTGGTTCAACCTTGATGTCAGAATTATCAAGAACTTCTACCCCACCATCTTCTTCAGTCTTGCGCCATTTGCTTCTCTCTCGACCGCATCTCTTCTTCTCCACTAGTAATTTTAGCTCCTGAACCGTCCGAAGAAGTTCTTTGATATAATCAATTGCTTCTCCCACCACAGATGCCCTATCGTTCTACCACACCAAATAATGGATATTTAGCATCCAAAAATATGAACAGGGTCATTAAGAAGCAAATGACACCAAATAAAAATGATCAATATATATATATATATGTAATAGAGCTGATCATGTGATATTAAGTAGTACCTTGGAAGGATTTGGAACCAAGTTCCTCAAGGCAGTGTACTTTCCATTCAAGTGTTCTCTCCTTTGGCGTTCCGTAGCGAAATGCTTAGTAACTTTGCCAGTCTTCTTAATTCCCTTACCAATGCAAGCCATTTCATCAGTAAACTCAAAAACCCCATCTCCATGATCCCCATCTTGGTAACTAAGGCCTCCACCACTTTGTCCATCCACATGATCATCCCCTTGGCCTCCACCAAACAAGGGCGTGGGCAAAGTATAACCATGCGGGGGTAAAGACTGAACCAATTCCCTAAACAAATGAGGCTGTGGAGCAAGTGTGTATGGGTCGAAACGCGCAGATGTGTTGTCCACCCCCATGAAGCCCAAAGGAGCCTTATGGGCAGGGTTTGTAAAGGAAATTGATGAATTAGGAAGCAAAGTAGATGTTGATGTGCATCTGGGCAAGTTGAAAAGATTAAGAAGATCAGGTGGCAAGGAGGATTGTGTATTAGCAGTAGCATCAAAGCTGCTATTTTGATCAAGTACTTGGTGCATCTCTTGGAATTGAATGATATTGGGATCCCAATTGGAGGAGTGGTCATATGATAGGAGTTGAGTAGGGTACTGTTGCATTAAATGGTGGTTGGTATTGTTATTGCTGAAAGCCATGTGATGTTGAAGTTGGATTTCTTCCATGGAGGCAGCAGCAGCAGATTCTTCTTGGGGGTAATGATTGGAAAACTCTTCCATGGACAGTTTGAGATGCTCTTCAAAGCTATTTGTGGTACTGTTACCTGCCATGAGTGGTATAGCATGGCAAAACCCATCATCGGTAACATCTTCTACCATGGAGTTGTTGGGTTCGAAGCAAGCTGTCTCGACATACATGTTTAGGATGACAATCTACCTTGGTTACCCTTTGGTCTCCTGCAATATATATTAGTTAGAACCAAAAATGAGACCCCCAGAAAGAAAGAAAGAAATGAAATGAAATTTATGATGGAAAACAAAAACCCAAAAAGAAATCAAAGAAGTTGACACTACTAGCTAGTACTCCATTGAAGAACTTACAAAGAAAAAGCTTGCTTTCTTGCTTAGCTAGTTTTGAGAGAGAGAGAGATGGAATTTTATACTCCTCCTATATAGGAAGGGGAAAGGAGGAGGTAGGAGGAGAAAGCGAATTGAAAGGTGTAACTGAATACTGTGTATTATATACAAATATTAATAAAATAATTATAATAAAATAATATATATTATATATTATTCTTTAGTGTAGGAATTCATATGAATTAGTTGGGGAGGGCGGTGTTCTTCAAGAAAAAATCTTCATCAGGATTGTTAACTATTTTTCATGTGATGATTTCCTTCCTTTTCTGTCACAGAAGGAAGGCTGGAGGTTGTTACTAAGATTCCCTGCAAATGGGTCCTACTCATTATCTGAACATGATTTTCAGTTTTTATATATATATATATATATATATATATATATATATATATATATATATATATATATATATATATATATATATATATATAATAATAATAATAATAATAAGATGGATGGTTTTCTTTTACTCTTTTTTTTTTCCTTGCAAAGAGCAGCAGCTCAATGACAGGTTAGAAGTTGCCGTATTGCTATTTTTTTTAATTTAATTTAATCTGTTTTATATTAAAATTTAATTTTTTTTATTTTAAATTATTTTTTTTATTGTTTTGATGTCAAAAATAAATTTTTAAAAAATATATATATTATTTTTAATACATTTCCAAGCAAAAAAAACTTTGAAAATCAATCTCCATTATATTTCAAAACACCCCTATATTTTTTAATTTTTTAGTTTTAATTTAATTTCTTTAATTTTTTTAAATCATTTTAATTTATTGATATTAAAAATAATTTTTTAAAAAATATTATATCAATGTATTTATAAAAAAATTTAAAAAACATATTTTTAAATAATCATGAAAGTTTGTGGGATATTTGCAGGTGCTAATACGCTTATAGATTGCCTGGAAAAATATACATAATTAAGAATCAATCGGGGGCCATACTTTGGAGTGCATATCTCTGTTCATCTGCAGGGCATGTACAAATTGATCACCCAAATCCATTCCATAATTTGTCTACCTCTCTCTTTAAAACGAAAGAGAGAGGACAGAAAAGAATTACTAAGAGCTAGGATTGGTATTTTGATGATAGGTTTTTTTAAAAGTGATTTTTTGTTTGAAAATATATTAAAAAAACATATCTAAAACACAAAAACAAGGAACTGAGTCTCTTTTCCTTTAATTCTTTGTTTTTTAAATTTCAATTCCGTGGTTAACAAGGGATTGATCACTAAAAATGGTGATTTTTTTCTTGTTTGGGGTCAGAAAGGAGGCAAAAGGCTAATATATCATATGATGGTGGGGGGATTCTGAGAATTGCAAGGGCTAAGCAACTGGTAAAGGTAGAAATGTCTGGCAGGTTCTTCTGTTCTGTAGCTGTGTCAGGACACTTTTCTTTTTTGTAATCAGAGTCTGATGAGGAGGAGGACAGTGGTGTCCATCTCCTCCGCAGTTCACAGTACATCGGTGTTAACGCAGTACACTTTACATTTGACCGGTTCATGGCTTCTACTCGGGAGGGTTGTGTACCTTATTTTAATGCAAGACATATATACACGCACTAACTATTTAATCTGCGATTCAGCATGGGTTATATTTTTTTTTCATTAAAAAAACAGGTTCTTGAAAAAAAAAAATTATATAAAAATTATAAATGTAAATTAAAAAACTTAATTGTATTTTATAAATAGAGTTGACAAACTATATTACAAACACCTTATCAAAAAGAGCATGTTACGATAATTTCAATGACACAACAAAAAATATATTTTTGACTATCAAGAAGTGCTTTACGTGTCGCCTGAGAAACATCGGCTTCTCTCTCTTGTTAAACTGTGAGTTGCACAAATTAATTATTTTTATTTTATTATTATATTTTATATTTATCAAAATAGAATAAAAGAACAAAAATTTTATCGTATTTAAAATACAAAAAGATTTATTTTTCTTAACAATCTAATAATAACAACTACCCACAGTAACCAACTTGATAATTTGTATGGGAAGGCCAAAATTATCGTCATGTTGTTCAAGTAAATAGTGCCTATGAGTCTGTATGTAAGGAGTTTTTCCAAAGCCTTTTATTCTACATGAGTCTCCTAACATATCTATGTTTTATTATTTCATATATATATATATATATATATATATATATATATTAAGTTTTGGTTTTGACATAAATGTGATAATTTAAAGTGTGAAGAATATAATATTTTTATTGGATACACGCACGTGTTCAATATATTTATGATTTTTTTTTTTATATAATCATACAAAAAGCCAAATGGTAAGAAAAAACACATGAGGTTGGACCGGCCTGCAAAGGTGGCATAACTGAGATGCTTATTGGCTAGAAAGGGTGCAAGCTAATTAATATAAAGGCCCAAGTTGGTCGGCGAATTATGGATAATTAAATTGTTTCATGGACGTATATATTTAGGTCAAAAAAACATAAAAAAAAATTTATTCACGCGAATTGTGGGTATTGAAGCGAAAGGATGGTAGTTTAGGTCGGAGGGGTAGATCGAAGGTGTGTTTACTCCATGTATGTGTGGTCCCCTCCACGATTCAATAAATATTCCACCTCTTCCATGCAAATTGCTACCTCAAGCTAACCCCTTATTTATCCTTCAATTCTGAGCATATAAATTCATTAATCTTAAAATATATTTAATTTGATTAACGTATGAATTGGTATATACAAATTGATCACCCAAATCATGCGCCACAAACAAAAGCAGGAAATGCTCTGTCTCCATTCAATAATTTGTCCGCCTCGTCTTTTTAAAACGAACGAGGAGGACGACGAAAAAGTGGACCTGCTTTATTATAACTTCCTTCTTTTCATGTATTAAACTAGGATCGGTGATGTTACTGTTGGGTTGGAATTGCAATGACTACGCCTGAACCCAATCCAAACCCAAACTTGATCGAACCTAAATCTGATTGAATTAGGTTTTTGGGTATCCCTTAGCTATTCATTGGATATCCATGTTTTAATTTAAACAAAAAAACCAAAATATAGTGTGCTAAAAATAGGTGGAACCATCTTTTCATCCAATAATTTAAATATTGCTCAAATTTGCATCAATCATATAAATTAACAATAGAAATAAATAATAGAAATTCAGATATTAATATGCTAATTAAAAAGGGTGCATTTCAAATACCAAATAAATAAAAAAGTAGCAAGTACACTTTTTAAACAAACAAAAAAAGGAACATTTAACAACAAATTCTTTAAATAAAATAGGATCAATTCTAAGAAAACATTTCCTCATGACCACAAGTGTCTTACAAGGGTGCTTGTTTCTTCTACAAAATCTATAACCTGCACAATTTTCCAATAAATAACCTCCAATTTCTAGAGATTGCATTTTCAATTAATAACATGCATACAATTAAACATTAAACTAAAGCTCCAATATATGCACACCCACCAACTTGATCTATAATTACTGACTTGGTCTACATGAATAAAAATACATATGAGAAGCAAAACATTATATCAAAATTATAAAATACAAAATTTTTATTAGTATTAGTACCAGTACTTGTAATAAACTCATTTATACCACCAACCAACATTCAAGATGTAGTTTATTAGATCTTTAACTATTTAAGCCAATTATATAGCAACTAAATTTAAGCAAACCCTAGTTCAATTTCTAAACTAGTTCAAATCAGCTACATGGAATTTGCTTCTCTATTAATTATTTATTAAATGATATGATACTTTAGCTTGTGAAAAGAAAGTTCAATAGACTTCAACAAACACATTAGATTCTAAAATCAAATAGGTAAAGAATTGAATGTAGTCAAATATGGACAGATTTTAACAACATCTGGACCTAGATAATCCGGGCTCAAATAGTTAGAAGAGAATTATAGACCCACCTAAAGAATCAAGACGTTAAAAATAACTAAAAGCAAAACTAGAAAAATCAAAAGATAAATATAGTTTAAGATATTTTAATTCCGCAACATAGAACATTTACTCAGTTGTATTTAGTGAGTTTGTTTGTTAAATTATTTTTTTATTTAATCAAACGATAATAAAAATATATACACACATGAAACTAATTGAATAAAATAAAAGAGAAAAGAATATTATGCAAGGCTGTACTTATTAGAAATATTATCTAAAAATATTATTTTATTCTTCAAAATAAAATCCATATATATAAAACCTAAAAAAATTATATATGAATCATAATATTATCTTAAAAAAATAAATACATACAAAACAATTTCTTAAAAATAAAAATCTTGATTCAAAAAATAGCTAAATAAGAAAATAAAAAATCATAGAGGAGAGATATTAATTGCAATATAAATTAAAAAGATATTGAAAAAAAGGTATCACTTAAATTAGAAGTATAAAATTGGATAAAATAAACAAACAAACAAATAAAACGACCCGAGTCAACCTGAGTTAGCTAGCATTATAGAGATGTAACCTAGATAATAACAGGCGAGCCAACTCTAGTTAACCTGCAAAACTCGTGGCTCAAGTTATGAGACTTGTATAACCAGATTTAAAAGAAATCGAATAAAACCACAAATGCAATGTTTTTTTGTTAAAAACAATGTCAAACGATTAAATCAAAAAAAGAAAATAAGCCAAAAAAAAATGTCAACATGAGTTAGCTTTTCAAACATGTGACTTAGGTGATTAGACTGTAAATTTCATAAATGGAAAAATTGTGAAATCCAATCCCCAACAAATCAAACGCTTATAAATGAAAACGGGGAAAAAAAAATCAATTATACAAAATGATCTAAAACAAAATATTGCAAGGCTACACTTATTAGAAATACTATCTAAAAAAATATTATTTTATTCTTAAAAATAAAATCCATATATATAAAACATAAAAAAATTATATATGAATCATAATATTATCTTTAAAAAATAAATATGTACAAAACAATTTCTTAAAAATAAAAATCTCGATTCAAAAAATGGCTAAATAAGAAAATAAAAAATCATAGAGGAGAGATATTATTTGAAACATAAATTAAAAAGATATTTAAAAAAAGGTATCACTTAAATTAGAAGTATAAAATTGGATAAAACAAACAAACAAACAAAACGACCCGAGTCAACCTGAGTTAGCTAGCATGATAGAGATGTAACCTGGATAATAACAGGCGAGCCAACTCGGGTTAATATGCAAAACTCGTGGCTCAAGTCATGAGACTTGTATAATTAGATTTAAAAGAAATCGAATAAAACGATAAAGGCAATGTTTTTTTTAAATGTCAAACAATTAAATCAAAAAAAGAAAATAAGCAAAAAAAAATTTCAATATGAGTTAATTTTTCAAATATGTGACTTGAGTGATTAGACTGCAAATTCCATAAATGGAAAAACTGTGAAATCCAATCCCTAACAAATCTAACGCTTATAAAAGATGAAACCGGGAAAAAAATCAATTACACAAAATGATCTAAAACAAAATATTGTAATTAAAAAGATAAGAATGAAAATTAAAATAAAAAAATTAAAGGGCAACACAAATTTGTTGATTGAATGGTTAAACTAAAAAGAAAAATAAATTTAACAAAAGAAAAAAAATAAAAAGAATGAGTACCAAATTGAAAAAAGTAAAACACCATAAAATTTGATTAAATGATGAAATTGAAAACTAATAAAACTTTAACTAAAGGGTTAAGGAAAAATAAATATAATATATGACAAATTGTAATTGAAAGAATAAATTGAAAACAAATAAAATTGTTTATAAAAGGACTAAGAACAAAAATTACAAATAAAAAATAAGGGCTGAAATTAAAAAACCAAAACTAAAAAAGGACCAACACGTAATTTTTTAGAGAGGAGAGAGGAAAAAAAAAGAAACGACCATCAACGATAAACCGCCTATCAGCTGTATTCATGCGTCGCACCTGGAGGAAGCAGATGCAATGGAGCTTCGAAAGACACGACAAAAAGACAGGTTTGGCCATCAGGAGATGCCACACAAGCTACCTAAAGGTCGTGGGTGCCTTATACGCGTTGTTCATAGAGAACATGCGCCATCAGCTTTTTAAATATAAAAATTGATTATTCAATGTAAAAAGACCAAAATGCCCTCCATGAATATAGAATTAACAAAAAAAAACCTCTGTAAAAGGAAGAAATGCTATTAGGCCAATGTCTTTTTTTTCCCCCTATAAATCCAAGGGAAAAAAATGTTTTTTTACTAAATTCTAAAAGGTCAAAAGATATAAATATCATTGGTCAACAATTCTATTTGTTTTTCACTTGGAGGTTAAATTATTCATTTTAATGTTTTGAAAAGTGAAAAAGATATAGATGCCCCTCACAATCCTTTAATGATTGATTGGCCGTTGAAAAAGACTGCATTAACCCCAACTCCAAGGCATCCCATTTTTTGTTTAAATGGTAAAAAATGTAATTTCAATATAGCAATAAATAATTTTTTGTGTTTACGTGTACATTGATTTTCCTACATGTTTTAGAGTTTTGTTAACACATACTCTTGATGTTGAGGTGTGTGTGTGTTTATATGTATTGATGTCAATGTATATTTTCAAGTTAATTTTTATGTCAATTAAGACTATAACTTTTTATAAGTTCATTTTAAAAATACATCTCCATATAAGTCTATAACATGTAAAAAAACAAAATCTCTCAGTTTTAAATTTCAAAATTTATAAATCAAGAAAAAATATTTTTTTCCCTACCAAACTAAGCACAAATAGTTTAATTAGTCATATCACTCGCGTTATGTAGCGGACAGGATTTTAAGTTAATTTCTAATATAAGAGAAGAAGGTGTTGGTATTATCGGTCATAGATGTGTTTTTCAGTATGATGATTTTTCTTAATTGAGAAATGGAAAGACGGTGTTTAAGCTTATTATCATAATTGTTTTTTAAAAAATATGAACTAGAAAAAAAAAAGAATTGTTAACACCAATTAGATAATAAAACTGGAAGATGATCTTCTTAGTAAAAGTAAAAGATTGATTCACATTCAAATATATTACTCCGGTTATCCTTTTATTTTATACATTTTCATTTATTTTATCTTAGATGTTAATTTTGATTAAAAAAACAAATGATTTTTTATTTTCTTATAAATATGTCATGTAAATACAAACTTATCTATATAAAACATAAGAGAAAAAATTAATACAATAATCTTTTTGGAGTATTATGAAATTGAAAAACAATTAAAAATACTAATTACTATTTAAAAAATCACTAAAGTTTAATTAAAAAAAATAAAAAGAAGAAAAAAGGTCAGGTGTTGTAGGAGCCTGACAGGCTAGGCTCGAGTACTTGGTCAAGAATGAAAAAGCTTAGGCATGTGCACCTAGTTTATTAATTTTTTTTTGAAGGAGTAGATGTTTGCTCATATAGTTTTTAACAGATAATATGTCATTCGCTAGATAATATTTCTGTTATCTCTGATAATTAAAAAATATAGAGTTTGTTTTTTTTTTTTAACCTCACAGAACCCTTTCTTCAACTTGTTTAGACAATATTTCTGTTATCTTTGATAATTAAAAAATATAGAGTTTGATTATTTTTTTTAACATCACAGAACCCTTTCTTCAACTTGTTTAGACAATATTTCTGTTATCTTTGATAATTAAAAAATATAGAGTTTGATTATTCTTTTTAACCTCACAGAACCCTTTCTTCAACTTGTTTAGACAATATTTCTGTTATCATTGATAATTAAAAAATATAGAGTTTGATTATTTTTTTTAACCTCACAGAACCCTTTCTTCAACTTGTTTTCACCATATACACCTCTAAAACATTTTAAAAACCTCAATAAATTCATTTTCAACACATAAAAACCCCCTTTAATCACTCTAAAAAATCAAAACTAAATGAATAATAAAAAAAAAACTTTTATTTATCCTGGTCTTTTTTTTTTCTAGCATGGTTAATGGACAATTCCATCTTTATTGAACGTCCTCGCAAAGTAAACCTATTGATATAAAGACCGGTATTTTTTGTCATCGGCCAAACACTTTCTTACTCCATCTATTTTTCAATGACTTTCTATCTCTTAGCTCGAAACTTAGATTGAATCGTGAAAAAAAATGATGAACTTTAGAATCGAAACATAAAATCTTAAAACTGCAGGTACAAAATAATGCATAAATTAAAACGTTTTGAGACAAAACTAAAGTTGGCCAAGTCTTAACAATGGGCTTTGGTTTTGTTTATTGTTTATTGTTTATTTTGATCATTATTTTTTTATTTATATTTTACTATAGCCTAAAAATATATTTGTTAAAATTAATTTTTAATTTTACATTGAATAATTTTTGTATACGTGAGAGCATGCAAATTGAAAAAATCTTCATACATAAAACTGCTAATTTAACTAGGAAGTATGAAATAGCAAAAGAATAATAAAAAATCGCAATGTAGAAATAAACAGTAATATCAATAGGATTATGGGTTAGAGTGAACAACAATGGAAAATGTTCAATCCCCAAACACTAAGGCCCAAGTGATATATATATATATATATATATATATATATATATATATATATATATATATATATATATATATATAATTTGATTAAAATAGAAAGGTTAGATGTCTATCATTATTTTATGTGTGTAACCAAATTTCGATGAAGACTGGGAATTTTTTTCTGCGGTGGTCCTAACTCCTAATAATGATCTTTCGCCGGTGTTTTTGTACGACTTTTTTAAGGAACAGGAAATCCTGCAAAAGAGGAACAGCTAGTTCTTTGCCATGTTCCTGAAAGTTTTGGAAATTTTCTGTACAGATTATTATTTTCTTTTTTAAAGCAAAAACATAATTTCCAGCTACATATATTTCATGAAATTTCTTGTATTTTTTATTTAAAAATACATTAAAAAAATAATTGTTTTTTTAAAAAAACGTTTTTGATATCAAAACAATTAAAAAATATAAAAAATAATTTTAAATTAAAAAAATTAAATTTTAATGAAATGTTATTTGATATTTGGATCGCATTCTCAATATCACCATAAATAATTTCAGGTAAAACACTGCTTAAAAAAAAAAGAAAAGAAAGAAAGCAAGCATAGGCTTGCCATAATGCAAGTGCCACTAGGTAACCAACCCAAAACAGATCAATACACAATCCCTTCAACAACCTCCACTTTATATATATATATATATATATATATATATATATATATATATATATATATATAGCTAGGTTGGAAATCCAGGCAGGCTATACTCTATCTCTTCCACTTTGCGTGGAAAAAAGCTATGAAGGCTGAGAAGGATAATAACCCAAGAAAACTCCAATCTAGCCAGGATGTTTTACTTAGCTTAAAACTGGCTTGTTCATGTACAATAAGCAATTAAATTCGTAATTGGTTCCCAATACCTAAGAAGTTTGTCGTAAATACGTTTCTCTGTCGGGGAAAGCTGGTAATAATTAATCTCTAAAAGCCAGTTCTATAGGCATCAAACTGGATAGTTTGTAGGAGGCAAGCTTGTTGCGTGCTGCCACTCCTCATATCTTTCTACCTGGCAGTTTCCCGGAGATATTATCTAAGACATTATTAACAAGGGCTGATGCCAAACCGTCGGAATCCCAGGAGAAATTCACAGGCTTTCACTGTTGCACACAACTGTACAAGCTCGGTACCGATAAGGAATCAAATAGCATCCATTAGATTTGGTTCTCTTAATGCACATCGTTGGATCAAGATAACAACGAATAACTTGTTAATTTCCCACTTAAACCTGAAGGTTGGCTGTTCTTCTTCTTCTCCCTCCAGCAGCTCGACCGTGAATAACCTGTTAACAGTGCAGGTGCACAGGATTTTAATACTTTTGCAGCATAGAACGACCCAGATTCACAGCTCAGCCCATTAGAAGGGATCTTTCTCTATGTCTGTGTTGGATTTTCTATCAAATGAACCGGCAAATCTAGAGTACAATTACATGAGCCCAGTTCATATGGAGCCATGAAATTAATAGGCCCGTTGAAGGACCCTGGATTGGAAAGGCTATCTTAGTATAGTTCTCAGTATTGCATGTTTTAGCTAGTACATGGATTATGACTGTAGTTTGATAAACAACTTCAAAGGAGGAGGCCTCATTTTATATACTAACGTAGCTAAGTTTATTAGGAAACTTAATTCAGGTGAGATTTCCACCCTTATTTACTGTAGTTTTGTGTGCCTTATTTCCAGAAGAATGAAAAATCAAAGTCTCCCTTGCATCTCGAACACGTGCCTTCTCGAATGATTTTATATCCTTCCATTTCTTTTATTCTAGTCAAGTCCCTATTGCCAAGTGGAAGTCGTTGAAAATCCGAAGCCACCTTTGTTGAAGCAGAAGATTACAAGTCCAACACACCAAATATTTGATAAGAAGTTGCCAGCAACATAGAATAAAGGGAGAGGGAGCATTTTTCTATGACTAGTTACAAGCATACACACACACACACACACACACACACACACACACACATGATGTAGAGGCATGGCCCATGATCAACAAAACGCGTATAAACATGCCAGGAAGAACAGAAGATTTATAAGCTAAAATCCAAAATATTAGTTACAGAAAAGAATCTAAATACGAAAAGGGGTTGTTTGTCTCCAATATGGCAATGCCTGCCTAGACCCAAAAGGGAATCCATGGCTTTCCCAATCTGGATGCACTCACACGCATAAATTACACTCGATATCCTATGATTTCCCATCTCTCTGCCTCTAATAATCTGCTAAAGGCAGAGAGTAATAAATAAACCACACGCCAAAAAATAAAATAAAATGCTGATCGTAACAAGCTGGAATGAAGGGCAGCTGATAGGTATAGACATATCGATCTCTAGACAACCTCACCTCTACTTCCAAGGCCGCAAAATGAGCAGCACGACAAGTATGATGATCAGCAATATAATAATGGCATAACAAGTCCATTTCCTTGTATTTTTCTGTAGTTTCCTGGCAGTCTGCAGCTGCTGGGTGCCGCCTCGCACGAAAGAATTAGCTCTTTGCATGTTGCTCTCAATGTCATCCAATTGTTCACCTTGATGTTCAACCAATACTGCCATGTCCAAGAACACTTGGTGAAGCTCCTTTAGATTATTTTCCAAATCTTTTACAGCATCATGTCTTTCCTGAATTTCATTAATAGTGTCCAAAATCCTGCCTCTCCCTTGTTGTTGAATTGCTTTCTGGAGAAATGTCTCGCTCTCACCTGTATAGTGACAAAATTTTCAAATCATTAGACCATTGCAACAAATCTATCCCAATCTTGAAGGTCTGGAATTCAAAAACTCCCAGAAACCACTATAAATTTATTTGAATGGACTCCATTCATTAGCTGGTAGAGTAATTTAGTGCCGACCCAAGTGATGACTAGCTAGAATCTAATCCCACGAACACCATAGACAAAACTAAATGAAAAGATTTGCAGATTGAGTTTGTATGTACAAAAGGGAAAGGCTGTCAACGATCACCAACCAGTCCCCACTCATCATGGGTTGCTGCCACCTATATGAGATGAACAAACATCATCCCCTCGCACATGCGTGAACACTAGTCTAAATTCTCCCTCGTTCCAATTATCGCAAATCGTTTTTATACCAAGAAGAAAAAAAAAGTTGAGATCAATTTTACCATGCAAATAAATTTTCTCTCTTTAGCCGTATATCTAAAGTCAACGCTTTTAGGTTCTTTTATCGAATACCAAAATCGGTCCAAGAATTAACAACTAACCTGTAGAGATCAAGAGATCAATAGTCTTTTCATCAGGATTTTCCCCAGTCACTGTAAAATACCTCCTCTGCACAGTCTCTCTATACTCAGTCGATATCTTCTGCCTCAACCCATTAAAACCATCCATCAAATCCTTCAACTTCTTCCTCAACCCATTCACCACCGAAGTCCTAGTCCTATCCGAAGAAGACCCCGCTCCACACCCAGGAAGAGTCCGGTTCGCTGCGTTAGACCGGTCCAAGGCCTCTAACCGGACCTTGATCAGCTTTGCCCTCTTCAATGCTAGAGCAACATCGGCATCCATCTTGGACCTCAAGTCCTTGACAGCCCTAGAGTTGTGCAGAGTCTTACTTTGCTCATGTGCAGACTGAAGATTCCCATTGAGCTTCTCTAGCTCTTTCAGCTCATCTTTGATGGACTCTACATCTTCAAAGAACTTGTCAAGGCTATCCCCTCCAGTGGATGGCGCTTCAGACATCTGAATTACATGGTGAGCTGGGGGGGCTTCTTCGCTGCTAAAGCGAGAGAAGGAGCTGGAGAAGAGATCATTCATGTTTTACAGAGAGGATTTCAAGATTAGTATGAACTCAAGATATCAAGATGAGAGAAAAGAGAGAATTTTTATAGAAAGAATGGCTTCGCACAAGGTTTTTACGGGGTATGCATAAATTGTAGGCTGGCTGGCTGGCTGGCTGGCTGGCTGGCTGGGGAAGGTGGGACTGGTCAAAAGGTCGCTAGTTCAATAGTTCAAGTTCAACAACGACTTTCACTCTTCTAAGGTGGAGAAGAAGCTGACAAATGTACAATTTAATTTATTAGTGATATAGAAATGGAGTAAGGGAAGCGTTACCATGCCTATAGGAATTTTCTTTGTTGGTAGCTTTCCTGGAAAGTGAAATAGGAAAAAAAAAAAAAAAAAAAACAAGAAGAAGAAAAAGACACAGAGAATGAGTCTCACGGAGTAAAGGGTTTAAAGATTGATAGTGCAAAACGTGTGGATTTTTCGTTCTTTGATTATTTTTTGGAGTGTTTAAATGAGGGAGGGTTTTTTTAAGTAAAGAGGAGACTTGGTCGCATTGATTTGTAGTTTATCTGTCTCTTTCTTTTCATATGGTCATTCCTTTTTGGATTCATTTTAGTGACGGGGAATTGGATTTGGTAGTTGGATAGAGATGTTTTCTACATTTCCTTTTTGATGTGGAAAATTAACGGAAGATGAACTTGTTTTTGATAGCTTGAATGGTAAAAGCAGGATGAGTTGTTTGAATTACCACGAAATTTTTTTTGGGACATGAAAATGATTATAAAGTGTTTCTCTATTTCTACAATATTGATATGAGATTATAATAATATATAGTTGATTTTCAAAATGTTTTTTTATTTAAAAATATATTAAAATAATATTTTTTATTTTATTTTTTAAAATTTATTTTTAATATCAATACAATAAAACGATCTAAAATCTTAAAAAATAGTTTGAAGCAAAAAACAAATCAATTTTTATATATAAAAAAAAGAAACGCAAAAACTAACACTTTTAATGACATTCTGAATAGAATATTTTGTATAAAGTGAATGAATTGTAGGTTTAAACCAAACTCCATTTTAAATTTAAAAAAAAAATAGCGTATTTTTTCTATCAAATAATGCTAAATATTATTTGTTTGTGATGGATCCAAATAAAATGATCTAAAAAAGCTCTCAAAACAGACCAAAAAAACCCTCCAAAATAATTTAAAAAAAAAACTTCTTGAGTTCAGGTTTGGTAGCTTAGGCCTAATGTACAACAGGGGGGGCCTAAAGAGACCACACCCAAGCCCATGCAAGGCATTCACCCAAAATGGGTGCACATCCAGTATAGCCAGCACCATGTGGGCTCGAGCTCGAGAGTGCACCTCGAGCCCAATATGCATAGGTTCTAGCAGCACGCCTAGACTCGTTTCCCACCTCTAATAAGCCCGAGTTCAACATTCACCAGGATTTTTTTGAGACCTTATGCATGTCCTTCAGTATTTTATATTGATCCAATACATATTATCTTGAGTAAAATACAATTCAAAATATTACAAGGGTGAAATTACATTTCAGCCGCTCCTCTCCATAAAAAGACAAAATTCATAGGCTATAAATACATCATGAATCCTTCAAGTCAAGGGTTCATAATCTATTTCTTCTTAATATTTTCAGCATACATATTTTCAGAGTCTATTCCTAAAATATAATTGCACTTTTTCTCTATAAAGTTACTAACTTTACCACCGAAAAATCTCCACCTCCATAAATAAAGACCTTTTACAGGTACCAATTAACAACCATCTAACTTATCAGGCACCATCTATTACTACTACATCTATCGATCACCTGACTTATCATGCACAACCTACTATTACAACAACTATCGATCATTTGGCTTACCAAGCATCACTTGCTACCAGTTACCAACCATGTGGCTTTCTATATCAAGTCACCATATACATTAACTATGAAGAATGAATCAAATTGCTTGAATTAAAAAATCAATCAATTATCCAACACATAAGTCTTATTCCTAAGCATCTTGGATGTTGAAACTAATCAATTGATGTTGTCTATGAGAAACTGATCAAAAAGCCTTTAATTTCTAAAACTTATTTTTGACATTTTCAAGTCATTCCACGGCATACAACAAAGACACATATGGGTCGGGCAAGATATATCTACATGTTACCATGAATATTTCTACCCAGCAAAACCTTCAACAACTCATCAATCAGGTACATCTCTTCACTCAAACCGTGTTGGCAACCCAAGGTCAAAATCAGACCTTGTCACCCTAACAAGTGTTGGCAATTGTGGTAACACACTCGATCTCATCATCATCACTGTTGTAACACACTTGACCTTATCACCATTATCATCAGCCACTCCTAACGCTTGTAGCCTGTTGCATTACCCAAAAAAGCTTGGGCAGAATGACCTTCAGGGAAATATTTTGCCTCAATGCTCGACAAGTCCTTTTAGGAGTCGCTCGTGCCATTGTGATACCCGTGTCTATAAGAAGTGCTCCAGACATCCTCCCCCTACTACCGCGGGATGAACCTCAATTACCAATCCTATTGTTTCACGCCAAACTCTTTAAACTCTTTGAAGCCTTACATATCACCTCATGATGTATAATCTTCAATGGTACAGTTTCTGTAGATTGATGGCACCTAGAATGTATGGAAGAGGGAGCCGAGTTACGCTAAATTGAGCTTTCATTTGTCAATAATCTATTCCATGTTGCTGGCAACATAAACAATTTATGTTTCTGAGCAATAGGCATTCTCTAAATATGCTGCCAGAAGTAGGACTGTATAAGAACCAGACCGGACTGTATAAGAAACATCCGAAGAAGAAGACCATATTCTCCTAATCCCCCATACAATCATACATGGGAAGATGAGTAGCTAGCTTTGATGGTATCTAGTACGAAAGCTAGCAGGAAACAAAAACGTGAAACAGGAACAAATTCCAACCTCCAGAATCAGAAATAACATCACTAACCTAAGTGCGGCTGACTTGGAACGCGCTCAATCCCATAACATAAAGGTCTTCCAACACACCAACTATCAAACCAGAGAGATATGCTCATCGATCCCATCACCATCTCGCCAGCAATAACCCTCCTTAAGCATGTCAAGACCTTTAATAATGCCTTTCCATGTAGAAGAAGCACCACGAGGAGCACTGTGAGAAAAAAAAATATCAGTGGCATGCAGATACTTTGCATGCAAAACCTTAACCCCAATGTGCCAGGCTCATAATTAAGAATACTCAAGCTTAACTCCACGGCAGTATTACACTCACGAGCTTGTATGATACCCAAGTCTCCCACTAGATTTCGACAAAGTGGCCTGCAGGTTCCAATCGATCAAATGAGCCCCTTGCTTTCCATCTCTATGAGCCCAAGAAAATGGTGAGCACATTAAGCTATTTCATCACAAACCATCCTAGGTAACCATAGTCTACATGGAATACGTAGGATTTGTACCCAGAAAGTAATGTAGCAGCCCAAGGGTTAAAACCATGGCACGAGCCTGATCAATAGTTGCTTTCCTAAAGAACATCACATCATCTGCGAATAATAAATTGAAGGCCCATTTGTACCCAGAAAGATCGGATGCCGTTCACCCCTTCCGAACCTCTTCTCAATTAACGAAGACAGCTTCTCCATGCATAAAACAAAAGATATATGGACACAAGAGTCTCCCTGACGAAGACCCCTCTTCGGTTAAAAAGGTTCGAGCTTTTGACCATTCCAAATAATTGAAAAATATGAACTAGTAACGCACTTCATAATCAGAGAAACCTTAAAGATTAGGAAAGCCAAAGTCTATAAGAATTTGTTGAAGAAATCTCCAATCAACTCGGTCGTAGGCTTTAGCTAAATCTATCTTCAGAACCCTTCGATCCTTTCTGACGTTTTCTACTCTCCCGAATAGTGTGAAGGGAACTCGAACCACAAAAATGTTATCAGAAGCAAGCCGGTCTGGAAAAAAGCTAGTTTGAGTTGGAGAAATTAAATCCCCAGAGAGAGCAAAATCAACACAAGAGAGACCTCAGCTAAAGTTTACAGGAAATGGCCTGTTGTAAAGGCATGTTGAACCACAGAATAAACAGTCCCCCACCACATCCCTAAAGGTCTTATAAAAAATTGCTTACAACCCAACAGCACCTGCATTCTTATAAGAATTCGTAGCCTTTAGAGCGTTATTGACCTCATCTTTGGAAACTGGCCTTAGAAGAGATTGCATCATCTGAAGATAATTTCGCAGAATTTAGATCATTACAACCATGGATAGTGATACCTTTGTAACTGCAAAACAAGTCTTGAAAATAATAAGAAACTTGAGATTTAAGGCCGAATAGTGGTTTCCTTGAAATTATTTCCTTTTTATTTTGGGTAAAGCTCACTTTCCATACGTTATAAAAAAAATTTAAAAAAATATTATATATTATTTGTTGATTATATTATGTGTTTTTAATTGTATTAATATGTTAATGTTAAAAATAAATTTAAAATAAATATTATTTTAATATATTTATTTTAAAAAAATACTTTAAAAAATAATTATTACTATAATGTGAAATAAACTCTAAAAAAAAAAAATGATGGTCTGCTAACACTAGTAGGTCATTGTAGTGGAATCCAAATGCATCTAAAACGGAGAATATAGAAGTACCTGTATAGTACAAGGAAGTGTTTAAAAATATGTTAATAATTGTTTTTTAAAATAATTTTTGTTTAAAAATATATTAAAATAATATTTTTTATATTTTTAAAAAAATATTTTTAATATCAACACATTAAAATTATATAAAAATACTAAAAAAAAATTAATTTAAAAAAAATTCAAATTTTTTTTTAAAATACAAAAATAAACAACTAAAGCATAGATACCAGGGAGGAAAAAAAAAACCCAAGATTAACAAATCTAAAACACAAACCATTTGGCACACCACAAGTTCCGCAGCAAATATAAAATTAAAAAGGGAAAATACATGATCACACTGGCGGCACGTGGCCTGCACGTAAGAAAATTATCTCGTAATTTTGTTTTATAACTCTAAAAAGAATATACATTATGTATTATGACATTACATCCATGTGCCCTATCATGTAATTGCTACCATGGCTTTACATGCCCCTTTATGACAAAATTGCTGCATTTACTACTACATGGGCGACCAACTCGCTCTGTAACTCAGATTTTGCTCTGTCTTTGATGTACTGTTAGTTTGACTTCTCTCTTATGATTAGTGGCAAAAAGGAAAGTACGTCTACAAGATATCGCAGTTAACCATCCTGAACCCAATAAGAAATTGTCTGCCAGCTACAACTCACAATGAATCATTGTTTCTTTTGCATGATGTTAGCGGAAGTGGGATACATTAGCAAATGGTTCTGCAATAGCCTTTGGTGCAGGTTTAGCCGCTTTTGGATTCCCAAACACATTCCAAAATCTCAATGTTTCATCACCTGCTGCAGATGCCACTATGTATCCATCTGGGCTCTGAAAAAAAAAAACAGCAATGAAGAAGGTTATAAATTAATATGATCATAGTTTCATACTCTAACAGGCAACATAAATTTTTATAGAAATCTATGATTTAAAATCAGTTCATTATCAATACCTGAGTCATAAAGAGGACTGGAGAAGTGTGACCACTGAGCTCTGCCATCTTTACCATGGATGGATATTTCCATAGAATGAGTTGGTTCTCTGTAAATCCATGAGAGCTAAGCAATTCCCGCTCATGCTTGTTCCACTGAAGAGCGCAAACCTGTGAGCCGGTGTCCACTGAGTTCAAGCATGTGCCAGTCTGGGTGTTCCAAAATTTAATGTGCCTATCATTCCCACCTCCACCCGAGGCTAGCAGATTGCTCTGAAAGGGACACCAGGCAAGGGCTTTCACAGCTGCTGTGTGGTCCTCGAGCTTGTGAAGCCAATGCCTTGGTGAATTTGAAGAGGCCATAAATCTATCCCATATGAAAAGAAGGTTATCATTCCCTCCACTTGCTAATTGCTGGCCTGAAGCTGACCATTTCAATCCACAAACTTCCTGTCGGTGTCCCTCATATGATTCAACAATGTGTTCTCTTATTCTCACATCATTATTGATGACTTTAGTATCCTTTCCTCCAGTTGTAAGTAAGTGATGATTCCAGGCCAGTGATGTCACTCGCAAACGATGACCTCCTTGGAGTGTTCTTAGCTGCACCAATGACACGTTAATAAGAAATTATCAATCAGATTATATCACAACTAAAAAAGAAATAAATGACTTCCAAAATAAATGGAAGAGTGTACAAACCATTTGATTAGTTGCAGAGTCCCATAGCTGGACATTAGAATTGTCCAAGCCTACAGCAAGGTGACGTCCATCAGGTGCCCAGCTAATGCTAGTGACAGGACCATCTTCCTCGTCAACAGTGACTACTTCTGAGATAGAACTATTTGAAGCATTCCAAAGATACACGGTTGTCCCAAGAGCTATTGCAAGCACATTATTGTTGCCCCAATCTAACAAATTCAAGTAGAAATCATCCACTATGTCAGGGGCATCCAATGTCATTTCTGGTCTCTGCAAAATCAATTCCAAACATTCAATCAATTTAGACACAAAATTAGTCAAAGACAGGATATCACAAATAACAGAAACAATCAGCAACTACATCTGTAAACTATAAAAAAATCCCTATCAACTTGTGCTATTGAAAGCCAAGCCCGTGATTCTAAAGCATAAAAAAGATGAGAACATGAATGAACCTGAGGAATGTGCCGCTGGGGCTTGACAGGTTTAGAAGAATGAACTGATGATGATGAAAACAACGGGATAGGGTCCACCAGGGTGGGTGGTTTGTTCTTGAAGGCTAAAATTCGCCTTCCGTTCATATTGAACGCCTCTGCCAAAAGCTTCTGGTATAGCGATTGTGAAGGTGGGCTTTCCTTGGCTTTCCTCCCTTCAGTGAGCATGTAATGCGCGAAATCCATGTCCATAGCTGACCTATTTGGTATAAATCGATCCAACTGTCCAGAACAAGAAAATCTGAATTAGAACCCAAAAAGAATATAATCATTTGAAACTGTAAAATTTAGTAATCTTCGACTTAATAAGAATAACAAAATAAATCAATTAAACCCAGAATCCCTTCTTTCTACGAAGCAATTCATCAAACAGATAGGCACAAAGAACCCACATACAGAATCACACACAAAAAAGAAAAAGAAAACCCTAACCCAACCCTAATTCTCAAATCACTTAATCAATTAATTGAGAGACACAAAACAACACAACTGCAATAATCAGTGAAATTAAACAAAAGAAAAGGAACCGCATAATTAAATCCTTCATATATAGTTTTGTAGACTCACATTTTCATACGATTTTTTCCGTTGAGGGTTTTCTCGAAGTGCGCTTCGAGGATGAAACATTCTAGTAGTGGTCGAAGAAGAAGAAGAATCCATGGTTCACAGAGAGAACAAGAAACACAAACAGAGCGAAAGAGTAAAACAAACGGAGTGAGAGAGATAGCAGATTAAGAGATGACGATGATGGTAACGAAAAGAAAGAAAGAAAAAGGGAATTAGCAGTGAGAGAAACAAAAAACAAAAGCAATTAAAATCTAATTGTAGCAAAGGAGAAATTAGAATGAGGGGAGGAGTGGAGGACAAGCAATTCATAGCGCGTAAATATCTATTTCTGGTAAGCCGGTGGCGCTAAACGGTCACTAAAATTTTGAATGCTTTTCTGTTTTATCGATTAAAATGACAAAACTGTCCTCTATCCTTTTCTTTCTTCATGGTCTTCTCGCTTATTATTATTATTATTATTATTATTAGTTAGTACTGCTAGTAATATTACTAACAGAAACTAAATTGTGTGTAGAAATTATTGTAGTATTTTTTTATTATTTATCCTTTTACAAATCATCATAGATTATAACATTAATTTTTTTGAAATTTTATTTTAGCTTTTTCTTCATAATTAAACCTTTTAAACCAGAATTAAAACATAATTTTTTAAAAAAAAAGTTTGATTGAAAGTCACATAACCAAAGTAAAAATGATGAGTACAATAGGTGGTTACTCCAAACTTCATACAAAAACTTTATTTTGATCCGTTATCGGTTTTTTTAGCTGTCAAAAATTTAATTTTGATATCAAAGTTTATTTCTCTCATTTCTTAATTTTTTTGTGGGAGGAGAGAGAGGATCCAGATTCCATTATAGACAAGAAAAAATGATTGTTGACGATGATTTTAACCATCAAAAAAATTGAAATTGGTGTCAATGAGTTTCATTTTATAAGGGTAGTTTCACCTAGGTGTTTTTTTTCTTCTCCTTGTCCAAGGAGACAGATCTTACCACAGGAATGTTTTTGGGTTCGAGTTAAATTTTATTTTTTAAGCTGTTTTTTAGCCATATATAGGTTTATCAAGGTTTTTTTAGGTGTTTTGGTTGAAAAATAGGTTTTAAAGCCAAAACAAATCGAAGCCTTATTTTTTCAACAATCTCTAGTCACTGGATTCTTCAAAATATAGACGACAAGTTGTTTGCTGTCGGTTTTTTTTTAACAAATGGGGGTGGACAATCATCTGCCCTTATGAGAAATTAAAAGAAAAAATAAAAACATGACCCAGCATGAGGTTGTTTTCTTAAGTCCCAGGCACGTTGGGCCACCAAGCCCACACGCTTGGCTCCTTTTAGTTTTTTTTCTATTTTTATTTGGGTTAAAAGAATTTATTAAACCCAATTGAATTCATGAGCCGGGTCAATGATTGATGAATTAATCAACAACATCTAGGTTATTATTTGTTTTTTTGTTTAATGCCTTTTCTTCCCCTCAATTTAAAAAAATATATATATAATTTCATTACTTATTATCGATGATTTATTTTTTATTTTGCTCAAACCTAAAAAAATACAATATCACCATTTGTTATCAATTATTAACTTTTACTATCTCGGCATCATGTGCTTGTCATGATTTTTTTTACTTCTAAAAAAGTTGTTTCATATAAAAAATTATCATGCATTTTATTATTATATAATCAAATGAAAAATAATATCTGGAATAAGAAATTTATTGAATCCGAAGACGTGTATGACTTGAATTGTGAGTTTGCTTGGTTGAATTAAGTTCAATTAGGTTCTTTTTAATTAAATTTTATTTTTTACTAATTATATACTTCAATATTGAGTTAATTCAGGATTGAGTTTTCTGATTGTTTTTCAAGATTATCCTCATACATTTTGCTAATCAACTCATGTTTATTTTTTCTATCTCAATATTAGATAAATATGTTGTTGATTGAAATCTATTTTTTTTTAGAAGACATATCACCAATACCTGGATATTGTTTTTTGCACTTTAATTTTTTTTTTGCTTTGATCCGCGGCATAGCATGGACCAATGAATTAGTAACTTATACTAAATCACCTAGGACATTTATTGTAGCAAGTTCTTTTTGTTCTCAAATTTTTTTTAGTGTCTTTCTATGCCTAAATTGGGTTATAATTTGTTAAAATTTATTAAGTTTCAAGCAAATTAAAATATAGGGGATCAAACTATAAAACACACTAAAATTTCATTATCCATCTATTTTTTTATTCAAAAATTTATTTTTATCCTTCTACTTTCTCTTTTCAACCTTCATAATCCTTATAATTTTTAAAAATCTAATTTTGATGCAAAGATCCATTTTTCTTATTTTTCAATTACTGAGTTTGAGAGATAAGAGAGAAAATTATCAATTTTCATTAATTCCAAACCCTAAAAATATTAACTTTAATGTCAAAAAGTTTCATTCTACAAGAGAAGTTTGATTGTGATTGTTTTGAACCTCAATATTGCTTGAAGAATCAATATTGCTTGAAGAATAGATTGAAGCCAAGAAAGAAAATTTTTATTGGGTTGATTTTGTGTTTTTAGACCATTTTCTTAACTTTTAGCTTGATAAATTAGTTTTTTTAATGTTATAAAGGTGTTATTTAGGGGTTTATTGGCAAAAAGAAATTTTAAAAATAGGGTTTTGACCCAAAAACCAACTCATGACTTTTCAGCCACCATTGGCGGCCAAAATGTGAATAAACGCAGATGACGTGTCATCTGTCTTTTTTTTATCCTTCAATTGTTTTTGCTGACAATCACATCTTTTAATTATTTTTAAGAAAAAATTTCTCTATTGTTGTTATTATATATTTAGCTAAAAATAAAATTATTAAACTCAATAAAGTTCATAACCTAGGTTACGGGTTTTAAAGATTAAACCATTAAAATCAGGTCAATCCAATATGTTCTCATCTCCTTTTTTTTATCATTAATTTTTTTATTTCAATCTTTTCTTTTAATTCTTTTTTTTTAAATCTCTATTTTTTTATCATATATTTAAGTAAAATAAATAAATTTTAAAAAAAAACAAAATTATTTAACCTAATGAAGTTTATGACTCATGTCACAATTTTAGCAGGTTAAGCCACAAAATAAAACTTGATCCAATATATTATTATCTCAATTTTTTTAAAAAGCTACTTTGAATTTGTCTTCACTACATGTTTTGTGTTTGTTTTGATTTGCTTTTTAAAGGGTTATCACGGTCTCCAGATCTGGGTCGTAAGTTTAATAAGTTAATTATGATTAACCTAGATTGATTCAATATGTCACCATATCAAAAAAAAAAAAAAAAAGGAGTTTGTAATCCACATTCTTGGATTAATATATTTTTTGGTTATCTAGGTTTTTTTGTGTTAAAAAAAAAATAGTTTGACTTGTAACGTATCATAGGACATTAACTGAGTAATGACATAATACCCTTTAATTTTATGGAAATAACAAAACCGACCTTTATCATTTTCTTTCTAGTTTATACTCCTAGAGAAACACAAATTTCAGGGATTCTTTCTTTCCTTAAGCGTAGTCATCCAAAAAATAACACTCGCACTTTGTTCCTGTAAATTCATGTGAACCTATAGCCTTCTTGAAATAATAAATAAATAGGCTTCTCTAACTCGATATTAAATTAAATGAATTGACAAAAATAAAATGTTAGAAAATAATTGTAAACTTTAATATTTTAAGGTATAAAATTGCACTATAAAGTATATCGTCGGGTATTAAAGATACAAAATAGAAAAACACCGTTAAAATTTTGTGATTAATCTTAACACATTTAAAATTCCATTGATCTAAGAGGTAGATTCGTTATTTGGCATCGTACACACCACAATAACCTATAAAAAGTCATCAACTATATAGTCATTATGGGCAAGCCATGAAAATATTTTAAGACATTATTAAGAACCTCTAATAAATTAGTCATTATATTGTCACAACAAAGATCACCATCATATAAGAGTGTTTATATTTCTTTAGGTTCAAATTCTAGCAATTCTTTTATATGTTCATCCCTTTAAATCATACCAATATAACATATTTCAAACTTCTTCCAGGTCCTTGATATATCTTCTCTAATATTTTCTTCAAAGCCACATCTTTGAACCTTATATTAAAGTTATTGAAAAAGTATCACGAACAATGATGATGATACCTAATTAGCTCAAGTCATGTATGTGCCATTGAATTTTTTAATTGTTACATATTTATCTGATATTATACATAATTCGATATGTCCACCTATGATATATTGGCGAAGTAAATCTAAAACTCATGTTTAGTTAATGTTTGTCTCTTATTTGACCAAAGCATAACATCATAAAAAAAATACATATTATTCTCGTTATAAGTAACTTCAATCAATAATTTTATCTTGTACTTCTTATAAAAGTGAGTGTCATCAATACTTATCAATGGACAACAATATTTAAACCCCTTAATTGCAACTCCAAATGCCTAAAATACTCTTATAAATAATGTTTTATTGTCATCAATCATTTTATGATCCCACTTGACAACTATACTTGGATTTGATTCTATAATAGCTAATAAAACTCTAAGCAACATTTGAAAGGACTCCTTATATGAACCAAATAATTGTTTTAATACTTTTTGTTTAGTTGTACATGCCTTATGGTATAAGATATCACACAAAAAATCCTTATATATGGCAGCTTGAATGGTAGAGATATAAATACTTATTTCATCTTTGACAGTGGTCATCATCACATTATTGATAAGTCTTAGTCAATTTGATGATGACCTCGCATAACAATTGCGTTGATACATGTATGAGGTTCTTTCAATTTTAAATCTCAAATGAATTAGAATTCTTGTGATGCTCCCATGTAAATACAATTAGCATGTCGGTTCATATATATACTATAATTGCATATAAGTTATGGTTGAACGTTGCATCTTATATTGTAATGAATTCTTTCTATGTCACCGCTTAACTATAGAAATTAATTCATACTTGGTTCGAAGAGTTTGTCCAACCTCCAACTCATTAGTTAAGCTTGAATTCTTACAACTTAAAGCATAATCATTACATATCGTTTGAGCAAACCCACTAACATCATCAAATTCAACAATGAAAAGTCTTATGAATTGGCTTATTAGCCCAACTAACTCATCATCCCCAATTATGCCGTCACATTATTGTCATTTTCGTCATCACTTAGTTCAGAGTTATCATAACAATATGAAACAATTTTCATACTCAATCGAGCTTTCATATCTATAATCTTTTATGTCAATGTTAGATTCATTGTATCACCATTGATCCTACCGATCCTAGACAAACTAGCTGTATGTGATGCTTATATAGTCCTTTGAGTGTAACTTGGGTTCAAATTGAACTCCATAGTAGAAGGGTTTTCTTGTTAAGTATATTATTCAAGTAAAGCTCTAAAATTTACAACTCATTTTCTATGGCCAACTCAACCATTGAATTCAAATTTTCATCATTAGAACTTGGCACACCAACATAATGATTTAGACACTCTTGCATCCTCAAAATAATATCAACTTCAATTTCAAAACAAATCTCACTCAAAGCCTCAATATATTAACTTTTTTAGTTCATTATATGTGATACAGTGATACCAATAGAAATATCAACGTTAGTACCACCATAATAACATAATAATTTCTAAACCCTAACATAATCAACAAGATCATAATTCATAAAAATTTATTCCTAAATAACATTATTTATCAACTCAATTGGTATAATTTTAAGCTAATTAAAATAATTTATAGTTAATTTAACTAAAGTCATCAAATTCCTAAACTAACAAAAAAAACCACAACCATAACATAATCAACAAAAACCTAACTCATCAATGTCTCCCTGAATAATGTAATTTATCAACCAATTGATGTATTTTATAATTAATTAACATAATTTATAGTAAATTTAATTAAAACCAACAAAACCCTAAACTAACACAAAAAAAACTCTAACCTAACCCCTAACATAATCACAAATTAGCACAAAAAAATTAAATTAATAAAGGAGGAAGGTAGATTATACCTGAAATTATTGAAACAAAGAAGATGTGAGTAGTGGTGGTGGCAGTGGTTACTTGTTATCAGGAGTAAAGGAAGAGGGGGATGGGATGCAATGGGAAGAGAGGTGTTCTGTCACGCGCATGTAACCCATACTATATGCTATTTTGCCAGATCATTTTACAAAAACAAAATCTCTTGCCATAAAAACTTAAAAAAAGCAAATAGTTCAAAACAAACTGACGGTACTCCTTGAAAATACATAACCAAGGAATAGTAGATAACAATCAACGCAATTGTTGAGGTAATAATTCCAACTAGATTCAAAAGTCTGTATGTCATACATTCAATTTTCTTGCTACAGACTAGTAATGGTTGCTAATGGCACAATAATCTAATCATCATCCAGAGACTGAACCGGTGAAGGCTGTTTAATGGTACACACTAGTTAGCTGATCCAGCAGCTTACCAACTCAATCAGTGGGCACATCCGTTATATTTTTTACATGAAATTTTTCTATTGTTTTAGCAAAATAAATTCATAAAATAAACAAATATGAAAAGTCAACAGTCCAATCGATTCTCATTTGCATTCCCTCTGTTATTTTCAATGGTCAAAACAATGTCGCATGTTTAGTACATGACTAATTCCTTTTTTCTATTTCTATTTTGTGAAAAAAAAATTAATAACAAATACATTGATGGAATAATATACATGCCGAAGTTGCAAAAATAACTACAATAGGGACCACCCTCTGTAACACCTAAAAGCAACAAAGCTAGGCACACAAACCAGAATCAATCTGATGGGAGAACAGTAAGGTAGTAGGGATATCCCAGGCTTGTCCCTGAAGACTGTATTCTCTCTCCTACACTTCCATGATCGTTAACTGGTAAAAGATTCCAATTCAAAACATAGTTTGACAAATCATATGTACCAGGGGAGAACACGCATATTTGAAGAGGAATTTCAGTTGTGGATAGCGGCTTGATTTGGACTCCGGTTGAGCTTGACCCAGACCAGATGAATGGAGAGACACTTTCTGGTAATAGTGACTTTCGAACATGGTTTCTGAGTGCATCAGATTCGATTTTACTGTCCTTCGCTAGAGACACATCATGCCACCCAACTTGGTTTCCAGAAGCTTCATCACTCAGCTGGTCACTAATGCTGGTGGAATCAAGGGTCTTTAAGATTATAGATGCAAGAGCATTCGATGAGTTGTAGATAGTCATCCTAAAATTTATTTCGCAAAATGAAGAAGAAAAGTCGTGATGTCTGGTTCGAGGTCCATCAACTACCCATGATATTGGACTTGTGCTCGCAGTGCTGTAAATGGAAATAATAATTAACAACTAGATGATTGAAGAACGTACAGAAAAAACAGAACAGCCACTGCAACCCAGAAGCGCTTTTGTATATTCTTGCCTGCAATGACATGCATGATGAGAAAAGACATGATGTGCATCTGCAACTCCAGGCTGAGAATTGCTTTTTAGTGGCCGAGAGATCAAAACAAAGTCCACTGCATTTTCAGCTTCCTGATACATACAAAAACATAAGGCTCAAAATGACCAATAAAGAAACAAAGGCAGTGCAAGGAAATGAGATGACTGATCACAACCGAACATAATATTAACTGCCACTATTGTTGCTTACCTGCAACTTTGATTAAACAGAGGACCCAAAACAAAATAACAAAATCCTAGGCTTGACACTTGCTACAGCTTGTAAAGGATGTCCAAAATTGTCACTCAGAATTTTGACCAAAAAAAAACAAGGTGGCTGTGCAGCTGTGTTGGTGGTCTAGGTGGTGATAGTGATGAAAATGCTGACAGTACCAAAAACAGCCACCGCATTTGATTGTCATTCGGATATTACCAACCTGATTAGAAATTCCATGCTGCAACCTTTCATAATCGTGGAAACCAGCCAAAGGTGATTTGGATGTATCAAAAGGAGCTCCTTTGCTACCATCAGGAACCAAACTTACATTGCTTCCAATGTGAGGGAAAAGAGATGAGGTACTTTCTTCAGTACTTAATGATTTCCTACAACTCTGAAGACAAAGAATAATTTAATTGATCAGCTTAAAATGCGTAGCATAATTAGGTGAAATTTAAAGGGCCATGAAAATGAATTTACAGGGCATTGGCAAAACACAATAGGAAATATTATCCATGTACAAGTTAGCAGTAAGCACATCAAGCTTCGCACTAAACAACAGAACAAGCAAATAGAAGAAGATAGGAAGAAAGAAACGTTTAATCTGAGAGAAAGGAAGAGGTAAAAGGTCAAAAGGCAAGGGAAGGGCAATTTCAAAAATGCTTAACCTGAAAATGCAGATTCTTGTACCAACCTTGAGCACAAAGAAACATGAAAATGCTTGGCCAGCAATTAGAGATTGTGAAGGGAAGATTGTATCGATGGGTTGAAGCAGAGAAATTTCCCAGTGGCTTCCAATGGTTGATAGCTGATTAACCTGGATGCTCTCTGAGTTAGTTTTGTTGACAACATCCATGTGCACAAGGAACTCTTGCAATCTTGACGGATAGGGACTGATTTTAAATGACACATCCAACGATGGTAGTACCTATTGGAAAAGATTTTTAATGAATCACATTAGATAAGTAAAAAGTGTTTGATCAACAAAGAGAAATCACATGCATCACCAACTTAATGATAGTTGGTTCTTAACAACTGAAAGACGAACAAGAACAGTATCAGTATTATAATATCTATATAGCACAAGTATAAATTATTCTGAATTCATCCATGACAATATTTATCTTGATATCAGAAAACCCATTCAATATTTCGCACTGATAGCTCTAGAAGCTTGGTATGATCTCAAGCTATTATCGGGATTATAAATAGTATGAAGTATGAAGAAAAGACAACAAATCCCCATCATATTCAAGCACATACCTGCAAATTATAATGCATGCGTAGAATTCGGTATCTCATGGCACTTGATAGATCTCCCATCTCATAGTATATTACTACTTGCAAGGAGATGTTTCCAGGAACAGCAGCCCGAAACCAAAGAGGCCACAAAAGTGGATTTTCCCCTTGCACTGAGAGATCCTGAAATACAAAGGCAACAGCAAGTATATAACTAAAAATGGCAAGATACCAATTTTATGTTAAATGCCACAAACCAATGCATAAGGTGAACTTCTGACCTCTGGAAATAGAAAAACACCATGAGATGCTATTTTTGGATTAGCAGGTGGGCTAACATTTGTTTTCTTCTCTAAGCATGCAGGAAATTCTAAATCCAAATCTTCTTGTTTCCCAATATTTAGGAATCTAGGATGGCTGGTCTTCATTTTCAAATTCTGCCAAGAAAGATTATAAACAAAGTTAAAACAGAAAAGACACTAGAAGCACCCGTTCATTAATGCATCTTACTAATAGACAGTATTTATGCTAGCATTTGCAGGAGAAATTAACAAAGCCCGATATATAGGCAAGTTGGGTTCTTCCTTTCACTCAAAGTTACCATGGTAATTTGCGGCAGTCTAAGAGAATAAGAAACTTTAAAAAAAAAAACATTGTGGCAGTCTAGTAGATTAAGAAACTTTCAAACATAAATATTCTTTAAAAAAAAAAAGCCATTATCCAATTCGGGCATCAACTGAGGTCTTGGAATGAAAAATTTGGAAACCATCCTAACCTTTAACATTTTTGGATGAAGTGGGTATTCATAAGAATCAAATTTGTGCCTCTACAGCTGTAGATCCAAAACATTTACCAAGTATAATATTAAGACATTGAAATCATCAAATCAATCTTTAAAAGGTCAACATGATTCAATTTTCCAAATCACAAGGTTGCAATACAATAGCCAGTGGGGTCACAAATACAAGAAGCATGCTACCCAATGGCACACAAAGTACATTATTCATTAGGACACTAGAATGATGGGAAAAAAGCATACCCTTACAGAAACTTCTGATCGGTTCCTCAACTCTAAAACAAGATGCTGTAAATGTCCTGCATATGCCTTCTCAGGTAGAGCATGAATGAAGCCCTCAAGCTTGGGTAGACTCTGGACAAGAACGAATATTTTTAAAAATTGATATTCCAACTTAATCTAAATAAATAAAAAATCCAAAGGAGCAGTGTGGGGGGGCAGGATGTCGGTACCTGGATCACTATAAACTTCAAGTAATTGCCGGGTGATTGCTTAGCTTTCCTTCTTCCCTTTGCAATTTTCTTTTTCACATAATTAGACCCAAAACTATAAAAACCAACCACAGAACCTGACAATTTCCATCTGACACCAACAATTTTTAGAATGCCTTCTACTTTGGGAGTAACTGTTAGTTGCACCTGAAAGGAAAAATAGGATTGTCAAAACAAGACTTCCAAAAATGACGGTGACTATTGAGCAAAATATCTTAGGAGAGCATTGTATCAAAGTGAAGTATCTATGATCATCGACAAGAGGACAGTAACTATGACTATTGAGATAGAGAAACCAACTGGACTCTTACAGAGATAGAGAAACCAACTGGACTCTTAAAAGAGATAGAAAAAAATCCACATGGAGAAATGTCAGTATACTAAGTTTTGGTTACACTATCTTCAGTGCTATATTCTGGTTTGAAGAATTTTCCATATGGACTGCCTATGACAAATAATCCATTTTGGTTTGCACTATTAAAGTTTTGGTTTATCAAACTAAAGAAAATGTGGGTAGACAAAGAAACAAATTCAAAGATTCAGGCCTTCCTCCAATGGCAGAACCTGAGATAAATTTTGGGGTGTGGGTGCCATATATTATGTACTTGTGCTTACATAAAATTTTCATTGATTTGTACATTAATAGAACATAGAAATGCATAAAAATATTATAATCTAACTTTGGACCATATCATATCCAATTTGTCATTTAAAGAAATTAAAACCAAGAAAGAGGACTAGCTCCATCCAAAATTGAAATTCAGTACAATATATTATAATTAGAATTGCAAAATCATTCATTCTTGAAAAAATCAAGAAGAAAAGGAAAGAAATAAGAATCGCAACATTATTATATTTCTATTAGGGAAATAATTGCAAAAAAAGAAAGATTAGTAAATCAACTAAAGCTTCGAATAGAAGTGAGAATGTTTAATTTGAATTCATTTTAAAACTACATAGATGTGTCATAAGTGTTTGAAGAAAAGATATGAATCTATAAGAAAACTGAAAGTAGTGACTAGTTCTTGCATGACTCAACATCATTACTAGTTCTTATACCTTCTTACACAAATGTTCATTTTTGTCAAATATATTTTCCAAAACAAAATTATTATTTGGAAATCATCATTACGACACATTTGTTAACTTGATTTCTTCACGATTTTTTAAAGTGAGCAGCACACACTAATATTTGATTAACTGGCGACAATACCACTTACAAAATCCATGCAGTGAAATATCGCACAGAGGTATTGTACATATAGTGATGCACTTAATTCTCTCTTTCACACGCAACAGAAAACAGGGATAACATACCCTGACTCTAAAAAGTTCAGAAAATTTCAAATGAGTTAAGTCACTGCAAATTCATTCAACAGTTCAAAGAAAGCACTCACCAAATTGGCTTCACCCCCTCCCAGTGAGATGTTGACCTCGGACAAGGAAAATGAGGAAGTGTCTGATATTATCTCTCTGCAGTAAGCGAGCAAAATTAAGTTAGCAGTTGTAAGAATGACACTGAATCCAGGAGCACCATAGGAGGAAACTGGCTTGAAAACAAACAAAATTTAGGAAAAGATTGTGAAAAGGTTTGCACAAATACCTCAAGTTTTCATGTTCTTCATTATTCCAGATTCCAGCAGTTGAGCAACTTGCATCTGCGTCAACATTAAAATTGTGATCACCTGTTTTCTTTTTCCTATGAATTTACCCTCATCCAAATTGACAAAAGAAGAAGGAGAAGGAAAGAAAATTTAGAGATAAACTGCTTGTAACTCACCAGAATTCGTTTCATCTGATGTTGCAGAAAGCTCGCATATCAAAGAAACACTAGAGATTGAAATAGGGATTTCCAGGGGGTTCTTAAATTCAATAGCGATCTTTATTGCTTCTGCAGTTACAAAATAAAAGAATGTTATACCACTAAAGGCAATACAACAGGATGAGGCCCCTTAGTCCCTTCTTTTTTTTGTGCACCTGGTACTGATTAACAATCTTACATAATAAATAAGCAATCAAAACCCTTTTTTTCCAATATTTCCTGTTCTCGGTAACAAACAAAACCAGACATGGACTCTCAAAATATTTTTCATGTATTGCTGACAGAACAAAACTCTTGTATAACTTGTATGCATTATGAATCTGAGTCTTCATCAAAATTCAAGTCCAAAACTATCATGCAGTCTCAAAATATTCTTCATGCACTGCAAGTATTATTCCCGACAAAACAAAACTCTCAATAACAAAATTCAAATCCAAACACCACATGAAGTGTCAGTGACAGAATTTCACAAGCTGTGTGCTCTTAATGACCCGTATTAAAAGAAAACCTCCAAATAATATTATGCATAGAAACTAAGAAACATTCAGTTTTGCTGCTGTGCATAGCAAAAATAACCCTGAGTTGAACATAGGCAAAAATTAAGCAAAATCAAAAAATTTCATTCCTAACATATAGAATAATGTATTTTATAAATTAAAGAAGATTTACACAATTTTCCATAGAACAATATCACCTTCATACCTCCAGCCACACAGATGTTTGATTCTTTATATTTCGGTAAAAGCTTTGATTGTAGTTCCAGCCAATTAGTCCTGACAGTAGGCAATGACGGGATCATGTCTTCCTCCAATGAACGCCAGACACTTTCTTTAACACTAGTCTGGTATGTTAAAAAGGAAAGGTAGCATCAGCTATAGTTGATCATCTAAACCACTTTCAGAATTCAGAGAGTCTTCCAATTGAAGAGACAATAAAACTACAACTACAACAATCATAATCATAAATATATTGATAGCAGCAATACAAGATTTTGATATCTTCACAAGATACTTTATATGAGCATTCATTAGGATATTTGGTGATGCTTACACCACCAACACACTTGATTTAGGTTAGGAAAACCTAAAAAGTATAGATAATAACAATAAAAGATATTTGATATGTTAAAAGATGCTTTGCACATTCCAGTGAAATTTTAATTAGTACTTGTGGCCATGCTTACAGCACCAACAAACTTGACTTCAAGTTATTTCTTAACCAACTTCATAAATCCAAAAGGTTTAGTGATAAAACCACGAGGTCATGTGCATATCAGGCTTAAGATACATAATGCACAGAATCAAAGATTCATGGAATCCCCTCCTGATAAATAGCATCATTTTTCAATGTCTTCCAGAGAGTCGGAGAGAGAGAGAGAGAGAGGATCTGTGTTCGGTGTATAAATATAGCAAATGCTAGGGCTGATGCATGTATGCACCCTAACAAATTTAATGATATCAATAAAACAAAGCGGAGAGCAGGAGAGGCATCTTAAAAAGCTATTAGGGAAAGGTGACATTTATAGATTACAGAGTAGTAGAACAACATACTGATCCAGGCAATGCATAGGTTCGATGGTCTTCAAAATCGACCTTAAGCGATGAGATGTTGATAACAGGCAACTGAAGTCTTAATACCTCAAATGTTTTCCCTGCTTTCTACATCATCCAAGATGAATTGTCAAACTCAGGGAAATGGGAAATGGGAAATGGGAAAAATAAATACCACCTATATCAAATTAGGGTTACAGTCTACCATTTAGAAATAGCAGTCACCTGAACAATTTGAAGAAATTCTCTGAGGAATAACTCCTGTGTTGCCTTGGACTGATGGCTACAGGCCAGGACTTCCAACATATGTGTGAAAGCAACATCATACATCCCAAGAAAACCATAACACCTATGTTAAATAAGCCCTGTTAAAAAATTGTGCTTTGCAAATTCTGCAGGCCCAGCATGTTAAACTTCAGTTGGATCAATTTGAAATAACTTACTGGCCGATATGGAAATGAACATGATCTTTGATGTAGCTCCATGGGGTTCCCTTATATACTGAGACAGCGTTTCTATATGTACGAATTGCATGTTTAATCTACAAGAGGAAGCGGCAAATATCTTCAGAAGCCGCATCATGCAATTTGCTATAATCAGATTTGTGCATAAATAAAATAAGTACCTGGTCACATTTTTTATACCGATCACCAGAAAGAACAAGATGAAACCCATACTTGTGCAACATAGGTGGTTGGGACAACAAGTAGCAATAAGATGCTTGCTCAAGCATGACAGCTGAATGTAACAGTTCCTGCAAAAAGAAAATTCTCGGTAAAAAATAAATCCACCCTCATTCATTTTTTATTTCATAAACAGTGGGCAGTACCTCACTGCAAATGCGGAAGTAAACAGTAGCAGCCTCTTTAAATTGATCTTTCATCTTCAACATTTCTATCCACCAAAGACCACAGCGTGTAGCATTTTGTCGACCAGAAGACCCAAGTTTCTGTAGTAAACCAAATTCGATATACTTAGACAAAGTTGAAAGAGTACATAACTAGGTGGCATTTGCTGTTTGATTCACTTGACCGGAATAAGTTGCCAGATTAATAGCATCATGTGTAAATAACCAGCTCCATTGTGTTAGGCCAGTGGTCATAGAAAGCTAAGTTAGTAAACTAACCACCCTTTCTCTGCTAAGTTACAAGGCCTAAAAACGAGTTGCATGTGCGTCATTTTAAATAGAGAAAAATGCAACCAAGAGGATTTATCCACAATGATGAAATAGCTTTCTTCCTTATATTGCAAGATCAAGGATGAAGCAAGAAAAAACACACATACTAAATAAGTGTTAAAAGCATTTTCCATGCAATTATCTGCTTCTTTTCTTGATTGATCCAACATAAAGTACGTAAGCCCCATCATTTCCTGCATGGAACCAATGAAACAAATGAAGAATGTCGCTAGAGGAGATGATTCACATGTTGAGATAATATAGTTTTAAGAAATATCAAGAAGCAAATAAAGGAACTTCTGGTAGGCAGGCAAAACACAGAATTTTCCAGGCAATGACAGACTAACCAAGCATTTCCCAAAACATATATGATACACATGCCATATAAAAGTTACAAGAGCTAAAGATGCTTCAATAACATGGTTTTGCACTCAAACGTTCTGGTAAAGAAAAGTTTGCTTAGTACATTCACCAATTATCACACAGAATAGGACCCCAAAACAACAAAAAGCTAGAGTAAGGAACAAAAAGGCATAAATATAAATAAACCACTCCATGTTTTTCCAACAAAAATCACACTACTATCCCAGATCCACCATATGAAATCACATAGTATTATTACAGCCTAGAAAATGGTCATCAAGAGTAGCAAACAGCAAATAATTATAGAAACAAAATTTGAAGATACCTGCACACCAGCATAGCGCTTCCAAGCTTTATCAATCTTATAATCTGTGGAAATAAGGCGATAGTTTGATAATGCCAGTTCATAATCTCCTAACATGAATGCATAGTCACCCAAAACTCTGATCTGAGACTCGACGGAGCTATAGGTATACCTTCAACAGTGAATGTAGAAACCTATATTAGGGAAAATTTGCGTAAAATATGGAGCAAGCTTTGGCATGAAAAAAAAAGAAGGTATTTTTTAAACATACATAGGTCCATTGGAGGAATCTGGTGTGTCTTCTTTCCCTTTTCTCCACCATAAGTTTTTAATTTGGTTTTTAAAGCCTTTCCTTGTAGCAGAAATCTAGCCATGATAAATTATGATTTGAGAAAGAAAGGAAAAGGAATCATAGAGACAATAAAAAAAAATTGTATTAATAGCTTAGATTTCAGAGTAGTGCAAGTGAAAACAAGCAAGCCCCCTCGTGAGAAGACTCGAAGCACAAAGGAATGCTGGAGATTCCCTACCTGCTGATTGAGCACACGAACTTTCTGCTCCATGTAAGGAATGATATGTTTAGACGATAATTCTTGTATTAAATCCTTTATCTGTTGCCAATTTGTAGGGTATATTTGTTAAAAGCTCTACAATAATTCACCCCAAAATAAAAGATAAGGAAACAAAAGAAAATATATAGTTTACACCATATGCTAACAGTGATAAAAGCAATTTACCTCATTAAAATCATCAATGTTAAGATAACAACCAAGATCCTGACTAGGTGAAGAATCAAATTTCTGCCAATGTCACAAAAGTAGATAAGCCACCACCTTAATCTTGCTCATTGTGTCCAATAACTCAAGACAGAGAAACGAATCACGTGGTAAAATATTTCAAAGCATGAAAAGAATATATGATACAAGAAAGTAACTTACATAAGGAACCCAAGGATTATCTTGATGTTCTATCTGCTCATCTTGAGAAGAATTAATGCAAAGTAAATGACAGCCATTAAAGCCAAACGTATTTTTCATCTCTGTTAGTATTTTCGTTGCCCTGAAATCAAACAAATAAAATTTTAAAACCCATCAAAAAACATTCAGAGTTGTAAAGACTTGCCTAAAAGAGAGAAGAAAAAAATCTTAGCAGTGTGAAATGTAGTTAAAATGTTATTTAAAGGAATAAAATGCAGGATACAATACCAAATTAACAAATTGATATTACAAGTAACAAATATAAAGTTTGGCCCCTAGAGATATGCTTTTTAGCAGAAAATGGATTGAAACGGAAGATTCTGTTAAATGCACCGAGTCAAAAACAGGACGAGGCATTGACTCAGAATAAAAAACCACAAAGATTTAATTATACAACCAAACACTTGCCCCTATCTATTGTTCTTGTATCGTATACTTAGATAATACCTTCCAACATAAAAAGAAAGGAAAGAAATGAAAGAAAACCATACTTCTCTGAGGGACCATCTTTATTATCATGCACCAATACATAATGTTTCAAAATCTTTGGGTCCATTGCACCGTCATTGAGAAGGGAAGGCAACTTGTTAGTGTTGAAAAGGTCCACAAATTTGTTGATAGGCTGTTCATCCTTTGAAGAAACAACTGAAACACCTACATATCAAATTAGAAATAAATTCAGGAATGAAACCCAAAATGGTTTTATGATTACAGTAACCAAAACCTTGAAGAACTATCATCCCATTAGCCAAATAACCCATGTATCATGAGTTTGCATGTGTAGCCCAAAGAAAAAGGGGGAAATAAATAACTACCCCTATTCCTATCAATTTTCAAAGCTTACATGCCACAGGGTGGTCAAAAGCCTCGTGCTCGGAAAAAGAGACAGTACGTACAAGCTCTTTATTGAAAATCTCAAACCAAGATGGTGAAATTTCAGATTTGGAGCCTGCACAAATCACAATTCAAATGCACCAAAATGATTCGATAAGTTAAAATCTTAAATAAATTTCATTAGTTAAAAGCATCTAAACTAAAAAAATTAAGCAGAAGCAAAGGAGCAGAAAAATAGAATATAAATTCGCATCAAAGTCGATAAAAACATTCACCTCTGCAGAAAACAATTCAAATGAATTAGAAAAAAACAAGTTAAATGAAATCGTACACAATTGATAAAATAGCTACGTGTTGACAAATTTACATTCTCATACAGTGAACTTACTTGCAAGTACATTGCTAATATCTAGAGGATCAGTGGACAAATCCGATCTATCCTTCTCTCCTGCCTCAGTAATAACCTGCTTTAATCGCTCCTTCGCTACCTAGTTCAACAAGAACATAATCAAAATGCCAAAATTGCAGTTTAGTTTCATCGAGAATAAAATTTGACCTAATCTAAATTGTAAATCCAAAATTTATTTTTTTTAAACTACCAAACAAAACGACTACCACGATATCCGGCTGCTTAATATCAGACTCATAAAATAATCTCAATTTGAACTTCTGTAGCCTGTATGGCTGATCACTCGAAGTCCGTACAGGCACTGCATTTAACAAAACCAAGGAAAAATCTCAACTTTTACTCTCAATTAGCTTCAAAAATTGTAGCATGAAATAGATAGTGGAGAGAGCGAGAGCTAACCGTCGATGTTATTGAAGTCGCAAAAGGGACTAAGCATTTCGATGAAGGAGAGGTTGTTTTTGAGGCAAGATTCTTCTACCAGGGGTGTACGGAGGACCATGACCACCGGAGTGATCTCCTCCAATAGCATTTTACCAAGTGAAGTCTTCGCCGGATCCATGCCGTCAAAATTACCGGGTGGCTCCCTCGCTGAGTTGACTCGGATTTGGTTTCGATCAGATCTCTTAATTCTTCTCTGCGTCTGGTGCTTAAGGAGAAGGAGGGAGCTGGTTAGCGTAAAGAGAATGACGGTGGCCCGTTTTGTTTATTAATGGACTGGACTTTTGGCTTGATGATCCACGGACTGTGCATCGACTTATTTGGATCCCCGTTTCACTCTCTTTCTCTTATTTACTTAGGGTAGGGTGCCATGGTATTTTCATTCTCTTTTTAGTAAATAAAACGTATTACAGTTACAGTTACAGTTACATTATATTACAATTAAAATTACAAATTACATTACAATTACAGAAAAACAAACCTAAATAAATTCTTTTTGAATCCAAAACTTTATTTTTTTTATTTTTTAGTTTTTTTTTTAATTTGAGAGAGAAAGTCATCATATTCTAGTAATATAAAGAAAAAATATTGATTAACACCGATTCTCACCACTAATATGATCAATCTTGGTGTAAATAGGTTACATTCAATGAATATAGTTCTATTAGGTTGTTATATTACCTTGAAATTGCGTGGGATAGCAGATGTTATCTTAAAAAGTTTTTAGTTTTTTAGTTGATTCTTCATTTTTTGGGTTTTTGAAGGTAAAAGGGATTTATTTAGATCTATAGTGTGTTTTTTAGGTGTTTTATTGGTTAAAATAGTTTAAAATAAATTTTTAGTATGAAATACCCATTGATCGATTTTCCAGCGACCCCTAGTCGCCGAAATTGGGGCAGAACAAGCGACATGTCACATGATTTATTTAAAAAAAAATAAGGCGAGCGACATGTTGTCTTTCTCTTATAAAAAATATTATCAAAGCCCAAGCACATGGACCTAGGCTGATAGACCCGCACACATTGGCTATTCTTATTAAGGTCAAGGCACACTGAATCACCCAAGCCTGTGCGCCTAGGATTTTTTTCTAAGTACTTTTTTATTATTATTATTAGCTTAATTTCATCCTTTAATTTTTTTTTATTTTTTTTATATTACCTACTTGTCCAGAAAATGAAATAAAAAACTATCAAATATTTGTACTTATTGCATTATAAATTTTATTTAATTATTTTTATAAATTTTAAGATGCTATAATTATAATTGTTTTTTTTTGGTCTCTATTGCAAGACAAAGTAATACTTTAAAATATTTTCATTGAAAATTACAATTATTTTTAATCAAATTGAATTATAGTGATTTCATTTTTTTTTATCATGGTAATTATTTTTAGAATTACATGAGATTGTTAGCATGTGCTATGTTGCGGATCATATCAGTTTTTTTTTTTGGGAGAAAAAGAGGTAGACATTGCTAACATATTCTATAGCAGGGAAAAAAAATTAAATAGTGTGGGGATTAACTTAGTGTGACCTGATCAACTTGGTTAGTTCAAAGATAACTTGGATAATTGAAATAAATAAATAAAAATAAATGTTTCCAAAATCAAATACCAACAAAATGATAAAAAGTTTATGTGAGACCGTGAAAACCAATTTAAAATAAACCAAAATATTGAATGCTAAAAATAAAAAAAAAATCAATTGAAATTAAAAAAAAAAAACTAAATGCCATCAATGTTTCATTGTGTCATATGAGAGAGAACAATGTAGATTCGCACATTTTTCTTTATTTTTTTGTTCCAAAATTGTTTTCCACTTTAATGCCTCGAATTGTTTTTCTTTTATTTTTTTCATTTAACGTTGCTTTTTTTTGGGATTGGTTATAGTGATTTTTTTTTATGTTTGCGTACAAAGGGCTTTGCATTGTCAATGGGAATATTTTGTTGCTCGGTTTAGCAAATTAAAATTCAATTTTATTGAATTATAAGAATTAGAGCTTCGAGGACCGAATTTAAAGCTTGAACAAATATTGAGTCCTTTTGGTTTGCCAACACCAGAGGCTGATTTGTATGGTCAAGGTAAGTTTTTTTTCCAGTCCCTCAATTTTTTTTTTTTAATTAGATCCTCTCAAATTGAATTTATTTGGGAATTGACTCAATAGTTTATTTTATTTACCTTGATACGGGGATCTTGTATTATCAAGGGAAAAAATTGGTGCTCCATTTTGCAAAATAAAATAAAATTTAGCTAATTTAAAACAACTAAGTGTCAGGGGATCAAAATTGAAACTAAAATAAATATAAGGACTTGATAAATAAATTGCACAAAAAGGCTATTAGGTGCAACGCACGTGGGAAGGCTTTGTTGTAACAACCTCGATTTTTATACATTCTTTTTCGCGATATATTGTAAATTTTCAGGTAATTGTTTTTATATATATAAAGGTTCCACCAAAATTTCTACCAAAATTTCGGCAGAGTTTTTCCTATACTGGTAGGTCCTAAATTATCGACGTATACCCTGTTTACACTTCTAATATCTCACATCTCACATCTCATAACTCAAAATCACGACCCAATCATCCTGGGTCTCAACTCAACTCATTATCATCAACACAACACATCTTATTCAATAACATCATATAATGTAGTTCAAATGAAATATTCAATTTCAATTATAAACATGCATGTTCAGATAGGTACTAAGAGTTTCAATTATTAGAGTAAAGATATACATTCAAATTTACGGATTAATATTACATCTCAAGTTTTAGGAGATAAGTCTTTTAATTTACAAATAATTTACATGGTCAAAAGCAAAAGATAACTAAACTAGTATTACCCTTGATACGACCCTGATGGACCTGAAAATAGAAATTAACATGTACACATAAATATAAAAGATAGTAACAAGTAATAACAATGGCAGACAATAATCTCTACGGAATTTCTTTTGATATATATATAAAATTAGGCATAAACCTCTTTTACAACATATATTTTCCATCTATTACCAATATCCATCTAATATCCTATCTCATTTGTCAAGAATAATTCCATCTTGAAAATCTTTACACAACTCAACAGTTTGCGAACATCATTTCCTTATAAATCAATTCTCACTTGATACCAAGATATTCCTCTCTTGATATCATTAGCTTATCTCATTCTTTTGGAATAACTAATCAATATTTTCCTCTTTTTTTTGAATTTGTTGCTAGAAGGTAATCGCCAAAACTAATAAATCTCATTAGTATCATTAGTCTTCTATTATTGGGCTAGACTATTCAATTTAAGAAATACCGGCACCGATGAAACCTCATCGATACCATTAGCAATCCAAACCTGGATAACTAATCAATGCCATATGATTCTTCCATTTGTACCGAACCCCTTCCATTTTTTCTTATTAACATCATATGCATTGTAACTACGGTTGCCAAGTATCATTTGCACACAATCTTAGTTATCGACACTACGGTCACTAAGCATCCTTCACATAACCTTGGTCACCATCATCATAGTGCCAAGTATCAATTTATGCCCTTAGTCACCATCATTATGGTGTTAAGTATCATTGTAATATATCATTGGCCACCAACACTATGATAACCAATTATCTATCAATTCCCCTCCAATCTCCAAGTTATTGTGTCTACCCAATAATCACATTAATTAATTTACTCAATATCTTAGTCATATATTAATTATTTTACTCATAACATTTAGAATTTAGTACTCCTAACTTCAATCAATTAATTCACATGATCTTTTCAAAACTTAACTATCCGGCTAACTCATCTCGATTGCCAATAATTCTGGTAATTTCATATAATTACCCACACATTTGGTTAACCTTCCTTAGTTACCAGTACATCTGGTAATTCCATACGAATTACCATATATCCAGTTAACTTTCTTATTAACCAATAAACCCGGTAATTCTCTTAATTACCCAAGAAATCTGGCTAACCCATCTTGGTTGTCAAAGTCAATCTGGTAATTCCATACGTATTACCTAGCATCCAGCTAACCTTTTTTGTTAACCAATTAATCTAGTAATTCCATACGAACTGTCCAACATCCAGCTAACCTCTTTTGTTAGCCAATTAATCCGGTAATTCCATACGAATTACCCCATATCCAGTTAACTTCCTTGTTAACCAATAAACCCGGTAATTCTCTTAATTACCCAAGAAATCTGGCTAACCCATCTTGGTTGCCATAATCAATCCAGTAATTCCATGTGAATTACCCAGCACCAAGGCTAACCTCTTTTGTTAGCCAAATAATTTCGGTAATTTCTCTTAAATTACCAATAATTCTCATTTGTAATAATCACTCAACTTATTCATTTGTTTCATTCTCTTAACATCAATTAAACACACAACACAAATATTTAAGAAAAACTAATAATTACAAAATAAGGCGATGAATCACCTACCTAGAATAGGTGCACGTGCTGCCACTCCATGCAATTGTCCAATCCCCACAGCTTCCCCTGTACCACTAGGGATTCAATTTTTATCAACAATACAACCAACATCACATCTTCATTTAATTCTCATTCAACTAGAATTCTCAAACCAATCACAAGGAATTTTCTTTAAGATCTCATACTCTTACTCATTTCCATGTATTCATTCTTATAATTTTGTTATCAAAACCATCACTCAACAGCAATTCCAAGCAAAGATTCAAAAATTATCTAATTCCAATCAATTTAGATTAATCAACCCAGAACACTATCTAGTGTCTTAATCATAACTAAAGCTGTAAAACTTAGTTTTGGGCTTGATTTATCTCTATGAAAGGCTAAAACATAGAGATACAACTTTTATAAAGAAACCAACTCTAAATTATTTTGTTTTAAGGCTCAAAATCAACAATCACAATAGCCCCTCCTTTATAGCTAAAATTTTGGACAACGAGGATTTTCATTCCTTGGAAATCCTTTTCAACTTCCAACTTATTTTCATGAAAAAACAACATCATCCAAGGTCATTTGGCATCATTAAATCATAAATTCAAACCAATTCTAAAGTAAAACATTCAAACAATTTCCCTACCGCTACAATATAGCAAGATTAGACCAAAATAAGGAAACTCATTCCTTTTGGGATTTCTCCTATTATTATTATTATTATTATTAATACAACAAATGATGAACTATTCATTTTCTTTCGCTTTCTCCTCGTGCGATTAAACATATGCGGCAAACCTTAACAATTAATATTCTTAGATCATTATCACAACCATAATTTCACCCTACTAGTTGGAATACATGACAATTTTCATTAACTAATCAATTTGCCAAAAATACTTGTGGCTAGCTTTAAATATGTTTTATTTTCCAAATTTTTTTCATTTCAATTTCTTCATGGTTCCACCCCATTTATATCCACACAACCAACAAGTTAGCTTTTTATTCAATTAACATGTTCGTATAGCAATGTTCCTTACTATTCTTACACAATAATCATTCTTCCCCTCATATAAAGAATACACAATTAATCTATAATGATACTAATAACAAGAACATATTTTACCATTACATCTTCCATAAAACCTACACCCACACAATTCTGATTTCATCAAAACATGTATTTAATCAAGCTTACTACATTTTGCCAAAACTAGCAATAGACTCAAAAGATAATAAGTCATCAACCTCTGATTATTGTTGTAAACCCAACGGTCAGACTACATGTCATAGAGTTGTACATAATATATCTCAAAATCATAATGATCCAACGGTTAGATCTCCCTAGATCTGAATAAAATCGAGCTTACCTGAAAATGGACAAACTACTGTTCAACATGCATGAAACCTTGCCGAACAATGAGTTTCCGATCTCCACCGTCCAGAATGAAGGCCACATCTAGGCGCACCACATATCCAAGAATGAGCATAATCCAACGGTGGAAGAGAGAGAAATTGACCGGCAACCAAACTGCCTTGCAAGTGCATTTCCTTTTTGTTTTCCAAGACATTTCCGATAATGGTTTCTGTCAAATGGATTGTGTTCCTTCCAATCCCTCCTATCCGTTCGTAGAGGAGTGTAATAAGAACAACATATCCAAAACGCAGCATGATCCAACGGTAGATTTTAGCGATATGGCCACCGAAGTATTATTGGTTTTCGTCAAAATCTGCAACTCTCTCTATCTGCTTTTCTCTATTTTTTTCTTAGTTTTTTTTTTTTTTTTTAACTGGTAGCCTCCTTGCAGTTTTATAGGCACCTTTTTTCATAATTACAATTTTGTCCCTCATTCATGCCTTTATATATTTTATTTTATTTTTTTATGTAAACTATTTGGTTTATTTCTGCTTAAATCGCTAGTCTTTACCAAACTCCAATTGGGATGAGATATTTAACCAAGGTAGGAAAACATATTAATAGACTTCATGCAAAATTTCATCCCGATCCGATGATTGGATTGAGAGCTCTGCTTCCTAATGTAAAATTGGTCAGTTTGTGACTTTTTATAAACAATCTAGATTTTTTCTTGTTCAATCTTCATAAAAAAAATCATATCAATTATCCTTCTAAACCTTTAAGGTCATTTTATTATTTTGGAATGTATTCATTTTAGGATTTCCACCTTTATTTATTTATCGGGCTTATTACTATTTCAAAATAACGTCACCGATTTTTAATCGGTGCTTGCACCTTTAGTCCTACCCTTTTCATTGCACTATCCTTTATTATAATGTATTCTTTATTACCTTCCTTATTTCCTAAAAATATTTTGTTATTTTTTTCATTATTTTATCCATCAAAACACGTTACCAGTTTCTCTGTCCTTATGAATTCTAAACCAAAATTCATTTTATGAAGGTCATCTCTTCCATTATATATCATTATTTATCTATTATTTATAATCTTGGTTTCCATCACTCAATGAAATATTACAACTTTCAGTCTTACGTTTATGTGAGGGTTTACACATCTACATATTTAAATTATAAATTTCTAGGGTTTTCACATTTGTTATCTTCCAATGGCATGTGAGGCTTTAGACGACGGCCTAACACCTCCTTTCATGGCGACATTCGAAGTGTCTTGACGTGATCTTCCTGGTAGTCACGCATGTGTACACAACAGCATCGCAGTTGGGTTCTCGTGAACTTTTTCTTTCCCTCTATTTTTTTCTCTCTTCTCATCAGGTTTTTGTTGCTCTGTATAAAATTAAAGGTGTCTTATCATTTGTTTTTTTGTATCAAATTTAGCACTCGTTCTTTTGATTATTATTTATTTTTTTACTATCCTTTTTAGTATTGGTTTTTTTTCTTCAATTTTGTCCCTCATCAGTTGGTTTTAATTAGTTTTTATATCAAATTTAATCTTCATTCTTTTGATTGCTATTTTTTTTTATCTTTTTCTTCATTGATTTTTTTTTCAATTTTATCACTCAACATTTGATTTAAGTTTATTTTTATATCAATTATGGTCTTTATTTTTTTTTTATTGGTATTTGCTTTGTTTTTAATCCTTTTTTTTATTGATTTTTTTTTCAACTGCATTCATTAGCATTTGGTTAATTGGTAATTTTGCTCCGTGATTTTTTAGGGCTTTCCTTCTATAGGGTTACTCCTAAACTTATGACTAAGGTCATTGATTTTGTAGAATATCGCAAGTTGACCATGGTTTTTTAGGTTCTTTTTAAAAATTGATTGTTTTTTTAATTTTATCATTTATAATTTCATTGGTTAGGAATTGGTCTTAGTATTGCTTTTTTACTTTTTTTTATAGGCTCATCCTGAACATATGTCCTAGGATGTGGGTTAACCCGAGTCTTTTTTTTTTCAATTTTGCCCTTTAACTTTAAGTTGTTTGATGATTGAACTTCATAGTTTCATTTAATTTACTTTTAATGGGGTTACCCTAATATCACAACCAAGTCATGAATTTGGCATGCTAACCTAAATGGGCTCGGGTCATTTTTTTACGATTTTAAAATTTCTTCATTTTTATCCTGCAATATTTGACTTGCTTTAAATTGGCTTTAAATTATTATTTTTTTTATTTTGCTTTCTATGGGGTTATTCCAACCTTATTTAATTTTTGCTTTATTATGAAATAAGATCATGGAGATATTTTAAGAATACGTGGAGGATTTTTTTTTTTGTGGTACTGACAAACGTTCATTTTTTTAGTTCATCATTATCAATTTTTGTTGTTGTTTTATTTATTATTGTTGCACTTTTTATTTATATTATTAAATTAGTTGAGTTTATTAAATTTAGTTGATTCAATTTAGTCAAATCTTTTTTTTTTTACATTGGGAAACATATGGCTTGGCCTATGGCATAGAGTAGCCACCTATCTAGTTTCTTTTTCTATAAAGTATCAATGTACTTTTTTTATTATTGAAATGGAAAGTATATCTAATTGTAAGCAATTATCACATTATTGTTTAAATCACAAAATAAGATAAGATAATTAATTATGAATGAAATAAAATAAATTATTCCATCAACAGAAATTTTTTTATTAATAATTATTGTCCCAATTTATAATAGATAAAAATTCTAGTGTTAAAAAAATATCAAAGACTCGTGCATTTTTTTTATTTCACTAAAATTTAATGTTTGAATTTTATAATTCCTTAATCAAATAAATTTTAATTTCAACGTAGATTTTTGAAAAAAAAGTCTAAAATTGCAATTGGTTATTTATAGGAAAAATGTGAAATACTTGACAAGAGAATTTCTTATTTAAATTGTAAAAATCTTGCTTTTTTGTAGCAAAAAAAGGAATGTCATATCATATATTCATGTATTTGTCCTACAATAAATACCCATTAGACAATGCAATTACACTATGGTGGAAACTTTTCAATTTGATTTTAAACCCAAAAAAAATATCATATTGATTTTTTAGTTACAACTTAAATATTAATAATATCTAAAAGAGTTGAGGTTTCTATTATAGACAAAGACACAAAACATTGTAAATTGAAACATTGTTTTGACCTTTCTGTCTTTCTATAAAAAAATCATTAAGCTTTGTATAAGGATAGGATGATTTGTTCTTAATGGTCAAAAAGTCATTTATGAATTAAACGGGAATAAGAAGATCTTTACATATTTTTTAGCATGGTAAAATTACTTAATTTCCTGTAAAAGTAAAAAATCATAAATCTAGATCTTGGAGGTTTATGATCCTTTTTTTTAACAGTTGAATGATTGATTTTACCTTAAAAGACAATTTTTATAACTTATATCCAAGGGCCTTTACATCTTTTTTGTAATAATCTAGTTAGTTGAGGGGCTGTTTGGTAATTAACTAAGCATAAATATTGTTAAAAAAACCTGATCGGTGCATGTAATGCACATCCACCGGGTGAGTTATCTCTGCATCTTCTCAGTGGCACATGAGATGCCATTTAGTGGTCAAAAGGTGGCTTCCAAGATGGTGTTTAGATCATCTTGACTTCCCCTCCATCCATGGACGACGTGTTTCAAATTGACCTCTGGTTTGATGCGTGTATTCCTAACTGACCTCTAGTTTGGTGCGTGCGACTTTTTTTTTTCCGTCTCTCATCCTCAATTTCTACATTGACCTTGCAAAATTCAAAATCAGCTCTTCAATTATTTATTCCTTCAAATTTGGTCCCTTTTATTTTCATTATAATTTTTTTAAAATGATATATGAAATTTAATTTTTTTTAATTTTATCCCTCTTTAATTTTTTATCTTTCAAATCCGGTACCATTTCTTTTAATTGATATTTGTTTTATTTGAGATAATTTTTAAAAGTTTATTTTTTTTTATGATTTCATCATCCTTAAGTTTTATTACTACCAATTTGATCATTATTATTTTAAGCTCATGTTTTTTTTTTCTAGTTCCATCTCTCAAGGAGATTCAACTCTAGTTATTTTTTTATTTGTTTTTTATAGGATTTTTCACTAATTTTGGTAATTATTCAGGTTATCTTGAGTCTTTTTATTTTTCATTGTTTGTTGGATTTAGTTTTTTTTATAGATTTTTTTCAACTAAATTAAATTAATTGATTTGATATAAGCATAAAATGCCCATCCCATGATATTTTGTGTAGATGCTTTATAGGTCGTTGCACTAACTACATGTACGATCTTTTTTGATATTGTCATAGAGCTTTTTGCAATAGCATTTAAAACATCTTGATAAGCTTTTTCTGGTGGTTGAGCGGTATCTATGGTAGAGCGACTGTAGGTCTCTAACAAACTTTTCTTTCTTCTTATTCCAAATATGATACTGGAAAATTATTTTTTGTGGTTCATTATTGCCTTTTTTGAGTTATTTATGATTTATTTTTTAAAAAAAAATCATATAATTAAACTAACCAGGCTTATAGAACTTGGTCAAGTAAAAAATCCAAATCTTTATATTTTCCTTACTTATTTAAAAACAATAGTGTCGCCTTGATTTTTTTTTTACATTTGAAAAAATTTAACTTGGCCTGTTGTGTAGATAGGCCACCTATCTAATTGCCAAATTATTATAATAATCTCAACTTTATGCCTAACTTATTTTTTTAAAATCAATCTTACTCTTCAATTATTTTGATTTCTCAATAAGAACCTATATTGTAATCACTTATTAAAAAACAATAATCTTTGTACAAAATAGGGATGAAAAGCATTAAAAATAGATGGAAGCTATTGATTGAGAAATTTATAAAGTTTAAAAGTAAAATTGATGAAAAGCATTAAAATTATGAGAATTTAATCATTGAAACTGTTTTTTTTTCTTTTAATTTCTTTTTTGTAACAAAACTGAAATCACAAGGAGAGAAATGTAGTGTGAAAAATGGGTTGGGTTGTTTATTAAAGTTTTTTTTAGTTTGGCAAATTGGGTTTTGGATTTTGAATCCATGTATTTCTTTTTTATTATTATTGCTTATGTTTTTGTTTAGCCTCTAGAGACAAAGATACAAGAAAATCCTTTTCATAACCTTCCAAGAGCTTCTTCTTTTTGTTATAATTGTTCTTATTTTAGCTCATTCTTGTTGTAATCTTTCCTAACTTCTTAGTAACACATCCAGGTCATAGAACCACCATAACAATAGTTGAATTGCAACTTTGATCAACCCTCTACATTTTCTTTTCCACCTACCATTACCTCCTCACCAAAACCATTTGAAGAGTGCTATTGTTCTCACTTTATATAGCAAGTATCATTGATAAAGCTAAAATAAAAAGTCATCCAAGGAGCAAGAATGTTATAGATGGAAAACATCCTTGCTGGTTATTCTAGTTAAGAAGCCTAGGTAGAAAAGCATGGCTATGAATGCTCTTAAAAATCACAAAATGGATCTAGCTATTGTAATTGAAACTACAATCACAAATAATTCAACTTTATATTAAAATAAGGTTATTAGCCATTTAATGGTTATGATGTACCACAATTAATTTAAAACACATCCATATAATCCACCATGTCTTCTCAAATTTTAATTAAAGTTCACAATTTAACCCAAATTCTTTATCAGGATCTTTTAAGTTTTAACATTTGATGTCGATCTAAATTAAAAAAATGTTTGTATTTTCATGCATTTATCTAACAGGCTATTTAGAACCTTCAGAATTCAATTCATAAGTTAAATCAATTTCTATGTTTGAAATTCTTTTGAAGGTATTGATTTGAATTCCAAATAGAATTCAATTCATAAAAATGACTAAAAATACAAATCAGATGGTCTCCCCTCTAATTTGCACACGTTACCGGAAAATTATCAAATAGCAACAGAATTACCGATTAAATATTTTTCATTTTTAATTTTCAATATTGATAAAAAAAATTTTATCAAACATTACCAGCACCATTAGCGACAAAATATATTATGTCGTTAATAACTAATGAAATTGCTTGCATAATTAAAATAATTAAAAAAATCAAGAAATATTATGTTGGTGATTCTGTTGGTAAAATAAAATATCATTATTTGCTAACAAAATTACTAGGGGAATTATTCCATCGGCAGTTTCCGTCAAGAATTTCATCGACAAATTTAAAAGTGTTATAACCAATAGCAGCCCCTATCCCTTTATTCTTCTCCTTCTTTTTCCTTTCCCTAAAAAAAAAAAAATAGCCCATTCCCCCTATTTTTTCATAAATCCAGGCTTTATTCTCACAAATTCAGCTACCCCAACACTCAGTAATGTTTTAGTTCAATCTTTTTTTAAAAAAATATTCCTTAAACCATGTAAGCAAACCTGCCCATCTATGTTTTAGGTTGATTTATTGATATTTTATGTAGTATTTATAGTTTGCTTGTATATTTAAGTGTTTTATAGTCTTTCATATAGAATTTTTACTGCCTTTTTATGAAGAATTTTTATTGTATTAAAATATGATTTGTATGTTAGGGTTCGTTTTAGGATTTTTAAAAAATTGAATTTGTTTGTAATTTGATGAAATTGAATTGAATTAACACTATGGTGAAAAGAAGATGAGGATTGAGTTGAGGTAAAGTAGCAATCGATTTTTTCAGAGGAATGTGATTTGTGGAGGTCGGGCTATCTTGTGGATATAGCTAGAGAAAGACTCTTGGTTGGAATGAAAATGAGAAAAAGAGGTGGCCTATCGTGTTGCTATGACAAAAGAAAATGGTTGTTATCGGTGACAATGGTGTTTTCAATTCAACAATGGCATAAATGGTTATTGGTGAGGGTTGATTTTTAAAGAGAATCAAAGATAAAGCAAGTAATGGTCACAGGTTTTGTTTCATTTTTTTTTTAAGAAAATAAGCTGTTATAGATAATGTTTTTCTCCTTTATTTTGAAGGTGATATAGTTCATATTTGGGTTCTTTTTTTGTTCTAAATATAGAGATTGGTGATTTTTAATTTTTTAGGGGAAGAGAGAGTCCTTATTTTTATCTTTCTTTTTGTTAAATGTGAGTGTGTGCGGGATAATGTACAGAGTATATTGGCTTTTTTTGGTTTTTTTTCTTGGTTTTGGTGATTTTTTAAAGAGTGTTTGATAAAGTCAAAACTAATTATGTAAGGCTTTTTTTTGTGTGTTCTCTCATTGTCCTTTCTATTTGTGTGTCTAACCACCTATTTATACTTTCAAGAATATTTTTTTCACACCTAATCTCTAAATTCTTCCATACCCATCTATTTTCTTAAATTCTTTACAAACTTCTCCATTTTTATTCAAGATTCTAATATTTTCTAAAATTTCATTTTTTTAACACGGTGTTCCCTCTCTTTTTTCTTTTACAATTATTACCTTTTATACCGAACTAGTCTTTATTTATTTTTTTTCAATTACATTTTAATCAATAAACAAATTTTCTTCTTGTTTGATTGAATTTTTTCTTTTTTTTCAAAAAAATTTCTAAATACAAAAACAATAAGTGAAATGGTTGAAAGTTATGAAATGACCAGAAATTAGCCAAATCACATCGAAATAATATTTTTTTTAGATTTTGGTATTTTTTCTATATTTTATAATTTTGTTTTTGAAAATATGTTGAAAATAAGGGGTCAAAAATAAGTGATGTCAATAGTCTTAAATCATTTTTTCTTGTATTCTCATATAGACTAAATTCTTAAAACTTTTTTTTTATAGAAAACATCATTAATTTTTGTTATCCCAAAATTTATATCTTATAGAAGCTTAAATTTTCTAATTATAATATGAACAATTTGCCATATGGTTTAAAACACAAGTAAATATGTAATAATTTGTAACTCTAACAAGAATATATTTACTTAGCTTTTTTCAGTGACCATCAATTATCTTTAACCAATTGTATAACATGAGATGTAATGCTGATAGTTTGAAATTACTATATTTGGTCCTGAAAGAAAGATTAAGTGTTATAACTGGTGTTTCTTTAATGGGTATAAATACATATAATCATAGGTTTTGTGTTAAGTGATCAACTTTCAACAAGTTTGAAGTTGATTATTTATGACAAGATAGAAGAGGTGATTGAATTGAAGTATCATATGGTGTAAAATGCAATCTTTTTATTCAAATACTATTGACATGATACTGATAAAGGAATTATAGTAAATCTTGACCATGGTTTGATCAAAATGAATAAAATAGGTAGACTTGTTAGCATCAATGATTTTTTTGTATTCGCTAAATAATGTCAACAAATGTATCACGCATGCACTCTTTCCTTTAGAAAAGATCATAATAGAGTTGATTGATTATCCGTTATGAAAAATAAATCTAAGAGTTGTGTCCAAGTTGTTAAAGATGATAACAATGAAGTAATTGAGGGATAAGATATATTTCAATTGGATGAGTTAATTGATCTATATTGAGTTGCTCTATCTACGAAGTTAAAAAAAAATTCAAATTTTTATGTCGCTGAGAATACTTGTTTTTATATTGATGTTGACGAGTTAGATGATATATTAAGTACTAATGGACATATAAAAGTTTATGAAGCCGGAGAGATCAACAACCTATAATTCAACGAAGAAGAAAATGATGATAGACATGAAGATGATAAAATTAAAGATGAGGAAAATTTAGATTAAAAAGGATTTGAATTGATTCTAAATGTAAAACATCATTATGTAATTAAAATATTTGTTATTGCTTTATATTACATTATATTTTTTACATTCACCAAGCATTTATTATTGTAGTTATGGTTTTAATGAGTTTTGGTTTGATTATAATTGTTGTTGTTGTTGTTGCTGCCATTGTTGTATAACTACGATAGATAAGGCATTATAATAAATATTTTTAATTCTTTTATATGGAATCACCGACAATATTTAAAAATAATTAAAAATTATAAAATAACTATCAACAATTCTATTGATGATTACCATAATTGTAAATCATGATGGACTCACCAACAAAAACGTTAAAATAGTTAAAGAACTACAGAGAGTTGGGGAGAAATTCATCAAATTAGAACTGACCAATGGAATTACCAGTGCATGAAAATTCATCGGTGAATTACTTCCTCACCAATTGATGTTACAATTGTCGAAGATTTACAAAGAATTTTGGAAGAAATTCATAAAATTAGGACTAACTGACATAATCACTAATTGATGAAAAATCATTAGTGAATTTGGTAGGTATTAAAAAAAATTCGGCAAATTCTTGAAATTATCGATAAATTCACCAATGAATTTAAAATTTATGTCGATAAGTCCATCATTAATTTGATAACATGTTTAATCACTAATGATTTTTTTGACAAAAAATTTCATCGATGAATTAAAACCTGATATGTTGGAAATCACTAATTATCCATCTTTTCCTATAAATCTCATCATTTCCTCTCTTTTTCTCTCTCTCTATTGTAAGTACCAACGATCAATGTTCTCTCTCTAGGATCGGTGGTTGTGCTCTCTCTCTTTCTGTCTCCACCACTTAAGGTTTGATTTTGATGGTTTTTTCTTATTTGGTATGCATATAATCAAATTGTGAAGAGTTGATTATAATAATTAAAAATATTCACAATAATATTACTAAGAAATCACATTATGAATTTTTATTTATGACTTTTTATAATTGTTTTATGAGAAAATCTTATTCGGATGAGATATACAATATCTAAAACAAATGAAAGCTCAATCAAAACACCTTGTAGTTCAATATTTGAAATTAGAATAAAAGAAAATTTATAGGATGTTTGGCCTTTTTAGGCTACTTCTCTTTTTTTATTATTCTAAATTATGTTGATTTTGATAATTTATTGAAATATACTTACATATGTGTGTAAAACAATTAAATATGTATATTACATTTATATCCTTCCATAGCAGATAAATTAAAGAGTCTCCCATATGTGAGTTATACATTGCTTTTTCTTTATTTTGGATCAATAGCCTTTTCAAGGTCAACCATGGAGTTTAAATCATGAATTATCAGTTTTTATGTTGTCATTGTGTTTATTTATATTTTTTATTTAAGAAATTTGAAATTAGTTTTATATAAATAGTGAAACTTATGTTTGTGGGTGATGGTTTGGTTCGAGAATGTATTTTTTAAAATTTCTAAATTTATTTAGGTTGGATCCCATATAAAGGAAGTGTTGCTGGAATTTTATTAAAAATGGATAGATGCAGTAATACAAAAACTCATGCATTATAGATTAAGAATTAAATTGAATATGCTTCACTATTTATTTTTTTTGTTTATTATATTTTAGTTATATTGTTTAGTTGCCGAAAAAAAAATTCAGTGCTAAGAAGAATCACTTATGCTTCTGCAAGTTATTGTTGGTAAGCCTACAATTTATTTAAGTGCTAATCATAAAAGGCACCTGCTGCACCTGTTACCAACATAGGCTTGTTTGATACGAGTCACGGATCTAGCGTCCCATATGCCAGGGAACCTTTTTCTAGCAAGCTTATACAAAATACAAGTCGAATTATATGTTATTTTTTTTCCTCAAGGATAACATTAACTAATTTATTAAGTGTTTATATAGTTTTTCATTAATTAATTGATTTTCAAGTTCATAAATATAGAAGTTGCTCACATGATAACATCAATGATTAAAGCGTCGATGGAAATACCTTTGTTTCAATAAAGTTAGCTTAGAGATCATCATTAATAATACTTGTGATTGAGTTTTAAATATGAAGAGGACCCTTCAACTCATTTAAAATATGATTCAAAGTTGTGGTTAGAGGTTGGAGCAACCGGTGGATATGGGAGAAATTAGGTTTACAATATCTCTATGACTACAACCCGACATATAAGGGCAAGTTGTAGTGTCTTAATCATAGGCACTCTATAATCCAACCTGTGATAGCCTTCAATAGCCATTCAGGAGTTGGTTCAAGAACAAATTGATGTTGTGAAGGTCGATTTGGGGGTCAAACTGGAGGCAGAGGATGAAGAACGAAGTTGGAATCAATGAGAATAGATAATGGCATACACATCGATTTATTATCCTATCACTCATGGACCTCTAAGAGATTTTCCTCCCCCTCCCCCTTTACCTCCACCTCTAACTTCTTTTCCAGTGTATTAAGATATTTGTAATTGATTTTATAGTTAAATTAATAATATAAAATATGCTCTTTAATTTAATTTAGTTGTTTAATATTGTTTAATATCAAATTATTTTTGTCCAAACAAACATGTATTAGAATAAATAAATTACTGAAATACTGATGGAATCACCAATTGACATAAATATTCCGTTGGTAATATAGTCCTATTTTCCTTAGAAAATTTTAAAGAGTTGTGAGCTATTTTGATATTGGCTGACAGATTCACCAACTGAATTACCGATAGATTTGAAATCCCTGATGAGAAACTCGTCACCGACAAGTTTCCATTAATAATTTATGTCATTGAGAATACAACTTAAATACCAATGAAATATTCCATAAATGAAAATCAATTTTCTAGTTGTGTAAGGAATTTGATTCTAATAGAAATTGAAATTATTTTCCAAAAATACCCCTTTTTTTTTCATTATAAAAACCTTAACTTACATCTTTTCTTTCCCCCACTCTCTTTTTGTCTCTTCTTCGTCAATAAAAAGGCTTTGGACACGAAAACAGTGGCTATATCCCCCATTGTTTCTACTTGGTCCAGTCTATTAGGGACATGTTATGGTCATGGAAGGGGCAAAAGATGCAACGTTTTGGCACCTCCTTCCAATTCTGATTTCACAGAAGCATCAATTCCAGAATCACTATGCCCAATACTAGTAGAACAAGTATTTATTGTATAGCCCTTTTCTAAAAGAATATCTTTACAATTGGTCTACCATTGCTCTTTTCTTATAATGCAATATTTATTTTCATATTTATTGTGTGCATGGAACTTTCTTTGTTTGCTTTCCTTTTCTTTTTCTTTTTTCTTTTTTAGTTTAACATGGGTGTCCGGGTCAGCTTGCGCGCATCTCGACTAATCCCATGGGCCCTGAAGTTAACAACCATATAAGCCTCCAGTGACCATCATATGAGCAACTACAGGACTCGAACCTGAGACCACAGAGGGAGCAAACCTCTTAATCCCAAGCTTTTACCACTGAGCCACCACCTAGATGGTTTCTTTGTTTGCTTTCTTATTTTCCTCAGTGGATGAAGACTTCCCCCATTATGAGCGCATATTTATTGCAATAATTGATAGTAAACTCTAACTAAAGATCTAACCCTCAATGGAAATATAAACTTGTAATGAAAAATATTTATTGTAAATAAATAATTTATAATTTTAATTAATATTATAAGTATTATAATTAAATTAAATTATATAATTTAATATTTTATTTTAAATATAAAAACTATAATAAATTATTTATTATTTTATAAATTATAATAGTACAGTATTGTTCCTAAAGTTTTATTAAAGCTTGTTTGGATTTATATTTCAAAAATTTTGATTTTTTAATTTTAAATTAATTTTGATTTTAATATTTATATATTATTTTGATGAATTAATATTAAAAATAATTTTTTAAAAAAATAATAAAATATTATTTTGATATATATAATAAAAATATTTTAAAAAATAACTATAATCACATAATAAGTGGAAAAAAAAGAAAGGAAAAGAAGAATGTTTCTCGCACGCGCAAACTGCGAAAGTCAAAGCAAAGCCCCACAGTTTCACTTCCCCGGTGGGTTGCAGAGTAACAGCTTTCCAATGTGTTACTCCCATTATAAATAAATAATTTAATTAATGTTTCTAGCTCGTCGCTCACTCGGCGCTCCCTCTTGCTTTTCCAAACATCTCTTACTAGCCGCGCCTGCGTTATCTTCAACAACTCTCTCGTACATTCATCGAGACATCTCAACTCACGCCATGTCACGCCGTCCTAATTTCCAAGGCGGCCGTCGCGGAGGCGGAGGTGTTCCCGGTCGTGGTGGTGATAGAGGACGGGGACGAGGAGGACGTGGAGGAGGACGTGGTGAGCAGCGGTGGTGGGATCCTGTTTGGAGAGCGGAACGATTGAGACAAAAACAGAGTGAGGTATTGTTTTCTAAATTAAATTCAATTTGTATTCATTAACTGTTAATAACTATCTAGTTGGTTTTAGGGTTTTTAGGGTTCTAGACTCATTAAAGATTCAATTTTCGCTAACTAGATTTTTTTCTGCTAGTTATATTTATATTTTTTTAAATGCATTCTTTTTCACTGTGGTGGTGAAGATGGAGGTTCTTGATGAAGATGAATGGTGGAGTAAAATGGAGCAAATGAAGCTTAGAGGGGAGCAAGAAATAATAATGAAGCGTAGTTTTAGCCGTGATGATCAGCAAAAGCTGTCTGATATGGCTTTCGAATTGGGGCTTCACTTGTAAGTATGCTTAACTTCCTAATTTTTATACTGTATTGATATATATTTACAAGAAGTGAACTATATAAAGTAAATAGCTTGATTTGGTAGTGATGTGTTAGGAATTTAATATAGAAATGCTTAAGAAATGGTTAGGATAATTACAATGGGAAAGGAATATAGTCAGATATTCAAATTTGGTTATTGGTATTCACACGAAGTTTTTAGAGGACTATTAGGATTCGACTGTTTGAATATCTTTTTGTTTGTAGGTGCATAGGGTGTGTTTATGTCTGGAAAAGAGCTTTTTTTTCCCAACATTTTGTATCTCCATTTTGTAGTTCATTTCTTCATGAAAACATGGTCGGTATTTAAAACTGGAAAAGTTTTTTCTGAGTTTGAAAAAAATATCGGAGAACATGTTTGCTAAGTATATTTTTTATTATAATATGGTAGCTGGTAAGTGGAGAAGTTGAGATACTGCTTTTTCTGAAGTCAAAAAAGAAAATTTGGAGATCAGTAAGACTACAAAAGGATATTTTAATTTTCTGGAAAATTGGAAAAATAGTTGAATGTCCTACATGTTTCTGTGTTCTTGAAAAATCTTCTCTGACAAAAAAGATTCTTGGCCTTTTTATCATGTGTCTGAACTTACAATATCTTCATTTTGTACTTGTGGAAAGGAAGCCATGCATACAATAAAGGCAAAACCCTTGTCGTTAGCAAAGTTCCACTACCAGATTATCGAGCTGATCTCGATGAGCAACATGGATCCACGCAGAAAGAGGTAAAAGCATTGAAGTTTATAAAACTCAAATGTCTTTTCAGGGAATAAGTTCTCATTTTTTAATCTTTCTGCAGATCCAAATGCCTACAGAAATCGAGAGGAGAGTTGGAAATCTTTTGAATAGCTCACAAAAAGCAGCGGCTGGAAATGAGTCCGATGCAACTTCTTCTCAGGGAGGCAAACATGCATCTCTTGGTGGTAAAATAGTGAAACCTGCTTCCATGTTGGAAACAGATGCTGCTAAGGAGAAACAGAGTATTGAACTAAAGCAGAAGCAGGATAAATTAAAGGTGAACGCATTAGGCTTTTTGTGTGAGGATGTTTTAACTTATCATATACTTAACTAACCAAAGGCATTATGCGCTTGATTATTCAAAGTTGTTTACAAGTGGCTATGTTGAGATGTAAAGGTTTTTTATGTTATTGGTTTCTCACTTTCAGGCTAGTAGCAGCGTGAAGGAAATGCAGTCTTTCAGAGAAAAGCTTCCTGCATTCAAAATGAGAACTGAATTTCTGAAAGCAGTTGCAGAAAATCAGGTGCATTTTTCTTTTACTTCATTTTGGCAATCTTTCTCTGATGCATCACATGTATGTGGAAAACAATGTGTTTTCCTCAGGAGTCTCAGAACATTCATTTATTTTCAATTTAACTAAGGCCATTATCTGGTGGAGTGATCAAAAGCAACTTGATTATAGTCACCATATGCTCTGAGTTCAGCCTATTTAGTAATGTATCAGAACGCAATGATGATGTAGGGCCATGCTTCAGCATGATATGCTGTTGTGTTGAAAGTTAATATTCCTAATTGATTGTGGCAAAGGGATGTGCCTTTCGCACACCTGCTGGTTGTGCCTGAAGTTTGGCATATGGTTATTACACCTGTGGGCTTAATATAATATTTAATTATGATTAAAAAAAGCTTTGCTCTTAATGGAAGCTAACAGAATGGTGTAGTGTTTCTTTTCACTGACACCAATTGGTGGATTAACTATTTAGTGTCCAATCAGAGTTAGTTGAATTTCCTCTGTTTTGTGGTTCATCTGCTTTCTCTCTCACGTTTTTATTCCTCTGCCCCCTCCTTTCAACTTTTTGAAGAACCATTTTAGGAGAATTTTGACCTGATGAATGTGTCATAAATAATTATCATTATATCTTATTTCTGACTAAATTCTTTGCTGCCTTTAGTGCTAAATTCTTATCTAATTTTCATTGTTTATGTGTGGCATTGACAGGTATTGGTAATTTCAGGGGAAACAGGTTGTGGTAAAACAACACAGCTTCCTCAGTATATATTGGAGGAGGGAATATCATCTCTACGTGGTGCTCATTACAACATAGTATGCACACAACCCCGCCGTATATCTGCCATTTCTGTTGCTGCACGAATAGCATCTGAAAGGGGAGAGAGCCTTGGTGAAACTGTTGGTTATCAAATTCGTCTGGAAGCATTACGGTCTGCTCAAACCCGGCTCCTTTTTTGCACCACTGGTGTGTTACTCCGGCAGCTGGTAATTGATGATACTATGCATTTCCCATTTGTTATGGCCAAGCTTGAATAAACTTGTTAATAGGAATTTTATTCTTCAGCTTCCGTATCTATACTTACCCACTAACTACAGGTTCAGGATCCGGATTTAACTGGTGTGAGCCATTTGGTAGTGGATGAAATTCATGAAAGAGGAATGAATGAGGACTTCCTGTTGATTATTTTGCGCGACCTTCTTCCTCGGCGTCCAGATATGCGTCTTATTCTAATGAGTGCTACCATTAATGCTGACTTGTTCTCTAAATACTTCAGAAATGCCCCAACTATTCATATCCCGGTATTTTTGTGATTGTAATCTTCACTTTATAGCAGTGGAACACTTTTCTTTGAGTGTGTTCAATCATGTTTGAATGTTCCTATTATTCATTCAGTTATCGTGATATATTGGCAGGGATTAACTTTCCCTGTATCAGAGTTCTATCTAGAAGATGTGTTGGAGAAAACTCGCTATGAAATTCAAGAGTTGGACAGCTTTCAGGGGAATTCAAGACAAAGAAGAAGAGAGCAATATTCAAAGAAAGATCCTATAATTGAATTATTCGAGGCATGTTTAAACTCACTGAACTATATATTTTTTTATTTGTACCCCTCTCTCTCTCTCTCTCTCTCACACATGCTCACGAGTGGTAAATATACTGTCAGTATAGCAGTTCTGTAAAGGAAGTTTCATTTCGTCAGGTTTTCTTTTTTTAAAAAAAATCTTATAAAAAAGAGGAATTTAATTAGTTTGATTTCAAGTCATGTGGTTCATCTTGTCCCAAAATGGTTGCTTAAGTGTTGTATCCTTGGTGATTCTCATCACTATCCACACCCTACATGCATCCTCATTTTATGTTGGTGGATCCCTTAAACTGCAATTGGAAACAAATTGTCAAATGCGGACAGTTGATCATTAGGTCTTCCAGGACAACAACTACATAGTTTTCCCATAGATTGGCATCAACTAGAATCAGTTTCAAATCTTAAACAGACAGAAAAAACACAACGAAAAACAAAAAGTTGTATTCTGGAGATCCTGCATTTAAGTAATTTTCTGCTAAGCATGCTTGTTGTGGAAGGCAGATTGGTGTAATGAGAGTCAATATTTGATATTATCTCTATGAATTAGGTGTGGCCGTGTATACATGCATTGAAATGATTACAACCCTTGTATTTGATATGATTCTCCAATTGCAGCCATTGCTTTTGTGACCATTTGTAAGTTATTGTTGTTATTATTTCTGGTTTGTGCTAGGGAGGATATTCCTACACCATCTTGGTTATTTTAAGTGTTCATAGTTGAGGAATTAGTTCAGCTTAAGAATTCCTTCCTGTGGCTTTGTTATTTCCGACTGAGATATTGCTTTGCCTTTGTAGGCAGTTGATATTGGTTCTCAATATAAAAATTACAGTGCATCAACAAGACTTTCTCTGGAAGCTTGGTCGGGTTCACAGCTTGACCTGGGTCTGGTTTGTATTTTGAGAACTTTACTACTATACTAATGCAAAATTTATTGCGAACCGGAAACTTTTTTCTCGGATATCTGTGCACATCTGGTTATTGTTAATATTGGAAGATCTTACATGCTGTACTTACACCAGAACTGGTTCTTATTTTGCTATATCATTTGTTAATGCTATATATTTTTTGCTGGTCATATAAATCAATTTATAGCTTGGGTAATTGTAAATAGACTTTTATTTGTTTTCCATAGCATTATAATTATGTTTGAAACTTATATTCTAGGTGGAGGCAACAATTGAATATATTTGTCGTCATGAACGTGAGGGAGCTGTTCTTGTTTTTCTCACGGGCTGGGATGAGATCTCCAAGCTACTTGAGCAGATTAAAGGAAACAAACTTCTAGGAGATCAAAGCAAGTTTCTAGTCCTTCCCCTACATGGTTCAATGCCAACCATAAATCAACGTGAAATTTTTGATCGTCCCCCCCTAAACAAGCGGTACTAATCTTTATGTTAATGGTTGCACTAATCTTTAGAATATCTGTTTGTTTGCCTGGTCCATGTCATTAGAGAGCATTAGCTGAACTGTTTGTAATTACTTGCAAGCATTTTTTAATTTTAAATGATCTTTCCTTCCCTGAATTCTGAACCTTCCCTTCTACCTTTTGCAGAAAAATTGTTCTGGCAACAAATATTGCAGAGAGCAGTATTACCATAGATGATGTGGTGTATGTTGTAGACTGTGGGAAGGCAAAGGAAACCAGTTATGATGCACTGAACAAGCTGGCTTGTTTGTTACCATCGTGGGTTTCAAAGGCTTCAGCCCATCAGGTATTCACTTGGAATCTCTAAAGAGTGGTGTATAATTAATATTCTCTCCTTTTTAAACATAAAACTAAACTCCTCTGTCACACCATGACAAATTAAAATCATTATTGTTTTCTTGGTGTTCTGAAACAATTTCAGAGGCGGGGGCGTGCTGGCCGATTGCAACCAGGAGTTTGTTATAGACTGTATCCAAAAATCATACATGATTCAATGCTTCAATATCAATTACCAGAAATACTGAGAACACCTTTGCAAGAACTGTGTCTGCATATAAAAAGTTTGCAGCTTGGAGCTGTTGGATCGTTTTTGTCAAAGGCTCTACAGCCACCAGATCCTCTTGCTGTGGAAAATGCAATTGAACTACTTAAAACCATTGGGGCTTTAGATGATAAGGAGGAGCTTACTCCACTCGGTATGTGCTATTTGACTATTTTGAGTCTATATCTTATATGCATGCCTTTGGGATATCTGCCAAGTCTAATTTATCATGCCTGACAGGTCGTCATCTTTGTACTCTCCCTGTGGACCCAAATATTGGGAAGTTGCTTTTGATGGGGTGTGTCTTTCAATGCCTCAGCCCTGCTTTAACAATTGCAGCTGCTCTTGCACATCGTGACCCATTTGTGCTGCCAATAGACAGGAAAAGGGAAGCTGATGCTGCAAAAAGATCCTTTGCTGGTGACTCTTGCAGGTTATTAAACATAGCCATCATGCTTCTTTCTGATTGCATTTTATGTTTTGTGATATGATGGGATATGTTTATGATGTTAAAAAGAAAGTGACAATGTCTTTAATGCAGCGACCACATAGCACTTGTTAAAGCTTTTGAAGGATACAAGGAAGCAAAACGCAACCGAAATGAAAGAGCATTTTGTTGGGAGTATTTCTTGTCCCCTGTTACTTTGCGGATGATGGAGGATATGAGAGACCAGTTTCTGAACTTGCTATCAGACATTGGCTTCGTTGACAAATCCAGGGGTGTTAGTGTAAGCTACTATATTTTCAATTATTCATGTTCCAGACAAAGACTTCCATTTCTGAGCCCAGGATGTGACCATTGATCATTTGTGCATAATCTCTACTTTCCACTTGTTTCTTTTGTTACGCAATCCAATGTCAAGAGACCTGCAGGTTCATAAAGTCAAATGCGTGTGTATGATTTTTGCAGGCTTATAATCAATATAGCCACGACATGGAGATGGTATCAGCAATCCTTTGTGCTGGTCTTTACCCAAATGTTGTGCAATGTAAAAGAAGAGGAAAGCGAACAGCATTCTTCACTAAGGAAGTTGGGAAAGTTGACATCCATCCTGCATCTGTAAATGCTGGGGTCCATCTCTTCCCTCTGCCTTACATGGTTTATAGTGAAAGGGTGAAAACAACTAGCATTTATGTCCGAGACTCGACAAACATTTCAGATTATGCTTTGCTTCTTTTTGGTGGTAATCTCGTTGCCAGCAAAAATGGAGAGGGTATTGAGATGCTAAGAGGTTACCTCCATTTCTCAGCATCGAAGAGTGTATTGGATTTGATACAGGTAACGTTTCTCAATAGGTTTCCCTTGAGTTTATGTTTCCTATTTATAATTTATATTAAAGTAAACACAATATTGTTTGGTGTGTCTGCAGAAACTGAGGGGAGAACTAGACAAGCTTCTGAGTAAGAAAATTGAGGACCCATGCCTGGACATTAACGTGGAGGGAAAGGGAGTTGTATCTGCGGTGGTTGAGTTATTGCACAGTTACAATGTAAGGTACTAAATTACCTTTCAACTGAGGACTTTTGACCTTTTTCATAGGATCCTGCCATTTGCATGTGATATTTTTGGTGATAATAATTGATATACAATTTTTGCTTGGCGAAATCAAACAAGATCTTCTTAAGTGCCCGTTTCAGTTTGCAATTTAGCTTTAATGTAACCTCGGGTCACCACCATTGCACAACCGTACTCGACACTAATAATCCTGCTTGTTTGCTTGGTAGAAGTAGAACTGATGATGTGCTTTGCAGTTGTTAAAACTATGGCCACGGAATGAACTGATTTATTTTAATCCTATTTTTAGATTGTTTTATTTTAGGAAAGGAAAACTTTTGCAACCTCTACTGCTGCTTCTCTCCCCATTTGCTTATTGCTTCGAATTTTCCTCATCACAGCATATATAATATGGATTCAAGCCCCAGCTTAAGTAATCCATTTTAATGAGGAAGAATTTAAAATTTTAGTTTTCTATTAACTATGAACTCTCAAATTTTTACGTTTAGCTTGAAACCAAGGGAAGTGAATAGTCATTTTATACTAGTTTTTGTTTTTCTTTTCATTGGTTAAGGAATAAATCGCATTAGATCTTTGGTGGAGACCAAGGCTTGGTTGCATTGATAAAAAGGATAATGATATATGAAATATTTGGGTATCGTTCATAAATAGGATATCACTTTAATTAATTTTATATGAAATTGGAGTAAAAAATTAAAGTTGTATGTTTAAATGTAATATTTCTTGATCCAGAAAGGTTTTTGATTTTTTCAAATTTTCTCTAAGTTTGAAAATCATACTAGTATATTGGTTTACTCTCCGCAGCGAGTCAATAACAATAAGGAGTATAAAGAATATATTAAATGTCTTGGGTTTGGCGGCAACTTAACTCTATTGGGTCTTGTTGGGTAGGGCCCATCAATTTATTTTCTCTTTATCATGTGAAAAAAAAAATTACATTAAAAAAAAAAATTTAAAGAGGTAAAAAAATAAAATTGAACATATCTAGGTCTGGCTGAAAACTGGACCCAATAGCTTGGGGTCTGGCTGTGAGCTAGACTCAATAGCTATACATGTCGTAAATAATTAATTTTAACAGATGCATTTGAAAATGTATTTTTATTCCATATTGAAAAGATATTATCTTATTCTTCTAAGTTGAAATATTTAAATCAAAAAAATTTATCATTCCACATTGAAAAAACATAACTTTTTTCTTATGAACATATATATATATATAATATAATATTATATATATATATAATATATATATATATTATATATATATTAAAGTGCTTCAAATCTTACATTAAAAAATAAAACATTCTTCTAGTATTTATATAGTGAACTTTAAAATTAGTTAGTAACCAATTGAAAAATATAAAAAAGAGGAGTCTCTGGTAGAAAAAAAACACATTTTAAAAAAAAAGATCTTTATTGGGTTTTTGCTGTGTCACCCGAGTTTGGGGTTGACCCAGCAGGCCGACTAGTTTACTTCAGGCCAATTACAGGGTTGGATTTTGAATGAAACAGCCCGGTCAAGGTCTCGGGTCACCCATAAATTTGTTTTTTAAAATATTTGATCTTTTAATATTTTATATAAAAAAATTAAGAAACAACTCATGTAAATATAGACTATACATGGTATAAATAATTAAGTTTAAAATATTATTTCAAAAGATTATTTATTTCACATTGAAAAAATACTATATTTAACATATTATGTGGGGCTAGATTATTTATTACAACCCTATTCTTGAAATAAAAAATACATATGCTTTTTTCCTATGGGTATTTTAGTACTTTTATTTTATTCGAAATAATACAATTACTTTGGTAATTTTATAGACAAAAAAATATTACTCTCTCCAAATGTTTTTTTTATTTTATCATTATACATTGGTTTTTTTAAAAAAAACATTTAGAGTTACTAGGGATGTTATTGTAATTATAATATATTAAATATTATTTTAAATTACCTTGCTGACACGTTACATGCGTTAGAACGTGAATTACCCTTAACCATTCAAAGGTCTTTTGAACAATAAACACGTGAAAAAGGCCAGCAATTCTTGGCAATATCAAATTTAATCTTATATTTTTAATTTTATCTTTTGCAAAATCATTATGTAATTAAATCTTGAAACAATTTTTGACACCTAAGGCATGCTAAAAAACGAAAAAAAAAAAAAAAAAAAACTAAGACACAAAACAAAAGAACTTTTAAGGACTAAATTGAAAGAATCTATATTTTGAAGATAAAAAAAACTTGAGGGACCAAGAAAGAAAATCAAGTGCAGATCCAGTGCTTAGTTTATTTGTTAATGATTTTGATTTAGATTTGACACCATGAAAAATCAATAAAAAAATACTTTGTTGTATTTTATTTTTTTCTTAAAAAAATGTTTATTTATTTATTTTAAATATTTTATAATGATAATGAAAATATATAGATTGGATAGCAACATAATTTCATAAAAAATCTCAGGCAGAAATATAAATATCTCGTTCTAAAAAAAGAAAGAAAAAAAAAGAAGAAGAGAAAAGGAAACTCACTAATATTTTTGAGCATATAATTTCTCTTTAATCAGGTCCAGTATCTCAAAGCCCATTGAACAAAGAACTAACCCGATAACCTAGAGGACAAAACCGTCAACCACAAAATCCAATCACCACTATATATAGATCCATCCCAAACCCTAAATGACCCTGTGGTAACTCACCCATTGCAGCCGTTCATAACCCTAAAGAAGCGATCCCTCTCTTCCAAAACCAAAAATGACAACCCGCTTCAAGAAGAACCGGAAGAAGAGAGGTCACGTGAGCGCTGGTCATGGTCGTATCGGAAAGCACAGGAAGCACCCTGGAGGTCGCGGAAATGCAGGAGGCATGCACCACCACAGGATCCTCTTCGACAAATACCATCCTGGTTACTTCGGTAAGGTCGGTATGCGCTACTTCCACAAGCTCCGCAACAAATTCCACTGTCCCATTGTCAACATCGACAAGCTCTGGTCCATGGTCCCACAAGATGTCAAAGACAAGGCAACCAAGGATACTGTGCCCATGATTGATGTAACTCAGTTTGGTTACTTCAAGGTTCTTGGTAAGGGGGTTTTGCCTGAGAAGCAACCCATTGTTGTCAAGGCCAAGCTTGTGTCAAAGATTGCTGAGAAGAAGATTAAGGAGGCTGGTGGAGCTGTTGTTCTTACAGCCTAGGTTATGTTCCTTTCCAAGATTTTGTCCTTAAATTAAACGTGTTTAGTGATACTTTTGGATCCTTTTATAATTTTTATGTTTTTTCTGTTGGTAAATTGGGATTTTGCTTATCACATGGCTTTTTCCTTTGGCTCTTTTTGATCCTTTAATTTGTTTAGTTGCTTGGATTGATGGTTTGATGATGCTTATTATGCTGTGTTTCTTGAAAATGCTTGACTATGCTTGTTTTAGCAATGATGTGTTATTGAAAATGCTTGACTATGCTTGTTTCAGAGATGATAGACATGGTTATGGGTGCTTTTTTTGTCACTTGATGACCAAAGGTTAGGTGTACAAATCATAGTCCTGGAGTTGATTAGTCACTGAATTCCTCATGGTACTTTCATCACTGGGATAGTCAATTGGTATCGATTTCCTTATTCCGTGCTAACATGTAGCTAAACAAGCTTCTGTAATTCGGGCCTATTTGTCTTTGCACCAGTATCCCTAGAACATTTGTTTCATACTAGCTTGCTATCTTGCAATTTACATGTTAATAGTTGTCAATTCTTACATTTTTATTTTGCATTTTTCATGGACTCGTGCTTCACCCTTTGTATTCGATAAATGGAGATTGAGGGGTGGAAGTCGAGTAGAAGTTGCAATTTTTATAGCATTAGTTTTATTGGTTTTGTAAAAATTTTGTCCATCTTTGGTGGGAATGAGTTGTTGAAGTTGAAATCTCAATCAAGGTTTTTAAAAATGCATTTTTGACACGGTACAGAAAATATAAAATTAACTTGGATCGTACTGATTGTAAAATTGTAAGGAATTATTTTCAAAGTGCAATAATGGTTACTTTTCAAAGTGGATGAAGAAAAGTCCAGAGAATTCGGTTCTTAGTAAAATTTTGCAAAATCTTTGATCTCTCCTTGCAACAAACTCTACCTTTCTGTAATTTTTATCAATATACATGGATTTTATTATTATTATTATTATTTTGCCTAAACATGAACAATATTTACCAGTATACATAATTATTTTTCCAATTACACCTGATTGTAAGCCAAAAATTATAATAAGAATAAAAAAACAAGAATCTTACTTATGCAACAAAAGGCCGTAATTTGTCCAGCTGCTTGTCTAGTCTTTTTACCTGCAAGATGCAACCAGAGTATGCAAAAAAAGATATCCAATCAGGAAAATTATCGCCACATGTTTTCTTCGTTGGGTGAACCGTTCGAGTTCGTATCAACTTTTCAAATTCAATGCATCTCAATATTGTCAAGCAATTTTTACGAAACAAATAATAAAGAAAGAGGAAAACGACAGGTATCTCGATCAAAATTAACGAACCTTAGCAACTTTTTGGGTGCTTCGGTATTGCATCATGTATTTCCATCTAGCTATCAACCCCATTTCAAAGATGAATCTTAAAAATATCCCTGAAATCAAACCCATTTCTCTCGATTCCAAGCACAATTAAACCTAATCCACTAAAAAAAGAGAAAAAACAATGACAAACAAATCAGAAAGAAAATAAAATCAAACAGCGATGTATTATGTCTATGAATTGCTATTGTTATTATATGGCTATTGTTATTATATGGAGAGGCCGAGGAGAGGAATTTACAGTGGAGAAATTAGGTATGAAGGTGGAATCAGTTATAATTGCTTTACGCTAAGATAGTAATACTGATACTGCAATGCCTCTAAGAGTTTGTTTGTTTTCTCTCTCTTGAAAGTAACGGTTCATTTCTTTCTTGAGTGGGAGATGCGAGCATTTAATATTACTCCACGAGAAAAAGAAAAACTAATGAAAGAGCATAGGGAGGGCCTGGTATGGTGGCGAAAGGAGAGCGAGATCGCTGCTACCTGCTGCTGTTGATGAGAGGAAGCCGTGAGGCTTGAGTCGTCGATCTCAGAGAGAAGATAAGGAATTTAGGGTAAAACATGGATGAGTGACAACTGGCATTGGTCTGGAGAAAACATATATTGTACTATTGCAATGTAGTATATGTTTTCTGCTAAAATTGTTAAAACGATTTCACCCATATTCGAGTATTAAGGCGATTTCGCACGTTAAGCATATATTGACTTGTAAAATCATAAGATTTTACGAGTCAAATCGTGATTTTAACAACTTTGATCTCAAGTCCCCATTGCCCAAAGATTGAGGAGTAAAAGTTGCAAAGCTTTTAGTATTGGGTTTGTTAGGTTTATCAAAGGTTTTTGCTCATTGCTTGTGGGAATGAGTGGTTGAAGTAGAAAATTTTACTATAGCCATTATACATAAAATATTGAAGAGCTAGACCGAGGCAATGTGAAAAATTATCATGCTGGCTCAGTCAATTACAGCGCTCCAATGATTAGGGATTCCTTGGTGTGTGTGGATGTTTTTCTTAGGAATCTACACATCACTTATTGATCCTCCGCCCTAGGCAAAGAGTTTAATAAACTCATTTGCAAATCAATCTTCCACCCTTGGCATGGCTATTTCACGACTTGCACCTAGCAGGGCGTGTGTTTGTACTTATTTCTAATCCTGTTACATTCAAGTTAAGCATCTATTGTAAGTTGCCACTACAGAGATGATGTCTACCACGTTACTAATTTAAACGTCGCCTCTTAGAATTGTGTCACTGTTGTGAGCCATTTTTATCAGTGAATCCACCTGGGAAGTTAACTTTCACTTAGCAGTAACTCTCGCTATCCAGTTGACAACGATCTTGATTTATTCTTTTGATGTCTACGAAACAAATAACAAGGCTAGGGGGTTCAGAAAACCCTCAAGGACCAGCTTCGATAAGGCTAATTCAGGGATGTTTTCTTTTGAATATGTCTAATTGGTGAAACTCCATAAAAATATGAACATGTTTTAAAATGATAGGATTCCTCTCATGGCCTTAGATATTTATAGCTTATGTAACATGTTTTTTGATATGTTTTTGAATTATAAACTCAAAATATGATGTATATTGAATAATATGTTTTTTAAAGAATTAATATTGACATATTGGATCAATTCAAATTATTCTCACAAATTTACAGTTAGGATTATGAGACCTTGATAACTCTATAGGAAACAAATTAAAATAAATTATAGAGGATAATTCATAATCAATTCAAAGAAAATGTGATAGATGCAAAGAAATGTGCAACGAATATGTGATAAATGCATTACATGTAAGTAAGCTAAGTCTAGGGTTATGCCTCATGATTTATATACACTTTTACATGTACCTAAGGAACATTGAGTTGTTATTTCTATGGATTTTATTTAGGGTTACCTAGGTCAAAGAAAGGAAGGGATTTGATTTTTGTTGTTGTTGATAGGTTTTCTAAGATGACTCATTCTATATCTTGTAATAAAATCGAAGATGCAACAAACATATCATATATTTTTTTAAGGAAATTGTTTGACTACATAGTGTTCCTAGAAGCAATTTGTCAGATTGAAATGTTAAATTTTGAAGTTTTTTTTGGAAGATATTACAGAGAAAAATGAGTACTAAGTTGTGGTTTTCTACTTGTTATCCACAAACTAATGGACAAACTAAAATAGTGATTAAGACTTTAACTCAATTGTTAAGATCTATTATCTAAGAGAACTTGAAAAATTAAGAAGATTGTATGTCATTTATTGAATTTGTATATAATCATAATGTGCATTATACCACTGATTTTTCACAATTTGAGATTGTTTACGGTTTTAATCCTTTGACACCATTATATTTGATTCATTTACTTGTTGATGAAAGAGTTTGTCTTGATAGTAAAGAAAAACACGAGTGGTGGAAGATTTGCATGCTACGGTACAACAACATATAAAGAAGAAGAATGAGCAATATGCATATAAAACAAATAACATAAGGAAATTTGTGAGATTTGAACCAGAAGATTAAGTTTGAGTGTGTATTCAAAAAGAGAGGTTTTATAAGCAATATGAAAGAGTTTGTCTTGATGGTAATAGAAAAACAAGAGTAGTGAAAGATTTGCATGCTATGGTACAACAATATATAAAGAAGAAGAATGAGCAACATGCATATAAAACAAATAACGGAAGTAAATTTGTGAGATTTGAACAAGAAGATTAGGTTTGAGTGTGTATTCGAAAAGAAAGGTTTCATAAGTAAATGAGATCTAAGTTGATGCAAAGAGAATATGATCCTTTTGAGATCATTGAGAAGATCAATGACAATGATTATAAAGTGGATCTTTCAGGTGAATATGAAGTTAATGCTATTTTTAATGAGATTTTACAATACACATGACCTAAGGTGGACTACAAAAAAGCAACAACCTAAGAAGAACAAACCTTAATAAGTTTGATTCATATTCAAGATGGGTTTGAGGACCATGTGTTTCGACCAAGGGAGTAATTTCAGCATCCTAATCCAACAAGGTAATCATGAATTATTTGGAAAAAGAAAGCCTAATCTATTAAGCAGATTTAATTAGAAGAAAAACTCTACTCTACCATGGACACTAAGGTGGCAACAAACTAGGATTATTGGAACTGGAAAATTTCTTAGTCTATTTTTCAAAAAGAAACGATGGTATGAAGGGTTTTACATCAAAACAATTATTTCTCTTGTATTTTTTAGCTATTAGTTGCGGCACCTCATGATAAAATTTTAAAAAAATTATTTTATTATTTTCATGTTATTTAGTTAGTTTTTAGGTTATCTAGAGCCTAATTTTAAATTGGGTCATATGTGATAAGAACTGTTTGTTTTTAGTAAACCACAAGAGAGAATAAATACATTTATTGAATAAAAGAGTTGATTATTAAATAGCATTACAAGCAACTGAAAAACTTAAAACAAGCACACCAATAGTGAGCAAACTAAAGAATAGATCAACCTAAACAAACCATCCCTTAATAATAGGAATTATTGAATATATCATAACTATCAAACTGAAATCTTAGTGAAATAACTTTAACATCTTTTCTTAAAATGATTGCTACCAGCAATCACTTTACATTCTGTAGTGAACACACTCCCAGTAAGTTTGTTTCACAACTTTACAAAAGCATTCAACTTCAAAGGCTTTGTCATCACATCTGCAACTTGTTCCTGAGTATTGTAGTAAACTAATTGCACAATCTCATCTTGTGTGAGTTCAAGAAGAAAATGGAAACGCACATCGACGTGTTTGCTGCATCTATGCATCACAGGATTTTTAGCAAGTTTGATTTCTGAACTATTATCACAATAGACTATTATAGAGTTTCTTTGAGTATGACTAAATGTCTCTAAAATCCTTCTTAGCCAAACTGTTTGATGACCAAGATACTATACCCGAGCTCAATAGAAACACATATCCTGAAGTACTTTTTATATAATTCAAATCTCCTGCATAATCATTATTTATGTATGCAACCAAATCTTCATTTCCTCTATTCTTATAGAACACTCTATAATCAACTGTTCATTTTAAGTATCTTAAGATCTTTTTTTGTTGCCTGCAAGTGTATCTTCGTAGGATGCTCCATATACCTGTTAATAAGGCTCACAATAAACATAACATCTGGCCGTGTAGCAGTTAAATACATAAGACTTCCTATGATCTATTTATAACAAGTGCTGTCAAATTTCACCCCTTCTTCATCCTTTTGAAGCTTTTCTCCAGGAACAATAGGATTATAAACAAAATTGCTTTTATCCATTTCAAATCTTTCCAATACTTCCATCACATATTTCTTCTAATTAATAAAGATGCCATCAGATTTTTGCATTACCTCAATATTAAGAAAATACTTCATCTTCCCCAAATTAGTTATATTAAACTCAACCAGCATGGATTTTTTGAACTTAGCAAACATTGACTGATCATTGCTAGTAAATATGAGATCATTAACATATAAGCTTATAATCAAAATTTTACCTCCAATATTTGTCTTGATAAACATAGTGTATTCATAAGGACACCTTACAAAGCCTTCTTTCATAAAATATGACTCTATATGATTATACCAAGCTTTTGGAGTTTGTTTTAGTCCATAGAGGGCCCTTTTTAATTTGTACACCTTTTGCTCACTACCCTTGATTTCATATCTGCGAGGCTGTTCAACGAACACTTCTTCACTAAGTTCATCATAGAGGAAAGCTAATTTTACATTCAATTGATAAACACTCCATCTTTTTTTAGCTACAAGTGCAATCACCAGTCGAATTGTATCTAGACGAGCCACATATGTAAACACTTCAGTGTAATCAACTCTATGTTGTTGAGCATAACCCTTTGCCACCAGTCTTGCCTTGTATTTGTCTACTTCCCCATTCTCATTATGCTTTGTTTTGTACACCCATTTCACTCTAATTTTTCTTTCCTCTATTGGGTAGGTCTGTTAATTCCCACATGTTATTCTTCTTTATTGCCTCTAATTCAAGATTCATAACATGTCTCCATTTTTTACTCTTCACGGCATCTTAAAAAAAATTTGATTAACAACTATAAACATGACCAAATTAGTTATGTCTTTTTCTTCTCTAGAAAGTCCATCTTCACTTTCATATTCCCTCATTCAGATAGGTTGATTTCTAGTTCTTCTATCAAGTATATTAACAAAAATTCTGTCAGTTGACTCATCAAAAGTAGAACTTTCAATTTTTCCTTCTGTTTCTCTATTGATACCTGTTTCACTGTCTTCAATAATGACATCTTCATCTTGGTTGTCTCCCTATTCTAAATCAACTTCAATTTGTTATTTGTCTCTTATTCCAATTCTAGTGCTTATCTTCTTTAAATACAACATCTCTACTCACAATGATCTTTTGAGAAACCAGATCATACATTCTATATGCTTTTGATTGTTCATTGACGCTAAGCAGGACACAACTTATACTTTTGTTATCATGCTTTGTTCTTTTACTATCGGGTATATGGACATGAGATACACATCTAAAGACCCTAAAATATTCAACTGATGGCTTAACTCCACTCCAAGCTTCTTCTGGTGTTCTATCTTTCATTGCAAGAGTTGGACATCAATTAACATATGTACAGTCCAATTGATTGCTTCAGGTCAAAAAGTTTTTGGAATCTTTTTCTTAGAGAGCATATTACGAACCATGTTCATTATGGTTTTATTTTTTCTTTTCGCAACCCTATTTTGTTGTGGTGTATATGCAGCTGTCAATTGTCTACTGATACCATTCCCATCACAAAAAACATTAAATTCTTGAGAAGTAAATTCACCACCACGATCAGTATGTAGAGTTTTTATACATAAGCCTGTTTCTTTTTCTACATGATTCTTAAAGCTTTTGAAAGTATCAAGAGCTTATGACTTCTCTACTAAGAAATAAACCCAAGTTTTGCGACTGTAATCATCAATACAAATGATCAAATATCTTTTTTTGTTGTTTAAGATAGGTGTGATTGGTCCACATGTTTGTATGTACTAGTTGAAGAATATGAGAAGCCCTCCAAATGCTTTTCGTTGGGAATGGATCTCTTTGTTGCTTTCCTGCTAGACAGTCTTTATATAGCTCAGAAGGACTATTAAGTTGTGACAAACCATTCACCATTTTCTTCTGCTCGAGAGTCTTTAAGCCTTTGAAGCTTAGATGACCATATCTACAGTGCTATTAATGAGTTGTGTCTTCTGTGGTTGTGCTGAAACAAATCGATGTATTTTTCAGAAATGTTGTAGGCAATATAAACATCCTATTGGAAGACATTGCGGTCTCCATAATTAAACCCTTCTCAGAATGATATATGTTACATCTTCCATGTTGAACATAATTACTAGTCCCTTCTCTTGCAGCTGGCCAATACTTAGTAAGTTGTTCTTTAGCTCAGGTATATAAAATACTCGTGTGATGGTTTGTGATATTCCATTTGACTGGAACCTCATGTTGCCTTTTCCCTTCACGGTCATATTTGAGTTATTTCCTAGCTTTATTGATTGTTGGAAACTTTCATCAAGGTCAATGAATAACTCCTTCTTGCCATACATATGATTGCTACAACCTGAGTTAAGAAACCACACATCCTCTCTTATTGTTTGATTATTGTCCATGTACGTCATTAGAAGCATCTCCTCTTGAGTTTCAGCAAAATTAGCCTCATTCTCTTTGCTTGGACATTCAAATTGATAATATCCTAGCTTATGATAGTAATAGCATTCCACAATGGACTTATCATAGCTTTGTGTGCCTCTCCCTCTTCCTCTCAATGAAATCCACCACAACCTCGTCCTTTTCTTCTTATTGAACGATCTTCATAAGTCACTTTAAAGCTTGCTCTTTAACTGCAGGGCCATTCATGCATTGTTCATGCACCAAAAGATTACTTTACAACTGATCAATAGTTAAGGTGTCAATGTCATTTGACTTCTCAATTGAGCAGACAACATAGTTAAATTTAGAAGTCATGGATCATAAGATCTTCTTAATTACAATAACATCTCCAATGGTCTCACCATGAATTCTCATTTTATTGACTATGGTGAGAGTTCGAGCAAAATACTCATTTCACTGATTCTCCTTCTTTCATTTAAAGAACTTCAAAGTCCCTTCTAAGAGCTTGTAGATGTGCTCGTTTAACCTATGCTATTCCTTGGTACTTCTGTTTCAAGGAATCCCAAATACTCTTTGCTATATCTTTGTTCAAGATAGTCTCTAAGATTGACCTATCAATCGCTTGAAATAGATAATTCTTAACCTTCAAATCCTTTAGCTTCTAATCTTCACTAGCCTTCCTTTATCTTTTAGTGAGATCAAATTCTTGTGTTGCTGTAGGGATCCCATGTTCCACTAAGCTCCAATATTCCTTGGACCACAATAAGTTTTCTATGAGCATTGCCCAATGATTATAATGACCATCAAGCTTTGGAATCGTCGGTTGCACAAAGTTGCTTTTTGTCGCCATCTACACATTAAAAAACTACTGTTTTTTAAGTCTCTCAGGCTCTGCTACCAAATGATGAGAACTGTTTGTTTTTGGTAAACCACAAGAGATAATAAATACATTTATTGAATAGAAGAGTTAGCTATTAAATAGCCTTACAAACAACTGAAAAACGAAAAACAAGCACACTAACAATGAGCAAACTAAAGAATAGATCAACTTAAACAAACTATCCCTTAACAATAGAAATTATTAAATATATCACAGCTATCAAACTGAAATCTTAGTGAAACAACTTTAACAATGTGAGCCCGTTAAATTATCTTAGAGTTTTATTTCAAAGAGTATAAATATTTTTTTGCAAGATTTAATTTTAATATTGGAATACTAGTAAAGTTGCCGTATATTGTAGTATAGAAAATAGAGATTATCTTGATTGAACTATGCTTTTTAAAGAATTGACTAATATTTATTGTGATTTTATATTTTTTATGCTTGTGATCAGACAAAAACATTATATAAAGAATGTTATTATAGTCTGGTGTATTAAAGTAAATTATCTATTATGTCAAGCTTATTATCAATCTCAAGTCTAAAGGAAATAGATCATAGATCTTGGTTGTGTGAATTCAATTAAAATTTCACTAGGTTCGCATCAATTTATCTCTATTTTTTTTTTTGGTGAAGAACAATACGCAGGAAAGGTAAATCTCATTGCATTCTGTTTGGTGCTGCAAATACCTATGTTTATGGAACAAGAGGAATTTGAGCTACAGTGGGTGGCTTCTCTGCAACAAGGAATTAATGAAGATACAGATTCTATAACACCAGAGCTGTTGATGTTACGGCAACAACGCGAATGCTTTCATCCTTTTCTTGTTCATAAAGTCACTGCTACAAAATTGATCTGTGTTTTCTGCACAAAGCAAAGTTTTGGCATTGCGGGCGGCTTTGGAAATAGCAAGCTGTACAAGGACTTGTCATCGTGGGGACTGAAATGGGTCTGCCCCTGCCAACTCTACCTTGCAGGGAATACATTTATTGTTTAACAAACGACACGGCGTCTGATCTGGACTCTAAAGAAACTATCTAAAGCCGACGACGTGTCAATTCATCTATTATTTAACCAAACCAAAAAGAAAAAAGAAAAAAACACACACACAGAGACCCTAAAAAGTAAACCTCCCCCTCCCTTCTCCCCCTCCCTGTGCAAATCAAATCAAAATCCTTGAGCGACTCATAAACCATTGAATTCAAAAACCCTAAAATTTCTAAACTAAGAATTAATGGTTTCCCTAACCTGACCACCTAAAAAAACATTCCTAGAGAAAGTATGGGTCGACCCGAACCCAGCGTCTTGTTCTCGCAAACTTTCGTTCATCCTCAACTGGATGAGTACGTCGACGAGGTAACTTACTAACCAATCCATCCTCTTCTTCACCGTATTACCTTCATTCTACGCTCTTCTCTTCTGAGGATGCATATTTTGAATTAATTTGTGTGCAGGTATTGTTCGCTGAACCAATTGTGATTACTGCGTGTGAGTTTCTTGAACAGAATGCTTCTTCTGCGTCACAAGCAGTGTCGCTACTGGGGTATGCCATCCATTCATGTCCTCATTCGCCCCCTTCAATTTCAGTATAAAATTACAATCTTTAGTATAGTATTGATATTGTGCCTATGCTTAGTGCAGTTGGTTTTTGACCTTTTTTTATAATAATTATTAAGATAAGTAGCAATAATGCATGTTGGGTTTTGTAATTGGAATCTCATTTGCCAATGTTATAAGTTGAAATCTGTAAGGATTGTCATTTTTGGTGAAATTAGTCAATTTATAAAGTAGAAAGAGTTTGCTGAAATTTGTTTACAAATCATGGTAGTCACGGTGTCATCATTATCTGATGCTACGACTACCTTCACAAGTGCAATATAAAACTGTGCTTCATGCAATTACACGGAAGGGTAGAAATTGTATTTGTACTTTCTTTAGGTGGTGCCCTTTTTTGTTTAAAATTTTCCAATTTCCATCTTGGGATTCTTTAAGAATATATCCTGTATGTGTTGTATCACCTATAATTTTTACTAGAAGATGAAAAGAAGGATTTATTTTAAAATGATATTAGGATAGATAATAATAGTGATGAAAATCGAATGCAAGTTTCACAGTTGTTCACTGAATAGCATTTGGTCGGCACTCATGGTCAGAGGTTCAAATAGTGGGCATGTGGAATCAAATGCTATATTGGGTTTGGGTTTTTTTGTTAAATTACTAACATATTCTAAATCCTACAAGGTTTTGTTAATCATGTATTATTGGGGGTTGGATGAAAATTGGTGCACAAGTTACCTGCAAAAAAAGTTGTCATCCCTAAGTTTGTGTACTGAATTTTGCTTAGAGATATGCCATATTGGTTCATGGCTTGAATTAGTCAGAAGCTTAAAATGGAACATATCATATAATCTCTCTTAATCATATCCTAAAGTGTAGTTGTATCATGCAGGGCTACGTCACCTCCTTCATTTGCTTTGGAGGTGTTTGTTAAGTGTGAGGGGGAGACAAGATTTAGACGACTTTGCCAGCCATTCCTCTATTCCCATTCGTCATCACATGTGCTAGAAGTTGAGGTGGTTAGCTTTTGATCTTCACTGCTTATTCACCCAATTTTTTGATTGCCCAATTATAGTGTGCTTTACATTCATTCAACTTTTTTGTTATTATCATTTCTTCTTAATCATGCCTTTCCCCCTCTGTTTTTTTTTCCTGCACTTCTTTCCTTAACTTTCAATAGGGAAGCTATGATTAAGCTTAAGTTTCCCGGCATGTATTTACTGCAGGCTGTTGTAACTAACCATCTGGTTGTGAGGGGCAGCTATCGCAGTCTAAGTTTGGTCATATATGGGAACACAGCAGAGGATCTGGGGCAGTTCAGCATTGAATTTGATGATAGCTCTTTAACTAATCTTGTTAGTTCTGCTGAGGGAAAGCTCGAGGATCTCCCTTTGGCATTACATTCAACTAATCGTACTGTTGAGGATTCTCTATCCTCTCTGAATGTATTATCTTTACCTGTTGCTGCTTCACATATATCTGCTGAGGTTAAGCAATTTTTGCAGCTGATTTTGAAGTTGCTGGAGCTCCCGAACCTTAGTGATTCTGTACATAGAGTTCTTACTACTGTAGTGAAAGCTGTTTGTTCCTTTGTCACCCGTGATTTGTGTTGTGAAACAGTAAATCAGAAGCACATTAAAATGTGTGGATCCAAAAACATTGAAGAGTTTCACCATGTTATCAATGAGGCTAGAAATGAGCTTCTCCAAGTGCTTGGACAAGTCTTAGGAGATGAATCGGCTGAACTTTTGGCAGACTGCACATTTCTTGAGTCGGAGGCTGACTTGGCTACTTCTAAACAGCTGGTGGACATGTTAAGCCAGTATTTCTCTTTTGAAAGGAACTCCACAAATGTTGGAGCTTGCCAGCTTTCACAGGTGACTGTGCTACTGCTTGCTTAATAAATTCTTCTAAAGAATCTATTTATTGAATCTAATTCAAAAAAACATATACTCTCTCTCTCTCTCAGTCTGCTTGCATGCAGAAACACATGAGGCATCTTTCTATCTCCTTATCATTTTGCTAAATCTTGTCCATTTGTGATCTTGTGTCTTGATCATCAGAACAAGAGTGTCATTCTGGGTCTGAGCTTGGCTCTTTTATTGTGCTCTGGTAGAGAAAGCTGCTTTCACTTCGTCAATAGTGGGGGAATGGAGCAGCTTGCACATGTTTTCTCTAATGAGGTGCAGAATTCTTCCGCCATAATTTTACTATCACTTGGAGTTGTTGAGCAGGCAACAAGGCATCCAATTGGCTGTGAAGGATTTTTAGGTTGGTGGCCTCGTGAAGATGAAAATATCCCATCTGGTACTAGCAAAGGTTATAGTCAATTGTTGAAGTTGTTCCTACAAAGACCTCAGCATGATGTTGCTTCTCTTGCAACCTATGTCCTTCATCGGTTACGATTTTATGAAGTTGTTTCTAGATATGAGGTATGCTACCAGTTTGTGTGTTTAAGTGGCTCAGTTTGTTCCCTAAATTACAATGGTTCTAACTTGTGGTAATTTCATTCTCTTCCAGTTTTCTGTTCTTTCTGCTCTAGGGGGACTTTCTGCACTTGGAAGAGTTACAAGTGTTACGTCAGCAATGCTTAACAGTGCTAAATCTCAACTTAAGATGCTCTTGGTGAGTTCTAAATTTTTAATTGCATTTGTTTTGGCAGCATGCCAAACCATAATTCTTAGTTCTTATTTAGTGACAAGTGTTATGCAGAAATTGATAAATTTGCGTGGTCCAATTGAAGATCCTTCTATAGCAGCCTCTGCAAGTAGGTCATTGATCATTGGTCAAACAGAAGGATTATTGTCATATAAAGCAACCAGTAACTTGGTTGGTTCATCACATTGCTGCTTTTCAAACTGGGATATTGATTCCCATTTGCTGGCACTTCTCAAGGTATGCTACTTTCAGGCAGACATAGATACAAGTTCTTGTTCTCATATGTGACTTTTCATTTTATCTATGATGTTTCTTTTAAAGTAAATATTGCTTTTGCTTATTTCAAATGATGAAGTCTTATAAACTTTATATCATTCACAAAGAGGTTTTGTGCCATCATATGTTATTTTGGGGAGTGATAGCTTACATGCTGATGAACATGAAACTCTATCATACACTATTATACTGAACTCATGTTTGCTTTCATTGCTGGGCTGAGCTATTCCTGAATATTTTTCATTTGTGACATTTCTTAGTGCAATCAAAATCAGTGACTAGATTTAGGTTCCGATAGTGAAATCAAAATAAATTTATGACTTTCTTAGTGAAATCAAAATCACCTTTTCCAATTGATTTAAGTTGTTCTTAAACTTTTGACTCAAAGAAAGTCATAAATTTATTTGCTTAGAATAACTGTTGACTTGAACAAAAAAGTTGTTACTAATTGAACCCAAACTTTGCTTTAATCGAAAGTTAAAATTTTTATATTTTAACTTATGGATTCTAACTAAACTACTTTCCTTATTTAAAAAAGTCACTTTGTGTCATATTTTGGCAAATTTTCATGTAATTCAACTCATTTCTGCACAAGTTATGTAGAAAAATAACTTTTGATTTAAATCAATCAAAAGTTAAATCAAAAGTTATTTTTCTACATAACTTGTGCAGAAATGAGTTGAATTACATTAAAATTTGCTAAATCAAAAGTTATTTTTCATAAGTCATACCAAATGAACTCTTAATATACTCATTTATGCATTGTGTGTGATGAGTTATTGGTCTTCAACTGTATTATAATTAGAATCATCACTTTTATAGACATGAGCACAAAGCCTCAAATGACTTATGTGGAGCAGGTAGGTGTGTTTCATTTTCCTTCCTGTATCCATTTCTATGCTTGATGGTGCCATGAGCTATTATCATGCAGCTTTCAGTTGGCAAGTGATGTGAAGCCTATGGATTTTACTTTTTGTTAGCTAAGGTTGTTAAATTGCACTTTTAACTAGGATTTGTAGTGGGTCTGCTGCTTGAATTTGATATGATCTTGCATTATTTATCAGAGTATGATTAAGTGAACAATTAGAATCTTTAGATAAAAGAAAATTTTATTAATTGGCGTAATCTAGATACTAAAGCATGATAACGAATAAGTCATCCTCTGAAATATGGAAACAAAAAACATGTCATAAAAGAGAAGCCAATCTTGGTGGGTATTAGCTGAGGAACCTGAAGCATGGGACCTCCAAGAAGAAAGGAAAACTATCCTATCACTCAACAGTTGTCTTGAAGGGTATTGGTTTTAAAAATTCTAGCATTTCTTTCCTACCAGGTACATCATAGGAAGACAAATGATACAAAACTACAATCTTTCCTCCTTATGAAACCCACAAAAGAGATTATAATGAAATCCACCGCCATAGATGAACAATCTGAACCACATGTCCCTCGCAAATGGGTGATGTAAAAATGGTCACAGTGAGACTTGTCATTTTGATGACAAATAACACAATTTTGGGATTTTAAGGCTCTAGTAATATTTCCTTACAATTCAAGTTTACCCTCTAATTACTCAGTATGAATTTTTTTCTTCAAATCAATCAAAATGAAAATGGAGAGTAGTCAGATTAAGGAAAGTTTGTGGTTAATATCAGTTTTTGATTTTTCTGGGTTCATATTATTATGATAAAGAAAGGATTAATTGCTTCTTGATTGAATAAATTGAATTAAAAAACTTCAAGCTCATTATCTTAGTCAATCCAGACAAAAATGTTTAGTGGGAACTTTTTTTTTGTTATTATAGATTCACCAATGTTCTAACTCTACTCTGACAATATAAATTTTTTTAAAGTCACCCTTCTAGCTCTAAAAGCTCTATTGTTACCCTTGGGGATTAAATAGCCTACTTTTTGAATTTGGTTTTCAAGTTTCTTCTATGTTCTTAACTGTTTTTGTGTGACATGATAATATATATGGAGACTTGAGAGGAAAAAATCAGAGCAAAAGCAAGAAAAGATAAAATAAAAATATAAAAGTCAGCTTTTTATTAGCTATTTACTTTGTGAAATGGAAAAACTGAAACTTATTAGCACTACAGGGATAACTTTGGGAAATTTTAAACTGTGGGCATAGCAGTGGAACACTGATGAATCTATAAGAGCAAGAATGTGGTTTACTCAAATTTCTACTAGATATGAAATGTTTTGAAACTAAGTTCCGCATAAAGATGTAGGAGCTATATAATTGCAGAAAATGGGATATTTCATATCATCATTCTTTGAATATGGGAAACAGTTTGTCCCTTTCACAGTAAGATTTATAATATAACATACTTAAAACAAGCAAGCCAGGCTTTTTAATAGTTGGTCATAGAACCAGGGAGATATATAACAGAAATAGAGGGATGTGAGGTGGAAGAGAGAATGGAAATGAAATGTCCTAAAACCTGATAAAGACAGGTTAATGTTTTTTATCAACCATTCTGTTTTACACTTCTATCACTAATCTTATTGAAGTTTAATCTGTTCAAGTTGGTCATTAACTTTATGAGGCTCAATATAAGAAGCAATTTAGAAATGCCAGAAAACATGTTTTAATGTGTGATTTCATGCTTTAATATGTTTTGACACCAAATAAAATATGTTTTTATGCTAGTTGATACATGCAGCCCACTCAAGCCAGAAGAACAAATTATTTTACACAATATACTTTCTTTTACCAACAATGTTGTTAGCTAGATGATATATCTTATAGAGATTTTTATATCCTAGATGGGCTGCAGAATTTCTTAGAAACCACTTTTTGTGCTAGCAGTTACGTCAGGATAAAGCATCCTCACTTTGAGCGCCTCACCCCCTAAAAAAAAAAACCCTCTGAATTCTTAATTGATATCTTGAGAGGTTCATGAGCTCTTGTAGTAGTGCTGTTTTTGTTGGCTTGTATGATGCTTTAATCTTCAAATTACCAGCTGTTTCATCATATTCAAAATGTCTTCTTGGAAGCAGGAGAGAGGCTTTCTTCCTTTGTCAGCTGCACTGTTGTCGTCCCCCATATTGCGTTCAGAAGCTGTAGATGCCATGGATACGTTTGTTGATATCGCATCAACTATTGGGGCCATACTTCTTTCACTTCTTATGTGTCGCTCAGGTTTAATTCTTGAAGTCCAATTTACTTTTTTCACAGGAAGTGAGATTGGTTTAATAAATATTGGTTTCTTTTCCAGGTTTAATTTTTCTCTTAAATTACCCCGAGCTTTGCACTACACTAATTGATGCTTTAAGGGGTGTGGGTGGTATGAATAGGGAAGAATGTGTTCCTCTACGTTATGCATCTGTTTTATTGTCCAAGGGTTTCGTTTGCAGTCCACATGAAGTTGGAGTGATTGTTGAGACGCATTTGAGAGTGGTTAGTTCCCTTACTTGAGTTCATGGTTTCTGTTTTATCTGGATTTAACTTTCATTTGAACCTCACATCCAAGTATTTAATTTATCTAGATTTTCTCTTTCTTGCAGGTTAATGCTATTGATCGTTTGCTAATATCAACTCCACATCCCGAAGAGTTTCTATGGGTATTGTGGGAGCTTTGTGGCCTTTCCAGGTGGAACTGCATGGCTTTTTTAGCTTAGAAAACTTTTATTTTCAAATACACTGTTCATGGTTTTAATACATTATTGTTTGTGATGTACAGGTCAGATTGTGGGCGCCAGGCTTTGTTGGTTCTGGGATATTTTCCTGAGGTATGATAAATATGTGATGTCAACTTGCCTTGCAGCAAGTAGTTCCATTCCATTTAAATTGCATAGACACTAAATCAGAAGTGTTAAGGCAGCATGCATGCATGATTTAAATGTTGGAGATGCAATAATATCAAGTGATGTTGAAAATTAACTCCTTCATTCCATGAAATGTCATAGGTTGAATCTTTATATATAAAAAATTTTGTGCGATAACTTTAGTTTAGTGAATAGATGTCTTAGTTTTTCCTTAGACTAATATTCAAATTTGTTTTTTGGCTAGGCCATTTCAATCTTGATTGAAGCCTTACATTCTGTCAAGGAGTCAGAGGCAGTTGCTAGTGGTAGTCCAGAACTCTTACAATTAATTTTTAAATTGTTGGGGGTTTTACTTGTTTACCTGTATAACGGGCATGGATTGGTTGGGATTTTGTGTCTGCAGGAGCTTCTCCAATAAATCTTGCGATTTTTCACTCAGCTGCAGAGATTTTTGAAGTCATTGTCACTGATTCAACTGCATCTTCCCTTGATTCTTGGATTGGACATGCTATGGAACTTCATAAAGCGTTACATTCTTCTTCCCCTGGTTCCAATCGGAAGGATACTCCAACTAGACTGTTGGAGTGGTTTGATGCTGGTGTAGTTTATCATAAAAACGGGGCTATTGGTCTTCTACGGTATTCTGCTGTGTTGGCTTCTGGTGGAGATGCCCATTTAACCTCCACCAGCATTTTGGTGGCTGATTTGACAGATGTTGAGCAAGTTGTTGGAGATGCATTGGGTGGTTCGGACATAAATGTTATGGATAATCTTGGAAAGTTGATCTCTGATAAGTCTTTTGAGGATAATCCTCTTCGTGACTCATCCATAACACAGATGACAACAGCCATTCGGATACTGGCCTTTGTGTCAGAAAACTCAGTATGTAACTGTACTTTTCATCCATAATACTATGATGAATTTGTGAGTTATCTCATTGCAGTTCTTTTGTTAGACTGTTGCTGCTGCTCTGTATGATGAAGGTGCTCTCATAGTTATTTATGCAATTCTGATCAAGTGCAGCTTGATGCTTGAAAGGTCATCAAACAGTTATGGTTAGTTACTAAATTTGTTTTCAGTATGTTTATTATATGAGCGAAATATGTATGTAAGAGTTTATAAAAATGATTTTGTATGATCTGGGTATTTTGTGGCTTCTTTATGATGCCTTGCTTTAGCTTTTAGGAGAGCTATTTTTTATTAGTATGTTTGGAGGATGCATTATCCACCTTTTCTTCCTGCTGTTATAGTCTCTCCTCTTGGTTTTTTAGAAGAAATTTCTTGTTTTATCTTAAAACCAATTAAAAGCTTATAAAAGGGAATATAACTGGTTTAATCTTCTGTTCATTTTTTATTTATTTCTAGTGATTAGCTATTTTATATATGAGACATGAACTCCATGTTGCCTTGAACAGATTACCTTGTTGATGAGGGTACAGAACGCAATTCTACATCTGATTTGCTATTGGAGCGTAATCGTGAGCAGAGCTTGGTTGATCTTTTGGTACCTACTCTGGTATTGCTGATCAATCTTTTGCAGAAATTACAAGTGAGTTGCTTTTTGTGATGACTCTTACTTTTCCACCTTGATCTTCTTTGAAAGGAAATTTTATTTGAAGTAGACATGCTGATGAATGACGATGAACACTTATTTAGGGTACGAATGTATTTGTGAAATTATGAACTGGGTTAACTTGAGATGAGTCTAACTGAATGGCACAGCAACCTTGAGCTACATTCTTGGCAGAAGTCTAGGTGTTTGCTTGGTGTGTTGGTTTATATTATGATATAATACAGCTTTGCCCTTGCTAATTCTTTGCCTGGACATAATGCGATTGAAAAATATTGGGCCCTAAGAGCTGCTAAGGGGCATGTAGGTTTATGTATTTTTCTAGAACACTTTTTACTGATCGCAAAGAGATGAAAAAGAGTGCAAATTGTTCTGTGACAGTATATGACTATATAAGGAGTGTCTAATTCAAAATCTGTGTTTTTGTAGTTGGTTTTTTTTTTTCTTTTCACTTTGTTTTTAGTTAATTTTGTTTTAGTTAAATGACTTTTCAAGTCTTTGCTAACGGAGTTGATTTTCTGTCATGTTCATAGGAAGCTAAAGAGCAGCACAGGAATACAAAACTAATGAATGCCCTTTTGCGACTGCACAGAGAAGTTAGGTAACTTGGCATTTTCTCATGTTTGCCTATAGTTGTGCTTCCATTGTCTGCATATTTCAACTGAATCATGGTGCTCGCAGTCCAAAGCTAGCTGCAAGTGCTGCAGACTTATCATCTCCCTATCCTGATTCTGCACTTGGTTTTGGAGCTGTCTGCCATCTTGTTGTATCCGCACTTACTTGTTGGCCCTTATATGGCTGGACTCCTGGCCTTTTCCACTCTCTTCTTGCAAATGTTCAAGCTACTTCACTGTTGGCCTTGGGTCCAAAGGAAACCTGCAGTTTGCTGTGTCTTCTGGTAAGAAAGTTATCATTATACACCACTTCACCTAATCAATTTTGTGATGTTAAACAATTCCATGATTGGGCCTAATGTTCAAGGGCTTGCTTGAGTTGTGGATCAGTCACATATCTCTAGTTTACTTCTCAGCTCTGCTAGGTGTGAACAGTTGCACATTTGGGTCATGTATGTTGACTTCTGTCCGAGTACTTGTATTTGGTTCAGATTACGCTTATATTTTTCCATCTTAAAGTCAATGATCAATGTTGTGTTTTCGACACTATTTACTTGTGAGGAGTTGTCATGGATCTCTAATTGCATTGTTTGAATGATGAGAAATAATTCTATTTAGTGATCATTTTGAAGTGAATTATTTTCCAAGTAGTGCCCATTTTTATGCAAGTGTTTGACTAGTTTTTCCCTCTAATTTTATTGCAAGAATGATTTATTTCCTGAAGAAGGTGTCTGGCTTTGGAAAAATGGAATGCCCATGTTAAGTGCGCTAAGAAAATTGGCTGTTGGGACATTATTGGGGCCACAGAAGGAGAAACAGGTTGACTGGTATCTGGAGACTTCACACCGTGAGAAACTGCTTAACCAACTGACACCACATCTCGATAAAATTGCACAGATTATCGAACATTATGCTATATCTGTATGTATTCCTTCTTATTGTATCTCTGAAGTAACAATTTCCATTTTTGAATAAAAACAAGTGCCTCTATGCGCGACTTCAACTTACTTTTTAATTTCTTTTGGAATTTTTTTTGAGCAGGCATTGGTGGTCATTCAAGACATGCTTCGGGTTTTCATAATTCGAATTGCTGGCCAAAAGATTGAGTATGCTTCTTTGCTTCTGCAGCCCATTTTATGCTGCATCCGCAATCATCTTTCTGACTTGACTTCTCCATCAGAGATTGATGCTTACAAGGTTCTTGTGTCTGCAACCACCAAATTTTTATTTTTCACTTGTATCTTTTATTTATTTCTGTTCTCTCTTTCAGGTTTACAGATATCTTGATTTTCTTGCGAGCATATTGGAACATCCATGTGCAAAGGTTTGTTACTTCTGTGGTGTACCAATTAGTTTTTGGCATCTGCTTTTAATCCTCCCTCCCTTACCCCTCCCCCTCTCTCTCTCTCTCTCTCACTCACACACACACACACACACACACTCACGCGCGCGCACACACATACAAACACATATATGTAAACCTCATATCAGCAACTTGTTTCACTCACTGATTTTCGTTGTTATTAGGAACTGTTATTGGAGGAAGGCATTGCTGAGATGCTAACACAAGTGCTGGAAAGGTGTTTAGTTGCTATCGGTTCAGATGGAAAACAGATGTCAGATAGTAAAATTTCAGCCAAGTCTGGGTTTACTTTGATCAGTTGGTGCTGTCCCGTGTTCAAGTCCTTCTCACTTCTTTGTGTTCCTCGAACACCTTTACCATACCCCGTGAGACATGATTTGTGAGTAAACATAAGATAATATTTATGTGCATTCTCTGTTCCGCCTCCCCCCCTGACATGATGGGATTTGACATTATGTTTACTGAACTTGTTGTTGGTGTATTAGGCACAGTTCTGCAAGTTTAAGTGCTAAAGACTGTTCATTGATTCTACCATATCTGCTTAAGTTCTGCCAGGTAACTCTTTGTTCCTTTCTATACATTGAGGAAGTGCTAACATACAAACTGTTTGTGTCAATTGGTTGGTCGTCTTCTTTGCTAAGGAAATGTATTTCTGATTTTATGTTGCGAGTGTCTGAGAACTTGAAAAAACTTTAAGGATGTGTAAGACTGAGAATCTTTGGAGCTTGTGGTTTGGAAAGGGAAAGGGTTAGATTCTTGCTCTTAATTATTTTGGATCACCTTGACGTTTCTGGTCCAGAAAGATTTTGAGAGGAACTTGTGTCTTGCTTCATTTGAGTCGACCAATAACTGAGAATGCCCTCATTTTTCAGGTCTTACCGGTTGGAAAAGAGTTGCTTTCTTGCCTTGCATTCTTTAAAGATTTAGGTTCCTGCAACGAAGGTCAAAGTGCTTGTGTGACGACTTTGCATCACATCAACACCAGCATTGAGGAACATGAATCTGGAAAAGGACAGGAAAGGAATGGGAATTATAATTTGGATGACATTGAATGGAGAAAGCATCCTCCTTTGCTTTCTTGCTGGATTAGGTTGTTGGAATCAGTGGATTCAAAAGATGACGCCTCAATTTGTGCACTTGAGGCTGTTACTACATTATCTATTGGTGCTTTGTGCTTTTGCTTGGATAGTAAATGGTGAGTCAGCTCGTTTTTTTTGTCCATGAATTGGAGTATAATTTTAATGGTTGACTAGGATTATTGAGTAATATGCTATTGTTTTAGTAGTTTATGAAGTGTATTTATGTTGGAAAACCCTATAATCTGCATATGCTTGTAGTATATATTTTGGATGCTTGAATTTGGCCATAATTTGCAAGTGGTATTCATTGATATATGGTTTTACTAGCGTCATCTAATACACTGACCTTGTCCACATTTTCTTTTTGGTAGTAGTTTGAACTTCACTGATGTGGTTGAGTTTGAGAGCCCAAATGGTGCTTGGTTTTTTAGTTTCTGGCTGATTTTGTGACAATTTGACAAGCTTGATTCACAATTTCCTTGGCCTTTCTAATCAAGCAGTTACCAAGCTGCACTCATTTATGCAATGAATAATCTTAGAAGCATTAAGAGAGCCTGTTTTGAGTTTTTTGGTCTGACAGCCATAGTGCATTGTCACCATTTGTGATGATTGCATGAGATATGAAACTCCTCTGATATAAGAGAAATTAAACAACAAAAAGACTGTTTATCTATGTTTGGTTATCAATAACTGGTTTTTATTTAATGAAAATTATATTCTGAACATATATCATACGATAAACAATTATTAGTGCATTGTCACCATTTGTGATGATTGCATGAGATATGGAACTCCTTTGATATAAGAGTAATTACATGTACTTAACAAATGAGGATAGTTATAGGTAGGATGGAGAACACTCATCGATTAAACAACAAATAGACTGTTTGTCTATGTTTGGTATTAATAACTGGTTTTTATTTAATGAAAAGTATATTCTGAACATATATCATACAATAAACAATAATTTTCTATGAATGTCAAATAAGATCCATAACATTGTTAGCAGCTCTGTGTTTATATTATTTTGTATACCTGTTAGCAGACAACTATTTCAATTTTTTGTGCTAGGTTTATTGTGGCATTTGAATAATTTATGTATGTTATAGGCAGTGTTGTCAAAAGACACTTGGGTGTTTGCCTAAGCACTGCAGGAGAGGCGAGGCCATAACACCTTTATTAGCCTCAGGCGATGATTTTAATGAAGCGCTATTGCTTGCCTGCCTATTTGCTGGATTTTTCTTTTTAACTGATTTATGTTTTGACCTATTTGTCCATTTTTTTAATCTACCACAAAAACAAATGAGGGGTATTTTTGTAAAAAACAAAGATTAGGGTACAATTTTTTTTTTTTTATCTCTTCTTTTTGTTATCTGCTGTCTTTTTGTTCATTCTCACCTAATTTCTTTCTTCTTCACTCTTTCTCCCCCTCTCACCCCATGTTATTCCTTCTTTGTCACTCTCTTCACATGTCCATTTTAATGGTGTTATGTTGCTGAAATTTCGAACTTTTTTTTTTGTTCTTGCTGTGTTTTTTAAACTTCAGTTGATATCGTGTACTTACTTTCATGGTTTGTACAAAAATTAAAAAAATTAGTTAGTACTTAGCATATGCTACTTTACAATATTTTTTATTTTCTTTTGATTTTCTAATGAGAAATATAACTTTATATGAATATGTTATGGTATTTTATATATATTTTAAAGTTAATATTATACATTTATTTTCTTTAATTTATAGCATATCACCTTGGTTCATTTGGGCGAGTGCCTAGTGCCTCGGGCACTATACAGGCTTGGCCCCTTTTAGCGCCTTTTGCCTTTGACAACACTGGTTCTAGGCTTCATTGATAACTTTCGGATCCTGGTTATCAATAAAACCATTTCAAATTTTGTGCTAGGTCTGTTTTGGCAATTTAGGGATTTTTTTTTCTTGTCCCTAGGTTTCTGTTCATGGTTTTGAATAATTTATTATGATATAGGATTCATCATCAACTTTTGTTCCTGTAATGATGTGCTGGTCATTTATCCATTAAGCTGATAGTTTCTTATTCTTCTCTTAGTAATTTGAATTTGAATGGGGTGACTGCGATAAAAAAACTTTTCGGTATCCATGATGATATGGATGGGACAGATAGCTCTCCAGAGAACATAGGTTTCATACTCGAAATGATTACACTTCTGAGTTCAAAGTTAAATGATGATGACTATCTAGCTACAGATATGAGGGAAAGTTTGTATCAAGTAAGTTGATTAAAATGTTTCTTTAAATTATTTCTTTTATCATCATTGGTTTTGTGGAAGCTGACTGGGTGTCATCAATTTACAGGCTTCAGATTCTGCGAAGTCATTGTTGCTATTGTTGCAGAAGCCCACTGGTTCAGTTACAATAGATGACATTATGAGCAGTGAAGGCATTCAATCTCTACCATCAAATGAGCTTCTGGTTCATTCAAGAATAATAAATCAGATGGCAGATGGCACTGCTGAAAAGTTTGATGGTTACCTTTACCTAGGAGGCCTTGGAGATAAATTTCTGTGGGAATGTCCAGAAACCTTACCTGATAGATTGTCACAGAATCCTTCTATGAAAAGGAAATTATCATTATTGGATGGTTCTGGTAAGCGTGTCAAGGGAGAAACTTCAGTGGCTGAAGCTACTGTACAAAATGCATTTTCACGGGGAATGGGTTCATCAACTGCTCCTTCTGGTCCAACTCGCAGGGACACCTTTAGGCAGCGCAAGCCAAATACCAGTAGGCCTCCATCCATGCACGTTGACGACTATGTTGCTAGAGAAAGAAGTGTTGATGGTGTTAGCAATTCAAATGTTATAGCAGTCCAGCGAGTGGGATCTACAGGTGGAAGACCTCCGTCAATTCATGTGGATGAATTTATGGCCAGGCAAAAGAGAACGCCAGAATCCAATGGTAGCTGTTGTTGGGGAACCTTCAGCAAAGGTTAAGAATGCAACCCCTGCGAATGATGTAGATAAGGAAAAAGACAACAAGTCTAAGCAATTGAAAACTGTTCTGGATGATGATCTTCAGGGAATAGATATTGTTTTTGATGGTGAGGAGTCTGAATCTGATGACAAATTGCCTTTTCCTCAGCCTGATGATAATCTGGAGCAGCTAGCCCCTGTCATAGGCGACCAAAGTTCTCCCCACTCGATTGTTGAAGAGACTGAGAGTGATGTTAATGGAAACAATCAATTTTCTCATTCACACACACCATTAGCATCTCATGTTGATGAGAACACCCAAAGTGAATTCTCTTCAAGGATGTCTGTTTCACGACCTGAAATGCCGTTGACACGAGAACCAAGTGTTTCTTCGGATAAGAAGTTTTTTGAGCAACCTGATGATGCAAAGAATACCATTAAGACTTCTGCTGGCTTTGATTCTATTTCAGCTGCAAGTACTTCAGGTTTTCCTCATCAGATTCCAGTTGATTCAAGGATGCCTCCACAAAATTTCTATATGAAGAACAGCTTGCAGCATTCTTCAGGATCTCGAGGACTATATGACTCTAAAATTCCTCTGAATCAGCCACCTTTGCCTCCAATGCCACCTCCAGCAATGTCATCCATGATACCTCAGAATCATGATCCAGGCCCAACTCAGTCATCCCCCTATGTTAACTCTGGAACAGAGGTGCAGCCTCCACTTCCTGCAGCCTTCCAGGTAAGATAAGATATGCTGTCGATTTAAAAGAAATTTTATCTGCTATCCTGCTGCTACTGCGTGTTCTTCTGCATTTGTGTAATCATACTTTCCCCTCTTTTGCAGGTTCAGTCAGATTATCTATCTGCATTTGGTAGCAATCCTTCCATTCAGATGCCAGATTCCAAGTATTCACGTGCTTCTATCTCTTCTCCCAGTGGATCTGCCGGGCCTCACCCACCACTTCCTCCTACACCACCTCCCTTCTCATCTAGTCCATATAATTTACCTTCTTTAAATCCTTCTACTTCTCAATCTTCAGTATATACAGTTGGAACAAATGAGCTTCCCCAGACCTCTACTTCACCACCTATTGATCCGAGATTAGGAAATCTCTCTGTGTCGGGTGCTGGTTTAACTTCTTATATGCCACCTCCTCTAATGCCACCCATGGTTTTTAGTAGGCCAGCTACAATCCCTGTGACTCCTTATGGAAGCATCCCCACCCAGCAGCAAGGCGAGAGTCCAAATGTCTTGCAAAATCTCTCCATTCCTCAGCCTTCTGTTCAGTCAATACATCAGCTGCAGCCTCTTCAGCCTCCGCTTCGACGTCCACCACAGCCACCTCAACATCTTTGGTCACTTGCACAATCTTCTCAGCAGCTGGAACAAGGGGGGTCTTTGCAAAGTTCTATTCAAATGCAAGGCCATCAATTACAAATGCTGCAACAATCACAACTCCCTTCTGTGCATGCTCATTATCAAGCTCAGCAGCAAGAGCTTTCTCAGTCAAGGCAGCAGCTAGTTGAGCATGCACAGCCACATGTTATACATCAGCAGGGAGATGTTTCATCCCAGCAGCAACAAGATCTTGGAATGTCGTTACAGGAGTACTTCAAGGATCCAAAAGCTATCACGGTACCTGCATTTTACAGCCAAGGAACATAGTTTATGGTTTTGAAATTTACATGCTTTATTTCACCTTAAAGTTAATTCTCTTTTTTTATGGCAGTCTTTATTGAGTAACAAGGAAGAGCTGTGCCGGCTTTTGGAGCAAAATCCAAAATTAATGCAGATGCTTCAGGTTATTATCATCAAATTTCTTCCTCATTTTTCCAACTCTTATGTGCTAGTTCTTGTTTCTTACTGATGTTGAAACTGTGAAGTTACAATAATAATTGAAGCCTTTGTATAAACAAATTTCAGTTTTTGGGCGAGAGCTTAAAGTCAAGTTGACTATTATCAAACCAAACCAGCCATAACTGAACCAAGTCAAAACAAACCACATGATTTAAGTTTCAGGCTCTCAACCCCTTGAAAGAGTTCTAAAACTGCCCTGCTCTTGAGAGTTCTGTTACAAGATTGATCACTACCATCTATGCCAAAATAAGATCATATGATGTGTAAATCAGTGTAGCAGTTGGTGATATATAAAAAGAATCAAGACCAAACCTATGCTTTTAGAAGTAAAATCCAAACCAAGTAGTTAATTTGGGTCCAGTTTCAGTTTCCCTTGTCATCCTGAATTATCAGGTGTGGTGTTGAGCTATTCCTATCGTTCAATCCTTTTGGTCTTTCAGTTGGTTTTTATGAGATTTGAGGTATTGTAATGATAGTTGTCTCTTAAATATTCATGTTTTTCTTCTTGTTTACAGGAAAGACTAGGCCAGCAATAGCATCAGTCTGTGGATTTAAATTTTGATCTCGTTAGCTTCTTCAGGGTACATTCAACGGAGCTGTAACTGTGTATCCATGTTGCATCAAGTCCCAGCTTCCATTATCCCATTCTGCAAGAATTGTTTTTCAGCCTTGTCCACTGAATTTTTTTGCATAAATGCTGTACAATATGATGTCATTAATTCTTGTTGTACTGTAAATTATCATTAAATTGCCTATTATCTGGTTATTTTTTCCAAAGATGACAATGTTGGCTTCCAGGTTCCCAGTATTGGTTGTTTCCCTCTCCAAAATATGATACAATTATGCTGTAAACTGTATGAAGTTGTAGGATTAGTTGTCTTATAACTTGAAACTGTAGAGTAGATAATGCAAATGTGGTTATCTTATTGTTATCAGAAGAAGTCAGAATCTTGCCATCATTTCACTCTGATTGCTGTGAAGAGTCATGGTTGTTGAATGAGCCTCAATTTGTGTTAAGGTAGGAAGTTGTGGCTTCCTAGGTCTAGTTAATTCCTTGTAGCTCCTTCATGTTCTTGAGTTAGATTGTTGATCTGATCTCGGAAGCATTTTTATACGAAATCCTCTTGAGGTTTTGGTTCAAGATGTTGCTTCATCTTCAAAATTGGACACTTTCACTGATGCGGTTTCTGTATATTTTAGTTGCAGAATGGGAGAGTTACCTGGATATATATTATATATATATATATATATATATATATATATATATATATATATTTTGAAATAATATGAGTGTCTGACTAATTTATATGCATCTTGATTAATTTCATGAGTTGATTAATTTCATGAGTTTTAAAATTAATTGTAAGTTTTAGTGGTATTGAGAGGACTTAAACGATCAATTGACACTGTATTTTCATCTCAATGTTTTTTCATGTTTAAAATATTGAACTTCCAAGCTTTCATTCAATGAAGCTCATTTAATTTTCTATCATTTTTTTTTATGTATTTTATAAAAATATAAAATATAAAGGATGAATTAAAAGGAAAAAAAGAAAAGGAGTTAAGATGACAAGGGATGAATGAGAAATAAAAACAAAAATAAAGGAAAAATTACAAAATAATTTTTTCAATATTATTTTTTCTGGTTTGCAGGGATGTCTATAATATAAATGCATAAACATAGATAAATTTTTTTTTGATGTTTTTAAAGATTATTTTACTAATGTTAAAAATTAAATTTTAAATAAAATAATACCTTCAATAATATTTACCACGATCTCAAGCGAACTAGCCTACAAAACCTAAATAAAAAACAAAAAGAAAAGAAATGAAAAAACCCAGCCGTGATTCCTTCTCTCTCAACCGTAACCTTTGTTCCACAAAAATCCTACTGCCCAGAACATTAAAGTCAGCCGCCTCTTTCATACGGTTTCTGTTATCACAGCAACTCCAGTCACCCATATATTTCACAACAGCTCCAGTCAACGATCAACTAATCCACCAGGTTTCCCCATCAGCGACACCCACAACCGCTCCAGCAGCAAGCTCTCTCAGCCGCTGCTCCTCTTCGTCAGCACTAGCAGCACCCCACCACCAACCAGAACGTCTTCTTCTTTTCATTACTGCTTTAGTAAGCCTCAAGACTCCAACAGGTTCCCTTTAATTTCCTTTATAATCAAACTCTCAATCGAGGATTTTACTTGTTTATGTATTTGCTTATTGTGATTCTTTTAGCTTTGCTGTTTTGTTTCCTTATTCACCAACTGCTTCCTTGTTAAAATATTAAATCTTGACGAATGCTTTCTTATACGGGTGCTTTTTATCTCCAAAGCAAACGGGTGTTTTTATTTACTTTGCACTTTGTGCTGCCTAGCGTGTGTTTTTGTGTGCTTGTGCAGTATAGAAACACTAGGTTAGGTTGATACATTAATCTTGTCTCTTGTATTTTGTGCGCCAAGACTTGATGTTTTTACGTAATGTAATCGGATCAAGCAAAAAGTGTCTAGAGGAGAAGTGAGAATGGACTCTTAAGATGACGAAAAGAGAAGGGTTTTTTTCTCCTCTGGTAAACGATCTGTCTAGACTGGTTCTAGATTTTGAATTGTCATGCTTTAATGCTAGGCTACTTGTAGTTGTCTTAAGGTTATGATATGAACATTCATAAATGATAGTAATGATAGATTATTTTAATTTCTCTGTAAAGAAAATGTTCCCCTAAAACCTTTGGAAGCTCACTGTTAGTTTGTTTAGGTATGGGAGGAATGGACCAACTTTTTATTATTTTGACCCCAATAGTAAACCACTGTCATAAACCTATTCTTGGCCCCTAAATTTTTTTTCCCATGTTTTTTTTTTAAATATGAAATTTCGAAATTTGCAAAAAAAGTTTGTTTTTTCATCAAAGAATCAATATGTGAGTAGTTAATCCTTAAAAGGGTTCAATTCCATAGAAGTTGAAACTTTATAAGGTTTTGTTTTTATTAAAGATCGGTGAAATCCTTAAAAGGGTTCTATTTAGAACTTCATAAAATAAAATACAAATCGCGTAAGCAAGGGGAATGGGTCAAAGCCTAATTTACCTTTTTTTCTGATTCCGCGCTGGAGTTTTTAAATTAAGGATGAGGCCATGTTGCTAGGCTTGGATCCCAAATCACTATCTTATATCCTAGAAACCTTTACCTCTTACAATTAACACAGGCATAGTTTAGGCAAAACCTTAGCATACAAGTACAATAAGTATATTTTATCTTTAAAAATGAACACGAAACAACTTATCTTAGGTAGATTTTTGAGTGATTTAATCTTTTTTTTAACATAACCAGTTTTTTACCTAGAACCTTTAAAAAATTAGTTACGGTTTTTAATTATTATAAAACTAGGTGGCAACTTTTTTTTTTTTTACCTTTTTACATAATAGCTTCGCTGAGATATCCCCTGTGAAAAATTAAATTGTCTTCCTCAATGTCTTAAGAAATAGGCTAGTTCACACAATAAGACCATTTAATACTAATACTGCAAGAGGTTTTTTTTGTTCCATTTTACCCATTAGATTATGGATTGTTTCAAACTTCTATATATGAGATCATAATTGTTACAAGTGCATTTGTATTATAAACATGTTGTAATAAAAAAATGAATTTCGGTTTTATGATGCATGAGACCAATTGAAATATGGTCCTTATTGATACTTTAGAACTACTATGTTGCATTTTGGACATTTAAATACATTAACAAAGACCCTAAGAATGAGCTGGGTCAAGGAAGGTGCTGCAAATATGGTATTTCTTTGCAAACATCGAAACTTTATAGTTTTCTATGCACGAAGTTTAAAACTTTGATTCAATCCAGCAAACTCCAATGCTACACCAACTTTGTGTGCTTCTTAATGCCATTTCCGCATGTTGAAGAAACTTGTGTTTTTTAATTATGGGTTATGGTTTTTTGTCATTTGGATATTTGATACTTTTTTAATTATGGGTTATGGTTGTTGTCATTTGGATATTTGATACTTAATTTGTTTTTTGTATTTTGGATATTTGAATTATATTTGTCAATTTGAACTTTTAAGCCTTTAAATTGTGATTTGCCTTTTGGATTGATTAAAAATTATGTTGAAATTGGGGTTGGAATTTGTGTTGAAATTGAGGCAGACTTAAATTCAGCTAGCTGAATCAGTTTCATGCAGTACATCATTGACCTAGTGGGTTGACGACTCAGGTTCTTCAGGCCACAACAAAACAATCCACTCCCTCCCTAGAATAAGAAAAAGCACCAGCATCCATCCAGTACTACGCAGTCCCACAAAACCAAACACACGCACAAGCATGAATACCGACTCTCTCTAGCTTATCTCGACTGACAGATATGTTTCTCATCTTTTGCCTTCCAATTTTCTGCTTCCTATCAGGTGAATTTGGAACCCTAGCTTCCCCAAACTTGTTTTCAAAGCATTGAATGAATGGAAAATTATAGAATCGCAAGTGCAAGTTAATTGAAAAGAGTAGCAAATAGCAATGAGCATGGAGGCAGCGCAGAAAAAAACCCCTGCACAGATTGTCAGATTAGACAATGCCTTCAAAATGGTAACAAAATCCTTCTCTTTTTATGTTTTTTTATACTAAAGTTCCGCTTATTTTTATGTGTGGTTTTCCCCTTTCTTCCCTTACACTGGTCAGTTTTTCAACACCCTAGAAAGCATAAGAGAGAGACAGGCTTCAATGCTGTGATTTCATGTTTACCAATTTCAAGTTGCTGTTTATGGGAAATTTTTGAACGTGTAGAGCAGTCCACTATAGTCAGTGAAACAGAAACCCCATATTTTCCATGAATCATAAGGTTTGGTGATGATTTTTTTAGTAACCCTATCCTGTTCATAAGAAAATAGCAAATGACATTGTAGATTCAGGAAGAAGTGGAGTATGGTTTAGAATGAAACATTGACTTTCAATCTAGTGGAAGTGCAGCAGAAATTTTACCTCTTTTGTGTTTTGTTCTTCCTTTTGTTTCTTAACATTGCTGTGTGCAGGCTGGACAATGGGTCAATAACATGAGCAAGGCTGTAGAAGATGAACCAGCAGAAGTAGAATCAGAGGGCCGGCCTTCTAGGTAGTATAGCCATCTTTACATTTTCAATAGAGGATTTTGCTGCGTCATTATGAGCTGTATGTAAGAAATCTTTGCATGTTTTTTTTAGGCTCGGACTTGGTGCAAAAGAAGTTCCACGCCATTCTAAAGCTAGACTATCAAATGACCCTGTCGAAAGGAGGTTATATGCCAAGTTGGAAGCTGGAAAGAGAAGAGCTGCTAAAATTATTGAGGAATCCATTGTACCAGCTAGAGATTGTAACGAGGATGATGACAGTGACGGAGAATTAGAAAGCAGAACCAGTACATTTGCAAAGAAGAGACCAGGTCCTCAAGTACAATCTCTACAAGTTAAGAAGAAACAGAAGTAACTTGTTACCTTATCAAAGATCAAATTGTAATGTTTGTGTTTTGTATCTGTTAAATCATTTGTCATGTGCAAATTTGATGGCGCATATGCCTGCGCCCCCCCCCCCCCCCCCCCCCCCCCCCCCCCCCCCCCCCCCCCCCCCCCCCCCCCCCCCCCCCCCCCCCCCCCCCCCCCCCCCCCCCCCCCCCCCCCCCCCCCTCAACTTAGAGAATTATCATAGCATCCTTTTGAATCTCATGATCTTTGATTGGTGTAGCAAGCTGTAGGACTTGGTAGCTGGGAATCCTTCTTAGCTTAACATGGTCATAGACACTAGAATCTGTATAGTAGCTTGATGGGAATTGGTGTGAGATATTATGGGATGCGGACAATTTAAAAGGGATATTATTTTGCTTTAAATTAATATTGTTTTGATGTTTTATATCATTTTAATATGGTAATTAAAAATAATTTTTTAAATAAAAAAATATTATTTTAATATATTTTTAAATAAAAAATATTTTAAAAAACACCGGACTTTCAAATACACAGTTGCATTTGCTGCCCAAGGGAGCCCTCCTGGGGTGGGAGGTTTGGTACGAGACCGAATGGGGAAACTGGATGCAAGGCTTCTCGGTCTACAAGGGATAACTTCGAAAGAGCAGAGTTGTGGGCTTTTAGACGGATAGAGTTCTGCATGTTCTAAGAGAGAGTAACCAATGTGCTGGTTTTATAGCTGGTGTTGGATCTAGCAATCTGGATATCCGGCAAGTTTGGGATGGTCTCCTAATGTTTATGGATTCATCTTCGAAAGTTGCTGCTACGGGGATAGCCTTTAGATGTACCCAGTTTTCAGTTCTACTTAATCTGAAGTACTAAGAAAAAGAAAGAAAAGAAGCGAGAGAAGCTTATGGTGGCTGGTGTGGCCTTAATCTTTAACTCCCGCACTTATTGTTCAATCATCACTCTTAATCTTGCAGCAAAGATAGAGGACAGTTGGAACATTTACAGCAATATTTAACAGTTTTATTTATGAAATTTTTTTGTAGGTATAAGATACATATTTTATCGGTAATTAATTTACCAATAAAATCACCGACGAAAATGCTCCGTCAGTGAATCTTTCATCGGTAATCTTTTGTTCATCCGTAAATCCGTTAGTAATAAAAAAATATTATTACCGACGAATTTACTGACAGAACAGACGTGTCGGTAATAATATTTTTTTTATTACCAACGGATTTACCGATGGAAATTATTTAAAAACATTTTTAAAAAATTCATTTTAAAACATTATAAAATAATAAATAACATAAATCAACACTATAATATATACTCAAAATGCTCGGAAAAAATAAGAAAATCAACTCAAATAAATTTGCAACAAATAAATAAAATGAAAAAATAAATTCAACTAAAAAAATTCAAATAAAAAAATGAAGTTGCAATTGCTAAAAATTTAAAAATCCTATAAATAAATCAACTAAAAATTGATCTTATATGAAAAAAATTCTCACAACAACATTTATACAATTATTAAAAACAAATACAATTAAAAATAAAATAAAAAACAAATATAGTGAAAAAAATCATGAAAAAAATAAGAAAAAGGAAAAATCTTACTTAATGTAGTTGCAAGTGAAGTTAAGGAGAGAAAAAAAAATTAGTAAAGCATATTAATTAAAAAAAAACTAAGAGGATAAAAGAAGAAAGAAGAAGAAGACATACCCAAGCATGGAGGAAAAGAAAAGGAGATGAGGAGAGAAAAGAAGAGAAAGAAATAGATATTGATGTTTTTTACATATAGTGAAGAAGAAGAAGAAGAAGAAGAAGTAGAAGAAGAAGAATAATAAGAAATGAGTCTGTCTCTTGTGAAATAAAAGGATTCAGGCTTTTTATTGAGGCGCGTTAGTGACAGATTTACCGATGAATAATTGAATATTAATATTTTTTAATTATTCCTTCGGCAAATCCATCGGTAATATTTAATTTAAATTTTTAATTTCGTTAAAAGTTTTCAGAAACCGCCAACAATTACCAATGATTTTTCAATACGTCGGTGATTCCGTCTGTAATATTTAAATGAAAATTTTAAATTAATTGATTTTTTTCAGAAAACCACCAAATAACACCGACGACTTTTCAATCCGTCGGTGATTTTGTCCGTAAAGAACAACAATTAATAGTGCAATTGAAAAGTGAACAGTTCTGGAGCTCTCTGGAAAATACCGACGGAAAATTCCCTTTGTAATTGACATGATGAACGATGTTCACAGTTTACCAACGAATTTATACTGACGGAATTTATTCCGTTGGTAAAAATAACACGTCATCATTTTTTTTTTTACTTTGTTTTAATTTTGTTTTCCATGGTATATTTTCATTGGTAAAATCTCTTGAAAATTTATTGATAGAAATATTCCTTTGATATTTCTATTTATAGTTATTGATTTTCTGGTAGTGATTGAAATCCTTGATGCCTGGTCTCCCTATGGTCTATCCATAGTAATTCAAGCCACATGCATTACGGGCACTATGACTGGGTTTGCTTCTTTGCCCGTTTTCATCATACTACTCGGCTGCTTGCAACCACAAACAAGAATCACATGAAGTCCTTTTCCTCATGATAGTCGTTTGCGTCGCTCCCCCATGGCACCAAACGGCCAACAACTAGTAGAGTTATAACTGGGCTGGAGCCTGAGAAATTAGTTAGTATAGTTTGAGAAGAACAGGAACTTGGTTCGTTGATAAAAGCAAGCCTAAATCCAGTTCTTATTGCTTTTTCTCTGAAATCTTTAAGTTTAGGTGGAAGACATCTCAAGGACGTGAAAACGAGTTTTGAATGTTATATAGTAAATATTACATGACACTCGCAAGATGAAGTCTTCGAAAGTTAAAACGAGTGCTAACCAATTTAGGAAAGGCAAAAGGAAACAGAAGGCAGAATTTTAAGAGAGCAGAAGAAATCCGAGTGAATAATCGTGCATAACTGTTAATTTGATCTTCTAATGTGACTGTTCCATTTATATGAATTAATAATTTGATTCTCTGATGGACCTTTCCAGCGTTATCTCCCATTCAACTAATGATGCTTTTCGCCTTCTCTTGGGTCTTCTGAGTCCTCTTCTACTCTCTCACTTACTAGTTCCTTCTGACCCAAAATCCCCACTTTCTTACAGGCTGCTTAATATTGCTTTCATCCATTTAGTACTGGCCTCTCTTCAAAACTTCTCCTTCAGTATTTTCATTCAATGAGTTCTTAATTTCCAAATTGTGTTACTGTCCATTAAAAATATATATCCATGGGAGCTTCAACACACATTAAGATATAAAAAAATTTCTTTAATATAGAATGTTGATTACAGCTTTAAGCACAAGTTAATAGCTATGCTGCTACTGTAGCACTTTGCAGTTTGTGATTGTGTTTGCAAGATCATTTCAAATTGATGAACTTCTGGGTGTCCTCAGTCAACGTCATAGTGGAACCCTTGGATTCCTAACAAAAAATATATATTATTTATGAAATCTACAAGGTTCACATGATCCGAGGAGCCCATGATCCAAGAGATCCTTTTCAAGTTACTAAATATAGCTCGTATCTCCCGTTAGACATTCTCTTTTAAGAAACACCACATTTCTACAGTTATGACACTCGCATGTGATAAGTTCTTGCTTGCTTCTTTTTGTGAAGAACTGAGCAAATGTTTCGGAAAAATAAAAGACAAGGGAAGATAAGGAAGCATCTTTTGGCTCCAGGATTGATTCTTATCGTCGGTCTCAGTTCAAACTTTACAAACTTGTTTTTCTTTTTTATTACAAAGGAAAGGCTCTCGAACTCGAGATCTCCTGGGAAGAAGAGAAGAACCCTACTGTCTGTTGAGATACATGCTCATTGTCTTTACAAACCTGTTTAATTAACCGAGTGAGAGATATCACTTTAAGTGGTGTTTGCTATTCAAGTATTGTGGCTTTTTGGGTGCTATTTAAATTAAATGGCAGTCATCTGGTATTGATTGCCAAAGCAATAAATGGACGATGTAACAAGAAAAAAAGATCATTAAAAAGAAAAGGGAAAAATCTGCTGATATCCAACCTTGTACATGCAGCTCTTATATATTTATATCTGTGCAATATTTGATCTCACTTCACAGGGGGAGGTTTTACTTGAAACGGGGACATTAACATGTACAAGATTAGACTGTGGAGAAACACTTCGGGTGTCAGTTTGCCAAGTTGATATATTTTTAATATAGGATGCCTGCTCTTCTAAGAAATCAAAGTCAGCCTCTCGAGGCACTTGCTTCCTCTACCACCCTCATACACACCAGTACAATTGTGCCACGTGTACTAAACAGCGACACTGTGTATTAGCCTCCGGGGCTGTTACACACCACCAAAATCTTCCTTGACGGCACCGGATCCACTTAGCCTGCCTGTCTCATGTGCTTGAGTGCATACACATTTCCAAGACTTCCATTCCCTTAACGGTGGTGCACCTGAAACAAACTTAAGCCTCCATTCTTGCTCTTGGGGTGCACTCCAATTTCCTATACTACTTTCTTAATTGCTTTCAAACTCAACAGGAGAGAGAACCAGTGAAAGGTTAGGCAGTTTTATGAAGCCTATGAAGTTTGAAGCAATCTGGTATGGAGACAGGATGGAAGGAACATGCTGAGATATCACCAAGTTGTCCTCGGTGTGGTTCCTCAAATACTAAATTTTGTTATCACAACAACTACAGTTTAACACAACCGAGATACTTCTGCAAAGGTTGTAGAAGGTATTGGACTCAAGGAGGATCCCTACGAAACGTGCCTGTGGGTGGTGGTTGCAGGAAGAATAGAAGAGGAAATTCAATGAGGCTATCAACAGATGTTCACTCTAAGATTTCAGGTGATGGAGGCTTGTCTAATAACTCTATTAGACATCCATTTAGCCATAAAGGAATTTCCTCCATGGAGTCCTCTAGCTCATCGATGATTCCTGATGGTTCTCATATTGATCTCGCACTTGTTTATGCAAAGTTCTTGAATCCACAGCAAGATTCCAAGAGTGGTTTTGAAGTGCCTGAATTTAGAAGCGAGTTTGATCCATATCTCGAATTCCCTAACATTCCGAACTCGTATTTGGAATCAAGTGCTCAATTACCGGAAGAGAATGGTCTTGCTGGATCCCTCACCATCTCTGACTTTTCGACAGGAGTTCCTTTGAGTGACAATGATAACTTGATGTACTACTATAGTCCAGACTCAGCCCACAAGCACCAAGATCACCAAGATAGGACTCAACAATGTACAAGTCATGAAACAAGCAGCTTCCACTTGCCACCATTGCCAGGACAAGACACAGTCTCTCAAGAGATACTTTGGTCAAATTCTCACATGACGGATAATCATAGCCTGGAAATGTCTCCACAACCAGTTCTTGGACCTGACACTCAAGATCCTAATCTATTGTTTGGTAACTGGAGTCCCTTTGATATGTCTAGCGATGATGCTTTCTCAAGGTCTTGATAAAATGTGTTCATTGCTTTTTTCCTTTGCTATACATGCATGTCACTGTATAGGACCCGAAATAATCTACATATACAAATATGTATATGTTATCCGTGTTTATATTAATGGCACCTGTAACTGAGCTTTGTTTACTCCACTCACGAAAGTAATTATATATTGAAGCTTCAAAAATGTTGCTCCAGTTAGAGATGTATCTTCTTGTTCGTCTTCTTGTTCGTTTTATTTTTTGAGATAAATTAAAAACAATTTAGTCATTTTATCAGCACAACTCCTTAGTTTACCTTGATTCTACTCAACTTAACGTATGTTAAATCCAAACTAGTTACTAAACCCATGTAGTCGACCTCAACTAGTTTACCTTGATTCTACTCAACTTAACGTATGTTAAATCCAAACTAGTTGAGGTCGACTACATGGGTTTGGTTTCTTCTGTGATCAATTCTTTTTCAAGGTTGAACTGCACGTGCACGTGCATGTGTAAATTGATGTGGTCCTAGCTAATTCTTTATAATTTATATTCAGTTATTATTACAATAAGATCACACTAAAGGAATTGATATTTCGACAGGAAGCCAGTATCAGTTTCAAGTTTCTGATACGTGAAAGATTTTAATTATAATATACCGGTTATAGTTTGAAAAATTATACAGATCTATAAAAACTTTTAAATCTAAAAAATAACTAAACTACTCTCTCTCTCTCTCTCTCTCTCTCTCTATATATATATATATATATATATATATATATATATATATATATATATATATATATATAAAATTAAAATATCAAACAAACAACATATCAATCTTCTCTCTCTTCACTACAAAAAAATAAAAAAAGCCTATTAGCAACTAACTAATCCGTTGCAGATAATATTAAATTCTGTTGCTGATAAAACTCAGCAACGGAATTAGCAACAGATAATTTCAGATGCAAATAATAGATGTTAATTTTTTAGAAACGGATTATCCATTGCTCCGTTGCTGAAATTCGGTTGCTGATTATATAAATTAGCAACAGATATTCCACTGCTGATCAACAACGGGTATTGCGTTGCTGATCCGTTGCTAATCAGCAATGGAAACTTTGTTGCTGTTCCGTTGCTGATTTGTTTGAATTTTTTAAATTATTTTTCCTATTTATTGAATTTTTTTAATTATTTGTGGATATTTAAAAAATTATAGATAAATATATAAAGAACATAAATTAATACTATAAATTATTTTAAAAAAATAATAACACAAATAAAAATAAATTTCATAATAAATTTCTAAATCTCATTAAACTTACATCAAAATAGATAAGTCACAATTTAATAAATATGTTCTATCGTGGTGATTGGGGTGGTGGTGGAAACAAACCAAAACAATGTTGACCATCATAAGGTGGGATCGGTATATGATAGTTGAGGCCTAGGTCGATATACTAGATTAAACGGGGGATACATAGGTGTCGTCATCTGTGGAGCCACTTGTGACGGCATAGATGAAGCCATAGGTGCCGACATACCTTGGTCCATATTTGATGCCCAAGCTTGGTATCCCATAGTACTAGGAAATTTTTTTATTGAGGTCATCTCCTGTTGTAATGATAAAATATGACCATCTCTTTCCTTTATTTGCCTTTTCAATGCCTGAATTGATGGGCTAGGAGGTGTTGACTCCATCGTATAGGATTGTGATGAAGCACTCGTACTAACCATTGATTTTGGCATACCAGGTGCACCATATATTGTACCCTTTGTAACTCCTTTTATAGCCACACACCAAGCTGCTCCATATCTTGAAATCATTTCTTTTTTGTAATTCTCCTACAATACAATTAAATATAATAATAAATTCATTTAAATTTTAAATAATATTAAATTACATTAAAAAAATACTTACAACAAATTTTTTAGACTTGTTATCTATGAATGTTTCAGGCTGCTTGGCACTCTGATGCAACACCGAAAACACATCATCTCATAGAGGTTCTTTTCCACCTGCTTTTTCTTGCTATCAACAAACAAAAAATATTAGAAAATATAAATATAAAAATTTGAAGTCCATTATAACAAATATAAACAATCCTCATCATGCTAGCTCGATATGATGCAAATGACACCGTACCTCCAGAATGAGTGCTTAATTTACCATCTGTTTTAGTTAGCCGATTATTTCTTGCAGATTTTGATCTCCTTTGAAATTCTGGGGTGGACCAAATTTATTTAATCATTTGATTCCAATCGTCATTGTGTATCCAAACTGGATCTTTATTAATGCAATCCATAATATTTATGGTATTTCTATCAAACATAGCTCTTTTACGAACTCGTGTCAACTGCTGGTTCAAAACAATTCTAGTCTTATCTTTTCAAATCTTACGAACAATTGGTTCATTATTCTCAGAAAATATTTTTTTTCTATATAAAAAACAAAAAAAAAACGAAGCTCAACATAGTTGTTAACTAGCCTATATAATTACAATCACACAGTCAAAAGTAAAAAAGATGAACAAAAAATATTGATAAAATAAAAACTTCTTAACTCCATCATAAAATGGAATTTAATGTCTTATATTCTAATTATTATAATATTTTTTTGGTATATACCTTACCATTTCTTAATATATTCCTAAAATAGAATTAATTTGTCTTATATCATAGTAACATGACATGTTCTAACCAATTGAAGTCGTTAGAGATGCAAAAAAAATTATATATTAATTTATGTTTTCAATCAATAAAAAACTATTCTTTACATTAATTGTATCTAAGAGGTTCGTATTTCATTTTGGTCTTCACTTCCATAAAAAAACTATTTTTTACTACAATAATAATCCTTGCATCTAAGATATGGTGTGCATAGAAAAAAAGAATGTAACATCCTCAAATATAATATCATGAAATCTCAAACATTTCTTTACTAATGTCAACTATTGAATGATATGTCTAAAATTATGGAAAATATTTTTAAAAAATTTCAGCAGAGTCTCCTCTATTTTTATTGGTACCAAGTTATCTATTTTTATTGGTACCAAGTTATCGATAACACTTCTATTATATGTCATTACAACTCCCATCTTGATCCAATCATCCTGGATCACATCCCATCCATCAAACAATCTCTCAATACATATATTTATTAATATATTCAAGTCTCATAATATTAATTAATAAGTCAACATAATTATGTCTAAAATAAAAATGTATAATCTCATACCTTAAACTCTTTAAAGAGTTCATCCTTATAAGTTGAACCAACTTTTTTCCAATTGTGCCATGATCCTTTAAAATTTGATCTCAAAATAAATCCGATCTCACGCCCAAGCTTAAAAAAATGACAAAGATTCATTAAATTAATAAAGCTTAAAAAATAATTATAAAACACAATAACCTTGTAAATTTCAACTTAATTTCAACTTACTCTGTTGTTCCATATAAATGAAGCTCTCTTTTTTTGGTAATTGGATCCTTATGTGTGTCAAAACCCTTCTTTTGAACCCGTTGCTCATGATGCATTGGAGGAGATGTTGAACCATGGATTGAAGGGATGTCATCTCGATCCTCTGAATCTCTAACATTACAATCATCTCCCTCATCACCTAATCCTCTTGCATTAACATCATCTCCCTCATCTTCATCATTATCACCATCTACTCTCTCATATTGTTCTCCTCCATCTTCCTCAACTCTCTCATCTCCCTTAACATCCTTGCCCTTCCAATCATAATAACCCCCATCAACATTACTGTATGAAGAAATAATAAAACATGCCAAATTGCTGTAATGAATCTTATGTTATATTTTATATGTAACAACATTATTTAAGCTTGTGATCCAAGTAAGAGTAAATATTGCTTCAGCATGTATGTGTTTAATCATTTTTGCATCATGACCCAATATGCCAGGACAATGTTTAAAATACCGTTAAGCTATATGATGCTTCCACTTCCCTAATATTTTCAGCAAAGACTGTAGCAAACCCAAATTGAGTAAGGGCTTCAAATGTAGGGATGGTGAAACTTAAAAGTTTTCCTGGGCTCCTGCAAAAGAATGAAGATGAAGCTCAACAAATGGACATCTAAATAGAAGCATGGTGACGCACACAAGCCGTGCCATAACTAAAAAATTATTGAAATTGCACAAATGATAAGAAGGCTACTGCAAAGAAAGCTCCCTCCCTAATCTTTTCCGGTTTTTGTAACTAGTAATTTATACCACTAGTTAGGATTACATCTTTTTGCATGCTTTGTTTTGAAACATTTTTATTAGTTACTGCAAAGAAAGCAATAGTTTTGCAACAATAGTTAGGCTACTTTCCGCAACATTTTTCATGTTCTGTTCAACATAAATCTCAACCCCCTTCTCTTTGTATTTTTTTTTATACCTCACCCAGTTAATAAATTTAAAATAAAATACATTACATTAATAATTAAAAATATTAGCATGTGATAAAAGCCATATTTAACAAATAATTTGCAAAAAATAATAAAAAATTATTATTCTCATCAATAAAATTAGTTAATAAAATAAAAACACCCCACACGGGAGGAAACAATTAATTACTCCAACTCAAAATCAAACAACTTTCATTCTCCACATAAGAAACCTTAACCCCATCGATTTGTCCCTTTCTTCCATTTCCAAAAACCCACCCCTCCTCTATCACTTTCTCTTAAATTATTGTCCAGGAACATGTAATTCCAAAACATCCTTTTTCAATAACCCTATTTTTGCTTTCTTTAACTTCTTCTGTGTTGTGCTCTCAAGAACCCACTTGTAAAAAACTGTGTTGTGCTCCCACTTGTAAATAACGGTGGTGTGATCCCATTTGCAAAGAACAGTGTTGTGCTCCCAAGAATCCACTTGCAAACAGTATAACAAATTAAAACAGGTTTAATTAGAAACCCATATTTGAGAGATTTTATTTGTAATTTAGAGATAATGTATTTTTGTTTATATGCCTGTACCAATTAATTTTTGACACGCAATATATATATATATATATATATATATATATATATATAAAGGTCAAATTTTGTTCTTCTCTTTCTCTTTATTAGCACAGACATGGTAAATCGTGTCATTGTATTAGCAAGGGATAATCCATTACTGATTTTTAATATATTAATTTATTTTTTAGCAACTAATTTCTTGTTGCTAAATCCGTTGCTAATATTAAAAAATAATATATATGTAATTTGTTGCTAATCTGTTGCTAAATTTGCATCTGAAATATTTCGTTGCTAATTTCCGATGCTATTGACTCTTTTTTTTAGTAGTGCTTCATGTGAGGAAAACTTTCTCTTTGCAAATTTTCAAAACCCTAAAGTGATCAAAACCTAACATGTCTCTCTCATCAAACCCTAGCCGCAGATCTACCATGATCCAACTTGTATGTTAAGTGAAGTAATGGTTTTCATAGCATTGATAAGCAATTAGAAAGAGGATAATCATAATGATGTAAACTCAATTTGACCCTACATAATCCTATTTTGATTTTATGGTAACATAGAGAAGTTGAACTTCCATGTTTTTGAATTCTTGAATTGGAAGTATCTGTGGGTTGTTAAGTTTCAATTGCTTTGTTATTTAGACTATTATCTTTTACGGATTTGGTGAGTGGGATTCGACAATCCAGTTGAGTTTCATGGTGATTGTTAATAATTAAGGTAGCTGGAACTTGCAAACATAACGATTAGTGAGTTTTAAACTTTTAGTTGTTTTTGTGTTTGTGTTTTTGCTAAAATGCTGGATGCACTAGACATGAAAGTGTGAGCTATATTGGTTGAATTTCTTAAGATTTCTAAGGTTATGGTTGTGTGTGTATTTGCAATTATCTTGAGTTAATGTGTATGTGGAATGATAATTTGACTACTAATTATGATAAAAAAAACCAAGTATAAGAAATTAAATCAAGGTTTTATTATGAAAGCAAATGATTTAATTATAGAAAGGTGATAAATAAAAAGAAAATCAAAAGAAAAATTTAGTGACCAATTAGAGGTGGTCGAGACTCCTAAAGAATGAATCTTATTATGAAATTTTCCATAACCATGCCTCAGCCTAATTCTAAGCTAATTAGATGTTTCACCCGAGATTCAAGGTCTTGAATTCCAATTTGAATCCAACTAAACCTATGGTATTGACATAGTCAAGGTTGATCATTCCCTTATTAATTTATGTGATGTTATTTCTTTTTAATTATCCAAACACTAGTGCATAGCTGTGATGATCCATGTGTCAATATCTTCCTATTTACACAATCTCCACCACTAGATGAGCATTATCCTAATAACCTTATTCTCGAAGCTTCAGTCCCTTGTTTGCTGCTAATTATGTTAACTGTTACATCCATTCCCTCCTTGAGTTCCTTGACCTCAAAGTTAGGATGAGTTGAATATATCCACTTTTAATCTACCTATATCGTATCCTCATTGGTTTGCCTTTGGTAATGTACTAGGAACTCCTTTGTGATACCCTTTCAAGTTTTTTCTCCCTCTGCTTCAAAATATGTTTGGGTAATAGGTTGTGAACTCTTTCCCAAAAATGGTGGCAGCTTTGATGCCACGTGTTCTATAGTTTTTAGTCTCTTTTTTTAGTAATGAAGCATTAAAGGTAGGATGCACTTTGATCCTTTCAGGAAACTTCAGATGATAAGCAACACTCTTAATTTTTTTTCTCTACTTTGAATGGCCCATAATATTGATGAACTAACTTCTTTCTTTGTTGTCATATACTTATTTAGCGATAGAGTTGTAATTTCATGTATGCCCATTCTCTTACCTCAAACTCTTGCTTATTTTTTTTATTATCAGTTTGTTCTTTTTGTTGATTTTGTGCTTTAACTAGGTTGCCTTAATGTTGTGTAAAATGATTTTTTTATTCTTTAGGTGCTTTTCTACAGCTTGATTACGTGTGAGACCAAGAACATAATTGATTAGGCTTGGGTTTCATAACCATATAGTGCTTAAAATGGGGTGGTTTTTAGGGACACGTGATAATTAGTGTTATACCATTGCTCGACCATAGTGATCCATTATGACCAGGTTTTAAGGTTATCTCCTATGAAGCATCGTAAGTAATTCTCTAAGGTTTTCTTGGTAACCTCAATATGCTCATTAGTTTAGAGCCGACCCCTTATACTTTGAACAATTCTTACCAGAATCTATTAGTAAAGATAGAATCCCTATCCAAAACTATATTTTTTAGAAGCCTATATAACTCTATGACATTCTGAGCAAAGACTAGGGTAACCCTTGAAGTTGTGTAAGGATGAGTAATAGATATAAAGTGAGGATACTTTATTAACCTATCAATCACCATAAGTATTATTGAATACTTATCAAAAGGTTGCAACCTTTCAATAAAATCCATGGAAATGGATGACCAAGGTTTTGTTGGTATTGGCAAGGGTTTTAACAACCTTGGTGGTTTGGTTTTTCAATTTAGCCCTTTAACAAGTGTTACACTATCGAATGTAATCCCTTACATCTGTCTTCATACATCTTATGCAACCATATTATTCGATAATTTCACCCATATTTAACTAATTTTTTTCCTATGTCTTATATATAAAATACCTTGATATTCTTTGTTTTATGTTTTGAAGGCACTTTTGGATGAAAGATGCAAAAAAAAGTAAATTGGAGGTAATTGGCAGATTTGACCTTTAGTCGATGTTTTGTGCAGAGCGTGAGCTCTAGAGGTCAAAATGAAGTGATTCCAGTGGCATTAGAAAGCTAACATCCATACCTTTCTGGAAATCTAAGGCAAGAAAATAAAATAAGGAAGAACATGGAAATCGCAGCCTTCAAAGTCAAATCTCACAATCTGCCAATGTTGACCTTCGTCCATTCCGACTTGAATATCTGGAGCTACAGAAGTCCAATTGATGCAAACTCAATTGTTTTGGATTCCTGACTCAAAGGGATATAAACTCTCCAAATTTCAGCCAAAAAAGATATCATATAAGGGAGATATGAGTTTTCAAAGATGACAACTGAATTTTGTCAGCAAACAGGTTTCGCGAAGAAACGAGTCCAAATTACGTTCCGAAGCATCTAAACTAGTATCCAAGTTTTTATTTCAGAATTTAGCTCCTCTAAGTCAAAGATTGAAGATTTCATACAAGGTTATTTCTTATTTTTTAGGAAAATAGTTATTGAAGTACTTAAATGTAAACAATCTACTTAAGGGAGGACTATTTTGTAAAATAGAGACTAGGGTTTCCTAGGATATAAAAAGAATGAGAGAAGAGAAGGGGGGGCAGCCAGCCAAGAGGAGAAAAACGCCCCCTTCCTCTAAGAAACCCTAAATCATGCATTCTTCCTTCTTTTTGATTAGTTGTTCAACAAACATGTAAGACTAAACTCGTTTTCTTGGTTGCAAGGACACGAAAACCTTTGGATTTCAAGAACTATAAGATTTATTTTACCTTTTCTTTTTAGTTTATATGATGAATATGTTTGTTCTCCTATGCTTATTTTTCCTATGATTGTTTATTTTAATTGCTAGAGTGGACTTTAAGTTATTATTGTAGACAATCTTTTGCTAAATTTGATATCAAAACCAGAGTTGTGGTATATGAACTTGTGAAGCAACAGAGTTTAATAATTGTGGTGGATCTACGTTATTAATCTTAGGGAGAACATTCAATCAAATCAAACATAGATTGTGAACAGTTATGTTTTCTTGATTAATCAATTTATCTAGTTCTTAAGGCTGCCAATGAATTAAATTACTAGTGCAGACACTGTGTTGTTTGATGGTTAGGGTTAGTTATACGGAGGATCCGTTAACTAACCAATGTTAAGAAGAGATAAATATTTAGAATATAAATTGATGTTTCGTTTCCATGATCAGTTCTGATTTCTATAGGTGGATGTGTGCTTGCGACCAAGGTTTGTTCTCTTGATAATTTTTTGATTTTATTAAATTTTGTTTGATAGTTTTCTATTTTCTTTTGCTTTAGCCTAGATAACGTCCAAACCCCTCCAAATTGCATATCATCTAGCATAAAAATCTGACTTGAATCTTCCTCGTGGAATCGACCCCTTGCTTGCTCTATGCTATCTTATGTGTTGTGTTTGAAGATAGGGTAATTAATTTGTGCGACTGCGACATCGCAACAACATCCCCCTTAGTCTGTACTTCTGAAGACCATTTACCCGATGTAAAACCTGCATTAAACCTCATACACCTTCGTACCACACTCAAGTTTTTCTCATGCATTCTAACAAGTTCATAGGCTACTACCAAAGTTGGTGGTTAAGTATTCTCATGTTTAGCTTGACTTCATCCTTCAATTCACCTAAAAAAACAGCTCAACCAATGTCCATTTGAAAGACCTCTTACCTTGTTAGATAATAATTCAATTTGTGATTTATAATTCTCCATAATTGTTGTCTATTTAAGATTGATCAATGTTTTATTAGGTCATCATTCCAAACTGAATCTATAAAGCCTTAATGAATGATTCCTAACTAGTTAATGTCCATGCCTTCTCCATCTTTTGAAACCATGCTATAACTTTCCATTCCATGTGAAAGCTTGCCATAAATATCCATTGGTGTGGTGGTGAGTTGTGAAAGTTAAAAAAAAAAGTAGCCTTATTTACCCAACCCAAAAGATCTTTTTTATTGAACTTATTACGATAATGTCTGTTAACAAATTTCAATAGATTGTTTGGTAGAAATTCCATTGATCTTTTCCTTTGAATCTTAACAAATTTATCAACCTTTACTGATATGATATATTTTGTAGTTGTTAAACTAGTTTCTTCAACACCCGTTGTTGAGATAATTGATTTTGTTGTTTCTCCTCTTATAGATGTTTCAACATGGCCACTGTTACCAACAATTAAGATGTGCGAGTACCATTTGCCATTATAGGAGTGTTATCTCTGATACCAAATTTGCAATAATATTGAGTTAATATTTATATGGAATGGTAATTTGGTTTCTAACTATAAGAAAAAACCAAGTAAAAGGAACTAAATCAAGGCTTTATTATGGAAGCAAATGATTTAATTATAAAAAGGTGATAAACAAAAAGAAAATCATAAGAAAAATTTAGTAACCAATTCAAGGTGGCTGAGCTTCCTAAAGAATGAATCTCATTCTAAATTTTCTATATCCATGCCTGTGCCTAATTTTAAACTAAATAAATATTCCATCTGAGATTTAAAGTCTTGAATTCCAATTTGAATCCAACTAGACCTGCGATATTGACATAGTCAAGGCTTAACCATTTCCTCCTTAATTGATGCATTATTGTTTCCTTTTAATCATCTTCCTATGCAATCTCCATCATTGGATGAGCATTATCCCAACAGCTTTATTCCCGAAGCTTCAGTCCCTTTGTCAAAAGAAAGAAGATGAAGAGGAGTGTGTGCTTACGGGGAGGGATTTTTTAGTCATTAAATAAATTATAATGACAATCCTTTAAATAATCATATATTTTTTACTTATTTTGAAAAGAATGTTAAGTTTTAGTGCGTGTATAAAATTCAGGATGTAAAGTGTAATTTTTAAAACTATAAAGGATAATCACAATTTGGACCAAACTACATAATTTTAAGGGTGATTTTTCCTTTTATGTTTATTTGAGTACTCGATGTGTTAGATATATATTGTTGTTGATAATAATTAGTGGTGGTGTTTTATTATTATTGAACTACCTAGTGGTTGCAAGCCTTACACCATCCTTTAACTAATTTCAAGAGTTCATACCGAGAGGGTATAAAATAACAATCGAGTATTGATCCTTATTCATATCAATAATATTGCTGCTTTATTAATGAAAAACTACATTGATTTAATTTTTGAGTGAAAGATACTCTTTGTTTATTATGCTTTCCTCTCTGATTTTTTAATTTCTTTCTTTGTAGGTAATGAAATCCTAAGTTGTCAAAGATAACATATCATTTTTGTAATCAAGAAATATAGAGCTAGAATGCAGAGAAAAATTAGACATCCATTATTAAAAAATTAAGATAGCATATCATTTTTTAACATAACTAAACATGTACTCCATTCTTGGCACACTACTTTATACTTGTTTATCCCATCTAATTTTAGCAGCCAAGCTTTCAATACTAACATGCTTTTTTATCTTACAATAGGAGTCATTTTGAAAAAAAAAAAAAAGGTTTTCATGGGTGACACGGTGATTAAAGAGTACAATTTTGTAAAATCAAACCTCTTCTAATATTCTTAGTTCCTTTAAGATTTGTTTTTCATTTTTTTTATCCTTATAAATATTGGGTTTCTGTGAGTTTCTTTGAGTCCTACATTATTAGATCGGGCATAGAATTTGATTAGAATTAATCAATCGTCGAGTAGCTAAGGAAAATAAAGCAAAACTATGAATATGGTTTGAAAACATAATTGAGTACTATAATTATAAATTGCTATCTGAAGAATTTTCTTTCTTTTTTCTACTCATTATTTAATTAATGAGTAATTGGCTTTATAATAAAGGTCATTAGCCACTTGATTAAAAAATCTTATTCCACCTATTGTCTACACCATATAATTTTTTAATAAAAATTCCTAGTTTCAATTGTTAGATGTTGTTAGAAACAAAAACACACACAAGTATTTAGACCTTTCAAGCTTTATTGATTGATATTAAACTCTTAACACATTTTTTTAGCACACAAGGCTCTTGTATTTTAAATAGACAAATTATAAAATAGACTTAAACTATCATAATCCAACAAGGATTATAAATACTAGTTTACTAAGGATTCTAAATCCTATTTCATCTAGGATACCAATTCCTAACTTACATGGAAACTTGATATAAATAATTATTAAAACCCTCCCTTAAACCAAGTTCCTCGAATTTCTTCATGCCCATCATCTTTTTAAATTTCAAGAACAAATTAATTTTAAGAGTCTTTATGAAAATGTTAGCAACATGATCTTTAGACGAATAAAACTCGACCATTATTTCTTGATCTTTCACCAAATAAAAAATGTAAAGGTTTTTTATGTTAATATGTTTACCTCGACCATGAAACACTGGATTCTTTATTAATGCAATAATATATTCATTGTCATAAAAGATCTTTGTTAGCTTGTTTTGATAATGTTGTAACTAACTAAGCTTTATTCTTAACCACACAGTTTGAGTAACATAACTTTCAACTACAATATACTTTGTCTCAGCAATAAAAAGAGCAACCATTTGTTTTTTTTTTTTTTTTTTTTATGATAGGGAAAACACACTAGAACTAAAATGAAAAACATAACCTAAAGTACTCTTTATTTTTTCAATGTCACCAGCCCAATCATTATCTGTATATCCAACAAGCTACATTTTATTAGCACAAGAATAAAAGATGTCATCATTTTGCATACCTTTGACATATCTTAAAATATGTTTTGCTGCTTACAAATGAGATTGACGTGGAGTCTCCATAAATCTACTAACAATACCAACACCATACATGATGTCAGGTTGAGTAGCGATCAAATATCACAATCTTCCCACCAATCTTTTAAAATTGGTTGAATCAACCAAACCACCACTGCCATCTTTCATAATATTCAATCTTTCTTCCACTAGAGTCAAAATTTGATTACTAGATTCCATTTTGAATTTTTTTTTAACCCATCACTAGTATACTTATTATGTGAAATAAATATATCATCCTTTATTTTTGTAACCTCAATACTAAGAAAGTAAGATATTAAACCTATGTCTATCATCTCAAACTAAGCAATCATGGCTTCTTTAAACTTTTTCATCAACCATAAATTGTTACTAGTAAAAATTAAATCATCCATATATAAGCATACAATAATAATATCTCCATTTGAAGTAGTTTTGATATATAAATGTGCTCATAAGAACATTTATGAAAGCCATTCTCAAGAAAATAAGAATCAATACGAGTATAGTATGCTTTAGAAACTTGTTTCAAACTATACAAGGCCTTATTCAATTTATAGACCTTATTCTTTTTCCCTCTCTTTATAAAAGCCTAGAGATTGTTCAATATAAACTTTTCCTCAAGTATATCATTCAAAAAGGCAGATTCCATAACCATTTGATAAATACACCAATGATTTTATGTATCAAGAGAAATAATCATATGAACATTATTAAGTCTAGCAATAGGAGGAAAAACTTTAAAATAATCAATAATTAGTTTTTGTTTGTAGCTTTTTGCCACCAGTCTTGTTTTAAAACAATCCACCAATCGATTAGGATTGTACTTTGTCTTGTACACCCACTTGACTCCAATTGGCTTTTCATTTTAAGAAAGAGTGACAAGTTCCCAAGTACTTTTTTTAATGGCCTGAATTTTTTTCATTCATTACACGAACCTAAAAATCATTAGTGGAAGCTTCTTGGTATGAAAATGATCACAATTAACAAATAAAGCAAAATGCATTACATCATCATCATAAAAATTTTCATTGTCATTCCCAAGAACATAATCTTGCAATTGTATAGGCAAACAATGTTGACGTTGTGGATGACTAGAAGGTTATGCACAAATAGGTGTTGAAGGTTATATAGTTTGATACTTCATTAGCATATCATTGTAAACTTCAACTAGCAATGACAAAGATTTTCCTTTTGTTGTAACCCAATTTTGAACCCTTTTTGCTTTTTTATTTATTTATTTAATGATAAGGTGGTTAAAATCTGAAATTAAAAGACCAGGGGTTTGAATGCAAGGATTCAGAAACTTCAAGGACCAGATGAGAAATAGCCATTTACAACCCCAAAACATCACCATTTCAATCAGGCACGATTCTTCATCTACATCGAAAGCATCGAAAGCCTTCCTGCAAAGAAGGAAAGGAAAATGTAAAACCCCAACATCCTAGTCCCATCAAAACACAGAAGAGCAATCTTTATCTTCATGATGATCACAACCCAGCAAGATAAGGATTGGACTTCGCGTCCGAGTCCTAGCAGGAATCATCTCCCTCAGCCGTGCGTATCAGGAGGAGAGACGTTAGGCTGAGGGAGAAGAAGATTGGTCTCTATAAATACCCAGCAATCAACAGAGCAAAGGAGGAGGAAAAAGGAGAGAAAAAGAAGGAAAAACAGAGAGAAAAAAAAAGGCAAAAAGGAGGAAAAAACAGGGGAGACGACAAAAGAATCTCTATTATAGAATCTCTGTTGACCAGTTAAGGTTTCTAGTGACCATAATACTAGGTGACAACTCCTCGAACAAGATATTTTCTCCTAAAATAACAAGATGCCAAATATCTATTTTTTTTCTACGAGATTTAATTTTTAAGAGGTCGCCACGATATCCGTGTATGACAGCTTCTTTAGTTGACCATTCTCAAATCCAATCTTCATTAAAAGTAACATCTCGACTTATGCTCACTTTTTGCTGCAGCCACTAACTTAATAAATTAAAAAAAAAATCGTTGAAACGTGATATTTGCAACTAATTTTGATGTGAAGAAACTTGTTGTTAGTTCAAATTGTTTGTTGTTGCTGCCCTGTAATGAACCAATTGTTGATTGAATACGCGATTCAACCAGCTGCAAGGAATCGCTCAAAGGGTCTGCTGTGTAAACTAATTAAGGGAGGGTTGCTGCTTCAAGGAAACTAAAGCTATTGCTTTTTTATTTTTAAGAGAGAAAAGGGCTATTGTGTTTTTTCACTTAATTAATCCAGACTGATATTAATTGTTAAAAATAAAATACACACAAGTATTTGGATCTTACACATTTTTTCTAGCATACAAGACCCTTGTATTTATATAGAGAAATTATAGAATACACTCTCTCAGACTAAGAATTCTAAATCCTATTTCATCTAGGATATTAATTCCTAACTTACACAGGAACTTAATTTAAATAATTAGTAACAGATGTCCTAATGATAATTTTTTGATATCCCATATGCTTCATATATATTAGATCACATCACCAAAAGTAAACCGTGGAAAAACCTCAAGTAATGGCGGGCATTGGTGCTAGTTATAACCACGAAGACTAGCAACACCAGCTCCCAGTCGACCATGTTGTAACTTGTAAAAGTAGCACAGGGCTACCAAGAAAAACCAAAATAAATTAAGCCATTCATCTAATGCTGCATATCAACCATTGATTGCCTCACAATTAAGTTATTTTCACTAAGAAATTATTTTCTCTTTCAACTGTTATTTCTGATTTCTAGTAGTTTCAATGGCGGATTAAAACAACCACATTGATGCATATATTGCCTTTCTTTGGCCCATGATAGAGCCTCGAGGGTTTGACCTTTATATATATAGATGGACCCCCCATTTATGTTAATTAATTACCAATCTTCCTATTCCTTAAACTTTAATATTTCTGGATTGACCCTTTACCTCCATTAAAAGAAAAGAAGCAAAATAGAACTCCAAGATTTTAAAGGGGAACTTGACGGTCCTCATCCATCAACCAGGCAGTGCAAATTTTATAAACCACATAAATATACGTTGGTCTTCATAAGCATGCTAGCTAGCTTGAATCTTGAAGACTTCAATTATTCAACTACAGATCGATCAAACTTCTTCTTAGTGTATTAATTTAATTCACGATTCACATTCAAGGTTAGGTAGGCAAAATCAATATAATTTTATTCCCTCTTAACACCGTTCCTGCAAATGCATCACATGATCCAAGAAATTAAGTAGGTAACTCCCACAATCATATGCTTCTTCTAGGATTTATCAATGATCTACGCGCTACACAGTTTGATAAAATCAAATGTTTGAATTTTGTTCTAACAAATTATATTAGCGTTATGGTAGTCAAATTTACCGTTTGTGGGTGGCGTGGGATAGAATTCATCTACAACTATCAACTAGCTTGTGCCTTCAACTTGATCTAGACATGACCTGCAGCTATGGTATAAGTGTTTAAAGATCAGAGGAGACTTGGTTGATTAAGGTCTAGCGTATGCAAAGGTCGTCGTGCTGACAAGCTAGTATGTGTTATGATTGTCGCCTAAGGCTGTGTCCTTGATTACCTTGTGCTAGCTCAAGGTATGCACCATGGTTTGACTGGAGGGTGATGTTGCTGCTTGTAAGTTCTAGGCCCCAAGATGTCCATGGAAATTAATGGTGGTAAGAAAAGTAGCGACGTGAACATTTTCATGCACCACTGAATTACTTGAGATATAATATTCCCACAAGTTTTGACAAATACTTTTCTTCAGGGTTTAAACCTATCATTAATTTACTTTATATATATTACAATTCATATGGTGTTGCGTAATTTATATGGTTTTAATTATATGAGGTTGGCCATTTGCTTTCTTGACGGGCTGGATGTAAATTAACATCAAAATATTTATTTTATTAATTAATTATGAACAATTAAACGGAAAGTAAGACTAACCAATTACAATTTGATGACAATTTCATTCTACCTGTTGAATTTGAGGAGGAATTAATGAATTAACGGTGGGTTTCCTGTGAATGCTGTGGGTGCACATACACTAGAAACAACATTTTAACGCCATGGATCAAGCGTCGGCGTGTATCACACCACCAAAATCAACAGGACAGCTCGAATCCAATTACTTTTGACGAGAATTTTAAAGCGAATACAATGAAAACCAGTACCCCAATAACCATAGCTGTTTAAAATAAATCATCGAGAATATTTAAAGCTTCTCTCCTCTCTAAGCCACAAAGTTATATATTCTTTTTACACTACGCAAAACATGATAAAAAAATTAAAGAGTCCAACCATAAAGAGAAACGAGAGGCTAAAATAAAAATATTATTTATTTAGTTATCTAGCAAGTGGTCTAGCAGTAAGAACTTGTGACTAAAAAATTTACTTTTCCTATGATTTCAAGTTCGAACCCTATTTGAATTTTGTGGTCTAATGATAAGAACTTAAAACTAAAAAATTTGTTCCTCTTATGATTTCAAGTTTGAATCTTATGGTTGCTAATATGATGGTTACTAGAGGTTTACATGGTCATTAACTTCAGAGTATATAGGATTAGTCGAGGTACGTGCAAACTGATCCGGACACCCACATTAATAAAATAAAAAAAATATATTGTTTATTCATATAATTTACAAACAGATTTAAAGATAAAACTTAAAAAATAAATCCACAATTCATGAGCTTTTGTTATAGCAAGCCATTCAGCCTCTTTTGACTTCTAAATTTCCACAATAACAGATAATTTAAAACGTCGTTTTAATTATAACGTTTATAAATTAATAATTCCTTAAATAAATCCTATTCAACGCTGGAACGTTAACTTTATCACGTAAAAGTTACTGTTTAGGACATGACAGGTGAAGCTTCTGCTTCAGAAAAAGACCAAAAGAGTGGATTGGATGGCTTTCCCTAGCTTTTGCCAAGGAGCTGGACTTCAAGTACTCGTTGCTGTTTTATTTTATTTTATTTTATTTTTTATATTATAGATACATTTTTAGACCTGATTCACGGATGGCGGCCTTTACTAAAAATCCAAATATGAGAAAAAGTCTGCCAATTCATGTTTTTAATGGATTATATATTTACTAGGTTAAAAAATATAAGTGGTAGGATCATTAATATTTTTTTTAGTTAAGTCCTTATCACTTAATTATTGTCACTTAATTATTGTCATTTGAAGTACTAACTTACTTACTATTTATTATTGTTTTATAATTAAATTAAATAAAAAACTAAAATTTATTAAATTTTTATTGTAGACTCTCTCTAATTTTAACGTGGATTAGCACAATAAAATTATCATTTTCCTCTTGACAACACAAAACCTATAACTTACTTATAACTTTGTTTGAGAGGTCAAATGATCCTTTCAACGAGTTTAAATTGGTAATTCAAAATCAGAAAAATATGGTTTTTGTTAATTTTATTATATTTAGTTTCATTCTTCTAATTCTATCAAATTTAATTTCAATTTAATCATTTGATATTTTATTTTTATATAAAATATGATCCTCATTCGTTTGATTGTTATTTGTTTTTTCTTATACTTTTCTCGATTGAATTTTTTTTTCAATTTTATCCCTCGTAATTTGATTTCATTTTTTTTATATCAATTTTGATTATCATTATTTTCAATTCTATTTTTTATTTTTTTTAGATTGATTTTTTTCAAGTTTATCCTTAAATATTGTGCTGGTTGAGAATTTACATTCGGTAATAAATAAGATCATAGTGACCTTTTAAAAACATTAAAAAGATATATTTTCATGGTATTAGCATATTTTTTTGTTTGCATTAAGTCATTGTTATTTTTTTTTGCTTTATTTGCTGTTAGTATTTTTTGAATTATATTATTAAATTCATTCGAACTAATCACACAAATCTCACTCTTTTCTCCATTTTTTAAAAACACAAGCATTGCCTTATCATTATTTTATATTAAAAAAGAAAAATTAATCTATCCGGCAACTTTTCCCGTGTCAACTATCTAGTAAGACCAACTAAACCAGCATTGACCCCGTGGCTAAATTTATGGATAAAAGAGAAGCACTGACGTCAAACTGCTCAAGCACCAGATGGGAAGGGTCCAAATTCAAGAATGGGCTGCAGCCAATTGAATGCATTATGCATGATATGGGACCCCATGTCTGAAAAAATGCTATCTTGCCCAAATTCTAGTGGTTCTTACCGATATATTTGTCTCTATCTCACGTCAATTTCCGCTCTCTTCAAAAAACAAAGCATATAGTAAATGTGGCTAGCATTGAATTTAATAGCAGAATATGCCGGGCTGACTCATAAGTAGATGCTATAATTTGAAATTAAATTAATTGGATCATCTGTTCACTTCCAATTTAGGCTGGGAAATTTCCTTTTTAGATAATAAACAACAGCAAAATCTAAAAGATACAGCCATTAAATAATAAATACATATAAATCGACAAATGGCCGGTTCATAATAAATAAATAAATAAATGCATGCCTTGAAATTAAATCAAGAGATCATTTCCAAAGCTCTCTCGTAATTTATAAAATATTTTATCAGGAAAAACCATTAAAAAAAGATACTCTTATATCTATAAGATTCCAAAACAAATTAGATTTTCGTACCGAGAAAAGATTATTTTAGGATATTTTAAATACGAAATATATTTTGATGAATTTGGACTTTTGAGTAGGAAATCTTTTATGAGGTTATATATTAAATATTTTATTGTCAATAATAATAAATTATGTTATGATATCAATTATATTTTATTAACATACATATCTACTACACACACACATACATAATGATTATAAATATTAAATATTTTATACATATATGAGTATTATAAGTATAAAATCTTAAAAATTCTTATCCAAAATTCATTAAAAAATTTCTTGTTTCTTGAAAAGTTTAAATTAAGGCTTTCATACAATAAAAATCCCACATATATGGGTCAATATATAGTATGAAATGAAAGTTAGATATCTGAATTATTTTAATATGAAAAACTTTGTTTTAGAGTTTTATATAGATTAAAAAACAATATTTTGACGGGTCTTTGGATAGAAATTTGTTCAACAAGTAGATTTGGGTAATTATCCCTTAAATTAATTGGATCATCATCATCATCTCCTTCATTATGCCAAAATCAACAGCAAACTAATACATGACCAGTTTACAAATAATCGTAATGATAGAGGTTTGAACATTAATTATTGATCAAAACTTGCAGTACGGGAAACAAAAGCTTGCATCAAAGAGGAGATTTAAGGTCTTACCTAACAATTGAACTAAAAGCTTTCGTAATCTGCTATTATAATTCACAAGGAAGCCGGCCTTTAGCCCTGTGTGAAATCACACTGGTTATAATTTTGTTGCCTTCACAATACATAGTAACAGAAACATCGATCATACGTGTTTACAACTTTAATCGTCCTATAAAACAATGTGAACTTGTCAGGAATCAGATCGAGAAAGAAAAAAGAAGATAAATGTTTTGAAATGTTGATCCATCATTTCTTGATGGAGTTTTTCAAAATTTGTTTTAATAGATTCAAGTTTAATTAGGCAATAAAGGAGAGCTAGAAAAAAAAAGAAGTTAAATCAAACAACAAAAGGAGCTAGTTAGTGGGTCATGGTGACTTGTAGAGATCTCAAGTTTGTTTATAATCATTAATTTCATCAAAATGGAAATACCCAATTTGCAATAAAACATGCACTAACTAGGGGACAACACAGTTTCGTGCCGTTTGTATATCTATTTCTAATAACATCAGTGAATTGTGTATGCACAAGAAAAGACAAAAGTAACCAAAAAAAGGTAATTCATGATTCTTTCACTTCCTCTCATTCTGGATATGAAGAGAGTAGATTTGCTGGTATGCAAGGAGAACTCTTCCAAACTCTAGCTTGCATTTTAAGCACCTCTCTTGCCTTGTCTTTGATCTTGATTCCGCAATCCACTTGAAGCACCAAACATAGCTTGGCCACGATGCCAATCTGCAACATCTCTTGAAGAACACTAGTAGTTATTGAGTACTTTGAGATAGACAAGATGATCCTCACAGCCCTCTCGCTTGCCACCTGAGAAACCCTAAGTATCTTCTTTGAAACAATAGCTAGGCCTGCACCGTGCCCTAACAATTCAGCTCTTCCTTCTGCACACTGGCATAGCAGGTCCAGCACCATTAGCACCATCTCGCAGGTTCTTTTCTCTGGTGAATCAAGTAGAAGATCAATCAGAACCGGGACTGCCTTAGCTTCAATGGCTTTGATTCTGTTTCTTCCCCATGGACAAAGACTTATTAGCAGTTGCAATGTAGCTTTTGATGCTTGGTGAGATATTTGATCACGTAAAACTTGGACTATTTCGTCGAAGAGTTCATGTTTCAAACTGATGAGTTTCAGTGTATCAGCAACTTCAAGCATCGATTTCAACAAGAAGACCGCATAAGCTCTAGACTCATAGTTTCCACCTCGCATAACTTTCGTTAAGGTCCCAATGAATTCACCATTTCTTCCCATAACAAGATTCTTTAGGCCAGATTCTGATATTTGTAGACCGTAGAGAATACTCAAGGCCTCATCACTTGGTCTTGAGATCTCAAACCCATCATCTGAAGTTACTTCAAATGATAAAGAATGGAAGTTATTTAGCATTGAGACCAAGAACTCTACAGCACCTGCAGCCTCCATGCATCTTTTGTTTGTTTCATTCTCGTTAGCGAAGGAACGTAGCTTCCTTAGACACGTAACCTGTTGCTCCGGCGATTTAGCATCATTGAGAAGCTTGGCAACCTGTGCTTTGCTAATTGGAGGCTTTGGAGTTGGGATTCTTTCAACACCATATGAAGCATTGAGGGTGCACCAAGATTGAATCAACCTCCTAAGAGTATGGTTTGGTGTCACCTCACAACCTGATATCACTTGTTTTGTAACTGGACAGGTATCATTCTTGCTTGAAAACAGCCATTTCTCAATGCTCTCACGATCATAAGTTATCCCAGTTGGGACTATAACCGGGTCTTTCATGATTTGGAGAGAAATGGGGCAGAGAAAAAATGAAGGGACTTCAATATCTTCCATTTTACACAAAATAAACCAAGAAGATCTAAAAATATATAGCACTAAGAACCACTAAATTAAGTTCAAGAAGATGAGGAAAGTGGTTTTGGAGGAAATCCTAGATGAGAAACAAAAGTAGATGTTAGTACGTAGACAAGTAGATGAAAGTAGCTAGCCAAGAATTGAAGGCTTTAGAGAAATTTGGTACGAGAGTAGGTTTTGAGGAGTTGTGTGAATTGGTTTGATTTGAAGAGAGGAGATGGTATTGGGTTTGGGTTATATACGTGAAGCGTTGAATAATGGGAGATGTTCAAAATTTAGAAAGTCAAAACACGTAAAATACAGGCATTGAGAGAGAGGCAATTTGTTTAGGACTTTTCCGAGCAATTGAAAGGCTCAAGAAGGGCAAACTCTACTTTAATTAGTCTATGAAGGTGATTGCGGCTACCTCTGGACAGATGCATGTGGTAAAGGATAAATGAAAAGAGAAAAATGCATGCCAGTACTCCCTTTTGAGTTTTGACTTTCTCGCTCTAGAACTTTCATCTGTTTAATTCTTGCATCATTTTTCTCCGTCTACCTCGTGTTTCTTAAGTGTTGTATTGCATGAATACTTGAATAGGTGCCGACAAATTGAGGACACGGTGGCTGCTTACAGCCTGCTGGCCATATACATCTTCTCACTCCACGCTTCTACTCGTAAATCAATCATATTAATTAAGCCTTTAATATATATTTTTCCAGCTGCATTCGAGCTAGCTCTTCTTGAGTTTTGACTTACCTTATCAAACTATTTATTGGTCTATGGGTGGTGCACCATAACCTGTTGGCGAGAGCCAAATACTGTCATAACGATCAATCTTTGATACCTTACATTTCTCGGTCTGACTTTGTACAAGTATACGCACCTTACCCACCCATATATACTTGATTATACAGCGTCGTTCAAGGATTATGAATGGATACAGGTGGCTGACAATGGGACACTCGAATCTCGACGACACCAAACAAAATTGTGGTCTTCCGGACATATAATGCGATCGGTGGAGAAAATTTTAATAAAGAAACAGAAATCCAATTTAAAATAGAAAGAAAGAAAGAAATACAACATGTTATCATGAGATATATACTCTCTTTCTTCAAAAAACTGGGGCTAATATTCCACAAAGTGTGTGTGTGTCTATATATATATATAAACAATAATCCTATGAAAACATTTAATTTGTGAAGAATGTATTTCTAGTTGAATACCCTAGTTAGTGAAATTTTATTAATTAATAAAGAAAAGAATATAATTCAATCACATTTTTTTTCTTTATATATATATATATATATGCGCGCTCATGTGTGTAAGTTGCATAAAGCTCCTACTAACATAAATCGACTTCCTAATTAAATACCATCTTAATCTATATAATATCTTATTCGCTCTTTACCTTGAATTTCCAGAGCTCCAAAAGAGATTAAGAGTAGTTAGTAAATACACACTACTAAAAAAAAAAAAAAAGGTCAATATCACTGGAAATTAACAACGAAATATTTCAGATGTAAATTTAATAATAGATTAGCAATGAATTATATATATACTAATTTTTAATATTAGCAACGAATTTAACAACAGAAAATCGGTTGCTAAAAATTAAATTAATATATTAAAAATTAACAATGAATTATCTGTTGCTAATACAGTGGCATGGTTTACAATGACTGTGCTGATAAAAAAAAGAACTATATATATATATTACATGTCAAAAATTAATTGGTACATGTATATAAACAAAAAAACACCCCACACTGAATATCCGTTGCTGATTTATATAATTAGCAATCGAATTTCAACAACGGATAATCTATTACTAAACAATCAGCAATGGATAATCCGTTGCTAAAAAATTAGCATCTGTTATTTGCATATAAAATTATCTGGTGCTAATTTCGTTGCTGAATTTTATCAGTAAGAGATTTTAATATTATCTGCAACGGGCTAATTAGTTGCTAATAGGTTTTTTTTTTTTGTAGTGATATTCTTTCAACCGTGCTTGTAAAAGAGATGAGCATGAAATCAGTAATGCTTATTCTTTTGGAGAAGTTTTTGATTATAAGATGATTATATTGCATATCTTGTGTTTTCCTGCTATATATTAATCATTGCATATATCGAAATTAATGTACATTATTTTTGTACTTTTGCCTAATTTCAATATAGTACAATTAAAAATTATTCATATACATTCATTTAATTTCAATGTAAAATCACGCATTAATTATCAATGCCCATATAAATAATGCATGGTTAAATATTTACTGACAAGTAATTTCTCTATCAAAAATTAAGAATCATCAGCCAAATATTTACATATTTCATTCTTTATTCTTGAATGAATTTAAAAATGTATTTTTATTTAGTACGTGTTTTGTATTATAATATATGATATTTTTTAAAAATATTTTTACACTTGAAATATATATAAAATTATTTTTTTCAGAACTTTTTTATATCAGTTTATATTAAAAAATACTAAAAGAATATCAATTTTGTTTTTTAAATAAATATATTATTAAAATCACTGGGATAGAAAAAGTACCGCATTGACAAATAAGAGATTAATTAATATATTTGGAAAAATTCAAAATATTTCTGCAGGTGCTCTCTTCAAAATTTGAAGATTCAACATTGATAGGCTCCACTTGCTGTTTGACTCCGACCCTGAGGAAGGAGGGGATTCATCTGATCATGATTCGATTTATTACAAACTTTTAATCTAGGAAATATATATTCGATATCCAACTCTGGATGTTACGTGTGAACGCGGTGGTGGACCATCTTCTGCTGTGATAATAATTATTATAATAGTGGAGCCTATTATATAAAAATAAATAAAAAAATTATTATTATAATAGCGGAGCAGTGAGTGTGATATATATATATATATAAGAATGATAGTTAATTTATATTTTATTTATCTCATGTTAAATAAAATAAAAACATTAACCATTTGTCTTTTATTTTGGTAAAAAGAAAAACATATATGCATAGAAAGAGGTCACGTACGAACGATCCATGCAACAATTAATTATTAACTGAAAGAAGTATGTCACTCATTGCTATATATTTTTTCTATTAGAAATCAACATGGATCGATTCAGTGTTAAAAACTCTCAAAATACATTAATATAGTATAGCTGAGGGAAAACACCCAAATACCTCAATTTTAATACATCATCATATATATATATATATATATATATATATATATATATATATATATATATATATATATCCTCTTGCTAAGTAGCCATTACAATTTTTTATTAATTAGATAAAAAATTACAAAATTCAATTTTACAAAATAATATTGAAAGTAAATAAAATAAAAATCCAACACTGATAGTTTAAAATGTGAAGATTAATCACTATTTTAGATCTTACTAGTCCTTTATCAAACATGTATTTATACTAGTTTAGGCAATTTTTAATAAAAACACAATAGATATTTGTATCATAAAATAAGTAATAATATATTTTATTTTAGATATGATGTTTTAGAGAGACTAATTTTTTTTTTAACATAACAAGCTTTTTATAAAAAAAATTATCTGGAAATTAGTTAAAATTTCTATTATTATAAAATTTGGTGTTGACTACTTTTTTTCCATCTTTATCTTTATTTTAAACAATTTACTTTGAATATTCTGATTTCGGGTTGAAAATTATATATTGAACTCAAAATTTTCTTCATTCCCGCAACAAAATGAGAAAAGTAAGGAAGAAAATTAAATAATTAGACAAGACGATTGTGGATCGACATGTCGGCTGTTGATATACTTCATTTGCTTCTATCCAAGTAGTAATGGAAGTCCCCGCCTAAACCATGACAAACTGCACCAAGCCAGCCTGCAGGAATTGGAAGGCAATATATTTTCACTTTGTGAATGTGGAGGAGAGCTTGTAGATATCTTAATTTATTATATAAGTAATTATAGGGTTCGAACATGAAATCATAGAGTGAGCAAACCTCTTGGTCCCAAACTCTTACCATTGGGCCACCACCTAAATGGTTGAAGGCAATATATTTTCACTTTGTGAATGTGGAGGAGAGCTTGTAGATATCTTAATTCATTATATGATTTTTAAAATTAATAATTATATAAGTTTTTAGTAGTTTTGAGAGAATTCAAACTCATGATTATTAAAAAACAAATTCAATACCTAACCAATTGATCTACTCTTTTACTTTTTAACCCAACAAGTAAATATTTCAAGGATTATAATTATTAAACCTAACTTCTTTTGATGAATTGTTAAACACAATTTAAAATTTAATTTAAATCTAAGTTTTAAGTTGAACTAAAAATCATGTTATTGAGTTGATATGGTTTAGTTGACTTTATTTTTTTTAATCAAAATAAAATTATTTTAATAAAAATAATTGATGAGGTGACTTAGATGTTGAGACAATTATAAAATGACTTTTTCCTAAATCAGCTAGCCGGGTGAATCTAGCGTCGACTCAGTAGAGAAGTCTAGTTTACCTTTGTTTGCCTATCCTATTCGGCACGACAGATTCATGAAATAAGAGAGAACTATTCTGTTTTCAGAGAAAAAAAACACATTCTACCTCCTTTATCTGTCTAATGCCGTGTTCATTTTCTAAACGAAACACTTGAAAATAAAAAGATTTTCCCAATTATTTCCAAATACACACACATATATATATATATACCCTTTTCAAAAGACAGATATAATTTTTAGAACACAAAATAATAAATTAAATTCTAATATATAGTTGAATATTAATGAACGATGACAAACAAAATGGTACTGGAGGAGAAGTAATTATTTCCAACCTGTCGATATTAATTAATTATGAGCATCTTGAAATGCATTCATCTGTTTTATGTTTGGATGTGTAATTTAGTGCATGTTATTGGATGTTTTTTTGGATTAAATGCATCATGCCAACTGTTCTACTTGAAAAAAAAATTAATACAGGTTCATTGTTTTTTTTTTTAAATAATTATAATTTTTTATCTAATTATTCTAATATTGTAATCTTAATCATAAATCTTATAGAATATTTCAAGTTAACTCGGTTTTAATTACTGAAATTACAAATTTGTCTAAGAATATGATCAATTTTTTAGATTACTTTTTACTCTATTTAAATGAGAATATATATTTTATTTTATTTTTTAAAAATACGTTTTCTAGATGAGGCTGATCAATTGTTTTTTCAAAAATTGATGATATCATAACTAAAATAAAAGTTACAGATTTTTTAGCCTTGCCTCATATCAAAGCGCGTATACCGAGGCTATTGCCATCACTTATGTATAGAGATCGTGTATATGTCTTTAAACCCCTTGAAAACCATCAAGTAAAAAATAAGAAAAATCACTTGGAAGCTGTGCCTGTGTGTATCACATGGAAATTAAGTTTTCTTGCATACTAAATATGGTCCCGTAGCTATGTTCTAGCATTTTCATTAATGGGATTCGCATTTGTGTTGCTATACTAATTAATAATAAGAAATGGATTGGAAGGAGAAGGCTATGCAGAACTCGAAATCACCTAGATACCTTGTACTCAAGACTTGAGAGGGAAGAAAAAATGCAAGGAAAGTTCTTCCACTCATCGAAATGTGATCTAAGGATTTCCCTAGCTTTGTCCTTCAAATATGGTGCACAATCAGCTTGAAGCAACATACACAGCTTTGGGACAGCTTTAACATCCACCATTTCTTGGATCACCATGCTTGTTCCTGAGAATTTACATATCATTGAAAGGATCAGAATGGCCCGATCATTGACTTCTGGGGACACCCTTAAGATTCTCTTTGCAACCACAGCAATGCTGCCTCCATGACTTAGGAATTGTGCTCTTCCCTCAGCACAACAACATAAATGAAACAATACACCCAAATTGAGCTCTGTGGTTCTCCTTTCAGGAGATCCCAATTCAAGCTCTATGAGCTCAAAAACTGCACCTGATTCAACCATCATTTTCCGATTTCCTGCCCAAGGGCAAGCATCTAACAGCACTTCCAAGGCAGCTTTAATACCTTGCTGGGTGATTTTCTCTCTCAAAACACCAACAATCCTCTCAAAGAATTCAGGTTTAAGCCTCTTTAGCACACTAGAACTCGCATCTTCAAGGAGTATTCTCAACACTGAAACTGCATGGGATTTAACAGTGGCATAATTATCCATTTTGCACCCTAAAACCCACGTCAAGGATTCGATAATCTTACCATTTTCACAAAGAAACACCCTCGATTCACTTCGGGGAATTTTAATTAAACGTAATATACTGAGAGCTTCTTGAATACCAGAAACTTGACCATTCTCGAAACACGATACGATGAACACTAACAAGGCCTTGGGCAAGCCAGCATCAACCATGCACTTCCTGTTCCTTTCATTCCCCGCTGCAAGTACTTCCATTTGTGTAAGAGCTTCGATTTGCAACTTATGATGGGAAAGGTTTTTTATGAGTTTAAGGACATAGGCTTTGTCAAGGCAGGGCTTAGGGGTGGGGATTCGATCAACACCATGTGATGCATTCTCAGTGCACCAAGCTTGGATTAATCTGCGTAAGGTGTGGTTAGGGGTTAAATCTGAGTCCTTTGGCAAGGACTGTTTGGTGACTGGACATGTAGTGTTTTCACTAGTGAATAGCCAACGCTCGATGCTTTCTCGATCATATGTGATGCCAGTTATGGTTGTAACTGGGTCTTTCATGATTTGGAGATAGATTGGGCAGATAAAAAATCTTGGAACTTCAATATCATCCATGAAATGATACTGAAAGTGCCACCAAAAGTAAAGTATATGTTTGTGTGTGTGTAAAGAAACAGATTATTAGTGAAGATTAGCTAGCTAGGGGGCTGCAAAACGGAGAGATTGATGATAAATGATCAAATGTGGAAATGACAAATTTTTGTCTGTGGATTGGTAAGAGAAAGCGCCGAGCTAAATTATTGAAAACAATTTGAGAGAGGGAGAGAGAGAGAGAGTGTGGGGATTGGTCGTCTCTCTTACTGGTCATACTTTCATGGGGAATTTTGATTAGTACATTCTACGGAAGCGTTCGGTGGTCAAAGAAAGAAAAAGTTGTAGGTTTTATCTGTATTCGAGTTCGCACGTAACCGCCAATTTTAAAGCAATACAAAATTATCCCTCTTTATTATACACTCAAAACTATTAGAGCATCTCCCCGAATACAAAATAGTATTTTGAATTGAATAAATATGGTTTTTTTATTATGTATATTTTAATGGAATAAATCATTTAAAAAATCAATGGCATTGGAGTCAGAAAAATAAGTGTAAAATAAGAATGAAAGAGCTAAATTAAATAATACTTTTTTTTTTTTTGGATTTCCACTTAACACTCCCCTTGTTGTTGCTGACGATGCAGTAATATTGTTTTTGAACAGATGGAATTAACCACAGAATGGAAACCTGTTGTCCCTAAGTACTATGCACGAGGGAAAACTTGTGAGTTTATTTGTTATTAAAATTAAAATAAAAAAGGGACTCGCCTTGGCTCTGTCTTTAATCAATTGCGCTATTTATCCTATGTCTTTTAATTTCTTTTTGTTGTTCCTTGAAATTATTTTTTTGTTGCTATTTCATCATTGCCCTTGATGTTTATATCAATTTGTATGCTATAATTCATTTTTATTTGCATTATATTGCACTTACAAGGTCTTTTGGAGTGTTTCACTACCAGAAATGTTTCTGTTGGGAATTTGCGGAGATATTTGCTAATGGATGTAACTCCCTAGGTAATGCTGTCGGTTTTACCGACAAAACAATTCTGTCAATATATAATATACCGACAGAATTACTGAGGGACTATTTAGAATTTTGAAAAAAAAACAGGTTGATGACGTGGAAGTTTTTACAGGCGATTTTACTGACAGAATTACCGAGGGAATCAAACCGGGATCTTCGTACAATAACATGACCCCTTCACCGAAAGAATCACTGATGTAATCACCAACAGAATATTTTTGTCGATGATTTCATCGATAAAAGTTAATGTATCACCACGCTACCGACTCTCCTCTCCCCTCCCCTATTTCTCCTTTTTCTTCCCCCACCCCTGCATCTAAAGAAACTCCCTCACCCCCCAGTTGCAAACACTCACCCCCGTAAACTATCCCCATCTTCTCAACACAAGTCATTCTTCTTTAACCTTTGTAGTCACAACATCCGTGTTCTGATTTATTATAGATTTTGTTATTTTTTGTAAGTAAATCTATCTTTTTTTTTAATTTTAACATTAAAATGTCAATTTTATTATTATTTAATGTTTTTTTAGTATATGTATTTTGTTAATATATGTATATGTTTTATTGTTTTTTCTCAAACAAACTTGTAGTATGAATGTATAATTTTGTGCTTGTTATGGTTTGTTTTAGATTTTATAAAATTATATTTGTTTGTAAATTATGAAAACTTATGTCGAATTACCGAATTAGATGTGTTATGATGAAATAAATAATAGCTTGTTTAACGGGTCTGTTTGAATTTTTATCAATTTGCGGAGTTGTAATTTCAGTAAATTTATGTGTATAAATTTGTATGGACATTGATAATTGATAATGAATATTTAAGAGAAGTTTTAATTAGTTTGTTGGATAATCTTGAGTTAAACTAATATATTTGCAAATTTATTTACTTAACATAGTTAATTAATACATGTTATTTTATAGAGGTTCGATAGAAATCATGGATGGTCATTCATGGATGTATTAAGATTTACCACAAGAATTGCGGAGGATGGATTATTGTAATGGGGTTCAAGGTTTTATTAATTTTGCAATATCTATTCCGAGAAATTTTAGTGGAGGCGGTATAAAGTGTCAATGCAGAAAGTGTAAAAATAAAAAAGTATCTGCATCCAGATATTGTAACGATGCATCTTCTACACAAGGAATTCATAGAGGATTATCTGTGTTGGTATGCACATTGAGAACTATTTGTTCGTTGAGAGCATGGTAGAAAGGATGGTTGGGTTAACTTCTAGTACTAGTTGTCGCACCCTCGCGAGCGGAGCGCGGCGTCGCGGCGATCCTCGATTGATTTCAGGGTCTTTTTGTTTTTTTGTGTAAAAGGGAGTCGCCACCTAGTATTATGGTCACTAAGAAACCTAACTGGTCTTTCAGAGATTCTAAGGCAAGGGACTGGTTGCGTAAAGGGAAGGTGTTAGCACCCCTAGTACGCCCTACCTAAGGTAAGCTGCTTAGTGTTTGGTTTGTCTTATAATTGCTATGGTGTTGGTGTTTTCTAATCCCATCAGTTTTCCTAGGTTTGATTCAAACTAAATTTATTAAGATGGAAATCCAAGGAGATTCCATGTGCTTTAAAAGCTCATTTTTCTCTTAGTATTTCAAGAGTTTGCGACTCGTAAATCGCAAGGAGGAGGGACAAAAATTTAGAAATCTAGAGCGCTTTAAAAGCCCTTTTTTGCCTTAGTGTTTTATACTCTCATGGCTCGTAAACTGTGGAGTAAAAAAAATTGAAATGTCCTCGATTATAATCAAGGCTTCTTTCAAGGATGTGTACGGATTTATTATTCCTAGAAAATTATTTTGGATATTTACCACTCCGGGTTTCTTTATCCAAATATTAACAGTGAATAATAACAAATTATTCCCAATAATATTTTGGATATTGTCCTTTAAGGATTTCTTTATCCAAACAATAGCGGTGAATAATAGATGAATTCCCTCCAAAATAAGATTTTTATATTTTTTGGAATATTGGCTAATACCCTTTGGAGCTTTACAAACATGTAAAATCCAGAAATGTAAGAAATTTTTTTTTTTTGTGTTTAAGAAATCCATGCGAAAACATATTTTCAAAACTTCCAATATTTTTGTATATAAAAAAAACATTCAAAACATGTTAGGGTATTGCCCGTATGCAACACACAAGAAAATATTTTTTTAAAAAAAAACACAAGCATCGCAATAAAATACAAAAATCGCAATAAAAGTTAATCAATCGATCACATATATTATAAAATTTATAAGAAGCTTAAAAAAAAATTATAACCGGAGAGAAATAAAACATGTGTACAAGGGAGCCAAGATTATGAAACCAGAATTTAGTGACAGTGTTCATACCCCATCAACCCATTCTAGTGACAGTGTTCATACCCACAAACCCATTCTTTGATAAAACTAAATCCCGCTTTACTCATCCCACGCAGATAACAAGGATAAAAACTAGAAGCATGCTCTATTCATGTATAAATAAGAAACATGAGAGAAGTAAAACATGTGTACGAGGGAGCCAAAAATATGAAACCAGAATTTTGAAATTAAACCCTTATGTCCGTGCCTCACAAACCCCACTATTTCCTCACCTTAAAAAAAAACAAACAGCCTCATTCATTTTACAACGCCAACAGAGAGAAACAAAACAGAAACTGGGAAAGCATGCTTTATTACAAACAAAAAGACAAAGTCATGGCCGGCTAACCTTCTCTCCAACAGGCGTAAGAAGAGAAAAGAACGTGAGGGTCCCTAAAGTTCTCGCAGCTAGAGCACTAGGGAAGAAACACCTGCAGATCCTGTCTTTTTCTCCTCCTTTTTTTCTCTCTTTCACGTTCTAGTGCAGGCTTTTTAGTATCAAAGAAAAAGCCTTCTTTCTTTCCCCTTGTTTTGCCTCTGTCCCCCCCTTCTATGCTCTTTTTTTTCTGCCTTTTTTTTTCCTCATTAGGTCAGCAGCCGAGGCTTCTATATAGCCTATACACGACTTTACTTAGGAAACAAATATTACATTAACTCTAGGGTGTATTCTCAGGTGAGCAGAAATAGGAAACCAGAATGTTTGATTCTGATTTTGTGATCAGCAGTGATTTCTTTCTAGTTAGAGGATGGTGTGGCTCTTTTCTTTCCTTCCATAGGGCCAGCTGCTCCCTTTGAAATAAGGCAACAAAAACATGGTCTTCAGCTCCAAAAATCAGGCGTGATGAGAAAGGAAAACAACAGAGAAAAAAAGGAAAGAAATCAGATGGAGGGTGCAGCTGTAAAGTCCTATTTTCCTTATTCGGTGTGGTAAAAATCCTGTCATTTATGATGATCCAGCCCCCCTCTCCAGCTTTCAATGTCCTTCTTCAATTCAATCCCTCAATTTAGCACATTTCGATTCAGTCCTTGGTCCAAAAAAAATCCTTCAAATCAGTCCCGCGAACTTGGGCAAAAATCCTTCTCGCGGCCAGGAATCCCTGCTTTCAACACTAGATATTCAAATGGGAATATCTTGAGTTTCTGATATCGAAATCAAGCAATTCAAAAGCTCAAATTCATCTACATGTCCCGGACTACAAATTTTATCAAGGAGTTGAAGTGAGATAAAATCATTTTAGAGAACAGAATTTGCCAGCAATCTAGTTAGTCAAAAAGGTTCTTGATCTGATGATTCTGGGCATCCGAATCTGACTGAGAATTTGCCCTAAGAACAATGATCCCTAGGACCTAATAAAGGTGTACATCAATTTTTTAACATATCATGAGTGACAGAATATACCTAGGATGGTTAGATATCGTACGAAACCGAGTCAGAATCAGAGCCTAAGTTGGAACAAAAAATTGCGACAACAGCATAACCATTTTTTATGTAAATTCTGAGGGATTTATTCAACCTTAAAGACCAGATAAAAAAGAATGAATTTAGCATTATGAAGACTCCTGATCAACCTAAGAAAACCTGATGATTTTGATTGTAAAGGGGAAGGATAAAAAGAGCAGAAAACAGCTCAAACAAGGTTTCAAAAAATCAAAATATTACTTTTTGTGCTTTTGTCAATCTTCTGGCGAATATGAGCTAAAATCCTACACTCTGTTCAAAAGAGGTATACACCGTCTCCAGCACGTGGGGTCCAAAATTGAGTAACAACACAAGTAATGTGCATGGAGTTATAAATGACAACAGTAATCCTTACAGGAATATGGTTATGAATGCAACGAGAATGAATCAAGTTAATATCATTCAATGTTCAATAATTATAGAAGAAGAACATACTATAGATGCGGCCGGGTTTTTTGATCTGTTGAAAGATTTTGATGAACCATTATGGAATGAACTACATGAATCATAGTAAATTATCGGTTATATATATGATTTTTTTTCTTTATTTTATGGTTAGAAACATTTTATTATCATTTTGAAAATGAGATGAAATTGAAAAATATGAAATGTTAGGTATAAATAAAATAAAATCAACTGTTTTGTGGCATATATATTGTCAATATTTGCAGGTTTGAAAAATTTAAGTAGTCTCCAGTATAGGGAAGGTGCTGCTGAATTGTTTTAAATAATCGAATTTGATTATGTAATTATTCGTTCAATTTGTTTAGATGTGTAGAATGAAATCAACAAAACATCGTCAGCATATGGTTGTAACTAGTTCTTCTAACAGCGAGGATGACTTGTCCTTAGGTGCTGATTAAGAAGAGGCACCTACGCTGACTCGCTGCTGTCTCTTCCAGCACGGTTTCATAGCGTAGAGGCGGTGTGCCTTCACAGCAGGGTCAAATCACCCTTAAGTACGAGGCACAATGGAAGGACGACCATTCAATGTAAGTTTGTTTTACTTTTTTTTTACTTATAACATAATTTGTGAACAACTAATTAATATTTCATTAATTTTATTTCTTTTAAGGTTCACAAACATTGAGGATGCCCAAGTAATAACATCAGTGTTTTAAATCATCAATGGACATTCCATTATTTCAATGGAGTCAGGTTTCGAGATATCCTGATTGGAGACCTAATATCGATGTATGGTTTCGAAGATTTGAGGTTGATGTTAACTTCTAATTTTATTTATTTTTAATAAATTATTTATTTTATTTTAAATAAATTATTTATACATAACACAAATTCGAGTGGGATAGTGTGCATGACAATGTTGCGAGAAGAGTGTCGGAGAATCACGCGACAACTAGGTAACATCGAAAATAATACGATATTTGTTTTTTTAAAAAACTATGTTTTAAAATATAGTTTGTCATTATGGAAGGAGATTGCGTGATTTTTTGTATGAAGTGCATAAAAAACCAAAACAATACACCAAATATATCGGTCTACAATGATGGAATGATGTGGTGGTTTGGAAAGATTTCATGTCATTATACATCCCGGAGGATATATGGCCGCAATATATCTAGCACATGATGTCTAAGAGGTTCACACGTTCACAGTCCAGTATTGACAATTGAAACCGGCAAATTCATGGTGCGTTGGCCATGCACACCAACGGCTCCGTTCCATTCAATGCGTATACGAAGCAGATGGTAATACTAATTTTAATGAAATCTATCGTTAATTAAATTTTTGTTATTTATAAATATATTTTACGTGCACCATTTTTTTTCTTACAAGCTACGTCTCTTGGACGTCAGCTGAGCCCAATGGAGCTGCTTGTGGAGACGCATGTGTGGAGTGAAGACCACCAAAAGGGGTGCAACAGTTCATCGACAACCGCGCTCAGCACTTCGTAGTATGTTCATTCAACCATTTTATTTCATTTGTTATTATTCTCTTGAATTGAATATGATGATTTCTTTTTTAATTTTTAGGAGACATATAATAATTGGTTGAGGAAGAGATACGAGGACGATCCTTCGACCCACTCGGATTTGGATTTAGATTTGTGGATGGAGGCAAGATCGTTTGGTGGACCCGATAAAAATCGGGTATACGGACTCTCTAACACTACAACCGATAACTTGCGGGCAACTCATAGTGTCTCACCCGTTGGGAGCTCCCAATCAGTATCGAGCATCCAGTATGAGGAGATCGTGGCCTTGAAATAACACACGACTTATCTCACCCAACAATATAAGCAACTCTCGGTGGATTATGAACAACTCCACTAGATTGTTATGGACATAAGATCATAGATGAGTGGTACATGTGCGACTCCTTATTGACCGTTTGGTCCCTAGAACGACCAGTCTCCTTCACCTCCAGCTCCGCCATTGATCTGGTTCAATTTTTTTTTGGAAACACTCTAAAATTGTAATGAATATTTAGATGAATATTATATAATTTTATTTTTAATATTTTATAAAATTTTATTTGCTTAATTGTTTTTTTTTACTATTATTCTATGCAATTTTATATTATTTATTCTACACAATTTTATTTTTTAAAAATATTTTTAAACCATCACCGACAGATTTGTAGACGACATTATGCCGTCGGTATTTTACAGAGGGTTGCAAAATATTTACTGCATATGTCACAATCACCGATGTCTCTACAAACGGAATGAGTTTGTTGGTATTTCACATAGAGTTGCAAAATATCTATTGCATATGCCACAATCACCGACATCTTTATTCTGTCGTTAATTTTACCGATGGAACTATAGGTGGAATGAATCTGTCGGTATATTTCCAGTGGGAATGTTTTTTTTTCACGCATTTTCTGTTAGTAAACCATTTGTTTTTATTTTTTTTACAAATTGAATTAGCGACAGAAATGGAATTACCGATGAATGTTTTTCCAACAGACGTATTCCATCGATGATTAGTTAGTAAAAATTTTACCAACGAATAATATCCGTCGGTAAAACTGGTAAATGTTGTACTGTTTGATATGTGAATCAAACATCAGTTTTATAAAAAGAATCTTAATTTATTGTTGGGAAAAAATTGAAAGAATAAGGAAAAAAAAACTAACCAAAAAAAGAAAGAAAAGGCATTTCATATTTATTGATAAAAACTACAGTTTATTACCTAAAGTCTCAAATTTCTACATATTTGAACTGTTTGTGAATTTTATGTTTAGGACCTAAACTTCATTTTGTTGGTTCTCTGACATTTATGTGTTTAGAGATTAGAGAGAAAATTGCTTGACAAGAAAAAAGAGAAAGGAGAGAGAAAATATTCAATCGATCACTTTTCAATAATAAAAAAAACCAATCTTTGTATCGATGGGTTCATCTTAAAAAAATAAAGTTCCACGTGGGTAGTTTGAAACTTTCATCTTACCATAAGAAACAAATCCAAACATGAGAAGGTCTTGTTGAATCGACCTATTATTTTTTTCTTTTTGAATTGATTTATGGTATTTGAGGTTAAAAATAGATTTAATTGGGTTTTTTAAGTGTTTTCAAATGAAAACAAATTAAAAATTAAGTTTTTTAGGTTAAAGAATCCAAAATCTGACTTTCTTGCCATTTTTTGTGACTTAAATTTGAACTATATAATGATGCAATGACATGTCATTTATTTTATTAAAAACATTGGATAGACAATAAACATTTTAAAAAGAAGATCAAGCCCACAAGCTTGACATTATAGAGTTAGACACACCTGGGCTCATTTTATTTAGGCTAGGTTAGAGGGTCAATCCTTATAGGCTCAGTATTTGGCCTTTTTTTATATTACCCTGTAATTTATTTTAAGATTTTTGAATGAAATTCACTATGAATAACATAATTAAATTGATAATTTAAATATTATCCAATTTTACCATAATTTTCAAATAAGATTACCTTTTTTTATTTTAATTTTACAATTACTTTGTGAATTATTATATATGAAACTATTTGCAAGATTTATAAAAACAATATGCTTATGAATATTAAATTATAATTTTTTTATATATAATTTTATCAAATTAATGACTTTTTTTTATTTTTTTTCTCTTATCACATGTAATTTATACCAACTCATGAATTTTTATGCTTTTTTATTGAAGGTTGTTTTTCATATCGTGATAAGTTTCTATTTAAAAAATCAATGATTCTAATAAAAAAAAATATTTTTGTCAAAACATATAAGAAATAAATGAAAAAGAAAAGAGAGTTATGATTGAAGAGATATATTTTTTCCATTATAATTCAAATTTTTATGAATAGTTATTTTGATGCCTTTAGTTTTTTATTTGAAAATAATGCTTCTAATAAAAAGACATGTTTTTGTAAAAAACAAAATACAATAATAAGAAAATTAAGATTCACCTATAAAGTATTTTTTTTAAAAAAATTAAATTATTATCTTTTTGGCAAATATATATTTCCAATACTTCAACCTATCTAAATAAAAATCGGTTTTAAAGAATTTATTGCAACATCAAATGAGCAAAAAACTAGTAAGAACTAAAAAACAATGCTTGTGACTACTATGCAACAACCAAAAGAAATTGTATCTCGTCTCATCATTGGAGAAGAGATCTCCAATAATAAGACATATCTCTTTTATTATACAACAACAACATATGTCTCTTTTATTATTAGAGATCTCATTGAAGCATAATCTACACATGTCTTTTTTATTATCTTTTTTATTATACAATAACAACAACAATTAATAAACTAAAGTGAATCTCAAATCTACACTGAATTTGTTTTATATATAACTAAGAGGATATTTCTAAAATCAACCAAAAATATAATGCTAGAGTATATTCATGAGTATAAAATATTTCTTGTATTGAAAAGAAAAACTATAATAACCATTTTAACCTTTAGATATTTCAGATCCTGTGTTGTTTTATGGTTGGAAAATATAGGATAATGGATTATCTCTATATTTCTGAAAAGAAGACAATGTTGGGGAAGATGATTTGGGTTTTTGTGGTGTGAAACAAAAAATAATGAATTAAAATTTTAGTTTTTTTTCCTGTATAGGCTAGCTTAATATTCATACATTATAAATATTTAGGGTGTTATTTTTCAAGTTATTTTTATGAATTATGAAAATTCAAAATAGATTAAACAAACTTCCTGTACAGTTTAAGGTTGTAACCTAGGGCTTAAGGTTGTAACCTAGGGCTTAGAAACCTTGATTTTCTATTTATCATTAAATGTTGGATCAATTGATATCAGAATTGGTTGTCAGAGATGGTAAGAACATCATCCAACCCCGCGATGTAGGAGTGAAGACCATCTAAGATACCGTAAAAGCTCAAAAGGTAGCACAATGAACCTTATTATAAAGATTAGATCTATGGGAGTGGTCAATAACAAAAATAATAATAAAAAAAAACTTGAACCATTTAACAATCTCATAGAGAGGCACATATAACAATAATAATGAAAAGGAAAGAGATATGTATAGAGACTTACATCGAGGAATCTAGTGCAGGGAATACCTAAGTATCATTAAAGTTAAAATGGTGAAACTAATTGCATTTAAGCTGAAAGGTGGAGATTTTTTTATTTTTTTATAAAAGTTTTAGAAAATTATACGTTTAAGAGAGTCTAGACATCATGTTATATCATAGACACTTATAAGGTAAAAGTCATGTTATGTCATATACACTTATGAGATAAAAACTATATGACAAGTTTCTTCTTTAATTTAATTTCAGATTATGAACAATACTTATTTTAGCGGTATCAATACTATTTGCAAGAAAATAGATTCATCAATGAATATATTACTAAGTTTTAAAAGCTTGCAAAACGTAACATACTATATGAGATAAAACGTAAAGTAGGTGACAAGATTTCTAAGATGATTAAAGCCAATAATATGAGATATATAATTGGAGTATAAATGTTGTGTACACTTCCGAAGGCATAGAATATGACTATGAAGGTTGAGGTGCTACTAAAACAAAAGCTAGTAGTGATGAAAAATTTCATCCTTTCTAGAGCTCAAGCAATAAGGTAAGTAAATTCAATGATGTTGATAAGTAAAACGTAGTTTAAACATCATAGCAATCTCTTATTAGACAAGATGACACTAAGAATGATAGAGCTTCAAGAAGGAATTCTGAAGTGATGAAAACAAAAGACCCTATGCCAAACCAATTATGAGGAGGCATGACATTATTTTAATGATTGTAGAAGACAAAATCAATCAATATAATTGAGGGACAATATAAACTAGAACATTATAAAGGCATAGGTAAGCTATACAAGCCTAACAGAGATGATGAGGAATATTAATATAATTAAAATGAAAAAGGTAAGGTATATGAGGTTAGAAAGATGGTAATAATCTGAAGGTTTTCAAGGATTTCAAGCAAAATAGGTTGTTTTGTATATGATGCACCATAAATAATAACTTTTTTTATTTAATTATTTATAGTGATAGCTTGAAAAATATTATTGGAAAACATAACATTAATAAATTAAAACTGTCATTCAAACCACATCTTGAATCGTACAAAATTGGATGGATTAATGTAGATATATTGGCAGAATATATTCAGCACGTGATGTCCGAGCGTTTCGTGCGAAAGTCATAATCTAGTGCGGAGAACTGGAACAAGTAGATTCACAATTCTATTATCACGCACAGTGACAGATCTATTTCGTTCGTTATGCATGCAAAGCAGATGGTAAAATTCTTTTTTTATTACATCCATTTTAAAATTGTTATTTTATATGAATATATTTAACTAACAACAATTTTGTTTTGTAGGCTACGATTCCAGACACAAACCAAGTTAATGAAGCTTTTTTAAAAAATGCACGTTCAAAATGATGACTATTGAAAAGGGATGCAATAACTTATAGATAGCTGAGATTAGTACTTCATGGCATGTTGGACTTTAACAATTTATTTTCTGAAGTTTTTTTTTTAATTTGCTGAATTTTTTTTTAAAGGAAACTTATAGCTCTCAGTTGCAGGAGAGATACAGGGACGATCTTCGACCCAACCGAAACTCGATCCAAAACTATGATTGGAGGCAGGATCGTCCAGTGAACCTAATAGAAATCGGGTTTACGGTATCTCAAACACTATGGCTGAGGACTTACAGAGGGCTCAAAGTGTTTCAACTGTTGGATGCTCGCAATCGATTTTGAGAACTCAGACACCGGAGTTCAAGGCAATTTTAAACCAACGAGTTAAAGTTTAGACGACCCATCTTGCTGCCGAGTCATAAATGAGTGGTACATATGCTCCCCCTTATTGGTCTTACAATCCCGAAGGAGACCCGCCTCCTCCTCCAGCCCCTCTATTCTAGATGAATTGTATTTAAACTGATAAATTTTTAAATATATAATAAATATTTGATTGCAATTTTAATTTACCTTCTTTGAATTATTTAATTTGTTTTAATTGTTTTGTACTAAATTTACCAACGATTTTCTCGACGGATTAAGTTCGTCAGTATATTCTAGAGAGTTGAAATAGAATTACAGGAAATGCCACTGCCACCGTTTAATCATCGATGAAATTAAACCTTTGGTAATATTAAAAAAAATGATCGATGGAATTACAAACGAACTTTTTTGTCAGTTAAATGTCATATTCACATGTGAAAATACTGACAGAATAAAATGGATAATTTATTTTTTGTTTGGTGTGCTTTTTATGTGTATAAATTCATTAGTGATTACATTACTGGTGAAATGACCTACAAAACAAGAATAATTGAGAAAAGTTTTTTTAATGAATAGTAATCATTTGTGAGCCAGTCGATAAAAATCATGTTGATAGAATCATTGTCTAACTATCGAGAGTATATTCCATCAGTAAAATATAAAATTTTGGTAGTTTTTATTAGAAAATCATTAATAATTATAGGATTATATTTTTATGCCTATTTTGGTTTTTCTATATGTTTTGTTGGGCTTTTTCTACTTTTTTTTATTTAAATAAAATAATTTTCCTTTTTTTATTTTTTTATTCATAGTTATCTAATTTTTTATAAAAAAATGTTAATATTTTCTTATATAAAAAACTTTTTGATAAATAAAAATTAAATATTTTAATCATAAATCTAATATAATTGAGATGCTTATTAATAAAATCTCCGGTCATATTCCACAGCACAAAAGTTGCGCATTCGTTCTAGAGATGCATCAATCAATGCATTATTAAGAAATTAAAATCGATCTGGATATAGTCATCGTGATGCCTATAAAGTTAACATGGAAATGCTAGAGGCCAAATTTTCCAAAGAGACAAAACATCATGGAAACGCTCATTATTGAGTCAAAAAAGCATTCTCAATTGGTGGGTCTACGGCAACCAAGCTATAAGTTATTTGTGATTAATTTCATACGTTATCTTTGAAGATTTAAGCTAAATTTGTTTTTAAAATTATTATTTAAAGTTTAAATAAATAAAAAAAGATATTTACGATATATTCTTATAATTACATCATTAATACAGTGTGGACAGACTATAAAAAAAAATTAATTTTTTTTATAGGGTGTGTAAAAACTAATTTCAGAATATTTTATTATTGATGTAAATGTGAATATATATTCTTTCGATTGTCTAAAAAAATTAAAACCTTGGAGGAGCTTGCTTCACCTTTGCCACCACCACCGGTCTTGATCCATCGAATTCATCTTCGTGATGAAGGAATTCACTACTTTATGCCATCACTAGCGTTGATTATTTACCTAATTCTCATATATAGGGCGGAGACGATCTTCTATTGTAATGTTAAGATTTTCATCATATCATAATTTTCTTATCTTAGAAATGGACAGATGCAAATTAAAGCAACGAATACTAATACTAATAAATCCTTTGTGGTAATTCAACTAGTCAAACCTTAAGTTTACTTTTCAATTATCACGAGTTCGAGTTATCTCAGAGCCATTAGAAACTCATTCATGATTAAGGAATTCACTACTTTGTGGCTGTTTGGTAACGTAATTGTGGGTGAAGTTCACCCGCAGCCACGTTAATAAACGTTTGGTAACCAAAATAAAAATGCTTTCGGTGGATATTATCCACATTTTGCTGCTTCTCATCTGGGAAAAACATCAATAGTGGAGCATGGCTCCACTGTTTAGTTAACAATGGAGTCATGCTCCATTGTAGCACTGTTCACTAAAGTGAACAGTTTTTTTTTTATTTCAAAAAACCAATGCGAGTGAATTAATTCACTCGCACTGTTCACATGAAAAGTTTAGGGTTTTTTTTCCTGAAAAACTAGTGCAATTAATTGATTTTACTCGCACTATTCACGTGAATGTGAACAATATTTTTTCTGTTTGTTAAAAAAAGTAGTTTAAGGTGAATTAAATTTACTCGTATTTAAATCTCAATTTTATTCCTGATAATATTTTATTTAATTTTATTGCACGCTCAAAAAATCATGAAAACTGTAGTTCTTGTCGAATGAATTTTGTACGTAATGAAATTGTAATTTTTTTTTAAAAAATTGAGTTTTACTCGAAAAACTAGTATTTAATATTATTTAATAACACTACATAAATTAGAAGGATATCGCATGATGACGTAACATTTGTGGAATTTGATCGCAATTCCAATTATGTTCTTGCCGGGTCCGACCCAGTTGGGAAAAATTCAGTTTTTATTTTTATTTTAATTGTGTTTTATTCAAAAAATTAGAAGGATATCACTTGATGACGTAATAAAAAATTCAGTTTTTGTTGTTGCCTGCTTAAGAAACCATGAAAAATATAGTCATTGTTAGATAGATTTTGTATGTGATGACATTGCATATAGTTTAATGGAATAATAAAAAAAATTTGATATCAATATTATTTATTTCATGATGTAATAATAGTTGTTAAATCTACAATATTTAAATTAAAAATATTTTTTAATTATTTTATAACCTCAATTTGAAAAGTATTTTTTTAACCAAACACATTAAACTACTTTATGCTATCACTAGCGTTGATTATTTACCTAATTCTCATATATATGGCGAAGACGATCTTCTATTGTCATGTTAAGATTTTTATCGTATCATAAATTTCTTATCTTAGAAATGGACATATGCAAATTAAAGCAATGAATACTAATACTAATAACAATAATAATAAATCTTGAGAGGTAGTTCAACTAGTCATGCTTTGAATTTACTTTTCAATGATCATGAATTCCAGTCCTTTCAAGGCCACTAGAGACAGAGGCGGAGGTATGTTAAGGGCTAGGGTGGGCTTTAGCCCATGTCAAGATTTTATCAACATTTTTTGACTAGTTTTATGTAAAAACAATTTCATAATTCTGGATTGAGTTATAAAAAAAATCTGAATATTTGTGTGAAGCTTTCTAATATGATGCTTTAGCTTGGATTAAAATTTCAGAATTTTTTGAGAAATTAAGAAATTTGATGAAAAATCACAATTTGACCAGTTTGACATTATTGGTTGTAATTTTCAATCCGACCATCAGATTGAGCTGAAATTTTATGAGGGATCTTAAAATATATTGAATAAAATCTGGTTAAAATTTTAGGATGAACGAAACTTGGTAGTGCTAACAAAAAACACGTCAAATAAAAGCAAAATGATTCATTAAGAGTGAAATGGTTATTTGCCATTAAAAAATAAAACAAATCAGCTCTTACTTCCTTTTATATGTTGTTGACTGGGTAGAAGCGGAATAGGAAAAGAAAGAAAAGAAAAGGTTAGAGAGAAATAGAGAAAAGTAAGGCAAAAACATTAAAAAAAAATCCAAGAAAAAAAATTAAAAAAAAAGTGAGAGAATAACTTTGTAAACTTACAAAGTCCAAATTATAAAACACTAATATAAGAAAGAATCAAGTCAAGAGAGGAGGAATTGAGAGAGAGAAAAAATTTAATTACTTTTTTTTCCAGTTGACATGAGATTGTTATTTTATCCCGGTTGAGGAGTTGTTACAATATCGATTCAGATTCAATTATAGATGAATTATATTTTATAAAATATCGAAAGATGTAACTTTAATAGTTAGTTTATTTTTACTTTCACTTTAATTTTATGTACTTTCAAATTTATTTTTTAATATTTTAGGTAGTGTATTTGAATTAAAACTTTGCTATTAACTTTAAAAATTCATGTATATAAGTTAATAATTAATCTTAAAAATATTTATATGTTTATTTAATAGCTCAGGGTAGGAAAAATTCTTGACTCTGTCTAGAGACTTACATGATCGTTAGTTTCAGGATCTGTGAAATTAGTCAAGGTATACACAAACTGACTCAAACATTAATAATAATAATAATAAAGGCGAACTTAGAGTCACAACTTAGAATCCTTAATCAAATATATGTTCTCAATATTGCTTTTTTTTTTTTTGGAATTCTTTTGATGAATCAACACGTTCATTTTAATTCTAGCTCAGAAAGAGATGGTCAACTTTTAGATGCATGCATTTATTGTCTTCAGATTAAAATGCATGTATAAGCTCATCAGAACGTTGGTCCACTACGTACACCGAGGGGGGATATTCCATAGTTATTCAGAATTCAAGTCTGCCCGAAAAATTCTTCATTTAAAGTTAATTTGTTGTCTTTAATTCTTGTAGTTATGCCTAATTATGTTGATCCTTTGATTTTTGTCTCTAAAGTTCCACGCTTTCATCATTGTTTGTATACTTTCAAATTAACCATTGGCTAGTCAAATCAAATTTCCTATATAGATTGAATAATTATTTTATTTTTTTATTAAATAATAATAATAATAACTTGAATAAACTATGTTATTAACCGTGAAATCCTATTATATCCTCCCATATTATATCCGTATTATGTAATTCGTGTTCATTTTTCCCTTTTTAAAGGTTCTTCGGCTCTGGGCAGAAGAGAAACTTCATGAATATGGAATATGCTCATACCACAAGTCAATCCGTGCTTGATTGATTCTACTCTCTCAGATTTGTGTGGCCTAAATCGTCGGCTGGTCGTGGAATCTCTTACAAACTTTGAATCTCATGGCGTCCAAGTCCTCCTGTTTTGTCTGTTTTCTGCTAGTGGGACACTGCTTAATTATTCATCCTCTCATCCTTCCCCACCTCCTTTTAACACTTTCAACAGCTTTAATTACCAACTGGCCCACGATACTTGTCGGTCGAATCAAATTATGTTTTTAACATAACCAAATCTACGGAGATTATAAAATATTATTTCATATTAATACTAAATCTATGGTGGAGTTTAAAATTAAATAGTACAGGAGTTGATTAAAAGTAATTTAGTTGATTTATTTGATTTAAAAATAATCTGGATGATAAGTAAAACAATAATATGATGATAAAATTTTAAAAAAATAAGAATGAAGTTGACAAAAATACATCTTGACCCAACTTCTTATCTAATTCAAATTTAAAGTTAAACAATTCTTTCAATATGATTCAATCAACTTAGTTAATTTAAAAGCAACCGACTGAATAATAAAAAAACCCTGATAATAAAATTAAAAAAACAAATAATGAAATTCATAAGAAAAACCTTTCATACTGACTACTTATATAATTCGAATTTAAAATTAAATTATGTGAGAGTTACCTTGAAATGATAAGCCGATTTAATTAGTTTAAAAATAACACAAATAATTGTTAAAAAAACCCTAAAAATAAAATTAAACAAGAGAGGATAAAATTAGGCAGTCCATCAACTAGAACAATGTGAATATATGAAAGTTTCCACTATTCAACCCATTTTTGGCTATTTAAAAAGAACAACTACAATTATGTAAAAAAGTGAATTAAATGCTTATGTTTGTATTAAAAATAATAATATTACTTATGCTTGTTCTGCATCATTTTATTTCTTCAAAACAAGACTTTTCTGCTATGCATTTTGAAAACGTCTTTCCGTAACAATTTACTTCCTTTCCATAAAGAATCTTGATTAAAAAATAAAATAAAATAAGTTTGACAATAACTTTAAGAGGGTGGGCCTCACAAGAGCTAACTCATATACATTACAGTTTGTGAAAAAAATCTATAGGCCCAAACTTGCGAACTTAATCGTTTTTAGTTTCTTATTTAAGTTCGAGTATTGATTTTAATTAATTATGAATTTAAAATATTAATTTTGGTTTACAAAGTTGACTTGAATATTTTTTTTTCTCACCCTCAAGCTTTCTATTGTTTTTCTATTCATTTTATATGAGAATTTTTTAGTCATTTTGAAAATAGAAATAGTAAGGGTTCTTTAATGTTTTTGATCTTTATTATATTTAGCTTTTAAAAAAAAATTATTTTAAAATTAAATTAAATTAAATGATTTCTTCCATCCAAATTTAATTCTTCAAGTGTAGAGTTACTAGGTTCAGTTTAGGTTGAGAATCTAATTGATTGCAAGCTTAAAAGTTTAACCTGAATTTATAAGGTTCACTTAAGTTTACTTGATGTTTTTTTCTTTTTAAGCTCTTTTTTTTACGATTTCATTCTATAATATTATTTTTTGTCGCTTCCTATGGATTTGTCTTTCTTTTTAAAATAACAAGGGTTGCCTCACGGTTTTTTTTTAGTCTTTGTTAAATTTAGTTTTTTTAAATAATTTTTAATTAAATTAAATTTATTGATTTAATCTTTTGACTTTTAATTGAGTGGGTGTTGAGCTTTTTAGTTAAGTCAAAGTCTACAATTTAACAAGTTACGAGTTTGAGAGATTAACTCCGTTTACGAGATTCACTCAGGTTTATTAGGTTTTTTTTAAGTTTTTTTTGTTTCATCCACCAACATTTAATTATTTTTTTTATTTGTTTTCAATGAAATTTCTCTATGGTTTTGAAAGTAACAAAGGTTAACTCAAATTTTTTTCTACCTTTGTTGAATCTAGTTTTTTTAATTAGAATTTTATTTTTAAATTAAATTAATTGTGTGAGAATAAGTATGAGATGCTCATTATATAGTGTTTTTTTTTCTTTTAGGATCACTGCTCTAACAACAAGTGCAACCTTTTTAATTATCAAATTCATTAATTTTTTTTACTCCTTTTAAAACATTGATATCACATGAACTTTCTTTTTTATATTGGTAAAAAATTAACTCGGCTCGCTACATAGTACTTGTCATCTATCTAGTTTATTTTATAAGTCATTGGCATTTCATTGTGAAATGTCAAGGTCTTTAACAATTTGGTCCTAGAAAGACTTATTATTTGATCCTCGAATGTTTTGAGGATTGTTTTATTATTTCAAATTAAAAAAAATTCATCATTCAAAATTAGGTTTACTGGGTATTAGATTTTGTAATTTATATTTATTTTCTTTCCATAAAGTTATCTTAGTCCCATGATCTGGATCACAAGTTTTGCAAATTAACCGTATTGATTTATGTTTTTTTTAATTAATTATTGTTTTCAAATTTATTTTCTAACATTGAGTTGATTGAGAATTAAATTTCATATTTTTTTTTAATTTTGATTTCTATGATATTATAATGATCTCATATACAGGGTTATGGGTTAGTCAGGTTGACTCGGAGTTTTTTGTTCCTTTTATAAATGAGTATTTTTTTTTTCAATTTCATCCTACAACATTGGATAGATTGAGAATTGTGTTTAATATTTTTTTAATTGCTTTCTATAAGGTTATTAGGGTTACATGACCTGAGTAATGGATTTGACAGGTTAACCCGAGTTGATTTGAGTCAATTTATATGTTGTCATTAGAATATTTTAAAAGAAAGATGTTATCTTCATTATTTTTAATCAAATTATATTTTTATTGGTCATCTTGGTTATCTTTGAACTTGTTAAGCTGACAAGGTCATATCATATCAATTTTCATATAATTTAAAATTTTGCATGCTAAAGACTATATTAGCAATATCCAAATATTATATATATATATAAATTCAATCCAACCAGCGTAGTCACTAGTTAATTTACAGGATATACACTAATTCTTCCGCGGAATTTGTATAATTGGATGCAATAAATTATGCTCAACTTACTCTAGATGTTGGCAAGTGTTTAGGATATCTTTTACAGGGATTCCTTATAGTATCAACTCCTTTCTTCTAGGAAGAAGAGTGTTGCTGGAGGGAAGATGCAAGCTTCTTCAAAATCGTCAACATTATAAGCATATGGCATGCTATGTTTGTTATCTATCACATGATGAGTTCCGAAACCTTGCTCGTAGAAATCCCCCAGAATTTTAAAGGCAAAACTCAGGTGGTGACCACAATCTGTACATTTCTAAAGAAGTTTTTATTATGCGATTTGACACATTTTACAGAACTAATCAATGAACACTAGGAATGAGTTGTTTTGCCGAAATATTTGTTGGGAAAATTGCATTGACAGCATGACACTTTCCTTTCTAAAATTCTTTAATTGAGACTTGAAAATACCTGGGTAAATGACTCGTTTCTATATGCATGTCGCTAGAAGAGCAGCAAGTACCTTTGCGGCTCGCCAAGTGGACTAGACTTCGGTTGGATTAGCTTCTTTCATGCAAGCGTAGTCAAACCAAAAGCCCAAATACTTGGTCTAGATCCACCTGTTTCTATTTTACCCAGCAAGAATTTAAATATTGAGCTTTCATGGCAGGCCCATACTTCATAGATTTTCTAGGCTGTACTAGACTTCGAGAGGTTGTTTGAGAACACGTTTTAGTTTTTTTGAAATTTGTATTTTTTGTTTATATATTTTTATATTATTTTAATATATTTTATAATAAAAAAATTTTAGATAAACATCCTGCACTCACTTTGTTACTTGCAAATAAAGAAACCAAAGTATCCTCGACAGAGTGAGCAGAGTCAAAGAGGCTTTACCAGGTTATCTGTGAATGCGAAATCAAGAAAACGAGGAATAAAATAAAGGTTGTGTAGTTTTTTATGATAACTTGTTATTTTTCTTTGTAATTCTGTTCATTAATATCTGGTTCTTCACTCACTAATAATTCTGTTCATTATTACCTCAAGAATTTGCTTATAGTTGATGTCAGTCTGGGAACAGGATAGAAACTTGGTCAAGTGGGTAGCTAGAAAAAATAAATTGAAACGTGATTTCGAAAGTTGAGGGTGAAAATGTATGCCCAATTCATATTTGGGGTTGTTTTATAATAGCCTGTTTTGATATAATGTCAGGGCCTTTTTTAATCTTCAATTTCTTTAGATGAAGAACGAGTAGCTATGAAACTAGAGCTGCGAAGTCTATCCTTGGAAAGATGATGTTTTTATATTTTTATCTCAAGTTTGAATGAATCTTGGATCAATTTAAGTTTCAGAGAGCCGAGCCATTCAGTTATTTGGGTTTAATTTATACCATTTTCTATTTACTGAAAGGATTGATATATGTAACTTAGTTAATGATGCTCTTAGAGCTCAACTAATCAAGTTTTAGACCATTTCAATCTGCAATTCCTTTAAGTTACTCAGGTTCTATTCTAGCAGTTTGGTTCAATTAAGTCTCTGACATCAAGTGTTGAAATTAAGTGCAATGAGAATATATAAGAGGTGAAATCCAAGGCTATGTGATTTTATTTTGAGAGGTGCGCCATCCCTCCTTGCAGTGACAATCTGATTGAACCACACTGATGTTGTATGGTTCCGTGAATTTGTCTTGCCATAGTTGAATAATGCATGTAATCCTGCTGAATGACTGTAATTGGTTTGTTTCTATCATGGCTATGTTTCATTCCCTCAGCTATTTCTGATTCTTTTAGTTGTACAATGAATTTATCTCTGTTTATGATTTCTGTTGATTCAATATTTACTTACATGAAAGAGCCAGGTAGGATTGGTGATTGCTCAACCAGAGATGTTGTTGACCAACTCCAAACACAGGAAGACTGAGATGATTGGTTTCGGTGTCATTCTAATATCTTGGTATGCTTACAGCCATTCTGAGAACTGGCCTACTCGCCAGATCATTGACTCATGGAGCTGTGTTGAAGTTTACTGCCAAGAATCAGACTTTGATCACCATGTCAATTTTCTTCAACTTCTGTGTTGTTATAGATGATTCCTTGGGTGGCTTGTGGAATGGTGTGAAGAATGCCCTTGGCATTCTGCATCTGGCTGTAGATTTTTACAAATTGTTACTGCTTGTGTGAACTACTTGGAAGCAACGCCCTGGGAAAAAGCTGAGGAGGAGGAGGAGATCCTAAAAATCATACCACGCATGGGATCAAAAGCGCAACCAATTCTGGCCCATTTCCAACCAGTCAATCCATCAGCTGTCAGATATTAAATTTGCCATTTCATTATCTCTTTCACCCATGAATGATCTTGAAACTTCTGCACAAGAGCAGCATGTGTACAAGCTGACTGAGGATGATGATTCCCCTCTATTGACAGTTGATGAGGAGGTCAAATTTGAAGCAAAAGAATGTGTGAAGGGACTGTTCACCAGATTTAACAATATGTTAGAAGCTTTGTTATGTGATCCTGTGGAATCAGCTAATGAGAACGAGAAAATGCAATCTTTTCAATCATATCTATCAGATTTGTCATTGGCTTGCTAGATATTAAATAAGTTGGTAATCATGAAGGTTTTTGTCAATAAATTGAAGCTAGTTCAGGTTGTTGAGCAAGCTAGTTCAGAAGCCAAAATTATTGAGACAAAGTCGAAGGTTGTAGAGATGGCAGCAAAGGTTTTAGAAGCAATAGGATATGGCATTGTTATTCTTCCTACTGCAAAACGGCTTCACTTGGTGAAGGTTTGGCATCCATTTGTGAGGGTTACCAATGCATTAATTGATTCTGCCACAACTAATGCCGAGGATGCTCCAGAACTTACGATTGATAGTGAGCTATGGCAGTCCTTAGATCCACATTTGTTTCAATGGTTCTTGCGCTGCCATCAGAAGACCAGGCAGAGATTTTGACTGAATGGTTAGGAAATGAGCATATTCGTTATCCAGACTTCACCGAGGCATTTGAGGTGTGGTGTTACAGGTCCAAGGTTGCAAACAGAAGGTTAGAAGACACACTGGGCAGCCATGGCAGGGCCACACTTTGATAATTTGTTTTTCATCTTTTTGTTAGGCATAGATACATGATGTTGATTAGTTACAGTTATAGAATAATATAAATCAAATCTTGAATTTCCACCTAACAATTTAAAATTTTAATTTTTAGATTAAAATAATTTTTGTTATATACATAATATCAAAATTTTGTTGATCAAACAGTTACGAATTTTAATTTTATAATTTTTATTTTATTAGATAAAATTAATTGCATAAGGTATTTTGAGTCTTTGCAAATTTTAAATCCAAAATTTTTTTACTTAAGAGAATATATTAGAAAATAATATAAATTATATTTTAGAATCTCATCTATTAATTTAAATTTTTGAGTTGAGATGTTATTTAATAGTAAAAAATCAAGAATTCATTTTTCTATCCTTTGCAAAGATTAGGGTTTGATTTATAAAATTTCACTGAAAAGAGAGCCCTAAACTAGGTGCCCTAGATTTTAGCTTATCGTCCAAGTGTGAAGTTACATTCTAGCTACATTAGGATTCTGTTTGATTGTAATCTATAATTGTGACTACCACTAATTCTATTGTAATTAAACTCTCAAACAATCTCCCGGGCTTGTGCTATCATATGTTCCAATTTTCTCATGCCAATTTTCATCCGTTTATTGATCATTTACTAGATTACTTTGTAATTGAAGGCCTTACTCAAGCTTTATCAATCTTAGAACACTTTCATTAAGTTGATTTACATGTTTTTCCTTCTTAAAACACCAACTCTTCGTCCATGGAAAGAAGTTTGGCGAACCTTAAATTTGGAATTATTTCTCTGAGGGTTTTTGTTGAGTACAAAAATAATAACCAAGTAATTAGGCTATTCGCCTATTGCCCCCAGTAGTTCAGGGCAAGGAACGACCTTTCTAAAAGAATATAATTCGTGATATGAGAAAACCTGATCCGTGTTGGACAATTATGGGTAGTAGTTGAGGATTCAGTATCCTTGGCAAAGAAGCAATCCTTGTAAACAAAGACAAATCTGCAATATACCCCATTGCCTTATCTAATTCCACCTAATAAACAATAGTTTCGTTACTTTTCTTCTTCTATTGAGTAATATGATTTTGGACCGTCTGGATCTGTTATTTTTGCATGTGTTCTTGCTCCTTTTGACTTTATTTTTCAACCTACTTTTTTATCCCGACTTTTCTCTAGCAGAGTGCCTTTTGGGGTTCCTCATCTAGCTATCAAAATTCCCAGCATCAGAAAATCATATTCTGCAACCACTCCTGACTTATCTTTGAAAACTTTGTTTGAATGAGACCTATGATGTTTATGCTCCAGAAAGCTCTCCCCTGACAGCACTAAAAGTAGATATAAAAGTGGTTTTCTTCCACTGTATCATTTCTAGATGATGTTAACCTATTGATTTTAAGGAAAAATATCACTACTGATGTCTGCAGCATCCCATTCTTAAATCTCACATCCTATGTGTAGCTAGCAATCAACTGAGCGTCGCAGTTCATACATACTTGTCTTTATTTGATGAAATACACAGTGACATCAGGATTGCTCACAATCAATATACTATATTGGTATACCCCAATAGCTAACTCTTATGACACCAAGCCATCTATCATCCATATTCAAAACTTACAAAAATAATATACAATCTCAACTATATAATCTTAAATCCTAATCTGTCTAAGAACTCAAAGTATAGACCTATACTAAAGTGAGTTTTCTTCTTTCTTTACACTACCATGCATTTTCATTGTTCCCTAGTTATAGATGGAACAGCAACAAATAGTGAAAAGAGATCCTGAAGCCTCCACCTCTTTTTCCTAATATATCAGGCCACAAAGTCTGGCAACAGTTGTGCTAAAAACCTCTTTCGGTTCTGAATGTCGATGCTCTCGTATGCAGTTGAAGAGTGAGGCGTGGATGTGCTAATGGCTCCAAACTCATTTGGCTCACCAATTTCTACTCTTCTACCCAGTTGAATGTTTTGGTTAGGAAGAAAAGTTTGGTGAGTGCCTGATAAGGAGAGGTTTTCACAATGTGGTAACCCGAGAGAGAGAGAAACACCATTGCCAGAAAACCTTGGTGTAAACTGCTCGCCATCAAACCTCCCAATTTCACCAATTGGGTATTGCCCAAAACCTCCAATGAAGTTGGTTTGACCTCCCATGAATGAGTAGCCATCCCTACTCTGCCTCTCACTGCCGAATTTTACAGAAACCTGCTCATCATTTGCCTCACCAGGCTTGATGTCCATGTTTATGGATGGCACACTAGTTGAGGACTGTATGAAATCATTGCTTCTTCGTTTCTTCGGGCTCCTTTGTGTGATCCCTTCTAATTCTGATGATCCTATAAAGGAAAACCCAGACTGGTTTCGGACATTTCCTCCAACAGGAGATGTTGAAGCTGTCGGCATTGAGATCGCAGAAGGAGCATCTGGTGAATTGTCCAAGGACTTGAAATTTCTAGTTTGATTTTCGCTTGCTGAACCTTTCTCTTGAAGAACTGACCGAGAAGCAGAATCTTCATTGTGATCACTCTTGCTTGTTTTGTCCTCTGATCCATCCTGTTCTTGTTCCTTAATTTCCTCCGTGTACATTTCTTCTACCATCGGCTTCCAAAGTCGCACTCGAGCGTTTATGAACCAATTAGACACCTGTGCGGTAGCAGACACACAATATAAGAATTTCCACAGCTGCGATTGAAATGCTAAAAAATGCAGGAGATGGTTCATACCTGGCTCCTCGTGAGTCCTGTTTGTTTTGCGAGCATGTGCTTGTCTGAATCCTTGGGATAGCTGAAACATGAAAGGTTCACAAATCAGACATGAATATATAAAAAGGGACCAAAACCTAGAATTCAGGAATTTTTGTTGGATCATGTAAAACAACTACGATTATCTACATGAAACTAGTCATCAATAGGAAAGGGCAAAATATGCTTACGGGTGGAGAAAGTGTTCGAAGAGCCAAGCACGGAGAACTGAAACTGATCTTTCAGGCAATCCTCTCTGTGGTCTCCAAGCATTGTGCTGGATCATTCCCAACTGCTGAAGTGCACGCTGTTGCCTAAGGTGATGATCGACAAATTTGAGCCTTGAACCTTCAATCTTTCCTCCCAAGCAATCCTCTTCACCTAAGCTTTTGTTTGCAGCTTTAATTTGACCTGTTATTGCATCCTTCAAGCACCTAAACTGCTTGGAGATTGTTTTCAGCGCAAGGGCTGTATATGTCTTAGCAGAACCAATTCCTGCTGCTTGCTCAAACGAGGAAATCACAATCTGCATCTGGTGATGATACTGCCTGTACCTTTGCTCCACCTGCAGATAATAAAAAACAAGAATGAATAAAAGTATCTGCTTTCATAACAGGGTTAGATATTATCGAGTTGAATACAACACCAGCTGACTGAGATTTGGACTCAGTTTCATTTGATGGGTTTCGTACAGTGATAGAGACCTAACTTTAATCCAACTGATCTCAGCCAATATTTTACTTGACACAATCAAGAACATTCCAAGAAGCTGTAAACTTCATTTTCAAAACTAACTCATTAAAACCTAGCCAACACAAATTGTTAACACACCAATTGAAAACAACACATAGCTACACGTATAAACTGCGTACCTCATCAAGCATGCTGATAAGTTTAGCCTTCTTCATCTGAATTTCCTGCCTCTCGGCAGTGGAGAGCTCCGGTCCTCGCTTCCCACTTACTTCTCCTCCACCAGACCCTTCTCCGGCTAATGATTCTCCAACCACTTTGTTACTAGTGTTACTACCAATCCCATTACTCCTCTTTGACAATTCACTCTTAATATCATTATTATTCACGCTAACAACCTCATCAAGTAGCTCTTGAGCAGCCTTCAAGTACTTTGAGCTCAGCAACACCCCTTGCATACCCAGAACCCCATTTGTCACACCCGAGCCTGATGACACCGACCCACCGGAGACCCTTATATCTTCACCAGATACAGTTTGAGCCTGCGATCCAAAACAGCCTTGCTTTTGTGAGGAGAGGCTCAAAGACAGACCTTGCTGAGCGCGTGGTGTGTCACGCGCGGTATGTGGAGGGTCAATTGGATTGTAAAGATTGTAATGGATACGCGGAATAAGTCCATGCAAAGTGGAAGCGTCATGGGAGTTAGGGTCCAAAGGGATGCCAACGAATTGTTGGGTGTTGGGTGGCGCGTGGCCCGAGAGGTGGGGTGGAGGAGAGAGGCTGTTGGAAGCAGCAGCAGAAGCAGCGGCGTTGAGGAATACAAAGTTGTTGGAAGGTGGTGGTGGAGGGGTGTTGGAATATTGGACATAAGTAGGGTTCATAAGAACAAGAGTTTGGAGACCTTCTGCTGATGCTGCAGCTGCTTGGAAATCAGGATTCCCATGAAAGTATGTCGCCATCGGATTGGTTTTCTCGAAAAACTATGTGCAGTCTTTGTATCTACACTTGAAAAGAGACCACGTTAGTTAATTAGCCTTCACATCCAAATATCAAATCTGAAGACACACACAGAAATAAATACACACTACCCCTCATCTTTCTACATACATGCAGACACAGTAGTGCCCAGTATATAATTCAATGAGTTCTTTATGTTACTTACCTTCTTTATGAGAGTGGAATTTCTGATCAGCCCATCAAAGACCAAGTGTTTATCAAATATATGGGAGTTTTACAGAAAGTGTAGTGATGATCTCTTGTTACTCGAAGCCTGTGAATCAAGAAGAGGATGCATGAGGAACGAATTCAGAAAGCTTTGAATTAATTGAAGAATTCTTGTTCATAAATTATACAAATTAATTTATGAACAGTGCGATCAAATCAAGATTTGAAAAGAATTCTTGTTCGTTAATGTTTACATGTTTTCATCTTCTATAGAGCTCGAGTATCAACATCTAGAAGAAGATTAGAAAATAAAAGGGTAAGGAGTGGAAAACGGAAAGGTGTTGTTTATATATAGATATTAAGAAAGAGAAGGGGGATAGTGCAGAGATTGAAAGAGAGAGAGAGAGAGAGAGGCGAGAATTGATTATAGTCTCAGGTTTTTATATAATTGGAACCTGTTGTAATGGAAATCTGAGTGTGCACGTGCTTCATGATCATCTGCACTTCAAGGGGAAGGAACAATTTTTCACTTACAATGACTTGAAGCCCATGAATTGTGAGAGAAGGAGAGAGAACTAACGATAAACAGTTGGGGCTAAAATACACGAGAAAAGGAAAGGGAGGACAAATATGGGCGTCTGTGTGTGTGTGTGTGTATACATGAAAAACGCAAAGGAGCACACACCCACCTGTCTCTTGTATGATCTATCTATGGATTGAACAGTCTCTTCACCACTTAAGAGGAAAGACCTCTGTCAGACTCAAATCTCTGCAACTTCCCCCTTTGAAAAGGAAAAAGAGATGTCAAGAGAAAGATGGGGTTAAAAAGGCTGGGAAAAAGATACCCTTCTTTATTCACTCATTATCCACACATAATAATATTTTTGAACCCCCCATTTTATTACCAAAAAAATTCAAAAAAAAATTAAATAAATTAGGCTAGAAAGGAAATTACTTTGACTAGTTAATTCATGCGCTAGTAGCATGTTTTTCTTGATTGGTAGTGGGAGTGTGTAGTATATATCATGAGAGGTTGTTATCTATCAGTTCTGCACTTTGATGAGGACCATATCTTATAGTATACTTCTATGGACACCTTCTCCCTCCCCCTCCCTCTCTCTCTCTCTCTCTCTCTCTCTCTCTCTCTCTCTATGGCTTTTGAGTGAGGTACCTGCTGCGAATAGATCAAAACCAGGGAGCTTCTGTGATTTGACCTTTCCTTTTCAAATCATTCGATGCCTCAGGCAAACTTTGATGAGCCACAAAGAACCCTTTTTTTTTTCCTTTCTTTTTTAGTGTTCGAGCATGTGTGTGAGAGAGAGAGGGGATCTATACGCATGTAGTAAGTGTGTTATATATAAAAAGAAAGAAAAGAAAACAACAATAATTGAGATTTCATCAAAGGGTGTCAAAAGAGCTGAAAAACTAGCTAGGAAACGCCTCCTTTCAAAACCCAAAAACTTGGTAAATGAAAATTATAAAGAAAAGATGACGATGATGATGATGAGAGCTGGATGTGGGTGGAGGGTGGTCCCTTTTGTTCAATTCAATAATAAATATCTCTGTCTTCTTCACATTTTTGTTTTTTCTTCTTCTTTCTTTACTTTTATATTTTCATTTTTTGGGTATAATTATTGTGGTTGGACGACGGAGTATGAAGATAAAGCAATTGAATCACCAGGGAACACAGAGCCAATCACCACAGCACCTCCAATTTTCAAATATATACGTACCTATGGATATTAATTATACCAATTTCCATCCTGTATTAAATACATATATTATTACTGTTTCTGTGTATATATGTGTGTATAAAAATTTAGAATATGGTATTAAAAAGCAAAATTCAATAGTGGATCAATCCAAGTGCATGCATTTGCATCAAGGTAGACAAAATATATGGGCCCTGCCTAGCCATAGGTTCTCACTGTTTTTACTGTTCCGTCTTTTGGCTAAAATTATTGAAAACAAACTACATATCTTCGTTATGGAAGAGTTTTCTGGTATCTGCTCCTAACACTTGTCTATTTTCCCGCTGTTCTTCTTCAAACAGCCCCTCTGGGGGAGGGAAGGGGGGGCCTCCAAATTATTCCTCTATTGGAAATATAAAATAAAGGGGTTGATAGCTAGCTGTGTAGCTAGAGATTTTTTAAGAGGTAATAACTATAATTAATAAATAAAGAAGAAAAGGTCTTCAGTACATGACCAGTTAATCAATTCTCAACAACAACCTTTCGTTGTTGTAGCCAGGCCTGATCTAGATCAGAAAGCAGTTCTATCGCCATCAGAATCAATAATAGTCAAGAATGAGCTTTGAGATGTTAATAGGACTGGTGTGCAAACAAGACACGTTCAAGATGTTCATCAGGTAAACAATATATGGTCTCAGAGGGAAATTATTATAGGGTTTATTATAATGTCAAAGGGGATCTGTGCCATGTTATTAAATTTCCAAGGCCTTGTTTGTAACTGTAAATAAAATTAATTTTTTTATATGTTTAGATTATTTTGCATGTTATTTTAATATATTTTTTAAAAAATATATTGTTTCTACCGTGATCTAAGAACACCCAGCAGTCATCCCATGATTCCCCATATCAAATTTAGCAATAAATCTGCAATTGATTGTCTTCAGGCTGACATTAACTGATCCGCGCGCAGCCAGTGAAAAAAGCTGCAAGGTAATTACTATACAGATGATAATATTTACTACCTCCAAGGTAATATATATATTTATGTCCCATGTGAATTGAAGAAACTGATAATGCAGTACTTGTTGTTGCATTGAATGTCTTCCTTCATGAAAATTAGGAGAACAGGTCAATTTGAAAGCCCAATAATTCAAATAGAGGATTGACATTAGAGCAAAAGAAATAAATTTCTTGACAGAATTTCCTTTAAGGCACCCTCCAATGTCACTTCACTGAACAGAAAATATCAATTCCTAAAAACGTTACCAATTATTGTCCTCGAGATTTTTTAAATAATAGAAATATAGATAGATTGTTGACTTGATCATTTAAAAGTTTAGCTTTATTTGTTTATTTTATTTATGTTACTAATTTGTTTTTAAATGTGGTTGGAAATATGATAGCGATGGATTTTTAAAGTGTTTTTTTTTTTAGAAATATATTAAAATAATTTTTTTTAAAAAAAATATTTTTAATAACAGTATATCAAAACAATTTAAAATTAAATAAATTTTACCTGACCCATCTAAAACGCAATACAAAACGGGGCTTGGCATTAAACTCCAAACGGGTAGCTTCCTCTTAAAAAAAAAAAAAAAAGAAAAACTGGATTTATGGGTGCAACCAAACTTGGGACCTTCCAATGTCCTTTTCAAGTGCATTATCAGCTAGCAACTTTAATTTTGAAGCCAAGTTTCTGTTGGATTTAGCGCGCGCAGATCATGTTCTAGCTAGGACTATGTAGTATTGCTGTATTAATGATTTTGATTAAGAAAATGCTAATGCCAAGGAAGTTTCGATACTGGAATCGAAGTGCAAAAGTAATCATAAATGATTGTGACTTTAGATGGATTTAAAATTCAAACAGAACCTGTTGCATGATATCTACAACATATATATATATATATATATATATATATATATATATATATATATATATATATATATATATATATATGATTATTGTTGTTGTTCATTCTCTAATTTCTTAGTTCATGTCGCTGTGTTTTGTCAGATCGTAATCTTTCGTTTACAATTTATGTTCTATTGGAAGTGATCTTTTAACCTAGTACACATGTCCGTACAAATATTATTGTGTCCCCTTAATGGTGCCATTAGTCCATTTTCAAGAATGTAAGTGCTGCATATCACGTCAGACTACCAGAGTAATCCTCTAATTTGGGTGCCACCATCTATATATTGAATGAACATCCCCCCCTCGCACTCAGTCGTGAGGGAGGTAACTTAATTTTTTAGATATTAAATTTTCTCTTTAGAAATCATCATTTTGAGTCTCATAAATTTCAAGATTACTAAAGTTTTATATGATCGTTAATTTTAGAGCCCGTGAAATTTATCGAAATACACGCAAGGTAGCCCGAACATCCATATTAATAATAATTAAAAAAACATCTCCCCCTCTCTCTCTAAAATATCTCCAGAAACTAGATTGTGGTGTATGGCATCTATTTAAAGTGTTTTATTAGCTATTTGATTGGTGCTTTGTCGCGGGTTGAATATTTTGTTTTTTGATTAAAAAAAATGAATTTATAGACTTTCCCAACTCGTTTTTTTTACTATTATACAATAAAATTAATAAAGTGATAATCTAGGCTGAAAGACAAGAAAGACAAACTTGATGATAAGTCAGACTTTATAAGTTTGTAACGAAGCTGGGGCCAATTTAAAAAGTACAAGATTTGGTTATAGCTAAGCCAATATTACACAAGAAAATGGTGAAGTCTGGATCGAATGGAAGACGGATTAGGATACAAACTAGAAATGGTCTAGATTTGTCAAAGAAAAACTGACATGGTATGTGGATTAATGGAGAGGAGCAATTGAAGTCACGCATCCTTAAAACCATGAAGAACAAAGAAGATGGGTGGTTACCAGATGATTTTCTATAGTTTTTCCTATTTAAAGAAGGATGAAGTAAGAATTAGGAGACAATCAAACATAACAACAAATCAACAACAATAACTGCATACAAGTTCAATCAAGTTTGCAAAAACTTCAAAACATGTCTCAAATAGGCAGTAACAAGTAGGTAAATAACTTTTAGGAGATAATTAGTAGGCTTGTAATCAGTAGGCTTATAATCCAATAAACTTGTAATTTTTATCTTTAAGAAAACTAGAAAACACCAAAAATATCAGTTCATATTCTTTGGTCAAGGAATTCCAGTGCATGGTTGTAATCAAAGCAAATGTAAGTTCTATAATCTTAAATAATTAAAGATCTTATTAACATTCAAAGCAGTAAAATATTTGATTACTTCTTAAATGTTAAATTATATTATGGCTCGGGTATTTTTAGGCAATTTTAAGGTAAAAAAGAACCTAAGTGGAACTCTCCTCACCAAATGAAGCCTGTTGATACCAAAATTGACCATTTTGGTTGATAGAATTGGTATCAACAATGATTTTCTCTCTCATCTCTCTCTAACAAGGGACTAAAATCTAAGGAAAATTATTTTTTGGTCTAAAATTGAATTGTAAACATTTAAAGGGACCTAAATTGTATTAGTTATAAAGCTTAAGGGTGAAAGTGTACTTTTTGTGCAAATTCTAAAGATGCCACCTCGTCTGGATGCCTTTTTTACTCCTATCCTTTCTCTTTCAATTTTGCATTTGCCTAAAAAATCATAACCAATTGACCTTCAATCAGAACCAAATCATCCAGATCAAGAGTTTTATGACCAAAACGATAAAAAAAAAAATGTGCAATTAATCCACGGTAACGTGTGAGTGTGTGAACAGAACAATGTATCGCATGTTTTTTTCACAAAAAAAACGCTACATGTTTTAGTGTTTTGTATAATAATTCGTTAAAATATTCTGTTTGAAAATTGATCAAACATTATGATCAATCAATAAATTTATTTTAGTTGTCAAAATATTTTTTTATTCTATAAGATTTTATTAAATATATTATATGTAATGATCAATACACGATGTTATCTAATAATTTCAACAATCACCTTCACTATTACCATCACTACTACCTCTTCAACTTTACCACCGTAATCCTGCTACAATCGTTAGACTCACCATCATCCCACCACTCCACTATCACCAACACCACCTTCTCTTTGTTCTCGTCATTTCTATCAACATCTAAAACCCCTATTCCATCTGTAACAACACCCCAATAATTACCACAACTATAACAATTATAAATGCCCTTGTAATATCTTTATTTACTAAAGATTATGATCATGTATAGAATCCTTCTTGTCATTGTTTGTCTCTTGCAAAACTCCTATTTCTCTTACAAGAAAATGATTAATTTTAAAATTTAATGTATTTTTTACCTAAAAAATATTTTAATTGGAGAATATTTCCCTAGAAAAAGTGGTTTTTCAATGTTTAACTATCTTAAATGCATTAATATTTGAAAGAAAAATATATTTTTCACCAATATTCATTGAATGATAGTAATAAGATAATCAACGATGTGGTGATGCATTTAGTAATGATAGTAGTAGAGATAATGGTGCAAGTAATGGTAATGAGTTAGTGACGATGGGAACGATGAAGTGTCTACACAACAAATTAAATCGGTAATTTGGTGCTGATTGGCATGTTAATTATGTCAATGGTGGTGTGAGGATGTAGAATATGGTTAAATTAGTATGACTTGTAGTGATTGTATATAAATCAAAATATCTATTTAATACAATATATATTATAATTCATTAGCTTATTGGTTGTAAAAAAATAAAATTAAGGAAAATTCGCATATATTTCCCAATATTGGATGAAATTCATAACTAAAATGGGTAAATTCATATGATTTTCTCATGGCCTTTCACAACATTTGTTAGTGTTCTAGCTTATTTTCTATTTTTCAAAAGTTATGGAATTTTCTTAGGTGTGAAAACTAAAAAAATTACTTTCCAGCTTCAAAAACTTTTGAAATTATTTTTAGAAGTAGCTTGGATTTTTATTAGCATACGTGGAGAATTTCTTCTTAAAATCCCAAAAATGAATTTGTCTATCTCACACTAAGGTTCTTTCATGGCCTTTAATGCTGGAAACCAGGTATACTGGTGGTGATGGGGAGACAGGTTACTAATGGCACTGGCATCATTGTGCGGTAGTGATGGTTGTTGCGGTGGTTATTAGTTAAGAGTTGTTAGAAGATGGTACTGGTGACACATGAAAGCTAGTTTTTTCATGAAACATATTTCTAAATTAACAAAATATTCAAAAGTGTAGCTAAATTATTATAGTAGTGCTTACAAAATACTATTTATTTGAATAATATTTATTTTTTTTAATTTTACTCTTCAATTATTTATTTATTTATTAGTTTTTTTTAATTTCATTCTTAAATATTAAATTATTTTGTGAATTATACTTTATAATTTTTTTAAAATTTGTTTTCTTGGGTTGTATATTGATCTCATGGATTTAGTTTTTTTTATTGATTTCAACATTAAATCTGTTGGGAGTGAAGCTTCATAATTTTTTTTTAATTTTTTTCCTATTAATTTATCTTCATTTCATGACCTAAGTTGCATGTTTAATAGGTTAACCTTGATTGACTCAAGTTTTTTTTTTCTAATTGATTCTTTTTTTTATTTCATCCTTTAATATTGGGTTGGTTGGAAATTGAGCTTTGTAATCTATAGGGTTATTTCAATCTCATAATTCAAGTTATGGGTTTGATAAACTGACCAGGGTTGAATCAACTTATTTTCTTATGTCGTTTTTTATTTGAATATTTTTTCAATTGAGCTCTGTAGTGTTTTTTTTTCTATTTTTTTTATAGGGTTATCCTAATCTCATGACCCAAGTTATTGGTTTGACAGGTTGTCTCGATTAATGTTTTTGGATATTTTACTAAATGATTTTTTTTTTCAATTTCACCTTCAACAACTCAATCTTATTTTTTGTAATTTTTTATTTGATTTTTATGGGGTTATTCTAATCTCATGACCTAGATCACAGATTTAACGGGTTAACCCAAGTTGACTCGGATAGTGTTTTTTTTTCTTTTTTTGTTTAATATTTTTTTTTCTATTCTTATCATTCAACATTTGGTTGATTAGGAATTGACTCTTATAATTTATTTTGATATACTTTCTATAAGGTCATCACGGTCTTATAATTCGTGTTGCAGATTTTATAGGTTAACCCAAATCAATTCAATATGTCATTATCTCAATATGTGAAAGAAAAATATCATGTAATTTGTCACCGTTACCGTGTCAATATTTTTTAAAAAAATATCTAATTTATATCATATTTTAAGTTCATTATTAATTATTTTTATATTAAAAAACATGAATCAACACTTGAATATTTTTTTTATGTTAAAAAAATTGATACAACTCTAGCATTACGTAGGCCAATAATCCAGTGAGTAGTATTTAGAGTAGACCTGGAATAGTAATTTTTTACCAAATCTCCACTTCTGTTCTACAATATATATATATATATATATATATATGCGCGAAATGAAAATGTTGGAACTTCATGGGTGTGCGTGAAGAAGAAGTCTAAAACATTACAAAGGTGAAAGTCGGTACGTGCGTGTAAATTCATAAATATTGACCAATTAATTATTGCGTACCCATAACCAAAACCAAAAAAAAAAAACAGTCCCAGATAATATTATCATCATTAATACTTTATGAACTACTAAATACTTTAGGTTGGAGCTGTTACGTGGGGACCCTTCTTCACTATTAGTTTGGTAAACTATCACTTTGACAGGCCAAAATCTAAATAGATTAGGCAAATAATCTAACATCAACCTCTAATTGTTTTCGATTTCTGTACAAGCAAGCAGTAGCGCGCATAGGCAACAAAAGAAGAAGAAGAAGCTACTGTGCATAATAACTCTGAAAGAAAAAATGATGCAAGTCGTTGTCTTCTATAGCAGTAACAGTACTTAAACTAAGAATTGCTAGGGATATTCTCATAATTTTATGTCCATGCCAATTTCACAGACCCACAGAATTATCAGGTAATTCCTATGCTGGACAGGCCAGACCACTGTACTGTAGTCACGATGAGCTAATCTATCCAAAAGAATAGTAAAAAATATTTATTTAAGCTGGTTAAATTGATTGTTCACAATTTCTCAAAGACTATGCTTGGAATTTGCATGTCGGTATACACTTCCAAATCTTAGATATAATATTTATTGCTACCATGACTTCTATAACCAAAACTTCTAAAAGCCATTTTCTAATATAAAAAAAAAAAAACTTAAAGTTTTTTTTGCAATGATAATTGGTCCTGCTGATAAGCTTGGTGACCACGCGGAGAGGGAGAGCAGCTGTTTTCAAGCCAGACCCCAGTCTTGCTAGTTACCAAAAGGAGGCTGCTCCCTTGCTCTTCTGCGTGAAATTTTATATATATATATAAACTTTTGAGTGATCCTCTTTTTGTTGCCATGGAGAGCATCGGTGTCAACCAGCATTTGGGTTTTGTAAACGCCCAACGCATAGTAGAAACGCTATGTACACTGAATTATTTTTGGTCGCATTTGAAGTAACAGGTAGCTATATTTTAAAATATTTTTTATTTAAAAATATATTAAAATAATTTTTTTTTATTTTTTAAAATTTATTTTTAATATCAATGCATTAAAAACAATCCAAAAACATTAAAAAATTAATTTTAAACAAAAACAAATTTAAATTTTATACAAATAATATTTTTACCGCAATACAAATACACCCTTACTATAAGAAGTCAAGAGACGCGTGCATATAGCTTATCCTAGATAAGTGAACCTGGCCTTGTTAGAAACTGCATTTAGGTTAAAAAAAAATTAATATTCATGCATTCCTAGCATGTTAAAAAAAAAAAATTGTGATTTGGGTAGTAAACCCAGCTATGTTCAATCGAATAGTTTCATTTAGTTATATAATAAAAAAAATATATGTAATGATGATAAATGGATCATTTGTTTTTTTTTAAAAAAAAAGTGATCACGATGACTTGCATAAAATATCAAAAAAAAACTTAAAAGTTCAATTCCAAGACAATCCAATACTTAAAAAAAAAATTAAGTGATCAAAAACAAACATTTGGGATCAATTCAAGTTAGCATGAAAAACTTGACACCTGAGTTGTGAGTTTAAGATAACCTTATAGAAAAAAAATTATGATACTCAATCCCTAACAATCAATATGTAGAAGGATGAAATAAAAAAAAACATTCAACAAAAAAACAAAAAAAAACACTGCAAAGCTTGGTAAGTCTACCAAACCCTGTGAGCCGAATTATGCAAATGGGATAACCTAAATGAATGAAAAACAAGAAAAATCATAAAGTCCAAATCTCAAACAAAATCAAATATTGAAGGATGAAATCAAAAATTATCTAATCTTAAAAAAAAATCTGAGTCAACCAAGTTATCTCATTAGACTCGCGACCTAGATCATAAGACTGTAATAACCTCATTGAAAGAAAAACGAAGAAAATAACAAAATTCAATTTTCAATATACCTAATGTGAAGGATGAAATTGAAAAAAGATTATTAGTGTAAAAAAAGGATCTAAAAAAAAGTAATGTCAACCCGGTTTAACTTTTCAAACTCATGGCTCAGGTTAAAAGACCAAGATTACTACATTGAGAAAAACTTATGAAGGTTAACTCATAATCAACCAAATATCGAAGGATTAATTGAAAAAAATAATATTCAATTTAAAAAAAAGTACCCAAAGAAAAAAAATAGCAATAAAAAATGAGGAGAGTACATAAATTTAACATTAAAACAAAATGATAGGACACCTTTTAAATTTGACTAGGTCATTGCGAATCTCAAAAAAAAGAGAGAAAAAAGAAAGAAGGAGAAGATAAAATCTATCACAACCTCACAACCACCCCTCCACTTGCACATGCCACCTTAATCATTCCACCGCGCCAATTAAGCCGCTTTTAGCACCCCCAAAGAAGTTGGAGTTTGATCGCCAAAGAAAGCCACAAGCGTCACTAGAATATGCCAAACCTCCACCACACGCTCACACGTGAGAAGGATGCGCTAGCCAAGTCGTCTGACCCGTTGACTTCAGGCTACCATATTTATTTTAGTTTTAATTTTGGTCCCTTAAGCCTTGGTTGTTTCACATCAATAAGATTTTATTTAATTTTACAAAACCGAGCATTAATTGAGCACTATAATTTTTCTTAATATTGTTGAATCCTCATATCTAGACAATCAAAACAAACTACCAAGACAAATCCTAAATAAAGACAATGTGAAAGGATTAAATTGAAAAAAAAAATAAGTTAGAGTGACAAAAAATACAAAAAGGACATGAGCTTTTTCCTTGACCATGCAAATTAGTACCTGATGGTAGCAAAAAGAAATAAAAAGAGGGACTAATCATTTGTGTAAGCTTCAAATTCAAGTATCAAAGCTCTAATTCTTTTAAATCAATGAATTTAAATCTGATTGTTTCAAATTGAGTGATAAAACATTTTCTTGACATCAAAGATCCTTATAGATCTGTTTAAAAAAAATCTCAAAGCCAATCCCAAATAACATAAAGAGATCAAATTAAAAAAAAAATAAGAAACAAAAAAAACCAATGTTGAAATCCAGAGCTATTCCTCTCCCATTCCAAAGTGAATCACTGATGGCTATTAATTAGCTTACACCATAGAATATTAATTAGGTGGCTAAATTGGATGATATTGTATCAAGCAACCTCAAATCCAATTCTACTAATAATGCATGGAATGGAAAGAATTAGAAAGTGAGAAATCGAGCCAACGTGGCCAATTCAATGAATTAGGGGGAAAAAAGGTGTTTTGTTAATAAATTAATATGAAAATCATTTTTGAAACATCCTTTAATGACTTAAATTTTATAATTAAATTTTCAAATTAAGATAGTTTATTACATGGTATCAGATTTTCAATAATTAAATGACCACCAATTTAGATTTTATCATTCTATTCTTTTAATTAAACTAAAATTTTCAGCATAACATTGTAATGACTTTGAACAAGTTTTACTCGGAATAAAATGTTAGTAAATTTATAAAAAACAATTATTAAAATCTCATCTAATAATTTACAAGGGTTTTATTAAATTATTTAAGTTTTTAAAGTGACTCTTTAATATGTTTAATCTATTTTTATTATTAAAAGTTCTCTTTTTAATTTTTAATTAAAAATTTTTGTTTATCTAATAATTTAGACCATCATTGTATCATCTTATAAATCAATATAAAATAAATATCCTTTGTATCAAAAACTTTGATTAATCCAAGTTATGTTACAACTTGGTTTAAAAAGTTGTCATTCTTAATATATTAACTTAAAAATAATAATCTCTTCCCTCTTAAGGATTTTGAAACCTGATCTTTCACAATATCTTAAACTTGTCGAATAGTCTTTTTTTATAAATAATTTTATTCTGTTGATGTCAGTTTCATCAAATAAATACGCAACCATAAACAAACTAGTCTTGATTATCTCATGGAAGGAAAAAAAAAGTTGATTTGATGATATACAGAAGGGATCTCTTCCCTGCATTAGCTAGATAGTTAGTGTGGGTTATTGAAAGGCATGTAAGCGATCACTATAAACAGTTCTTATTGAACATTACATTAAATAAATTTGGTGGCTTGTCTAACAAATGATTATAGACATCAAATTGACTAACATTTTGTTTGAAAAATGATTAAATATTATGTGAAATCTCACGTGTTAGTAGTTATTATATTAGGTGTCATTTACTGAAATATCACTTTGTCGTGTTTGTTGAATAGCATAAATTTTGATTATTTTTTTTGCCTTAAGAAATTTAGAATCATGTAATGTAAGAAACTATGAATGGGGATAGTTAAAAATATAAGCTTTGAAGAAATCCATAATCTCTTAAAAGCATCCCACATGGGATATTAAGATGATTTAAAAATTATGAATGAATAAAAAATTGATCTTAAAAAACTCATGATTGTCATGTTTTGAAGAAATCTATAATCCTTTAAAAGCATCCCACATGGGAAATAAGCATGCTTTCGTAGTGGTTTTTTTAATGAGAATATGAAAATTCAAAATTGGCCCAAACAATACCCTAGATTTTAAAGAGAGAGAGAACCAAAGCAAAATGAGCTTTAGTTTAAACCAACATAAACATGCATAGATAACTCAGGCTGGGTCAGGCCTAGGCCTTAGATTTGATTTGTTGTAAATTAATTTTTCAGATTACAAAAGATTTTATTTTCCAATATATTCTGGATTTGGTTGTGTTTGTAATTCTTTGGCCTATAAAGAATTAATTTTTTAAACCCATTGTTTTTTCCAGTCTAGCATATAAATGATAGAATCTAATCAGTTTTCTTCTGAAAGATTTTTCTTTAAACCTAAATAGTTTTTTCAACTAAAAAACATCTTATTTAAAGCCAAAATGTTCATGCTTAATTATGATTTTATGAAGAGTAATTAAAGCTGATAATGAGAGAATTCCATCAGTTTTTGCTTAAAATTCCCTTAAACAAGGGGCTATGAAAGAGTGTTTTGGTTTTGTTTTTTTTTTTTTTGCACTGTTTTGAATATTATTCTATGCAAATGTTGATGCTTGTCTTCACCTATTTTTTCAAGTTTAACTTGTCTTGTTTTAAAGGTTTATTTCCTCAATTAAATTCTCTTTATATTCTAAAGCTTAAGATCAGTTCTTGTAGAGAGATTATAAGTAATATTTTCTTAGTTCGTTGGATCTTATTTAGAAGTGCACCTAAACGAAGTGGTGGTGTTCAAATCCTATGAGGCTTATTGAAGTTAGTTCTCTTACAACAAGTAATGAGCAATAAAGACTTAAGGATAAATGATTGATCATTGACGATGATGACAACAACAACAACAACAACAATAACAAAAATCTTTATATTGGTTATATACCAAGTACTTTAACAAATAAATATTCTTTATTAGTTTTGTTTAAGTATAGTTTCAAAATATGATTAGTATGCATGCTAGGATTGTTTTTCAATTTTTTATGCAATTTGTTTATATATATAGTAATTATGCTAGTCTTTTGTTATGATTGCAAATTTATCATGTTTTTATAATTTTATGTGATCATAAACTAAATTTTTATGCTCATTGGTCCATGTATTTGTGAATTTTGGAAAACAATCTTAAGGTTTTATTGTTCTATATGCATGTTATTTGTTTAGTTTATATATATCATTGCATTTTATATGTTGTGTTCATACTTGTTTGTTTATTTTGATTAAACAAGTTTATGATGGTATGATACATGTTTATATGATATATTTGTGATCTCAAACTATTATAAATTTTTTTTTTTTATGATCTTGCTTTGTTGAAATTTTTTTTTAGCTTTTTATTGGTTATAATTTTTATCAAACTTTGGTTTGGTGAAATTTTGGTATTGTTTTATATTTATTTTTCTTACTTGTTGAGAAGCCAAATTTATTATATAAATATAGGCTACTGTTTTATAAATAATTTTCATGACTTTTTCTTAAGACTTCATTGTCCCAACCAATATTACTTTGGCAACTACTACTTTGGTAATGAGGATTTCACCATTATTTTTTGTGGTGCATGGAAAAAAAACCTGAAAAGTTCAATGGATTGAAATTTAAGAAGTGACAAATAAAAGTATTGTTCTATTTGACCATCCTGAACTTAGAAAAGTTCTTGTTGGAAATAGTGCCAAAGTCATCAAATAATGAATCTAATTTCATTATCATGGTAGCTTTGAATTTATGGTGATTTTGTGTGCAAAAACTGCATCTTAAATATATTAGACAATACGCAATATGATATGTAGAGTTCAATAATGCAAAGGCACTTTGGAAAGTTTTGGATAAAAAAGTTTATTGAAGTTAGCGTTATGAAAATTTTTAGAATTCAAGATGGTTGACTCAATGATCCTTATAGGTCAAGTTCAAGAATTTCAACTCACCTTACATAATATTTATGCTAAAGATATGGTTACAAGAGAGTCCTTTCAAATGACTACAATTATTGAAAATTGTTAATCTCTTAGAAAGAATTCAAGAATTACCTTAGGCATAAGATGAGAAAAATAAAAATTGAATACCTCATCTTAAGGCAGGGGATAGAAAAGGGTAATAAATTGTATAAAAGAAGAGCTTAATCTTCTAGTAAAGCCTCTAAAACAAACTTTGTAGAATAATTGGTGAAATATCTTATTGCCAAGTAGAAAAGTATTGCCAAAAAGTTTAATAAAAAAAATTTATCTGCAATATGAAATGGCACCTAGCTAATGGTTGTAGAAGTAGGGCTCAATAATGTAAATTAAGAGAGAGAAAATAACTAATAAAATCAATATCAACAAGGTTGATCACCTTGCTTATGAAGTTTTAAAAATAAACATGTTTGCTATTGTTTCCAAAGTCAACTTAATAAAAAATAATGAACAGTGGTGAGTTGTAATTAGTGCAACAAGACATGTTTGTATCAAGAAGAAGATGTTCTCCACTTGCACAGAACAAGATTGTAAACACTTGTACATGAGAAATTCATCAACCTCTAAGGTACTAGGTGCTCAAAATGTCATACTTAAGATGACTTCAGAAAATTTGTTGACCCTCAACAATGTGCTTTATTGTTACTAATATTAGGATGAATATAATGTTTGGTTTATTGTTAAGCAAAAATAGTTTTAAATTTGTCTTTAAGAGTGATAAATTTATACTCTCTAAAAATAGAATATTTATATGAGAGGGGTATCTTAGTGATGACATCTTTAAAATGAATGTTATGACCATTATAATTATAGATGTGAAGGGAAAAAAATAATGCCTTTTTTTACCTACTTGAGTCTTGTAACATATGGCATGTTAGGTATTGAAAGTTTTGGTTTGTTTAGAGGTTGCTTAACATTTTTCTCTTTGTGTTTCTATTTTTTAGCTGGTTTTCTCAAAACTTTTGATTCTTGCTTTCCAGAGTAGGCTTGGTTGGTTTGGTTTTTTCTAATGTTTTCTTATACATGCTAGTTTGTTGTTTTTCCTAGTCTGTGCACTTTTTTTTTGTGCTTCTTATCTTTCGTATCTTCTTCTTTGTGAAAGTTTTGGTTTTGGAAGTACAGGGTATTAATCTCTATAGATCATCTTGGTATGTTCTTTTTGGATGAAAACCATGTTGCATTCATAATATGTGTTGCATATTTAAATCACATATGTGTTTTAGAATAGTTTGGCTAGCTCTTTTGCCTTGGTGATGAGGTTTATTGAGTATGGTCTTTTGGTTAGCATATAATGTTACATGAAAGTTGGCATGGTTTTTTACCTAGGTAGCTAGCACATTGGATGTTTGATAGAAGTTTTGAAAGAAATGACCCTTTCTTTCTTGGGTTTTTGTCTTGGTTGGGTAGGGGCTCACCTTTATACCTTTTTTTTTCTTATGTGGTTCATTGGAGAGAGATGAGGCTTTTTTTATATTAAAAACAACATTGTTCTTTTTTATTTTTTAATTTCTGCATAAAACCCTAAAAAACAAATAAACCAAACCATCTGTCCACAAAAATATCCAGGGTTATTCTTAGCATCCTAAATAAATAGTTTAGTTATTAGTTAAGTTGCTTTTTGTTACCTTTTTTTATCACATCACTTTGCAAACAAATGAGTCAAAGGAATTTGAACAAACTCAAAATTTAATGGTTTTTTAACTTCCATTAGTTAGGATATTGGTAAATGGTTCATTTTCAAGTTAAAATATATTCTCTAACAAGTAAGAGTTTATTAAATGGTGCCAATAAAAACCTAAAGATTTATGTCGTTCTCTTTTCATGCACATGTTTGTATAACTATTCCTAATTATTCATTATTTTCTAATTCTTCCCCCTAATAGGTCAATCATTTTAATTTTAGTTATTATGTCTTTTTGTTGGTGACTTGCATTTTATATATATGAGCTTTTACCTATTCATTGTTGGTCTAAGTGGCTTGTATTTTGTGCATTTTTAAAGGTGTTTTATGGTTTATTTTGATGTGTGGTTTTTGACTTTTGGGCTTGCTTTCTATTTTCCTCAACAACTTTGTTCATTCATTTTTTTATTCTACCTTAGAACACACATTTTGAAACTTCTATTGTTTTCTTTTTCATAACAACTAACATGTTTTAGATAGCATGGTAAAAAAAGAAAGTGTCTTTGTCAACTTTCCGCAATTTCAATCACTTTGAGTGAATTGTTCTATAAAAATATTATTTTTCAAGAATGGTCATTTCTTGAATTGACCCATTTAAATTTTATGTTAAGGTTGGTCACTTGATAATTTAAACCCATTAATTTTATATTAAGAGTGATCGCCTCTCAACGAGACCATTTTATTTTGATGTTGAGGTTAATCGCCTATTTATAAAGACTATGTAATTTTGTTTCCTATTGAGGGTGGTTGCCTCTTGATTAGACCATTTTATTTTTATGTTAAGGGTAGCCGCCTCTTGATAAGACTACATAATTTTGTTTTCAGTTGAAAGTGGTTGCCTCTTGACGAGGCTATTTTATTTTGGTATTGAGGTTAGTCACCTTTTGATGAGACTATATCAATTTATTTCTTGTGGAGCATGGTTGTCTCTTGATCACACCATTTTAATTTGATATTAAATGTAATTACATTTTAATGATACTACATTATTTTATTTCTAGTTAAGGTCGTTTGACTCTGGATGAGACCATTTTATTTAGATTTAGAAGGTAGTCATCTCTTTTTTATACTATTTTTTTTAGAGTGGTTGTCTCTTGATGAGACCATTTTTTTTTTTTATGTTCAGGCTAGTTGTCTCTTGATAAGACTGTCTTTCTTTCCCTTACGAGGTTGGTAGCATCTTGATGAGACCATTTTCATCTAAGCTATGGTTGAGTTACCTGTTTCATGGATTCTAAGATTTGTCGTTGTTGATTTGATAATTTTTTTTATTTGTACATTCTCATTACAAAAAAAAACTTTTTGTTTCTATATCATCTTTTTTTTTTCTTTACAAACTTGCTATACGAAGTTAAAAAAATAAATTTTTCATTGTCTTTGTACTGTAAATATTGTAATGAGGCAACTTTTATCATTCTTTTTACCCCTGTTTCTCAATATATTGTTTTTTAAAAAAATACAAAAATTCTCAAAAAATACATTTCTTATGTAATTTACTATTTTATAATTTTCAACCCTTTTTATTATCGTTTTCATATTGATGAATTTTTTTATAATAAAAAAGAAGAAAAAAAATCAAAGAAACAAAACATCATAAAAAAGATTAGGGGTGGAACGATAATCATGCAATGAGAGAAGGGTCAAAATAAACACAGTTTTAAACCCTCTCCAAGAAACTAAAGGATAAAGGGATAAGGATAAAAATTAAAAAAAAAAAAACATGGAAGGTTGAATAAGCTAAGTAGATAAGAAATAATAAAGAATAGAGGGGTGTATATATAGATAGACCTTTATAATAGAAAATAGAGGTTTGAGAAAATAGAGCGAATGAAGTGAAAGAAAAGAGAGAAAACCAAGAGAAAAAATAAAGAGAGAATTTTTTAGGTAGGGAGCAAGAGAGAAGGCATGTAGAGAAGAATTTTCAGAAAAATGAAAAAGAAAAAGAAGTGAGGAGAAAAAAATTACGCTAAAAGAAGAAGAACAAAAGACCCACGACAACCCTCTCTTTTCCATTTTCTCTCAACAATCAATGCCAACCAAGCACACCTATAAACTCCAACACCCACTGATGACAATCTTTATAGAGCCATTAACATCACTAACAACAACATTATTCATGGAAAAGCAGCGACAAACCCCTTACCGAATAGCTTTCTATAATTTTTTTCTTCACCTCTTAATGTCTCTTTCCGAATCGGCCACCACATTCACAATCCATCTTCCAAACCATTTTCAATCACCATAGAAATCATAATACAACCCTATACAATGATAGTGACATCATCAATACCAAAAAGAGAAAGAAAACCAAGAGAGAGGAAGACTTAAAACTTCATGTGGTCTGATCTCTCACCTCAAGTAATAATGAGTCTCGTCATCAGTATACAAAGAAAAAGAAGGAGGAGACACACCTATTCACCTTCACACAATGAAATGATGAAAGCACTATGGCATTTCTCTAGAGATTTAGCGAGGAGAAGCTCAACATGAAGAATCTACTATAAACTCATTACCACTAAAACATTAGTATAGTCTAAAGTCTAAAACCACTTATTATAGGAACATTGTATACTTTCCTTGACACAAATCTCCTCATTATGAAACAAGCAATGAAGAATCATATTTTAGTAGAAGAATTAAGTGTCACCAAATAGGGACATCTTCATTTCCAAATAGTAGAATCTCCACAATGCCATCATTCTCTCGCTAGAGCATAAAAAAAATAATCAAAAGAAACATTTATGATTGCCTGACATTCCTTGAGCTATTAACCATGCATCTGATCACCATACATACTGAGGTGCTAGATGCAATTAAAGGGAAATAATTTATACAATATCCTCATTTCATGAAAAGCGATATGAACATAAGGAATGCTAATAAGTTCTGTCTTTTTCACTGTGACCATGTGTGTAACATTAAAAAGTGTCAAGCACTTAACAAAGAGATAAGAAAAAAAAAGATTGATTGTTGGAGGCTACCTCCAACAATTTGTGAGAAAGAAAAAGGCAACCAAATAAAAAGAAAGTTTACACATTTGATGAGTTACTTAAGATCACATAATCTCCAGATTATCTCTCAAAATTATATTTTTATCTTTTAAATTTTTCAATAAAGCAGTAGTGTTTCTCCATGAAAATCTCTATGAAATTTTTTTTCATATATCCATTCAAATCCTTCGGGTTCCTGTGACCAATTACCTCTAAAATGATTAGAGATCTTTCTCTAAGTCTCTACCAAAAGGATTATGAATCCTTTTTTAGGACTTCACGACTACTTACCTTTAAAAAGATTAGACATCCCTCTCCATATCTCTTCTAAAAGTATAAAAAAGTTCTTCTTCAAGTCCCTGTGACCACTTATCTCTAATAGGATTAAGATCCTTCTCCATGTCTCTATGAATAGTTATCTCCAAAATGATCGGGGATTCTTCTCTAGTCTTTATAACTCCTCATTAGACACTTCCTGCTAAAATGCGTTCTTGAATGTATACATAGACCATATCATTTACTTTTATACTCACTTCTTATTATTAAACTTCTTTTTTTTAATAAACAAGACAATTAAACCCTCATCTCTCTTGCATAAATATTAACAAAAATTACAAGGAGAAATCCCATGTACGCATTTAAATAGGAGTAATAAAAATGTAACATCCTATATACAAACAAGTTTTCTTCCCCTCTACATGTGTTAGATAAGTCTTCCAAACATATTTATTTAAAAGACTTAGAAGGGAAAATGATGGTGCATGATTTTTCAAAAAAAAAAATAGTAATTCCTTATTGTTTAGGCATAAGGTCCAAATGGCCATTTTCCATTCTCTCTTTTCTCTTTTTCTTCTTCTCACATATGAGTTATCCAATACTTTACTCGGGTACACATCACAATGTATTTGTGAGTTTTGATAAGTCAAGAAACAACACAGCGCACTGCTTACATGCACCTAAAATATTCTATACAGAGCAGTCGTTTTTTTTCTTGCTAATAGTTATTTCTTACCTACATGGCACCTTACGTGCACCGACTATCACCAATCTCTTCACCGATAATCAAGCCAAACATCACAACCAATGTTGAGCATCAACCTCTTCATCAATCATTTGTATTGTAACTCAATTCATCACTAGGTACTACAACTCCATTCACCTTGATGTAGCTATAACACTGGTCTTCATGTCTCCACCATATAAGCTGACGTAATTAAGATTTATGAATTCTTCAACAATTCAAAAACACATACATTTTCTTTTATTTTTTATTATATATTTTTTATATACTTATTAACTTAAATATTAGAGAGGCTCTCGTTTTATAAAAAAACTTGTTTTTTCAAGAAGAATCAAGCACATATATAAAGTTCACAGCCCATAAAAAGCATAATTTATGTCTCAAGTTTTCACAACTTAATAAGAAAAAACTTGAACAAAGAAATGTTTAACCAAAAATCATGCCGTTAAATGCATCAAAATAGAGGAGACCTCGTAGTCATGGCGGGGTCTATTCTTGCAATATGCGAACATTTTCTACATAATTATTTATAGTTAATTGAATTCTAGCTCTCAAAATTCTCAATCCTCACCAAATTCCAGAATTCTCAAATGAGCCAAAAACCTGCCCACTTCATGATAACGCACTAGATGCTAGAGTTAGGCATGCAAACAAGGTCCCACAGCTTAGATCCCACGTACCGCACCCTAAAAAAAGCACTTTTGTTAATCTTGCACACTGGACCCCACCTTTCTTTTTTAAAAAAGGAGTTTGGTTTGGACTCTAGTTAAAAATTTCAGAATTGGACCCTGCTTCCCTGTACAAGCGTCGGGCAAACGAAATAGGAAAAGTTAGTTGTTTTTTAAACTATTTTTTATTTAAAAATATATAAAAATAATATTTTTTATTTTTTAAAATTTATTTTTAATATTAACATGGCATAAAAATTTTAAAATATAAAAAAAAATAATTTTAAAATACAAATTTTAACACAAATACGAACAGTTGCTGAGCCTCTCTTGGGTTCTCTCAATTTTTCTTCATCCAAATAGATTAGCCTCCCCTTGTTTTTAGAAAAAAAAAAAAAAAAAAAAACCTCCCTCTTTTTCTTCGTCATGGCCCCCACCACTCAATAAAACTTCCAAGAATTGAAGGGACCCACGTGTTAAGAAAAGGAGCCAATAGGAGCAGAGTCTGGGTCTCTTGGGCAACTACTGCTTTGCCTTTATCTTTAACTGCTATTGCTATATATCTCTTATCTCCAAGCTTGTCTTTGTCGGCTTTTATCATGGATTGAGCGAAGACACTTGTCCAACGCTGATAGCACTTCGCCTATTTGTCCCTTCCTGGCTTTTGTCTTGCCACGTCTGCATCGTATGTCTTTCTATCCAAATTGACCGCGTAGCCCTCCTACAGATTTTTTTTCACAGAGCTTTACGAAGTTATTATGTGTCAATTGTCGGCACTTTTGAGTCATTCTCGGGCAGTGCAGGTGTTTATTGTTAGCTACTGTTTGAAATTGTAGTAGTGGTTATTTTTTTAAATATTATTTATTTGAAAATAAATCAAAATAATATTTTAAATTTTTTTGATATCAACATATCAAAACAATCCAAAACTATATAAAAAATTAATTTAAAACAAAAAAAATTGAAAAATGCTTTCAGAATAAAAAACAAACATTTAGAACTTTATAATATTACGGAAGAAGGCCGACGTAATAGTATCATTAATCACTAGTAATTATGTTTAAGAACTTTAAGACAATTGTCTAATTTTACTTTCTGAATCTGGTTAGAAAGCAAATAATTCCTTGCAAAATCATATTTTTGTAGGAAATTATATTTTTATGACTTAAAATCTCCAAAAACTAAGCTGCAACTCCATAGTCTTCTCTTGAGCAAACACCATATAACATGTAAAATTGCATGAAAGAACTACAATTTAATCTGGGCATGAAATTGCTGGAACAGAACGGTGTTTCAGCCACTCTCCTCGATGATAAGGGTTGCAAAATTCTGGGCTCTAATCTCACCTCTAGTGCCTGAAAGTCAAAAGAAAAAAAAAAAAGAGGTAACGTGTTGCAAGTATGGAATAAGGAGTAGGGGGAACAAGCTCAATTCTTGCTACCAATTATTTTTGTACACTTAATTAATTAAGTGATGTCATACAAGTAATTAATTTATGAAATAATTAATAGTTTTCACACATTTATTTTGTCTGCACAAGTCGTCTTCCCGGATCAGGATCACCGGTCAAACTTTTATTACAAAATAATCTTTGTTTACAAGGTTCAACAATATCAACGGTGGAGATTCGATGAGTTGGAGAAGACGTGCACGGATGAGTTGCTGATGATTGCTTCTTCGGATGGGTGTAAGTACGTGATTGGATGATGACGTGATACGCACGCAGTATCAGCATCCCTTACAAGCGACAAAAAAAATCCATTGCCAAATCATTAATTTTTTTGAATATATAAGCTATCGAGAGATATCCACGCAGAGATGTGGAGCGTCCCAAACACGGTCCATTTGAAAGGGATAGAAGTGGTGCTGTCAAAGATTTTGACAGTTCGGCGAGTACAAGCTTGTGCACGGGAGTCACAGATGATCCTCCCGATAACGTGACTATCACACTGAACGTAGCAGAGCACAGGATCTTCTGTGTGTGAGTGATTTTCTAATACATGAGAATGCCCTCGAAATTCCTATCACCATCCAAATGCTGGGACGATTTTGGTGTTGACATCTCCATGAGTGCCACGTCCTGTCCACAAGTTAGGATAATTTTGGTGCAGGTCTGTCAATAAGTGAGGAGGATTTTTAAATGTAGTTAAATGATATGCTTTAAAATTACAAGACTTATGAATTTTGTTCAAGTTAAATTAAATTACAATGTTATGTTAATTATGAATTAAGAGTAATTATGGATTGTGAATTTTGATTAATTGTGAATTAAAAAGTGTGTTAAATTGTGAATTGTGTTGAGTATTGAATTGTTGGGCTATTTTTCATGGCAAGAAGTTAAGAGATTGGTGAAATAGCCCATCCATATTTTTTTTTTATCATAAGCTCTATGATGCTTCTCATATTTTATATATACTCTTTGAGGCATGTTAGTCTATCATAATTATCTAGGCTAGATTTTGCAAGGATATAATCTTTAAAAAGAGAAGTGTGTAATAGAGATTCTTCTCGTTGATGGGGATTGTGCTTATTCTCAAGAACTCATAGAGTTATTAATCTATTTTCATGTTGAAGTTTTTTTTTTACAAAGTGTTTGAGTTAGATTCAGATGGAGATCAGTTGATATAACTAAATCTTCATTTAGAGCATCCAGAATGAGAACACTTTCTATGATGAGTGCAACTCGAGCTAGGTGATTTTAGTTTTGACACCTCTACGAGCGCCACATTTTTTCCACAAGTTGGGATGATTTTGGTGCAGGCCTATCCATAAGCTAGGGGAATTCTTAGATGTAGTTAAATGATATGCTTTAATGTTATGGGACTTATGAATTTAGTTTAAGTTAAATTAAATTACAATGTTATGTTAATTATGAATTGAGCTTAATTATAAATTGTGAATTTTGATGAATTGTGAATTAAAAAGTGTGTTGAATTGTGAATTGTGTTGAATATTGAATTGTTGGATTGTTATTTCATGGCAAGGAATTGTCTAGGCTAGATTTTACGAAGATATAATCTTTGGAAAGAGAAGTGTGCAATATTCTATGATAAGGTAGAGATTCTTCTAGTTGATGGGGATTGTACTTATTCTCAACAACTCATAGAGTTGTTAATCTATTTTCATGTTTAGGTCTTTTTTTTAGAAGTGTAAGAGTTAGATTTAGAGGAGATCGATGGATATAGCTGGATCTTTATTTAGAGCATCCAGTTTACGAACACTTTTTATGATGAGTGCAACTCATTTTGAGTGTAGAAATAAAAATGTTTTTCTTACCTATTTGGTTCCATACCATTCTGCCATGTTTCTTTAGGTATTGGAGTTATCTCTGTGTACTTAGTGATGCATTCATGAAAGTTTGTTATTATGTAAGAGATACAATTGTATAGTTATGATAATATCATTGAACATCTGTACCTAATGAGAGAGTTATTGAAGACCTAGGAAAGCTAGTATACCTATTGTAAGAAGAGTAGTTGTTCTTCCTTATCTTGTAGTTTTGTCTACTATAGAAAGAATTTTAATGAGAATAAAAGGGAATGAACTAGCTTTTGCTCACTTTTCCCTAAATGATGATATTGATGAAGTTTTGAAAAACTTCAAAGTATGAGGGGGGCAGTGCATGTGAAGAAAGAGAGAGAGAGAGAGAGAGTACAGTAAAAATAATGTAATGGAGTTTTAAGTCTAAACTAGTGTTGGTCCTTTTTAGTTTTTTTTTCTTTGGGTTTTAACTGTGATTACCTAATGAATTTATAAACCTAACTCACCTCATGAAGAGTGAAGAAAACTAACATATCACTAGTCAATGAGTTGGTGCTCACCATTGGTTTGTGGAGCTAGTAATTCATCGAAGGAGAAAATAGAGTTTGAATGCTAATGAATACTTTTTTGGATAAGAAAAAATCATTGGCTAGCCATAAGGTGTGTTGTGCGCATATTGCATAATGCATTTTGTGCATAGAAACTGGAAAATACTGGGTTGTGTGCCATGCTTGATGAGGAAAAAAAGAGAAAGAGAGAGAGAGAGAAAGAGGAAAGAGAAAATCTAGGCTAAAAATCCTAAGTCTATAAATAAAAAGAGGAGAGAGAGAAAGAGAGATAGAGAAAAAGAAAATTACAACAATCTAGACCAGAGTTTTATACTTTCTTAGAGCATCTCCAATGGAGCTGCTAAATGGATAGTCAAAAATAAAAAAGTAATATTTTGGCTTTTCTTTGCTTGTTTTTCATACTCCAAGGGGAAAACCAAACAAAATACTAAAATGCATTTTCTTTCTCACAAATGTTATTCCTACATATCTCTCAAAAAAACCAAAACTAACAAAATGGGGCCAACAAAAGAATAAGCCAATTAAATCTAGCCATGTGGGAAAAAAAATAACATCAAAATCATTAAAAAAATAAAACACCTATTTATTCCACTCTAATAGAATTGGCTTTTCAAATGGCTTTTTTCCATTGGAATATACATGGTAAAAAAAGCTATATTTATACTATTCAAAATGCTATTTTATCAATTTGTCTATTTGAAATAGCATATTTCATTGAAGATGCTCTTATACCTAGTATGTGTACTACATGTGCCATATGAGTGAGCACCCCGCCACTTTTAAACGGAGCATGTAGCTCACTCTGGCATTGGATTGTGGTCTTCTTTAATGTTTTTATATTATTCTTATCATGATCAATCCATCAGTATGAGAGGTACCATCTTCATAGGTACGGTGTGTCCTTGACATCCCATCTTTTCTTTCCATATTTTTCTATTCCATTTTTCTCTTTTACTTTGTTTTTGTTCAACTCTTTCAATTTCTTTATTTTTTCCCTCTTTCTCTTCAACTCTGCATGTACACACAAATCCACTCGGCCATGCAATTCTAACTATCACTCCTCTGTATGTATTTTGCGACAACTCCTAACCATTTGGGTTTGTATCAAACAATTATGATTGCTAGTTGTTTGGGTTTGGCTCAAATGGTTGGAATTTTTTTTTTTAAAAAAATATTTATGCACCATCAAATGCTAACATAAATGTATACATAAATCTTTTTTAGTTTTCTTTTTTTTTTATTGGAAAAAAATTAAAGATTGAGGTTTATCAGGAAATAGAGAAATGTAAATAAAATTTGAGTTTGAGGTAAAAGGTTTTCATTTCTATACACTAAAAAAATAAACTGAAAAGTAGAGTTATATTTGAAAGTATCCTTTAACATACGATTTTCTTCAAATTAAAGCATTCGTTATCGGCTCTAACAATAAGGAGCTTGTTAATTTTGGAAATTTCTATTCTATACCATCAATAGTTCTTATAAGAAAGATCATATTAAAGTGATAAAAATTTAAGAAAATATATACACATGATACATGTCATAAGGTTAACATATTGATATTATATTTACATGATGCATGTTATAAATTCAATGGATTAAACTTCAAGAAATGATAATAAAAGATGTTAATTTATCTAACCACCTTGAACTTAACAAAGTTCCTAACCGAGAAGATGTCAAAGTTGTCAGATAATGAATTTGATTCTACTATTGTGGTAGTTGTGGATGCATGTAATCATAGTAATTTAATGTGCAAGAACTATATCTTCAATAAATTGAAAAATATAGTATATGATATGTATAATTCAATCAAAAGTGCTAAGGGACTGTAGGAAGATGTGGAAAAAAAGTATAAGACTAAAGATGCCAGTATGAAGAAATTCAAAGTCAATAAATTTTCGGTTTGCAAGATGGTTAATTTAAGAACATTAAAGGAAAAAAAATAAATGCTATAATAAGTTCAGAAGCATCTTAGAACTTGTAAAGAATTTGTAAAGGGAAACAATTTTAACTGCCAATTATATACTTAGTAAAATATCTCGTATAAAGTTAGAAAAGATACCTCATAAATCATGAAAATATAAAAGATTTTCTTATAAATATATTAAAGCATGGAGTTTCCTCGCAAATATAATAACACTTAATCCTAAAAAGTTCAAGTGTCGGAGGCTTAGAGCATTGCCTGGCCTGGGTTGCATTTATATCATTTGTTTTGTAAGTTGAAACTATTGTATAAATTAATCCCACATTTATTTGTTCATTTCATTTAATTTGTACATGTATAATATTGTGAGATTAAGGAAGTGTTTGGGAACGCGGTGCAAACCGTGTTCTCAAAATATTTTATTTTTTTTGTTAAAATTTAATATGATTTGTATGTTTTGGATCGTTTTGATGTGCTGATATCAAAAATAATTTTAAAAAATAAAAAAACATTATTAGCATGCATTTCGGCATAAATAATAATTTGAAAAGCAACCGCTACCACACTGCCAAACATATTCTAAATACTATTTACTATTGGGCTGTAGTTTGGAGGGAATTTTTTTTATACATAAAAGAGGTTAAAAGCTTAAATCTTTCAAGCAAAAAGGAGATACTAATACCAACTAATCTAAACTAAGTAGCTGAAAATGAGTTTTAAGATTATGGGAATGTAATTAAGGAATTGTTGAGACCATAAGCGTACCTCAGCTCGCTCGTGATGCTGACAAGGGGTTCTAGATTTGGCAAAGAAATGTCTTCGTCACGAAATGAAAAATAACACAGAAATATACAATGGACGATTGAATCCACAATATTCCATTGAGAAGACAAGTTCATCGTAGATAAATGTGATGAGGATGGATGGTTATTTGTACATTTAGCTATTATAGAGACATTCAACAATTAATAAAAAATTAAGTACTTTTCTGTATTTTTCTAACTAATTTTACTCAATTAGTGATTTAACTTTAATTAATTAATTATTATTTTTTGTGAATCATATCTTTTCTTCTAATATGGATTTATTAATATTAATTACTGTATGAATATATAAAGCTCACTAATAAGGTGTTATGATCTAAGATTTAACTTTGTAATGATTTTGGTATCATCATTTATGTCGCTAATGTCATTTAAAGTCAAAAGATTAGAGATATTAATGATGAATTAATGATGAGTTTTTTCTATGCATCGAATTGGTGTTGGATTTTCTTCGAGGAGGATTAAAGTTAGAAAATAAGGGAACTAAACTTGGCATTTTTTTAGCGCTAAAATTTACCGAGTCAAAGACTCCGAAGCTTCTTTCTTGCTCTCACATTATTCTTGTCCTATTTTCACGCAACTAAACTTGGCATTTTTTTTAATTAAAAGAGCATGAGAGTATGTTGTTGTTGTATTTTAAAGTGTTATTTTTATTTGAAAAAATATTAAAATATTTTTGTTTATTTTTTTAAAATTATTTTTAATATTAACGCATTAAAATGATCCAACATTTACCCAATCCTAATTAAAACACAATAACAAATAAGAATTAAAATTCAAGCCGGTTTGTTTTTGTGTTGCCGCTTCCGCACTTATAAAAATATTTGATAATAAAAAAAAATTGTATGCATCGTTGTGTGTGTGTGTCTTGTTTTTCTAGTATTTAAATAATATATATATATATATATATATATATATATATATATATATATTGAATTGAATTATTTTTTTCATTAATGTATTGTTTTTTAGTTTAACGTGGTTGTCCGGACCAGCTTGCGCGCATCTCGATTAATTCCACGGGCTTTAAAGTTAACGACTATGTAAGCTTCCAGTGGCAATCATATAAGCAATTACAAAACTCAAACATGAGATTACAGGAAAAAAAAAATAAATTTCTTGATTTTACTAGTAACAACCTAGATGACTTTATTTTTTTTAACTTTACTTTTCTTGCATACTGTAACCGCAGACACCACTGTAATATCAAACATTATTGACATCTGCAAACAGTGATGGCTTGAAAATATGTTTTGATTAGCTTGAGTAGTTGGTTTAGGAGCTTCTTTATATAGGAAGCGTGGCCATGCTGCATCCACAGATGAATCAACAAGTGGCTTGTTAGGCAGAACAAGCTCGCCTGAATTCCTTTCTTTGACTATTCTTTTTCCATTATTAAAGGTGATATGTAAGTTCCAGACACAATGGCTCGATGACCCATCAAGTATTAGAGGAATCTATCTTAACCCAATTAATTATTTTTTTTTTTTTTGAAAAAATCTGACTTACCTAACCAGTCTTGCAACTATTTTAGCTACTTCAACTACTTTTTTGTGTTGACGTTCCTGTGATCTTTAAAACGAGAGTACACTGTAAAGGCAGGCTGCCATGTCCTAAAAAGACAGGAATTGTGACATTTTGAAGAAGTTTTCTCCTTGTTAAAACTTGGGAACGAATAATAATTGTTCTCTAGTGAAAAAGATGGAATGCACTCACATTTTACTTTTTGCATGTAGCAGGGACAGATCATATGATAGGACGCACTCCCTGTATTTCCATAAGGGTTCACCAATCACCATCGAATTCCTGGTGTCTGAATAGGGTTTAATTAATTAATTAATTAATAATCTATCCGGCAATCCAAAGGCTCCCAAGCAACTCACACGTCGGCTTTGTTATATGCATGCTGCTCTACAGCTACAACTCCGTTTTTAATTAAAAAAACAATGCTTGTTTGCCTTTTGTATTTTTTTGATTCTGTGATGATAAGTGTTGATTTGTTTAGAGCTAGCTTCTGTGTGATCAGAGAATGGATAGTCCTTAATTGCTGGAGGAGTTAGTGCCTCAGAAAGTAGAGGCAATCTTGTTTCTTGTATATTTCACTTCTTCATTGTCAAGATCATGCTATGTATCTTTCAGTCTGTCTCCAATTGTCTTTCTTTCTATACCATCCATGAAATTAATATTTAAATCAAGCTAACCTAGGTACTTTGTCACATGTTTCATATATATATATATATATATATATATATATATTCAATCATGAAAATCATCGATCCTGTTCAATTCTGAATTCTTCTGGGAAATCTAAAGCATTTATCAATTAGTTGGCTAATTGTCTCAGGTTACTTTCTTTCTCCTCTCTAGCTAGAAAATTTATTTATTAAAAAAGAGTAAAAATCAACAAACTTATAATAGCGAAGCTTCAATGTATAGATGTTCTAATATTATTTTCCATAAAAGAGAGAGAGAGAGCGCTGAAATTAGCAATGACAAATAACATCCACTAGGAGGCACGAGTAAGTCCAAAGTGGAGGCTGGCCCATATGTTAACTTGCTGGGTTCTGAAACATTGATATTATACGGATGGCAAGGGCCTTTGGTTCTTTGTTTTGGTTATTGTTGTCTGAGATTAGAGGAGGGGAGTGGTATCCTACATGTTTTGATCTCTTCACAACTGTTTTCATGCCCATTTATGAGTTTTCATGCTTCTAGCTACTACACATTTTATCTGGATTTCTCATGTGTGTGATATAAACAATGGGGATTGCAAGTGAGAAACTTTCACTTGATGCAACTCTTGAGCTGACTATCTGCCTGAAAGAATGCTACAGGACAACTGGTGACGTCTTGCATGTGCCTTTGGTTTTTGTCCGAGGATGAGAAAATGAAACAGGCGTGTTGGTCTTGAACCCCATTTCTTACAAAAATAATTCTGTCTCTAAATGGACCAGTCCATGGACCTCCCCACATTGGCCTGAAAGCAACCTTTGCTTGGACGATGAGTCGAAATTCCCTTTTCGAACAAAGCACCTAATTGTTTCATTTTAGATATACGTGCGGAAAGTAACATTCCACGGTAAGGGGAAAAGGACAAAAACCTGTTAATAACATTGACAGAACACAATCAGGTGGGCTTGAATGTTGGGCTAATTAGAATAGGAGGATCTTCCTTTTCTTAATAAGCAAAACATTTCCCTCCATGTTGGGGCAGAAACAAGCCTCCTATTCAATTAGAAAATCCACTGTTAATTAAGTTAGTAAATGGAGAGAAATAAAATAAAGAGAATCACATACGAAATGGAGAGAAACTGCATGAAGCTATAAAGAAAGTGTTCGTTTTTTAATGGAGGTTTGATGGGGGATGCTATAAGTTTACATGATTTTGTCAAGAAGTTCAGCTTATACTTTGGTCGGTCATTGGAATTTTTAAAATATAATTTTAATTTTATTATAATAAAGAAAATAAATTTGTAGTTTAATCATAAAAATCAGGTCAAACTCAATTTTTTTTATTTAATCTTCCTATAATATACTGAAATAAAAAAGAACGGGAGATTTGAATAAAAAATTTTGGAATCTTCAAAATATAATTTTAATTTTATTATCCAAACAAAATAAATTCATTGTATGATCGTAAAAACTAGGTCGAACCCAAGATAAATTTTATTTAATCTTCCTATAATATACTGAAATAACAGGAGATTTGAATTAAAAATTAAGGAAAAAAATTATAAAAATAAAAATAATAAATTAATATGTCATTAACTCAGTTCAAGGGTCTATACATCTATTCCTATAAAAATATTGATCATCAAAGTAAAATAAATATTCTTTCACATCAAGCAAATAAATTCGATATCTTTTAAAGCTAAGAGAAATCGGTGAGATTACAAGTAAATTAATTAGACAAAGCTCTCTAATCAATTTCTTTCCTTCAAGCAAATTTAATATTAAAAGCAATTCTCATTCACTCAGTAGTAGTCTTAGGAGTAAAGTCTATGAAATAATTCTAAGCAAACGTTTAAAAGCTTAACAATTTAACTTAGTTTATTTTTCTCTAATAAAACAAGATGAGAGTTGTAGCAATCAAATTAATTCTTTTGTTTCTTACTCTAGCCACTAACAACAATTACGGATGAAAAGAAACTAGAAAGCATAAATGTCATCTTAAAATAATTTAATAAGCTTGAATAACAATCAATAGCATAATTCTGAATAAGAAAAAATAAATACTTGAATATGAAAGAATTACAATAAAACATTACATCTCACAACTTGCTAATGAAAATGGTATATATTCCTCTTGAACCAAAAGCCAAAGTTTAGTTCATAGCTGCTGGAAAATTGACAAAAACAGAGAAGAAGAGAATGCTGCCGAGCCCTTGTTTCAGCCGTGTTTTGCTCTATTTATTCTCTCCCTTGGCTGCCAAATTTCTTTAGAATTATTAGGCTAATTAGAGTCCCTATGCTACTTAATTCCTTCCTTATTTATCTAGTCTTTAAGGTTGGTTAAATTCTTCAAAATTTGTGTTGAAAACGGACTCTACTACTATCACAACTTTGTTATAATTCCAACTTTCGTGCAACTTAGACTTTGTTTCTTGCAATATCCGACCATCCCAACTTTATTCTTTCATTCATGACATGTTAGAGGTTTAATATGCACCTTTTTTGGGTTCTAAAGATTATTTTTTCTATGTCAGACTCTCAGCTGTAGTGAGATGCTCGATACCATTAGTTTCCTCATCAGATTAGGAGACCAACCTCTTTCTTCAGATTGTGTTTGGAATTTTGCCTTTAAAATGATTTTATATGACCTGACATCCTTTATAACAGTTGTAGCCATAGATGTGTAGATGATTTTGAGCTTTTGAATTGCATGCTTTCGATGTCTGAGACTTAAGATATACCCATTTGAATCTGTAGTGTGAAAAAAAATATCCTGTTGCTAGTAGGATTTCAACTCGATTTTATAGGTCTGATTAGAGATCCAAACGAACTCGGATTTCTGCCCATAATACCTTCCTGGAAAGTTTGATATATGTACTTTAACTTTGAGTTAGCCTATGTTCACATTCTGAAATTATAACGTGGTGAATAATTTGTCACAAGAATCAAGGCCCGAAACATAAAATACTAAAATTCTTATCTTTTAGAAATTAATTCACAAAGTCTCTTTGGCATGCCAAACTCATAAAAATAACTTTCAATAAGCTTAGATAAGCTAAAAATACATTAAAAAGCATAGTGTAAAGGACTAAAAACATATGTATATTTTGCATTATCAACTTCTTTTATCTTATTTTTTAAACCCATTTAAAATAAGCATGTTTGTAAGCTCTACTTATCTGTTAGTTTTTTGGGTGGGATATAAAGAAGAACTTATGTTCAATCTAGAGTTTCTAACACTGTTCATTTTTCTATTGTCAAATCTAGTACCATTGTTAGTGATCAAAACCTTGGGAAATCCAAACCAACAAATAATATTTTTCCTTAAAAATAAAATAACTTTGTTCGTTGTTATCTAAGCTAGGGCTTTGGCCTTAACCCATTTAATGAAGGAAGTTCTTTGATAATTAAGTTAGTAAATGGAAAGAATGAAAATAAAAGGAATCACATATGAAATAGGGAGAAGCTTAATAAAGCTTTAGAAAAGGGTTTGTTCTTTTATAGAAGTTTTATGGGTGGTTTTATAAGCCCACATGATTTTGTCAAGAAGTTTAGCACATTCTCCTTTAACTTTTTTCATCTTTTTTTTTCTTTAACCTATTTTAATTAAGCATGCTTATAAGCTTTACTTGTCCATTAGTTTTTTTGGGTGAGACACAAAGAAAGAGTTATGTTCAATCTGAGGTTTCTAACAATGTTTATTTTTCTATTGTCAAACCTAATACCATTATTAGTGATCAAAACCTTAGGAAGTCTAAAGCAACAAATAATACTTCTTCTTAAAAATAAAATAACTTTGTTTGTTGTTATCTAAGCTAGAGCTTTGACCTCAACTTATTTAATGAAATATCATACTACAATTAGAACAAATTGCCTTTTACCAAATGTCTTATAGAATGACCTCATGATATCTATTCTCAACTATAAGAACAACTACAAAGATGTAATAGTGGTCTACTTAGAAAACAATTAGTGAGGTAGGGTAGTAAATCTCTAACACTTATCATATTTCTTCATCAATGAGTGGCATCCCTTAAAATGGAAGGCCAATAAAAGTCTACCTGCATGATTTTGGCAGCTAGGGTCCTAGCTTTTATACGAATACCACAAATCCTTTCATGAATTTTTTTGAAGTTATATCCAATTTTTTAAAAAAAGAAAAGACATTTCAATAAAGGTTTTATGGTTGACCTTATATATAACACACCATTTATGAGACAATACCGAATTACTCATCTTGTTAATTTAACAGTTCCTATCATATATATAATAATTCTTTTATAAAAAGATACTACTTGAGTGGAGTCCTTCAATCTTTATTTTCTAACGCAATTTGAACAATGGTCACAATTTCCTTTTCCTCTTCTTCCACGCTAGAATTTTCAATTACCTTTATCCAAACATCATGAGGTAACTACACTATGTTGTTACTAGCCAATTTTAAGAGGATGTCAGCCTTATCATTCTTCCATTACGTAATTTTCCTTATAAAGATTGAATTTTCTTATTCTTTCTTTAAGTTCAGATATGCGAACACTTTTATTTTTATATTTGATCATGAATGGCTCATTAGCTTTAAATTATTTCTTCCATTACCCTATTATGAGTTGTGAGTCATTATATACATGAAAATGATAGACATCAAGACTTTCTACCAAATTTATCTTTTAGAGTTAACACACTAAATTTTCTTTTAGAGTTTTTCAAAAGTTCATTAACACACTAGAGTCCATTCAAAACTAGAGATATCTTTTAGAGTTTTAAGGAAAGACAATAAATGTTGTCTTATATAAGAGATAAACCTATTCATTATGAAAATTCTTCATATTAGCATCTGGATATCCCTTTCATATATTGGGAAAAGGTCATGTCTAAGATGACCTAGATTTTCTCATGATTAGGATCAATTTCATTACTAGTAACAAAGAACCTAAAAAATATTCCTCTCTTCATGGAAAAGGAATACTTAAAGGGTTTTAACTTAATTTGGTGATGGTGTAGAATAGAGGAGACCTTTTATAAATTTAGAAGGTGTTCCTTAAAATCCATGCTTTTAACTAATATATTGTCAATACAAGCCTTCACGTTCTTACCTAGCTGATCTTTGAAAACCTTGTTCACCATTCATTGTTAAGTGGCTTTAGCATTTTTTAGACCAAAAGGCATGACTCAAAAATATAAACTTCTTTGGTTAATGATGAATGCAATTTTATCCTCATTATTAAGTTATATAAGTATCTAGTGATAACCTGAATTAGCATTCAAGGAGCTTAAATATTTAAAATCAGTTGTGAAGTCAATTAGTCAATCTAGTTTAGGTAGGGAAAAACTATATTTGGACAAGTTATGGAGGTTGGTTAAGTCCACACATATACATCAATTCTCTTAATTTTTTCCACCATAACCACGTTGACTAGTCATTCTAGGTATATCACTTCGTGAATGAACTCAACCTCTAGCATCAACTTAGATAAATCGACACCTATTTTTATCATCACATATTTGAAGATAATATTGACAACATTTTCATCGTCAACAAATGCCTTGTGCACTTTCCAGTTAGAGATGATTGATATAATTGCCAACACATCATTGTGAGGGAAAAATCACTCCATATGAATATTATAAAGTGAAAATGATAGGCTCATGCTAAGAGTTTTGTAGCCATGAAAAGAATAATTTCTTTTCATAATCTTTTTAACTCGTGTTGGAATCTTCTCCCGCAGAGATTTCTCTTAAAATTATTCTGGTCTGTAGTAATGTCTTATGCTTTTTATTCTCTTTGCTTCTCATGTTTTTCTCTTTTTTTTATGAATTACTAGAGATATCCCCTAGTGATGTTTCTATTTATCTCTTTTTTAAGAGTGTACTATTCCTTTATATCATGTCCCCTATCTTTATGGAATTTTTTTTTCTTGAGATTGAATTTATTAGTGTCTCCATTTATTGAAGGTGGGTACAAAAAACATTCTTTTCCTATGATAGATGTCACCACTTCTATTTTGTAGTGTTCAAATGAGTGGCTATCATTTTAGGATATACAAGTCTATCTGTACTAGATCTTTGGGGTTACTTCTATATGTTTGGGAGCTACTAGAAAGGCGTTTGTGCTTTGGATATTCCTCTTTCTATGTCTATAAAAATAAAAATGTTTTTGTTTATCTCAATTTCCTTTTTCTAGACAAATATGGCTCTCCATGACTTACTTGACTTGTAAGAGAGTTCTTTTTTAGGAGAGAGTATAATTGCTCTCACAAAGAATAGTTGTGCACCCCACTGATTAAGGCCTCCATATTGATAAACTCAAGTAAACTTTCTACCTTAAGCATTTCCTCACCAAATTTCTTTATATAGGTCTTGGTACTTTCACTTTCCCGTTAAAAGATGGGGAAGTGTTTAGTTAAACCTTTTTTTGTAGGTATGCAGATGCAACCATATTATTTGATAGTTTTACCTACATTTACCTAGTTTTTTGCTTATGTTTTATACATAAAATGCCTTGATATTCTTTGTTTTATGTTTTGAAGGCATTTTTGGATGAAAGATTAAAAAAGAAGTAAATTGGAGATAATTGACAAATTTGATCTCCAATCGATGTTTTATGTAGAGCTTGAGTCTTAGAAGTTGAAACGAAGTGATTGTAGTGGAATTAGAAAACTAACATCCATACCTTTGTGTACATGTATGGCAAGAAAAATAAAAAGAGAAAGATCATGGAGATCACAGCCTTTAAAGTTAAAACTCGCATTCTGCTAGTGTTGACCTTCGACCATTCTAACTTGAATATCTTGAGCTACATAAGTTTATTTGATGCAAACTTAATTTTGTTGGATTCCTGACTTGAAGGTTTATTAACTTACCAAACTTCAGCCAAAAAAGATATCATATGATAGAGATATGAGTTTTCTAAGATGAGACATGAATTCTGCCAGCAGACAGGTTTTATGAAGAAACAAGTCCAAAGTACTTCTCAAAGCATCCAAACCATCATCCAAGTCTTTATTTCAGCAATTTAGCTCCTATAAGTCAAAGGTTAAAGCTTGAATATTTTATGCAAGGCTATTTCTCATTTTTTAGGAAAATAGTTGTTGAAAGACTTAAATGTAAATTGTCTACTTAGAAAAGGATTATTTTGCAGAAAAAGAGATTAGGGTTTCCTAGGATATAAAAAGAAAGAGAGAAAGGATAAGAGAGAGGGCCAGCCAAGAGAGAGAAAAATGTCGTTTTCCTTAGAAAAACCTGAAATCATGTTTTCTTCCTTCTTTCTGATTTATTGTTTAGTAGACATGTAAGACTAAACTCTTTTTCTTGGTTGCAAAGACACGAAAACCTTCAGATTTCAAGAACTATGAGATTTATTTTACTTTTTTTTTTTTCAGTTTATATGATGAATATGTTTGTTCTCCTATGCTTTTTTCCTATGATTAATTATTTTAATTGTTAGAGCGGATTCTAAGTTATTATTATAGATAATTTGTTGCTAAGTTTGATATCAAAACCGGAGTTATGGTATATGAACTTGTAAAGCAACTGAGTTTAATAATTATGACGGATCTATGTTTTAACCTTAGGGAGAACATTCGAACAAATCAAACATGGATTGTTGACTATCATGTTGTCAAGATTAATCAATTTATCCAGTTTTTAATGCTGCCATTCAATTAAATTACTAGTGCGGACACTGTGGTTATTTGATGGTTAGGGTTAGTTATACATCGAATCCGTTAATCAACTAATGTTAAGAAATGATAAATATTCAGAATATAAAACTGATATATCTTTTTAGTGATCAGTTCTGATTTCTATAGGTGGATGTTTACTTGAAACCAAGGTTTGTTCTCTTGATAATTTTTTGATTTTATTTAATTTTGCTTGATAGTTTTCTATTTTCTTTTGCTTTAGCTTAGATAACTTCCAAACTCCCCTCCAAATTGCATATCATATAGCATAAAAATCTGAACTAGACCTTTTTCGTGGGATCGACCCCTTGCTTGCTCTATACTATCTTGTGTGTTGTGTTTTAAGCTAGGGTAATTAATTTGTGCGACCACAACATCGCAACATATGCTTATGCTAAAATATGCATAAGCTTACTATATAAGTCAGAGAAGCTTGGGATGGAATTAGGTCCTAAATCATAGTAACAGGTTTGTGCATATCCAGGAAATGTAGCGGGAATGATTTTATATATAGTGTTGTTGTCTTGTATGATTAGCTCAAAACTACTCATAACATTCGTACTTATTTTTTAGGATCAGTGAGCTTGTCATAATTGTTTAGGTTCATCTTCGTGGTGATAACCTTCTTGGGGAGATTAATGTTTAATACATTATAACATATCGAGAAATCTTTTATTTGATGATCAAGACCTTTGTTTTCATACTTTCATCATTTTCTTTTTTGTTTAGGACAACTTAAAGGGATCTTGTAGGGGGCAATGATGGTGGTGATTCTTATAGTTATTTCCATGACTTACGATTGCCTTTCCTTTTGATCTATGAAGATCATATTTTAAAGACCCAGTCTAAGAGCACTTATCATGTTGATGGCTTTCTAGCATGATAGAGGTGTGATGGTTTAATCTACTTTTTTACATGTCATTTTATCTAATCCTCTCTCGTAAGTGAAGTTATTTATGTACAAGAGGAGAGGTTACAAGTGGTTAGTTCTATGGTATGTGGTGGAAATGGAGTGGCTCTAAGCTATTCATTAGTGGTTAGAACTACATCAGTTAATGCTCTTATATGATAAGCAAGGTGGTGATATCCATGAGAATTGATGTTGCAGTGATAATCACTCTTCCTCTTGGAGTTTCCATGTTGTTCGTTATGAAATATTTTTTAGAAAATTAGTAATGAGAGGGAAATGAACTAGCTTTTATTTAATTTTTCAAAAACAATATCATTGATGAAGTTACTAAAACTTCAAATAGATATGGGTTTTTTTCACAACTTTTCCCATGCTTAAATAGGCACAGTTGTTATCCTTAACCAATCTGTTTATGGTTATCTGTCATAAATCTTGGATTGTGGATGCTAGTATAGAAAATAATATTTTATTGCGATTCCCAAGAAATCAATGTGGCGCCACCTAATTACCTGTTTTAAAAGCAATTATAGTTTGTTACTTGCATAAGTCTCTAAATTGGGCCTTGTTTTAATGGTAAGAATATTCTCCCAACTACATACGAGAACAAATCAATTTTATTGTTGTATGCATGGTCTTTGCTATTTTTAGTCAGGAAGGCATGTAAACAATTATGATGTAACTTCCCTACCCTAACTTCCCCTACTTTTCATTATATAGGCTATCTTATTATTGCTCTATACTTCTTATCAGGTAAGTTATGTGATCTTCAGGGATCATGGTATATTAACACCCCAGGCCACTCATATAATGGGGGTAGAAGAACACACCTTCTTTATAACTTTATTAAATCTCTTTCTATTTTTTACATGATTCTGTTTATTTTTCTCCACTTTATTTACTAAATTAATTATTAGAGAGTCCCTTGATTGAACATAATACTTATTTTACAAGAAATATATAGCCTAACATTAAAATTCAAATACTTAAGTTTAATAGCAGTCATAAAAAACTCGATATGTATTTGAAGTTTCAGTAACTTCACCAATAACATTGCAAAATTTTAACTCCATTCTTTATCTTTCTTCATAAGTTACAATATTATTATTATTATTATTATTATGAGACCTGCTAATAATTTTATCCAATATTATTGATACATGAGGAATTGCAACATGTTTAATCCCTTAGTTTGTCATGTTTATTTTTATATTCAATGGAAAAAAAAAACTTGTCTAGTTTTAAAAACATGTATAAGTTTTAAAGGAGTTTGGTTCTCTCTCTCGTAATATAATAAAAATAATGCCTCAAGAAGAAAAATGATATATATATATATATATTCCTATCGGATATTGTTTCTTGAGAATTTTGTTAATAATATAATAGTATACATGCAGAAAATTAATTAATATTTTAATAGTTTTTTTAACCAATATTTATTTTGACATTGCATGTTATCTTTTTAAAATTTATATTTTTTTTCTTCAATATACATTTACGAAACATAAAATTAACATTCCGACCCTGGTCCATGGTCAAACGACATCAACTAAATTATAAAGAAGCCACTGACATGGCCTTTTATTTGTTTGTTGTAAATTGAAATCTCTATCTAGGCCCATCAAATATTGACAGCTTCCACGGATTTTCAGATTTCAATTTTGCCACAGAGAACATTTGTTTTTCCTTTTGTTTCTGATAAAAATTATTCGTTGAAGGCATTTCAACTAAGCAATGTGAGGGAATTTCTCAGCTAGCTCACCATATGTTGGGTACGATTTACTCATTTAAAAAATATTAAAGATTAAAATTATTAATAAAAAAAATGTTAGTGAATTCCTTGATCAGAGGCAAAGATTAAAGAATATAAACTAGCTACTAGAGGAAGTCAACATAAATCCTAAACCTAAGGGAAATAGATTCTCTCACTTGCCCGGGGTGCCATCCGACTGTAAATAAGAAAGAACCTAGCTAGAAGGAAAGGGCAGCCCTTATCCCATGCCTACTTAAATCCTAAATAAAGGCATAACTAGAGTCATTCCTCTGCTAGTAGGAGCATATCTACCTTCGCTGCTTTCCTTACTCTTGCTTCTTTTCTTTTAGAAGCAATGGATAATATTGTCTCAAAGGGTAATACTCTTTTCGCTAAGGCTACCTGTTGCATGAGGTCCAGGCTTTAGTTGTTAGCTGGGTTCTCGTAGCTTCAGTTCTTGGTGCAGTTTGGTTGGTCCCATCCTTGTTTAGACTATCCTTATCCTTTTTCTAAGTAATCACCTGTGTCGTCACTACACAGGTGTGGGCTTACAAGGGCTAGGGCTCATAAACCCTTTCCATTCATCAATAGGGCCCTGGTCGGTAATGCTAAATAAGAGATTTAGTGGGAACAAATAAAAATAAAGATTTACTAGATTATAAATTTAACTAATGTTGTCCACACGTGGTAGATGTTACATCCTAGTTTCCCATAATTAGGACCCAAGGCAAGATTGGTTTCAAGAAAATCAATGTTGTTCTTACAACTAATTTCTCTGTTTCAAGATGAGTATGAGCCATACTTCACAAACTTATCCCGTATTAATAAGGATATGTTTGAAATTATGGTAATAATAATAATTTAAAATAATTTTCACTCAAAAATACATCTAAGTGCATGTTAGATTTGGCTGCATAAACAATGGTTTCAAAAATGTAATTTGTTTTTGGTTGAAATTATATTTTTAGGTGTTTTTGAATTGTTTTGATGTGCTGATATCAAAAATAAATTTATTTCAAAAAAGTTTTTTAATTTTTAAAAAATTATTTTTAACATTAGCACATCAAAATAATCTAAAAACATAAAATTATTTATATATATATGAAGCATAACTATAGCCCAGCATAAATTTGGAAGCTCAATTGAAAAGAGGTAAGGTAATCATTAACAAAGCCTAGCTATATATATGAAAAATAACTTTTGAAAGGTTTTTTTTACATGTCAAATAAATTATAACTTATGTCCTGGTCAAGGGACCTTCTTCTTATTAGGATTCTAAGTGAATGTTTGATTTTGCTGCACAAACAATGGTTTTAAAAATCTGATTTGTTTTTGCTTGAAATTATATTTTTAGGTGTTTTTGAATTGTTTTAATGTGCTGATTTAAAAATAAGTTAAAAAAATTATTTTAATATATTTTTGAGTAAAAAATACTTTAAAAAACAATCACTATCATAACATTAAACAAGCTCTAAAACACGTGCAAGGCAAGAAACCGTTGGTTAGTTTGTTAATTTGATGTCCTTGTTTTCCTATTATATTTGGTTCAAAAAGGGAAAAACAACAAGGAGATGAAGAAAGTTGCAGGCAAAAAGTACTAACACGAGACCAAGACCAAGTCCCAAATGAGATATTGCCACTTCCATGATGATATATACATGAACCTCCTCAATGTGGCCAAGCAATCGCGTTGAGGTATCTGAATCACATACACACAGTACTCCCAAGGGCATACAATGGCCATGTTTAGAGTGTTACTAGAGTGGTTAGCGCTATGACCCAGACTCAGTTAAATGTTTTCTAACATAAAAAAAATATCCTAATAATGATAAAGTTAACCTATTTTAACTTGATTGACATATGAAACCGAAATAACCATGCAAAAAATAAGACGAGAAAAATCATAAAACTTTAAGTCCAATAACTTAATATAAAAAATGAAAGTAAAAAAAAAAATCAGCTTTTTAAAAAAGTAATGTCAAAGAAAAAAACTCGAGTTATCCTGGGTTATAATAACCTGCAAAGCACAAAATGAGATATGGATTAAAAACTTAATTTTTTTTTAAAAGGACCTAGAAAAAAAACCAAACTTAAATCAACACTAATTAAAAAAAATGATAGTAAAAACCTTGAGCCAACATGTGTTAACTTGACTAATCCACACCTGGTATAACCTTGCAAAAAGGTAAGTAGGAAAAATCATAAAGCTCAAGGCCTAATAACTCAATGTTGAATGATAAAATATAAAAATAATCAATTTTTGAAAAGGAGTTAAAAAAGGCTTAAATCGCCCTTATCTTCAAAACTAGTGGATTAGATCATGAGATCGGGATTGTAGAAGACATATAAGAAAAAAATAACAAAGCAAAATTCTCAATTATAAAAAAAAATTAAAAATTAAAACAAAGAACAATAAAAACAATGAAGACTAAATCTTGTACAAAAAATAAATGAAAAAATAATTAGGGATTAAATTGAAAAATAAAATAAATAAAAAAAGATTAAAAAATAGCAATAAGATAAATGAGGACTAAAACTGCATACAAAATAAATAAAATGATGCAAGATAAAATTGAAAAAAATAATGTAACAAAGGATAAAAAAATAGCAATCAAAATAATGTGAACTAAATTGGATAAAAAAAATCAAATGAAATAAAATGCTTAGAGATGAAATTGAAAAAATATTAAATTTCAAAAAGCATTAAAATAAAAACAAATAGCAATAAAAAAATGATGACCAAATGTAAGATAAACGCAAACTGATGGACACAATTGAATTTTTTAAGGCTTGACGTGAATATCAAGGCTCAAAAGAGAGAAAAGAGAGGAAGGAGAAAAACACTTCACTGTCACTGAACCACAGTAAATCTAATTACAATGTGCCACCTTATCAGCCATGTTGTCACTAGCTATACGTGTCGGATGACATAATGGTAGGCAGTTTTTGGCCATCATACGACTCTCCATGCGCTGTTAGAAAGTCGCTGGGGACGACTACGCATTCACACACATCTGCAATTTTTTTATTAATATTTTAATATGTTAAATTGTTAAATAACTGCTAAGAGCATCTGAATATTATAGAAAAACCATATTGTAATTATGAAAATCTCATTTCAAACTAGCCTTAGTTTTTTTTATTTAAAAAAAGGTTAAAACTATCATTTCACTGTGATAAACATATGAAAAGACTAAAAACCCCTCTATTCAAGTTCAATATTTTTTTTAACTTTTAAGGGTATTTAAGTCATCTTGTTATGCAAGGAAAATAGAAAAGACAAGAAAACCCTTAAATAAAAGGGTTTTATTTTTTTTTTGTTTTTAAGAGCAACAAAGTTATTTTATTATAAAAAAATAAACAAATAAAATTATTCCCAATCAATTTATTAATAATCATTAGACCACATGAAAAAGATAATTTTATCATCGTTATTATAGAATGTATAGCATGTATATATCTGAATAGGAAATTAATGTAAGATTATTCCAATGTTATAATCCCTACAGTTACTGTCATGTTCTGCCACATATATATAAATAGGAAGGTTGACTAAGGCACAACCTAAGACATTCTATTATTCTCAACTTAGTATCAAAGCTATAAAATAATTAAAACACGTTCCTCACATCCTCCTCTACAATGGAACAGCCACCCATTACTTCTTCTTCTACAGCACCGGCGGTGCAGACTTCTTCTCCTGCAGCGACTCCTCTGTCTTCCTCTGCTGCATCACCTCCTGTTTTCTCCTCTGTCGTGGCTGGTGAACAAACTCTCTTCAACCCCCATAATACTCCCTTCTTGCAGCCTGCGTTTGATGCAACTTTTGTCTCTGCTGCCGCAAACATAATCTCCCTATTCACACTCATCAAGTCATCTCCCTCAAATTAACAAAAACCAATTATCTATATTGGTGTGTGCAGATGCTGTCGTATCTCCTAGGTCAAGGAGTTTTCGGCTTTGTTAATGGCTCCAACACATGTCCATCTCCACATGTTCTTGCCGGAGATGGTACCTCTCTTCAGGTAAATCCACTCTTTCTTCGCTGGAAACAACATGACCAACTTATTCTGAGTGCTCTCCTTTCCTCCCTATCCATGGAAGTTCTGCATCTTGTTGTTGGCTGCCAAAGTTGTTCTGCCTGGCACACTCTTGAGCAAGCTCTCGCTTCTACCTCAAACTCTCGTATTATGCAACTTCATGGCTCTCTTCAGGATCTTCACCAGGGTGATGAATTAGTAACTCAATTGATGCAAAAAGCTAAGGCCTTGTTTGATGAGTTAGCCCTTGCTGGCCGGCCGGTTTCGCTTGAGGATTTCAACTTATATGTGTTTCGTGGTCTTCGGGGAGAGTTTAAAGACTTAGTTACAAGCCTTATTACCAAGGCCGATCCTTTATCGTATGCAGATCTTCACAATCATCTCCCCACGCATGAATTTCTTCACAATTCTTCGGCTGCCATACATGCTCCTCTGCTGCCCACACCGAACACCCCACCGTCTACCCTTGTTGCGCAACATTAGACCTTTGGCAATTCTGGACGCAGCAGGAGCTGCTTCAATGACAGTTGGCGCCCCAACTAGTTCAGCAGCAGAGGCAACCGGTTTGTTGGCTCCAGACCAGATCATCGCAGCTTCCAAAGCTCCTCCTTCAGTGATAGTAGAAAAGGTACTTGGTAGGGAAATTGGTAACGTAATAGGGAGCGGAATCCATGCTGCCAACTATGTCAAATTTTCAGCCATACCGCTTCCCACTGTCCTCAACTCCAACAGCGGGGTTATGGACAACAACCTACTGCTAATCTGGTGCAGCACAATATCTCCTCAACCGGTTTTGTTGATTGGTTTTTGGATACCAGTGCCGATCAACACGTCACACCTAATCTTGCCACCTTGACTACTTCAGAATCGTATCTTGGTAATGATAATTTGCATGTTGGTGATGGTAAGAGCCTTCCTATATCTCATCTCGATCATACAAAAATATATACACCACATCGTTCTTTCACCTTATCTAATGTTCTTCATGTTCCTGCAATCACGAAACCTCTACTCTCTGTTCAGAAATTTTATCTTGATAATAATGTTTATTTTGAATTTCACCCTCGTGTGTTTTATGTCAAGGATCTCAACACCAATGAAATCCTTCTCTCAGGTCAGAGTAAAGATGATCTCTATGCCCTGACCAAGTCTTTCGTCACTTCAGTTCCTCAAGCTTATCGGTTTCCTTGCACTTCTGCTTCTGCCGATTTATGGCATCATCGACTAGGTCATCCTACTTCACGTATTTTTCAATTGTTAGTCTTGAAAAATAAGATCATTTGTAACAACAAATTTTTTAATTTTCAATGTCAAAGTTGTCCTTTAAAAAAATCATCGCGTTTGTCTTTAGGACCTACGGGTCACAAAACTTCTACTCCGCTTGAATTAATTTTTAGTGATGTATGGGGCCCTGCTCCCCTCTTCTCTTCAGATGTCTATCGTTATTTTGTTATATTTGTTGATGCTTATACCAAATATATATGGTATTACCCTCTCGTTGCCAAGTCTGATAGTTACTTTGTTTTTCATCAATTTCAGACTCTCGTTGAACGTCAATTTTCATTAAAAATAAAATCTGTTCAAAATGATTGGGGCGGTGAATACCACAAACTGTCAACCTTCTTTTAGATCGTTGGTATCCATCATCGTTTGATTTGTCCTCACACTCATGAACAAAATGGGCATATTGTGGAAACATGACTTACTCTTCTAGGGCAATGTAAAGCACCTTTTCGGTTTTGGAATTATGTTTTCGAAACCTCTGTTTATCTTATAAATCACATGCCTACTCCTGTTCTTGCCCATCGATCTTTGTTTGATTGTTTATTTCAATGGTCTCCTGATTATCATTTTTTGCGTACTTTTAGGTGTCTCTGTTTTCCTATTCTGCGTCCATATAATAATCATAAATTGGATTTTCATTCCTCTCCATGTGTGTTCTTTGGTTACAGTTACTCGCACCTTGGTTATTGATGTTTTGACATTACATCTCACCGTATTTATATTTCTCGTCATGTCCGCTTCCATGAACATGTGTTTCCATTTGATAATTCTGAATAGATTGCAAAGGTCTCGAACACAACCACCACCTAACCCGCCACTATCACCCTCCTGAGTCTATTCCACCACCCACCAATACCCACTCCAAACAGCCACCATACCACAGCCTCCGCCCCTCCCCTACTCATCATCCCATGCATGTTTATCTAACCATTATGATGCAGGTTCAGCTCGTCAATTGGTCTCATCCCCTCCTGGTCTTGGGGCAATCTCTAGTCCCTCCTTTGTTTCGCCCTTCTTGGCCAGTGTACTGCAGATTCGGCCTCTACTTACAGCCCCTCCTCTACTGACAGTCCTATGCTTGCGGCTGATTTTTCCTCATCCTCTCCAGCTGGACTGAAACTTATGGTTGATCTATCTTCTTATCAGCTGCCACAGATCTCTCCCTGCCACCATCTTCCTCTGTGTCTCCACTAGAGATTAACAGCATCCTATGATTCTCAGACCACGACAGTCGAAGACAACAAATCTGGTTGCTTCAGCTGCCGCCAATCTTGCCTCCACACGGGTACAACATTCTCCCTCTTTTGAGCCTCTTGCATTTTCTGATGCTGATCGGTATGCAGTTTGGCATAATGCTATGTGTGATGAGATCGCAGCTTTCCGTTCTAATTGCACTTGGTTTTTGGTTCCCTTTCATCCTTCGATGAACGTTGTTGGCAGTAGATAGGTGTATCAGATCAAACGTCATGTTGATGGTAGTATTGAGCACTATAAAGCGTGCTTTGTTGCTAGAGGTTTTACCTAGCAGGAAGGCATTGATTATTCTGAAACCTTCAGTCCAGTTATTAAGCAGGCCACCGTTCGATTGGTTTTCTCTATTGCGGTTTCACGAAATTGGAAGATTCATCAGCTTGATATTCATAATGCCTTCCTTAATGGCGTTCTTACTAAAAAGGTCTACATGAAACAGCCTCCAGGTTTTGTTGACTCTTCTCTTCTATCTCATGTGTGCAGATTGCACAAATCATTGTATGGTTTAAAACATGCACCGAGAACATGGTACAATCATCTGAGTGATTTTTTGCTCTCCATTAGTTTCCAGGCTTCCAAGGTTGACACCTCTCTGTTTATATTGTCTGATGGATCAAATATCTTTTATCTTCTGGTGTATGTTGATGATATTCTGCTTATGTGTAGCAACTCTGCCACGCTTCACCACCTAATACAGTTACTGAGCTCTGAATTCAAGCTTCGTGACCTAGGCGCCGTTCACTACTTTCTGGGTATTGAAGTTCAGTCTACAGCTATGGGTTTAATGCTGCGTCAACATAAATATATTCTTGACATCCTCATTTGAGCTGGTATGACTTCCTGCAAACCCGTTGATACTCCAATCTCTCATTTGAAAGTTACTATATTGCCAGATAATTCATTCTCTGATCCTACACGATTTTGTCAAATCATGGGTGCTCTTCAATATCTTACCTTCACCCGTCTAGATATCTGTTTTGCTGTTAACAGTGTCTGTTAGTTTATGCATGCTCCTGCAGATTCTCATTGGGCCGTTGTTAAGCGTATTCTACGCTATCTTAAAGGTACGACATCTTATGGTTTTCATATCACTCGAGGCTCCTCTTTTGCTCTACATGGATTTACAGATGCAAATTGGGCTGGTAGTATTGATGATCGCAAGTCTACAAGTGGCTACCTTGTCTTTTGTGGTCAGACGCTGATTTCTTGGAAATACGGCAAGCAATGCACAGTTGCTCGCTCCTCTACTGAGGCTGAGTATAAAGCCCTAGTTGACGGTACCGCTGAAGTCATTTGGCTTCAATACTTGTTAACAGATCTGCATGTTCCCTCAGATTCTGCTCCTATCATTTGGTGTGATATCCTTGGCGCGACCTATCTCTCATCAAATTCTATCTTTCATGCCCGTACTAAGCATGTTGAAGTGGATTATCACTTTGCCGCAATTGCGTTGCCAAGAAAGAGATTCAGATTCGTTTTATTCCTTCTCGAGATCAACTTGCAGATGTCTTCACTAAACCGCTTCCTGTTGCATCCTTTACTGCTTTTCGGTTCAAACTTCAAGTCGATCCTCCACCCTCAGCTTGAGGGGGCATATTATAGAATGTATAGCATGTATATATCTGAATAGGAAATTAATGTAGAATTATTTTAATGTTGTTATCCCTACAGTTATTGCCGTGTTCTGCTATATATATATATATATATATATATATATATATATAAAGGTTGGCTAAGACACAACCTAAGACGTTTTATTATTCTCAACTATCGTTAGCTAGGGGGTAAAACAATAAATACATGGTGTGTTGTTTCTTATGTTACATTACATCACTTATCTTTTTAGGTTATTTTATAATAATTACATCACTTGTAGTTTGGCAAGTACTAAAGCCGCACGATTCTTCACCAAACTCTCTATCAACAAAAGAAACTAATATGGGACTAAAGCTATTTCCTTCAAAGTTGACATGCATGAAAGTCCAAAAGAACTTGCACGAGGAATCAACTATTTCAACTGGCCCTCTCCAATACTAAAACAATTGCAAGATAATTTCAGTTTAATTTAAGGCAGTTAAATTCCTCGATGTGGCTCGATCAATTGCCTCAAGTGTACCGTGTCTTGATATTGCTTTCACCTTTTAGTCCACGATTATTTTAATAAACTAATGAAGCTGGCAACCATGACTATATATATATATCAAATTCGAGATATTGTTGGTGTCACTTTCATTTTCAGGATGAGATATCATAAAATATACATGATCAATCCTATCTACAGCTGTTTAAACAGTCCTCTCTGTGATCCACATGAGACTTCCCAAGTGATAAAAATCCCGATAGGAAAGAGAGATCAATGCTTTGAAAAGGTGGGGATGGCATGCAAAGGTCGTTGAAGTACGAAAATATGTCCTTGGGAAGGCCAGTCAAAACTAGGTTTTTTTGCTTTTGTGAGTCATAATCTAACAGATTAGAGAACAATAAAAGAAGAGATGCCTTCAAGATTAAAAAAAAAAAAAGCTCAGGCTATGTAGATTGCATGGATTCCTGGGGCCTTAATCTTTTATCGGCTCAGGCTATGTAATTGTTACGGTTTGGTCATGAGCCAGACGTGCTTAAATTCCCGGCGAACATTGTTTTTTTTTTTTTAGAAACCAAGAAATTATAAACACAACTATAACTATTAGAGCCGGTTTCATTGTTCATATTAACAATGAACCAGCTTAATATATTATTTGAATCATTTATCATTAACGTTATTTGGTGGCTTAGTTGGTTAATCACGAGTTTGAGTCACTTAATTGAACCTCATTATTTTCTTAGCAAAAATAGTAAACCGTAATATATTATTTGAATCATTTGTCATCAACTTTGTTTGGTGGCTTAGATGGTTAAAGATATCATGGAGGTAACTTCTTTTTTTTTTTTTTTTCCGTTAAAAAAGGGACAAATAACCTTTTTTTTTAAAAGGAAAAAATATATGAGTCAAACAGGCGCGCTTCCATCAGCCCATGCGCTTTGGGACAAGCATTGCCCACTGTGGTTAGGCTTTTTTTTTCCTTGCTCATTTTTTTTTTATTTTGGTTTTTTTATCTTTTTTTGTACTTTATTATTTAGGGTGAATTTTTTTTTAATTTTATCTTTTAGTATTAATTTTAGTATTGAGTTGATGGTAAATTATTTTTAGTGTTTTTTATCATATAATAAAAGAGAAAAAAAATTAGGAGTTCATGTATAACCTGAGGTCGCGGATTTGACGTGTTGATCAAAGAGTCGGGTTAGGATTTTTGTGCCCTTGTTTTTTAAATATATTTTGATTTTTTTTTCAAATTCTATATTTTGGTGTAGGGTTTTTATTAAATTTTGTCTTTTATTATTGGGTTAATGGTTGTCAAAGAACCATCTCAACTCAATAACTTAAGCTTTTAGGTGAGGTTCCAAGATATGATTTATATTATTCTCTAACACACCCCCTCAAGTGAAAGCCCTTTGGGCTTGAAACTTGCACAAACCCATTTTACCTTGTGCTTAATTTTTATCAAATAAATGGGGATTGTGAGATTCGAACTCGTGACCGCTTGGTCATCAAGGCTCTGATACCATGTCAAAGAATCATCTCAACCCAATAGCTTAAGCTTTTAGGTGAGGTCCCAGGATATGATTTATATTAATGGTAAATTAATTTTTGTATTTTTTTATTATAAAATAAAAAAATAAATTCATCTCAGTGAAGTCCATAACTCGGGTCATGAGTTTGATAGATCGATAGACTAAATATTAAAAAAAGAGTCAAGTCATTTTTGGTATTAGGTTGATGATAAATCAGTTTTGTATATATTTTGAATTATAAAATAAAATAAAAAATTAATTCAATCTAGTGTAGTCTATAATTCGGGTCATGAGTTTGACGGGTAGACTAAATATTAAACAAAGAGTCAGGTCGGGAATTTTGGTATTAGGCTGATGATAAATCAATTTTGTATATATTTTGTATCATATAATAAAATAAAAAATTAATTCAACCCATTGTAATTCATAATTTGAATCGCGAGGTTATCAGATCGACTAAATATTAATCAAAAAGTTGGGAATGAATTTTTTAAATTTAAACTATTATATCAAATTTAATAACAATATTGAAAATTTTTGAAGCATCTAAATATTTCTTTTATATTCCAAAAAATTTATACCCAACCTGCTATAAAAGCAAGGGCGGATAAAGTACTAAAGTAGTATTGATAGTATACCGATACCGATAGCGATAGGACTAAATCAAAATTAGGTATTTGCATTCTAATATGGCACTCAAGAGAGTACTAAATGACAAACGCTGGCCGGCGACAATGTCAACTCAAGCAACAGGGTAATGGGGTATGATTTTAAATTCGTAGAGCATGGCCTTGTTATTCCATGTATTTTGTCATGATCTAATAAACTATTTTTTCTAATCGAGTGATCAACTCATTTCATCAATTAACTACAAAAATACCATTCACCTACTATAGTTTGTTCATGTTATCCTCTATCAAATTGTAGGATCAGTTTCTTGTTTTAAGGAACGTCGAAATTTATTAAGAAAAGCCATCAGCCAAAAAGATAATGGTTGAGATAAAAAAAATAAAAAATCAAATCCAAATAGGAATCTGTACAACTGCGAGCTACCTGATGAATACAGTATACATTATACAAAAGAGAGACTAGATCAGAGGCAACTCAATTTCTGCCAGTATTTGTTCACCTCTTGATTCCATCTGAGTTTCTGACGAAATCGCGTCCCGTGTACACAAAATGTTTGTCCAGGAATTTAACCTGTTTGCAACTCTAAAGAATATTAAAGAGAAACAGTAATCCCAAACTGCATGCTTTGCAATTAAAGATGTCATTCTCAAGTAACGAAATGGATGATAAAGAACCAAGAACCACTGATTCTACAGCATTTTTCCATGAGCATGCGCGCATACTCCACTGCTGAAATAGATCATCTACTGACTAGGCATTACCCACAAGTTTCCTCACCGATGAGAGGTTCCTGCAAAAACCACAAGATGAAGTTATTTTTAAAGTTGATTGGGCTGAAAGGTTGAGAATGAACTAATGGACTTGAGAATCACAAACACTTGAAAAACAAGTCTCATATTGATCTTAGAAGGCTCTCTAATGCTTAAATTATCACAGATATAGGAGTAAAGAAGAGTTGGAGGCTATGTAGTATGTGTGTTTTCAGAGTTTAAAAGTGATGCAACAAAATAGATGATTAAAAGTTGAAGAAAAAAAAATTGGAATTCCTTACCTGATGACTCATGGACGTTGATATAACCATGAACCATGCCAAATTACATAGAGACAAGAGTAAAAGGGTAAAAAATATTATGGTACCTTTTTTAGAGGTAACTATTTAGGATAATAACTCTTCGTGGGTGTTTGTTATTGTGGCTACGGGTGAGGTTCACCCGCAGCCACAACTTTTTGTGTTTGGTAAGATTAAAATAACAGTTTTTTTTCATGGGATCCACTTAAAACTATGGTGTGCCACAGATTTTTGAGAAACAGCATTTTGCTGCTTCTCGTCTAGACATTAACACCAACAATGGAGCATGTTCAGTGAACAGTGGAGCCATGCTCCACTGTAGCACTGCACTGTTCACTAACGTGAACAATAGGTTTTTTTTTTAAAATTTCAAAAAACAGTGCCAGTGAATTAATTCACTCGCACTGTTCACATGAAAAGTTTAGTTTTTTTTAATAAAAAACCAGTGCAATTAATTGATTTCACTCGTACTATTCACGTGAACGTGAACAATATTTTTTTTTGTTAAAAAAAAAGTTTAAGGTGAATTAAATTTACTCGTACTGTAATCTCAATTTTATTCCTGATAATATTTTATCTAATTTTATTGCATGCTCAAAAAATCATGAAAACTATAGTTCTTGTCGAATGAATTTTGTACGTAATGAAATTGTAAATTTTTTTAAAACAAATTGAGTTTTACTCGAAAAACTAGTATTTAATATTATTTATAACACTACATAAATTAGAGAGATATCGCATGATGACATAACATTTGTGAAATTTGATCACAATTCCAATTATGTTCTTGCCGGGTCCGACCTAGTTAAAAAAATTCAGTTTTTATTTTTATTTTAATTGTGTTTTATTCAAAAAATTAGAAGGAAATCGCTTGATGACGTAACAAAAAATTCAGTTTTTGTTGTTGCATGCTTAAGAAACCATGAAAAATATAGTCATTGTTGGATAGATTTTGTATGTGATGACATTGCATATAGTTTAATGAAATAATAAAAAATATTTGATATCAATATTATTTATTTCATGATGTAATAATAGTAGTTTAATCTTCAATATTTAAATTAAAAATATTTTTTAATTATTTTATAACCTTAATTTGAAAAGCATTTTTTTAACCAAACACATTAAACTACTTTTTGTTCAACCTCAATTTCAACCACAGTTTTAACCAAACATATATTTTTCCAAACCAACCTCAACTAAAAGTACTTTTTATAGAACAACTTTTTTCAAACCACAACAACAACCGCAATACCAAACACACTCTTAATGGTTGGTAATTCCTTATTAAATGAAAATGTCACTACAATTGATCTTTTGGGGTGTGTCCTTTTGGGCTATGTGGACACCCAAAACCCAATTTAGAGACTAGTGTGTTATGGGTCGTGGGGTCAATAAGGTTTTTTAGAGAGAAGATCGATGCTTCCTAGGTTTAATGGAGCAATAGGTTATAGTATGTTCCCAGACCTAAAGAGGTGTACTTTGCACTCCGTCCTTGAACCCCAAGTTAAGCATCATAACCCATTAAGGTTTTGAGCTAGTGTTTCTTATGGGCCCTTTCTCGTATTTTGTATCATGGACTTAGTGATCAAGAGTGCAAATCCCGAGTCCATCAATGGGGGGTAAAAATCATAGCTTGTCAATTACCCCCAATATTTTATTGCGTAAATAACATAAAGATTTTACTCAATATATGTCTTACACGCCTCATTTCTTATTTAGGGGTAAAGAGTGCCTTGTTGTTCCTGCTTGGGTGCAACAGGGATAACCACATATGTTCTCATAGTCATGGATACCAAACATGACCTATTATCTTTTCATCTATCTCTTCGAATGTCACCCATTCATGTGTTTATGTCCTCTTAGTTGTCTTGTCATTTTGATTTTGTTGAAAGTAAATTGCTTTCTGTAAATTAGTTGAATCGGTCGACCGGTGGAGATAGAGAAACCAGGTAAAATAAGTTGAAGTGGTCGATCGGCTCAGCCGACAAAATATAATTGCTTTTCAGATTAGGATCTACTTATATTTATTTAATTCCTTGATTGTTTAAGACTTTATGTTTATAAAAAAGCTAGTAATTCAATATTATTAACAGAGCATAAAGAGAGAGAATAGCTAAGAGAACTTAAAAAGAAACAAATAATAAAAATATATCTTCCTCTCAATCTTCTTCTTGTTCTTAAGTTTTTTGACTTTGCATTACTGTTTTTGATTATCTACCATACCTATCTATTTTCCAACAAGTGATATCAGAGCTTGTTTTGATTGTTTATCATGGCCAATCCAAACTTTCCACTTCAATGTCCTAGGTTGACAAAGGACAACTATGAAACTTGGTGTATTCGTGTTAAAGCTTGGCTAGATTTCCAAGATGTATAAGGGACGATTAAAAAACACTTTGAAGAGCATATAAATAAATCAACATTGATTTCAGCCTAAAGAGAGGCCATGCAAAATACACGATGGAAGGATCAACAAACACTCACAATCATCTACCAATGTTTGGATGATGCCATTTTTGAGCTAGTGGTAAGCACAACCACCACCAAACAAGCATGAAAAGTTTTGCAACAATCAAACCAAAGAGCTGACAATATAAGAAAGACACATCTACAAAAGCTACGTGGTGACTTTGAAAAGTTACATATGTTTGAATCGAAGAATATTTCAGAATACTTTGCAAGAGAATTGGTCATATACAATCAAATGAAGAGATATGAGGAGAAGATGAAAGAGATATATTTGGTAGAGAAGATACTATGCTCACTGCAGTTCTATTATATGGTGGTCGTGATAGAGGAGTCATAAAATATGGATGTTCTTTTAATACAAGGTCTTACGGGAAAATTACAAGCTCATAGGGAAAGAGTCAATGAAATTTAAAAAGATGTGGGGTGCATAAGCACTTTTTTCAAATTAAGATGGTTCTGAATATTCCTACAGGGGTAGAAGACGTGGACAAGGCAGAGGAAGATGAGGTAGATACATATTTAGAAGAGAAGGTTTTGATAGCCTCAACAGGCCCACCGGTCGATCGCATAAAGCAAATCGTCTTGTTATGAAAAAGGAAAAAAAAGGCAAACTATTACTAGTCCATGTTGAACAAAAGCAAGCCATGGAAAACATATGGTATCTAGATAATGGTGCCAGCAATCACATGTATGGAGATGAAGATAAATTTATGGAACTTGATGAATCAATTAAAGGTAATATCACATTTGCAAATCATTCAAAGGTTTCCATCAAAGGAAAAGGTATAATTCAAAAATGGAAGTCATCAATTTATTGGTGATGTCTATTAAATCCTTACTATAAAAAACCAATATATTAATTTTGGGACAATTGTTGGAGAAGGGTTATGAGAATAAGATGAAAGATTGTACTTTGACATCACTTAATACTCATAGAGCTATGATTACAAAGGTAACCATGAAAAACAACATTATGTTTTTGCTAAACATAGAGACAGATGTGCCTAAACACTTAAAGACATGTGTGAAATATGAGACTTGGATTTTGCATATGAGACTTGGGCATGTAAACTTTGATAGCTTGAAGATAATGACATAAAAAAAGATGTTAAAGGGTTTACCATCCATTATATATCCAAATCAATTGTGTGAAGGATGTTTAATGGGCAAGCAATTTCACAAGAGCTTTCCAAAGGAGTTTACATAAAAAGAAAGTCAACCCTACAAGAAATACATGTTGATGTTTGTGGTCCTACCAAACCATGTTTGTTTGGTAAAAATCTATATTTTCTACTTTTTATTGATGTTTATAGTAAAAACAAACTTGGGTATACTTCTTAAAAGAAAAGTTTAATGTGTTTAGTTGTTTTAAAAAGTTTAAGGCACTAGTTGAAAAAGAAAATGATTATTCTATAAAATCACTTGGGATGGATAGGGGGTGATTTTTTTTTCTAATGATTTTAATAAGTTTTGTGAAGATCATTATATAAAAAGACTCCTAACAATGCCTAGATCTCCATAACAAAATGGCATAATGGAGAGAAAAAATAGAAGCATCCTCAATATGGTAAGAAACATACTCAAAACCAAGTAGATACCTAAAGAGTTTTGGGCCAAAGCTGTAGATTGTGCAATCTAATTGTCAAATAGGTGTCCTACTAAAGGCTTAAATGACATGACTCCTTAAGAAACATAGAGTGGAAGAAAGCCAAATGTTTTTCACTTGAGAGATTTTGAGAGCATGGGTTATGTGCATGTGGATGATCAAGTAAGGACCAAGCTAGATGACAATAGCAAAATGATAATCTTTGTAGGCTATGACTAAAAGTCCAAAGAATAAGAAATCTTAATAAGCTATATGAGGTAACTACTTTTATTGATGATGATGTACCCTTATAGTGTCACCTTGCTATATGTGATCTTATAGTGTTTAAAGAAGTAATAAAAGATTGCATTAATTAAAAAGAATGAAACATGAAAATTAGTTCCTAGACTAAGTGGAAAGAATTCAATAGGTGTCAAGTGGATATATATATATATATATATATATATATATATATATATATATATATATATATATATAAAGAATGCTAAAAGAGATGTAAAGAGATACAAGGCAATGTTAGTGGCAAAATACTATAGTCAAAAGCATGAGATTGATTATGATGAAGTATTTACTCTAGTTTTTAGATTAGATTCTATTCAATTAATCATTGTTACCACTGCCCAACATAGATGGAAAATCTATTAAATAGATGTCAAATCAATCTTTTTAAATGGCTTTCTTGAGAAGGAGGTCTACATTGAACAACTTATGAGTTATGGAGTGAAAGAATAAAGACAAGAGTTTAAAGTTGAATAAAGCCTTATATGAATTAAAACAAGCCCCAAGAGCTTGGTATAGTCGCATTGATGACTATTTCTTAAATAATATATTTGTAAAATACCCCTATGAATATGCTATCTATGTAAAGATAATAGAGAGTGGTGATACTTTTATTGTATTCTTGTATGTGGATGATTTGATCTTTACAGGAAAAAATTCAAAGATGTTTGGAGACTTCAAGCAAGTAATGATCAAGGAGTTTGAGATTAAGGATATTTGTCTCATATTCTACTGTTTAGGGATTGAGATAAAAAAAGAAGAAGAAGATGAAATTTTTGTGATTCATGAGAAGTTTGTAAGGGAGGTTCTCAAGAAGTTTAAGATAGAGAATTACGCAAAAGTAAATACTTCGGTTGAGTATGGAGTAAAGATGTCAAATAATAATGAAGGAGAGAAGATAAACTCTACAACATTCAAGAGCTTAGTTAGGATTTTAAGGTATTTGACATACACTTATTCAAATATTTTTTTTGGAGTAGGACTTATAAGTAGATTTATGCAGACACCAATTATGACAACTACAAAGAATTAAAGTGAATTCTTTGATATATCAAATGTATTGTTGATTTTGGCTTATTGTAATTGCTTTGAACTTGTGGTTTATAATAATAATGATTGAGCTAGAGATATGAATGATAGAAAGAGCTGGAGTTTTGTTTTTTATATGGGAGACACAACGTTCACATAGAGTTCAAAAAAGAAATCTATAGTCACTTTATCAACATGTGAAGCTGAATATGTAGATACTACATCATGAGTTTATTATTTGTATGGCTAAGGAGATTATTAAAGGAATTGTGAATGTCACAAGAGAAGTCTATTAAAATTTATATGGATAACTCATCAGTCATTGCATTAGCAAAGAATCTAGTATTTCATGAGAGAAGTAAACATATTGACACAAGGTTTCACTTCCTACAAGATTGCATTGCAAACAAGAAAATTAAAGTCAAGTATGTGAAGACACAAGACCAAGTCGTGAATATCTTCACAAAGCCACTCAAATATTATGTTTTTATCAAGATGAGAGATATGTAAGGAGTTATAAAGAAATCATGTTTAAAGGGAGATGTTGAAAGTAAACTGATTTCTAGAAACAAGTTGAACCGATCAACCGGTTGGGAATAGGTCAACCAGTTGAGACAAAGCAATAGGGTAAAATAAGTTGAAGTGGTTGATTGGTTAAGAAATAATCAACTGGTTCAGCCGATAAAAAACAATTCCCATTTAGATTAGGATCTTCTTGTTTTTAATTCCTTAATTGTCTAGAACCTTATTCCTATAAAAGACTTGTAATTTAATATTATTAATATTGCACAAAAAAAGAGAATAACTAAGAGAGTTTAAAGAGAAACACTTAATAAAACTATATATTCCTCTCAATCTTATTCTTCTTCTTGAGATTCTTGACTTTGCATTATTGTTTTTTATCTTCTACCACACCTATCCCTCTTCCAACAGTTTCTTTATGAATTTCATTATAGCATAACGCATGGAGAAATCTAGGGGTTGATGCATGGGTTCGTGAGTGGGGAGGGGGAGGGGCAAAAAGTTACACGTTTTAGAACTTAAATTGATAATTGAGGGCTACCACATGTTCATTTAGTGGAACACATTCCTAGAGACAATTGAACATCATTAATAAGGCCTCAAATCTTTATAAGGCTAATAATGGACCTTCATTCTCACTTTTAGTGAAATTTAATAGTTTTAATTTCTCTTTTTTTTCTCAGCGATTATGATGGGTTTTTATCACCGTGAACACCTCAAAACAATCTTGAATCCATCATATAATTATGATGAAAACCTTTTTTTGTTTTTATTTTTGTTTTTTAGTCAATATAAAGGTGTTTTGGAGACATTTTATGACCCTAAATCTACACTTAGAGAAGTTCCAAGTTGTTTTGTAGGTGTTAGTTTTGAGTTTTGCTAGAATTTGTCGAACAAAGCTCTGTAAGGTTAGCAAGTCTTTCTTTGCAAAATCCTCTCCCAAGTATGATAGACATGGATAAATTAACCAAAGAAATCTAGCTTCACCCCCAGTTGGAATACCAATAGAGATTCTGATGTTGGGGTTAGGAAACTTAGTTTTGTTCACTATATTTTTACTCTTACGTTAGATTATAGTAAATAGTACTAGTCGTATCACTATGCTATGCTGTATGTAGAATTGCAAGCTGAATTGAAAAATAACAAGATAATGTGTTAATGTTATAAATGCATTTTCAGAGACCATGATTTTTTCAATTGGCAAATGCAAATATGTTATTTACAATTAATAAAACAAATTGAAATAACATATGAACCAATAAACTAAGAAAACGTTATTAACATGTGAACCAATAAACTCAATTTTGTGATTTTTGCTTTTGACTGGCAGCAGTGCGTGGGTCAATGTGCTAGTAGTGATGGTGGTGCGTGGAACCCTATGCCACTACTATTTCTGAACATCCAATAAATCCTAACAGTTTCTCTAACTATTTAGACCTTATATAAGAGGTGTTATGCAAGTTTTGGATAATTTTATGTTTATGATGTAAATTGTAAATATGTGTGATTGTTGTGTGTGTGTTTGTGTGTGTGTGAATTAGTGAAATATGTGTATGTTGCATGATTTTTAATTTTTTGCATTTGTTAAAACAAATAACATAAAAAAAGAACAAATAAAAATACCATAAAATTCATTTTCTTAAAAATTGTACATGGCCAAGCTAAAAAAAATTCCTTTTCGCATAATTTAGAATAAAAAAATACCATGATTTGCATAAACAAAAAAAAAACAAAACGAAACAAAGAAATCATTTTGTGTTTTTAGCATTAAAAAATGTATTGTTTTTGCATGTATTTTTTGGGATTGATAACAAGTTTATCAAGCCTATTAAAAGCTTAGCCCAAATATAATGGCCTATTAGGCCTATATACAAAATACAAAAAACTCATTTTTTTAAAAGGATCCAAAGCCCGCTTTTGTCATTTTTGGGGGTCCAATGACTATTGTAAAACTCAATCCAGAAGTGTTCGAGGTAAGTGGATTCACAATGAGTATTAATCCTAGTATTTACTAACATCAGAGTCAGAAATATCAACTCCAATATTTATTGAAATCAGAGTCATAAATATCAACCCTAATATTTACTACACTAGAGTTAGAAATATTATAAGCAGATCATTAATAACATAGCACAACAAACCTTTAGCAATTTAAGACAAAACCAACAATGCAGTCTGCCTCAGGTATGACGCTTTAGGAGTGATAGCATATTTTCTTTAACGTAACCAGTCCTGAACCATAGAATCTCTCTTGACTAGTTAATTTTCTTAGTGATCATAATACTAGATGACAACTTCTTAAACAAGACCTTTCCCTATAAGAATAAAATGTCAGATATATGTTCTTTTTGCATAATTTTTAAAGGTCATCGTGATGTTGGGTGTGACAGCACACATTGCCCAATCATGCAAGGGTTTTCGAAGAGATTCCAATGATGCCCCAAAAGCCCACACTACACATGTCAATTGCCCTTTTTTTTTTTCTAATAATATTTATATTTAGTAAATTACCAAAACACTCCTCAATCCACTTATATATGTGTAATTTAGTCATGTTACTAATTAGAAAAAAAAATGAAAAGGCCAACAAGCCCCTGGATGTCAAGCTAAAAATTTTGTTTTTTAAGGGTAATTAAGTCTTCTTACAATGCTAAAAAAGTAAAAATACTAATTTCAACCCAATCAATTTAGCAATGCCAATTGAATCTCGTGAAACAACCATTTTCCTTTCAATTTACACTTCATTTGCTTGTATTGTGTAAGGCATTATACTATAGCAATCTATAGCACAAGAAGTCTTGATGAACATGAAAACATCAAGCCTTAGTTTATATATATATATATCAATAAAAAAAATTTATACTTTACTATGCGTTGTGCATTTTCTCATTTCACTATTAAAGACCTTGTTAATTGAACAATTTTTTATTTTATTTTGATCATTATTTTTTTTCAACTATATCCTCTTACATGATGTTTGTGATATTTTATGTATTGATATTTTTTTCATGGTATTTTCTTAACAATTCAATGTGTTCGGCAAGATTTCAAAATTGATTTAAAAGTTATTTTCATGAAATAAGATTTAAATTTGTAGTGTTAATAAAATTTAAAAGAAGAAGAATAAATATCAAAAAAAAAAAAAACTAACAGGGCTTTTTTCATATTCAAGAAAAATCTTTTCCATTTAATTATTTTTTATCCCTTTATTTTTATTGTTTTATGTTTAAGTAATAAACTTTATTTTTTTTTAATATTTTAGTCCTTAAATTTTAAGAAATAAGAGAAAGAGTCACTGAAAAATAAGGAGAAGAGAAAAAAATGGTTGACTAGCCATAGTCCAACACCAAAAAATTGATATTGGTGTTATTAGGTTTCTCTTGACAAGATGATTACCATTTGTTTTATGTTTTAGTCCCTAAATGTTTAGAGATGAGTGACAAAGTCATTGAAAAATCAAGAGGAGAGAAAAAGTAGTTGGTTGGCATAGTTGAGCACCAAAAAATCAATCTTAATGTTATTAAGTTCCTATTGATAAGATGAGTACTATTAAGCTGTTTTGATTTTTTTTTCTTGAAAAATAGATCATGCTCGAAAAAGGTTTTTTTTTTTACCGATTTGGATTTGGTTTTTTGGACCAATTTTAAGGTGTTTTGAGATCAAAATGAATTTATTCAAGTGTTTAGGGTGTTTTTTAGGTGGAAAAAAAGTTGAAAAATGAATTTTTGAAGTTAAAAAAATCAAACAATTACTTTTTAGTGTTTTATGTTTAAGTAATAAAATTTATTTTTTATATATATTTTAGTTCTTAAATTTTAAGAAATAAGAGAAAGAGTCACTGAAAAATAAAGAGGAGAGAAAAAATGGTTGACTAGCCATAGTCCAACACCAAAAAATTGATATTGGTGTTATTAGGTTTCTCTTGACATGATGGGTACCATTTGTTTTATGTTTTAGTCCTGAAATATTTAGAGATGAGTGAGAAAGTCATTGAAAAATCAAGAGTAGACAAAAAGTAGTTGGTTGGCATAGTTGAGCACCAAAAAATCAATCTTGACGTTAAGTTCCTATTGATAAGATGAGTAGCATTAAGCTGTTTTGATTTTTTTTCCTTGAAAAATAGATCATGCTCGAAAAAGGTTTTTCTTTTTACTGATTTGGATTTGGTTTTTTGGACCAATTTTAAAGTGTTTCGAGATCAAAATGGATTTATTGAAGTGTTTAAGGTGTTTTTTAGATGGAAAAAAAGTTGAAAATGAATTTTTGAAGTAAAAAAAATCAGACAATTAGTTTTAGTCACCTTCAATAGCCAGAATCCTTATAAGTAGAAGACATTATCTATCGTTACAGATGGTGTGCTATCTTTTTATTTAAAAAAAAGAGTGACAACACATTGTCCACCCTATTAAACAAAAAGAAAAGGCAAGAATAGTAGGTGAGCGAACCTAGCTTTGCGAGTCCACATGCACTTGGGCTTTATCTATTAGGCCAAGCGTGAGAACTAATTATCTAAGCCTAAATGTCCGATCTCTTTTTAAACGACTATTTGTTTTATTTTGAATTTTTTTCTTAAAATTTAATTAAAATTTGATATAAATGTAATAATAAAAATTATATTAAATATATTATTTCACTAAATACTATTTGATTTTGCTTTTGTTTACAAATAAAATTATAATATTTCTTTTGATAATAATAGAAATCAGCTAATTAATTATTATATGTGAAACTAATATGCAAAAGTTGTTTAAGTTTGTGACCATGACAAATCAATAAAAATAAAATTTATAATGTTATTTTTTTTAATAACAAAATACGAAGACATGATTTTTATTTTTTTATTTTTTAAAAAAACCTTACTTTTCAGATCATGGTAAGTTTTTTAATTTATAAACAATACATATGATAAAAAAACATGTTTTCATTAAAAATATGAATTATATTAATAAGAAAATATAGTTTAGATCAAAGAGATGCATTTTTTTGCTTATTTAAAATTATTTAAATAAAAAATTATTTTAATATTATTTACTAATAATTAAAGAAAACATTCTACTAATAAAAAACTATTTTGATAAAAAAAAATGCCTGAATAAAAATGACATATATATAAACATTTAAATCATAATCTTTCATACAAATATTTATTTTAATTATAAAAATTGAAATAAAAATAAAATTTGAAAAGTACTCTCCGTAAATAACTAATTAAATTCTGAAAGAGATGAGTTGTTTGATGGAAATTACCCTTAAAATCCTAATGGGTCTTAAATCAGCAGTGGGCTAAACTTTTATTTTTTTATTTTTGTTCTGTGTGGAGTGGGGAGTGGGGAGTGGGGAGTGGACTAAACTCCGAAAGATCAATGACAGCTAACTTATGGGCTGCTGTATCTTTTTTTCTTAAAGGTACCTTAGATCCAAGTATTTAAATGTATTTTCTTATTCAAAATAATGGGTGGACTTCTGAAATCGTGATGCATCGAAATAACTTTTTACTTAAGAGTTAAGACTATATTAAAGTATTTTATTTATTTATTTTTAATTTTCAACATAAACATATTAAAAATATCAGGAAAAAAAATTAATATATATTTTTTAAAGCTAAAAATATTTTTTAAAAATACATAGAAATAATAATAAAAAAATGACATGCGAAACACCGCCTAATGCCATCACCAACTTTGGTGGGGATTGTGTTTTTTTTAATAAAAGAAAAGAAAAGTGTTATCTCATCCTACAAAGGACACTAACACTTGTATCCATTTAATATTCTTGAGCCTACTTTCCGTTCTTATAAAAACAGGCTAGAGAGTGACGTTCTCCTAAGCAATTTTTTCTCGAGCAACTAAATCTTGCTTTGAAGAAAAAAAGAACCAATTTCTGAAGGCTCAAGCCTTGGTCCCTTGACCCTTCGTACTATCCATTTCTATCATTAGTGCACGTAGTTGCCACCCTACAAAATATACCTTAAGGCATGGAGATTGATCAGTCAACAATTCAAGAGAAGGCCGGACCTTTAACACGTGCATGGGGCTTGCTCAAGGCTTTGCCTGGTAACGCCGAGGCTGAGATTTTAAGGGTTGCAAAGAGCATTAAAAAACTTGGAAAGGATGACCCAAGAAGAATCATCCACTCCCTAAAAGTGGGACTAGCTCTCACACTGTTGTCCTTAATATATTACTTGAGGCCTCTCTATGATGGCTTTGGGACTGCAGGAATCTGGGCTGTGCTAACTGTGGTGGTAGTTTTCGAATTCACCGTCGGTAAGTTGATTGGTAAGGCTGGAGTATTGATTATCTTAGCTCAAAAGGATTCCAAAAGTTCTCATATAACTTATTTACATCTGTTTATTGTTCAGGTGGAACCTTGAGCAAGAGTTTGAATAGAGGTTTTGCAACATTAGTAGCTGGTGCTCTAGGGCTTGGAGCTCAGCAATTGGCCAGTCTCTTTGGAGACAAAGGGGATCCCATTGTCCTTGGAATCCTTGTCTTCTTGTTAGGTATATTGCTTATATACAGACAAAAGCAGCATACAATCAGTAATTTGCTATTTGTCTGTTTCAGCAAAAGAAGTAATTTCAAACATAAAAAATGATTCAAGGGGCAATTAAATCCTTTTAACCAATGACCATGCTGACATTAGCACTACTGTTTAGGCAATCTCTCTCTCTCTCTCTCTACACACACACACACACACAGAACTTAATAATCCAAGTCACTTTGGTTGCATGCAGCTGCAGTATCTACTTTCATGCGATTCTTCCCTCAAATCAAAGCTAGATATGATTATGGAGTCTTGATATTCATATTAACATTCAGTTTGATAGCTATTTCGGGGTGTCGAGTTGAAGAACTCTTAGAAATGGCACGTAAAAGGCTATCAACAATAATAGTCGGTGGAGCAACATGCATAGTGGTATCCATCTGTATCTGTCCTGTTTGGGCTGGTGAAACTCTTCATAACTCGGTTGCTGCCAATATAGAAAAGCTTGCAAGCTACCTAGAAGGTTTCAAAATCATTAACTTAATTCCTTATGTTTGTTCATTTCATCTAGATATAATATTTTAACCTGAAAGGTCACTAAAAAAATAAAAATAAATAAATTCACAGGTTTTGGTGGTGAATATTTTCAGTCCTGTGAGCGTTCCAATAGCGACAAATCATTTCTTCAAGGATATAAAAATGTCCTCAATTCAAAATCCACTGAAGAATCCATGGTAAGGACAGTTTCCACTAACTTGCACTTTTGTCTTGCATGAATACCACTACCTTCTACGCTTTTGTTGGGCTCGCTGAACTCTCTTTATACCGATAGTTGCCAGCTTGCTGTACACTTTCTGCTGGCTGTGCTAAAGTACTAATAAATTAGCGCTCCTGACCTATATTGCAGGAAAATCTTGCTAGATGGGAACCTAGACACGGCCGCTTTCGTTCCCGGCATCCATGGAAAGAATACTTGAAGATTGGAGAGCTCACACGTCAATGTGCTTACCATATTGAAACTCTTAATGGCTACATCAACTCTGACATCCATGTAATCTATCATAACTCTTTCTGTGACTGTTTTCACTTAAGATAAAAATTAAGATCTACCACCTTTAGATTGAACCATTCCTTAACTAGAATATACCAAAGTAAAACCCAAAATCTACGTCCCTCTGGTTCCATTAGACTAAAATGGGTCTATCTACTTTCCTCCATTTAAATACTAACAAAATTCATGCATATGCACACCATCCATAGTGTTTTGATGAAATCACCCTACAAAGCTGCTTTAAAAGGTCTTTACATAGGTAGCTTCCTTTCTACAAAGAAACAAAAGAAAACAAGAACAAGGATTATTTTTTTTCTTTAGTTCATAGCTTATAAATTAATGATTAATGTAAAAAAACAGAAACATATTATGATACATTTTCCAGGCACCACTAGAATTCCGATGTAAAATCCAAGAACCATGCACACAGATTGGTGCAGAATGCGGCAAAGCACTGAAATCGCTGGCTTCGGCTATCAAAACCACGACTGTTCCATCCTCAGAAAATGTCAACGTTGAGAACTCCAAAACTGCAGTCCAGGACCTCAAAATTGCTCTCAAAGCTGTCTCACTTGAGCACGATCAAGACCTTTTACAAATTCTGCCAGTTGCAACAGTTGCATCAATACTAGTTGAGATCGTTATATGCGTGGAGAAAATATCCGAATCAGTACACGGGCTCTCTAACCTAGCACACTTTAAGAGTGTTGAACCTACTGTGTCACCAGAGAAACCGCACAGAGGAAGCATAAAACCTGCTTCAGAGGGTGACAGTGATCATGCTGTTATTACAATACATGGAACATCTCCAGATTCTCCAGGAAATGAGACTCTAAGGCACCAAAGCTTGGCTAACTGGTAGAAGTGTAAATATGGTTGGAAATTTATTTTAAATTAATAAATTATGGTTATATGAGAAATTAATTTTAAAGAATTTTTTATTTTTTCATTTAAAAAGAACTCTTTATTTTTCTAAATTTAATTTTTAATTTATAATAGCTAATTAATAGTTGATAATGGTAATAATTAATTCTTCAACCTTTTAATTTCTAAAATTTACTATAAAAAAGAGGTGAATAAAGAGTTTCTAACTAATTTGTTTTTTCTAGATTTTTCCACACTTTCTCACCTTATTTTTAGTATTTTTATTTTCTTTTATGCTTTAGTTTTTCTTTAAATTCTAGAGTTTAAGTTCATCTTGTTGAGTGATAGTTGAGTTTCATATTTTTTAGTTCAAAGAACTTATTTAAAAGTGCATCTAAACCAAGGTGGTGATGTTGGAATCTTGTGTATAGTAAACATTCTAATTGCACAAGTGATGGGTAATAAAGCTTTAATAACAAAATATTTATCATTCACAATAACAAAAAAATCTCATTAATTTAAAGTTCTTCAACACACAAGTACCTTTCTTCACTTTAATGTAAGAATATATATTTTTATTATTAGCATGCATGCTTGAACTTTGAATTAGTATCAATTGTATGTTTGGATATATGTTTAGTATGCATTCTAGTATTATATTTGTGTTGATAATAGGTTTGTCATGAGTTATTATTTTTGCATGCTTATAAATTTAAACTTGTATAAACTTCATGTAAGATAATTTTAATATGCCAAGCATATAAACACAATGAAAAATTAATAGAATACATACCTCTTTCCATGATTGATTAAGTGTTGGAGCAATTGTCTAAAAATCTTTGTACTGTCGAGAATAAAAAGTCTTCTAATCTATGCCAAACTTCAGGGTTTTTTTGTGTAGATGGAAGAAATAAGACTTTTTATTAACCTCTTTTTTACTAGACTAGGGACCTTTTATATATAACTTAATTTTGCACCTTCATCCATCATGGATGATGTTTGACCCATTACTAGATTCCAATAGGCTTCAAGCCTTAATTGTCACTTAATTTAAAAACTATATGCATATGGTCCATCTTAAACATCATAATATATTTTAACTTCCACTTTTATTATTCTTTAAAAAAAACACTAGAACCGAATTATCATAATATATTTTTATTGGTCTTGATCTGGAATCAACAACTTTAAGATCAAAAATAAAATTTCTTAACTAAATCGTTTGTGTCGTTGCTTCATAGCGTGCAGTGAGTTCTGCTTTCATAGTAAATGAAGCAACATTAGTTTGCTTAGTACTTCTCTAAGATACACATTCTCTAACAAGAAGAAAAATATCCTAAAGTAGATTTTTTTTTTGTCTACACATCCAGCAAAATTCGAGTCTGAATAACCAATCACCTTAAGATAATTAGTATGTTTATAAGCCAACTTGTAATCTTTGGTTCCTTGTAGAAACCTAATAACATTTTTAACAGCTTTCCAATTATCCATTCTTAAATATCTTCAGAACCTTTCTAACATTTCTACTACAAATGTCAGGTCAGGTCTTATACATAATTATGCATACATCAAACTACCAAATATAGATGCATAAGGAATGCTAGTCATATGCTCATTTTCCAATTCATTTTATGGGCATTGATTCTAATTGAATTTGTTCTCTTTGACAATGGGTATTACTAAAGATGCATAATTTGACATCCTAAATCTTTCCAAAACATTTTCAATATAGACCTTTTGAGATGATTTTAATATCCTTTAAGACTTGTCTCTATGAATCTTTATGCTAATGATATAAGAGATTTTACCCAAATCCTTCAATCAAAGTTTTGAGAAAGAAATTGCTTTATCTCATGTAGCAAACCCAAATTATAACTTGCAAGCATAATATCATCTATATATAGGAAAAGAAAGATATAATTGCTCCTATTAACCTTAAGGTATATACATTGATCAATAATGTTCTCAATTTTTTTTTATTATAAGACTATAACATTATGAAATTTAATATACCACTGTAAGAAGGTCTGCTTTAGTCCATATATAGATTTTTATAGCTTATAAAAAAAAGTGGCTATTTGTTTCATCACAAAAACCTTCAAGTTGATTTATATAGACCTCTTTATCCAAATTTCCATTTAAAAATGTTGTTTTCACATCCATCTAATGTAGATCTAAATCAAAATTAGCTATTAGTTCCATTATTATCTTAAATGAATCATTCTTAGAAACTGGAAAGAAGGTTTTATAGTAGTTTATGCCTCTTTTTTGTCGTATAACCTTTAGCTACAAGTCTAGCTTTATATCATTTGATATTACTAGAAGCATATCTTTAGGTTTTATAAACCCATTATCAGTCATTGGCTTTAGATCCTTCTTGTAATTTGACACTACTAAAAAATGGAGTAATTAGCAACGGACGATTCCGTTGCAAATAATGCTAACATCCGTTGCTAAAATAATTTAGCAACGGAATCAGCAACGGCAAAAATCGGATGCAGATTTGTCGTTGCTGATTTTTTTGCAACGAAAAATCCGTTGCTGACATTAAGCAACGGATAATCCGTTGCAAATCAGCAACGGATTATCCGTTGCTGCCAAATCAGCAATGGAGAAATCCGTTGCTAATTTTGTGAATTAGCAACGGATTCTCCGTTGCTGATTCTCCGTTGCTGATTCATGCATAAGTTGCAATCACCAACGGAGAATCCGTTGGTGATTGCATTTGTTTTTTTATTAAATTAATTTTTATTTATTTATTAAAATCACTTTTAATTTATTTATTTAATTATTTATGGATAATTTAAAAGTTGTAGAATATATATATAACCAACATAAATTAATTAATATTAAAAATAATTATATCAATAATAAAAAACAAAATAAAAATAATATTCATATTATAAAAATTTAGTTAAACTTGCTTTAATACAATTAAGTTCAAATACAATAAAAAAAAACAACAAAAAATACAATCATGGTGCAGGTTGCGAAGACGAACCATGATATTGTGGATCAACAGAAGATTGAGCAGGATATAAAGGTCGAGGTGTAGGTCGAAAAATTGGTTGAAATGCAGGACCCATAGGTGTCATTATCTGAGGAGCCATAGGTGGCGGTATTGATGGAGTCAAAGGTGGTGGCATACCTTGATCAATATTTGATGTCCCACCATGGTATCCAAGATTGTTCACAAGATATTCTTTCATGGAATCCATCTGCCGTTTCATTTCAAGAATAAAATCATCTTTTTTCTTTATCTCCTCTTCTTTATCCTTTATCTCCTTTTGCAATGCTCAATACGATGAACTGGGATATGATGACTCCACCGAGTAGGAGTGTGATGAAGAGCTTGTACTAACTTTTGATTTTGGCATACGAGGTGCACCATATACCCTACCCTTTGTAACTCCTCCTGAAGCCACACACCAAGCTGCTCCATCAAATGAAGGATGATTTTCCCGATCAGTTCCATACTTTGAAATCATCTCCATTTTATAATTTTCCTACAAATAAAATACATGCAACAATAAATTAATTTGAATGTTGAATAATACTGAAGTTATATTAAGAAATAATCAAATAAAAATACATACAACCACTTTTTTAGACTTGTTGTCGACGAAGCTACTAGATTGCTTAGTACTTTGATGCAAAGCTGAAAAGACATCATCCCATGGAGGTTCTTTTCCACCAGCTTCCTCTTGCTTTCAAGATTAATAAATATTATAAAAGATAAATATACAAATTTTAATTTATTATCTTAAGCATAAAAAAAAAATTCCATACCATGTTAGCTCGATATGATGTAAATGACACTGTTCCTCCAGAATGAGTGCTTATTTTGCCATCTGTTTTGGTTAATCGATTCCTCCTAGCAGATTCAGATCTCCTTTGAAATTCAGAGGTGGACCAAACATCTTTGATCATTTGATTCCAGTCATCATTGTTTATCCAGGCAGGACCTTTATCAAGACAATCTATAATATTTGTAGTGTTTTCTTTTGACATGGCTTTCTTGCGAGCTCGTGTCAATTGTTGATTCAAAGCTATCCTAGCCTTATCTTCCCAAATATTATGAACAATCGACTCATCTTCCTCAGGAAAGGAATATTTTTTCTACCAAATAATATATATACCAAGTAAAAAGAGTGCACAAAATTTCAAATTATATAAATAATTAATCATATTGTGTTATCTTGTTCAGAATTTGCAAGATGATGTAATAACTAAAGAAATTAAATGATATTAAAGAGTAAACAGGAAATAAGAACAAATTATAACACAAATCAGTCATAGCTATTCAGTTGATAATTTTCATAATTCTACATTGACACGACCAAAAGATTGATGTCTTTTCCCAAGTGCAGGAGTGTCGAAGTAATAAATAACCCGGAAAGACCGGGGTCGAACCACAGGGAGGTTAATTGTATAAATTATAAACAGCAATAATACAACAACAATAGTAACAACAATAACAATAACACTAATAATAATAATAATAATAATAATAATACTAGTAGTAGTAGTAGTAATACTAATAATAGTAATAGTAGTAGTAATGATAATAATACCAATAATACTATTAATAATGATAATAATAAAGATGATGAAGAAGAAGAAGTTGATGAGAACTTTGAGATGGAAGATTAACGTAAGGATTAAACAATGATAACAACAAATGTCAAGGTTAGAGGATCCACTAATGGTATTTCAAACAAGTATAGTATAAACTCTTATTATTCAATTGTTAACATGATTACATTAGCTATCTTATTCGAATAATGCTAATACTTGTAAATGTTTTCAGGCATTCATGATTATAACTTATGTTAACAACAAATCAAGTTCCTTTCATAGCTCAGGTGTCGGTTATACCATACAGTATGGGCTATGAAAGTGCCAAGTATTTGTTGTACCAAGTGTTATACAACATAAATCTAGATTAACCATTTAACAAGCAAAGTATTAAAAGTGAACAAGATAACAAATATAAAGCATGTTATTATCCAACATTAAAGTCCATGTTGAGTTTATATTATACTTATCCTTACACCATTAGTGTAACCTTTTCACCTTGACATAATTAACTTAGCTAGACATAATGAAAGAAAGAAACATAAATAAACAAGATAAGAACATAAGTAAGATAAAAGTTAACTAAGTAAAGGAAAGGAAATGAAAGGCATAAACTTGATATTAATGAAAGCAAAGCATAAGCAATACAAAGAGAGAAAGCAAGAGCATGATCTTGATCTGAACACCAAGATGCCTAAATACATGGCAAATGCCTCCTTTTATAGGCCAAAATTTGGAACTATTGATTTGTTGACTAATTGATGAGTGGGTGGCCACATCTTGACTTGGTGACAATTCTTATCTTCTTGTCTGCCAAAAACGTCATTGATAACGTCATAATTTGAACAGACTTCAATCATGAAAGTTCTAGGAAATTGTCTCATCTTTCCAGGGTAAAAATTGGAGATCATTTGGACTTCTAGAACTCGAGATATGGGCTGAACACTGAACAGTGTCTGGGCTGCAGGACAGATTCGGACTTCTTCTTTGTTGCTACAATTTGGACTTGAAACCGGCCTTGTTAAATCTTGGGCTGCACATGAAAGTTGTAGGCCTATGTCTTATCTTTCCATCCATATAAAATGGACCTAAATCCAAGATCTACAGCTCCAGATATGACCTAATTACCGAACAGTGTTCCAGTTTGGACTGCACCAGCATCTCTTTTCTAAGTTTGGCCATCTCTTTGTCCTTTCAATTTCAGTACTTCAACTCATCAATCAATTCTTTCATTTATGTGATAGGCCTGCATTTAAGATGAACATTTACCATAAATTAAAGGTATCTTATATAATTAGATATGTTATTATAAAACATGCTTTAGTTAAACTATGAAAAACAGAAAGAATATCCAAGTTAAAGTACTGTTTAGTTTTCATATTTTCATGGCAATTGTCTTCTCATAACAATTTTTTTTTCTGAATTGAATACGGAAAGAAAAAAAAACAGTCCTATGCCCTGAAAATTTAAAGATGCATATTTAAATTTTGATACAAGAGAATCAATACACACCACTTAATCCCGTCTTTGGTAGCTATTGCAATATCTGAATTTTGTTTGCTGAAAACAGGAACTCCATCAACCCTCCTGCTCCCATAGCTATGTGGAATAGTCTTGAGAAGTTGGTGTGCTGCCTTGACCTGTGAGAGCATAAATCAGATAAACAGCATTATGAATCTATCACAATAAATACAACTTTGTTAATACAATGTGGTCTGAACAAGATTTTATAGATGCGGAATTGAAAATGCCATCATATCACCTATATGCAGGCCAGCTGGAGTCTCACACACTCTCTCTCTCTTTCTCTCTTTATTTATTTGGAAAAAGCATGTGTATGTACAGGTAGTTGTGATTGTGGCTCACATCTTCCCTTGGTTTTACGTCCAAGAACGGGTTAAACGCCCTCTATGGGTCGGGGATAGGCTTCCCATCCAGTTTTCTTAAAAACTGGCAAACATGGTCTTTTTTAGTCAGATTCCCAAGACTAAGTCTATCATGTTCTTTATGAAAATGGGGCCATAAATCATGAATTGCACGATGCACATCTCCACTAGGATGCGTCTCAAGGGTCAACAAAAGATTATCTAAAGACCCCTTACTCAAGCCATCCTTAATGAATTGTATTTTATCTTCACGGTTTATAGATACCATTCCTAAAGAACGACATGTTGCATTACAAGTCCATCTGGCACATCGGTGACAGACTTTCAGTCGTTTTGCACGACGTTTCTTTGCAAAAGTGCTTTTACCTGTTCCAGGCATGTGTGAAATGAAAGAATTGGAGGACTCACCTAATAATCGGACCTTTGCTTCAATCAGCCAGCGAATATCTTCAGGAATTCCATGATTCATTAACAACTTCAATCTTGCACACCTAGCACCATAAATTTTTGTAATCGCATTCTGAGGCAGAGCGGGAAAGTACTTTTTCAATTTTTCAAGAGTGGTGTCCATTTTCAAATAAGAATTGGAGAAGAGAGTCAAAGAAGGGAGAAATAGCAAAGTATTGCACAAATATATATAGATATCAGTTATTATGGGAAACTGAAAGAACCGACTAAAGTCACGGAGTACCGTTATCCGCCATTTGACCGGGGTGAAAGAGACTAGCAAAACAAAGCACAAAACAATGTGAGAAAACGAATCAATCTTTATATACAGGATCACTCAATTCAATAGAGTCATTTTCAACTGAAAAATTGTCAAAGTAGACTTTCAAACGATGTCCATTTACCTTGAAAACATTGCCATTCTTTGGATTCTCGATATCATAGGCCCCATATGGATACACATGTTTCACAATGAAAGGACCACTCCATCTTGATCTTAGTTTTCCAAGAAATAAATGGAGTCGAGAATTATAAAGCAAGACTTTTTGACCAACATCAAATGTTTTTCTCAAGATTCTCTTGTCATGAAATTCTTTGATTCTTGCTTTATGAATTTTTGAATTGTCATATGCATCATTTCTTATTTCCTCAAGCTCATTTATTTGTAACTTACGCAGCTGACTAGCATCATCAAGGTTTGAATTGAAAGCTTTAATATCCCAATAAGCTTTATGTTCAAGTTCCACAGGCAAGTGACAAGGTTTTCCATAGACTAGTCTATAAGGTGACATACCTAATGATGTTTTATAAGCAGTTTGATAAGCCCAAAGTGCATCATTAAGTCTTAAAGACCAGTCTTTCCTATTAGGGTTCACTATTTTTTTCTAAGATCTGTTTGATCTCCCTATTAGCAAGCTCTACTTGTCTACTTGTCTGAGGATGATAAGGGGTGGCAACTTTGTGTGTGATTCCATATTTCTTCATTAAAGACTCAAATGGCTTGTTGCAGAAATGTGTTCCACCATCACTTATCATGGCTCGAGGGATTCCAAATCGACTCAAAATATTTTCTTTCAAGAACTTTATCACTGTTTTGTGGTCATTGTTTCGACTTGGAATTGCCTCTATCCATTTTGAAACATAATCTACTGCGACTAATATGTACAAGAAACCAAATGATGGAGGAAATGGACCCATGAAATCTATACCCTAACAGTCAAAGATCTCAATGACAAGAATAGGATTTAAAGGCATCATGTGATGTTTTGAAATAGATCCCAACTTTTGACAATTTTCACAAGTCTTGCAGAATGCATATGAATCCTTAAACATGTTGGGCCAGTAAAATCCACTTTGTAAGATTTTTGCAGTGGTCTTTCTTGATGAGAAATGACCCCCACATGCCTCAGAATGACAAAATTTAATAACACTACTTACCTCATTGTCAGGAATGCATCTTCGAAATATTTGATCAGGACAATATTTGAATAAATAAGGGTCATCCCAATAAAAGTTCTTCACTTCGTTCAAGAACTTTCTTTTGTCTTGGGTACTTAAATGAGCTGGCAATTGTCCTGAAACAAGAAAATTAACAATATTAGCATACCAAGGCATTGTAGAGACAGAAAATAAAGATTCGTCAGGAAAGTAGTCATCGATTGGTGTGATGTCAGATCTCGATTCTGTTGTCAGTCTTGACAAGTGATCTGCGACAACATTTTCGGTGCCTTTCTTGTCTTTGATTGTGATATCAAATTCTTGAAGTAACAAAATCCACCGAACCAATCTAGCCTTAGAATCTTTCTTATAAAGAAGATATTTCAATGCTGCATGATCACTAAAAACAACAACAGGTGAGCCAACAAGATAAGACCTGAATTTTTCACATGCAAATACTACTGCAAGTAATTCTTTTTCAGTGGTGGTGCAATTCATTTGAGCACTATTTAAAGTTTTACTTGCATAGTAAATCACATAAGGTTTCTTATCTTTTCTTTGTCCCAAGACAGCACCCACGACATAATCACTAGCGTCACACATTATTTCAAAAGGTAATGACCAATCAGGAGGTTGAATGACAGGAGCAAAAGTAAGCAGGTTTTTAAGTTTAACAAAGGCTTCTTCACAATGTTCAGTCCATTCAAAAATATTATCCTTTGTTAGAAGGTTACTCAAGGGCTTAGATATCACACTAAAATCTTTGATGAACCTTCTATAAAAACCAGCATGTCCTAAGAATGATCTAACATCTTTAATAGATTTTGGTGTTGGCAAGTTAGCAATTAACTCGATTTTAGATTTGTCAACCTCAATTCCTTTTGATGAAACAATATGACCAAGTACAATGCCGTCTATTACCATAAAGTGACATTTTTCCCAATTCAGTACAAGATTCTTCTCTTCACACCTGCTCAAAACCTTTTCTAAGTTAGTCAAACAATCATCAAAGGAATCACCAAAAACAGAAAAATCATCCATAAAAATCTCAAGAAAACGTTCAACCATATCACTGAATATACTAAGCATGCATCTTTGAAATGTGGCTGGTGCATTACATAATCCAAAAGGCATCCTTCGATATGCAAAAGTACCAAATGGACATGTGAAAGTAGTTTTCTCTTGATCTTCCAATGCAATTTCAATTTGGTTGTAACCTGAATAGCCATCTAGGAAACAATAAAATTCATGACCTGCAACTCTTTCTAGAATTTGATCCATGAAAGGTAAAGGAAAATGATCTTTTCTAGTCATTGAATTAAGTTTCCTATAATCAATGCACATGCGCCAACCAGTAATAGTCCTAGTTGGAATTAACTCATTTTTTTCATTTGTTATCACAGTGACTCTAGACTTCTTCGGTACCACTTGGGTAGGACTTACCCATTTGCTGTCAGAAATAGGATAAATGATTCCATTATCTAGAAGCTTAATGACTTCATTTTTCACTACTTCTTTCATATTAGGATTAAGCCTTCGTTGCATTTCTCTAGAGGGTTTAGCATTTTCCTCCAAATAAATCCTGTGAGTGCAAATCAAAGGACTAATTCCTTTTATGTCAGCTATGGCCCATCCTAATGCATTTTTGTGCATTTTCAGAGTTTGTAATAACTTACCTTCTTGCTGTGCATTAAGTTTGGAAGAGATTATTACCGGAAAAGTTTCATTTTCTCCCAAAAATGAGTATTTGAGATTGAGGGGTAACGACTTCACTTGAAGGTATAGGCTCAATTGATCGTGGCGGCAATTCCTCAATTTGTGGTCTCCAATTACTTGCCTTTGATTCTTCCTGAAAATATACCATTTGCAAATCATCAGATTCATCAATCTCAGTTTCACTGGAAGTGGTTTGAAATTGGTCATGAACTAATTTTTCAGTAAAGTCCACTTCCTGTAAATCATTATCATCTATAGGTTGTTTGCAAATGTTGAAAATATTCATCTCCAATGTCATGTTCCCAAAAGATAGCTTCATCAGTCCATTCCTACAATTAATCAATGCATTAGAAGTTGTAAGAAATGGACGTCCTAAAATAACAGAAAATGAATTACATGCTTCAACAGGTTGTGTATCCAAGACAATAAAATCCACAGGATAAATGAATTTATCGACTTGTACTAACACATCTTCAACTATTCCTCTAGGCACTTTTACAGATCTATCGGCAAGTAAAAGAGTCACAGAAGTTGGTTTTAACTCACCTAGATTGAGACTTTGAAAAACTGAATATGGGAGTAAATTCACACTAGCTCCAAGATCAAGTAAGGCTCTTTCAATTTTATGTTCTCCAATAAAGCAAGAAATTGTAGGACAACCAGGGTCTTTATATTTCAATGCATTATTGTTCTGAAGAATGGCACTTACTTGTTCGGCTAAAAAGGCTTTCTTTTTCACATTCAGTTTTCTCTTCACAGTGCATAGATCTTTCAAAAATTTAGCATAAGAAGGAACCTGTTTAATAGCATCCAACAAAGGTATATTGATCCTTAGCTGTTTGAAAGTTTTAAAGATTTCAGAGTTGTGATTGACTTTCCTTTGTTTGGTCATGGCATGAGGAAATGGAAGTGCTGGCGGGGAATCAGTCTTTTCTTCACAATGATCAGATTCAATCCTTTCCTTACCCTCAGAGATTGACTCATCATCATTCTCACAAGGTTCAAGAATGGGTTTTTCAATAACCTTACCATTGCGAAGAGTGATGACTGATTTTACGTGATCCATGTGTTGGCTTCCCGAACTGCTTGCACTCGTGTTGTATTGCCCCTTTGGATTTTGTTGCGGTTAAGATGGAAACTTACCTTTCTCTTGGAAACTGAGAGCAGATGTGAACTTTGCAAGAGTATCTTTAAAATCTGTCATGCTTTGAGCAAGTTGAGTGTTAATTGCCTCTTGCTTTTCCATAAATGCATGCAATGTTTCCTCAAGATTTCTTCTAGGAGGGGGAGCATAAGGAGGTGCATATCCATGAGAATTTTGGAAATTATGGTGTGCTTGAAACGGTGGCTGTGAAGTTTGTGCATTATTGTTATCACTCTTCCAATTGAAATTTGGGTGATTTCTCCAACCAGGGTTGTATGTTTGCGAATATGGGTTATGGTTGGGTCTTTGAAAACTGTTTAATGCATGGGCTTGTTCATGGAGACATTCTTGAAAAGAAGACAATGTTGGACAGTCATTGGTTGAATGTTCGTTGGTTTCACAAATTTGACACGCAATGTCTTGAACAGATTTTAATTGACCACTCTTTTTTAATTCTAGTGCCTCAACTTTTCTAGCTAAAGATGCGAACTTGGCTTGGAGGTCATGATCTTCCCTAAGGTTGTACATACCCCCACTAGATGTATGAGGTTGGGTTTTACTTGGTGCCTCATAAGTACCTGTGGTGTCCCAATTTTGTGCATTTTTAGCTAGCAAATCTAAGTACTCCATTGCTTCATTAGGGTCTTTATCTTCAAAAGTTCCATTGCACATCAATTCAACCATTTGCCTATCTCTAGGTGTTAATCCTTCATAAAAATGTGAAACTAATCTCCATGTTTCAAAACCATGATGTGGGCAAGTATTAAGCAAGTCTCGATACCTATCCCAACATTGATAAAATGTTTTAAAAGAAGGCAAGGTTGGACAGTCATTGGTTGAATGTTCGTTGGTTTCACAAATTTGACACGCAATGTCTTGAACAGATTTTAATTGACCACTCTTTTTTAATTCTAGTGCCTCAACTTTTCTAGCTAAAGATGCGAACTTGGCTTGGAGGTCATGATCTTCCCTAAGGTTGTACATACCCCCACTAGATGTATGAGGTTGGGTTTTACTTGGTGCCTCATAAGTACCTGTGGTGTCCCAATTTTATGCATTTTTAGCTAGCAAATCTAAGTACTCCATTGCTTCATTAGGGTCTTTATCTTCAAAAGTTCCATTGCACATCAATTCAACCATTTGCCTATCTCTAGGTGTTAATCCTTCATAAAAATGTGAAACTAATCTCCATGTTTCAAAACCATGATGTGGGCAAGTATTAAGCAAGTCTCGATACCTATCCCAACATTGATAAAATGTTTCTCCTGGTTTTTGAGAGAAAGTAATGATTTGTCTTTTGAAAGAGTTTGTTCTGTAGGACGAAAAAAACTTCTTTAAAAATTGTTGTTGCAGTTCATCCCAAGCACGAATGGATCCAGGTCTCAAATTTTGTAGCCATGTTTTAGCTTTATCTTTTAATGAAAAAGGAAAAAGCTTCAATCTAATGGTGTTCATGCTACAATTTGAGTCATTATACGTGTTGCAAACCTCCTCAAATTCCCTTAAATACAAGTATGGATTTTCTAAATCTAAGCCATGAAAAGATGGTAAAAGTTGAATAATGCCTGTCTTAAAATTAAAATGAGATGCATCAGGTGGAAAAACTATGCATGAGGGTGCACTTGTTCTTGTGGGATTCATGTGGTCTCTAAGTGTTCTAACCCGAATATTCTCATTATTTTCATTATGAAGTGATTGGTTATCTTTTTCGGCCATATTTTCTGAAAATGATGAGGATACCCTACAAAGTCTACCACTTAATGTACGTGACCAAACTCTCATGCACGTGTAAAAAGAGAAGAAAAAGAAGAAGAAAACAAAACAAAAATAAACAAAATAAAAAAAAATAAACAAAATTAGATACAAGAAAAGTGAAAAGACAAAATAAAATAAATACTATAATTTGTACAAGAATTTACCTCCCCGGCAACGGCGCCAAAAACTTGACACGACCAAAAGATTGATGTCTTTTCCCAAGTGCAGGAGTGTCGAAGTAATAAATAACCCGGAAAGACCGGGGTCGAACCACAGGGAGGTTAATTGTATAAATTATAAACAGCAATAATACAACAACAATAGTAACAACAATAACAATAACACTAATAATAATAATAATAATAATAATAATAATAATACTAGTAGTAGTAGTAGTAATACTAATAATAGTAATAGTAGTAGTAATGATAATAATACCAATAATACTATTAATAATGATAATAATAAAGATGATGAAGAAGAAGAAGTTGATGAGAACTTTGAGATGGAAGATTAACGTAAGGATTAAACAATGATAACAACAAATGTCAAGGTTAGAGGATCCACTAATGGTATTTCAAACAAGTATAGTATAAACTCTTATTATTCAATTGTTAACATGATTACATTAGCTATCTTATTCGAATAATGCTAATACTTGTAAATGTTTTCAGGCATTCATGATTATAACTTATGTTAACAACAAATCAAGTTCCTTTCATAGCTCAGGTGTCGGTTATACCATACAGTATGGGCTATGAAAGTGCCAAGTATTTGTTGTACCAAGTGTTATACAACATAAATCTAGATTAACCATTTAACAAGCAAAGTATTAAAAGTGAACAAGATAACAAATATAAAGCATGTTATTATCCAACATTAAAGTCCATGTTGAGTTTATATTATACTTATCCTTACACCATTAGTGTAACCTTTTCACCTTGACATAATTAACTTAGCTAGACATAATGAAAGAAAGAAACATAAATAAACAAGATAAGAACATAAGTAAGATAAAAGTTAACTAAGTAAAGGAAAGGAAATGAAAGGCATAAACTTGATATTAATGAAAGCAAAGCATAAGCAATACAAAGAGAGAAAGCAAGAGCATGATCTTGATCTGAACACCAAGATGCCTAAATACATGGCAAATGCCTCCTTTTATAGGCCAAAATTTGGAACTATTGATTTGTTGACTAATTGATGAGTGGGTGGCCACATCTTGACTTGGTGACAATTCTTATCTTCTTGTCTGCCAAAAACATCATTGATAACGTCATAATTTGAACAGACTTCAATCATGAAAGTTCTAGGAAATTGTCTCATCTTTCCAGGGTAAAAATTGGAGATCATTTGGACTTCTAGAACTCGAGATATGGGCTGAACACTGAACAGTGTCTGGGCTGCAGGACAGATTCGGACTTCTTCTTTGTTGCTACAATTTGGACTTGAAAACGGCCTTGTTAAATCTTGGGCTCCACATGAAAGTTGTAGGCCTATGTCTTATCTTTCCATCCATATAAAATGGACCTAAATCCAAGATCTACAGCTCCAGATATGACCTAATTACCGAACAGTGTTCCAGTTTGGACTGCACCAGCATCTCTTTTCTAAGTTTGGTCATCTCTTTGTCCTTTCAATTTCAGTACTTCAACTCATCAATCAATTCTTTCATTTATGTGATAGGCCTGCATTTAAGATGAACATTTACCATAAATTAAAGGTATCTTATATAATTAGATATGTTATTATAAAACATGCTTTAGTTAAGGAGTTATTGATACTTCAAGTGCAAAAATGATGATATAAAACCTTGATAAAAATGCACTTTTAAGTACTAATCACACATTAAAGTGATCAAAATTGAAAAGAATATTATGGCAATTAGTGTTGGTTCTTACCTTAAACTCTTTAAAGAGTTCATCCCTACACATTGGATCTACTTTTTTCCAAGAGTGCCATGCTCCCTTAAAATTGGACCTCAAAATATCTCCTATTGCACGGCCACACGATGCGTTATTGAACCTGAAAATATATAATAACAAACTTATATTAAACAAATAATTACACAATAATAAGTAATTTTTTTCATACTTGAAAATATAACCTTAATAAGTTAGTTATTAAAAGTTTGAACTTACTCTGTTGTTCCATACAAACAAAGCTCTTTTTTTCTTGTTATTGGATCTATTGGCGCGTCAAAACCCTTCCTTTTAACACTTTGATCATAATTGTATGGAGAAGATGTTGAACCGTGATATGATGGAACACCATCTTGATCCTCATCACATACATCTCTCTCATCACATACACCTCTCTCATTACTACTGTCTCCCTCATCTTCATTTCTAATGTTCACATCATCATCATTACCATCAACTCTCCCATAAGTCCCATATAAATTATGTCCTCCATAAACAAGTTGGTTATCTCGAGAGAAACCTCCTTGAGTTTGAAGCAAATCTTGAAAACGAAAGCCCTCACAATATTGATATGCATCAACCCTCCCATAATCATGTTGAGGAGGATGTGTACTCCCCAAAGTGGGTATATAATACTCATTTGCGTTCTGATACACAGGTTGATGAAATATGGATCCTTTGTAATTATGCCTTGATGTAGTTTGAAATGACTTGGATGAAGTGGACCTGTCACTCCTTGATGTGGACCTGTCACTCCTAGAATCTAATATGGATCCTCGTCGAGGCATGCTAAAAACCAGAAAAAATAACTAACATTTAATATGAATATATACAACATAACAATAAATTAGCTCATAGTTAAACTATCAGGAACAAAAAATTCACAGATATTTTCCCAAGACTGCCATAACTAGAATGAAAACAAACTGTTAAATCTCATTTTTTCCCCAATTCATTACAAACAATATCTAGTTTATGATGTTCAAAATCAGTATGGATTGTCCACTTAATAGTCATCACTCCGAAAAATATTATACTTCAAATAAAATAATTACTGTAACAAAACCAAATATATAAATAACATCAGGACAATTTCATTAAGCATTCCTTGCAATGACAAAACTCAGCCATGAAGTTTAAATTTTCAAAAGCCAATTAACACAAACAATAATAAAAATAAAAATCTAAATAATTAATTAAGCAGAAATCAAAATTTATAAGTATGCTTACCTTAATGTTTGGTCCTATAAATCAAAACATTGAGTAGGAAGAACCCTTTCTTTCACGCTTCAGCATCTGTAAGCAAGAAAACGAATCACAAAATAAAATATAACATCAGAATCACAATTTAAAGATTGATACTTGAAAGGTTATAAATGGTTTCAAAGGTAAATGAAAATGATTTATGTAATGTGATGCATAACACACACTTGAATAAAATAATAAAAAAAAACATTGAAAGCCTAAATATTGTCAAATAATATGAAATCATTCATACATATAATAAAGATAATTCATTACATATACTACAAAATATAATTAACTTGTGCTACTCATTATTATCATCATTCCTAACCATCACCACCATAACAATCATCCTCATCATCATCATCTTCTTCTTCATCACCATCACCATCACCATCACCATCACCATCATCTTCTTCTTCATCATCTTTGTTTCCCCAATTCATGTCAAGTTGAATCAATTCATGTTGCCCGATTTCTTCATAATAAGATGATTCAACAAGTATATTTGGATCATCAAGTGTTGGAGTAGGAAGGACACGACATGGTTGAGAAATCTCATCTGATTGATCAACATCAAATGATCTCACATTGTTGGCATCTTCAATAAATTCACCCATGTCAACATTATAACGACTTCTAGCAGTTGTCTTAATAACCGTCCACCATTCATATGATTTATTACCATGTGGATATGTATAGTAGAGTTGTTGACATTGTTGTGCTAACACAAAATCTTCATTTCCATGTAGTCGAGATGTATGCTTGATTTCAACCAAATCATTCGAAGGATGCACTTTAATCCCTCGTTTTGTATCATACCAATTACATTTAAACATAAATAACTTGCACTTACTCCCCAAGTATTTTAGCCGAACAACTTCTTTAAGCATTCCATAATAATCACGTTCATTATCATCATAGCAACTTCCTTTCACACAAACTGCACTATTCATTGTCTTTTTAAAACGGCCATAACGCTGAGTATGAAATTTAAAACCATTCACATAATACCCATTATAACATTTCACTGAAGTTGAAGGGCCCATAGCAAGTCCAAAGAGCTGATTTTCAATTCCGTTAGATTGGTATTCCACCTAGCATAATAGTTAACTCCATAAGAAATAATGATTTAAAAGGGATTAATAATATTTTTAAAGTAGCTAATTGACATAAAATATCAATTAATTTTATTAAAATACTTACATTATTTTTTAACCAATTTGGAAAGATCGCTTCGCATAATTTTTCTATTTCACCATCACTCGCATATGGTTGCGACTTTAGCTCTTGTCGACATTGCCTAAAATTTTAAAATGTTAAAGTTAATAATAAATTATTATAAATTTAGTACAAAATAATATTTCATACTTACTCTAAATAAGGCTTCAGTTCTTGACAATTGAATATCACATAGTTATGCGCAATTTGCATTTCAGCATGTGACAACTGCCTTTTATAAAATCTTTTGGATAATTTTTTCCCTGGATAGGAAATAATAGAGAGACATCCATCTACACTTCTAAGGCCACCATCATCATTCCGTGGAACTCGATTCCAAATTGTGCTTAACACCAAAGCCAGGAATTTTATCATTATATGATGAACCTCCATTATGTCCCTCAGTATACTTGGACACTTCGTTTAACATTTCCAAACCAGATGGACGAGGTAAAGGAGGAAGCCTTTCAATTACTCCTTTCAAAAACTTATCAGATTGAAATCTATATGGGTGGTTCATGGGTAGGAATCGTCGATGACAATCAAAAAATATAGTTTTCCCCCCATTTTTTAATCTAAAAGCCTTGCTATGCTCCATACAATAAGGACAAGACAAATTTCCATGAGTACTCCACCCCGATAACATGCCATATGCTGGAAAGTCACTAATGGTCCACATCAAAGCTGCCCTTAATTGAAAATTTTCCTTTCTGTATACATCATATGTTTCAACACCAAAAAACCACAAATTCTTTAACTCATCAATCAAAGGTCTTAGAAAAACATCAAGCTTTTTACACGGATTCTTTGGCCCAGGAATCATCATTGTCAAAAACATGAATGGTCTAGTCATGCACTTCCACGGAGGCAAATTATAAACAGTCACAATTACTGGCCAACAAGAGTATGTATTTGAAGACATATCAAATGGACAAAACCCATCAGTGCACAACCCTAACCGAATATTTCTCGGATCTGATGCAAAGCTTAAGTGGACACGATTAAACTCCTTCCATGCCTCCCCATCAGATGGGTGCACCATAACCCCATTATCAGACTTATGAAAATGATGCCATGTCATATCTTTGGCATGATATGGAGACATGAATAGTCTCTGAAGCCTTGGTGTTAGAGGAAAGTATCGGAGTTGCTTCTCCGCCTTATTGGAACCTTTACTAGTTGGATTTCTAGGTTTGTATCGTGAACTTCCACAAAAATCACAATTTATTTTCATTGCATCTGCCCCATAGTACAACATACAGTAATTAGGACACACATCATATTTCTCATAACCAAGTCCAAGTGGCCGCATAAATTTCTTGGCATCATAAAAATTTGAAACCAAATTTTCATCATTAGGCATGCAAATTTTTGTAAAGTCAATAAAATTGTTGAAGGCATTCTAAGTCAAATTTAAAGTTGACTTCATATTAAGCAATTGTACACAAGCAGATAATTTGAATTGCTTGGTACACCCATCCCACAACGGCTCCTCCGCAGCTTTCAAAAGCTTAAAAAATTTAGTTGCCTCCGGATTTGGAATTTCCCCTGCTACCATAGGACTAGACACATTATCATTATAGAATGCATCACCAACCCCCATTGCATCCATAACTAGATTCCTATATGGATTCTCTAGACAAACATCATTCACATCATGACTCATTATAATCGATGAAGGTCCAGCCAATATTGGTTCTGCGATATAAGGCTCCCCATGTACAGTCCAATTTTCATAACAAGGTAAAAAACCTTTTGTCAATAGATGTTTACAAACATCATCTTCCTTTAAAAACTTTTGATTTTTGCACCTCACACAAGGACATCTAATTTTTCCCCCAGATATATTTTTATCAATTGAAAATGCAAAATTGATAAATCTTCTAACACCAGTAATGTATTCAGGACGAAGGCGACCATCCATAAGACGACGATACATCCACGATCGATCATCCATGTTAATCTAATTAACATGACAACACCAATAAGCATTTTTTGAAATACGCATACTTCTTTAACTACTAGTACTTAAACAATCCTTTAAAATAAAATATGTACCACATGAATAAACTTTAATTATTTGTCCAGCTCAAACATATATGAAGCTAAAAAATGGATAACTGTTTTTCTTCTACTTTTTCTTATTGAGTTTTTAAATATATGGGATGATTAGTGTGACAATATGAGTGTGTGAGGAATTCTCACACACTCATATTATCATTTATATTTTCTAACTAGTGACAAAAATATACTTTTTAGATTATGTTCGGTTAGTATTTTATACAAAATGATGGATAAAGAAAAAAAAATATTTAGTTGAACAAATATTAAATAAATTTATCTTTATAATAGTTTTGGAGTTCATTTTTTTTATTGGTCCTTCTAACTTTTGCTACCACCTGAAATAGTTTTTTTTTATTTTATTTGGATCCTTTTATTTTTATTGGATCCATCAAACTTTTTATTTTTATTCGGATCTTTTTTTGCTCAACTAAGAAATGGTAAATGAAATCAGAAACATGCAAGGTAATACAAGGTTAAAGAATTTTTTTTATTTTTTTTAAAAGATGAAAATGCAATATAAAAAAAAACATAATTTATTATTGGTTATAATAGTTACTCACATTTGTATCTGTCTCTTATCATATACATTGTATCTATCTTTTATGTCGTAGTGAAATAATAATTATAATACTGGTGGATGAAAATATAAATACATTTGTTTTATAAATTCTTTAAGCACAATCCAAATTAGTTAATTTTATGTACTAGTAGATTTATTGCCTTCTTTCTTCTCTTAATATGTATGTAGCATAATATTATTGTTAATTAATTGACATGAGCAGACTGTAAGAGAAATGTTGTCTTCTCAATCTCAACGTCACAATATGTTTCAAGACTTGACAAATAGCACGACATTTAAATTTGCAATTAATTGATATATTATTCAGCCACCTCTAGGTTTCATTTTGGTCTCATAATTTCCATCCAAAATAAACTCAATATCAGATTTAATAAAAGAAAATCATTCAATTAGTTTTCTTATATAAACTATCAATATTGTCCCAATGAAAGGCAGAGTTCCAACTACTTGAAAAGATTACAATAGGCATGCCCAACAAAAAAATTGTGCACGATATAATTAAGCAACCATGTAAAAATGGAGCAAAATAGACTTACCTAAGCCCCAAGAATCAATGGCACAAGGTGGAGGTTTTCTTATTGCAACCCAATCAGATTTAGCCAACTCTATTGGATTATATTATGATTCAATAAGCCATTCATATTGCTGGAAAAATAAAAAACATAAACAATATGTTACACCCATCAAGTTATAACAATTACTAGTCTTTAAAATAAATCCAAGTTAAATTGATTCCAAGGATGCGTCTGAGAGGGTGGAAAGACATGAAGGGAAATAAAATGCACAGAGGGATCGGATGCTTGCTTTGTGTAAAAAGCTTGAAATGATCCAGAAGACAAGGTCTTCCAGATAAGTGCTAGCTAATTGGAATCTGTTGGAATTTAGCCGGAGAAAAAAGCAGACATCTCCTTTTCAAATGGGAAATCATTAAAAAAAATAATACTATTGAATGCAAAATTAAAGCTTGTCACCTTTCAACTCAACAGAATTGGTGCATTTAAATAAAAACCTACCATTCGGTGAGCTAGTCGTACACACGTAGCTAGCCTTTTTAATGAAAGATGAAAAAATATAAAGAGTTCATAAGCTATAACTCTCAGGGAGTCAAGAGAAATGGCAAAGGGCGAAGATAGAGGATATATATATTTTTATATGTTTTTTCATTTTTTTTAATTAAACATATTTTTATCATTTAATTAAACATATTTTTTATATATTTTTTTTAATTTGTCGCTGAATATGGATTTGCTTCATGCTCTACAAAGAATACGATCATGTAGCATTGATGAGATTGCGCTTCTTGGCTTCAAAAAGAAGACATACTGAACAGTTCACTGTGAGTTGGACTCAAATTTTCTTCACTGTTTACAAGAGAATTTTCTGCATGATATCAATCAAAAGTAAACAACCACATTGTTCATTTCAGTCCTCAAATTTCTGGTATTGGAAATTCATTTAGTTTATATGATGATCTAACTACATGCTTAGTTCTGTTTTTTAGAAGGCTTGCTTCTTGTTATTTTTTTGGTGTATTTGACATTTGAAGAGACATGATCAAGAAAGAAAAGAAGTAGAAGCATCTCATGAGTAAATTAAAGGATAAAGCTGGTATTCTTCTCATAAACTTATTATCTTTTGCAGGTAGTGGTGAGGAATGTCCCACATGTTTCTGGCCGGTCAGTATTAGACACAGTGAAACAATTTTTTCAAACAAACCATCCAAATACTTATCTTTGTCAGTAGGTATTATAGTTTTATTGCGATTTATCTTGACTAATTTATCTTTTTTTTTTCTGTAATTTTAATTTGGTTATGTGAAAATGGTTTTCTTATGGATTTTATGTTTGAATGATATATGCATGATTGCGAGTTCTCTTGATTAATTTTCCGACTATTTTCACAGTAATTTGATTAAAATGAAAATAATCTTTGCATGGATTTTATGGAAGGATGGTATACGCATGATTGATGTGCTTAATGTTTTCTTAGCCTTATAATTTATTGAAGAGAATTTGAATTTTCTTTTCAGGCCGTCTATAATGCAAACAAATTTGCAAAGCTTGTGAGAAAAAGAGATAGACTTCAAAATTGGCTCGATTACAACAAGCTTAAATTTGAAAGACATCCAGACAAGAGGCCCACTCGAAAGGTAAGTTTTGTGTATTTAGATGTGTAGTTGTAACTTTCTTCTATTATGTGTGTGTGCATCACTGCATGTGTCAGCATGAGTTTGTCAAGGATCATTGGGAAAACTAACAAGTCTTTCACCACTGAAAAACACATAAATAATTCAAGTTTTCCAAGTGATTGTAAAATTTATTTGATTTCAATTTCAGGTCCATCCATCCATGACCAATAAACCTTTTAACTTTGTAGCTTGTCAAATGAATTATAGTTTATATGTGTGCAAAATTTTACAAATTAGGACATTCCAATTGATTTGAAAATTAATTCACGTGAGTTATAAACATCAAGTTCAATGATTGAATCAGTGGTAGTCAAATGTCATGGAATGGTGTAAATCATGGAAATCATACTGTCATAACCCATTTTTAGGTCACTCCCAAATTATTATTTTTTCCTTTTCTTAAAAAAAAAAACTGCACGGTGCCGTTTTGAACGGCACAGTGCAGCTTCTTCTTCCCTGCGCATGCAAAGGCAGGGGAGAAGAAGATTTTTGAAAATATTTTTCCCGCTCACTTTCTCTCCCTCCCACTTGCATAAACCCATACCCACACAACCATACCCTGCCAAGAAAGGGGCACCATGCCCTGTGAACAGCCGGCCACCTTACCCTGCAGAGGTAAGGTAACTCTGTTTCCCTCCTGCGCCATGCATGATGGAACAAGGCAGTGGGGACTCTCTCTCCGCTTGCCTATAAAAACCAAGAGGGAGAATAGAAAAGGGGGGGAGGAAAGAAAGGGGGATGATTTTTGGGCAGAAGGGAGAACAGAAAAGAGAGGGGAGATTTTGTTTGAGAGGAGAAGAGCTCGGGCAAAATAGAAGAAAAAGGAAGAGAAGGGGGGAAAAATCTTGGAGAAAAGAGAGAAGGGCAGTGACAGAGAGGAAAGCAGACAGAAATGGGGAGAAGAGGAAGCACTGAAAAATAGAAACAGAGGAGAACAGAGCACAAGAAAAAAAATGCAGAGAAGAAGAAGAAAGGTCGACCACCATCCAAGCCATTCTCCAGCCTCTCTCTCTTCGCCGTTGGAAGCAGCGCCGCCAACAACAAGCTGCCATCGTCCTCCCCGTCATTGGTAACAGCCCCTGCACCGTGAGAAATAGAAGAAGAAACACTGAAAAAACAGAAACAGAGGAAGAAGAAGCAGCGAAGCAGAGGAGAAGAAGAACCACTGTTGCACCTCCATAAGCGCCTCCACCGTTCCTCTCCACTGCCACAACATCACCGCCATTCAGCCGCCAACAACAGCTGCCACCAGCAGCAACAGAGAGAGGAGGGAAAAACGCAAAAAAAGCAGAGAAGGGGAATAGAATAGAGGAGACAGAACGGAGAGGGAAGAAGAAGAAAAGGAAAACAGAAACTGAAAAGAGAGAAAGAGTGAACAAAATGAAAGAAAAGAAAAGAAGGAAGGAAGAAGAGATCGACCGGCGTAGTAGCTCCGCACTGCACAGACACCACGTTGGAAGAAGAATCACAGGGGTTCCCCACCGCCGCTGCCGCTGCCGCAAGCCACCGGAGACAACAACCACGCTCCCTCATTCCAGGTAACCTTCTTCCCCCTCTGCTGTCATTTTTTGGTTCAGCTTCATTTGCATGCAGAACGTGAGCAATTCACGTTCTACAGCAAATGAAATATAATTAGGTGGTTACTGTGTAGAGCACAGTAACCACCTAATTATAATTTGCTGGTTACTGTGCTCGGCACAGTAACCAGCAACCAGCTCTTTGTTCTTTCGGGTTGGAACATCAGCCCAGCCCACGCGGCTGGGCTGAGTCCAGCCCTGTAGCTGATAGGCCCAAATTATTTTTTTGGGCCGAGATGGGCCCGGCCCAGTTAAAAAATATATTCAAAAAATTATTTTTAAAAATTTGTGATTTTCCCGCTTATTTTTCTAAAACGTTTTGATTAATATCGGTCTGTATTTTTATATCGTAAAGATACAAATTCGGTATTAAAATACCCGGTTTTCGTCAAAACATTAAAAAAAAAAAACATGTTTCTTTTTCATGCATACGGCCAAGTCTCTAAAAATAAATAAATAAAAACTCATATTGTATTTTCATACAACAAAGAAAACTTTAAAAAAAAAATGTTTTAGCCTGCATTTTGACTTTAATAACCAGTTTATTAAAGTCACGAGAATTTGGCCAATATTTCAAAAAAATCCAAAAAAATTATTTTGTTTTCTTTTAATATCCGGGATTACGAATTTATACATAAAACGTACTCCTGATATTAAAAAGGTAGCTTTTTTATTTGACGATAGAATGGTTAGGTTTTACCCCATTAAGATAAGAACCTTCTTTTTTAGGAGGGCTTTTCTTGAATCTTAGATAGCCAGGACCAACAATTAGAAAACACGACCAAACCTTAGATTTTGATCAGACAAATAAAACAATGCAGCTTACCTTAGGTAGGGCGTATTTGGGGTGCTAATACCTTCCCTTTACGCAACCAGTCTCCATACCCGATCTTTGAGACCAGTTAGGGTTCCTAGTGACCAGAATACTAGGTGGCGACTCCCATTTTATTTTTCCACTGATAAGAGACGAGAACTCCTTGTCTCCCCATATTTTCCAGATCCACACACAATTGAGTTTGGAGGGTGATCACCGCGACGCCGCACACGTGCGATACATACAATTTTAGTGCATGGTTGATGAAAGCAATAACTCCTATTTTAAATTCATTTTTAAAAAATGTACCAAGAAGGACGTCTGAATCAATATTCCTTAGTTGTAGTCATTGGTATGGTGGTTGGATAATTATTTACCATGTTTATGAGCTATGAAGGTGCACATTCAACACAGAGGGGGCAAAATAACGAAGGAAAAAAAAAAGTAATTCTTACTACCATGAAAATTGAAAGCCCTCATCATGCATTGATTGTGTAATCACTAATTATTAACTTAGCTAACTAGCCAATCATCAACAGACATGTCAATAATTTTCCCTTGTAAGGTCAGTAAAAAATATAGATTTTAACCTTCAATAATTATGAATATTGGCCTAATTATTAAACAAGTATCTGCTATCTTTATCACCAATTCTGTTGGTTTTTTAGGAGCGCAGCTTGATTAAAGGATTTTTTTAAATAATTAAAATGTTGCTAGATAATTACAAAATACTTTTTATAATTTATTTGTTTTTTCATTTTGCTTCTAGTTCTTTAAAAATTACGCTTTGCATTCTAAATTAATACAATAATAAAATTACCAACATAGCAATCCCAATTTCAAACCAAAACCCTAGTCACCCTTACCATTTTTACACAATCTGCATATCAGAAATCAAAGTTCTAAGTAATTCTAATAGATTAGAAAGCTCCTTTCCAGGTAGATTTTATTGCTGGAAATCAAAGTAAAGAAAAAAAATAATCCCGAATATATCATGTTATGTTTTTTTTTTTAACAAAAATCAAGCAACCCCACAACACAAAATTCATTAAAAATACACAACTTACTCTTGTAATGTTCCCCATAAGATTCCACCCTTAAATATGTCCTTTTCACCTCTTACCCCATTCTTTTTACTCTTCTAATGTTCCCCCCCACAACTTATTGTAAAAAGCATTAATTATTATTTTTTGAACTACCCACCCAAAGTTCTAAACTACCTTGTCATTGATTTATATTGTCTAACCAAATAATCAAAATGGGATTTGGGCCTCTAAATGCCTTCATGGTTTTCAAATTAAATAAAGAAGACCGAGGCTTATTCTTATTCTTCTTAAGAGGAAAAATACCAAAAACATGAACTTCAGGAAGCAATATATAAAAGCAGAAATAAAAAAGACAGTACTATGCCCAAAAAAGTTAATTGAATATAATCCCAGCATCATGTGCACATAAACCTCCAAAACTAGGATCTACAAGGACAATAAATTTAAATATGAATAATCTTATCCCAATGAAAAGCAAAGTTTCAATTAATTGAAAAGATTACAATAGGCATGCCCAACAGAAAAATTAAGCAACCATCAAAAAATGGAGCAAAATTGACTTACCAAAGCCCCAATAATCAATGGCCCAAGGTGGAGATTTCCTTGTTACAACCCAATCAGACTTAGCCAACTCTATTGATTTATATTGTGATCTAATAAGCCATTCATATCGCTGGAAAAATAAAAAACATAAACAGTATGTTAAACCCATCCAGCTTTATCAATTGCTAGTCTTTAAAACAAATCTAAGTTAAACTATGAAAAACAGAAAGAATATCCAAGTTAAAGTACTGTTTAGTTTTCATATTTTCATGGCAATTGTCTTCTCATAACAATTTTTTTTCTGAATTGAATACGGAAAGAAAAAAAACAGTCCTATGCCCTGAAAATTTAAAGATGCATATTTAAATTTTGATACAAGAGAATCAATACACACCACTTAATCCCGTCTTTGGTAGCTATTGCAATATCTGAATTTTGTTTGCTGAAAACAGGAACTCCATCAACCCTCCTGCTCCCATAGCTATGTGGAATAGTCTTGAGAAGTTGGTGTGCTACCTTGACCTGTGAGAGCATAAATCAGATAAACAGCATTATGAATCTATCACAATAAATACAACTTTGTTAATACAATGTGGTCTGAACAATTGGTACCTGCTTTTAATTTGGAACAAACTGAAATAGTTGAGGTTTCTCCTGCATAACACAGCAAAATAAAAGGTGGATTATTCCAGAAAATGATATGATATTACAAATATGAATAGGATCGCAAAATTTGAATTTTGTCAAGGAAAATAAGTGCGTATAAGTTTTGCAACTAAAACTAATAATTGCATATTTTGAAATAATATCTACACGAATCAGCAACCACCACATCCTAGTAAGTTGGATTGGCTGTGACTAAAAGGCAGCACTAAAACTCTGCAAGCATGCTCAATCAAATCACAGCAAGAAAAAAAGAAAAAAAGAAACACTTGGACTGCTACAAAAGAAGAAAATGCATCACAGGTTAACCAGTTGCTAGACTCTCTAGATTTTAACAGCATCCATACGCTGCTGTAACACTTCAAAATTATAGAAGTAGAGCATTACAATGTAAAAAGTTGAAGCAACAGGGTAGCAAGTTACAACAGGGTATAATATTCAGAGCCAATTTCAGTAGGGCAAAGAAGGAGTTATTTAGCCAAAAAGCCTTGCTTTGTTTAAAGACAATTATATGCCTGAGGAGATGAGAAAATGTGGAGATATAACATTGGATCTTACAAAACAGTAGTTTGAACAGAAAAATGCATCCCACTTACACGATGATATGAAGGTAACTCATAAGGGAAAACAACTATCTACTGGCAAAAAGAAACCAAAGGGAAGCAAAAATGATTATAGCTCAACTGCTGGGACATCAAAAAATTTATGAACCGTAACCCTAAAAATTAAATTGGGGGTTTTGATAAATTTTCAATTACACATGCATAATTAAACATTTCATAAACCCCTATATTATCGAATTAATAGCCTAAAACCATTATTCAAAGTATTGGAAAAAAAAAAGTTACTTGTGTTCTTGAGTTACAGTTGACCGAGATCGTTCTACAGGGACAGAAAGAAACCTGGATTGGGAAAGTTAGGTGAAAAATTTTTAGTGCAAGTTAAATTGCAACAAACAAAAACAAAAACCCTTAATTACTTACCTGAACTATTGAAGAAAACCGTGAAACACCCAACCCGTTTACAAGGAGATACCTTAAATCAGCATGTTCGATGGTGATAATGATGGGTCTGGTTCGATTTTGTTCGGATGAAGGAGAAGAAGATGAAGAAAAGAAATTAGGGTTGCTGAAGACGCGAAGAAGATGAAATGTTTGGGATAAAGGAAAATCAAATCGATGAAGAGAGGTTGATTTTTCTACAGTTATGGATCGATGTTGTTAGGGACGAAGGAGACTGGAAGAGTGGAAGATCATTAATTTTCATCTGTTGGTTTTGTTCATTTCGTCTCTGTAAACATGAATGGTGTGGGGGGAGAGCAGTACTGGTGTTAATTTACAAAGCCAGCAAAAAATAGACGGTTGAGATTTAATCCTTGTAAATGTAATCAACGGTGTTCGTAATTTTGGTTTTATATTAAAATTTAAATAATTATTTTTTTAATTAGCAACGGAAAATCCGTTGCTAAATTCAACGTAAATTTTGCAACGGATAATCTGTTGCTAAATTCCGTTGCTGATATTAAAAAAATAATATATGTGTAATCCGTTGCAAATCCGTTACTGAATTTAGCAACGGAATTATCCGTTGCTAAATTCAGATGCTAATACCCCCTTTTTTTAGTAGTGTGATGAGGTCTTCAGCTTCATTTTAGATATGGACTTTATTTTTTCTTCATGAAATTATACCACAGAGCATAGTTTTCTCCATTTATGGCTTGTGAAAATAAATTTAGATCATTTTTAGGTTTGATATCAAAGTCATACTCTTGAAGGTATACAACTGATAAGAATGTAAAATGTCATATTTTTATTGCTTAATGTTTAGTTTTTTTATATTTATTTGATGCCTAAATGTACTCATTATTTTTATATTTTGATTTAGGATGCAAATAGAGGTGTTAAGGGTAAAACAAAGCTAATTAGACAATTATGGACAATTTCAACACAACTTCATAATCTAGATATAGCTCTTTCATCCAAACTCCAATTGAGATGATTCAAAATGTTATGGAGCCCTAAGAAACAATTCTATAACTTTCATGTTTTGAGTTAGAGAGATATTGACTGAATAGAGGTTGAAATTGGGCATAGAGCCGCTGCACCTATATTGCCAATGTGCTGAAATGTCATTGGGCATGCAAATTTATTATGATGTGATTTATTTTTAGAAGCTTGTAGACTCGGTGCATGAATTCCAATTGAAGACATCATTTTCCTTGTTATATCAGGACTCTATTTTTTATTTAATAATTTCATGAAATATTTAGATTTATTGGTTATTATAGGAGGATAATATGAGAGTATTTTTAGAAGAATTTGTAAGCTTTTAAAAAGGAAAAAAGCATGTAAAAGAGATAAAAAGGAGATCAGATCATACCTTTAGCCTCTCTCTTCTTTCTTCCTCTTCCTCTTCTCCCTTCTCTATTCCTTCTTTTCCTTGGAGTTTTCATGATGATGTTGTGCAACTAAATTTTTATTTCGTCAAAGGAAACATAAGTCTTTCCTCTTGAACACACATGATCAATAATTTATTGAATTTTCAGTATATTTCATACCCTCTAAATTGAATTTAATTCAAAGCTTTTAATGAAATATCATGTTTCGAACTATTTTGAGTGTCAAAAATTGAATTTCAAATGAAATTCAATATCTAAAAAGTGTATAAAAGTTAATTAGAGGTCATTCCAAAGATGAAAAATTTAATGTTAAAACTAATTTTTCCAAAATACTCATCTACCCATCTTTTTTTTTTAGAGACATTTGAAGAAATAAGATGAAGATAATAAGGGTAATATCGAAAAAAATATAAATTAAATTTATCTTTTCTAAACATGTAAGTCCAACTTATTTATATGAATTGAATTCAAATAGAATTGATTCAAGTAAATTGTATTGTCTTAATTGATCTCCAAATTCAAATAGAATTGATTCAAGTAAATTGTATTGTCTTAATTGATCTCCAAATTATGCTTACTTCATAAAGTCAGGAAAATCCTCTCTTATTAACCAGGCTGCTTGAAGCTGAAAAGGAGAATTCCTTTTTAATCTATGGCCAACATTAAGATGAAGTACAATAGGAAGATGACTAACCACTACTCTTTAATAACACAACCTCCATTCCAAATTGCAAAGTACCTAATTCAGTCACTCTAAAACATCCCTTTTTCCAAGTGAATTTGGGCCCCTCAAAGCTATTATCCTAATATAGTCATCCATACACTTAGAAAAGCAATATGACACTAAAATCTCCTTTTAAAACCCACGGCTCTAAAATTCCTTCAGACAATTGAGCTAATTCCTTCAATAGAATATTAAGAACACGTGCACGAGGATGAGCACATACAGCTTGTAAACAGAAATTTCTTATCCTTGAATTCAACTCTAGCATGCATGAACTAGGCATGATTAACTAAAAAGTCCACATGAATAATATCCTCTCTCCGTAATAGCCAAACCTCTTATGAGAATCCTGTTGCCTCGATACGATGTGATCTTGGAAACCCTAATTGCTTGATAATTTTGGTATCCTTTCTCCTATGACTCGGGGTTTTACAATTACCAAAACAATGTGTCTATGCATTTTCACAGGCTAACTACAAGACGCTTTAAACAACTTATAGGGATCACCTGAACAGTTACATTATAGAAAAATCATCAGTCTAAAAAAACTTCAAATGAATATGGGCTTTTTCATGACTATTTAATGTGCTTGAATTTTTTTGTGTTGTGCTTCAAGCCTGGATCAGCCTAGTTAGACCCGATTAGGCCTCTATTTTCTCTCTATTCTATTCTCTTCTCTTTGTTTCTTCTTCTCTCCTCTTTTATTGGCCCATGATTGAGCTTATTTATCTTTCCCTATAAGTTTTCCCCTCCCGTCTTTGAAATTATATGAGATTTAATTTGAAGACTCTATTTTTTACTTATAGGGGCACATTTTGATTCAAATGGAAGGTGGAGACTATGATAAATTTTAAGAGAGCGAATCAAGAGTGTCCAATGTCAATTGTCTTAAAATTATATGAGATTTCATTTGAAGACTCTACTTTTTACTTATAGGGGCACATTTTGATTCAAATGGAAGGTGGAGAATATGATAAATTATGAGAGAGCAAATCAAGAGTGTCCAATATCAATTGTCTTTGGTTTGCACGAGTGGAAAAAGACAACATAGTTTTTAGGTGAGTTGTCCTAAAAGAGGAGTGGAAGAAGATAATAAACTTTTTAGATGCGTTGTTTTGAGATGAGTAGTGAGCATGATTGTTGTCCAAATCAGATAAAATTTCTTTATAAAGTATAGCTAAAGAGAGAGCTCGCATGGAGAGTTTTGACATTTAAGCTTGAATGGAGATTGTTTTGTACATATTATGCTAGCATAGATGGAAGTGCATATCTTGGTGACCCTACTATGTTGGGGCTAGGTGTTGTCCTCAGTCGAAGGAGAGAAACTCTTGTGTAAGTGGAGAATCTTGTGGAGAAAATATCATAATGTTTTTGGGAAATTATTATATAGAGACATAGAGATATATAAATATTATTTAGATAAAGGTGGACCAAATCATACTCGTGGGGTGTCTTTTTGTTTATGGAGATTTATTTCATTGAAATCCTCTATAGCGTTAGTTAATTAGTACTAGTGTATCAATCCATAACGAATTTTTTCCCTCAAGGTAATTATTAATAGGGAATCTTATGACTAATGTGAAATAGACTAGGTAATTTAATTAGTAAAGGAATAATACTTCATGCAGTTGCTAGATTAATTAATTGACTAATGTGAAATAGACTAGGCAATTTAATTAGTCAAGGAGTGAAACTCCAAGTGGTGGTCAAGTTAGCTAGTTGTACATCAATTAATACCAATTAATGAAGCAATTAGTCAATTAGAAAAAGAATTTTTTTAAAAAAAAACACAGAACATCTTGAAGATATGAAAGGCGTGTGATGAGCCTTCCAGATCCATTCTATATGCTTAAAAAAAAATGTCAAGGAGCTAAACGTTCGAACATGTTTTTTAAAATATTAATAAGTACAATTTTTTTTTTAATTTTCTCTTACAAGAAATTTAGTTTGTGTTTAATTTTAGAATATAGTTTTGTAGTTTCAATTTTTAGTATTCTTAGTTATTCTTTGTTGTACACAAATTTTGTAAAATAGAAAACGCAGGTGCTTATATTTAAAATAATAAAGAAATAGTTATAAAAAATTAGATAAACCAAATAAGAAAGACAAGTTTTTGGTGTTTTCTAGTTTCTTATATTTTTTGAGAAATAAGAAAATATATTCTTAAGAAAATAAGGTTTAAATAGTAAACACGTTTTCTATTACTCGAATTGTTTTTCAAAAAATTGGAAATTCTCCATATTTTTCTATAGTTTTCATATTTGACTGATTTACTGATATTATTTAAATATATATTTAATATAGTTTACTAATTTTACATTGATTTGTCTAATATTAATAGTTAGAAAGTAAGACCCCATACATATTTATTATAAATCCTAAAAAAAACTTTAAGAAATTAGTATAATTTTCTTAATATAGTATGAAGAGTTATCCTTGATTTGTCACCAAGGTCAAATAAAATAAATTCTTAATATCATGCTATTATAAAAAAGTTTCATTACTTTATTTCAAGAAAAAAAAATAGTTCAAAAGAGATATTTTTTCGTTCAATTCATATAAATAATTTTTTTAATTAAACAAATCTTGTCTTGTCTTGTCTTATCTTTTTTTTTTTAAGAAAAAAGTAAAAATGTGATACTTTTAATTCAAAATCATTTTATAAATAAAAAACTATGGTTTTGATTTATTAAATTAATATATTTTGATGTAATTTTATTATTTTTGAGGTTTAATGTATTAGCATTTTTGGCCAATTTTCAAGCATTTGAAGTATTTCAATATTCAAAATAAAGAGAAATATGATACTATATTGATTAATACTGGTTATGAGTGATTTGAGAAACTTATTTAATATTATTCAATGTTATGTGTCATACATTAATAGATATGTAATGAAAAAACGGGTTTAATATATTTTTTAGAAATTGTATTATTGTTTTAGTATCGTTCTTAATTTCAAATACGGTTGAATTTGCATATTAGCATTGATAAATATTTTATATTCTCATAAAAAAAAAATAAGTATGTTCCTTTTATGGAGTATAAGTCTCTTTTTTTTTTAATTTGGCATGATGGTTGTTTTAAGGTTAGACAATATATTTAGAATCTATCAATGGAATTCTTATAATTTAAAGGTATTTTTGTTGAAAACTAAAATTTTCCTTTATAGAACACCAGGTTTTTATCAAGTCATATTTGGACATGTCAGGTCAATCAAGTTACATCAAGTCAACTATCACTCAATCAAATTTTACTACAACATTTAACAGTCTTATCGATAGAATTTTTTCGTCGGCATAAGATTACCATTGCGTCAGTGTAGAATTTACCGACTAATTTCCTGATGGAACACATCCGTCGGAATAATGTTCATTGATAATTCGATGATTTGTCGCTAATTCTGTCGATAAAAAAAATTAAAAACCAATGTTTTACAGATAGAAAATGTGTGCCAAATAAAAAAATTCCCACTGGAAATATGCCGACGGAATTATTCCATCGGTATATTTCCATCAGTGATAGTGGCATAAGCAGTAATTTTTTCCAAACTCTCTAAAATATACCGACGAAATTATTTTGTATGTATTGCCATCGGTAAATCACCGACGGAATAATTCCGACGGTATAATGTCATTTGTGAATCCATCAGTGGTAATTTAAAAATATTTTAAAAAATAAAATTGTGTAGAATAAATACTATAAAATTGTATAGAATAATAGTAAAAAAAACTAATTAAGCAAATAAAATTGTATAAAATTGAAAACTGTAAGAAAAAAATAATATAAAATCCAAATATTCATCTAAATTTTAATTGTACAAAAAAAAAATTAAACTAGAATAGTGGCAGCAATGGAGAAGGAGGAGGCTGGTCGTTCGCGAGACTATACGGTAAAAAAGGAGACGCACACGTACCACTCATCTGTGATCTCATGTCCATGACTATCTGGCAGAGCTGTTCATAATTCACCGAGATTTGCTGATATTGCTTAGTGAAATGAGTCATGTGTTGTTTCAAGGCCATGATCTCCTCAGATTAGGTGCTCTATACTGATTGGGAGCTCCCAATGGTTGAGACACTACGGGTCGTCCGCAAGTTCTCAGCTATAGTGTTGGAGAGTCTGTACACCTGATTTTTATGAGGTCCACCAGATGATCCTGCTTCCATCCATAAATGCGGATAGAAATTCGAGTGGGTTGAAGGATCGTCCTCATATCTCTCCCTCAACCGACTATTATATGTCTCCTAAAAATTAAAAAAGAAATCATCATATTCAATTTAAGAAAATAATAACTTACGAAATAAAATGGTTGAACGAATATACCATGAAGTGTTGAGCGCGGTTGTCGATGAACTATTGCACCTCCCTTTGGCAGTCTTCACTCCGCACGTGTGTCTCTACAAACAGCTCCATTGGGTTCGACTCATGTCCAAAAGATGTAGCCTGTAAGAAAAAAAATGTTGCAAGTTAAATATATTTATAAATAACAACAAATTAATTAATGATAGATTTCATTAAAATTAATCTTACCATCTGTTTTTCATGTGCAATGAACGGAACGGAGCCACCGGTGTGCGTGGTCACCGAACCATGAATTTACAGGTTTCGGTTGTCAGCACCAGACTGTGAGTGTCGTGTGAACCGCATAAACATCACGTGCTGGATATATTGCGCCCATATATCCTTCGGGATGTATGGTAGCCCGAAATCCCTCCAAACTGCCACATCATTCCAGCCTTGGAGGCCGTTATCTCTGGCGTATTTTTTGGCTTTTTTCTATGCTTCATACCAAAAGTCACGCGACCTACTTCCATCAATGAATGAAAAATTAAATTTTAAAATATATTTTTTTAAAAAAAATATCGTATCGTTTTTTATGTTACCTAGTTGTTGCGTGATTCTCTCACACCCTCCTTGCAACATTGTCATAAGCGCTATCCCACTGGAATTTGTTATGTGTATAAATAATTTATTAAAAATAAATCAATAATTTCAATATAACATAAAAAAATATATAAAATTTGAAGTTAACACTAACCTCAAATCTTTGAAATCATGCATCGATATAAGGTCTCCAATCAAGATGTCTAGAAACTTGACTCCATTGAAATAATAGAATCTCCATCGACGATTTAAACGTCGATGTTATTAGTCAAATGGCCTCAATGTTTGTGAACTTGAAAATAAATAAAATTAATGAAATATTAATTAGTTGTTCACAAATTACATTATAAGTAAAAAAAACAAAAAACAAAAACAAACTTACATTGAAAGGTCGTCCTTCCAATGTGCCTCGTACTTGCAGGTGAATTGACCCCGCTATGAAGGCATACTACCTCTGCGTTGTGGAACCAAGTTGGAAGAGGCAGTGTCATGATTCGCCACAGGTGCCTATTCTTGGTCAGCACTTAAAGACATGTCATCCTACTGTTAGAAGAACTAACTGTGACCATATGCTCATGACGTACTATTGATTTCGTTTTACATATCTACACAAATTTGATGAATAATTACATAATCAAATTAAATTATTTTAAAAAAATTCAGCAACAACTCCCCCTATATTGAAGACTACCCAAATTTTTCAAACCTGCAAATATTGACAATATATATGCTACAAACCAGTTGCTTTTATTTTATTTATACCAGAAATTTCATATTTTTCAATTTCATCTCATTTTCAAAATGATAATAAAATGTTTCTAACTGTAAAATAGAGAGAAACAAATCCTATATAAACATCTATACAAATTTAGCAGTAAAATAAAGAAAAAAAATAAAATTTAATTCTATATATTCAACTAACATCTATACAAATTTAACAATAACAAATAAAATTCATGGAAACAATTAAACACTCTATTATGCAATATATACAATACAATTGAGATAAAATAATTAAATCTAATCCTATAAATTCAATTAACAATTATACGGCAAATTCAACAACAACAATTAAATTCAACAAAATAATCAATTATTATTGCAATAGAAACAATAAAATAGGCAACAAATTAAACAAAAAAAAAACTATAGACTTTAGGAATGGAAGATGCTTATCTTAATGGTGTGTTTATTTTTAGATTTTATCTACGTACAATACAAAAAAAACAAAAAAGAAACAAACATATATTGTTAATATAACAAAGAAAAGATGAAAAATAGAAAATCATTTAGTAAATTGAATCACAATACATACCTTTTAAGTTTTGAAGATGAAGATAGAACCACAAATAGAGATTAAAAGCAAAAAAAATAGAGACATTTCATATTGAAAATGAAAGAAACGAAAGAGAGAGAGAAATGAACTGAAGGGGTTCTTACTGAGATTTATACTGCATTTTTTACGACAGAATCACCAACGGATTATTAAATAATATTATTTTTAATTAATATGTTGGTCCTTCCGTAAGTGAATTCACTTTGAACTTTTCATTTCACACTAAATTTTTTAAAAAAAACCCTCCAAAATTTTCACAATCCATCGGTAATGTGAAATAAGTACACACAGTCATAGATGCATTAATTACTCGCACTTTGGAATTCATATTCTATAAATAATATCATCAATGATTCAGAGGATTTTACCGATATAAGAGGTGAACAGTTCCCATCACCTCTAGAATATACCGAGGGAATGATTTCATCTATATTGACGTGTATGATGTGGCATATGCAGTAAACAATTTACAATTCTCTGGAAAATACCGACGGAATGATTCTGTCTATATTGATGTCGGTGATTGCGGCATATACAATAAATATTTTGCAACTCTCTGGAAAATACCGACGATGTAATTTCATATGTAAATCCATCGGTGATGTGCACACTGCATAACAGATTGTATCATTATTGCCTATCAATGCTCCTTGTAAATACTTAAATTAAAAACTGTCCGCACAATAGAATAACAACAATGAACATAACAATTATAAAATAAATATTTCTTGGTACAAAATTTCATCCATAATATTACATTATAAAAAATTCCTTTACACTTTCGTGTTCTGATACTTAGTCAGAATTTTCTTCTTCTTCTTCAATTGAATCGTCATCAGCTCCATCACAATCTTCAATGTTGATATCATCATCTTCATCTTCATCGACTTGTACTTGTCCGCTGGAGCTCAAAACAACATTCAACTTCTCTAGATCAACATCAACAAGACTATCATCGAAGATGTGAAAATTTGAATTTTCTTTTAAGTCAATCGATGGAGCAACTCGATATGGTTCAACCAACTTACTAACTTGAAAGACATCATCTTCCACACTTGTGTTTTCATTTGCATCTTGAACAACCTCAACATGACCCTGGGTTTTGTTTTTAAAATAAATAACCAATCAACTCTTGATTGGTCCTTTCTAAAGGAAGGGGTGTATATGTAATAAAATTATTGGCATTGCTTTATGAAAACAAAATTATCGTTTACGTTGCGGAGTCTAGCTTTTGAGTTAATTTCGACTAGACCATAGTGAGGATCTACTTTGATTCCTCTGTTAGTGGTTTCATACTAATAGCATTTGAAAAAAACACTCTATTATGCTCGTTATGATATTGCAAGTCGACAACCTCTTTTAATTTACCATAATAGTAAACTTCAAACTCATTACAAGTCGATCCCTTAACATAAATACCACTATTATATGTCTTTCTTTCATGTCCGTATTCTTCAGTATGAAACACATATCCATTGACAAAATACTCGTTGTAGCACTTAACTTTTTTTTCAGGACCTAGGCTTAGTAAAGACAATAAAACACTAGCACTCCTTCCCATTTGATAAACCTTGTATATCAAGTACAACAATGAACAATAAAGGAGAGTTTTATAATAAAATACATTAACCTGTAAGAGGTAATGAGTTTGTGATAGTGCTTACATGTGTTTTGAACCACGTGGCAAATTGTTCATCTTGTAATCGAAAGATTTGGGATTCGGTCAGCTCCGAGTTATTAGACAGTAAATATTGTCAATGTTGCCTACAAGGTTTTCAAAATTATATGAGTTTATGATATTACAATATATAAATAGTACATTTATAACAAAGTTTAAGTAGTACATATACTTACTGAATAAAAGATCTCAGCTCATCACAGTTAAATAGAACATAATTGTGTGCTTGTTTGAACTCTATTTCATACAAATATCTTTCCCTTGTGACATTTTTAGGTGTGGGTGGTCCAGGATTGGAAAATATTGACAAGTTCCCATTGGAAGACACTTCACCACCATCATCATATCATGGAACGCGGTTGATTCTCGTTCTCAAGTGAGGTTCGAAATAGTACGAGATAAATGTTGAGATCTCCTCAACAATATAGGCCTCATATATCGAAGCCTTAAGATACGCCTTGTTCTTAACCTTTTTCTTAAGATTGAACAAGTACCTACATGGAATTAAATAAATATTTTTAATTAATAAAAACAATGAAAATACTTTACGAATTACATTGCATCTGTAATATCTAACCTCTCGAATGGATACATCCATCTATAATGGACTGGTCCTCCAACTTTTGCCTCATACGGTAAATGTATGGGTATATGCTCCATCGAGTAAAAAAATAATGGAGGGAATATCATCTCAAGTTTGCATATTATCTCGATGATATTCATTTTAAGCCTCTTAATGTGATGTGTCTACAATTTGCTAGAGCATATATCTCTAAAAAAATGACTAATTTCCGTGAGTGCATCCTATGACAACAAATCACAATAAGATAATACAATGAGTGTTTGCATAAACACGTGGCAGTCATAGATCTTCATTCCATACAATCTGCATTTCTCAATATTAACCAACCTTGATATGTTTGAGGCATGTCAATCGGGAAAAAACAAACTCTTAAGCCATTAATAGACTAGTAATTGTATATTTTCTCTAACACAAAGCTCGCCCTGGGTTTTGCGACCCGTGACACATCAAAAACCAACTCCATATTTTTACGGTTACAGAACAATGCAATATCCATTCTAGCCTAGATGTTGTCCTTTGCCTTCCCCTTTACATCCATGATGGGGTTGAAATTGTTCTCAAACACATTCTTTTCTATGTGCATGATGTCAAGGTTATGGTGGAGAAGATTGGTCTTCTAATAAGGAAGCTTCTAGAAAATACTTTGTTTTACCCAGTTATGGGTCAAACCAAAACCAGGAAACTTCTGCTTACCAGATTGGAAACCAAACACAGTGTCACCGTATTCTGATACAACATCCTTTTCAACTCTGCCAACAAAAAAGTTCTTTTTGTTCTTTCTGTACCTGTGATTCGTTGGCAAGAAATGTCGGTGGCAATAAAAAAAAAGCTTTACCTTCATTTGTTAGCGTGAATGCCTTGTTGTTTTCCATGTAGTATGGACATGCTAGTTTTCCATGCGTGCTCCAACCAGAAACCATTCTATAAGCTAGAAAATCATTGATAGTCCATGTCGCACCCTCGTGGTGGAGCGTGGTGTCGCGGCGATCCTCGATTGGTTTTGAGTTTGTTTTTGTTTTTGTGAATAAGGGAGTCGCCACCTAGTATTATGGTCACTAGGAACCCTAACTGGTCTTTCAGAGATTCCAAGGTAAGGGACTGGTTGCGTAAAGGGAAGGTATTAACACCCCTAGTACGCCCTACCTAAGGTAAGCTGTTTGGTGTTTGGTTTGCCTTATAATTGCTATGGTGTTAGTGTTCTCTTAATTAGTTTTCCTGGGATAGGTTTGCTATGATGAATGATTTGGGTTCAAAGTCTAAAAGCAATAATCCTTGGCCAATATAGATCATACCTTTAGATATGTCTACAAAGTTTCAATGGAAACCAATGCAGATCTCTTGAAATCTGTGTTTGATTCAGACTAAATTTATTAAGATAGAAATCCAAGTAGATTCAATATGCTTTAAAAGCACATTTTTCCCTTGGTATTTCAAGTGTTCGCGACTCGTAAATCGCAAGGAGGAGGGACAAAAATTTAGAAATCTAAGGAAATTCAGAGCGCTTTAAAAGCCTTTTTTTTCCTTAATGTTTCATACTTTCAAGCTTGTAAACCATGCAGTAAAAAATTAAAATGTCCTTGATTATAATCAAGACTTCTTTCAAGGCTGTGTGATGACTTATTATTCCCAGAAAATTATTTTGGATATTTATCACTAAGGGTTTCTTTATCCAAATATTAACAGTGAATAACAACAAGTTATTCCCAATAATATTTTGGATATTCATCCCTTTGGGATTTCTTTATCCAAACATTAACGGTGAATAATAGATGAATTCCCCCAAAATAAGATTTTGTATTTTTTTGAATATTGGCCAATACCCTTTGGAGTTTTACAAACATGTTGTAAAATCCAGAAATGCAAGAAAATAATTTTTTGTTGTGTTTAAGAAATACATGCGAAAACACTTTCAAAACTTCAAATATTTGTTTTTTTTAAGAGGAAATTCAAAATATATTAGGGTATTAGCCGTATGCGACACACAAAGCATTTTTTATATTTTCTTTTTCAAAAAACACAATTACATTTAATCACAATTAAAGTAAAAAAAACACATATTAGTCAAATTCTTAAGGCTTTAATAAATCAGTTATTAAATCCTAAAAAGTATGTAGAAACATGTTCTTACATTTTCACGGGAAATACAACATGATTTTATTTATCCTTCAGATACTTGATCATATACAAATTAAAACATTAAATTTATTTTTTTGTCTTTTTAATTTTATAATTCAATAACATACATAAAAAAAATACAAACACACACATATCTCCTTTTTTATTACTATATTTTTTTCACCCACATTTACAAGTTACAAATCACAAAAATTCAAAATAAATCAAACAACACATTACACAATTCAAAAATTACATAATAGCCCCTAAAAATCCAGAAAAACTACTGGGAAGGCTTCTAGACCACAAAACCAGTGGCGGCGCATCTTCTCCACGCGCCACTGCCACTAGCAGCGCATGGATTCAAGCGCCACCGCAGGAAATTCCACGCAAACCCAGGGATCTGGAAGGTCTTCTTCCCCTCTCCCCTTCCTTGCCGGTGGTGAGGACCACCGTTTCCTGTAACAAAAGAAAAACACACAAGCAGTAGATTTTAGTTTTTTTAGATCTGTTCAAAGATCTTTGTTCTCTCTTATCCTAGTTCATTTTTTTCTTCTACCGATGGCTAATTTGGTCGCAGTTGTCGTCCGTGACTGCTGGAGCTGCGGTGGAGATGGGAGGTAGTTAACCGGTTGATGACGCTGGTTGAAGGAGATGAAGAGGTTGTTGGCTGCTGCTAGTCCGCCACCGTTGGGGGCCGAATGGAGGAGAGACCTGGCGATGGAGATAAGAGAGTGAAGGGATTCTGTTATGTCAAAGAGAAGGGGGGGAAACGATGGCTTCTCTTTGGTCTTGGCCAGATGCTCTAAATCGGCTGAAGGGGGGATGGCTCTGATTTTGGAGATTGAGAGGTAGACAGCGGGGAGAGACTGCCGAGAGAGGGAAGATGATGGGGAGATGGGGTAGGCGGTTATGGTTGAAGAGAGTGAGGGGGAATATCTTGGCTGAGAAAGGAGAGGTCTGGTGAAGGGGGAGGCTGTGTTTGGGCTAGTATTCGGAGATACGGCTAGAGGAGGAGAAAATGAGGATGGCATGTTTAGAACATGGAGGGACGATGTTTGTGACTGGTCAAGAGAGGGGTATGGTGGCTGGTGAGGGGGAGCGGCCGGCTGGTTTGTGTTCTTTATTTTTCTAAGGTGGGAAGGGCAGCCAGTTTGCTTGAAAAAAGATGGGTTTAGGGTTAGGGTTTTGTTTGTGTTGCTTCGCAAATGTGTAAAATTATCCCTTCTAAATTTTCTCCTCCTCTTGTGAATATAGCTGGAGGTTGACTTATATAGAAAATCTCTACACGTGCTATTTAAGGAAATATTGCAATAATTATTGCAGAGATTGTTTTCTATAACCAACACCAACAAATCCTATATATATGGTATTTTATATTGCAATGATTATTTTCCATAACCAGCACGAATCAAATCATATATCTATGGTATTTTATATTGCAGTAATTATATATGATTTAATAATTATCTCATTGACATATTGCTTCCTTAATATTAGCATTGATGCTCTATGTTATAGCCACATGTAAACCCTTATTTTTTTATTTTTTTTGAAAATTTATTAAAACATGGGTCAAAAATTGAGTAGCAACAGTCCATATCAAAGTTGCCCTTATAAGAAAATTTATTTTCTCGATATATCATAAGTCAAAGCCTTGGAGGACCACAACTACGCCAACTCATCAATCAATGGTCGAAAATAAACATCTATATTCTGGTCTGGAATGTTCGAATGGGCTATCACAGTAGATAAAAACATGAACTCCAACCTCATACACATTCCCGGTGGCAAGTTGTAAACCGTGAGTATAACCGGCCAACAAAAATAAGGAGCAGCAAATGACCTAAATGGGTTGAATTTGTTTGTACACAACCCAAGACACACGTTCCTTGATTCAGCTAAAAACTGAGGATGCACACTGTTAAAGTGTTTCCATGCTTCGTCGTTAGAAGGATGCATCATCACTCCATCAACCGCATCATGTGATTGATGCCATGTCATGTGATCAACAGTCTTTAGTGACATGAATAACCTATGCAATCTAGGTGTGATTGAGAAGTATCTAAGTTTTTTATATGCCACGAGAGTCTTTCTAATGCTAGTTTGTGGTTTGTAATGGGAATGCCCACATGTCATGCACTCGATTAGCTCAACTTTTTCAAGGTAGTACAACATATAGAAAGTATATTCTTTTAACAAGTAAAAAATTTTAACATGTAAAATAAAAAATTAATAAGTATATTCTTTTATTATGTCAAAATAATTTTTGGATCCGATTTGCAACAGAGCACGAGTCAATTGGATAGTCGCCACTAATCATGTAGCGTTAATTAAAAGGGTGATGTAATTGGTGATGATGTTCCAAAATCCAGTATGCTTAGGAATGAGGTTTTTTGGTGTTTAGACAATGGGTAATCATATGTTCATGTCAATATTCCAATCTCTAGATCTTAGGAAGTGGATGATTGGTGGTAGAAAGCCTAACACCTATAAAACAGTTTTTTTAGAGGGGTTTTATGGCCTATCATGGGACCTATAATGATCTCCAGGCCTTTAGCCTTTTATGATAGGCACCCTGCCAAGCCCATAAATAATAGGTTTGACATCATGCCTAACCTATGCCCAATTGGGCTGGACACGAAGCAAGGCTTAAGGATTATGGGCCTGACAATTTGCTAAACACATGCCCAATTAGGCTCAGTGCACAGCCAAGCCCAAGGGCAGTGGGTCTGGTAGTCCACTAGACCCATGTCTATTTGGGCTCAACACGTTGTTAAGTCCAAGAGTGTTGAGTCTGGCAACACGTCAGGCCTATGCCTAGTTGGGCTTGGCATAGTGCTAAGCCCAATGGCAGTAAGTATGGGAGTGAGTATGATAGCTTGCCAAATTCATGTCTATTTGGGCTCAATACGTAACCGAGTTCAAGGGCATTGGGTTTGACAGCTCGCCAAACTCATGCCCAATTAGTCTTGGCAAGCAGCTAAACCTAAGATCGATGTGTTGAAAAGGTCATCCAACCCATGCCTAATTGGGCTCGATGCATAACCAACCTCAAAGATTTGAAAGGTTGCCAGCTTTTAGTGATAGACTTTTTACCTTCTCTATGTGATAGATTATCCTAAACATAACTATTAAGATTCTTCTGGCCATGTGGCTTACCTTAATTAAAAGAGTCTATTGGAAAAAAAGTACCAGCGAGCATTTCTTGCAGTAATTGAGTAGTTTTTTGGAGATTTATGGTGACATCAAAAGTTGTTCATCCAATGATGATGATGAAAAATTATTTCCTTTACAGTCTTAGTCACTCTCACTTCCATTCTTTTCTTTTACTTTCACTTTTAAAACTTCTTTGCAAAAAATAAATTTCTAAAGAAGATTTGAGAGAGACCTACTCTTAGTTGTAAGAAGAGCTTTGCTACTCTATTTTAGGTAAGTCCCACCATTAAACTACTTTCTTTTTCATCTTATTATTGTCATAGAAGAACATGGATTCTAGAAGGGTGAGAAGAGATGTTGCTTCTTCTTTTGGTAAATTTAGCTTCCAATAGAAGACTAGGGTAAGATGTAAAGGAAAATGATCCATTAAACTAAGCCCTAAAACTAGAAGGGGTAAAACTTCTGCCCAACTCTAGAAGGGGAGAAGGTATTTTCCAACCCCAGGGGGAAGACAGCTGTCTCAAACCCCTGAGGATAATAAGCCTAGCACCTTAACCATAAAACAAGTGGCCTATATGAATGGTCGGCAGCTGTTACACGTGTGTTGCGTCAAGGCGATTATACTCCTGGATTGGGATCTTTGTTGGTGATGTAGGTGGAAATGACATGAAATTCTTCTTTTTTATTAGTAAAAAAAAAAGGAAATGGGAGTCGCCACCTAGTATTTTGCTTACTAGAAAACCTAACCGGTCTTAGAGTTTGGGTAAGGGGGCTGGTTGCGTAAAGGAAATGTATTAACACCCCTAATACGTCTTACCGGTAAATTGCATTGTTTATTTGTCTAATATAAACTAAGGTACTCTTGTATTTTCTACTCGTTGGTTTATCAAGGGTTTAAGAAAAGTCCTTCTAAGTAAAGAAATCATTATCTTATCAGATTAAAACCTAACCATTCTAAAGTCAAAATATAAAAATAAAATGAATTGTATTTTTATTTAATATCGGGAATACATCTTACGGATAAGTTTATAATCTCATATATAATAATATTTGTATGCATTTGTATTAATATCCAAATCAATAAATATTTTATACTCCTGGATTAGGATCTTTGTTGGTGATGTTGGTTGAAAGGACATGAAAGTTTTCTCCTTTATTGGTAAAAAAAGGAAACGGGAGTCGCCACCTAGTATTTTGCTTACTAGAAAACCTAACTTGTCTTAGAGTTTGGGTAAGGGGACTGGTTGCGTAAAGGAAATCTATTAGCACCCTTAGTACGCCTTACCTACAATAAACTGCATTGTTTATTTGTCTAATATAAACTAAAGTACTGTTGTATTTTCTAATCGTTGGTTTATCAAGGGTTTAAGAAAAGTCATTCTCAGTAAAGAGGTCCTTATCTTATCATATTAAAACCTAACCATTCTAAAGTCAAAACATAAAAGTAAAATGAACTGTATTTTTATTTAATATAGGGAATACATTTTACGGATAAGTTCATAATCTCATATGTAATAATATTTGTATGCATTTGTATTAATATCCAAATCAATAAATATTTTATACTCTCGGATTGGGATCTTTGTTGGTGATGTGGGTGGAAAGGACATGAAATTCTTCTCCTTTATCTTTTAAAAAAGGAAATAGGAGTCGTCACCTAATATTTTGCTTACTAGAAAACATAACCGGTGTTAGAGTTTTTGTAAAGGAACTGGTTGCGTGAATGAAAGATATTAGAACCCCTAGTACATCTTACCTACGGTAAACTGCATTGTTTATTTGTCTAATATAAACTAAGGTATTGTTGTATTTTATAATCGTTGGTTTTCAAGGGTTTAAGAAAAGTTCTTTTCAGTAAATAGGTCATCATCTTATTATATTAAAACCTAACTATTCTAAAGTCAAGACATAAAAAAAAAACTGTATTTTTATTTAATATTGGGAATATATTTTACGAATAAGTTCATAATCTAATACATAATAATATTTGGACTAGTACTTGGAAATACATACTATAAGATGTTTATAAACCACCATCACCCTGTTCTAAGAAAATATTCTTCTTCTTTTTTAAATTTATAAATATTCTGGTATGAATAGTCTATTTAAGACTCCATTTGAAAAGAAAAAAATAATAATCTTAACATATGAAAGCCATCTCAACGATTTCCTTTCATATTTACAAAAGTTGTTCCTAAAATTTTTTTAAAAAAAATTGTTACAAGTAAGATGTAACATACATATTTCCTTTCATATTTATTTTATTTTCTTCGTGAACAATTGATTATAATAAATTTTCCTCATTCTAAAAAAAAAAGAAGATAAAATTTCGCTCATTAGTATTACTCTAGAGAGATTTATGGAACCCCACACGGTGTGAAAACAAAATAAAATTCAGTGAGGAACTTAATTTCCAAAGAACGTTCAACGTATAGTGCATATCACTTATTATAAGCTCTACAGTGTCATTTCCTAGCTAGCCACAGACAGCTATCAGCCTATCACCACTTAGTTTCGTAGCTAGGTGGACCAGCTGGTCATGCCAAATTTTTTTAAATGCTAAAAAACAATATTTTGATGTTAATAATTTAAGATAATCCAAGTTAAATTTATTGAAATATAACCTAGAATATAAAATCAAAACAACCTGTAAAATTTTTTATATATATAAAACTCGAGGTCTAATAACTTAATGTCAAAGATAAAAACAAAATAAATTCAAAAAAATATAACGTCGAAAAAAAAAACTCAAATTAACTCGGGCTAACTTGACAAACTTATTACCCATGATATGAGATCGAGATAAAAAAAAAAATTAGAATTTCAAAAGAAGAACATAGTAAAAAATGCCAAAGTTCAATAAAAAAACGTTAAAAAAAACTCAAGTTAACTCAAGTTAACTTTATTAACCCGCCCTCAGAATAACCAAACAGAAAAAAAAAAAAAAAGTGAAAAAACTAGCAAAGTTCAAGGGTAAATAATTTAATCTAAAATGATGAAATTGAAAAAAAAAGTTATAAAAACAATCAAGGAAAAAAAATTTGATTCAACCCGGATTAACTTGACTAACCTACCACTAATGACATGAGATCGGAAAAAAAAAATTAGACTTTCAAAATAAAGACCTAGCAAAAAAAAAACGAAGTTAAATAAAAAAATTGAAAAAGAAAATGCAAGTTATCTCAGTTAACTTAACTAACTCGCCCTTAAAATAACCAAACAGAAAGAAAAGTGAAAAAAATAAAAAAGCTTAAGGGCAAATAATTTAATATAAAATGATGTAATTGGAAAAAAAAGGTGTTCAAAAAATCGAGGAAAAATGTTTTGTATCAACCCAGGATAACTCAATTGACCCATCACTCGTGACATGAGATCAAGATAAAAAAAATATTAGATTTTCGAAAGAAGAACCTAGTAAAAAAAATCGAAGTTAAATAATAATAAAATATTGAGAAAGAAAATACAAGCTAACTCTAGCTAACCTGCACTCTAAGATAACCCATCAGAAAGAAAAGCAAAAAAAAATCACATAACTCAAGGACCAATAATTTAATGTCAAATGATGAAATTGTAAAAAAAAAATTAAAAAAAAATCATAGTCAACCATAGTTAACTTGACAAACTTGTTACCCAGGTTATGAGATCAGGATAACTCAATGAAAAGAAAAGTGGAACAAATAATGAAGTTAAAGGCCTAAAAAGAAAATATTAAATGATGAATTTGAAAACAAAAATTTAATAAAGGACCCAAAAAAGGTTGAACTTAAATCCAGCCTATTCATGAGGTTAGGAATGCCTTGTTGGAAGGCAATCATGAAAAAATAACAAATTTAAATATACAACCGTAAAATGATTTTAAACCCAAACAATGCATACAAAAAATTGTACAAAAACAAAATGAAAAAAAAAAATTAGGGCTTAAATTTAAAAACAAAATAAACTAAGAAAAGGAATAAAAAAAATAATCGAAAGAATGAGAAATAAAACTAGATAAAAAAAATCAAATGAAATTAAATGTTAAGGGATAAAATAAAAAAAAATAAGAAAAATCTAGAAAAAAAATAATAATATAACAATTAAAATAATAAAGATCAAAATTAGATTAAAAGAATAAATGCAAAAAATAATAAGGGATGAAATTAAAAATAATATAATAATTAATAAAAGTATAAAACATAGAAATAGATCAATCAAAAGTAAAGGGACCAAATTGGATAAAAAAATCAAATATAAGAAAATATCCAATGATGAAATAAATAGTAATAAAAAAAAGAGGGTCAAGATCGATAAATTACAAACTTGAGGACATAATTATTTGTTGGAAGGGTTTGCGTGAATTTCAAGGGCATGAGAGAGAAAAAGAGAGGAAAAAAAAATTTCATTGCAGCTCAACCAGATTTTCTCTGTGAGCATGCGCCACACCACCAAAAAGAAAATGACACCCTGTCGTGGATGGAGGATTTTGGTAACCAAACGGCCTCGCATGTGCCACCTGAATGGCGTGGGGGTGACTTAATAATATATAATTTCTGAAAATCACCGAACATTCTCTAACCAAATCTAAAAATAAAATAAAAATGAATAAAAAGACTAAAACATCCTTGAATTTTTTTTTTATTCCAAGAGTAATTCCTCCATTTAACTTTTTAAGAAAATAAAAAAGAAGAAGCTCCTACATGCATCTTCATTTTGTTTTCTCCTAAAAATATGATCGTAACTTAACTGTACAATTATATTTAAAAAGACTAAAGAGCCCCTCATCGAAAGCTTAATATGATTTTGCCTTTTAAAGGTAAAATAGTCATTTTAATGTAATAAAAAAGGTGTCCCTAATTAATTTTGCAATGACCAATGTATTTTATAAAAAAATCAATTCTACCTTCGATTGCAAGTTTCATTAATTTCATCTTCGAGGGTAAAAATATAATTTAACTATATCAGCTAACAGTAAAATGTATCTATAACTAAATACTTTATAGATACCTTTTATTTTTTATTTTTTTTGTTTTTTCAATGTTATGTGTGATAACTGATAAGAAGATAGCAGCAAAATAAGCTATCTATCTCAACTCTCAAGAACTCGAACGCCCATCTCTAAAATATAATACAACTATTTGCTTGCTTCTGAAAGTCCTAGCTAGATGCTATTACCGTGTAGTGTGGCCTAAATTTCTAAAATCCATGATACAATGGATCGAGGGCACCAGTGCGCGTATCAAAAGATTAATTCCTTAGATAACGTAGACTAGTTCTGCTGCACACATTTTGCTGCGATTACGGATTTGAAGTTTCAGTAATATTCTTGTGAGTTGAAATTATTTAAAATAAAAAACAGGTATAAATTCAAAACATCATCAAGTTTACACGTTTGAAATTTAATAGTAAGTTAATCAAATTAAATTATCAAGACCATTCTCAACTCAATTTCTATATGTGAAATTATTAAATTGAAAAAAAAGAAAAGCTAAGTGACATGGGAAAAAATGAATAAATTGTGCTTTAAACAATAAAGGATTTTTTTTTAATTTCAATTCAAGTTCCTCTATTTTTAATTATTCTTAAACAATAAAGTGAATTTTGATTTTGTAAAATTAAACAATAATCTAATATCAAAATATTTTTTTAACATCATTATAAGCAGATTTAAGCTAATCGAATCAAAATATCAATTTTAATTTTAAATTAACTCAATTTAAAAGAATTAAATATAAAATAAATATAAAAAAACTAAAGAAGGAAAACAAAATCAAATAACAAAAAAAAATAATGAATGAACCGTAAAACACTTAGGCCAATTATTACTTTTTAAATTTTTTAAAGTTTTTTTCTTAATTCTAAAAAAGGGAATAGGGATCTGCCACACTTTGAAGGATTATTTTTTAAAGAAAATATTTTTCTATTATCCTCCGAAAGACATCAGTATAAATACATGTATAAATTTAATATTCATAACCTTATAGAGTTTACTTGAAGATTAAGAATAAATACTCTCGTTTTTTGTTTTTGTTTTTATTTTACTTTCTAGGTTCAAACTATCGGGCTAGTACTCGAAGAAATTTAGTAAATTCTTTTTAATACACTATGCTGATGTGGGGAGGAAGAAATTTAGTTTTGATTGATATGTAAGCTAGTCCAGGAAATTTTATTTATCTTTGATCAGCTAGAAAAATAAATAAAAAAATTTAATATTCTTGCGCGTGTAATCAAATTTCAAGAATATAATCAGTAATTATTATCAAAGAATTATCTTAACCCAATAACTTAAACTGGTAGGTGAGATTCCAAGATATGATTTATATTATTTTTTAATACATCCCTTCAAGTGAAAGCCCTTTTGGGCTTGAAACTTGCACAAGCTCATTCTACCTTGTGTTTAATTTTTATTAAATAAATGGGGATTGTGAGATTTAAACTCGTGACCACTTGGTCATCAAGGCTCTGATACCATGTCAAAGAACCTTTTCAACCCAATAACTTAAACTATTAGGTGAGGTTCCAAGATATGATTTATATTATTCTCTAACACAACCCCTCAAGTGAAAGCCCTTCAAGGTTGAAACTTGCACAAGCCCACATTACATTGTGCTTGATTTTTATCAAATAAATAGAGGTGGTGAAATTCGAACTTGTAACTGCTTAGTCATCAAGATTCTGATATTATATTAAAGAATTATCTCAACCTAATAACTTAAAATATTAAACAAGATTTCAATTTATATTATTCTCTAACAACATAAATTTAAAATATAAATAATGAATCCACTTTATTTTCCAAAAATAACTCCACTGTTAAATATTTTATTATTTAATTACGCATCCTCCCTTTCTTTAAAACTTAGTATTCTATAAAGTAGTTGTCGATTAGTCTTTCTATATATTTTCTTTTTTCATAATTTTAAATTAACTTTTTTTTCGTATCTATAGATTTAATCTATGTGATTTTGTATCACCAAGTTGTTTTCCTTGCATTCGACTTTGTAACTTATTCATACTTTAATTAATAACTATATATAAAAACATAAATTCTGTCTAGAGATGTATATTTTATTCATTCTATGATCGATAAAATAAATGTAACTACGTACGATTAGCATTCTCAAAATAATAATAATAATAAAATGTTATATCTTCGTGTATTCTTCTCCACCATTGTTTATTCTTCTCCAGAATATTTAAGCTAAAAAATATTGGTCTATCCAGAGAAGACAATGCTGTAAAAACATGATATTGTTCATTTTGTTATATAATCGAGTTTAAAGGTATTTAAATGTAACAAATGTTTATATTTTTCATAACTAGCTCAAGAGTAGGTTGAATTTTTTAATACATGAATTATTTAATTAATTTTATATGAAAATATCTTACCAAGCTTAAAAAAATAGTTGAAGTCAATAATCAATACAATCAAAACTAATAGGGTTAATTAGGTAGAGTTTAGCTGTTAAAATATTTAATTTTAATTAAGATAGGTATAATTTGATTTAGATATTCATATTAATTAAAAAAAAACTAACGTGATTAATTAGGCAAAGTTTAGCGGTCAAAACAGGCAACCCTTGGTCATGTACAGTACTTTTTATAAAATAATTTTTTATATTATAATCATAAAAATAATTTTAATATCAAACACACACTTAAACCGATCCACGTGATCACATGAAGATCATAAGCAACGGGAACGTACGTATCACGATTAGACCTGATAGTATTTTAGGCACATATAATGAACGGTGGTCTTTTTGGACAACAGGGTACGTAGGGACAGAACAGGTAGCATTATTATTGCCATCTACACAGTATGATATGTAGTAACCTTTGACCGAAGCAATCTGATCATCAACAAAATCGGAGAAAAAAAATGATAGTAATGAAATCAAACCCTTGGTCATAAGTAATCATCCACAATAGCGGGCGAATCAAGATAATGCATACCTTAAACATTGCAAGTCTTGAATTAAGATAGTAAATTTTAATTAGCACTGCTTTCCTTGATTGAGTTCAACCCTTCTACGAAACTGTTTAAACTTTTTTTCCTTTTTTTTTTTTTGTACGGTTTCCTTCTCCGAGTTGAATTTTATTTTCAAATGAAGTAATTTAATTTCCTACGGTACAATAAACCGAAATCTTATGACATCCCCACCTATTTCATTCAAAAGGAATAAATACTCTAGTCAGCGAGCTGGAGTTTTATGTGATAGACTGGCTTAACATTCCCACCTATGCATTCAAAGTGAATAAATATACTCTAGTCAGCGAGTTGGAGTTTAATGTAATAGACTGGCTTCATTTCAAGCATGCACATGCATCAAAATGGAAGACTTCTTGGTTAATTTGGAATACAGTATCTGTCATGCTTTTATCTCCTTAATCTTACACTAACTACACTATAATGGAAAGAGAAAAAAAAAATATTTTTATAATAAGTATTATACCTTTTTTTCGAGAAATTAGGGTCATACTTTGATGCAATGGAAAGGATCATAAACTTCATAGATTTTATTCATTTCATGTATTACTGAAATAATTCAGTTTATTGCTGGGCATATATATTTTAATTACCGGCGGAGAGAAAGGTGACAAAGTGTAGCAACTATTTATAACTTCAGAAAAATAGTTTTACAAAATCACAGATATATATAGGCTGCAAATTAAGGGATCGAACAAAGACTAATTTTGATGTGATTGAACTCAGCTTTCCTAATTTATACAAGGCTCAACTCGATTGAATTCATGATGAGTGTAGGCTTGAAATTCATATCCAAGTGTATTTGTTTTTTAGATAGTTTTTGTGGTTTGTAATTTTTAAAAAATAAGTTTTAAAAAAAAGTGGATAGCTGAGGTTAGTTGGATTTAGATATATGTTTGGTAAAAATTGTAGTTGAAATTTATGTGCAGCAAAAAACATGTATAAAATGTTTGGTAGTTATATGATTGTGGTTGCTTTTCAAAGTGTTTTTTACTTAAAAATGCATAAAAATAATGTATTTTTATTTTAAAAAAATTATTTTTGATACGCATCAAAATGATCTAAAAACACCAAAAAATATTAATTTAAAGCAAAGAAAAAAATATCAAATTTTCAAAAAAAATTCAAAAACGCTTTTGAAACGCAAAAGCATACAGTGTTTTACGAAACTCAGTTAAAAAAACGTGTAAAAATTGCTTCACGAAAACTGCATTTTAAACTCAATTTTTTAGTGGGTCCCGTAGTAGAAAAACGCAGTTTTTACAGTTACCAAACACCTTACTATGTTTTTTGCACCGCAAACACAAAAACAGGTGCAAAATAAACGCAACCTCAGTTGAATTAAATTTTGTATATCTATATCTTCAGAACAATCAAATGAATATTGTAGCAATGTTATGATTTGAAGATTAATGAGAATTTTATTTTTATTAATATTATTTATTAGAGAATAATATAAATCATTTCTTGAGACTTCACCTAACAGTTTAAGCTTTTGGGTTAAATTGGTTCTTTAATATGATATCAGAGTTTGATGACCAAACAATTACGAATTTGAATCTCACCATCCTCGTTTATTTAATAAAAATTAAGCACAAGATAGTGTGGGTCTGTGTAAGCAAGCCCGAAGGGCTTTCACTTGAGGGGGGTGTTAAAGAATAATATAAATCATATCTTGAGATCTCACCTAACAGCTTAACCTTTTAGATTGAATTGGTTCTTTGATATTATTTGAGATTTGAAGACTAATAAGTAAAAGGAATATATCCCCCTTAGCCATTAAACCAATCATCTCATCATTAGTTAAAGAGTTAATCCTTCAAATTAAAAAATAATTTACTACAATTACGATTGAAAAAACTAATATATGGATTAAAATTCTTTTTCATGTAAAAAGTTTCATTGAACTTATATCACTAATCTAAATATGATCACATGTTATTTGAACATGAACAATACTCAATATTCACAACCTAAATGTACTAGAATTGAAGTGTTTAATCCCTATAAGAGTATGAAAGGGTTTCTAGCTTTCCTTCTTTTTCAATGCCAAGTTCTTTATAAAAACTCTATGAATCCTTTTTGTTCTTAGTTACAAAATTCTCAGAATGCCTTTCTTTTTCTAAAACTCTTTTAATGTTCAATTTTGTTTAACTTTTATATGAGGGGAAGTTATCCCCCAAGATAACTTCCCTTCCTACTCTTTTATTACATATTATTATAGTCTATATTAACCCATCATTGATGATGCTGTATGTGTAAAACAGTGCGGGGAATGTCCTCTTGGACCGAGATCATCGGGATATGAGTGGAATTCTTTTTCTTTATCAGTAAAAAAAAAAAAAGGATAGAGTCTACCTAGTATTTTGATCACTAAGAACCCTAACTAGTCTCAGAGTCTGCATAAGAGAACTGATTGTGTATAGAGATGACGTATCACCCCTAGTACATCTTATCTAAGGTAAGTTGTATTATTTATCTGTCTAATATAAACTAAGATCTTGTTGTTTTCTAACTATTGGTCTGTCTAATGGTTAAAGTCAGTTCATCCCGATATAGTGGACCTTAGCTTTAAAGTCAAACCTAGCCATTCTAGAGTCAAAACATATGTTTTTATATATTTTTGTTTTAATACAAGGAATACATCTTACATCTAAGTTTGTAATCCTTGATATTAGAACAAATAAAATATTTTTTTGTATTTTTAAAAAGTAGAATTCTCATAGATTTCATAAATTGGTTATTCAATCTAAAAATGCATGCAAAAATATCAACAAAACTATTTTTTTTTAATTTTGATATTTAAAAAAGCTAAATCATGCCATGTATTTTTTTTATTACTTATAAAAATATGATTTTTTTTTATTTTTAAAAGACTTGGTCATATGCAATATTAAAATAAAGTTGTACTTTTTAAAGAGAATTTTGTTGTTGTTTTTTTCATGGAAGGAAATTGATTTATTGAATACTGAAAAAACACCTCATGTGTAAGTCATAATTCCCAATATTAAACATGAGGGTAAAAAAATATAGGGAACTCAAAATTAATTGCAAAAATATTTTTTTCCAAAACTTTAAAAATTTATCAAAATTAAACTAAAATCATGTTTGGCAAAGAACAAACATATGTTTTAAATCGAAGTATTGTAACTACGAGAGCGACTAGATGAGTTCTAGGTGATCTAACGAGCTACTAGAGTGCATTAATGATGAGGAAACAGTGGTGGCGTGTGATCTCCACATGTCACCGCCACTAGCAACATGTAAGTCCACACTTCATCTTTAGTGAAGCAAAAAAAAGGTAGATCCTAATTAATTTCTTCTTTTCCTTCTTCATGTGCTGGTGGTAAAGGGCACAGTTACCTGTAAAAGGAAAAAACACATAAACTGGTCAATTCAATTATTTTCCTCTTAGTATAATTAATTCTTTTTTTGTTTTTTTTTTCCTTTCTTGGTTGCTTCAACAATCAATCGGTGGAGAAGAGGTATAGTAGAGGTTGTAGAGTAGTGGAAGAGGTTAATGGGGATAACAACAATGTCGAGTTTGTGACTTGTTGGCTTAGAGTTTGGGTGATTTGGTTTGGTTAAAAAGAAAAAAAAAATATTGAGGGTTGTGTGGCTGCGGGAAGGAGGTTGAACATGGAAAAGGGCAGCGTCGGTTGGTTATGGTTAGAGGAGGAGAGATTAATGCTTTATGAGCTGGAGTGGTTGTCATGGTGGAAGGGAGGCTGATGGTCATTGTGTTGCACTGTTTGGAGCTGTTATAAGTGTTGCAATGATGGTCATTGCTTGGTTAGAAGAGTTGATTTCGACCAAAAAATGAGACAAAAGAGAATTTTTTAAATGGAGGCTGGAGCTGCCATTACTGATACATGGATATTTAAAGGTTGTTGGTCAGAGGTGAGTTTAGTGCGGGATATGATGGAGTTGCTCCCAATAGGTGTTCCTAGAGGTTGGGTCTACGTGGAGGAACTTTGGAAGGTTGTTTTGTAGTTGGTACCGATGTTGTTGTCACAGGTTAAAACAATTAGAAAGTAGTAAAAAAGCATCAGTTTAATGCCTTTTCAATCCAAAAGCACATAAAAATAAAAGCAAAAGTTGTGTCAAACATTCTCTTAGTAAACAAGTAAGATACCTTTACCACCAATGTTGAAAAAACTAATATATAGATCAAAATCCATTTCATGTAAAATATCTTATGGAACTTGTATCACTAGCTTAAGCATGGTCATATGTTAGTTAAAAATTAATCATACTTAATATTCATAACCAAAATGTATCTGAATTATAGTTTTCAATCCTTTTAAGAGTGTGGAAGAGTCTTTCGCTTTCCTTATTCTTGAATGCAAAATTTCTTAGAAAAACTCTATAAAACAATTATTCTTATATTTTATTGAAACACAATTTCTTATTCCTTTATTGCTTAAAAGGATTTACTTATATTTTCCCACCAGTATTTCCTTCATGCATATATACTAAATTATCAGAAAATTATAATTTATGAAAAAAAAGTATTAATGAAATGTAACATTAATTTTTTTTTTATTAAATTCTACACTAACTTTTTATGTCTTTCACACACACACACACGTAAAGTTTATTTGTGAAATTTAAAGTGAGTTTTCTCATAGGCAGCTCATGTGCTTTGTTTTTTAAATTATAATCAAGATTTTATTAAAATTTTAGCTAAAAAGAGAATAGCCTATGAAACAACAAAAAGGGCAATAATAGGGAAGAGAAAGTAAAGAAGATATAGAAGCACAATATCATAGGAAGAAGAAAACAGGGACCATACAATGGATAAAAACTAGAAAATCAGCTTCTATTATCCCTGAAAAGATCCCATTAGAGCTGATCCTTCAATCCAAACCGGTGTAAACTAAAGTTGTGTTATAAAGCTTCAACCATAAAGAGAACTTATGGAGGATTAAGTAAAAAAATCCTTGAAGATCTGGAGTAGTATCATTGAATATTACTTCATTTCAATGAAGCCACAGACTCCACACAATACAAGAAAAGAGAACCTGTCATGAAAGATTCTAGAATTTTCTTTGCACCATAGAAGACCATTGGTAGCACATATCATTAACGGTATTTGGAAAACAGCCACTAATACCCCCACCAAGATAGGAATTTTATCCATAGCTTCTAGGAAAAAATATATTGAATGAAGAAATGGCTTGAAGTTTCAAGACTTCTTTTACAAAACACGCATTTAGCTTGCTGAAGGGAAAAGAAATCATGCTGAAACAAGAAATCATGGGTGGAGACTTTATCTTGGACAAGTAGCCAAAGAAATAATTTAGCTTTTAGGGGGCGTCTTTTAACCATATTGAAGACTGAAAAGGTTGGACACCACCATAAAGCAATTGATCCAAGAGATAGGAATTAGATTGTACTGTATAAAGACCATTTGTATTGAGAGTTCAAATCTTCCTATCCGACCTAAAACAGTGCATGATCTTTGTTTCCAATAAATATAATAAGGAAAATAGTTGCTCAAGCTTAAATTGAAACATAAAGCGACACCATTGTAAAGACCATATCCAATTACTGTTAATCCAGTTTCTCATATTAGTAACCAAAGAAAATTGAGAAGAATACAAAAAAATAACTCAGGGAAGGCTATTTTAAAGGAATATCTCTAATCCAATTCCAACCAAAAGGATGTGTTAACCTACCATTGCCCACAAGAAATTTACCGTCCCCATTTTAAAGAAATAATTTTTTGGAGTGATATTTTGTCTTCCGTTTCTGCAAAATTTGGTATTTCATCAATTTCTGCAATTATTTTGGTATTTCGTCTTCCCTTCAACTTCTGCAATTTGGTATTTGCATTCAGTTTTTGCAAATTTATTTTGTTTTTTGGAGTAATCGTATAATTTTGATAAGATATTTGTTTAGTTCTGTAATCTTTGTTCAGTTTTTGCAATTTGGTATTTTGTTTTCCGCTGCTTTTGCATTTTGGTTCTCTATGATTGTTGATTATGGCTACTGAAAGAGATGATTCACTTCAGTCTGTGAGTGTGAGGTTGGATAGGAAGAACTATTCGTATTGGAGCTATGTAATGAGAAATTTTCTTATGGGTAAGAAGATGTAGGGATATGTCAGTGGAACTTATATGGTACCTAAGAATACTGAAGAAAGAGATACTGCTTCGATAGATGCATGGGAAGCAAACAATGCAAAGATCATTACTTGGATCAATAATTCTGTTAAGCATTCTATAGGTACACAGTTGGCAAAATATGAGACAGCAAAGGAGGTTTGGGATCATCTGCAACGGTTATTCATCAATCAAAATTTGCAAAACAATATCAGTTAGAGAATGACATACGAGCTCTTCACCAGAAGAATATGAGTATTCAGGAGTTCTATTCTGCCATAACAGATCTTTGGGATCAATTGGCTTTTATAGAATTGGCAGAATTAAAAGCATATGGTGTTGTTGGTTGTCGTTGGGTGTATAAGATCAAGACTAATTCTGATCGGTCTATTGAGCGATACAAAGCTAGGCTGGTTGCAAAAGGATACTCTCAACAGTATGGTATGGACTATGAGAAGACATTTGCCCCGATTGCAAAAATGACTACTATTCGTACTCTTATTGTCGTAACTTCGATTCGTTAGTGGCATATTTCTCAGCTTGATGTTAAAAATGCCTTCTTGAATGAAGATCTTCAAGAAGAAGTTTATATGGCACCCTCTCCTGGTATTTCACATGACTCTGGATATGTTTGTAAGCTTAAAAAAGCATTATATGGTCTCAAACAAGCACCTCGTGCTTGGTTTGAGAAATTCTCTATTGTAATCTCGTCTCTTGGTTTTGTTTCTAGCAGTCATGATTTTGCTCTTTTTATTAAGTGCACTGATGCAGGTCATATCATTCTGTCTTTATATGTTGATGACATGATTATTACTGGTGATGATATTGATGGTATTTCAGTTTTGAAGATAGAGTTGGCTAGATGGTTTGAAATGAAGGATTTGGGTTATCTTTGATATTTCCTGGGTATTGAGGTAGCATACTCACCTAAAGGTTGCCTTCTTTCTCAATCGAAATATGTTGCAGATATTCTTTAGCGGTCTAGCCTTACTAATAACAAGATTGTAGATACTCCTATTAAGGTTAACGCAAGGTACTCTTCTTCTAATGATTTACTTTTGATAGATCCTACTTTATACTGCACTATTGTTGGGAGTTTGGTATATCTCATCATTACACGTTCAGATATTGCATATGTTGTTCATGTTGTTAGTCAGTTTGTTGCTTCTCCTACTACTGTTCACTGGGCAGCTATTCTTCGTATTTTGCGATATCTTCGGGGTACAGTTTTTCTGAGTCTTTTTACTTTCATCAACCTCTTCCTTGGAGTTGCGTGCATACTCTGATGCTGATCATGGTAGTGATCCCACAGATCATAAATTTGTTACCAGATTCTGTATCTTTTTAGGTGATTCTCTTATTTCTTGGAAGAGCAAGAAACAATCTACTGTTTCTCAATCATCCACCGAAGCAAAATATCATGCCATGACATCTACTACCAAAGAGATTATTTGGTTACGTTGGTTACTTGCTGATATGGGAGTTTTATTTTCTCATCCTACTCCTATGTATTGTGACAACCAGAGTTCTATTCAGATTGCTCATAACTCGGTTTTTCATGAGCGAAGTAAGCACATTGAGATCAAGTGTCATCTTACTCATCATCATCTTAAACATGGCACCATTGCTTTGCCTTTTATTCCTTCTTCCTTGCAGATTGCAGATTTCTTTACCAAGACGCATTCCATCTCTCATTTTTGTTTTCTGGTTGGCAAACTCTCGATACTTGTAGTTGCTGCACCGTGAGTTTGAGGGAAGATGTTAAATAATATTTATGTAGTCTTATTTATTAAGGGTAGAATAGTATTTTCAGTTTAGCCTATATATACTTTGTTTGTATTTAAGTTAAGACTAAGGATTTATAATATATAAATTATTCTAGCTTCTTTTTTGTGTTTGATCTTAATTATTTTAACACAATGAACTGATCATGTATAGGACTAAAGTCAATGGTCTAGCTTCGAAAAACTGAAGTAGTCGCATTCAATAATCTCAGCAAAAGAAAATTTTCCAACAGAGCCCACTAGCTACTTCTTGTTCTTATAAATGTAGGATGGCCAGCGAGGGATATGCTCTCCAAAAGCTGTTCGTTCTCAAGCAGTTCTCTCTAAAATAATTTTAGAAGAAAAGAAAACCACTTCGAAAGGTTTTGTTTTAATCCTTGAGTTGAGCTCTCTTAGCTAGTTAATTATCACTCCTATCCTTAGTTCAGGTAAAGTCGCCACCGTCCACAATCTTTAGCCATGGAGATTGATCAGCCAACAATTCAACAAAAAGCCGGGCATTTTACACGTGCATGGAGCTGGTTCAAGGCCTTGCCTGGTGAGGCCAAGGCCAAGGCTATAAAAGTTGCAAAGAGTACCAAAAAACTTGGAGAAGATGACCCAAGAAGAGTCATTCACTCCCTAAAAGTGGGATTAGCTCTCACATTCGTGTCCTTCTTCTATTATTCTAGACCTCTCTATGATGGTTTTGGGGTGTCAGGGATGTGGGCTGTGTTAACTGTGGCTGTAATCTTTGAGTTTACAGTAGGTACGTGATTAGTTATACTTCAAGGAATTGGCTAGCTGTTTTCCTATTTAATTAACTTCAGTAAAATCTACATGTCAACCAGATTGAAATAGTGACGCAATATTTGATAATGCATGTATTTGTTTGTTATGCAGGTGGAACTTTGAGCAAGGGTTTGCAGAGAGGCTTGGCAACATTACTTGCCTGTGCGCTAGGGTTCGGAGCATCGAACTTGGCCAGTCTTTTTGGAAGGAAAGGACAGCCAATTGTCCTTGGAATCCTTGTCTTCGTATTAGGTATGCTTATATAGAACTTAATGTCAAAAATATTTAGGAGGTAAATAAATATGGGGTTGGTTTAGAGGCGTGAAAATATTGTTTTTAAAGTATTTATTTATCTCACACATAGACAACATTTTCAGGATACAATTAAGTAATTTAAATCTTTAAAAGAATGAGAAGATAAAACCAAGAAAAAAATATTTCTTTTATTGTGTTTCGTTTTCTGTGTAGTAACATGTTTTTATAGATTTAAAACATAAGATGAAATAATATAACTGTTTGATACAATTACATTGACATATTAAGTTTCAAGTTTCAAATGTCATCTTTTGATATTATAAATATCTATATAATAGCATTAGGAAGCCCACTAAAAGAGTTCTTCCAGCATGGCTTAATTTACTATACAATAAAAACTTACACTTATAAACATTAGAAGGGAGTGTTTCTTTCCAATGTGGGATATATATATTTTCTTTATTTATTTATTTACAAACTACACCAACAGTTAAAGCAATATATTAGTGATTTGTTGGTTTTTATTTCTTACACAGGAGTAATTTGAATTTGTACATGAATCTAGGTCTATAGAATATATGATAGAGTTTTAAAAAAACTGATCAATTGAAAAACTAAAAAAAAAAGGTTGAATAAATTGAACAAAAAAAATTCAAGCTAACCAATTTAAAAATAAGAAAAATTATTTGATCCGGTTCGATTTTGATTTTAAAAAACTAAAACCAAATGAATAAGTTCAATCAAAATTGAACTAACTAAAAGAATATAAATAAAAATTTTTCACACGACACTAAATCACTAAGCAACCGCACAAACCACATAAACATCAAAGGCTGACCACCACATCGCCAATGACACTTGCAACCATCATCACCAACAAAGCAGCCATCACCAACAACACTAATGCTTGAAGCTATGTCATGGTAGAGATTCCAAAGTTTTGTGTTCCAAGAAGGATGAGATGTAATATTTCTTGTCACATTCATCGGAACCTTGAATGGGACTTTTTTTTCCTTCCTGGTTATCTTATAATCCATGAAGATGATGTAATGATTGGGATAATCAAAATATTCTTTATGTTTTCGATGCAGCTTAGAACTAGATGAGGATGGCTATTTGTTTATAGTTGGGACATATCGTAGTTATGGGTATCATTGTGTTCATGACTTTAGAGGACTTTTTCTTGTTTTTTTCAAAGAGAATGAGATGTGGTTGGAATAGAATCTGAACTTCGCTTTCTTGTGTTTTAGAAAAGAGGAATTGTATCCGTGTTTGCAATTAGTGGGAGAAGATTCAACCAAATTATTCAAATAATTTTTTAACCCACACATATTCTAAATTTTCAGTTTTTAAAGCAAAAAAACCGACTTGAATCGAACCAAACTAAACGGATATAGTTTGAACTAGTTTTTAGTTTGGTTTGCATTAAATTTTTAAAAAATTAAAAAATTCAGTTTGGTTGAAAATTTTACACCGAACGGTTTTGAACACCGCTTATACACGCTAACATAAGCAAACCTATGCTAAAATGTTTAATGACACTCTATATAACATGATAACGCAAGTTTAAGTTGTGTTTATGCAGCGGCAGCGTCTACATTCACACGGTTCTTCCCACGAATCAAGGCAAGATATGACTATGGATTCGTGATATTTATACTAACATTCAGTTTAGTAACTGTTTCGGGGTATCGAGTTGAAAAACTCTTAGTCCTGGCACATCAAAGGTTGTCAACAGTACTCATAGGTGGAGCGACTTGCATATTTTTATCGTTCATTTTTCCAGTTTGGGCCGGTGAGGATCTTCATAAGTTGGTCGCTTCCAATGTAGAAAAGCTTGCAAAATACCTAGAAGGTATTACTCAACTTATTAACTTTGTTAGTTTCCATAAATAAATAAATAAAAACTTTGTTAGTTAGTTTTACCTGGATATTATTTAACATGAAAGGCAACTAAACAGTAGAGTATTACAGGTTTTGAAGGTGAATTTTTCCAGCCTTCAGAGGATGGAAGGAATGTTAAGGCCTCCAACACTGATAAATCATTTCTTCAAGGATATAAAAAAGTCCTAAACTCAAAATCCACTGAAGAATCCATGGTACAGACTCTTTCCACTTACATGCATTTTTGTCTTTGCGTGAGTGCCACTATCTTCGATTCATTTTATCATCTATTGGCTATGCTAATAGATTTAGTGGATGATCTTACACTTAATGCAGGCAAATCTAGCAAGATGGGAACCTAGACATGGCCGTTTTGGTTTCCGGCATCCATGGAAACAATACCTGAAGATTGGATCCCTCTCACGTCAATGTGCTTACCAGATTGAAGCTCTTGATGCCTACATCAACTCTCATAACCAAGTAATATACCACGGCATAGTACTCCGTCTACATGCTAATGTTGCCCATGTGTAGGAAATAAAAGTACAATTCTCACCTGAAACATTCCATACTTTCTGCCAATTCTTTTTGAAGCTTTTTCCTACCACATTTAGATTGAGCCATTTTTTAACTAGAAGAACAATTTTAAATTAGATATCAACATCTCATGATTCCATCACGCCAAGTCCACCAAATATACTTTCCTCTTTTCAATATTAATATTCCAATTGTATTAATAGTTGAATTTATGAGTATGCACACCATCCAAAGTGTTTTGATTAAATCACCCGACAAAGCTGCTTTTAAGACATTTTTTCTATCTGACAAATGGTTAATGTCAAAAGCTGAAACATATTATGCTACTCTTTTCAGGCACCACTGAAATTCCGATGCAAAATCCAAGGACCGTGTACAAGGATGAGTATAGAATGCAGCATGGCGCTGAAATCATTGGCCTCAGCTATCAAAACAATGACTCTTCCATCTTCAGCAAATGTCCATGTGGAGAACTCGAAAAATGCCATCAAGGATCTCAAAATTGCTATTAAAACTGTCTCATTGGACCAGGATCAAGACCTTTTAGCAATTGTACCAGCTGCAACAGTTGCTTCAATAATAATTGAGATTGTTAAATGCGTGGAAAATTTATCTGAATCAGTGCACGAGCTCTCTAATCTAGCACACTTCAAGAGTGTGGAACCGACTGCATGTGTCCCTAGAGAAACCGCAGTTTCTTCACCAGGGAAGCATAAAACCTGTTTTAGAAGGTGATGCTGACCGTGTTGTTATTGCAATAGACGGGAAGTCTGCGGATTCACCAGAAAGTGAGAATACTCAAGGTCCAATGCCTGGTCAGCGTCTGGAGGTGTAAATATTTTACACTGACAAACATGCAATCTATTGCGACGGAAGTCAATATTATTTAACAAAATTCTCCTATTATATTAACTCCTTTGTAACACGTCTGAAAATGAAATTGAAATTGTGGAAATTAATAAAACAGTATACTTTTTCGCGAAATTATCCAATTCTATCCTGAGCTTTGAATAAATAGGATTGTTTTTTTTTATCAAAAACAAGTGTTAATAATAATTAAATTGAACAAATGTTTAGAGACTTGTTTTAGTCTGACTCAAAGCTTAGGATAAAATTATATAATTTAACTTATTCTTTTTACTCGGCTATTCTCAGTTCTATTTAGAGTACTTTCTTCTTCTGCTTTTTTTTAACAATAAGAGTTTCTTACAGCCTAAATTTTTCAAATATTGAAACTACCCGTTGACATTGAGTAGTAAATAGACCATCTACATCCAAATCCATCGATCCAGTCATAACAAATTATCTTCTACATGCAAATGGTTAAATAAATCATGCTAATGCTGCACATAAGCACAAAGTTGGGACATGTTTTGGTTCATAAAACCCCTTTAGTTTAGTACTGAGGAAGCATATACTTTTTAAAGTATTTTTAATTTTGAAATATATTAAAAAAAACTTATTTTTAACGTCAGCATTTTAAAATCTAAAAATTTAAAAAAATAATTTTTTTAAAAAAATAATTTTAAAATATAAAAACAAATTGTTTGATAGCAAGAGTTTGAGTCAAACTTAATAGATATTTCTTCCTTCGTTAATCACCCCTTGCTTTGCTGGGCCAAGAGCACTACCAGTTTTCTATAGGCTTTACTATACAAAATCTCATGAATTATCCTCATTTTGATTGATAACTCTTACAGTTTTTTTATTATTATTAACGTGAGTGTCCGAATTAGTTTGTGCGCATCTCGATTAATCTTATTAGCCCTGAAGTTAACAATAATGTAAGTCTCCAGTGATTCTAAGGTTTGTGGGACTCGAACTAGTGACCTCTAGGGAACAAATCTAAAGCCTGACCAGTTGAGTTACACCCATCAAGGTTAGCGACCATGTTTTCTTAAATGTATGAGCTATGGTGTGTTTGAATGATAATGTCCTTATGTTAAAATACTAAAGTACTCAATTCAACCAATTAAACAACTTTTTAATATAAAAACTTATTTTTAAACCCAAATGAGAATTAAAATTAAAATTTTGATTTTGATTTTTAGTTTTTCAATTTAAATTTTTCAAATCTTAGAACATTCTAATCTGATGATTATGTTTCTAACTTGTCATAATGAACTTACATCAACCTTTTATTTAGTGATAGACTCGTCACTAACTAATACCAGCTGAAACTAATTAATAGAAAAGAATTACATCAAAACATCTTATAATTTATGTATTAAAATAAAATAAAAAAGAAAACAATACTAGAAAATTGCAAAATGCCAACTAAATATTTCATTGGTGTTTATATTTGACATTCGTAGACATCATAATTCCCAATAGACTTGTTGAAAAATTTGTTAAAATATGGTTAATGGACATATTTGAAGCCAAATTAAAAGTGGAGTCCACTCACTTTTTGGGTTAAAACTTTGTTGGTTATTAATCTCTAACATAAGTTCTTTAACATGAAATATTAACATATTTTAAATATATTATGGGTGAATAAAAAATTAATCTTAAAAAATCTTTAGTTTACATATTTTAGTGAAACTCAAAACCTTTTAAAAAAAAACTTTATCTTATGTACAAAAGAAAAAAAAATTCTTGGTGTTTATAAAATTGGTAATAGAAAAGTTAAAATTATACCCAAAGTGCACCTAAGTTTTTAGATGGGAGAGGTTCTAGGCAAAGTGGGCTTTGGACTTAAACTCACATACATACTTAAGGATGATAATTTCACCTAAATCGACCTGAATAGGTAGAAATTATTTTTGCTCGTTTAGGTTCGGGTCAGGTTCGGGTGATACCTGAAGTCAAAAGGTCAAGTTTGGGCAGGGTATGAATATTACATTTCCCGACCTGAAACTCTATCCAATTTACATAAAAAACCTTAAAATTTGAAAAACAAATACAATTTGTACCAAACTATATGTTGAAAATTTAGGTTTTGCCAACTACTCCATCTATCACCACTCACTCTTTTGCTCTCTTCCTCACACTATCTTCCTCACACTATCTTCCTCTTCAATCTCCACTTCTCCAGTCAACAATAGACATTGACAGAACACTAGCAGGAAGCTGCTCCACCTATCTTGTCTTAGCAGACAACAACATCCACATCTAAGGTTGGTTTATCATTGTTTTTTTTTTTTTTTTTTGTATTTTGATACATAGAATAAAACCTTTTAAAATAGGCTTTTCTTTTCTATTTAAATTTTATAAGGAAAAAAGCCTTTCTATTGTTTTCAAAATGTTTTAATAAGAAAATTCTTGAAAAATTGATTCTTGTCAATCTTGTAATATGATGGGTATTTCAATGTTGAATTGAATTGTAGGTAGTTGTATGGTTGATTTTCCTTTATGCCAATAGTCAATTTGATATTGTGCTGGCTTTTTTCTTTTAGTTTCTAATTCATGATGTTAATAGGATGTCTTATCAATTTACATTCCTTGCTCTACCTGGGTTATCAAATTGTATTTCTCGATGAGAGATTATTATAAGAATTGTGAATTGAATTGATTGGGTTGCAAGATGAAATCAAGTTAATGACTTTATATTATGTTATCAAGCATATGTTGTAAAATAGGCTTTTCTTTTCTATTTAAATTTTATAAGGAAAAAAGCCTTTCTATTGTTTTCAAAATGTTTTAATAAGAAAATTCTTGAAAAATTGATTCTTGTCAATCTTGTAATATGATGGGTATTTCAATGTTGAATTGAATTGTAGGTAGTTGTATGGTTGATTTTCCTTTATGCCAATAGTCAATTTGATATTGTGCTGGCTTTTTTCTTTTAGTTTCTAATTCATGATGTTAATAGGATGTCTTATCAATTTACATTCCTTGCTCTACCTGGGTTATCAAATTGTATTTCTCGATGAGAGATTATTATAAGAATTGTGAATTGAATTGATTGGGTTGCAAGATGAAATCAAGTTAACGACTTTATATTATGTTATCAAGCATATGTTGTTAACATGTTTTCATTTTATAATTACAAATGGAAAACATTCAAAATCAAAATGCTTCATCAACTGGCACTACCCTAACATCAATCGTTGCCCTAACTTCAAACACTACATTAGCATTAACCATTGCAGGATCTGTTATGGATAATAAAGATAAACAGCCTGAAGTCCTTACATCAAAGAAAATAAATATTGATGATAGAAAAAATCACAAATTTAGGATCACTTTACAAAACTTGATGGCAATCCTAAAACCCGTAGAGTTGAATGTAATTATTATAGAAATGATTATGCATGTCATACTATTATTAATTGCACAAGTAATATATTAAGTCATTTAAAAGTATGTAAAAAGTTTCCTTTTGTGGGTGATAGGAAGCAAAAAGTTTTGGTATTAGAACCTGAGAAAGAGAGGTGAATCAGGAGATTGAAATGTGGGAACTCTCAAAGCAATAGGTCATAATTATGATGAATGCAAACAAACACTAGCATTGATGGTTATAATTGATGAGTGCCTTTTAATTTAATGGAGGGTCAGGGATTTAAATTATTTTCTAGGACCATACAACCTAGATTTAACATTCCTTCTTGTTTCACTGTTATGAGAGATTGTTTAAAACTTTATATTGAAGAGAATGAAATATTAAGGACAGCTCTTAGGGGTCATTGAATGTGCTTAACAATATATACATGGACATCAATCTAAAATATTAACTATATGTTCTTAATAGCTCATTGGATTGATAACGAGTGGAATTTGCATATAAACAGATTCTTAATTTTGTTAAGTTTCTAATCATATGAGTGAGACAATTTGTTAAGGTATTGAGAATTGTTTGTTAGGGTGGGGGATTGACAGATTGGCCAACTAATATATTGTCAAATAAGCATTTGTATGTTAGATGTTATGCACACATTGTTAACCTCATTGTGTGTGATAGCTTGAAAGAGATTAATATTACAATTGTTAAAATTTAAAATGGAATTAGATTTGTGAGATCTTCACCTTCTAGGCAATTTGCATTTAAGAAGTGTGTGGAAAATTTGCATATAAAGTATAAGAAATCGTTATGTTTGGATGTTGCCACTCGATAGAATTCAACTTATCTTATATTAAAAGCTGCTGAAAATTTTGAAAAGGTTTTTGTAAGGTTAGGTGAAAATGAACCTAGGTATATGACTTACCTTTTAGAGGTTGATTAAAAGGAGAATAAAAAAAATATAAGGTCACCTAGTTTGGAGGATTGGGAAAATGATAGAACTTTGGTGAAGTTCTTAAAGATTTTTTACATGGTTACATTAAGATTTTTTGGCTCATTACATATCACATCAAATTCTTTCTTCAATGAATTGATTTACATGCACATAAACTTGTTGCAATTGTATAAAAGTAGAGATAATCTCTTAAGTGAAATGATGATGAAAATGATGTTAAAGTTTGAAAAGTATTAAGATTGTGATGGAAATTAGAATTTTTTGTTGTATGTAGCTAATGTCTTAAATCCAAATTTCAAGTTGAAATATATAAAAATATATTTTGGTGACTTGTATGATTATGACAAAGCATAATTGCTAACAAAGAAGGTAAAAGATACTTTTTTGAGCTTATATGAGTTTTATTTGAAAGTTGATGAAGTGGTGGATGATAATAGGCATAAACAAGGTGTTAATGCTTTTGATGACGCGGAGATAGATGTTAACACTTTGGCTCGATTCAAAACGCATTTACATATAGAAGATGGTGTGGAAAATAGAAATAAGGTTGAGAGGTATTTGTTTGATAATTGTGAGGATCATAATGATGATATGTTATATATTTTAGGCTAATGGAAGAGTAATGTTTTGAAATATAAGATACTTTCAAAGATTGTACAACATGTGGTAATTATTTCTATATCTACAGTGGCTTATGGATCAGCCTTTAACACCGACAAACATATACTCGATCAATTTCAAAGTTCTCTTTCTCCAGCAACAGTTTAAGCACTTTTTTTGTCAAAATTGGTTGCATCATGGACCAATTTCAACCAACATTAAAACCTTGATAAATAATTTTGAAACCTACGAAAACCTTGAGCCAGGTAATTTTTCTTATAAACTTACACATTTTATTTTATGATTTATTAATTAATGTCTTTTCAATCTAACATGTCTAATTTTTTATTTTGTAGAAAGTTGCATCTAGCAATAGATGATAATCAGTTTAAAAATTGAAGCATTTATTGAAAACATATGGTAAAAATACTACTTTTTATTTTTATATATTCTAATTTAATCTATCATGTTATAATTCTAGATTTTGAATTCCAGATTTTGATGTCAATAGTATTAAGGGATCAAAGTATAGTGTTGTTCTTGATGTGCTTCTTAACTGGGATGATGTGTGCCATAAATATTTATTTTTTTTGCATGCAGTATTTCATGACAATATTATTTGTTATTTCTTTCTAAGCCCTTTAAAAGCAATGTTTTGTAATTTAAATTTTAATTTGGTGTGTATTATTTAAACTCTCCTACAATAAAAGACTTACTCACTCAAATAAAACAAAAGAAAAATATTATGAAGGCTTGAGGCATATTAAATACAAGATTGACTCTAACAATTTAATATCAATGAATGTCAAAAAAAAATATATACTTTGGAATTTTATAAACAAATAAGATAATATTAACATTAATTAAAAGCTTATTTAAAAGATTAAAACAACAATATAAATTATTTATTTTTTAATTTAAAATAATTAAATTAAACTCGAATCAAACTAAAAATAATCACCAACAAATGATCACCCGTATCTTATTAACTCAAGGACAAAAATGAGAAGGATGGGTATCAAGACAAAAATTAAGGTAGAATACCCTGTACAGATTGCAGAGCATCGCATAGAATATACGCATTAAGCACATTAAAATATTGTAAAATCATGCGACTTGGTAGCATATGCTTGGAAGAAAACAACAATGGTGGCTGCAATCCCACTTTTGAGCCACATTTGAAACCTATCCTTCTGTCTCCCATTAAAAACTATCAGAATGAGCAGTGGCTGCAATCCCATAGCCTTACCATGCTCGAAAGCTGCACTTCTTTTATAACATGACAAGCTTATAGGAAATAGATTCATGCATGACAAAATAAAATTACCACAAGGAACAGGAAGGTACATGATCATGTACATAATTATCCTGAACCCCTTGGTACGTATTCTATAACATTCAACTACAAGTTACATACACCAGACATGCATGTACAGATTTCTCTCTTTTAGCTTAAGTATATTCACAAAATGTTGACACCAAGAATCTCATCCACTATCCTCAGAATTCTGCACTCATTTTTTCAGAAGTTCTAATGAGCGTAACTTAGATTCCCCAACAGGCCTTGAAAAATTCTGTACATCCATGACAGGGGTGCTTACCTTTTTCATCTTCTTTATAGGCTCCTCTACCAGATGAAGAGTCAATAACAAGAGTAAATGGGGATCACACGCTAAAATGAGAATCATCTCGGTCATTGTGAATCCAGCTACAATTTACTAGCAAGAACATTCATGAAATTTTATGAACGCGCATGAAGCACACAAACAGTAAAGTTAGGGGCCAGCAACACAGTTTGTCTTGTTGAATCAAATTCGTATTTCTCTTTTCAAGATTTTCTAATCGAAACAATCTTTATATAATGAGTGTGAGAGGGTTTAGATCAATCAACCTTGAGAGTCCATACATTCGACAAGCGAAGTCAGTTTGCATCAGCAGCAAAGATGTGCGTTTCTGTAAAGAGAAGCAGCAGCAGCAGACACTACCTTACGTAAACCTACAAAATGGCACAGGAAATGCTAGCGGTGTTTCATTCCCCTCAATATTTACTTTTTGTATCAAAAAATTCAAGATAACGAATATCATGGACTGCCTTTTTATTATAATTGATTTGCATGGATGTCAAAACTATAAGCATATGCTTCTAGCTAGCCTCACAACAGTTCAAAGACAAATTGACTTTACATCAATAAATGAAAAACATTGACGAGAGTTAACCCAAATCGCATATGCTAATCTTATCAGGTCAAATAAAGCTTATCTTATCAAAAGATTCTTCATTAAAATCACTTTGATTCATAAGATCCACTCGCTCTATGCATGAGGTTTTTCAGGGGAAAAAAAATATTTAGCAAAATTAGCTTTAGGCAGTTGACATGGGTACGTTTGCGACTAGATTTGAAAACTAAGAATTTTGGATCTTTCTGGTTTTTTGAAACGAAAATCACCGATTGAAAGTTTAATTCGTGACTATGAAGGTAACTTCTGTTTTCTTTTTCAGCAAAAATATTCTGAAAAGTTCAATTAATCATTAGCTAACTCTCCCTTCAGCTTAATGAATAAAGTGAATTTAATTTCATCAGCATATTTTCTCAACCATTCAACCATTTTCAGAAAACCACATCATCAATGTCAGATCTCATGGAAAGTTTAAGATCGCCCTAGCTACCCATGACGCAACCTTACTTCTGAGATGAGCAATAAACATCAACAAACCTCGCAACAGCTAAAAAGTTTCTGCCGCAACATTCAAACCAAACAAACAGTGCCTAGATAATGGTTACAAAATAGTTTTGCTAGCTGATCTTTAAAAAAATACCCAATGGGAAAAGTAGCTCATTCCTATAATAGGGACATGAATTAAAAAGAGGATTGTCAAAATAAGCAAAACCAAAAGTGAACGTCAGAAATCAAACAGCAGAATAGCCCACGAATGTACTTCCAACTTGAGTGAGATTTGTCATTGATACCTTCTTCTTACATAAAAGCGCAGTTTACTTGCACTGTGAATTACAATAGTTTTTAGTATCTGCTTGTATCTATTGACAACTAAATACAAAATTTGGAGGTGGCTGTGGAACTTATGCTTCGGATATAAATACATCAATAATGAAAGAAAAAATCCTTTCTACTAGCAAGTTTAACGGCTCCTACATACATTGTGTGATTATTATACAGGAGATTTGTGATACCAACAGTATTATCTACTTACCATCCATAGATGGGATTCTCTACTTGCGGAGGCAAGAGATGGAGGTCTTTACAATGCTGCTTGTCATAGTCCCGTGTCCCAGGTATCGCTCCAGTACACAGCCTAAGAAACTCATTCCCCGTGAGGCAGTAGTGGGCAAACGCCAACCCTCCATCAATCATCTCAGACAGATTAGGCATTGAAACTGCTTTTGTGATGCTCTTTCCATTAGTTTTGCTCAATTTTACATCTTTTTCAGAATCCAAGACTCTATCAAGCTCCGAATACTGCATAAATCTCTGGGTGGCAGCCTCCCATGAGAGGTTGTATCTTTGCTCGGGTGTAAGAGGCTGAGGTTCATTTGCTAATGCTTCCTTAACTCTTGCAACAAAGTCCTCAGATGTCTTGTAAGTCAGACAATTGGGAAATGACCTGAAGTACTCATTAGATGGGTGGTCGGCACATACGACAAATTTTCCCATTGCAAGTGCCTCAGCAGTGGCTGTGCAGAGCACATCACTGATACTGGGATTTATGAAAACTTTGTACCTTCAAGCAGAGAAGGAAATGTTAAAAGACTACAGATGGTGAAAACACAGCCACAAAGATTTATGAAAACTTAGTCTCTTCAAGAAAAGAGGAATGTTCCACAAAAAACACAAATAGTTTAAGTAGGGACAAAGACATGCTTCATTCTCTGATGGAGTCATTACTGATCGCACAGCAGGAAAGTTTTCAGCAGGCTAGCTCAAAAAAGAAGCTCTAACTGATCATCACACAAGGTTTTTTTTTTTTTTTGGCAGTTATATTTCTTGAGTTATTCATTAAAATTGAAGAGATCATCTAGATGCTCTCCTTAGTTCCATTCACGGTTTGCATTATATGATAAAAAACAGAAGACAGCTTCTATCAAATCCTTACCCATGAAGAGAATCATCAGCATGGTCTCTTCCTTTAAGAAAGTTGAGATTCAAATCCAATCTTTTCGCTGTACTCTGAACTTCATTTGCATCCTCTCCATTTCCGAATACATCTAATTTGAAGCCATCCAGCTCATTCTTGTGTTTTGCCAGCAAATCTATCAACTCCTTGTATCCCTTGGCCCATACCATCTTGCCTAAGAAATATGCTCCTTTTGAGAAGGCTTGCTGCCCAAGTTCCCTTTCAGCTGCAACTTTTTCCCCAATTTTCAAAAATTTTGGATTCACACCATGAACATTGCAAATGACAGACTTCGGTAAATCCTGGGTGGCAGCAGAGAGGCGAAGAACCTGAAAATGTGAACATGAAACAATTTAATCCAAGTAAAAGGATGAACATTCCAAAAATCTGCTCATTGTATGGTTAACACTACAATAATAAGCAACAACAAAAAATTGTGAAGCCACCTTCAATGTCCAATGATCAGAAAATCCAAGAAAGTAGTCAATTTACCTTGTGGCAGTATGCTCGTGTGACCAAGTTGTTTATGTGTTTGACAAGGAAAGCTTGGAGAGCCCCATTCTTCTCCCTCTTGATGTATTCTAGATAATTTGTGTGGACAACTCCAACAACATGATTGAACTTATCAGTCCAGCGCTTTCCATGGTGATACCAATTCAGGTGTTCTGGTTCTTCCAGGATGGCAATGTCAGCATCCTTTGACGGAACAAACTTGGAAGTATCCCCAGCAGGTATTATGCTTCTCCTTTCTTTTGAGAACTACAGAACAACGAGAACAAAAATGTCACTTGTTTTCTACTTCGATACTATGAACAAGATGGTGCGTATTTTGATTATCAATCAGCTACCTTTCCTGGATAAAAGGAGATCTTAAAATCTGCTTTAAAGCCAACCCTTTCCTCAAGCCAGTTACGTATATAATTCTCCTGCTCTTCTGGTGAAGTAAAAGTGAGATTATTGGGATAAACTAGTTCTTGATCTGACTTACAAAGCCATGGAACCAGCAGAGTAACATTTTGCTTTTCAGACTTTGCTAAATATGCTGCTCGAAAAAGTGGATTAACAGCTGTTCCAGTCATCCATGGAAGGCTAGCAGTTGTGACAATGGCAACATGTCTCTTCCCGTCAGATGGGTGATGCTTTGATGAGTCAGTCCAAAAGCCTCCATCATAACAATGCCCTGTGCTTTGAAGAACACTCGCTATTCTTAAATCCAGTTCATCATTTGCATTCTCATCAAGGAGGGTCGATTTTCCTGAAGACAGTGAGGGCAACAAAAATTGGTTCTTGCGTTTTCTGCACAAGCCCTCCACTATCTTGTCGCAAACATCTGAATCACAATGAGAACACTACAAAACTCAAACTGTATACAGGTCAACTAATATACAATAAGCATGTTTTCCAGAAAGATGAAAGGTATCAGTATCACATAAACAATATTTGAAAGATATGATACTATATCAGTTTCCCAAAGGAAGAGAATATCAACAATTATAAAAGTAGTTGTTTTCAGCAGTGACCATTTACAAATGGATTTAGAAGCATTTTTTCTTCAAGAGATGCAAATGGATGATGTAATCTTTTATATCTGGTGCTCCCAGTAGTGAATACCAACATCACAGAGAAAATTATGAGAGGGCATGAGGCAGGGGTTCAATTTTCCCATAGTTGTGAAAACTCCAACATAAGTATGAAAATCACAACCTGGCCTGGTGTATTTTTAAGAAAAACCTCAGAGAGAACACAATCCACCTCATATATTCACTACCCTCCTCCCAGAAATTCTACCCTCCTACAAAAAGATAGACCCAAAACGTATTACTCCATTTTTTTCTTGCAAGACAACATTCTTAACTTTTTTAAGCATTAAGAATTATAATTTAGCATCCACAATGCAATCGAATCAGTAACATTGGTATGAAAAATCTTAATCAAATGAGGATTAATTGATCTGATGATGATTATCCAATTAACAGCATCCTTTTAATTTTCATTGCCATTAGAAAATTGGAACTACTCATAAATTTTCCACACATAAGAGCATGAACATAAGAGCATGAAATGAATTAAGGTCATTCCTACTACCAGAATATAAAGATCTCTTCAGGTACACAATAGAACGACATTCAAGAATAGTCCAGCTAATGAAGCAGTATTGGCAAAAATATTACATTCACAAGAGAGTAAGCATGCATGCAATAATGCCTTTGCACCCAAAGTGGAAGTTCAGACTAAAATAAAGAATAAATAAATATATAAACCCTCAAGTTGCTTACCTTTTCTAACACCAAGCTGATCCAAGAATGGCTCAGATTGCCTGACCAAATATGCCAAAAGCTCAGGTACATCCAGTGGTGGTACTTCCTGCATCAGGCATACACAAGCAAACATTTGGCATATTACTTATTATTCAAGAAAACATCTCAAAAGATAGTAATAATAACAGTAAGTAATTATATTTAATTTTTCCCGCGTGAACATTCAGAGGCCAAACAGCTTGTGTACACTGTAAATAATGGAGTCTGCTTCGTATGATGGTTCAAGATTGGGGTGTTTCTAGACTCGAAAACGTCTTATCAGTCCTAAGTTAAGAAGTAGCCAAGCTTAGCAAGGTTCTAGCTTTCCAAACAGGCTCAAAGTGGAGCCTTGGGAGTCTATGGTCTACAAAACAAAATGGATAAGCCTGATCAAGAGACTTAGTATGCTCTTACAATTTCAAATCAAGAGATCACCATGAGCAGCAATCCTTTGGTGCCTTTGTATATATTTGCTTTTATTTATCAGAAAAGAGAAAAGGAAGACTAAGTGCAGTACCCTCCAGCTAATAGCACAGAAACTTCAAAACCACTTACTAAGGCAAGAGCATATCAACCTGCAATATTTTTTATATTTACAAATATTAAATGACAGATTAAAAAAAATGAATTTCAAAAGGTGTAAGCATATTATAGATAATTTTCCACAAGAATGTCTTAGCAGCATAGATACTAAGTTCATTCCTCCTGGTTGGAGTGACATTAGAGCTACCACTAAAACTGTCTTTTACTCTGTTTATTTTCTTAAATGGATAATTTGATTCTAAGCTGTCCGAGTCATTTTACAATGGGTTTAAGTGGTCTCAGCATCCAGTGTCATCAATTGCTTCCAAGCCCAAGGACACAAACTTCAGGTAGGAAACTGATTTTAAGATGCGATTGGACTTGCCCAATTCATCACGACTTGAGCTTTAGTCTAATGAATGCAAAACTTGAACGTCTCACTTTCTGGAAAACATGTCAGCAATTAGATTTAATGTGATAGACTATACAGGTAGGCATCTAACCTTTGACTCCTGAGGCTCCTTGCGGATTGCTTTCTGAAAAAACAGAGATGGATAGCTGGTTAAGAGAATGAAAACAGCTTATGATCATCAAATGAATATCAAAGAAAGCAAAATATGCAATGATGATTCCAAACCATGATATTATACAGTAACTGCAAGATTTTACCAAGCTTAAGTATCAAACGTCAAGCCAAGGGAGAATGTTTTGGTGTTTATTTGCACTCAAATGTAAATCTAATTGCATTCAGTGGAAGGAATGTCTCCATGAGGGATTAACACATTTCCTTGAGATTTGAAAGCAAACCCTGCATCCATGTCACCCAGACCTTGACTACCTTATTAACGTCAGACATGTTTACATGAATTCCTCCTAACTGGGAACTGCACACTCCACACTAAGAGCAAATCTCCTGAAGATGAACTCTGAACTTGACCAGGTACAACAAACTAGATAGCAGCACGCATGTTAACATAGCATTTCATAGAACTGACAGCAGCACTGAACATGAACTTAAAAGTTTACATGATGAAATTAGGATCCTATGGTTAATGGTTAAACTTCCTAATAAACAAAGATATTAAGAACGCAACATCATCAGGCCTTTTAACATTAATTAAAGATCAGTCATTCCAAGAAAGTTTCTGCTTTTACACAAGGCCTTTACAGCCCCCCTCGCCTGCTTCAAATGTTATAGCAAAAATTTCTACTTGAGCTAATGTTTCATTAAAAGACCTTCAAATTTGTTGTTTAATCATAGAGTGATCAAAATAAACATCCAATAAACTTTTGAGTGGTATCATATATAGTCGTTTAGATTTATCGATCTAACAAAAACCAATAAAGAGACCAATAAAACCCTTCATCCAAAATAAAAACTCTATCAGACACTCCAAACTAAATCCCTAATTTCCAAAGTCTCACGAAAGTTTTAAAACTCAAAATTCCTGAATTTCTCATCCAAACAGTTGAATAAACCAAACCACAATTTAAAAAAAATAGCAGTAATAACAGAACATACCAAGCTAGACTTCAGTTTCTCCACAAACTCACTATTCTTAAACCCGCCAAATATCTCACCAAACTCACTTTTCTTCTCCAATTCCCTAAACCTCCTTTTCAGAACACGTATTGGTTCCCATTCCCCGAATTGCCCTCCCCCTTCCCCCTTCCCCTCCCCCCAGAACTCCCTAAACCCCAATTTCCTCCTCCTATCAAATCCCACAATCTCACCCCTAAAATCATCCTCCCCCTCCGCCACAATTGCATTCTTTATCGCCGACAAATCAATCCCTAACTTCGCTGTAGGTCCCCACTTCTCTAAAACTTTCTTACTTATCTCCGGCGCGGAATAAACTCTCCGAATTTCGGAAATTTTTGGCTGCAACTTCTTCACAAAATCGATTTCTGTGGGCGAAGTAGAGGGTTTGAGCGGTGAAGGTACAGAGAAAGATGCAATTGAAGCTGAATTGAAGAAGTTTTCGATTTCGCGATCGAATGAGTTGGCTAAGTTCTTGAATGAGTTGGCTCGTGCTCTCATAAGTTGGAGATCCGCGTCAGCCGAGTCACGGACCTCTTTCCATCCTCGTGAGATTAAAGAGAAAGCCGTGTTGTTGCTATTGGTTCTTGTTGATGTTGAAGTTGCTTCCATTGTTCAGTTTGTCCAATTAGGGTTTCCTAATTGCTTAAATTTTGGATTTTTTTTTTTTTTTTTTTTTTTGCAGAGAGCTTTTCGTGGAAGGGAAACACTGAAGAGACGTAAATCTGCAGAGAAACGAGGAAGGAGAGGGTTTCTTTCTGTTTTTTTAAAGGTTCTCAACGGCTAAGAGTTGGGGATGTTTTTAATTTGGTAAGAATACATTTCAGTCTCACAATTAAATATATTATTTCAATTAAACTCAGGTTATTTAAACCAATTCTTTACTGTAATTGAATGTAATTATAGTGCATAATTTGAATTTAATTAATAAATAAGTTGAATTTCTATATTTAGAAGAGATAAAATTTATTTTATTTTATTTTATATATTATTCTCATCACTTCATCTTATTTTTTTAAAATCTTGATAATTAACATAATATTTAATAAAAAAAAAAAACAACAATGTCTCAGCGTGTAAAATGTTGTTCAAACATATTTTATTATTTTAAAAAATCTTACTAACACATTGAGAGAAAAATGCAATTTGCAAACAAATGGAATTATACCTATTTAATGTTTTTTTATCATCAAACAAAATAAATCAAAAAAATCTTTGCGTATATATTTTATTTTTGTCACTTGTAATAAAGATTTGATTTTATGTAATTTTGGAACTAATGTTCGCATGTGTAGAAAGAAACATATAATTAATTATTTTTGTTGATTGGCTTTGACGAGTATGTATAAATGTGAGGAGAACAAAAGGAGGGTAAATTTTGATAATGATAGGAATATATATATATATATATATATATATATATATATATATATATATATATATATATATATATATTCTATAAGGTTCTGGAAGTGAAACACGTGGTTGGACATGTAGGATCCTAGAGGGAGGGGAGATTTCGGCGGGTGATGACGTGGGCTCGTCACATGGGATGGTGAGGTGGCAGGAAGAGACTGGGCAGGGTAGATTCTTCCGCGAATTATCTGTTAGCTCATACGAATATTCTGGCTTAAAGGATATGCTGCCAAGGAGTGTGCATGGTGAAGGTGCATGGAAGGTTGATGGATTTCCACCGTTCAAATTAGCTTCATTTCCATTATATATAGTTTGCATTATATACGGTTGCTTTAATAGTTAAACCTGAGTGGGAGCTCGACTCAGTTACGCGCTGGGATTAAAGGGTGTTTGAAATTTTTTAAAATATTTTTTATTTAAAAATATATTAAAATAATATTTTTTTATATTTTAAAATTTATTTTTGATATTATTACATCAAAATAAACTGAAAATACTAAAAAATTATTAATTTGAAGCAAAAAAAATTATTTTTTTCAAAAACACTTTTAAAATACAAAAATAAACAGACCCTAAGGATTAGGAAAGTGTATTCGAGCTAATTTAAAATAAATATAAAAAAATAAGATAATATTAATTAAAAAAACAAAATTAATCTATATTTTTTATTGGATCATATCGGTCAGCTTTTAAAAAAAAACTAAATGTGAACTTAGTTTAATAACTTTGGTTATAGGGTGACTTTATTATTTGTGTTTAATTTTAGAATTAATCACTAACATATTAAAAAAAAAAAAAACAATGTTCCTGGATGCTTAGCTTAGAGTCTTCCAAGGCAGAAGATGTTCGATTGTCGGCCAGCCAAATGCATTTCCAAAGAGGTTTTTCTAGGGTTCCAATCACATCTTGAAAGTGTAGAGGCTACGATAAAGACAAAATTGAAGACTGGCGAGCCCTTAAACAAGTTATTCAAGTTGACACAGACATGAGTGGCTTGCTATATCCCATTTGTGTTTGTGGGCTAAATTAAAACTCGATCCCATCATTCTTTTGTTCCTTCTGTTCTTCGCCGTCCATGTCAAGAATCAAGATCCTGGATGCTTCAAGTTCTACTGTTAGATCAACATCACTACAGACATTTTGATTTTGTTCAAAGAGAGGTCACCTCCTAGCCGAGTAGCAATCGAGCCAATGGAATTCTACCCAAAAAGTTGTTGTTTACTGGCCCTCCATCCTTTTTTAGTTTAACGTGGATGTCCAGGCCAGCTTGCGCGCACCTCGATTAATTCCACGGGCCTTGAAGTTAACGACCATGTAAACCTCTAGTGGCCATCATATGAGCAATCACAGGGCTCGAACCTGAAACCACAGAGGAAGCAAACCTCTTGATCCCAAGCTCTTACCACTGAACCACCACCTAGATGGTTATTTCTCTATTGTTTTAGTGCTACTAGTCCTAGTATTTTTTTCTTAGTGCTTTTTTCTAAGTCATTTTCTTAATGATGAGTTTATATGAAAGAAAAAAAAATCAGTTAACCTGAAAATTTAAGTTATTAGGTAATATTTTAAAAATAATTTTATATTATTTTTTAACATTTGAAACTTCATAAACATACTATTATTTTAGTGTTTAATTTTATTGATTTAATTAATTACAATAAAAATAACGAGATTCAAACTTGTCACTATTTTATCATTAAAATTTTAATACTGTATTAAATAACCAGTTTATTAGACAAGCTAATCATGAAGATTATATTAGAATATTTTTTAATCCTAAAGATCATGAAAATCATGTTAAGATATCTCACAATCACAATATTAAAGATCATGCTAGGATATCCCTTAATCCTAAAGATCATAAAGATAATGTTAAATTCAAACTCCATGAATTTTTTATAGATACATACATATATATATATATACACACACACAATATTAAAGATTATGCTAGGGTAAATTCAAACTCCATGTAGTTGTTACATGTATATATGGATGTAACAATGTAATATTGTTGAGTTTTACTCGATTCTTCAAATTATTTAAACATCCATCTTATTATATAATTCTTAAGATTTCTGAATGTGTTTATTCTTCTTTAATTAGACCATATGTTGCTCTTAAGCTCTCATTCCACAACAAACTTTATATTTTTTTAGGATATAGTTCTAACCAAAAAGGTTATATATGTATTGACCTTCTTACCAATAAAGTCTATATATCTCGACATGTTATGTTTAATGAAACCAAGTATATATATTATAGAAAAAGCGAATTACCAATCTAGTCCAACAAAAATAGTTCCTTTAACTGCAACATCACCCCTTCTTTCACGTTCTATTTTTTTCTCTTCTCTTGTAACACATGTATCAGCTCACTCGCACACATGATGGTATATTCACCTGATTATTCTCAGTTCGGTTTTTATCTAAAAAAAAAGTTATTAAAACCAATTTTAAAAAAAAAAAACGAAACCGGTTCAAACCGACCGGTTTCAATTTGGTTCGGTTATTTTGGAAAAAACCGGTTTAGCTCGGTTTTTTCCAGTTTAGCTTGTTTTTTTTCCGATTTGGCTCAGTTTGGATTGGGTTTGGTTTTTTCAGTTCCAGGCTTATAAAACCGAAATCGAACCAAACCGGTCGGTTTTTTCAAAAATCTAATCGGTTTAATCAATTTTTTTTCCCGATTCGGTTTTCTCGATTATTGTTTTTTCAATTTTTTCAGTTTAATCGGTTTTTTAGTTTTTTTACTCACCTCTATTCATAATTGAATCTCACTCACTACCTCTTTAGCTGCCCAACCTACTAACTCATACCTTTCTTTTATCCTTTATAAACAAGAATCTTCTACCAACATGTTAGATATACATGCATCCACCTTCTAAGGACTACAAGTGCTTGAATGATGTTTCTAAGCTCTATAAATTTTGCTATGGCCTTCAACAAACACCATGTGCTTGTTTATAAACTATTACAAGCTCTTCTAGAACTCGAACGTTATTGGTTCAGATATTATTCACTCCTTATTTTATATGTATAAACAATCTCTTTGCATATATGTTGTTGTAAGAAATAACATGAGTGTCATCGTTGGATTAATCCACGAACTTGGTAAGGGTTTTGCAGTTAAATATCTAGGCAGTCTCTTCTATTTCTTGAGTATCTAGGCTTTACAAAATGTTCACGACCTTTCTCTCCGTAGGAGAATATATATTAGTGACCTTCTCCATTGCACTTATGTGCTCATTATTTATTAAATTGATTAATATTATATATTTTAAAGAAATTGCAATCTTTTTTTTTTTAGTTTAATGTGGATGTCCAGGCCAGTTTGCGCGCACAATCTTTAATCTATCCTTTAATTGCTTTCAATATATAGGGTTATTGTTGAATCTTCTTTAAAGTCATATATTCTAATCCAAACTAAAAAAAACATTCTCAAACGAGATACTCAAACCTAATTTAATTTATTAAAAAATAACCACGAAGAAAAAATAATTTTTGCACAATATAACAATTCCGTTTGTTTTCAAAAAAAAATTTAATAGATCTTGTGTCGATTGAGTGTTTCAAAGGAAAGTATTTTCGTTAATTTGTATAAAAATATATAATGTATCGTTGTCCATCGAGCAGAATACCTTTTTGAGAATGGCTTTGGTTGTCATAGACTCATAATGTATTCGAGAACAACAGTGAAGACTTCGCTATTTATTGCAAAACTGGGATTCTTGTTGTGGATCAAGGAACGATGGGACAGACCAAGCCGTCTCCATCGAAGGGGGGGCTCTTGCAGTCAAAGCGTCTTGTGACCACCAATATTTATGGGATGGCAGCAGCAGCAGCCGTTGGGGTTTATTGTGCTAGCAGGAATGCTGCCTACAAGGTGCCAGTAGAAGATTTGACCAGGAGGCTTGCAGGTGGCAACAGCCCTGCTCCAGGTGAATGAACCCCGAATTACAGCAACACCAATCCAGGCGACTCAATTGCTTGCCTCCCAGCAAGCATTTAAATTTTATTTCTTGATCTGGTCAATAAATGGTTTCGGGCTAGGAATCCCTCTACATGATGTACCTTCTTCTAAGCTTGAAAATACTTCATCATTGTCCATTTTTTTTCTATTTTATACTGATTTGGAAGCGTCTCTATAAGCATTTAAAATTTGTTACAAGCTAAGCTGGTGATGAACAAAAATATTGACCCATCGATTAAAGGATGAGAAATCTTAAAATGAAGGGCAATGGATGTGATTTTCTAGGGACCACCACCCAAGGTCAAGGGGAAGATTTGCTTCCTACAGGACGGGTCCTAGATGCAGAAAACAACAGAAATTATACGCTCGCTCGAAATTCTTTGTAGGTACGGGCTCCCTCTCATACTGTCCGAGTGATGTGATAGCACTGGAAAATGTTCATTGATGAGCAACGAGGGTTTAAACAGTTTGATAGACCTGTGGCCAACGCTTTACGAGCCCCAAATGCTTCATGGAGGTGCATGATATGCTTGCTTCTCACTGCTCCCTTTCTGCAGAGATGACTAATCTGTTTCACGTTCAAAAAACAATGGCCTTGCTTACTAGCAAACCCATCCAGAAAAGCAATCAAAATATAATTAACCACCAAGAAGAAGGGTAATACTCAGTAATCTGATGCAAAATTGGAATACCACGGGGGGTATGAATTCCATGTTTACAAAGAACGCTTAAATCAACACGAAAGGACAAAATGGGGGATCAACTACACAAATTATGAAACAATGCGTTTGGGTGTCAGGAAAACAAAGTTAGAAGTTTCCTTCAAAGACAGTTCCTTCTATTTTATTATTGATCTCCTAAACAAGTAGAACTGCATTTATACATCCGTCATTCTCTGGGTTATTTGTTACTTGAGCATATTTCCCTGCATCAACCCCATAGAAAGCCAAATTAGCAAAGCAATTGAAAGGTGCGATTATAGTTGAAACAATATCCGCATTGAAACCAAGTTTGGCCGGCCAGACTTACCCCAAACGACTTTACCAGCTGGTGTGACAAGACCTAATTCACTGACATTCACCTGAAATTTGAAATGATGAGAAATAAGTGGTCAGGCAACGCCAAACAAGAAATATAACTAGATAACAGGCTCACGGAGATAAATTGGTATTTGAGAGAGAGAGGGGGGGAAGAGGTATTTACCTCAATGATAGTTCCCTTAGTAATCACACCGAGAGATGTGTATGTAGGGCCATTAGGGTTTTTCTTTACTCCAATGATCTCAAGGTTGAAGGTGCACTTGAGCTCAGGGTGTGTCACATGAGCCTTAGTGAATCGCAACCCTGTAGGACGAATAAAACGCTCATACTTGGGAGGTTTTCTTGTAAAACCTGGTCCTACAAATGTGGCCTTAGTAACCATTCTCTTCCACTGCTTGGCTGCAAAAGATAGCCAAAAACATTGCGGTCATTTCTAGGCTAACATCTCTCGGATGTTTTAACATAATACAAAACCTCAAATGTACATGAAAATATTTATCTTTGTACATGCACATAAACACAAGCCTCATGCATGGGTAAAAAAAGGATTACAATGTGGGGTACAAAGTCAGGATTTCTATACTTATTCTTTTTAATCTGTGAACTAATAGTTTATCACCCCAGTTTCCTAACTGAGCACACCCTGAATTATATGTTACCTTAATTCAGGTATCAAAGTATTTTTATCAACAAGTCAACGGTGTTCAACCCACATTCCTAACTGACCATAAGCTGAAATGAATGTGATCCAAATTCAGGAGTATGTGCAATTTGTCTAATAAGAATTTAAGAGGTGCTTCATGATGAACGGAGAAAATTTGGCAAAGTGCTTACTCTTCCGTTTGCCAGATCTAATAACTTTAAACATCTCATCCTCTGCAACAGGCCTCACCTAAAGAAAGAAAAGGACTTCCAAGTGAGACACTAATAATCATTCAAAGTGTTGAGCAATCAGCATATTCAAGCAATAATTCAGAATGGAGAATAAGTCAGAGAGGCACATGATGCAGATGCTAAGGAAAAATTGAACTCCATCTTACCTTAGGTAGAGGGACCTCCCATTTTCCAGCCTTCTCTTTCCTCTTTTGCTTTATACTGTTGCTAAGAATCTACATATAGCACCATGTCACATATTTTATTTCCGAACATGTAAGAATAAGAGAGATGATTTATAGTCATATCAGCCAAAAAGCATTACCTTTGCTCGTGTAGTGTTTTCACGATCCAACAGATAGGCAGGAACAGCTCCATCGTGAACATCATCATCCACCTTGCGCCTAGATGTTGACTCCTCATGCATAGCCAATCTGTTGACATGATACAGAATTATCCACATGCATAACTGGCAATAACTGCTTGCTTCATGAAGAGAATATGTAAAAGTAACTAGACAATGTTGACATCCCAATGCTGCATAACCACAAGCTAATATATGCAAAACCCAATTTTACAAGAAAATATAATTGTGAGGATGCATCTCTTTTGCATGTATTCCGACCAAAACTTACACAAATGTTTTAAGCAAGAGAAAGGCAAACGAGAGAGAAGTACTCTGAAACATAAAGCCAACAACTTTAAAACCGATTCCTAGCTTATAATTCAAATTCCCTAGCTAAAGCCAATAGATAACCACCGCACTTCTCACCTTTGGCACCACCAAGTAATCATACACAGACATAATCTCTGTAAATCCTAACCAGCTACGCAAAACTGCTAAACAACCATACTATGAGAAATGAAACACGACTTAAGACATTAAAATTGATGTCTCCAATTCGTGGTAAAAAATAAATTTCAATACTAAAAGAAGAGCACATCATCACCAATAGAAACATACTAGTTTCGTATAATCAAAACTTAATTACCAACAACTTGATCAGTATGATTAAGAAAAGACTAACGTTTTCTTCATGAGAGCCTTCTCAGCATAATTTTTCTTGGCGATCATCTTTCCCTTAATACCCAAAGCCTGTTCCCATCCAACCACAAAAATAACAAAAACAGTCACATTAAAATCAAACATGAAACAGCAAATTCAAGAAAGAAAAAAAGTGTAAAAGACAAAGAGGACCTTCTGGGCTCTCTCAGAGTGTTTGTGGACTTCACGCGCCTCCTTCTTGCGCTTACGCTCGAAATGATCGAGGCGGTATCCATGCCTCTTCCTGTGCAGCTCTATGTAATCTCCTTGCGGCTACACAAATCAAATCAAGTCAAGTCAAATCAAATCAAACTAAAGTATTCTTGATCAGTCACAGAGGAGAAGAGCTTATCAGAGGTAAACCATGGTGCCTTCACTTCGAGTGTACAAAGAGTGTTTTCCTTTTTCCCCTTTTTTTTTGTGCGTGTGAGTGTGAGGAAGGAGGGGAGAGAAACCCTAATTTGGGGTTTTGAAAGTGTGGATCCGTGCAAGGTAGCTAGCTGACAATGTATTGGGTCGGTGCAATATTTGGGCTAAACCGAATGGAGTCTGATTGGGCTGACTTGGGCTTTTATATTTATATATATAGTTTTGGACTTAGTGGGCTACAAATTGGGTCAAAAAATATCGTTCCTACCAGGGGCCTTTTGAGGGTAGCATCCTCATATTATCATGGGCCTCTCTTATTTCGACCAGAGCTTTTTAGCAACCCTTGGAATTTTTAGGACATGATTGGAAATATAGTGAAATCACATTCTTTTAAATTTTAAATTATTTTTATTTAAAATTAAATTTTTTATATTTTTATATTTTTTTAATTTGATAATATTAAAAATATTTTTTAAAAAATAAAAAATATTATTTTGATGCATTTCTAAGTAAAAAACACTATATACTGCAATTACTATCATAATCTTAAAATCTCAAAATAATTTTTAATTTAGATTCTAAACAGGAGATGTATCAAATTTAAACTCTAATATACCCCTTTGCTAATTAATTTTGGTAGAATTGTTTGTCACTTGAGGAACATAGGAGTGGTTTCGATACAAATTGATGAAAATATTTTTTTAAGTCAATAAAATACAAACAAAAAGATATGAAAAAAACTATATGTTGGTGTGAGGATTCGAGCTTGGGTAGATTTAATTACATGTGAAAACTATAATGTATAGTGTGCATGAAAATTGAAAACTATATATATTGTAATGATTTAGATAGTGATCATATATAGAATTTGATTGGTCTTTTGTATGAACCAATTTTTATTTGATACCTTGTAAGCATTCTTATTTCTTTATACTTTTCTCTGTGGCAAAAAATAAAAGAAGATTTAAAACAATATAAAAGTATTTATATCGTTTTATTAAGAGTGAAGATCCTCTTAATTTTATAGTTTTTAATTCTAATAAAAATATAATTAAACATATAAGATTCCAAAATGTTATATTATCACTAATTATTATTTATTTCGATTAAATTTAAGTAAATTTATATAAAATAATTAATTAAAATTAATAGAATAATTAATAAAAAATAGTGACAAAGCGATGAAATGGATTATCATGTGGCATTAATTAGTTTACAAGTTTTTCCAAATTTATTAGAAAATAATTTTTTTTATTAACATGGGTGTCTCGGCCAGCTTGCGCGTACCTTGATTAATCCCACGCGTCCTGAAGTTAACAACTATGTAAATCTCTAGTGATCCTGAGGTTTGTGGAACTCAAACTAGTGACCTTTAGGGAATAAATTTAAAATCTGATATATTGAGCTATACCTCTCGGGATTAAAAATAACTTTATTTATGTGGTGTAACAATACTAGCTAGGATAAGTGCCCGTCCAAATCCTTATAATGATTACATCATCAATGAATATGTTGATTTTAAACCTGTAATGATCGATTTGTGGGCTATTCCATAAATTTGACAAAATAAGAATTAAATTATTATCAATTAATTCTACATGTATAAGATGTAGAAAATTAGAACCAAATTACAAATGAATGAAATCATAGAAAAGAGATTCAATATAAGTGAATTATATAACCAAATCAAGCTATCTGAACATATTTTTTATATGATATGTAAAACTCTTAAGACATAATAGGCATATCCTTAATCAAATATGCCAACAATATATAGAAAGAAACTTTTTATCAACTAATATTAAATCTAAAAAAAAAAAAAACACCAAATTTAAACCTAAAGTACCCTAAAATTAACATGTGCAAAATTTTATTGAATTATGTAACCAAATCTATTACATGAACATAATTTTGATAAATTTTGTAATGAACTTATAATGGGCTAACATAATCATTTTAATTCAATGAATTTGACTTAATAAAAAATAAATAAAAAATCATCAAATAAACCCTAAAGAAAATACTTTTAAAATTTAAATTGAAAGTGACAAGTGACTAGTGTTACGAGAAAATGTGGGAATTCTAAATGAACTTAAAAATCAAATCAAATTAACTGAGATTTTGTTGAGAGATTCCATAAAGAACTCAAAGAATACGATGCTAATTTTTTTTTAAAATCTAACAAAACATTTTAGTCCAATAAAATTGACTGAAAAGTAATCAAGTTTTCATATATATATATAAGTTAATGAAATTTGAAAACGAATCGAAATGCTAGCTGATTTAAATGATTTAAATATTTTATATGAAAGTAAAATTTGGTAAATGGAATACAACTTAAAGTTGGAAATAATAGGAAATTGTGTACACAAATTGGAAAGATATTGACTTAAATAGTTGAATTAGTTGTTATGACCAAACTATAAATCATTAAGGGTTTAAGTGAGATTATATAAATTATATGATCTATCATGGTATGATTTAATTAAAATTCTGGTGATTCTTTTTTAGTATGGAAAAAACTTGGGAATCAAAACAGTGTAAAGGAATTATATGAATATAAATGCATATATAACATAATGGAGGAATAATGGAATGGAAAATAAAATATAATAGTGTGAAATAAATAGTTAGAGGACAATTGTTGAGATTTCAACATGTTAAAGTCAAGGATGACAATTATAATGATATAATAGCAATGATGAAATTGTGATAGCATGAATATTAATTTATGTGATGGAAATTAATGATGTACTAATATTGATATTAGTATATCATTAATTAATATTTTTATGTTGTTGTATTATGTTGATAAATGTGATTGGAATGAGAATAATGAAGTTATATATGTGAAATGAAAAGATGTACTGTTGAAATGAAAATATATGGAATTAAATTTTAAAAGAGTTATATGAATTAAGCATAAAAAAGATATGTATATAGACTTAGTTAGTAGGAGATGACAACTAAGAGATTGTTGATTACATAGTCGGTCATGATGTTAGGGACCATGGACTTGGTTAGCCAGGGATAGCAACTAAGAGATTGTTGATTACATAGTCAACTCTTGTATTTTTTCATGCTTCTTGATGCGGTTTTTTAAAGTGAAGAGCTGCACTCTTCACTGTTCACGTGAATAGTGAAGAGTGCAGTTCTCCACTGTTCACTTATGTAAACAGTGGAGTGTTTCTAATATATTATTTATTTCATGATGTAATAGTATTAATTAAATTTATATATATATATATATATATATATATATATATATATATATATATATATATATTATAACCTCAATTTAAAAAGTATTTTTTTAACCAAACACATTAAATTACTTTTTGTTCAACCTCAATTTTAACCATAGTTTTAACTAAACATATATTTTTCCAAACCAACCTCAACTAAAAATACTTTTTATAAAATAATTTTTTTCAAATCACATCCACAACGGTTACCATAATATTCCTCGAAGTATTAAAAATATCTAGAACGTTTAAAGCATCGTTACAATGAGATTATCGGTTCATCAAGAAACTAACTTGTAATTTTCTTTTAACTTTATATGGCTAGGATCGAAGGAGCCTCATCGTTAGCTTCGAGAATGATAAAGTCATTGCTTTGGGGTTGGATCCGAAGGCACTCAAGTCGGCGGCGGCATAAAATTTATGAACATTGTAATTCTAGTCAAATTCTTTTGGTAGTTTTCGAATGTCTCTATTTGTTTATTATTTGTAAAAAAAAAAATTCGTTGCAAGAATCTTTTTTTTCCTTTATCGTCCATTAATTACAAACATCTTTAAAATTCCTTAACAATCCATTTTGATTTATTAATTATAACTCTCCAATAATTTTCCCTCCGAAAGTTTTCAAGCCATCTTTTCCTTTTTATAAATTTACCTTTTTAAAAGACTTTACACAGTAAATAATATTATAAGAAAGTTCCTTGAGTAATATAGCAATGTTTAAATTATTTAAAATTATAGAGTATGCACAAGTTTTCCAAAGGAAAATGACTTGGAAGTTGGAATATATGCTGTAGGTGCAATATATTATGGTTGAATTGATTGATTTCGATAGTTGTTAGGACTTTTGCATGTTTTCTGAAAAATAAAGAATTCAAATTAATTTATGGTATATAAGTATTATTAGAACATGGTAATATTTGTGAAAAAGGATATGGTTTTGAGAAAAATATGTTTCAAAGAAAAGGGATTTGTCCAATTAAGTGGATTAGTGACAGGATTTCCACCGTCAAATTAACCTAAATGTGAGCTAATTAAGCAAATTAATCATAGCAACAGCTTAATTAATGTTCATTAATGTTGTAACCACTTAAATCTTTTTAAAATATTAATGCTAATAGTATCTTTTTTCTTGATGAAGTAACCACTTAAACCACAAATTCCACTGAATCTTATTTTGCTTTGATGGAGTACGTCTACGTAGATTACATATCGAGATACAGCCATGGCTTCTACTCCATGCAATTCACTTCAACTCGTTTGATTCTGGTTGCGGTTGTAGTTGTTTTTCAAAATATTTTTTATTTAAAAATATATTAAAATTAATTTTTTATTTTTTAAAAATAATTTTTAATATCAGCATATCAAAATATCTGAAAACACTAAAAAATATATTAATTTAAAATAAAAAAATTTAAAAAAATTAATTTTTTTTAAAAAATACTTTTGATACGTATGGCCTCCAGACCAAATTATACTATACTTTTCAAACAACTAGATAAAAGCATGCTCAAAAAGCAAAATCATATAAGTAGGTGTTGTGTTTTGTGATTATATAAATATTTTTGAATTACTATGAATTCTCATTGTTCAATGTATCTGTTTAATCAAAATAAATTTATAAATGTAATTAGTATTATTTAATATAAGCCATGGACCTATTTATTTTTGTAATAAACTACAATTATATTTGATGTATAATTTATGAATGTTAAGTCAAATACGAATATCTATAAAAAGAACATACGGTACCAGGTACGTACCATGAATGGTAAAACTAAATACAATGGCTTATCATCTCAAATGTATATAAAAATCAACAATGACAAATAAAATATGTAAAATAATATTGTACGAGTATAACATAGAAAATTCAATTATATATAAAAGCAATTGCATTGCAGTAGTGGTTAACTTATAAATAACAAGTAGTTTTGATTGTATTAATTAATATGATAAAAAAAAATCTCTTCTAACTAAAACATGCTTGTAGAAATGAAAAATAGAAGAAAGTCATTGATTGTATTTTGTTAGGTAAAAGGAGCTTTGATGTTACTTTGTAGTAGGGGTGTTAAAAAAATCAATTCATCTGTAATATTTGTATTATCTGACTCAACCTAACTCATCAAAATTAGATAATGTGAATATTATAGATGATAATGAGTAAAAAACCCTAATAAATAGATATTACGGGTTGATATTTTTAAAACTCGCTTAACCCGATCTAACTCGTATAATATAATGTAAGTAACTCGAGTTTTTGGTATGAATAATATTTTTCCTTCTCTCTCTTCATTTTACTCTATCTTTATCGCCTTCACACTCATAGCCGCCTCTCATTCTTTTGATCTTTTTTCCTTTTTTCTATTCTCCACTTTTATAAATTATAATTGTTTCTTTTAAAGTTTGATATGATAAAGTGATAGTGTATTTTATAATTTTTTTTTTAATGCTTGGTAACCAAGAGACCATGAAAAAACAAATGAAAATATTAAAAATTCATAGTGAACTTTTATTTTCTTAGTCAATCCACAAATTCAAAAGCACTTTATAGTCACTTTTTATTGGTCTGTTTTTGTATCATATTGCACCTTAATTGTTTGATAAAATGCTTAATTGTGATTTTTGTTTTTGTTTTTATATGGAAATAGTGATAGTTTTTATGTTGTCCCTAATATATGCATCTTAACGGTCTTATCTTGTTCCAATAGTTGCAACACAATATTTTTTCAGCATCGTTAAAGAATAAAAGAATTAATATACCCAACTCATGAATATTTGTAATATCTATAATTGTCCTCTTTTAAATTCGGGTTTAAAAAATAAAGAAAATAAAGTTCTGGATTAAAATTAAAATTTTAAAAATCAAAGAGACTGAAATAAAAGAAATTGAAATGTATAAAGATCATAAATGAACTTTTCACTTTAAATTTAAAGGTGCGATAATGTTTTCCTGTCTTTTACATTTTAGTCATCTATTTTTCAATCCTGTCATTGTTCAACAAATCAGAGCAAATTAGCAATCAACTTGACCATAAAAAGGACTGAATCAAGGAGAAAAAAGCTTTGATGACCAAAGTGAAAAATAACTCATGGTGGAAATCCACGGTAAATTATGAAAGGATGTGGTGAATTGTGAGAGGGAGAACAATGATGTGAGGCTACAGTATTTTCCTCATACAATTTAGTATTTTCTATAATTTCATTGATTAATATAGATAGAAAATATGTGTCGATTAAGGATGGCTTAGAAATACCATTTACCATTGGTATGTATCCCAAATTTATAACTCCTTAACAAGCTTTCATGATTATCAAAATAAACTTAGCCTATAATGTTATAATATCATACCTCTTTAATATGAGATTGATGCTATCGTGAACATTGAATATTTGATCATGGAGTTTTCCATTAAAAAAAGTGACTACTATCAAGTAAAACTAAATGACAATGAGGAGATTTACCTTTACTTGTTTAAAAAGATAAAAGATTTGTATAATATCCTAACAAGGAATGAAAAAAATACATTTTATCTATGTATTATTCAAATTATCCATTTTGCCTGGGTATAAAGGCATTCACCTTTTAGGTTTTCGAAACCATTTTCCCCAGGTATAACATCTATATCCTCTCGGGGAAAGGGTCCACTTTGCTCAAGTATAAAGACATTCTCCTTTTATGTGGGCATTCTCTTTATGTATAAAAGTTTAATTCACCTCAAGTACAAAGAGTCACCTTACTTATATATAAAGGTATTTTCCCTTCAATATCAGAACTCCTTCCTAGGCACAAAGAGTCACCTTGCTTGAGTATAAAGAGTTAACATTTTTAAGGTACTAAGGGCTACCTTGTCCAAGTATAAAGGCCTACACAAACTAACCTGCATAACTTGAAAGAGTTTTTAGATGATAAGGTCATAAAAAAAAACCCCAAGTATATGCATTGGGATTTCACTGGATACATTCACCATATCCTGTGGTGCCTCTGTTATATCTAAGAATGGGATGTTGGGGACTCCCATACTACCCAAGGTATAAGGTGTGCTAAATATATAAATTTTAAGTTTTAAGACGTTGAGTTTTTGTTTTTGTAGTTGCACCTGCTTTTCAAACTACTTTTTGCCTAAAAAAACATTAAGTTAATGCTTTTAGGTGTTTTTTATACTTTTGATGTGTTGATGTCAAAAAATAAATAAAAAATATCTTTTTTATGCATTTTTTAATTGAAAAGAACCTTGCACTGCATTACTTAACACACATTGAATCTAATCCTATATCCAAACTTAAAAATGTTCAACCTAAAGATCATCTACATGTTGGGATGTTAGACACATATTTGGGTAACATAAATAGGGTGTTTGACCTTAAAAAAAAAAAACCAAATCAAGACTAACAATAATAACTTATAGAAGAATATAAATTCATAAAAACTCATACTCAGGAAAATGTTCATTATATAAAGGTAAAACCACACAAGACTAGGGCTATAAAAAAAGTTAAAGAAATAAAAGCTTAAATAAGTTAGCCATTTTAAGGGATTTATCTAGCTGGGTTCTCTTTCACAATCTTCATTTTAAAGTCATTAGCCTTCATCGTCTTTATAACTTTAACAAGCTCCTTCTCCTCTAATAATTGGTTTTTTTGCACCTCCATACCAGACTCCATCTCTGCATTTCTAGGGCTTTTTTTATTATTATCTTTATTGGCTCTTTATCCAGGTTTTTCCATTGAGTAATAACAACACCACATATGAGGAAAATCACCCTAAAATCAAGCATAAGACAGGATGGAAAGCTTCAAAAAAGTTCAACACCCCACCATTAGACATTTTATAGAAGTGAAGATTACTCATCACTATAACCTATTTATCTCTTATGACCTCTTTTAAGGTGCAAGTTCAACATATTTAGAAATTTTTTCGAGACATTCCCTACAACATGAAGATATAAGGATTTTGTTTGGGCCTCTTTAGTTTTACTCCAGGCCATTTTCATGGTCAACTCCAACTCCTCAATCTTTTTGTGGTATGCTCACAGTTTCTAGTCGGCATTATAAACTAACTTCTTGGCTATTTGAAGCTCTATAGCTAACATATTTTTTTTATAAAAGGATTTGGGGTTTTATCTAAATTATAAAGACTAATGAGTATGATTCTTCTTTTTCTTTTTTTCAGCCAATGACAACCTAGGAGGAGGCAAAAATCCCAATGTATTCTCCTCTGATAGAGGTGTTCTTATTTAGTGTGCTAACACTACCCTCAAAGATGATTGTTGAGGGGATGGAGGAGTCGTCAGACTTGAACTATTAGGAAGGGTGGCAGTTGCCAAAGATGCTGGTAGTGGTGTTGGATTACATCTTGCATTGAAAGAAACACCACACCCTGACTATTGAGGGGAAATGGATAGGGATAAGGTCTCATCACTAGATATAGACACCATTGTCTTTTTCTTGGACCTTATTGACATCTTAGTTATAGCTTCTCCAAAGTTCATTCGTCCAATCATAATATAAAGGTTCAACTTTTTATTCCCCTAAATGTTGATGAAGTTTTCATTCTATGTATATAAAAGTGAGCCTTTAACAAACATTTGTAAATGAAGTTTAATGTATTTATTTACCTATTTTTAACCAAATAAATACAACATTTTGAATTGGAATTGTATTGAAACAAAGAAATCTTTTGAAGTTTGGAACTAAATTGATTGCAATTTTTATTATAATATTGTTAGAAAAGTAAGAATTTAAGTTTGAGTTATTCATTTATCTAGTAGGCCTTCAGTAATTCTAATCAATGTATCACTAATGATAGTTGAACAACAAAAGATTACTGTTATTCTCATATTTGTTTTGAGAAATGATTATGCCATTGTCAAGCGATAAAAGTAATATCGAAATTAGGTGCTATTTACCAAAGACATATTTAAAAAAAATTCCAGTCTTTGAATTAAAATTGTATTTAAATAAAAAAACTTTTAAAGTTTGAAACTAAATATCCAGTTATTTTTATTATAGGATTGTTAGAGATGTGAAAATTTAAGTTTGAGTTGCTCATTTATCTTTCTAATTCTTCACTAATCTTAGGGTGCGTTTGGGAGTGTAATAAATGTTGTTTTTCAAAGTATTTTTTACTTGAAAATATATCAAAATAATATATTTTTTATTTTTTTAAATTTATTTTTAATATCAGCACATCAAAACAATTCAAAAACACTAGAAAAAATTAATTTTAAAAAATTCAAATTTTAATAAAAAACAAATTAAACTAAACCTGAATAATTTTAATAGTAATAGTTAAACCCTAATTATTAAAGATGACTTTAATGATTAAGGCATTGCCAAGCAATAAAAGTTTTACTGAAATTTGGTGGATGCAGAACTTAGATGTTGTTTTTTGTGCATCATTTCATAAAACTTTTTACTCCTACCTAATATTTTTTTGGATCATATTAATCCTGCCTAGCTTGTAATATTGACAAAAAAATTTGTCCCTATATGATGCCATCATCATCCTCCATTCTCCTATCATAATTATTGCTACAAGATTCCATATAATGCAGCCATTCTCTAGACCACTCAACTCAACACTAACAGAATCCGCATTATGATCACTATTAAATCACAGATTATAAAATAAAGTTTTTTTTTTTTTGGTAATAGTTACAGTATCAATTATTTTTTTAAATATTTTTTATTTAAAAATATATTAAAATAATATATTTTTAATTTTTAATTTTATTTTTAAAATAACATATCAAAATAATATAAAATCATAAAAACATAATTAAAAAAAAACTATAAAAATTTTCAAAACGTTTTCTTTAACGCAAAAACAACCTCAATCTTCGTATCTCTACCATTTTAATTCAAGAAATTAATAATCTCCATCTTCATTTCACCATCCTTTTGCAAATAACTGTCCGTCCAAATACAAAATTGCCCTTCGTAGTTTTTAATTATTATGAGAAAAGAGGAGGGGCACGTTAGCAGAGAGAATTAGAGAAACATGAACTCCAACAATGATACTTTTCCTAGAATAATGCTAGGTAAATGAAATCACTACATAGATTCTAAAACAAGGTACTCTTCTCTTTCTCGTTCTTTTTACTTGTGAAATTCAGTTTAAAATTCCCACATTTTTAATTGTGTTTTTGAATAATTCTCTTCATTCTTCATAGATCCACCTTTACTGGTCCTTTGTTGGCCTTGAAGTTTGATTTGTTTCTTTACCTTTCTTAGCATTTTTCCCCTTCAGTTCCATTGTAGACTCCATGTCATGCAGTCCACTTCCACTTCCAATTCCAAATACTGAAATTCTGTTTTTTGTCACTTTTTTTTTCATGCAAGATTTGATTTGGGCTATACAAGTACCAGTCTTTGATACTGAAATGAAGCTTCTTTTGTATTTCTTGCTGGTTGCAATGGTTGTTCATGAATCAAAAGATGACAACTTGACAGATCTACCATGAGAAACCACCACATAAAGCTTGTTTTATCACTCTGTTCTCTTGTTACAGTGGTTTTTAGTGTCACTGACTCCAATGACTTTGCTATTCTCAAAGCATTTAGAGAAGGGTTAGAGAACCCTGGACTTTTGGAGTGGCCTGCTGATGGTGACGACCCTTGTGGTCAATCTTGGAAACATGTTTTCTGTTCTGGTTCAAGGGTCACTCAAATTCAGGTTCAGAATATGAGCTTGAAAGGTACCTTGCCTCAAAACCTCAACAAGCTTACAAAACTCCAAAGGTTAGGCCTTCAAAGGAACCAATTCACCGGAGCTTTACCATCCCTCGGTGGGTTATCGGAGCTACAGTATGTTTATTTGGATTTCAATCAGTTCGATTCGATTCCTTCTAATTGTTTTGATGATTTGGTGAGCTTGCAATTCTTGGCATTGGATAGCAATAATTTCAATGCCAGTACAGGGTGGTCATTCCCTGAGGGTTTGCAAGATTCTGCACAATTGACCAATCTTTCTTGTATGTTTTGTAATTTGGCCGGTCCCTTACCTGTTTTTCTAGGGAGCTTGCCATCTCTACAGAGCTTGAAACTTTCAGGCAATAATTTATCTGGTGAGATTCCTGTAAGCTTCAAAGGAGGCATGTCTTTACAGAATCTATGGTTAAATGATCAGAATGGAGGTGGGTTGAGTGGCACTATTGATGTGGTTACAACAATGGATTCGGTCAAAGTTCTATGGCTTCATGGGAACCAGTTCACAGGTACAATTCCAGAGAGCATTGGTAATTTGACTGTTTTGCAGGATCTCAATCTTAATGGTAATCAACTTGTTGGATTCGTACCGGATAGCCTGGCAAAAATGCCACTGCAGCATTTAGATTTGAACAATAATCAGTTAATGGGTCCGATTCCAAAGTTTAAAGCAACTGAAGTGTCTTGTACTTCAAATGCATTTTGTCAATCCACTCCAGGTGTCCCTTGTGCACCAGAAGTTATGGCACTTCTAGAGTTTCTTGGTTCGCTGAATTACCCTTCAAGACTAGTTTCTTCATGGACCGGTAATAACCCTTGTCTATGGCTGGGGTTGGCATGTGATCCCAATAGTAGGGTTAATTCCATTGTTCTGCCTAATCATAATCTTAGTGGTACCTTGAGTCCTTCAGTTGCAAAGCTAGGTTCTCTTTTTCAAGTTAAACTGGCGAGTAACAATCTAGGCGGTCACATTCCAGATAACTGGACTAGCTTGACATCTTTGAAAACACTTGATCTTAGTGCCAACAACATTTCTCCTCCATTACCAAAATTCAGTGGCACAGTGAATGTTGTCATTTCAGGCAATCCTTTATTTAATGGTGGTAGTCCGGCCAATCCAGTTCCCTCTCCCGGCAACAATCCATCATCCGGAAGTTCAGATTCTCCACTCAGCAACCCCTCATCAACAAAAAAAGGCATAGGCTCTAGTCCCATGAATTCTTCAGTATCAACAAAACCCAAAATGTCTACTTTAGTTGCAATTATAGCCCCTGTTGCAAGTGTTGCATTTATTGCTATTCTGGTCATTCCTCTATCCATCTATTGTTGCAAGAAGAGGAAAGATACCTTCCAGGCTCCAAGTTCCCTCGTCATTCATCCAAGAGATCCATCAGATTCGGACAACACAGTTAAGGTTGTGGTTTCCCATGACACCAATGGAAGCGCTTCTACAATAACAGGGAATGGTTCTGCAAGCAGAACCAGTAGTGGCATTGGGGAGTCTCATGTTTTTGAAGCAGGAAATCTGGTTATATCAGTTCAAGTTCTTCGAAATGTGACTAAGAATTTTGCCTCGGAGAATGAGCTTGGTCGAGGTGGTTTTGGGGTGGTTTATAAAGGAGAACTTGATGATGGAACAAAAATAGCTGTAAAAAGAATGGAGGCTGGCGTGATTAGCAGCAAAGGCTTGGATGAATTCCAGGCTGAGATTGCTGTTCTTTCAAAGGTACGACACCGGCATTTGGTATCACTTTTGGGTTACTCGATTGAAGGCTGTGAAAGAATCCTTGTTTATGAATACGTGCCTCAAGGAGCTCTAAGCAGACATCTTTTTCATTGGAAGAGCTTGGAGTTGGAGCCTCTTTCTTGGAAGCGGAGGCTGAATATTGCATTGGATGTTGCTAGAGGAATGGAGTATCTTCATAGCCTAGCTCACCAGAGCTTCATACACAGAGATCTTAAATCTTCAAACATCTTACTCGGAGATGATTTCAGAGCTAAAGTTTCAGATTTTGGATTGGTGAAACTTGCTCCTGATGGAGAGAAATCTGTAGTGACCAGGCTTGCTGGGACCTTTGGATACTTAGCACCTGAATATGCTGGTAAGCATTCTATTTTCTGTTATGGATTTAGTAAAAAGTATCTACTTTATGATACGTGAAGCGATGCGTTATTGATAGAGAAGATTTTATTTTATGAAATGCTTATTGTCTCGACAACTTATAGCTAGCTCCTTATTGCATTACAGGGTTTTGTTGAATGATGTATGTGGTATTTTGCTGGTTTGTTAGATCACCTATTCTGGAAATGCCTTTTTGATTCAAAGACATAAAACTTTGGTCTTTTTTTTTTCTTTGTTTTTTTTAATAACATGTGAGACTTATGGCTGGCTGGAAATTTTTTGAAGAAAAAGAGAGGAAATTGTAGGGTTAATTTTAATTGCGGGTGAGATTTCACACCCAAGCTGGGACATGCTGTACTGCTTTACCTTGCATTTTTAATTTCTTGTATTCTCTGTGATGTATGCAACGATACTAATGACTCTGCCTTTCACATGCTGATTGTTTTAGTGACGGGGAAAATCACAACCAAGGCTGATGTCTTTAGTTTTGGGGTTGTGTTAATGGAGCTATTGACTGGGTTGATGGCGCTCGACGATGACAGGCCTGAGGAAAGCCAGTACTTGGCTGCATGGTTCTGGCAGATCAAATCAGATAAGCAGAAACTCAGGGCTGCTATTGACCCTGCCCTTGATGTGAAGGATGAAACATTTGAGAGTATCTCCATCGTTGCTGAACTGGCTGGACATTGCACGGCAAGGGAGCCCAACCAAAGACCAGATATGGGACATGCTGTGAATGTGCTGGCACCACTTGTTGAGAAATGGAAACCTTTGGATGACGATACTGAAGAATATTGTGGCATTGATTACAGCCTCCCTCTTAACCAGATGGTGAAGGGCTGGCAGGAAGCAGAGGGAAAGGACTTAAGTTATGTGGACTTAAAAGATAGCAAGAGTAGTATCCCAGCAAGACCGACTGGTTTTGCAGAATCTTTCACTTCTGCTGATGGGCGGTAACTGAGGTACTTCGTCTCTCTTTAACAGGAGTTCTTTTGATAGGTGTAGATAGTTCGTCGTGATGTTTATTTCTAGTATTCATTGTTGATATATTGCACTACCTCTGCTCTCATGGTGGATTAGACATGAGGTTCCAGATGCTCAAGGATCTCATGTCGACTTGGAAGTTTTAGTTGAGATGTATATATATGTGTGCTATTTGTGATGTAGATAAAGAACAATGATGCCGAGGACTTGTCTACAGACATGGAGTTGCCTGCAAATTAAGCTTTCTCATTCAAAAAACAAAAAAGCCTGCTTTGAGAATTTGGACTTAGAACACATTATTTTGATATATTTAGAAAAAAAAACACTTTCAAAAACAATCACAACTACAATTCCAAACACAACCAGATGAATACATGTTTTTGAGTTTCATTATATGCTAAAAATGTTGAATTTACCAGAGTTGGACCTTGAAAACTACTCCAGCAAGCAATTTTCATGGCCAATGGATCCTGTATTATTCTAATAGCGACCTGTGGCACCTAATCTATGCGCTTTCCAGGTCCAAAAGGGTAACATTGAAATTTGCCTATTGGATCATAAGGTTGTGCCTGTCGTGGTCATCCTTGTGGATCAATCTGCTCTAGGTCTTCAGGGAGGTTCTTTTCAGTTGAAAGAGAGTGTCTGTACATTGTTTGCCTTGAATCGCCATTATTGGCTGCACAAACATGTGTGGCACAAGTAAAGAACATGTGTGATTATAGAACTGACGTGAATTCCTGCCTTGCATGATTGTTAAGCCATGTGGGTAGCGAATAATGGCCAGCTTGGCAAGTTGGCTTTAATGTCTTATTGTGTCCAATCAAACACCAATACTTGCCAGTGACTGGATGTTACGTGATGTGAACATTCAATTATCAGGTTAGCATGAGGCACCATGCACAATTTTTTCCAAGTGCAAGTTTTCGGTCGTTGTTTTTGTTTTTTAAAATTAATGATTATTATGTGTTTTTTTTTTATGATTTTGATATTTTAATATATTTTTAAATTAAAAAGCATTTTAAAAAAACACAATATATCACATTACTAAACACATACAATCATTGGGCTATGCTAATGGTTGTCTTAATTTTTTTAACATAAGAAACAAAAATCAAGGAATTGCTTTGAGAATTTTTTTTAATCATGAGTTCAAAACCTAGCATATATTTGATTTTTTTAGTATTAAGACAATGTTATATTATATAATATTAAAAAAATAAGATAATAATATATTGGATTGACTTGGATTAATCTAAGCTAATCCGCCAAACTCACGATCTGGTTCATGAGATTGTGATAACATTATAAAAAAAGTAAATCGAAATAAATTATGAAACTCAATTCTCAATCAATCAAATGATAAATGATGAAATTGGTAAAAAATTATTCAATTAAAGAAAATACTTAAATGAACCTGGGTTAACTTTCCAAGCCCACGAGTAGATCATGCACTCGACTAGACTAAATATTTTTTTATTTCTAAAATTCTTTTTCAATTAATTATACGACAATCAGGCATGTGAGACTCTTTTTGCATCAAATAATAATTTTTTTTATTTTTATAAAAGAACAAATAGGACAAGCTCATAAGACTAAAATAACAAAAGCAAGCCTTTTTTTTAAGTTAAATAACAAAAAAGAGACTTAATTTTTTTTTAAAAAAAAAACCTTTAAATAAGAAAGGCTGGAATGGTTTTCTTTAAGGGACATAAAATACATTGAATAATAAATAAATAAAACAAATGGGTCAGGCTCATGGGCAAACACACTTGTCTGACTCATAAAAGGCTTAGCCTGCATGTCCAACCTTATTTATTTCTTTCAATAACAAAGAGTGAATAATGCGTCATCCATCCTCTAATAGTTTTTATATATATATATAAAGTTGTAAATGACCGTCGTCTACAACCCCATAATCCAGCAACCTAAGGGCTGCCAATAAATCAAGCTAAGGGTATTTCACACTTTAAAATCCATTTTCAACTTTTTTAAAAACTAAAAATACCTAAAAAAACACCATCAAGACCTAAGTAAACCCGTTTATTCCTTTAAATAATTTAAAACCTGGTAAAAAAAATCAACCCCAAACCCAAAAACTTCCCGAGATCAAATCTACTTTCTCAAACAATTTAAAGGTGAAAGAATACCCAAATGAACTCCCTTCATCGAATGTTACCCATTAACACTAAGAATGACCATTTTGATTATCAGAATTGGTGTCAACTGAGATTCTCTCTCTACCATCAAAATCCAATGGCTTTTTCTCCTCTCTCAAACCAATAAGTGAAAATAAGAAAAATGAAATGTCAGAACAACATTGAAATGTGGAAAACTACAAGGAACAAAAATCTATCAAATAGAAAGCAAGAGGGCATAAGTTAATTTTCCATGCTAATTTGAAAAGGCCACCTAGTTTTTTCTCCTTTTTCACTTTAGTCCCTTTACTTTTAATCTCACCTTTAAACAACAAATTGGAAGCAATTGACAACAAATTAGGCCACAAAAGGATCAAATTGAAGAGAAAAAAAAGCTTGAACATAAAAAACACACTACCTGAATCCATAATAATTTGTGAGAGGTTGCACAGTACTCATGTTCATAGTAAAACCTCGCCATGACTTTATTCTTTGTTAATTTATAGCTATTAAGTAGGGAAAAGATTGATTGACAAAAATGGTCAAGGGTCTCTTCACGCATTGAGTAAAATTAGTGTGGTTTACTAAAGTTAGAGAAAATTCAAAGTAGAGACAACTAGGGATGACAATTTAATCCAAGCCTTGTGGATACCAACCTGACCCGACTCAAATGGATAAGTATTTTTTAGATAGTTACCTTACCCAATGAGTAATGGATAGGGTATGAATATTGTTAAACCTGACCCGAAACCCATCCGAACTTAACTTGAAATATATAGTTTTATACTATATAGATATATTTTTAGAATATTTAGCTTTTTTAATGCAATATCATATATACATATCTCAATATTGACATAAAACACATATATATGTATAATATTTATAATTTTATCATTACACGCACACACTTTGAATATATATATATATATATATATATATATATATATATATATATATATATATTAAATAATAATTAATAGTCAAATAATGGATACCTGAAACTCAATAGATAGTTTATGAATATCTTAATTTCTTACTTGATGAGTAATTGGTAGGGTATGAATATCAATAAATCCAACATGTGGGTACCTATTGTCATCCATATATGTCTTTAGCTCGATGTTTCCTACAACACAAGTCTCATCTCGGAATAAAGGATCATTTGATGTTTAAGTTAGAAAAATATAGGAGGAAAAATAATATATAGGAATAGAAAATATAATAAAGTTATAAGGAGTGTGTATTTGTGAATGTTGTGTGTTTCTATCTAAAACTTGTTAAATTGTTTGAATTTTGCTTCTAATGGTTTGGATTGTTTGAATTAGCTTCCTTAGTGATCAATGTATTTATGGAATGTTGGTCATGTCGCCTTACTTTGTGGAGCATGAAGAGTGGTGTTGCAAGTACTTTGGTGTATGGAGTTATAAGTACCTATAACTATTGGCTAGAAAGAAGGTGAAGGTATTTGCTCTACATAAAGAATTTTATGTGCGTCTAGTCAGGTGGTGAGCTAACATCTTATAATTAAAATATATTGAGATGCGCACTTAACATATAGGAAAAGAGAAAAGGTGTAGAGAGAAAGTGTGAGAGATTGAGAGGAAATGAGAGAGAAAGAGAGAGGGGGAAAGGTTAGGGTTTGTTTTTAAATTTTATAGTATTATCATTTAAGCGCTCCCCCTATGTTTTAAACAACTATGGTGGAAATACATAATCGAAAAAAGTAAAGGGAAAGAAAATATATATATATATATATTGTTTTATACATTTGATATTACCTATTCATGGCTTTTCTTAACGTTTCAGTATGAGAGTACTTCTCATAATTTTTGTTAACATTTTTATAAGAGAGACGAGAGTTTAGTTAGTTTGCTTGTTCCTCTTAAAGTATTGAACATTATTGTTTAGAAAGTGAAGAATGCTATGTGATTATGAATGACAAAGTTATCTAATATTGTAATAATCATTGATCATCAAGAAGAATATATGGCTCTTCAAGAATGTATCATTTTTTAAATTACAAAATTTTATTTAAATAATACAATCTGTGACTCGAATCTCACAAAAATTTTGATTCCAGTTAATGATGACACTATAACTTCAATATGATTAATTATTTATAGATTAATATTTGTGATTTGTAAAGGGCATTCTAGCAATATACAAAATCCTTGATTAATAATAAGATAAATAAATTCTTTTTTGAATTTTCATAGATTGACAGAATCTGTTACTATTCTTAAATCTCATAAAAGAGATTAAAAAAAAAAGGTATATCATATGATTAGTTGATATCTAAAATATGCAATTAAAGATAGCAAGTAAGAAAAAATTATTGAATCAATATAATTTCTTATAAAGTCTTCTTTCTTTCATAAGACAAATATGAATGTTCTATCATATTTCATTAACACATTAAAAGGGGTATATAAAATATTCAATATGGAAGTAGGCCAACATTTTTGTTGGAGAATAGGTGGTTTCCGAGTCCATGTCCAAGTACTTATTACTTGTTGGGTTGTAATTGTCATTTTATTAGGTTTAGCCATTGCACCAATTCAGAATCCATAAAACACTTTTCTAAATTCAATTTTTTATTTTGAAAGATACAAAAATAAGCAAGTATGCATACCAATTGAAATTTTTTATTTATCAATCATTATCATTATAAATTATAGACATCACTCAAAAACAATAAAGCGATAAAATTTGAAAAAGAAATTAACTCATCATTTAAAAATTTACCTATCCTATCTTTGAATAAAAAATGCATTGGATAACTCTTGAGAAATAAAAAAGCAGGCTAAATTGAAATATTAAAACAATAATATATTATAAGAACTATGTTATATAACTTCATTTAAAGAAACTTTACCTATCCTATCTTCGAATCAAATATGCATTGGATAACTCTTGAGAAATAAAAGAGCAGACTAAATTGAATATTAAAACAATAATATATTATAAGAACTATGTTATATAACTTCATTTAAAGAAACTTTCTTTGAATCAAATCACTATGGAATAAAATTGAAAAATCATTTCTATGTTGATCACTTCTTTTAGTTTATTTATTATTTATTATTTATTCTCTATAAATAGAAAGGGATAAAGTTATAAAGGATCTGAAATAACTTGTTTATGTATCATTGGAAAATACATTAATATATATGAAGAGGTAATACAAAAATGTGTAAACTCTAAAAACAGGTTAAAGTGGATTGTCCATGCTAGCATTTCCACGTAATAACTCTACCAAAGGAGATCTTATTACCAGAATAACTTCTGGTATGTGAGTTATATATTTTACTACCCAATAACCAATTTGGTACTACGGTAAAAAATAACTAATAATGCCAAATGATGTAGTTAATACAGTAAGAGGATGAATCAAAATATAAATACTACGTCAAAATTAGGCTTAAAGATCCAATCAAAGTGAACTAGTGGATAAGTCAGGAATACAAAAACAAAAAACACAATTAGATTAGAGAATATAATTGCATTATAAAATTGTAGTTGCACAGGTCAGGCAAGTTCCAATTGACATAGGATAAAACCTACTAGTACAAAAGCTCTATGAAGAGCAATAAAAGTCCACAAGCCATCTAATTGACATCAACTAGTAAAATCTCCTTGTGATTCATGACCCAAAAGTAATAACAAAGAATGGGCCAAACTATTAGTAGTAGTAGAAACAACATCAATTAAGATTGCCAATTTTGTATTGCAGAATGTGAAAAGAAAGATAATTGCTTTGCAAAGACTTACTGTATCGAGATTTTCATAAGAAACAATAACTAGCATTCAATATCTTGAAGTTGAGATTTCCTTTTTTGTATAAACAATAAATCATGAATATTTTTATTTAATATCTAGTATTCATGTAAAAACAATAAATCACTTTTGGTATATCTTACAATCCTCATGAAGTTGTGAAAACATCATAATTGAATTGGACCTTTCATGAGTTACATCTTAGACTGGAGTGTGTGGGCTTAAATGTAGGCTATGTCTGAACAACTATCCACTAGCCTCTATAACAGGTCCCACAAATCAATACTTGGACTACCTGTTTGATCTAGAAACGACTCAACCTTTCACAAACTTATCCCGTCAATCGCAATGTTAAAGCACTGTTAAGAAAATTGAGGTTTTTTTTTTTTATTTGAATACCTCAAACTATTGTTTTTTATAAAATATAGATCTATTCATTAATTTTGATCTCAAAAGATAATTTAGAAACACAACACGTCATGAAAACACATCATTTAGAAAAATAATAATGAGGAGACAAGAAATGGACAAGAAAGCCTTTTTTTTTAATCAAGAAATAGTTCATAATCTCAAATAAAAAGAATTTTAAGGTTTAGATGTTAGAATCAATTTAACTCAAAGTACAAGATAATTTTGAATACTTTAGCCTATTATCATTCATAGAATGAAGGTTTAACGGAATTGTTGATCCTTTTTTTTATCCATTTTTAGCTTCTTGTTTATCATAAAATGGATTGTTCAAATGAAATTATAACTAATTTTTTTAATTGTTTTGTCTAATCGAATTAAAATACAGGGTTTAATTCTATTTGCTTTTATTAAATTGGAGATCTATAAACTATACATGAAGCTGAAATTTTCCAAGTTCGTATGACTCAAAATCTTCCAAATCATGCACATGCAAAAAGTCCAAATTAGCATAAATGAAAATGTGGAAAATTCCAAAGTATTGTAGAATCTAAATATTTTTCAAAAAGTCCAAACTTTTCACATTCCATTTCCATAATTTTTAGAGTTGATTTCTCATAGACAAGGAAGAAACAAACAGATTTACATGTAATAATCTTTCTACGAGGTCATGCTTTTTCCAAATCTAGAATATGGGTTAAAATATCGAGAATTCTAAGCTTGGATAACTAGAACACCTATAAAATAAGACTATTTTATAGTTTTTGGGGTCATTCAATACTTAAATTGGTAGCGATTATGAAGGAAAAAGGTCTTGAGGTTGTGTTATGTGTGTTCGAAAAGAGTAAAAACTAAAGAGGAAGAAAATGTTTTGTTATTAAAGAGTCCTCCTTTTATACATAAGGATTTATATAGCCTTAAATTCATGTAGATGTATCCATATAAAGATAGAATAGTTAATGTGTTTACCACCTATGGTGTTGAAGTACTTGATAATATATAAATGCCTAGAGTCATAATGAGTCATTACAAAAATTATTTTAATTTTGGGTTTTACAATTTCCTATAACTTAAATGCCTAGGACGGTCATTTTACAATTCCTCTCTCATGAATTGTCAATAAATGTTGATCTAATCTAATAAAGTTTATAGAGAAACCTAAGTTTCATCCATGAAAAAATCATATGAGAGACATGACTCATTTCAACATCAAGGCTAGTTTATTTTATATGACCAATATACTGTAGAGTGTAAATAACTCACAAGATACTCAACATTTATTGACACTTTACAAAAATCAAACAACTATTACTACTAAAAAAAAAGTAACAGTGTCAATCCCAAAGATCTAAAACAATATACTCTTATTCAAATCATATAGACATTCTTCTATATTGAAATCACTATCCTGTCATTAGATATTAGGTTGAGAAGAGAGGAGATGGAAAGATTAAGGCTTAAAAATTTCAGGCATTCAGATCAAGACTAGTTGCGTGCACATGCTCTATTGTGGACCAAATAATTGTTTTTTTAATCCAAAAAAATACGGTATCAGTAAAGCGTTTCACACCAAAATTATGAATTGACAATTTTTTTCAATAATGTTTTTTGTAATATTATAAAAATGATAAGAAATTAGATTTAATAAAAAAAAACTTAAATGATTTGAAGAAAGGTAAAAGAGGGGGGGGGGGGTTGTTTTAGTTAAAACATGTTATCTAATCAAACAACTTCCTTTTTCACATGTTACTTAACCAAAATAATTGTTTTTTAAACAATAGTTTACCAAAATCATAAATTCAAGTTTGAATAAAAATAGGATAATATATATATATATATATATATATATATATATATATATATATATATATATATATATATCTTGATATTTTTTATTTCAATGGCAAGATCACATGTCAAATAAAAAAATAACAAGAAAAAAAGTGCAGTCATTGCCAACATATTTTGTAATAGTAAGAAATATTTTTATTGTAAGTCAAAAATCACATGCGTCCATTTAAATGTTAAAAATAATTGTTAAAAATAATTAAAGACTAAGTGAGAGATCCCTAACCCAAGCCCTTACCTTGCTTGGGTTTTAAATTGAACTTGGTCAGAGATGTCTTGATATAACCAGGTGAAAACCTAGTTTGATATCAAGGGAAAAGAAATTCTATATAATATTGTTTTAACCTTTTTTTACAGACTTGGACGACGATGTTTCTTATCGTCTCGGGTTAACTTGGCAAAATGCAAGTCAAAATAAGATTCTAAATGGGTTTAATAACTTATTTTTTTTGGAATTTGTTTTTATCCAACTATACAACAATAAAAGCTGACATGAACATGAAAACAACCAAATAAAAATTAAGAAAAGAAAAATATCGCAAGGGGCTTAAAATAAAATGCATGCTAATGTTATAAAAATAATGCTACAAACTTCTTGAAAATTAACATAAAAAATTGAATGATATTATTCAAACAACACCCCAAAAAACAATTAGCTATCAAATAAAATTAAAAACAAATTCATGAAAGATTGTACACAAAAAGCACTTGCTAATATAATACAAATATGGTAATGATCTCATAAAAGAAATTCAAAATTCAATGGTATCTAATAAAAAAATTCAAATTATTTTTTAGCCGATCTATTTGAATGAACTTAAGTGTAAGATATAGGAAAAGAAAATAGAAGAACAAAACAGGCCAGACGCGTGGGATTGCAAGCCTAACCCTTTTAAAAAAGGAATTGCCCGTGTGCCAAGCCTCTTTTTTTTTTTTTTTTGTATTAGAGGGTGGATGTTGTTTCATCCACTTTTTAATTTATATAAAAAAACAACACATATGATGTGGTGTTTGCTGGTCTAGTGAGTCACCAAAAAGTTGAGACAAAGATATTTTATACAAAAAAAACTCTCATTTCTTACCTAAAAAAATATCTAAATATACCTTAAATACCTTAACAACCCCATTTATGGTCTCACATAACCTAAAAATGATCAAAAAACTTAAATTGAAAAAACTTATTAATCTCATATTTACCCTCTCAGGCAAGGTGAAGGTTAAAGAACACCCAAATGGTACTTCTCTCATTGAATGGAACATGTTAATATTAATATCGAATTTTTTCATGTTTAAAATCGATGTCAACGATGATTTTTTCTCTTCTAAACTGGAATTCAGCGACTCTCTCCCTTCTTTCTCAAGCAAGGAACTGTGAAGAAAATAAAGTCTTGGACTATTAATGAGTTTTTAAAAAAATAAAGGGATTGTAATTGATTAAATTATAAAATAAAAGGATTAAAATGAACTTTTCATGTCAAATTAAAAAATGTCACCTCATTATCATGATTTTGAATCTTGTCTTCCTCGACAAATTAAAAACAATCGGATATAAATTAGAAAAAAACTTCAATGATTAAAACAAAATAAAAATACTATTAAAATCCAGAATGATTTGTAATTACGTGCGCATTGTAATTGTACAATGTAAAAGCTGCGATCCCTTTTTAGTTTTGTTTTGTAATTACCTAGGAGCCTCAGACTCTTTCAGGGGCGGATTTATCAGTTTAAAAGAAAGACAAGATGGAGGTCATTTTTTATCCGATGTTATCCATGGCAGTCACTCATGCGCTCTTAAACAACAAAGAAAGTACACGTCATTCCTTTGAACTTCCAGCTAAGCTGTTGTCGCCATTGTTTCCGACAGCAGCTGACAACCGTCGTCGATCAATCACCACCGCATCCATGATTGATAGCAGTGCAATAAATAACGAAGAAATGTTTTCCCTTTTTAATTTGATTTTGATCCATCTTTTATTTCTATTTTCCCATCATTTTTCGTTTTTTCTAACATTTAGATTCTAAGATATGGTTTCGATACGCAATTGTTCAGATTTAATTAATAAAAATGGATTCACATTAATTATTATTACTTTTAAATGATACGTTGTTATTTCAGTTTTTTGAAGGAATACTTCATATTATAAAAGCAAATGTTCAAGAAATATCTGAATAATAAGAGATGATTTTCTTGGCATACATGAACATGTCCTTGATATTTAATTTTCCAAATAAATAATAAAAAATATATAATTAAATTTTGGGTGCACAATTATAAAGTTGCCTTCTCCCCTCCATATATTACCCTCATTTCGGGAGGGAGACATTATAGAAAACGGAAGGGAATGAAGTTTAAAATTCCATCAGAAGATTTTTTTGCAAACAAGATATGCTAATTAATTACTTTCCATTCCCCTCCCTTCCTTCCCCTCCATTTATCTTTTGCCAAGCGGAATGGAGGAGGGCTATCCTTTGTTCTATAGCTCAAGAACAAATAAATCTCCAACACAAAAGGATGGAGGGCTACCCTTCATTCTGCCATGCAAAGTTAAGACTTTTTGATATAAGAATGAGTTTCATTCATGTAAAATAATTTACTGAAAAATATTAAATTATTTGGTGTTGGAATGTATAAAAGATAAATGCTAAGAAAATACTTAATTAGTAGTTGGATATATGATTTAGATCCTGTTTATTTTTGAGATATTACTAAAAAAAATAAAAAAAAAATACCAACAAAATATATATATATATATATATATATATAAGGAAGATTTTATCAACATTTTACATGGCAACGAGATACTACCATTGAAAACTAACTCGTTGGGTTTTTTTGGTTTATCGCCTTTTTCTGTTGACATTTTAAACATCAACGGAATCTTAGACGAAATATTCATGTCCAAAATCAGCTTTTACCGCCTCATTTTCCATTGGAAAACCGTTGGTGTTTAAAATGCCTATGCATTAAGCGACAAAAATAAATAAATTGGAAGACATTTCCAATTCTGTCACCATTTGTTTTTCTAACGTAAATGTGTATAAAATTCTGGTGGGATTTCCAACATAATTTACAATGAAATATTCTTTTGGTTGGAGATTTTATCAGCATTTTTTAATTTTTTTTCTTGTTTTGTTTATTTTGTGATTTTCTTATTCAACAAAACTATCTACCTTGTCCATCCAAAATTTATAAAACCTATTAATCTAAACCTCAAATTGTAATGAAGCAAAATTCCAACAAATCATATAAAATATAATTAACTCTAAATACAATTGGCATAAATCAATTTATCCAACTACGAGAAATCCCAATTAGATAGCTACAACATAATTAAGTTTCATTTACTATCCTTCATGCATTTAAAATATCCTAAATAAGTATATCACATCAAAGGTGCTAAAGATAAAGGGGGAGGGGGAGGAAAAGATATTGAAATGGGAGTTCTTGAAAACAGGAAAAAGTACACTCATAACTGCAGTTAATTGAGCCCAATACATCTTGATTTTGTTCTAGGAGTTGTGCACTCATCTTCTCAAACTTAACAATCACTTGTTCCTGATTATTTTTTTGTTTTGTTTTTGCACAATCTCATCAAATTCCTATGATGAATAGATTGGGCTGACATATGATGTACCTAAAGTTGAACAATACGACCCTTCCTCGGTTCTCAGGTTAATTTCATAGGCAAACCATAAACCAGATTCCTATTGGTTCAATCACATGTAGCATCCTTCAACCACACTTGAAGATCATGAGAAGGATGGGTGAAAGTGTCTTCACCAAATCCCTCAACCATGTTAGTATTATCTCTCTCTTATAAACAAAAAAAAATCAAAAAATCAATTACATTTCATATTATTGGTGCAAATAAATAATCTAAAACCAATGATAACTATCAAAACACTTATAATGAACATGTCCGCTCTTTTATTGATAATGTTTTTCTCTTTTTCCCCTATCCCTCTTCTTGATATGAGTTTCCTCATATAACTCCATAGAACTTGGTTCTCTATTTTTTCAACAAATTAAATAGTTTGTTAAAAGTCTCACTAATAAATATGTAATTAAAACTTCAAGAAAAAACATATATCACAATGAACTCTTACTAGGCATTTTACATGGTGGGTAAACATAATTGTTTGTCCAACGTGCTTACTCATCGAACAATGAGATTCTTTATTTTAATTTTGTTTACTGGATCTTGAGCAAGTTATAAACCTTTCTGTTTTCATAAACTAAATATTCATTGCTTAATTACGATCTATGACATACTTTGGTCTATACCTTTTCCACTTCGTTATCTCTTGTGACTCGACCTTCTTCAATACTCTAACATAAGCACCGTATCAAAAATCATACAATCTAGTAGAACCATTAGTTAACTTATATATGATTTGAATTTATTATATAGAAACTAGGAAAGAAAATAAAGGAACAAAGGTGTAGAATAATATAACATTAACATAACACTTAATTATAATAACGCATTGAGTATTGTTTCTTTAAACTTACCTATTTGCACCGTGACTTTCTTATATTCTCCTCACAAGCATCTTATTACTCTCGGTCCGCAAAAAAATTCTCCTTAATTGATTTCATACATGAATTACTTTTCATAATTTTAAAAACTAGTAACTAGAATTTGAGATTAATTATCTAATCTTAAACTTTCCTCATCGTGCATCTGCCATATAAGTCTATTTAGGATGACCATCAAGTTGATTTCATTGAAACAATGATTCTTCAAATGATAACTTTAACGTAAATGTGATGAAACGATCATATTCAAGATTGATAAACATAAAAACTAATTTAAAAAAGCCATTTTCATACAATGAAAAACTTTTTAAAAAAAACTCAATAAAAATAAATAACATCATGAGAAAAAACAATTATATTAAGAGGTTGCTATTGTTGTAATTAAAATACAATGATCAAAAACAAAATATAACTTGAGGCATGTGCAGACAATGTCCTTAAGGATATTTTCTCAACACAAGGCTATCCTCTAGGATCCAACAAGTTCTTCCTCTAAAAACGAGGGTTACAGAAACAACGACCAAGATAGAAAGGAAATGCCAACAAGCCTTGCAAACACAGAAAAATAATACTATGGTTTTTTTTCCAGTACCCTTTGACTGTAAAAGTGCATGATATATATAGGCCGCTAACATGTAACAGCTTGGCCGAAAATAAATTAAAAAATTAAAGAGTTGTTACAACAATTGAAGAAATAAAAGAGCTGTTAGAAAATTAAAGAGTTGTAGCTGTTAAAAAAGTTTTAAAAGAAAAGAGTTGTTAAGATTTTGTGATTGATAGAAAATTAATTTTAAGAAGAGGCATGATGTTTTACCATGCCTCCAATACTTTTATTTTAAGAAATTATCATGGGTCCGACATAGCCAAAAACACCATAATCTTTAAATCCAAGTGTTTTGGGCCTAGCACAATTTTTAGACCCATGTTTGTATTGGGTTACGTTGATCGTCAAATCCAAGTATTTTGGATCTGACACGTTCGTCGGACCTATATTTTGTTAGGTTTGGCATATTGTCAAACTCAAGAATCTTGTGTCTATCGAGATCACCAGATTCATATCAAAGTTCACTATATAAACACTAGATAAAAACATTTTGAAGTAGTCTTCATTATTTACAATAGCGATTTCATTATGTTATCCATTTACCTAAAATAGGTCATATCAATGAAGGGATGCCTAATTTATCTTCCTTTATGGTTGAGCCTTGGTTAGTATTTTCTCTATTAGATGCCTCTTCATAATCCTCCCTTAGATTCACAATACGATCATCGACACTATTATTTGATGAAATGGGAGCACTCTTGTTGGATTTGAACTTGGACTTTAACATTTTGTTTCTTGAAAACATGGTATCTAAAAGGAAACAATGAACACAAATTATAAAAACATACAATAAAATTATCCAACACGTATAAATATAATGCATTATAAAACACTAATAAATGTCTTATATATTTCCAATGTTGTTACACAATGAAAAACATCTAAATCAATTCATCACCTTTTAATTAGAACCTTCCTTGTAATTTTCATCACCGTCATGTCCATCATAATCTTCTTTGTTATTTTCATGGTCTATCTCATCATCTTATTCTACTTCTATATTTGTATTATTACTCAATATTACATTAACTCATCATCAACAACATAAATATTCTCAATGAGAATTTTCTAACTCGGTAGATGAAACTACTCGGTATGGATAAACTAACTTATCCATTTGAAAGACATTTTCTCTCTCAATTACTTCATTGTTACCATCTTCAACTACTTAAACCCAACTCCTAGGTTTTGTTTTGACAATAGATAACCAATGAAGTAGCGTATGTATAGTACATTTGTTGGTATTGTTTGGAAAAAAAAATAAAAACATCATTGATGTTTTGAAGTTTTTCATTTTTATTTATTTTTACTAAACCATGATGAAGATCAACTCTGATTTTTTTATTGGTATCACGCCAATAACATTTGAATAAAAACATTGTACCAATTAAATCACTTCTTCTAACTTGCCATAATAATAAACTTTAAACTCATTATTAACTATTTTTACACTCGGTGTTTTTTCCCCATTTGAGGATTCGATCATAACTAGCTTCGTTAAGCCCTAAATCAAACTTGATGGTAAACATTTATACTATAGCTGACTATTTATTGTGAGTTATGCACTCATCCCATAATGGTTCATTATAATCTTTTAAAATCTCTAAGAACATAGTTTTATCTACATTTGGTTCTTCATCAAAAGAGATTTAATGTGAACCTTCACATTATATCTTGATTTATTATCATTGCATCCACCACCATACTTCTATAAGGATTTGGATTTTCCCTCACAAACCCATGCATATTGTTAGAACCTGAAGTTGAGCCAACAATCATTTCTAACATGATTTTGTAAGGAACATATAGTTCTTCATATGCAAATCAATTTAGACACTTCTCAACAAATTCTTTTTTAAGTAAATACATCGTCACAACATCTTTATGGTAGAGCTTTTTATTTTTGCACTTCGCATCTAATTTCATTGTCATTAAATCCAATAACTATTAATCACTTCATAAGTTGAAATATACTTAACCCTAATTATTATCAATTGCACTCAAATTCAATTTGAGTCAATTTTTCAACCAAGCCATAAAATTAAATAATAATTGATACCCAACTAACTACCCATTATTTATTTAATTCAAGAATAAATAACATCAATTAATACCCTAGTTATTATTGATTACACATTAATTTATTTTAAAAAAGCTTTCACAAAACCCTAAATTGACTAAAATTAATTGGGACCCTATATCATTTATTCAATTTCAAACTAAATTAATACTTTTAATTATTATCAATTCCACACAAATTCAGTTTTTCTTAAATTTTCAACTTAATCATAAAATTGACAAAAAAATAATTGTTACCTAACAAACTACCCATTTTTTATTCAATTTAAGAATAAATAACATCAATTAATACCCTAATTGTTATTAATTACATGTTAATTTTTTTTTTCTAAATTTAAAAAAAACCCATAAATTGACTATAATTATTAGGACCCAACTAATTACCTATCATTTCATTAATTTAATCTTATTTAACCTCAATTAATACCTTTAATAATTATCAATTCTACACAAATTTAATTTTCCTTAAATTTTCAATATAACCCTAAATAGAAAAGAAAAAAATTGGTACCCATTACATTACCCATCATTTCTCCAATTCTAACACACCTAAGTTACAAAATCACACTCAATTTCATCAAATAACAAATTAAATTCATTTTACTCCAATCCCAAACAAACCCTAAAATACAAATCCTACAATAAAACACTAAAGTTTGAATCAATACTCTGAATATATTGATTAAATCTTAATCTATGTAAGCTCTTTGAATTTATTTAATCAATACTTATCACTTTAAAAGAAAAACATGTAAAGTGTCATCACATAAAAATATTATGTGAGTAATGCATTTCGAAATACATTAGTAGTTTAACATCAATCAACCTCATGGACTTTTTTTTCATATATAAAAACATAATAAAGAAAATCTTGTAAAATACTGTTTTTTTTTTTTTATCTTTAGACAGTCTAAAGTTATTTCCATTGTTCTAAACGTAATTTTCATTTGATATTTGATCCTTAAATATTTTATATTGATCAAGTTTTTTAAAAATAGCCAAATATAAGAAAATAAAAAAAATTACAGAAAAATATTATAATTATAATTGTAATTATATAAGAGAACTAAAAGATTTGAAGTTTTTACTGGTAATTTATTTTAGCAACTTTTTCATTTCACTTTTCACATAATTGTTAATAGCCACTTTTTTCTCATTCTTGGTCCCTGAAATTTTAATCTTTTATCATTTTGATCATTGACCCTTATTTACTTTCAATTACATCTTTACAAGTTATGTTGCTATTGGTTGTTATCCGCTTCGATTTACATGGTCTATGGTCTCACATGCTTAATGTGTCTTTAAATATTTCTATATTGAATTAAAAACCAATTTTACCAAAATGAATTTTAAGTTGCTCTTTAAATGGCATAGGAATGTTCAATTTGGTCCCTTTAGTTTCACTTTTTCATTTATTTGGTCCCTGTTCTTTAGGATTTTTATGATATGGTCCTTGTATTCTTTTTCTTTGCGTTTTAAGTCCTTGGATATCTAGAGAAGAAAGGGAAAGTTGTTGGAAAAGAAAAGGGGAGAGAAAGCTCTCGAATGACCACCAATGACTATGATTTTCATACCTTTTGATTTGTCTCTAAAAAAAGAACTCAAGAAAAGTGGTTTCCATATTTAATGATACCTCAAAAGTAAATCAGGACTCGAACTTTTTAAAAATTTGGTTTGATTTTGAATTTTTTGCCCAATTAAAATGCATTTTGTGGTTAGGATTTTAGAGTTCCATATAATAGTTTTTCCATGTTTTTGGGTAAAAAGAAAATGTTGAAATTTAAGCTTTTTGAGTACAAAAACTTAAACTGTAATTTTTCAGTCATCAAATCCACTTCAAGTCTTTTAGAAAATATTACAGGCAACCATCTAGGTAGTGGCCCAGTGGTAAGAGCTTGGGACTAAGAGGTTTGCTCCCTCTGTGGTCTCAGGTTCGAGCCCTGTAGTTGCTCATATGATGGCTACTGGAGGCTTACATGGTCGTTAACTTCAGGGCCCGTGGGATTAGTCGAGGTGCGCATAAGCTGGCCCGGACACCCACGTTAAACTAAAAAAAAAAAATATTACAGGCGAATGGTGCGTTGTCCATGTTATTTTAAAAAAGAATATATAGAGCAAACAACATGTAATATTCTCTTTTAGAATAAAAAAAATCAAGCACGTAAACATATATTTCCAAGTCCATGTGTGCCTGAGCTTTATATTTTAGATCAGTCACGCGAGCCAATCTTTCTAGCCTAGGTGCACCTGGCTTTTTTTTAAATGGTGTTAATTTTTTTAACATTTTATAATAGGGTTGCCTTTAAATAAATTTATTCAAATGATGTTTAAATAATTATTTGATTATATCATTATTTTAAAATAATATTATAGCTTTTATGATAATATCAAGAATTACTTTCTTAATGTTTATATAGCAGCCCAATATGCTTAAAAGAATTTTTTAAAAAACTCCATCATAAGTAATTAATTCAAATAATATATCTATTTTATTTATTTTTCTATTGTAAATATTTTATATAGTTTTTCTTAGATTTTATATTTTTAGATATTTATGTAGAAATTTTTATTCATGATTTTTTGTTTTTTTTTATCGAAACTTGCTTTAAAGAACATGACAAGTTTTAATTTAAAAAACAATACTTATCATATATGTTAACATATATTTTCCAATTCATATGATGCTGAAAAACATATCAACACCGCAGCCTTTTTATCTTGCATTGGAAATTCTACCCATAGCGCAGTGGTGGAGCGTGGCTAGTTTTAAACTATACAAACCTAGCCTAAAACGAGCAAACCTTTACAATGTCTCAAAACCTTCTTCTTTTTTTTTTCAAAATCGTTTCGTTTCCATTGTAATACAAAATGAACTAAAATGAATATGGAATTCAATCATGCCAAATAGTTTCTAGGGCGTCGTGGATTCTACAGGGATTAGCCACATCCCTCTCTAGTTTCTAAATACATGTTTCATGCGTTTCCCATCAACAATCAATGTAGTAAATATTAAAACTCCTGCAAAACTATAGCACTTGATAAAAAATAAAAAGAAGCTTGGGCACATAAACATGATACTAACATATTTCTTTTACCATTTGAGAGAAGAAAAATCTTACATGATCATGGACAAATAAAGATCCCACACCAAGTAGAAGAACTCTTTCTACCTCCTCGAATCAGCTACAGTATCTTTTGAGTACAAATGTCAGTGGCAGAAGCTACAGCTCCTCTGTAAAGCAACCAATATGAAATGCCCCCAGGTTCTCCAAACCCTGGTCCTTGGCCGAGGAATTGGTCTGAGTTGATGCAATTTGCAAGGTAGAAAAGTGTAGATAAGGACGATAAACTGGGGGTAGCAGCAACATTGATTTTCGGTCCATTGCCAGTAGCTTTCCACACTTACTGCACCAATAACAACTTCCAAATTTATAAATTCACAATTTATTAACACAAGTCTATTCAGTTAAAAGAAGAGGATTTCACCTGCAAACTTTGGTAAATAGTGTCTGGTAGCAGCATATCCAGTGCTTCAAAAAGAAAAAGGTAAATAGGAAACAAATGAGGATTGCCAGGTGCTTTTACTGATTTCATGAGCAATTAAATTATACGGGGAAATCCACAAGTTAGGAACCATACCACGATAGAATATAAGGCTGTTCTAGAGCTGACCCCAAGAAAATGCTGCAAGGCCATAGCAGCATGCTCCTGCAGAAGTACCGGAAATTTTAGTTTGTAATTGAAAAGGCTCCATCTAGCAAAGATATAGAAACAAGAGCGGTTACCGAGATCTTTCTGAATACATGATGAACTGAAAAACCTCTTGCATGTATATAGCTGCCTCCCTGTTGATGAATGAAGGGGAACAAATTGTCAACAAAATGCAGCTGTGCATCTTTCAGAATATAGCAGTGGAAAGGAAAAGATACATATGAACATATAACCATAGAACCTTCAGATAAGGAAAAAAAACACAAAGCATAAATTATTTGAAATGATTTTGGTTTTTAATTTACATAAAGCATTTTCCCTCTAGATATTATGAACATTTCAAATAGGAACTGACTTGCACAATGACACAAAAAATTTAACATGTTTTGGTTTCTTTCAAGTTCCCTGCGGTTAACAAGAAGATGTGCGATTTCACGATATCTAGGTCTGAACTTTTTATTTATAGAATATTAATCCAAATTCCTGATAGTTCATTCAGATTATTACTTGTCAAATATCAATATACGCAATTGCAAAACACCTAGGTTTGAGTCCAATTCAGACTTGTAAACTTGCTGGTCTTCCAAACCAAACACCCACTCCAACCTTTATCATCTCCAAGGCTAAGAATTAGAAAGAACTTTAGACTCGTATGTTCAATTAATGATGATAACCAAGACAAAGATTGACTAATTAACTTAGGATCACACATGAGCAGAACTCAAACATTGATCACCTTCAACAAAGTCAAGAATAGACTCTCAGTTCTGGTAATTTGGCATGGATACAGAACATAGTAGGGGACTAAAAGGAAGCAATAGAACTAACAAGTCTGTAAGAACTAGGAGTCAGAAAGCATGCATTCAATGAATTAGAATACCTCATCGGGTGAAAAGAAAGCTACTGCATCTGGGTCAATGGAACCAGCTGGATGCAATGATATTATAGCTCTGAACACGGAAGGAAAGAACAACTCGATAACAGCAATCTTATCAGTAGCTGCAGCACTCTGCGATACTGTTCTTAGTTTACTTAAACTATGAAAACCATGGTCTTTCGATGCATCTAGAGGATTCTCACTTGCTGAAGCTGGTAAAGAGGAAGCTCTTTTAAACCAATCCAATCGTTCATAAGTGAGAACTTTCAAATTCAGCATTTCTTTTTCCAAGCATGTTAACACATCCGAAAGTGTCTTGCAATCACTAAGTTCTTCTTGATAATTCAGCAGTAGATCTTTCGGAATACAATGCTTCTTTGATGCTGGTTCCGTACTTTGAACATCTTGTCCTTCATCAAGGTGAGGAAAAAATCGCCTTTTCTGATCTGTAAATGCCTTAAGAGCTAACCTGCAGACGTTTAGAACAGAAAAATGATTGCATAATCAATATGATCATAGAAACAACTAAATCTGCTAGCATAGAAACAGCTAAAAATACTAGAACATCGAACAGCCGGTTCCAATAATCAAGATGTTAAAATCAACCTGGTTCTATCAACTGCAGATGCACCAGCCTGTCCAGCAAGCTGTCGTTTCCAAGCATAGGCAACAACAGCACCATCCGGACACACCACCGGCAAGTGCAAACCCCACGAATTACTACGTGACCGAAGAGTTTCATTCAAAACTCCAGATTCTTCTAGTTGTCTTCCTAACAAACATTAACAACATCCCAAAATTCATTTCCACCAACCAGTTTACCATAAACAAGCAAATTAAAACAAATTAAGCTTAGAAATCCATAACATTACTGTCTTAATAACTAACATTCAACAGTAAAAACCTAGAGTAAAAAAAAAAAAGAATTGAATATGAAAGATGGGGAGTGGAGAGAAGTACCAACGGAGCGGAGGTCTTGGAGGTGTTGGCGCATGGAAGCATCTTCTTTAACAAACAATTGCAAAGGTTTATTGCTCTGGTGAGGAACTGCAGCAATGAATAGCGCTTCGAGGAGGCGATCAGCGCCTAATCTGACGTCAGCGATGAGTCGGGAGGCTTGACCTAGCCTTTCCATAGCCAGAGCCACCTGTTTCGGCGGTGCATCCGCAGAAGACGGTGGGTTAGGGTTTTGGCTCGCCGCAGCAGGAGGTTCTTGCAGCTGCATCGGCTGCTGCTGCTGCTGCTGTATCAATAGAGGATGTGGTTTCATGTCCATTTTTTTTTTTTTGTGGTTAATAGTAATTAATACATGTGTAGTAATGCGATGATTCGAGCTTAAGATTGAAGGAACACAGTGATTTCTCGTTTTTGGTCGGAGGATTGAAAAGAGGGCCTAGCCTAGGTTTTAACTTATGACTATAGTGCAACCTAAAGCCGGCGCCGCGAGCCACCGCTAAATTGGGAAAGGATTTCGGGTCGGGTCGGGTCGGGTTCAAGCTTTAATAAAACTCTGCCCAACTTATTTTTATTATTATTATTATTATCAGCTAATTCATGTTTTCTGTTTCTTTTGACCAGAAGAAAACATGAAATGGATGTTTCATCTTTTCTTATATGGTTAAATGTTTAAGTGTACATAGCAATATTTCTTACCCAACTTTTCTTATATTTCTTACCCAACTTTTCTTCACCTCGTTTGTTTCTCTCAAATAATTGCACTAGTTATATTACCAGCGCGATGTCACAGGTTATTTTTTTATATAAATAAAATAAAAAAATTTAAATTTAAAAATATTAGGTTTTTTTGTAAAGCTATATCTAAGAGTCTTGGGTTTGACTGCAACGCCTGATCCAAAAATAATATTAATAATAATATTAAACTTGCATGATCTAAGTTTAAGCGAGTTTGGCTGCAATACCAGACCTAATAGCCTTGGATGTGAGTGTGGCTATAAGATCATGTCATAAAAGTATAATAATTAAATATATTAATGAAAAAAAAACAAAGAAAAAAAAACTAATGAAAAAAAAAATTGAATTAACTGAGTTAACCCTTAAACCCAAGTTACCCCGTCAAACCTGGGATTCACGTCATGAAAATTTGATAACTAAATAGAAAAAAAATTGACAGGTTAACTGGGTTGAACCGTCAAACCCGGGATATGTGTCATGAAAGTCGGATAATTAAATAGAAAAAAATTTAACATTAACAAACTAAACTAAATGAAAAAAAATAATTAAAAAGAAAAAAAGTAAAAAACAATTCCGGGTTAACTCGTCAAACTCGGGATTCATGTTATAAAAATTTGATAACTAAATAAAAAAAATAACATTAACAAACTAAATTAAAAGAAAAACATTAAAAGAAAAAAACACAAAGAAAAAAACAAAAAAAAAACAGTAAAAAAACAAAAAAAAATTTAAAACAAAAAAGAAATAGATCAAAAGTATTTTAGTATATGTTATTATTATTATTATATTATTATAAGTATAATTATAATTATAATATATAAGAGTATAAGTATGGAAAAGTTACGGTGCTTTCCCCACACCTTTTAGAATATGTTTGGGAACGCGATGCAAACCGCGTTTCTAAAAATTCAAAAAAAAAACATTTTACTAAAATTTAATATATTTTGTATGTTTTAAATTGTTTTGATGTGCTGATGTTAAAAATAATTTTTAAAAAATGAGAAAAATTATTGGTATGTATTTTAACATGAAAAATTATTTGAAAAACAACCGTCAAATATAATTAGATAAGATGTTTTTTTATTTATTTGCCCGGCTTGTATACTATGTTTGGAAAACAAAGGAACTATATAGAGTTTTTTTTATTAATTCAGATTCCGTTTAAGCTAAATGTCACTTTGACAACGACTCAAAACCTTCACTTAATAAAAAACTTTAATAATAAGTAAAATATATTTATCAATTGTACTTCATGATTATGATGCAAAATTTACTGAAATTCAATTTTTGAAGGTGAGATATGTAAATTGTTCTTTTTAAGCTGAAGTTGAAAGAATGCTTGTTTTTAAATATTAACCCGAGCCTTAGTTTCGCAAACAATCCCTCTTCTTTATATGTTGATGAGATGGCATGTCTTTACATTGCTGTGTGATTATAAAATAAATATATAATAATATTATAATTATAAACCAATGATAGATAAGTAATATAAATTAAATATACGATGGAGTCAATATTTTATGATAAATAAAGAAGTTGTATTAGTGATAAAAAACTTAGAGACTAAACAAAATGATTTGTAGCAGTCCACAGTGTTTTATGAGGAAAGATACAGTACTTTCGTTATATGATTTAGCTTTTTTGTTAATAAAAAGCAAAGAACATTACAAAGCTAAATTCTCTACCAACTTAATATTAAAAAAAAAATCAACAAAGATAATTTTGGAAGAAAAAAAACCCATAAAAAAAACGTTATAACAATTGACAATGTTTTGTGAGTAAAACTACAGTGTTTTTCTCAATACTATTGAAAAGGATAATTTTAGAAAAAAAATTATAAAAAAAACCATTTAGAGAAATATTAAAGCAATCTACAGTGTTTTGTAAGGAAAACAACAACGCTTTCCCCGTATGATTTAGTTTTATTGTAATTTTAATTTTTAACCAACTCAGTATTCAAAAAAAAATCAACAAAAATAATTTTAAAAAAAATTATAAAAAATATGTTGGAAAACACTGCAGCAATTCACAGTGTTTTAAAGAAAAAAATTACAAAGCTAAATTCTCAATCAGCTTAATATTAAAAAAATAAAATCGACAGAGATAATTTTTGAAAAAATAAAATAAAATAAAACAAAAAAACAGGGACAAAAAACCATGTTGGAAACACTGTAGTAATTCACAGTGTTTTGTGATGAAAGCTACAGTGCTTCCCCACATGATTTAGTCTTATTTGTAATGACTTATAATTGTAATTCTCAACTAGCTTAATATTAAAATAAAATAAAATTAACAAAGATAATTTTGAAAAAATCATAAGAAAAAAAATTATGTGGAGAGACACTGTAGCAATCCACAATGTTTTATGAGAAAAGTTACAATGCTTTCCTTACATAATTAAGCTTTATTACAAAGTTAAATTTTAATCAACTCAATATTAAAAAAATAACATTGACAAAGATAATTTTGAAAAACAATATTACAAAAAAAACACAAAAGAAACTGGAAAAAACCATATGAGAAAAAATTGTATCAATCCATAGTGTTTTGTGAGGAAAGTTACAGTGTTTTCCCCACATGATTTAGCCTTACTTGTATTTATTTGTAAATGTAATTCTTAACCAGCTTAATATTAATAAAATAAAATTGACAAAGATAATTTTAGAAAAAATATAAAAAACAAAAAAAAAATATGTTGGAAAAAATATTGTAGTAATTCACAGTAATTTACGAGGAAAGCTACAGTGTTTCCCTCACAAATTGTAACTGTAATTTTTAACCAGCTCAATATTAAAAAATAAAATAAAAAAGATAATTTTAAAAAAATCATAAAAAACAAAAAAAAAATCATGTGAAGAAATACTGTAGCAAATAATGTTTTAAAGAAAAAAATTACAAAACTAAATTCTCAATCAGCTCAATATTAAAGAAATAAAATCGACAAATATAATTTTGAAAAATAAAAAAATAAAATAGAAAAATTATGTAGAAAAATACTGTAGCAATCTATAGTATTTTAAAAAAAAATATATAAAATAAAATTTTTAACCAACTCAATATTAAAAAAATAAAATTAATAAAAATAAATTTTTTTTTTTAAAAAAAATACACCAGTAATCCACGGGAGTGCGGAAAAACAGTAAATTTCCCCCCTCCCTATAGTTTATTACTTAATTCTCTATCTCTCTCGATCGATCGAGAAAACATGAGGTTTAAAGCGGGCGGGTACATCTTTTGAAAGTGGAAAATACGGAGGAGGGAAACTCACCACTCAAAATTGAAGAAACACTGCCTTTGCCGCCGAAATATAGCTAAATGAAACAACCAAAAGACAGAGAGATCTCAACTCAGAGAGACCAAAAGAGAAATAGAGAGACGAACCTATGCAATCCAAAATAAGCTCCTTCTTCAAGTCCCCTTCCTCTTCTTCTCCGCCAAAATGCCTCCAAGAAGACCCACCTTCTTTTTCGGACGATGACTTGGCTGTATGGCAGAATTCCCAGCACCAATTTGTCAATACTTACGCACGTCGAGCCGCCCCAAAATTAATTCTTAGGTATACACTCTTATTTAAGATATTCCCTTTTCTTTTCAGCTAATGGGTTTTTTCTTTTTATTTGGTTATTGTAATTTTTTTTAATCTATAGCTTGATTTGAAACCCATTTTGTTTTATTGATTTGGAGAACTGGGTTCCTGGTTGACGAGAAAGCGAAGGAAAATAAAAGAAATTTCTGATATTTTGTTTGAAATTCTTAAGTTTAACGAAAAGAACTCAGTGTTCAATACTGCTTTTGCTAAGATGGGTTATTTCTGATGGGATCTTTCTCTTGGTTGTATTACTTATTTGTTGATTTTGGGATTTTGGTCAGGGACCAGAGGAGTGAAGGAAATACAGGGCAACAGAGTGAGGTGTTGCCAAAACCAATATCAAAAGATCTGTGTTCGAAACCAGAAACAGAGGCTTGTGGGAAAGTGCTTAACAAGAAGAGAAGCTATGCACAGTTTCATCTAGACTTAGGTCAATCTGATTTCAATCTCCGTGCATGTTCAACATGTGGGGTTAAATATGCACCGGGTGATGAAGGAGATGAGAAGGAACATAAAATCTTTCACAAGAATTACACTCATGGAATTCAATTCAAGGTTGCATTTTTAGACAGTTGGAATGTCTATATTTTTATCATCTTTTTCGTTTTATGTTTGTTTCGATTGAATTGAAAAGTTAATTTTATTTATAGGTTTTTCGGAGCGAAAGGGTTGTGCATATGCCTTGTAGTGAAGCGGGGCGTATTGTTTTGGTGTTGGATTCTGATCCTCCTGCACTGAGAAATAAGGTTTGAGTTCTTTTTCTCTCTCTCTTTTGGTTGCTGAATTCCATTATATGTGGAGCTGTAATGTAGTCAGGGAATTTTTGTAGTTTATGATGCTTGAGTTTACAGTTACGAAAATTGAGTTAGTATCTTAATCTGGATGATGAACTTATTTGGCAGCTACAGGAGGTTATAAAGATGATGGAGATTGAGCTTGGAGATGGATGGATTTTTCATAAGCTTTGTAAGGTAACAGACATAAGAATTTTTGGATTATAATCTACTTGTTTCCTCCAAATGTTCAGGCTTTTGAATTTTTAAAATACTGTACTTGAACCAATTATTTGTTTCTGGTTTCTGATAGAATTGTTTATTCGCTTACTTATCCTGATGGTGTTTCTTGTTCATTGAATTTTCTTTCCACCTTACCTGCTTATAGTTTGATTAGTTTTGTATAAAAAATGGGATTCCTTACCCTTAATCCTGTATTTTGAAAGTAGAACACTTATTGAAGCCCAGCTTTGTCTTCAAGATTGGTTTGCTTTAGACAACCATTTACTAAAATATTATGCACATTTGTATTTGCAGGTGTATCTATTTGTTTCTTCTCAGAGAGTTGCTGGTTGTCTAGTTGCTGAACCAATAAAAGAAGCATTCAAAGTTCTTACATGTTCGGTGGATGAAAGACCTAAATGCGCTGCTAAAAAGAATTCAAGACCAAACTCCACAACTCTCCAATTTGGTGAAGTCATCTTACAAAGGGAAGCCATGAGAAAAGTTACTGCAGTTGATTCTCTTAACGTATTAAATGGGAACCACAATGGAGCTGTTGTTTGTGAAGAGGAAGCTGTACCTGCTCTCTGTGGCATCAGAGCAATCTGGGTTACTCCCTCTAACAGAAGAAAACGCATTGCAAGCCAATTACTGGATGCTGCGAGGTAAATTTTATCCTTCCAGTTCTGTTAATTTCATTTGTAAATTTGTGATTTCCTCTATATTCCTGCAGTAAACTCATGTAGTTTATGATCATTCTTCTGCATGTTATCTCGGAATATGCTTAATTCTTTGTCTAGTTCAGTTATGGTAAACCTTAAGTTCAGTTGTCGTCTTTTTTCATTTTTCTCATGGCAAACTGGTAATGCTTTGATTCCTCCTCTTTAATTGTTTACGGAATCTTTAAATAGGAGTGCCAAGTTTTTCAACAGAGTGAATGTGTTTTGTCTTCCCATTCTCAGCATCCCTTCTGTTGGATATATAGACTTGTTTAGCTAATTCACTGTCGCAATTCAGTTTTTTACATTTCAGCAGCTAACCCATTTCTCTTCTAAACGCAGGAGAAGTTTTTGCATGGGTTTTGTTCTCGAACAATCCCAGTTGGCATTCTCTCCACCAACCTCAGCTGGGAAGGCATTGGCATCTAGTTATGCTGGCACTACATCATTCTTGGCGTACAAACCTAAAAATGCGGGCAGTTAAATGTTCCTCTTACATGGGTAGGATGAATTCTATTGATTTAACTGTTTATTGTTCGTTGTACTTAGTTTCCTGAATTTTGATGTTTTTGTTAATGATATTACAGTGACTATGGCCTTAGTGAAGTTAAAATGAACCGGAAAACTTACTTTGCATCGAGCATGTATCCAAATATAACGCCGCACTTGTGCTCTTCCTCTAGTGTAGGGGAAGTTCATCTAGAAACGCAAATGTTAGTTCTTAGATAGACTGTGAAATGATCAATAAACTCTTCTAAAAAATACTGTAAATATAATCATCAAAATATTTTAGCAAACAAAGAAAGCAGTTGGAACAGGTTCAAATCTTAACCATTGTAAAATTAAAACCAACATCCCAACCATCCATTGAAATGGATAAATGATCTATTTGACGCGGGGCTTATATTGAGATAAAAATTCGCAAAGTGCCATAATTTGTTATATCATGAGATTTGCTAACGAAAATTTCAGCTACTTCACGCTTTACACAGGAGCTGACTCCACGGGCACCCTGGCCTTGGTTTCGTTTTGTCCTGCACAATTACCTTCATCTGCATCTGCCTGAAGATATGAACCAAATACCTTCATAACTTGTTCATAGACTGGCTTCTTGGAACCAACAGCCTGCTCAATGAACAAAGAAGTATCAAACATCAAAACATGGATTTCCGGTTAAATGTTACAAGTAATGTGATACTCACAAGCTCCAATACTCGTTCTGGTAACAACCATGCCCAATCCTTAAATTCTGGAGTTTCACTTCCATCGCCCAAAAGGTTGATCTCTTCCTCCTTCCCAGTAAACTTAAAAAGAAACCTGTTTTCAAAATTTCTATATGAGCACTGAGCACTGAACGAATAGCATGACATGGAAAGAAAGAGCTCACTACCAGAAAAAGACAAAAAAAAAAAAAAACCTTAGTGGAACATCCGGCAGCTTGGTCTTTGAATCAAAATGGGGCAAGCCCCATACTTCTGCAATTATTTATCAGGAACTATAGATATATATTTAAAGCAAGTACGAAGAAAACAGTGAAATTTTGATGATAAGTAAAGACAATTTGTAGAAAGAAAAAGACTCAATCCTGAGAATTATACAAAGGCAGAAACAGGGGCATGCCCCCACTTTACCATCATTCATGTTACCCAACAAAAGATGCTCAAAGAAACCATTTTTTTATAAGAAAAACAGTACATGGAATCACTTGTATTTGTGAAAAACAGCGCAAAAGGCAGTGGTCATAACAAAAGCAGAACTAAGAGCAACCAGAAATTGTAATCAGGAACAATATACAATACTATTGTTGACACTCAAATTAGCTTAACAAACTTCCATTGCATGTCAATAGACAAAATTCTCTTTCATTATATGGTCTTTTTCTAAGCGATTGTATCCTTACCACTTCTGTGCTTGACCTTTGTAATTGGTACCCCATCGACGATTAATTCTCTCTCTGGCTTGTGATGGAAAGTCATAAGTGAGCCAGTACGGTGCCTACACATCCAATATCAAAACCAGTTCACTCAAACAAGTAGCAAAAAGCTCATCTTTCTGATTTCTTAGATGTTCATGTCATACACAAACCTAAAGATTGTATGTTAGAGATTACATTGTTAACACTTAACAAGTGGGAATAAAAAACCCACCTCTGCAACAAATTCAGCTGAAGTAACTCCTGTTTCTTCCCTCAGTTCCCTCATTGCCGCATTCCTTAGGTCTTCACCCTCACCAGCACCACCCTGTGATACACAATCTCATCAGCCGCTATACATTTTCATATCGTTTTTTATTTCCAACAAAAATCCCTCACAAAGCCCATACTAAGCTTAACCATACATCGCAACAAGCAAAAAAAGCAGTTAAGACCTCCTACACCCATACCTCTGCTGGAAACCCACATATCTGACGCCTTAACCATACATCTAAAGTTTTGTCTGCTCTAAATCATTTCATGAACAATTCACATGTAAAACTCAAAATCAAATGCTCTACTCCATCAATCCAACATCATTCAACAAGCAATTCCTTTAACAAGATAATTGAAATTCAACTCTTGCCATAAATTAGAATTCAAAATCCACATTGAGAAATATCCACTAAAACCAATTCTCATCAATTCCTGTCAAATCCCCCAAAATAGAATTGAATTCAAATTCCAGCATTGAAAATAACTACTACCTGAGGCATCTGCCACGTGTACGGAATGTTTATCCTGGAAGCAGTAAATATCTACAAGATTAACACCCAAAACCATAAACCCTAATCACAAATTTAATTGAAAAGCAAAAAATCAAATTCAAATGAAACATATAGCGAAATTAATTACTTTTTTTGAGGGATTAACGAGACAAATCCCCACATTCCTTCTATACCCATCCGGTGGCGTCTCCATTGACGGCGGCAACTCTCTTCTCCTGCTTCTCCTTTTACTCCTTGTTAACGATACGGCGGCGCAAGAAGATCCGGACAGTGGCACACTTGCAAATTTGTTCAAATTTACACAGCAATTTAGGCTTACAAACCGATAAATATACGAATTTCTGACAATACTATCACTCAACTCCATAATTTGTGGTTTTATAAAATAAAATATCTTGGTCTCCAAGCATTTACTACCTTTATAAGTGTGCTTTTAGCCTTCTGTAAGCATAAAAAATATATTTTCAGTTGCATTTTAAAAAATATATTTAAAAAATTATGTTTTTGATTAAAATTATTATGAAATTAATTTTTATATACAAAATAAATAAAAAGTTTCTATGAAAGAAAAATAAATTATTTTAATTTTTATAAAATCAAAATTTTAAATGTAATTATATGTGACATCCAATGTAAAAAGCAGAAGTTATTTGGTTGATAAAACAATTATTTTTTTGTTGAGCAAAAAATAAAAATTACCACGACACCAAACAATCTCTAAAACCCTTTATCTAGGATAATTCGCACATCTCTATCATTTCTCTAGTATGTAAATACCTTTATCGCTTTAATTCATGTAAAATTTAGGCTCAAATTGATATACGAGTTCACAACAAACTCAAATTCTCCAAAACTCTCAAATCATAACTCTAGCTTTATTTGAAAACCAACAAATTTATTTGAATGATTTCTATTTAGTTCACAAGCCTCCAAACTCATTCAAGCTTTAATCGCACTAATCTGACTTATTAAGGTTCTCTGTAGTTGTTTCGTCTGAGCTCTCGTTATTGGACCATTTAAATGCCTGTATACATTAGAATAAGTCCCTTTCATGTTAGGATCATGATACATATCATCACCCTCAAGTTAAAAGTGATTTATCCTTAAATCAGAATCGTTAACATCTTTTAAGTAAGTTGACAAGTCTTTACATTAAGAGTGATTGAAACATTGTAATTACCGGAAATGAAAACCCAAGGATAAATAACAATAATAAATAAATAATAAAATCATTGTATTTATAGTTTAATGGTATGAAAAAAATAATAAAAAGAATAAACTAGGAAAAGAAGTGTTAAGAAGATGGAAGAAGAAAACTTTTTTGGTCGAAAATATCAAATTTTCCAGTAGCAAAAATGGTCTAGTCATTTTGAGAAATAGCTAGATCAATTTGCTTAACCGGTTGGACCATTTTCCAAAAAAATCAAATCATTTTGAAACGGTCTAGTTATTTTGAGAAATGGCTAGATTAATTTGTTTAACCGATCGGATCATTTTTCAAAACAATAAGACCATTTTGATTTTTGTCTTTATAAAATTAACGAGGTGTTGTTTTGGGAGAAGAGACTATTTTTCAATTTTTTTTATTCTTACACCTCTAAAGGCTAGAGAGTGAAATTTGAAGTGAAAAGAAAGTATTTTAAGAGATAAAAACACATTTACTTTTGGAATTAAAAAAGATTAAAGAGAGAAAAGATTGAGTTAGAGAAACAAGTGAAGAAAAAAAAATGAAAAACGTGAAATATTTTGACTTGTTAGGGTTTGAAGACTCGATTATCATTTAGTGAGGAGTTTTAAATCTAACCTAGAAATTTCATATGAAATGGAAAACTATTTAGGTTCAAATCATGAAATTAATGCTAGGGTTTAGAGTGGATTTTTGGGGAAAATGTAAATTGACTATGAATTAATCAATTAGGCTAGAATAAGCTTTGTTAGATATTAATTTAATGATGAAGAAAGCCAGGGGGTCCTTAAGGGCTTTATGGCTGGCCAATGAGGGGTTATATTGCATGAAGTAGAATTGTATGTAGTTAAATGATATTATAGTAGATTAATATATATATCATAAAAGAAATGATTTTAAAGGAATTTCGTTACGTTGTGTAGTTGACTTAAGCATTTATGTTGTTGAAATTTATAAAATTTAGGGAGAATTATTAAACCTAAAGATGAATATTATTGTAAATGTGTTTGACTTCTCATGAATTGGAAGGATACATCGAAAAATTGATGTAAATGTGATAATGTTTGTGTGATATAATACATGTATGACTACGATAATACAAATGCAAAACTATAGATGTTGATAATATTGTTAATGAGTTTTGTTAGAACTTTTTATATGTTTGGAAGAACGTGTTAAGGAATAAATGAATTCTGTATGGCTAATTGAAAAAACAATTATGTGCCTAGTAGCTTGTTTAATTGTAGTTGTCTTTTATATGAGATTTAAATCATAAATGGTTATAAAAATATAGTTTGAGAAGATATGTGTGCATACGAGATATAAGAGTGTTTTTTGTAGAGATAACTAAGAAAATGAATTTAAGAAAAAATAAAAATTCAATAAGGATTGAATGAGAAATAAAGGTTAAGATGAAATAAATTGATTTAGAATATTACTATGGGGAATGTACATGGAATTAAAAATAATATGGTATATCTGTTGCTAAAAGAGAAGCCACATAAAGGTACAACTAGAGCTTCTACAATAGGTAGTGTCGTACACCTCAATATTTTTTCTTTACTTAGTTTATTACAATAGTTTTGATGATGCAATAATATTCCGTGTTAGAATTGTAAATTAAAATGGAAGAAATTAGTTTCCGGTAATGGAACTAATAGTCGGTAATGGATAACAAGATTAGATTCCTGGATGTGAGAATAATGCCCGGCAACTGGTGAAAGGATTAGTTTCCGGTAATGGAACTATTTTTTACAATTTATTAGCATGTTTGACAGACTCTGCTGTCTTCTTCTCAATATGAGATCGAACCTATTTATGGAGTTTTTTATTATTATTTTTGCCTTTTTAACCTTATCCATAGTATTTTTATAGGGTGTTTGAGAGTATGGTAGTAGTTGTTTTTCAAAGTATTTTTCGCTCGGAAATGCATCAAAATAATATATATATATATATATATATATTTTAATATCAGCACATCAATTAATTTGAAATAAATAAAAAAATAAAAAAATTTTAATTTTTTTAAAAAGTAGGTCTTAGTTTGAGATCGAAGCATATAGTAATAACAATTTTAATTAAAAATCTTCTTCAAAATGACATCATGTTACCCTTCAAAATATAGGAAGTACCCTTCGGACAAAAATACCAACAGATATGGATAGAGACTAGTTCATGGTAAGCATACGAAAAAAAAAGAAAAAAACATCCATCAGGAAATAAATTTACGAGTGCATGAAAGGAACCAATCTTCATCCTGGTTTAAAAAAGAAGAGGAGGAAAGTGGTGCACAAAATGACAAAGCAGAGGGATGTTGTTAGGTCAAGGGTCCACAAAAAACCTGGCCCACTCATTGACTGGAAAACAAAAAACAAAAAACCAACAAATTCCCTTTTTCCCAAGAATCCTTCGTAACTACTTCATGTTTTGTCCCTTCTCTTCCCCTAAATCCTTCAACAGAAATACAAACCAACACGAACAATGGGGGTGCCTCAAACAATGGAGGCCCTAAGAGAACGAGCTGATTTCATTAAAGAATCGTTACAAAAAAGCCAAATCATTACTGATAACATGGCCGCCATTCTTGGCTCCTTCGACCACCGGCTCTCCGCCTTAGAAACTGCCATGCGTCCCACTCAGGTACGTTAATAATCATCCCAACTTTTCATATTTCTGTTTTAACGGATCTGCATTGTTGTTTGTAAAGGAAATTTTCTTCTTCTTCTTCTTCTTCTTTTGTAGATAAGGACGCATTCGATTAGAAGAGCACATGAAAATATTGATAAAACATTGAAGGCAGCAGAGGTTATTTTATCTCAATTTGACCTCACGCGAAAGGTACTCTTTTTTTTTTTTAAATAATTTCTAAATGATGTTTTTTTGTTGTAATATTATTAATTAATTAGTCTGGATATATATGTATTTGAATGTTGTAGGCAGAGGCTAAGATATTGAGAGGGCCACATGAAGATTTAGAGAGTTATTTAGAAGCGATTGATCAGCTAAGAAGCAATGTGAAATTTTTTAGCAGCAATAAGAGTTTTAAAAGCAGTGATGGTGTGCTTAATCATGCCAATCAATTACTTGCTAAAGCTATTTCTAAGCTTGAAGAGGAGTTTAGACAGCTTTTAACAAATTACAGGTTCGTCTTCTTGGCTTCTTGTTTTTGTAATGAAATTCTGTTGTGTTTTGTTCCAAGAAATGGAGAATGACATAGAAGTTATGCTAATTGTTTAGTGTTTTTGATCTGACTGTATGGTGCACTCGAAAAGTCTTGTTTTCTGGTGTTTTGAAACGAGTAATGAATCGAATATTGGACATGGCGATGACTTCTGCCGATGAAAAGTGTCAATTAATTGTGAAAGATTGATTGTTGTTGCGTGCCTGATGCAAGCTTTGATTTATCATGATCCTCAGCAATGCTTTTGAAATAAGTTAAGAATTGTTTCGAATGACAGCAAGCCAGTGGAACCTGATCGACTTTTTGAATGTCTTCCCAATTCTCTACGTCCATCATCATCAGGATCACCTAGGAAGCATGGTGATGATAACAGCAAGAGCCCCACTGAGCACCAAGGGAAGAGCTTAGAAAATGCTGTTTACACTCTTCCAACACTTATTCCGCCAAGGGTTATTCCATTGCTACATGATTTAGCTCAACAAATGGCTCAAGCTGGTCACCAACAACAGCTATTTAGAATCTACAGGTGATTTTTTCCCTTTCTTATTGCTGCTGTTATCATTGCTCATGTTCTTCATTCTTAGACCTATCTTAACTAGGTTGTCTTCTGTCTTACAAGTTCTCAAGACAAATACATGTCAGAAGATTGACTTCTTCAAATTCTGGTGTTTTTATCGTTTACCGCTAATAACAAGCTTGAAACTTGGAATATAAAAAGGAATCTACTTTGCTCTGCCATTGCTTGATCCATGATAAAAACATTGAAATTGGAAGAAAATTTTAGCTTGGTTATTTTTGGGTGATCTCTCTTGAGTAATCTAGTGTAGATTAGTATAAATTTGAACATACTTCAGTTTTACTCTTCAACAATGAGTGGTGGACTTGTCAATGCATATAAGTTTGGAGAATCTCTACCTGTCTTTGCTGGATTTAATAGGAAATGCAATTACTTTAAATGGAAATCTAGCAATATAGTGGTCACGTTACTTTTCAAGACACGAGTTATGAAAATTGTTGCTTAACAAAGAGACACTGGAGGAAGAGAACATCGGTTTTATTATTGAAATGATTATTCGCTAATAAATTACATGTAAGAACAAAAGTAAAATTTCATTCTGATTCTTATCATCATATGGTTCTTATTATCATTGACTTTGGAATTTTGATGATGATATTTGCTGTTTATAAACTCCAGGGACACTCGTGCTTCAGTTTTGGAACAGAGCGTCAGGAAGTTAGGTGTTGAGAGACTCAGTAAGGATGATGTCCAGAAAATGCAGTGGGAAGTCTTGGAGGCTAAGATCGGGAACTGGATACATTATATGAGGATTGCTGTGAGGATTTAGCTGTTCCATTGTTGTTGTTAAGGTTTCTTTTTGTTGTTTGGTTTCTCAATTTATTTTTTCTGCTTGGAACAGGTCAAACTGCTGTTTGCTGGGGAAAAGAAACTGTGTGATCAAATACTTGATGGGGTTGATTCTCTCAGGGATCAATGTTTTGCTGAAGTCACTGTAAACAGCGTGTCTGTGCTTCTTAGTTTTGGGGAGGCCATAGCCAAAAGCAAAAGATCACCTGAAAAACTATTTGTTCTATTAGATATGTATGAGATTATGCGGGAACTTCACTCTGAGGTATGGAAGCTTTTACTAATTGCAGCGAAATATTATCAATACTAAATAATCATGAGAATTCTAAACAGTTTTTGGTGGATAACCCTGTATGGAGTTTGTCTCATTTATCAACAAGGTAATGAATCTATGATGATGGTAAAAAATCATTTCAAGGCGAGTTTTTCTCAGACTTGAAACCATAAACCATGAGTCGCAGATGTGCATGAAATGAATTAAAAAATGAAATGTTAAGTAAATAAAGAACCTATATATGGGGAAATAGTCTTTCAGTGGAAGAGATGAAAAGGGGGGGAAATTGAGATGCGACTTTCAATGGAACATGGTATGCAAGGTCGCCATGGAGCTCCATGGGGATGAAAATCCATTTCAAGCAAACTGAAATGCATAAAAAGCCTGCGAATGTAGCTTCAGGTATCGGTTCTTGGTTATTTATTAGAAAAGGCGACTAAAATGACATTTGGAATATAGAAAACCAACTGTTTTCTTTATGATGGAGCTAACGGCATTTCACTGTTATTTTTAATCACAAAGCATTAGAGAAACGATACTGTATGAATCCTATGGTGGAAAAATGTTTAGACAAGTTGATTTCTCATTCTTCTCCTTCTTTTTCTTCAATTCTTCTTGATGTTTATGATCTTCTTTTGTTTCTTTTTCTTTGTTTTTCGGCTTGATGTTGGGGATTGCATCTGCAGATTGAATTACTCTTTGGAAGTAAAGCCTGCATTGAAATGCGGGACTCTGCATTGAGTTTAACAAAGCGACTAGCTCAAACGGCTCAAGAGACCTTTTGTGATTTTGAAGAAGCTGTAGAAAAAGATGCTACCAAAACTGCTGTTTTAGATGGAACTGTCCATCCTTTGACTAGCTATGTGATTAATTATGTGAAGTTTCTTTTTGAGTAAGTTATTATTGCTGCATTTTCTTGTTTCTTTTATGTCAATTTTATCATGACATTTTTTAATATACTTTCTTCAAGTCTGCTACTTGTTCATGAGGTCAGAAGATCTAGAAATATTAGATTACTTTATAAATATCATGCATCTGACAGTTGCTCTTTCAATTTGCGCAGCTACCAATCTACACTGAAACAGCTCTTTCAAGAGTTTGATGCAAGCGATCCTGATTCTCAGTTGACATCAGTGACTACAAGAATTATGCAGGCTCTTCAAAATAACCTCGATGGGAAATCAAGGCAGTATAAAGACCCTGCGCTGACTCAACTATTTCTCATGAACAACATTCACTATATAGTGAGATCTGTGCGGAGGTTTGTTTTATATTATTTTTGTATTTTATATAAGAGGCGTTGATGATCTGTACAAGCTCTGCCTGCCACCTTTTAACATCCAAGTACAGGTCAGAAGCGAAGGATTTACTGGGTGATGATTGGGTGCAAATACACAGAAGGATTGTTCAACAGCATGCTAATCAGTATAAGAGAGTTTCTTGGGCAAAGGTTTGTTTCTTTAACTACACTTATTCTGCATCAGAATCTCTTTATTTTCCTTGACAAGGATGCTGGGGATATCACTTGAACCCGCCAATACCATCTTCTCAGGATTTTTATTTTTATTTTTTTTTATAGATATGGACCTATTTATTGAATCTTTATGTTGATTTGTATTATTTTATTACAATCACTCGGTGGAGCTTTAGTTATCCTTTATAATAATTACAACTACCCAATATCTACTGTACAAGTATCTACGCATCTCCTTTTTGCTTATCCAAGTTAATCTTTACTCTTCCTTGAAGATGTCTTCATATCTAGTGAAGATTGTTATCTTTTGATGGGAAATGTCTGGATACCTGCCTTAGGATCAAGTGGCCCAGACTCCATCCTCTACTTTGCATGTCATACTAGACCTACCAGGGAACTTCTCCAGTTGCAATGCTATTTGTGTTAGTTTTGGAATCACTCGTTGCAGCGTTTAGTGGTGACATCTTCGTGTTGACTGCTTAACCTTTTGTCATAAGAAATTGCAACATCTTGAATTGCTCATCTTTTCATCCAATTTAGGGTTGGCAAATTGTGCGTATAACTGATAGGAACTAGTTCCCACCCAAAATTGTATTCAGTTATTTGGTTTCTAGTGAGATTTTTTGTTTTCTCATCAATAAGACTTCATGTTAAGCAGTTCGTGTCTTAGATGTGCAGATTCTGCAGTGTCTCTCTGTTCAGGGTGGTGGATCAGGCAGTGGTGGTGGAATCGGAGGTGATGGTAGTGCCAGTGGAATTTCAAGAGCAGCAGTGAAGGATAGATTCAAGACCTTCAATGTCCAATTTGAGGAGCTTCATCAGAGGCAATCTCAATGGACCGTTCCTGACAGCGAGTTGCGCGAGTCGTTGAGGCTGGCTGTTGCCGAAATTCTCTTGCCCGCATATAGGTCTTTCCAAAAGCGTTTTGGGTATGGTTCTCATCCTTCTGACCTGCTTTTTCCTCTTCTTCTGGCTTCTACTCATCATTTTATATGAAAAGAATTCATCCTTTCTCTCTTTCACTCATAGGAACAAACCCTGTTGTGCATTGTTACAGGCCTATGATCGAGAATGGAAAAAACCCTCAAAAGTACATTAGATACTCTCCTGAGGATCTTGACCACATGATGAATGAATTCTTTGAGGGCAAGACATGGAATGAGCAAAAACGGTAAACATTTGCTAGAACGAATCTAGGCACATGCCACCATTTATATTCTTGTACAATTACAAGGTCAAATAATAGGTGGCTTGATATACTCGTGTCACGATCCGCATTAGGGTTGGATTCTTCTGCCAAAGTTTTGCTGTTATTTTTCCAACTATCGAGTCTGAGTATGTTTCATTCAAGGCATGCATGCGCATGCACACTCTGTACTCACAAACTGTACAACCTCTCTCCTATGGGGATAAACAAATGAAAACAGCTGCTATTTAATAAGAGTGTATACATTTTTCATGCCCTTTTCTTTCTGTGACAAATTACTCACTGCTTGGGAGCTCCAAAATCTATAAAACCCGTTATTCGGTTCAAATAACAGAGGACCTTGCTGAGGGGAAAGGTAAAGCGGCAGGTCTTGGCGGTTGTGTTGCCGTGAATGGGAAAGGCATCCTCTCCTGAGGCGTTCTTGAATCTGCTCACACTCTTGATCCTCACATTTCTTTAGCAGGTGTTCAGGGGATTCTTATTGTTTCCATGTTATCCTTGGAATAAGAAATGACTTGCTCTAATAACTTTGAACCAATGAGCCTCCATAATTCTTTAACCAGTTAGATTTTGACACCATGATTCCAAAGGTTCCTTGAAGAAATAATTCAAAACTTTCCAGCTTTTCTGAATTTAATTGGTACCCTAAAACACACAGATGCCTTCTCTTCCTTTAGCAACAGCAACTTTTGGACGTCAAAAATTATCCTATAGCCAACTAGATCTTCTAGATAGGTTTATATCTGGGTTTGCCATCGTCAGTTGTGGGGTGTCAAAAATTATCCTATAGCCAACTAGATCTTCTAGATAAGTTTATATCTGGGTATGTCATCGCGCCATGGCTACTGCTTGATGATGCCAAGCTAGCAAGCTTCTGTCCAGCCAAAAATGGTACCAGAGCTTATATCAATCCTCATCCTACAGCTAGCGTCAAGCATTCTTATCTTAAAGCCTCAACAATCTTTCCCAAAACACTTCGCTGTTATCTGACCATTTTGAAGACGCCTACAAATGGCCAAACTGATAAACAAATTTCATGTTAAGTTGTAAATAATTCATGGCTTCTTCAGGTGATCTTCAATCCAAAAAAGTGAAAGCCTATGCTAATTACTTCCTATCAGCGCCAACCATTCTCCATATCCTTCAGGGTCCAACGAGTCCTGGAGCATCATCAAAATCGTTCTTCTCTTTCTCCCCGCCTTATTTTCAACTATAATAATCGTTAAATTGTCACTAGACATGATCATGATGTATTCTTTAGACCCGGAATCTCCCACAATCCAGTTCAACTCTCTCTTCATTTCAAGAACAAATTTGGCTGCAAAATGTGGATCGAATTTCACAACCTTTAATCCTAACTTGGGTTGGATATTTCCTTGGAAGGATCAGATAGTTACATCTTTTTATGAACAAGATGATGCTCTCCTGAAAACTATTGTTGAAGGGTTTCATTTGGGGTTGATACAGCAAGAAAACGTGTACATGGAATTTGAAACAAAAGGATTTGAGGGTGATCAACCTCTTGTGGACTACGCAGTAACGAGGGAGATTAAGGAGGAATTTAAAAGAGTGGATTATAGAGTTTTACTGTGTTGGCTACTTTATCATAAGGCAGATTGTATAAGGTAATTTCGGGTGGATAAGGATTGTTGTTATAAATCCTTAATTGTTTATGTTTGAAAGGTGGAATTGTGGCCGCAGAGATTAAAGGATTGTTTGTTTTTATGTTTTAAAAATATTTTTGAAAAAATTTAAATATTTTTATTTGTTTTAAATTAATTTTTTTATATATTTTCAGATCATTTTGATATGTTGATATTAAAATATATTTTTTTAAATATTATTTTAATATATTTATAAATAAAAAATATTTTGAAAAATAACCATTTTCAAACATCCCTTGTTCGGTTCTGATGATTTTACCGATTGATGAAATATGGCAAGATGTGCCTGAAAAAGATTATAAGTAATTCGGCAAGGATACAAAGAGTTCGATGCATCTAATTGATTAAGTGTTGGATTAAATTTCTTACAATTTGTTTGATTTTCCCTTTTCTTTCTTGAGAAATTGATTGTTTTCTAGGAGAGGACTTCAAGCCTTTTTTTTTTTTTATATGGGTATCCAAGTCAGTTTATGCGCATTTCGATTACTTTCACAGGCCTTGAAGTTAACGACCATGTAAGCCTCCAATAACCCTGAGGTTTGTGGGACTCGAACTGATGACTTCAGGTCTTTTTAGTTGGATTGGTGAACATTTTGGTTTGAATAATTTTTCCCTTTCTTAATAATTAAATTTTGGAATATATATTGGTTTAAATTTTAACATGACTCGAAAGTATATTTATCATATTTCTCACATTGAGGCTAATTTGTCATCTAAGATTCTTGAGACAGCAAACAAAAACACATCAAGAAGTTTTGGTCCAAACAAGGAGCAACACAAGTTTTTTATCTGGGGTTAAATGTTAATTTTCTGAACTTTTCTACGCATAAAAGACATTAACAAATAAAGGAATTAAATATATAATAATTATTTGGAAATGCTATTAAAATCATGTATAATAAAAATTTAAATTTAAATTTTTATTTAAATTTAAATTTTTATATTTTAAAATCATTTTAATGTGTTAATATAAAAAAATAAAAAAAATATTATTTTAATATATTTTTAAATAAAAATCACTGTAAAAAATATAAATTCCAAACTATGAAGCATTATTAAATCACAACCTTAAACTGAAAACCATCAAGGAAAACGAATCACGAGAAGGGTAAAATAGTGAAAAAAAAAGCCTATCGAAAACCGTTCCCTCCTAAAGAACATTTGAGACAGTTACAAACCGTTGTGACCCAGTATATTTGTAAACATTATTTTCTTCTCACAATTTGAAGTTGGTGGTTATAGTCTTCTAATCCGAAGCAACACCATCATCATCAACAACTACTTTTGTACTATGAATTCATAAATCTTGGAAAAAAAAAAACAAGTTCAGTACTTATAAGGTACGTACTCCAACAATATCTTATTACAAGTTTTTCTATTTATTTATTTTTCTTAAAATCTTCACTGTATTTCCTACGTTAGAATTATGTATTGAAAGAGGATGGGACGTGAATTAAAGCCATGATTTCTATATATCATCATCTTTTTTCCATTTCCTTCTGTTTTCTGTTGATTTCTTAGTTTGTTTTTTTTTAAAAAGAAAAAAACAAAGAAAAGAAAATATCACAATGCTATATATGTTATTGTATGGAGTGGATAAAGATTTCTGTGTTAGCATTAATTAACGTTGTTAGAAAATTCCGGCCCTATTAGATCATAAATCTCTCAAGGGGATCGATTGGATCATAATTAAATATTACCATCGTCTCTTAAAATCTTGATTCCTTTCTAGTATGGTTTTTCCTGGAAGGATAGAGAATATTACAGGAACTGAAATGAATCAACGCTCATGGTTTATGCAGAAAGAACAATGGCATCGTTGAAGTCTCAAGATTGTGGAAGCATTTGCCAGCTTGCTCTTTTCTTGCTTGCCGTGTTGGCCGGAATATCAATCATCACCTTAGGACTTATGATGAATTCAAAGTACAGTCCACGGGCACAGAAACAGCCTCTAGTGATCAGACTCAATTCCTTCTCTGTATCAGACCTTAACGTATCGAATTCCATATCTGGGGCCAATTGGGATGCCATGTTGTTGTTCGGGAACCGGCATAGTTATTTTGAGATTTCGATCGAAAGTTTTGAAAGTTTTGTTTACTATTATCATCAAGATGCTCTGTCGTGTGCATTAGTGGAGTCAATTCATTTGGGGCCCAAAAAGCAGAAATTGGTGCAGATCAAATTTAATGCCTCTGGGTGCGGAGGGGGTGAACAACCTTTTGTTGAGGAGAGGGTTCTGAAGGAGATAAAGAGAGATGGAGATAATGGAACTTTGCATTTGGGGTTGGTGTTGAATTTTCAGGCTTCTTATAGGAAAGGGCCTTGGTCTTGGGTCTATTGGCTGAAGGCTAAATGCACTGACTTGGACGTGCTCTTTGAAACTGGTCCGGGTGCTGGCATGATGATCGGTGATGAGCCCAGAGCGTGCTCGGTTCCATTGCTCAAGTGATCATAATGTTTCTGTCACTTCCTTTCTTGTTCTTATTCACTTGTTCTTTTCATTTCTTTTCCTTCGTATTGAGTTTCTGTCTGTTTTTAGGAATACTACTGCTGTAATCAATGCAATTTCTATAGCAGTTTTGGTATTGCTGCCACGAAAATTTCAGACAACCTACAGGGCTGGGCACATCATGGAATCAAATGCACCTAGTCCTATCTCCAAAACTAGCTGCGAAGAAATTTTGTAACCTGAAGGCCTGTTCTCGACAGATTCTGGACGTGGAAATCACACCTACTTATAATCCTCGTATAGTTTTTAAGCAAAAAACTCTAGGAAATTTGCCTATCACTCGTACAAGTTTTCTTGGCCATATCATGCATCAACTTTGTTACTTTGGCCGTATCTAACATAATGATTCAACTTTGTCACAGTAAAGCATAAAATTTGTTAACCAAAACCCATAATTTACTATTTTCAATCATAGCAAGTGATAAAAAACAGGAGCAGCATTTATTCAGCCATGCATTTGACTACACAATAAGCAATACAATATATCTGTTCTCATCGTAGAACCATATATGTAAACGTAAAAGTCATGAGCTTTTTTGGAAACAGCCAAGATTGCGCATCTTCTTACAAACATTTTTTGGATTTGATTTTTTTTGCAATGCTCCTCTCAATTCCTTGGAAGCTTGAGAAATGTGTACTACCTGTTTAACCGTATTGTATTCAAGTGCCAAAGAAAGAAAGGAAACCCAGCTCGATATGGCCAATTGCACCCGTATCATGTGACATGACAACCAATTCCATTTGAACATGTTAGCTTAATCGTAACATACAACACACAATGTACGCGGTTATGCCACCCCTGATTCTCTGTAATCTTTCTCGTTTTCTCCTTACTTCATCCGAAAAAATTAAAATCTCTGCCTCCTGCCTGCCTCTCTTGGGTTCAAAGAGAGATGATCAATTAGACGTACTATGGCTTCGGAATCCCAACAACACAACAAGGGAGAAAGCCAACCATCTGAAAGCACCCTTTTTCCTTCAGGAAGACACAAGTGTCCTCCACCAATGAGTTATCCTCCTACATTGGGATATGCACCACCACCACCACCACCACATTCAGCCTATCCACCTCCCGGTTATTACCCTTATGCGCGAGCACCACCACCAGCCTATTACATTAATTATACAGTACATCAACAAGGATGTCAAAAGTCATCAAGTTTCTTACAAGGCATTCTGTCAACAATAATATTCTTGGTGATGTTTATATTTACACTCCAATTCATCATGCTGCTTGCATTGCGTCCTGAACTTCCTGTTTTTCACGTTGAAGACTTTTCTGTATTAAATTTTAATGCCACCATGCCTACCTTCACGGCTATTTGGGAAGCATACGTATCAGTTAAGAATCCAAATACCAGATTGAAAATAGACTTTGGTCAAATACATAGCCATATGTTTTACGACAAAGATTACATCCTTGCTTCAGCTAATTCCCCTAAGTTCTCCATGGACACAGAAACAAGCAACGTAATACATGCCAAGCTATCGGCCAATAACACGGATAACTCGGTGGAGAGCTGGGTGGTGGATAAATTGGCCAAGGAAATTAGAAGCAATGGGGCGGTGGGTTTTCATTTTAGAATGGTGTTCTCGACTTCTAGTAGATCGGGTTCATGGTTTAGATCAAATCCTCGAAGCATGGAAGTTGTGTGTGAAGATATTAAAATTGCTTTTGCGGGTGCTTCAGGTGATGGGAATATTGCAGCCAGTGCAGATAGGGACTGCTTAGTTCTTAGCTAGTTAATATGTATGTTAATATATATTTTATAAAAAGGGAAAAAAAAGTGGCCAATAAATGAAAATGGTTTCTTTTATCTGTCAATTTCCTCTTAAGCTTCTTAATTATCATATCTGGAGATTAACCCATGCTGCGGTTGATGGAGACATAGTTTCGATGTTAGACATGATAGATATAAACATGTTTTAAAAATAATTTCTAACTATATCATATATAAATTGATAAAAATATATCTTTTGTTATTGATAAAAAAACATTTATGAACTTTTTTTATATAGATTTTGGTATTTTTAAGCTTTGATATACTCAAATTTAATAGTATTACTTTTATAGGTAAAAATCTGTATGTTAGTATAGGTGTAAACTTACCTGGCGTTTTAGTATTTTCACGTTGTTTTTTTTATTTGAAAAATTGCTGGCACATGTTCTACACATCCTAGCGAGTGCGCGGCGCTCGCGCCATTAAGGAAGCGCGTGAAACACGTCTTGACGGTCAAATCTAGTCATACATCGTCTAGATAGATGCACATACGTGTCCGTTTTCACATGGTGCAACGTGTGTAGACAGATCATGATTGGATTGTTGCTAGTGATCGATTGTTTGTGTTTTTTCTCTCTCTGACAACTAAAGTAAACAATTATTAGATTATTTGTTTGTTGTTTGCTTGAGTCTGACAAATGTTGCTAGATCCAAGCACCTTGGGTCTCACAACAATATCAAACCCAAGATCTTTGGGTCTTGGGTTTGGCTACTATGTTTGGTACTAGATCCAGGCACGAATCTAGCATGGTTGTCAAAACTAGGCGCGAGTCTGCCAACATTTCCAGACCCAGGCATGGGTCTGACATGGTTATCAAACCCAAAGCTCTAGAGTCTGGCATGGCCGCTAGATCTAATTCGTCTGGATCGGGCATGACCACCAGATCTAAATAGTCTACAATATTTTCTATACTTTTAATATATATTTTTTAAAAAATAATATTTCTTGTTGCGAAAGCGCGAACCAATATACTATTACTTTACTATAAGTGGATGGAAACCTACTTATTTTTTTTAAAAAACTTTCTGTTCGTTTTAACACGATATATTCAATTCACATTTTTTGGTTTAATTATTTATTGGGAATTCCGGACAAAAAGAAAATGAAATTAAAAATATTGTCACTATGATAATGACTCGGACCTTTTTAGGTTTGTTGGTATTCATGGTTAATTTGGTCTTAAATTTTTAAATTGGGAACTTCTCGTGCTATTTTATGTTGTAAAAAATCTAATTGATAATATTGTTTTTAAAAAACTGATGATAAAACTCAAAACATGTTCAATTATGTTTTTTTTTTATGAAAAAAATTAATTTAAACCTTTTATTATCACATGCGTAATATGTCATTTTTTGTAATAAACTCAACATTTTTTTAATGAAAAAAAAGTGAGTGTTGTCATAATTAGTTTTTACTCCATTTTTATCATATTTACAAAAATATTAAAAAAATATTTCTAACATGATTTACCTAGTTTTTTGTAATTTTTTTTTTATCTCAAAACATGTCATGAATTTAAAAATATTTCTAACATGATTTACCTAGTTTTTTGTAATTTTTTTTATCTCTTCACATGTCATGAATTTAAAATTTTTTCTTTAAATTTCAGAAATACAGAAAAAGGAGGGAAGATATTTTGTTTAAAAAGGAGGGGACTTTTACAAGATACCGGAAAGTTTTGGAAAATATATGGAAGCTATAGAAGGTTGTGGAAGAAATTAGAAACAATTATGGAAGGAATATATTACCTTGAATAAATAAAATCACCCTTGTTTTAATTTTGTAAAATATATTTTTTAAAAAATTATTTTTATATCAGTATATTAAAATAATCTAAAAATAAAAAATATTAATTTAAAATAAAAAAAATATTTTTTTAAAAAATATTTTTAAAATATAAATACAAACATAACCTAAAAAGATGATAAATCTCGTATAGAATCAGTTAGAGAATTAGCTTAATGTTTTTTTTTTTTTTTTTTATCTAAATACTCTCTCCCAAGAAAAACAAAAATAAAATTCTAAAAAAAAATAAAAATTCACCTCTCTCTTTCCCACTCACTAGCTAGCGCGCGCGCAACGCTCAAAAAACCAAAAAGAAGACACTCATCTCTCTCACCAAGTGATCTCTCTCTTCCATAAACACACACACACATAAACTAAGCTTTCTCTCACTCAAATCTCTCCATAAACCTCACTAATCACTCAAAATCTAAAAAATAACATAAAATGGAAGCCTAATCCTCAAGCTAGACAAAGGAAGGAAGCAGAAAAAAAGAAATTGCAAGAAAATAGAGAAAGGGCTGAAACTTCCAACCGGCCGATCTACCACCTCCGAGGACGGTGAGATACACCGCCTGCACTAGATGGAAGAGGAAGCGTTTATGTACCTGCGGGCCCTTCACGCACTCCAAGAGCTCATAGGCACATGGAAAAACACGCCACAAGCCACGGTGGTTCAAGCCGAGATTGTAACCGACGCTCCACCATGAACCTTCTATGAAACCACCGGTCACTAACAACCTTTGTGCTCATTTCATCCACCATTGAAGGTTGAATTCTTATGCTCTTAAACCCTAACATTTTTTAGCTTATTCTTTGAATTTGTGTTTGTACTTTAAGTGAACCGTAGAACTTAGATTTTTAAATTACATGTTGATTACTTGATTTAGTGATGGATCGTGAGCTTATTCTTTGAGTTGTTTGTATTTGAACCTTTAAACTTTTATTCTTTGATTATGTTTGGTCATTGAGAGCTTCAAATTTGAACTTCCTTTTTCAGATGGAATGTACATGGTGGAAATTGACCACGTTCTTAGACCTGGTCGTTATTGTGTGCTTTCTGGTCCCCCATTAACAATAAGAATGATTACCAAGCATTGCAGCGTCCTAAAGAGGAACTGGAGGAGGAACAGAGGAAGATCGAAGAGGTTGCCAAACTTCTTTGCTGGGAAAAGAGGCATGAGATTGGTGAAATAGCTATCTTGGCATAAGAGAATAAATAATGATTTTTTCCGTGAGCAAGATCCTAAACCAACTATGTGTAAATATTTATTCTCTAAACAATTTGCTAGAAAGAAGCTTATCTTTGCTAGAAAAATACAAAACATTTTTTTTTTTTTCCTGTTTTGGAATTTCTGCCCATTATTTCCAGGAAGAACAACATTGATATAGCAGATCCACGTTTGATTGTTGTTCCCTATTTTGCTTTCTTAGTCTATTTATTTTCTTTGGCCCTGTTTGAGTGGATTGTCATCTGTTGCAATACTGATATTATGCCAATAGTGTTACCATTACTTAAGTTGCACACTACTACGAGGATGAGTTTCCATGATGAAAGATTTCAGTAGCTTGCGTATTCCAAATTATTCAGCATGAGAAATTCTCGGAAGTTATTTGCTTGAGGTAGAAAGCTGTTGCTCCATGCTTACAGAGTTTTTTTCATATTGTTCTAGGTACAAGAATGAGTAACTCCTTATCCAGGGACAGATGAAGTCACCGGTGCAGCATGGCAGCCATTTTCAGAGAAACTAAACGTTGTTCCTTCCAGAATATCCAGTGTCTCCATTCCAGGATTGTCAGTTGAGAAATTTCTAAAGGACAATCGAACATTAGCACTCAATATATTTCGTTTTAAGCCCTTCCCATTCATGATTCGTGTTCCTATTATTCTCGGTATAGTTGTAAGTATTTTATGGTGCTGCATAGTTTTTGCGTCTAAGTTTCATTATAGCCTTTAAAATTCCAGCTTCGTATGCGGGGTTATTGGTCATATAATTGGTGTTGGGGTTGTTCTTGGTCTTCAGAACATTGGTGCACTGTAAAAAGAATATACCCTGCTTTATAATTTTTTTTTAATAAAATGAAAATGCCTACAGATTTTCTGTAAATGACGGAATATTCTTTCGATGATTCTGTCTGTATTAAAAATCACAGACTAAATTGTCAACAGAATAAAATCGTTGATGCTCAACTTTCCGATGACTGAATTCTGTCAGTGATTTTTAATACCAGCATGATTTTCTCTAAATGCTGACCGTCATTTCTGAGAGCGAAAAAAATCCTGCAACTAAACGATTTCTTGAAAATGGGAATAGCTGCCATGAAAGCCCAGGTATATCCCGTTGCATGTGGTGGACATATTACAAAAGTAATTTATCAAATTAAGTTTTAAACAACTGATATAAGTTAGATAAAATTTGAATAGGCACATAAACTTACTTTGTGCGATCATGAGTTGAAATGGAACTAGTGTATCCGATTAGGGGTCCAAAAAATGGAGGAAAATGAATTCTTGCATATTGTAGAACTAAACTTTTTCTCTCTTTAATATGAGAATTGAATAATCATATGTATTTTTATATTAGATTATACATCAATCAAAATTATATTTTTATACTAATGATCTTAAAATACAATTGTCACGTCGATCCCATTTATCTTGTAAAACCTATCTTAAAAACTAAAAAACAAAAAAGAGATAAATATCCTTAACAACTAAAATCTTGCTGTGTGGAATTTTTGGTTTTTTTCTTTGATTTTTCCTAGATTTTAAACATCTGTGTGTGATTTATACGCTAGCAAGTAGAGTGTTTCAATCAGGCTACGAATTTTTCTGTAAAACTTTTGTTAATGTCAAGTGGTAAATAGACTTTTTTTAAAACATACACGCTAGTTTTCTGGTCAGAGAGTTTTGAGTTGAGGTTTGGAGGAAATACATGTTCTTATGTCAAGTGTAAATGCTAGTTTTCAAGGGTTTTTTTTAATAACCTTTTGAAAGGCATGCCTGCTTTCTTTAGTGTCTCAGAATATGCTTGAGTTGAGATTTGAGGAAATGCCTAATTTAGTGCTTTTAACTCAATTATTGGAACGTTCATGTATAATATACCAATCAAACAATCATGGTAAAGTTAGCATATGGAACTACATCTTTCAAAATCATATATATTTCTTAGTTCTTAATTCGACTAGCATTTTTGTATCTCCTGTTTATTCTTATGTAGGTTTTTGAACTGTGTCTAAGCTTTCTGAAATATTGATGTCTGTCCAAGTTATATGATTGCTGTTCATTGATATTTTAGATTTCTTCCATTTCAGCTTGTTTGATGCATGAAAGAACTGGTGCCCCGCTTTCTGAAATGAGTTCTCTGAATAAGTAGACTTTACACTATATATTGCTAGTTCTTAATTATTGCTTGTGAAACCAAAACATGTCTGTATTATAGGTTTTTCGCCACATTTTAATTTCTTGTTGGTACTGATCCTGTTTTTGTTTTAAAATTATAAATTTAGGTAGGCTATGATATGATGATACTGTGATGCAGTCAAAATGGATGTATTTGTGCCTTATGGTTGAATAGTTTTAGATCAGTTTAACATTCTGTAAGGGTTTTGACGTGTTGGCAAAATGCCAAATTCACCTTTGTTGTTGTATATTTTCTTACTAGAAGATGCATGTCAGGTTTCTTGAATATGGATGAAGATAAGACCTTATCAGAAGCTCACAGCTGATGCGCATGCTAGTTTTGTCCACATGAACAAGCTTCGGGCACAGTGCTGCATTGGAAAGTAGAAACGGCTTTAGCTTGCAAGATTCCATATATTTTTTCAACTCTCGTTTTGGTATTTGTTCCAGCATTTCATTTTTCATTTTACCCATATTCAGATTAACTAAAATTCTAGTGAATGCATTTCATAAATCTTGATTGGTGTGCATATGTGGGACTTCTGATTGCTGCATTTGAAGAGCGCAGGGATCTGAAGCTTGGTTAACCCTTGCCTGCTGCTGTAGAAGATTTGCTTCTAATTTTGCGATTGCCTGGTGACTGTCATGCCAAGTTCTTTTTTTTACAGCCCTGATATGAAGTGGAATGTCTTTAAACATCCTTTCTACAGTAATTATTCCATCCCGAAATCAACCAGCCATGATCTGTAATATAAGCACCGAAAATTAATCTGTTGAGCACAAGAGCCAGATGGCCTAGGACATTTACTAGAGTGGAGATCTGAGATGAGCTACAAATATTAATATCATCGCGATTGCGCCATCTATTCAGGTGGTTGATGAGGCACCTTGAAATCTTGGTACATTGCTATTGTTTTAAGGATCACTTTATTTTTGTGATAGATATGTGCATAGGCAATTCATCTGGCATATTCAATTGGTACTACAGAACTTGAGGGACAAAGCTGTTGTATATGGATCATGTTGTTGTTTTTATCTTATATTATTATTTGGATCATAGTGGGAATTTCATCTAGTCTACGTGTTGGTTAGTGCTATGTATCTGTTCTATCGGTCTTGCTGATCGGTAGACCTCTTGCTCATTCTTATCCTCAGCGTGGCTGCACTTATATCAGATGGTGTGCTGTTACAGGGAATTGTTGATCTCTGTCCGAAGGCATGCGAGATAGAGGTCTTGGGATAGTTATGGAAGTGGAAGTTGGTTACTAGTGGCACCCTAGCATCAAAGCATAATATCCTTGAAAAAGGTTTTTCATTTTTCAGTTCTCATACAGGTGTTGCTCATAGCAGCCCACATGGATCGAAGAACTATAAGCTTCATCAAAATTCAGCCTATATATGCTCTTCTAATTTCAGTGATCTTCTTTCGTTACCTGTTCTATTTCAAAACCAGGTGAACCTCCTCCTTTCGCAACCTCCAAGGATGCCGCTGGGGTAGAACTTGAACTTGCGCTGATTAAATTCACATCAGTAACATGGTAAACATTGTTCAAATTACTGTTTCCCTTGCCATTATTGCTTCGAGTTCAAGTTCTTTAATTGTTTTAAATATTAATTATAATAAGACATTTACTCCACTATGGTCTATTCGACAAGTGGGGAGGAACCTGCTCTGTCATAGGTTTGCCTAACCTAAATGATCTGGCTTTTAACTTATTTTTTAAAGCTGTGGTGCCTAAGGAAATGGTCCTGGGGCGTCTTCTATGAAAACATGATAAGATACCCATCACAAGAACTGGGCCACATTATGTTGCCCCAGTAAGGCATGATTAAGACCCTGGTGGCTGTATTAGTAGAGAGAAGGAGGGGGGGGTTGGCGTTCTATCTCATCATATGTCTTGGAATATTGTTCGTGTCATGATGAATGTTTGGTAGGAAACTTCCAAATGGATTTGGATGCGAATTGGAGTCCGAATTAGCAGATTAGTTTCTATTTTCTGATGGCAAACTGAAACTCTCCTGTGATTTATACATCATATGGGAATTATTGGAGTCTTTGGACATGAAATAGGAGGTGAGAGTGAGGAGATCAAAATTATCCTTTAACATTCAGTCAAAAAACCATACAAGTGTCAATTGTTTGAATGTCAAGGCAAATGGTCGGTGGAGATTTCACTTATTGTTTCGTTAAATGTAGAACAGAATCATTACAGAGCATTATATTGACCTCTTCTTAACTCATATTCTTACGTTGCTTTGCTGTCATCTCCTCTGATGTGAAGTTCTAGCTTTCCAACCTTTCGTTCTCTTTAATTTTATAATTATAGCGACGAAAAACATCCAAGAGGCTCTGCAACACGAAACATCCAAAGTGGTTTTATAATATTTGTTTATTTATTTTTATGTTTTAAAAGTATTTTTAAAATTATTTTTTTTTTCAAATTAATAACTTTTTGGTGTTTTCAAATGATTTTAATATGTTTATGTTAACAATAATTTTTAAATAATTTAAAAAATATTATTTTAATACATTTTTAAATAATAAATATTTTAAAAAACAATTATTATCATACTTTCAAATATCTTTTCTCGATCCTCAATGTAATGGCATAGTTAAAAAAAATTATAAAGAGTGATGCTAGATTTAACCCTAAATAGTGCTATTTAAACTCTTATCTTATGGTTAATGAAGCTAAACTCGATTACCATTAACCTTTCCCTCCCCTCATTAATTACGGGTTCAAACCTCTTTCTTGCAAATGTAAAAACAATAGATATAAAATCTAACCCTACTTTGCGAGTCACTTTGATGGTTTAGAAAAATATTTTTTTAAAAAATATAAATTTAAATTAATACAGGTTAACTTTTTTAATCTGTTATCTTAAATTTGCATCAAATAGATTAAATTTAATAATTATTCAAAAATCTATTACTTTTTGCGTGAAATTTAATATTATTACATGATATTTGAGTTGTGATATAAATATGTCTACTTTCTTAAAGTATTATTTTTTTAATTGTTAAAATCAAGATTATGCAGGGAAAAGATTATAAAATCAAACTGATCATTAAGAAGAAGAAAGAAGAACTGTCAAAAACAAGTCATGAAATTGATTGGGTCGGAAAGATAGAGATAATTTAGGATTCCAAGAAACCCTTTCTTTTATATTCCATACATTTTTTCCCCATCCTTTTCAGTTTGGAGTTATCTGCCATGGGAATTCCCTACCAATCAAGTGTTCTCACCGATGCCCTTTATTCCTGATCAAACCTGACTTTTAGGTTTTGTCTCTTTCACGAGCCAAGTTGCCATGTTGAGACTTTATTCTCGAGTTAAACCTAGAAACGAAGTCAGAGCGTGCTCACCACGCACAAATCACATTGTGACATCAGACTAGCTAGTCTGCCGTCGAAGATAGAGTTCTGAAATTCATGGTTCGAAACTTAAAAAGATGGGGATTTGAGAGGTTCGAAGCAGATCCGTTGTAGGGACTTCGGAAGTAAAACAATATGGGGATCGGAATCAGCCTAAATGTCAGTGCTGCAATATGGCAAAGTAGAAGAGAAGGAGCCTCTCTTCCTTCCTTCCTTCCTTCCTCTGAGAGGATATTCTAATCAGCACTGGAATGAAGCTACCAAACGTACATGGAGAGGGATATCCTTCGGCTACTTTCTTCTCTTTATTTCTTTCTTTTAGTTCAGAATTAGTACACAGAATTTCGGGCTATCCTCTTTGCAGCTCCCATGTACATGGTACTACTCAAATGAGGATTCTTTTATGATTCAAAATGTTAATGATAATTAAATAATCTGATTTGTATAAAAATAATGAAAAAACCTTATTAATTTCAAATCAAATAGTTCAAAATAAGTATTGAAGTTTATCAATGAGAGACATTATAACTAAGAATCCTTTTAATATTGTAGTAGCGGTTATTTCTGATAATAATTTTGTAACACATTAAGTGAAGAAAAAATTAAAAAATATATATTTTTAATATACAAAAATAAACTCTCTAATTCACAGTAATTTTATGAATTTTAAAAAGTCCAGCTATGATTCTCACTTCCAAAAAATTTCTTCATTCAGAGTCCCTTTTTCCCCCATCATTTTTCTCTTTTTACTCCTGTTCCCCACTCACGTGACTTGTGGAGTCAATCATGGTGTACCACATGCCGTGCCTGTTTCTTTCTTTCTTTCTTTCTTAATGCAATTTTATGGCTAATAACTTGTGCTTATCATCCAATCCTAAAATGCCCTTGCTCCGAATCAAGCCCGTGGTATTCTATCTCAACCCTCTCCCAGTTTTCTATGTATCTCATCAGCCGATACATTAATTATGAAACGATTAGGAAATATGTTCAACGATTAATTATATTTTAACAGAACTAATTAAATGCTTAAGTAAAGATTAAACGATTCTTTATATATATATATATATATATATATATATATATATATATATATAATTCTGAGAAATTCAGTAAGTGCTCGATCTAATGACTGATAGAGTCATGAGTCTGATATGTTGGGTAGTCATAAATCTAATTAGTTGGTCAGTCAATTTGTTCGAAGGAAAAAATCAATATGCATGTGTCATTAGATGCACCAAACCATGTATTAAAAATGTAAAATATATCTGATCAACTCTATGATGCTAGATAAATTAATGACTCGTCGAATTTTAGAATTTAATAGTTAGATTTTATATATGTATAGTAGGTGGTTCTTATCATTTTTTTATATTAATTATATTTTTTATTTATTTAATATGGGATATATGTCTAGTGATACTTCTCATTTACAATCCAATTTTTGAAGCTAGTCGGTGGCTTGGATTTCAAGATCTTTGATGAATAGGTATGCCTCTTTGAGGCTTTAATACCATATAAATTTGAAGTTATTTTCAAAAGAATTAAATTTTATTATAGGTGGCTCATTATCGATTAATTTTTTATATTAGTTTATATCTTTGTATATTATCTGGTATTTATTTCTTTTAGATGTTTTGGAGTGTAATAATTATTATTTTTTAAAGTATTATTTGCTCATAAATATAATTGATATCAGTGCGGTATAATAACACAAAAACATAAAAATAAATAAATTTTAAGTAAAAATAAATAAATTTTACTGAAACTCTAATGTAAAAACAACTCAAAAACAGGTTCTTAATTAGGTAGGAGATGATAATTAGTTAAACAAAATGTCATCACAAAGTGGTTTTTTCCATGACAACGTTTCACGTGGCATTTACTTGAGTTGTCCTTATCTTGTATTTCCTAATAGGCAGCCACACTAATTAAATTTTCTTTGATTGATCAGACTTGTTTAATTAAAGAAATGGGTAAGTTTTTGAGTCAGTCAAGCCATGGTTATTTTAATTTTGTTTCTCAGATTGTAATGATTACTGAATATATATAATAATAATAATAATTTAGACCCTTGATTTAATAAAATCTGATCGGAGTAATTAATGTAGCAGAAGTTTCTGAGAACCTGTTCTACAGTTGATGTTTGGCTCCTTCGAGCCGACAAGAAAATTGAAAAAAATACTAAATGAGTATAGATGAAGGCTTGGGTTCACATGGCTACTTTTTTAAATTTCCACGCAACATTTCTTGGACTTTGAATACAAATGTGAGTGCACTGCCTAGCTATCTAGGCAATCTGATTATTGAACGTTGAGTGAGATGTAAACCATCGTTTGCCGTTCTTTTTGAAAATAGTCAACTTGCAATCTAGGGTTTTGAAGATTGCTATTAAGGGCTTGTTCGGTAGTTCGATGAGCTTTAATTAGTTGAAATTATATTTTGTTTTAACTATAATTTTAATTAAAAGTATTTGATTATATATTAGATAGTTTTTTCTAAATTTTATGGAAAAACTCTATTTATAAAATTTTAGTTATGAATAATCTATAATTTATATCTTTTTTAAAAACCACAAAAATCATCACGCACGCTAAATATAAAAAAAGTGAGAAAGGGATATCTAGTTATGTGTTTTGGAATATATTGTTAGGTGGGATGTCAACAAATCATAGTTATATTAGACGTTGAGAAAGAAGCATAGTAAGAGTTTTTCTCCCTTTCCATTATGATAATCCCACTTTAAATCGTTGAGTTTATTGTTATTTAGGTGATCCAACTTCACCAACCAGATCATTTTGCCTTGATTCCAAAATGTAATTTGTAATTAATAATGATAACAATATGAAAATTGATACGGATAATTGGAACATAAACGAAACAAATTAAAGAATTGCAATTAATAAATCATGAGAGGTAATTCAACTGGTCAGGTTTTGGGTATGCTTTTCAATGATCACATGTATGAATCCTCTCAAAGCCACTGAAAGCTTACATGGTAGTTAACTTAAGAGTTCGTGGGATTAGTCGAGGTGCGCGCAAACTAACCCGGATAGAATTGCAATTAATGCCATCAACAAGTTAAATATTATTTTACTTTTTTGCATGAATTAAATTCTTACATTTTGATATATATTACCGAACACAAGCTAAATTTTGTACCAAAAGAAAAAAAAAAAAAAAAAAAAAAGAAGAAGAGAAAAGGATATCGAGTTTGTTTCTACGGTTTAAAATTAATAGAATTTGTGCAAGCACATGGAAAGGCATCTTCAAGCTTCTTTCATTTTCCTTTACGTCTTTGGGAAAACTCACACCAATAACAAATGCACACTTGCACACGTGATGACCGTTTCTGCATTTTTTTTTTGTTTTTCGATAAGAACACATATCTTTTTGAAGGCAGGTAATATTACCCAAAATTACTTAGGGAGCAGGAAACTGGATAGATATATTGTAATAAGATTTCAATTGTATGTTAAAGTGCAGGATTTTTTTTAATTGTGATTGGTATTTTTGTTTTTTATATCTACGATATCTCGGGTCAACTTGTGAACACCGAACCGGGTCCTTACACTAAGCGATTCTTGATCATCAGTGAGGGAGAGAATCGAATTAAAAACCATATAGAAAAACATATTCCTCGGCCCTTGTCCATTTTAATATCTTAGCCACCAGTAATAATTATTGGTCTTTGCTTCTAGCTATCCATAGATTATATACAGCCAACAACAAAACTATAAATTTATAATAATTCATAAAAAAAGAAAAGGTAAAACTCAATATGCCTTTTGCATGGATTGGTGGGAGGTGGGAGTACTTTTTCTCTAGCTTTAACCACCACTTTTAGACGTCTTGTATATCAGTAAACAATTCTAAAAGCCTTTTAAATTTCTAATTGCGGTGGCTAGCACTCTCTTTAAAATGATAATTTCAAATAAAAGCCATTCTTGGGAACGTTCCGGCGACTTCTTCAGGGAAAGGGGGCAAAATACTTCCATGTAAAAGAAACTGTTGAGAAAGGTTATGAACTTTTAATCTCATAAAAAAAAAAAAAAGGGTTATGAGCTTTTAAGCCGTAAATAGAAGAAGAAAGATAAAGGGAGAACTTTCAAGCACAATTTGGAGTCCAAATGCATTTATTTCCATCAAACCTTAATTTATTTTGTGAATTTTTGCTATATTAAATAATTCTTCGATTCTTTTCCCTTGCAATCACGCTAGGCTTTGGCTGGTAGCCATAAAGTATATTCCAGAACCCAGAAAAAAAGTCGGTAAGATGAGATGGGCAACTTCTTCGTTATTGGTAACTGGGCCCCAAGTATATCCTTGATAGTACACGTGTCCCTTTTAGGTCCCTCTGGGCATTGATCGGTGATGAAAAGGACGATCGATTGAACCATACACGTGCAATGGTAAGAACAAATAGTAAATGGAGTCACCATCACGAAAGAATGGAAATCCAACGGTTGAGATTTCATTTGTGTATTGGGCATCTTTATTTTTTCTTTTGTTGCCTTTTTGTCTTCATAAGTTTGATTGACAAAAAGGCAACTCCCCTTTGTTGCAAAGGAATGCTGGCCAATAGCTTGTTTGTTTGTTTTTTTTTTTTAAAAAATATTTTTAAAAATATGAATTTTTTTCTTAGTATTAAATTAATATTTTTGATGATTTTAGATAGTTTTAATATGCTAATATCAAAAAAAAAAATTTAAAAATTAAAATAAATATTATTTTAATATATTTTTAAATAAAAATATTTTAAAAAATAACCGTTATCAAAATACTCTAGTTATCCGACGGTCTTGGCATCCTTTTGCATTATTGGCCAAACTTTGGGAAAATGCAGGCCATAATGTTATGGGATATTAATATGGTTTCAAGATAAACACCGATTATTTACGTTATTATACTAAAACACAAATTGAACATGAGGCATATTAATTAATTAATTAATCATTTGGGACACATTTATCCCGAAAATACAAACATGGATTTTCCTAAAAGATTAAAATCGGTAGCCAATAAATATAACTTGAAAAGGAGAGAAGATAATCAAGACAACATAGTAATTATTTTGCTATGACTATTCTATTTTCTCCATCTACAAGACACAGATTGATGTCGGAGTCTCAACGTACACAGTGATTAACTAGACGGAATAGATATTTCATTCAATTTTCATCAGTTCTAGTTGACTGTATATCCATGGACGTACTTGTCAAGCTTTTTTCGTAGCTTAGATAAGAGAAACCGTGGACTATTCTAATACAAGAACTTGCACTCAAAATATATACACATACACAATCATTTTCATGTACATATCAATTTTATGAGCAAAATTTAAAGTACTTGTACCACTCACCAGATTATTAATCCGCATTACAATCCAGATGAAGTCAATTTTTTTTATTAATATTATAAAAATATTCAAATATTGTTAATATTTAATTTTTTTCCAATGAAAAAAGAAATTTAAATCAGACTGATCCGATGTGACTTGATTGACTTTGTAAGTTCAAAAGCAACATAGACAACCTATAAAAACATAATTTGACTAAAAAAAATTCAAGATAACATCTTGTTTTTTTAATATTAAGATAACAATATATTAGATTGACTTGGGTCAACCCGAGTTAATATGTTAAATTCGTGACTTGAGTTATGAGACTATGAAAACTTTATAAAAAACAAATCAAAACAAATTATGAAATGTAATTCTCAATTAACCAAATGTTGAAGAATAAAATTAAAAAAATCAATTAAAAAAGAACTTAAACCCGCAACCTATATCACGAGACATGGACAACCCAATAAAAAGCAAATTTAATATTGAAGCATTCATAACCTGGATCATGAGACTAAGATGTTGAAGGATCAATAATTCGGATCATGAAACCAAGATAACTTTTTAGAAAAAAAAAACATCCTGATTTAACTAGGGTTAAAATATAAAAACTCGCATCCTTGATCATGAGATTAAGATATCACCATGTAAAACAAATTAAAACAGATTATGAAGATTAATTTCCAACTGATTCAATATTGAATGATAAAATTATAAAAAAAATCAATTAAAAATAACAAAAAACAACCCGAGTCAACTTAGTTAACTCGTTAGGCACAATTCCTGGGTCATGAAACCGGAATAACTTAATGGAAAGTAAACAAAATAAATTATGAAGCCTCATTCCCAATTAAACCAATATTAAAGGATGAAATTGAGAAAAAAAGAAGTTGATTAAGAAAAAAACTCGAATCAATCGGGTTAACCCACCAAACCTGTAATTCTTGTAATAAGAGTGAGATAACCCAATAGAAAACAAAGTTAATATTAAATGATAAAATAAAAAAAATAGCATTGATCGAAAAAAACAAATCACTTATATGAATAAGATAAAAATAAGTTTTTTATTGTAAATTACTATAATAAAACTCACATGTTTTAGTTTATAGTATAATAATAATATAATAATGATTATGTACCAAAACTTATCAAATATCTTGGGTTACAATGGTAATTACATATACAAACCTTATACTAAGTTTTTTTTCCCCTACATTTCGAGTAAACAAATTAATCTCATTAATGACATCAAACACTAACCGAAGACCTCCCAAGTCCCACCACTACTACACAAACTCGAAAAAAATAAAAGCACTAACCACCACTTCTTCTTGCAAGATCTTAATATAAACCCAAACACAACGCGTTTATCGCACGGCACCGTCAATGCACCCCCACACAAAGCAAAGAACCCAACCTCTCTACCTCTACCTCTACCTCTCTTGTTATTAACTCCACACTTCCCTCAGAAACTCTACCTCACATAGCTCCTCTTTTTCTCTTCACTTCACCACCACCACCACCACCACCATGTCATCCAAAGACTGCGGCAGCCACGGCCACAGACGCCGAAAAATCTTCCGTCGAATCTTCGCCGGAATCCTAATCTTCCTCCTCATAGTCCTCATCATAATTCTCTTAGTTTGGGCCATCCTCCGTCCTTCAAAACCAAAATTCATCCTCCAAGATGCTACAGTTTACGCCTTCAACGTTTCATCTCCAAATGTTCTCACTTCCAACTTCCAAGTCACCTTATCCTCTCGCAACCCCAATGACAAAGTCGGGATCTACTATGATAAACTCGATGTTTATGCCACATACCGTAACCAACAAATAACTCTACGTACTTCCATACCTACTTCTTACCAAGGACACAAAGAAATTGATGTTTGGTCCCCTTTTATCTACGGCAGCGCCGTGCCTGTATCTCCGTACAATTCAGTTGCATTAAGTCAAGACCAAGCTACAGGAACTGTGTTGCTGATGATCAAGATTGATGGTCGTGTCCGATTCAAAGTTGGAACCTTTATTTCTGGGAAGTATCATTTGAATGTTCGGTGTCCTGCTTATATTCAGTTTGGTAGCAGAACTAGTGGAATCATTGTCGGTGAGAACGCCATTAAGTATCAGCTGGTAACAAGATGCAGTGTGAGCCTTTGAAGGGATGATACAGGTTCAAGATGGTAAAACGCTATAACGCCGTTAAGTTACTATTTTCTTTTTGGGCACTCTTTAATATTCTTAGTTTAATTTGATGTATTATTATTATATATGGAATTGATGATGGCGTTGTCTCTGTTTTATAGATTATATATATACACGAAGGGATCCATATGAAACACTTTGAAATTGAAAGTGTACATTTTGCTAAAGTGAATAAATTGAAGAAAAATCATGAAATATTGAAACAAATAGCAAAGTTACGATTTCTGTGTGTGCAAGTTGTGTGATTTCATTTTATTTTTTTTTCCTTTCGTATAGTTAGCCATTAAATGCGAGATCAATAATTGTTTGTTGATATATATGAAGATAAACAATTGAGTGTCTAGTGGAGGTTGTCGAGTCGTTGTCCATCGTTTTTTATTTTATTTTATTTTATTTTATTTTTTAACGCAATTCTGTTTTTATTGGTGCTTGCTTGTTGTTCACTCTCTCTCTTCTTCTTCTTCTTTTTTCAGTCGGATAATTAAAGTTATGAAAAGGGAATATTTCGTCAACCATAAGCGATTCTTCTATATACGCATCTTCTTTTTCTAATTCTTATGATTTGCTTTAGAGATACCTTTGATCTGGATTTTAAGATACAAACGATTCTTCTTCTGTTTCACTGCTGCGCGGAAGCTGCTATGTTAGCTGGGCAGTGTTGCGAAGTAACTGTTGCATTAATGTGGGAGAGTGAATGCATTTGTGACTGTGAGTTTGCATGTTACTATGATTTGTGTTTTTGAGCAACTTTAGACTATTAGGTGAATTGTTTTACTTATGGTAAAATTATCTATCATGTGAGGAGGCCATTTGCAAAAGGAAAAATTCACTAAGGAGGAACCATATTGGGAAATTAAAAATAAACAAATAAATAAATGCCGTCAGATTAGTAGAATAGTTATAAGCCAGCATGCATCTTGACCAACAACCAAATCGGTGGAAAAATAAAATACACCACGCCACAATAGCTGATGAAGGAGACGAAGTCGTGAAACGATTTTTCTATGGAGTGGCCTTCCATGGACATGTGCATAAAGGGTCGTTGTGAATAGTTTAGGCCTTTCAAGATGGAGAAATTTAGTCTCTACCAAACGCATGCTAAGAAAGAAAGGGAGTTCTGAACGGTAATACAAACCCAGTCGACAATAAGCGAGATTTTAAAGATATTAGAGCGTGGAGGAGGCGTTCTTGGGGGTGGGTGCAAGGTCTCCATGGCTTTAGTGGCGGTCCTTGTCATCCATCACCACCTCTTACGTACTACTAATTAATAATGGCGTCATCGAAAGGGATTTCTTATGCCAATTCTTAAAGTGATGGGCCCTTTTTTCTTTTTTATAATGAATCACAACTTCGTCCACCCATAACATTCTTAAGGCTAGGGATATGATGGTATGATATGAAGAGATGATCTTCTCTGTAGCATTCATGTGCCATAAAATCTTTTGTTTATCAGTATTCTGGCCGCCTGATAACCCTTATCAGTTCTTATGTATTGGGTGGAAAATACTAAAAAGAAAAAGAAAAGGGAGAGGGGAAAAAAATAAAAATTGACAGAAGAGAAAAGAAAAATCAGAAAAAAGTAAATAAAAAGGAGAGTAGAGAGAGAGAGAGAGAGAAAGGGAGAGGGCGTAGCAAACCCTCGTTCTCCAGCGACGATAGATCCCATCACAATTGACAACTCAATCATCCTCCACAACCACCACGTTGCGGCCCCCTCCCTTCACCGAACACCTACCCAAATTCCCCCCATTTTTCAACCGACGGAACTCTCATTCTCCTATATTTCTCAACCAACATCATCCCCTTCATCGATGGTCTAGCAATACACCATAACCACCACCAACGCTGGCAGCAGCTCCAGCACAAACCACCACCAACCCACCAAATCAACAAGAAGAGAGAAAGAGAGACATAAAACCAAAAAAAAAATAAATTCCAAATCTAGAAAGTTTATTTTAATTTTAAATTTTTAAATTGATTAAAATGTGTTTTGGGGTTAGAAATTAATATATGAAGGATCTAGAAAAAAAATGTATAAAAATAAGTTGAATTTTAAATTTCAAATGTCAAAAAACTTTGATTCTAATTTTTTTTTATCAGCAAACAACATATCATTCATTCTGATTTTTTTTAAAGCTAGGCACACTTGGCCTTCTTTTTAAGAACAAGTGTGTAGGTATAACTTTGCAAGCCTAGTCATGCCTTTGTCGTTCTTTGAAGTCCAAATGCAGCTAAGCTTCACTCTTTTGGCTCTTTATCAATTTTATTTATTTATTTATTTTTTAATTTTGTAATATTTTAAAATATAATTATTTTCAAATAAAATAATTACGATTATATTTTAAAATCATTGGATATACCATTCTTTTCAAATGAGATTAGAGGCTTTTTATAGTGGTGTTATTGATTGATTTAAGAGTAATTATATAAGAACTTAGTATGCATAATTACTTTTAAGAAATTTCTCATAACAATAAAATTCCTAGCTTTTTAGTCTTTAATTATTATTATTATTATTTACACTTATCTCAATTTAATTATCCCTTTATTTTTTTCATTAAATTGCATAAAACATATCAAGATATTTTTTTTTATTTGTTTTAATTAAAACTTGTTTTTCATGATAAGTTTTTATTCAAAAACACATGCTATGAATAAAAATGTTATGGTTTTACACACACACACATGAATAAGGAAAGAGAATTTTAACTAAAAAAAAGCTTGGCAAAAATTCATAAGAAAACAATTTTACCCGACACAATGTTATTTAGACAATTTCTTAAAGAAGAAAAAAATTCATGTCAAAGGTGTTAGGTTTGTTGTCATTAATGTGAATGCATCAACTCATATGTGCAACAACCAATAATGGACAACACCGTCCATTAATAAAGAAAATAAAACATTCAATAAGAGTTGCAACTATTACCAAGTTAAGTTGAAGTTTGGAAAGAGTATTTGCCATTGATGCCTATAAATACAGGCACCATTGGAGAGCAATATATGAGCAAAAATTGAGAGAAGAACGCGAGGAGAGAAAAAGAGAGAGGTTGTTAATGACAGTAGCCCTACTGCCTTGTGCAGGAGTGTATGAGTGACAAATGTGAGTTGCTAATCCTCCTCCTCTATAGATGTGTAAATGTGTACCCCTTCTCTATCTCTAATAATATAGATTGCTCCATGGATATAGGCAATTTGTCGAACCACGTTAAACATTGTGTTTGCGTGCTCAGCCTCCAATGAGTAATGATCATGATCATCATTAGTCCCCTAACAATTGGTATCAGAGCATTGTTCATATTGGTGTTTGATCTTTGTTCAAAAATGAAAACAGTCCAAACAATGTTTGGGATATACCACCGCATATAAGAGATCAAGACGAGCACGCTAGTGAAAACAACGTAAAATTATGACGTGGGACATAGCCGCATGTGCCAACACACATAAAAATAAGGTTGTCCATGTGAACCAACGCGCCCCACTTGCCTCATGCATCTTATTTGCTTGAATGGGTTGACCCGACCATTATACCAGAAGACCCAACCTATATGACTAACCCAAATCAAGATGACGTCATAATTATATCATCATGGTGTCAACAAGAACTATTGGTATGCCACATCATCGACCAATCAACATCTAGTCAGGTGACACATCATCAATGTGGGTCCTACCATCCATATTAGCAAGCTATGAGCAAAGTCGTATGAGTCGAGCCAAGTTGAGCTGTGAGTCGAAGGTTAGGATCTAGTGTAGTTGATCCTACATGCAACTGGATTTGAGATTGAATTTGAGCTATTCATCAGGCTAGAATTGTTTTGATCAAACCATAGCCATTTAGAATGTATTTTTGATGATTTCATACTTTTTTCTAGCTAATTTGATCATTTTGTATGCAATAGTATGATTCGATGGTTGATATTTAAACTGAAAGTGGTGGTTGTGAATTAAGAAGAAAGATTGCCTGATAAGAAGGCATCTAAAGGTCATTGTGGTGATCAATTGAGAAGTAGAGGAAGAGGAAGAGGAAGAAGAAAAAGAAGTCACACATGTTAGCTCAATTACGTGCGTTGAATTGCTAAGTGGGGATTTTAGTGGCCTTGAAAAAAGGTAAAATTAGGATACTCTGGACACCCGTTCATGTGGAGTGTGGAAGATCAAGGTTGTAGAGTGAAAAATTGATGAAGACCATTTTTTTATGAATCTGAAGCACTGGTAGTCTCACCAGATGTTGAGAAATCAGGTAGATAATTAGGATATTCTAGATCACCTATAAAGGAAAGCCACAATATAGCTAGTAAATAATTTTATATGCGGTGTCGCACGTGTGCGACGTCGCGGCGATCGTCTACCACTCTCAAGGGAAAATGGAATGGTCACTAAAATCCCCACTTAGCATGAAAAAGAATCTCAGTTTAGTCCAACCACACGTGCAACACCGTGTGTATTTATGCACAAAATTAGTCTGTATTTATGCAATTAAACCCCTATTTTGACCAAAGAAACTCTCAAAAATTATAATTTAACCCTAGAACTTTAATTTCTTCTAATTAAAGCCCAAATTGACTTCAAAATCAATTTTTCTTGCCATCAAACCTTCCATAAATATAATTAAACCTTCAATAAAATTTAATTGAGTTCATGAACATCCAATTTTGGACTTTTCTTCCTCAAATTGACTTTTCTTTGTCAACAGGGCTCTCATCAGTCAACATAATACTGTCAAATTTTAATCTTTGTATTTTTGAACCTCCTCAATCATTTTTTAACCATTTTTTGAAGTGTTCTGGCATCCTTTTTCACTGTTATATTTTTTTTGGATTTTTCTTCCGAATATATTTTTGATTTTTTTGCATTTTCTTCTTTTTTATGCGGGGACCCAAGAATGGGTTACAATATGTGGAAAGACAATATGATGGATATATATGGCCTAAGAAGTTATATTTAGGAGATTGAGTTTTAAGCAGGACTGGTGTGACCCCTCCAATCTTTTTGTTGCGATGTCGCGGTCGCACAAATTAATTACCCTAGCTTCAAACACAATACACAAGATAGTATAGAGCAAGCAAGGGGTCGATCCCACGAGGAAGATTCAAGTCAGATTTTTATGCTAGATGATATGCAATTTGGGGGGGGGGGTTTGTGATTATCTAAACTATGACAGCAATTAAACTAGCAAACAAAATCAATTAAAATCGAAACTTATCAAGAAAACAAACCTTGGTCGCAAGCACACATCCACCTACAGAAATCAGAACTGATCATGGAAACGAAACATCAATTTATATTCTGAATATTTATCTCTTCTTAACATTGGTTAGTTAACGGATCCGCCGTATAACTAGCCCTAACCATCAAACAACCACAGTGTCCGCACTAGTAATTTAATTCAATGGCAGCCTTAAGAACTAGATAAGTTGATTAATCAAGAAAACATAACTGTCCGCAGTCTATGTTTGATTTGATTGAATGTTCTCCCTAAGATTAATAACGTAGATCCGCCACAATTATTAAACTCAGTTGCTTCACAAGTTCATATACCACAACTCCGGTTTTGATATCAAACTTAACAATAGATTGTCTACAATAATAACTTAGAGTCCGCTCTAGCAATTAAAATAAACAATCATAGGAAAAATAAGCATAGGAGAACAAACATATTCATCATATAAACTGAAAAGAAAAGGTAAAACAAATCTCACAGTTCTTGAAATCCGAAGGTTTCCGTGTCCTTGCAACCAAGAAAAAGTGTTTAGCCTTGCATGTTTGTTGAGCAACTAATCAAAAAAAAGGAAGAATGCATAATTTAGGGTTTCTTAGAGGAAGGGGGCGTTTTTCTCTTCTTGGTTGGCTGCCCCCCTTCTCTTCTCTCATTCTTTTTATATCCTAGGAAACCCTAGGTCTCTATTTTACAAAATAGTCCTTCCTTAAGTTGACAGTTTACATTTAAGTACTTCAATAACTATTTTTCCTAAAAAGGAGAAATAGCCTTGCATGAAATCTTCAAACTCTGACTTAGAGGAGCTAAATTGCTGATATAAAAACTTGGATGTCGGTTTAGATGCTTCGAAATGTAATTTGGACTCGTTTCTTCACGAAACCTGTTTGCTGGCAGAATTCAGTTGTCATCTTTGGAAAATCATATCTCCCTCATATGACATCGGTTTTGGCTGCAATTTGGAGCGTGGATAGGTCTTTGAATTAGGAATCCAAGAAAATTGAGTTTGCATCAATTGGACTTCTGTAGCTCCAGATATTAAATTTTGAATGACCAAAGGTCAACACTGGCAGAATGCGAGATTTGACTTTGCAGGATGTGATTTCCATGATCTTTCTCCTTTTATTTTTCTTGCATTACATTTCCAGAAAGGTATGGATGTTAGCTTTTTAGTGCCACTGGAATCACTTCATTTCGATCTCTAGAACTCACGCTCTGCACAAAACATCGACTGAACGTCAAATCTGCCAATTACCTCCAATTTACTCCTTTTTGCATCTTTCATCCAAAAATGCCTTCAAAACAAAAAACAAAGAATATCAAGGCATTTTATATATAAAACATGGACAAAACATTAGGTAGATGTGGGTGAAACTATCGAATAATATGGTTACATCACTTTTCTAAGAACTAACAATTTGTAATGAAACAGTTGAAAATTAGCAAGATGACAGAATAAATAAATAATTGAGTTTTGTATATTAAAGGATATGATGGAGCAGCAATTTCTCCAAAAAGCTAGATTTGATGATTGTGATTTCTTGAGGGTATAATTGATGAAGACCATGATGATGGAAGATAAATATAATAAGGGGATAAAGATTGACACTCTATTTTGACTCAGACAGGTGTTATGATAGGATGAGCTACTATCAAACATAAGCGAGGAATATAGAGAAATCATGGTGAACAGAAATTGCATGAGGGCATATGAAGATTATGCAGGAGTACCCATAAGATCCAACGGGGTACTATAATGAGACAACAAGAGCAAAGAGAAGATGTGTTCCTAGATGAAGCTCGGAGCCGAGACTATGTTAATGTTGTACAATAGAAAGTCTCTTGTGTTCTTAATGAAAATAATAACGAAGACATTTTCAATGCATGTAAGGATGGAAAGATGAGTTGTTACATAGGCACTAAATTGAGGGGGTGCAAACACTTGTGACAAAAGACGAAGACACCTTATTTGTGAAGGTGTGGATGAAGCTGTCAAGCATCCCGAGTGAATGGGTGCAAGTACGATGATAGAAGGCGTAGAAGCTCCTAACATAGAAATCAAAATAAAGGATTAGAAGGAGTATATCGTAGCTCTTTTTTTTTTATGTAAAAAGTGGCAGTAATCTCTCCAATAATGCACATAATAGTAGAGAATCTTAGATCCATTTTGAGACATCCCAGATGAAGAAGGATGCAGCCGCCTCATGACAATAAATGAAGACATCTCAGAAAAAAGATGTGAGGGTCATGATTTGAGCCCAAGTTTAGATCACCCAGAGCCAATGTTATGGCTAGTTATGAGTGGACAAGTGTATGGATAACTATTGGAGTGGCTATGACGAGTATAAAGACAAGTGCTGAATTGACTTTCATGGATATTACCCCTATGCTAAAGATTAATGAGTTAGAAAACAACAGCTTTTAACAATAAGTGGATGACATGTGAAGCATTATGTCGTGACTGCTAGGTATGATGCGTAGGTTATAGGAACAAGTTGACTCTTGTCAAGGTGGTGAGCTTGGTAATGACATTGTAATACTTAGAGTATGAAATTAAATATGGATCAACCTTTAATGGGCTATCCCCATGGTTAAAGGTGGAGAGTCAGTTGGACTCTTAGGACTAAGAGGGAGAGACTCATAGAGAATTAAGGTGTGGTTTCAAGGGTGGAATAAAGGGTATGCATAACTCTTGGATGAGTAAAATCTTGAAAGAATGGTAAGCTCATGATCACATTGAAATACTCAGTTAATTATTTGCATTCAAAAATAGATATTTTTACCTGAGAAGGTGCTGCAAATCTTGATAAAATGCTTGGTAAATCATTATGGATCGGGCATGATTGATAAGCTTGATGGGGAATGTTATATATGTTAGAGACAAGCGTTAACACTTTTTAAATATGATGTGGCAGACCATCTAGTTGTAGTGATCCTTTAGTGGGAGCGAAGGTGTGCTTTAGTGACTCTGGTGATTGAAAGGTTTGGAAAATACCTAAAAACTTGGCCGAAGATGCTCTCAAAATGATAAGCTTTAAAGAGCTGCAAGATGCAAGTATGTGATAAAAAAAAGAGTAAAGAAGATGATTAACCCACATAAATGGCAAAAAGGGTGATTATTAGGTTTTTGTCATTAATATGAATGCATCAACTCACATGTGCAACAACCAATAATGGATGGCACCATTTATTGATAAAGAAAACAAAACAGTTAATAAGGGCTACAACTTTCAACAAGTTAGGTAAAAGTTTGGCAAGAGTGATTGCCATTGATGCCTATAAATAGAGGCACCATTGGAGAGAAAAATATGAGCAGAAATTGAGAGAAGAACATGATGAGAGAAAAAAAGAGAAAGGTTATTAATGATAGCGACCTTGCTGCCTTGTGTATCAGTGTGAGTGAGTGATAAATATGAGTTGAGTGATGTTGTTATCTATTTTTAGGTCCCGCACAAATAGAAGAAAATACAAAAAAAAAAGTAAAACCAAAACACCACAACATGGTGCCATTTTAAACAGCAATGTGCTTCTTCTTCTTCACCTGGACGTGTAGCAGAGGAAGAAGAGTTTTTTATTTTGATTTTTCCACCCGCTTTTCTCCCTCTCTTTTCCCTCCCACTTGTACAAACCCTAACAAAACCGATACCCACATGCCATTGCCACTATGATGAAGAAAACCTAAGGGAATCATGCCCCTCAAGCAACTCCTCATTACCCACCTTACCTTGCATCGTAGCAGGGGTAAGGTGCCATTCTCCTCCTGTGCTTATAAATACCAAGGGAGGCAGAGATGAAATGGGGGGGTGGACAGTTTGGAACGATGAAGAATTTTTTTTAATCCAAAATATAGGGAGATTTTAGATAGAGGAGACAGATAAAAAAAATAAAAGGGACAATTAAGGAAACTTGGGACGAATGATTAGAGGATTTGGGGATGAAAGAACGAAAAAAATAGAGGTTAGAGAGAAGAGAAACTAAAAAAAAAGGAAACGAAAAGGGGTGGGGAAGATTTTGGGAGAAGATACAAAGACGAACAAAACGGGGAACATAGGAGGGAGTTTTATTGAGAGAGAAAGATTTTGAAAAAGAAAGAAATAAGAAGACAAAAAAAGGAACATTTTAAGAGGATCAGAAAGAGAGAACCAGGGAGAAGAGAAAAATAATCGAAGAATAGAGGAGAGAAACAGAACATAATAGAGAGAATGAAACAGGGGATGACAAAAAGAGAGAGGAGATTAGAAAAACAAAAATAAGAGAGAAAGGAGAAAGAGAAGATACAAGGATGAGGGGGACGTAACAAAGACAAAGATAGGAGGAAAAGCAAGCAAAAACAGAAGAAGAGAAGGAAAAAAAGATTTGTTTCTCTGCACGAAGAAGAAGAAGAACTGGGACAGAACCACCGTCACTCTGTTTCATTGCCGACAACACCGCCACCATGAGCCACCAGCACCGCCAACGCCATCAGCAGGTTAGCTCACCTCCTTTATCCTTCTTCTTCTTCTTCTTCATTTTACCTTGCCTCCACTATTCACGTGAATAATGGAGAGTTATTCAACTGTTTACTTGGTCGGGCATTTAAAAAAATATATAAAAACTTTTTTCCAAAACTCCTTTCAAATTTGTGATTTTTCAATGTATTTTTCTATCAACTTTGCTTAATATTGGTTTGTATTTTTATACTGTAAAGATATGAATCCGATATTAAAATACTCGATTTTCTCTGAAATATTGCGAAAAAAAATATCATGTTTTCATTCATACGACCAAGTCTCTCAAAGATAAAAATCATATCATATTTTCATACAATAAAAATTCAAAAAATATGTTTTAGCATGCATTTTGAACTTTAATAACTAGTTTATTAAAGCCATGAGAACTAGGCCAATATTTCAAAAATACCAAAAAAATTTATTTTATTTTCTTGTAATATCTTGGATTACGAACTTACACGTAAGATATATTCTTGATATTAAAAAGGTAGTTCTTTTATGTATAAACTTTAGAGCGGTTAGGTTTTACCTAATAAGATAAGAATTATCTTACCGAGAAGAACTTCTCTTAAACCTTAGACAGGCCAATAATTAGAAAACACAACAATAAATTGGCTTATATCAAACAATTAAACAATGTAGCTTACCTTAGGTAAGGTGTATTTGGGGTGTTAATATCTTCCATTTACGCAACCAGTCCTCGTGCCCGATCTCTAAGACTAGTTAGGGTTTCTAGTGATCAAAATATTATGTGGCGACTCTCATTATCTCATTCCACTAATAAAAGACAAGAATTCACTGTCTCTCCATTTTCCCGATTACCTAGATAAATACCAATACCTAATAAAAGTGGAAGATTTGTCGTGACGCCGCACACGTGCGACAAGTGGGTTGACAATCCTCCTCCTCCATGGACGTATAAATGTGTACCCTTTTTCTATCTATAATAATATAGAGTGCTCCATAACTATAGGTGATTTGCCGAACCATGTTAAACATTATGTCTGCATGTTAAGCCTCCAACAAGCAATAATCATGAACACCACGTGTTCCATATATATCACAAAAATAATTTCAAGTATCATGAAAAACTTTTTATACATTAAAACTTTTTTTTGATTAAAAAAATAAAATTAAAATATCATTTTTTTAATCTGTTTACAAACTAAAATAAAAGACAGTAGCATAGTGCGAACAATGGGAATAAGTAAAACTCAAGAGCGATGTTGAAAAAACCATGGGTGTGCTAAACAATTTGAATAGTAAAATACAAGATTTCATGGTTATTCATCATCTTAGCCTGTGACGATACCCCAAATCCAGATCATCGATTGCATAATCTAAATTGGCCATAATTAATATTAAGCAACCAATGACTGCATCTCAGAGTAAACTCAGTGTTAATTACACATCTTTGACACGTTTTTTAATTTGTAAAAAGTGCAGTTCAAATTGTATTTGAATTGTAATTAGTGTGTAGACATTTTGTTTGATTTTGATGTGGGAAATTATTCGGTGAATCTAGTTTATCACTTAAGATTATTTATGATCTAAGTTAATAAAATTCTCACACCTTGCTAAATTTGTCTGCCTCATTTTTATGACTGATCATTTGTTGATAATTTTTTTATTCTAAGTATAATTCATGATGAATGTTTTTCCTTAGATGACGAAATAGATTCATCGAATGATTTTTCTTTTGATGTTATGAATCCTAATTCAGTAAATATATGATACGTACGATGATTTAATGATTTGTAATAAATTTATTTTTCAATCCCATGATCATCTTAGATGACGAAATAGATTTATTTAACAATTTCTCTTATGATCAATCCTAATTCAGAAAACACAGCGCTCTTACCGCAACAAGAAGTTCCAAGTGCTTCGATCTCATTTGTCAGAAAGCTCTTCCCAATGTCCGCTTGCTTAACTAACCCCTCCTATCTTTGACCAGGAGATAATCTCAATTCAGTTCAATATTCCCACTATAATTCATATGGGATTATTATTTAAACTCTTTAAATGTCGGCTATCAATTATATATTAAAGTGTGCTCTCACATGTAAACGGTATCGTATGCTTTGTTCAAAAACTATAGGCTAAGCAATATGTTAATATTTGATAGATGTTCTACACACAGGTTAGAAGCATGCTAGATATTTTTATGCTTTGTCAGCTTAAACATCCTTGTCCGAGTTTGAAAGGGGAACCATGTACACGTAAGTCAATAAGAGCTGAAGTTTCCAAGCACAATCTATCAAAATCAATCCCTTACGTAAATTACCGGGTACCATCTGAAAAGTCTCCACCCACATAAAATGTACCTGGCTTAGAAATAGCCGGAAAAAAAAAAAAAAAAAAACGCCAGTCAAGTAACCGCGTTGATTGACGCGGCCAAAAGTCTCTCAGTTTCCGTGTCCTTCTTGGAACTAAAATAGATTCACGCGTAACCAACCAATCATCTTACTGCGGTTCTCCTCCTATATATATATATATATATATATATATATATATCTATATATTTATATACAAGCAGACCAACTCATATTTGAACAATATCGATCATAGAACTTGTTTTTATCTTTTGAAGCATATTTGTCTACTCTCTTTTCGCCTTCTGATCAAGCCCAACAACTGTGTCATGGCAGATAAACAAGGCCTGAATGGCGCCTATTATGGTCCAAAAATCCCACCTACACAACAGTACCACCGCCCTGGCCGTGGTTCTGACTGTGGCTGCTGCTGTCTCGTGACCCTCCTCCTCAAAGTGATCATCACCGTGCTCACGCTTATTGGCCTCTTCGTTCTTATCGTCTGGCTCATATTCCGTCCCATTAACAAGGTCAAGTTTCATGTCACGGACGTTGCTTTAACCGAGTTCAACTACACCAACAACACCATGCTCCGCTACAACCTTGCTTTTAACGTCAGCATCCGCAACCCCAACAAGAAGATTGGAATTTACTATAACAGGGTAGAGGCCAAAGCCTTTTATGAGGGCCAGAGGTTTGGTTATAGTTCCTTGACTCCGTTCTATCAAGGACACAAGAACACTACTGTCTTGAATGTGGTTTTTACTGGTACACAACCTGTTACCCTTCAAGGTGAAGATTTGACGCAATTTAACAGCGAAAAAGCAAGTGGGCTTTATAGTATTACCTTGGAGTTGTCTTTGAGGGTTAAGTTCAAGCTTGGTAAGGTCAAGACTGCAAGATTCAAGCCCAAGGTTGAGTGTGATGACTTGAAGATTCGTTTGAACGGGCCTTCTGTTGCTGGGAGTAGCAACAAGTGCGAGATCAAGTTCTGATGATTATCATGGTTTCGGGACTTCATGTTCATGTTTTATTGAGTCTTCGATTCGTTTTGTTTGGGAGTACTATTTTTTAGTTTTTTTTTTTTTTCTTACCCTTACTATGTTCTTATGTTCATACGCATAGAGTCATCAGAGACTTTATTGGATTACTTTTTTCATTGAATTACGTATCTTATGTTGATGTATATGATAAATAATGAATATAGTATCTCTCTGTTTTCTTTTTTCTCGTTGTGATCTTGATTAGAAATTGATGTCTTGGTGGACTATTGTGTTGGAACAGGATTGGGGATTAGCTTCACTAACTTACCACTTACTAAAATAAAAATCCGAATGCTCCTAAGTCATTGTTAATTTTATGTATTTAACCATCACATTCGGATTGGAAATATATAATTATGATAATTAAACACCCTATATGTACCTTGAACAATTCAGCTAATCGGCCCTTGTTTTTTTTTTAAAAAAAAAATGTAAACCTTACTTGAAAAGGTTTCAATAAAAAATAGCAAATGATCAGTGCTGGCAATGGCATGGAATGAGCATGCGTGACATTTTAACAATTGGCTAAAGGAAAAACCCGCATCCCATAAAGATTCAACTTGGAGGTGCCAGAAACAAAGTAATTGGTGATGATTTCTTCTTCAAGCTTTATTATAATTTGAAACGATCTTCATGGATGCTTTAAATCTTAATTGCCCACTGAAAAAAATGTTCTACGATGGAGGCATTCATGCAGCTGTAATGCTAACAGAAAGAAAGATAGATTGACCTTTGAAAAGAACAGCTCGATTTCATGTTTCTGATAGACTATTTGCAGAGGCTGCTGATGTTTAATTGTGATTTAATAATAAAGACGAGATATTTTGATGCTAAATTGGAGTCATAAAATCAAATGTGATTGAAGCCCACTTTCTATTCTTTATTTTATATTTAATTTTGAAATCAAATCAATTGCGTTGCTAAGTTTTTGTGCCAAGTAGATGTATAATAAACCAGATAAATTAGTATTCCCCAGATCTTGCTATTTTATATTATGGACAGCAAATTAAACATGAGACATTTTGGAGTTTGGACAACCTACGCCGCATGCTACTGCTCATATATTTAAAGCCACCTTACAAATCGAACATGAGAGCGCTCAAATAATAATAGTCTTGTCTCCTTTTTAATTAATGTGTTTGGTGCATCTAAGTTTTAAAAGTAAATATCAAATAATATTTTTTAAAAAAATATTTATATTACAACATTAAAATTATAAAAAAATATTTAATTTTATATTTTTTTAAAATAAAAAATAATTTTAAAAACATAAATTGTCATGAAATAAGTGCCAAGAGAGGAGGCCATGGACTAAATGATGGTTTAACAATGAAGTTGAATTTTGTTTTATTAAAAAAATTATTTTTTATTTTTAATGTTTTTGGATTTTTTTTATATGTTAATTTTGAAAATAATTTTTTTTAAAAAAATATTTAATATATTTTTAAATAAAAAACATTCTTAAAGATAATTTCTACATACTTCTAAAGCTGATTATCACCAGCTCAAGAACGTAGGTAGCAGTGGGGCTAGGCCATGTGACTATATAATACAGTCATTGTCCAAGCCGTTTTAGGCCCAAAGGCACTCTAATAAAAAGAGGGTTACCATCTGGGCTAAAAAGTTCTTTATTTCTAGTAACGACCTGGAATATGGGAGGCCCAAAATTTGTAGTTCTTCTGAGCTAAGACACTAACTTGTACTTGTACAGTTGTACTGCATCATATATTTAATTAAAAATATAGTTGTAATTGTTTTTTTTAATATTTTTAATATTAAAATAATATTTTTTTTATTTTTTAAAAATTATTTTTGAGATAGCGCATTAAAATGATTGAAAATATATAAAAAAATTATTTTTAACTGAATTTTTTGAAAAAACAGTTTGCACCGTGTTACCTGATATTATTAGTTTTTAAATGAAAAAATATAGGGACTAAAACAATTTTTCACATTATATTATATTATATTATTCTAAACATGAAGCTTTTTTTTTCTTTTCATAATAACATTATAATTGAAGGTACTTGAGTTACATAGTCCTTACATTCCAATGCACATGAAATGTTAGAAACGAAGGAATATCTTTTATAGATAAGAAAAACTTTATGGTAATTAATTTGTAATTAATCAAATACTATAAGTTACATTTGGTTTCTTTAAAACAAGTACTAAGTTATGAAATAATTTAAAAAATTCACGTCATTCGAAAAACACATGCAAGCTGAAAATATTTTTTCTTTTCAAATCTTTTTAAAAAGAGAAAAAAAAGATTAAAATAAAAACTACTCATACGTTTTTTTTTATGTTCATTAGACTTTGAATCTCACTAATGCATATTATCAAATTTTTTAATTGTGCTTAGTTAAATTTTGTGTATCATAAAATTTGTTTTAAGCTACTAAATATAATATTAAAAAGGCAAAAGGTATTAAGTGTCCTTGTAACATCGGTTAAGCATTATTTAAATACATTTATTTATTAGACTTGAATTGTGTTGCGAAAATAAATGAAAATAAAATATTCAAATAAAAAATCAATGATCCCAAGTAAATACATTAAATAATTGTTATTTTATATGATAATTAATGTATTTAAATTTTTCCAATAAATTATAAACAAACAAATACATTAATGATTTAAGGACATTAATAAGTGTTTTAAGGGTAACCGTTAGCCAAATCCATTTTAAAAAATATATATATAAGATCATCTAGGAGTTTTGCAATTAGCGTTTGAAGTCAATTAAGAAGGATTCAGGGGCAATGTCCAAAGGAACAGTCTATAGTTTGGAAACTAGTTAATTGTTGCCATAACCCTCATTTTTATTAAACTAATATAATATTTAGTATTATAGAAGTGGTTATTTTTTAAAAAAAATTATTTAAAAATATATTAAAAAAATATTAATATTTTTTAAAATTTAATTTTTATTTTAAAACATTAAAAAATCAAAAAATAAATTAAAAAAATCATTATAAAAGCACGGACTAGTCACATAGCCAAACGAGCCTACACCGTTTGGGAACGCCGTGCAAACCGTATTTTATAAAAATTTAATTTCTTTTTGCTAAAAAATAATTTTTTTTGTATGTTTTGTATCGTTTTGATGTGCTGATCTCAAAAATAATTTTTAAAAAATAAAAAATATATCATTTTCATGTATTTCAATACAAAAAATACTTTGAAAAGCAACTGTAATTAAGGGTGATCATTTTCGGTTCGGTTCGGTTTTTACCTATCAAAACAACCAAACCGGTTTTTTTTGAAAAAAAATCAAAACCAATTCAAACCGACCAGTTTCAGTTCGGTTCAATTCGGTTCTTGATTTAAAAAAACCGAGAAAACCTATGCCTCATTTCCTAAGCCTTGCCACCATCAAACAAAACAAACTTAGCAAGATCTTGTATGATATTGAACTAGTCTTGTTTGAGAAACGAAACAAACTTATGCCTCATTTCCTAAGCTTTGTCACCATCGAGATCAAGCAAATGGAAGCAGTGGTCTTCCTTTTCATTTTCGACAAGTTCAATAGTTTCCTTCCATCCACTCATTTTCAACTTCTCATAATAATTCTTAACTGTAACAGTCAAATAGTCTTCCTCAGCTGCAAAGATCAACATCCTCTCGCACCCATACCTAGCAAGATCCTCTACACCCGGATTCATCCTAGGATCAAGGGAGAGGGAGAGGGGGCTGCTAGTGGCTAGGGTTATGGCGGGGGGGATAATTTTTTCTATTTAAGTACCTTTTTTTGAACCGGTTCGGTTCGATCCTGGTTAACCGGTTCCTGCATTACAAAACCGAAAACCGAACTGAATCAGGATTTTTTCTAACTATTCTAATCGGTTGAATCGGTTTTTTTTTCGATTTAATTTTTTTTAATTTTCTTGATTTATTCAGTTTTTCAATTTTTTTACATACCCCTAACCATAATCACACTTCAAAACTAAATTAGAAAAGACAAATGTAGCTGGTAGGGGTAGGTGCTGTTTTTAATGGGCCATCACAACGGCCCATGGAAATCTTAATGACTCTTCAGGCTTTAATGAATGAACGATGCAGCGAATAACAAAGACCCACTGTAATTGAATTAGTCAGTCATTCAAAATCAGACTACTTCCAGAGGCACCGTGTGACAATTAATTGCACTCTCCCTTCCTTTTTTTATACGCCAACGGCCCTGAAAATTTACTTCCAATCTTTTGCTTTACACATCACATTACAATTACATTTTAAAAAAAATAAAAAATAAAGAGAGTGGCATTTTTACTATTCACCAGGAGAGAGAAAATTGGGAATTGTAATAGTATTTCATATTGTTTTTTTTATTCTTCAGCTTTTTTATTTTGATCCCTCAATTTTTATTTTTATTTCAATTTGTTCTTTTGATGCTGTATTTATTTAAGACTAGGCTTGATGGTTTGTTTTGGTTACTTGTGCTAAGGGATCTTGTAGTGTTAAGAAAAAAAACTTGTTGCTTGGTTTGGTGAAGTTATATTGATTTAAAACAATTAAAGCTATGAAAATCAAATTTGAACAATTGACAAATATTCAACCTATTTTTCTTGCTAGAATTAAGAATTGAAATGCCAAGACATAGGAAAGTTCAACTTTTTTATTTATTTATCAATTTGTTTTCTTCAATTCAATCATTACACATTAAGTTTCATTTGGGATTGGACTTAAGAATTTTTTTAATTGTCTAGTTATGAGAATCTTGCAATATCAAGAAAACATTTTGGGGTTTTGTTTATGTTTGGTCACAAAATAAAATTTAATTTTACTAATTTAAGATAATTAAGGCTTGAGAGATCAAAGTAGAAACTAAAGCAAGAGTAGTGATGAAATTGGACGGCTGTTGTGGAATGTCTGGTACATGTTTTACACATGCTAGCGAGTGAGGAGTGCTGCCGCTCTATAAAGGCGCATGTGACCTCTTTGATCTCCAAAAGAGTTATTTTTCCATGTATCTTAAATCATCTTGGTGAGGGTTACACGATGAGGTGGTGCATGGTGGAGGATAAGCGGTGGTGTGTCGTTGGCATCCCACACTCATCATTCCTTTTTTTCTTCTCTCTTTTAGCCTTGGGTTTTATGCCTTACTTGGTCAATTTCACTCTTATATCAAATTTAGTTCTTATTTTTTATTATTATTTGCAATTTTTTTTATCCCTTTTTTTTTCTCTCAATTTCATCCTTTAACATTGAGTTAATTAGGGATTGACTCTTTTTTAAAAAATTGATTTACTTTCTATGGGGTGATTTCAGTCTCATGATCGAGGTCGCAAGTTTGGAGGGTTATTTAGGTTAACTTAGGCTATTTTTTTTGTCATTTTAGCTTTCAATATTTAATTGGTTGGGAATTGAGATTTGTGATTTTTTTTAGATTTGTTTTCTATTAAGTTATCATAATCTCATGATCTAGGTTGTGGGTTTGCAAGTTTTTTTTAATTGTTTCTTTTTCAATTTTCTTTTTTAATAATATGAGTTGGTTGAGAGTTAAACTTTATAATTTTTTTTCCAATTGACATTCTATAGGGTGATTTTATTCTTATGACATGAGTTGCAAGTTTAGTTGATTAGGAATTGAGTTTTATGATGTTTTTTATTTGCTTTCTATTAAGTTATTATAGTCTCATGGTAGTCATGAGTTTACCGAGTTAGCCTAAGTTGACTCATGATTTTTTTTGTTTTTAAATTGTTTATTTTTCAATTTTATTTATGGGTTTGTTAAGAGTTGGATTTTGTAATTGTTTTCAAATTACTTTCTAAGAGGTAATCTCATTCCCATGACTTGTATTGTGGATTTAGTTGATTAAGAATTGAGTTTCATGGGTTTTTTTATATTTTCTTTCTATTAATAACTTCTGGTCTTATGACCTAGGTCACGAGCTTACCAAATAAACCCAAGTTGACTAGTATTGTTTTTTTATAATTTTTTTTATTTTATCATTTGACAATGGGTAGGGTGAGCATTTCCGGTTCGGTCCGGTTTTCACCCAAAAAAATAACCAAACCAATTTATTTATTCATTTTTAAATCAAAACCGAAACCGAACCGAAACTGGTTCAAACTGACTAGTTGCGGTTCGGTTCGGTTTGGTTAATTGAAAGGAAAAACCGAAAAACCGATTTCATCTTGGCCAGGCATATCGAGCAGGTTTTCTGAAATTGAAAATAAGGAAGCCAGAAAGAACAAGAGTCAAACGAAAATTTGGAAAAAATAATTCTCACAACATCCATTATAGTAATCGCAACATGAGCATACTATGACAAATCAATAACCTTGTAAATAAATATAGGAAATGAATACATAATAGATATACAGAAATCAGGAAAAAAAGTAAAAAGGGACAAAAAAAATTAAGAGATAAAGATTGAAGAGAGGGAGGCTCCAGAGCTGTTGTTTGGTTGTTGATCCATGAGCTTAGTCGGCTATGCTTAAAGAAAAGGATAAAAAGATTGAGAGATGAAAGATAAGGATGGTTCGTTCAACAGATCTACTTTGGAGGAGGAGGGGGTTTGTGCTTAAAGCCTTAAAGATGAAGATGGTGGTGGTGGTGGGGGGGGTATGAGAAAGGTTGAGAGATGAGAGATGAAGATGGGGCTTATGAGAACGGTTGAGAGATGAAGATGGGGGGGGGCTGTGCTGAGAGATGAAGATTGAGAAACATAGGCGAGAAAGGTTGAGAGTGATGATGGGGGTGGGGGTTGTGTTGAGAGATGAAGATTGTGAAACATGGGTGGCGGCTAGGGTTTATAAAGTAGATGGGGAAAGCTGGAAAGGTAGGTATTTATAGTACTATTGATTTTTTTATTTGAACCAGTTCGGTTCAGTTTATTCGGTTTCAGTCTTTTAAAACCAAAACTGAACCAAGCCGGCTTGTTTTTTAATTTTTTTAATCGGTTTAATCAGTTTTTTTTTACGATTCGATTTTTTTGGTTATTTTTTTTTCCGGTTTTCTCGGTTTAATCGTTTTTTTGATTTTTTTACTCACCTCTAACAATGGGTTAGTTGAGAGCTAAATTTAGTAATTTTTTTAATTTGTTTTTATAAGGTATCTCATTCTCATAACAACTGTGATTTTTTTTTTTTTGTCATTCAACATTTTAACTTATTAAAAATTGAGTTTTTATTTTAATTTTTATAGAGTTTTCATAATCTCATAATTCAAGTAGTGGATTATACAAGTTATTGATCCAAGTCAATCCGATATATCATTTTTTTCAATATCCTTTTAAAAATTATTGTTTAATGTATCATTATTTTAGTATTTAAAAAGAATGCTATCTAATATATTAGATTTTAAATTTGTGGTTGATTTTTCTTTATGATAAAAAACATGTCATGAATGCTTTTTTATATTTTTTAATGTGTTTTTAAATATTTTAAGTTTTTCAAAAAAATATTTGACCAAAGGGCAAGCATCTAGGTGGCAACAATTCACCAACTATCGTCTCTGCTTGCCGTCCCTGCCTCGTCCTCCAATGGAAGAAAGTGCAGTAACATCCAAGTTATGTCCAGCCTCCTCTCTGATCTTGCCACGTCATATCGTTTTGCTGCTTTTAGTAGCTAGATGCTAACGTGGCAAGATCAGAAGCATTTGTTGAGTCAAAATAAAACACATAAATAAAAGAGGGCTACTATTTTTCTAAAACAAGTACATATAAATACCATTTTATAATAATTACTCCGGCAACCCGCTAACCAGCCGGTCACATTTTCACCGCTTCCTTACTCCTAACTATGAATTTCTATGCTAACAAACGACATCGTCGTATTCTCACCAGAATCACCTAAGACGACGACACTGACTTCATTTTCAGTCCCTGAGTTCTTGCGTGATAGATTTCCATCACGAGGAGGAGAAGGTGAGGGAGTATAATAATACTGAGGAGATGCACACGGCGTCCAAAACGGCGTCGTTACATCATCAACCTCAACCTCAACCTCAACAACCACATCATTAGCAACTGCTCCTCCAAAACAAAAATCACTACAACTCTTTTTCCTCTTCTTGCTTTTAACAAGCTCGTTCTCTATCGACGAGTCGTCGTTCTCAGTTACCTCCATCTCCTCTTCCTTAATAGTAAACAAAACTCTCGATGGTCCGTACATCCCTTGCAACTTCAACATCTCCTCCACCAACGCATCTGCACCATCTGCTGGAACTGGCGGAGCCACCGCGGAGGCTTCCTGTGGTGTTGTAGAGTCAGGTTCGATGCGAGTCGTTTGGTTTTTCCAGCAGAAGAAGTAGAGAAGCTCTTTAGACGGCTTCGTGTAGAGTGAATCGCTATTACTTCTGAATTCCCCGTCAGCACCAGAACTTGTGACACTCCGTCGGAGGAATCTTCTTCGGCGCCAGAGAACGTAAAGGATCTCGAAGACCAGAGCGGCAAGACAGACCGAGAAGACAACTGTGAGCACTGTTCCTAGATTGTTTAGAGCATTCATAGCTAACAGCAAAGACCGGTAAAAAACAGCGACAATAATAGTACTCCATTAGATACGATAATAAATTTATTTTGTTTAATGGATAAGTTTCAACGGTTATAGCCGGTGAGTGTTAGGGGATAAAGATGGAGACGAGGGGTGAGAAGGAGTTGGTATTACAAGTTGCCGGTGTTAAGAGAGGAGTTTTGGTGGTTGTTGTGTTTAATTTCTTGGAAACATAAGTGAGAGGGACTGAATTTGGGGAGAGTTAATGATGACGGTGATTCATGTTTTAAGGTTTGTTTGGTAATGTGATTTAATTTATATTTTAAATTGTTTTTTAAATTATTTATTATTTTATTAATTTTTTTTAAGTATTTTGTTTTTATAATTTGATGTTATGATGTTTGGCTATCATTGTTTTTTTTTTTTTTTAATATGATTCAAATAAAATCAGTTTATTTTATTAATTTGAATTATAACTCAAATAATTGAATTTATTTCTTAAAAAAAAAACATATGCTTACAACGCCTCCTATTTTACTGGAAAAATAGTAGTGTGGGCACCAATATAATATATATCTAATTCACGTAAAGAGCGGGTGAAGTTGTTAGAAATTTTTTTTGGATGCAGAGTATTACGAGACAAAATAAAGTAGACAAGTCATTCTAATTATTGTTGTTAAAATTATGCGTAAAATTTTATGATTTTACAGGTTAATATATACTTAACATGTTAAATTGAATTAAAAACTCGAAATCAATAAAATTAGATTTAACTCGTACAAAATCAATAAACTCGATAAATTTTATCCGATTTTACGAGTTTACTAAATTTATGATATGAAGTATGAACTAAGTCATGTTCAAATTTGACCTTAAAATATTTGCTGACTAGTTTTGCAAGATTGGACATATCTTTCAAACTATATATTAGATAAAACTAAAATTTTACAGGGAAATATTAGATACATGAAAATATATTGTGGTAAATTTTCAGGTTAAATGGAGTTAGGGAACATAATATTTCAGAGGGTCAAAGTTAGTAAACTAATATTGTCAAATATATTAAACAAGACCTTCGTACTGTTTGAGACATATCTACAACTACTGGTGAAATTTTGCTTCGATTAAAGTTGGGATAAAAACTAAACATTTGAAACTTTCCAACCATATATTGTACATTCAACAATTCATCCAAACGATAGAGAACGACATGTTTGAAATCATGACTCAAATCTGCCAAGAATATGCAAAAAATAGAGATTCAGGCTACATGAAGGAATTTTAACATGAAGACTTTTTTTATTATTCTATTTTATTTATTTATTTAATTTTATATAATTATTTTTAATTTGAATTTTTTATAACACATTAGACATTGTTTAGGGGTTTATTTCATTATTAAATTTATGTTAGTTAATTAATAATTTAAACTCATTAGCTTGCAACCCGAAAGGGGTATATCAGGACTTATTGTGAAGGGAACAACCAGGTTGTCACTGGGTTTATGTGTGCTTCCTATCTTTCAGTAATTTTCTTGTATTGAAAATTTTTATTTTGAGACCTTTTATTTCTCTATGTCATTAATTTATTGATTCATAATTATTGATTTATTTTATTAGATTTTAATGTAATTTTATTTCTTAACTAGAATTATCAAAATATAATTAATTATAAAAATTATTTATGATTTTACGATTTGAGTTTATAATTCAAATTTATATTATATTTTTCATGTATTGTAACCATCAAGTTTGTTTCACGGGCGTGGCCATACTTTTACAAATTTTTCTTTTTATTTTAAATTATTTTTTTAACATTTAAATTTTTTTTATATATATTAATATAAAAAATAAAATTTTAAAATAAATAATTTTAATCTCTGATTAGACTTCATGAGATAAGAGACTTTGGTTACGAGATCACGAAGGCCCCAGAGAAAAAGTAATCTGTCTTAGTCATTTTAGGTCAACGTCTATCTAAACCCGTTTTGTCTCTCGTGATTGCCACTTGTGTCATTTTCCTTCTGGGATTCGGGTGAGCGCTCACGTGTGAGTCTTGGCGTCATTGCATATTGAATTTGGATGCCAATGGATTGGACCGGCTCCCAGTTTTTTCATTTTATTTATATAATATACTTAATATTTTCTTTTAGAATACTAAAAGTAACATCATCCCCTCCCAATTTATTTTTTCATTGTTACATTTTTAATTATTTATAAAGACATCATTAACAAAGACCTAAAGTTAGAAGGAAAATTAGTGTTTAACAAGATAAAAATACTATTTATTACAATAACATAATGATAAAATTGCTATGGAGCCATAAAACATTTGAATTAAGCATTGCTTCATTCAATTGTATTGATAAATTATGTAAAGCTAGATTAGTCATTTCTTCTTCTTCTTTTGGCAAAAGAAATTTACTAATTTAACCCTACAAAGGTTATCTTTTAATCAAGGACGTTTTGATCTTTTAAATTTTTTCAAAATAGTAAAAGTCCTTAATTACCTTTAAAGGAAAAATCAACTAAACTTTATTATAATGACTTTTTGGTCCTCTTACCATTTTTTTTTTATGTCTAGGTTATTAAGAAGCATTATTCTATTTGACCATATATTAAATATAATTTTTTTAAAAAAACTTGTTGATGCTTGCATAACGCAAGGTAGTGAGTGGGACGCCCCTGCTTCATTCAAGTGATGTGTATAGGGTCATTTGATCATTAAATGCAGCCTTCCATGATGATGTTTGAATCATCTTGGCATCCCCTCTAAAATGAGGTGGCGCGTATTCCAAACAGCCATTCGATTTGGTGTCTATAACCGTTTTTTTTTTCTCTACCTTAGTTTTTGCGCCGCCCTTTAAAAATTTCAAAGAAACCCTTTTAATTTGTTTTCTCTTCATATTCAATCCATGTTCTTTTGATTACTATTTGTTTTATTTTTGAATAATTTATAGAATTAAAATTATTTTTCAATTTTATCCCTTTTCATTTTTTTTATCCTTTGAAATTTGGTCCATGTTCACTTGATTGTTGTTTATTTTTATTTGGGTTAATTTTTTAAATTGATTTTTTTTATAATTTCATTTTCTTTATCTTTTTTTTTCTATCAAATTTGATCCTTATTATTATGATTGATATTTTTTTTATTTTAGAAAATTTTTAAATTAATATTTTTTTTTTCAATTTTATCATTGAATATTAAATTAGTTGGGAACTAAGCTTCTTTTTGAGCCGGAGTTTAGGATTTTATCGGCTGCGAGTTTTTGAAATTAGCTTAGGTTTAGGAGGTTTGCCTACCCCCCCCCCCCCCCCCCTGTTTAAGCTCTTTTTTTTTTTCAATTTTATCCTTTAGCATTTATTCAATTTGAGACTGGGCTCCATTATTTTATTTATTTGTTTTTTTTCTGTAGGATTTTATATTACTTTTTAAAATGAGCCAGGTTATCCTAAGTCTTTTTATTTGTTGTCCTTTGTTAAATTGATTTTTGCTAATTTTTTAAATTAATATTTTCTTCTCGGTTCCATCTTTCAATATTTGGAATATCTTTTTGAATTATTTATAAAATTAGAATTATTTTTCAATCTAATCCCCCTTGAATTTCTTAATCTTTTAAATTTGTTATTCATTCTTTTGATTGTTATTTGTTTTATTTAATATATATTTTTTTAAAAAATTGATTTGTTTTACAATTTTAGTCTCCTTTAGGTTTTCTTTCCTATCAAATTTGATCACCACTTTTTTTATTGCTATTTTATTTACTTTGATAATTTTTTTAAATTGATATATTTTTTTAATTTCATCATTCAACATTAAATTAACTTAGAATTGAGATTTTTTATTGAGTTCAGGTCTAATATTTCATGAATTGCGAGTTTTAGAGATTAGCTGAGTTTAAGAGGTTCTTCTAGATTTGCTTTGTTTATTTTTGCTTTCTTTAAGGTCATGTTGTTTTTAGTTTCGTCATTTTAGATTTTTTCAATTTGAGACTAGACACTATTATTTTTATTTATTTTCTGTCTATAGAATTTATTGGTAATTTTAAAAATGACCCGGGTTATCTCGGGTCTTTATATTTCTTGTTCTTTGTTGAGTTTTTTTTTGTTTATTTTTTAAAATTATTTTTTATGCTATCATTCTATATTAAATTGGTTGAAAATTAAGTTTCTTAGTTGTGCCTAGGTCTAAGATTTCATTGGTAACGAGTTTGAGATATTAGCTTAGGTTTAGGTTCAGCCGAATTGGCTTAGTTTTTTTTTTTGTCCTTTCTTTAAGCTTATATTTTTTTTGATTTTATCATTTAATATTTTTATTATTAGTGATTAGGCTTTGTTTTTTCTTTATTTGCTTTTTACAGGATATTTTATGAAATTTCAAATTGACTCAAGTTATCTCAAGTCTTTTTATTTGTTGGATATACTTTGCCAATTTTTTTTAAAATTGATATGTTTTTTTTTTTTTCTGATTCCATCCTTCAATATTATATCGTTCGGGACTAAATTTTGTTTTTTTATTCCATCATTCAAGGTTGAGGTATTTTGATATGGACTTTGTGATTTCCTTTAATTTCCTTTCTAATCGTCTATATCGATCCCATAACTTAAAATGTTGTCTTGGTGGGTTGGCATTGATTGACCCAACCTTTTTTAGGGTTGCATTTTTAAAATTTAGTATTGTTTGTGTTTTGTCCTTCAACATTAGGTTGTTTTAGAATTGAGCTTTGCAATGTTTCCTGGTTTGGTTATCTCATTTGTATGATTTGAATCGTAAAGTTTGGTTTGCTAAGTATTTTTTCGATCTTTTTGTTTATATTGAAATTATTTTAAATTTCATCCTTATATGTTAGAGATTTTTTTGGAATTGGACTTTGATTTGTTTTTGTCTTTTATTGACTTATCCCGATCTTATGACCTGACTTGCATATTTGATTTACTCACTCAAGTTGGCTTAGGTTAGTTTTTTTTTTAAGGTTACTATGATTTTTTTTAAAATATGGTATAATTTAAAAATGCTTGCATAACCTTTGTGTTTTTTTCACTAATTAAAAAATGTTCTTACATCTGGTATAGCGTGAACATACAAATCTTGTTTAATATGTACACATTCTTGAAATTATTACATTTATTTAAAAAAATAGTTGTTATTAATTAAATACTGAATGATAAAATAAAAAAAACCTTTTCAAATGTTTCCTTTTGAAAATGAACAAACATTTTCATTCATCTCTAAAATGAACAAACTTTGATAACCAAAATAAGAGGGGAGGCTATTATGTAACTAGTGCAGTAGAGAGGCATCATGACAGGTACGAGTCGGTTATGGGCCATTCTCATCAGGTCATGTTAAAGATGGGTGTTTTTAGGCAGGTCGGAGTGGGTATCCACTACGTCCATCACAATTGCATCCCTAAGTAGAAGGAGTTCTGCTATGGATTGGGCTTATAATGATAAGTTTATCAATTGTAAGGTCACTATTTCAATATCAAGATCTAATGGTCCAAATCCACGAAGTCTAAGGATAACTGGGCCTTTAGAAAAATATTCTTGTGCTTCAAAAGAATTGGAGTGGTGGTGGTTTGAAAAGTTTTGAAATTGCCTAGCAATTCTACTCAATATTGTTTGTTTGTGAGACTCAAACTTAATTTTGTACACAATCCTCTAGCGTATCAGGGCAGTGATGCTTAATCCTTAAAACACATTGAATGTGTCCAACCATGCAAGGGTCGGCCTGGTGCTCCATGCTGCTCCCCGACACTGGGCAAGTATTTCCAAAATGAGTGGCCTTGGGAACTTGAATGATACTTGTGCTTTGTTGTTGATCAACACCCATGAAACCGTAGAGGAGTATTGCCGCATGCATCGAAGCTCTCCCTCTCCGTTTCTATAAATAAGAAAGCTCAAGGGAAAACGACCCATCGATCATCAAAAGCATCTCTCACGTTTCTGGTTTATTCCCTTGTGCGCTTCTCTCTTTTTGACCAAGTCTAACTACAAAGAGAGACCACCGCACGCATAACGTAACAATTAACACACACATACAGATTAACTAGGTGCATGGTGGTACCCTCCCGGCCCTTTCTCTTTATCTTTCCCACGGCTGAAAACAGCAGCTCATGAACTCCTCGGATCCCTCACTCATCAGTACTTTCAAATGATAAATCCATAAAAGCAAACACACCCCCAAAAAAAAAAAGAGGAAAAGAGAGGAAGGAGGCTATGATCATTCAATATTGAATAACTGGGATATCTATCTATCTATAGCATTTTCAGATCCCAAACTTCCCTTACTTTCATGCAAAAAGAAGATCACTCATAGTATAAGGTTAACGAAAGAAGAGAAAGAGACAGAGAGAGAAGGCCATAGACAATGACCTTGTAGAAAAGAATAATTTGAGGTGTGTGGAAACTTTGTCTCCATGCCTATGTTGTCTTTTGTAGATGCCAAACATTTATACCCTTCACTTTTGGTGGGTCTTTGGAGGAGAGAGAGTTCTGATCTTAGCTTGTCTTGCATGTTCAAAACACCACTTGGTATTCGGTGCAAGGGAAGGGGTGCCATCCCATAATTAACGTTCTTATGTATATATATAATTTTCTCTGCTGAAGAATCACTTTAATTAAAAGGTGTACAATGTACATTGATTAGAACTGGAAAGAATTTCATGATGTTCTTTCTCTTGCGCTTTGTTTAGCTGTTGATATGATGAATGAAGATTCGATGTTTGATTTCTTTTCCTGTAACTCGATCCTCTTCACCATCAAATCAAGGAATTTTGGGGGCAGTCTATATGGTCATGAAATTGATTTTTTTTCTATAATAATGGCTGGGCTAAAATATACTCTTCTTTACTGTTAAAACATCATGCACTAAAAAGTATCCATTAATATAACATTATAATGTGTAGCATTTGATGAATTATCCATGAAAAAAAAGGTAGTGTTATAATTTTAGTTTGAGCAGAAAACAAAGGGGGATGTGAAGTTCAAGTAATTAATATATAGTGCAGATATCTTAGAAATACATCCTTCTATAGAAAAACAAAAATCCAATCATTTAATTACTTAGAAAATCCTTCATACACTTTCTCAAGAATTCAGGCTAATAATGCCCCAAAGGTACCAACCATTCTTCTTGGACCAATTGCATACAAATATTTAATTATTTATATTGAGTTCATCATGAAGGCTTGCAAGGCTAATATTATTTTCTTATTAAAAAAAATATCAATATTGTTTATTTTCGATCAAACACATTTTTAGATAATTTGTGCCATTACTAGAAAATTATTAAATAGATATGAAATTAGTGATGAAAAATTTTCCACCAATCATTTCCAAAGACAATAGTGACAGAAAATATCCGTTGGCAAATTCCAATGTAATTACCCATGAAAACATTTCTGTCACTAATTAAAGACTGAATTACCAATTACAAAATAAAAATAGTTAAAAAAATAAAAAAATATTCTATCAGTGATTTCATCAGTAAAATAACACGTCATTATTTGCCAACAAAATTGTCAAGGGAAGTATTCCATAGCTAGTTTTCGTTGAAAATCTCATTGGCAAATTTAGAAGTGTTATCATCCACAATAGCCCCATTCTCCATTTCTTATTCTTCTTTCTCTTTTTCCTTTCATTGTAAAAAATAGCATCCCCCTATTTTGCTATAAATCTAGGCCTTCACAAATTCAACCACCCCAACACTCAGTAATATTAACATAACTGTCTTGATTTTTTTTTTAAATATTCCCTACACCAAGTAAGCAAATCTATCCATTTATATTTTAGGTTAATTTACTGATATCTTTATGTAGTATTTTTAGTTTACTTGTATATTTATGTGTTTTACAACATTTTCATAAATAATTTTGTTATATTCAAGTATGATTTGAATGTTATATGATTTGAATGCTAGGGTTTGTTTGAGATTTGAGAGAAATTGAATTTATTTATAATTTGATGAAATTAAGTTTTATTTTGTAACTTAGGTGTGTTATACGGGAAGAAATGATGAGTTATTTAATGGTACTAATCACTTTTTCTTAATTTTATTGTGAAGTCGGAGATTTTAGATTTTGTGTGTGTGGAATTGGTAACAATTAAATAATATTAATTTAGATTGAATAAGTTTGAATTGAATAAATGATAGATAAGTAGGTGGGTACAAATCACTTGTTGTTAATTTGATTTATTTAGTTCATATTTTGACACAACATTAAATTTTTATACAAATGATAATTGGTTATTAAATTGTGAATTCATTTTAAATCACTAAAGTTGAATTTTGAATTGATAGTTACATTATGAATAAATGTTGTCATCCTATATAAGTTTTCTCAATAATGAATAATTATTTTTGGATGTATCGAGATTTACCCCAAGGGTTGTATTGGGAAGTTTATTGCAAAGGGGTTGAGAGTTTTATTTTGCACTTTTAAGTTTGAAGAATATTAGTAAAGGTGGAAATAAATGTCCATGTGTGAAGTGTAAAAATAAAAATTTCCACCGATAAGATGTTGTGATGATGCATCTTCTATAAAAAGAGTTCATAAAGAACTCTATATTGCTTACGATACCATGTTAAAAAGGATTATTGGAGCAACACCTAGTTCTAGCAATAAACATGAAGTTGTAGATGATAATAATAATCATTATAAGAGTATGTTGATGGATGCAATGAGAATAAATCATAGTTATTTAGGTGAAAGTTTACGTGTAGATGAAGAACCAAATGTAGATGCAGTTAAGTTTTTTGGAATTATTTAAATATTCTAATGAACCATTATAAGATAGGTGCATAAAATATAATAAATCATAGGTTATTGAACAAGTATTTACCATTATGTTAAAATTTGGATTGAGTGAGGCAAGTTATGATAACATCATCAAATGGGCAAAAACATTTTACTCCAAGGGAATAGGCTGAAAGATAACTTCTATACTGCAAAATCCATGATGAAACCCTTTGGCCTAAGATAAAAAAAGTGATATGTGCCTAAACTTTTACATGTTGTACAACCGTGAAGATGAAAATTTAACCGTGTGAAAAGCCTATGGGCCTGCTCGGTATAAACCTCATACTGGTAGACGAAGGACGCTTGCCGCATATAGAAAATCAAGATATTTTCTAATCACTGTTAGGCTATAAAGGTTATTTATATATCCAAAGACATTCAAGCACATGATATGACATTATTCACATGATATGATTGATGGAGTTATTACGCACTCTTTCAGTGGTGAAGCTTGGAAGTAGTTTAATAAGGTGCATTCTTAGTTTTCAATGGAACCATGAAATGTACATCTTGGTTTGTGTATACATGAGTTTAATCCATTTGGGTCATTTTCCGCACCCTATTCTTGTTGGTCGACCATACTAACAATTTACAACTTGCCTATACGAATGTGTATAAGGTTGAAACTCATTTTTTTTAATCTACAATCATACCTGAATCTTATAGTCCAAGTACGAATATTAATGTTTATCTTCAACTGTTGATTGGTAAGTTGAATCATTTATGGTCATTTGAGGCTTTGACGTATGATGTTTCAAGGAAATAGAATATTCAAATGAAGACAAATTTGATGTGGACTCTAAATGATTTTCTTGCGTATGGGATGGTTTTCGGATGGAGCACACATGGAAAATTAACATGTCCATACTATATGAAAAACAATAAAGCCTTTACTTTAACAAATGGTGGTAAAGCTTTTTATTTATTTATTTATTGTCACTAAAAGTTCTTACCAAGTCATAATTCATATAGAAACAATAAAAACTTCTTAAAAGGTAAAATAGAAAGAAGAAGAAGAATAATAAGAAATGAGTCTGTCTCTTGTGAAATAAAAGGATTCATGCTTTTTATTGGGGCGCGTTAGCGACAGATTTACTGATAGATAATTGAATATTAATATTTTTTAATTATTCCGTCGGTAATTCCATCGGTAATATTTAATTTAAATTTTTAATTTCATAAAAATTTTCAGAAACCGCCAACAATTACCGACGATTTTTCAATCCGTCGATGATTCCATCTGTAATATTTAAATGAAAATTTTAAATTAATTGAATTTTTCAGAAAACCACCAAATAACACCGATGACTTTTCAATCCGTTAGTGATTTTGTCCGTTAAAAACAACAATTAACAATGCAATTAGAAAGTGAACAGTTCTGGATTTCTCTGGAAAATACCGATGGAAAATTCTGTCGGTGATTCCCTTTGCAAATTTACCAACGGATTTTACCCATGGAATAAATTCCATCGGTAATTCCGTTGGTAAAAATGACACATCATCATTTTTTTTTGCTTTGTTTTAATTTTTTTCCCCACTATAATTCCCTCGTTATATACCGAGGAAATATTTCCGTCGGTAAAATCCCTCGAAAATTTACTGACGGAAATATTCCCTCGGTATTTCCATTTGTATTTATCGATTTTCTGGTAGTGGAAGAAGATGATGATGGACATAAAGTTGATGAAAATGAGGAATCAAATTAAAAGGGATTTAAATTGATTTTCGATGTAAAACATCATTGTGTAATTAAGATATTTGTTGTCACTTTATAATGCATTGTATTGTTTTTATATTTATTAAATGTATATTGTTGTGGCTATATTTTCAATGAGTTATTGTTGAATTAGTTATGAATGTTGTTGTTTGATTAGGTTGGAAAGGGATTATAACTAATATATAAGAAAACATTTTTTTTAACTTCACCAATGGAATCACCAGCAAAAATAAAAAATATAAATTATTAAATAACCGATAGTGAACCCGTCAATGATTTATAATAATGGTAAATTACCAAAAAAGTCATTAACAAATGTTAAATGATCAAAGAATTATAAAGAGTTTAGCAAGAAATGCATGAAATTGGAACCAATTGACATATTGATTAATGAATTACTATCCATTGGTGATCGTTATACTTATCGATGGACTAACCAACAAATGCTAAAATAGTCAGAGAATTATAGAGACTTTGGAAAAGAATTCATGAAATTGGATTGACTGATTAAGGTATCGATGAATGAAAATTAATTGGTGAATTTAGGGTTTTTTTTTAACATGAGAAATCCTTTAAATGAACAACAAACTTATCGATGGATTTAAAAAATCTCATTGGGGAAGCCATCAATGATGTGTTGACATGATAAATCACCGACAAATTCACTAATGGAAAATTCTGTCGGTGAATTAAAATCCAGATATATCGTGGCAATCCATTATTTCCCCCCATTTCCCCTAAAATACCCCATTTTCCATCTTTTTTTTTTCTCTTTTATAAATGGCTAGTATTCTCTCTCTAGAATAGGTGGTGGCGACATTTTCCCTCTCTTCTAAATGGTGACATCTGTCTCTTTGTTTTTCTCTCTCCACTATTTTTGGTTTAATGTTGATGGTTTTTTATTAGATTCTTTGGTTTTTATGTTTGTTTTGAGTTAGAATGCTTGTTTTTATGATTTGAGAGAGATGGAAGCTTGTTTATTTTGGGCTAGCCATGGGGAATCATTGGGGGGAAATGGAAAATTTATTTAAATTTATAGTATTGTATGGTTATAAAAATTATAGGTATGAGTACAATGTTCTTAGAAAGGAATTTTGATTTGTATATGTGATTTACAAGTTGTATTTATGTATGGCAGCAATTGGTGAATGTGGTTTTGTGCGAGTTTGTGATATGAATGCTTATGGATTAATAAGGAAACCTTAGAAATAAATATGCTTGAGAAAGTGTTCAGGAAATTATGGAAAATTGTAAACGTTGGTTCAATTTTGTTGAATGGTTAATTGTAAATTTTTAGGGAATTTTGAAAATAGATTTAAATGTTTAGTTGATTAAGATAAATATTGATACTTATGCTTGTAGGTGATGCTTATGAAAAAAGATTTGGTTACTCAAATGTGGTTTTTGTTATTTTTTAAAATTTTTAGATAAGACCCTATGTAAGGGAGATGTTTTTGAAATTTTATTGAAAATAGATTGAAGCACTAAAAAAGCCCCATAAACCATATATTGAGAATTTAATTGAATATGGTTAATTACTTAGTTATATTGTTTAGATGCCATGAAAAAAGTTTAGGGTTGAGATGGAGCAGTTCTACTTTTTCAAGCAATAATGTTCCTAAGCTTGTGGTGTATTTAGGTGTCTAAAATGAAAAGGCACCGGATGCACATGTTAACAACATAGTCTCGTTAAATACAGGTTGCAGATCTGATATTCCATCCGCCAGAGATCCTTATTCAAGCAAGTTAATAGAGGAATGAAAGCCAAATTTAAACATGTAATTTTTCTCTCAAAGATAACATTAAATTAAGATTAAGTGTTCATATAATTTAGATTTAATTAATTGATTTTTAGGTTCACAACTATGAAAGCTGTGTGAACAATAACATCAACCATGAAAACATCGATGGAAATGACTTTGTCTAGCTTAGAGATCGTCTAGAACAGATGCCTGTGGTGAGGTTTGGTGGGCAAAGTTTAATGTTAGTACACATATAATCAATACTTTTGGTTAATATATTGTTTTTTAAATTTAGAAACCAATTATTTTATTCAAATGATAAAAGGAACAAATCTGGTGGGATGTTGTAAACTCCAGGGCTGCTAGGTGAGTTTGGAAACATTACAATGCAACTAGGTAACTTTAATGTGTAAAGTATATATTGTTTTATTGTAAAATTCTAATCTTTTTTATCATTATATTTTTTTTAGTTTAATGAACTAGTAAACTTGGTTGCATAATTTCTAGTATGATGCGAACACTTATGCTAAGAGAATAGCCGAGTTAGATGACTTTGAGGTTTAAAAGAATTTTAGACCTCTTCACATCACTGGGAGTAATTAGGAGATATATCTAGAGTTCTTGATGTCGGAGGTTTTTAGAAGGTGGTCACATAGGGGGTTCTTGAACAAAAAAAAAAAAGACTCACGGTTCCATTAGTAAGCATACCTACAAGTCACTTTCTTTTATTAACCATGCAAAGCTCCTGGTTAGAAAGTGTTTTATTTTTAAGTATTTTTTATTAAAATATTAGTGATTATTTATGACAATATTTAATTAATGATTATTTATTTTTTAAATATTTTAAAGTATTTTTACAGGCTATATAACTTGGGCGTGAGACAACTCCTATAGAGTTATATTTAGAAATACATATACAGAGGAAACATTGACTTAAAAGGATGTAATAGTTTGTGGACAACTAAGCTAAGATGTTTGTTATAAGTAAACTTTAAAACTTTTTGTATATTTTTTGAACTATTTTTTTTTTATTTGCAAATTTGACTTTTTTTTTTATATAGGAATAATATAACACCGACATGCATGCCAAACATGAAGAAGACCCTTTAGCCCATCCAAAATACAATCCAGAGTTATGGTTGGAGGCTTGAACAATCGATAGATTTGATAGGAATCAATTTTATGTTATCTTTATAACTACGACTTGAGATATGAGGTTGAACTATAATGTCTTGATTGTAGGCAGTTCACAATCCAGCCTGAGGGAGCCGTAACCAGTCATTAAAAAGTTGTTTCAATAACAAATTGCTACTGTAATGTTCGATTTGAGGGCCAATCTAGAGGCATGATATGGAGAAAAGTGTAGGAAGATATGGGATGAGGTGATGTTATACTTGTCCACTCATTACCCTTCCTTTTATGGACATTCATAAAATTTTCCTCCTCCTTTGTCTGTAACTTCTTTTTAAAGTATATAGATATTTGTAATTGATTTTTATAGTTAAATTAATAATATAAAATGTGATCTTCAATTTAATTTAGTTGTTTAATATCAAATTATTTGATCCAAATAAACATGTATTAAAAAGAACAAATTATTGACATACCGACAGAATCATCGATGGACATAAGAACTCTTTTGTTAAATTTGTCGGTAATATAGTCCCATTTTCCTTAGACAATTACAGAGAATTGTGAAATATTTTGATATAGACTGATAAATTCACCAATAAAATTTGTTATGCCAATGATTTTGTTAGGGAATTCGTTAGTTCTACATGATCTATTATTGATGGTTGTTATGATAAAAATGGCCGATAACCTTTTTTTGGCCTGAATATTCCATCGACGTTTCTGTCGGGGTTTTCATCGGTATAAAATCATTAATTAAATTCTCGATGGAAATTAAATCCCCAATAAGACACTCACCGATACTATGTTTCCATCAATAAATCCATCAATGATTTTTATATTGATAGAATTACAACTTATACACTAATGGAATACTCTGTCACTATAAATCAATTTTCTAGTTATGATTGAACTTAACAACTGTCCTATATTTTCAATCATGCATTAAATTTTTTTGGGATAAACTTAATCCCCACTGAACTATACTTGGTTGATTGAACCCAAAACTAGTTCTTTTACAAATCACCTTTTCATATTTCAATTGTACCTTAATCATGTCCTAAAATAGTTTTTTCATATGATTTTGATGGAAATTATCCACTAAAATTCTAAAGTAATGATTTAGGACTTTTAAAATAAGGAAGGTAATTTATTTCTCTTGTGATGAAGTTATGAAAACTTTAGACAAGAATGGGTTTTTCATTGCTTTAATTCTAGGCTATGATGATTAGGCTTGAATATGGGTTTTTATCTTTAAGTTCGATGTTTCCTACAACACAAGTTCCTTGTTGTGATATGAAATCCTCTGATTGCTTAAGTTAGTAAATGTAGGAGGAGAAAATATTGTATAGAAAGAGAAATAATATGAGGTGTAAGAGAACAATGTGTAAAGAGATGAGGAGTGATGTGTGTTATGAATGGTTTTTACTTTCCTAGCTTGACTTGAATGTTTTACTTGGTGACTAGAGATATTTATAAACCTTGGTTATATCAGTTTACCTTATGTAGCACGGAAAATGCCGTTGCAAATACCTCATAGTGCATGTAGTTACAAGTTCTTCATGGTAACTGAAGTAGAGTGGTTTTATGGCAAGTGAAAAAAAAAATACCATTGATGATGGGATTTATTACTCATTAATGGTTTGTGTGCTCATTATACCATTGACGTCGAAGTTAGTGCTTTTACTCTACATAGAGAATTTGTGTATTTATTGCTCGTTATTGGTTTGTGTGCTCATTATGCCATTGATGTAGAAGTGAGTGCTTTTACTCTACACAAAGAATTTATGTACATGAGGTTTATCGTGCTTGCACAAAGAATTTATGTGTGTGTGCCTATAAATATTTATATGCGCAAGGTATGCATGCACCGGTGGGTGGTGTGTGACTTATTAGAACTTGAAAAAAAAATGTATTGCGGTGTGTGTTCAGAGTAGTATTGGATAACCCGCGGTAAGTTAAGAGTGATTGAGGGAGAGGTTATTCGAGCTAGGCCTGAACGACCAAATTCTAGCTAGTTAGGGCAAGCCTAAATGACTAGATTTTTTTTTAAAGTTTTGTGCACTATCAATTACCTTAAGTCTTTTAAATAGTTGTGATGTTACCTTTTATGACCATAAGAGAGATGATTGTTTGCCTGCAAGAGAGACTGGTGTTTGATCTATTTGTTTGTTCTTTTCAGAGTAGAGAACATTATTATTTAGAAAGTAGAAAATGTTTTGTGTGAAATTAGTGTTAAAGTATTGCGTAAGAAGATGTTGCATGGATGAAGATTTTTCTTAATAGAGATGAAAAGACTTTAATGGAGACATGAAGATCTTATTGTGAAGATTTTATTGGAGACATAGATATATATTTGGAGATATGAAGAATTCATTTGAAGATGAGGAGATTCTAGTAAAGTTATGAAGATTCCAATGGAGACATGAATACTCATTCGGATATATAGAGAATTCATTTAGTAACGTGGATATTTCAATAAAGAAACACTACTGCCTTATTAAAATTTTTTAAACATTTTCTTAACTAGAGATAATTTCTGGAAATTATCTGATCTCGAGTAATTCTTGGTGGGGATATTTCTCTATTTATTTAAAGAGTTATGTTTCCTTCCTAATAAATTATTAGAGGTGATTTGTGATGATTAATTTTTCTATCTTATTTTTTAGGAGATGACATTCCTTAGTATCATGACCATGTTTGTGGTGAAAGAAATAAAATTTATCGTGATTTATTGTGTTTGCACCACTATTCATAGGAGGTGAACGTTGTAAATAGTCTTTTTTAAATAGTAGCCAATATCTCAACATGCGTTGTGGTGAAAAGTGTGGCTAAGAGCTTATAAAAAGTCAGACAATCATGAATAGATACCTTGGTGTTCCTTTTTGATGATTGGGACTATTGGAAGATCAAAGATGTTTGGGATATTTTGCTATTTATGGTTGGAAACAAGGTGTTCTTGTCTAGTTAAGCTCAGTTCCTTTACTTGAATGTGTTTTTCTGCTCTTTATTTCATATTGTGAAGAGTTCAGTCAAGGAGATTATATAGTTGTTAGCATAAAAAGTAATTATAGACCCTTATAATCAGGGTTTCTATGGCAATAGGTTCAAGTAAATTCTCCACGTTGAACATTTTCTCATTAAACATGTGGAGCTATGCTTTATAGATCTCATCTTTTTATTGTGTGATGATGAAGAACTTCATGATGATTATTTTAGCTAGTATGCTTGTATTTAAGTGGGAGATAAGTTTAATGTAGAGATCATGAAGGCTAGGGATGAAGTCATGATCAAGTTTGTGATACCATACCCGAGTAAATCCACTAAATGTTATTGGGAGGAATTTAACTATAGCATCACTTTTTTAGATAACAAGCTTTGAATGCTTCTTATATTTTTTATATACGCTCTTTTAAATTTTTAAGACCATCGTAGTTGTCTAAGTTATCCTTTGTAGAGAAACAATCTTCGGAGAGATAAGTATGTAACACTTGATGAAAAAAATAGAGAATCTCTCACTTGGTAGAGGTGATGTTCATTCTAATGATCTTGTGTAGTTACTGATCTCATCTCATATCTAGGTCCTTTTCTATGGGTAACATTAAAGTGAGACTCAAAAGATGATTAGTGGAGATAATCATTTATATGTTTAAGACTTGTTAAAGAGTTCTTTCATAGTGACAGTAGATCCTTTAGAGAGTTGAAGTACGAGTGTCCTTATGCCTACTGACTTGCTTGTCGTTCAACCCAGTTCCTTCAAGGAATTGAAGTTGTCTTTTTACATTCAATGGTGCACTTAATGAAGCTTGCTATTATGTTTTTCATTGAGGGAATGAAAAAGTGTGAAGCCATTATCTTATAGCTAAAACAACATTATTGAGCACTTGAATTTATTGAGAGATTGGATGGATATTCAAAGAAGTTGGAGTATCTATGGTGAGGAGGTCTGTTAATCTCCTATGTATTGGAAGTTCCATGTTGTCGGCTATGAAAAATATTTTTAAGTGTTAGGTGTGAAAAAGAATGAACTAGCTTTTATTTAGGTAACCACAAATGATGCCACTAATAAAGACATGAAAAATTTAGAAAGGAATGGGCTTTCCATGATTGACATTATAGGCTGTGGTGATTGGGCTTGAATGTAGACTTTTCTCTCTACGCTTAGGGTTTTTAGCAACACAAGTACCTTGTTGAAATAAGGGATCATCCAATGCTTGAGTTACTAAATGTAGAAGGAAAAAACATGCATAAAGAAAAATATTATGAGAAGCAGGAGAAAACTATGTAAAGAGATGAGCAATGACTTGTGTTGTGAATGGTTTTTCCTTACCTGGCTTGGCCCAAATGTTTTACCTGGTGACTAGAGGTATTTATAAACTTTGGTCATATCAGTTTATCTCGTGAAGATTGAAGAGTAGTGTTGTAGATACCTCATGATGCATATAGTTATAGGTGTCTTGTGGTGAGCGAAGCATATCGATGTCATGGTGAGGGGAGAAAAATGAATAACATTGACAGAGAGACTGATGCTTGTCATTGATTTGTGGTGCTCATTATGCTATTGATGGAGAAGTTGATGTTTCTATTTTACACAAATAATGCATATGCGTGAGGTGTACGTATACTAACGGGTAGTACACAACTTCTTAAAACTTAAAAAAATGCATTGAGGTGTTTGTCCATGAAAATATTAGACAACTCAAGATAAGTCAAGAGTAAGTGCGAGATAGACTGTTTAGTTCCAGCCTGAACACCAAAATTCTAGTGGTTTGGTTTGGTTTGGTCATATGCTGAGCCCAAATAAGCGTGAGTCTAGCGAGCTACTAGACCCAATATACTTGGGTTTGACCACGTGTTAAGCTTAAATAAGCATGGGTCTTGCGAGTTGCAAGACCCAATATTCTTGGGTTCGACCATATGTTGAGCCTAATTAAATATGAGTTTGACGAGCTACTATACCCAACATACTTGGATGTGGTCACATGCTGAGCTTAAGCGAACATAGGTCTGGCATCATACTTGGGATCAACCACGTGCTGAGCCTAAATGTGAGTGGGCCTAATGAGCTCCTATACCTATATGCTTGGGTTCGGTCATTTGCTGAGCTCAAGTGAGTATGAGTTTGACGAGCTGCCGACCCAACATACTTAGGTTCAGCCATGTTTAGTGACCAAGTGAACATGGGTTTAACAATAATGCCATAGGGTTCAACCATGTGCTGAGTCCTAACAAACATTGGTGTGGTGAACTGTCAGATCCACCTCTCCTAGGCTTGGCTACACACATAGCCTAATTGGTCTGGAGATCGTTATAGACCTATGTTAGGGTCATAAGGCTTCATTTATTTATTCTTAAGACTTTTTAACATAAACTATTCATGTCAAGAATATTCATCTTTCTACATCTATAGGTGTATAAAAGGTCTCTCAATGACCTACCATATTTTCATTTCATTAATGATGTTTAAAACATATTTGTTCCTCATTAATGATGTGTAAGAGATATTTGTCCATCATTAATACCATCATTAGAAAATAACTCTCCAGCCCCTTTACTCTATCAAAACAACAAGGTTCAGAGATTATAAATACCCTATAAACCATTTAGGTAAATGGTTCATAATTTCTATTATCTAAGAATTCATAAATCAATTTTTAGAATATTTATCATATCAAAATAATAACAAATATGCATGTTAGAATTTAAAGATCACTTTAGCATTTATTATAATCCTTTACTAAAAGTTACTAACTTTATTATTGGAAGGTCCTTAAACCTTATCAAAATGGACTATTTTGTAAGTGTTAGGTCTTTTACAACCAATTATTTATTTCATGAGCTATGAAAAAGAAAATATTAACCAAAACATATAATTAACTATTATTTAAATACCAAATAACCTCGTTTTTGAAGATATTATATTTTGGAAAACTGAAAAGGTTTCCGAAGTAAACGAAACAATGGCTGTTAAAGATGGGAAAAGTAAAGAAAGCAAGGATAATTCCATTGGTTCAAGGAAAGCATGAAGGTGGTTACCTTAATGAGCATGCCTCGTATCCCGTGAGGCTGGGGAATCAAGTTTCGGCAACTTTTAGAGCCTCTAGTGACGTATATCCCCTTTATTATCCCCGGTATCGAGACAATGCTCGAGGACCTGGAGACTTCACCCGACAAGGCTCCATTAAATAGCCGAGGGAATTTCATGAGTTTCAATTCAGGCACGAACAATCATCCTCGTCCAAAAGGTTTCTTAGCTGTTGCAATTAGATTGGATAAGGATTCTTTGTTCCTTTCCATTAAAATCTTTTTGAACAAATTCATTAAGCTTAGTTCTCATATTGAAGTGCCGCAATACGTATCCTGGTGAAAAGGTACATCAACTTTTTTTTTTTTACAAAAAAAAATCATCGCATCCGTTTATACTTTGACTACGTACCCTATACAGTTTGTTGTCTCAATTTATATTAATTTTCTTACCATTCAACCCAGGAAAGTGTTTAATAGCGACACTGAGGTTTTATAAAGAACCAACTTCAAATTACAGGGTGCAAAATCTTGAAATAAGATATCCCAATGGATTATATTTTCAATATTTGATCATGAGGGAGATAGGATAGGATTTATTCGAGAAAGCGAGGCTACAAAATGAAAAAGAAGAAGAAGAAGAAAACTTAAAGAAAAGAATGGTGAGAAGAAGAGAGGAAAGACGCAGTTGATCCCTATGTCCACAGGTAGAAAGATAGTAGAGAAGAGTTAAAAAAAACAAAACATGGAGTAGCTAATTAAAGGAGGAAGGACATGCTCAACATTGAGTTATTACAATTATTTTTTTAGTTGTAAATACGACAGTACTGTGTAACCGAATCGAAAATGAGTCTTTTTCTCGCATTCGATATGTTAGTCGCAATTCAGTTTCAAAGTGATAATTTTTTTTTTAGGAATTATAGTTTACTTTTTTATTGCTATTTTCATTTTTGTAAATTTGCAATCAGAAAATCTCAACTAATTTTATTCATTTTGACTTAATCTTCTTTTTATTTATTCAATTAATTTTGTTCTCAACTTTATCATTCAATATTAAGTTAATTAGAAATTTATAATTTTTTTTATATTTTTTTTAAGGAGTTATCATGGTCTCATGATCCGGGTAAAAAGTTTTGTGGGTTTTAATTCGATATTTTTTTTTATTTTAATCCTTCAACATTTGGTTGATTGAGAATTAATTTTTTTTATAGAGTTATCTCGATCTCATGACTCATGTTTGACAAGTTAACTTGTGTTGACTGAGGTCATTTTGTTTGTCCTTTTTCTTATTTGATTTTTTAATCCTTCAATATTAAGTTGAATGAGAATTGAGTTTTATAACTTTTTTATTTGCTTTCTAAGAGATTATCACGGTCTTATGACTTGGGTCCTGAGTTAGGGCGGTTGACTTGAGTTTTTTTCCCCCTTTTTTAGGTTATTTTTTTTTCAATTTCATCATTCAATATTAGATTGATTGAGAATTAGACTCACAATTTCCTTCAGTTTGTGTTCTATGAAGTTATCTTGGTTTTATGACTCAGGTCACAAGTTTAGTCGGTTGACTCAAATGGTTTTTGTTTTTGTTCTTTTTAATTGAATTTCATCATTCGTCATTGAGTTGACTAAAAATTAGGCTTCATAATTTATTTCAATTTACTTTCTATGGGTTTATACTAATCCCATGACCCAAGTTTGACAGGTTAACCTGAGTTAACTTGACTTATTTTTTTAGTTGAGTTTTGTTTTCAATTTCATCATTGAAAATCAGATTGATTGAGAATCAAGTTTATTGATTTTTTATTTTATTTTCTATAAAGTTATCAAGGTATCATGATTTGGATAGCAAATTTGATAGGTTAAATTGAGTTTTGATCTAATATGTTGTTATTTTAATAATTAAAAATATTTTGTCATTTTAATAATTAAAAAATATGTTGTCTTGATTTGTTTAGTCAAACTATATTGATAGCCCGAGTTGTTTTTGAACTCTCCAAGTCGATCATGTCAAATCAGGCTAGTATCTATATAATTTAATTTTTTTCTGCTAAAAAATACATCAACAAAATCTAGATATTTTTTTATGTTAAAAAAATTTGATCTGACTTGTAGCGCAACACATAAAATGACCTAGTAAATGACTATTTACCATGACATCATTTTTTTCTATTTTATTTTATGATGGTTAAAGAGTTAATATCAAACAAAGAAGGGGTGAATTCATGCAACTTTCAAATCCAATTTTTTTAAAAACCTAAATAAGTATAATATAAAATTATTTCAAAAATATAATCTAATAGTTTATGTTTTTAAGTAAAGATAATATTTTGATAATGATCAATAATTTAAATACATGTATATGTTACCTGATACGTGTGTGTGTGTGAGAAAATTAGGGACATAAATTTGCAAGACAAACTAGATCATCGTTGAAAAAAAAACAAAAATGAGTGATGGAATTTAATCTGAGAAAATTTAATTTTGTTTATTTTTAGAAAATCAGTGATACAATTTCTTACAGAGTATTCCTCTACAAATGTATTCACTAATTGGACCATTAGAGGATTTCATTTTTTTTTTTCAGTTTTTGTTTTTATCATTAAGAAATGGACTAGAGATTAACCATTAGTATTACATCATAAATATACTAGTAATTACATCTTAAATAATTTTCCTTCAATTTATAATTTTTTTTGTTTTTTCTCGAATCCATCGATCACTAATAAATTAAAAATATTTTTTTTAATATTTTCCTTAATATACTTAAAACCATGGAAATAACTTTGATTAATGATGAATATGCATGGAAACTTGTATGAAAAACGAAGAAAATGCTTGGGGGGGGGGGGGGTTAAGTCAAAATGTTTTCTAAGAAAAATGATAGGAGTTATTGTTATTATTAGAATAAATTGTGTTGATAATTCTCATTGAATGGTTGAAAATGAATAGATGAATTTGGGTTAGATATTAAAAAAGAGGAAATGTTTTCTTTGCGGCTAAAACTTGCATTTGATGAAAAGAATGAGTAAGTGTGATTGAAATAAATTTCAAATGATATAGAGAGACTAATATGTTTCAATTTCTAATCTAGAGTTGAAATGTTATATTTAATAGGTTTAGGTAAAGGTCGGAGGGATAAAAAAAATGCATATGAATTAAATGAATAGATTAGTGATGAATTTATAATCCTATAATGCTATTGTTACATGAGAGGCTTCTAGAGTGATCCTTATGCATGAGAAACAAGTCCTTTATGAAACAAGTAGTTAGATTTATATACACTTACTTTTGTATTGAAATGTTATTGTTGGAAATTATGACTTGTTAGTTTAAAGTCGGGTATGATGTAAATGAACCTTTAAAATAATGTTATTATATATTAATTTGTTAAATATACTTGTGGATGAACTCTATTGTAATAATTGAATTATAATTATTGATGGAAGGGCTCGAGAACTTAGTTGTGATCATTGATGTTAAATGAATTTGAACTTGGATGAGATTATGTATGCATGTATTTTAAGGTGAAGAGAATAAGTGTAATGGGACTCAGATAGAGAAGAAGAACTATAAAGAGACTTAGATATAGGAGACTACACCAAAATTTCCAATAAAAATTAAGAGACATATAAATCATAACTATATGATTTGCATAATGCAATTAACTTTATAGACACACACACATACATAAAAAGAAATTACCTTGATTTTCATTAAAGTGTAAGGCTCAAAGGTTTGTAAAAATCCAGGTTGTTACAATTTGGTGAGGATTTATTTTCTTTGTGTCATAACCCATTTTTGGGTTATTCCACAACTTCAATTTTTCTTCCAAAAATAAAAATATATATATTCAGACTAAAAAATAAAAAAATTCAAAAAAATAATAACAATGAGAAGAGAATGCCAAAGCACCAAGAAAATGACTAAAAATTAGTTGAAGAAGTTTAAAAATAAAAGGATTGAAATTTGACGATATATCATTGACTGATGAGAGACTGACTAACAAAGAAAATTCAATTTGAGGATGAAATATCCAAAATCAGATGTTTATTGGACTCAATTAAATTTATTAAAGTTTAATTGAGTTTATGAAGAGTTTGATTGCAAGAAAAATTAATTTTGAAGTCAATTTGGGCATTAATTGAAAGAAATTAAAGTTCTGGGGTCAAATTATAATTTTTGAGAGTTTATTTGGTCAAATCAGGGGCTTAATTGCATAAATATTGAAGTTTGATGGCCAATTAGGGACTTAATTGAAGAAATCTGAAACCAAGAACCAAACTAGAAAAAAATGCATAAATATAGAGGCTGTAATTGACCGAATCAAGGGCCAAATTGAAAGTTTATTGATCAATTGAGGGTCCAATTGCATAAATTCAAGACTAAGGTCCGATTTGAATAAGGCAGCCAACTTCAACGCCGAAGATTGAATTTGGCAGGGATGCAATTGAATTGATTTTTAAAATCAAAATTGTAATTTAGGACTTGATTGAACAAATCACAAATTGAGGACTGATTTGGACTTTGACACGTTCTTTGCAGCATTTTCTTTTAAATGAAATGGCGCGTTTTGTACAAAACGGTGTCATTTCATCCACTATTAAAAAAAAGAAGGAAAAGCCCAAAATGGTGTCGTTTTGAACGGCCCTGTGGGTCTTCTTCTTACCCTTGCCGCGTGAGGCAGGGGAAGAAGAAGATTTCATTCCCCTGCTTTTTTGTCCTCCCTCTTTCTCCGAAGCCCAAAAAAACATCGACAAAGACCCCCCACTTGCCTAAGCTTTGACCCGTGGCCTACCACGGGGTGAAAAAACAGAGGGGACATGCCCCTTAGGCGGTCGTGGGGCTAATGCATAGTGGTCGCCCCTGCCACCCTACCCTGTGCCATGACTAGACAGGGGTAGGAGGCCTCTCTCCCCATATATTTGCCTATAAATACAGGGGAAGAGGAAGCAGAAAAGGGGAGGAGGGCAGCAAAAAAAATAAGAAAGAGAGAAAAAAAACAGAGAGGAAGAACAAATGAAGAGAAGAAAAAAACAAAAAGGGAGAAAAAGAGAAAAAACAAAAAGGGAGAAAAAGAGAAAAAACAAAAAGGGAGAAAAAGAGAAAAAACAGGGGAAAAAAGAAAAAAAAAAGGAGGAATAAAGAGAAGGAATAGAGAAGAAGAACAGAAAGGAGGAGAGGAAAAAAGAGAAGGAGACCAGGCGCAGCAGCTCCATCGGGTTTCCCAGCCGCCGCCGCCACCATCACCAGCTCAGCAACCACGCTCCCTCATTCCAGGTAATCTTCTCCCCTTATCTGTCCCCTCATCTTTGGTTCCCCTGATTTGCATGCAGAATGTAAGCAATTCACATTCTGCAGCAAATGGAAATAATTAGCTGGTTACTAAGTTGAGCACATTAACCAGCTAATTATAACTACCTAGTTACTGTGATCAGCACAATAACTAGCCATTGGTCCCGTGGGCTGGATATGTTTTCAAAAGTTATTGTTTTTTAAATGTAAATTTAATCTAAGTTGATAAGAACCCTTTTGATTCACTTGTTTATCAAACAATAAACCATTATCTTATCGGTGGAGTTTACATTTATGGTGACACCATTCCTTTGTTTTTTTTTTTAAAAAAAACATATATCATGTAAATTTTGTTTTGGCCTTTTAATTTTTTATCAATATATGAAAGGTGTTTTAGGGTTTTTTTTTTTTATATGCTAAAATATTGCTTCATCATTGCGAGTGAACTTACGGCTAGGTCAATATGACCGCACTAAAAGCTTATTATGTGAGACTTTTGATAATCAAATTTTTTTTGGTACGATTTTATATAGTATTTAAATAAGCATATAACTAAAAGAACAGGATTAACTGATTTTTTAGTAATTATTATTGCGATATATTATAAAAATTTTACTATGTTGGTATCATTTTATTTAGAGGATGGGATAAGATTATATATTTGCCCATCTCGCCGAAACCGAAAGGATGAACTGAATGCGGTACGTATATGTTTCGTAGTGACATGACACAATCAAATTGGTCTATTTCTCAATTATATGTTACCTTTTCAAGCACTTTATATTGTTCGTTGAGCTACAAATTAATGCACCCACCTTTTCCATTTATGTTAAAATAAAGTATCTCAGGTGAAAAAGGTGAATGCTCAAAAAGTTGAATGGATAAAAGTTGGCTTCTAGCCACAGGATTGAGAAAAGAGAGGAGCCTTGCTTTAAAAGGGACACCCACTTTCTGCAATTTGTAATCTATTTTTCTAAATCATGCACACATACTATATCTTCATGCTTTTGAGGGAGAATTAGATTCCACATAACCCAGTGATTATATGATGCTTTTCGAAAGTTTTAATGAAATAGCATTAGCAGAAAAATATTTTAAAAAATATCATAGGTATATAAGTGGTTCAAAATCCACGCTTCTCAGCTACAGTTTTATTTTTGTTTGGATACATAATATTTTTTTAATCTCATTTTTTAATAGTGGAATATCTGATCACACTAAACTAATAATTTTATAATAAAAAATAATAAATTTTGATCTGATTTTTAAATTAAATTTTAAAATTTTAAAATGATTTTACAAGCCTACTTCAGTACAAAACCTAGCTCATTGTAACCATCTGAGCTTTGAAATATCCTTAAAATAGGTCTTGTATTGCTGTTTGAACTAATTTGGTTCTTTTTCTCATTTTTTTTATGGATTTTCTATTATTTTTAGATTTTATTTTATTTTTTCTTTTTATTTTAGGATTGAGACTAACATTAATCTGATCGATTTTTTTTGTTATCTAAAATTAACTATTAATAGAAAATGCAGAAAAATTAAGGAAAAACAACAAAGGTGCTCAAATAACTTGAGGGTCTTCTGGAGCTCGGCTGTTTATAGCAAGCTAAACCTCATATAGAATTGTGCTTTTAGAATCACCAGAAAAAATTATAGCACAATCAGAAAAATATTTTCATTAAAAATTAGGTCTTTGAGTGCCATGTTGTGCCGTGTTGTGCCGTGCTTGCTATTAATAGAGATGTTGGTGAAAAAAATTTATTAGAAAAGGTTTTCGTGATGTTTGAATAACCATTGGAATAGAAAAGTTGTGCATGCACTACTTAGAAAAATACTACATGCATAGAAAATATTGTGTGCGCATAAAAAATTTGTATGTTTGACTCATAAGAACCCTAAAAAATGTATAAAGGTAGGTGCTAGGACATGATTGGAAAAAAATGAGGTAAGTCAAGATAAAGGTTAGGCTCAAAATGTCAAGTTTCTAGTTGTCCATGGCCAAAACTTTCTAGCTATTTGGTAAGTTCAAACAACTAGAATGTTGGCACATGCAGTTCACATGCCAACTTTAATTTTAATCGTCAATTGCCAACAAATCTTGGACTAAGATCATTAAGAAAAAAGATTAGCTACATGAAGGAAGGAGTCATTTGAATTGATTTGAACTACTTGAAGCCAATAAAAGTACCACACTATACTCTAGATACTTTTTAATAAATAACCTAAGTTCCTTGATGATTCCTAATTAATTAGAGTGGAATTTGACAACAAGTCAATAATGCAAATAAAGTAGCTTCAATAACCATCATCACAAAGCTGAACTAACTGTTTTTGCACAAGAAATAATATTCAGGTGTCACAAGCATTTTTTTTTTAAATAAAAAATTGTGACTTGAGTCATAGACTCGATTAGATTGAATAAGATGAGTTTATTTCAATTAGACCAAAAAAGAAAGAAAAAAGAAAAGCAAATGAGAGTAGATGGATCAAATTTACAAAGAAAAGTGTTTAGGAAAACCTGGGGAAAATTTTTTTTTTTAAAAGGGGAAAAATGATGTATCTCATTTCACAACCATTAAAAAACAAAATGGAATAGAAAAGGACATAAAAAAATATAGTCCTGATCAATCCAAGTTAATATGATAAAACTATAACCCTGGTAATCAGAACCAAGTCAACTTGAGATATCCAGTCAAACTCGTGGTTTAGACGATGAGATTGGAATAACCAGATAAAAAAAATAAAGAGAATTATAAAGTTTTTTTTTTTAATAAATAAAACTTGTGTTAATTTTAAAAACCTGTGATCCAAGTCATTAGACATGAAGCACTATATCTGAAAAAACTATGAAGTTCAATTCTTAATCAATCAAATATTGAAGGATGAAATTGAAAAAAAAAATTCAATTATACAAAAGGATTAAAAAATAGCAATTAAAAGAATGAAGATCAAAATAATTTTATAATTGATTGAAGGGTGAAATTGAGAAGAAAAATCAATTTAGTGAAAAGGACCTAAAAAAATCAAATGAATGGGGATCAAAATTGATATAAAAAATAAAAATATATTTTTGATTGAAGGGTAAAATTGAAAAGAATAATAATTTTTACAAAAGAGTCAAGAAAAAATATTATAAATCAAAACAATAAGGACCAAATTGAAAAATATAATACCATCAATTTGCATTAAAGGATTAAATTAGAAACCCATAAAGCTTTTATAAAAAAAAGCCAAGAAAAATAATTAGAAATAAAAAAGAACTAAAGTTGAAATACCAACAACCAATAAGACCAGGCTCTAATTTTTGGGGAGTTTATAGAAAAAAGGCCCACCAACACTAACAAGTGCCACTTCACATGCATAAGCACACGACGACGCTTTCAAAAGAAAGGTATATGTGTTACCCAAAGGGTGTGAGCCCCTCCCACACGCTAATGCATGCATTGCAGGTGCATTTTCTTTTCTTTTAGTTAGCCATATAACAAGTTGTCGTTGAGTTAACTTAATAATTACGCAAAAACTATTGTCAAAATACCAAAAAGCTCCTTGACTCTATGTTTAATTTTTTGCTTTTAAAGTTATTTTTTTAGTTTTACTATGCATTTTAATAGTTTATTATTTTTTATATTTGGTCAAATATCAAATTTCCTCTCAACTAAAATTATAATAATAAAAAAACCATTATAAAAATGCAAAAATGCCCCTTAATGTCAGGTTTAATTGTTTTGCTTCCAATAGTATTTTGATCATTTTACTATGCAATGAATAACGGAAAATACTTATTTATGTCTGGTTAATTTGATAATGACAAATGAATCATGTAAAAAAACTTAAAACTCTTGATAACTAATGTTAAGTTCTTTTGGTGAAGGGAAAAAAAGACCATGAAACTATTCCAATGAATAATATAAATGATTGTAGAGGTAGAATGTTTTCCCAGTGGATTTTAGCCTTTTTAAGTTGGTTAAATCTGCTGCATTGATATTGTGGAGATTAACCACATTATGAATTTAATTTAATTTCATTTGGATCAAGTTTAGTGAATGGATGATTCACTCTACTGATCAAGACAAAAAATAAATTTATAAAAATAAAAGTATCATCACAAATTAAAAAAAAGTATAATTGAGATAATTAAAAACATAAAAAGCTTCTTTACGTACCTTTTTTTTATATATATATATATCCTTGTATATGAACCTGCTCTTTTTAGATAGGTTTGATGTAAATTTTTTGTTAGGAAACCTGTTTTTTTTTGTTATATCCTTGTATATGAATATGCTCGTTCTTCAGCGTTGTATATTTTTTATCTTTTATATATTTATATTTTAATTTAAAAAAAACTGTTTCAACGTGAATCAAGCCATAATGATATTCTAAAACTTTCTAAGCTTAACATGAGTAATAAAATGTTGCTACCACATTAAGAAAACGAACAAATAAAAATTTTTTTGTCAGGAAAGTAGGGTGAAAAAAAGAAATGGAATGGAAAGAAGCTAAAAAAGCAGTCTAAGATGGTGGCTTCTTCCTTTAATAAAACAGAAAAAAAGCTCTTAGAGAGATAAGGAATGAAAAGTAGAAGAGAATATTAATATAAATTAGTAGGATTTAGGTTCAAAAGAAGAGAGATGAGAGTTTGCATCTCATCAGAACCCACTTTTGTCCACCAGGAAAATACATTAGTTCCCAAAACCCCTAATCTTTTGTAAAGCTAGAAGCGACAAATTCCCTTCTTCTGCTTATGGCTTTTTACTTTAAAATTCTCAAGATAATGATCTTTTTGTGATTCCAAAGTAGCATTATCTTTAAGGTTTAAAGAAAGATGCCTATCTATGCTCTTTTTTTTTTTTAATTTTTAATTTTATTCACTTTAATTCATTTATTTTGAACTGTTATACCGTAACTTTCCACTGATTTCCCAAGAAGATAATGTATGTTTACGAAAATAAAAGAAAGTAAAGTTATTCTTTGCAAAACACATCATAAAGCATGAAAAGTAGTGCTCTTTTGATATTTCTTAGGGAAGACTTTGCTTTTTCCTTCTAAAGTAGAAAAGTCGCTTCTCCTTTGCACAACACTTACGTTATGGATCATACTCTTAATCTTACTTTATGCATTCCAAACAATATTCCTTTGCGCATTATATAACTATAATCAAGCAATAGCCTAGGACGTTTTTTTTATAAAGAGTTGGAAGATTTACATAAACTATTTATAATCATTTTTCTCAAGTAGAGATTTTTTAGTTTTATTTTCTTACATTATTATTTTTTACCCTTTTGGATGAAAGGATCAACAAAATTTGAACTATTCCTTTTAACAAACATTAATAATATATATATAGAAAAAGAGTTATTAAGTTCAAGATATTCATAAAAGTTTTATTCATATCAACATTGTTAATTTATATTAGTATCACATACATACAAAAATAAATCTTAAAAAAAAAAATATAACTCTAATTCAACTATTTATTATCGAGGTACAGAGTCTCATCTATATAGAACACTTGAGACTATTAGATCAAGGTATGTTGTAAGGAGCAACATTAGGAGGAAGATCAAGGAACACTCATTGCAATAAAAATACAAGAATCCCTTAACCACATCAATGTCAACTATCAAGATTTTAATAAAATTAACTCTAAGCCCAGAGATTAGCGTAAAACATAAAAGAATATTGCTGATGTTTTCATAAAAAAGAGGCATTAATAGGAAAAGAATTAAAGTGTCAATTTTTGAATTGAATTGAAAGCTTATGAAAGTCAATTTTAAACAATAGTTCCTCAATCTTTTTAGCCTTTAAAAAACATATTGCTTCATTTGCTATTAATACCCTATCCAAAATCAACCTTTCTTTTATAAAAGCTTTTTTGGAAGGACTAATAACTTCCTTTATTTTCAATTCAAGGCATATCATCTTTGATCATTCAGTCATAGAAAATCAAGAACTTCAAAACTAGGTTTGTCCTAATAATCATACGCGATCAACTTAAGATATATAGTTCTTTTTACCTTTGATTGTAGTTGAGAGGTGAAAGAATTAAGTATTACCATATCTAATTTACACCACTAGACACAATATTTTTAGGCATATAAACTTTTGCATACAATACACTTTTTAGGCCATTAAATGATCTTGACTCTTTTGCAAGATCAAGAGTATCAATTTTATCTTTTAGATCTTTCACACTATCAATATTTTCAAAGCACCAACCACTCTATTAAACTCATCCACATTCTGAAAAACATGTTCTCCAAATTAATAAATAGCCATGAGAAAGCTTAATTTGTTTATACCATAAACAATTAAAAAGTCTGAAAGATTTATCAATTTTGATTATTTGTTTTTAGTAGAAAAAAAGAATGACCAGAGAGACCTTTTGGCAGCTAATTAAGACTAAAATTCAAAAACCTTAGATACCAATAAGTAGAAATAAATATTTTATCAAAATGACTCATAGATCTTGAGTTACTCCATATATTTTTCCTTCATTCGTACTAAAGGTATTCCTTAATAAAAAAACCCAATCTATAAATTCTTACACACCACAAGCCCAAATAGATTGACCTTTCCTTTCATCAAGGTTCAAAATTTCATTAAAATTACCAATAATGCATCAAAAATTTAAAATAGAATTTATAAAATTTGAAAGATGCTTCCATAGTTCTCCTTCAACCGAATTATTACACAAGAGGAGTATATGATGCTTCTATATTTTATAATATGAATTTAAACTAAATTAGGTGGAAAAGAAAGAGATTATTCCAAATGCAGATGACACTACCAAAACCATTATCAATTATGGAATAATTTCTGGTTGGAGTACGCAAGAAAAACTAGCATGTCCATATTGCATGTAAAAAAAAGCATTCACGCTATCAAGTAGCGGTTAAACATTTTTTTTTATTGCCACCAGTGGTTCTTGCCAATAGATCACAAGTTCAAAAAGAACAAAAATGACTTCTTTGTTGGCAGAGTTGAAAGGGATGTTGCACCGCCGCTTTTTTTAGTGAAGAATTATATGACATGGTGTCGGAGTACGTTAACATTTTGTGTTTGATTTTCAATCCGATAAGTAGAAGTTTCCTGGTTTTGGTTTGACTTATAATTGGGTAAAGTGAAGTATTTTCTAGGAACTTCTTAATTGGAGACAAATCTCTTCTATCATAACCTTAATGTCATGCACATTGAAAAAATATATTTGATAATTTTACATGGTTATAGATGTGAAAAGGAAGATAAAGGACAACATTAAGGCTAGAATGAAAATAGCTTTGTTTTATTATTATAAAAATATAGAGTTGATTTATGTTGAGTCACGAGTCACAAAGCCCAAAGCCAGTTTCACCTTAGACAATAATGCATAGTTACTTATCTATCAATGGCTTAAAAGTTTGCGTTTTCCTGATGGATCTCCTCTATCATAACCTTAATGTCATGCACATTGAAAAAATATGTTTGATAATTTTTTCAACACAATTAGAGACATGAAAGGGAAGACAAATGACAACATTAAAGCTAGAATGACTATAACTTTGTTTTATTATCGTAAAAATATGGAGTTGGTTTATGTTGAGTCACGAGTCACAAAGCTCAAAGCCAGTTTCACGTTAGACAATAATGCATAGTTACTTATCTACCAAAGACTTAAAAGTTTGCGTTTTCCTGATGGACATGCCTCGAACATATGAAGGTTGATGAATTTGGAGGATTCCAGATTATATAGAATGAAGAGCCATAACTGCCACATGTTTATACAAACACTTATTCCATTAGCTCACTGAGATTTATTGTCAAAGAGGATATAAGATGCAGTTATGAAGATTAGTCACTTCTTTAGAGATATATATTCCAACAAGTTGCAGACACAACATATAAAAAGGTTAGGGACTGTTTGAGGCAACAGTTGGAGGCTCAGTCCAATATAGATGGATGTATCAATTCGAGAGGTTATGGATTATACATGCATCATAATTAAAATTTTATTGTCTTTGTTTGCATTTTTCAAAATATTCATTTAATTTCATATAGGTACTTGTTCAACCTTAAGAGAAAAGTAAAAAACAAGGCGCATGTTGAGGTTTCGATATGCGAGGCCTATATTGTTGAAGAACAAGAATCAACCGTGTTTCAAGGCATGACGATGGTAGAGAAGTTCCTTTGTGTGAAAACTTGTCAATAATCTCTCATCTTGGACGATCTGTACTACAAATTGCTTTGAAGGGAAGATATTTGTCAGAAATAAAATTCAGACAAGTACATAATCATGTGCTATTTAACTATAATGAACTGAGACCTTTTATTTAGTAAGTATACTACTTAACATGTCGTTATTTTCCTATAATTTATCTCTTATAATATCATCAACTGATACATTGTAGACAACATCGTCAATATTTATTATCCTGAAACTCACAGCTGACTGAATTCCAAATCTTTCAATTACAAGATGAACAATTTTTCACGTGGTTCAGAACACATGTAAGTGTTGTTTAATTATTCTTATCTTTCATGATACTTAATTTCATTATACATTTCTTGTTAACAGTTCATGGTTGTACTTCACGTATCAAGTTTATCAATTGGAAGGGAATGCTAGTGTTGCTTTGTTTTTACTAAATCTGGGTCCTAAAAAAAAGGTGAAGTGCTACAATAGGTATTTCATACTGAAGAAAATGGGCATTGTAGAAAGACATATAATAGTGGGGTTTGTGTTAAGGGATCGACTTTTATTGAGTTTGAAGTTGACTACTATGAGAAGTTGGAAAGTGTCATTGAATTGCAATATCATAGCGAGTAGAATAAAATATTTTTATTCAAATGTAATTGGTATGACCATTGAAAGAGGAATCAGAGTAGATCTCCATCATGGTTTGGTCAAAATTAATTCAAAGGCTAGACTCCGCAATATTGATGATTTCTTTATTTTCATCAAACAATGCTAACAAGTTTATTACACACACACACACACTCCTTTCTTTAAAAATGATCGTCCAAGAGTTGAATGATTATCCGTAATGAAAACCAAACACAAGGATCGTGTCGAGGTAGGTCAAGAAGGCAACAATGAATTAATTGTAGGATATGATATATTTTAACTTGATGAGTTAGTTAATCCATATCGAGTTGCTCCATCTAATAACTTCAAAAAAAATCAAATTTTTGCGTCGCAAAGAATATTTTTGTTGATGTTGACACTGAGGAGTTGAATGATGTTTTAAACTCCAGTGGACATATACAAGTCGATGAAGATGATAGCAACGAAATCAACATAGAAGATTGTGATGGAGATTAGGACAGTCAATTGACAAAAAAGAAGACAATTCTGATTAATTTGCATAACATGAATGTGTAATGCCATAAACTATAATGTAATATATTAGGTATAATTTTTAGATCACGAGCGTGGTAATCATGCTTCTTTTAAGCTGAAATAGATTCCCTTTATTGGAATCATACCATGGAATAGACCAATTCTAAGATTCATGCAATTAAAAAACAAAAGCCTTTTTATCTTTCCTAGTATTTGCAGTATGGTGGATGCTTGTTCTAAAAAAGTTACAAATTTAATCTAAAATTGAAAGATAAAAATCTAGTTATTTTAAAGAGAAACGACTCTTTTTGTATACCAATCATGCATATCTTTTGTAAGTTTGTTGTTTATGTATCCCATCTTTTGTTTCCATTTTAAAAAGTATCAAGTTTGTATATAATTTGAAATTATTAATTCAAATATCACATAACTCTTTCAAAAGTTTTGAAGATTATCCTATTTTGAAAAAGTTACAAAACCAATCTCCTACCATCTCTAGATATTTTATTTTTTTTGGAAATGAAAAGGTCTGATGCAATATATACCAAACTTTGAAAAAATTCTTATAAACCCATCTGCATCATAGTAGACTGGAAAGTTTTCAAAAAACTAATGTGTATATAGAGGATTATGTTAAGGTGGGGACATAGAGGCTTTAAGGGTAGTTTTTTTGAAAGAAATGATTAGAGAGGGAGGAGGAGGAGGGAGGAGAGGTCATTGTTTCAGTCCTTATTTAGCAATCATTTATAATCCAATTTACTATTGCTCACTTTTATTATATATTTGTGAAACTTGCATCTGATTAATTGTAATGTAATATTGTTGCCTCCTTATGGGTTAAGTTCTAGGTATTACTATATATTTAGTACCCTTATATACCCTATTGTACATTATTTGCTTGTATGGGCAATGAATTCAGATATCATTCAATAATAGTTTGTCATTTATGAAAATTTTCAACATGTAACAGGTACTTAATTCCATTTATGTAAATAAAATATTAAAATAGTAATATGAAGTTGAAATAAAAGAAAACTTTTAGCTAAAAACTATGAATAATGTTTTTTAAATATATTTATTGTTTATTACTTTTACTTAATCCAATGAAAAAATCATTCTGTAAGCCTTATTTTAAAATGTAAATAGCATTTGCATTTTTTGCAAAGACATAGAAGAAGAAGAAAACATGCTCCCATAATGGATCAACCCATAGGATGGTGCTTGATGCTATCTAAATTATATAAAGGGATAAGAACTCAATTATTTATCATTTGCATATTTATTATTTTTCAATTAGACTTTTATTTATTAAGCAATCGATACAACTTATTATATTTCATTAAGAAATCAATAGTAATTAAGAATTCAATATCAATATCAATAATAGAAAGACACACACAGACACTCGTATGATGTTTTACCTTTTCTTTTTATTTATCCTCTAACTTTTTTTTTCTTTTCAATTTTAATTAACAAATTAATAACTTTGTAATGATTTAACTAGGTTGATTAGATATGCTTGAGCTGGTTGTTATAATATAAAATAAATTGGAGATAACAAGAAAATACCTTAAATTGTGGATAAATAGCAGACAAATTTTTAATTGGATTTTATAAAAGCTAAAATTTGAGTTGAGTACTTTTCATGGCAATATGTAATCTAATACTAGTTAGTTCTGTTTAGAAATAATAGAAACAATAAAAATAAAAATAATTAGCATAATATATTATCATAGTATATGAATGAGATTACAGGGGCATACTATTAGTTTCATACCAATACTATGCAATCGGAACGTTTCGCTATCTCACTGGGTGTTTTCAATGTACAAGACCATCTTTTCATTCCTAGTCTTCAAAATTCCCAGAACTTTTGAAAGTTCAAGTAGTAGTCAAAAACCATCCGAATTGAAAGCTTCCAATATTCTATTGTAATTTTTAGATTAAGTTTAGTTTGATTAATTCGAAGAAACAACAAAGACATAGGGCCCAGTGCTCCACCCACAAAAGCCTCAGAAGATTTACTAGGAAAGGTATTGTTTGATTCTCTATGATTTGCAAATTAATTAGATTAATCATAATGGGATGATTTAGCATTGTGCTGTCTCATGCGAGAAGCCACTTTCATTGTCCCATTAACCATGAACAATTTAAAAGATGTAGACAATCATGGTGGGATAATTGCTTGGGTAACCTGAATGTTTATATGTTCATTAACTATTAATTAATTAAAGGAAGTGCAATGATCAGTGGCAGCTGTGTTTAATTAACAATGTTCTTCCCTTTCCTTTTGGTTTGTACTGTAGCTAGTGCACTCTTCATTTTTCTTTTCTTTTTTGTTTTTATAGAACAAGAGGGGATGGATTATACCAATGAAGGTTCAAAGGGACGAAAGAACAAAAGAGTTAGAGGCAATAATACTTAAAACTTATAGTGTGTAACTCATTCTCTATTTTTTATGTTATTCTACATTTATTTAATTTGCATTATGCTGACTGACAGTCTTGAACACATGCATCAATATATAATTGCATGTATATATAAATAGTTACGTAGCTTCTTGATGTTAAAAAAAGTACACTCTAATTCAAAAGTTGCTTTAAGTACTCGCGAAAAGGAAGGTTAATAAAATGATAAATATTGAAATAGGAATAATCTATGTTTAGTTTATGAAGTAATATATATATATATATATATATATATATATATATATATATATATATATATATATAAAGTATTACAGAAGCATAATGGATGATAATGTATTTAATGATTTACATAATCTCCCTAGGGATTCTACAAGAAGCTAAAAATTTATCAAACAACAATCAAATAAGAACAAAGCCACCTGATATATATGACACGATTTATTTTGATTTTTCTATCCATCAAAAGTCTTGAATTTTGAAGATAATCCGTCTATCTACGGATTCAAGAAGGCCAATGTCATCGATTGACTGATCTTCCACGCTATCATCGTCAATGGAAATATTCAAATCCAGAGAAACACAAGGGCTTGTGCCCTCCATTAATGCAGCACCAGCGCTGTTCTTTTCTTCATGGGACCCGTCTGTTCTCTGCTTGATTGGAGGAGAGCAGGCTCTGGATCTTGAGCTAAAGCTTTCACAGCTCAAAATTATGATAGCATCACTAAGGCCAACTTCTTGACCATTGTAATTTGTTATTCTTCCTTTTTCAATTGCCCTTTTGAAACGAATTTGAGAGAAAAAATCTGCTTGCTCGACATCTTCCACTAAGAAAACTCTATGTGGATTGCTTGATACCGCGTCAGAAAATCTCTCGATGTAGCTGCAACTTTGTTCATCTCTTGTTCTTTTGTTTCTACAATCTTCGGTGGAGTCTGCTCTTGTAGAGGAAAAACTGCTTAAAGAAATCGAAATGAAGCTTTCATGGGAGCCAAAAACTAGCCTAGCCAATTCTTTAGCTATCTTCTCTTTATCTTCCATATCTACTCCTTGAAAGAACAACCAAGTTTCTTCCTTGGCCACACTGTTTTTTACCTTCCCCTTTCTTCTTGCCATGCCAGACCGGCATTGCAAGATAGTGCTTGCTATTTCAGGGATTATATCTTTCTGCCACGGCACTTTTTTCTCCAATGCATTGCATAGGGTTTTCAAGTTCTCAGCATTCAGCTCCTTGAACTTGTGGAGATACTCCATTTCCATGACATCACTTGAGGAAGCTGAGTTCGGAGTAGAATTAGTATTTGATGAAAATGGTAGTTGTTTGGTATGATCTTTATGCTCTGGAATGTACTTCCTCAAACTTGGTTCAATGCTGCACTTGTTGATAGTCTCTGTACCGATCCAGAAATGGTTGTCCCTAGATGACTGCTGGGGTTCAACAATGGGCCATTCATTTTGGTTTCGGTACAAATTAGGGTATTGATGGTCATATGAAGTGGAAGAAGAAGGTGATACAGAAGAAAACGTGAGGGTTTCCTCAGAAGAGTAGTTTTGTTGGTGGATTGAACCGCAAAATGAGTTCCATTTTCTGCAAAGATCTTTGATTGGCATAGAATCCTGGAAGAGAGAAATCGAGAGGAAAAAAAATAGTCATTGCTCAACATTGTGTGTACTCGCACGATATTTAGACTGTATACGTACAATCTCGAATTATAGAAGGTCCAAATGTGATTAACTACTTATAATTACCTGATTATCACTATTTTGTACTTTTTTCTCATTTTTGTATTTTTGAAGCCATGCAGGAAGTGTAGAAGTGGAATCAATATTACAGGTACTATTTGGTAAGCTTCGAGCTTCAGTCTCAAACTTTGCTGAATAATTAGAACAACAAGTGAGTTGTTTGTCCTCCCCACCTTCAAGTATAATCCAGCTTCTACACCCATTTTCAGCTTTGTTGCTTGTCGACTGACGTAGTAGATCACTGAAGAAAAAGGTGAATGAAGATGTTATTAGACTTTGTTGATTATGTAAAAGAGGTAAATGATGAAGTTGATAATAATAACATGGAGCTAGCTACAGCTTGGTGGTTATTGATATTTTTCACTACTTAAAACTCTTTGAATTTTTAGAAGAGCAACTTGTATAATAACATGTTGCACATTTGTAAAGGGCAAAAGGCAAAAAAGTGGCTATATAGCTGGGGAGGTATACCTCTCCTTCCCTTTCTCCTTACCATATAAAAAGTGATGAGTTTATAGCATTTTGGCATTTAAATTACAATATTAAAGTAATGTCTATATAAATAGCTTTTATTTCCCCTAGCAAAATTGAAATTTGAGTTCCCAAAAAAGAAGGAAAATGGAGTAGATCTCTTTATCTGAACTACTTCTTTGGACTATTACCAAAAAAAATATCTGAACTACTTCTTTTCATTGATCGACTTCTATTTCTTTGTTCTTTTCTAAGAAGTAATTTGAGAAATAAAATTCATATGCATAGTTCAGAAGAAATTCAAGTCATAGAAAGCAAAAATACACACTCAAATAATGCTATACAATTAAATGCAACTTTACTAACTGTTCACCTGTCACTGACGAGACTCAAGCGTAAGCTGCCGGCTGGAATTGTAAGTGGATGGAGACCCAAAACAGTATCTCCCGGTGGATGGTCTGATTTATACTTCATGTAAGTTTGGAAAGTGGCAATCCCCATAAGCCAAAATCTTCCGTTGTCTCCTCCAATTGCACAAGCAAATTTGCCAAGTTCTACGATCAGGTATTCCAGTGGACAGAAATAGCAGCTCCCTTGCTCATGACTTGATGAACTAGTATCCCTATTCTCAATAGCCCATTTAAGATCTCCCAAATTCAAAACAACTCCTTTGCCCATGTAGCTTCTCACATGGCCTTTAAGCTCCTCAAGTTTATGTTCTACCTCTACCCTAGAGAAACTGCCAGAAGAGGAAACTGGAATTGTTAAGAACTTCACTTCCCTCAAGCCCTCAGGAACATCTCCCTTTTGAACTTTGTCCTTGACTCCTTTAACTACAACTTCAATGCTTGCCAGAGATTCCCCTACAATAACAAAACTTCTCCTCCTTTTATTCATTAAATTCTCTATAACACACATCACATCTTCATTTTTAATTGGATCTAAAACTGCTGCTTTTGCTCTAACTTGACTCGAAGGTGGAGACTCTGGATGGACTAAACCATTGCTTTCCTTGGACTTGATACTCACTGAAGGAGCACTTTGTGAACATATTTCTAGGGAAACAGCTTGCTCAACATTGCTTTTCACTTGAGTACTGGAGAAACCAGCTTCTCTCATGACTCTACTAACACTAGGATCATCTAAAATGGATATCATCAGCTGCTCTAACTCTATCTTCACTGCAAGGAGAGGTTGCTGCTGGTTCTCAATAGAGCCACGCCGCTGGTGAGCCTGAGCGCGCTTAAAGGCTGCGACCAAGGCATTAGAGATTGAAGGGAACTGTTGAGAGGGAGTACCTATCATGGGGCTTGAAGTTGATGTTGGGAGACGATTAAGCGCGACATTGAAGCAAAGCTCTAGGGCTTTGCACTGAAGAGGGTGAGAGTGTGACTGAAGGCAAGCTGTTCTCAGTAGGCCAGTGGAGGCAGAAAGCATGGTATTAGCAACATGGAGAGGAGTGACTTGGGCATGGCCTCTCCTTCTAGCAAGAGTTACTGCTTGTTTAATAACACTTGCTGCCTCTGCTGTTAGAGCTTGTTGCACTGTGCAACCTCCTGCTCTCATTTTCTGTCTCAGGATCTTAGCTTGTTACTCGACAATAAGTTATAAAGTCAAAGGAAGTTTCAGAATAGAGTGAGATCAATAAAGGCTTCTAGTTTCATCTGCTTTTTATGAACTGAGCTAGCTATGGAGGAAGAACTCGTCAATTAAGAAGGAAAGATATATATATTTGGATGGTTTGTGCTGTTTAGGAATTTTTTATTTATTTATAATTAGAGTGAGGGAGGATTGGTAGGCAGTGATCTTCGTATCTATTTCTAGTATGCAAGCGTAATTCCTATGGAGAGGTGGTTCTTCGTCTACATAGGATTATGATACTTTTTGGTCGTCGAGAGATACAAGGAGAGGGAGGCGAGAGAAGCGTGTGAAATATATGGGAATTTAGGTATGCTTTTCTTGTGGGGTGAGGTAAAAATTGGGGTCCAAAGTCGATCGATTTTGTAGTGGAAAGTGGAACGCATGTGCTGACAAGCAGGACGAATGCACCAGTATCAAAGGCAACTCAGCTTTTGCCCTATATACATCTCTAAAATTTTGATAGATCAGATATGGTTTCGCTTGGTAGTCTCTTTTAAGCAACCATTAACAGGATTAATTAAGCTATTTAACCTAAAAATCAACATACGTATACCACCAGTAGCCAAGTACAAATGTCAACACATTAAAGCAAACAAATCAGTATATTAAAGTATACATTATATTTATTACTTGGTGCCCTCGCTGCCAATTAATATTGGAAAGTAAGTCAATTGGAAGACGATTCCAACCCTTCTGCTATCATTTCATTTGTTGTTTATATATATATATATATATGGCAACAACAATCAATAGACATTTTCAAATAATTAAAAATCGAATGTCACTCAGGAATATGGGAGTAGGGCTTGTTAGGAGATTAGGGTTTTGAAGCTGAACAAATTAAACCTAGTTGCTATACTCTTGCTAGAGTTTATCTTCTATTTTTTAATTTATATTGCTTTCAATCTGCAATACTTGATGAAGCATACATATATCTGAAGGTATAGTACATATTTCATATCGTGCAGCTTAAGATTTAAAAAGCCTCTCAATTATAAGTTTTTTGAGAGGGCTCGATAAAAAGAAGGGGGTCATTCTGGAATTTCAACTCAATTTCAATTGAGATTTTGGCTTAAGAAATGGGTGGCTAAAGAGAGGATGTGGTATCTTTTTCACCATCCTCCAAAGAAGAGAACCTGAAAAGAGAATGGGGACTATGTGTCTGAAGGAATCGGGAACTGTGTACGATTTTCTTCCGGAATCAAAGACAAGAAATAAAGTGTCTCCATTAGTTGTATATATTTATTGCACATTACATTAATATTCACAAAGCTTGAAGCTTTTTATGCACAAATATATTGCTTGGGGATTATAACAACTCATACAAACATTCCCTCTTTTCTCTCTCCCTATTATTTCACAAAGTTGCAGCTTTTTAGACCCTCCCTTCGATTAAAAAAAAAATAAACAAAATTAATCAAGTGAAAAATATAAGATAACGAACATAAATATAAATATGTACATGTGTAATGTTTCTTTCATTTCGTCTTAACTATGAACATGTGTCTCATGTCATCCCAGGGGCAGTCACCTATGAAGCACAAACATAAATATAAAATACAAATACAATATGACAGGATAACATGGTAATTTAAAAAAAAGGATATGATCCGTAAACTATACCTTAATTTTTAAAATTATTTTATATATTATAAAAAATTATTTTGAAACTAAATAAAAATCTAATTTAAAAACAATATGATGAATTGTATAAAAACAATATATGAAAGTATAAATAATAAAATGAAAATCATGTTATTTATATTTTCTTAACAATTATAAATAAATTTTAATGTCTAAAAATTAAATCATCTTAAAAAAGATTATACTAAATGTGAAAAGATCAATTATAATTTATTTTTTCTCTTTTATAGTTAATTAGCACTCCACTACAAGAAAATTGATAAATGCAAATGGAAATCCTAACAAAACAATTTCGTTGGTAGATTGCGATAAACTTTACCGATGGCATAGTTTCTCACTATGATCTTTGGTAATTACCGACGAAATCTTTTCATCAGTGTATACTAAGAGAATTATAAAAGAAAACGGAAAGAATTTTAAAAAAAAATCACAATGGTGTGTCATTTGTTTACAAATAAAATTATAGACAATATAAAACCATCGATAAAATTCGTTCATAAATTCATCGGTAATATTTAAGTTATAACCTGGTGAGTGACCCCCCCCCCCCCCAATTTATTCTTGTCTCTCTATAAGCTCTCTACAAAAACAACAGAAACCCCCCCCCACCTCATTTTATTCAAATGAACCTCCTACCTCAAATCCGACCACCCCAACACTTAGTTTGTCTGCATTCCTATTCTGATTCAATTTTTTTTAGGATTCCTGACTTCAAATAAGCAAAACTATCCATTTTTTTTATTTTAACTCAATTTTAAAATGTTCATTTTTATTGTATATTTTTATAGTATATGTAGTTTGTTTGTATATTTATTTTTATTATAGAATTTTGTTGTATGAATATATGGTTTGTACAGGGTTTGTTTGAAATTTGAAAAATTATATTTGTTTGTAATTAGATGAAATTGATTTCAAATTTGTGACTTAGGTGTTTTGTAATGAAATAAATAACGGCTTATTTAATAGGTATATTTTATATTTTGTCAATTTTATTATTGAGTTGATAATTTTGGTAAATATGTATAAATTTGAATTTATATAGATAATTGATAATGATTTAAGATTACTACTAAAATTTATTGAATAAGTTTGAGTTAAACTAATATTGGCTAATTTATTTAGTTATATAATTAATTAATATATGTTGTCATCAATATTTCATGTAGGTTTGATATAAATAATAGATCATTGTTCATGGAGATATAGAGATTCACTTAAAGGGTTGCATAGGATGAATTATTATCATGGGGTTGAGGGTTTTATTAATTACACACTATCTAATATGAGAAATATTAATGGAAGTGATATTAGATGTTTATGTAAGAGGTGTAAAAATAAAAAAAATCTTGATCCAGATGTTATAATGATGCATCTTCTACAAAAAAGATTCATGGAGAAATGCTTATGTTGGTTTGCATAGGGAGAACCATATGTTCCATACAAAACCATGGTAAAAAGGATGGTTGGCTCAACTTCCAGTTCTAGCAATGTGCATGGAGTTATAGATAAAAATAGTAATTCTTATTGAAATATAGTTATGGATGCAATGAGAATAAATCGGGGTTAAGTCGGTGAATGTTCAATCATAGATGAAGAATCAAAAGCAGACACGACCAGATTTTTTGATCTTTTGAAAGATTATGATGAACCATTATAGGGTGGGGGCACAAATCACAGTAAATTATCGGCAGTTGCATAAATGTTCACCATTAAGTCAGATATAGGTTGAGAGAAGCTGGTTATGATAGAATTGTCGAATAGACAAAAAACATTTTACTTGAAGGGATTAGGTTAAAAGAGAACTTTTATGCTTCTAAATCCATGAAGAAATCCCTCGGCCTAGGATACCATAAAATTGACTTACGTCCAAACTTCTGCGTGTTCTATTTTCTTGAAAATACAAAGTTGGTCGATTGTAGAACATGTAGGCATGCTCATTATAAATCCAAAACTAGTAGGGAAAGGATAATTTTTGCACATAAAAAACTTAGATAATTCTTATTTACTCCTAAACTGTAAATGTTATTCATGTCTCCAAAAATTGCTGAACATATGGCATGACATCATTCAGTTGATGCAGTGGATAGAGTCATGGTGCACCCATTCAATAGTGAAGCCTGAAAATATTTTAATATGGTGCATACTCTATTTTTAATGGAATCAAGGAACATATATCTTGGGTTATGTACAAACAAATTCAATCCATTCGGGTTATTTGTTTATCCTTCTTCTTATTGGTCATTGATACTAAAGGTTTACAACTTACATTCGTTTAATTCCACACAAATACTTGTGCAACCTTAAGAAAAAAGTAAAATCAAAGCGCTTGTTGAGGCTTTGATATTTGTTGAAGAGATCTTAACATTTATCTCGTACTATTTCGAGTCTTACTTAAGAAGAAAAATCGATCGTATTCCAAAGAATGACGATGGTGAGGAAGTGTCTTCTAATGGATACTTGTCAATATTTTTCAATCCTGGATGACTTGTACCAAAAACTATTGTGAGGGGAAGATACTTGATAAAATTTCAATTCAGACATGCACATAATTATGTGTTATTTAACTATAATGAACTAAGACCTTTTATTCAGTAAGTATAATAATTAACATGTCGTTATTTTTGAAAAAATTATGTCTTATACAATCATAAACAAATAGATTGAATAATTTTTATAGGCGATATCATCATTTTTTACTATCCCAAAACTCATAGCTAACTGAATCTCAACTCTTTTGATTACAAGATGAATAATTTTCCATGTAATTCAAAACACATGCAAGTATTGCATTTCTCTTTAACTGTTACTGGTTATAATTCGTGTACCAGGTTTAGTAATTGGGACAAAATGTTAGTATTACTTTGAATTTATTATTTATGAGTCTTGAAAGAAAGATGAAGTGTTATATAACATGCATTTCATCAAGGGACATGTTTTTATATTGAAGAGTATGGTCATGATAGAAAGATATATAATAATGGGGTTTGTGTAAAGGATCACTTCTAATGAGTTCAAAATTAACAATTATAAAAAATTAGAAGAAGTCATTGAATTGTAATATCATAAAGAGAAGAATAAAGTCTTTTTATTCAAATATTATTGGTATGATACCACTAATAGAGCAATCAAAGTAGACCACCATCATGGTTTGGTCAAAATTAGTACAGGCTAGACTCCGTAACATCGACAATATCTTTGTTTTCTCCAAGAAATACTAACAAGTTTATTACACATGCACTCATTCCTTTAAAAAGGATCGCTCTAGAGTTGATTGATTGTCCATAGTTTAAGCAAAACTTAGGGGTCATGTTTAGGTTATTCAAGATGGTAACAATGAAGTAACTCTAAGAGATGATGTCTTTCAACTTGATGAGTTAGTTGATTCATATCGAGTTGTTCTGTCTACCAACTTACAAGATGTATTCAAACTTTCACGATACTAAGAATACTTTTATTGATGTTGGCGTTAAGGAGTTAAATGATGTTTTGAGAACCAACAAACATACAGAAGTCAATGAAGATGATGGTAGCAATGAAAACAACATAAAAGATTACAATGGAGATGACGGTGATGAAATTGAAGAAGAAGAAGATAATTTTAATTAATTTGTACAATATGAATGTGTAATGAAATTAACTATAATATAATATTTCTAGACAAAATTAACTTTAATGTAATGATAATGACGTGAATTTATTATTACATGACAAGGAAACAATTATTTTTTTGTGATTTTATTATTATACACATACTAGTGTAATTGTGCTATGATTTTAATGTATTTATAGGATGTATGGATAAAGAATAAAAATACAATTTGGACTAAAAAATATTTTATATTGATGGAATTACCGACAACATGTAAAATACCAACAGATACACCGAATATATAAATCCATTGGAAAATTCCAGAGAGTAAGGAAAACATTACATGCATTGCCATTGATACTTACAGACAGAATCTCTGATGGATAAAAAACATATAGATGGAATCGCCGACAGATTAAGTCTGTCGGTATATTTTAAAGAGTTGGAAAGAAATTACACTCTGGTGCCACTAGAAAATACAAATGGAATCACCGCAAGATTAAATCCGTCGATATATTCCTAAGATGTTGGGAACTATTCATTACAGATGCCATTGAAATATACAAGGGTATAACATAAAGATTTCCTAAGTTTTTAAAGGATAATAAGTTTGTGAGAGGCAAAACATTTTTTTTTAAAAAAAGCAAAAAAGAGAAAGCAGTTGTTCTAGGTATATTTTATTATCCAAATGTAAACCTTTGTAGCCTACTTATGGTGTGTTTTTTATTTTTTTTTATTTTATGTTTATGTTTACAAACATAGAAAAGAGGTTAGGAATGCTCAACAAGTGATATTGTATTCACCTCTTTATTGCTGTGTTTTTTTTACTGAGTTCTTTTGATGTTTAAGTTGTTGTTTATATATATATATATATATATATATATATATATATATATATATATATATATATATATATATATAATGTTATTTTAGTTTTTATTTAACTTAATCAATGCATGTTGAAGTAATGATGTTCATTCTGAGTTTGTTAGATCTGTTCATAACCAAAATGAGTTTAGAAAACCAATTTTGAATCCATATGACATAAACATGTAGTCTATTTTAAGTTGGTAGTTTTTTTAATTTGTTACCTCATTAATGATTTTGATGTTATTAGATGGGTTTCTGTTGTATTTCTAGGCATGTTCTTCGTGTTATTGGAAAGAACATTGCCTTAGACTCATGATTCAGATAAGTTTTGGTTTATTTATTTGCACTAAACCTTTCAAGCAACTTGATTAGTCAATAATCTAGGGTTTATTTGCATTAATAACAAGTTTTTGATGTGATATGATCCTAAGGTTTTGGTTTTGAATTGAAACCCATTTTAATAATATTATGTTTATTATTTGATAATTGAAGTGAATGGATGCTAAATTATTAATCCTTGCACGATTTTCAGACATGTTTGTGCCCTTTTTTAGACTGCATTAAGTCTGATTTGTGACCCATGTTACTAGGTTTAAGATTGGTGTTCTTCGTGTTCTTTATTTATTTATTTATTGATCCATTTTTTTAAGAATTTTTTTTCATTTTTTGTGTTTTTTGGTGTTTAATTTATTTTTTGACCTTGGTTTTATTTTTGAGTTATTTTGGGATCAAACTAGGATTCTTGGTTCGATTTATAATCGAACCAAAAATTTTAAATCGAACCAAAAATTTTAGACCAACTCAAGTTGGTTGACCTACTCAGGTCAAAATTCGATCAAAGGTTTAATAACTTATTTGGTTTGTCATGTTTTTGTTAAAAGTTTTTTGGTTTAAGGGTGTGTTTGGTAAACACCCTTTAGGCCTATTTTGGTAGTTTTATTACAAAAAGAAATGAGTTTTTGCTAAACAAAGCCTAAAACAATAATAATAAAACAAATATTTTCTTTTTTCTTGCATATGGCTAAAAATCCTAAAGTTATTTAAGCATTTTAAAAAAAATCTAAATACTTTGGCATGTTTTAAAAACATATTGCATGGATTTTATAACAAGTTTGTAAAATTCCAAAGGATTTTGGTCTACTTTTCAAAAATACCAAAAAAACCAAATTTTTTTTTTAATATGTGAGATTATGAACTTAAACGTGAGACTTATTCTTGATATTAAATTAAAAAAAAAAGATTGTTTATTTAATTTTTATGTTGGCATTAGAATGACCAGGTTTTAACTTGATAAAACAAGGATCTCTTTACTGATGAGGTATTTTATTAAACACTAGATATACCAACGGTTTAAAAACATACCATTACCTTAGTTTACATCAGATAAATAAATTAGAAATCTTAGTAAATAAATGTTTGCGTAAATTGCAAACTAAATAAATGAAAATTAAAACGAAGAAATTCATGTATAGATTTAAATAAAAAAAACAGGAATTCAGAAATTTTTTATATAAATATTTGGACGAAATATTTCGAGATATTATAAACTAACCTGGAAATATTGAGGGTTGGATTAAATTAAAGAAAATGAACTAAACTAAAAAGTTGAGGGGTGAAATTATAAGAAATGAAAAGAAGTATAACTTAATTATAAGAAGAAAAATATGTGGGGGAAAAAGTTGTACACTTAAAGGAAATGGGGCCTAAGTACAAAAAGAAGAAATTATAGGTATAAATACCCCTCTCCATTGCTCATCAAACTGCAGCAATATTAAGAGAAAGGGAGGGAGTTTTTGAATTTATTCTTGCCAAATCAAGAGAAAAACAACAAAATTCTAAGAACCTATCTAAGATTAAGGGTTTATAGGTAGAATAAACACTAGTGGGTAACAGATTAACAAGAAAATATGAACAAGAAAGAGGAGGGAGGGTCGGCTGCCATTAGAAAAGGGGGAGTCGAAAATTTTCAACTTGTTGAAAATTGAGACCTTGATTCTTACCAGATAAGAAGTTCTAAACGTGGTCCTATAAATCGTTTCAAATTCGATTACGAATTGATGCCTTAATGTTGAATTTTAGATTAAAGTTCTTAGACTTGAATTGGAGGAAATATATTAATTGTTAAATTCATGTGTTGTTTGTGATTGGGGGCATGAAATCATGATGATTTATCAAAAAAAATATATGGGTAATTATATAAGGGGTGGCCAACCATATGAAAATAAAAGAGGGATTTGTGGTTTTTTATTATTTGAATCTATTTTAATAGGTTGTTTGTGAAGTGAGTGTGTGTTTGCGAGTTGAATGAAATTTGTACGAAGGGAATGAGGGAACTCTTGGTTCATTAAGGTTATGCTTTTGGCCAATTATGCATCAAAGGGGGATGATGTTTAATTTGATATATTTAGCTTGATGAGTGTTTAATTATGTCAAAATAAGAAAAGATAAATGCTGAAATAGATTGTGTTTAGATGAGAATATTATATTGTGACATTAAGAGGGAAGATTGTAATAAATAGAGTAAATTGGCTCTTAAAAGATATTTTTGAAACTCTTATATGATATGTGATATGGCTAGGGTTGAGATAAAAGAGGGAAAGTTGAATTGAGGATGTTGTGTGTAAATGGAAAGGTTGACGAATCGGGACAGATTCGTCTCCTAACTTTCAGAGAGAATTCGAGTAGAAAGATGAGGGAATTAGATCAAGTTTCTTCATAGAAATTGTAGTTTTAGATGTGTACTAACTAAGAAAATTGATCTTTCTCAATTTGGAGCTATAGAACTCCAGTTATGGGTCACCAACCGAGACTGGGTCATGACAGACCTTGTATAGTAGTAGGTCTGATTCGTTGATGAGTGATTTTGAGTATCTTAAGGGCATAACTGGGTTCTCCTCCCTCAAGGAACTTGTAGCCCTGTGTATTAGCTTTCTAAACAGACTAGCCTTGCTTGAAACGGAGTCCCATAGCTCCAGATATAGTCAAAACTCCGAGGAGAGGTCGGAATGCGACCTCTACTGGCAGATTTGAAAAGAAGCTAAAGCGACTATCTAGACGCGTTAAGGGTAAAAATTGGATCCTTTCACTTCGGTGAACATGTGATATTACATTTTAATTTCCAAAATAAACGAGCCATATTCAAAATGGAAATTTATAATGATAACTATGGTCAGACGAAGAATGATGATATTATTAGATGAAATGAAAAAATGTAAAATATAAAAAGGGGAATAATTGAAAGAAAGACCTGTATTGGTTGTTAATATAGTTATTATGAAATGTATCCTTGAATGAGAATAATTTATGAGATATGCCAGTGATTACAGAAGGGACCACAGACGTGGTGCAACAGCAGCAAAGGAGCACGAGTAGAGCTTTTACTGCAAGTAGGTGATTTACACCTATACTTTCTAGTTAAATTCTATGATTTAATATGTTATTGATGTGAAATGTGAATTAATAAATGTTGGATATTATGTGAAATGATGAAAGTTTGTGTAATGATGTTATTATGATGATAGCATTCCAAATGTATGTGTGTTCAAGGTGAATGGTCCTTGTATGAATTGCCACGTGATGAAATTATCGCTGACATAGAAAATATGAGAAGTGTGATATATGGTATGGACTAACATATATTTAGTGTATGTTAGGGTCCCAAGTAATGGGATCATCATGTATTGACTAGTATATATTTAGTGTATGTTAGGATCCCGGGAAAGGGGATCACCATGTATTGACTAGCATACATTTAGTGTATCACGGGATCCCCGGTAAGGGAAACATCATGCATCAATGCCTATATGTTGATTTTAATGAAATCTTGAATGGAAATTAAAAATGGGAGGTGAGATAGTTTTAGGTAGATAGGCGAAGTTCTAACAGAATCAAAAGGGAGAAGCAAATAGAATATGAATACATGCCTGTTTTTCTTTTAAAAAATTATTGGATTTTTGTGTTACTGTACTTATTCTTATTATAGTACTGATGTTACAATAATATATATTTTATTTCAAGACCTTCGCGTGTACAACAAGAGTAAATCCTAGTTTTTTTTTTTGTTCACTTTTTGTATCTAGTTATAGGGAGTATATTCTTGTATTTGTAGTATAAAAGTATTTGTATAACTTAATGTTTAAGCTTGAATAGATGAGCTTAACTCTGAAATTTATATCATCATGTTCTATGTATGTGTGTTTATCTCGTATTTTCCTTTATACAGATATTTGATGTTAGATGTATACTGTGTTTATGGTGGTGATGATGACAATGTTTATTGGGATTGAGACCCAAGATGTTTGGGTTGTAAATGAGTAATGAGATGTGGAATTTTAGAAGTGTAAATAGGTTAATGTCGATAACTTGGGACCTCCCGGTATAGGGGATATTCTGTCAAAATTTCGGTAGACTTTTATATGAAAACCATATATATATATATATAAAACATTTACCCTGTTTTTCATTCGACATGAGATTGTTGTTTTATCCCGGATATAGGGGATGTTACATAAATAATGCAGCTTACCTCAAGTAAGGTATACTAAAGGTGCTAATACATTTTATTTACGCAATCAGTCCCTTTACCCAAACATTAAGACCAATTAGGGTTCATAGTGACCAAAATATTAGGTCGAGACTCTCATTCTGTTTTTTTATTGATAAAGCACAAGAATTTCTTGTCTTTTGCACCAACATCACCACCAAAGATCCAAATCCGGGAGGATAATCATTGTAACGCCGCACACGTGCGACAAATTCCATTAGACTATAATTTGGTTTGTATTCCATATCTAAAGATGTGAAGCCTTTTCCCTAAGATAATAGATGGAGTCAAAGGCACATGTTTGTATTTTTTTTTCTTATAAAATATTAATCAAAAGATCTTATAAGGATTAGGAGTACTATTTAAGATTATGTTGAGTAGTTCAGAATTATAGTAATCCATTTTAATTATGTTTAATAAAGGGTTAATAGGGTTAAAATCCTCGTAAAATACAAAATTGTTTGTTTTGAATTGTTTAGAAAGGTTAATGGTTACAAATAATTTTCACTAATAAAAAATAATAAATTTATTTCACTCATTACATAAAAATCATAAGGACTCCAACAAATATAGTAAATCAATTGAAAGATCAAAACACAAATATATAGACTATATTAAAAGAAATAAGATAAATGAATAGTAGTATAGATAAGAAGCTTGTAATAAAAAGGTGTGAGTACCATAAATTAAGTTAATAATCGACTTTATAAACCATAAATATCCATTCCAAGGCCAAGAAAACTATGAATTGTGTAGGAGTGACTTCAACACTGACTTGAATTGGCTCAAACTCTAAAGCTAATATTAAAGAGTTTAACAAATATCTCTCTCAATCACCATGTTTCCTTTTTATTAAGTCAGTGAACTCCACTTCAAAAAAGAAAAGCAAAAATTAACAAGGCAAAACTTATTCACATAGAAACATATCTAAGAAAAATAAACTAGGATCCAAGTAAAGGAGAAAGAAAGGAAGAGTAGGGGCTTGCTATTGGTTATAGATCTAATTATCAGCAACCTCATATTCCATTTTACAGAGATGAGAGAGATTTAGTTGGAGAAAATGTAGTGATCATCTTCCAAGTTGGTGATTTCAGAAGATAAATTTTACTTTTCAAGCATTGAGGATAAACTATAACCTTTAAACAACTTTTTTTTTTTTTGACATCTCATCTAGTATTACTAATAATTTAATTTCTCTCTTTCTTTTCACTAACAATTCACCCTTCAATTAATTAATTATAGTTATTAGACTGGACCCGACCCAACAGGTAAATATAGTGATTCATCTAGTATTTACTTTGATAATGAACTCCAAGTCAAGGACCACCCTTTTGTATACATAGACGAGATAGGCATAATAATCTAACTTGCTATATATAACAATATATAGCGTACCACGAGATTCATTCAATGCAATTTATATTGAATTCAGTAATAATCAATTTACAAATAAATGACAACTTTTAGACCTAAAAGACTCACTTGTTGATTCACTATCTAGAAACATGAAAAATGTGAACATGATTCTTATCATGGTGGGGAGTGCATTGGTGCGTCCTGCATACCATAAACTTTAGATCAATCGAATACTCAATGACCTTCATCAGTAAGAGGTAAGTTTCAAAAAAGCCTGGAATATCTTATTTTATGGCATCGTTTGGAGTATTTGGCTTGGTAGGAATGATTTAATCTTCAATATATAACATTGTGTCAGATTAGGACTAAATCTTTTCTTTGATCCTACATCGTCTAACTATATGGTTCCAGACTACTCTTAGATGACATTCTTAGATGAACAAACTAAAATAAATATAGCTATTTAGTTTGTTTTATTTGGAACATAACTCTTACACTATTTTCTTTGTCATCTACTATATGGTTGTTTATAATATAATCAACTATTATATATAAAAATAGATCTCAAGCCTCATATTCAAAGATATAACCAATAACAAATAAAAGGTGTTTAATTAAAACTTACACCGATTAATAATCATAGAGTCCAAATTTTATGGTGACACTTTGTGAGAATCATAGAATGGAAGAAACTAATGTGTACAAAAAAAAAGGTTAATTTTGATAAGTAGGTTAAATTTAGTACCAATACTACATGATTTGTTTATCTTGCTCGCTTTTAATTAGCTTAACTTGTGTGTTGGTGTGTTTAGGTTTATATATTTTGGCCCATGTTAAGGCATCTTTAATGGGAAAGCCAAAAACAAAAGCTAAAAGAAAATAAAAAACTATTTTTAAAATTTTTCTCCTTTAATTTTGCAGCTCCAAATGAATGGTCAAATAAAAAATTAAAATATTTTTTTTATCATAGATAAGTCATTCAAACTTATCTATTAAAAGAACAAAAAATGTTCAAATAAATTATTCAAAGATTTCTTTATTTATCAATTAAATGTTTTTCAATGGTTATAATTAAATATATTAAAATACAAATTAATTGTTGAAATGTTTTTTTTTAAGTACACATAAAAGTAATTAAATAAATTATTTTTATACTATTAAAAAATTATATCAACAGTATAGCTTTTCTAAATTGCTTTTCGCTATATCTTCATGGTCTCACTCCTAGCTAGCGCTATTAAAAACGATCTAACATGGTCTCACTCCTAGCTAGCGTGCCTTTGCATGAAAAAAGGAGAGCTACACGGCTACCACCATATCTATATATATATATGCATTTCAAAATAAACAAACCAGAACATATTTTCTTTACACAGCAAACGAGGGATATCCCTTTCAGTCCTCAATCATCTTCGACTTTTACCTGTTTCCTGTCATAGAAATACTCTTGGAAAATCAGTGTTCAGCACCCCTAATACTCTCGATCTCAATATCGTTCCCTTGTCCTTGCAAGAAAAGTAGGCCACAAAACAAAATGTTAGAGGAATCCAAAGATAGAGAGAGATCTAACTTATAACAGTCACGTGATAAAAGGTAATGCTGATGCAGACAAGTACAAGATCTTTATAAGGTTATCTTCATGAACTGTAGTCTAGTCAGCCAACAAAGAATGTTATTTTTTCTTTACAAGAGAACTGGCCAAGAAGAAAATAACATGAAACGATTCAAGCCCAAGAAGGAAATTTCATTTCACATGACCGGATAAGACATGATATGAGAAATAACAAGGGTGTGTCATCGCTGGGAATGTTTAATATTTATTTTTTTCAACAATTTCATGAGAAGCTATCATGTCCCCAATTAGGTCAGGAATTCTAGCGCTGCCATCACATAATTTATCAAGCAAAGTCTTAAAGATATTACATATACTAAAGATAATCCAGATTGATAGTGCAGATATTGAATATTTCTGCAGTTATGTCATTACCTAAGAAAGTTTATCTATTACCTAGTTTAAATGATCTTGTAATTACTATATATTCTTTTAAGAATCAAGGACAGAATCATATCATTAATTTATATATTAGGTTCTAATTCTAGTTCATATATACTTGCACAATTTCATCAATAAGACTTGTGGTTAGAGATTGTAATTCTTGAATTTTCTGAATAAGCATTTTTTCTTCTTCTTCTATTATGGAAGATCATTCTAAGCAAGTTATGGGAGAAAGCTCCAAGTTAATTCCTCTTTTGACCAATAGTATTGATGACACAAATACCTCTCAAAGGTTGAGTTCAATATTGCTAAATGAATTCAACCATCTCCTTTTGTGGAAGATCAAAGTAGGGATTCATCTATGGTTTAACATCTTCTCCAGATGTGGATGCCCTAGAATATATCTAACAAATTGAGTAATATTTTTATCTTGAATAATTTGCTTCTCTTACCATTGTTTCGATAACTAATGGAAAGGGTTCTCATGTTAAGGGTAAGGGAAAAATCAAATTAAACTATGAAAAAACCATGCCTAGTGTCTTATATATTCCCTCTTTTCCTTTCCATTTACTCTCAGTCAGTAAGTTAACCTCTACGTTCAATTGTGATGTGATTTTCACTCATCACGAAGTTACATTTCAAGATCGATTAACCAAAGAGATGATTGGTGAAGGTTTTTTCCTGCATGGTCTCTATTATTTCTCTCATGATAATCGAGTTTCCAAGGGATTTCAGGCTAGTTTCAAAACATTGTATGAGCCACTCTTATGGCATTGTCGTCTAGCACATTTGTCAGATTTTGTTCTTAGCAAACTAAATTCAGTACGAACCAAGGAACCTCTTAAATGTGAGATTTGTCATTTTTTCAAATCATTTAAACTTCATTTTAATCTTTCAGTATCACATGCAACTCATGCATTTGAACTTGTACACTTAGATGTATAGGGATCATTCTATACTTCACTAGATAGTTTTAAATACTTCGTCACCTTTATTAACAATTTCTCTAGAGTCACATGGGTGTATTTGTTGAAAGCTAAGAGTGAAGTATTTGACTATTTTAAGGATTTTCATATGTTGATTGCTAATCAATTCTCAACTCATCTTAAAATTATTCGATCAGATAATGGCACTGAATACAGGTCCAAAGACATGTCACATTATTTATGTTTTAATATCTTATTGTATCAGACTAGTTGTATTGGTACATCCTAATAAAATGGGATTTCTGAACGGAAAAATCATGATCTACTTGAAAAAACTTGTGCCATAATGTTACAAATTATTGTTCCAAAATGGTTTTGGTCATGTGATGTTCTCACAACTGCATATCTTATAAATCGTTTACCCAACCATATGCTGAATTTTAAATCTCTTCTTGAAGTTTTGTAGGCTAAAAGTCCAAATTTGTCACATTTCAAAGTGTTTGGATGCTCCTGTTTTGTGCACTTGCCACCATCACAACGTGATAAGCTTGATTCAAGAGCAACTAAGTATATTTTCTTGGGGTATTCTCAAACACAAAGGGTACAAGTGTTATGATCTCTCACTAAAGAAGATGTATATATCAAGAGATGTTAGATTCATTGAAGACATCCTTATTTCTCTACAACAAGTCAGAGGGAGGCTCATTTTAAATTATTTTTGTTGTCTAGTTCAAGTTTTATTGATCATGGTCCATGTTCTCTACAACATCAATCCACTGGTGCTGAAACTAATTTCAATTCTGACAGCCCTCAATCAAATCAAGTTCTGCTAGTGACATTCAATGTGTCAATCTAATATATGATGAAAGTCATTCTGATGAAGCTATTGGAATAGAGTTCAAATCTAATTAGTGCTAGAATCAAATGTGTAAGAAGTTTTTAATATTCCAAATGATCATCCAGCTTCAAGAAGAATATCCTACAGAAAATGTCAACCCCCTCCCAGACTACAAGAGTATGTAACTTATAATGTCAAGCATCCAGTCTTTAAATCTGATCAAACATCTCCAAATCACAGAGCATTCCTCACTTCCATGTCAAATGTTCATGAGCCCAAGACATTTCAAGAAGATCAATCTTAAGTTGTATGGTAGAAGGCTATGAAGGAAGAATTGACTACACTTGATAGCAATCATACATTGAGCATCATGCCTTTTCCCATAAGTAAACAAGCAATAGGTTGTTACTGGATTTTCAAGTCTAAGTTCAACTCATATGGAATAATTAAACAACATAAAGCTTGACTTATAGCTCAAGGTTTCTCTTAGAAATTTGGAGTCAATTATATGAAAACATTTGCTCATGTGGAAAAAATGACTATTGTCAGAGTCTTATCATTCGTTGCAATCAATCATGGCTAGTCATTGTATCAAATGGATATAAGAAATGCATTCTTACATGGAGAACTTGAAGAAAAAGTGTTCATAAAACTACCTCCTGGACATCCATATAGTAACCATCTTAATTTGGTTTGCAAACTTCATAAATCCATTTATGGATTGAAGCAGATTCCACGACGATGGCATGCAAAGTTAAGCATTGCACTGAAGGCTCTTGGTTTGACAAGAAGCAATGTTGATTCTTCCCTATATGTCCAGTAGAATTCATAAGACAAACTTGTTATACTTGTTTATATAGATGATTTAATAATCACTGGGAATAATACAAATTTTGTAGCCAAATTAAAGAAGGATTTGCAGTAGCAATTCTCAATTTAAGATCTTAGGAAACTAAAGTACTTATTAGGGATTAAAATAATAACTTATAGCAAAGGTTTCTTTCTAAATCAATGGAAGTATATCTTGGACTTGTTACAAGATGTTGAGATACTACATACTAAGCTAGCCATTACTCCTTTGGACAATAAGGTCAAATTGGACTCCTCAAGCAAACCTCTCGTGTCATTCACCACTTATCAAAGAATTGTTGGCAAATTAATTTACTTAACAATTACTAGACCATATATTACCTTCGCCATCAGTCTATTATAATTCAGCATCTTAGCATGATGAAATACATTTTTCAATGTCCTAGAAAAGCAAAAAAAACAACAAGTGGTCGCTCACTCAAGTGTTGAAGCTAAATACCGCGCAATAACATCTGCTTCATGCGAATTGATCTGGCTCAAAAATTTACTTGCAAATCTCGGTTTCCACAATCATACACCAATGACATTGTTTCATGATAATCAAGTTATCATGCATATTGCGGCTTATCCGGTGTTTCATGAACAAACAAAACACCTTAAAGTGGATTGTCATTATATTCATCGGCAAGTTCAAACTAAACCTATAAAGACTATATACTTGCGCACTTGTGATCAATTAGCTGATGTGTTTATCAAAATTGCACCTTATGTTCAGTTTTATCAGTTGTTAAGTAAGCTTGGATCAATTAATCCACTTAATCCAGCTTGAGGGGAAAGGGAGTCTTGAAGATATTATAGATACTGAAGATATTGTATATTAATGGTGTAAATATTGAAGATTTATATAGTTATGTCCTTACCTAAGATAATTTACCTATACCTAGTTTAGATGATCTAGTAATTACTATATATCCTTTCTAGAATCAAGGACACAATCATATCATTAATTGTTGTATTAGATTATGATTCTAGTCGATATATACTTGCACAATTCCATCAATAAGACTTATGATTAGAGATTGTATATAATTCTCAAATTTTCTTCACAAAGCTTTTTAGATTCTGCCACCACTTTATGTGTAGGTATTTCCAAGTAATCCATCAAGAAAAAACATTTATTATTAGTGTGATTTGAATGAAGAGAAACTTTAACATGCATAAAAATGAAATGGTTGTGTGGGAATATGAGGCACAGCCAATTTCTTTTGTAGTACAGGTGTATAGCTGGGAACCCACGTAGTTCATGCTTGATAACAAATAATCTAAACTTCGGACTGTTTATTCTTTCTCACCAGTCAAAAAGCTTCTCTCTTCGTTTGCCTAAAAAGACATACAAAGCGCACCAAATAATTTGAACAACAAAGTATCCTGCAACACTAGAGGAGGAGAGTTTGAAAGAGAGGAATATAAATGGTTGCTTAGACCACACCCTAGCTAACTTGTAACGCTTTTCATCCCTCCCCAATATCGGATAACTTTGTTTTAAATAAAGGATAATAACTGTAACAAAATCCATTCCTAACTGTTACTACTAGCTACATCTTCTGTATACGTTTTGGGCACAAAAAAAGATGTTCGTCAAAGTGAAAGTTAGGGTTACATGTTTTATCTTCTTTCACCATCAAACACTTTAATTTTTGAGGGAACACATTGCATTAGAGACCATTATACTTGCTTCTTTTCTCTTTTGCTAAAAGCAAAGCACTACTCTCTCATAAAGCATATATTAATAAAAGTTAAATATGGCATTATCTACTCAAAAAGGGTCGCTCATTTTATGCTTTTAAGCTTCAAATAAGCATCGTTGGAGTATTACGTGGCCATGTGAATAAAACCAATATCCAAGGGAGGAAACAGAACTTGGGGGGGGAGAGAGAGTAGATAATAGTTTTTTCTTCTGCTGGGCGGCCAGACTTTAAAGGTTTCATGGAGAAAAAGTTCTCTAATTTTGACATGACAGCCTTGTTAATGCGAAGGTGATGGAATGACATACTCTCCCTTTCCCAAAAGTTTGCATTATCGTATGCTTATATATTATCTAGCACAGCTTTATGTTTGATATCCGTAATATACGATAAATAACTAGCTAATGATGTTTCATTAACTTAAAAAGACCGCCGTAGTGAAGATTTAGAGTTTAGCCCAAATACAACGCACGAGTTTCGCTAGCTTCTGTACGTTTACCTCATTATCTCGAGTAAATGAGGGGAAGCTTTCATGGCCGCTCATATAGATGATGGCGAGGGAAGGTTCTTATTGAATTTTTTTAATCTATTTTATAATTGGACACTCACGATTAGACAGGACTCAAATGGTATGGAAAAGAAGAAAAATTATAAAGTTAAATTGTTAAATTAATCTCTGATAATTTTACATTTTAAGGAGAGATTTGCTTTATAAGTGAGAAAAAATCTTTAATATGAAAAGTCAACTCTTTTAATTTTTAATATAAAAAAATGAGAGAATTTTCTTCTACTTATAAATAACGAACATATAAAAAGATTAGAGAGTTTAAAGCGAGAAAAAATTCATCTTGAAACAAAAAACCTCCATCAATATTGCTCAATATTAAAGGATTATTAAAAGAGTGAAATATTATTTTTACTTCTAAAATCATAACAAATCACTGATTATTTTTTTCTTTACTCATAAAATAATTTAATTTCAAACCTAGTGAATTTTCCAGGAGCTTGAAAAAGTATGTCTAATAAAATTCATAATCCCGCTTATGAATATATGTTATTTTTAATTGATTTCAGAGCCTGTATTAAATTGCTTTTGTATTAATATAAATATTTTTAAGTATTTATGAAGTGTTTTGGATATGTTTAATTGAAAATTTGGTTTAAATTTATTTTTTATGTTAATCTCAAATTTTCTTGGCAATAAAATTATTTGAGAAGTGATGTTTATTTAGATCAAATTTATATTTTTAGAAAGTACATCTCATTAGCTTTCCAATGATATAACATTTGATTTTGAAGGGTTAACATAGTATAAGTTGAAATTAGAGTTCTTAAATAATTTGTGATTAATTTTGTTTCATAAGAACAAATCATTAATGTTATTTAGGCGTTAGTCACACCATCATATATATAAAATAAAAATAGCTATTGACCCCTCCAATAAACTCCTCTCACAGAGACATTAATTTCGAATGGAGTTGGTTTAAAAAAGAACAGACACCAGGAAGGCGACGGGTGTCATGCACGCGCCACCAAAGAGAATATGGATCGCACATCTGTTGTGTGTGGTCCAGTTTGGACAATGTTATGGTAATCTAGTTCTGTCAGTCAAAAACATTGTTGAATGTGCGTACGCAAGAGCTCACAATAACAATGTGAATCATTCAATTACAATGCAACACGTGGCCTATTTTTTCTTTAGGAGAAATCAAAGCCCATTCACGGTCGGAGAAGCGTTATGTAGCGTGCAATGGCCTCTGGATGTTGGTTTTCTACCAAATGTTTTCTCGTAGCCTATAAAAAATATTAAAAAGAAAAAATTACTCTTAACATTTTACAGTTTAATTAAAATTGTATTTATTTTGTAATTTTCATTTTAAATCAACAAAAAATTTCAAATAAAAATAATTAAAATACCCTTATTATAACATTTGAAAATAAAATAAAGTGTAAAAAGGAACGCAAAAATAAGAGAAAAAATAATGGGAAATAAAGCAAAGCAACTAGCGAAACAACAAAAACAAGGTCAGTTGAATCAGAGGGTCAGCCTACAATAGTTTTGGAAAGAGGGTAAAAACACAAGGAACGAGGATGTAGCCTTGTGATGATCAAGGAACTTCTTGCTTAAGTTTTTCTTCAGTACTAATTTAGAATTGTAAAAATTCATATTGCTTAAGTTTTTCTTCACTAATTTATTAATCATTAGTTGTTAATTGTTAATATTTATTATTTTAATTAATGAATGAAAAAAAAAGCCCATTAAATGAGTTCCTGGTCATGAGAACCAAAACTACATAACATTCAAAATAGATCCCAAGGTCAACCATAAAATTTCTATTTCCTTCAACAGTAATACATAATTGATTTAAAAAGAAGAAGAAGAAGGCCAGTTTTCAACAGTTTTTTTCATTAAAAAAAGGGACATGTTTGTTTTATTTAGCTTTTAATTTGGTCCTTCTTTTCTTAATTCTTTTATACAATAAATTAAAATTCAATTTAATTAAATTGAATTGGCCTCAAGCTAAATTTTTAAAATTTATTAAATATCTTGAATTCACAAAAATATAAAGAAAAATAAGAATATATCAACATATAAAATATCATCAAACATAATATGCAAGTATAAAATTAAAAAGGAATAAATTTTAATGATCAAAATGAAAGTAAAAATTCAAAAAAAATGAAAATGAATTTAAATAAATGAATAATAAACATTAAAAAAGTTATATTCTTTTAGTTTTTTTGTACTTGTAATTTTTTTATGCGATCCTAATGGGTTTTTAAAATATTTTTTTATTTAGTTCTTTTTATGAAAGATAATGAGTTACATTCTGGATTAAAAAAAATATTTTTTTGTACAGATTATTATTTCTTATTAATGTGTCTTTTTTAGTTTGAACAAAATAGTGCATTTGAATAAAAATCTAAAATCAAAAAAATAAAGGATATAGAAAAAAAATCAAGTGGTTGGTTTTAGGAGATTGAGCTATGGGCTTAGCCCTGCACAAATAAATCTAGATGTAGGTGGGCTTGTAAGGCCAAGCCTGTGTTATAGCTTTTTTTTCTTTTTTCTACCTCAATTAACAATTAATAGGGCAAATGATATGTCATTCCCTTCATTTTATTTATTTATTTTAAAATAAATAGATGATGCATCATCCAAAGCTAGAAATGATGCGTCGTCTACTAGTAATATTTTCAATCATTTGACAAGGTAGGAAAATAAGGGTTTGAGTTTTTGACTCTACAAACTCATTTTCAACTATATTTTTTACTTGAAAACACAAAAGAAACACCCTAAATATTTCAATAAAACTCGTTGCCAACATCAAAATACCCTTATATCTATTAAAAAATCTTAAATTAAATCAAACCAGACAAGATTTTTCAATTCACAATTTATTTTTTTCTGGCGACATGAATAGTCAAAAACATCTTAATGGAGATCTTCTTATTAAAAGAAATTTATTGACACAAAGATTGATTTTTCTAGTGACCAAAATATAATTGGCCAACCACTTTTTTTTTCTCTTCTGTTTTTTAGTGATTTTTAAAAAAAAAATTAAAAACTGAAAAATAAAACAAATAAAGTTTAGAATTGTAATATGAATTTCTTACAAAATTGAGACCAAAAGTGAAAAATTAAGAATTGCAAGGTCAAAATATAGTTTTTTATGCCCAATGAAAGTAAGAGAGCTATTTTTTTTCCTGTAATAAATTTAGTTTCTATTATTTTATTTTTTAAAAATTGATAAAATTAAACTATATTTTGTAAAATTAAGTATCAAGTTATTGTGGGACATTTTTTAACATCACAAATGCGAATAAAAAAAAAATCATGAGGCATCATGTGAAAGTAATATAGAAAAATAAAATTGAAAAAATAATTAAACGCATAATTTTTCAAGGACCGGAAAAAAGAGAGGCCAAATTCAAAATTGTTTTTTCATTCCTCCTTTAGCTTGTTTTATAATTATAATTATAATAATTGCAATTTGGGTAGTTCTGTTTTTTTTCTTTTTTTTTATTATTATTGCCCATCCCTGGAATGAGAAAGTACACATGCCATGCAGATCAAAGATAGATACCGGGCGATGAACAAGATGGACCAAATTCCCCTTGGATAAAATCACAGTGCTTGTTATTGGACTCGACCAAATTGATTTTGGGCTCCATTTTGAACCCAATAGTTCCATTTAAAATTTAAATTGCCAGTTTTATTATTTTTCAAATAAAATTTTCAATGCCAAAAATCCAAGAACATCTTAGAGTAATCTAATGCATATGTAGTCATATGGGATGTTCAAAAAAAACTAAACAACCAAGAAAACCAAAAAAACCAAAGAAAAATTAACTAAAAAACCAAATCGAGATGAAGAACCGATTTTTAAAACCATAAAATCTTGCCGGTTTGGTTCGGTTTGAATTTTAAAACTGAAACCGATGAACCGAACCGAGCCAACCTAAAAACATATAAATACTGCAATTAACTTAACCCTAACAATAACATAATTGATAAGTGATAACACAAAGAGTCTCCACTCTCCACTCTCCATCTTAAAACTCAAAAGCTAAGCCATCCACCCACAATAAATCCCAAACAAAAACCCACATCTCCATGGCTTCTTTTTTTATTTCTGCGCAACATCTCCATCTCTTCTGTGCAAGCCGAACAAAAACCCACATCTCCATCTCCTTGGCTTCTCTCTTTATTTCTACACAATTGGGAAGATCTGGTTTGTCTTCTTGTTAAATGGGTAGCTTCCGTAGCAAAAACTGATGATAATTTTAAATGTGCAACTTTAGATTGGTGAGCTAGTGAAAAGTGTGATTACAAGTTTACAACCAGTGTCCATAGGAGAAGGTTGGCCTCCTCAATCTAGTTTGTCCTTTTCTTTCGTTTTGTAAATTTCTTTACCAACAAATATTCTTATTAATCGGGATGCTAAAACTTGTGGGGTTTTGCCATATTTACAGGATTTGAACAACAAGATTCTGGTTAAACCGGAAAAAAAACTTTATATGATAAGATTAGATTTCCCGGTTTTATGGCAAAAAAACTAAATTTCACCAAACCGAACTGGTTTTTGGTCCGGTTCGGTTTAAATTTTTTAAAATTTAAGTTACTCGGTTCGGTTGGTTTTTATAATCCAAACTGAACCAAACCGTGAACAGCCCTATGTAGTAATAATATGGCTTACAGAAATTGAATGTCTATCCAAATGTTGAATGCATATCCAAATGACCATGGTATAAAAGCAATATTGATATCAAATAAATAAGATATAAATGAGTTCTGGTTTGATAAATTAACTTCTGGTTTGCGAAGTTAACTAGGTAATATCACTCTCATGAGAGTCTAACTCCCAACCCTTTTCTTATTATCAAAGCCTAAATTATTAAGCTGAAGATATATATATATATATATATATATATATATATATATATATATATATATATATATATATATATATATATATATATATATAAACATCAATATCAAACAAATAGGATGTAATTGAGCTCTGGTTTGCGAAATTAATTTATTTTTATTATATTTGATTTTTATTTGATTTGATTTAGTTTTAATTATTTTTTTTACTTTTGTTCAATATTTTTTTTAAATATGTATTTTAAAATATTATTGACGGTGTTACAGACGGACAACATCCGTTGGTATATTCCATAGAGTTGAAAAAGAATAATATAAATATCACTGCTATTGTTAACTCTTCGATGGAATTACAAACAGTATTTTATCGGTGATATGTTATAACTACCGACAAATATACCGATGGATAAATAAAAACATCTATGGGATTGCATACTATATTTTGTCGGTTATATGACAAATTTATGGAGGAAAATACCAATCAAATAAAGTGAGTAAATTTTTATTTTGATGTGTTTTATTTATTTGTAAATTTATTATTAGAAAACTAAAAATTAATAACAAAATTTTTATCTAATAGACTGTATGTGTCTGCGTACCTGTTAGTAAAATATTTACTAAGAGACTGTAAGTATGAATATTAATGAAAATTTTCACCAATAAAACTGTTAAATTAGTGTAAGAACTAAGAAGTATCAACCTCGATGGCATGTTCACTTTAGAAGCTACTTCCACTGTGCTATCCAAGCTTTTGTGCGAAAAGAGGCATCTTCTCCATCAAAGGGATCATTTTGACCTTTGATTCCAATAGCCAATCAATCAATCAATGCGCATTTTCTTCTCTTTCAAAGCTCCCGTCCGTTGGGGCATTTGGAATTGAATGAGTTTCTTGCTAGAAATTTGCTTGAAATCACCCGTACTACTCCTATGCATATTGCCAAATCCCAACTCATCATGACTCACCAAGCTGTGATTAGGTACTTAACATCCGCATGCATTGGGCACAAATTATAAAGAAAAGATTGAACCAAATCCAAAGGAAGTCTCATAAAGAAAGAAAAAAGCGACTGCACCGCACCCACCATGATTTGCACTATTCCTTTTAAAATGGGCTGTGAGTAGATATTCCAAATGCATTCAAAATCCATTATCTTCCAGTTCCTAGCCATGTGCCATCGTCCTCATTTCCTCGCTGCTGCCGTGTTTATTAGGATGTTTGTAATTATTTTTTAAAAAATTATTTTTAATATTTAAAAATACAAAAAAAATAAAATAATAATTTTTTTTCAAAAATATTTTATAACACGAAAACAAGATCCTTAGTCTTCTCACTTGATATCATTGATCCCACATTAATTCAAACCTCAAAGTTTAAAACACGTCCCTTATTTCTTTTCCCCGTAATTAGTTATGCAACTTCTTTCCAATCATGGAGTGCCACGTTCGTGGACCCTGAATTTCTTGGCTTGCTTTTCTAGCTTTTGTAATAGATTAATGCATGGCTTTTCTTTCTGTCCGTGTCTTGTTCCGTTCCTTCTTGGTGAAGAAAGAAGCTGTTCAGACTATTTTTATCTCTCTCTGCTGTGTAGGCACAATTGGTATATTAATTATAAGAGCACATACACTAGAAATACACTGAAAATTATTTAATATAGGTGGCACCAATATAGTAGGCTTTCATTATTCAATTTAATGTGCTCTTAACTTCTTGCTTCTTATCTTACACACATGTGAGCCTCTTCACAGTAACAAATTTATTCATGATTCAACGCCCAACCGCAATTCCAAGATCAAATTGAAACTCTCATCTTTCTTTCTTTCTTTATTTTATCAGTACGGCAGGGGTGCGATAAATAAATCGCAGCTGTGTTGGCAGGTATAAACTACTGTCTTAAAGTGCAGCTGTGTTGTGAAGAAATTACGAGAGAGAGAGAGGGGTATAGTTTAATTAGTTTATTTTTAAGTTTATTTTTACATGTTATATATTTTAAGATCATTAAAGGTTTATATGATTATTAATTTTAAAACTTGTAGGATTAATAAAGATATATATAAACTAATCGAATATTTAAATTAAAACAAAATACAAGAGATTACAAATATTCGAACGTAGCAAATCTTGGTGCCGTTTGGCCCCATTTCTAACTGCTCTTTGGAAAAAAGCACCCGTTTTTATGCTTTGACTAATCTATTTTTGGTGTGGTTTTGAAAGCTATGATCTATTTAGTTACAAAAAAAGGGATTTTTTTTTCTTGAAAATTGACATAGATATGTAAGAGTTTTGGGAAAACAACGTAGAATCAAAAAAATATTTAGAAAATAGAACACAATCGTGTTTTATTATATCGATGTTTTATTTTTTTAAAAATCAACTTAAATTTTTATGAATATATAATAGTTAAAAAAAAAGATTCAAGAACTAATAGCTAAAGAGATAAGGTGATATAACAGAAAAAAGAAAAAATTAAAGAAAAAAATGAAAAGAAAAAATGAATCACTAGGGACATACTGGTGATCTATTTTTGATACACTTGGTATCGTCAGAAAGAGATATTGATGAGATAATTTTAACTAAACCTTAAAAAACCACTAAACGAGATTATAATTAACCTTAAATTAACCCTTAACAAATTAGAATCATGTTTAATGGTATTTAGGTATGGTTAAAATTATTTCGTTATCTTTTTAACACTACTAGATGTATTAAAAATGAAGCTCCAGTATGTATTCGATGACCCATTCTTTCTTAACCATTAGATTTGAATTTTATTTCATGGTCATTGTATCTTCATGAAAAATTAAATTAACTTTCATAGTTATTAATTAATTTGTTTCAGAAATAACTTTTGAAAAAATTGTTATTTTTAATTCAAATTTTGCTATTTTCTAAATACTTTTTTAATATATTATTTTTCTCAATTTTTTTATTAAATGGTGTTAGAATTACAAAATACTGCCAAAAACTATCACTTCGACAATTAAGTACATATTAACAATTACCAAATACATTTTTAACATGAGGACTGAACGGACATTAAAATATTTGAGGGAGAAAATAATAATTATATGGGCAGTGAATTATTTTAATTTTATTTTTTCTCAATTAATTTCTATTTTTATGGGTCATTTTGCTTTTCTTTAAACAAATTTCAAACCCCCCCCCCCCCCCCCCCCCCCCCCCCCCCCCCCCACCCTCCCTTTTCATTGGTGTCTTTTTTTATATTGGTCCCTTTACTTTTTGTTTAATAATTGTAGTGCTATTTTATAAAATTAATACTTGATAAATTATGAAATGGTATTTGGATGGTAAACAAATGAGACAATATGGGATGAAAAAAATATTTTAAAAGAAGAGGGAAATGCAACATAGAAGAAAAACACAATCTACAGTGTTTTACAATAGTTATCCACGATGTTTTGTTTTTTCTTTAATATTTTAATCACTTGAGTTTTTTTTTTCTCAATTTTAATCATTGGGATTGAATTTAAAGTTTTATTTCGGTTGGCTTTATATATGGCTTTTGAAATGTTAAAAATAAGTTTTGACATTTAGTTAATGCTTGATTTGACAAAATAAAAATTTAATTTTATTAATTCAAACCAATTAAAACTTTTACGATATAATTTAAGTTAAAACAAATATTCAACATTTTGTTTTCTTTATAGAAAGCAATACTTTTATCTCAGCTTTTCTATTTAATTTTTAGTTATAATTAACTTATTTATTATTATTTATTAACAAGACATATATATTTTTAGTTTGCAAGTAAAAAGATTTTTTATGGACCGTAAAAAAAAATATCAACATAACCGGTACCTATTTCTGCTTTTGAGAAAAAAGATTTCCTCACCGAGAATCAAACGACGTCATATATGAGCTTTGTAGACGCTATACACCTTTTCTAGGCTTGTTAGAAGAGAAGAAGCTTCCCTGACTGAAAAGGTTAAAAAAGAAATGCGACGTGGACAATTGACACCTATAGATGATGCGCCGACCAATTATGCAAATTGACAATTTTAGTGTAGCTCAGGCTGGAGTAGCTGTCCCCTGGATGAATATTGTTAATGAAAATAAAATGCGTGGGAAAGCTACAGTATTTTCCCTGTATCTTTTAGAATAAAGCATAGGAGGATATACTTCAACGAAGGATCTCAAAGTCCATATATATATAACAATACTCTAAAAGGCGTGGCAAATTATTTTTTTTAAAATTATTTTTTAAAAAAAATTTTTTGTTGAATTTTTTTTTTAATATTGAATTGATTGGGAACTTAGCATTAGTTTTCCTCACATATTTTTTTTAATTTTTTTGTTTTTAATTTTGCTTTTTTGTTTTTTCCCCAAAATTATCTTTTTTTTTGTTTTTTTGTGTTTCTTTTAGAATTATTTTTGTCGATTTTTTTTTAATATTGAACTGGTTGAAAATTTAGCTTTGTAGTTTTTTTTAAAACACTGTTGATTGCTACAGTGTTTTTCCATATGGTTTTTTTTCTAAAATTATCTTTTTCAATTTTTTTTTCATATTGTGCTGATTGATAATTTAGCTTTGTAGTTTTTTTCTTGAAAAAAAAAATATTTTGGATTGCTACAGTGTTTCTCTACATGATTTTTTCTTGCTATAGTGTTTCCCCACATATTTTTTTATCGATTTTTTTTTCAAAATTATCTTTGTCGAATTTATTTTTTTCATACTGAGGTGGTTGGAAATTTAACTTTGTAGTTTTTTTCTTTAAAACACCGTTGATTGAGAATTACAACTGTAGTTTTTTTCATGATTTTTTTTGTTATATTTTTTTTAAATTATCTTTATCGATTTTATTGTTTTTAATATTGAGTTGGTTGAAAATTACAACTTTAGATTTTCTCATGAAACACTATAGATTGCTACAGTGTTTTCCGACATAGTTTTTTTTTTCCTTTCGTTTTTTTTATGATTTTTTTTCAAAATTATCTCTATTGATTTTATTTTTTTAATATTGAGTTGGTTGAGAATTACAATTATATATTTCCTCACAAAACATTATAGATTGCTGCAGTGTTTCCCTACATGATTTTTTTTTCTTTTTTTATGATTTTTTTTCAAAATTATCTTTGTATATTTTATTTTTTTAATATTAAGCTGGTTAAGAATTTAATTTTATAATTTAATTTTTCTTGAAAATATTGTGGATTGTAATTGTGTTTCTCCATATAATTTTTTTTTATAAATTCATGACAATATATGAATATGTTATAAGCTCACGGCAACACGCGTACAAAATAATTAGTGTGTGTGTATCCACCTAGAGAAAAGAGGGCCTTGTTAGGCCGGAGAGTTGTATTCTTGTGCTTAGAGGATATAACGGCTACTACCATGACCATCCGAAAAAAATTTTAAAAAAAAATTCAAATACACAACTTTTCCAAAATAATTATATTACTTTGTCAACCTTTGTAACAATGATCGTACGAAAAACTAAATTCCACATTATCTTGTCAACCAACCGTTGCTTCCCGGCCAACAATTAAAGATTCCACCGAACCTCAATCACAGCAACCACCTGTGCTTCCACCGCAGCAACCACCATCTCTACCATCCATTGAGTGATAACCTCTAGCAAAGATGACAAGTCAGTGCTAATTATTATTCTAGTTGATACAATATATCATTATATGACCAAAATAACCAATTCATGCACAACTCTGTTGCTTGAACCCAAATTTCTCATTCTCCAAATCGAACTCCACATAAAAATTCCTCTGCTGATAATTCCCCAAAATAATGGCCGGTCCACCTCCAAGTCCCGGACCAGCTACACTATCACTCACGATTGTCAAGCATATAACTCCCGAATCAACAAACGAAAAATAATTTGACAAAGGTAATGCCATCTTAGCACCACCCTTGAACTGAAAAATCAAATCCGGGACAGAAAGTGATTTCTCACCAGAAATATTGTAACAAGGCCTTAAACCAGTCAGATTTTGAATCTCAGTGGCTACTGTATAATGGGCCATTTGCTTCTCAAATTCTTTAGCCACCAACTCATAAACTGGGTTCTCCATGAATGTGAATGTTGTTCCTGAGTCCACAATAGTCCCTCCATTTCCATCTGTTCCTGGCACCAAAAACTTGTACGGCACCTTAACATGAGTGTCCCCTATTACAATGTTACGCAGCAATACATAGTAATAATCTCGAAATGCAGTGGTTGGATTCTTCAGAAAGGGTGTGTGGCTAAGCCCTGCCGTCTTGGGAACACCCGAACCCGACCCGGTATCCAAAACAAGGTCACTGCTTGTTGGAGTGTCATCCAAAGCGTGAGATACTAAACAGTAAGAGAATTTCTTGAGACCCAATTGTGAAGGGAGTGATTCTGGGCTCCGACCGAAACCGGCAATCCCTTCGGGTTGTTTGATGGAGAAAATGGAGCACCCGACAAGAAAATCGGGTATGGTTTTCTTGTTTGGGAAATCGAGAGTTTCAGATAGTAGAAGTCCAGCTGTGGAGCCTGAACCATATTGTATTACATAAGGTGGGCAAGTTTGAGTGCAGTTTTGGGCAGTGGAGTCACATTCTTGGCATTTGGACTGAATCTCGGGGCCAAAAATCATAGAGCATCTGGGATTCTTGCAACCAATACGCTTTGAAGAGGATGATAGTTTTGGTAAAAATGTTGGGATTCCTGTTTTTTTAATGTTTGGAAAGTTACATTCTGAGCAAAGATAGCGAGAGGTACAAGGAAACCAAACAAGACTAGAACCAGTGTCCATGACAAATTTGGTTGTCTGCGGAGGAGTACCAAAGTGGAGAGATATTGAGTAGCCACCATAGCTACGTGGAAAAAGAGGGGTCTTGATGAGAGAAAAATTGGTTTTTGGCGACTTGATGTGGTGGGCTCTTGAGAGAGATAGAGAAGCGAGGTGATTGAGTGAACCCCATGGCTTTTTTGAGGACACAATCAGTTTGGTGAAGCTGGGAGCTGATAGAGGGATGGTAATGGTTGTTGGTGTTGATTTTGATGAAGTGATTAAGATAAGAAAAGAGAGGAGAAAGAGAAGCAGAGAAGAAGCCATGAAAGTATTGTTTTCTTCTTTTTCTTCTTCTACTTCTTCTTCCTGGTTATGATTAGTGGGGGAATTTGTAAAGATAAGAAGTAGAAAGTTTTTGTTCTATGCTTAGAGTGATTGTTTGTTTATAGGGGAAGAAACCAAGAAGGGGAGTAACGGTAGACAAGACGAATCAAGTTCGATTTTGGTGATAGAATTGCCTTCTATCATGTACAGAAATAACGAAGAATGCCATTGTGAAATTGCGTGCCTTCTCTCTCGAGTCTTGACTCGTGCCCCAATAGTAAACACTCATCTTAGTTACTTTTACTCAAGTTTACGAGTAGATTTGTAAGATTATTTGTAATTGAGTAAATTATAAATTAATCTTTTTTATATAAAATAGTCCATCTAATTTTAAAAATTAATTAATTATAACCACTAAACACTTAATTAATTAATCAAAATTTACGTCTTAGGATACTTTAAAAAAAGTGGGAGGAGGAAGACAAATAAAAGAAAAGCAAAAAAAAAAAAAAAGAGAGAATAAAGGGACAAAAAAAAAAGAAGGAAAGAAGAAGCAAAGGTTAAAATTGAGGAGATAGAGAGAAATGATGATTGTTGTGCTAAACAAGGCAAATGACGAAGAAGGAGAGTCAATATAAAAGGAAAGAAAACATGAAAAGCTAGAGTTACATGGAGGGGAAGGGAGCCATTGTACACTTAAGATTTTCAAACGATTCATTCACTCTTTTTTTGCTTTAAACCATAGGGACTAACTTGTAATTTATTTGTAATTAATAACATTTCTTACATCATGGTTTGGACTTTGGAGGATGATTTCCACCTACAAACCCTGAATTTTAGGTTATATTACACGGGGCGAGTCAAACATCTACATGACAATTTAACTCATTTGTCATGCAAAGAAATAAAAGAAATTGAGTGGAGAAATAATGCTTTGTTTTTTAAAGATATATTTTTTTAAAAAATATATTATTATGTGTTTGATAATTCATTCTAAGTGTTTTATAAAAATATTTAAATTAAAATACATCAAATCAATTTAATGCATTTTCCGATTCAAAATTTATTTTAAAAATACAATCCAAATACATCTCATTTGCAGGCTTAGCACCGACCAAAAAACACGGGGAGGGGGTGGGGCATTATTATTGCAGCTTACAAGAAATTCAACAAATTATGGGTCGATTTCACTTGAGATCGAAAGTAATACTCGAGTGAACACCGAATTGACTATGGCTGCAAAGTGTTTTTAGCCGTTTAAAAAGCAATTGGTGTTCTAGTCTTGGTCTCCCTCCCTCGATGTGTAAAACAGGACGAAATTAATGAACAACTTCTACATCACCCACCAGACCAAGCCCTAGTCTTCCACGTGAAACCATCCTTAATTAATTAGCTCAATCACGCCGCATGTTGCTACAAGATTTTGTTTGTTTTTTATTTTTAAAATATTTTTTTATTTTAAATTAATATTTTCCTAGTATTTTTAGATCATTTTATATGAACTGATATTAAAAATAATTTTTTTAAAATAAAAAATATTATTTTGATGTATTTCTAAATAAAAAACACTTTAAAAAACGACCCCAACCATATTTTCAATCACTCCAGATCTATAACATAACATGGAAACTCGAGATTTCTTGGTAATTTCAGGTTTCAACTTGCGAGAGAAGGGATAGAGAATTCATCGCGAGAAGAGTCCCCGATTTATAAAGAAAATTAAAATTAAAATTACCACATCAATTCTATTATAAAGTCCCACACCAATATATTTCTTGGTGATTTCCCCTGAAAGATATGGGTAGGGTTCAGCTCCGCGACTGCTACACTACGCGTAACATGGACATGTCAGCTCCACATGTGCATATATGAATATTAAAAAAGAAGAAGAAGCTAAAATAGTTTGGTTTTTAACGTGCATCCAGGCTGTTCACCGAAAAACAAAAGCATTATGAATTGCTATGTCCACCTCACAGTGTTTATAGTCGGTGGTACTTCGATAATTTGATACAAATTGTTTTTTATTTTTTTTTATTTTGAAATATATTAAAAATATATATTTTTTATTTTCAATATTAATGCATTAAAATTATTAAAATATATATTAATTTAATATTTTTTCAATATAATATTTTTAAAACATAGTTAGAAACACAATATCAAACAAACACTTAGTAAAACACTTAGCTATTCATGGAATCTATATAACGGTTTTTACTTTTCATAAGACACAAAAATATACACTTTGTTCTCTATATTTTTTTTATTTTTACATTTTTATTTGATTACTATAGTTTCTTATATTTATATTTTGATCATAAACTTCATTTTACTCAAGTTTTAGCTTCTGAAAGGTTACAGAGAAAAGAAAATAATGAAAACTTTTGTTTTACCACATTCCAACCACTAAAATGCCAACCTTTGAACCAATCAGTCTGTTTTGAAAAGGAAAGTTCAATTGAGGTGCTTCGATCTTTTTATCATGCTGATAAAAATATATTGAAATTCAGAAAGTTTTTTTATTCACTAACGCTAGATTCAGAAATAAAAATATTGATCTAAATTTATTTTATATATAGCTACGTAATATTTACCAACGCCAGAGTTGAAAGTATCCGTAGTTGAATATTCACTAGCGCCAGAGTCAGGAATATTATAAACAAATTATCATAGCATAAACAAATAAACGTTTAACAATTTAAGACAAAACCAACAATGCAGTCTGCCTCAGGCAGAATGTTTAAGGGGTGATAATATCTTTCTTTTTACGTAACCAGCCACGAGCCATAGAATCTCTGTTGACCAGTTAGGGTTCCTAGTGACCATAATACTAGGTGGCGACTTCTTAAAATAAGACCATTTTTCCCTAAAAGAACAAGATGTCATATATCTGTTCTTTTTCCATACCATCTCCCATTAAAGAACAAGATGCCATAAATCTGTTCTTTCTAATGATTTAATTTTAAGGCCGCTGCGATGTCCAGGTGTGACATTGATTTAGTTTGATTTTGAGTTTTTAGACTAATTAAAATGTATTATAAAATTAAAACTGGGGTTATTGAGATTTATAAGATGTTTTTAGGTGAAAAAGGATTAAGATTTGGGTTTTGAATCTTAGAACTTGCACCTTGATTTTTCAAGAAGTTTGTTTTGATTTGATTCGATTTTGAGTTTCACCTTATTAGAGTGTGTTATATTGTTTAAAATAGGTTTCTTAAAGTTCATAAGATCTTTTTATTTTTTCTTTTATGTAAACATGTTGAAATTTTGGATTTGATGTTCAAAAACTCAAACCTTGATTTTCTTTTTTTTTTTTGTTGCCATGGACGACAAGTTGTCTTCTTTTTTTTTAACCAAAGAAAAAATCAGGTGCACCTTTAATTTTTTAATATTCTAAAATATAATTCCTTTTAGATAAAGCAATTACAATAATATTTTAAAAATCATTTGATGACAAATTTATTTTCAAGTAAGACTAATGGTTATTTAATGGTAGTGTTAGCAATTACTTTATGAATAATTAAATATAAACCTAATATGCATAATTTTCTTTAAAACTTTCTCATGAATATTTAATGCGAATAAAATATCTATTTTTATAAAGGTTTTATATAATTTTAACAAATTAATTTATTTTTTTTACATCGAGTCATATAAAAATTATCAAGGCATAATATTTTTGTTTGTTATTAGAACTTGCTTCAAATCATGAAAAGTTTTATTAGAAAAAGAAAAATTACATTTAGCATCTTGTAGTTAGGTCCGAATTACGATTACCTACTATAGTTTAAAAAATTACATTTTATATCTTAGATCAACGAAAATTTTCAAAAATGATAAAACCTATAACTAATCCTGTATGAACTTTTTAATTGAATTAATCCTATATTTGTTTTATTGTTGATAATCGAGTTCTACTAATTTTATCATCAATCTCTCTCTAGCATCAATAAATTATTTTAACAAGCAAACTTCCTATAGCATTGTGAAAATTCTGAACTTGTCAAAATTCCTTAAAAAATGATAAAACCTCTAAAGATTACACAAGTTCATAAATATCTCTATCTTATAGATTTCTTATGAGTATTTCAAACAAAGGTTAAACACAATTATCACTTCTCAGTCTCAAATTAAATCTCAAAGTATGTAAATGATGATCAAACATACACATACATTACTTTTAGAATGAAATACTCAACAAATAATGAATTAATTCAATCAAAGAAATATTCACATAATCATAGTTAGGCTACATAAAAAAACCAGAATAAATAAATTATTCCATATTCAAATTAAAAGAAATCATATGTGATACGATAAACTTTACTTTAGAGTTGAAAAAATTAACGTCTTGAAAGGTGCAATATCCTTACTCTGATACAATATAATGCAATTCCTTACCAGAAAGATGAAAGGGTGCAACATCCTTTTTAACTCTGCCAACAAAGAAATCATTTCTGTTCTTTCTGTGCCTGTGATTCGTTGGCAAGAAATGACGGTGATAGTAAAAAAAGACGAAGCTTTACCTCCGTTTGTTAGCGTGAATGCCTTGTTGTTTTCCATGCAATATGGACATACTGGTTTTCCATGCGTGCTCCAACCAGAAACCATTCCATAATCTGAAAAATCATTGATATTCCACATCAAAGCTGTCCTCATAAAAAAATTCTATTTCCTCGATATATCATAAGTCAAAGCTCCGGAAGACCACAACTTTGTCAACTTATCAATCAACGGTCGAAGACAAACATTTATATTCCGGCCGGGACTGCTCGGACCGGGTATGACAGTAGATAAAAAAATGAACTCCGGCCTTATACACATCATCGGTGGTAAGTTATAAACCGTGAGTCTGACCGGCCAATAAAAATAAGGAGCAGCAAATGACCCGAATAGGTTGAATCCATATGTACACAACCCAACACGCACGTTCCTTGATTCAGCTGAAAAGTAAGAATGCACACTATTAAAGTGTTTCCATGCTTCACAGTCAAAAGGATGAACCATCACTCCATCAACCGCATCATGTGATTGGTGCCATGTCATGTGCTCACCAATCCTTGATGACATGAATAACTTCTATAGTCTAGGTGTGATTGGGAAGTATCTAAATTTTATATGCCACGAGAGTCTTTCCCCTGCCAATTCTGGGTTTGTAACGAGAATGCCCACATGTCATGCACTCTGTCAGCCATGAACGATCATCCATGACTTCTATCGAACCTCTATAAAATTATGATGACAACATGTATTAATTAACTATGTTAGGTAAATAAATTTTCAAAAATATTGGTTTACCTCGAGATTATCCAACAAACTAATTAAAATTTCTCATAAATATTCATTATCAATTATCAATGTCCATACAAATTTATACATATAAATTAATGGAAATTACAACTCCGCAATATCATTGATAAAAATTAAAACGGGTCCATTAAACAAGCTATTAATTATTTCATCACAACACATCTAATTCGGTAATTCAACAATTTACAAACAAATACAATTTTACAAAATCTAAAACAAACCATAACAAGTACAAAATTATACATTCATACTACAAGTTTGTTTGAGAAATAACAATAAAACATGTACATACACTAACAAAATACATATACTAAAAAAAAATATATAATTGACATTCAAATGTTTAAATTAAAAAAGATAAATTTAATTGCAAAAAATGATAAAATCCACAATAAATCAGAACAGGGATGTTGTGACCATAAAAGTTAAAGATATTTTTAGGGAGGGTGGTTGTTTGCAGTTTGGGAGGGGAGAGTTGGGATGGGGAAGAAAAATGAGAAATAAGGAAGGAGAGGGTCGACAAAGTGGTGATATATTAACTCTTACCGATGGAATCACCAATGGACTACTTCTATCGGTGATTCCGTTGGTAATTCTGATGGTAAATTGGTCATGTCACTGTATGAAGATTCCGGTTTGAATCTTTTAGTCATTTTGTCGGTAAAATCGCCTGCAAAAACTTCCACGTCATCAGACCGCTTTTTTTTAAAAAAATTCTATATATTCCGTCAGTAATTTAGTCGCTACATACCGACAACATTAGTCTATCGGTATATACCGACAGCATTAAAGATAGAATAGTGTCCATCGGTAATGATCATCATAATTTACCGACGAAATAATTCCGTCGGTAATTCCTTTGATTTTAGGTGAATTTCTGATAGTGAGTTAACTTGATTTTTTAAAAAGAGCTTTATAATTTTTTTTATTGGGTTATTCCAATCTGACTCACCCTGGTTTGACAAGAGTTTGGCAGGATATCCCAAGTTGGCTTGCCCTGATTACTAGGGTTATAGGTTTGTCAAGCTAACTCGGGTTAACCAGAACCAATTTTTTATGTTATTTTTTTTTATCCTATTTTGTTCTTCCATATTTAATAGGTTATGAATTAAGATATATTATTTATCAATTTTTGAAAAAAAAACTATTTTTCCAGAAGTTATCCTAATCATTTTTCTTTTTAAATTTAATTCATTTATTATTATTTTCTATTTTTTATCTAATTAAATTAAAGCCAGCTTATTTGACTAAGTCAGGTATATAACACAAGTTGCATATTTTTTTTTAAAAAAAAAGATTGTAACAACTGAATATTATTTTTTATAAAAAAATATTATGGCCTGAATGAATACGAGCGTAGGGACCAAGTCTATTGAGTTTGCTATAAGTATAATCAAGTTAAATTGTACGGATCTATATCTTTTTTGGTAGAAGAAATTAGAATATTATCTTATAGATATTTAGAATTTAATCTCTCATATACTCACGTGAAAACAGTGGAGCGTCATGGAGTCATTCTCAATTCCTACCATCTCGTGACTACATCGCAACACTCCACAGATCATTTGAGATGGTTCCTTCCGGTTTTGGACAAGTTGCCTCAAACATTTTGTCAATTAGACGTTAACATTTTGCATCTCCACTTTCCGTTTATTACAATTCTGCCTGTATTTTGTATGTGTATTTTCATTTAATTATCAGCATGTATTTTAAGCTCATTAACACCCTGCATTTTATGAATTTCCTACTCCACGTTATAATGAATACTGTTAGAAAATAATATAAATTATATTTTGTAACCTTACCTAACAGCTTAAACTTTTAGGTTGAGATAGTTCTTTAACATAGTATCAGAGTTTTAATGACCAAGCGGTCATGAGTTCTAATCTCACAATCCCTGTTTATTTAATAAAAATTAAGTACAAGGTAATGTGAGTTTGTGCAAGTTTTAAGCCCAAAGTCCTTTCACTTGAGGGGATATGTTAGAGAATAATATAAATCATATTTTGAAACCTCACCTAACAGTTTAAACTTTTAGGTTAAGAAGGTTCTTTAACAGATACGAATATCATTGTACTTTTATTTGAGTTTGTTATTTATATTTTATAGTTGGGTAATTTTATTCAATAAACTAAAAGTCCAATGGTTGGCTATTTTAGAATTTATTATTTATATATAATTATATTTTCTTCTCCATGTTTCTCCCTTTTCCTAAGCTTTTTTTTTTTTCCTCGTCTTCTAGTTCTTTCCTTCTTTTCATTCTCTTAATTCGTTTAAGATCCTTTTCAACTCTAGATTTTTTGGAGACCCCTCATCAATTGTGATAAAAAAAATTTAAAAATATTTTGGCCTTCAGTTTACCACCATAAAAAAAAAAAAAATTACATACACTACCAAAACAACCCACACAAACACGAATCTACCTCAACAACAACCAGCCACATCAATATATCACCATTGTCCTCTTCTAAATCCCTGCAGATCAGTCGACACAACCATATATATAGTTTTCCAGGGACAAAAGCAACACATCAGATCCCCGGCCGGTCCATCTGTCCTTATCAGTCAACCACGCTGCAGCCACCACATATATATACATTGAAAACCTAACGGAAGGACCATTCCATGTCCAACACCTTTCATCCAACACTCAGATTTTGGCTGAGAGAGGTGTGAACAAGGAGTTTCACGAGAGTCTTCCGAATTAAATTTTTTTCATATTCTTCACTCTTCTATTAGCGTTTATTTTATTTGTTTAAGTTGTATTTTGTTACTATTATTCCGATTAAAAGAGAGGCTGAGAAAAAGTCAGAAAAAAAAAGAAATGTGACAATAGCAAGAAAAGATCAGTCGATACAACACCACATCATCAATACTATCTACATCAGCAACAACTTATGTTATATAAGTTGTTTATTTTCATCGTCAAGTAATTTGGTTATTAAGTCATTTTAACATTTTGACTCATTGCATTTTACTTCTTTGGTGTAACACTTCTTATTCAAATTACCATTAATAATATCTTTTGTGCCTAAAAAACACTTATTGCATTACTTTTGCTCATCTTATATTTTTTCCATTCAGATTTAGTCAATAGCATTTTCTATTAATTATGGAGCATATAAAAAATAATCGAACGTTGTGAGTTTTATTTGATTAATTATTTGCACTTAAGGGTCTAACATGCTTACAGTTTTTCTAATGTATTCTAGTCTTGTTTTATCTAATAAAAATTCAGAATTAGTTTTATCATTGCATTTTACTTCACTTGAATTCAAGTGATCTCATTGCATCTTTACACTAGTGCTCTATGTATTTGTGAATAATCATGATACGAACCAACTCAGGTCCGAATTTGGTCTTAATATGCCTGCTGACTAGTTTTGCGAGATCAAGCATATCTCTCAAAACATACATTGAAACGAGCTGATATTTTACATGGAGATATTAGACACTTGAAAATATATTTTGGTTAATTTTTATTTCAAATAGATTTCGGAAACATATTATTTTAGAGGGTTGAAGTTACTAAACAAATATTGTCAAACCTGCCAGACTAAACCTTTGCGTACTGTTTGAGACATATCCGGAGCTATAAGTGGAATATTCTTCTACGATTCAAGATGGGATGAAAACTAGACATCTTAATCTTTCCAACCATATATGGTATGCCCATTAATGCATCCATATGAGATAGAACGATGTGTTTAAAGTTAAGACTGAAAATCTGCAAAAAATATGCGAAGATTAGAGATTCAGGATACATAGATGAATGTTAGCATGAAAACTTTGTTTTTATTATCCTATTTTATGTATTTATTTAATTTTGAATAATTATTTTTAATTTAGGTTTGTTCTAGCCTATTAGACATTGTTTAGAAATTTATTTTATTATTGTACTTATGTTAGTTGATTGCTAGTTTAGGCCTATTAGCTTGCAATCCAAAAAGGGTCAATTAGGGTTAGTTAGAAAAGACTATATTATGTTGTTTTAGCTACAAATCTTTGCAAAAAATTGGAGAATAAACATGAGTTTTTATTTTGTTTGTTTATGGCAAAATAACTTTTCTTTGTAGGGACAAAGATCATACACTAACTTATCAAAGATTAATTGGCTTTGTGACATCATTCACATACTTAGAGTTCTTAGATACAAGGTTATCTTTGGGTCCAAATCTTTTTCCAATACCTTTAGTTCTAAGGTATAGGGTTACCTCTAGGTCAAGGTTATATCAAACCTAATTTTCAACTTTCCGGGTTGTTATCTACTTTGTTGAGGGTTGCTTGACCACATGATTAAGAGGTTCACATCAAAACATCTAGTATTCAACCTTAAGTTTACATATACTATATATTTGACCTTGAATTATGACTTTATAACCAATCATTGACAGAACATTATAAAGTTTATGATAATTATATTGGGTATAATTATAAATGCCTTTACATATCCTAAAAGGATCAAAGATTAGAGAAGGATTGTTATCTCTTACACATATATTAAATATGGGGGTAAAGGTTGCATGATCATCATACATAGTAGTAGTAGAGTAGTAGTTATACCAATGCAATATCTTCTAGTTGTGTAACCTATTTAGGCCTAAAGTTTATTCCTCATCCTAAACTAAATAGTTTCTCATGGGTGAACAACACCTCAATAACAATAAAAAGAGATGTCTTTTATTTATCAAGTTTCTAGACTACCATGATAAATTTGGTGTGATGTGATTCTTATGGATATAGACCATTTTATTTTAGGTAAACCTTGGTTATATGATTTAGATGTCATTATTTTTTATGAGTTAAATTCTTGTTAATTCACTTTTCAAGTTAAAAGGATCCAACTTGGATTACAACCAAGACCTAATGATAGTTGCAAGAAAAAGGGAAAAAAATGAAAGAAAATGGACTTAATATAATAAGTCCTAAGGGGTTTAAATAGGAGGTTTGTCATAACCTAATTTTTACCCCTAAGAATTCCCTAAAATTTCAAAAAAGAAAAGAAGTTCCAAATCTTTTCAAAATTTCCCCAATTGAAATTTTATAAAATAGGTCATCTGTATAAATCATAGAATTTAATTTATAATTAGACAAATATGGATATGCAATTTGGGATATTATTAAAATGAATAAGGTGAAAATGTTTAGGAGTCTAATTGAATTAGTTAATGGCTTTATTAAAGAGAAAAATTAAAATTTAAGGCCAAATTGCATAAATTGGAAGGCTAGTTGTTAAAATGAAAGTAGGAAAATTTTGGAAGGCCTTAATTGGTTTAATCGGGGCTAAAAAAAAAATACTCTCCTATCCTAGTTGTATTGCCGAAGATCAAAGGTTGTCATTCTATGAAGTTAGATATCTTTAAAGCCTTCTCATCATTTCTTATAAATACCCTCAAAACCCAAACATGAAAAAAAAGCTTTTGGAGGGGAATAACAAGAAAAATCAAGAGGTTTATAAGATGTTTCATAGGTTTTTTCAGGTGGAGAAAGGATTGAAAATGAGATCTTTTAGATCTAAAAGGTCAGATATTGATTTTTTCAAACACTAAGGTAGCTGGAATAAAATCAATGGATGATGTGTCATCTTTAACTGTAGACAATATTTCATCTTCTCTCTTTTTAAAAAAAATAATAATGGGAGAATAACGTGTAGTCCGTTCATTTTTAGAAAAAGAAAAAAAGGTTGGCTAGGCGGGTGAACCTGACCTTCATTTAAATTGGCCTAGCATGCTGACATACCCAAGCCTAGTGTTTGACATCTTTTTTTTCTTTATTTTATTTTAATTCAATTGTAATTATAATTCATTAAAATAAGATTAATTAAAAATTAATTTGGGATATTATTTTATTAAATATCATTCAATCTTGACTTTGTTTTCAAATAAGATTGTAACATTTCTTATAACATTAGCTAGAGTTTTTTTTTATATATACTTTTTCATAATGTTTTTTTTTATTTTCTTGTGCATCTCTATTTTTATTATCATATAATTAAATTATTATCTCAATATTAAAAAAAAAGTAAAATAACCAGTCTTGAATTTTTTAAATCAAATTATGTTTTGATTAGGTGAAGTTTGAACTTGCCAGGTTAAGTGGGTCACATTGAGTAAGTGGGTCACATCAAGTCAGCTCTCTCCTTGTTTAATTTGAAACCTAAACCGAGCCAAGTTTAGTAACACTATCATAAAGTATTATATGACAATGTGCAAACGGTGTATTATTTTTATATTTTTTAAGGTGTTTGCGTGCAAATGATCATAATATTATTTTTTATAATAAAAATTATTAAGAGTTTTAATCAGAGAAATACAAATCTTATCCTTAATTTAAATAATTTTGTTCTTATTGCTTTTGATTTTTATTAAATAAATAACATAGAAAAAAACAATTGTATTTCTTTATAAAAAAAAACAACTAATAAGAGAATGAGATATAATTATACTAACAAATCATTTTATTTCAATAGAATTTAAATTATTACTCTTATTATAAACAAAAAAATAATCATTATATGACTAAATTAGAAATGTTAAAGGGCTCTCGAGGTCCTATATATTTCTCTTAACTTTTTTTTAGTTAATGTTAATAAAAAAATTTAACATTTATTTTCATATGTAATTATCAATTTATTTTATTAATTATATGTATCAAATTTTAATTTAACAGTTAAAAAAAATTAATACTAGAAAAACATGTTGATAAATACTTGCAGAATATTTATTTTTTTCCATTAAAATTAAAAAAAAAAACTTGTGATTCACATCAAATTTAAGATCCACAGCAAGCATAAATAAAGGTAAAACAAATATATTCTACATTTCACTCCATCTTATCTTATCATCTCATCTCGTGCCTCTTGCCACCGCTGTTCTCCCAGATTGCAAATTCATTGCCATCCTTAAGTGGAAGCTAATGGGATTGGGCTGCTTGTGAAACTACTACAGATACTGCAACTTTGGGCTGACTGAACGACCGAAAACCATGCTGGGTTCAACCCTAGAAGAATGTTTGAGATCGTTGTGGAAGGGGCTCGCACCCCATAAGCCATATCATGTAGTCCTCTTTTGCTAGAGAACTGAAAGTCTAAGTTCCAAACCCAATAATGGACTCTCAGAGTTTCTTTTGAGGCCATTTGTTAACAGTCTTCGATTAGTTTTGGACTGCAAATATAATAGTTGCCAAGGCCCATCTGTTTGTCTTGGGCAATTTAGCACAAGGCAGAAAATATCGATAGCAACTGAGCCTCGACCTTCTTGCGCACCATCGCCAGCCTCTTCCAGAATATTAAGATGCTCCTCAGACCAGGCTAGTAGATGTACTGTCTTCTTCAATAGAAAGTGGAGAGCGATTCAGCCAGTTGAACAATTCAGAGAGAATCACATCAAGATTCGTTAGAGATTTGAGATGCAAGAAGTTCACCAAAAACCCATTCGATTAATTTACTAGCAAAATCCAATTAAGAAGTCCGCATTGAATTGAATACGTTGAGATAAGTAGTGGTAGACAAAATGGTATCCTATATATTTAGACTAAATCCATGTAAAGTCCAGCTAAGCATTGTTGGATTTTAAGTCAAGGAGCATTACATCCTACAAAGATTAATTAATGCATAAGTTATTAATCAGCTTCGCGTAATTAGTTTAACTAAAAATGTTGCTTTCACTAGAATGATTTTTGAAAAAGATATTACATTCACAAACTCGTCATATTCAAATTTTGATGTATATATATATTTTTTATTATCTAGTGTTATGTTTTTTAGCATAACTTTCAACTTCACCGATAAATCGGATTGAAATTTTTACAAGAGTTTTTAGACATGTTGTTCTATATTGAGTTAAAATATCAAGTGAAGTGGAGTTTAAAAAAGTTTTGCAATACAGGCTAACAGATACAATATGAATTTTGTTATTTGTTATTTTTTGCCTTGTGAGCTTTCTATTTGTTATTTGTTTTCTTTTACATTGTAAGATTTCTATTTGAAGATGATTCTTTTCCTCATAATGCAAAGATATTTAGTAGTTTATTTTTGAAAGTTTTCTAATTCTACAAGGATCTTTTATGGACAACAACATAGTTTTCAAATCCGAAAGAGATTTTTTTAATGTTTCAAAATCCTTTTCTTACATGAATTTTTTATTTATCCTAACTACACAAGGAAAGGAGGGCTGATGATATTTAATGATAGAATGTTTTGGAGGTTTTCATCTTCCAAAAGGAGAATAAAAGCAACATCTATTACAAATATTTTTATGCTTATTAAGGAGAGTTAAAGGTGGTTTTGGGTTAATTTTTGCTATTACATGGTTTTACACTAACAAGTATAATTTTTATCAGACCATTAGATCGGGTTAAAATTTTATCATATCTTTCTTAAGGTCTTTTTTTTATATTGGATTAAAACTTTAGATCAATTGGATATTAGAAAGACCTTGTAATAAGGTTCAGAAGCTATTGTGCCAAAATTAAATTATTTTTCCTAGTTAATTTATAATTATTTTTCCTATTTGAACTAGTAGTCTTTTATTATTTTCTAGATTTATTTAGGATGTTTTCACATAGTATAAATAGAGTTATTTAGCCTGTATTTAGGTGTTTGCTTAGCAACCATGATTTATTAAGTAAAATTAGTATTTTGCTTAGAACAACATGTTTTTTCTCCTTGGTTAAATAAAAAACAATTAAACTTATTAAAATATAAGTGATTTTGTGGTTTTTTTTTTTAATACTTCTCTTTTGCAATTCACTCATCATTGGATGAGGATTAATTCCAATTATATTGGTAACTTGATTTAAATAATTATTATGTCACACTTTTTATCAAACATAAGGATTGAGTAAACCTTGCTTATGGATATCTAGATGTTTATATCTTATATCTTATTGGACGTACAAATTTGAAGACATGACCAAACAATTTTAGTTGCAGGAAACACAACCAAAATGGTTGTTGCTTAAGATTGAACTGCCAAGACCAGGAGCTCACAACAACAAGGCTTCCACCTAGCTAGTCTGAAAGATCAATCGTGGAATTTTTATTTTGTTTATGAAGTCAATTCGATTATTGTTAGTATTCGATTCCTAAAAAGATGGACGAGAATAAAATTTTCGTGGACAGCTGATCTTGTTCTTTTAGTGAAATGCGTTACAGATAGCTCTCTCTATACGACAACATGAAAAAAAAACACACACACACTTGAAGGTCAGGGATTGTATTCCTGTAAGAGAATCCCTCGTAGATATGGCCAAGAATAAGAAACATTATTATTGATCTTTGAATATTGTGTAATCTAAGCTAGGATCTGGCTGTCCGCCTAGCTAGTCGCCAACCCTATTTCATTGCTAGATGAACATCATTTTGTTTACACACCAATCTTTATAGACATTTTAAAATGATGTTCTTCTAAACAATGAAATACTTCCAGACAAGATTTTAATTTCAACGATAAATATCGACCTTTCGAAGCCATCACATGAATTATAGGCAGTGCAATCTCACAGCATCTCTCTTTTGCGAGGCTTTTCTAATGTCCTTCAATCGAGGAAGTAGAGGATATGGATTAAGATTGTCTTCCTCTAGATTATCTGGATAGATTCAACTCTTTATGACAATAAAATATGTAAAGCAAACAGATACTTTATTGACAATACAGCATCCCCCGTCCTTCTCCTCCCTCCCTCTCTCTCGGAAAAAAGAAGAAAAAAAGACTTTGATTTAGATTTTATTGCTTTTTTTAATGTCTATAAATTTGGATTTGATATTTAGATCTACGTTCTCGATTGTAAACTATTCATTGCTCTCAATTCATCATGATTTTTTCTTTTTCAATAAAATACTGTTGATTTTTTTCTGACTAGTCAGATGGAAAAGATTGGTATTAATTAATAATTTTGAATTTTCATCAACGCTCAACAATTAATAATAGTATGACTCAACTCTTTCGCTGATTTAGAATTTGTTTTGAAGTCTAATTTTATTTTTTAAAATATTTTTTATTTAAAAATATATCAAAATAATATTTTTTTATTTTTAAAATCAACACATTAAAATATTTAGATTTTACACGCTTTTAAAATATAAAAACAAACAGAATTATAACTACTCAAATTCATATATAAGTGTAATGTAAATATGATGCAAGCAATTCTTAAATAAACAATTTAGATTTGAAAAGATTCAAAAAAATCTTCTTTTGTCATTTATATCTAACCCATTGTTCTTTGAAACTGTTAATAGAGTCAAGTATGTTTTCAAATAATTTATTTATATTTTTATTATTCTATTTATATTTTAGCGTTTATAATGTAGCGTGAGAATAATGATTAATTTATTCAATTTTTATTTTCTATTTAAAAAAAAATTAAGACACAAGGGCGATTTCACTGGTTGATTAGAAATTCGAAGTCACTGCACAATTTCCATCTTCCTTTTGAATACCTATATCCAATTACTCAGAGATGGGTTAGACTTTTTTCTTATTTTTTATTTACGTTAAAATAATTGTTGTTAGCAATTTTAAGGCTTAGCTTAGTAGATAAAAAGTTTTTTAAAAATATTTATAGGTTCAAGTCTTGATTTTAACTTCTTAAATGAATTTATTAATTTTTTTTATTGTAATAGATAAACATAAAAAAAAATATTTCTTTAATATCATTTAAAGAATGAATTTAGGCTAGATTACATATAAATTGATCTAAAAATAATATATATATATATATATATTATCAAATTAGAAAAAAAAATAATTAAAAAGGGATTATTACCTTCTAACTCAAAGAAATTAGAAATAAAAAGCTTGAAATCACCATAAAAAATTATATTCCTTCTTCCCCCTTATTTTCCTCTCAATGCCGCCTTGTTTAAGGAAAAATTCCTTGCTCCTCCTTGAGATTTTCTTGTTTAAACTTTTTCTAGTACACTTTAATCACTAATTCTATTTTTTTAATGAAATATTTTGGATAAATCTTGATAAATTTTCACTTAATTTCTTCTCCCTCTCAAACCCTAGCATGACCATCCAAATATGGCTAATTTTTTACTCCTCACTTGTTTGAATACTTACAAGTTTTTTCTCCTTTTCATTTAAGGACTTACTTGTTTTGTTTTAAAACAATTTTATCTAAAAATTTGACTTATTCAATCTCATCCTTGCTCGATATTAATCTTCTTAGATAATAATTTCTACTCCATCAATTTCTATTATTATTATTTTATTATTTTTTATATTCATCCTCCTTTTTTTTAATTTAAATCAGAATACAAGAATTTACCCTGAAATTATAACTCATATGTGGCACTGCTAATCACGAACTTCTTCATCAATAGCATAATAAACACCACAACCAATAACAAATACCATGACCAATAACAAATATCAACCTCTCCATCAATGATACAACACCATTCTTCACTCTCCACACTCCATAAGTTATCTATAACTCCATAAACTGAAGATGCCTGCAAAACCACTCTTCATGCTCTATGAGATAAACTGGCATGTTAAAGGTTCATAAATACCTTGATCTTGATTACTAGGGAAGCTCATTCAAGCATTTCCAAGCCATTAGAACCAGAATTCAAACAATTCAACTCGTTTCAGATAGATACAAACGACATGCTAGTCGTTGTTTGGTATGAAAATCTCGATACAGTGACTATCTTTCTCTGCACATTCTGCAACACAAAATTGGCAAGAAGTTAACCAGAAGCAAATGAACCATTAATGTTGCCAATTTAATCTTTGACTTTCAGCCACCTCAATTACTTTTTGACGTGGGATCATGTGATGTTTGATAACATCCCGCCGCAATCATGTCCTTTCTTTCATTGTCAACTTAGCTGGGCGTAGCAGTCTGTGACATACATATGTATAGTCCTCGTGAAATAAAATACAATCTTTTCCCCCCTTTATTTTTTTCATTCCTCCCTCTCCTGTTAATTAAAAAGTATTAGGTAGGGAATTTGATTTTTCTATAAAAAAAAAATAAAAAAATACACATGCAAATATTTAATTCCTTGTCACGTAGCACTCTTTAATTTTTTTTTAATTATATGGCAATTAAAATGGATATTCAAGAAAATCAATGATTTAAATTCTATACTCTTTTCATATCAATGTAATATTTTTAACATAAACATTCTTTTTTGTTAGCAATATTATAGATTATTGAATAAAAATTGAAGACAATTAAAATAAATATCTGAAAAAAATCTAATGATTTTAAATAATGAGGATAATGTATCTCTTTAATCATAACTCTCTTCCCTAAATCATGTGTTTAAGCAAAAAAAAAATTGTTTTATTTTTCTAACAAAAACATGTCTCTTTATAAGAATTATTGTATTTTTTAATAAATAACAACTTACCATAATGTTAAAAGCAAGTTTTAATAAAAAAAATATATGAATCAATAATTTTAACATGAATTTATTAAAAAACATATATGAATATATATAATAACAAAATATAAATTTATTTGCATTGAATATTCATGAGAAGTTTTTTCTTTTTTAAACAAAGAATCTACATATGAGATGCATATATAATTATTTATAAAGTAATTATAAAAAAACTCTAATGTTCTTTGAAAACTATGCCCAATGATTTGGTTTTATACTACCTATATTCTCAAATTTTCTTATCATTAATTAAAAATAAATCTTATTTTTGTAATGATTTTAAATATGCATCTCTCACATTGTTTATTTAGAAATATTAATAAATTATTTTAAATATCAATAATGAGATCTGAATTTAAAAGGTAAAATAAATAAATAAAATATATATATCTGCATGATCACCAAACCAATGGTAAATATAATTTGATCATTTGCCTCCTTTTTTTCGTCATAATAAACAAAGTAAAAAAAAAAAAAAAAAAAACCATAAATCGTATTAGCTATTAATGAAGATTTAAACGTTAAAGAAAAAAGATGAAGGCTCTAAACTAGTAATCGCCGGCACCTCCATGGTACCTTTGTCATCTCTTAACGGTAGAATAAAATAAATTCATGTCGTCATAGCATCATGTTTTTGGAATTTATTTTTTATTTTAAATGTGAATAATTACGAAGATATGGTGCTGTCACTCGAATACCTTATTTATGTCAAAACTATAATTTTACATAATAACAACGGAATATGGACGTTAACTGGTTGTTGAAAATTTTAAGTGTTGGTGATTTTTATTTTATCAGTACTTCCATTAATAATATATCCATTAATGAATTTCTATACGGAAAAGAAAATTTACATTGAAAAAAAAATTACACACATAATTCAATTATAATTTCATCGGTGTCTAAATTCATCTTTCTGACAAAATTAACATGTTGATAATTTATATATTGTCAGTGAAAATTCTTGTAAATTTTTTTCAAAGTCAATGAAATTTTTTGAGAGATTAAGTTCATCGATAATTCCGCCTGTAATTGTTAATGGCAAAGTCTAGTAATTTTTTTCCAACTCTTTGGAACTTTCCAAAGGATTTATTATGTTCGTCATTCCATCTGTGATGAAAAGTTCATCGATAATTCTATCAGGTATTGTATTTAATATTTTTTTTAAAAAATAGAAACAAAATTAAAAGAAACAAAACTAAAATAAAAAAACTAAATATGTATTACTAATTTAAAAAATATAAGTTTGAATACAATTAATCTAAAGGACAAAAGCTGGAGGAGGAAGTGAAGGAGGAGGAGACAAAGGTGGATCTTCGTCGGGACCATGTGGGTGACGAGGTAAACTGCATGTAGCACCGAGGTTTGACAACAATTCATTGTACAATCGCCTAAGTTTGGTCGTTTTGGACCTAAGTTAGGTCATGTCAGCACTAAGTCGGGTCATTTGAGCTTCAACTTATTCTCGTACAATCACCTAGATGGCTGGAGATTGGGAGCTCAAACCCGATTGCGAGGAACCAACAGTTGATACATTACTCGTCTGTATATCCTCTATCATAGTGTTTAAAATACTATAAACCCAATTTCTATCGAGTCCATCAGACGATCTAGTCTCCAACCACAAATCCAGATCAAGTTTTAGAAGGGTCGCAAGATCGTCCATGTATTTCTTTGATATTTTTGCGTCTTATACCAAGAATCACGCAACCTATATATAGAAATAAATTGTTGGTTAAGATAACGAAATATAAAATTTGAACATTTTAAAAAAAATAGAACATTTTGAATTCAATCTTACCTAATAGCATTGTGATTCTCTCACACCTTCCTCGCAACAGCATTGCCAGCCTAATTCCAGTGAAATTCTTCTTACACGTCAATTTTATAAAATAATTAGTCCATTAAAATTAAAAAAAAAAATCAACCAAATTAAAGTAATAATTAAAAAAAATTATGCATATAATAACCTTGAACTTTCCAAACTATGCATTAATCGTAAGCTTCCATTCAAGATTTTTGGAAACCTGATTCAACTTAAACAATGACACTTTCATCGATGATTTCATCGTCGATGTTATCATATGAGCAACCTCCATATTTGTAAACCTGAAATTTCATTAGTTCATTGAAATTAATTATTCAAAAATTATCCATTGTTATTTATTTTTAATCGCTAGGGTTTTGCATGTTGTTTTCTGTAAGACAAATAAATGGAGAAGTGGGAGAGAGGAGGGTCGTATGTCAAGTTATAACTTAAATATTACTGATGGATTCACCAACGAGTATTATCAATAGGCATATTTCCTCAGTAATTCAGTCTGTAATAATGAGATGTTATTTTTCTTCTTTATTTCCAACTGTAATTTTATTGGTATTCACCAATGAAAAACTTTTGTCGGTGAATACCGATGAAAATAACGAGGAAAAATTACATCGGTAAATGTCATTATAATTTACCGACAAGTTTTTTCCATCAATATTTTTACGTATTTGAGAATTTTTTTGATAGTGTGTCTAATCAAAAAATTATTACAAACGTTTCATGCAGATTAACATAAGTTATGATTAACATCATAGTACAATATTCTAACTTCATTATTGAGCTAAAATTAATTTGATCAGTTTCCACAATAACACCCTTTTTATGCTCATAGGTTAAGTTTCAATATGAAGTTCGTCTTTTAAGGAGAGAAACTGAGATGTTAAAATTAGTGAAAACATGAGCTATGTGGCTAGCGAAACAAATAAATTGAACATTTATATCCTTCCTAATAACTTTCTCATGAATAACAATAAAATGAAAATCAATCTTTTCATGAAAAACTGCGTTGTGACTTAAATAGGTTGCACCTATATTGTCACACCAAAGTAATGAAGTATATCAAAGAGAAATCTTCAGCTCTTGAAGTAAAAAACACATCCAGAAAAGCTTAGTTGGTCTATTAGTTAGAGCTTTATACTCTAATTCTGTAGAAGAACAAGCTACAATCTTTTGATTCACTAATTTTCAAGATATTATTAAGTTATCTTAAAAAAGATGGCATATTTATATCATACATGTTACTTGATCAATCGAAATATGTGTAGGCTTGCATAACAAAAGGGGAATCAAAGAAAAAATAGAGACCATGATCTAAAGTATGTTTCACATAAAGGTGGTCATTTTCGGTTCGGTTTTTATCAAAAAATATAATCAAAACCGGTTTTTTTAAAAAACACCCGACACTGAATCGAAATCGATTCAAACCGACCAGTTTTGGTTTGGTTCGATTATTTTGGGGAAAAATATTGTTCAAACCGGTTTGAATCGGCTTTTTCCGGTTTGACTTGATTTTTTCCAGTTTGAATTCGGTCAGTTTTTTTTTCGGTTTCAGGCTTATAAAACCGAAACAGAATCGAACCGGTCAATTTTTTCAAAATTCTAATTGATTTTTTTCACGGTTCACTTTTTTCGGTTATTTTTTTTTCTGGTTTTCTCGATTTAATCAGTTTTTTGGTTTTTTTGCTCTCCCCTAGTTTCACACGACACAAAATACATTTATCCCAATGCTTTTCATGTAACACCTTATTTTTACAAACTTCACGATAGTTTAGAGTAAACAAATCATGAGTCACTTGTTCTTTGATAAATGAAAAGAAGAGTGAAGTGGATTGACCTTAAGGATTTAATTTTCATTCTATTTTCTTGATTTCAAGGTAATAAATATGAATCATTTTTATTTAGGAAGGTTTTGGATTGATTAAGGTTTTCTCTCTTTATGAAAGGTGCATAAAGTTAAGGATTTTAAATGGTATTTGTATGAATGAATAAATGCAATAAATATGATTGATTCTATAATATTGTAAGATGGATTAAGAGTGCTTAATGATCTAAAAGTATTAGGTTAATAATTAGGTATAAAAGTGAGAAGTTGTTAATTTAAGTATTTGATAGAGGTTTTTGTTCAACCCTAAAAAATTTATGTATTAGAAGATAAATTTTTTAAGCCGAATTTTATACATATAAAAAGCTTATTATGTATAGTTTCTAACACCATAAACGGTGTATTAATCCAATTTTTATAGAGATAGTTATGGTAGAAATAGTAAAGGATACACATTCTATTTGGTAGCAGTGTTCAGAAATTATTTTGGGTCTAATTATAAATTATATAAAAGGAATTACTAAGTGAATTATATATGGATGAAAAAGTAATTGAGATTAGTTTACAACCCAAAAATGAGAATTGAATTCTGAATTTTCTAGAAGTTATGGCCAGTTTATTAGGTAATGTGCAGTTGACAAATTATTTTAATTATATGTTAGCGGGACTTTAACTAGTTATATATTTGTGAATAGGCTGTCTAGGCTTAGATTTTGGGCTTAGATTTTTTAGTCAAAAGAGATAAGTAAATCTTCATACAGTCTATTACTTTTAAACAAAACAAATATTTTTTTTTCTTAATTTGCATTTTTCCTCTCCTTTTATGTATTACATTCTTTAAAATAAAATCAAGCACTTTTTATGTTCAAATTTATTTGCTTATATGTTTTGTTTGTGAATGCACGATATAGAATTTTTATAAGAATGTTGTATAAACTGCTTTATAAAAGAAAGTTTTTTAAAATGAATTTGCAAATAGTTGCATAATAGCTCTTAGATGGTTATGACCTCTGGTAAGTGGGGTTGTCAACATTAGAATCAGTTTTAATGGCCCAACAAAGGGTTAAAATAATTAGTGATGGCCCTTGCCAACAGGTTACAAAACTTGGTTAGGAATAGTCGACTAATAGCCTAGTCATGGGTATAATGTGGTTATACAATTTGAGCTGAGATTAAGGTCATGTTTATGGAATTGAATGCCAAGTAAAAGCATATATTGATGACTTATTTTATGGCTTGTTTTATGAACTCTAGGTTATTAACATCTTTTTTAATTATTTTAAATTCATGTTTTATTATTCTCAATGCAATATATATTACCCGAAACTCTTGGTTCAACCATAAATCAAATCGAAGACCACTGGTTTGACCCAAAAACAAACCAAAACTTAAACCAGAAACCAAAACAAATCAAACTTGAAATAAACAAAAACTCAAATATTATTTGTCAAAACATATCGAAACCTAGAAAAAATGAAGAACACAAAAAAGACAGATGAACATTCAAATCAAACCTAGCAACACAAATCTCAAACCAGACGAGTCTTCAAGCAATCAAAGGCAGGGTTGTGTTCGCAATCATGCGTGAACTAATAATCAAGCATCCATTCATTTTGATTATCAAAGAATCAACATGATTTTGTTAAAATAGGTTTTGATTCAAAATGGAAACCTTTAAAAATCCACAAAAAATTGTTATTGATGCATGAAGATCCTAGATTATCGATTAAAAAAAATCATAAACACATACAAAAACCAAAATCAAATCAAAACAAAACTTAAAACTAGTACTTAAGACAATGTTCTTTAGGTAAATATGAAGAACATTCAAAAATGAAAACCCAAAAATGTTTTAAGTTGCTACCAAACCTAGAAATGCCCATTTGAAGCTTTAAACTTCTACTTTTTATTTTATTTTAACAAACCATAATCTCATATTCATATAATTTTAATCAAAACAAATAATAAAAAATAAAAAATCATGGAATACATGCATGAAATTTCTAAAACCAAAACTGCAGCCCTATTGAAATCAAACCAATGCATTAAATTTACATCTTAAACTGACTATTTGGGACAAAAACCAAGCTCAAGAACCAAGGACATGAACTAACAATCCAAAAATAAGCCCCAAATAACCACTGCCACTTTTGAAAAATTACAAAAACCATTCTATCTTAACAAAAACAACATCAAAATGTTTCATAAACGTCTAGAAAACATTAACAACTAACTCAAAGCAACATCCAGCAAAAAAAAAAACTATATTTTCATGCATTAAACAACATTACAGCTTCACACCATGGACATCAAAACAAGCCTAAAATGTCATTAAACATTAAGAAAGCATGAATGGGTAGGCCATATGGACTCCACCTTTAAGTTTTTACATGGTTATACCTTCTTCAAGCTTGCTAACTATAGGTTGTTGTTTTACCTTCTCTTTTTCTTTATTTTTTCCTTTTCACTCTCTTTCTTTTCAAACCTTGTTAGATATTCTATGTTAGGCTATTGACCCTTCACAATAAGGTCTATAATAGAGTATTTCTCTATATTTTTGTTTTCTTTTTTCTACCCCTTTTCCTTATATGTTTTTTTTTATTTATTTTTCAAGGGATATTTATAGGGTTTTCTAGGTTTTTTTGGTGGATTCCATCAGAAATTGATCAAAACTTTTCCCTTTAATAATAAAAAAAGAGGGTTCGAGATAAAAGTTAATAGTTGGAAGCTCTGTACTAGGTTGGTTTTGCAATGGTGGTTTTGCTAAACTTGGAGGGAAAAAAGCCAATTTTGGCCTTGTAGATGGAGGTTTTAAAGCCCTTGATAAGAACCCTTTAAGAGGCTTTCAAGGGAAAAAATTGGTGGTTTTTGAAAAATGGGTGTCATAATCAAGCTTGGGTTGACCACTTTCAAGGCTTCCTCAAAGCAACTTCGATGTAAACATTATTGGAAACCACCTGAAGTTGGTAGAGGAGGTGCACACCTTTCATTTGGATTCAACCTTATTCAATTTGAAAATCTGTAGCTTCACATTCATTCGTTTAAAGGTGTCAACTCGATCAACCTATAATTTAAAAATGAAGGAAAAGTTGATCGGGGACAAGATGTAGGAGATTTCTGTGTAAGAATTGGGGTGTAAACGTCCAATTTCATGGGCACAGAATTGTAGAGGGGGTGTTTGTCAGTTGGATGTTGGTGGTTACAGCCCCTGAGTTGGTTGGAGATGCCACATCCATTCGCCTAAACATGCTCACTCAATCATCTAAAATTACCAAGAAAGAAGATGAACAGTGGTGAACGACACGTCGTATTAGTTAAACCCTAGAAATTATGGTTTTTTAATTTGGGATTTGACCAATTTTTATTTGGTCCTCGCTCTTCTAATTCTTTTTAATTGCATCTGTAATTGTCTACGAACTTTTAATTGCATTCAATTGCACCCCTACCATTTTCAAATTTTAGCCCCAAAGTTCTGGACCTTTTATAAATGAATCCTTGGTTTTCAATTTGTTCCATTTCATCATTAATTTACCATCAAAATTTCAATTCTTTTCAATTTGACCTTGATTTGACCAATTTCTACCCCCGAAATTACACGTCACTAACAGGTTGTTCCTTAGTCTTGGAAATCTTTAATTAAGTCCTTAATTGGCCTCCAAACTTTAATTTTTTTCACAATTAAGCCCTTGATTTGATGAATTAAGCATTTCAAAGTCTAATTTCAATCCCCAAACCTCAATTTCTTTCAATTAACACCCAAATTGACTTCAAAAATAATTTTCCTTGCAATCACGTCCTCAAAAAAATTAATTAAGCCTTTCAAAATTCTCATTAAGTCTTTAACTATCTAAATTTTTATTTTTTTACCCTAAATAAAAATATTTTCACCGATGAGGCCTTGTATCAGTCAAAATTGAGTTGTCAATCTTGTTAATCTTACACATTTTGGTTCTCCAACTTTGTCACTTGTCATCATGGTTCTCTACCACCAACTTTGGTAATCTTTTAGGTTTCTTCTTATATTTTTCTCTATTATTTTTTTAGGTCAAAAGTGGTTAATAACAGTGTGTGTGTGTGTGTGTGTGTGTGAGAGAGAGAGAGAGAGAGAGAGAGAGACTTATACTTGGCTTGGTAGTGTGTGTGGAGCTTGCTAAGTTATGGTTAACTTACCCCTCTTTTTTTCTCTCTCTCTAGATATGTAGAGGATTAAAGTAAAGGCGTAACGAGTTTTGAACTATAGTGTTTACCTTGCTAGTTTAAGTTGTTAGCTAAGTTGAATGATTTATGTTTTATAAATGAGATCTTTTGATTTGTTATTAGACATTCATTATTAATAGTTTTTGAGGAGTTGTAAAAAAATTGATTTTTCTCTTTAATATGATTTTTATCATGTTTAAGAGTTGAAGTTGTTAAGTGATCATTTATGAAATGCATTTATTTAAGACCTTTTGGTTTAACATTTGTGGTTTTTTATGAACATTATAAAGTTAGTTTTTGTATTATCTAGGGTTAAATGCTAGATGATACAAGCGTGTCAACGCCCAGTTTTGGGGGCGTGACACTTCTAGAGCATATATAAAGTGACAACACTTATTCATAATAAAAATTAGAGCAAGTTGAGTTAAAGTAATATATTGTAGTGCTCCTACTATCTAACAATATAGAAAGTCATCCAAAAACAAAGAGCTCGGTACCTTCATCAACTTAATGATAATTGATAAAGGACTTTATACCATAGTTATCAGACCCGACCCGGTAGTTGACCCGGTAAAATGACTGGGTCACGGGTCTTATGGGTTGACCCGGGTCAACCCGGGTCAACCCGGGTCAAGAACAAAAACACACATTAATATGGTTCTTTTGACATAAAATATCACATTAATATAAATGCTAGCATAATTAACAAGAAAATATCACATTAATATATGTACTAGCATAATTAATTAGCATCAATAGATTAGAAAGGTGCATTTATCTTCAAATAAACAAACATTTAACATAATTTAAAGATAAGGATAATAAAATAACAAGTTGTTCTAGAGATATATAATTTAACATAATAGATATAAGGTGACAACATTCAAACTCTAGTTTGCATTAGAATCCATAAATCAACATTTTAACTTCATTTTGCATTAGAATCCATAAATCAACATCTTCAGCTGCATAAAGAAAACAAAAGATTTTAGAATATGTTGAACACTTAACACTAATATAATTAAAGAAAAAAAGAATGGTAAAGTACAAGACCTCATTGGAATAACCACACTTTTTCTACACATCTTTACTTTGGTTGAATATAGGCATTGAGTTCTTCAGTGTCCATAAGAGCAAAATTTGAATCAAATACCAATGGAATTGAGCCAACCTCATTAATGCCTATTGAAACATCATCATGTTCTTGTGTATCTTCATCATCACAGTCATCTTCAATCTCATTTATATTTATCAAATCTACATTTGAAACATACTTAATCAATAAACATTATAGTCATGACACAAAGTGAAAGATCAAATCTTCCATTACCTTCATTTAAAGTATCTTGAATAGTCATGGTTGATAAATCACGACGAAAAATCTCCACTTCTTCAGTTGTTAAAGATGATGGATCATCTTCTACTATCCAATTTTCAGTATCAGAAAATGCCTCAAAATTGAAGGTTTTTCCTCTTATACCACTTGATGTTGATATGGAAATTGAAGGTTCAGATGATGGAGTACTTGAAGGAGTGCTATTTGAAGTGCTACCATGTTGAGAAGCCATTTTACAAACCTATAGTAAATCAAATCAAACTAACATGATGAATAAAAGGTTGCATATATTGGAAGTGGTACTTGCAGTATGCAATGCATATGAAAAAACTTGAATTAGTAATGTGACAGCATATTTAAGAAGAAAGGATGCATTGATCATGTTCAACTAATAATCCGGATTTAAGGATAACAGTTCCAGAACAATTAATCTATCACATGATGAATAGCTAGACACACCAAACATTATTGATGAACAATAATTTAGAACAGGAACTAGAAGCAATTATTCAACATGGTGTTAGATTAGGAAGTGTTACATTCGGACCATATTATTGTGATTAATTGGCTAATCAAAAATCATATCATAAAAGACAAAAACAAATCAACATGAATGAGAAATAGTGAGCACGGCTGTTTTGCAGAGAAACAAGAGCTTACTGTGTTGGCTCTGGCTTACTCTCTCAAGTCTCAACTATTTCTCTACAAATAATTAGCATATGCTTTCAGCCACAGGACATACTTAGAATAATTAATTTATGAAATTAAATGATAAAGAATTAATTTATGCCTAATTGTTTGTTGGATTTATGCCATTAATCAGCTGCTAAAAATCAAAATTAGATGAAGATGCTAAACAATAAATAACAATATAAAATAGTGCACAGCCTAAGAAATAAAATGAAGGAAAGAAATGTTTGAGAATGGAAAATAAAGTTCCTTCCCTTTCCTTCTATGGATATTGAGGAAAATAAATAATTTTTCAAGTTCATGCATAAAGAGTTTAAATTGGAAGCTTACTTCATAATCCAAGTTCTTTTTAAGTTTGTTTTTTGTCCTTTCCCTCATTTTTCCGTAAACCAAAGACAGGGATGTGGTTCCTAAGTATAATATATTCTAAGTACTCCTAATTATTTTTTTTTCCTTTCTAGTTATCTTTTATTACAGCTTACCACTGTTTCTCCTTCTCTCTGTCTCCAACTCTCTCAACAAATTGCTGTTAATGATTTCAGGTAGTAATAATATTAGTTTAATTATCTTTCTTTACAATTGTTTAGTTAGTTTCTAGGAATTGAAATGGAAATCATTAACAGAAAAAAAAAATACCATTAACAAATTTGAAATAGCTCTTAAAAATTGAACCTTGTCCACTGAACTCAAACTTGAAAGGAACAATAGTTAACATAATTTAGCAACTGTAATATTGCAAAAAGATGAAGTACCTGGCAGTGGAATCTAGCTTCTCTTCCGTTCCGGACCACTGGTGCAGAGTCTGCAAACTGCAACTTTCTACAAGATGATGACAAGATCCAGTAAAGGGAGGGGCTAGAATATTCAGAGAAAAAAAGAGAAATCCAACAGAGCAACCAGTAGAAGATACCAGCAGAAGAATATAATTTGATTGTGTCGAACTTTGAACTGCAAAGAAAGAAATTTAGGGTTAAAATTTAGCTTTCCTTTTGCTTTCCCAATTTTCCCGAGGTGAGTTAGTATATATAGTCCGGGTCTCACCCGGGTCCGGCCGGGTCACCCGGGTCAGGCCGGGTCACCCGGGTCAGGCCGGGTTTGGCCGGTTTTTTCCTTGCACCGGTCTTTTGTGCTGCCCGGACCGGTCCAGGCCCCGGGTCGACCGGGTCCCGGGTCGACCCGCCGGGCCGGTCCGGGTTTTATAACACTGCTTTATACTGGTTTACAAAAACTTATTTAGGCTTTCTCCTAAACCTTATATGCATACTTTTGTTGACTAAGTTCAAACCTAGGAGAGGTATAAACCACCTTTAAACCAAAAAAAATAAAATAATGAATCTTACCAAGATCTCCAATAGCAAATTGCATCCCCAACACATAATAAGATTTTTGAGATCATACAAGATTTGAGTTAATCACCAAAGTATCATCCATATACACTAATATGTATAGCAAGTCACCGCTCAAACATGCAATAAACAAGGATGAATAGTTTACTTAAGATTATAAAAAAAAGGATTAAGTTTACACACTTGAGATGGATAGATTTTAATTACAAATCCAGGTTACTGAGATTAGAATACCTCTTAATCTAGAGTGCCATTTAAAAATGCATTGTGGATATCAAGTTTCTATATAAACCATTTCTTAGGAAGTGCTAAAGCAAGCATTAAGGAATAGTTGCTAACTTCACCACACAACTAAAAGTTTCTCTTTAATCATCGACATCATATGCATTATGGAATGTTTATTGACATTTCCAAGTTTAAGAAAAAGAAATCTAGACAAGTTAAATGAGCTTTTTAACTAAAACAAACATATATGATTTTCCAACCCTTGAATCAAGTTGAAATTTTATCAACATGTTATATAGACTCAAATCTATAGTGGGTTAGCTTGTTGTAATCGATTGAAGCCAGGATCATGCCCAAATTAGATTCATAAGGTGTTGTTTCATAATTTTATTTATTTTTCTAGTTATTTTCGGATTTCTTTTTAATTAGGTTTTATAATTTTAATATCTAGTTTAGTTTTCCTTTTCCTAAAAAGATTTACATCTAAGACCAGTGTAAATAGGAATATATATCATATTTTTTAGTAAAAAATTATATAAATTACTCAGATTGATTGTTAAAAAATGTATTCTAAATTTTTTAGTTTAGTGTTTTTTCTACAATTTAAGGATTATAATTTTCGGAATTGGAAAACCCTAATTTCTTTCTTTATAATGTAGGGTTGTGATATTTAGGGATTGAAAAATCCCAACTTTATATCTTTCCATATATCTTATGTGACGCAAGTAGAAGTGAATGCTAAAGTGAGTGTGGTTGCGGTTGCTTTTTAAAATGTTTTTCACTCATAAATGTATCAAAATAATTTTTTTATTTTTAAAAAATTATTTTTGACATCAGCGTATCAAAATAATCTAAAAACACCAAAAAAATATTAATTTGAAGCAAAGAAAAAAATAAAATTAAATTAAATTTTTTCAAAAGCACTTTTCAAACGCAAAAAACAAACAGAGCCAAGTGAGAGTAATTTTGTTTTCTTTTTTTTACCTCTTATTTGTAGTCCTTTTTGTGTGTGTAATGTCTTTTATTTTTATTGTTAAGATTTATCAGGAAATAAACCAAAAATAAATTGAAAAAATTTTATTTTTTTCATTAATGAAAATCTTGTTTCAATGTGCACAATTCTTTCCATAATTATTGATTCGTTTCAAATTACTACTATATTTTATTTTTCTTCTTTTATGAAAATCAGTCATTTACTTCTTCATCATAAAAAGATATCTTCATAATTTGGACTATCATTTTTTCTTTCTCTATGAGAATCTTGAACTTTTATTAAAGTTCAAATTTTCTATTTTTAGATTGGGAAAAAAATTTCATTTCCTTCATATTCATAATCACAATCAAATATTTTCATTAACTACCATTTCTGATTATATTATTTGATTTCCTATTATTTTCTTCCTTTTTTTTCTTGTTTGTCATTTCACTCCTCATTTTTATTTTTATTTTTATTTTTATCATAAATCAAGGATCAAAAAGGGTTTATTACAAAGTAAACAACTACATCAAATGCAAAATATCAATATTTAGAATGAATGTTGGCATGCTGAGTTTAATTTTTACAGTTGAGAATAATTTTCAAAGTTAAATCAAAATTTCCTGCTTTGTTTCAAGGTTTCTTTCGAAAGTTACATCCATTTTTCCTTAATAACAAAATAAACAATAACCAAATACTACTTTTTAACCAAAAAAAGAAGCTAAAAACATCTGTGTTTTAAAAGTTTAGCAATATCAAACAGGGTCAACACTGTAGATCAAGAGTTGGGATCATCCAGTCATTCTCGTGTTTAGATTCTTATAAAAAAAAAATCAATAATTAATATCGCTCGCATTGGTTAAAAGAAAAAAGAAAAGGGAAGGTATATAAATCGTATATTTCACCTTCCAAATAAATAGGCCTTACTAAGTATATTCTCCAAGAAAAAAAAAATACAAAATAAGAACACGTACCAATGACTCGGTTCAGGCATTAATTAACGTGAGCTCTCTATATTTAAATAAATGTTCACTTTGTTCTCGTTCTCAACCCTCTCATTCTTCAAACAAATCATCATTGAGAGGAAAACAAAGAAAGCCAGATTCAGAGACAGAGACAGAGAGATGGAGGAAACTAAATCCAAGTTTAAGAGGATATGTGTGTTTTGTGGGAGCAGTTCAGGCAAGAAAGCAAGCTACCAGGAAGCTGCTGTAGAGGTGGCCAAGGAACTGGTAATTATATATCATACAACGGATTTTTCCTGATTTCTTTCACATATTCATCCCTTACATTCAAGATTTCTTTTAGAATAGCTTTTCTTTAGACCATTCCTATTTCTTCTTTTTTGCACTATTTCTTTTTTTCTTTTTTAGCCTTCATCTCTTTCTGGGACTTTGACATTCAGCTTTTCTCATCGAAGGAGATTCTAAAATTATCCCTAAACGTTTTGGGGATATATTAGAATTCAATGTTAATCCTTCTTCAACAAGCAATTTGGTTTATAGTTTTTTTTCCTTGGTCTTGGTTATTGGCTTTTAGTGCAACAGACACCCTTTATTTTCTGTTCTTCAAGTTTTTTTTCATTTCGTCTTCTTTTCCCCTTTACGTTTGTGTATTCATTTCATCCGTTTGCCAGAAATGATTTTGCTTTGTGTTCCTGCTATATATTATTCTTTTTAAAAACAAAAAAACGTCTTCTAGTGGGTGTGGGAGTGGTGGAGGTGTGTCTGCAAGTTGCCACAAAACAAGCTTTCAACGTGGGCTTATGATTGTTGGAGAAATTAGCTGGGGGAGAGAAGGTTTAGGGTTTATGTTTGGCATCAGAGAATGCTAGCTGTAACCCGCCTGTCAGTTGAGCAGCCTTCTTGCATGATCCTTTGTTTTTGGTTTTGTATCAGAACTTGTAATTAATTTTGTTTTTTTTTTAATTTCAAGAAAATGGAATTATTATAATCAAAATAAATAAAAACAAGATGAATATTCTTTGGTTAATTCTCTGGGGGAACCAAACGTGCTACCTTGGTATCATGACTCTTTTAAGCGTGTTGTTTTTGGGCACTCCTTCACAAGCTTAGCCTTCATGATTTTTGTTTATGGGGTTCTCCGCCAATATATTTAGTGTACTAATTAGTTTTAAATTTTGTTTGAAATTTATTTTGAATTGATTTAACTTGCTAATTGAATTTTTTTTCTTTGGAATAGGCTTTGAAATTATGGGATTTATCTGATTTTAAATTAGTGAAAAATCATCATTTACCTAACTTGCTCTCATTCACCTAATTTTTAATGAGTTAATTCTGAAACAAATTTTGGTATAATTTGCAAATCCTTAAAAATCTCTAATCTTAATTGATTGTAGAATTCATTTATAGCAATTAAGACTTTCAAAACACTAAATAAATAATATTGAAATGATTTCATTTTCCCTCAAATCTTAACTTCCCAAACAATCTTGTCAAGAGTTTTTATTGGTTCCACAGGAAGGTTATGGTTATCATTGTCATCTAATGAATTCCATAGCTTAATGAATATCTTGTGTTAATTGGGTTTGGTTTTCTACGAATCCTGAAGGTTGAGAGAAGAATTGATTTGGTCTATGGAGGTGGGAGCTTGGGGTTAATGGGCCTTGTTTCTCAAGCGGTTCATGATGGTGGGCGCCATGTTCTAGGGTTAGACTCTCTCTCTCTACTTGATCCTTGTATCTTTGAATGGCAAGTAAAAGAAGCCTGCTTCACAGGACACGCATCATTTTATCTCATTATATTTACCCTCCCCTTTGGTACATTGACACTGTGCACACAGGCATTATTCCTTTGCTCAATTAATTTGTTAATTATAATAGTTTTTCCTCTTGAGCCATGCGAATTTCCCAATCTCCTATGCATTGGAATTCCCATTTATCAAACCTGCTCAAAGCCAGACATCATGGGATCATATGGGAATTTAACATTTCTTATCTCGATATCTTTTGGAACAAAAAATTGTGTTTCGAGCATATTGATTTCCTAGCTAGTGACTGGACATGGTATTAAACTTACTGTTAAAGGTTTGTGTTTGTTATGAACATGTCTAGATTCACAAAAGGTGCATGTGTTCAACATGTTTGGAAGCTTTTTGAGCAGCCTGTACATGAGTTGGATAAAGCGGATCTGTTTTGGTCCTTGCAATGTCAGTGTAATTATACTATGTGTTACTGTTAGAAAGAAAGAGACTGAAAAGGCTGGTAGAAAGTATGCAAACTTTAAGGTAGTGATTGGAGCACCTTTCGTTTCCATGAATAGAAGGAAGCTATTACAATTTTGATTCTTAAGAAGACTCTGCTAGCCCTGCAGTCGGATATACTGTTATAGAGGAGGCATTTTACAGATTGTAGGCCTGCTTTTAGATTGTTAATTGACCATATCGGGACAGCCAAATTACTTCCTTCACTTCAATCAAACTCATTGAATTTTCAAGAATGTTTTACATGCATTATGCTCTTTTATTCCTTTGAACCCTGAAGTTCGTCGAACTTACAGTTATTGGAATTTTTTTTTTCTTGCAGAGTAATCCCAAGGTCTCTAATGCCCAGAGAGGTATGTGACACAAAAACGCTCTAGAATAAGACAAAACCTCAATTTTGTTTTACATTTTCATGTGTTTTGTTTCCACATCGAGTACAATAAAATGAAATTGGGCCTTTTCTATAATACAATATTATGTTATTGGCCAAATTTAGGTGTTTAGTAATGAGTTTTAACTTGTTTTTGTTAAAATTTTATTTTTTTTAGTATTTTAAAATTATTTTAATATATTAATATCAAAAATAAATATTATTTTGATTATGAAAAATATTTTTTAAAAAAACTCTCGTTTAAATGGTTTTGTCCTGCCATTGTCTTTGTATTTAGCGACACACCTGTCCATTTTGCCAGGCTCTCAAAACTGTTTACGCTTAAATATTAAGAAGCAGATGTGTGTGTTTGCTGGCCTTGAGAAAAGTCTAATGCTGTTAAACTAAATGAGGCATTAACTAATGACAAGTATTAAATATTTTGTAATGTATAAAATCTCGTTGCAGGTAACAGGGGAGCCTGTCGGGGAAGTTAGAGCTGTGTCTGATATGCATCAAAGGAAAGCTGAAATGGCTCGCCAAGCCGATGCCTTCATTGCCCTCCCTGGTAAGAATTTGATCTGTAGATTACGTACTTCTACGGGTCTTACATACTTGGTCTCTTTCCGTGTAAAGTTTGCCTATTGTGATGCAAAGTGTATGCATATATGGACAACGTTAAAGTGCTGGAATTTGACTTTTGTCAATGCCAGGGGGATATGGGACACTAGAAGAATTGCTTGAAGTAATTACATGGGCTCAACTAAATATCCATCACAAACCTGTAAGAATTTTTCTCTTATTTCATTTTTTACTGAACACATGATATTTTGCATAGAGGGATCCAAAGATTTGCTTTAGAGGGGGCAAATATTACTCCTCCCAAAATGACGAGGATTTAAGATATTACTATGTACTAAGCAACTGAATCTTGATTAGCTTCCAAATTTTAAATGTTTTCCTTTAGATCATGATCCCCAACACATAGCACCAGCCCTTATTGTTGCACTCACATGTTGTCATGTTTCAAGTTCTAGAACTCTCTGTACAGCATATATATCTAGCATGTTAATATAATTTAGTCTGCTTATAAGCTTGGAATGTGTCTGATATGTGTCATGTTTCTCGAGTTCGAGGATGTTTTAGGGTGATGCATATCGCTTCTAAAGCTAACTTGACACCATCTTGGTCAATGAATCTTATCGATTGTACTAGAAAAGTAATGTGGCATTGAATCAAATCATGTGACCCTTCATTGGATTCACATGCAAAGATTAGCTTAAGATATGCGATTCTTATAATCATATTCAAGCTACATGATTTTGTATGATGTATTGATCTGTTGGATATCCCTTCGAATGGGAGAAATTTCCTAACAGAGACTCTAAAAAAAATGAAAGTAGCGTTGGTCAAGATAAAGTTTCTTGTTAATTTGATGTTTTGACATTAATATCATACTAATATAGTTTATTAAAGAATATTAAGCAGTGGGTTTTTCGTATTATTTATGCAGGTGGGCCTCTTGAATGTAGATGGGTTCTATAATTCATTGTTGTCTTTCATTGACAAGGCCGTAGATGAAGGCTTCATATCACCTGCTGCACGTCGCATTATCGTGTCTGCTCCCACAGCCAAACAATTGGTCAGACAACTAGAGGTAGATAATTCTTTCTTGTACATAAAACAATCCATTTTATCTTTGTTTAAGTGAGATTATGTATCTTAGCAGTCAAGTTCCATTAAAATCACTCTCTTAATATATAAAAAAATACTATGGTCCCACTTAGTCATGAGAATGGCTGCTGTATGATAAGGTGGTGCTGATTTTTTTATTACATGGTAGATTTGCATTATCTAATTATTGTTTTTGGGTACCTTTTTCCTCTGTCTTTGTTACTCCAGGATTATGTGCCAGAATACGATGAAATAACAGCCAAGTTGGTGTGGGAGGAGGTTGATAGATTGACTGCCTGAATCAGCGGTCGCTTAGTAATCTTTTTGCTTAGGTATATACAGAATGGTCTTCTTCAGGTTTTTCCTGCTTAGTGTATACAAGCTTTGAGAAGAGGAGCTTTTTGGGTATCCTTTTGGCATTGTGTCAGCTCTGATGTCTCAAAGTCTCCCTTTTATGTGAACTTGGAAGGAAGGAATGGAATCAGTTCAGGATTATTTATATTTATATGTCCAGGAAGGATAATACTATATATATTTTATGCAGTCAAAATTGACCGCATCCAGTAATAAAAAAAAAAATTTAATTTATCCACAATAGAATTCATTAAAGTTGAACTACAGGAATTTTTTTATTTTTTTTTGTTTAAAAACCGAACCAGAACAGCTATTTCGGTCTTTCCCGTGTTAATTTTGAGTGCCCAAGAGTCCATGTTACTGTCAGGACACGCCATGACTACGTTTTAACCGATCGTCTTCAAGCTCGAGGCCAAGGTCCCTCGTATGGCTAATGTGTTTTGCACCGAAGTGATCAAATTATCTGAACCTTTTTCGTCCTCGCCACCCCCCACGTTTCCCACCATTACGATTCAAGTTTTGTGAGCATACTATCTCACGATATTAGACATGATTTAAGGAGACAATACTATTTCACGAGGAAAAAGTCTGTCTTCCATGAAAATTAAGGCAGAAATCAGTTTGAGAAATGGGATGGATCGATTTTGGAAAGACCTTCATAATTGCTCTTGTATTTGTGTTTTATCAATTCTTTTCGCAAAATTTAATCAATTCAAATTTAGACTAAATTTATTTTAATTTCAAGATTAATATCAATTAAGATTTAGGAAAATGTTTAAGAGATAGAAAGAATTCATATTTTTTAATAAAAGTTTTGAGAATTTTAACAACTAATTTAAGAAATACACAATCATAAAAAATATACAAAAGTACGTAGTTAAGAAAAATATTAGTTTAAAAAAATTGATGACGTTTATGAAATTAAAAATATATTTTAAAAAAATAATAAAAATTTGCAAACTTAATTTTGAGCCATTCAAATATTTGAGAATGCTCAGGAACTATAAAAAAAATCCAGAATTTTTTAAGAATTTTTTCATAAAATCAATGGCTAAAAATATTAAAAAAACAATTTTCATAAATTTTGAAAATCTTGACTATTGACCAATTAATTTTAAACAAAATTATTTCATAATATTTTCAAATAATACAAAAAAAACTCTAAATTTTTCCTTAAAGTTTCTTATAACATATTAAAACATTTTAATGACTGAGTATTTTCAACAACAAAAAAAACTAAGTGAGAATGTTTTTTATTTTTTACTCCTTAAACATTTCAAAAGTCTAAGTGTTTTGTAAGTAAAAATTATTGTTTTCTGTTTCTTAAACATTTTAAAAATGTTAATGATTGAGTACTATCAAAATTCTTTTATTCTTTAAAATTTTTGAAATTTTATTTTAATAAATACTATTCTTCTAATTCCTAAAACATTTCCAAAACTTTTTAGTTTTTGAAAAAAAAAATATTTTTCACAATCAATTTCTACAATCATTTTTTTATCATTGAAATTGTCTTGCCATGTACAACTTTGTATACAAAATATTATCTTAGTGTTCTATGTTTTGTAATATTATCTTCCAACGTATTTTGAAAAACAAATCTTTCATTAGAGGTATTATAACAAATGATAACAGAGTTTGTTACAAGTTAAAATCCTTAAAAATAAAAAAACATCATAATTATGAAAGTAATTTTCAAAATATTTAATTTTTATTCATTCAAGTATAACGTTCCAAAAGGCTATCATAATTCTTTATATATAAAAAAAAACTAAAAACTAAAAAAACCCTATTAATACTGAATAAAAAAATATTATTCCCTTCAAATAGAAAAACTAAAACAACCTCATAATATTGAATATAAAAAATAAAATTAAAAAAAAATATTTACTTTCACAAAAAAAAAACTCCTACATCAGTTTTCTCAGACTAGAAAGAACTCGTCCTCAACTTCAAACCTCATTCAAAAAATGATCATCCACCACGAACATTCTTTTTTGTGATTCAATCTACCGTGGGCCCTTAACACAATACTTAATATGGGTAAACCATATTATTTTCATTAATAATATAGTGGATCCCTAACACAACTTTCTTATGTCATCCCATCTAGATCTTACCACCAAGATTTTCATTAATAGCAATTGATGTTGTCAGAAACAATATATTATTTCTAGGATTTTTTTTTTCTCAAGGGTAAACCTCTTCATTCCCTACGACTTCCAACCAAAACCATAAGGAATTGTTAGACTGTGATATCGACTGACGAATGATAATGAGGTTTTTTACAAGTTAAAACCCTCAAAAACTAAGAAGATCATAATTATAGAATAGACATTCAAAATATTTAATCTTTATTCATCCAAGTCCCTCTTATCAAAAAGCTATTACTATTATTTATATAGAAAAACTAGAAAACCTTACTAATACTAAATAAAAAATAAAAAAATTAACAAAGAAAAATATTTATTTAAAAAAAACACATGCATCACACCATTTTGAATTAGATATTTAATACAATTGGAATATGATTATTGGAGAAATATTCTCAGTACAAATATAATTTCTCCTAATAATTAACTTGTATTTAAAACAACTACAATATTCTCTAAAATAACCATTGATCATGGCTACTAGTGATGATAAAAATGCTTAATAAAATCCACAAATCTTTACTTCCAAAGTTAGTTGCAATATTGGTAACAAGGCCAAAGACCCACGTACAATCTTATTTGTGATTCAGATTGGTCAAGGTTTTTAGAGTCAAAACACCCCCTCTCCCCCTCAGCCAAAATCCCATATCTTTGTGAAAGTATTTTCTTTCGTTTTATAACCAGCAAGTGGAAGATCAGAAGATCACGACAAAAGGAGACCAATGTCAAGTTGTGTCTTTTCTAATGCGTTGCATCTCACATGCCTTCATGTTTGGGCATATTCTCCTCTACTACACTCCAGAAGTTTCTCCCAACAATTAATAATCCTCTAGAACGATTCGACTATCCAACAATTGTGGCACAATAATGATTATGAAAGTATATTTTGGAGTATTTAAACTTTTAAATCATGATAAACCAAATAATATTTAGCATAATTGAGAGGGAACGACTTCTTGTTGATAGAGTTTTCATCTCTCTTTTTTAATAGCCATTAAAGAAAAAATTAGCACCCAATTCGTTACAAGAAATCCATTTCAAGATTCCAAGTTTTGTGAGGTGTGTGCCTTTCTAATCTTACTTATAATTAATAATAAAAAAGATTATACCGAGTTTTTTAATGAATCAAGTAGGACCATGATTGTACATTATTGGTGATAAGTGTTTCTTGCCTCACACATCTAAATAATCAAGTAATTAATGGAAATTACCTTACGCTACTCTGTTTGTATTTATGTTTTAAAATTATTTTTTTTAAAATTAAAAAAGAAAATTATTTTTTTCTTTACTTTAAATTAATATTTTTTTAGTTTTCAGATCATTTTGACGTGCTAATATTAAAAATAAATTTTAAAAAATAAAAAAATATTATTTTAATATATTTTTAAATAAAAAATATTTTAAAAAACAGTTGTAATTAGCCACCGAAAAGAAGTTGAATGCCTAATTACTTTTTTACAACTAGTTTTTATATACTTGTACAAAATCCTTATCTGAATTTTTAAATCTTATATAGACAGCTAGCTCCCATCTGAATTCATTTATTCAATAAACAATTTATTCTTTGTAGCATTTTTTTTTAATTCAAAAAAAAGATGATGTGATGTGTTGGGATGGGTTGGGTTGGATTTCCCTTTTATTTGGAGGATCCCATATTTATATTTTGTTCGGCACATAAAATATTATTAAGTCCAGAGAGAGAGGGGGGGAGTTTTAGTCCCTTTGTTAGGGGGGTTTTAGACACTATTTATGGAGAGAGAGAGAGAGATCACAACTGTTTGAAATAGTGTTTTGAGGAGATAGTTGTAATTCATTATTTGTTGATAATGGAGATTTTGAATTAACTAAAGTCCCGTGACTTTTCCTCCAATATTAGGGAGGTTTTCCACGTACAAAAATGCAATTAAAATATTATTATTATTATTATTATTATTATTATTATTATTATTATTATTATTATTTATGTGACTTTGGTTCATATTGAATTCTATCTCTATTTAACTGCTTCGCGACAATTTACACAAAGAGGGAGAAAAAAAAATTATTTTCATTGTTTTATTATTAATTTAAGTATCTTGAATTAATTTGTGATTTGGATATCAAACTAAAAATTATTAAATGCTTTCATGAGTTGTGATTGAATTGGATAAACTTGGATATGAGGTATAAATTTACTAGGTATACATATAAGTGATATCTATCTCATATTAAAAAAAAATATTGTGGATTAAAGTGGTGTCTTTTCTTGTATGTAAACTCTCACACCCCAAATGACTCCTCATTGCAAATCTTTTAACACAATAAAGAGTAAATTAACTCATCAATGGAGCTAAAATTATACTTAACTTTGGATTAAATTTTATTATTATTATTATTATTATTATTATTATTATTATGAAAATAAAGTACTAGTCCCCTGTCTTTTTTTGTGGGAGATTGGAAAATAATTATTTTTGGCTAGATCATACGAACAGTGAAGTACTTCTCTGATTTTTTTTTTTTAATTGCAAAATTAAATAATTTAAATACTAATCCCTGGTAAAAGACAAAGTAGAGTCATGGCATCTTCAAAATTCAGCTTCTTACATTAAAACCTAATTTTTCAACCCTAGTAGACAACACTTGAAAACCCCCAGATTCAACTTCAATTGATCTTGAAAACCCATTGAATTACGAGCTTAAAACCAAACTTTTCAGCCCTAATAGACAACACCAAACAATCAACACTTACAAAAAAAAATATCAATTTCATCTTCAATTCCTCTTGAAAACCACAAATTCTTTCACCGCCAACCATTTTCACTCAATTACCACAAAACAACACCAACCCACTTCAATTGCTCACTTAATTCAAATCCAAAATCACAACTTTCCCAACTTCAAAACAATATCAAATTAATACAATAAAAAAACAAATAAAAACCCTAAAAAAACTCATATTCATTACAACAATAATTTTGAACCAGAGTAATCTTCAATCAATAAAGCAAGAAAACATACGGCCAATTCATCTTATTATAACAAAAGCTAAATAGTGTGGGAAAATTACTGTAAATCAAGAGACATTTCACTGTAGATTGTAATAATAGTTTCACTTTTAATTTCTCATCTTTTTTGTGAGACGCTTCTTTGACTTTCTTTTTTCTTTCCCAGCGGGTGGGTGGTGCTCACGCCATTAAAGAGGTGCGTGTGACACGTCCCGATGGCCAAATTTAGTCATTCATCGTCTCACTAAATGCGCAGTCATGCCCTCTTCCACATGGTGTAGCGCATTTAGAAAAATAATGATTGGATTGTCGTCGGTGATAGATTGTTTGTGGTTTTTCTTTCTTTTCTCTCTCCTAAAAACTAAATGCACAATTATTCTCTTTGTTTGTTGTTTGTTAAATCAGGCATGTTTGTCATACCCAAATACCTTAGGTCTGGCATGGCTGCAAGACCCAAGTCTCTTGGGTCTAGCATGACTGTCATACCCAAGGCTAGACCAATGCACCTTGAGTCTGGCATGGTTTGCCAAACCCAAAGCACTTAGGCCCATGCCAAACTCGCGCACTTAGGTCTGTTAGACCTTCATTTGGGTCTGGCAACCATGTTAAACCCAATAGTCTATATGTCGTCTCGCTGGATGTGCAGTCGTGCCCTCTTCCACATGGTATGACGTGTGTAGAAAGATAATGGTTAGATTGCCGTTGGTGATAGATTGTTTGTGTTTTTTCTTTCTTTTCTCTCTCCGGACAACGAAAGTGCAGAATTATCCTCTTTATTTGTTGTTTGTCAAATCAAGCATGTTTGTCATACCCAAGTACTTTGGGTCTAGCATGGTTGTCATACCCAAGGCTAGACCAACGCACATTGGGTTTTGCATGGTTTGCCAAACCCAAGGTAGTTGGGTCTATGCCACACTCGTGAACTAGGGTTTGCCAACCATGTCAAACCCAAGAGCCTTACTCTACCAGACCCGCGGTTAAGTCTATCAACCATGTCAAACCCAAAAGCCTTAGGTCTGGCAATCATGCCAGCCCAAACGACTTTGGTCTGGGCAGATGATAATTAAAATGTTAAAACTTATAAGTTTTTTTATTTTTTATAAAAAAAATAAATTATCCTTGAAATATCCTAAACAAAAATTCAAGTTCAGAAATTATTTATAAATAACAAATCATCACAAAAATCAAATTTAACATTTTAGATCTAAAAATTCAAATCATAACTTCCCATTGAAATAATACATTTTTTATGTTTATGAATTTGTTATTTTTTCAATAGAAATTCAATCTCTCTATTTTTTCTCTCTTCTTTTTTTTTCTTTTTTAACTATATTTTTTTTTACCAAATGCATGGGTTTGGCATGACTCAAACGCCTGAGCCTGACAACCATGCCAGACTCAAGCGACTTGGGTCTGGCAACCATGTCAAACTCACATGACTTTGATCAAAGCAGGTGATAACTAAAATGTTGAGTCCTATAATTTTTTATTTTTTATAAAAAAACTTATAAATTTTTATTTTTTATAAAAAAAAATTATTTAAATTATCTTTAAAGTATCCTAAATTGAAATCCAAGTTCAGAAATTATTTATAAACAATAAATCATCACAAAAATCTAATTTAACGTTTTACATCTAAAAATTCAATTCATATCTTCCTATTGAAATAATTTATTTTTTATATTTATGAATTTGTTATTCCTTCTATACAAATTTTTATCTTCTCTCTTTTTTTCTCTTTCCTTTTTTTTTCTTTTTTAACTATATTTTTTTTTAACTCAATGCCTGGGTCTGGCATGACCCAAACGCCTGAAATGACAACCATGCCAAACCCAAGCGACATGGGTCTGGTGGTCATTCCAGACCCACACGACATAGGTCTGAGCATGTGATAATTAAAATGCTGAGACTTATATATATATATATATATATATATATATATATATATATATATATATATATATATATATATATATATATATATATATATATATAAAAACTATCTTTGAAGTATCCTAAATAGAAATTCAAGTTCAGAAATTATTTATAAACAACAAATCATCACAAAAATCTAATTTAACATTTTACATCTAAAAATTCAAATTATATATTCCCATTGAAATAGTTCATTTTTTATGTTAATGAATTAAATATTCCTTCAATAGAAATTATATCTTCTCTTTTTTAACTATTTTTTTAACTCAATGTCTAGGTCTGACATGACCCAAGACCCTTAACACATTTTCTATACACTTAACATTTTTTTACATTTAAAAAATAATAATAGTGACCCGGTATGGAGCACGGGCCAATATACTAGTAAAGCTATAATTCATTCATGTAGCAAAAACCCTAAAATAAAGCCAAAGAAAGAGAGTAGGGTTAGGATTTTATAACAAAACACAAAAAAAACATAAAATGCAATGATTAAACAATAAAAAATCAATTAAAAACAAATAAAAAAGTCCATCAAAAAATAGATTTTGAATAACACAAGAAGAGGAAGGGCTTACAAAAATTCAATGGAAGAAAATTAAAGTTTTTAAGAAATGTTTTGAGAGAGTGAAAAAAGGGTGTGAATTTTGTATAGATATGCCAAGCTTTCGGAAGGAAAATATATTGGAGGGTTTGGCTTTGATATTAAGGCTTGGGGACTCAAACAATTACACTGTGCCATTTTCTTTTGGTATAGTGAATTACTTTTGTGTCATTTGGCGCTAGGGTGGACGTGTGGGGTTAACTACCCTGTATATTAACATTTACATTAACATTAACAATATATATATATATATATATATATATATATATATATGGGGTGCTTTTTTTTCTTAATTTAAATTTAATTTTCTTTTAAAATAAATTAATTAAAATTATTATAAATATATAAATTTATTAAATTCTTAAATGAAGTCATAATATATTTTATATATTATTTTATTAAATATCATTTTATTTTTACATTGTTTTCAAATAAGAGTATAGCAATTTTTTTATAATATTAACAATTTTTTACAATCCATCATTATTTAAAAAAATATATTTAGCAGCCGCTATAATAACAGATTAAAACCATTGACCTAATCAGCTTTGACAGTCTGATTTTGCGGTACCAAGTTGTTGATTGTGGTTAATGATTGATATCATTCTTAAGTAAATCATTGGACACAAACCATGCCTAAAACACACCTCATGTTCTTCTTTTATTTCTTATAAATTGGGGTGAATTTCGTGCAAAAATAGTAAGAAAAATTGAGGCAAAATCCCCTCGCACTAGTTTTCTTTAAAAAAAACAAAAAGAGAGAAGAAAACAATCATCCCCTTGCATTTCTAGTAAACATTACCTCCACCACTTTGAAAAATATATTTCACTATCCCTTTCATCCTTTTTTAATCAAGCAAACAATACCCCTCCCTCCTAAAACTTCCACCACTTCTTTTTTTCTTTTCCACCGACAACACCGCCATTAACCCAGACAACACAATCATGGACAACACTCGTTCCACCATATCTAACACCAATAACAACGCGCAGCCTCCACCACCAGCCAATGGTCAAGACGTCCTTAAGCCAGCCAACAATAGTTCCCCTCACTGCAACATCCACGACTTTTTCTCTTCCACTAACAACTTCTTCTCCAACAACCCAAGTAATACCAATGTGGACTATAGTAGCTCCACCACGTCTAAACCATCACCTATGACTGAGCCACCTGCAAGCAATGCCCTATCCATAGCCCATGTAATTTTCCCCTCTCTCACTCTTTTAGTTATTGTTAAAGCAAACATGTAGAACATGAAATAATTCATGTTTTGCAATGGCAAGCAACATGGTCACTGGGTTAGGCCAGTGACCAAGTTGCATGGGCTGAACTTAGTCTGGTTATATATATAAAAGGCTTGTTGGGCCATATGTTAGCCCAACAAATCAGGTTGGGTTGGCCCTATACCCAACTCATACACGTGGGCTTGGGCCCCAAGCTCATATGGTTGGGCCAAGACCAATCCAGACTTAAGGATATGTTCGACATGTCCTATTTTTGCTTAAGAAATAGTGTCTTGTTTAGGTCCTTAAGGCATATTTGTCAAACACAATCTTAAGATATTTTTAGTGTCTCAGATTTTAGGTGAAGAGCGCCCTAAGCCTTTTCCCCTTAGTTTTAATTTGTCTTTATTTGTGTGTCTAGCCAAACATGCCCTTAAAAAAATTCAAAAAATTCTGAAAAAATTCAAGGATCATTTTGAAATTATATGTTGGTCCTTTGTATGTTTTTCCAACAATTTTTGCTTTATATCGGACTGTAGACTTACACTATATGATACATACCTGATATTAAAAATACTTGACTTTTCTTAAAACAAATTTTGAGAAAATTTCAAAAATCCAAAAAAAAATTCTTTTATTTCAGAAATACAAAAATATGTTTTTTTATTCAAGAATTTTATTTAATATTAGGTAGTAGATTTACACTGTAAGACATGGACCGAATATTAAAAATACTCAATTTTTCTTCTAAATTTTAGAAAAAAAACAAATTCAAAAAAAAATATTTTTGTTTTCGTGCATATGAGCAAATCCTAAAAAACATTCATGCATATTTTCTAAAAAGACAAAATCATATTTTTATCTTGTATTGAAAATACAAAATGGATATTGTAATCAGTTTACGGTTATCCATTAGGTTTTGGCCAAAATAGCAAAAATTGCACTACAATTAATTTATTTGATTAATATTCGAAGTGTAGGATTTAGTTGTAGACTTTAATACATGGGGGTATAAAATTACAATGTAACGTATACGCTTAGGTATTAAAGATACAAAATAGAAAATAAATGTGATGTTAAAATTAGAGGCTTTAGAATGGTTAAGATTTAACCTAATAAGATAAAGACTTCCTCACGAAGGAAGATTTCCCTTGAATCTTAGACAAGACCAACAAATAAAAACAGGATTTAGAAGAAAAGGAAAACAATCAATTAATAATGCAGCTTACCATAAATAGGGTATATTGGGGTAATGTATCTTTTCTTTACACAATTAGTTCCTTTACCCAGACTCTCGTATGTCATTAGGTTTTCTAATAATTATAATACTAGATGGCGACTCATGAACCTCTCTAATCATAATTTTATGATTAAACTCAAAATCTCTTTAATTCAAAGAGGCAGATCTGACATTCAATATTGTGCACATCACAACAATCATCTCAATATATATAAAAAAATACTTATTATATATTAAATTCTTGTATAATTATTTATATTTATATATATATATATATATATATATTATACCTGGCTCAAAGTGAATGCCCAAACTAGTTGGAAACTAATGAAGCATATTATAAGGAACCCGTGATGGAAGCTTGTGTCTGCATGTGAGGCACACGATCTCTTTTTAATGAGCAAATTGCATTTGATTGCTTGCGTCAAATGTAATCTTACTTTGAGATTAGTAGCAGTCAACCATTATATGGTGACCTAATTGAAGGCACTTGACATTTGTTAATAACACAAGACAGACACACACTGAAGGAAGCAACAATTGACTGATCGCTGCCTGGGTATCAACAATTATTGATGATATTGCAACCGTAATATGGAGAGAAAAAAAACCTAACACAGAACAACTAGCTTATAAAAATGTCATTGTCTTCGGGTGTCTTTCCATGCAAATTCCTTTGCGCTATTATGAAATTTGGACAATGAACTCCGACCATGTTAGCATATATATATATATATATATATACACACACACACCTTAACAGATCTAGTATCTTCTCTGGTTGTTTTATTTCTATACCAGAGAAGTAGTTTAGATCTTTCTTTCTTTTTAAACTTTTTTTTCTTGTAATTGAATTCTTTTATAGTCTAATTTGATACGATCATGCTTGAAATGATGGGAAATAGGAAATTAAAAGATGGAGGATAGAAATGTAAAACAAAATGAGAAAAATATGCTTAATCCCACATTCTTGATAATTTTAATTTTGATCTAATTTTTCAATTTCTGGTTTTGAGAAAGGAGAAAACGAGTTGTTTCAAAACAATAAGGAGAGAGAAAATCATCGATTAAATCACTTTTTAGCGCATGTTTGGAAGTGTTGTAGCGGTTGCTTTTCAAAATATTTATTATTATAAATATGTCAAAATAATATTTTTTTTATTTTAAAAAAAATATTTTTAATATCAGCACATCAAAATTAACTGAAAATATCAAAAAAATATTAACTTGAAGCAAAGAAAAAAATAAAAAAACAATAATTTTTTCAAAAGCACTTTCAAAATGCAATGTCAAACACTACTTGATGAAACTCGTTGTTTTTAATATCAATGGGTTTCATTTAACGAGAGGATTTTATATACGAGAGGAGTTTATACTGATTGTTTTAAACCTTCATCTTGCCTAGAAAAACAAATAGGGGTCAAGAAAGAACTTTTTTTTGTTTGATTTTGTGTTTTTTAGTCTTCTTTGTAGAGGTGGCTTGATAGATTAGTTGTTTATGTTATAAGGATGTTTATTAGGTGTTTTATAACCAAAATAAATGAAAAAAAATGGATTTTTCACACCAAAATACCTTTTCTTGATTTTTCAACCACCATGGTAGTAGTCGGATTCTAAGCATGCAGACGATATATTATTTACTTTAATTTAAAAAAAAACAAAATAGAAATAAACAACAGGTTATCCATCCCTTACAAAAAAAAAAAAAAAAAAGTTGGCCCAAGCACACAAACATCCCATTGGTTTCGAAATTTCTCTTTTTTTTTAATGTAATATTTTTGGATTCTCATAAATATGATCAAACCTTATTCCATTGTATTTATCTCTTTCTTATTCTTAAGCAAGTCTCCAGGAGGGCTTGAACCCTTTTTTTATCATTTTGTTTTTCCTTTTCTTTCCTTTTGAAATACCAATTTTTTTATGATTAATTGTGTTTTTGAGATGGTTTGAATTTAAAGAAAAAAAATCTGAGTTTTTCAAGAAATAATATGGGATTGTTAGTTTTGTATCTATTTTTCCTTCTTTTTTTGTTATTGCATTATTTCTTTTCAATTTCTCTTTTTTACATATTTTTTAATTGGATGATAATTTTTATTGGATTTTTAAGTTATATATATATAGTTTTATTTTTCAAGTAATGGTCTTCTTGGTCAATATATAAATTTTTGACAAATGTCATATGATTTAACAGAATTAGTATAATAGGATCCACAAAAGATTTTTTTTACAAGGAGAAATGCCAAAAAAAAACTAAATAAGAATACAAGGAAAAACATGTCATCCACCTTTTTATTAGTTAAATGCATAGATAATTGATACATGGTATCTTAACTAAGAGGATATAAATTTTAATAAAAATAGTATTTTATATATAGAATCCATACAAAAATCTATATGAAGTAGAATAATAAAAACACATCACAATACATATATATGTGTGTGTGTGTAGCGTTTGAAAGATCAAGTTTAATGACATTAAAAAGAAAATTCTATGACTTAAATATTTTTTTTATATTCAAAAAAATAATCTAACCTGCAGTGTAAAAAATAAATGTAATTTTATTCTAATGTTGCTTAGGGTTTTGTTTTTTTTTTTTTTTTGACGTTTTTATAAAAATAAATTTTTTTTATTTTTTTTAAATTAATATTTTTTGTGTTTTTAAATTATTTTAATGTGTTGTTGTTAAAAATAATTTTTAAAAATAAAAAATATTATTTTAATATATTTTAAAATATTAATCTACTAGGACACTCTCAAATATTTTATAAGACTGTTCCAAAGTACTTCAGCAAGTTAGATAAGCCCACCAAAATCTGAGTCAACTGAAAAGGAAAACAATAGACTATTGGAGTTCTACAGGTCGGCTTAAGCCCAAGAAAATCTCATTCCACTGAAAAGTGAAAATCACTGGACTTTGGATCAGAAGTTCGGAAACTCTCTCCTCTGCAGGAACAGTTATCCTGCAAAGCTCTGAGCAGTGCTTTAATTGGAAAATCATCACATTATTATTAATTTTCATGAAAGACAGGAAACGAGAACTTCTCAGACAAACACCATCAGCTACATGTAACAGAATGCCAAGGATTGGTTGCAACTTCTAGAAGAACGGGATTACAATCTGTAACCCTACCATTTAGACAATTTGATCAACCAACTCAGCTGAAGTATGAGCTCCATTGTTGTGCATGCGACCTTGGCACACCAGGCTGACCTTAACATGGTAGAAAGAAAGTAAATTATTTATGGCCCATTGAAACTCCATATCCCAGTTATCAACATTATAAAACCCATATATCGTTCTGTTGTAATTGTGTGGATTTAAGGGAGAAGCTGCATGTAATACCCCCACACACACACACGCTAGACTTGGAGAATGACATGAAGACATTGTTTTTGCAACATCATTCCATTACAAGAAAAAAAAGAGAGAGAGCTTCCTGTCTAGAGCACTTATTCCAGAAATTGCTGCTCAAAAATCGCATGTCTAAAGAGACATTACATGATAAATAAAACTTGTTCACACCTCCCTAATTCACAGTGAAATGAGATTCGCAATGCAATGCTGGCCCCTCTATATGGCAGCAAAGTAATCCTTGCTCAGCTTTGGATCAGGCTTCATGGACTTCTCACCAGGCTTCCACCCAGCTGGGCAAACTTCATCTGGATTTTCTTGCACATACTGCAAGGCCTGTAATAAATGCAAAAGCAATCAATAAGAATGAATGGAAAACATATGCCGAAAGGCACTTCAGGTGTACAATCATGCCACTCCTTAATTTACAAAATCTTCCAGTTTTAGAATATCTTTTCCCTGTATTTGTGAAATCACCTGGAGTGTCCTCTTCGTCTCATCAACACTACGCCCAATGGCAAGGTTGTTAATGGTGGAATGTTGGATGACTCCTTCTTTATCAATGATGAAAAGTCCTCTCAGAGCAACTCCCTGAAATTAAAACCAAGTATCAAAAAAAGAAAATGCAGAGGCAGAGGCTCCTCTTCCAAGCACTGTGCAGAGGTTAAGGGGCAGTGGTGATTAATACGGGAGAGCCCTTTTCTCAGCATTGTCTGATAATGGGAGTGGCATTAACCACAGGATAGATAGGATCACTAAGAGAATAACACGGCACTCTGATTCCCATTCAATAGAGAACTAGATGTGAGCTAGACCTAAGTCATTATGGTTTAGCTTGATACTGAGTCGTGCCAGTAACAAACAACAGACAAAAAAATGCATGGATGTGCTTTTGTACATGTACAAGGTTATGCAATAACAATGTGATATTAAAAAAATGAAGGTTTTTAATGAGTTCATTGTGTTTCTTTAGAACAACATTAATAAAAACATCTCGTACCTGATCAGGAATTAGCACTCCATAAGATTTTGAAATGGATTTGGTGACATCAGAAATCAAAGGATACTTCAAATCTCCAAGCCCACCAGACTTTCTATCTGTTTGGACCCAGGCAAGGTGCGAGAACTACACAGAGAATATCATGACATGCTCAACATCAATAATCAATTTATCATTTTTAGTCCAATACCAAAATCAGCTCTGATACAACAAACAGATAGTGGATGATTCCAGTTTTGAAAGCAAATGTTTATGTATTTTATCAGTACAGACAAAAGCTAATGAAAATTGGCAATGACCAAACATGCAACCAACAAGGTTGCAATTGCATTATATGCAGACGATAGCTTCTATAGCTAAAGTCAATTGATTTATAACGAAAACCCAAATTGAGATTCTTTACAGTTTTCAGTTCCTAGTTTCTTCTACAGCCAAGTTACTTTTTGTCCATTACAATATTCACTTCAACTTACCAACTCAGAATGCTGTGATTTGAACCATACGTTTTCAAAATACATGCAAAGGCCACGCAATTTTATCAATTGTGCTAGCAAGCATGGCTCACATTATTCATATAAAGGAAACCGATATGCATAATACACACAAATTCAAGTCAAAGTCAAGTCAACCCAAGCTATAATCCAGCTACTTTAGGTTGGCTACAAGAATCCTTCCCCCCCCACCCCACTGAAAAAAAAAATCAATTAGACTATCTAGAGACATATTATATTAATCCTAAACGTGTGTGTTGTGTGCGGGAGGATGTGCTCCAACTCATCAAATAAAAGTTGAAAACTTGAAGTGAAAACATAAGATCCACTAAGATTTCAGGCCGAAGTCACAGGATTCCTAGAATTTTCTTTCTTGATTTTGACAAAAGAAGATATATACCACACTGTCGATTGAAACACCCAACACTTCTGTGTTTATCTTCTCAAATTCCTCATGACGGTCACTAAAAGCAGTGATTTCTGCACACAAGTGAAACAGAAAAAATATGAGAAGAACAATTAGCATCCACAACTCGTCAAAGCTTCAAACGACATAAGCTAAGTTCCAAACAAACCTGTGGGACAAACAAATGTGAAGTCCAATGGATAGAAAAATAGAATCACATATTTCTTCCCAATATAATCAGACAGTTTAACCTGAAACCAAAATTAACCAATAAAACATAAAAGAGTTTGAAAGAATAATACACAACACAGGAGCACAAATGCAAGCTCAATTCACCACACGATTTTCATAGCCAATCAAGCTAACAATTAACTGGCTTTCAAATTTTACGATTATACAACAATCAGAGTAGCAATTAGGTACTTAATCTATTTTTTAAGACCAAATTTCTGTGCAAAATAGAAACATTGTAATCATACAATTCCTTCAATGTAAATTAAAATTTAATTTAATTAAAAAAAAAAGAGAATGACATGACATGAACTCCTTATATTCGATAACACTGTCAGCACAAAGTACATTAATGAACTCTTGATCGAAGACAGCCTCCGCCTCGAAATCCGGTGCTATGTTTCCGACCAATGGAAGTTCGCTCTGCACAGAAGAAAACGAAAGCAAACTTAGTTAGAGGCTGAATCAAACACAGAAGAAAAGCTCTTTCAAATAGTTAATGAAATGGGAATTTGGGTCATAAAAACCAACGAGTCTGAGAAAAAACTTACAGAGGCTTTGACAACGAAGGTGTTTCTAGAATGAGAGCCACGAGTCAAGGAAATGGAACGAGGGACGCGAGATTGGAAGGATTTTCGAGTGCCAAAAAATGAGTTGGGGAGAGTTATGTTTTTAGAGATAGGAAAGGCCATGGATTTGGTGGTGGCGGCGGCGGCGGCGATAGAGGAGATGAGAGTGGTGGAGGTAGCTGAGCAGGCCATATTCCTGGGGTGGGGGGGGGGGGGGAAGCAGGTAGAGTGTTCCTTCTCTTGGTGTGATGAACAGTAGTGGTTGGTGTGGGTAGAGCAAGTATAAGGTTGAGAAATGGCGAGTGATAAGATAAAACTAAAACTAGTGTAGTAGGAGTCAATGGACCTGTTTTCGGTTCCTTTGGTTGTTAGGATTCCTTTTATGTTTTTTTTCTTTTTTTTTTTTTAGGTACGGGCAGAGGGGGTGGGTTACCTGTTCCTATATTCCAAGGCATTCGAAAATGTAGCTAAGGCTTCGTTTGTTTGTAAAAAAGTTATTTTTAAAAAAAAAAATATTTCAGGAAAAATAAATTCTTGGAAATTAAATTTCAGGAAAGTATTTTTTGATGTTTGGCAGTGTTATGAAAAATGAACTGAAAAACACTTTCCAATGTTTGTTTATGTTATGAAAAATGAACTGGAAAATAATTTATTAATGAATTAAATTTTTTTTCAAGTTTATCTAATATATATAAAATATTTAATCACTTACAATAAAAAAAAAATGAAATCTAAAAAGTATAATGATGAATTTTTTTTATTATATCCTATACTTATTTTATAAAATATTTTGATGGGTATTTTGGATAAATATTTTTTTTTTACGAGTAAAGGCAATTATCCATTTCATATCCCTTTAATATATATCAAATAAACATCAAGAAATAAATATAAATATCTAACATCAAATATAGTCATGCATAAATATTAAGTTTCGATGTCATATACATACATATTAGTTCAAATTACAAACATAAACATGCTAGACCGAATTAAACAAGTAAACATACTTGTCAAATAACAAACATAGTCTGAACTCAAATTTTGAATATAGTCAAACCATCTTAGCAAGCAGGCTTATAGTAGTGTTGGTTCACAAAATTCTAAACCCAAATTTTTCTCAAATTAACATTTTTTGCCATAAATGCTTTTGCCAACATTTCATTTTGGACCAAATGATCAAATGCATCCCCAAGAGTGATCTCATCAAAGCCTTCAATTTTCATCACTTCCGTATACAACGCATTAACATCAAGTTGATTTTTGTTGAGGCTTTGAATTGCAAATGCTACATCTCCAATCTGTTTAGACAACTTTTCAATACCATCATCTTCATACATGCGATTTCTCTTCCTATGTTGCCTCTTTTGTGTACTAGAGGAAGATGTTTCTTTTCCCTTATAAGTTTATTCATATTCACCTTCATTTTCAATTGAAATTGATTGCTCTTCAGTGTTCTCTTCCAAGCTGACATCAGCATATGATTTGGCATAATTTCTAGTTGCCATGTCTTTTCCAACAACAATTGCCATTGCCTCGTACATATCAAGTTTTTTTTTAGAAACTTGTCATGATTGGGGTGTGCCTGTTCATAAAGTTTAGAATATGCAATTTTTTAGTTCATTGTATAACATTTTAGAAACAAAAGTAAATATAAAAATTACAAAGAGTATAACATTTATCATACATTTACTTCTTCATCATATACATCTTTCAAAACTGTAATCATCTTCAAACAATCATCCCAGCCAAAGCCACTTTTATTTTTAAGTTTGGTTATTATTCCCTTTTTTTTTCACAGTCTTGAGAAGATTGTCCACATGCTTAGACTCGCATTGGATGTTGAACTTTTGACTGATTTCTGTAGCCACCTTAACAAAAGATTCTGCTTTAAAGGTAGAAGAAGGTTTGCTTCCTTTAAGTGCCTCCTCAGCTAATATCTCAAGCAACATGTGAGACATAGGCTTAGACCATGTGAAGTGCTTGCCCTTGCATTTTTCATTCTGCGTGGAACTCATTTCTACAAAAAAAATTACAAATTTATACAAAATAAAATCATTTAATATTTAGATTTAATAAATTTCATATAAAAACTACAATTAATAATTAAAGAGAAACTATAATAAAGTCAACATCTACTCCAAATATATAACAAAGATAATACAAACTCAAGCAAGACATAATAAAAACAAACACATATAATTAACACTCAATTACTAGTTTTTTTTAGTGTTATAGTCATTCCACATGGTTGATGCAATCATTTCTCTTTTTGTTATCCACTCCCTATTCTCTTCCCTTTCCTCCCGTTGACTTAAGTTGATTGTTCATCTAATTGGTTCACTATCCGAACATATTTCTTCCATAAGAAAGTCATAGATCAACCCCCATTATGTGATTATGAATAATACAACATGCAAGCACAACATCTACTTGTGTTTCATAAGACCAAAAAGATTTTTCGTCAATTGATCTAAAACGACTCTTCAAAATACCAAATCCTCGCTCAATAACGGTTCTCAATGAAGAGTGTCGAAGATTAAATAGCTCCTTTTCATTTTCTGGTGCACGTTCTGCAAACTCATTCAAGTGATATCGAACTCCACGAAAAGGAGAAATGATTCCTTTTCGAATACCGTAACCAACATCACCAAGATAATATTTCTCTACAAATTAAAAAAAATAAAACCTATTACTATCTTTATCTGATAAGACATTTTATATGTTTATTGCATATAATACAATACTTTATTATATACCTTCTGGAATTTTTAGACCACTAGGTCTTGATAATGCATCACCTAAAACCCGTGAATCATGTGCACTTCCTTCCCAGCCAGCTAAACATATATAAACTTCAAATCAAAAGTTATAGCTGCTAAAACATTTTGTGTTTTTCCTTCTTTTCGACCTCGAAACTTTCCTTGAATCTCAACAGGAACATTTGCAGGAACATGGGTGCCATCAATTGCTCCCACACAATCCTATATAAACATGAAAAAATGATTTATAAACTTTTCTTGTAGATGTAATTAATTAATGTATAAAAATATTGGTATTGTTCTCATACCTTAAAATAAGGATAGAATCTTCGATTATTCATTATCTCAGCTGGAACTGTATCCTTTGGATCTTTAATAAGGTGTTTGTATATCTTAAGAATTGCTTTTAAAACAATTCTAAAGTAACGATGGATAGTTTCAACAGACCTATAGTATATACCACTAATAACCTGAAATCTTTGGTTTTGGCCTATAATTTGTAAGAACACAATCACTTGCTCCCTAATAGACACATTTTGAGTTGATCGTAATAGGTCACGACTTGTGAGAACATCACACAATCTATATAAGACAACAGGTTTCATACGAATTTGTTCAACGCAATGTCTATCACCTCGATTCAAAATGCTGTCCATATAGAATTCTTGTTGAGCAATTGCATTTATACGTGGTTCTCTTCGTATATAATTTCTATTTCTTTCTTGTTCAATAATAGCTACCCCTGTAGCTATCACAGTTACAGCTGCTCTCATACATGCTGCATGAATAATCTTACTATCCATAACAACAAAGTGAAGTTTTCTGCTAACAAAACCTAAACATTTAAAAAGCATATAAGATACTTACATAATCAATATAATAAATTATGCTCAAAATTATGCACAAAGAAGCTGATTCCCAACACAAACAATGCCTTAAAGGAAATAATTATACAATGAATTCTGTTTCCAATAGCAAACAATACAATAATTTATTAATGAATTCTGTATAAAAATATTAAAGGACTCAAGTTTTCTACCGAAATCATTTCATTTTTTTAACTGTGTATAATCATCATCATCAACGCACATAATATTTCATTGTCTAATATTTCTACCTATATCAATTCTTGAACAATTACTGTGCAGCATCATCAGCCGTTCACTAATGCTTTCTAATTAATTAATACCCGGCTTAACCACTATCAATTCGGTTCTCAATTACTGTGCAGCATCATCAGCTATTCAGTAATGCCTTCTAATTAATTAATACCCAGCTTATAACCAAATAAGGAACCACTGATTCTACCCAAACTAATCTACTGTGCAGCATCATCTGCCATTCAGTAATGCCTTAATTAATTAATACCCGGCTTATAACCATTAATAAGGAACCACTGCCTATTTCTATTTTCTACCCAAACTAATCTACTGTGCAGCATCATCAACATCAACGGGCCTCTTCACAGTCAAGATTTCTACCGAAATCAATTCCCCCTTTCATTATCAACGCACACACATCACGCCAACAAAGCACAGGAAATGCACAAAACACAGGAAACGCATATGAACAATAGAGAAGGAAAATTACATCGGGTGGAGAAACAGAGCATGGGTTTGCTGTGTTTTTTCACAGAAACCAAACAAATTATTTTGTTTGGTTTCTGTGAAAAACACAGCAAACCTGATTTTTGGGAAAAATAGGTTTGGGTTTGCTGTGTATGGGTTTGCAGTGTTTGGTTTATGGGAAAAATACAGGGGTTGTGGTTTTCTATGGATGGGATGCCTGGCGAAGAGATTGGGAAGGAAACGGGCCTGAAGGGCGCCTTCGGCTTCAGAAAAGAATGGTGATTCTTTGCTGACAGTGGTAATTCTTTGTTGTGATAGAAACAATGGCGAAAGGAAATAATTTTGTCGTTTATATGTATGGGTCTGTGTTTGGTTTCTAGGTTCAATTTTTTGGTTTGCTGTGGTTGATTTTTCCCAGGGGTTTGGGTTTGCTGTGGTTGAATGGGTTGCCTTCCCATGGCTTTCGGTTTACAGAGCATGGGAGCTTTTGGTTGCAGTGAAATACCCGGCTTATAACCACTAACAGAGCATGGTTGTAGTGAAATAACAGATAAATAAGGGAAAAAACACAGCACAAGATTTATGCCATAATAATAACAACAAATTAAAAATAAAGAGGATGAAAACAAGATAAATAAAGACATTTGAGAAAAAAAAATTACCTGAAAGATGAAAGATGCTTGCAATTAATTTGCGTAAATTATTTGGGAGAGAAAGAGAGTCTTTAGGGATTTGTTTTTTTAGGACAGGGGACACTTTTTGTTATGCCTTGTTTGTTTCCAGGAATTCATTTTCCTGGTAACCATTTTCCCCACTTTCCCATGTTTGACAAGTATAAGGAAAATCGGTCAAAGGAAACTCAATTCCAGTCAACAGAAAAAATGAAACTTTAGAGCAGGAAAGTGAAAGGAAAAGGAAAGCGTTTTCCTTAAAATAAAGAAAGGAAAACACTTTCTTGCTCTAACATTTCATTTTTTCTGCAATGTTTGGTTTGGGTAGAAAATAGAAATAGGCAGTGGTTCCTTATTAGTGGTTATAAGCCGGGTATTAATTAATTAAGGCATTACTGAATGGTAGATGATGTTGTACAGTAGATTGGTTTGGGTAGAATCAGTGGTTCCTTATTTGGTTATAAGCCGGATATTAATTAATTAGAAGGCATTACTGAATAGCTGATGATGCTGCATAGTAATTGAGAACCGAATTGATAGTGGTTAAGCCGGGTATTAATTAATTAGAAGGCATTAGTGAACGGCTGATGATGCTGCACAATAATTGTTCAAGAATTGATATGGGTAGAAATATTAGATAATGAAATATTATGTGCGTTGATGATGATGATTATACACAGTTAAAAAAAATGAAATGATTTCGGTAGAAAACTTGAGTCCTTTAATATTTTTATACAGAATTCATTAATAAATTATTGTATTGTTTGCTATTGGAAACAGAATTCATTATATAATTATTTCCTTTAAGGCATTGTTTGTGTTGGGAATCAGCTTCTTTGCGCATAATTTTGAGCATAATTTATTGTATTGATTATGTAAGTATCTTATATGCTTTTTAAATGTTTACGTTTTGTTAACAAAAAACTTCACTTGGTTGTTATAAATAGTAAGATTATTTATGCAGCATGTATGGGAGCAGCTGTAACTGTGATAGCTACAGGGGTAGCTATTATTGAACAAGAAAGAAATAGAAATTATATACCAAGAGAACCACGTATAAATGTAATTGCTCAACGAGAATTCTATATGGACAACATTTTGAATCGATGTGATAGACATTGCGTTGAACAAATTCGTATGAAACCTGTTGTCTTATATAGATTGTGTGATGTTCTCACAAGTCGTGTCCTATTACGATCAACTCAAAATGTGTCTATTAGGGAGCAAGTAATTGTGTTATTACAAATTGTAGGCCAAAACCAAAGATTTCGGGTTATTAGTGGTATATACTATAGGTCTGTTGAAACTATCCATCGTTACTTTAGAATTGTTTTAAAAGCAATTCTTAAGCTATACAAACACCTTATTAAAGATCCAGAGGATACAGTTCCAGCTGAGATAATGAATAATCGAAGATTCTATCCTTATTTTAAGGTATGAGAACAATACCAATATTTTTATACATTAATTAATTACATCTACAAGAAAAGTTTATAAATCATTTTTTCATGTTTATATAGGATTGTGTGGGAGCAATTGATGGCACCTATGTTCCTGCAAATATTCCTGTTGAGATTCAAGGAAAGTTTTGAGGTCGAAAAGAAGGAACAACATAAAATGTTTTAGCAGCTATAACTTTTGATTTGAAGTTTATATATGTTTTAGCTGGCTGGGAAGGAAGTGCACATGATTCACGAGTTTTAGGTGATGCATTATCAAGACCTAGTGGTCTAAAAATTTCAGAAGGTATATAATAAAGTATTGTATTATATGCAATAAACATATAAAATGTCTTATCAGATAAAGATAGTAATAGGTTTATTTTTTTAATTTGTAGGGAAATATTATCTTGGTAATGCTGGTTACGGTATTCGAAAAGGAAACATTTCTCCTTTTCGTGGAGTTCGATATCACTTGAATGAGTTTACAGAACGTGCACCAGAAAATGAAAAGGAGCTATTTAATCTTCGACACTCTTCATTGAGAACCGTTATTGAGCGAGGATTTGGTATTTTGAAGAGTCGTTTTAGATCAATTGACGAAAAATCTTTTTGGTCTTATGAAACACAAGTAGATGTTGTGCTTGCATGTTGTATTATTCATAATCACATAATGGGGGTTGATCTATGACTTTCTTATGGAAGAAATATGTTCGGATAGTGAACCAATTAGATGAACAATCAACTTAAGTCAACGGGAGGAAAGGGAAGAGAATAGGGAGTGGATAACAAAAAGAGAAATGATTGCATCAACCATGTGGAATGACTATAACACTAAAAAAACTAGTAATTGAGTGTTAATTATATGTGTTTGTTTTTATTATGTCTTGCTTGAGTTTGTATTATCTTTGTTATATATTTGGAGTAGATGTTGACTTTATTATAGTTTCTCTTTTAATTATTAATTGTAGTTTTTATATGAAATTTATTAAATCTAAATATTAAATGATTTTATTTTGTATAAATTTGTAATTTTTTTTGTAGAAATGAGTTCCACGCAGAATGAAAAATGCAAGGGCAAGCACTTCACATGGTCTAAGCCTATGTCTCACATGTTGCTTGAGATATTAGCTGAGGAGGCACTTAAAGGAAGCAAACCTTCTTCTACCTTTAAAGCAGAATCTTTTGTTAAGGTGGCTACAGAAATCAGTCAAAAGTTCAACATCCAATGCGAGTCTAAGCATGTGGACAATCTTCTCAAGACTGTGAAAAAAAAAGGGAATAATAACCAAACTTAAAAATAAAAGTGGCTTTGGCTGGGATGATTGTTTGAAGATGATTACAGTTTTGAAAGATGTATATGATGAAGAAGTAAATGTATGATAAATGTTATACTCTTTGTAATTTTTATATTTACTTTTGTTTCTAAAATGTTATACAATGAACTAAAAAATTGCATATTCTAAACTTTATGAACAGGCACACCCCAATCATGACAAGTTTCTCAACAAAAAACTTGATTTGTACGAGGCAATGGCAATTGTTGTTGGAAAAGACATGGCAACCGGAAATTATGCCAAATCATATGCTGATGTCAACTTGGAAGAGAACACTGAAGAGGAATCAATTTCAATTGAAAATGAAGGTGAATATGAAGAAACTTTTAAGGGAAAAGAAACATCTTCCTCTAGTACACAAAAGAGGCAACATAGGAAGAGAAATTGCATATATGAAGATGATGGTATTGAAAAGTTGTCTAAACAGATTGGAGATGTAGCATTTGCAATTCAAAGCCTCAACAAAAATCAACTTGATGTTAATGCGTTGTATACAGAAGTGATGAAAATTGAAGGCTTTGATGAGATCACTCTTAGGGATGCATTTGATCATTTGGTCCAAAATGAAATGTTGGCAAAAGCATTTATGGCAAAAAATGCTAATTTGAGAAAAATCTGGGTTCAGAATTTTATGAACCAACACTACTACAGGCCTGCTTGCTAAGATGGTTTGACTATATTGAAAATTTGAGTTCAGACTATGTTTGTTATTTGACGAGTATGTTTACTTGTTTAATTCGGTCTAACATGTTTATGTTTGTAATTTGAACTAATATATATGTATATGACATCGAAACTTAATATTTATACATGACTATGTTTGATGTTAGATATTTATATTTATTTCTTAATGTTTATTTGATATATATTAAAGGGATATTAAATGGATAATTTCCTTTACCCGTAAAAAAAAATATTTATCCAAAATACCCATCAAAATATTTTATAAAATAAGTATAGGATATAATAAAAGAAATTCATCATTATACTTTTTAGATTTCATTTTTTTATTGTAAGTGATTAAATATTTTATATATATATTAGATAAACTTGAAAAAAAAATTAATTCATTAATAAATTATTTTCCAGTTTATTTTCCATAACACTACCAAACATCGAAAAATACTTTCCAGAAATTCACTTTCCCCAGAATTCACTTTCCAAAAGAAAACAACTTTCCTGCAAACAAACAGAGCCTTAATAAAGAAAAGGAAAGTGTTTTCCTTAGAATAAAGAAAGGAAAGCACTTTCCTGCTCTAACGTTTCATTTTTTCTGTTGACTGGAATTGAGTTTCCTTTGACCGATTTTCCTTATGCTTGTCAAACATGGGAAAGTGGGGAAAATGGTTTCCAAGAAAATGAATTTCTGGAAACAAACAAGGCATAAGTGCAATGTCAAGCGAGTTATGGTTTGTGAGGGCCATGAGACCGTGATCTTATTTTTTAGATAATGTTTTATTACTTTCTTGCGTGATAAAAAAATATAGATAAGATAAAATAGAAAAATAAAATGGAGATAAAATTATTTTTAATAATGATGTATAAGATAAAATAATTATTTTTGTATTATGTTTGATTATGGTGGATAAAACATAAAAAAATATAAAAAATCTATTTTACCTTTAATATAAACTATTTTTAAATTTACATAATTAAATAGATAATTAGATATTATTTTTTTTACTTTAGTTTATATTGAGTGTTGAAATTAATAATATTATAATAATCTTAATTATAAAATTAGGATTGACTTGATGAGTTGACATGAGGTTTGGATTAGTCCAAATTTTTTTTAAAAAATAAAAAAGTGATTGACTCGACCTTACACGGACAAAAACTTAGGTCAGCCTGAGATAAAAGACGGGTCAAATTCCATTGACTTTTTTGGAAAAAATGGTTAAAAGAAGGTTATTCTGATTATTAATTTGCCAGATTGACTCTCTTGACCTGTAACCTGAACTTTGTCTCGGGTCGACTCTTGAGTTCGGTTTTAAAACTATGTTAATAAAATTTTTTATTTATATGTTGTTTCAGGTCAACTCGTGTTAACCCTCTCAATCCGTGACCTGGATCTTGCCCTGGTCAATCCCAAATCAGATTTTAAAATATATAATGATAATAATTTTTATCCTTATATTGATCCAGGTCAACTCAGGTTTACCTTCCTAATCCATGTCCCGAGCCTTGCCCCGAGTTAACTATCGAATCAAGTTTTAAAATTATGATAATAATCACTTTTATTTTATTTTGACTCGGGTTAACCCTCTTAACACGTGACTCGAGCCTAAGAAAATATTGAAAAACAATTCTAGCAGGCATACTAAAGAAAAAAGATTAAAAAGACACTATGAAGTTTTATTATTGTTAATGATAAATTATTTGTCTTTAAAAAATTTTGTTGCTCATTTTTTGACGCAAAAAATATTTATAATAAGCCTCTCAAGATTTTAATAGCATTACCTTAATTTATATGTACTTCTAAATAAAGTATGGAATCAAAGATTATATAACTTAAATATCTTTTCATAAGATAAACATGAGCTTTAGATTTAAAAAGAAAATCAAAGTATAAAAAAGAGAAGGAAAACACTAAAATTAAGATGAGAAAGAGTATATAAAAATTTAAAAAATATTGTATAAAACTCTTTCTTTATCTTCGTTTTGTAGTGGATTTTGAAATCTAAAATATTAAAGAATTAATTCTAATAATAATTAAAATAAATTCTCAATATTATTAACCTATATTATCAATTTTTTATTAGTTATCATAAATCAAAAATTAAATATAAATGTAGTGGATATAAATATGAATTCTTGAATTGAAAAAATTATTTAGATTTTCAAAAAATATATTTGAAAAAGACTTTTAACATTCATGTTTGAACTGGAAATAATAATACACTGGAAGAAATAATTCTTCATGTGAATTATTTTTAAGCAATCCAAAGATTTGTTCCTCTCGATACCACTAAAATTGGTTTGGATAATAATATATTCAAGAAAAGAACATGGTCCAGGCACAGCCAGTTTATGGGCCATAAACGAGCACCATACAGCTTCTACAGCTCAAAGAGGCCAGTCCATGGAGCTAGGCCAGTCTCTCTCTTATTCATGGGACAAACAAACCTCTATCCAAGTTTTCTAATTTCGATCAGATAGCACTTGCTCCCCATCTCCAGATCATGTTATCAAAATTTCCTGACCCTTCTCCACCACAATTTCCTCCATTGTCTTGAACCAAGGAAAAACACCAACACTAGAACCCCCTCAGTCTGTGAGCCATGTAACTCAACACCATGGAAGACACACTCCTCCATTTCCTCTCCAACATCAAACTCTCCCCACTTCCTTATCCCAAAGCCCACAGCTTCCCCTTATCCCACCATGATTATTGCCCCGCACTTTCTTGCCCAAGAACCCTCCAGTTTCCCACTCTTTCCTCCAAAGCGAACACCGCTTCTCTCCCTCCTAAGCCTTTCAAAACTCCAGAAACCCCCTCTATATCCTCACACCATACCCCTCCACTGCCGCAATCCCAACCCCAAGAACCACCCAATACTGAATTTCAAGAAAAAATCCTCTACCTCGATTCAATAGGGCTAGACATATTCTCCTTAATAAACCACCACCGTCCGTTCATCCTCTCTGCCTCCTTATCAAACATCAAATCCATCATTGATTTACTCACCTCCATGAACTTCACTCCGCAAGAGTTCCGCAGAATCATCTCCATGTGCCCAGAAATCCTCACCTCCACTCCTTCCACTGTCACCCCAGTCATCACCTTCCTTCTCCGTGAAGCCCGCGTCAACGGCTCTGATTTGAAACATGTCATAAACCGACGGCCCAGATTACTGGTATCCAGCGTCAAATACTGCTTGCGCCCCACACTCTATTTCCTCCAAAGCATTGGCCTTGAAGAGGTAAAAAGACACACATATTTACTGTCTTGTAGTGTTGAAAAAAAACTCTTGCCCAGAATCCAATACTTTGAAAAAATTGGGTTCTCGTATAAAGATGCTGTTTCCATGTTTAGGAGATTTCCACAACTGTTTAATTACAGTATTAAGAATAATATTGAGCCCAAGTTGAATTATTTTGTTGTGGAAATGGGAAGGGATTTGAAGGAATTAAGAGAATTTCCGCAGTATTTTTCATTTAGTTTAGAGAATAGAATTAAGCCTAGACATCAATGTTGTGTTGAGAAAGGTCTGTGTTTTCCTCTACATACGTTGTTAAAGACAAGCCAGGAAGAGTTTATGAGTAGAATTGATGTTTGTTGTAATTCTTCTGTTCCTTTGAGAAGTTCTCCTTTGTATTCTTTAAATTGCGACGGTGATTCTTCTACTAATACAGAATAAATTTCTTTATTTTGGATTTCTGTGTGGCTGGATGGTGTTGCTGCTTGTGTTTATGTCACAGTTAGTTTTGAATAAAATAATCAATTCCATAGATTTTATGTAAGAAGGTGTCTGTCTGCTGAATTCGATGAAAATATTAGAATTTCCCAGCTGCGGATTTGCATCTTTATGCTATCCTTGTTATGGAGTTGTTTCGATTAGGAGTTCTTTCTAGAATAAGATATATTATCATAAGTGTAATGTAATGGAAATAGTGTTCCTTCATTCATTACATCACGTTATGATTTAGAGTATTACACTGGACTAAACTTAATTTGCTTGTGGATATCTATGTTGCGGAAGATTTAGCCTTTTTAAGTTAGCTCTATGTTGTCAAACTTGACTCACTACGTAGCAATGATACCAGGAGGCTTAAGATGGATTTTCTATGAAATTTGAGTTTTATGCTATTGCTACTTGCTACATACAGGTATTTATCATGTTTGTGGTGTGAAAGGAGAGGACACTGGTTCAGCAGGAGCTGGTAGTAAATGATTGGGGGGGGGGGGGGGGGGGGGTTGGCGCTAGTTTTCGCAATTATAACTTTTCATCAATTGTGTTGTTGATTTTCGACTCAGGAAAGCAGGTAATTGTCTGTATTGTAGCCAAGAATAGGTCTTATCGGTTGCATCATCTGGTGTTTTTCAAGGAGAAAACTCTTATGATGATTACTTAAGCTGATAATTTTCCCTTTAAAGTGTAGAGTTCTTTGCTGGAATGGTGTGGAGGTAGGAATTCAATTTGTTTTAAAGACATGTTCTTTGCAAGGCCAAGTTAGACTGAACTGGATTCAATTTGCCATTCCCTCACCATGCATCTTAAAAGACCTGTCTTTCTCAAGACCAAGATCTAGCTGAGCAGTGTGGCATCATTTACAATTTGTTCCCATCGGTATGTTCTAATGACTTGTCATTTGTGAATCATCCCAAAGATGGATTCTTTTTGGGAGATACAACTCAGTAGCAGCTTGTTTTCCTGGAGAAAGCACACTGAAATTCTAAAAATTAAGTGTTGTTTTTTCTTCTCTTCCATCAGAGCACCACGATTCGATGCAATGATGGCTTAAGCAACTATGAACCCACTGATCGTCCATGAATTCTCTCTTTCCTTCAGTGAAGTGTCTTTTTTTCATCTTCTTCTTTTGTGTGGAGGATCTTGAAAACGCACTTAGAAGAAAGAAAATATAATTTCTTAATCATCATATCAGTTCCTCGAAGTTCGGTTTCTTGAATTGATTTTATATCCTTCCTTCTCTATCTCTACTCCTGGTGACCCTGTATCAACCGTGACCGCGAAACCAAAAGGGAAGAAAAAACCAGTTAAACTGCAAAGCTAGGGCGAGGGCCTATTAGCTTTATGGGCAGTCTTTTGTCCAAGAGGAGGTTTCTTAGGAGCGGAACATGTGGCTATTTTCCTTGACGGCAAATGATTTGGTTTCTGGAAACAGTACTCAGGTTCGGTGGATGATATGAATATAATGTAAAATAACGGTATGCTTGTAAATAAATTAAGTAAAATTGTTACCATGTTGCTCGCTGTCAAATAATCATTCAATAATATTCATATTTTTTGAAAGTTCCGGGGATTGTTTTCGTTGCCCCTCGAGCTAAATGCACAAAAAATTATAGATGAAAAAAAAAAAAATGAATATTTTATAGAAATATAAATTGATGTAAAGTTGTCAAAATCACAAATTGACTTATAAAAATATATAATTTTACTAGTCAATATATGTTTATCGTGTAAAATCACATAAAAATAAAATAAAATCAGATTGAAATCATGTAAAATCATGATTTTACTATCAATTTTATGATTTTATAATAATTCTAAATTCCAATATTCATGGATTTTTTTTTTCAATCAATAGTGTAATGATGAAGGAAACATAGTCGTGCTTAAACTCTTTCTAACAAATAAAAAATTATCTATCATGGTCAAACTTTGAGAATTATTATTCGAAAATGGTATCTTTGTGGATAATAGTGACAGACCATACTCTAAAGTCTGATCCACCATGTGGTTATGTCTAAATAACATAGTTTTTTCAACAAATTTACATCATTATTATTTCTCTAGAAAATCTCATAACTTGTTTATGATATATGATATAAAAAGGAACTAGAATTTAAGATTAAAAAAATAAGGTACTTTGAATTGTTTAATTCATTCGTTTTAGTTCATACAAAGCCTACAATTCCTTCTTGATCCACTTATTGAGATTCATAATGTATAACAAACAATATCTTAAACTTATAAAAGTATAACAATATCTAAAAAAAGCATGACAATATTTAAAAGTGGTGTATCATTCATCAAGACAAAAGACACCAGATAAGTTAAAATTATCATTATGAATGATCATGTATTTGTATGGAGCATCAAAGTTGGTGTTGGTCAATAATGGAGCATAATCATGAAGACATAATTATTTTCAATGTTTTTCCTTGAATGTAGAGTATCACCAATCACTTCTAACGTTTTTCCTTAGGTCTTGCATAATAGGATTTTATGATGCAAGAACAAGTACACCACATTTTTATTTATGGACTTGCTTATTATTTGTATGAACCATGTATGAAAAAAATAATTATAATTTTAAATTTTATGATGTGTTTTTACGAACTGAGTTTACATTGTATTTTACATGTCGTGCCAAAAAAATATTTTGAACAACCTTGAATGGAACACTAAGAAACCGTTTGGGAACACGGTGCAAATCGCATTCTCAAAAAATTCAAATTTTTTGCTAAAATTTAATATGGTTTGTATGTTTTGGATCGTTTTGATGTGCTAATGTCAAAAATAATTTTAAAAAAATAAAAAAAATCATTGGCATGCATTTCGGCACGAAAAGTTATTTGAAAAGCAACCGCTACTACACTGCTAAACATACTCTAAACAAATATTGTGTTCTAACAATTTACAGACAATTGGATATATATATATATATATATATAAAAATCCAGCATAAATAGTTGGAAAGAAAAAAAATTCATAAGTTTGAAATTAGATATGCATGTAATAATAACATAATAAAGACATTCAACCGGGAATGCAAGTGCGGTTGTGGTGTAACTTGCGTTTGTAAACGAACCCCTATACAACAAATCATTGGGTGGCATGGAAATACATGTGAAAATTTAAAATTAAAATGTGTAGCCAATCCATTCTTTTAATTTTATAGCAATCACCTTAATTTGTTGTTGTTATGTAGTAACACCCCAAATGCTTTAAATAAACTTATGTCATCTCTTTAACAAATTATTCACTTACATCTATAGGATTCATTTTCTATTTTATTGTTTATGGCTTTATGCATGGTACGAACTATAGTGTTGCTATGTTTGACTACACACTTAGTATTTTTGGTATCTTCAATAAAGGATTTTATTGACTTTGCATCAATAATCTAAATTCAAATCTTAACATTCAACTGGGACTCAAAGCATTCAAATTCAAATAATTTTATTAGCTTTCTATGTTTTTACTAGATTCATTTTCTCATGTAATGTATTTCTTAGACTCTAACATTCAATGAGTTTTAATGAAAAGGCTTTAAATAGGAGGGCACACGAAAGCACATTGTTGATATTGCAAATTGAGTAGAGTTTTGCAATTTAAGTTATTTTTTCTTTCATGTATTTATAATAAACACGATATTAAATGAAGTAATTATAAATATGCACAACATTTTCATTATCCTTGAGATAACTTTTGATAATATATCTAGCACTATATTTTTAAGCCTTTTAAGAGAGAACAAATAAGCCTCATACTTGATGGGTTATTACTTGTTAGGCTTGGTTGTTGAGCATTGAATATGACAATTAAATTTAGGCTTTTTACTTTCTTTTAAAACAAGTTCCTTAACAAGATCAAGAGATCCTTCTAATGCTTAAGTCAGTATTTATAAAAGAGAATGAAAAATTTTTTAGGTTGTATGATGCATGCACATAATAAGGTCTTAAAAAATGATAGTTAGAGAAGAAGAAAAATATTTTACATATACTTATGTGTGTTCTCATGTTTTCTCTTTCTAGTAATTAAGGAAAATTTTTATATATCTATATATGAGCTACACCCACTTACATGAAGTAATGATGCCATATGGATAGAGGTTTTATATCTAAATTACTCCTAATGGTGAGGTATCAAGTCAGTATTAATTAATGAGAACCAACAATGTAGAAGGTTAATGGCTAAAACTGCCCCCTAGCATTGAGTCTTGCCTTGAAAACTCATTGGAAGAGCAATTAAGGCTAGTTTTTATTTGCATCATTACTACTACTTTTTTTTACATGACATCTAGAGTAGCATAATAGTTAATAGGTTTTAGGGAACTGGTTAAGGAACCTATAGTCTTTGCATGCCAAAAACTATCAAGGCTCATCTAGGAGTTGCCTATTTTGTTGGTTAAAAAATATCAAGTAATATGAAGAAAATATATTGGTATTAACCTTAAAGGTAAGATGGGTTTTTCCTAACTATATGTGAATGCTTATGATAAGTATAAGAACAAATCTCATGTCAAGGGACTGTTTAAATGATGATCAATCCCTAAATGAAAGTGTTGATGTAATTTTTGAGTTTATTTTGTTGGAATGGGTAAGAGTTTAACTATAAAGTCTTTTAATATATTGATCGATTGATCATGGTTACTTAAGTGTTCCTGATAGGTTCATGCAATCATTCTTGTCAAGAGAATCTCAAATCTTCGAGTACTAAAAGTGTTGTCAACAATTCAAAATGCTTCATGAAGCTTGTCACAAAGATCATCTCTCATGAGAACTGTGCGAATGTTTATCGAATGTGTTGTTTTAAGTAGCATTAAGGCTACTTGGTCTTAGGATCATAGTAGGGAATCTTGTAATGTTTGTATAATCAACACATTCTCAGTCCATGTAAGAGTTAATGAGTTTTGTCAAATAAAATTCATCATTTAATGTAAGAATGTGATGTAGGTAGTAGTTTAAAAGATGCTCCCTGCGTGGGGAGGAAGCTAATTTGACTAGTAATGATGTTATGGATACTTAAGTTGAGTTATATGTACTTATGATAAGGCTTGCATAGATGGGGTTTTACCTCAGTATTGAGTGTGAGAGTGACGTTAATGTCCTTTTTAGAAGATGAACTTTCTTGGTTGGAGTGATCAAAGTCAAGCACAATTACACTTGTATATGGGTCATTTTGCCACTTTAAAGCATGATGATGACTTTTGTTGTTGTTTGTCATGAAGATTTAGTTATATAAAGAAGGTATTGAGTCCCTTTATTGGTGGTAGGTTGTATGATTATGCTTTATAGGGATTGTTTTTTAGGAGGTACCTATTAAAAGGTGCAATCAATGAATAATATAAAAGGATAAGTACAAATGAAAGCAATTTGGCTTATATATATATATATATATATATATATATATATATATATATATATATATGTTTAGGAATGCATTTTAGGGAGAAGTGTCTTAGATGCTGTTAGAGATGAGTGGTCATAGAAACCTAAAGCATAAAGAAGGATCTCATATTCTTTTTTTAAAAATTTAGTCATGAGACTTAGAGAAAGATCCCTAGTTCTTTTTTAGATAAACAATCATTGAGATTTGGAGCATAGAGAAAAATCCCATATCCTTTTGGAGAAAAACTAGTAATAGAGACTTTGACCATAGAGAAAGACCCCGTATCCTTTTGGAGATAAATAATTATAAAAACATAGATATGGATCCGTAATAATTTTGAAGAAATCTGCATAGTGTGTATTGGTATATAAAAGCACTAAATCTATGACATCGCATGCCCTTCAAGTTCTTGAAGTTGTCTTACATATAGGATGAGCTATAGAGCCTATAGCCTCATCATTTAAGTTTGTCCTCAAAAAACACCTTTTAAAGAGAGAAAAAGCATCTAAAGTTGATGAGCTATCAAGGTGACGAGCAAGAAAATAACAAGAGGTTTGCTCTCTCTGTGATCTCAGATTTGAGCCGTGTGGTTGCTCATATGATGGCCACTGAAGGCTCACATGATTGTTAACTTCAGGGCCCGTGGGATTAGTCGAGGTGCTTGCAAGCTGGCCCGGACACCCACGTTAAACAAAAAAAAAGAGAAAATAACAAAATAAAAGATAACATATAAAAAGGTAAAGAGATTTGCACATTTATGTGGAAATGGAAAGATAGATTGTGAAATTATTTTCTAGAGTTAATGACATATATTATGTGCTAAGTTGTCTTGTTGTGTATGTTAGAGATGAGTCTATCATTATGTAAGTATAAGGCAAAGTTTGATTTGAGAAAAAAATCAAGAATTTTTATTGAAATATTTCTTGAATTTTTTCAATACTAGAGTGAAAAGATTTAATCAAGAATTGTTTTTTAACAAATATATATTTTTTGAAAAAAAATTCAACAAATATTCAACAAATAATTAATATGAGATAAGTCTATTTAAATCTTTTTTAAAATGTCTATATTTTATATCATTTTAAATAAATATAAAGGTAATTGTAATAAAAAAACCATTTATATAAAATTAATGATTTCTAAATTAATAGTAGTCAAGATTATTAATTCTATTTATTTTTACCAGTATTCTAAATAATATAATTAAGTTATATTATATTGTTTAATATTTTATTTTAAATACATTAATTATAATAGATTATCGATTAAATTTAAATTAATTTATGAATTAAATTAAATTTAACATGTGATTTTATAAAAACAAATACGCATCCACAGCTTCCGTAAACCTCCATGGCCACCCCTAATCGATTACTAGTTAAAATATCATTTTACATTGCAATAGCAAGAGTGAAAGACCACAGTCCATGACTCCATCCCTCTCAGGGTACAATTTGTGAATTCCCCAACATATTGCCAAAAAATAAATAAAGAATTTCAAAACACATTCCGCAACGCTCTAAACACTAAAAAACCAGAGAGTTCCGGGGTCAATACATAATAAAACAAAATATCGGGTCCAAAATATAAAATAAAGATTCCAAAATATAAAATAAAGATAATTATCTTCCCTCCATCAAAATCCGAAACAAAAAAATTCCCTCCTTCCCTCGTTTTCTGCTTTCTCTCTTACGTCCTAACCCCCGCTCCCTCTCTCTCTCTCTCTCTCTAATCCCACATTCTCTCTCTAAAATAAATTCCTACTTCTTTTACTAATCTAAAGATTCCAGTTTTCTTCTCTCCTTTACTCCGGTTTTTGTTTTTAGGTTTCATTTATGTCCGGCGGCGCTAAAGCCTCAACCCGACCGGCTGCGACGGTGCCGCCATCAGGATCGATCTTGCCTCCTTTAGCGCGGCACCTTGCGTTTGCTACGATGAAGCCTCCGTTTCTTCCTCCTGATGATTATCACCGATTTTCTTCTCCGAGTACTAGTAGAGTCGCCGCAGATCGGGATGCTGAGGCTATTGTTGTGAGATCTCCCGTGCGTTTCAGTTTCTCTGTACTTCTATATCTGTATAAAGATATCCATGTATATCTGTTTTTTTAATTAATTTTCTTTTTGTTTTTATGTTGGTGTTTAATGTGTTTTTGAGGATTGTTCGTGCGAGTATTTGATGTTAATGGAAGTTAAATTGTGTTTTAAATGCGTTTTTGTTTTGTTTTGATAGTGGTGTGTTTGGTTGATAGAAATTGTGGGAAAGGAAGGGAAATTTTGGATTCTGGAAAGAAATTGGGTTATTTTGGGTGCTTCAAGATTATCAGTTATGCTATGATTGTGAATGGATGTTTATTTGGAAAATTGAGTTGTCATTTCACATATTTTATTTTTGATGATGTTGAACTTGGTGTTGAATTTTGGAATTTGTTCTATTGGTATAAATATTAGTATTTGGTGGAAGCCCATTGTCAATATAAGTTCTCATACAGATGATGTTTAAGTGAGCTTCTCATGTCTAGGGAATGGAGGCTGTGTTTGATTTCCCAAACCATGTTTGGGTAAGAGGACTTCAAGTGAAAAGGAAGATAGGATGGGGTATTGAATCCTTTCAATATTCTAGGGTGGTTAGTGGATTTTGTTTTCCTTTTGTCCTGTTTCTCATGGGTAGTGTAGGGGATCGGAGGGTTTACTACAACATAACTCCTCTTGTAATAAAATTCACAACATCCCTAAGAGGGGTGAGGAGGGAGGGATGGAATTATTATCTTTTTAACTTGTTTTTCTCATGGTACTGTTATAATCTCCTCCAAATTGTAACAATAAAGAATATGATTTTACTTCTACAGCTAAACTGCTCTTACTCCTTTAACTGAACAAGAAGAAGATATGTCACTCTCTTTTCCCCTCCCATGCATTGCGAACAAGAAGAGGGTAACAACGTCGCTTTCATTTACCCTTCCTTTCACCCTCTTATCCAATAAAACATACTATAATAGAATACTGAATTGTTTTCTAGCCCTTTTTTTTTTCTTAAGTATGGATTTTGGTTCACACATTAATCTACCTGTATGAACTTCATTTGAATCCTTACTCTTGCTTAATAAGCCAAACATGTCCTTTTGTTGAGATCCTTCACCGAAATGCTGTGTAGCCTTTTTTTTCTATCTAGTTATGATTTCCAGTTACTGCATTAGTTGCTATACAATGAAGGCTTATATGTGCATCATAGTTTCATATGATTTTTTTTATTGGAGCAGTAGCGGTGGTGGATTTTGAAGGAATGGTATAAACACTTCCAATGAACCCTGATGATCATGCATGAAATCATTTTTCTATGATTGTAGCTTCCAACAACATATTTATCGCAGGTCCTACAGTGTTGGCTGTAGTCTCATTTTATGCTTTCTGCTAATTGAAACTGAATTGCCCTTGTTTTATTTTGACAATTTTTAAGTAATTACTTGTAACCTTATGTTCTTTATGGTTTTATCCACTCCTGCCAGTCATTTAATACAATGTTGTGATTTTTGGTATTCCTCAGCGATTAAAACGGAAGAGTGGATTGGCTGATAACGGAGTCAGCTCCAGCAATCATGTTAGCAGTCCTGGATGCAGTAATATATCTAATAGTCCCTTCAGGACACCTGCATCAGCAAAAGGAGGTAGGACATACAACAATTCCAAGACCTCAAAGGGCAATGGAGCTGGGCCTCAAACCCCAGTGTCGAAGGCTGGTGAGGAATTGTATTTATCGCCTTTGCAAGTTCTTTTGCATGCATTAAGATAGCTTAGACTTTGCTTGTTAGTATAGAGATCATGTCTCTTCATTCTTTGAGTAGGGTTTGCATAAAGTCTTTATTGTCCAAGCATAACTAACTTTAAGAGGAACCTGATGAATATTATACGTGAACTTGCAGATTGCTCTTCTCCTCTTACTCCAGCTGGCAGCTGTCGTTATGATAGTTCGCTCGGTAATTTTTCAATTATTAACATTCAAGATGATATCATCATATCTGTTTTCATTGTCTTGTAGAGCTGTGGAAGCTATCATAATTATTTCTACCATATTTTTCAGGTCTTTTGACAAAAAGGTTTGTTGATCTATTTAAAAATGCCGATGATGGAATTCTTGACCTAAACAATGCAGCCGAAACCTTGGAGGTAATCATGCTTCTGATTGAATGTTTGTAGTGACGATAATGTATCATACTTGTTCAAAGCTTTTTACTGGAACAGGTACAGAAGAGGCGGATATATGATATAACAAATGTCTTGGAAGGAATTGGTCTCATAGAAAAGACACTCAAGAATAGAATACGCTGGAAGTAAGTTGATGATAATAAACTTTCTTGAAAATTCTACTATTTTGTTTCCATGTTTGACTCCTCTAAGCATCCAAAGCACATGGGAACACGTGTAAGGATTAATTTGATTGAATGGTTGACCAGGGGCATTGATGCTTCAAGGCCAAGGCAGGTAGAAGGTGATGCAACTTTATTACAGGTAAACAGAAGTGGATATTATTTTCCTGTTCTACAAGCCTAACTAATTTTCTTTTCTGCAAATTATCATGGGTGTGATTTTTCTTTATCTTTTTATCTTGATGTGTGACTGCTCACAGACAATTTGTACATATTACCCCTTAGTCCATTTTTGATGATGCTCTACTCAAATGATGAGGAACTGAAATGGGGAGGGTGAAAACAATTACTTATTGGCTTCTAATGCAGGAGGTTTATCTTGTGCTTCTTTTCCTGCAGGAAGAAATTGAAAAGCTTACTATGGAAGAGCACAAACTAGATGATCAAATAAGGTTACATGGCTGATTTCCTTGTTATAGCAAATAATGTTGAAATGTTGAATCTCTTGGATAATGCTAATGCTGTCAAACTGTTGCAGAGAAATGCAGGAACGATTGAGAGATATGAGTGAAGACGAGAACAATCAGAAGTAAAACCCTCTCCGCAAACCCTACATACTTTCAATTAATTTGAGCAGGTGTTGTATTTGCTAATTATGGTACTCTTATTCATCTTCTTACAATTACAGGTGGCTTTTTGTGACTGAAGAAGATATCAAGAGTCTACCTTGTTTCCTGGTACTTTTATTCTCTCCAACTTTATACCTGCTATAATATTTTTCCAGTCTTGATGCTGATCTGTCCTATGTTTTTGTCAACTTTCTTCTGTTTCTCATGCCAGAATGAAACCCTCATAGCAATTAAAGCTCCCCATGGAACTACTCTAGAAGTCCTTGATCCTGATGAGGTAAGTTGATAGAATAAAATTTAAAAAAGAATGGGGACTGGAGAAAAGTTGTTTTTATTTGTATTCTATGCTTCATCTACTTGATGCCGGAGTGATATTGCTTCTGTATGTGTCAGGCTGTTGACTGTCCACAGAGGAGATACAGGATAATCCTGAGAAGCTCTATGGGTCCTATTGATGTCTACCTTGTGAGGTGCGTGACCACTTTCAAGATGGGGCATCCTTGTCTTTTGAGAATCAGTTTACTGATTATTTTTGTTTCTCTTCTCTTATTTAAGTTTTTTCTGTTCTTTGTTCTAGTCAATTTGAGGAGATGAATAGTGTTGATGCCTCCGCTTTTCCTCACGCTTCTAGTTCAGCATCCCATGGAAACCCAGTGACAGAGATGACCACTGGTGTAAGAACTGAGAAAAGAGCTGATCCTCTGGCACAACAGGCTCCAACTACGTTCTCTGATCCTAATGCTACTCAGGATTTAGGGGGAATGATGAAGATCGTTCCTTCTGATATAAATGTAAGTGTAGTGTACAGCATTTTTGTTCTTATTAGCAATTAACTACTCACTAAAGAGGCTTATATTATTTCCATGGATAATAGTTTTGACTTCAGCAAAGGTACTTACTAGATCTGATAATGGTGGGCATGCACATCTGAGTCTCTGACCAATGATTTTGAGCTTTGGTTTCAAGCCCATTTGTTGATTGCCTGGCTCAGTATCAGTTTTGTGAACACAAAGCTGAGATGATGCACAGTAAATTTGATTAAAATGCTGTTTTTTTTTTTTTTTTCTTTTAAGCAGCAATTAATCCTCAAATTGTGAGGATTTACTTAAAACATTTTAATTCATGTAAATGTATGACCTTTCTGCTGGTAGGTTCCAAATTGTTTCTTATAGCATATATAAAACAAATAAGACATGCAGAATTCTGTTGGGTCATACCAAAGATTTTGCAGCTGCTCTATCTGAACGAATCAAAATTTATAGTTTTTTGGACAGTCATATTCCTATTCAAATGTCTAAGATGTCTCTAACTCTGTTAACTCTATTATTCTTGTTACTCTTGCAGAACGATTCAGATTACTGGCTTCTTTCAGATGCAGACATAAGCATTACAGATATGTGGAAGACAGACTGTATCCTTGCTTGAAATTATTTCCTTTTGATATTCCACCCCCTCTCCCTCCCCTTCTTCCTCTGAGTATTCAAGGTTCAATCATCAATCCTTGACACATTTAGCAGCAAATATCGAATGGACCGACTTTGGAGTGGTCGATGTCCAAACTCCTAGGACACAAACTCTATAGCCTGGGATTACAGAAATGCCAACTGGTGTGCAAGCTCTATTCAGAGGTAAATATTGACTTATCCAATGTGCCAAGTGAAATCCTTTTTCTACACCTATCTGCATCCTTCTATGCTCGTCAATTACTCAAAATGCCAATGAGTTGGCTGAAGAAAAACAAACCAGGAAAGTGTTAGAAGCTGGTAAATGACAATCCATGGTTAATGCTATATGGTAGAAATTGATCTTTATGGTCATTTGCAAGCAAATCAAAGGAAAAAAAAAAAAGGAGGAAATTTTGTTTGAAATGGTGGACATTCTGGATGGAACTGAGTATTGGTGTATCTTATGATGCGAGGGCATACACAACATAGTTAAATTACGTTTATTATTTCATCATACATGTACATGTTGCTATCGTTGGTGCTGTAGCTTGTTTAGCGATGGAAGGCAACAGATCTTAGTGGCATGCTATAAGAATGTTGTGCGGGAACCAGTATAACTTTGAGGCAGCATTGGTTCCCAGCCTAGAATTAGTAACATTATTTTAATTTTCTGGTCTCAAGTTGTAAACGTGCTTTTGTGGCTGAAGTTTCTTCCTGGAACATCGTACTTGAAAAATTTTCAAGTGATAGTTGATTGAACTTCAATCACTCAGTCATGTTTAACATTTTTAGTTCTTTCGTTGACCCCTCCGCATACACCTTAATCCCAATTACTCCCAGCACCTATTCTTTCAGGAATAGAAAATCACAGAATGGCAACAGAGGAAATACTACTATTTATTAAGATTATAAATAGTAGATACCCTCCTTGAAGATCGGCACCATTGGAATTTGTGCTTTATTCTGAGGAATACATGATGCAATCAAAGATTCTTAGTAAGCATTTTAAGTTTACTCAGTGCTCATGGTAAGCTGCTGGTCATCTGCAGTCACTTTCGTGTTCAAAACGCCTAGGGGCAATGGGAGTCCTGACTGTTTGTACAGTAGTGTTGATTTTACATGAATTTTTCTTTGGATGCTTATTTTGGCTAATGAAACAGACACAAAATCTTGTCTTACTGGGCATGTCAGTTTTTATGTTGTCAATAAATTTACTTGTGACTTGACAAATAAGGAGTGGGATTCTGGAGCTTAAATCCTAAAAAATGAATTTGGAAAAAGGAATTGTATGAATTTAAATGTACGGGGAAAGCAGTAAACAAGATCAATAAAGTGAAAGAGATACAGCTTGAGGGAGGGTGTATTTGGAAGTGAAATGGTTGTTTTTTATTTGAAAATATATTAAAAAAATTAATTTTTTTAAAAAAATTTATTAATTTGAATACAAAAATTTAAATTTTGATGAAAAACAATCGAATTAGTATACCGAATAAAATTATATCTTTTGATTATCAATACATCTTATCGGCTGGTAGATGCTAGATTTAATTTTATTATTATTATTATTATTTTATCAATCAAGGACTGTTCTAGACTTTTACGATCGGATCGATTTAAGCTGGTTCCCTATTGTAATGAACCATTATTGTTCGTTACAACTGACACGTGTTTATTTTAAGAATAAATAAAGGAACAACAAATCAGCTAAGGTACACCAGATCATTTATTGATCTAGACGACCAAAAGTTGCCATTTGGAGTCCAGCTCAGCACCACGTAACCTTAACATGCTCCACGCCAGATTCCAGGTCAAATGGTCAATGCGACCTTTTCTCCAGTGTTTTTTTCTGACTTCCTACATATCCAGGCAGGCAGTAGCTTCTTTGGCTTTTACGCTTTGCTAGAGGCGGACAATGAACTTGTACGTAATTACGGTGGCGAAACTCGAAAGCAAGCGTTTGAGTCTCATCTTCGTTAACCTTTTGGAAATAAATGGCTGCTGGCATTGGCGCATTATATTACACTATTACACGAAAGCTAAAACTGCTGCTGGTATTTCTGTGCTTCATTAAAATATTTTAATTATTATATTACCCCTTGTCATTTTTTCTTCTAGCTTTGTTTCGGGATAGAGTGGTTTTTTTCTTCATTATATAAATGTATTTTAAGAATTGAGTAGGGTTAATTTAGTAATTGTGTTTTAAAATGCATAGTAAAATAACTAATGTAACCCTAGAATAAAATAATCTAATTCTTTCTACACATGGATGTTTTTGTATTTTCATGTTTGAGAGAATAATGAAATTACTACATTACCCATGTCATTCCTAATTTTTAGACATGGATTCAGGGGCTTAGTAGTAATTTTCTCATGGTTTGTTTGTTATTGTTGATTGGTCTTGGGGGCATTTTCGGTTTTGTACCAATAAAAACAAAAAACATGCTGGTGCGTGTAAAGCACTTGCCAACGCGTCAGCCGCTCCGTCAACTTTGGGCGACGTGTGCGGCTGACTCCAATGGTTGTAATGGCGCTTCCGTCGCAGCTTGTGATTTGTCTCGTCTTCTTTTCCTCCTTGAATGGTGTGTGTATGGTGGTTCGGTGATGTTTAACTGGAAATGATTTTTTTTCTTTTCCTTCTCTTTCTTTCTAGAATTACGTGCTGGCCATGCAAAAAAAATCATATCAGCCCTTCAATTTATCTTTTCTTTTTATTCAATCCCTCATCTTTTATTTGCAATTTTTTGTATTTACATTGATTATTTCTATTTGGATCTTATTTTTTATTTCATCCTTGATTATTTGATTTTTGAAATTTGTTTTCAAATTTAATACTCATTCTTTGGATTGCTATTTGTTTTGTTTTGAATTATTTTGTTTTTTTACAATTCCACCCGTAAACATTTATTTTCATTTGATTTTTGTTTCAAATTTGGTCATGCTTTTTTTAATTGCTATTTTTTACTCATTTTCATAATGGATTGGTTTTTTACAATTTCATCCTTGAATAGTTAATTTCATTTGATTTTTATGTCAAATTTAGTCATGATTCTTTTAATTGTTATTTTTTTGTATTATTGTTTTTTATTGATTTTTTTCTCAATTTCATTTCTCGATATTTGTTTGGTTAAAAATTTGGCTTTGTTTTTTTGAGTTTGCCTTTGATGGGGTTACACGGGTCTCATGACCCGAGTTATAGATCTATAAGATTAGTCTGAGTTGACTTTTATCTTTTTCTAAAGTATTTTTTGAATATTTTTTTACTGGTAATTGTTAAGCTTTCCTATTTATAGTGTTATCCTAGTCTCATGTCTTAGGTCATATGTTGAATTTGTTTGCTCGGGTTGGCTGCGCTCGAGGCTTTTTTTGTTAATTTTTTTTGCTTTGACAAGTTTTTCAAATTTATATCTTAAAATTGGCTTTATAATAAACTTCTTGATATGACATGGATTCAGGTTTTCATAAGTTGCGAGCTTTTTAAGATTTGACAATGTTAAGATGTTTATCTGAGTTTGCTTGGTTTTTACATATGTTTTCAATTTCACCCCCTATGTTTTTTATCTTTAAAATTCGATCCTTATTCTTTTAATTTTTTTTTGTTGCTTTTGCAGGTTTTTTTATTAATATTTTTATAGTTTATTTCATCCTTTAAAATTAAATTGGTTGATGATTATGCTTCGTAATTGAATCTGGATAAAACATTTTGGTTTGCTTTCAACAATTTTTTTTTTCTATTTCACCTCCTACCATTTTTTAATCTATGAATAATCTATCATATTATAAATGATTTTTAATTCCATCCTCTATGATGTTTTTATCTTTCAGGTTTGGTCTCGATTTTTTTTATTGCAATTTTTTTGGGATATTTTTAATTTTTTTTAAATTTCATTTTTATTGGGTTTTTTCCTCTTAGATTTTAGGCTCTTTGTTTTTTGCTACTCCTTTTATTTTGCAAGTTTTTTATTAGTAATTTTCCATCATTCAAAATTAAATTGGATACATTGAAGCTTTTTGATTGAATGTTTTTTTAATGTTTTCTTTTATCTAACATGCAACTTTTTTAGATTAGATTAGGTTTAGGAGTATCACTTGAGATTGCTTTATTTTTTTCCTTCATTTTTTAAAGCTGATATTTTTTTTTGAAGTTTGACTTTTTTTTTCCTAGTTTTTTTTTTATTAGGTTAGCATCAAGTTGTTTGATAATTCTGATAGGCTCGGATGTGTTTTTTTTATTCATTATTTTTTAATTAATTACTTTATTATATATTATTACTATATATTTTTTTTCATATTATTTAAATTATCACTAGCGAATCGCATGACACATTTCTAGTAATAGGATAAAAGCACAAGAAAACTCTTACCGGCTCTGCGTGGTGGCTCGGGGCACTTCAATTTGACAAGCAAGGAGAGCATGGCCATGGGAAAGGAAAGAAAGAAAATGCACTAAACGTGGAAAAATAAGGAGCAACACAACACCATACAAGGCTCCAAGCCGCTCAAGATTGACCACTCAAATTCACGAAATTGGCAGAAAGCGATACTTCCTTCACCAACCCTATTATTTAAAAACAGGCTGCCAGAGATTTTTTGGTTTCTCTAATTCGTAGAGATAGAAGAACACCACCATTGAGGATCGATGGTTTAAGAACAGGGGAGCGTTGGCTGGTTTACCACATCTTCCTACCCCTTTGTTGTCCCCTCTCATTTGTTTTTCGGATCGATGAGTATATATGACGTCAAAATAATAACCCTATCATTATCTTTTTTATTTGGTATTAATTAAGATCTGAAGAATAAGAGAGATCCCTTTCAAATTTGGATAAGCATGGTGGAGTTGTTGTTTTTTTTTAATTAATTATCTTACAGCTTAATTAATCATTTGATTTGAATAAGAGTGGTATTAATTATCTTTCAACATGTTCGAGCGTAATCATTTGATTATCCCCTTGGACAAGGAAACATGACCATTCTAATACCAAAGAATGAAGATTCAGCGTGCGCAAAGATAAAATATATTGAGTTTTTAAACTCTGTGATATCTAATGTAATAATTACTAATTTGATTTTTGAAAAAATTACTCAAAGAATTCTATAGTTTTATCCTTTTTTTTTTATTTTATTTTGCAATCAAGTTTTTGAATGTCAGATTTTACAACTTGAATTTAAAAAACAAATAACAAGTTATATTTTTAGGAGTTGTCGCTAAAAAAAATCAAGAAAAAATATATATTTATTTATAAGATCGTTATTATATTTGAAATAATAATTAAAAAAATACCTCTAGAGCCTAAAAATAACAAAAAGTCACTAAAGAGTTGTTGGGTTTTTTTTTTAAAATAATTACTTTGTTTTTATTTAAAAAAAAATAGTTGGTCATAAGTAGTTTTAGTATTTAGGAATTATTTTCAGCTATTTCAGGTTAGCTTGCTTTACCAAACAAAAAATCTAGCAACCTCTCTATCATCATCTCCAACATACTTCCTTCCTTTTCACAATAATTTTATCAAATAATTTTACCAAAATTACACAAGCAACCTAGATAATTTTCACCATAACAGATTCTCTTTCTTATTTTTTCCATAATTTCATCAAATATACATCATAACCTTGATTACATTACTTCAATAGCTTAATATATTTGGAGAGTTTTTTAAAAGACTCTTTGTAACCCCCTCCTATGAACTTTTTATCTTCGTCATTTCTCTCTATAATTACATCAGGTATAGCTTAATATCAATTTTATCATTTAAAATCATCTAAAGTGCTTCATTGTAGATATTTGGATCAACATTAATTTAGCAACTTCTTTACTTATCCATGTTGAATTTGAGATTTTTATACTTGTAGGTCGAATGCAAATATATTTTTTCCTCAAAAAGTTAATCATGAATGTCTAACTACGAGGAATAAGGGGACTACATACCCGGCAATCATAACCATCACCCATATATATGATATGAACCTTACATTTTTTTTATTAATATATCCTTAAAAATAATATCCATGTTTAACTTTTTTTTATTAATACATATGTGTATATTGAAAACCTCATTAATCATTCTCGTATTTGAATATAAGATTTTAATTTTAAATAAAAAATAAAATTAATTTGCAATTATCTAATATAGATTCTTTTAAATAAAAAATGCCTTCTCAATTTCTATGTTAACAACAATTACCTCCAAAACGTAAAAGAGAATAATTGTCATTACATGTACTGCATATTCTACATTATAGCCTCCACTAGTTTTTCTATATAAGAAAAGAAGAAGATAACCAATATAGAAAACAAGGAAATTATACAATATATTAATAAGGTTTAATGTCTCTATTACTGTTTATCTAAATACAAAGCACTATGGATTGGAACAGTCTAATAACAGAACAACCCTTCTTACAAAGAGTTGCAAGGGTAGCGAGGGAGGGGTGAGGTTGTCTTTTTGTCTATTTTTAGTATTAATACTTTCAATGATGATAAAAATAATAATCTTTGTACCACAAATAATAATATTTGTTGATATTAATGCTTTGAACTATAATAGAAATATTAATATTTATAACACAAATAAAAATATTTTTAATATTAATACCTTCAATTATAATAAAAATAAAAATATTTATGGCACAAATAATAATAATAATAAATTATTATTATTATTATTATTATTATTAATTTTAACCTTCAAATAAACTATATGGTTTTTCTTTGGTGATTATTATATTATACTATACATAAAACTAAATCATGTGGGAAAAGTCATGTTCGTCAAGACTCATTTAACTGTGGATTGCACATTTGGTGGAGGCATGGTGTGCTGCAGCTCCAGACACAGACACCCGGCACAAAAACCCTCTTCGGTCGGACACAGACCCAACCCCTAACCCCCCTTGAGTCTGGACGCGGAAGGACCTAAACCACAAACCACTAGGGTCCGACCACAGAAGGACCCAAATCCCAACCCCATAGGGTGCAGACACAGACCCAACCCTCTTGGGTCCGGACACAAACCCATCCCCCAACCCCTTTGGGTCCCCACCTTGCCTAACCCCCATCGCCCTTGGGTTCGAAGGCAGACCCAACCCCCAATCCCACTTGGGTCCGGAACAAAAGGACCTAAACCTCAAACCCTATGGGTTCGGACACAGACCCAACCATCAATCCCTCTTGGGTCATGGCGCGGACTAGGGGTGTTAAAAAAACCGACCAACCGATTAAACCGAGAAAACCGAGAAAAAATTAACCGAAAAAACCGAACCGATAAAAAAAACCGAATAAACCGATAAAAAAAGTAAAAAAAACAACCTGGTCCGGTTCAGTTCCGGTTTAAAACAGCTTAAACCGATTGAACCGGACCAAACCGGACCAGTTTAAAAAAAGGTATAAAAGCATCCATCCCTAACCCTAAATCAATTTACTAATTTCCAGTCGCCACCCCCCCTCCCCTCTTCCTTTCCAGCCTTCCCTTCCCTTGCCCTTCCCCTGTCCCCCTTCCCCATTCCCAGCCGCCCCACCCCCTTCCCCTTTTCCCCTTTACCCTTCTCAGCCGCCCCACCTTCTTCCCCTTCCCCTTTCCCTTCCCCTTTCCCAACCTTCCTCTTCCCCTTCCCCTTTCCCCTTCTCAGCCGCCTCACCTTCTTCCCTTTCCCCTTCCCCTTCCCTTTCCCCCTTCCCAGCCTTCCCCTTCCCCCAACCCCAAAAGCAGATCGTAAGCCCAGAGGTTATCCAAAAGCAATATTTTGCTTCAATGGTTATCCAAGTTCTCCTTGCAAATTGTAACCCAGAGGCAAGGAGAGATTCCAGGAGTTATTTTATTGTGTTAAAATTGTGTAGTTTGATTATTAATATACAAATATTTCTTAACATCATCTGAAAGGGGAAGGGGAAGCCAGTGAACAATGGTTATCACTGTTACCATAGAACAATCTGGTTTTTCTGGTTTTTTTGGCTAAAAACCGACCCGAACCGAACAAAACCGGTTCAGTTTGAACCGGTTCTCGATTCGGTCCGGGTTGTATTAATAAAGAATATCATTTTCCGGTTTGGTTGTATTTTTGGGTTAAAACCGGACCGAACCGAACCGTGAACACCCCTAGCGCGGACAAACCCAAACCCTTTAGGTCTGGATGCGAAAGGACCCAAACCCCTTGGGTCCGGCCACCGAAGGACCCAAACCCCAACCCTGTAGGGTGCGGACATGGACCCAACCTCCTTGGGTCTGGACATGGACCCATCCCCAACCCCCTTGGGTCCCCACCCGCCCAACCCTGATCGCCCTTAGGTCTGGACACGACCCAACCCCCAAACCAACTTGGGTTCGAAACGGAAGGACCCAACCCCAAATGTGAAACCCCTAGAAATTTATAATTTAAATATGTAGATGTGTAAACCCTCATGTAAACGTAAGACTGAAAGTGGTAATGTTTCAATGAGTGATGGAAACCAAGATTAGAAATAATAGATAAATAATGATATATAATGGAAGAGATGACCTTCATAAAATGAATTTTGGTTTAGAATTCATAAGGACAGAGAAACTGGTAACGTGTTTTGATGGATGAAATAATGAGAAAAATGACAAAATATTTTTAGGAAATAAGTGAGGTAATAAAGAATACATTATAATAAATGATAATACAATGAAAAGGGTAGGACTGAAGGTGCAAGCACCGCTTAAAAATCAGTGATGTTATTTTGAAACGATAATAAGCCTGATAAATAAATAAAGGTGGAAATCCTAAAATGAATACATTCCAAAATAATTAAACGACCTTAAAGGTTTAGAATGATAATTGATATGATTTTTTTGTGAAGATTGAACAAGAAAAATCTAGATTGTTTATGAAAAGTTATGAACTGACCACTTTTACATTAAGAAGCAGAGCTCTCAATCCAATCGTCGGATCGGGATGAAATTTTGTATGAAGCCTGTTAATATGTTTTCCTACCTTGGTTAAATATCTCATCCCAATCGGAGTTTGGTAAAGACTAGCGATTTAAACAGAAATAAACCAGATAGTTTACATGAAAAATAAAATAAAATACATAAAAGCATGAAAGAGGGACAAAATTATAATTATGAAAAAAAAGGTGCCTATAAAACTGTAAAGAGGCCACCAGTTAAAAAAAAAATAGAGGAAAGCGGATAAGGGGAGAGAGCTGCAGATTTTGGAGAAAACCAATAATGCTATGGTGGTCATAGCTCTAGAATCAACCGTTGGATCAAGCTTCTTTTTGGATATGTTGTTCTCATTACACTCCTCTACTAACTTACCGGAGTGATTGGAAGGAACACAATCCGTTTGATAGAAATCATCATCTAGAATTTCATGGAAAACAAAAAGGAAATGCACCTGCAGGGTAGTTTGGTTGCCGGCCGATTTCTCTCTCTTCCACCGTTGGAGCATGCTCATTCTTGGATATGTGGTGCGCCTAGATGTTTCCTTCATTCTGGACGGTGGAGATCGGAAAATATATCTCCGGTAAGGTTGCGTGCATGTTGAACAGTAGCTCATCCATTTTCAGGTAAGCTCGGTTTTATTCAGATCTAGAGAGATTTAACCATTGGATTATTATGCTTTTGATATATATTATTCAAAACCCTATGGTATGTAGTCTGACCGTTTGGTTTGAAATAATAATTAGAGGTTGATGACTTATTTCCTTTTTAATCTATTGCTAGTTTTGGCAAAATGTAGTAAGCTTGATTAAATACATGTTTTGATGAAATTAGAATTGTGTAGGTGTAGGTTTTATGGAAGATGTAATGGTAAAATATATTCTTGTTATTAGTATTATTATAGATTAATTGTGTATTCTTTATATGAGGGGAAGAATGATTATTGTGTAAGAATAGTAAGGAACATTGTTATATGAACATGTTGATTGAATAGAACATGTTGATTGAATAGAAAGCTAACTTATTGGTTGTGTGGATATAAATGGGGTGGAACCATGAAGAAATTGAAATGAAAGAAATTTTAAAAAATAAAACATATTTAAAGCTAGCCATAAGTGTTTTTAGCAAATGGTTAGTTAATGAAGGTTGTAATGGATCCCAATTAGTGGGGTGAAATTATTGTTGTGATAATGATCTGAGAATATTAATTGTTAAGGTTTGCCGTATATGTTTAATCGCACGAGGAGAAAGCGAAAGAAAATGAATAGTTCATCATTTTGTTGTATTAATAATAATAATAAGAGAAATCTCAAAAGGAATGAGTTTCCTTATTTTGATCTAATCTTGCTATATTGTAGAGGTATGGAAATTGTTTGAATGTTTTGCTTTAGAATTGGTTTGAATTTGTGATTTAATGATGCCAAATGACCTTGAAAGATGTTGATTTTGCATGAAAATAAGTTGGAAGTTGAAAAGGATTTCCAAGGAATGAAAATCCTCGTTGTCCAAAATTTTAGCTATAAAGAAGGGGCTATTGTGATTGTTGATTTTGAGCCTTAAAACAAAATAATTTGGAGTTGGTTTCTTCATAAAAGTTGTATCTCTATGTTTAGCCTTTCATAGAGATAAATCACGCCCAAAACTGAGTTTTACAACTTTAGTTATGATTAAGACACTAGATAGTGTTCTGGGTTGGTTAAGCTTAATTGATTGGAATTAGATAATTTTCAATCGTTGCTTGGAATTGATGTTCAGTGATGGTTTTGATACAAAAAATTATAAGAATGAATAGAAACATTAAAATGAGTAAGAGTATGAGATCTTAAAGAAAATTTCTTGAGATTAGTTTGAGAATACTAGTTGAATGAGAATTAAATGAAGATGTGATGTTGGTTGTATTGTTGATAAAAATTGAATCCCTGGTGGTACAGGGAAAGCTGTGGGGACTGGACAATTGTATGGAGTGGCAGCACGTGCACCTATTCTAGGTAGGTGATTCATCACCTTATTTTGTAATTATTAGTTTTTCTTAAATATTTGTGTTGTGTGTTTAATTGATGTTAAAAGAATGAAACAAATGAATAAGTTGAGTGATTATTACAAATGAGAATTATTGGTAATTTAAGAGAAATTATCGAAATTATTTGGCTAACAAAAGAGGTTAGCCGGGTGCTGAGTAATTCGTATGGAATTACCGGGTTTATTGTGGCAACCAAGATGGGTTAGACAGATTTCTTGGGTAATTAAGAGAATTACCGGGTTTATTGGTTAACAAGGAAGTTAACTGGATATTGGGTAATTCGTATGGAATTACCGGATTGATTGGCTAACAAAAGAGGTTAACTGGATGATGGGTAATTCGTATGGAATTACCGGATTAATTGGCAAACAAAAGAGGTTAGTCGGATGCTAGGTAATACGTATGAAATTACCGGATTGACTTTGACAACCAAGATGGGTTAGCCAGATTTCTTAGAGAATTAAGAGAATTACCGGATTAATTGGCTAACAAGAGAGGTTAGCTGGATGTTGGGTAATTCGTATGGAATTACCGGATTCATTGGCTAACAAAAGAGGTTAGCTTAATTGGCTAACAAAAGAGGTTAGCTGGATGTTGAGTAATTCGTATGAAATTACCAGATTAATTGGCTAACAAAAGAGGTTAGCCGGATGTTGAGTAATTCGTATGGAATTACCGAATTGACTTTGGCAACCAAGATGGGTTAGCCAGATTTCTTGGACAATTAAGAGAATTACTGAGTTTATTGATTAACAAGAAGGTTAACTGGATATGGGGTAATTTGTATGGAATTACCGGATTAATTGGCTAACAAAAGAGGTTAGCCGGATGCTAGGTAATACGTATGGAATTACCAGATTGACTTTGGCAACCAAGATGGGTTAGCTAGATTTCTTGGATAATTAAGAGAATTACCGGGTTTATTGGTTAACAAGAAGGTTAATTGGATATTGGGTAATTCGTATGGAATTACAGGATTAATTGACTAACAAAAGAAGTTAACTGGAGGCTGAGTAATTCGTATGGAATTACCAGATGTATTGGTAACCGAGAAAGGTTAACCAAAAGTGTGGGTAATTATATGAAATTACCAGAATTATTGGCAATCGAGATGAGTTAGCCGGATAGTTAAGTTTTAAAAAGATTATGTGAATTAATTGATTGAAGTTAGAAATAGTAAATTCTAAATGTTATGAGTGAAATAATTAATATATGACTAACATATTGAGTAAATTAATTAATGTGGTTATTGGGTAGACACAATGACTTGAAGATTGGAGGTGAATTAATAGATAATTGGTTACCATAGTGTTGGTGGCTAAGGATACATTACAATGATACTTAACACCATAATGATGGTGGCTAAGGGCATAAATTGATACTTGGCACTGTGATGAGGGTGACCAAGGTTTTGTGAAGGATGCTTAGTGACCGTAGTGTCGATAACTAAGATTGTGTGCAAATGATACTTGGCAACCGTGGTTACAATGCATATGATGTTAATAAGAAAAATAAAAGGGGTTTGGTACGAATGGAAGAATCAAATGGCATTGATTAGCCATCCAGGTTTGGATTGCTAATGGTATCGATGAAGTTTCATCAGTGCCGGTATTTCTTAAATTGATTAGTCTAGCCAATATTAGAAGACTAATGATACTAATGAGATTTATTAGTTTCAACGATTACCTTCTAGCAACAGATTCAGAAAAGAGAAAATATTGATTAGTTATTCCAAAAGAATGAGATAAGCTAATAATACCAAAAGAGGAATATCTTGGTATCAAGTGAGAATTGATTTATAAAGAGATGGTGTTCGCAAACCGTTGAGTTGTGTTGAGATTTCCAAGATGGAATTATTCTTGGCAAATGAGATAGGATATTAGATGGATATTGGTAATAGATGGAAAATAAATGTTGTAAAAGAGGTTTATGCCTAATTTTATATATCAAAAGAAATTCCCTAGATATTATTGTCTGCCATTGTTATTGCTTGTTACTATCTTTTATATTTATGTGTACATGTTAATTTCTATTTTCAGATCCATCAGGGTCGCGTCAAGGATAATGCTAGTTTAGATATCTTTTGCTTTTGACTATGTAAATTATAAAACTTGAGATGTAATATTAATCCGTAAATTTGAATGTATGTCTTTACTCTAATGGTTTAAACTCTTAGTACCTATTTGACCATGCATATTTATAGTTGAAATTGAATCTTTCATTTTAACTATAGTATATGATGTTATTGAATAAGATGTGTTGTGTTGATGATAATGAGTTGGGTTGAGACCCAGGATGATTGGGTCGTGATTTTGAGTTATGAGATGTGAGATATTAGAAGTGTAAACATGGTATATTTCGATAACTTGGGACCTACCAGTATAAGGGAGACTCTGCCGAAATTTTGGTAGAAATTTCGGTGGAACTGTATATCATAAAAAAAAAATACCTGAAAATTTTCAATATATCGTGAAAAAGAATGTAGAAAAATCGGGGTTGTTACACCAAACCTCTTGGGTCGGACATCGAAGAACCCAAACTCCAACCCTTTTGGGTCCAGACACAGACCCATCCCCCAACCCTCTTTAGGTCCGGACAGGGACCAACCCAAACCCCCTTTTGGTCCTGACACAGATGGACCCAACCCCTTTGGGTCCAGACACGAACCCACCCAACCCCAACCCCTCTTGGGTCCGGACACAGATGGACCCAACTCCCTTGGGTCTAACGCGAAAGGACCAAACCCCCTTGAGTCCGGCTACCGAAAGACCCAAACACCAACCCCATAAGATCCGAGCATGGACGCAACTCCACTGGGTCCGGACGCAGTTCCATCCCACAACCCCCTTAAGTTCCCACTCTGCCCAACCCCCTTGGGTCCGGACTTGGAAGGACCCAAACCCCATAGGTCCAGGCACCGAAGGACCCAAACACCAACCCCCTTGGGTCCGGACTCCTAAGGAACCAAACCCCTTGGGTCCAGGCACTGAAGGACCCAAACACCAACCCTTTTGGGTCCGGACTCGGAAGGAACCAAACCCCTTGGGTCCAGGCACCGAAAGACCCAAACACCAACCCCCTTGGGTCCGGACACTGACCCAACCCCCCTTGGGTCTAGACACAGACGGACCCAACACCCTTGGGTTTGGATGAGGCCCAATCCTCAGCCTTCTTGGGTTTGGACACAGACCCAACCCCTTGAGTCCGGACACGGCCCAATCCCCAACCCCCTTGGGTTCGGCCACTGTCCCAAACCTCCAACCCCTTGGGTCCTGTCTCAGGATCTAATTCGCTTGGATCCTCGCTAGGACCCGAATAATTTGTGTCCTAAATATTCTTTGGTTTTTTAATATAATAATTTGTATTAAAAATATTATTATTTCTCTTATAATTCAAAGTGTTCATATCAAAAATATTATTATTTGTGTTATAAATATTATTATTTTTATTATAATTCAAAGTATTGATATAAAAATATTATTATGTGTTATAAATATTCTTGGAATTCTTAATATAATTATTTGTTATAAATATTATTATTTATATTATAATTAATAATATTATAATAAAAATATTATTATTTGTATTATTAATTTTATTAGTTTTACTATAATTAATATTATTAATAAATTTGAAAACTTATTATTATTAATATTGAAAAAATATTATTTTTTGTATTATAAATTTTTATGGTATTTCTTATGAAAATAAAAAATAAACCTATTATGTAGCGCGGGCACCCAACTAGTACTAGACTATAGTTCATTGTATTGGATATACAATCATCAAATACTATAGTATAATTTTTTTTGTCATTTAATATTTTAATTTTTGTGATGACTTTGGATATTTTCCAAATTTCAAATATGGTTTGAAAACTATCGACATGAATAAATGATACAAGAAGAGTCGTGCTTAATCATGGTTATCAGTTAAATTATCTCAATTTATGCTCCCCTCCCCAAACTAATTCTTTATTCAATGGGATTCTCAATATATAAAATTAAATCCAATTGGGTCATAAACTAAAACTCGTAAATGAAAAGAAACAAGTAATCCTGATTATTCCATCCACCATAAATTAATTTGGAAACAATATAAGAAAACTTAAGGGACTAAACAACAAAAGGCCAAACATTAAACGATATGACGTGGCAAACGATAACGACAACATAGGCCAATAATTGCAGTCAATGAATGGCAGACAGCAGCAGCATAGTCATCGCTAACCAAATACACTAGTTCGCTTCAACCAGCCTCAGTCACTGTATTCCCCTAATAAACTCCAAAATTCCCTTCTCCCTCCCTCTCTCATCCACACCATGAGCAACCAAGGACCACCACCACAAACACCCACCCTCCGCCGGAGAAACTCAATAGCCACCTCATTGGTTATCCCCACAAAGCTCTCCCTCCACACCTCCAGTCTCCCTCCATCACACTTAAACGGCATCCTTCCTTCTCACCTTGACATCTCCCTCCTCCCCCTAAAATCCTCTTTATCCTACACTTCTATTAAAGACCTTCTCCCTTCCGCCACTGTTAACTCCCCAACATCGGCTACTTCCAACACCACTTCCACCTATGAAATTCCCATCCGCAACCGCCTTGTTAAGCAAGCTGCCTGGGCTTACCTCCAGCCCATGTCCTCCTCTCCTGATTCCTCTGGCACACACTTCCTCCGCCGTCTCTGGCTTCGCTTATCCACCAAGAATCCAATCACTGCTTGTTTTGGGTTCATCAGCGTTCGTGTCATTCCGAGCATAACTAATGCTTTTGATCGGATCCTCCGTGCCATTCGAGTCCACCTCAACAAATAACAGTGACTCAGTGTCAATTTCAGTGTGTGTATCTGATTCAGCTCGAGTCAAAGTTGCAAACCCATAAATGATTTAGAAAACAAAGAAAGAAAGATATCATGTACAAGAAGATTATTTTTTTCCTGTTTTTCTGATGTTTGGATTTTTTGTACAGTGTTTCTTTTGTTACAAATCTTCTTTTCAGTGTTGGATTGGTTTTGTTCTTCGTAGCCTCATACGCTTTTGATTGACATTAGAATCAAGGCTAGTTGATTTGTCTGTGTCCATTGTGGTAACATATTCTGTTTCCTCATCGAGTTGGACTTGCAGCCGTTTGGATTTCGGGGACCCTGCAACTGCTCGGTTGATTGTGCTGCTGCCGGGCGGAGGCGGTGGTCTTTATGACCGCTTTTTGTTCTTGCTTTTATGCATGGCCATTGTAGGCCACTCATTTGGAGATGGTACGGGTAGTGGGGGAGCACTAGGTTCATGGCCATTGCTCTTCTGCAAGATTGGTTAGAAATCACAATTAGTACTAACTAATTCATCGAGGTTACTGTTTTTCTGTAGTATATTAAGAGTTGTGCTTATACAAGATATCATCAAAGAAACCAAAGTGCTGTGAATGCGTATGCGTATTTTTCATTACTGATTACAGAATTGCTAATCGAGATTGTCAATCTGCTCCATTTACATTTACAATTACATAGTGCTTAACCTGTTGATTCTTCCGAAGTTGAATCCATTTCACTCCGAAAGCCTATAGATTAGCGTGTGTAATGAAAGATGTTTCTTCATGAAAGTTTTGGACAGTCCATTAGAAAGCTATATATAGCCTATAGGAATGAGATGAGAGCTATTTGTTAAGTGTTGGGTTAGTGACGATAGATGGATAAATTATGTGTGTGATGGGTCATGGAGCTTGAATGAGGCACAAATACTTTTAGGGATGAGATGGAGACTGGCAAGTAACCAAGTTTACAAGCTAGATACCCAATGAAGAAAGAGAAGAGTGATGAAATTCGTTGGGCAGGTATGCTAAGCAATAAAGATTATTGGCAGAGCAGCGCCAAGAAGGAAGAACAAGTGAAATGCAACTACTATCATGGGGCAAGGAGTGTTCACCAATCCAAGGTTTCCTTCTCTAGCATGGCAAGGTGTGTTTTGCTTGTGGAGGGGGAAGGCGTTGCTTCTAGCTAGTTTGTTGTGTGTTGGTATTTCTTCCTCGTGCGTCCACTTTTGGAATCACGGGCACTGTTGTGTTCTGTAGCCATATTTTACCGATTTAATGACTTGTTTTGAAGGAAAAATAATTTACCTTAGTTTTGCTGTTTGTAGACTTCCCTGACTGGCTCATAAAGTATTGCAGAGCGTCAAAGAATTTAGTCTGCCCCAATTCGGTGCAGTTGTGCCAGTAATAGATGGCAAAATCCCAACCTCTAGCCTTCATCTCCTGTAACTTCCTTTCGATATCCGTTTCATGCCTTGTTACAAAAGGCCTCAACATGGTCTCGTAGATAAAGCCAGTTCCCTGCATTGAGCAAGAGTTTAACGTTATAATTTGCTGAACTTGGCGAACAAAATTTATTCCAGTTCTCATCCAATCATCTTCTGTCTTTACCTTTGTTTTTGGATACCACAAGTAGATAAAAAATGCCAGTTTCACCTCACCATACATCGGCAACCTTCACCATAAAACGAGAATGAAAATCAAATACCACAAAATAGGAGCTACTGGGCTTGTACATACAAAAATTGCAGAACTCTGCTTACCATGAAAGAAATACGTCCCCTATCCTCTCACAAACCGTTACAAGTGCGATAATGATCCTGCAAAGTTTAATGAGAATTACACTGAAAGTTCATAGGCTGCAAAGCATCAAGGAAGACCCATGTAATTTAAGCAATGATTTATAAGGCGTTACTATTGCTTGTTAGAAAGCGGTAACAGGATGAATGAGTGAAGAAGGAACACAACACATGATCCCCATGACCAGCATGTAAAGATTAATCTGCTTCTCCTCCACTCGATTCAAATTCTTTTTCTTTCGTTTTCTTTTCTTTCCCAATGCGCAAGATTGACCATACAATTATTGGGAAAGAAAACAAAACTAAAATTTGTTCAGGAGACCAAGCCTGCAGGTTTGAATGAAAATAAGGGGACTTACCAATATTGACACCAGAATTTAATTTCTTCAACGTCCACCTTGTTCTTCTCCACAGATCTGAAACATTCAAATGCTGGGTATGCATACCCAAAAAGCAACCTGGCAATATCAAAAAAAAAAAAAAAGTCAACACAATATTCAATTCCAACAAACATCATTCAATAAAGAGAAAAGAGCATTATAAATAAAGTTTATACACAGAATCACAATGAAACAACAGAAACATACAAAAGGAGTAAATAAAAAAGAAGGAACGAATATTGAGTTTGAATAACCTACACAAGATATCTGGTGAGGAGATCTCCCAACATCCTTAATCTTCAAAATCCCTGAAATACCATTAAGAGAAAACTCTACACATTCAATCAAGGAATACGGAAGAAAAGAAGAAGAAGAAAGAGCGGTGAACCAAAAGACAATAGTTGACATCCAAAGAAGAAGAAGAAGAAGAAGAAGAAGAAGAAGAAGAAGAGAAGACAACCAACTGTATATTAATGAAAGCAAAAGAGGAAAAATACCAACACCAATGAACTTGTAATGAGCTGCTACTGTAAAAACAGAAACAAAATCTTGAAGAAACTTTGACGTGAAGAGTTCTTGTTCAAACTCTGCATTCAAAATATAGATATAATTAAGAAGATAAATCAACAAAACATTGGGTTGCCAATTACTTCTTTAGAAGAGAAAAGGATTTTAAACCTTTCGAGAGGGATCTATATATGATTCTGCGGATGATCGGAAACAAATCTATCTATCTGTGTTATATTTATACAGGGAAGAGAGTAGCAGTCCTGTTGTTAATTAAAGAGAGAATGGCTACAGCAGAAAGAATAAAATAAGATACGGAGATGGGAGAGATTTCTTGCAGTGGACGCCTCTATAGTACTCTTACACGCAATTTTTAAAGTGGAGGGAAAGAGGGGATTTTTGGGGTTCTGCCAACGGATTCACTGTTTGGTAGTTAAAGCTTTCTGTTCTCTAAGGGTGTTTCTGTCATTTTGTTTTGTTGAGGTCAAGCCATAAAAAAATAAAAAAATTGGAGGCAGTTTTGGTCACTGTAATAAGAATTGGTCTAATCCGTGACCCTTGATTTGGCACGTGCCTAGTTTTTTAAATTTTTTTAAAATGATATTATTAAAAATCAAAACTTGAGTTGAATAATAATTCAAACATTAAACCGAGTCAATCCATCATAGTCGAGTATTATAATTATGATTCTTTTAAAATTTATTAATTTTTTTAAATGACAATCTTATTTATCTCATTACATCTGGTGGCAAATTATCTAATAAACAGTAAAAGATAAGAGTGTTTGAAAGTGTGGTAATGGTAATTTTTCAAAGTATTTTTTATTTAAAAATATATAAAATAGTATTTTTTAAAATTATTTTTGATATTAATATATTAAAATAATTCAAAAATATTAAACATAAAATTAATTTTAAACAAAAAAAAATCAATACTATTTAGAACGTAATTCCAAACATACCCGGAACCGATGAAAGCCATCCTTGTTCCAGCTGGATAAGAAACATGCAAGTGAACATGGGAGCACATCCTGTGTGTGCCTTCCTTTGACATCCAACGTGAGAAATATGTCAACATTTTAATCAAATGTATTATTTTGGGAGTTTACTATTCAAACCGCCTTTCAGTTTTCTTGACGAAAAAGCGAAACTGCACAGAAGCTACTTTAGCCATTTTCCAGAAGCTGACTTCGGAAGCAAGGGAGCTTAATAAATCAAGTTTGCAGCCTTAGACAAATACAAAGGAAATTTACAGGTAATTCTGCGTGTTAATGCAAGGCTCGATGACGATGTTATGACCTTGTCAATATAAACGACAGTAACGAAGAAAGGGTCATGTTCCCTTCCCTTTCTCTTTTCCTTTTCCATGGGACCGTTACAAAATGGAATTAACAACGGGGTTCATTAGACATTAAGCTATCATATTAACGTCGTGAATGACATTGCGGTCCAAATATTATTGGGTTAAATTCTAGATTTTTTTTTGTTATAAAAGTATATTTTTAATATTTTTAATTGTTTTGATGTGATGATAACTTAAGCGGTGTAGCTCAACTGGTCAGATTTTAAATTTGCTTTCTAAAAATCACCAGTTCGAGTCTACAAATCCTAGGATCACTAGAAACTTACACAGTCACGTTAACTTCAGGATCCGTAGGATTAGTTGAGATATGTGCAAACTGATCCGAACACTCATGTAGATAAAAAAAATATAAAATAATATAAAATAAAAAAAAATATTATTTTTATATAAAAAAATATAAAACGCAATTTTCAGCCCACCGTGCAGTAAGTGCCGGTTGAGTAACCACTGATTGATACCTAAACCAAAAGTTAATGGCCGGGCATTGAGAGCCAATCAAAAGAAGAAGCTTCCACTGTGGTCGCAAGTTATAATTTTCAAGAAGAACCTTCCTCCTTGTTCGTACGTTATGATTTTCAAAAGATTCGTAGCCAAAGGATGATGCAGTCTTGTTTGTTTGTTTGTCTTTAATATATACACACAATTAACCATGTTTCAAATCCAAGTCTATGACTCCTTCCTTATATTTATGGTCTCGAAGATATCTCATTGGGCGTATTAAGGCTAAATATTTACATTTAAGCCCCACTAATCTTCTTTTCCGATCAATTAATTACGTACCCACTAATTTTCGTTTCAAGTTTCAATATATGGCACGGGAGAAAAAGACAACGCGTGGATTTATAAGCAATTGAGGTCATGGGAAATCAATAAAAAAAGATAAAAAAAAAAAAAAAGTAATTGCTTAATTAGAATGATCTTGCATCCTTTCAAGCAATGTTCACAAGTTTAGTTGATTGGGTTTCTCCTCTCTTGATTTCCGCCCCAAGACAGCAACTAAACAAGTTGGTGAGGGTCTCTCGAAGTGGCGATGCCAAAGCTATAAAAAAGATCAAATGATGAAATATATGAAGTTGTTATCGTTAGGTCACGTTCTTCACCAACTAAATGGCATCTGGTGATGAGAAAACATATGAAATAACCATCTAAATGGCATCTGGTGATGAGAAAACATATGAAATAAATTTCGAGATATAAAAAAGTCTTCACCGAGTTCTTTCACTAGCTAGGAGCCTAGGATTGTAGAAAATGCCACCAAGTTCTTTTCACAACACTTGTCAGCTGGTCATGATGCAGGTAGCATCTTTGCGTTTAGTTGGGGGTGGTTCAGGTTTGGTTTTTGACTCGCAAGTTCGATCCTATGCACCATCGGCAACTGGAATCACAACCATGGCGATAGCTCGTGTCACTTGACATGAAGATTTTGAAGTTACCTTCATGTCTCTGGTTTCTATGTCTTCCATGAATAAATAGCTTTTAAATCATTGATATGATGATTGAAAAAATATATTTTCTTTTCCTTAACTTTTGATTTCCTTGTGTGTTAAGCGAGCTGAGATGGTTTTTTTGTCTTTTCAATAAGAAGCTTTAGGTTATTGTTCCGGGAAAAAAAAACAAAGACGGTAAAAGAAGAAATGTACTTAGTTCAAATTAATGACATAGGTAGAAACATAAAGATAAATGATGTATTTTCAGTTATAAAGATAAAATATCTCTAGATATAATATTTATTATTTTTTATTATTAAAATATTCATGTAAAAAACTTTTAATTTTAAAGTTGTCCAACTAAGGTATATAAAGATAAAAATATATATTATTATTGTTTTAAAACATAACTCGAAGTTCGGTCCAAGACAAGACCCATGTCACAAGTCGAGAAGATCAACTCAGGTTAATTCCATTTTTTAAAGGATCAAAACGACATCATTTTAACCAAATCTTTTTTCAAAAAACTATCAATGAGTTTTTGAATTGAATTTTACTAAGGGTCGATCAAGTCGCGAATCAACTAGGTTTTTTATGGGGTTAAGCCGGGTCAATTATGTTTTTTCTTAAACCTGAATTGATCTGAGTCTTGAGCTAATTTGAATTTTATAACTTGGAGTATTATACTATTATTAATTTCAACACTCAATATAAACTATAGTAAAAAAATTATAACTAATTTTTTTTAATATGTAAGTTTGACAATAATACATATTAAGGATAAAATAAATATTTTTCATATTTTATTTTGTATTATCTAACATCAACCAAACATGATACAGAGATAGTCATTTTGTCTTATATACCAAATATAATTATGTTTTTATCTCCAATTTTGTCTTCTTTTTGTTGTCTCTGTCTCTTTTATCCCAAGATAATAACCAAGCTCAACCTAAAAGAGTCAATATATGGAACCACAAATTTTTCGTTCTGATTTTATATCTTAACACAAAATTATATTTTTTAATTCTAATTTTTTGTTTTTATACTAGTCAGAATTTGATACCTGATGTAGATGGAAGTGAAGAATAATAAGGTTTGTCAAATCCCTAAAAGATCAAGAATACCATAACTATAAAAAAAAACATCCAAAATATTCAATTTTTACTCATTCAAGTCTTACTTGTTAAAAAGCTATTACAACCCTTCATATATACAAAAAAAAAAAAAAACTAGAAAACCCTATTAATACTAAATAAAAAATAAGAAATAGGAAAATTATTCCCTTAAATAGGAAAACTAGAAAGCCTAATAATATATAATAAGAAAAAAAAATTCCTAAACTAAATGGGAAGAAATAAAAATAACTAAGAAAATATTTATTTTTCCAAAAAAAAACTGATGTATTAGTCTATCCGGGTTAGAAAGAACTCATCCATGAGTTCAGACCATAATAAAAATTTATCATTCACCACGAATATCCTTTTGTGTTTGAACCACCTCATCATAGATCCCTAACACTTTTGTGTGGGTTGTTCTATCATGAATCCCCAACACAACAGTTTTTTGTAGGTTACCCCATCATGAGTCCCACCACTATAATTTTCAATAAACATCATGTTTTGCGATCTCTTCCAGCAATGGTTATTTAACATAATACAATAAATAATTACGATGAATAATTAAGTTTTGATATATGTCATCTATAACCTCCAACCAAAATAACCATGAATCATTGAGTTTTGATACCAACTAATGTCAACGAGAGTGAAGGATAACATGGTCTGTTACAAGTCAAAACTCTCAAAGACTAAGAGCACCATAACTATAGGGAGACACCCAAAATATTCAATAGTTATTCATTCAAGTCTTATGTGTCAAATGTTGGGTTTCCCGAAACACATTCACGCAATGAAAATGATAAATTTATAATTTTTCAGAAGTCCCAAAGATCTTGTTAAACAGATTTACAATTGTTTAGGGTTTATGCGAAGATTACCCCAAGATCATATGTTCTTTTTAGTTTTAAATATTTTCTTCAAGACTTGGTTTTTCTCGCAGTGAAAACTTAAACAAGTGTTGCCGCACGAAACAAAGATAAATCACTAGCCAAACTAATAAAATAAGATAAGGTCGGTTTTTCTCATAATCTGCTGGCAGCATTAAAGCCCAATTTCAAATGAATGGTTCTATTTCGTCTTAATGAATTAGAAGGCATGCCATATATCAGTAGAAAAGTATAGAGATCTAGTTTCCAGCCCAACTAGAATCACATCAAAATTCAACATGTAGATCCAATTATGATCAAAATAGTAGTGAAAGGTTAAACTGTCTAATTTGAGTCTTCTTATCACAATCATTGTGTAATGACCTTGGTTCCACCAACAAACCCTTCTTGAATGTGAATCAGATTAATCAAGGCTTGCTCTTCATTATTTATTACCCTCTTGAAGTCCACCTTAGCCAATATATCTCGAAGAAGTCCATTGAAAACCTCTTTGAACCTCTTAGCCCTAAACCTTGTCATTGGACCAATTAGAACCTTTAATGGATCTTTTGGTGTTTTTTAGATCCCATCACTTTTCCATCATATCTCTCTCAATACGTTAAGACACATATCTTTAAAGATATGTGTTCTTTGTGAAATAAGTAATATTCTCTCTTGGATTCTTTTATACTAAACTGTTTTAGCATCTTATGTATGTGCATGAAGTATGACAATTCAAGCAATCTTCTAGGTCTATCTTTATGGATCTTTTTTTCCTAATACATCGGATGTTTATCCCATATCCTTCACGGAGAAAGTTTTGGATAACCAAATATTTACTGATTGGAGTTGTTAAAAGTTTATGTAAAAATTACATGAAGATCAGATGTTCTTTTTTGCTTTGAATATTTACTTTAAGACTAGGTTGTTGCAAACCACAAGCCGTTTAAATGTTTGTCATCTAACGGTACTCTAGATGAACTACTAGTGAGAAATCTCCTAAACCCTTTTAGAAGAGAGAGATAGTTATACTTTAGAGTGCTAGCTTTTTTCTTTTGTGTTCAAGTGTTTCTATATTTTACTCATCTCATCTAAAAAAGTAAGAGGCATAACTTTCTATTTATATAAAAACCTAAAAACTCTATAAATGACAAAATATCAATTTCTCCTTAAATAGTATTACATATAGTATTTTAGGCTAATTTTAGAAATTCATTCAATCAAGTCCTTACTTGACTATGTCTATGTCTAGAATTTGTAATCTCATATATTAATTACATTCTAGTCCTTAATTTCTAAAATTTATTTACAATTAAGTCACATTTGATTAATCATCTTATTTTAATTTTTAACCGATGGTTCTTATGTGTGTGACTCATAATGTTCTCTAATAAGCTGGCTTAAATATAAATCATAATCTTAAATAAAATATGATTAAATAAATTAAACAATTTAATTTATTATCAATCTAATAATAATTGATTTATATTTGAAAATCAAGTATAATGTCTAGCAACCTATCATGATCTCTTAAATATTAAGAAAGTCATTTTAGTTCTCAATATTATAGTCATTAAGTATTTGAATAAGATTTAAAACTCTTTTCAAATCTTATTTCGTCTTGGCTAAGAATTTCACAACCAATACTATTTGAGAATAGATGAAACATTTTTCTTAATTTACTTAAGGTGATGAATCTTCTTTTGATTACTCAAATACTTTTATATAGTTTTATACTATACCCAAAATCTGCCAATTTATTACCCTTGATTAGAATAATATATGATCATGATCAAAGCATAACACTCCTTATATAAAGATAATTTAGCAATCTCAAGTCTAAGGATCGTTTACACAAATACCACGTGAGCCTTTACATAAACATAAGTGATCTTTTCATATGGAGTTCTCTCACGGTGCAATTCAATGTAAATGTCATTTTGACAAGCACATGCATATTAGTTTTAAGTATTCCCCGTACCTTAATTTATAAGAGTAACTTTTTCCTTTCATAAAGGAAATAATATAATATGCATCGATCTTAACAACACTAATTAATATCTAATCTTAATAGAACTTTGACTAGGAATATTTAGAAACAATGTTTTGATGTAATAGAAATATCATAATTATAACAACTTTATAATCTCCTATGCAAAATATTTTTGTTTCATGAACTTTATCTTCACTCTAGATTCATTAGTCAAATATTATATTCATTAATAAAATATAATAGAATATTAAAGATATAGAAAGCCTTTATTAATAATAAATATGTTTTACATGAATAAAATCAATACTACGTATAATCAACCGATTGACTACAAAACAAATTCACTAACATTAAAAAGCTATTACAACTCTGTATATAGAAAAAACTAGAAAACCTTATTAATACTGAATATATAAATAAAAAAATAAAAAAACTATTCTCTTCAAATAAGAAAACTAAAAAAGCCTAATAATACAAAAAAAAAATTTCTAAACTAAAAAAACAAAAATAACTAAATAAATATTTATTTTTTAAAAAAATTACTTCATCAATCCCTGAGCTCACTCAACAAACTATTTAGATGGCAATTACATATTGAACTTTATCACTATAATTGGTTTAATTGAATTAATTAGACTGATTGAGGATAACACTAAATTATGAGTTTAACCACATAAATTATTAATGTTTGAAATTTTAACCGGGGGGGCTTTTGTGAGTCCACCTTTCTTTTTCTTTCTTATTCTCCAAGTTTTATTCCCCATTTCTTATCAAATGCAAGGATAGTCTTGTCATTTTTTTTAAATCCACCTTTCTTTTCTTTTCTTATTCTCTAAGTTTTGAAATTTTAGTTTTTTAAAAGTTCATTTTATTCATTTTTTGGTTCTTAAGTGTGTGAGAGGAGATAGAAAGTCAATGGATAACGATAAAAGAGAGAGAAAAAAAAAAGAGCTTTTGTTGACCATGTTATTGCAACCAAAATGGTTAATCTTGATGTTATTGAGTTTCATTTGATAAGAAGAGTTCGATGGTGATGATTTTATTTTTCTATGAACATGAGTTTGTTTACTTTTTATTTGATTGATTTCCATTTTTTTTTAGTGATTTTAGGGTGTTTTAGGGTTGGTAAGTGTTTTATGGAGGTTCTTATTGTGTCTTTTTAGGTGCTTTTAAGTAAAAATCAACTAGAAAAATTGATTTTAAGGTTTAAAAAACTAGAATCTTCAATTTTCAATTACTAAAAGTGACCTGAAAACATCATAGTAGGTGACAGGTCGGTTTCCATTATAGGTGAGGTGTCACCTATTAAAAAAAGAAAAAAAAATGGGTCTGGGGTTTCGAATGAAGGCCAGACATGTGAGCTTGACTTGACAGACCAATACGCTTAGGTTTTTTTTAAAGGGTTAAGCATGCTATTCTATTTAGGCACGCACGTCTGATCTATTTTTATTTTTTTTAATTTTATAAAAATTAATTAATTAAAAATATATTAATTAATTAAATTAATTAATAATATGTTTTTATTAAACATCATTCAAGTTTTACTTTACTTTCAAATAAGATTATAACAGTCTTTTTATAATATTAGTAAACCTTTTTTTTTACATATCATTATCGTTTATTTTTTAATTTTATCTGTTTTTTTATATAAAAATATATATTTTTATTGTTATATAATTAAATAAAATATTAAAAAAATACAATGTTTTCAAGTGAATTAGATACATGAAACGAGTTGCAGGAAAGATTATATATTTTTATTTTATATTTTAAAAAAATTGATCCACGGGCCAATCACCTCGTATATTGATAATTGGACTAATTTTTTTCTTTCTTTTCGTCTTGTTTGGACCTTTGTGCATCTTAACGGGGCTGAGACCTAAATCTCCATCCCTCCGTAACCCCTTGGGATGCAATGGGATTGGCTCCCAGATTTACGGATATGGAAGGCGAGAATTGGTATTTTTAAAATATTTTTTTAAAAAAAATATATGAAAATAATATATTTTTTATTTTTAAAAATTTTATTTTAATATCCATAAAATATTAAAATAAATTTTATTTAAAATATTTCTACGTAAGTAAATAAGATTTATTAGTTCATATTTGTTTTTGCATTTTAAAAGTGCTTTTGAAAAAATTTTAAAATTTTTTATTTTTTTCTTTGCTTCAAATTAATATTTTTTTATGTTTTCAGATTATTTTGATGAGCTGATGTCAAAAATAATTTTTTAAAAATAAAAAAAATATTATTTTAATACATTCCTGAATAAAAAATAATTTGAAAAACAACCTCAAATATACTCAATAAAAAATAATTTGAAAAATAATCACTACCCACAAATATAAAAACGCTTTAAGTTGAATTATCTTGTAAATGGTCTAGTGGTAAGAGTTTGGAATTAAGAGGTTTGCTCTTTCTATGATCTCAAGTTTGAGCACTATAGTTACTAATATGATCATTATTGGAGGTTTATACAATTGTTAATTTCAGGGCTCACGAGATTAATCAAGGCACGTGAAAGCTAACTGTACACCTAATTAATAATAATAAAAGAAAGACTCAAGGTTGTACCTTCGTTTCAAGTAGTCCTACCAACAGCTGGCATTTTGTCCGTCCATATATATATATATATATATATATATATATATATATATATATATATATATATATTTTACAATCATGAGAGATCGATCAACACTCATTTCATTAATATAATATAATAAAAAAAGAGTTAATATTATTAAAAAGAAACAAAGTACACGAAGAAGAAGAAAAGGCAATAAATGACCTGTTCATCTTGTTCCCTTCGTGCTCCTACTTCATCTTTCTCACTGTTCTTCACTTCCAGAAGGTATCCATTGATTACAATATCCGTTTTCTCTAAAAGTAATAACCGGGTAGTAAAATTTATGATCATCAAACTGTAGAAACAGAGGCAGAGATATGAGTTGTCCGAATTTGCTGCTTTCTAATCCCAGAAAGCATGCTACTTTACGACTCTCCAAAGTTTCCGGGTATTCACATCACCTATTAACTCCATTCTTTTGTTGTTTTCGGTATTCAATTATGCATTAATGGGTGCTCTGATTTTCAGTCACACAACTGAATTGTTAGAGATTCAATCTGATAAACCCACCTTTCATGTTCTCTTTATCCCTGGAAACCCAGGTCAGTCCATGCCTTTTGATGTTTGTTAGAGTACAAGTAGTAGTAATGGAGTGTTGGATTTCTGAATTATGTGGATTTGTTCTTCTTTTGGTTTGTTAATTAATGCAGGTGTTGTTTCGTTTTACAAGGATTTCTTGGAATCCCTGTATGAGTTGCTTGGTGGAAGTGCTTCTGTTACAGGCATTTATCTGCAAATGTTTCCCTTTTGTTGTTGAATTTTGAGATATGATTTTAACTTTGATTGGTATATATATATATATTTTTTTTGCCCATTAACAGCTATTGGGCACATATCTCACACTGAAAAGGTACTTGCTTTTGTCATTGTATGTTTTTCTTTTTAGTTCACTTGTGGAGAGTTATATAATTCTTACTCAAAGTTTTGTTTTTGTTAGAATTGGGAGCACGGGAAGTTGTTCTCATTACAAGATCAAATTGATCATAAGGTGTCGTCCTTCTTACTTTATTGGCTTTCAGCGGACTGTTGGCTTGGTGAATAATGTTGAGTAAACTTTTAGAATTTGGCAATATAATTTCTGGTGGTAAACCCTTGTCTCGTGAGGTAAAGAATCTAGGTGAATTAGGCTCATTGACTGTGTGAAGCTTAAGGCAACCTTGTTAATGAATCTGCTTGAGCTTTGGAGAATGCACCAGTAACAGAACTACGGACCTGAAATTGAAATTCCATCTTAGTGAGAAATTTCCAACTCAATAGTTTTGGTCTTGATTGTCTTTATTGAAGAACTCTAATTCCTTCCCCGGCCCCCCCTTTCCCATATAAAGTACTTATGCTTGGTGAAAACTAGTCTGTTTTTCCAGTATAGTATATTGAAATTTATAATTTCCATTTGATCTTCTCATTGTGCAGGTGGATTTCATCAAGCAGGAACTGCAAAATAATGAACTTCCTATAGTACTGGTAGGAGGCATTTTCTCTTAATGATTTATATTATATTTTCCATAGGAATCCAATCCCTTTGGTTCCTTTCAATTCCAAAAAGATGAGAGTACCATGAAATGCCTGACCAAGATCACATTATATTGGATCAAAATGTGTTTTCATAAACATAATCAATAGATAAATTGGAGCTTTATTTACATTATCACTACCATATGTACAAGTTGTAAAGTGGAAGAACCAACTACTTAATTTATGAGTTTTTCTGAACTGAAGTTCTTAGTAACTTTAATATTTTCTCTCTGAAGGTTGGGCACTCTATTGGGTCCTACATATCACTTGAAATACTAAGGTTTCTAGAGAAGGTGATGACTGCTTTCTGCGAATTTTCCAGTTCCAGTTTGTGTCCTGATCTCTCATGTTATGCTGAATTAGCAAACTTGCTGCTTGACATTTAACTCTGGCGTTGCAGGTTACATATTTTATAGGACTATACCCTTTTTTAATGTTGAATCCACTATCAAAGCAACAGTCTAATATCGAGAATGTCGCAGAGTAAGCTTTATTTCTATTTTGAGTTTGAGTGACATCACTTCCATCATCCTTCCAATCTTCCTTTACATGCTCTGCTCTCTTATGGAAGCCTGTGGCCCTTATATTCAAGTTGCTGATAAAAGACATAGACGCTCCAGTGGACACACTGATTGGAACCATCAACAATTGACTGTGTTTTCATGAACCATTAAAAAGCTCTTGATTTTTCCACCCATTTCCTTTCCTGGCTACTTGCTTCATGCCCTCAACAATCATTGCCTGTTTGATGAATATTTACTAGGGTTACTTGATAAAAATCTGGTTGGGACATCTTAAGGAAATTATAAATTAATTAATCTAGTCTAACCATCAGCGGTAGAGATTAGCTTTTAGCATGCTGTATGGCCTGGAACCCTGTTTATCCATGTTTAAAATCATGCTCTCGTTTCTAGCTGTAGTTATGACTTTTGTTAGTGAAGCACTGAGGCACAAGGATTTTATGACAGAAATTTGTGACTTTCAGGTCCTCCATTTTGTCTGCTTTACTTAGTTTCGGTGTAGCATCCTTGGGATTGCTACCTCAGTGCACTTTAAGGTTTATTCTGTCAAAATCTCTTGGGAGTTCATGGTCTGATACTGCTATTGATGCTGCTTGTAGTCACTTGCTGCAGGTAATGGTCATATTTTTTATATGAGATTAAATTGTGGGCCTCATGACTTGCAAACATATTTGCAACAAGCTTTAAACTATTTGTTTTTCTTTTTGTATGGTTCCTTATTGCTAATTTTAAAAAACATAAGCTAGGTATCTGCATGTTCTGAGTTTGTTAATTTATATTAATTTGATATTTCATTTGTTCACAGTACCATACCATCCGAAACATGCTTTACATGGCATTGATGGAATTCAGAAAGGTAATTTTGATTGCTTAGAAGATTAATATTTCAAGATATTATAGTATTGGATCAAATTATATTGAATTCTTCTTGAAATGTTCTTGCAATGTAGACATTTTGGAACATCATGTCATGTGTTATTATTGTTACTGTTGTACTATAACAAGGTGTTCCATATTGTCATGTTGGGGACACATTTCAAAACTCTTTCTTTTCATAAAGCCTTCTTAACATCTGACCCTCATAGTCAAATGCTTATTTTGCCAAAACATAGTTTATTAGTACTTGGATTTTTATTTATTTTTCCCCGAAATTTTCACTAAAAAGCCTTTGTTTAACATTTTGTTCATCCACTTACAGGTACAATAAAGCTGATGTTACCTCTTCAAATCCAGAAAAAAGGTTTAAGTGGGTGTCACCCCTCATATTGCATTAAAGTACATTTACAACCAAGGGTTAATCATGGTTCTTTTTATGTTAGCTTTCAGAAATGCCAGATTGGGCTTTCATGAGAGAGAATCACGAGAAAATTGCTTTCTTATTTGGTGTTGATGACCACTGGGGTCCGCTGCAAATGTTTGAAGAGGTGAGTGATGGATGGGTTCATGATTTCTTGTGAGGGCTTGTTGTATGCTTGTATCCTCTTGAAAGCTCGTTGTGTATGTGTGCACAACTGACCTGCGTGTTTAGCTCATGGAGAGCATGTTATTTGTATGGTGAAGCCTTTGTATAGTTGACCCTTAGGATACTACCTCTTTCTGTTTGCCTTCATCATGTTTGGGACCTTTAGGATGCTACCACTTGCATAGTTGACCCTTAGGATACTATGATTTGGTATGAACACTAAGCCTACGGTGAGCTAGAGAAACTATAAATTCTATTTTCAAATCAGAGGGTTTTAGCACAAGATAAACAAAGGAGAGAGGACTGCATAAGTCAGTTCTGAAACATCATGGCAGAGTATCTTACTGAATTTTAAGGAATATAAAGTAAGAGTATGAACAACAAGAATTCTCCAGTTATCATGCCGATTTCAATAAGTGTCTTTGGACCTCTATTTTGTGGGGGATCTTCCAGTAATTGAATGTCTTAAAAGATTTATGTGATTCTTTATTTCGCACCACCAGTTTTTTTAAGATGTGTAGAGAATAAATCTCAATCACAATTGGTTCACACGAGAATACTGATGCTTACAGATTGGTAAAACTGATACATGCCAGTTTAACTAGTTTTGTTATCAAGTGTTAGAGAATTATATAAATCATATCTTGGGGTCTTACCTAACAGCTTAAGTTATTGGGTTGAAATGATATTTTGACATGGTATCAGAGCAATGGGCAAAGTCCGCATCGACCTTTTATCTAATAAATACGTCCCTTCTAGAAGTCAGGGTCTGTTGCACGGATTAGCTCTAGAATTACTACGATTTTTCATTGTCACTACCTCCTTGTGTCAGGATTGGGTAATTTGCGCGCTTGTTACCTTCCTTGGATGGTAGGATAAAGGCCTACCATGGTGGTGGCGGGTGTCAGAGAATTAGGGTTTAATTCCGGAGAGGGAGCCTGAGAAACGACTACCACATCCATTAGAGGGCAAGTCTAGTGCCAGCAGTCGTGGTAATTCCAACTCCAATAACGTATATTTAAGTAGTTGTAGTTAAAAAGCTCGTGGTTAGATTTTAGGCTGTGTTGGTCGGTCCGCCTCAGGTGTGCACCGGTCGCCTCATCCCTTCTATCGACGATGCACTCCTGACCTTAACTGGTTGGGTCGTGCCTCCTTTGAAGAAATTAGAGTGCTTAAAGCAAGCCTACGTTCTGATGCCATGTCAAAGAACTAATTCAACCCAATAACTTAAGCTTTTAGGTTGAAATGGTTTTGTAATATGGTATTGGAGCCTTATTGATCAAGCGGTCACAAGTTTGAAACTCATTATCCCCATTCAATTTGATAAAAATTAAGCACAAGATAATGTGTTTGTGCAAGTTTCAAGTTCAAAAAGCTTTCACTGGAAGGGATTTGTTATAGAATTATATAAATCATATCTTGAGGCCTCGTCTAACAGTTTAAACTATTGGGTTGAAATGATTCTTTGACACCAAACAAGCATACATTGTGATAAAATGGTGTGGCAGATCTATATCTTGGGGAATGGTGATTGAATAAAGATTGCAAAATAGTGAACTTTACTGCACTCTTTATGGTGATGATGGATCACTGTAAGTCTGCTTCATGATGTTTACTACTCTTTCTTATCAACTTGCTTCAAGAAACTGATCTTGTGCTTCAATATATTAAGCTACGCTGTTTCTGCCTTCGGTTTAGCATTCTTCAGTTTCACTTTCCAGGCTTTGTTCAACTCACTTTCATGCTCGCAGATTTCGAAGCAGGTTCCTGGTATCTCTCTATCAATTGAAAGGGAAGGCCATACTCATAGTTTCTGTTGCACTGAGGCTGGCTCCGAATGGGTTGCCCACCATGTAGCGAGCTTGATTAAGAAAAAACTACCAAGCTGAGGTAAAAAGGTCAACTGCCTTTTCATTCTGATTTCCAGTCATCTATTGTCCCTGATTTACAGGGAAGTTGGACAGCTGATCGCTCTGACTCCCATTCTTTTATAGTTTCATTTCAAATTAAGTTAATATCCCCTCGAGGATTGTTGTTCTGGGACCTGCGTTGTGTTCTTGAAATATGACCTCGTTCCTATATTTTTGATAACTCGTCATCCATGTAATTTCAACAGTGATCGCCTTGTTTTTGCTTTGAAAAACTTGTCTATGCAACTGCCATGTACATGGCATTGATTGGCATTCAAATTCCACATTAGCTCGAACTACGTTTATTATCTTTACTACAACCAGGAAAACAAGATCTAAATATGAAGCTTAAGATTCAACTTCAGTGGTGACACTGAGTAAACTGTCATGCCCAAATACTGTTTGCATTTCTTCTGCAAATGTGCCATTAACCAGATGCATTAAGCCCTACCTTTCACGTTCTCTTTTCATCAGTCAACATCATGTTTGATGGAGCGGACTATAACTACTTGATATACTGTAGAGGCCATGTGAGCACCTTTACGCTGTTTGTTTTTCTGTATCTTTCTCTCTAACTTCTGGGCTAATTAGAGTCGCGGCGAATTTGCTTGCTGGTTGGCCTAACAGATGAAGTATTTGCATATTTCAACAGTGGATTAGAACATAGATTTTCCTGGTGTCGTTTTATCTTTTGGGTCGAGGTCTCTCTGCTCTTTTTTCTCCCCCATCTTTGGCTCTCTGGTGTTTTTGGAAATAATTCAATGAAGGGAGGTCGCTTGCTAATGCAAATAGCCCAGTTGGTAAACACTCGATTTTGGAGTCAGGACTCTTGCAAAATCTAACAAACCGTAAACTTCATCCCCCCACCCCCCCATAGGTTATAGATTCATCAATCCTCCACTTCTGCTCGTGCTTGCAAATATGTAAGGTTGTTTCGGTGAAAACTTTAATTATTGTTTTTAATGTTAAAACGATGAAACTGATTTGCACTCTAAGAGGGCTTTTTGTTCTTGTGATTGTTTCTCCCAAACTATTTTGAAAGAACTATTTATTATAAAATATATTATATTCAATTTTTAAATTTAATTCATTTGTTAAAATATATTTTCAACTCAAAAAATTCTATAAAATATTTTGCCGATAATAATTTACTTATAATATCATCTTTATTGTCGTCACCGCACCCTACCCTCATCACCATGCTATTACTATCATCACCGATGCCTCTTCATCATAACACATTATTGACATTCAATTACCATCATATTCTAAATATTATTACTGTAAAATATTTCTTACAAAACAAAGGTTCTCTTGAAAAACATTTGCCTGTTATTTTAAATCAAACTAAAATTTGTGATTTTTCATATAAACCCAAATAATTTCCTCATTTTTTTTCTAGTTTTATTAACGGCCCTAGGCCCATATAACATTAGCTTAGGAGGATCCACACCTTATTCATGTCATGCAAAATGATCCAGTCATTTCACCGTGGTATTCAAATTTTGTAAGATGTCAAAACTGCAAGTTGTTTTTTTTCTCAATTTTTTTTTTAATTTTTAAAATCTATTTTTGATATTAATATATCAAAATGATATAAAAATATTTAATAAATCAATTTTAAAAAAATAAATTCTATTTTTTTTCAAAAACATTATAAAAACAAACAGTTTCTTAGCTATACCCCTTAATAGTTAAAAGTGAAAACCCCAGAACACTGCAGTGACAACATCCCAAATAGCTAAACATACACACACACACACACACCAAAATAAAACTTATTCATTGAGAATTTTAGAGAGAAGGCATGGATATAATTATTCTGATAGATGATGGTATATAATTCATTCTAAGAACGCGCATTTGATTTGCCCAGCCCGACGGGTTGACCCGGGACCCGGCCGATCCGGGGGCAGGACAGGTTCGGGTTTCTCAAAAGACCGGTCAATGCAATGACCCGGCGGGTCAACCCGTGACCCGGGCAAGACCCGGTTCTTTTTTAAAAATGTGAAATTTGAAACCCATTGGTATATATACTCTATATTCCCAAGAAAAATATTATATTTTTTCAATATGGGATAAAAAACTTTTTGGTTTAAATACTTCAACTTGAAATGATAACATAATATCTTTTTATTGTGAGATTTGAAACTCATTAGTATATATACTCTATGTTCATAAGCTCATTAGTATATATATTCTATGTTCCCAAAAAAAAAGTTATTTTTTTTTCAATATGGGATTGGAAACACATTAGTATATATGCTCATGTTCCCAAGAAAAAAGTTATCTTTTTTCAATGTGAGATTTGAAACTCATTAATATATATAATTTATGTTCATAAGTTAAAAGCTATGTTTTTTCGATGTGGGATAAGAAACTTTTTTTGTTTAAATACTTTAACTTAAAAGCTTAACATAATATCTTTTTAATGTTGGATAAATTTTTTAAAAAAATATTCTTTTAAACTTCATTATTTATAATATGTATAGCTTATATTTATATGGATTTTTTCTTAATTTTTTTATATAAAATATTAAAATTTTAATTTTTTTTTAATTTTTTTGGGTTGACTCGAGTTGACCTGGGTTAATCCATGAAATCCAAAACCTAGCCCCTTCGCTGGGTCAACCCCAAACCAGGTTTAATAGCTATACTAAGGAGCATCAAAAAATCCTGTTCCGGGTACTTATAGCGACTCAGACAGGATCTTTGATGCGGGGTAAAAAAACAAAAATTAGTTGCAGGAAGAATTAGAATCATCCCCCCGAGCAGCTCTTCTTTCAAAAGAAAAAAAAATCAGGGATGTCAGCAGAATCTCAAGATCACTGGCTGAAAATCGGTTAAATTTAGATTGTTCCCATAACCACCCCGTGACTTCGATTTTCTGGCCAAGAAATATTGTTTCCACTTTTGTCCTTATACTTGTAAACACAACTTTCCGACTAAAAGCCACCACCAATATGGACGAGGAGAATGTGCAAGTGGGTATGGTTTTTATATCATGTTCGACGGCAGAGGAGGCTTCCTCCCTCATTCGTGGTCAAAGTTGAGCATACCAACATGTTTTCACAGTTGTTTATTGATATCATTTCTGCTAAAATACATGTGATTCCAGTCCATGCTTGTGGGTTTCGTTCCCTGCTTGGCATTGCTGCGAGCATTAGTTTCAGCAGCCCATGGATAATGCCTGGCTCCCGCTGCATCAGATTTCGTACTTCGTTGAAAAAAGAGCGTCCTCGAACCCTAAAACTTCCCCCTATCTGCAGAACCAAATACTTAGTTGCCTGCTCAATCTATTTATTTAATTAACTGGACAACGGAATCGATAGCATATTTATGGGGTTTTTTTCTTAAAGTATGTTTCATACATAAATATATTAAAATAATATTTTTTTATTTTAAAATAAATATTTTTAACATCATTGTATCAAATTCAAACAAATTAATTTAAAATAAAAAAATAATATTTTTAAAACACAAAAAAAAAAACAAATACTATTTTAGAAGCATAAGACAGTCGGTTTACTAACAAATCCAAATACTATTTTCTTCTTTTTTTTATACCTAGATATTGGATGCCAATGATTTCAGACGAGGAAAGATTTTGAACCCAATTTTGTCTGTATTGCCCGTGCCTCTTTATCTCATTTGTCAGACTTAGACTGACAATAACTCTCAAAACTAACTCTTTTTTATTATTCGATACTACCAAGTCATTTTTAAAAATATATATATATATTACTTCATATTAACAAACATATTAGACAAAAATATCAAAAATAAATATATTTATTAATAACAAATATAAATTTTTTTAAATTGCTAAAATCATTTTAATACCTAGGCCTCTGGTTACTGGAAGAAGAAGAAAAAACGCGCATCTCTGGTTATTATACTGTAACACATTTTATAAAAAAAGCAGCTCCAAGCTGCTTCTTCTCCCCCTACATTGTAAACGCAGAAAATAATAGGGTCCATACACAATAAATCCTGCTTTTTTATTTATCAAACAGCTTAAATATATGATTTACTTAAAATATAGTCGCAGCAGCGTAAACAAACGATAGCTTACTCTCTTCTAGCAACAATTTTATCTCCTGTTAGGATCAAGTTAACTGTCCCTTTTTTTTTCATCCCTTGATTGCAGATAAATCCTACGTTAAGATAAATACACCCAGAACAGACTGTATCAAATCACCCACAGAAAACGTGATACCTCTTCGAATTATAAAACCACCACAAAACTCATTTCAAAGCTGTAAAGCTATTTTTAGTTATTAAATAGAAAATAATTAGATATTTTTTTTGTTGATTTTTTTTAGAATATTAAATGTTAATATACCTATAAAATTTATGATATAAAATATAATCTTTCAAATTATAACGTGTAATTATAATTATAATATGAATTAAATTATAGAAAGGTAGGGGTAATTTTTATTTTTTTACTAAATTATCAAAAAATATCCTGAAATTTGAGAAAAACTTAACTTAGCTTTTGATTTTTTTTTAATCTAAGTGTTTCAAATTTATTTTTTTATAGAAAAAAAAAGATTTTTCTGTTAATTTTGACAATAGTTAAAGGTAGGGGTAATGTTTATTTTTTTACTAAATTATCAAAAAATATCCTGAAATTTGAGTAAAACTTAACTTAGCTTTTGATTTTTTTTAATTTAAGTGTTTCAAATTTATTTTTTTATGAAAAAAAATTTAGTTCATTTTGACCTTAGTTAATAATTTAAAAAATACAACACATGTCATAAAAACATGTGATTTGAAAAGAAAAAAAAAACCATAGATATAAAATCTTGTTTAGTTAATAGCTAAGCTTTTGCTGGATCACAGATTAGGTGGATCATTTTAAAATAACACCATTTCAATATTAATTTTTAAAATTTTGAAATAATATTATTATATAAAATAATTTTTTTTTAAAAATCAAAATATATCAAATTTGAATTTTAATTAGATTGGAGATTGATAATACGGTCATCTAGTTTTTAATTGATGAATTCTCACCTAATTTGATATGAAATACAGACTGAACTAGTTTATTAGATTAACATGTTACATAAGCTAAATTTAATAACATTGATAAAATCCAGAGGAGTCTATATATAAATACTCAAACAAAAAAAATCAAAATCCGGGGACTAAGTTCAATTTGACTCAAAATTCAGGATAATTCTGAATAATTTAAGATGTTTTTTTTTAATCTTTTAATGAACAATAGAATAAAGTCCGTGCCATTATAGCTTTACTTTAATCCTTTGGAAAATCTTGAATGATTCCGAATCTTTCATAATCATAGCGTCATATATTTCTTGAATTCGGGAGATTCGCTACTTTCTCATAGATATTAAACCGGATCTGTACATGGTTGAAGATTTACCAGAGTGTTAAAGCTGGAAAACAACTTTTTCTACAGATTGGTGCTGGATATTGCTGCTTTTATAAGGGCAGAGGATGATGAGTAGTTTTATAGTGGTTGTTTTTTAAATTATTTTTTATGTTAAAATATATGTTAATAATATTTTTATTTTTTTAAAATTATTTTGATATTAGCACACGAAAACGATCCAAAACATATAAACTATATTAAATTTTAATTAAAAAAATAATTTTTTAAAACACAGTTTATACGACGTTTCAAATATAATAAAAAATGCAAGGATCATGTGTTCTTCTATTAAAATAATAACTTCACTTTTTATATTTTACTAAATGAAAAGTTGTTTTTCACCATTTCCTACATTAAACTAGAGGAGTTTACTTGGAAATGAAAAACACATTCGAGTTCTTCGTAGGTTTCAGTGTATGTTATCTTGTTTCAGTTGCCAAAGAAGCAAAGATTAGTTTAGATTTGTCGTTTTTATTCACTAATCCTCTTATCATAAACAAAACTTGATTATGTTTTCAATACTAAAATTCAAAAGTTTACCAGTGTCTTCTATCCAAGTTGGTTATGTTCTAAACATGTAAATGCCCTGAGTTAGAATTTTAGGATTAGATATGTGTTTGATTTAGGATTTTTTTGGGATGACGAGAAATGTTGTTTTTTAAAGTGTTTTTTACTTGAAAATATATTAAAATAAATATTTTTAATATTAACATATTAAAATAATCTAAAAATACTAAAAAATCTAATTTAAAATAAAAAATTAGTTCAACACAACTCCGAATGATGCATTGAAGATGGGTACAAGTGTAAATGCAGTTGTAACTGTGACTAGAAAAAAAAATTGCTTGATATGAACAATTAAAAGTGAATTTATATTAAAACTAATTAAAAATCTTTATGTAAGATATATGTATAAAATCATTGATTTTAAAAAATAGAGTGTAAGTAAAATTTATAAGTTGAAAGTTGAAATTTTAACCTCTGATTAAGGTTTTGTTTGATATGGTTTTTGTAAATTGATTTAAATTTCTTACCTATATAAAAATCATAAAAGAGCTTGTTTAGAATTAATTATTAGCTTAAATAGAAAAAAACTTATTACAAAATTGAGTCAGAATTCTAATTTAATAAAAATTAAGATTTTTAACTTATGGTTAATGGATTCTAACTTTTATATATATATATATATATATATATATATATATATATATATATATATTCTTCGTAAAGAGTTGTTATAAATAATTTATATTAAATACACTATGGTTTTAATTTATTTTTGTTATCAGTTATTTATGAAAGAATAAATTGAGATTAATTAACATGATTCCTAGCTTTACCATGATGAACCAGTTCCCTTACTTTCGAAGCCTTACCTGTATGGGAGAAAGGTCAATAATCATCGTCAAGCATCTATCTTGTAATTATTTATGTGAGAATCTATCTTCTTTATAGTTGTCCTCAAATCATGGTATGGTACCTACCTGGATTAAACTAGGAAGAAGAAAACAACTGTGACGTTACAGTATATAAGATGACAGCTTACCAATGGGCCTTTGGAGCCATGTCTAACAGTTGATTTACACCATTCCATCATGGAAAATTTGCCTGATCAAGAATAACTCGTGCACGGTCAAGATCATGCTGTGATACATGAATGCTAACAGACGAGTCGTAATATCATATATAGAGCGGGGGCCCATCATAAGGCATGCAGGATTTATAGAGAACCCTCCCCTCCTTCCACTCCCTCAGTCAAATGCCTCATCTCTATTCGCTCACTTGCGCAGGCGCTCTTCAAGGAAATCCCAACAGACTCCTTTCACCTCTCCTTCTCTCACAGACGCAAAATCAACAATGTCCACTAACAAGAAAAAGCTCCTTTTCAACACAGTCTCGGTGAACTTAGGCTGTAGCAGCTGCAAGAAACCAAAACTTTCCAATATATTCCAGCCAAAACCGAAACTCCAAACCCCCACTTACAGAAAACAGAAGAAGGATCTCTACTGCTCCTCTTCTTCGACCTCTTCAACAAAAATAACCACAAACCAGTCTCCAAATGACCATGAATATCACGACACCCCTTCCACATTCTCTCCATCAATGGACACACCACCCTATTTCTTCTCTGACACAGACACCAGCGGGGCATGCTCAAGAACCGTGCGAGGATTTGGGCGTGTTGGAGGTGAAAGCGTTGCTGTAGAGAAAGATTCCGATGACCCTTATCTGGATTTTAGACACTCAATGTTGCAAATGATACTGGAGAAGCAGATTTACTCAAAGGATGATCTTAGACAGCTCCTTGATTGTTTCTTGCAGCTAAATTCGCCTTACTATCATGGGATTATCGTTAGAGCTTTCACTGAGATCTGGAATGGAGTCTTCTCTGTGAGGTCTAATACCACTACAGGTTCCGAGAAGCAGCTGCATTATTACCATGGCTGCTAGTCACGTGACTTGTGAAAATGGTTCTTGCTGTTGTGCACGTGAACATCTTGTCCGGGTACAAAATAATTCGTTTGTAGAATGAACGGCCGCATAATAAAGTGGAAGTCTTTTTTCCTTGTTGACATGAAATTTTATGTTTTAGATTAGGCATTTTGTGGATGTAATGGCAAAAAATGTCGAAGAGACATTTCTAACTTTTGTACCTTTGTTGGTTAATGTAATGACAAAAGTACAAATATTGGAGTTGTAGAATCTTATCTATCTAACCTCCTTGCTCAAGAAATTTTCTTCCGGATAAGCAAATCCAACAGTTAATATCTCATGTTTAATAAGCTGTGAATAAATAATCTATGCATAACGCATAAAACAAAATGTGGGTTTTACTGGAACACTAGATAGTTTACAATGGCCATGTGGTAAAATTATATTTTTGCTTTGGCTTTTCCCCTTTCTCATTGTTTTTTCCAATTTTTTTACAGTAAAAATAAGGTTTTTAAACAGTAATTTATTCCCCCATGATCAAAACACCAGGTTGTTGATGAAGGGTATTTTTTTTGTTTTTCCCTTCGTTACAATACTTTATTGATCCGACGTGACAATATTATTTTATCGATCCTAGAAGAGATTAAAAAAAAAAATTTGTATTTGTGGTTATTTTTATACCTTCTCATGGATTTTTTTTGGCTTTTGATTTAATATCCCATGTTATAAATTTAAAAGGTTAATGTTATTTATTTTTTTATTTTTTTATTGTTTATTCTTTTAATAGTTTTTTTTTAATATTAGTTATGTGATTATTTTTAATTTTTTTTTATAAATTTACTTATGTCTCATGACTTATTGCATGTATTTTTTTATAAATATTTTTTTTAATTTTATGCTTGATTTTTAAAGATATTATTCTAACTCATCTATATTTTTTATTTTAAAAAAATAAATTTTATTTTTCAAAATAAATAATATTTATTTTTAAATAATATTTCTTATATTTAGTGCTTGTATAATATTTGTTATAGGATGTGGGTTTATTCAACAAATTTCATTTGTGTTTCTATTTTTTATTTTTATTAATTTAAATAAAAAAATTTATTAAATATAATCAGTTAAATATATTATTTTATGTAATTAAATATATTCATCTCTTGATATTTTTAATTTTTTTTTATTAATAAAAAAAATTATTTACATAGATGGTTATCCATTTATTTAATTAAATATTTACATATATTTTTTTAATTTATACTTTTATATACACAAAGATAACTTGTATACCCAATATTATTTTTTTTGAAACAAAAGAGTTTACTTAAATAGCTAGTCACTTTGTAATTCTTATATGATATTGCTATATTAAATCATTAATTTAAAATACTTTTTTACGAGTTGGGACAGTGTTAAACACAGTTGTATATGCACTCAAGGCACCTATTGGCCCCAAGAGCGAGGTGTTTTTTTGTCCCTCGAAGTTTAAAAAAGCTATTAAAACAGCAACCAACTGCGATGGTGGAAATAAAAAAGAAATGTTTTTTTATACTTTCACTCCAAACATGCATTAATTTATTTCCACTTCAAAATTGCGTCAAAGATATATATTTTATATTTTTATTTTTTTAAATTAATATTGGTGTTTGGATCAGTTTGCATGCACCACGACTAATCTCATAAACCCTAAAATTAACGATTATATAAGGCTCCAATAACTATCATATAAATAATTAAAATAATTAAAAACTTAAATATAAAACCAAAAAAAAACAAATCTTTTAATCTCAATTTCTTCTCATTTAACGATTACCTAGATGGCTATAATTCTATCTTTTTAATCGGCCTCATGTGTACTTGCATGTTTCTACACACAAATTAAGGGTTTCCATTTCGAGTGAAAATCTACTTTTTCAAGCTTTCGTAATTTTATTTCTCGTATCATCCGCAACTTTTATGCCAACGTCGTTTTCTTTTGTTGTCGACAACTTATCACTTGCATCTACAAAAGCTACCGCAGCTATAAGCCAAAGGTACATTGTTGTCACAGTCAAAGCTGAAGAGCTGAACCTCAAAACCAAGCATACGAGAAGGTTTTTTAGCCAAAGGCATTCTTAATATGTAAACGTGGGATGGTTTTATTGTGACCAATAAACACTAGTTTTGGTTGATATCAACGGGTTCAGGTTAATAGAGCAGATAAACTCAAAATCTAAGTAAGGATTCACAGTCTTTGAAATTATTCTTTTGATATCACTGGTTTAAATATTAAAAATTTATATAATTATTAATTTTAAAATCCCATAGAATTAGTCAAAAAATTATACAAATTAACTAGATATTTTTAATAAAAAAAATAAAAATTGGGTAGGGGACCAGACCAGGGAGGAGGTGGTCAAAATCATTGCCAGGTTTTGACAAGAGAGCGTTGTTCATGGTGGGAAAAGATAGGTGCAGGGCAGTGGCCTTGGCATTGGGATTTGAAATGTATTAGTAAGTTAGAAGAGGAGGGAGACAGTTGGTTTAATGCAATTTTTAATGGAAATAAATTAGGGCTCTTAAATTTTCTCGCGACTTGACTGTGAGCATTTCCCAATACCACCATTAAATTGAACCTCGATGATTATCTCTATGGAAAACAACTGTGCTTAGAGTTTCAGGTTTTATTGTCATTTATGGCGATGCCTGGAATTGATTTGATGCATGCACTATTTGCCACGAGTAATGATGATCTGTGGATAGACTCAGGATAACGTACAGCAAACAGCAAATTAAAACTTGTTTTTTCCTTTTTTATTTTTTTTAATTGTAATTTGTGCAAAGAAATTTAACAATTGAATAGAATCAGTAGTCAGTACTAGTGAATCATATTATTATGATTCGTTAAACTATAATTTCATGCATGTTTAAGTCTATATATAAAGTCCAAATTTGCATTTTTTTTATGATTATAATTATTTAATCAGAAGAGTTATCATCCGAAGAAGAATGACACACATGGGTGTCTACGTTATAACTATTAGATAAATATTAAAAATAAAACAAAATATCTATAAATGTGTATCCCGAGGTGTCGGCAAAATATTTTGTTATTAGTTGGTATTTGATTTATAAAATAAAATTTAATTTTATTGGTTTATAGCAATTAAAGTTTTGAGGATCATATTTGAGACTTTGAAAAATATTGAGTTCTTTTAATTTTACCGCGCTAGGAATTGGGTTGCACGATCAAAGCAAGTATTTTTAGATCTATTTTTTTTAATATAATCCTTTCAGGTTTTTTTTATGAATTAATGTACCGATTTATTTAGATATAAAGTTCTCACAATATCAAGCAAATGTTCTTGTGCTATGTTTTGTCAATATATATTTAAATTATGTCGATTTAAAACAATTAAGGTTTTAGTAACTATTTTGATGTTGAAACAAATACGGGGAATGAAGTTAACAGGGCAGGTAAGTTGGTTTGCTCGTGAACTGCATGCGCTAGAGAGTGAGAGAGGTTATGATGCGTGTGGCCTTCTTCAGTTTGTTTTCTTTTATATGGGACGACATGTGTAGACTAGAATTGTAATAGCTGATGGTTTGTCGACGACAACGTCTTCTTCTTTTTCTCTTTTCTCTATCTCTCATGTATGTACTTAGAATTCACGCTAATGGCTAATTTTTTGTTTTAGATTCTTTTGTAAAATTTAAAAATATTTTAATTTTATCCTTTAATTAAAAAGTTGCAAGTTATCCTCTTATTTTTCTAAAAAAAAATTTGGTCTAATTTTTTTAATTAATAGTTTTTTTTATCATTTTATATATTTTTTAAATTTTATTATTCAATCAAAATATATACGTTGTCATTTTTTATTTTAAATTTGGTTTTTATTATTTTGAATGTTATTTTTTTAAATTCGTTTGAAAATTTGATTTTTTTTTCAATTTTATCCTTTGATATAGGGTTGGTTGGAAATTTAGCTCTGTGTGTTTTTCTCGATGTGGTGATTTTGGTTTCATGACCCAAGTCACGGGTTTGAAAAATTAATCAGGGTTAACAACAATTCTTTTTACACTATTTTTTTTCAATTTCATCCTTCCACGTTGGGTTTTTTTGCAATTCAATTATCCATTTCATCCGAGTCACGAGTTTGACGGGTTGGCTCGGGCTTACTCAGGTTATGTTTTTTTTTAGTATTTTTTTTTGTTTCATCCTTCAACATTAGATGTTTTAGATTTGAGCTTTGTAATTTTATCTGATTTGCCTTCTAATGGTTTGTCTCATTCTTATGATTCGAGTCATGATATTTGATGGTCTTCCTAGTTTGTTGTTTTTTTAGTTCCTTTTTGTTATTTGTTAATTGATGTTTTTTGCTTGGCACGTGGTGTAGCACTGACCCTTAAGTTGACTTTTCTCTTCTCTTTGTGTTTGTTTTTTTCTTTAAGGTGAGAATAAGACACCATAGTTAGTTCTTAAGCACTGTAAAACTTTTCATGTAGCTATGAGTTGAATTAAAGTTTTTTTAAAGTAAAAAAAATATCCATATTGTAGAAAAAAATTGATATTTTTATTAAACTTGTCTAGTAGGTTAATTTTAAAATCTTTTAATCCGATTCCTTATCTAACTCGGGTTTAAAATTAAACTATGTGAAAATTATTCTAATGTGACCTAATTGACTTGGCAAATCCAAAAATAACATAGACTATAAGTAAAAAAACGCGGTTTTACTTTATTTTTTTTAAGATGATGTTTTTTTAATATTAAAATGGTGATATATTGGATTGACTTGAGCTTTATTATTTAACATGTCAAACCCGCAATCTTGGTCATTGGGTTTGGTAACTTTAGTTTTTTTTTTAAAAAAAATTATGATAACAAAACTAGACACTTGTAAAATCAAGTGCAAATTAAATATCAGGATGTTTGTTTGAGATTTTGAGAATCTCACAGTAAGCAAATCGAAATAAATTATGAAAACAAGTTCAAATTCAAAATCAAAAAAATAAAAGAAAAAAAAGTGAGGGACTTATTTTAGTGATTATATGAAGAGTATTCAGATTTCAACATTTAAAATAGATCATTTCATGTATATATATATATATATAAACTATGTTCTTAACCTTATATTCATTTTTTTCATGGATTTTACTCTTGTATAATTTATTTTTTGGATTCTATCCTTTTATTATGTGTTTCATTACAGTTTCTATCATCTAATTGTATTAAATCATATGATACTGATAAACAAAAAGTACACTATTAATATCACTATTTTAAAAATAAAGCTACTTATGTAAAAATTAAAAAAAAATGAATTGAAAAACCCCAACCAACGGAAATTTATCATCAAATTAAAAAAAAAGAGAATTTAGTTACAAATACTAAAAATATTATACATGAAAAAAAGATATAAAAAAGAGAAATTCAAAAGATATAATGTAATAAAAAAAGAAGAAGAAAAAATAACTAAACTAACAAGTCGTATTATTTATACAAAAAAAAAACTATCTCGTATTTGTTTTTATATTTATGTAACAAATTATTTCAAACACACAATTAATCATAAAAGGATAAATTTATGATTCGTTGTTTTATTTATAATAATGTTTTTTTATTAAATGCTAATTTTTTATTTGTATTTTCTAAACTAATTTTAAATATTTGATATATAACAATATTTGTAACTAAATTCTCATTTTCTTAATTTGATGATACATTTCTAATAGTTTGTGTCACATAATTTAATAAAATAAGATAGAAGGATATAAAATTTAATAGAACACCCATTAGAAAGCTAAAATCCGTATAAAAAATGTACCATGAAAAAATTTATAATAAATAAAAATACAAAGAAAAAACATGTTATTAACCCATTTTTATTAGTTAAATGCATAGTGATTGACATGTACCCTTTTGATTAACGGAGATAAATGGAAGCATATAAACCTCAACAAAGGTGGTTCTTTAGGAGCATAATTCTTCTTTTATATATATATATATAATCCATTAAAAAAAAACAAGAATAGAAGGACAAAAATCACAATCAACCCTTTTAAGCATAGTTTTTAGACTCGGTCCGGGTTCTGGATTTTGACCGGGTCGCCCGGATCAATTTTTTTAAAAAATCAAAACGACTTCGTTTTAGTAAAAGAAAAAAACAAAAGTCAACGGGTTGTAACCGGGTCAGCCGAGTCACACCAAGTTTTTTCTTTCCTTGTTTTTTCTTTAACCCGACCCGATTCCAGTCCTGAATCGGCCTGATCCCGGATTAACCCGTCGGGTAGGACCGGGTTTTAAAACTATGCTTTTAAGTGCCAAAACAGCAAGTATTGTATTTTTTTTCAGTTGTTTGAACAATGGGGTTGAAATATTGTTTATTTAAAGGTTAAATTTTTTTATTTAAAATTAATTTTTTTTTGATGTTTTTTTATTGTATTAATATGTTAAATTCAAAAATAAATTTTAAAAAAATAAAAAATATATAATTTTAATATATTTCAAAATAAAAAATAATTTCATACACAGTAAAATATGAGTGGCTATCTTAATCGAATTTATTTGAAGATAAATGAGATAGGGACTGAACGAGTTAATGGTAGAGTTCAGAGCCACTTGCTGTGACTGTAGATTTCAGCCTTCTCTTTCTCAAGAGTCTTTTCTTTCAATTTCATAAATGTACTTGCCTCGCCGGATCAATTAGAAGGAGTAAATGTGGTCTGGTTTCAAGAAAGGGTCAAATCCATGGACCAAAGCAAGGGAATCTTCATGCTAGTGGAAACATAACGGGTCTTCTTTTTCTAACAAATAAGCTCCTACCTGATCTCCATTTGTTATAAAGATAAGATGGTGTTTGGAAGTATTTTACTTTTTAAAATATTTTTTATTTTAAAATATATTAAATTAATATTATTTTAAAACATAAAAATATATTAATTTTAAATAAATAAAAAATTTTAAATTTTAAATTTTTTAAAAGTACTTTCCTTCCAATTATAGTGCTAAATACTATCAAAGTTACTATTCCAACCAATAAATTGAAAAGTGTAGTTATGATTATTTTATAAAGTATTTTTTATTTAGAATTATTAAATTAATATTTTTTAAAAATTATTTTTTGATATCAATATATTAAAATAATTTAAAAATATTAAAAATTAAAAAATTATTTTTTTTTAATAATTTTTTTAAAATATAAAAATAAATATGTCCTAATCAAAACTGTAAAAAGAAAGTAGATTGTACTTGCATTTCTGTGGTTCTTAGGATGTTTTGCAAGGATACTCCTTCCATTGATTCTATTATTTGCCTCGGATTATGTTTAAGTGGACAGAATCATCATCTTTATCAAATCATCTTGTTGCCTTTGCTTCGATAATGGGGGACACCTTTCCCTTTCTGGAGTTGGTCAACAGTAGTCCCACTGCTTCAAATTATTCGGAGCCACTGAAATTTATTTTAAATTAATTTTTTATATATTTTACATGTATTAATATTAAAAATAAATTTTAAAAAATAAAAAAATATTATTTTAATATACTTCTAAATAAAAAATATTTAAAAATAACCCTTACACGGCACTTAAATACTAACAAATGCTGGAAAAAAATAATTCAAGTCCATAAACTAATGATTCAAAGAAAAGTTTCTGGTGCAAGTTTAACAAGTTTTTGCAAGTCTAATCCGAAGACATAACTATGCAAAGATATTTCTTCTTAGCTTCTAGTTCTTAGAGTCTTTCTTCCACGTTTACACTAATACCACTTTAAGGACAAATGCATGTGGGAGCACAGAAATAACCTAACATATTGTGTGGTTCTTAAACCCATCACATTACTACAACAAATATATAAATTAAAAGAGATTAGTTTTTTCCTGTAGCTTCTGAAAAGAATCATGATGGATTCGAGCAATGTAATAATTGTCTTAATGTAAAGAATTTTAAGAGAATTTAAATGTTATTTGTAGATTGATCAGAGATAATTTTATTTTTTAACTTTAAAAATACATAATAAAAATACTCTTTAGCCCTTGAAATCTTTTAAAAAAGTCTTTCATTAAGGGTTTTTTTTTTTATTTGTACAGTAAAATAACGTCTATATCATTGGCTGCCAAGAAAAATGACCTTGTAGAGATTTATCTTAATATTTTCTTTTGTACAATAAAATTAAATATTTAACCTTTGACTTTTTAAATTTTAAGAATGGCATAGGAGGGTATTTTTGTCTTTGCACCATGGTTGTTTTGTAATAATGATATGCCCTTAGGCTTTTTTTTTTGTAATTTTTGTTATTAAAATATTAATAATTCAGTAAAATATGATGACGCATGCCATGCACGCATAAGCACGTCAGAGTCCTCCGCGCTATTCCAGAGACGTGTGAGGACAATTACAATGGCAAAAAAATCCCAATCGCCGTCTCATCCAATGCGCAAGGTTGTGGCGCAACTGTTGGGGTGGTGAATTTAGCAAGGCAAAAGGCTATTTGGCAGCGATGAGTTTTTTTCTACTGCCCTTTGTTTCTCTCTCTTGGACCTTGGTATTCATGCCAAGCCTTTAAAAAATTAGTTGTGTCCTCCACTTTGTATTTGTTTTGGGCTTGATCCTTATTATTTTGATTGTTATTTACTTTGATTTTAATGTTTCTTGAAGTTTATTTTTTTTTCAATTTCATCCATCTTCGCATTTAATTTAATTTATTTTTTGTATCAAATCTGGTTCTCATTCTTTTGATTGCTATTTTTTTTATCCTTTATGTTTATTTTTTTTTTAATTTTGTCCTTTAAAATCTTTATTCATTTTTTTTTCAAATTTTGGTCCTCATTTTTTTCATTACTCTTTTTCTATCATTTTCTTCATTTATTTTGTTTTCAATTTAATCCATGATTAGTTTCTTTCAATTATTTTCAGTGCAAGATTTAGTCATCATTGTTTATTTTTTTATTATTAATTTTTTATAATTGAGAATTTTGCTTTGTAATTTTTTCGTGTCTGTCTTTTACAGGGTAGTCCCATTCTCATAATCCGGTTCACTAGTTTCAATGATTTACCTAGTTTGAGTTTGATATTTTTTCTTAATTTTTTTATCATTTAACATTGACTTATTGAGCCTTAAGCTTTGTGATTTGTTCAGCTTTTCTTTTTATGGAGTTATCCTCATCTCATATCTCGGGTCGCAAGTTAGTCGAGTTAACATGGGCTGACTCAGTTTTTTTTTTAATTTTTTTTTGGTTCTATTGTTTTCCATTAAATTATTGACCCTTGAGCTTTGTCATTTTTCACATTTCTTTACGTGGAGTTATCCTGGGTGCAAGATGGTCAAGCATCTTAGCGTCCCCTCCACGAATAAGCGATGTGCTAGCTCGATGGTGGCTAGAGTGGCGCGTGTAACCTTTTGTTTTGTTTTTTTTTTTCCTTTCTCCTACTTGATTTTCGTGGTGGCCTTAAAATAGTCAAATCAACCCTTAAGATTTATTAAACTTAAGATTTATTCTTATTCTCTTCATTATAATTTTTAAAATTTAAAATAATATATGGAATTAAAGGGTTTTATTAATTTCATCGTTGTTTTCTTTATTGCATTTTTTTATTAATAATAATTTATTAAATTAAGATTTTTTTTTAATTTTACCCCCAATATATATTTTCACCTACCAGATTTAGTTTCTATTTTTTTATTGTTATTTTTTAAGATAGTTTTTGCAATTGTTTTATTTTTTTTTTCAATTTCATCATTCTTTTGTTTTTTCCCTATCAAATCTATTTTTTTTATTAATGTATTTTTTTGATCTTGGAAGGTTTTTTTAGATTGATTTTTTTTTTTAATTTCATCCTCTAATATTTAAGTGGACGGGTGTTTAACTTGTTAGTTGAGTCCGGATCTAAAATAACGGTTTATATGTTTAAAAGATTGACTCCGTTTTACATATTATTTCATCTTTCAACATTTTTTTTTATTGAGTTATTCTGATATCATGTATCGAGTTATGGATTTAATAAGTTCACTAGATTTAACTCAACTTTTTTTTCATTGTTTTTAAATATTTTTAAATCTAGTCAATGATTATAATCTTGACTTTTTTTTTTTAAATATTTACACTGTATCGATATTTTATGTAAGGATAGAATCAAAGCATAGCATGGGCCACGTACATATAAATACGAAGATCATGAAGCGATGCCTCGTTTGATTAAGATGAGACAATGATAAACAGTTGAAAAACGGAAGATCGAAAGCCACATTAAACAGAAATTCCAAGATGTGAGGTCCTTCGATACTCTTTTCCCTTTTATATGGAAACATTTTGACTTGGTGCATCACCTGTGAGACTTGCTGATAATAAAGAAGTAATGTCAATCAAGAACAAAAGAGGAGTTTGAAAAACGATTCACTTATTACAATGAAGGCAAGGCAACCCCATTGCTTAAGCTTTGTCCCTCAATGGCATGCATGCCCCTATTGCCCAATCTCTCTCCCTCTCTCTCTGATATATTATTCCAGATATTTCCTTCATAAAATATAAAAGAACTGAAGAAAAATAGCCTCCAAAGTCCCAACTAGCAGTGGCTCATCCAGTCTAAGGGGTCCTAAGAGGTACCAACAAGTTTTTGGGGTCCTTTGGGATGATCACAGAGAGACAGGTGCGTGGCGTAGGGCACCCATGTCCCATTAGTAAGAAACCCAGGAGGCTAACCACAGATTAAAACCCTTGAAACTTATCGAACAGCTCACATGTTAATGCTAGCAAGGTTTATTCATAAAGAATAGGTATAAAAGAAACACACCAGCACTCATCTGATTGAATATCAAGATTAAAATCCCAAAAACCTTGGAAAGTTCAAATGATCGAGCCTAATCTTTAAAGAATTCTAAGCTTGGTCGAGCATGACCCAGTAATAAATGGGTCTATCATAGGTCTAGAGTCTCGACGTTTTCTGGACTGACTTAGAAGTTGGGCTAATGTTTGCAAAGGTCGATTGTCGAAGTCCATGAACCCAATGATGCGGCTTTTATATATATATATATATATATATATATATCAACTAAATGGCTAATTTGGTAACGGAGTATTTGAGAATACCGTTGAGATTATGTTTTTAAAATTTTTTAATTTTTTTTATATGTTTTTTATGTTGATATTAAAAATAATTTTTAAAAATTAAAAAAATATTATTTTAATATATTTCTAAAAATAAAAAATATTTTAAATCACTTATTATACTTTCTAAATGTCAAGGAATGTAACAGGTTACTAGAACTAGCTAAGATTTGTGATAATTGATGATACGATACAATCTCTTCATTTCTGATGAGAGAGCCAGAAAAGGCGAAATGGTTCATCATTGCAACGCTCAGGTTACTGCTGACCGTAACAAAAGAATGCATTTAATGAAGAAAATCTGAGAAAATGACAGACACAAACATCAACACTCTTGTTTAGTCACAAATCTCATGGAAGTTATTTATTATTTTGGACAGTGAGTCTCATTCATGGGTCGCTCTCTAATCACCATTTTCAAAACAACGTCATGTCATTCTTTAATTTTTTAAAGTGCTGTTTGTTTTATAAAAATGGTTTTTTAAAAATGATTTTTTAATTTTTATTTTTAAAAATTTGACTTGATTTTCATAAAAATATTTTCTTTTAAAAATTATGAAAATTTAAAAATATTATATTATTTACTAATTATATCAAATTTAGTTCTCAAATTTTTGATTGCTATATATTTTTTTAATTTTTTTAATTTCACTCCTTGAAATTTGATTTAATTTGATTTTTATATCAATTTTGGTTCTCAATTCTATAATTGTTATTTACTTTTTTTAATTAAAATTTTTTATCTATTAGATTCGGCTTTCATTCTTTGATTGTTATTTATTTTATTTTTTTTGAAATAACTTATAATATTGTAATTTTGTTTTTATTTCATTATTTTTTAATTTCATTTTCATTCAACTTTTTAATTTATAAGAGTTGTTCCTCATTATTCTAATAAACTTTTTAAAAAATATTAATAAATTATTTTTCAACTTATTTTTTTATAATATAGTTAAATACTTTCCATTTATTTTCTATGATACTATCAAATATCAAAATATGAAAAATAAATAAATTACATTCTATTAAACAAACTAAGGCTAAAAAGTACCACTACTTTCACCACCTTTCTTCTCTACTTTATAATTTTTTTTTTACACTTGCACTACCTATCTTTATTGGTTTCTTTTTTTAAAAAATATGAAATGATATATTCGAATCAATGTCTACGTCCATCAGCTTTGTTTTTTCAAAAACAACTTAAAAACATACATTAGCTGGTGCATTTAGAGCTGCAGCAATGTCACCACACCAAACCTCAGTTGCTAGAGGCGCATCCTGCTCCGTATGTTTCAGTAAAGACCTCAACCAAATTACTTCGGTAGAGACATTAATCTACTGCGCTATATTTAGCCTCAGTGAAAGAGCGTGCCACTGAGGAAATGATAGGAGCCGGTGGCTTGGCCTTCTCCTGCATGGTGGATGGACAAAAACCATTGAGTGATGGCGACCTTCATGTGAAGGGACAACAGATTGTGGAATGGACTATTCAGAGGATGATAATGACAAATCCACAAAGAGATTGATAACTGAAGGATTATAGATAACATTGCTAGAGAAAGGAGCTTGTAAGTCAATAATGGCGTTATCCTCGAATTAAGATGTGGGGTCCTGTGATGAACAAGTATCGGTTGGCAATGTCGGTGATCCAGAGATTTTCCCGCACTCGTAGTTTTATGGTAATATACATGATTTTGAATCAAATTATTGGAACGCGATGAAATTCGTTTGAATTTTTTAGAAGCTATAGAAACATTAGGGTTAAAATTTTACAGTTATGATAAATCAGGAAAGTCTTAGTATAAAGCTCATAAATTACTATTTAGAATTCGCTATATTTTACTAATATGTAAGGAGCTTATAAGAGCTCTAAACTCTAAAGAGAATTTTGATTATAATATATATGTGGTGAAATATTTAATAATAAAATTTTGAATTAAGATTATTTTATTTTGTAGACTTTTGTGATGGTCATTCTTGCCATTTTTTTTTTGTGATGTTTTCTATCTGCAGTTGATAAAGTGAGCCAAGGAGCCGAGGTAATAGATAGATAGTGCATCAAAAATCTTCGAGAAACTGTAATATGGAGCTGGCGTGGGCATTCGATTGATTAAAAGAGCAGAAGTAGCGAAAGCATATGCCCAAAACAAAAAATTTGCATTCAGCCACACCATCTTGCCCACGAGTATGGGGACAAGAAATCCCATGATGAATTCCAAACTTCTGCAAGTAAGAATGAACATGCCAAACTCTACGCCCAATCTGATTAATTATAAGCATTTAAGTTTCCTGTCAAATTGGCACTCTACGAAGGAGTGAAAGTAAGTAAGAACTTGTAACACATTACTCCTTTGATTAATAAGATATTGCCAAGAAAAATTGGTGCATTCAAAAAAAAAAAAAAAAGCCAAGAAATAACGTTCTCCGATGAATGATAAAAAGGGTGGAGGACCCTAGAAATCAACATGAACTAAGGATAGTGGTTCATTTGTAAGTGATCCTGTACCAGGTAGAGTAATCCTACTAAACTTCCCTAAGCAATATAAAGTACATTTTTGCTTAGATACTTTTAGGGAATTAGAACAAGGCAACCGGAAATTCTTGATAACAGATAAGACTGATGGAAATTGCAGACTTCCCGAAGCCGGCCGCCTGCCAATCCTCCAAGCTGATTCTCACTCTGATGATGGCTTGTGCTCCTTGTTGAAGTGACGGTAGTGCGATCCAAGGAATTCGATAGATTCCATCTTCAGCTGGCCCTTTTCGTAAGGTTTTGTGGGTTCTCTCGTCCTTTATAGAAAAATAATTAGAAATAAATTGAAAAAAAGCCACCATCATCTCTACTAAATCTATTGACAGAAAGCAATTGTTTTTGCATGTGGAACATGTAGGATATGTTTCAGATTGAGCTTTTGGAATCAGAAAGGAAAATGATTTAACATGATTTATACACAAACCATTGCCATTACCAACCAAAACCTAATCCTTACCTTTGTACTCTTCAGAAATCTTCAGACTTGCTAAGTCAGGAGTTTTGTGATGAGTAGCAGCAGTGTTTGGGAACCAGTCAGAAGTGTTGCTAGAAACAGCCATATTTGCCCCAGGGGTGTCATCGTGCTTGTCATGAGGCTTTCTGCACCACTTTGTAGCGTGATTGCGTAAGCCACTGATTTGATGAGATGACTTAAAGAACTAGCGATTGCCTTTATTGGTGGACTACTACTGTTGGGAAAATTTCATTTTCCTCTGATTTGTGGTGTGAACAGAATTGATGGATGGCTCTTGTCTTGCAACATTACCACCAGAATTGATAGAGGTTTTAGAGCTCTTGAGAAATATTTCCTGAGCAACTTGCTGCCCCGATAGCTCATGAAAAGAGACATGATCCCTTCGAGTAGAAACAGCAGTGATGATAGGATGATACTCCAGAGGAAGCAATCAAAAAATATTGGCACTAAATTCAGCCTTACCAAGAGGCATACCTGCTGCAGCTAATTCATCAGCAATCAATTTTTCTTCCTTCTGGACTTGAGATGTGATTTTGTCTGCCAAGGTGAGCTCTTGCAATGTCAGATGTAACTGCACTTGCCGAGCACTGAAGCCTGAGCCGAAAGCTTGAAGAAAGAGCGTGCCAAACATCATAGGAATCGTCTAACCAACTGAGGAGGAGTTGATCTCACTGGAACTAATTGGAAAATTCTAACTAGTTAAAAGGCACTGGAGTGGTGCTATCTATATGACAATTGAGCATGTAGCAGTTAAGTGTGAATTGTGTTCTACCTCTGTTTTGTACTGAGATTACTGTTGTATTTAAAGTAATTTTTATTTAAAAATAAATTAAAATAATATTGTTTTATTTTTTTAAAATTATTTTTAAAATCAATGCATTAAAATGATTTAAAAATATAAAAAAATATTAATTTAAAAAAAAATTAAATGTTTTCAAAAATATTTTTAAAACACAAAATAAATATATATATATGTTTTTTAAAATTTAAATTTGATAATTCAAGACATTAATTGAAGTTGATGTCTCAAGATATCAATAGATTGTTAGGATATCTATAAATTATTTTTTGCAAGATTGTTCCTTAAATAAGTTAGGTTGTTAATCTCTTAACATTATAAAAATATTACGTCATAAAACCGAAGAAAAACTAAGGAAATGATATGAAAATCGAATTTATTTTACCAAAAATCAAGTGGCCCTCGATAGAAAACAGGACCAGGCTGCGTGGCTCATGCACAGGGCAATTACCAAAGCAAAGTCGAAATCGACAGACAGCAACTACTATACTGTTCGGTCAAGAATTTCGTAGGAATTAATCTTTTCTCGTGAAATGGAGTCATTATCTCACTAATTACCATGACAAAGCTTAGTTGTTTTCTTGTAAGAGATTTGTAGTGTAGCTTCTTTCAAGGTTTTGACAGGTCTAAGCCTGCAGAGTTTGTTTGTTTGTCTGAGACAGTCATGAAAGTCCAGCGTAGCTCCCCTTGGTTTATTTTAAATATTAATTTGATTATTGAGTGCTACAATCACTGTTGTTTGTTTTATACAATTTAAGATTTTCCATGAAAATCGCATATCGTCTTTATCACTCATAATTTTAATTTTATATTAGATTTTCCTATTTTATATATTTTTATTTATTTTTTATATATAAAAAAATTAATTTATAAAATTATGGGCAAGGAAAAAAGTGAATGTATCGGAGTTTATCAATGATCGAGGAATTCAACCTAAACAAAGGTTTTTTTCCTTAAAACTTCTATTCTTTTTTTATTTTTCATAAGAAATTCTATAGAAATTATGGCTTATAAATAATCTGATTGTGAGTTAAATATAAGGCTTCAATGTCGCGTTTCCATGATATTTTTGGATTTTAAATATTATTAAAATATTTATCATTATCTATCAAGTGCACTTCATTGTATCTAATAATACCTTTGAATGATTGATATTTAGAGATTATACATGCTATTTATTTTTATGATGCATGTCATGAATTAAATAAAAGACCTCTATTTAAATATTTGTGCAGTTAATTATCTCGTGTAGGTAACTTTAATCCACTCGAGAGAGGGTTTTGAATAGATTATAGTATTTTATAATCAATTTGGAAGATAAATACTTGATAACATACTTTAAAAATCATTTTGGCTAGGTTAAGTAAATCAAAAATCTTAGTATTTTCTCTATCAATTAATTCATCTTACTATCATATTTTTGTTTAATTTCTATTTGCTTATCTATTAATTCTATTAATTGTCTTACACGTATTCACTTAATTTTAAATAATTTAGAGTTGGAATAACTTTAATAGGTAATATATATATATATATATATATATATATATATATATATATATATGTGTGTGTGTGTGTGTGTGTGTGTGTGTGTGTGTAGTGTCATCTTATATATATATATATATGTATAGTGTCATCTTATAAAGAATAATCTCATTATTTATATAATATTACTCAAAGTGATTAGTATATTTGTTATTGAAGACTTATAGAGTTATTAATTTTAGGGTTTGTGAGATTAATTAAGGTGTATGTAAGTTGATTTGAACACCTATATTAATTTTAATTTTTTTTTTCATTTAATTCACAGACAGGCACACATATATAGGATTTTAAGCAATTAATTCATAGATATTAAATTCATAACGAATCATTTGGAGGAACTTGACTCTATGACAACATTTCCCTTAGGTAATGCAAACTTTTCCTCGAGAACTGCGATCTTATTAATATAGGATTTCGAAACCTCAGGGAGAAAACAAGGCAAGAAGTTTTGGATCCATTTGGGATAAATCCTATTGCTAGACTTTGCAAATAGAAGAATAAACACACACACACTAGTAAATAAATATATGTATATTGTATCTTGCGAGCAATATTACAACTGTATTAGAATCGTCAGATTATTATTATTATTTTTTGAATAATCATCAAGTTATATTAAAAAGACCATAAAACTAATAATAAAAAAGAAATATAAGGATATGAGAAAAAGAAAAAAACTGATTCACTACAGTAAACAATAAAAAAACTACTTAAAATTTCTTATTACATCATAATTTGATGCCTTCAGAAGATCTTAAAAAATCATTTCCTGTATAAATAAAGCTTGAATCTGAATATACAATCAAATAACAACCCAATAAAAAATAATAAAAAACAATCAAACAAATTTATAATTTTCTCCTCAAAAACCTAACCCTTCCAACATTAAATTAGCATTATCTGCACGTTGCTTGTCGTGAAATTATGTTTAAATAGCCATGACACAAGGATTAGAAGCTTCAGCACCGAGGCAAGAACTTAACATCAGCTATAAATAAGAGCAAGTGATTAAGCATGCATTGGAAATCTATCAGAGATGGGTTAAAATAGTTTGCTTAAAGAAATGTTTTGTAGTCAGTACTGTACAAAGAGGCGAGTCAAACTCACTCTCCATGAACTCTTCTTAAATAACTTAAGTTGATTAGAACTACACAGTTAACATCATCAATTACTGGTAGCCTGGTAACATGAAAGTTAGGCAGCCTGTTTGCGCATTTGATCAAAATTGAACGATTGCTTCTAAGTGATATCCAGGGAAATAGCACTTGAAGTCCTGATCTAACTTATAACAAGCAACATGCTTCCACAGTCTGTAATTACATACATTACAACAAATACTAAAAATATGGGATTTTCACGGTAACAATCCACAATCCACAATTCTAAATTTTTATTTTTTTATTTTTGTCTTTAAACCTATTTTTTCTCTTCAAATATAGTATTTTATGCCCAAATTCGTGACCAATTTGTTTTAAAAAGGGATAAAATTAAAATAAATAGGATCAAAGTGTAAAACAAGGAGAAACTAACGGCCAATCTAAATTAAGAGAAAAGTTCTTTTTTATTTTCATAGTTTTCATTTTCTTCTTTCACAATCCCTATATTTTGTAAATATTTTTATTTTGATTCAAAATCTTATTATGCTAACATTTTAGTCTTTAAATTAGAAAGAGGTAAGATAAAGTGAACAAAAATAATAAGAAGAGAAAAGACTATAGATTTGGTCACTTTTTAGCAACGAAAATCTTCGTTCTTAGTGTTCATAGATTTAATTTAACAAAGAAAGTTTGGTGATAGTTTTTTAATCTTATAGTCGATCAAGGTGAAAAAAATAAAATTTTCCATTGAATTAATTTTGTATTTTTAAAATGACATTAAAATACCTACCTATTGAATTTTTTTTTCCCCCGACGAACAGCATAGTGCTGGTTAGATAGCTGGTAAATACTATTTTCTGCCTGTAGTCAAGAAATAACCAAGAGTCCACGCTCCTTTATTTTTGTTAGACTAGTAAAGACCCGATGATAGTATTGGGCTACATGTCCTTTTTAATTAACAATCATAGAGAATAGCTAAATAATTTATAATTCTCCCAAATTAGTGCAAATCAATTCAAGTTGTTCTTTATTTATTTATTTTCCCCATAAAAAAAGAAGAAAGATTGAGGCTGTTTTGGACATTTGGGGAAGTTCACAAGGTATTAAGCATGTAATTAACCACCTTAATCAAATTTGGAAAGATCCTATAAGCAAGTTGTAATATCTCAAGGGACCCGTTGGCACCACTCTTTGTCACTGATAATAACACTGTCCCTCACTCGGTTGCAGTACGACTATGGCCTCTTGTTTTTTCTCTCAGCATTTTGTTTGCTTGAGAGAAAGAGGATTCAAAATCTTATGGGCATTATCTTTTTTTCCTGATAAGATTTGTATGCATGCATGCCTACAAATCTTGTTCGTTATTTTGAAATCATGAGGAACCTTTAATTTGTTCTTATCTGAATTCATCTAGCCCCATTAATTACAAGACTGAATTGCAGGCATGACTTTTTTTTTTATTTTGTTTTCTATAACAAGCTATTTCCAATTGTTTGATTCTCAGACTAGATGGGTATATGGAACTACATATATTTCATGTTCAAGAGATCGTAAATGTCTTTAATAAAACAACCGACATCTTTCACTTTGATTAATTGCTGATTTCTTACGATGGAAAATGTAAGTATTTCCCTCTACTAATACGTACTCTCTTTAAACGGAGTGTTTTGATTTGAATAAGGAATCTAGACGGACATACAACGAGGATGTTTAATAGTGTGATAGCGGTTGTTTTTTAAATTTTTTTTTTTAAATGAATCAAATATTTTTTATATTTTTTTAAAATTATTTTTGATATCAGTATGTTAAAATGATATGAAAATACAAAAAATATTAATTTAAAGTAAAGTTAAAAATTAATTTTTTTTAAAAAACGCTTTTAAAATATAAAAACAAACAGGCACTACGACACCAACATTAGCACTATGGAATCTCAATAATTTTTTTAGAATATAGTTGGATTTTATAAACTTTAAGTTTTGAATTAAACATTTTTGGCATAAATATATTATAGAGTTAGTAGCTTTCAATCAAAAGAAGAAAAATCACATGGGAATACACATTAAATACAAGCATATTTGAAACACATAGGGTTGTAGGCTCAATATTTGTGCTCTTATTATTATAGGGACGAAAATGCTGCAGATGCCAAGGATAAGAGTGCAAGAAACAAGCCAAAATTCTGTGCTGGAATTGTACCTATCAATCGATAATGACCATCTAATTTAAAACCAACGGCTATGAGTTATCATCAACCACATCTGTCAGTGCTTTCAATGGCCGATCTTGCTCCATCAAAGTGGTTACACGTGCTTGTCTGTGATTTATGTTGCATGGTATCACCTCTCATGGTCAATTTTTAAATATACCTACTCATTTATTATACTCTGCTACTCGCTGGAAATCAGCCCAAGAACATTTATAACACAATGCCGTTGAAGAAAGCTCCTTCAATATAATAGTGGTTCGTTTCCCAAACAAATTCATTAATTAAAAGCTTATTCATGCTTTATTTTTACGTTAAAATCATGTTTTTAAAAAACTTTATTTTTTTTTTATTTTTAATTAATTTTTAAATAGTTTTAATATACTCATATAAATTTTTTTAAAAAATAAAAAAATTATTTTAATAAATTTCTTAATAAAAAATAATTTAAAAAGCAATATTTACCATTACGTTATTTTTTTAAACATTAAACTATTAATTTAATCGAAAGAAAGAAAGTGAACTTGGGATTAAAAGTAAGGTAATTTTATAATTAACACTTCTTGTTTTTTTTTTATATAATTTTATAATTTTATAAAAAACCAAATATAATTTTCCATAAATAGCAAGAGCAAGTTAGAATCCCTTGGGTAGTTCTATTCACCGAGAGAAAAGTGATATCAACCCTAACAGTACCTTTCCTTGATGGCTCGTGCAAGCTTTCGACACAAGTGCACCTTACCAGAGAGAGGGAGAGAGCATGGAATTTGTTTTAATATTAATTGCTCTACACAAATTTAACAAAATATGAAACAGAAACTTATATATGAGAAGTAATTAAGAAGCATCATCTATTAATTAATACCTTTTAATCTCATTTTCAGCTTCTAATGAAGTTAAACAAGGACTGATTATATCAACTTCATTTCCTAATGAGGATACACAACAAGGAGTAGAAGACGAATCATCAGAAGATGCAGAAGAAGTGTAAAATGACAAAGGAGAAGAAGGAGAATCATGATGATGTTGCGTAGTACTAGCAGTAGTCATAGTACTTGAAGAAGAAGAAGAAGAAGAAGCCATAGCAAGACCAACAAGCAAATCTACAAAAGCACCAATGATGTACCCATGATTGCTCTTTCCATTCACCTTCAAGTAGCAAGACAAAAGCTCTTCAAGACCTTCCCAGTCTGTTAATCCATGAGCTTCAACCATCTCCTCCATTGACTTCTTGAAATCCAAATAAGGGTCTCGAGACTCCATTGACAATACCACACTTTCTTTAAATGGAAACTCACCACCTGTCCTAGCTTCTTCCAAGATTGAGTTTGTCTCCCCTGGTTTAAAGAACAGCCTCTCTGACCTCAAGCCTTTGATCACTGTCTCTATAGACTCACCAGCTCCTGACTGATCATCTGATGCTGTTGAGAAGCTAGCTGACTCACAGGAGTTGGTGAACCATGACTCAGGTGTAGTACTGTCCACCACATCAGTGTTAGTAGCATCTAAGAAACCTGGGTTAATGGTCTTGAGCATTCCACCACTTGTTCTAAAACTAAAAGAGAGGGTTCTTGGTTGCTGACAATAGGCAGGCCAAGGCCATAAAGCTCTTGATGAGTGATCCGTATTTGCATTATTCTTGGAGAGAAAAGGGAGCTTCATTTTCTTGCCCACCAACTCGTTTGTTCTTGGTTTTTGCCTAAAATGTATTGCTTAAGAGGGAAATGTTATAAGTTGGTTCAAAAGAGTTTTGGCGGTGAGAATGTAAATTTTTTGAAAGGTTCTTTATGGGTTTATAATTCAGAGAGGCAGGATTATGAGAGCAGATTTTGAAGAAGTGGTCATGAATAATTATGGAGAATAAATGCAGAGAGGAGAGTAGAGAAGGAGGGAAAGGGGAGCTGGTTGGAGAGGGTGGTGGGGACTATCAAACTTTCTTTTTTGTGTATTAAATTTTTGGGCTTTTGAAGTAAATGTCGTTCAGTTGAAGTCATTGAATATTATCGTACTTTTATTATTATTATTATTATTCAATAGAGTTATCTATATTTCTCTGTCACAAACTCTTCCTTTTCTAGGTTCTTGTAGTTCACCTTGCTAAGCTTTGTTGTTTTCTTCTGTAAAAACTTGAATATATTTGAATGTTGAAAGTTTTCAAATAGTCTAATAAATTACCACAAGTATGTATATGATAATTGCTGAGGGGTAGAATAAATCATTAAATTAATTACACTACCACTACTGAATATTTTATCGATAGTTAGACACTTTGTCTGTCAGGACGATTTTTACCGATGGGCTAATAGATAATTACTGTTTGAAAATTTTTTTCACAATGATTCCTGTTTAATCTGTAATTTCATTGGTAAAATAATTATTGTTGGATTTATAGATTAAATAAACACGTTAAACAAAAAATTTACTCGATTCATTTTGTCGGTATATCCCTATGTGAATATCGCATATCACCGACAAAAAAACTATATGTATTTTCATCGATGATTTTTTTAATATTACTAACGGAATTAAACAGTTGGTGATTAAAAAGTGACACTGACATTTGCAATAATTCTTTTCCAACTCTCTAGAATATACTAATGAACTTAATTTGTCGGTAAGAGCATCACTAATGTTTTAAATATATATTTTAAAATCTATTAAATAGAGTAGAAAATAATTAAAATAAAATAAAAATATTCATTACAAATTTAAAAATTTATCAGTTAAAATATAATTTATTTGAAATAGAAGGGTTGGAGAAGGAGGATGAGAGAACAGGATTTGCCGGGACCGTGGGGCCAATAAAAGGGAGCACATGTACCACTTATCTGTGATTTTAACTCCATGTATAATCAGAAGAGTTCGATAATCTCAACATTAAGTCGTTATGTTTTAGCAGCAAGATAAGTCATTTGAACTTCAACTTGTTAGTTTAAATGATGATAAATTATGCGAATCCAACAAAAATATACACCCAAAACCTGATCCAGAAGGATGATTATTGCAATGTCATACAAGTGCGATAAAATAGAGACTCCACTTGGGACTTACTTGTAGCCTAAGCTTTGTTGTATGTTTGATTGTTGTGTTTTAGTTTGGTTGGTCTGTGCATTTATTGTCAACATGCATTTTATATACAAAGCTCATGCATTGTATATTAGTTATGGATTAATGCTTTCATGCATCACATGCTTTAATTCTTTAGAGCACACATGCTTTTTGGTTAGATGGAGGGATTAATGGTTTACCACATGATTATTGGTAAAGGTTGTGGCTCGTAAAACACCAAACTCAGATATGAGTGCTTGTTTAGTAATGGTAGACATACATGCCTTAATTGTTTCTTGCAATGACTCCATATTGTCCTTACGAGGACTATCACTAGGCAGATTTGAGATATTTTTGAGACCATATAGAAAACCTACTCATGCTCACTTAATAAATAGAACATATCCTTAAGGTGTATGTACCATCTATAAATTGTATCAAAGAAAGCCTGACATGTATCATCTAGAATTCTAGGATTTTTAGGTGGCAAAAGGTTATTAAATAGATTCTATAAGAGTCTAAGCAATTACAAATTAACTAAGATGGATATCAATTCCCTCGTTAGTGTAATGATGACATCAAGTTCACAAATCTATAGATGACAACCATTGTCACTCTCGAAGGGTGAACTTATATTTAATTTACCTTTTGTTTTTCAAAAGCATCTCATATTTATTTACTTTTCAAGTTTGCTTGGTTTTTATTTACAAGTGAAATATAGATCCACCCCTACAAGCCAAAACCTTAAAATCCACAAACACTAATCTTAGAAAAAAGGTTCATAGAGAATGAAGAAATGACACAGTTGGAAGCCCAACAAAGGGAGATGAAAAACATGAAGGGTGATATTGTTAAGCTCACTGGTTTGCTCGAACAAATCTTGAGATCTAGACCTAAAGAAGGAACTTCTACTCAGCCTGTAGTTACCGCCCAACCTGTACCTAAACAAACAACTCCCTCCACTTTCATTCCATAGAGTTTGGAGGCAATTAACACCTCGCTAGAGGCCCAATTTAATACATATTTTTCATTTTCTTAGTCAGCACCAATTATAGACCTGAATGTTGAAACCCATATGGCAAAGGTGATAAAAAAAACAAGGATTTTGATAAGTTGTCTTCTATTTTGATAGGAGAGATTAATGGCAATTAAAAGATCTAATCTGTATGATCTAGTGAAAGCCGCTGAAATGTTCTTGACTCCAAACATAGTGGTCTTTAAGAAGTTCAAAGTGCCAAAATTTGCTAAATATACTTGTACACAATACCCAATAACTCATATGAATAAGATGAAGAAAGTCATCTGTGATGAGAAACTCCTAATCCATTTTTTTCCAGGAAAGCCTGGGTGGTGCTGCTCTAAGTTGGTACATGCGGTTGGATAACACTAAGATTAAAAGATTGAAAGACCTAATGAATGCCTTTGTCAATTAGTATAAATTTAACATGGATATTGCATTTGATATAATGAACCATCAAGATATGAAAATGGGCAACAAAGAATATATATTGAAGGATGCTTAGATGTAACATAGAGTAATTACTTAAGTGAATCCTCCACTGCTAGAAAAGAAGATGGTTAACTTGTTTACCAACATGTTGAAGACACCATACTTTGAGTTCCTAGTTAGAAGTGCAGCCGAACACTTTACTGACTTAGTGATTATGGTTTAAATGATTGAACAAGCTATCAAAGCAAAAAAATAAAAGGTTTATCCATGAGTTCTAGAGTCAGGTGGAAAATGCACAAAAACTTTCACCGGCATTCCTGTAGCATCCGCTGAATTTCTCATTAAGATCATTGAAAACAAATCCAGGATAGCATGAACATTCATAATTAGTGCCCGTTCCTGAGCAATAACTGTTGAAGTCACAGAAACCATAAACATCACACTGATTATTCAATGCAGACCACTTAACATGTACACTCTAGCTAGTTTTACTCTCAAAACAGTGTGAATACAGCATGAAAATCCCATCAGCATCAAGTGTCACACGAAAAATTATAGTGTTGTTCTCACAGGAATAAGAACTGCTTGCAAATGAGTGTACTTATGGTTCAGATTTGTAAATATTGATAATGGCCGTTAATTAAGGTAAAAGGGAACAAGTTAAATTTATGAATGATAATGGTACCTATTATATTGTCACCATATCATCTTTAATGTCGCACCCAACATCGCTATGACCTTTATGTTTCTAGAAAAAAAAACAGATATCTGACATGTTCTTAGAGGGGAAAATGTTTGGTTTAAAGAGTCGACACCTAGTATTATGGTAATTAGAAACCATAACTGGTTAACAGAGATTCTATGGTACACGACTGGTTACGTAAAAGAAAAGATAATATCATCTCTTAAGTGTTCTACCTGAGGTACGCTGCATTACTTGTTTTGTTTTGAATTTTATCCTTTTATTATTTAAAAGTTTAGAGCCACTACCTGGTGTTTTGGTCATTAGGAACCTTAACTTGTGTATAAATCTTGAATAAGAAGACTGATTGTGTATATGAAAAATAATATCACCCCTAATACACCATACCTAGAGTAAATTGTACTATTTATTTGTCTATTTATTACTAAACCTCTATTGTGTTTTTCTAGCTATTGGTGAAAACATATTTGCCTCTATGAGGTGTATCATGGTTTTATATGCCAAACTTAGCAATTTTAAAGTTAAAATATATTTTATTATATTATAGTTTTTTCTTTCCTTTAATACCACGAATAAGTTCATAATTTTCAATGTTAAAAGTAAAGAAAAGAAGAGATAGAAGGGGGTTATTTTATTTATTATGGGCTTAATTTGTCTTTTTCAATATTAAAAATACATCTTACGTGTAAGTTTCTATATAAAAAATAAACAAATTGGTTTTGTTAGAATTTTTGAAATTTAGGTCAAGTTCTAATGAACTTTAAAAACTTGTTATAAAATCCAAGCATCCAAGCAAAATATTTTTGTAATTTGTTTTTGTAAAACACCATGACAAATAAAAAAATGCTATTGTATGATAAAAAAATTGGCTTTTCCTTTTTGTCAAGAACCAAACAAAGGTTGCTTTTCTCACAATTCCAAGATATTAAAAACAGTTGTTTTTTAAAAGAACTTGGCCATGATGCAAATTGAAAAGTGTTGTTAAGGTTTTTTGGTATTTTCATGTTTTATTTTTATCCATTTATCTAACAAAATTTAAAATAAAAAATTATGCATTATGCACCCACATCTCTTCACCAATTAACTCACACACCCTACAATCATGTATATTTACAAAATCATCCCTAAATATCAATCAAGGTCATGACAAAACACATAAAAAAAATCTGAAATAGACCTTCTAGAAAAGGTTGGAAAAATCCCAAATGGTTAAAATATGGTGTAAGAGTTGATGCAACTTTAGGAAAGATATTGGATTTGCCACAACAGTGGTGGTGCATGTTAGTCATGCGCCACTGCTATTGTTAGCGTTTGGGCTCACACTTTGCCGCTCGTGAATGACCGACACCTGATGGATCGAATAGATCTTCTCTTTCTCTTTACGTTTATACCAATGGTGAGTGTTACCATTATCTGCAAAAAGAAACACACATAAGGAATGTTTCAATTTATTTCCTCCTCTCTCTATAAATCTGCTTCTCTCTCTCTCTCTCTCTCAAGTTAGTCTCTTCCTCTTTTACTTGGTGTTGTTTTCATGGTTAAAGCGTGGAGGAGAAGATGTTAGTGATGTCGCAGTGGTTTGAAAATCCTTGGTTGAAGGAGAGATGTTGTCAGTATGTGTTGGAATTGTTATCACCAACTATGTGAGTAGGTAGTGGAGGAGGAAACAACGGCTAGTGACCATTGTGAGGAGAGGGGCGACATTGCAGTGGAAAAATAGGAGTAAGGAGTTATGGTCGAAAGATGATGTGACTGTTAGTCGTGGGTTGGAAGAGATGGTGATGGCTCTTATTGTTGCCGGCGATGTAAGGAGACGACTTCGGCTAGAGCTGGTGAGAAGGAAACCATGAGTGAGAGAGGATGAAGGTGACAAGTTTGTGTTCTTCTTGAAGGAGAGGACCTTGTTCTTTTTATTTTTTTGAAACTGTGAGAATGTGTGTTGAATGGTGCATGAAGAGAGAAAAATTCTTGTGTTTTTCTGTGTGGTGGTCATTACGGGGTCATGTTTGTTTTTTCTCCTTTTAGGTGAGTGGTCAACTTAGAGGGATGGTTTTGTGGTTGTCTTTTTTACTTGATTTCAGTGATTTTTGGTTGTTTGAAGAGTGTTTTCTTAGGGTTTGTTTTAGGCTAAATCTCTCACTAATTTCTCCTCCTTGCCCTTTTTTATTCATTTATTTTTGGCTAATGCTCCCTCTCATATCTAAGATTTTTCAATATTTATAGCCAAATCTTTTCTTTTCAATTGCATGTTCCTCAGGGAACTGGATTTGTCCTCATTTTCTAGTATGTTTATTCTTTTTTATATTTTGATTTTTTTTAAAAAAATTACAACATCAACAATAACTCGAAACGTGTTAATAATTAACCACATTGAAAACTAAAGGATGCTAATGCATTAATATATATATGTATTTATTTTTTTTCTTTTGCTATTTTTAGATTTTAATCATCATTGCAGCGAGTGGGGTAACTGGTGAGAAAAAAAATAACCATAAAGAGTTGACACAATGTTAGCTGTTGTTTCAACAAGTTGAGTATGATCGAGAACTGCTACTAGAACTTGATATCAAAGTGGAAAAAAAAATGTACAAACCCAACTTTCGAAAGAAAAAGATGAATCAATCAAACAATTCTAAACCATAAAAAACATTGGCGTACTTGTCTAACCCTCCTCCTCCTCCTCCTCCACCGTCATCTTTATCGTTGAAGAAATACTTATCTTTGATCTTCAGATAAGCATGCAATGTCAACAAACTATCTGAGCCAGCTTGATGACTCTTCCCTATAACCCGATCCACTCCCAATTCCTTACATACCCGATCCAACCCACCATGTAAATTCCCACAAAACCTCATTATGTGCTTTATATCATAAACCCTATCTCCAAAGTACACCCTCACTCTATCGAAAAACTCGTTTAACTCCTCAGGCAGCACTTTCTGAGTCAAACATTTCACCAAGTAACCAAAATCATATGCACAGTGAAACGTTACCCAACTCACTGAGTGATTCAGCACCAGCCCACTCGATATCATCAACTCAGCGAATTTCACCGAATCAATCCCCAGCTCACGATTCTTCTCGAAATCAATCCCCTGTCGCCTCAATAACTCCACCGAGTCATGCGCATGTGCATCACGCGCCACATCAAAATCCCTAAAATTGAACTCCCAAATAAACCCAAAATCTTTAAGCCCTAGATCGGGTAAATTCCCATCCTCGTCGGCGATCGTGAGTCCGATTTGGATCAGGTTTAAGAGATCAACGTTTGCTTTGAGGCTCAGGTAGTGCGCCCTGGGGCCGTTATACCGATTATACGGATCTCCAGCGGCAGGACGGACAACGATGCCAGGAAACTCCGTGTCCATTGAGATTAACGGGTATCTATCGATTTCGGATCGGATCAGCTTGAATTCTTCTTCCAAGTTGTCTGCCCAGACAGATCGGATCACGACAGTCTTCGCACGTTGCGGCGGCTGTTTATCGGAGTTTGACATGTTTTGGATCCGTTTATAAAAAGGGCATTAAAATTTTAAAATTCGGGTCGGGATGGTTAGGGTTGCTTTTTTCGGGTTGATGTTGATTGATTTTCCATTTATTTGAAATTTCACTAGTCGAAGTCGTGGTTTTTATAGGGAGATGAGACGTGGGGTTGTCACGAAGGGAGGCGGTTTTGTTGTTTAAGAATCAGAAATGGAGGCACAAGTTGGTAAAGCGAAACGTGCAATATAATTATTATTTATTTATTTTTATTAGTTTGTCCATATAATTAGAATTCTTTTTGTTTGGGTTTAAATGATGGAAAAGCTAGTGAATTGGATGTGGTTGGTGTTTACTTGTGTTTTTTTTTAATTGTATTTGGTTAATATTTTAAAATAAAAATATATTTATTTGAAGAGATAAATATAAGATAAATTTATCTTTAAAATTGTTTTGATGGAAAGTATATATTTTGTTTTGAGACACTAATCAAATATTATATTAAAAAATATAAAGTAATAACAAAAAAAAAATGTGATTATTTTCAAGTAATTAAATACTATTAGTACTATGTATTATTTTTATTTCATATGGGAGCAAGTTTTATTAAAATGATTTTTTTAGAAAAAAAAATGAGTTTTCATTATAGAATTAAAATTTATATTTTATATTACGACCGCTAACCAACAAATTATATTATACTTTTAAAAGGTGTTGAAAAAACACTGTGTATCTACTGTGGATATAAACTCATTGTATTGTGGACCACACTGTAGACATAAAGTATTTGCACTGTGAATGACACTGTAGCGCTACGAGGGGCGTTGTTTTTCTATTTTTTATGCAAAACCTGTTGAATCTGGCTTAAATCACGTCCAAAAAATACTGGATCTAGCTTAGCAGTGCCACCCAGTGCTTATAATCTATAATCACACTAAAATTAGACAACTGAAATGTAAATTTCAGCTTTTAAGTTAAAGTTAAGCCTTTTCTCGCATGACTCTGACATTTTTTATTTGATTATATAAATAAAGTTATGAGATTTCCTGATCCTGTCAAACAATCGCATCTCTAATGCTTTGTACAAGTCTTTCATAGACCATGAGATTCTTCATCAGACTTCATGTGTGGTTGGAAGGATGGAATATCTTGCTCCTGAATATGTATACTTTGCTGTCACCACGGAGAAAACTTATGTTTACAACTTTGGTGTTGTGGTGCTAGAGGTGGCCACGAGAAGAAGGCCAGTCGATGATGATGGAAATGTGATTGTTGATTGGGTCTAGGACCTCCAGGAAAAGTTCAAAAAGAGGTCGTAGATGCTGAATGACCATTATGTGTTGTGTCATGTTTCTAACAGAATCCATTAGTTTTGAGTCTGGCTGTAACAAGACCTATCAGCACAGGATCTTGCTTCCAGCTAAACTCATTAGCATTGGATCCAACAGGACCCAGCAGTTTGTGTCCGGCTGCCGAACCCAATCTCTATTGGATCTAGCGTGACCGCTAGATCCAATGCACTTAAAAGATTCTTTGTTTTCTTTATATTTTTTTGTATATTTTAAAAAAATTATTATTTACTCACTACAAAGCATATATCAATATGCTAGTCATAGATTAAAGATTGCTTCGATTAAATAATCGAGGGGGGATGTACAATGAACTTTGATGCTTGGCTTTTGGTCAAGAAAAATTGTATCCTTTTCAATGATTGTAGAATATAGTAATGGGAAGTGGTGATACTTTTTAGTTAAATTGGATCCATCGACGTCTATTCACACTTCCTCATAATCCAATTAAATTTGGCTGTCTCTAAGCCATCAAGAAAGCATAAATTGCTGATAACAAAAAGCATAAGAGCATTTTCAACCCAAAATAATGAGCGTTGTGAAGGATGTGTTTGGGATAGACTCGTACAAAAAACCAAGAAAAACCCAGCTTTTGATACTAGCTTTTTATGCATTAAATAAATTGCACATAATAATAATAATAATAATAATAATAAAGCAATTACACCTCACCAGTCAGTCAGTCACCATACTTCTATCCCAATACCCTAATTATGAATTCCAGTTCAAAAAAAGAAGAAGAAGAAAAACTAATTAGATTTATGGGTATTTAAGAATGTGGTTATAGTTATTTTTTAAAATGTTTTTTATTAAAAAATATATTAAAATAATATTTTTTTTTTATTTTTTAAAAAATTATTTTTGACATCAACACATCAAAATAATTTGAAAATATTAAAAAAAAATTAATTTGAAACGAAGAAGAAAATAAATAATTTTTTTTTCAAAAACACTTTTCAAACACAAAAATAAACATAATATTTAATATTCCATAGAGTTAAAAGAAGAATATCATTCTGACTTGGATCTCACTTTATTCTTTATTTAATATTAGGCTATTCATGAAATTAATCATCCCCATTTTATAGAACTAATGGATGAGATTAAACTCATCCCCACTCTTAATTTTGCCCAACTACAAGAACATGCTTCCACTTTAACAAGTCTGCAAGAATCTTCCACTCGAAAGTTCAAGCTCAACAATCATTAAAAAAGAAAAAGAGAGAGAACACATATCGGAATGGACATTTACAAGTCGGAGATGACTTGAATACCGTGGGCTAAAAACAATTGTAGTGATAAATAATACATATCGGAATGGACATTTACAAGTCGGAGATGACTTGAATACCGTGGGCTATTTTTTGTTTTGTTGGCAAAAATATCAGTGCATGCAAGTATTCAACGTATAAAGGTCAAGTCAGGATTCAGTAGTTTTGAAGCAAACAACGAATCAAAGGTGGAAAATAAGTTGAAGCAAGCATAACACCTCATCTACTGGGAAAAAAAATAATAAAAAAATAGGGGTTTCCACTTGCCTTCTCCTTTTGGATTCACTCCCCTTTATCTACAACTCCAGCCTTGGAAGTTTCCTTCGGTACCTCACCGTTGATTTTCAACTTTAAATTGTTTGGGTTAATAAATCCTTTTTGGGTTTGAACACGCAAAATGTAAAAGAAAAAAAAACATACTAACTTATAAGTTTCTAAGTATATACTAGCCGGTCCAAAAACTTTTAACATACAAAAGGGACCCTCGGGCGGTAGCAGTTTTTACAAAGAAGTAAGAAAAACTTGATACTCGAGTTATTGACTTGACTGCATCTAATAAGATCATGTAATCTGACTAAAACCTTAAGCAAAGATAGCAAATGAATCACAAAAAAACATTTGATAATAATTAATCAAAACAAATGAGCAAACAATACCATATCTGGAATGAGAAAAAAAAAATTGTTTAAGAACTAATGTCACTCTGATTTAAACCATAAGCGACAATAGTAGACAAATCATTAAAAAAACACATTTGACAACAATTAACCAAAACAAATGAAGCAATGATATCATATCCAAAATGAGAAAAAAGAAAAGATTGTTTGACACCTCCCGTCACTCCATTGTGGACATTGTTCACCATCAAAGAGATTGCTAAGACGATGCAAACCTAATTGTAAAAAGTTGTATGACGACATCGAAAGAATTCGCATGGACCGCTAGAACAACGCATTAGAAAAGCAAACTAAATGAAACAAAATGAAGTGAGCACTCATTTATATTCAATCAATCTGTTCTATCTAAAGAAATTATAAAGAAAAAAAAAAGCAACCTTGGACGAACTTCTTAAAGCTGAATTAATTTTTAAAACTTGCAATCCTTGAAATTCTAAACATGAGCTTAACCAAGAAGCTTAAATCCAAACCATTTAAATGTTAAAGGATGAAATCATGTAAAAAAGCCAATCCATAAAAATTTGCAAAACAAAGAAAAAAAATCAAAAGAATAAAGATAAAATTTAATAGGAAAAAAAATAATGGAGGGTGAAATTACCAAAAAAAAAATCAATTCTAAAAAATCATCTCAAATTACATAAATAACAATTAAAAGAATAAGAACTAAAATTGATAAAGCAAAAAATTTAATGAGGATTAAATCAAAACAAAATTCTAATTTCACAAACCATTTCAAATAAAACAAATAATAACCAAAAGAAGAAAAACTAAATAAAAAAAGAAGTCTAGGGGCTGATTTGAAATGTTAAAGGGCAGGGCTCAAACATCAAAGAAAAGAGAGGAAAGAAAAAAATAAAATGATTGTCAACTCTAAATTGGAGTTCTTTTTGGTGCATGCTCCATAAGACATGCCAAGACAAATTGGATGCCACCCCAAAATCAGCAGCACACATTATTCGAAGAAAGTGGAGTAGTTGACGCGTGCTTAGTGTATTTGTTTTAAAAAGATACTTTAATTTATTAAAATACTAAATTATCCCTAGCTTAGCCAAATAACAAAAAAAAGACAATAGCAAAAATACCCTTTTACCTAAGGTTTAAGATATTAAACTCCAAGGGTAGTTAGGTATTTTTATTGTTCTAATCAAAAGAAAACGTTGGACACACCCCCCCTGTCTGTTAAAGTCTTTTTAAGGATAAATAGATTATTTTATTATGTACTTGGAGATGAAAATGGTAAAATAACCATTAATGGCAAGTCGTGACCAAGTCAGCTCAGGACCCGGCAAACTAAATGTCTAGACTAGCCCGAGTTTAAAAACGAATAAAGGAAGGATTGATTAGACCTTGACTTAGGAAAAAACTTGGGTCGACCCGTGACCAGGTCAACTCGGGATAAAACACAGGTAAAAATTTCATTGATTTTTTTAATTTTTTTTGGTCAAAACAAGGTTGCTTTTATTCTTTTTTTAAAGAAAAAAATTAGGTCAACTCAGGCTGACCCTCTCGATTTGTGACCTAGATCTTGTCCAAGGTCGACCTCCAAGTAGAGTTTTAAAATTATGATAATAACAATTTTAATCCTTATCTTGACTCAGGTCAACTCGTGTTGACCCTTCCGGCCCGTGACCCAAGCATTATCGCGGGTCAACCGCCTAGTTAGTTTTTAAAATTATAATAATAAATACTTTTATCTTTATATTAACCTGGATCAACCTGTGTCTCCCAACTTGTAATTGACTCTTATTTGAAGAGAACCCCTGAGTCATGTTTTAAAATTGTGATAATAACCATTTTTATTTTTATATTGACCCAACTCAACCTAAGTTAACTCTCTCTCCCCGTAACCCGTGGCTTGTTCCAGGCCGACTCTTGAGTTGATTTTTGATACTATAATAATAGTCACTTTTATCCTTACATTGACTCGGGTTAATGATTAACTTAACTCATAACCTAGACCTTGTTTTAAGTCAATTCTTAAATTGAGTTCTAAAATTATAATAATAACAACTTTTATTCTTATATTTACTTGAAAAAACTTAAGTTGATCCTCTCAACTTGTGATCTGGATTTTATCTCTAGTCAACCTCGAGCTAGGTAATTACTCATCAATCAAATTAATAAGTCAATAATAGAAGTTTGGTTTAAAAAAAAAAAATTGACCTAACTTAACCTAAAACAAACTCGAGTTAACTCGCGACTAGAGTAAAACCCATTGATGGTTTTTTTTTTTTTCTCATTTTGATTCTTTTAATTTTTTTTTTAATTTTCTATGAAAATCAATATAATCATTTTGTAAATAACAACCTTTAAACAAAAAATTAAGCAAGCTTATCCTATTTTTTTTTATTAAAACAAAATTTTTTCCATTAAAACAGCCTTAGACAATATAAAAATTAATTTTTACACAGACCAAAAATACTCCAATCAACTTAAAAAAACAAATTATCTTTATCTAGAATACCCAACACTTAACGCGACGGAGGAAATTGTAGAACATTGGAAGGCACCTGTTCTTCTCGCTTGACAATGCAGTTCAGATGCTGTCTTTAGGTTCTATAATTTATGCAAGCACGGGCTCCGATGATAAAAAGATAGCCATTCCACGGAAATCGACGCCCAGAGTCACTTGTTCACAGTAGAAGGCTTCATTACATTCACAAAAGGCACATTGCGAACACCCAAAGGAGACCATAAAGGTAAGTATATGCTCATGATGCTAAAACTAAATTACTGCTTGATGGGTGTTTTTAAATATTTGACACACTCATAAATCCCATTAATCAAACAGCATCCCTTAATACAGTTCCATGAAATAAGACAGACAAAATGTCAACGAAGCCATGAAAAGGTAACTGGAGAAACATTTTTAGGGCATTCCCCAGAGACCACCACTGGATTATAAACTACATATTGCATATTGCAAAAACAATATGCTCCATTATCTATATGACCCCGGAAGCTAGAAGTAGGTACCCTCAGGAGGCTGGACCAGCTTACGGTTGTGTGGTACTGCCATCTCCTTCTTCAGCTGTGTCAGTATGTCCTCCATGGTGTACTCTCGCTGCCAATTTGCAAGAAGTCCGAACTTTTTTGGTTCCACCTGCATGAATTGCATGTTATCAGCTTCTTACCAAACAAAAAAAATTGGATTAATAATGCCCACGATTATGATGCATAGACCAAAGTGTTGGTAATAAACCAAAGTATTGGATGAATCAGAACCATGGGAGTGGAAAATGGGGTTTTACACATTACCATCCAAATATCATGATAGAAAAAACCACTCCCACAGTCCAATAATATTAGTCAAGTAAGCAAAAAGATAAAAAAGAAGATATTATTTAATTTATAAAATTAGATAACAATTACGTTCTGCATTCTACCAATAGATTGTTTCATTCCCAACAAATTAATTAGAAATTCTATTTCCCCAAACTTGGAAGTACACTAATTTTTTTTATTGTTTTGCATGATGAACTATCACTTTGGGATGGATGAGTACATAATGTAGCCAGAAAGTTCCACGGCACGAATCAAACTTGAGCAATCAGTACAACATAGAATAAGATAGAGAAGCAGAAATGTGCTACTATACCACTCCGGTTTCATGGTTAACACAAGTCATATTGATCCGTGAATGAAAGCGAACACTTGGTGGTTTCTCCGGGTAATCTTTATCACAGAAGAGCTTTAACTGATAAATTCGACCTTCATGTACAGTCTGACATAACAAAGAAGCCATTAAACTTGTAAGGCATCCAGATTTGTAGAAGCTAAACCCACTAACACATGCCACAAAAGATTGATTCTGCAGTAAGCTTCCACCAAAAAAAGATTTTCTTTTTCTTTTTTCACTTCAATTGTTTGAATAAGGAAGCAGTTTAAAAGCTAACTCCTTGTTTTTAAAATTGTTACATTTTAATCTGAATAGTTCCCCCTTTATTTCAGAGATTTCCCCAAGCAAACTAAATCAAACAAATTTAAGCCCGTTAGCAAATCTAGCATCACTTCAAACATGTAATGCACAACACTTTATCAATGGACACAGATACAGTAATTATATTCTCAAAGTTACTAAAGAATAAAGCAAATGAGCTCATTGCCATGATTAATGAAAGCCACCACCTATAATAAAGGAGTTTTTTCAAAAAAAAAAAAAAACAAAACAAAACTGAGTATGACATGTTATAATGAATGACACCCAAGACTGTGCAGTCTAAAGCAAACCTATCACTATGCTTAGCTCAAAACCAAATCTTAAGCAGCTGCATAGCAATAACAAGTCAAGAGTCCAACAAATTGTTAAAGACCCTATCTGTTGCATTACAAAAACCACCAGAATTTCAGGCCTTTAGGAACACCAAACCTAGGATACATACAGATGCTATATTTCTTTTTCTGTGTTTGAAATAATATCATTTACTAGGCCAGTGGCATTCTCAAACAGACTGCATATACATGCAAATGCACAAGCATAATGTCTCATCCTATGGATAGTTTTAACAATTATGAACATAAATATCAAGAAATTACATTGTGAGGACCAATTATAGTGCCAGTCCAAGAGCGCATGTAAATGTCATCTCCATCATCCATTCCATAGCTTACTGTGCCATCCCCAATGCCTTTTTCTCCACGTTCAAGTTCCTCCAGCAATCTGAAGTTCCGAGGGACTGCATAGAAACTTAAATATTCAATATCACCCAATCTTCTACATCATCAATGAGATAAAAAGCAAAATAATAATAATAATAATAATAATAATAATAATAATTGAAATGCTAAACAAGTTCAAGCTCCAAACTAACTGTAAAACAATTAGAGATTTTTACAAAGATACTACCAAATTCCATTGTTTTCAAACACATAACCTTCATACAGTAAAAAGCTCAGTTCTTGAAGAGATAGAAGAATCCACTTAATAGTTTAAGTTCTTGAAGAGATAGAAGAATCCACTTAATAGTTTAACTCAACACCTAGATATTCTACAAATTTGCTTAAAGTATGATATGAACACGAGCCTGCACAAGTACAGCCACACCTCAGAATCCACCAAGCAACGCCCGATAAGTGTGAAAACACCATTATAACATTATTAGCTATATCTTCCGGCAACCTTACAGCAAACAGCTCCTCGCCAATTATCAATCTATAACAATCATAGACTAAGTCCTGAACACGTTGAAGTGAATATGTTCAAAAAAAATTTCATCAAAAACATAAAATTTCAGTTTCAATCAACAGACTGATTGCCATGATAATCAAGCAGATTAGACCCATACACAATTGCAATCACCCAATTTGAAGAACCCATCAATTTTCCAAATAAAAACAATCCATAAGCAGATTTAATTAAAAAAATAACAATAAAACGCAAGATAAATACAACCATTACAGGCTAACGACAGGTACCCATAATCCCAAATCAAAGAATTGAACATAGCCCAACAAAACACACAAGATGGATAATAACAGAATCCATAAGCTATCAAACAAAAGGCAGAAGTCAAAGCCGGCGGATCATTGTAAAAAATCGAATAAGCGACTAACCCACGACACTGGATCCTCCTGAGCCAAACGTCATGGATGGTTTCACTATTGAGGCTCCTGTTTGTCGGTGTTGATGAGATCTGGTTGAAATGGAAGAGAGAATACGAGAGAGCGAGGAGTCAGAGATAGAGAGGAGAATCTTGGGAACAATGAAGTCGACTTGGCAAAGTGGAGAATAAACTTTGAGCAATAATAATAATAATAATAAAAAACTCTGGCAGGCTCTGCTCGGATGGTTACAGACCGTTAGATAGTATGGTAACTTATGTTTTTTTCCCAAATTAGAAAGAAAAAACCATTTGTTTAGTAAAATAGTTTTTGTTTTTTTATATTAAACTTGTATATAATTTTTTTAAAATTTAATTTTGTAAGAATTAAAATGATTTTTTTCATCCATGGAGAATTATTTTTTATTTATTTTACATGTAAAAATTTATTTAACAATAATTTTAACTAAATATATATTTTTAAAATTAACTTTTAAATCTATAGTTAAAAGTATTTTTTTTTAAAGTATTTTTTTAAATCACAAAAACTATTACAATTACTATGTTAAGTACATATTTAATTGGTTGGTTTATCATTTATGTTACTAGTTTAGGCTCAAATACTTGAAAATAGTAAATAAGCATCTACATATGCACTAGATGAATGGCATGCTATGATCTGAGTGGGAGAAAAAAACAAATTTAAACCTAAAAAATTGTGTAAGTGGAGAGAAATTCTTTAGCATTTTCATTAAACTCGTTTCAAAAGGTAAAACTTATCATTTAATTAATGTTTTAGTCCTGGTTTCAAATTAAATTATATAAAAATAGTTTAAATATGACTCAATCAACTTTACAGGTCTAAAATAAAAAAAACTAAATGATAAAAAAAACTACAGATGCACGGGTCTAAAAACAATATGAAAGATTAGTAAAATCATGGTTTAATTTTAAAAAAATCTCAAGATTATATTTTTAAAATATTAAGATAGAAACATATTAGATTAACCATGGTTAATCAGGGAAAACCTATCAAATCCATGACTTAGATTAACTTCATTGGATTCAATAAAATTTTTTTATCTAGTTATATGATAATAAAATATGAAGATTAATTTTAAATCAACTAAATATTAAATAATAAAATAAAAAATAAAAAATCCAACAAAAACCTAAATTGAAGGATGAGATTGAAAAAACATTTTAAAAAGGATAGACCAAGTGCCATAAAAAAAGCATAGGCGCTTAGCCCTAAGATGGACCCACATGCTTAGGTCATACTTTTTTTCTTTTTTTTTAAGAGGTAAATGACTGTCTTCCACCTCTTATTAAAAAAAAAAAAGTAACAGACGACGCATCACCTGTTATGAAAGACAATATGTCATCTGCTAGGTTATAGACATATATTTTAGCCATCACTATGGTGATCGAAAAAAAATAAGGGGATGGGTTTTTTGGGTTGGATATTCATGTTTCAACCTATTCTCATCTAAAAACACTATGAGATTTAGAAACAAGAAAATGAAAAAAGAAAAAATGAAAAACAACCTTTCTAAACCACTTAGCCATCCAAGAAACTCAAGGACAAAAAGGTAACTATATTATTGAAATCTATAGTGCAATATAGTGCAATGAGTTTGTCCACATTACACTCCATAGTAATAATGTCTCACATCTTAGTTTTTTGGTTAATGAGCCACAATTTATAGGAACTCTAGATAAATAAAAATAGAAATGCTGATAAAAAAATATTTCATTAGTAATTGTTGATGTAAATAGAAACATAATATTTTCATCAATAATTTCCGATGAAAATAGTGATGAAATGTTTTTCATAGGTAATTGTTGATGAAAATTATGATGAAATAGAAAAAATAAAAAAATTTATTGGCAATTTGACATGTCAACAATGCTAATAATATTAGGGATGAAAATTTCATCTATAAATTTAAATGAATTAAAACCCAATTGTTTTCTCTTCCACCTATTTCTTCTTCTTCATTGTCTTTCAAAATAGCATCCCTTTTCCTCCAATTAATTATCAAATCTAGCCATAGACATCAACCTATATTTGTTAGTAGCGTCAACTTCCTTTTAGTTATATTTATTGTTAACCTTTTTTACACAAAGTAAACAAACTTACTCATTTTTCATAACTCGTATATGTTTTAGATTAATTTATTAAATTTTTTTGGTAGTATTTGTAATTAGCTTGTATATTTAAGTGTTTAACTACTTTTTCCTAGATGATTTTATTGTATTAATGCATGATTTGTAAGTTAGGGTATGCTTGGGAATTGAAGGAAACTGATTTTATTTATCATTTGATGAAATTGAGTTTGATTTTGTAAGTTAGATGTGTTATAATTGAACAAATGACGATTAATTGAATGAGTATCAACTATATTTTCTTGATTTTATTGTTAAATTAAGAGTTTAAGTAAAATTGATTTTTGTGAAATTGATAATTAGTTATTGGATTTTAAGTTTATTTTTAATAAAAAAACTAAATTTAAAATTGATAGTTATGTTATTAATAAATATTGTCATTAATATTTGATATAGAAATCAATAGTTAAAAACTAAAAGCAAAATTAAGCCTATGCAGCAAACAAAAGAACAAAAATGCATCCATTTTAATAAAAAGCCCTATTCAAGGTTTACCTTGGAAGTTATGCAGAAGTGGAGAATTGAGAAGCCTAAAGTCTGCGATGCTGCTCGTAAAGTTGCTCTACTATATGCTTTCCCACTTCTAATATTTTATGATTTGTGAATTGGGAGATTCTTTATGCTTTTCCTTTTAATGGTTGTTTTCTTTTTATTCAATGAAATCAAGGAGGAAATCAAGAAAACTAAGGATGAAAACAAGGCAAAGAAAACTGAATTGATGGTCAAGACATGGAAAACACAATCCAAGGGCGGGCCTAGGGATGTTGCGCCTAAGGATTCTAAATTTAGTGGTGGTGGTGGTGGTGGTTTACTTGTTTACAGGTGTTTTGTTTTTTTAATTGGAATGAAATATTTCAGTTTCGAAGTGTTTCGGTGTGCCGTTTCGGGGTTGTACTGTTCATATATATATATATATATATATATATATATATATATATATTCAACAAACATAATTCAAATTTAAGATAAATTAATTATAAATTATGCAATACAAACACAATGCTAAACAAATATAATTTTAAAATTTAAAATATTTCTAAATAGTCAAGATTAAATAAATCTTTAACTTAAAGTAATTCAACTTAAACAAAATATCAAAATATTATGAAAGTAAAATGTTTTAACACAAATATTTTAAATATAAAGTTAAGTCAATGTTATCAAGGCTAATGAAATCTAAAACATCATTTGTTTTGCTTAAATTTCTACAAAGTATAAACATGAAAAAAACAACATGAATATAAACCATATATATTAGTGATAAATCTAATTTTAAAAAATTAATATCATTGTTAATGAAAATAGTAATAATAATTTTCAATATTATTATTAGTATCATTGTTATTGAAAATAGTAATGAAAAAGAGCCTTTTATATTTGGGTGGTTTAATTAATTAAATTGAACAAGTTTCAATTTAATTCAATAGCTTTTCAAGAACGAAACGGAACATGTGGAATGAAACCGGAACGTTCCGGCCGAAATTTAGCCGAAAAATCCGGAATAGACCGAGATTTAAAATGAGATGAAAATTGTTCCGTTTTGTTTCATTTTTTGAATTGAAATGGAATGTTTCGGCCATTCCAGGTAAAACGGAACGGAATTGACAACCTTGATAACAATTAACAAAAAAATAATAAAACTACCAAAGAAATTGTTAATAAACAAGTTCATTTCATCAGCATTACCCATGATAATTTCACACATATTTTGTCAAAGAGTTACATAAGATTCGAGAATTTTCAATGGAATAGACAGCTAAAAATCTCATTAAAAATTAATTTGCAATGAATTTACTAAAGAAAAATGAGCGATAAAATCTGATTTTTTAACACGAATAATTCGTTAGCATCCCGTTTTAAAAAAATGCTAATGGAACTACAAAATTCATTGATGATCGGTTTCTGTTGGAAATTCAAATATCAAAAAAAATTTTCTCTAAACATTGACGAAATATTTCGTCAATAATTTTTAATTTTTTTGATTGTGATAAAAAGAAAATTGAATTCCAATTATCAACAAGATTATAGAATGAGTATTAGTGAAGCAGATAGGAGTAGCAGAAAACCTAATTCTGCTGACATTCATGACGAAGAGATAGTTAACAGTCAAGATGACATTGAAGGCCACACCAACAAAGAACATCAAATAATTCAAAAAAACAATGAACATCAGGGTTACAGAGAAGATTTTCTAGATGAAAGAGATAGGGTTGGAACTGAACCAGTGGACAATGATAGACGGGGCAAATAATTCCGTGACCCGTCAAATCAAATTGGCGTTGAAAATGGGGTAGGATTTGACTGATATGATCCCTATCAAGGTTTTGATAGTTGAAATGATGGAAATCTTGAGAAGGCCTATTCTGGTGGTACTCTTGCTTTACAAAGCTCTCAAGAGAATGTAGGGGAAGATTACATCAGCGATGTAACTTTAAACGTCTAAAGGACTCAAAATCCCAGGAAACTTGCTACAAATATGGGGACTCAGGGTCACAAAATGCGCAATTGTCCCCGGGAAAATGCTTCATGGAAAAAGGTCACTAGGTCAGGCCGTAGGCATACTGATGATATCCATAGAAGTTGTAGAGGTAAAGTCGAGCTGGAAAAAGTTGGATCCAGGTCACAGGAATAGCTCCGGTCAAGTAGAGAGGCTATACAAGGAAGTAGACTCAAGAATGATAAAGAATAATCTGGTTCAGGAAGGCAAGAAGGGGTGACAAGGAGAGGAAGATGTCCTGCGGCAAAGGAAACTGATCAGTCAAGAAAAAGAAGTACGAAAGGAAATAACGAGGTAGGAAGGAAATTGAATCTCCAAAAACACATGCCACAAAGAAAAGGAGACGATCAATTTAATCTCCTCATCATTCTGACCACATCACATCTAGATTGCTTTCGACATCTCATTACTCCAAGCATCTGCGAAGGTCTCTCTCCCATTCTAGATCAAAACAAGTATCTTCCAGCTTAAGATCTGGTTCGAGATCACACTTTTCTAGATTCAAAAGTTCTAAAACAAAGTCAAGATCAATATCTCCTACATCCCTATCCTTGTCTGGGTCACTTGTTCGACCTTGACCATCCTCTTCAGATAACATGAAAGGTTCGTCAGATAATGCGACAACACCTGAATCCAAGGAAGTTTTGATGGAGGAAGTGCAACCAGTAGAAGGTGGTACCGGCTTGCAGGGTGAAAAAGATGGATTGAAAATGGTGGCTGTGAATGACAATGCAGTGTCATCCTCCAAAGCAGATGATGAAATGGAAAAGAATCAGACTCTTCAGAAGGATAAAATGACTGCCTAATGGTGTCCGATACATTTCACAAAGTAACTAATTCAAGCACACCAATACTATTAGAGAGAGGGGCATTTGCTGCTGGAAATCTCTCTCTTGAGCCTGTGTTAGAGATGGAATGTCAATATTCTGACACATTTGAATTGGAGCATGTGCAACTTCCTTCGAAGAATTGGATCCAGAAGCTCCTGACAAATTATCCTCTGGCCGTTCAACAAGCATTCCTGCAGAGGATTTAAGCATGGTTCTGAAGCATTACGGCCTTGATTGCCAAGATGAGAACGAAAAGAATTTACCTGCTGGGACTTACTTTTGTTCTGCTCGCCCTTGGGATATCATCTACTACAGGAGGTTGAAGAAGGGCTCTGTCTCTACTGAGAAGTATGCTAGGAGAGTTGATTAGAATAGAGAATTTGGTATTTTGACAAATATATTAGAAGCAGAAGTGGTTGGGGAGAATTAACAAGATAACCCGTTAAAGGTTTTGTTCATCAAAACATGGGTTGTTTTTGCCTTCTTAGAACCTCAGGATTTTGGACTCATCTTTCATATGCCCTGCTCTTATTTTGAGAAGAAGAGTTGAACAGGTAAATATGCAGAATACATTTGAACATCATTATGGTGCTATATTAACTTTCAGATTTTATCATATGATTGTATTTAAGAGGTTGACTTTGAGCTAGGGTGGAGCAGGGGTGTTGAGCCATGGTAGAAGTTTTTTTCCTGATTCAATGACTTCTCTTTTGGTGTCCACGTCAAAGTTGTGGATTTTATTCTTCAGCTGCACAGAAGTATTTGTTGAGCCTGACTTGCTCTGTCCTGAGGTTAAAGTTGATCCTGTGAACATATCTTTGCTGTGACATAGTTGCTACTTGCTACAAAAATTACACTCTCATCCGCAGCAATGTTCAAGTCTTAACTCGGAATGCAAAATTGAATAGAATAGGTCGTGTATGCATCAAGAAATAATTGGAAATGTCTCTACTGTGTGGAGGGAGGGAACCATTATGAATTTGAATCATAATTTTGTTTTATAATGGTTTTCCTTTCCTCTTGCATAGCATCGGTAAGAATTGTATGACGGTCAATGGAGATAATTGGAATGACTACTACAACAACAATTGTTGAAGATGTGTTTGCCATGACAGGGCATGTGTTTGTGTTTGCGTTTGCAGTGTAGTTTAGCTTTAGGTTAGTTCGAACATACGATAAGTAGCTTTGTTAAAATTCACAAATTGTGACTTGCAAGGATGAGGTGCGGGAGTCTGCATGGAGAAATTCTGCGTTGTTATTTGTTGAAATGTTAGAGAACAAAGGATTTACCTTTACAGAAAGGAAGGTAGAGCTTTCAGGATACTGCCATATTCGGAATGCTCAGAGTCTCCAATTCATCAATTTGTTTGCTTTCAGAGTACTATTGGTGTTAAGACTTAAGATTCTCAAACTCTTAGCTTCACCTTAAAGGGGGAGATTAAGATTTGTAAAAGATCAGCGTTGAATGTCTTCAGCTAAATACACTCTCAAGAAGATTTCCAATTTTTTTTTAGTTTTTTAGTTTTTGGTAATTCTGCGATACCCATCATTAGCTTTTTACTTTTTAGCTTTCTCAGATGTTTACTCTTACCTTTTCCCCTTCTTTTAGTTTACTGGTTGCATGAAAAAAGAAGGGGAAAAGGTAAGAGTAAACATCTGGGAAATGAATTATTTTTAATTTTGAAGACAGTCTTTCTGGGGCAACTTCATTGTACAAAAAAGAAGGGGCAGGGAGAAGAAGTAACATTGGAATTGTTTTGAGGGACCTGTTACTAGTTCAAGCACGCCTTTTTGTGTTACAGCCACAATTTTCATTCGGATTCCGTCAGTTAAACACCATTTTACTCGAGGCATGACATAGGGAAACCCTTATCCAGTTGAGGAATTGGCCTCTATATCCATTGTAGAAGTCTGTTGGTGTCTACAAGTATGTAATTATTCTTTTTTTTTAGTTTAACGTGGGTGTCCGGGCCAGCTTGCGCGTACCTTGATTAATCTCACGGGCTCTGAAGTTAACGACCATGTAAACCTCCAGTGGCCATCATATGAGCAACCACAGGGCTCGAACTTGAAACTATAGAGAGAGTAAATCTCTTGGTCCCAAGCTCTTACCACTGCCACCACCTAAATGCTTAGTATGTAATTATTCTATTACTACTAGCAGTGGATTGGTCCTTTTGTCTCGTTACCATTGGTTTTTATGACCAACATCAGCTTCCTTAAACTAGATGGATGCATCACCATGCGATCAGAGTTGTGAAGCTGAGAGGAAAATGTTCTGACCAACATAACCTTTGAGAGGCATCCTCCTCCTAATTGGATTTGAGTATAAAAAGAATTTATAGTTTGAACGTCGTACTAGTCTGATTCAAGCCTGGGCCTTGGCAGTCTTAGATTGGTCTTTTGGTAATCTCATTGGCTATGGTTCTAGCAGAAAAGAAGACTTGCCTCACCAGCCTTCTCATCTGATGAAGTGATTTCTGCTAGCTGTTTCTCAGCATGAATGCTTTCAGTATGCCATTCTTTTCTGGTGTCCTCTGTTTTAGGTTTTCCCTCAAAACTTAAAGGATCACTTCATTTTTTGGGTGAGGGTTCTCCCTCTTCTGCTAGGTTTTTGGATTTTGTAGTGTGTTGTTTTGCTATTTGATTCCAGTAGCATTTGAACTCCATCATCTTTTGGTTAGGATAACAGTTCACTTTTGTGTTAGCACTCATCTCTGCTCATCATCTTTAAGATAGTAGAGTTCATCAAGTTGTTGACAGTTCCCCTCATCCAATAAACTTGATTGAAAAATCAGCAACCAAAAAGCTTAAGGATGGTTACTTGGATTATGGATTTCATGTTGAACAAAGAGTATGGCATTTCATTCTATTAGATGACTGGATCGTGCTTGCATCGTGTACAGCCTCGAAAGAAATAATTAAGCAGAGATTGGAAGTAAATACCGAGCTGAAAAATGGCTTGAATACTAGATTTTAAATCATGACACCTGGTTCGGAGTAAATTGCCAGCTTCTTTCCATCTCTTAGTCCTAGCTGAAAAATAATATAAAAATCATTCTTGAGATTTCTAACTAAACTTCCAAGAATCTAAATAAAATTAAGCAAGATGGTGATTTTTTTCTTTTCTTTTGGTTGAACTAGAGTGGTTATCTGTATGTGTGCCTCAAATTTCAAATATGATAGCCCTTTACCCCGACTGGTGGGCTTTGTCAATTCTCTGTTGCTGTATGTTAATGAACTCAGATCACCCATTATTTAGAAAATGGAAAGCTCTTCTCGGTTTAGAGCTGTTTATTAGGTTGTGGTGTTATGGAAGGTGAGTTTTTCCTTTCCCTTTTATTAAATAAGCATTCCTTTTCTTGGTCTCTTCTGCGTTGCCATGCAAAATGCTTCTTCAGCCATGAAGTTCAGAAATCAGACCTTCTATGGATTTCACAGAACTGCCATGATATAGCAGGTGTCGTGAGCTTGAAACCTAAGGCAAACCCATTATAGATTCAAGTTTTTCAGTTTCACCGGAGCACCAAATTTTGATAACTGCATGGGCTTTGAGAACTGCCCGAAGGATTAATGCTTGCTTAACTGAAGCGAAACGGGGGTGCCTCCCTTATAATAAAGATACTATACACCAAGTCTGTTTTATAAATGCTGATTAAATGCTCTGTCAGATGTTTTAATGGAGTAATTAAATGCTTGATTTTGTCTTTTTGTTCACTCCTTTGACTAGATAAGGGATAATATGGAAGAATCTATTTCAGCTGCAGGTTGGCTATTTGTAAAAATAAAGGAAAAAAAGAAGAAGTCATAGCTTATTGTCAATCCAATCAAAACAATTTTTATTTTACATTGTAAAATTATTTTAATTTAAAAATTTAAGCTATTAGACGAGATCATGATATAATTTATATTATTTTTTAATATATTTTTTCAAGTAAAAGTTTTTTAACTTGATACTTGTATTGATCCACATTATCTTATACTTAATTTTTAATAAATAAATAGGGAATAATGAGATTCGAACTCTTGACCACTTGATCATCAAGATTTTGATACCATATTAAAGAACTATCTCAGTAAAAAAAACTTAAATTATTAAATAAATTTTTAAAATATAATTTATATTATTCTCTAAAATACATGTTTTAGTTGTTTACACTGAGCTTATATTGATCTTGAATGGCTGCAGGTCCTATACGCACACTTCCAGTGCTAGCTTGGCCTGCCATTTACTGCTTCAAAATTTGTTAGTGGTGGTCTTCTCCCGATAACCATACCTATATAAAGTATAAGCCACTTAATTAAGGCCCTAGGTGTTTAAATTGCGCATATGACGCAAGGTATTATGAAAAATATAAAACAAGGGTTTCTCAAATATTTATAATATCAAATGTATTCTAAAAATATGCTTTCAAGTTTAAATTTTGATTAAACCCATCTAGGTTGAAATGGAGAAAATAAACCAAAACAACTACAAAAATAAAAATAATTATATAAAAATAAATAACAATATAAAAAAAAAATCTCAAAACAACATCTTTCGTGTTTGATTTAGATTATTTTCCCAACCTTAATTAACATTAAAGGTTAATTAATTTCTCAAGGAACAACATGGTTGTTAAATTTTAATATGACCCAACAATTAGATTAAAAAACTTACTCGTGTTCGTTAAAAATCACATTTTACACGGCCATTCTTCTTATAATTAAAACTTTAATCCATACACTTATCCTTAAATATTATCAGCTTCTTAATTAATGTGCTTGTACGTGGTCCCTTGCATTCATTTTTGAATGCGCGCGGGCTCTCTCGTGTTTATGCCTTTGATTTGCGACACGATTATATGGAATTCCTTGAATCATTCTAATGTATGCATGACCTAGGCTAAATTATCCGACTCTGTTTTTTTTTTTTTTTTTAAGGTTCTGTCAACATCGCAATAAAGCTATTACGGTATAGTTGAGGATATGAACACGACTCCCTTGCCATATCTCTTACTACAATGTCTTAAATACCGGGTATTTAACATGGGATTAGGTAGTCTTCTGCATATTCCCTATGTTTTTTTTTTTTTTTTGTAATTTAAATCTCAACACTAACAACACGAGAAAGAGGGAGACATGAGAGAGATTAAAGAGCTCGTACGTACACGTTGAGTAAAGGAAGGAGGGCTTGAAGAGAAAGGGGGAGAGAGGAGAATTGAATGGGGAGAACATGGACACAAGGAGGATCTACCAAAATGAGAGGATGGCACCAGAGAGGTTGCATGCAGTGAGTGATGAGTAGATTTAGTAATGAAAAGGAAAGCTATAGAAAATAAAACGCAGAAATTAAAGAGAGTGATGAAGGTGGAATTAAATTTGTATTTATCATCTGACGTAATACCCTTCATTATTCTCAACTGTCTCAATTACTCTTGCATTTATGTGTTTTTAATGGCCTTCCAATCCCATATAGCCACCCTTGTTTGAATGCTAGAACCACCCTCTTCATCTACTTAAAATTATACAAAGCCTTTTGAAGCTTGATGTATACTTAACATATGCGCGACTGTCATTTGACATGTATATTGAGTTGCTGTTTGGTATTGTGTTTCAAATAAAAAATAATCAAATTTTAAATTTATTATTTCTTTAAAATTATTTATATATATATATTTTAATCATTTTGACATGTTAATATTAAAAATAATTTTTTTTTAAAAAATATATATTATTTTAATATATTTTCAAAAAAAATACTTTGAAAAACAATGATGCCATACCTTTAAATACCTCGTAGATAAAATTTTAAATATTAGGTGAAAATACATGAGAGTTCGGTTATGGTTTTGTCTGAGGTTCCTTTTTGGGTTTTGTATGTATTATCTACCATGATTAATTATTTGTTGGAGGGTATTTAAGATATTGTATTCAAACATTCCATCTATGTTTCATTCATAGAGAAAAAACACATTATATTTATGTTAGCTAATCACAGTTGATTAAGTAGATATAGAAATATATATATATATATATATATTGGGATTGTGAGCGTAAGAGAATTCTTCCAAATTACTAAGTATAGTTTAAGCCTCAAGGGTGCAGAATGTATCAACTTAAAGCACCTCCTCTGTTTCTGGAGGCTTTTGTGTCATGGTCACATGGTGAAAGTAGCTCTAAACTAAATAAATCCAATTTTAAAAAATACATCTCTTCAATTAAAACTCTTTTTTTTAATTAATTTATTTTTTTATATAAACATATGATTTTTTTTAATAAGAATCATTGTTTTTTTAATAAGAAACTTATCATTATCTAAAAAGCAAGTTTAAATAAAAATAATAATAATAACTAGGTACAATTAATCTTGAAAACTATGTAAAAATTTATAATAAAAAATAACAAACTAGATATTTTTCATTTCATGTTTAAGGAAACGGTTTTTATAAAACTTGCAAATTAGATTCATATATAATAACTTAAAAAGTAATTGTTAAACTTATTATAAAAACTATACTATTATTTGAAGATTTTGACTAGAGTTGTTAATATTTAAAATATTATTTTAATTAATTTATTCATAGTAAATTTGTTAAAAAAATTAAAAATGTGAAGGGTAATATTAAAAGAGGCCTTGTGCTGTACCTATAAGGATTGTACCGCTTGCTTAGTTTAAAATGAGAGTCTACAATGCTAGGTATGTCCTCTAGTTCAAATTCTAACAACATCAGCTAAATTAACTAACTCAACTAGCTAAATTTTAAGTGTGTTTTTTAATAATTATAATTTTAAATTTTATAAAAACTACTGAAAATTTATATGTTTATTAATTTTAGGACCTGTAGGATTAGTCAAGGCACTCATAAGTTGGTCCGGACACTCATATTAATAATAATAAAAAATTCCAACCACATCTGGTGGCAAGAAAGCTAAATTTGAGTTTTTTTTTTAATTTTAAAAAAAGACTAACTTCACTTTTTAAAATGAATCTATTAACATTAAAATTAGTATTTTTTTTACTGAAATGTGCTCGATTAAATATTTTTTTCTTTTTCAACAGCTTTATTTCTCCTCCCTTGTCGTATAGAGATCAAAATATAAACAAAATAACATTTAGAACTTAAGCATAAAATTATCAAATATGTAAAAAAATAAAATTTCAAGGATAAATTGTAGTTTCCTGTGTCTCTTGAGCAGTTAAAATAAAATGATTTTTTTTTTTGTTAATTTTGTTCCTTGTTTTCTCAAATTTCCCAACAACAAACTAATATTTTTTTTTAATATAAAATTGATATTTAATTCACATAGTAAAGCACTTCTAGTTACCTTGTACATGCGGTGTAAATAAATATAAATTATAACGTACGAATCGATGTAAACATCTGGTGTGAGAATGAAATAGCAAAGAGGATCATAAAAATAATATCGTGCCATCCGCAATGAATTTAGACACCATAAAAGTGTTCTCTGTTTTAGGATTTTTTAATTTTAATTTTAATTCCTTGCAACACAAAGATCACCTGGCCATGGCATGGGCTTGTATTCATGACTATGTTGGACTCGAGTCATGCCCACTTCCATCAACGGTAGAGTACTTTCACATATCTCAGTGGAACTGAATGACAAGGATTGTGGATGCGGCTTGCTGTGTTTGGAATGTGGATACAGAGCATCAAACCCAAAAATCAATAGATGAGAGAGAGAGAGAGAGAGAGAGAGAGAGAGAGGACATCAGAGAATACTAGGCATTTGATAGGAAAATTTGGGCAGCAGCTGCTGTTAACTCGTTTATATTCTCTTCTGCTTAAGATGGAACCCAGGAAGAAACAGAGACACCACTCTGTGCCCACATGGTACATACTCTGATCTACGATTAAAAGAGATTGAAACAAAAGAGAAGTAGTGCTACTGGCACTCCGCTTTTTCGATTTTCATATTTAGCTCTTGTAACATGTAATCAAGTAGCTAAAAAGCGGAGCGCAAGTAGCGCTACCTGAGATAAAAAGAAGATCAACGAGAGAGAGGGGGGGAGAGTCTATATAAGCCTAATTAATAGTAGCAGAGTTAGCTAAAAGGGGAGCTAGCACTACTCTAGCTCTTCCTTGTCTTCATGGTGGTGGTGGTGGTGTTGTTATCATGGAGGAAATCAAGCAGCCATGTACTCTTGCATTTGGGGCATTTAGGGTCATTCTCAGAGAGCATCACATACATGAGGCACCTTGGGCATCCCACAAGCACCATTGATGTAGCCTCAGGGCTACTAGAGTATCTGAGAGTGTCATCCTGGCTCATCTCCGACGACACACATGAGCTTGGAGGGGATGTTGGTGACACTGTTGCCGACCGGCCTGGGGACTCCACTCTCGGGTTCACCCTTGGTGGTGATAGGTTGAGCTTGAGGTCAAGCTTTGGGAGGCTACCATTTCTTCGACTCATCCTTGACGTTTTGTTTTTGTAGTATATCTCACCTGCCTGAGAAACAAAACAGAAACAGAGAGATTAATTCAACACACAAACACTGATAAAAAGCTGGACTGAATTTGTAAGAGCTTAACAGAAAGTGTTTCGCCTAGTAGAAAGGCACATAAAACTAAGTTATGCCATGTTCAAATTAAGGAGTCACGTGTATGCCAAGGAAGTTTTGCCAACCTGAGGGGAGAGGAGGGGGCTCTTCTAATTCGATTTGTGCAGAAGAGAGATTGGTAGTATTATGAAAGAGATCAATGGAGAGTGGCTAGGCTTGAATCGAGACTCGCACCTCTAGCACCATCAACATGAACTTGGTGGTGGTGGGTTTGGACATCTAAGGCCATTATATATAAGGAAACAAGGGGAGAGAGGTGGGGTTATTTTAAAAACTTACCTTAATGGTGGGAGAGAAGTGGAGGGTGTAGAGAGAGAGAGAGTTGCGTTGAAGTATCGGTAGAAGAAGAGTGTAAATTGAGGACAGAAAATGTATTAATGAATGGAAAAATCACAAGGAGGAAGGGGAAGCTTGGAGTAAATGTCGGCATTACAAAAGTGCACCAAGAATTCATTTATTTATTTAGTTTTTTTTTTTTTTTTTGCACCAAGAATTCATTTATTCATTGCTTTAGAGGAGGAGGAAGGGTCGGTGTTTTAAAGTGTAGTGTGAGAGCAAATAGACCACAGGAAAAACACAATTGCTTTTAAGGCTAATTTGCTAGAGCCCAGAATCATTTTCAAGAAAGAGCCATCACCACCGTAGAATTTAATAAAAAAACACCAAGAAATTAAATGTCAACGGAATAAAAGGAACTATAACAGCTAAACCTAATTTAAATAGCCACCAGTGCGCTATAAATTTAAAGAAAAACAAGAAGAAATTAAATGGCAACACCCATAAATTACATAGGAAACACCAACAAATTAATTAGCCACCAGAGAAGAGAAGAGAAGAAGAAGAAAAAAAAAAACCTCTCCCTCCATGATTCCATCCCTCCCTTGCGTGACCCGCTTTCTTTTCAAAAAGTTTTGTGAAATATCAGAATCATCCTTCTACTTTTCTGTATTTTTATTTCCCTTAATTAATTAATAAATACTACCATTTCATTCTATCACTCAAATTCTAATTTAATTTGGGCAGTTCCAAATGAAGCTAAAGAGTAAATTATTGCTGATATATTAAGAGTCTATTTGTTTTTATATATCAAAAATACTTTTGAAAATAATATTTTTTTTCTTTACTTCAAATTAAGTTTTTTTTGGTATTTTTAGATAATTTCAATGTGTTGATATTAAAAATAAATAAAATATTATTCAAATATATTTTAAAACAAAATACATTTTAAAATACCAAACTAGCTCTACAATTAAGAGGATAACATATATAAAGCTAAAAACCATATTTATGAAAGTCATGTTGCATTACCAATATATATATATATATATATATTAGTATGTTAAAACAGTCTCGCTAAGTGATCATTGAATTGAAAAATACAAAAGAATACATATTTATTTAATTTAATCAAGAAGCCAGAGAAAAAAACTATAGGATTAGGCACTATTTATTTTTGTGTTTTAAAAGAGTTTTTAAAAAAAATTAATTTTTTTAAAATTTTTTTCTTTACTTCAAATTAATATTTTTTTGGTGTTTTTAGATTATTTTGATGCGCTAATATTAAAAATAATTTTAAAAAATAAAATAAATATTATTTTGATATATTTCTAAATGAAAAACATTTTAAAAAATAACTGGAATCACACTTCCAAACACGTTATAAGTTGAACCAGTAGGTGTCTTAGCACTTTCTCTCTCTTGATTGTGTACTCGGTGAAAAATACATGGTGAAAATCAATTCAGAACTTTTTATTGAGCTATTTCGGAGGAATTTTACCAACATGTACACTAAATTAATTTATTCCATTGCAATTTTCTCTTTTCGTTTTTTTTTTCTTTTAGAAAAAGGCTCAAATTGAAGATAATAATATGATGAATAAAAATATAAATTAATCAACTGAAGCAAAGATAGCTTGACTTTGTGTTGAATCAACTCATGGTGATTGAGTTTAGGCTTTCATCTGGGTCAATCAGCTTTGGAAATATTCTGGAGCAAAAATAGATTGAAGTGACCTAACACAAGAGGCTAGAACCTTAAATTCTAGTTAGGCAGAAATGAAAAAAAGTCTATAAGAACATAGCAGCATGGGCTAGGACATTGGACTGATGTGTTTGGGAATATAATATAAATTATTTTATTTTTATTTTTTATATTTAAAATAATTTTTTATAGTTTCAGATTGTTTTGATGCGCTGATGTTAAAATAATTTTTTTTAAATAAAAAATTATTTTAATATATTTTTAAACAAAAAATTTTTGAACCATCATTGCTATTATAATTCCAAAAACACTTTACATAGAATCTTTGAATCAACGTGGCAAATATTCATCGATCCATTGATATTAAAAATAATTTTTTAAAAATAAAAAAATATTTTAATATATTTCTAAATAAAAAAATATATTTTAAATCATCATTACTATCACAGTTTCAAACATACATAATCTTTGAATCAATGTGGCAAACATTCGTTGACTCACTTTTCCTTGGCTTTCTAAGGCTTTTTTTTATGTTTTAAAAGCGTTTTATAAAAAATTTTAAAATTTTAAAATTTTTTTAGTTCAAATAATATTTTTTAATATTTTTAAATCATTTTGGTACGCTAATATTAAAAATAATTTTTTAAAAATAAAAAAATATTATTTTAATATATTTTTGAATAATTTTTTTAAAAAAATCACTTATAATCACATTTTCAATAAGGCATAATTAATAATCCGTACACTGCCCCTTTGGGCCATGGCCAAATCAAATCAACGGCTCTTCACACGAGAAAATAAGAGATTCGCTGTGTGAAGCTCTCATGTCTCCATAAGAAAAAAAAATAAAAATAATTGTCTTTGTCGCTGTCAAAACTGTTTATGTCTTCGAAAGGAGTATCCACTCTCTCTCTCTATCTTCACCTTCGTGAACTCAATTTTACTTTCATCCCACCTCCGTATATGGAAGATAAATTGCAAAATAATTAATGATAATTTCAAATAGTCTTGGACTTTCAAATTTGAAATGCATTATTCACTAAATATAATAAAAATTAGAGGTTATTTATAGCTAATCTTTCAAAAAATTAAAAATTAAAAAGAGATTAATAATATTGTCTTTGCAAATAAATAAAAAGAAAAGGAAAACAAGAGCATTTTATATCAGCAAATCAAGAAAAAAAATGTTAGTACTTTTATTGAAGACTTTGTATTATATTTATTTATAAAATTGAATATGCAGCTTCATTAAGGTAGAGAATACCATCCCTAACTTGATTAGGGTTTTTTTAATTCATATCTGTATCCATTAGAATAAATAAAGATGAACTCAACTGCAAGATGTCCATGAGATTATGCATATGATCTATTAAACAACATTTCTTGTCATGTTTTTAAACTAGTTTTTGGCTCAGTGATATGTTGTGAGACGATTTATTTTTTATTCAGCCTAAATTTTTTTAAGACATTAAGAAGTTACACATTTGATGCATGATGACATAAACACTTTTAAAATGCTTAAATGATGATATATTAAATGGTATATTTTTTTTAAAAAATATTAAGACAACAATATATTGTATTGACCTGAGCTAATAATGGTTAACCTGTGAGACTCGTGATATGGGGTGTGAAATCGTGATAAAACTATGGAATCCACATCAAAATAAATTAAAAAGCTCAATTATAATGAACTAAAGATCGAAGGTTGAAAGTGAAAAAAAAACTAAATTTAAAAAAAGATAGAAATAAAATGACTCGGTTAAACTTATATCAGTGATCGACACAATACCACGGACCATGATAAAAAATTTTGTACGTAAGAAGAACAAAGTTAAGGCGATGCTAGGATTTCTAAAGAAGTAAAAGAAATTTGAGACTTGAGTTATTAAGTCGATTGAGTTTAATAAGTTTGATTAATTTAATAATATAAAAAAAGTAACCTTAATTTAATCTTCCAAAATCATAACCAGCGAGATCTTAAACTCGGGTTTAATCAAGAAGCTAAATTCATAAACAAAAAAAAATGTCTATTCGTGTTAACCTGTTAAGCTCGTGACTCAAATCACTTGAACAAAAACGCCAAATTTGAAAAACCTCAAAGCTTAATTTTCAACTAATCAAATGTTGAAAGATGAAATTAAAAAAAAGAGAGTCAATCATACAAAAATATAAATTTGTTTTTAGTAATTATAAGCCAAAAAATGGCTGGGAACTATGTCTTTTCTTGCTCCTCAAACATAGAGTATATCTACTCCTAACTGTTCCTATATCAAATTGGTGTCCATTTCACAATTCTCTTGTTGAGTTTCACCTATTGCCTCTACTTCATGTTCTTCTGCAGTCTCCTCCTCCTCCTCTTGAGTTGTATTTTTAAAAGATGATTTCTCTTGAGACTCTTTTTTCTCTTCCTCTTTAGAGGACAACAATGATGATAATGAAAATGAGGCATATGAGGCTTGTTTTTGCTGGTTCTTTAATAATTTTAAAAAGTGAGGCCCTCCTGTATACAACATAGTTAAATATAAGTATAACAATTATGCAGCACAAAATATCAGGAATATGACAAAATATCTCTTGTACCACCCTTCCGCCAACCAAAGAAGGTAATATTGACAGTTATCAGTAAGATCTCAAAACACATTCTCCTACTTTGAACTCAAACGAGGAGTAAATTATCTGCAACAAAAAATCTTCAAATTAGAGAACATCCCCATACTTTCTTAGTAGAGGTTAAAAAACCATTATAACATTATATGATCTAATCACTCCTCCAATTTTTTATTGATAATGCCTTACCTTAAAAATATCTTTAAAGGAATTTTGTGTTCTTTTCCTAGAAAAGATATCAAATCATGCCATGCTATAGTAATATTTAAGTAGGTCAACAATAGGATTTTGACCTTTAAGTTTTAGGTATTTGTCAAAAGTTGCTATAGTCATCCACACATTTAGGTTTAACTCACCTCCAAATAGATTATAGTAGGATATATTATATCTTTAACAAAACCAGATAAGGAAAAAAATATACAAGTTTAACACATGCTACCTTTGGTGTTCTACTTAGTCTTTTACAGGGAAGTGAAGTTCTAGGATTATACCCTGCCCTTATGTTAGCTATTAGCTGATTAATATCATTATTAGCTACAATGCTCTTATTTGAGTCATGAGGTTGAGGTGTGGATTAGATGTAGGTACAGAAAGCAGATACACATCTTGAGAAGATCTAGCCCTTTATTCCTACTGACAGAAGTACCAACTCTGGAGTCACCTCTACCAAAAGTTTTTTTTTTTAATCCAGCTAGACATATTTAAAAGCAAATATAAAAATCAAGAGAATAAGAGTAAGGTTCCCCACCTATGTCTTTGAACATAAAAGATTCACCACAAGGAATTCAGAAGAAAAAAGAATGAGAAGCGGAAGTAAAAAAGAAGAAATGACTATTTATAATAGTGGTTCTACCAACAACTATTAAAGTGATTTTAACATGCCAATGTGAAATAATGATAGATGTTCTAAGATTCCTTAGATAATTGTCCTCATTATAATATACCAAGTTCTTCGGTCTTATCACGTACACAACCATGTAAAAGATGTCATGTGATTCCTGACATAGATGCAGACTTTAATTCCAACCAATGTTAGCTATAATTTCACCAGTCTTCTTTGTAAGTTCATGTTATTCCTTGGATATATCATTTGTCCCCCCTGTCCCCTACTGCGCTTTATGATAAAGTATTTTTTTAACAACACTCTATTAATAATTTACTTTGGGTAGCAATTGATGATGATAAGATTAAAGTGCGCTTTATGATAAAGTATTTTTTTAACAACACTCTATTAATAATTTACTTTGGGTAGCAATTGATGATGATAAGATTAAAGGGTGAATCGCTCTCGATTGGGTCATGGCCAACCAAATTCTTTTTCTCTTCTATCTTTCTCCTTCTCTTTTTAATCCCCTTTTATTATCACAAGCTATAGGTTTATGATAAATCTACTTCTAAATATAACAGAGGAATAAGGGTGTTACCTTAGGGGCTGAAAGATTTTTTCTAGATTTTTCGAATATAAAATGCCAGGTTTTAATAAGAGAGACCTTGATGACAAATGATCTTGCTTAATTTACCTATCATATCTTTTTTTTTTTTTGGTAACACGGGGTGTCTGGGCCAGCTTATGCGCACCACAACTAATCCCCGGACCTACTGAACACCCTGCAAGCCCAGTAGACATGTAAGACACCGCGGGGGTGACAGACGTGCACGCTAGGGCTCGAACTCAGGTGACAGAGGCAAGAAAACCTTGCCTCTGCCGCTGGGCTACAAGCCCTGGTGCATTTACCTATCATATCTTAATCACCGTTTGAAGGTACAACTTTGTAATATACTAATAGTTGTTCAACTTCAAAGCGGGAGACCTTGATGACAAATGATCGGTTGCCTTTTGGTTTGCAAGGCTGCAAGCAGCTAGCTAGCCTTCTAGAATGGAAAGGTATATAAAAATCATTTTTTTTCTTTCTTCTGATAATGGGTTAAAATCAGGTGTGTTTATATGAAGTAGGTCGGTCGTATAGGGTAGCATTAATTTATTCTTTCAGTTTTTGGTTTTAATAGTTATTGGTCATATATCTTTACGTTTATTTTCAATCACATCTTAGATAAGATCATCTACACATTGCCCGGCATTTGTACAATTTTTTCAAAAAATGCATTAATATCGAAAATTTTATTTTAAAACACTATTATTCTAAGCCGAATGGTCTTTTCTGATTGGCTAAAAAAAAATGATGTAATTGACTATGCCAACTCAATCATTTAATAAATACTATTTGTTTTTTCTCCCATAAGAAATTTCTAGCCCGCAAACTAGCGGAGGCAAATTTATCGCTTCAAATAACTTTAAGGGTGTATTTGTTTTCTGAAAAATAATTTTTTAAAAATTATATTTTAAATTTTTTTATTATTAAAAAAGTTGGTCAACAGTAAATACTTTCTGGTCAATGAAAAATACTTTCCAGTCAACGGAAAATTTTGTTTGGTTTCCAGGAAAGTATTTTCCATTTATTTTGGACGGAAAACACTTTTTGAAAGTTGTAAAAAATTTAGAAATGTCATATTATTTGCTGATTATATCAAATTTGATCCTCAAACTTTTGTTTGCTATATATATATATATATTGTTTTAAATATTTGTTTTTCAATTTCATCCCTTACAGTTTAATTTTTATATAACTTTGGTCATCGTTTTTATAATTGTTATTTGCTTTTCCCTTATCATTTTTTAATTGAAATTTTTTATCTATCAAATTTGGTCATCATTCTTTTGATTGTTACTTATTTTATTTGAAATAATTTATGAAATGTTAATTATTATTATTTTAATTTCCTCATCTTTCAATTTTTTTATTTTTTAAATTTGATCTCTATTATTTTGATTATTATTTATTTTATTTGAGATAATTTATTAAATTATATTTTTTTCAATTTCATTCTCATTCAACTTTTTAATTTGTAAGATTTGTTCTTCATTATTTTAATAAACTTGAAAAAAATAAAACATTAATAAGTTATTTTCCAGCTCATTTTCCATGACAACAAAATACTGGAAAGTGTTTTCCAACTTATTTTTCATTACACTATCAAACATCGGAAAATAATTCACTTTCTCTGAATTTACTTTTCCGGAATTCACTTTCCAAAAGAAAACTACTTTCCAGCAAATAAACGGGGCCTAAATCCTTGCATTTCCTTTCCAGAAGAAAAAAAATGCTTCCCAAGGAAACAAATTCCTTTTAACCAAGCAGTCCTGTGCTTATATATGGAAATTCTGAATTAATAATAACTTGTATTATTATGATAATTAATATATAATGAAAAGTAAGCCGCTTAAAGTTAATGGGTACGAAGTCGGATCTTTAATGATGGACACCAACGACCAAACTGCATGGATCTTATTCATCGGTCTTTCTTATTTTTAAGGCAGTCTTGGATAAGTTTGTATTTATGTCGACCGTTTCTACCATTGGAATACGTCCATGCTGTGTAATTAATACTGAGTTTGGCATCCAATAGCAAAGGTTGGCAAAATCAGTTTCCTTTTGCAAGAATGCTAATTGCAAAACCCTAGCTAAGTAATAACATGAAAGTAGAGAACCTTTCTTCTTTATCTCATTTGAACCTAACTAAATAACATGAAAGTAGAGAACCTTTTTTCTTTAGTGCATTTACCTAGTAAGATATGGTATGATTAATGCATAGTCGTCACATAGCTTATTGCTTCGTTTCTAGTTAATATTATGGTGCCAAAGTTTGGAAAGTACTCCCTCTTTGATTACAATTCTAGCAATTTGGTGTTGGTATCAATGAGAGAGTTGAGTAGGGTTTGACCTATAAAAGTATAGGAATTAGGATATTGAGGGATGGCAATAATTAATTGCTGCAAATAATTAGTAGTTCCTTAATCTGAATCCAGCTTACAGCCGATTGGTTGAATTGTGCAATCTAACCTGTTTGAATTAAGGATTAATTTACTATTAAGAATTATGTAAGAATTGGTGAACGTTTAATCCCCAGCCGTCACGGGGACAAAACAATCAATTCATTAGTTAATAAAGGAAAGTTTCAATGCCCTCCCATTTATAATTATCAATTGAAAATTAAGCAATTTCCTAAGGATAAGCTTCCTGCTGCCGCCAAGGCCCCAATATTCTTGCTTGAAGGGATGATATTTTCACCTCAACATGATGGATATTAAAAGTGAGTAAAAAAACCAAAAAATCGATTAAATCAAGAAAACTGGAAAAAAAATAACCTAAAAAATCAAACCTTGAAAAAAAACCGATTAAAATTTTGAAAAAACTGACCAGTTCGGTTCGATTTCGGTTTTATAAGCCTGAAACTGAAAAAACAGAATCAAACCCAAATAAAAAAAACCGGAAAAAACCTAGCCAAACCGGAAAAAACCGAGCCAAAACCTGTTTGAACCGGTTTTTGTCCAAAAAACCAAACCAAAACCGGTTTCAGTTTTTTTAAATTTCAGTTTGGTTACTTTTTTTATATAAAAACCAAACCGAATTAAAAATGATTATCCTTAATGAATATACCTTCAAACCGATCAAATATATTAATATTTTATGAATACTTACTTCTCGAGTCAGGTTGGTTTCAGGTAAAAACTAAAAAGGATAAAACTAGGTTTCAAACAAATATGAATACTGCTTTATCCAATTCATATAGTTTAAATTTTATTCACTAATATACCATCTAAACTAGACTAACATCTCCTAAGCAAATGATACCTAAATACCCATATCTAAATATCTAGAGTAGCATTTGATTATTGTAATGAAATAAAAAGATATAGAGAGATAATATGGATAAAAACATGTTTCATAAAGAAACAAAAACAAAAACATAAAAATAAATATGTCAATAGGATAATATTCGAGTGAGTTTGTGTACTTCTAAAACATAAAATATAGAGAACACATGTTTTCAAAAATAATATATATTATTTTTATTCCTGAAATATCCCTGTAAAAACTATTAATTTCACAATTGTCTTACACTTTTTTAAATAAATAACCTTAGTAGTTTTGAGTTAAAAACCAACAATTATCTTATTCTCTCCACATTTCTTTTAGAATAGGTCAATCTTTTTCCTTCTTATAAAAAAAAAAAGAAGATAAAAGCAAGGCAAATTCATTGTTTTCCTAGACAAAAATCATTATTCATTAAAATAGTGTAATCATCATTTTATCCTTTATAAAAAAACCAATGGGCTTATTATTAGGGGTAATTTGGTCTTTCTGCATGGCCCATTGGTCATTGTCAGCTTGATCGGGAACATGTCTGTCTTTTTTTACCTATCTAAGCATGGTGAAATGACTAAGATATATTTAAAATAATTTTTTTAAAAAGTCTCAAAACAATTGAAATAGGTAATCCGAATTGGTATCAAATCTATGGCCTTGTCAACTATTCACTTTTTAAAGCATGATAAAATGACTAAATTATACTTAAAAGCAAAATTTCTTTAACTAACATATAAGAGCTTTTCTGTATTTTCATCATGGTTTTTTTTTTTTGTTATAATAAAGTTGAATGCTAACAATTTAGTCTTTTAAAAAATATAAAATATTATTTTAAAAGACTAAACTTGAAATGATGGCTAATGTGTGAAACACGTATGTGCTATTCACACGACATTATATTTTTTTAAAAGACCAAACGTGAAATGATGTCAATGTGTGGAACGCATCCACACTATTCAAGCGGCATGTAAGAAGGCTTTCAATGGCCAAACAATGGCTTCTAAGGCGACATTCGAATCGTCTCGGCGACCTCTGCATCTCTGGCAATATGTGTTGTGCAAGGACCTTCGGTTTGGCACCGACAACTTTTTTTTTTTGTTTTTCTTCTTTTCTCTCTCCTCCTCAATTTATGCCCCTAACCTCTAAATTACCAAAAGAACCCTTTAATTTCTTACCTTCAGATTCAGTCCATATTCTTTTGATTACTATTTTTTATTCGAAATGATTTATAATTTTTTTTTAATTTCATCTTTTAACATTAAATTGGTTGAAAACTGAACTTCTTAGTTGAATTCGAGTCTAGAATTTCATGGGTTGTGGGTTTGGAAAATTAATCTAGGTTTACGAGATTTTCCCGAGTTTGCTTGTTTATTTTTCCCTTTATTTATGCTCATGTTTTTTTTTTTTTTCAGTTTAATCCTTCAACATTTATTTATCTCTTAAAATTCATATTTAGTTCTTTTTATAAATCTTCAATTTAGTTTTAGATTTAATCCAATGCAAGGTGAATTAAAACCTAATCAAGACCCAACCGAGAAGAGAATATGAGAAGTAAAAGAAAGATAAAAATTTGTCCTATCAGTTTAACTCATTATAGTCTTATCCATTACCAGGTCATAAATTTTACTTTTTAACTTGAGTAAGTATAATGTATTCTTATCTTTTCATTTCATTCTTTAGATTGTTTTTACGATTTAATCTTTTGATAATTTGACATTTCACATTTAAGCTCAGGTACTTAGGTAGAGGTTAAAACAATGATGACATGAATTTAAAAAAAAAACTAGATCAATATTTGAACATGGCGATCAATTTGCTCTTAGCTTGCAAGGTCGAACAAGTCACACCAACTTTAAATCAATAAAATACAAAACAAGTGTATGTTGATGTAGGGATTCAAATATAAGTAAGCTTGTTTACATAGTAAAATTATCATGTGCGGCATGTGTGGGAATCAATTTTTTTAATTAAGGATTTTATTATATATATTTAAAAGGATATTTTTGTCAGTTAATTTTAAAACTAAAACATGTTTTCCTTGGGATCGTTGATTTCAATGAAAATAACGGAAAAAAATTATGTAACGGAATAAGAACAAACTAAAGATTATTATTGATTGATTTTTTTTTATAGAAGGGTATAATTGAAAAATGATATAATTTTTAAGGTTATATTGATAGGTTTCCCTTGTCTTTTGTTTTTCTAAGAAAAAATGAAATTTTTTATTTTGAAGAGAGAAAATTATTGAAAAAATTCGAGGAGAGAGAAAGCTCTCATGTGTCTGGATTATGGTCACCAAATACTTTAATTTTGATGTCTATGAATTTATCTTTGAGAGAAACTCAATGGAAATGATTTCCACCTAAAAATTCATGCTGGCAGTAATAGATCGAAGTTAAATAAGTCTTTTTTATTTGATTTGATATTGTGTTTATAGGATGATTAGAACATGTTTTGTTGTTTGAAACGGTGCTATAAAGGTTCAAGGGTTTTTTCATGTTTTTTTGGTGTCAAATGGTTGGAATACGGGTTTTTGGGTCCAAAAACTTGGATGCCATCGATTAACCAATGCATGCAACGCATTGTCCACAAAATTAAGAATTAAAAAGAAAAAAAACATGCATGTAGGCCTTGGTTTCTAGACCCCGGCTCATTTGTATTTGCATGTGGATCAAGCATGCATATTCAACATATTCATGCCTTGCATTGAATTTTGTTCTTTTTTAGCACTTTATAATTAAATTCTTTTTAAATAAATATCCATTTGTGCCATTTTTTTCCAATAATATCAGTGTCCTTCATGGTAATATTAAAAATTGTTTTCTAAATAATTATATAGGAGCCTAATGTGCATATTGTTCTTAATACAGATAAAATATATGTTTCTTTAATTTTTCACTATAAATATTTTTCTATAATTTTTCAAAAGTTTAATATAGTTATATTATTAATACATTTATTTCAAAATTATTAATTTATTATTGTTTATTAAAACTTAATTTTAAGATATGATAAGTTTTTGTTTAAAAACAAAACTTCCAATAAAAACATTTTATATATAAAAAAACACATTAATAAGGGAAAAAAAGGTTTTGATCAAAGAGATACCATTTTTATACTTATTTGAAATCATTTAAATTTTTTTGGACATTTCTTTTAATTACTTATAGTTTCTATGCAATTAATGACATAGTTAAATAAATATACTTTTTTGGCTAAAAGAAATTACATTAAGAAAGAAAAAGATAATTTATAATAACAATTAAAATATTTTCTACATAATTTGAATTATTATATTTATGATGAAAATCCATTTTTATTTTCATATAATAAAATAAAATAAAATCTTAAAGAGCACCTCAATTTGGAAAATCAAATATCTTTATGTGTATTTCTCTTTTAGATTCGTGGTTTAGTATCTTTATGTGTAATTCTTTTACATTGACACTTACTTGGAATCCTACCGGCTGCATAGCATGGGTACTTAGCTATTCTCTGCTAAATTTTTGCTTTTGGTAGTCTTGCAAGAGTACGCATCAAAATAAAACTCGTAATATTAGGGAAAAGGAAAATCTAGTTCCTCACCAATTCAATTCATTAATATGTACATCATGATGGTTGTTAATTGCATCCAACTCCACCTCCTTCCACATCAAATATTAATTAATTTCTAGGAATACAACCATTCTTTACACTTAAAATACTCATTTTCCACCCCCACCTCTCCCTTCTAATGAAAATTAAAAGAAAATAAAATTCCTCTGAGAAACATTGTAGCTCAAAATCCATGAACACTAGAATAGTGTAATGGTAATTTTATCCTTCCACCCAAAAAACTTAACAATGCTTTCTAGAGTATTGAAGTCTTTTCACAAAGTCTATTTGTTATTTCCAAATTAATCAAGGAAAAAAAGTATTTTTCCATATTAATTGCATAATAAAATGACCAAAACACTTTTGAAAGGAAAAAAAAAATTAAACTTGCCTGAAGGGTTTTTTTTGGTATTTTCAAAATGTTGTTTTCATTATTATAATTAAGTTGAGGGGTAATTTGGTATTTGATCAAATATAAAAATAATAAACAATTAAAATGCATAGTGAAACGACCAAAATACCCTAAAAAAATTAAACTTGTAGGAGAAAAGAGTTATAGTCTTTTCATAATTATCAAGTTAGCTCATGTACAATTCTGTTTTTGACTAAATAAAGAAAATAAAGAGGTGGACGCGTGGGAGGTGCCCATGCCCTTCAGGCAGTGCGTGCACTACCTCCCGATGTTTAAAAACACTAGTTTGCCATGTTGTTGGAAGCGCTGTTATGTCCTCTTCCTATTAGCACGACACGTATCTATGGTGGTGGTCTAGTTTGTCACTGATGAGCCTTATTTTTTTCTTTTCTATTTGCCCCCTGAAAATTATAGATTGACCCTCTTTTTTATTAGTATTTCAACTTCAATCCTAATTCTTTTAATTTCTAATATTTAGTCTTGATCTTTTTGTAGAAGTTTTATTTGTTTTCAATTTCATCCTTCAATCCCAATTATTTATCAAATATTATATGCTCCAATTTGGTCCTTATTCTTTGATTTCTATTTTTTTCCTTGACCTTTTTGTAAAAGTTTTATTGATTTTTAATTTTATCGTTGAATTTTAATTGGTAGTATTATGTTTTTCAATTTCGTCCTCATTGTTTTGATTTCTAATTTATTTTCTAGGCCTTTTTTGTAAAAGTTATTATTCTTTTCAATTTCATCCTTCAATCAAAACATTGTTTTTATTTTTTATATCAATTTTAATCCTCATTCTTTTGATCTTGTTTTTATCCTTTTGCTAAATTGATTTCTCTTTTCAATTTCACCCTTCATTCAAATAAAAAATTAATTTTGTTTTTCAATTTTGATCATCATTATTTTAATTACTATTTTTTAAATCCTTTTATATAATTAATTTTTTTTTTAATTTCATCATTCAGTATTTGATTGATAGCGAATTGGATTTCATGTTTTTTTCATATTAGGTACTTCGAGTCTAATGACCCAGGTCACAAGTTTGAAAAATTATCATATTTTTATATTTTTAAAAATAAGAATTTATTTTTTTTATCAGATTATTCAAATCTCATGAACTGGACCACATATTTGGCGGGATATTCTGAGTTAGCTCAGCCCTCATTGCTAAGATTACAAGTTTTTATGTTAAATTGGGTTGACTAGAATCAATTTTTTTATGTCCTTTTTTAAACCATCTTGTTCTTCTATATTTAATAGGATGTGGATCAATTTACTGTCATTTCCTATTTCTTTTTGTGTAATTGAATTAAAATCAGTTTATTCAACCTAGTCGGGTCACCTATTGTTTTTTTAAAAAACACGCTTGCGATAGCTGAACTTTATTTTTTATACAAGAGAAAATAATTGTACAACACTGCAGTGAAGCATGGGCACTACGGCTAGTGATGAATACTATTTAGAAACATGCTTTGATTTTCTTAAATCAAATAAAACCCTCATGTTCTCTCTCTCTCAAATGTGAAAATCTAAAGCTAAAAATGTTGAAGTTGTTATTTGTAAAAATATTAGGATTAATTAAACTAGTAAGTAAGGATTTTTTAATTTAAGAAAACAAAAACTATTCTAAATTAGAGAAAATTAGAGAACATACAAGTTTAGATTATAAGCTTGTAAACATAAATATCATGAAAAACATTTTCCAAGACAAATATAATAAAATTCTAGCTTGCATACTAAGTATATATTCAAACTTACAATTGATTTCAAATCAAAATCCTAGCAAGCATAATAATAATATAAAATATCTATGTTTAAAAATAAATAAGGATACTTATTTATTGAAGCACTTTAAAATAATAAAACTTTATTTTTTATTGTTAATGATGAATTATTTTGCAATGAGGCTTTATTGCCTCTCACTTAGTGCAATCAAGATGTTTGCAATAAACCTTTCATGATCCCAACAATGCCACATTGTTTAGATGGATTTATAAACAGGGTTTATGAACCAAAGTTAATTGACTCATTTATATTTCTCAACAAAGTGAAACTAATCTTTAGATTTGAAAGGAAAACCAATGATTAAAATAAAATAAAAAAACAGTCCAAATAAGGCTATGAATAGTGTAAAATCTAGAAAAAAAAATCTTGCTAAAAACTCTTCCTTCACCCCCCCCCCCCCTTATATAGTGGATTTTGAAAGCTGTAAAGATTATAAAATAATTAATTCTGGTAACAACTAGAATTAAGGGCTACACTATAGAATGAAAAATTCAAATTGCTAGCCTTTCTTATTTCACATTCCATAGGATTATCCTTAAGGCTTTGAAGAAAGGTTCACTTCGGCTTAGATTCCGATTCCGGGTCTTTCTTTTAAACCTCTTTTAACTATTATAATCTTTTATTAACCTCCATAAATCTTGAATTAAACTTGAACTTTTTTTCCATAAATCTTAATTTTTTTTTAGATTAAAAAATTGTTCATGTTTGCAGAAAATGCTTTTAAAAGATAATGTTCAAGTTCTAACATTCATGCGTTGGACTGAACAAAATATGTGCTGAAAAAAATAATTCTTCATGGGCTAAAGAATTATAAAACCAAGCCCAGGATTATATAGGTTGGCAAAAAATATTTTTTTGTGGTCTAAAAAATTAATTTACAATAAATCTAAACCGAGACCTGAAACTTGAGCATAGGCAAACTGGATTTGTGTGTGTAGGTTTAAGCCGAAAACTACTTTACTTATGATCTATTTCCTCTAAAATCTTTGGTTCTCTTCGGACCCAATATTAACTCTTCACCTTCCAACTAAATAAATCACAAGAATGTTGGTTTCACCAAAACATGCCAAACAAGAATTCTTTAAGATCAATTTCTTATTCACTTACAATTTATTTAAATAATATTAATGTTTCATGTTAAAGAGTATTAGAGATTAATTTCCAATAAAGTTTTAACCTCAAAAAGTGAGTGGACTCCATTTTAATTTAGTGTTAAGTGTGCCCATTAATCATGTTATTAAACAATTTTTTCAACAATCATTCGTATAAATGGAATTTGTTTGACTAGTTTGAAAATGACTTGAAGAGTTTTTTAAAGATATCGATTTAATAGATCACTACATCAGGATATCTAGCTTTTAACTTTTAGCTTTTCAGATGTATTCTGTTAAATAGTGAACATGATGTCTTGAATTGTTCAACCTTTTATTTAAACCAAGACAATAGTACTCACATAGTTCTCTACTTAGGTATTTCCTTTTACTCTCTTTGTTTGTATTTATTTTGGCACTGAACAACTCTTGAATTCATTAGTGCTTAAGAGAATTGAACCTTTTTTTTTTAATTCTCTTAATTCTCAAAGAAAGAACATGTCTCCCTAATATAGATGATCATTTATTAAGAGTATTTTGCTATATGGTGTGCTGTTGTAGGCAACCAAAAATAAAACCTATATGCTTTAACAAATTATTTAGTAGTGCGAGTAGGGATCCTTCCTAAGAAGACTATCTAGCCTAATATTGTGCTACAAGAACAAAGACGAGGGGATTTAGGTATAACAAAAACAAATAAAAGAAAAATAACTAAGAAACAACTCAAATTCAAATATTGAAATCAATCAAAAGAACAAACCTTGATCTAAGTCAACATCCACCATTAGGTCTTTTATAACTGATCATTAATGTATATATATCAATTCACGCTTTGAATATTCATCATTAGAACTATTTTTTCAACTCTCCTCAATTGTAGTCAATTAGAAAACAAGCAATTTAATTAACCCTAACCACTAAATAACTTAAGATAAGAGCTTAAATTTAATCTAGTAGTAGCCTTAAAAATTAGAGAGATTGATGAAGCTAAACAACATAAGCACAAACGGTTGGATTTAACTTAGTCAAAAACTCTTCCTAAGATTTACTATTTTATAACGCAACAAATTATTAAATATTAGTTGCTTTAGAGATTAGATAGATCAAACAATTACGAATTTGATATCTAACATGACAATACATTGCAACAAATAATAAACTAAAGGCTTCCTAGTAATTAAACGATAAAATCATGAAAAATAGGCACTAAATAACATTCAATAATCAAAGCATAAAGTAAAACAATGAAAAATAATAATTAGATATCATAGTTTTATTGGTTGCATGATTTTTGGTATGATGCACACACTTATGCTAAAAAAAGAGTCTAGATAGATGACTTTGAGTTGTGAAATAATTTTAGACCTCCCTATATCACTGAGAATAATTGAGAGAGATATCTAAAGTTCTTGATGTTAAAGGGTTTTAGGAGGCCGCTACAGAATGAGTTCACAAATAAAAACAAGGAGACTTGCGATTTCATTAGCAAGTATATCAATGGGTCATTTCCTTTTATTAACCATATAACATGCTTAGTAAGAGCTTGTTTTATTTCTAAGTATTTTTCTTGAAATGGTAGTGATTATTTATGATAGTGGTTAACTAATGATTTATTTTATAGGCTACATAGCTTGTGAGCAAGCTAACTCCGTTGGAGTTATATATGGAAACACACATGCAAAGGAGGGATAGACAGAAAACAATGCAATAATTTACATACAACCGAGTTGGGACATTTATTGCAAGTAAACGTTGAAATCTTTTGTATATTTTTTTGATATTTTTTAGTTTTTTTTGTAGGAACAATATAACAATACCATGCATGCCAAATATAAAGAGGACTTTTTAACCCATACAGAATACGATATGGAGTTGTGGTTAGAGGTTGTATCAACTAGTGGACCTGAAAAAATCAAGTTAATGATATTTCTATGAATACAACCTAAGATATAAAGTCATGTTGTTGTGTCTCACTATAGGCACCCCACAATTCAGCCCAAGGCAACCATCACAAGCTGTTCAAGAGTTGGTTAAAACCCAATGGCCAAAATAGAGGTGCGGTCTAAAGAATGAAGTAGGAAGCAATGGGAGGAGATAATGACATACTTGTCTAGTCATTATCCTTCCCCTTATGAACCTTTATGATATTCTCCTCTCCCTCAACGTCCATCTCAACATTTAGCTCCAACTTTTTTTATTTATTTATATAGACATTTGTTATTGGTTTTCACAGTTAAATTTATAATATAAAATATGCTCTTCAATTTAATTTAGTTGTTTAATTGACCATTTAATGTCAAATTATTTGATCCAAATATGCACGTTTTAGAAAAATAAATTACTAAAACACTAAAGAAATCATCGACGTACATAAAAATTCTTTTGGTGATTATATCACTAAAATAAGCCTAATTTCCTCAAATAATTACATAGAGTTGCAAACTATTTTGACATAGACCGTTGGATTCATCAACAAAACTTTTATGTCGGTGATTATGTCAATCAATTCATTGGTGATACACAATCTATTATCTATGGTTTGTCCATCGGAGCCCTATCGATAATATTTATTGATGGATAGGACAACAAAAAAATGATCGGTGCTTATTTTTATCTCTGATACAAATATTCTATTGGTTTTTCTATCGGTATTTAAATCATCAATGAAATTATTGATGTATCTAAAATCCCCAACGAGACACTCACCGATGACACGTTTCCATTGGTAAATCCGTTAGTGATTTTTATACTGATGGAAATACAACTTTTACACCAACAAATTTTTTTATTAGTGTAAATTAATTTTTTGGTTGTATGTTTAACATGTATCAAAGCACATGATAAGATTTTTCAAGACTAGTTATGTATGAGAAAACCATACATAATAGCATAGGCACAAGTAAAAACTAAACAAAAAAACATGCTAAGAATAAAGCCTTAAGTTTATAATTCTTAAAAACATATATTAGGATTAATTAAACTAGTGATCAGGGATTTATTAGTTTAACAAGACAAAAACCATTCTAAGCAAATTAGATGTCCAAGATAAGATTAGAGAAAATACAAGTTTAGACAATAAGCTTCTAAACATGTATATAATGAAAAATATTCTTTCAACACAAATATAATGATAGAATTCTAGCATATATATTAAGTAGATATCCAAACTTGCAATTGATTTCTAATCAAAGTCCTAACATGCATACTAATAATATAAAATATCTATGTTTATTAAAAATAAAGAAGGATACTTACTTGTTGAGGCACTTTAAAATAATAAAGCTTTCATTATAATCATGGATAAATCCTTTATCTATACAACTTTATCGCCTCTCACTTAGTGCAACTAGGATGTTTTCAATAAGTATCTCAAGATTCCAACAACACCACCTAGTTTGATTAACTTCTAAACAAAGTTTATGAAACAAAGTTAATGGATTTAATTATCTCTTAACAAAATGATCCTAAGATCTAGATTTGAGAGAGAAAAAAATTTTAAAATAAGAAGAAAACACAAAAAATGTGGTGAGGAATAATGTGTAAAATCTAGAAAAAAAATAAGAAAAAAACCTTGTTAAAAAATAAGTCTCTCAAGACCCAACACCACCACCTTATTTATATGCATTTCTAAACAAGGTTTATGAACCAAAGTTAATGGATTTATTTATCTCTCAACAAATAAAACATAATCTTTATATTCGGGGGAAAAAACAAAGCTTAAATTGAGAAGAAAAACACTAAAAATATGATGAGAAAAAGTGTGTAAAATCTGGAAAAAAAACCTTTTGTTAGCCACTATAGATCCTTAATTAAACCTAAACATTTTGATCATAAACTATTTTTTTAGCTAAAAAAACTTGTTTAGGTTTGTCAAAAATGCTTCTAGAAGAGAATGTTGAGGTTCTAACATTCATTAATTGAATTGGACAAAACTTGGATTGGAAAAAATAATTCTTCATAACCTAAAAAATTATAAACTCAAATTTGAGCTAGAAAAATAATCTTTTATAGCCTAAAAAATTAATTTCAAAATTAGTTTCCAGTACTATCACCTTTTATTAGCCATTGCAAATTTTGAATTAAACTTGAATATTTTAGCCATAAATATGATTTTTTTTAGCTAAAACAATTGTTTAGGTTTGCATAAAATGCTTTTAAAAGAGATTATTTATGTTCTAACATTTATAGATTGGATTAGACAAAACATGAGTTAGAAAAAATAATTATTTATGGGCAATTATAAACTCAAGCAAAACATGAGTAAAAAATAATTATTTATGGGTCATAGAATTATAAACCTAAGCCCAAAAACTAATCTTTTGCGGCTCAAAAAATTAATTATAATAAGTTGAATCCCACGTCTAGTTTTAGCTTGAAACACGAGTCAAGTATATATTTAAGTTCAAACCTCATTTTACATAGAACCTCTTTATTGTAAAAGGTTAGATTCCCTGTGAATCCAACATTAGCTTCATCTTTCCACTAAATAAGCTACAAGAAAAACTTATTTCTTTGTAATGTGATATACAAAGTTCTTAGAAGTGGTTTTGAGTATCATCAAAACACGTGAATCACTAGTTATTTGATATTAATTTGACATTCAACCACACTTTCTAATTTAACATCAAATATGCTCATTAATCTTATTCAGAAAATAATTTTTTTGAATAGATATATCATTTTATCAGCCACCAAATATAACAAACAAAGAATTGGCCGCATTTATATTTTTCTCTAGAAGGATATAATAGGAAAAACACATATTCAACTAATTTATTCACTTTCCTTAACCTATCTTTATTTGAATGTCTTAAGAGATATCATCAATATATTAAATTAAAGAGAGATTGCTTTCTTCTTTGGATAAAAATACATCGGCCCTTACAAATATCACATTTATATATCATCTCTCTTTAATTCCTATCAGCTTATATATTCCTACTCATTTCCCCTTCATTCTTTTCACGAATAGTGATGGACCAAATCAATGAAGTGTGCGAAACATTAGATTTATTAAATTTTTCAACGAGGAATATGGAATCAAAGTCTAAGTTAGTTTTCATTAGAGAAGTTGTAAAATTAAATAGATATAAAATCAAGAAGTAAAAAAAAAATATTTCAGTGAAAAAGAAAAAAAAAACAAATGGTTGTAATGAAATAAATTTCATGTACTATATTTATGAAAGCAGAATTCAATTTTTCAATCTACACCTCCATTGAAATGCAGGCAAAACATTTAGTGACATACCAATTGATTAGCCTCTAAATCTGAAGAGACATCATAAAGAGATCAGCAGAGCAATTGAAGTCTAGGATTACTTTGAAAAACATCTAGCCTAATCATGAGAAATAACAAATGTAAACCCATAAGCATCTCTAAATTAAGAAACAAGAGGTATTATTCATCATCAACATCATTATCAACATTTATTGTCACATTTGGGTCTCACATCTCATCGTCTTTATTATCACTAGTCTTAGAATAGTCAAATCTATATTGATAAGAGAATGGATTGTTAAACATAGTGTCATTAATTCTTTATAGCAAATCATTCGAAAATAAATTGTTTTTCCCTCTACTAACTGACTTTAAATGACCGACAGATTGTGATGCATTTATACATATTTGACCAGAAGTTGGGACACACAAAGATTTTGGTAGACTATTCACATACATTACCATTATATTCAATCCACTTTGAATGAAATAATTAATTATTGTCTTAAAACTGTCATCACATACAATTGGTACATGATCATACTGATATTCACCAATTTGACACCTCCAAGTTATTTTAACATTAATATCATTATAACTCCACCCAAGTCCATGAAAAATAGTTTCTTTCATTTCCACATACAACATGCCTAAATTATCATTTAACAACAAAATATTCTCGCCATTGTATGTGATATTATTGTTCACATCATCAACAAAAGTTCCATCAAAATGACATAACATAAATATATTATAGGAAATTCTGTAAAAAAAATAAATCAGATTTCAATCAATTAGACATAATTTTAACTAAATTACATTACCCTAACCCTAATTGCCAAAATTCATAGTAAATTCAAACAAAATTCTAAAAATTTAACACAACGAATACTTAACCAAAATTAAACATAATTCATGATATCAAATCTAATTTATATTTTCATTCTGAATTGCATGAAATAAAACCCAAATTCGTAGCAAATTAAAACAATTCAAAGAAAATATCAAATTTTACAACTTATCCACAATTCAATGCAACGTGTAATTCATTGAAACTCTACTGCATTCATGCTCTATTGCATGAAATCATAAAGCATAGTTGATAACAATATTAACTAATTCAAAACAATTCACACAAAATCCTTAATTCAACAACTTATCCAAAACTCAATGCAACATATAATTTATTGAAATAATTAATTCATAATTAATTTAACTTATTTTCATATTCAACTATATCAAACCAATCTTAATTGACAATATTCATAGCTAATTTATCCTTAATTAAATAAACTCTAAATTCAAATTCAACCTAAACCTTAGACAATAATTTCATTTCAACTAAACCAAACATAAATTCATAGCAATGTAGTATATTTACCTTACTTGTAAGGCTTGAAAAACGAGTTGGGATGGTTGGGGCAAAGGTGGCAATTATGAATTTCGAAGAGGAAAACATTATAGGATACTTGGAGACTAAGATGAGTTAGATTTTTGGTGTTTTAAGGGTAAAAAAAACAAGGGATTGATGGGTTTTTTAGAGAGAGGAAGGTTGTGGACATCAGTTTTTAGAGAGAGGGCAGTTGTGTCTATCTGTGTTCTTTGATATGGGGAAAGATTTAAATTTCACAACATGTCGCCCTTCTGAAATGCAACATGTTAAGTTATCATGCTTCTAAAGCATGACATGTTAAATTGTCGCTCTTCTGAAGCATGAAAACTATCTTGTCAAGCTTAAGAATCATAACATTTAGTAAATTTTACGCTTCTAAAACATGAGAAGGTGAAAGTGTGATATTTCGCTTAAACTCTTTCAAATGGAGTTATTCTGCTAAAACTTTTAGGTTACTGTGCTAATTTTTTTTAATCAAAATAAAAAGGTTTCAATGATGGTGTTTAAAGGCAAGCTAACATCATCTTTAAAATCAATTTTGGTTTTTTTTTTCTATGAGAATCCCTTTAATGATTTCATTAAAAACTTTGAACACAAAATATTTATGCAATGATTTGACATACAACCTGGTCCAGTTTCATGTGACTTGAGATTCTTCAAAGCTTATGTCCAATAATAACCTATGGACCTTATCTCGTAATCCCAACCTCATACACATGTTTGGGTACTTTTAATCCTCTCTTAGATAGCTAAAATAGGATCTTTTATAGAATCCACTGAGATTTAAAGGGACATAAATGAAACTTGATCCAAGAGTTCTTCTAAAACTCTAGTCGAATTAACAATAAGAGTTTCTTTGCTATTTCTTAGCTAGATTTCATATATTGAAACTAATTCTTTTAGTAATTGACTAGCCTTGCAGCTATTACAAGAATGTTTGAAAAAGAAATAAAAATGTGTGACTTAGGTCATAAACTCGACTGAGTCAAATAAGTTGACTTCATTTTAATTAGACAAAAAATAAAAAATGACATTAGATGAATCAAATTTAAAAAGAAAAATGATTAGGATAACCTGGAGAAAAATGTTTTTTTCAAAAGAGGAAAAACTATGTATCTCAATTCATAGCTCATTAAATACAAAAGAACAAAATGAGGTAAAAATAAAGACCTAAAAAATTGGTCGTACTTAACCCAAGTTAGCATGACAAACCTGTAACTCTAGTAATCAAGGCTGAGACAACTTGAGATATCATGCCAAACCCATAGCCCAGATTATGAGATTGAAATAACTCAATAAAAAATTAAAGAGAATTATAATACTTTTTTTATATAAAAAAAATGTGTTAGCTTTTTCAACCCGTAACACAGGGTTATTACACCTAAAGCACCCTATTTAGAAAAACTATGAAGTCTAGTTTTCAATCCATCAATTATTGAAGGATGAAATTAAAAAAAAACTTTAATTAGACAAAAGATTTAAAACAAATAGCATTGAAAAGAATATGGATCAAAATTAAAATACAAAATAAATTTTATATTTGATTGAAAGGTAAAATTGAAAAGAAAAATTAATTTAGCAAAAGAACAAAAAAAAATAAAAAGAATGAGGATCAGAATTGACATGAAAAATAAAAAGAAATTTTTGATTGAAGGGAGAAATTGAAAAGAGTAATAACTTTTTACAAAAAGGACAAGAAAAAAATAGAACATAATTACCAAATTAGAAAATATAATACTATCAATTTGGATTGAAGAGTAAAATTAAAAACCAATAAAACATTTACAAAATAGCCAAGAAAAAAAAATAGAAATCAAAAGAAAAAAGACCAAATTGAAAATATAATAATTGGTAAATTGAGATGAAAGGTTGAAATGGAAAACAAATAAGACTTCTATAAATGGGCTAAGAACAAAAATGAGAAATCAAAAGAATAAGAACTGAAGTCGAAATACCAATAACAAAGAGGGTTAAGCTGTAATTTTTAGTGGAGGAAAGACAAAAGAAAAAAATGTCCATCGGTGACAAATTGGATCACCAACACCGACATGCGCCACTCCGTTTGGAAGAGAACACGACGAAAAGGCATTTTCAAATGCCTCCCACCTTCCTCCTGGTGTCGTACACGTGCCTGTCCTTTTTTATATTCAGAAAAATATCGAATTGCCCCTTACTTGACATGGTAATAATAGAAAAACAAATGTGAAAAGATGAAAAAGCCCCTTGACTCTAGTTTTAAATTTTTTTCTTATAAGGGCATTTTGACCGATTCACTATGTTGTTTAATTGTTTATTATTTGTTTATATTTGGTCAAATACTAAATTTCCCCTTAGCTAATAACTAGTGTTAAGTTCTTTACGTGGAGGGACAAAATCATCATTATATTATTCTAATGAAAAATACAAATAAGTCTAGAGTTATTGTGTTTTCCAGAGGCCAATTAGTTTCTTTTAATAATCTATATATAATCAAACTAGTGTATATATATCAAATTATTTTTTTAACTTTTCTAAATTTCTAATCCTAAATAAATAACATGATAACACATTCACTTATTGGCTATGTAATAAACTACTTCATTCTTTAAGTACCCTCACTATATTTTTATTATTTTTTTATTTTAATGATAAGGATATTCTAGTTTAGCTTGCATACATTACCGAAACAACTAAAACATTTGGGGTTTGTTATGGAGAGTGAAACTCCTATTTTTTTTTTAATTCTAGTCTCTCTTTAACCTAATTGAATGAAATTAGCAGATAGAGATAATATATGCCTAATCCTAATTTTTTGTAATTTTTATTTTGATCCTAAAGTTTATTTTTGTGATTTTTCAGCCCTGGATGAGAGAGAGTGACTCACTGGAATATGGCAGTTAAGAAAGAAAGTATTTGACTAAAATGTAATTCCAACAACCAAAATGGTCAGGTTTTGTGTCAAAATAATCCATTTGACGAGAAGTGTTTTACGATGTGGTTTTTGGTCTTCCTCTTGTCGAAAATAGTAGATCGGGGCTTAGAAAGATTTGTGGTCTTAGTTTGATTTTTCATTTTTTAACTGACCTTTTGCTACTTTAAGAGCACAGATAAGTGTATTGGGGTTTGTTGGGTGTTTCTAAGGTGTTTTGCATGTGAAAATTGATTGAAAAATGGGTTGATTCATAAAAAAGAAAAAACAAGATCAATTTTCTGCCAAGTTTCCAATTACTTTGGCTTCCAAAAACTGGACAAGCAGACAATGCGTTGTTTGTCGCACAGACAATGTGTTCTCCGTTTTATTTTTTTTTCAAAAAATAAAAGGTTGCCCCCTTAATATAAAAAAAAAAGTAAATAAAACAAGGCTAGACGTTGGGTCAGGCCTAATGCTAGGGGCAAGTGCTGGGCCTACCCCTTTTCTGTCTTTTTTTTTTTTGCTTTGGTTTTTTTTTTCAATAAGAAAAACATTTACCATTTTGATTTACTTACTCTTAAATTTTGATATGGTTTTCAAATAATATTATAATTTTTTATTTGAATTTTAATAACATTTTCAATTATTATGCATCTGATATGAAAATAATAATCCTTACAATAAATTATTCATGAAAATTTAGTCAAATAATTTTTCTTGTCCCTAAAATTTTCAAATAGATTTTGAATATGATTTTATCATAATATTTATAATTTGTATTATCATTTAATTGCACATAAATTAAATATAAACATAGTATTTTGATATATTTTTTTAACTTGTCGTTTTAATAGTCATAATATATATATATATATATTAAAAAAATTATTATATTTAAAAACTTTATATTCGCTAGGATAAATAAAAGATACATCAATAAAAATATCAAGTAATTTTTCAAGATCTAGATAATTTTTTAACATTCCCAAGAGTTTGTCTCCCGTAGCTCAGCATGGGAACCATTTAATACCAAGTACTTTACCGATTGGTAATTGATACCAAACTGGTGTCCGTACAAAGTTATTTTTCATATCATGTGTTCTTAAATTTAAATGAATAACATGAAAAACACATTCACGTACCTACAAGAGACAAGTGAGGATGCCACTACCTATCACCTGACAGAAGCAGCTATAGCCGAACAGGAGCTAACTAACCATGGTGGTGAACTAAAGAAATGGCAAGTTAAATTTGGAGATTAGAGGGCGTCTCAATAAAATATTTTACGAGATAATCTTTATATTTATTTCATTTATTAAAAAATTCTTTTAGCTTGTGAAATAATTCTATATAAAACATGAATGGCAATAATGCACTCGAAATATCAATCAAGAATTTGAACCACCAAAACCTTGCCACCACAACCTCTGTCACCGTCACGGTCACCATCACCATCACGACGAGCTTTCGTTTTTGCTCACTGGCTTTTTCCACGAGAAGGTTTCTCTTAAAGGTTTCAAGTACACGAGAATGGAAGGTTGGAAGAATAATTAATAATCAAACTGTTCACGATAATGATCGATAAGCCAGGCGGCAGCGATGAACTCTGCATGAAGCATTAAAAGAAATCTGGCAATCTTTCATGAGAAACAGCATTTGATTTTGGATAAAGGCTATCTAGCTAGGGTTTTGAAATTAATCGCACCATCGCATGTACTGTTCTACTCAATTGACTGCCAACCACTGCTGTAATTGCATCAGTTAAGATTTCTGGAGGTTCATGGGGTGGGTGGAGTTATAATTTATGTTTGATGTGTACACGACACTTAAACAATATCCTCCCTTGGACATGGCAGGCAAACACGCCCCAGTAGATGTCGGTTTGCCACATCCAAACCCTAGAAGTACTATCATAGAAATTACTTGGATTTTGTTGAGAAATACACGACAGGCTTCAAAATATAACCATTTAATTAAATCCACTTGACAATATATTTTTTCTATTATAATTTGTGTATCCAATAACATTTTCCGTAGCGGTTGTATATGAGTGTGAACAGAATAATTTCGTTCATTGAAATAGATTTAAGCACAAGAGAGGACATAGGAATTACTACTGCCATTATAACTTTGTTCATTGAAATAGATTTATGAATTGAGAGTAAAATAGTTAAGATTATTAATTAATTTGATTTATTTCTTCAGTTATTTTAAATAATATAATTGAATTTAATTATATTATTTAATATTTCATTCTAGACATAAAAATTATATTAAGTTATTAATTGAATTAAAATTACATGCGAAATTAAAATTGATATTGATATTGATGGCGTTTTGATATAATATAAATGGAAACTTGACAAAAATTTCTAATCCAAACACCTCGTAATCCAATATTTAAATTAAAAGGAAAAAAAAAAAAAGGGTGTCAATTAAAACCTTCGATAATTATGTACGGAATTCAGTAATTATTAAGAGAAAGAAAGCTGAAAGATAATTGTCTTAACTAGACGTACAGGAATTCAATATTGCAAATAGCTCCTACGACCACACAAGGTTATGAGATTGGGCTGTGTATGAGAACTTGGAACTTTCTTTGGTCCATTGCACTACCACATTTCACCTGAGAATAGTGGTTTTAACTTTTAAGGCCATCACACCCGGATTAATAAAGTCTTTAGGAAGGCATTGCAAATCATGTTTTTAAAATTTTTAATTTTTTAATTTAAAATAATTTTTTTTATGTTTTCAGATAATTTTAATGTGCTAATATAAAAAAAATTAAAAATTATTTTAATATTTTTCTAAACAAAAAACACTTTGAATCGTCACCGCTATCACAATCTCAAACAGGCTTGACTGTAGCTGTGGTTCACTTTGAACCTGGAGACTTGCTTTGTTTTTTTGGTGAAAATATTAGAAGTCTATCACGATGTCTTGGAATTTCACAATAGGAATGGTTACCCTTGCTCTATTCCTAAAACAAAGGTGTTTTTGTTAGTGTTACAATTGTCATTTCCGTTTTGATTGATATTTTATTTTTTAATTGAAACAATATATATTGATTTCAAAGTATTTTTGCTTATGGTTTCATAGTTTTACTATATATATATATATAATTCAAAATATTAATTCAACCTTTATAATTACATTTCAAATCTAAAGATAAATTAACTTAAATTATACAATTTAAGTTTCAAATAAAATATCAAATATCTAAATATAATTTTAAAATTTAAACATTTTTATTTAGTAAGTATTAAATTATTAGTCCGTGTTGTACTGCGAGTCAAATTAATTTTTTAGCATAAAAAGAAATATTCAGATGTAACTAACGTTTTCCTAGCAGAAAAAAATTAATTTAAACCTAATGTAATAAGTAGTTGAGCTAAAACAAGGCTAGCTAGCTAGGCTAGCGCGCAATGGCTTTCTCTGATAGGGGCTCGCTTCTTCGACGCTCCGAACAACCTAGACGACGGCTCGCTTTCTCTCAGCCACAAGTGGCTTAAGTAGTGGTCGGCATTCCTACGTGCTCCTCCGCCCCCCTACTTTTTAATCCAAAAGGTGCCTTTGAATGTTGTCGTGACGCTTTGGTTACGAAGGTTACGGGGGTCTGGATTTATGGATGAATTCAGTCAGCGAAAGTCCCTCAAACTCAATCAATATCAACAACATGTCGTGACGCTTGGTTGATTTTGTCAGAAAAGTAGGTTTCGGGGGTTCATTGATTAGTACACCTCTGGTGCTGGTAAGGTCGGGATCGTGGTCGTCCATCTCCAGTTTGCCGGCCGATAAGATCTCTGAGATTGACCAGACAGCTGACTTGGTTTGGCTATTCCTTTCTATAGAAAAAGAGGTAGGAAACAACAAAGTATGAAATTTCCGATCTCACAATTACTCAGTTGGTCAGATGTTTGTTTGTCTCTAAGGTTAAATTCAATGGGCACTACATAATATTCATTCCTGTTCAATGAAGTTTTTGAAATTTGAATATTAAAAAGATTAAACATGCTGCCTTCAAATTTTCTCTTCTGACAAAAGTAATTTTCAGCCACCTCTAAATCAACTTTCTTTGGAGCATAATAAATGGAAAATGATCCAATACACAATGGAATATGCAAGCCCAACAAATAGTATTGATGCCCAACCCACGTAATTGAAGTTGTGAGAGATATGCAAAAGACAGGGCTCCTAGATGACAATGGCACATTTCATTAGCTTCGAATTAAAACCAACCTATCAGCTCCGTTAGTCCAATTTAGAAGCATGTTTGCATCAAATTTCTAGAAACCATCACTAACTTAAGTGAAAATCTATAATCTCTGTCTCAGTTGCATAAAATCTGATAAAATACAGTTGAAATGACTGAAGAGATATAATTCCTTCAATTTAACATCCAAAGTTCTAGGACAAACACTCAAGTTAACTAAATAAGCCCTAATTGTGATACTACAATATAACAATAGTATTTACTAGTACTCCAAAGTAACATTATATCTACCCACCTCTTTCACTAAGATTTCAATCAATGAATAAATTGAGATTGGTTGCAGAATATTATAGATTTCATCCAAAATGGTGAAGACTAGGGTAGAGGCTTTATAAATCCACTTAATATTAACATACGAAAATGTGGATAATGACTGTATTATATGAGTCAGATAAAATAACAGGGATCATCTCCTAGTAAAGTTAAATTGCCAGTATAGAAATACCAGGTTTGTCTGAAGCACATACCAAACATATCAATGTTAAAAGTGTGTAGTCCATGTTTAGTCCTCCAATATTGGTTGCTGTTCAAACTCCATTTAGATGTTCAGTCAAAGGGATTGCAGTGCTGTTGAGAATGTAATTTTCACTCCTACACTGCTGCAACTGTTCTCGGAGACTCTGGACAAGCTCATTAAGTTTCTGAATGTTCTTTTCTTGAGAAAGGATTATCTGCAGCAAAGTCGACAGGCACAAGATTAATGTTTATAACATATTGCTCAAAAATCTTGATTGACCGAACACAATATCTAACAAAATGATGAAATCTCTTAACAACTTAAACAATCTAGTCAGCTAGATCATGAAAAATTTATACTGAACAATGAAAGGTGATTGACATTCAAAGGGAAAACAATGCTAGACTAATTTACTTTTTGAGATAGCATAGACTGTTCAAGTTGCTAGTCAGCAATCCAACACTTCGACCATACACATAAAATAAGAAAGGTGATTGACATTCAAAGGGAAAACAATGCTAGACTAATTTACCTTTTGAGATAGCATAGACTGTTCAAGTTGCTAGTCAGCAATCCAACACTTCGACCATACACATAAAATAAGAAAACTTTTGCAAGAACTTTCATATGAAACTATCATGAAAATCAAGTACATACTAAATCATTGATTCGCAAACATAGGTAAGGGGGAAAATACCTCATGACGAATGTGGAATGTTTTTTGACTAGACTATATGACATCTTTGTAATGTAAAATGATGCGAACGTTGAAGCTAGATATTGGTAATGAGGAATACTACAGAAAACTAACATCTCTGACCATATCATTTGTGAATTACCAACTGCATTTTTCGAGATTTAAGCATTTAACATGATAAGCATCCACTGTCACCAATCAACCCATAATAATCTCTTCCGCAAGAGAACAAGCTTGACTCAAGGGGAATTTGACCTTTATGGTGTCAATTAAATGCCTTTTACTTAAATAGTTTATATCCATCCCTCATCCGCTCACCAATTCAACCTGAAACGGGACCGAAGAAAATAAAATTTGATTACAAAGTGCACTAATAGCTGGTTCTTATTTGGCTATACAGAAAATAGAATGCATTGAACACAGTGTGAAAACAGAAAATTGTTTTAAAGAAATGATAAGAAAATAAATGAAAAGAAAGGCCAGGAGGAGACTGCATAACCTTCCAGGTTGGAAAAAGCAAGGTAAAAATCAATCATCTTCATTAAATGGCTCAATCAGGACAACAACAACCTAAGGCACACCAAGGCTGGTGCATCAAAGACAATAGGCTATGACCAGAGAAGTGATGGTCAAACTACGAAGAAGCTGATTTTTTGAACTGAAGTAACTGAGAGTCAGTTCTAAAAGGTAAGGAGGGAGGGGTAACTGTTTAGATAACTATAATTGCTCTAGATGAGGATTGGAGCAAGAACATCATTTGTTAGTGAGAGGGAATATGGGCATGTAGAGGAACAGAATATGAGCAACAACAACAATAACTGATTGGATGAAAAAAAAAAACCCCAATTAAAATAAGCAAAATCTTGAAAAGAGGTGCACACTGTCTATAACATAAAAATGAAATATATTAACAATCCAAACACTCTAGTTGGACAAGATAATGAAAATGTAACCTGAACAATCAAAAGAAAATGAACAATTAAAGCTAAAAAAAAGGTTCAGGATAAGATGCTTTCGAGACAGTATACTCTTTCCACACAGCGAACACAGAAAAGATAGGTTTACACACAGGAAGTTAGCAAGCAATCCAACCTTGGAGCATGCACAAAACAACAACGCTTGTGCCAGACCTTAGGAGAATATTTAGTATGCTGAACAGATACTAAATCAATGAAGTATCAGTGAGGAAAATGACCCAAAGAATGAGAAATATTTTCTGAATTGACTACAGAACGTACTTGGAAAGTAAAATGTTGTGCATTGAAAGTTGGGTAAACTCTTGTCATGGAATCCTCAGGCTATACAATTTAAAAACTTTTTTTGCCCAAGATTCAAAGCATCCAATATATCCGGGTATCAGAAAGTATTGATTTTGTAAATATCTGAAGTAACTTAGATAGGATTCACTCAAGGTACACGATGCTGGGGCTACCAACGTCTAAGAGAAAATTCCATCTTATCAAACTACTATTTTGAAAAACTGTACTTGCTTTCAATGAGGATTGGAGCAATGATATCACTAATGATGGTAAGGCCATCCAGAGGAACAGAACAAAAACAACAATAACAATGACTGATTGAAGATCGACAAAACTCCAATTAAAATCAGCAAAACATTGATATATCTGGAATCCCAGCCTGTGTAGGAGTTGATCCATGTTGAAACCTAGTTGACATTCACAGCCCAAGAGAAGAAATGGATGCATAAGCAAATGTTACCGTGGGATTATATTGATTTAGCAGGGAGGTAGACTATCAGAAATGGAAGAAGACAGAATCAACAGAGGCAAAACTAGAAAAGATGACTACCTCTTGTTACCTGCATGACATTTCATACCTGTTGGGTATTGCGTTTGAAATTGTGTTTCAAAAGTGCTTATGGCTTGAAAAAACATCAAATTGATGCTCTTTTTTTTTTTTATTTCCGATGGTTTTAATGTGTTGATGTCAAAAATATAAAAAAAATCAGGAAAAAAATTATTTTGATGCATTTTAAAGCGAAAATACTTTTAAAAAACATCATGCACCACCATACCAAACACACATTTCAAAAAGATGCTACTGGCTACGATACAAAGCCAGCACATCTTCAGCAGAAACAAATTTGGCCTCTTGAAATGTTTTTATAAGCCCAACTTTGCCATTACTTTTAGCCATTTTGATTTTAGTTTGACGTGAATCAATGCTCAAATTATTGATTGTGACAATGATTGCATAAGCACGAAATTTTGTTAGTCAAGGTGATACAAAGTCCCTAAGAAAGCATGCAATCAATCTTTTTATAACAGTAATTGTTATATAACACTTGCTAGCCCAGCCAGCTCCAATTACCAAAATGGTATATTTATATACGAAACATTTTCCGCTCTAGAAGAGCGGTGAATTATGCCAATCCAAAAAGGGAACTCAGTTTACCAACAATTGGGTTTGAAGGAAAAGAAAAGCAAGAGATTCTGTTTGACACTCTTCCAATTACCAGAATGCAACAAAGCACAAGTAATTATCTTCAGCACTGATTCTAATACATCCAGGTGAAAGAACCAAAAAGAAAAAGAAAGCCCAATTTGTTTTCCCACCTCTTCCTCTCCCTAACACTGCACCAAGGATAATCATCAATCATATCGCATTATTATGTTTCCCCAGCTTACAAATTTGAAATTCCAACACTGATCCAGACTTTCCAAAAACACAAAAAACAATGAAACTCTCCCATATTCTTCGATGGAACCCACTTGACCAAATCCTTGTAAAAATTGCACGGAACAAAATCTTCAATTCCCACGTTAAGAAAAAACAACTGGGTCTTTCCCTTTTTACCTTTTCTGGTTTCATAAACATATAAAACACTACAAAGAAAGCACCAAATGTAATTCAAAAAAGAAAAAGAATAAAAAAACTAACCTTTTCTTTGACAACTTCTTCTCGATTCGAACTAAGTTGTTGTTGTTGGTCTCTCTGGGAAATGTTTGGACTTGCTTCAATTTCATTACCAAATTGTTGTTTCCACTCTAACTGAGACGTGAACACAATTAACAATAGCAAAGAGACCAGTACCCACGGTCTCGCCATCCTTCACTACTACTACTACTACAAGAAGAAGCACAAGCACCTCTTTTTATCTCTTTCTTAAAGTAATATAATATATATATTTAGAAATACTATAATCAAAATAAAGAAATGAAACTTACAGATCGAAGTTCAGGGTGAGAAGAAGAAGCATAAATGGGTTTTCTTCTTGGTAAAATTTTGTACTATGGAGAAAACCCATTTATGTTTTGGGTTATTCTGACTTTCTTTTTCTATTTTCTATTTCTTTCAACTATGTTTTGGTAAATTATCTTTTAGCCCCACAAAGGTTGGGTGAAAATTGAGTTACCTCGTGTAGGTTTCAAATTTATTAATTTCACCCTCCTCTATTAACTGCTTCATCTTCAAGCAGCATCTATTTCTTTTTCTTTTTTCTTTTTTCTTTATTTTTTCCTTTGCATGTATAATTAAATACATAGAATATATATAAATGGTTACAAGTTTGAAAAATAAAATTTATATATATCTTCTTGTTACAAATATAGGTTCATTGATATTAATATTAATATTAATATTATAGCTGCAATATTAAAAATAGGGCAAAAGCAACCCTTCACTCGATCCAAAACATGACAGCATGAATATAATACATGTAAATTTAACTATTTAATTTTCCTTTTGTGTTTGGGTTAAATTTATCATTTTTCTTGATGGTTATTACTCTATATAACATGTGCACGTTTGTGGAAAAACCAGCAGCCCAAACAGCAAGCACACAGCATAGAGACAAAAACATATAAATAAGTAAAATAATTTCCCAGAAACACGGGTAATCCTCGCTTCACCTCCTGCAGATCCTCGTTTGTCTTCTGCCACCCGGTTTCTCTCCCTATCTCTATCGGTTATATGTGTGTACTAGTTAAATGCACCGCGCGATGCCGCGGGTCAATTATATTTTGCATTTAAAAAAAAATCAAGATCTAAAAGTGTTAGGTTTTTTTGCAAAGTTATACCAAACATCTTAAGTTTGGTTGAAACGCTTGACCCAAAAGTAATGTTTATAATATTAATAATAACATTAAACTTGGTTTAACCCTTAGCATAAAAGTGTCTAGACTGCAACACCAGACCCAATAGCATTGGATGTGGGTCTGGCTGCAAGGTCGTGTCATAAAAGTGTGATAATTAAATAGATTAGTTAAAAAGAAAAAAACAAAGAAAAAAACCCAACAGGAAGAAAAAAACTAATGAAGAAAAAGAAAAAAAAAATATGAATTAACTGGTTAACCTTTCAAATCAGGTTAACCCGTCATACCTTGAATTCACATCGTTGATAATTAAAAAGAAAAAAATAAATTAATAGGTTAACCCAGAATTAACTGGGCTAACTTGTCAAACCAGGTTAGCCTGTCAAATCCGGAATCCTTGTCATAAAAGTTTGATAACTAAATAGAAAAAATTTAACATTAACAATTTAAATTAAACAAAAAAAATTAATTAAAAAGAAAAAAAAAACAAAAGGCATCAGCCTTTTCACTGAGTCCACAGTCAAAGGCATAAAAACAACAAAAAAACAAAAAGAAAAACTAAAGGCATCAGTCGAGAACTACTTAGAAAAAAATTTAATATTAATAAACTAAATTAATTAAATAAAATTAATTAAAAAGAAAAAATAAAAGAAAAAAAATCTCTAAGAAAAAAAAACTAAATAGAAAGAAATTTAACATTAACAAACTAAACTAAACGAAAAAAATTTAAAAAGAAAAAAAAGCAAAAAAAAATTAATGGTTAACTCGTTAAACTAAATTATGAAAATTTAACAAAAAAAATTTAACATTAACAAACTAAATTAAACAAAAACAATTTATGAAAATAAAAAAAAAATTGACGGTCAACCCATAATTAACTGAGTTCACCTGTGAAACCAGGTTAACCCGTGAAACTCGGGATATGTGTCTTGAAAGTTTGATAACTAAATAGAAAAAAAATCAGCATTAACAAACTAAACTAAATGAAAAAAATTAATTAAAAAGCAAAAAAAAGCAAATTTTTTTTTTCTGGGTTAACTTGTTAAACCAGGTTAACTCGTTAAATCCGAAAAACGTGTCATGAAAGTTTGATAACTAAATAAAAAAAATTTAATATTAATAAACAAAATTAAATTAAACAAAAAATTTTGTTAAAAGAAAAAAACAAAGAAAGAAGCAAAAAAATAATCCTGAAAGGCATAAAAAAAAGGCTAAAAAAAATGAGACAACTTAAAAAAAAAAACCTAAAGCATCAGTGTTTTACTGTGGACTGCACTGTGCAGTCCACAATAAAACACCAATCCCTTTTAGTATATGTTACAATTAATTAAAAAGAAAAAAAGCAAAAAAAAAATTTCAGGTTAACTCGTGAAACCCGGGATCCGTGTTATGAAAATCTGATAACTAAATAAAAAATTTAACATTAACAAAAAAATTAAACAAAAAAATTCATTAAAAGAAAAAAACACAAAGAAAAAGGCAAAAAAAAAAAAACCCAAAAAGGCTAGAAAACGAAAAAAAAACAAAAAAACAAAAAAAAAACAAAAAAAAAAAAAAAAAGAAGAAGAAGACAGCTCAACGTTTCACTGTGGACTTGCACAGTAAAACACTGAGCAGTTTTAGTTTATTGTCAATTAACAAACTAAACTAAATGAAAAAAATTAATTAAAAAGGAAAAAAAATTTCGGGTTAACTCGCCAAACCAGGTTAACCCGTTAAACCCGGGATCCGTGTCATGAAAGTTTGATAACTAAATAAAAAAATTAACATTAACAAACTAAATTAAATAAAAAAAATTATTAAAAGAAAAAAACAAAAAAAAATTGACGGCCTGTGAAACCAGGTTAACCTGTGAAACCTGAAATATGTGTCATGAAAGTCTAATAACTAAATAGAAAGAAATTTAATATTAACAAACTAAAGTAAATGAAAAAATTAATTAAAAAGAAAAAAAAAGCAAAAAAAAAATTTCTCGGTTAACTCGTAAAACCATGTTAACCTGTTAAACCCGGGATCCGTGTCATGAAAGTCTAATAACTGAATAAAAAAAAATTAACATTAACAAAATAAAAAAATTATTAAAACAAAAAAACAAAAAAAAAGCAAAAAAAAAACCCTAAAAGTGTAAAAAAAAATGAAAAAAAAAACAGCTCTAGAAAGAAATTTAACATTAACAAACTAAAGTAAACGAAAAAAATTAATTAAAAAGAAAAAAGAACAAAAAAAAAATCTAGGTTAACTCGTGAAACCATATTAACCTATTAAACCCGGGATCCGTGTCATGAAAGTCTGATAACTGAATAAAAAAATTAAACATTAACAAAAAAAATTATTAAAAGAAAAAAAAACCCTAAAAGTGTAAAAAAAAAACAAAAAGACCGTTATGAAAGTCTAATAACTAAATAGAAAGAAATTTAACATTAACAAACTAAAGTAAACGAAAAAAATTAACTAAAAAGAAAAAAAAAGCAAAAAAAAATTTCTGGGTTAACTCGTCAAACCATGTTAACCTGTTAAACACGGGATCCGTGTCATGAAATTCTGATAACGGATCCGTGTCATGAAAGTCTGATAACTGAATAAAAAAAATTTAACATTAAAAAAATAAAAAAAATATTAAAACAAAAAAAGCAAAAAAAAAGCAAAAAAAAAAAACCTTAAAAGTGTAAAAAAAAATGAAAAAAAACCAGCTCATCTTTTTCTAAATAGAAAGAGATTTAACATTAACATACTAAAGTAAACGAAAAAAATTAATTAAAAAGAAAAAAAAATAAAAAAAAATTCTAGGTTAACTCGTTAAACCATGTTAACCTATTAAACCCAGGATCCGTGTCATGAAAGTCTGATAACTAAATTAAAAAATTTAACATTAACAAAAAAAATTATTAAAAAAAAAAACAACCCATCTTTTGTTAAACAAAAAAATTATTAAAATTAAAAAAAAAAACCCTAAAAGTGTAAAAGAAAAAAAAAACAGCTCATCTTTTACTGTGGACTGCACTGTGCAGTCCACAGTAAAAGACTGAGCCCTTTTAGTTTTTTCTTAATTGAGGTATCAGTTAGTTTATATTATTATATTTATGTAAATATATATTTATTATTAATAAAGATTTAATTTATTTTTAATATTTATATAATATTATATTAATAAATCTAATATTTGATTTATAACTCTAGAGTAAAAATAAAGTTTACAAGATAAAATATTTTACAAAAAAAATTATAAAGTTGTTATAATTATGAGATTTTTATTGCATTCAAACATTGTTTCTAAAATGTTCCTAGTCGATACTCTCTTAAATACTAAAAATTCACTAGAGTCATAGAGACTGGTACATACTATGTTATTTTTTTTATGAAAGGAAACAAATGTTCTCATTAGTTGAGGTATAAGGGATACATAGAACTAATATATAGGTGCATGTTATACGACATGTACACTGAACTAACCCGCATGAGAATTCCATATAGAGATATTACATGTATCTATGGAAAGGCTCACGCGACGGTTGTGTAAGTGATTGTTAGACTTTAAATCACTAAGTTATCTTATATAAGGAGTGTTATGTTTTGATCATGTTACACGTTATCTTGGTCAAAGTAACAAATTGACAGACATTGGATGTAATATAAACTATATGAAGGTATTTGATGATCAAGAAAGGATTCATCACTTTAAGTGAATTACATAAAATATTATATATGTTCTCAAATAGTGTTGATTGTTAAATCCTTACGTAAGGTGGAATGAGATTTAAAAAGATTTTCAAATCTTATTTAAAGTATCAATGACTACAATATTGCGAACAAATATGATTTGATATGGTAGACATACTCCATGCTAAAATGTCTAAATTGAAACATTGTTGATGAATGGATAATAATTTTACTAAGAAACCGGTCACTGAAAGGTTAAGTCAAACCACTTATGACTTTTAAAATATTTAAGGGATCATGACACACTGCTAAATGATGCACTTAATCTGCAAATATAAATTAATCAATTATTCAATTGATAATAAATTAAATTGTTTGATTTGTTTAATTCTATTTATTTAGAATTATAATTTATATTTGGGCCAACATATTAGGAATCTAATGGGTCATACACATTAAAAACCATTAGTTAGAAATTAAACTGAGATAATTAATTAAGTGTGACTTGATTGAAAATAATTTTAGAAATTAAGCACTAAAATGTATTTAATTTAGGGATTATAATTCTAGTTCTAGAATAATCAAGTAAAGACTCGATTGATTAAATTTCTAAAATTATCCTTAAATAATATATGGATATTATTTAAGAGGCAAACAGATATTTGTTTTTATTTATAGGGTTTTTCTATAAATATAAAGTTATGCTTTTTATTTTTTAAGAGGTTGCTTGTTAGATGAAAAAACAACAACGTAAGTTACAAAATAAAGAGCTAACACTCTAGGCATAAAAATCCATATCTACTAAATAGAAATTTAGAAGATTTCTTACTGGTGGTTTATGTGGATTACCATTGGAAGCCGAACAATTGGACTATTTATGGTTTGAGACAATCCATCCTTTAAAGAATTATTCAAAGTCGAAGAAGATAAGATCTTCAGGTGATAAATCCCTTAACAACTCTAGATGTGTCTAAAAAGATCATAGGGACTCCCAAATAATTTTGTTTTATTGTTTCTGTTGCATGTATGATATTTGAAAACCCGACAATATCTCTTTTGATTGATTTTTTTTTTCTTACAAAACCAAACAGGGCTTTTACTCAAAAAGGAACTTGAAGACATTCGTTTGTATCTATGGTCACACAATCAAATATCAATAATGAATACATATCCCTCGCTATTTTTCAGATAATATTTTTTTAATTTCACTCTCCTTTCATGACTTTGTTATTGCTAAAACAAGGCTTAAAGTTTGATTCTTTTTATCTGTGTATTTTTTTTTGGCTATTTTGTGATCTTAACTTGCACGTGGCCACTTGTTTGTATTTGTATATATGATAAACCTAATTTTAACAGGCCCAAAAAACCCTTAAAACCCTTTTCCCTTGGTCGCATCCAAAGGAATGAGCATGCCCAGCCTTGGGGACATAGCAGTGTGCCAAGCCCAGCCTAATGGGGTCTTAAATCTCCCATGGCTCATAATCTTTTAACTGGTAAAATGAGTGAAATACAACTCACAATGTAATTCAAAATATCATGAAGAGGAAGTTACCCTCCAATCCTTTTCTCTACAAAAAGACAAGAATCATGGGCTATAAATACACCATGAGACCCTAAGAACAAAGCTTCACAATCTTCATTCTCTACTACATATATATTTTTAAAGCATCTCTTTCTAGAATATTCTTGTATTTTCTCTTTCTAAAAAGATACTTATTTAAACAGTAGAGAGTGTCCATATAAATGGGACGTTTTACAAGTACTAGCTACAACCCACCTTGGCCTACCAAACACTAAGTATAAGCTATTAACTACATTTACTAGGGAGAATGGTTGAGATTGCTAGGATCAATTGATTAATCGATATCCAAGTTGGGAGCCCTATTTTCAGGCTAGTTGGATTTTTAGGACTTCAATAGTGGCGCCACCTATGGGAAGCCATCACTTTCTTTCTAAAACTTGTTTTTAGTATTTCCAGAGCATTTCATGTAACACAACCAATGTCTACTAGGGCTAAAAAGCAGGACAAATCAACTTTTTGCCACGAACACTCCTACCTAGGAAGAGCTTCAACAACTCACTAATTAGGTGCAACTCCTCACTCAGGTCGTGTTGACAACTTGAGGGAAAAATGAAACCTTGCCATCCCAACAAGTCTTCATACCCTCAACAACATACAATGCTTTAGCACTAGGGCCACTAGCTGCACATGGAGCTCGTAGCCAATTACACTACCTAAAAGAGACTAGATAGAATAACATTTATGAAAGTTCTTCAAGGGATTACTCCCACTATTGTCATACTCATGCACAGAGTAAAATACTCTGAACGCACTCCCTTTAGTTACTATAGGATGGAGATAGATCATTGTAATCATCGTTTTATGCCAAGCCCTTTAAACTCCTAAGAGCCTAACAAACAAAAAGATAAGAGATACTCTGTGCATGAGTACTCCTAGAGGAATGTTTAAAGCCCCCATCAACGAAGGGTTTCTCCCTTATCCAAACATATATTGACACTCAATTCCTTAAGGACTACTTTTTCCATGAAAATGAGTTTGGACAATTATGATGGCTTAGCCAATCTAAGGGAGCATGTGAAAAATATGCACAGTAGCTTGAAGTTGATCATCCAAGATAATGACTGAATGTGCAAGATATTCCCTACAACGTTCAGAGGATCAGCACGTGCTTAGTATAACAACCTGAAACCAAACTCTATTAAAGGTTTTAGTGACCTATGTGCCAAGCTAATGGCATGCTTTATCACTATAATCACCAAGAAAACCTCCATAAAGCTTTTTAAGTGTTGCCCAACAAGAGGGTGAGTCTACACAGACATATTTGAGGAGATTCAACACAGAGATGCTTAAGGTGAAAGAATTGATTGCGCTAGTAGCTTTAGAAGCCATAATAAGAGGAGTAAAGGAACACGCCCCCTGGAGAAAATAACTTATGTTTTACCAGATGGAAGCTTGTCCAAAGTAAAATAATTCATGAGAAATCATATGCAGATTGAAGAGGCTAGTTTACTTTGACATAAACCTTCTTGTTTTTACAAGAACAACCAACGTAAATGATTTTCTAGGTGAAGTAATCAGGGTATTCAAAGCCACCATCTTAGTGCCACCTCCATGATATGTTTCCTCTTAAGAGCCTCTCTTATACCTATCACTCAGATCACCTCAAGATGTATAATCCTTGATAAGAATGTAAGTTTCTTAAATATGAATTATTCAAAATGACTTTTCATTTTCTCCAGGTGATCCTTAAGGGCGGTAACCCCAACACTCTTTATGGGATGGACTTGGTCTCTACAGTGCTATATGCACCAATCTTTAAGGGATACATGCAGTCTCCTCAGTGTTATATATAGTCTCCCTAGTGTTATATGTATCACTATCTATAGGATGAACTTAGTCTCTCTAGTGCTATATGCACCAATCTTCATAGGATGAAATTAGTCTCCCCAATGCTATATACACCGTTAGTCTCCCTAATACTATATACACCAATCTCCAAGGGATGAACTTGGTCTCCTCGGTGTTATATGCACCGCTTTTCATAAGATGGATTTGGTTTTCCTAGTGCTATAAGCACCACTCTCGAATGGATAGATCTGGTCTCCCTAATGCTGTATGCACCACTCTCCAAGGGATGGATGTGATCTTCCTAGTGCTATATGAACACAATCTTTTTAATGTTATATACACCACTCTTCAAGGGATAGACTTGATCTCTCTAGTACAAATAGCAACATCATGTAATGACCACTCTTAATGGGGAGCTCTCATGCCTCGTAAAAATAATAATTTCATGATGATCACTCTATAGTGGAGGGATTTTAAGCCCATGACAATGCTGGTAAAGTTATAAGCTCCTACTTTCCAAAGAATTTATAATCACTCTAGGCCTGTTGACGTTGAATGAGCCAGCACGATGCCCTGTCGTGCCCTACGAAGGCGAGGCCTGCTGTGGAGACAACCCTGTCTATTGTAAAATTATGGATTCTAGGCTTTTTATTGGGGTATTTTACCGACGGTTTTATCGATGGATAATTAAATATTAAATTTTTTAATAATTTCATCTGTAATATTTAATTTAAATTTTCAATTTAATCAACAATTTTCAGAAATCGCCAAATATCACCGATGACTTTTCAATCCGTCGGTGATTCTGTCTGTAATATTTAATTTAAAATTTTAATTTAATATTTTTTTGCAGAAAACCGCCAAATAACTCTGACGACTTTTCAATCCGTCGGTGATTTTGTCTGTAAGGAATAGTAATTAACAGTGCAATTAGGAAGTGAACAGTTCTAGAGCTCTCTGAAAAATACCGATGAAATTTTTTGTTGGTGATTTCCTTTGTAATTGACATGATGAACAATGTTCATAGTTTACCAATGAATTTACCGATGAAATTACCAATGAATTAATTCCATTGGTAATTCTGTTGGTAAAAATGGCAAGTCATCGTTTTTTTTTTTTGCTTTGTTTTAATTATTTTTTCCCACTGTAATTCTCTCGGTAAATACCGAGGGAATATTGCCGTCAATAAAATTCATCGGCAACTTACCAATGAAAATATTCTCTTGGTATTTTCGTTTGTATTTATCGATTTTCTAGTAGGGACGCGCCTCCAGTTTGGCGCAGGGGATGATGACGCGTTGACACGTACATAACAGACGTCAACCTTTTATATTAATTTATTAATATTTTAATAATTTAAATTACTAAAAAACCCCTAAAGGCATCTTAATATTACTAAAAAAAAAACCATGCAGCAAAGAAGAAAACTTCCTCTCAAGCCAGGCTTAGATTTTTTTTAAGTCAAATGTTATGCATGCCATTTAACAGTACAAAAAATATGTAAAAACAAAAAAAAATCTCTCTTTACAAGGTTAATATTTTTGAGTTTTAAGAGTATCATCGTTTTTTAATTACGTAAATAATATTAAAACCCTTAAATAAAAGGCTTACTTTTTTTAGTTTTTAAAGATGACAAAGTAATTTTATTCTATATAAAAAATATTAAATAACTAAATTGTTCCTAATTAAGTAATTGACATGACGTTTTATTCTCTAGAAAAGACAGCTCGACTTTCTTCGGTAACGCAATTGTTCAGTGTAATAAAAGACAAAATAACTAATGTGTATTGTCTAAATGCTTGGGGTTATCCTCTTATGCTACAGGAAATCAAGGGTCAAACAGATGTCATGTCTATTTTCTAAGTATGTGGATAGTTAACCGCATGACAACTAGAGATGGGGTTTTCAGACAGCGTGGTGGACTAACCAACAACCATTAAAATAGTTTGTGGCAAAGAAATAGCAGTCGCACACTAAGGATGGATGCATCGGCTTATTCAACAAACTACCCACAACTATTTTCAGATGAAGAGCAGCTTGGATGGGAACAAAGCTCTACCTTGCCTTCTATGGTGGTAAAATAGTTAGGCTGTCAATAGTGTGTCCCTAGAACAACTAGTTTGGCTCAATCCGGTGGAAGTTACAAAGATGTTACGTTAAACATGTTAGTGTAGATAAGACAGGAATGAACGTCTCAAGGATTACTCAAACAAGCGGTAATTAAAAGAAACCCTACCATTTCTGACTTGTATACGCAGTGGCGTCAGAACAGAGTGAGTAATTACCCACCCGTAGTCATAGCCATGCCATTAGTACTAGATTCCGCTAAAGTAGGTGAAGGTGCAACACAAGCAGCGGGGAAAAAAAATAAAAAGAGGAAGCTAGAAGCTAGCCAGAAAGAAGATGATGGAGCTGAGATAGAAAAGTTGATAGAACGGCTAAGGCTGGAAAACTAGAAGCTTAGGATAAACTTTGAAGTTAAAAAAAGGCTCATACTCAAGATGAAGAAGAGGTGAAATCTTTGAAGAATAAAGACATTGGGAAGCGCTCTTTGCACAAATGTGACACAAGTTAAAGAAGAGAGTAAATCTTTGTAGGAAAAAGTAAAATAATATTGGGAAGAGCTTTAATTTCTATGTGAGCTCATTCAGAAATGATTGACAAACAAGCCAGGTTAGAATGACATCATCTCGAGCATATCATCATAGAAGAAAAACTATAAAAAGTGACGGTGAAAGTATATAATCTGGAAAAAAAAAAGCTCATGACAATCCAAGGTGCTAATAAGAAGTTAGAGAAAAACTATCAACTTGCCATCAAAGAATAGACTCGCCTCATAGAATTAATGTAGCAGGCCAACAGTGAAGCAGACAAGTTGAAAAGAGAGACGGATGAACTATAGTGATGCCTTGGCTCTAGCCAGTAATAGGCAAGTAGCGACCTTGCAGTGCTAGAAGATTGAGAAAAAACCATATATATAAAGGATTATAGATAGTACACTTGAAATAATTAGACGAGTTCCTGACATTGGTGGCTACGCGTGGTACATTTTACGGTGTATGATTTGTTTTCTGAGATGTGATAGCTGGTATGAAAGAGGATAATGTTCGATTGTATGATAAATTAATGAATTATTTTGTTTGTGACGAATCAAAATGCCAAGTTTTTATTCTCTGAATAAACTAGCATGTGATGAATTATTCCAAATGTATAAAATGGTCAAATCTTACTCCCAAGATGAACAACTAGTAAGAATCATTTGAGTTTCCTTTTGCTTTGCTAACATTCAAAATGACATCACTTTAGGGATGCTAAAATATTCTAAAAAGTGCTATGAAATAATAATTGTGAATCAATAAGATTAAGGCGTATAACATGATTGTTTGTTCTGGTTGAGTTAAAATATCCCAGAAAGCACTCTCAATCGTAATCTCAATGGAAGGATCAACTTGGGCATAATGGATGGATGACTTAGATAAAAAATTCCCCTTTATAAAAACGATGGGAAAATGTCCCACTCTTTTGAGGGGATAATCCCTTATAGAATTTTTAACATCACCAAGGTTATCAGACTCCCCATCTAATGTTCCATAACTATTATCACCTATATTGAGGGCTACTGCATATCTAATCCAATTGTGTTTTTGTTATTTTATGTATTTGTGTTCATATGTGTTGTTTAAATTAGAGTGATTCTCTATCACTTTGTCTTTAAATGTGATTCTCATAATACTAGAAAAGGATTTTCTTTGTAATGAGCTTAGTTTAGGCTTTTAATATTAATATGAGGTTATGCGGTTCATTTTCATTGATAATTTTACTTGCTTTTTTTTTTTGGACTATGTATTTTCTAGGAACACTAAAAAAAATCCACCATTTAAAATGCAAAATAATTGTTTGGAAAATATTTGACCTGATCTCGATGAAACTTTAATTATAAAGGATAAAGAAAAATGGGATGAGGAAGATGTGTAAGAATTTACCAAACTAGTTGAATTGTCAGAATAACCTTTAAAAACAAATCAAGAAAAGTTAGAATTGGTGAATGTGGGCATAGATGATGATAGAACAGAACTAAATGTTGGGACTTTGATCTTCAATAACGAAAAAAGTAACTTGATTAGCTTGTTGAAAGAATATATAAATGTTTTTACATGGTTCTATATAGATATGCCGGTATTAAATACAAATATTGTTGTACATAAGCTACCATTGATGCCAAAGTTAGATAAAGATATTATGGTACAAGAGCTACTATTGATGCCAAGATTAAATACAGATATTGTGGTATATAGGATACTTATTATTTTAAAGTAATGCCTTACGGGTTGAAGAATATAAAGGCTACATATCAATGAACAATAGTGACTCTTTCTTATAATATAATGCATAAAGAGATTGGAGTATGTGTGGATGGCATGATTGCCAAGCCAGAGGAGGAAAGAGACCATATCCAAATATCAAGAAAGCTTTTTAAAAGGCTAAGAAAATACAAACTTAAGTTGAATTCATCAAGTGCATATTTAGGGTGGAATCAGAGAAATTATTGGGGTTTGTGATAAGAAATACAGGCACTGAAGTTGTACCTGACCAATTTAAAGCAATGCAGGTCATTCTGACACCAAAAACATAAAGATAAGTGCAAAACTTTTTGGGGTATTTGAATTGTATAACTAATTTCATTTTACAGTTAATAGTAAGATAATAAGATGTGAGCCAATCTTTCATTTTCTTCATAAAAAGAATTCAGGAATATGGGATGATGATTATCAAAAGGCCTTTGATAAGATAAAATAGTATTGATAGAATCCACCTCTCTTATACCACATTTGTCAAGAAGACCATTTATCTTGTATTTGACTATGAATGAGGTTTCTATGGGTTGTGTCCTAAGGCAACGTGATGATTATAGAAATAATGAACTAGTCATCTATTATTTGAGCAAAAATTTCATTGATTATGAAGCTTGATATATATTTGAGGAATGGAGAAATCTTGTACAAGAAGGGATTTGATGGAACTTTATTGAGATCTTTAAATGACAGAAAGGCTAAAAAAGGCAATAGAAGAAGTACATGAAGGTGTTTAAGTTACATATATTATTGGCACATGAGGAGCATATACTTCTAAACAACCATAAAGAGAGATTGCATTTATTATATCAAGAAGTATCATAAGTGTCAATTCTTTTCTAATAAGAAAAATGTATCACTAATACCTTTCCATAGTATGATTGTGCCTTGGCCGTTTGCGATGTAGGGAATGGATGTGACTAACCCAATAAATCCAAAACCAAGTAACAAATATCAATTCATCTTGGTAGCAGTTGACTCTTTTATAGAATGGATCAAAGCGGCTTTTTATGTATATGTTACATAGAAAGTTGTCTAGAGAGTTTTTGAAAAAGATATTATTTATTGGTATGGTTTGCTAGAGGCTCTTTTGACTGACAATGCTCATGATTTGAATGGTAAGATGATTCAAGAGTTGTGTCAATGGTAAAAATTAAGTATCTTAATTTCTCACCTTATCGCCTAAAAATGAATGGAGAAATAGTAATAAACAAAAAACATAAAGAAGATTGTTCAGAAAATAATCATTACGTATAAAGACTAGCATGAAATGTAGTCATATGCATTGTGTGGGTACGAAATTGTTGTCATGATATAAAAGGTACAACCTCGTATTTCTTGGTATTCCATAGAGGCAGTAATGTCACTTGAAATAGAGATACCTTTCCTAAGGGTAAAAAAAAATAGTAGACATGGAAGAGTTAGAATGGGCTAGAATCTGATATGAATAACTGAATTTAATCAACGAGAAAAGGTTATCTACAATTTGTTATAAGTAGTTATATCAAAGAGCGGCTATAGCTTATGACAAGAAAGTACAACCTCGAGAAATTTAGGAAGGAGATTTGATGATAAAGAAGATTTTACCAATTTTTTAGGAAGATAGAAGCAAATAAGAACCAAATCATGAAGGTCCCTATGCAGTCAAGAAAAACTTTTCTAGGAGAGCTCTTATTTTCTTAGATATGGATGGAAAAGAATTGTCAAAGCCTATAAATTTAGGGTTGTGAAAAGTATTATGCTTAAAATTGTACTTTCTTTGCCTAATGCAATAAAGATGAAAGTTTGGCCAAATCTTATTCAAGTTATTAATTTTATTTTGTTCATCTATTTTCTTTAACACGATCATTTCCTTAACCTTCTTATCTACAAACATATTTCTTAAAAATAAAAATATATTTTTTGTCCACTACATGATTCAATATTGATATTATATACATAAACTTGCCAATAAAGTAAAAGAAATAGAAAAATAAAGTGATAGATTACCTTAAGACCTAATGAACAAAAGAGACTCATTAGCAACATTAATTTAGAGAATAATATGATGAAGTCAAACATGGCGAGCAAAAACATGGGGCAAGAAATATATGAAATCATAATACTTTGTAGATAGATGAAATCAAATATAAATGACTATTTTTGGAGGCAACCAATCTTGGGAATCATCAAGCTTGAGAGCAAATGAAGCCTCAACACAAAAATCGTAAGCATATTGTGAAGTTAAGGCAAAAAATCATAAGGAGGTACTCTTGGGGGAAAAATAAAGCCTCAACATGAAAAATGTTAGTACATGCCAAAGTTTAATTAAAAAAGCAAAATAAAGCTCATAACCAGATCACTTATTTTAAAATTGAACTCAAAAAAACAAATGAGCTTAGTATTGCAATCAATTACATGATCTAGGACAAATGGTTGAAAATAGCAGGGAAAAGCTCAAGCTTTTCAGTGAACAATCTCATCCTTTAATTCATAATTGTTTGTGTTTTGTTTTGACATGTTTGTTTCCTGATTGAACAAAGTTCGACACTAGTATTTGTAGCCAGAATCTTCGATTAATTAAAGCCTATTGCTTTGATGACAATTTTTATTTAAAGTGGTATTTCAATGCAGGAAAATCTTATCAATTCAATGAAAAAAATATTTTAATTAAAGTAAGTCTACCTATTTGATGACAAAATTTTCTTTTAAATGACACCTTTCTTTTAAGAAAAGCTCATTAATCTAATGCCATTTTTATTCAAAGTGAAGCCTCTTAATTCAATAACTCTTTTTATTTTAGACCAACTCGATAAAAAATTTTCTTTCAAATGATATTTTTCTTTTAAACAAAACCCATTAATCCTAAACCTAAGTCATAAGTCTAATTGAACCAACTCGTGAGTTTTAATAAACCAAGCTTAGTTGATCATTTAAAAGTTTACAAGAAAATTTGGAAGACAAAACTTCTATAAGTTTTCATAAAATAAACCTATGTGATCAAATATATTATTTCTATGAAATAAAATTTCATAATAAACTTAGTAAGTACTAGATTTGTGGGCCCACAATACACTGTGACCCAAGATTTTTTTTATTTGTACAAAAAAAAAAGGTGTAAGGGCAACACAAGCTTGATTTTTTTTTAAAAAAAAAAAAGCGACTCGCGACATAGACACAAATAAGCAAAAAATGCTAGTATAATTAATTAGATACTAAAAAAAATAGAAAATGAATGTAAATGGACCAACTCAAAGAAAAAAGAATCATGGTAACTTGCAAAAAAAGAATGGTTAAAAAAACAAAAACAAAAAAAGACAACAAAGCTAAGATTCTAGCCATTCAAATATGGAAGAAAAAATTACCTGAGCCAACTTGAGTGAGCATGCCAAATATGCAAGTTAGGTCATAAGACTAGGGTATGCTAATAAAAATAAAATTAAAGTCCAATTCCAAACAAATCCAAAGTAGAAGGATGAAATTTAAATGAAAATCAATAAAAAAAAGGAAAAAAAAAACACAAAGCATACATAAAAATCCAACTAAACTTTGTAACCCATATTATGTGAATAAGAAAACCCAAATAGAAGAAAAATCAGAAAACATTATGAAGCTCAATTTTTATACAATCTAATGTCGAAGGATGAAATGTAAGAGATATTAAATTTTAAAGACAAATGACATAAAAAACCTAGCCAACCCTCTGAATCCTAAGTGATAGGATCAAGATAAACAAATGAAAAGAAAATCACAAAGCCCAATATCCAAAAATCTCTACTTTAAAGGATGGAACTAAAAAAGAAAATTAATTCCCAACCGATCATTACAAGAAAATCGATAAATACAAATGAAAATACCGAGGGAATATTTTCGTCGGTAAATTTCCGAGGGATTTTACCGATGGAAATATTCCCTCGGTATATACCGAGGAAATTACAGTGGAAAAAAAATAAAAAAAAATAAAAAAAATAATAACGTGTCATTTTTACCAACGAAATTTATTCCATCGGTAAAATCCATTGGTAAATTCGTTGGTAAACTGTGAACTCTATTCATCATGTCAATTACAAAGGGAATCACCGACAGAATTTTCCGTTGGTATTTTTTAGAGAGCTCCAGAACTATTCACTTTCCAATTGCACTGTTAATTATTGTTCTTTACGGACAAAATCATCAACGGATTGAAAAGTTGTCAGTGTTATTTGATGGTTTTCTGAAAAAATTCAATTAATTTAAAATTTTTATTTAAATATTACAGACAGAATCACCGATGGATTGAAAAATCATCGGTGATTGTTGGCGGTTTCTGAAAACTTTTTATGAAATTGAAAATTTAAATTAAATATTGCAGACGGAATTATCGACGGAATAATTAAAAAATATGAATATTTAATTATCCGTCAGTAAAACCGTCGCTAACACGTCCCAATAAAAAGCCTGAATCCCCTTATTTCACAAGAGACAGACTCATTTCTTATTCTTATTCTTCTTCTTCTTCATCTTCTTCCTTTTCACTATATATAAAAAACATCAATATTTATTTCTTTCTCTTCTCTTCTCTCCTCATCTCCTTCTCTTCTCCTCCTTGCTCGGGTATGTCTTCTTTCTTCTTTTATCCTCTTAGTTTTATTTTAATTAATATGCTTTACAAAATTTTTTTCTCTCTTTAGCTTCACCTGTAACTACATTAAGGTAAGATTTTTCTTTTTTCTTCTTTTTTCATGATTTTTTTCACTATATTTTTTTTTAATTGTTTTTGTTCTTAATAATTGTATAAATGTTGTGAGATTTTTTTTCATATGAGATCAATTTTTAGTTGATTTTTTTTAAATTTTTAGCAATTGCAACTTCATTTTTTTCATATGAATTTTTTTAGTTGAATTTATTTTTTCATTTTATTTATTTGTTGCAAATTTGTTTGAGTTGATTTTCTTATTCTTTTTTCCAAGCATTTTGAGTATATTTAATAGAGTGTTGATTTATGTTAATTTAATTATTTTATAATTTTATAAAATGGATTTTTTAAAATGTTTTTAAATAATTACCGACGACATTACCGATGATATTTTTTGAGGGATATACCGACGAAATGAAGCGGATAATTTTTTTTTTACGTGTCTGTTCTGTCAGTAAAAGACCTGAGATAACACTGGTCAATTTGAAAACTCTTAAAAATCCTATAGAAAGCAAATAAAGAACGGAGCTTAATCACAAATAATATAAATGCTGAAAAATAAAACTAAAAAAATATAAGTTTAAAAAAAGGAGGGAGAAACCAAGTAAAATTAAGTGAACCTCTTAAACTTGGGCTAATATCTCAAACTCACAACCCATTAAATTCTAGACTCTGGATGAATAAAAAAGATCAATTCCCAACCAATTTAATATTAAATGATGGAATCAGAAAACAAATATCAATTTAGAAAATTAGCAAAAAAATTCAACAATGAACGACAAATAAATAGATTTTAATCCATAAAATAGTGTTTTGTATCTTGTTGCACAGTAATTTCTCGTATAGCTTTAGGTTTTTGTTAATATATGTGTGTTCATGGACTTAAAAAGGATAAATATATTTTGTTTACAAATCCATGAAATACACGATTTTGATAAAGAATTTCATTATATTACAATTATACGAGATTTTAGAGTTGGAGAACTAAGTAACTTTTTTCTAATATAGTTTCCCAAGAAGCAAGGAATCGATATCCAATAGGGTATTAATTAAAATATTTGTTTAATATATGCTATTGGATAGTTAATTACTTCATCTCTTTAGTTGGAACATGTTTATACAATTATATTTTTTTTTAGTTAGAAATTAAGTTTGGATACTTAACATTTGTATTTGTCTTGAATTCTTATAATAAAGACTTTATGAGAGTCCTCGATATCAATGTCTCCGGTGGATTATTGGGTGCCAAACATGCTGCGAGGGTGATGATTCCAGTTAAGGAAGGGTGCATTCTCTTCACTGCAAGTGTGGCTTCAGTTTTATACGGTGAATTGGCTCACGCATCTACAGCATCTAAGAATGCTATTGCAGGGTTGGCGAAGAACTTGCAATGACAATGAAAAGCTTGTTTTCCAAAGTGGAGAACATTGCTTGCATGCTACTTAAATATTATAAATTATTTTAGTTGTAAACTATATTTAGATGCTTGATATTGTGTTTGTATTTCATAATTTAAATTTAATTTATTTTTAGTTTTGAATTAAAATCATGATTATTGAATTAATATCTTATATACACACCAAAACTTATCTTTACAATAAGAAAAACAGAACATTAAATCGAATGGAATTAGCAACCTTGAATACAACTTAGATTTAGTCAACATATACTCCTTCATTGTAAAGTGGAAGGGAGGATCTAAACTTGTCCAAAATTAATAGTAGAAGTAGCGGGTTCAGTTTGAGCCAAAATTACGTTGATGGGTCACTTTGAGCAAATGCCAAAAGTAGAGGGACTAACTGTGAATTTTTTTTGTTCTAATGTAGCATAATCTGGTATCTTTCTTATTATCAGTGTTTCTGAAAGATTTCAAAATCATTTGAATGATCAATGGATGTGCACCATGAGGGCCCTTCCCACCAACACCACTACAACCACCATAATAGTGGTTAGTACATTAGCTTTAGCATTACACTATTGTTTTTTATTTCCCCTACCTATATTACCTATGATTAGCTGATTACCTACCTCCCTCAGTGGCGATCATCCATGAAATGTGGAATGGCAAGACTAACACGGAAAAAAAAACTAGTTTGTTTTTGAAAAAATATTGAGAAACTGCTCTTTTAATAGAGTTCTTCGGTCTACAATTACAATAAAAGTGTAAATCATAAATTTGAGTGATGGAAATATTGTGTATTTCTATTGTGATTGCAAGCCAAATTAGTGATGGGAAATGAAAGGATTCTGGCATGCATTCGAAATAGTTCTTTGGTAGTAGATATTACCAATCCACATGTTCATTGATAGGTCTCTCAAAGAGTAGATAGATAGTACAATTGAAACTTTTATATCTATAGTTTACTCAATAGCACTTAGAATATATGAAGGTGTTTAAGTGCAATGAGTGTGATAATTTTATCGGTTTATCGATTTTAATCTTAATGATTTCTTAGAACCGTTTTATCAATTCTTTTTAAGTGCATACAAAGTAAAGTGTGTGCATTCATTTTAATTTTTGTTATCATGTATGATGTAAAGATTTACATTTAAACACTAAAATGAACACTTAAAAACCAAGTTTTCACTTGCTTTGTATCTTGGACTTGATTGATTTTTTTATTCAATATCTCATGCTTATTGATGTGATATTCATATAAAACTGTTTATACTTACTCTCATCCAAACATATCATTAATTCATTTCTATTTAATTGTTATCATCAAAATACATAAAATATTTATACGTGACCTAAAGGTCAAAATCTCCCCCTTTTTTATGATGACAATTAATGTATAAATATAGATATAAAAGTATTAATCTCTCCTTATATTTTGCAATATATTCCCTTAGAGACTTCAATTTAAAAACAATCCATAGATATAAGTTGCCCCCACCCTTAATCATGTAATCATGTTTTATATCTATTCTATGATTTTCTCCCCAATCTCCCTATTTCTCCCTTCTTTATCATTAAGAAAAACCAAATAGAGAAAGCATAACAATCATAGAAAAATAAGACAAAAAACCATTGCATAATGCACAAAAGATAATATTCATTACAATATAAAAGGTACTAAGAACATAAAAACATAAAAAAGTGAAAACATTAAATGTTATGGTACAATTGTTTAGGGTGGTGGATAATGAGATAGCAAACTAACCATCATATCCTTGATATTGCACACATACTCTCGAATGTGATGCACTTCATCCTCAATATGCTTTAGTCAACCTTCCATCCTTGATCGCTAGGAGGTTGTATCAACATCTTCAGAAGACGAAACTAGTGGTGACATCTCAAACATATCAGCAAATTCATTATCATCATCAATCTGTTGTGTTTCTTCTTTATCATGCTCTTCATCAGTATGAGCACCAATCTGGCATTTAAGAACCCAAGCATTATCGGTAGTCAATATATATCCCATCTTGTTAAGGGTTCTGCTATCTATTTCCATTGCTTTGGAGTATGAATTCCTTTTTATATCGGTGAGGAATATATCAAAATACTAAAAAACAATAGTTAAACATCGACCATATGGTATAGATTTTTGTTTTTGATCGTGAGCCATAACTTAAACACTGGAATTTCTAAAATTTCTCTTTTAATCCTTCTTATACACTTAAAAAAGATCTTTTTGATGTAGAAATTTTATCAAAAACTCAAAGGAACCAATGGATTAAAAACTGAAAATTTAGGCAGTAACAAAGCGTTCCATGCTCTATTTCAATCGGTTAGCCGGTTGTATTAGATGTATGAATCGGTTGACCGGTCCACATGAAATCCATATTTTTCTAGTTTTGAGCAAATCAAATGTCTTATGAGACTAAAATACATCTTTTGTCCAACTTGCAGTCTAAAATAATAAGTCCAGCTAAAACCTCAAAATTTTATTATTCATCGAGTAATGAAACCTCTGTTTCTCTATTTCAGTTGGTCGACCAATTGAATTAGTAAGATGAACCGATCGACCGGTTCATCCCAAATCGCACTATTAATGGATTTTTTTATACTTTTATTTCATTCATAAATTCTAAGCACAACAACTACCCGCTATAAAATATTCCGCTTCAGTTGTTGATAGGGCTACTGAGTTATGTTTCTTGCTAGCCCAAGATACTAGTGATGATCCTAGAAAGTGACATGTTCCATCAGTACTTTTTCTATCAAGTTTACAACTAGCAAAATTCGTATCCGAATAGCTAATCAAATTTAACTCGTTTCCTTTTATATACCATATCCCTAAGTCAATTTTACCATACAAATATCTGAAAATGAGTTTAACAGTAGTTACATAAGATTCTTTAGGACATGCTTACAGACAAACACGAAACATAATATCAGGTTTACTTGCAATTAAATACAAGAATGAGCTAATCATACCTCGATATTTGATGATGTCTATGTTTTTACCACTTTCATCCATATCAAGCTTGGTTGATATTTCCATGGGCGTGTTGACTTCTTTGACATGTTCCATCCCAAATTTCTTTAGTAGATCCTTGATATACTTGCTTTGGTTGATGAAGACTCCATCTCTTGTTTGCTTAATTTGCAATCCAAAGAAGAACAATTCTCCCTTCATGCTCATTTCAAACTCATCTTGCATGCATTTTTCAAATTCCTTACAAAGAAATTCATTAGTAGCACCGAATATAATATCAACAATATATATTTGTACTATAAGATATCTTTACATTTTCTCTTTGTGAAAAGAGTGGTGTCAATTTTGTCAATCTTGAAACCATTATCAATAAGAAAGGTATTTAATTTGTCATACCATGCTTATAGATTCTAGTCTAGCCATGGGTGCAAAGGTTGTATGAAATTGGAAAAAAAGAGGGAAATTAAGAATAAAATAGAGCGAAATCAGAAGATTAAGGATTAAATTGAACTTTGACAGATCCCAAATAGAAAGAAAACCCCAATTGATAGGAATTAGTCAAAACAACATCGTTCAAGGTACTGTGCTTCTTCTTCTTCAATTTTTGGCTGATCGAGGAGGCACATTCAGATGACTGAATGTGATGTTTGCGACCATTTTAAAAGCTGAAACCATCACCATTCGATCAAGAAATATCCCCTCTACAACTCTATATCTTTAATATCAAATGTTTATGTCCCATTTTCTCCATGCATCTCCACAACATCTTGTCCCTAGTTAGCCAAAACCATAGTTTTAGACATTATGCTATTTGGGTGGACACTTTTAAGAGTTTGAATATGGAGTTATAAACCTTCAAATTAAGCAAGAATGGGTCTGATCGAAAGACATGCACCCCCTCTACCAAGTTCATATGGTCTCAGGTGACGTTGATATTAGTGATGCTCCTATAAATTCTTGAAAGTGGCCAAACCAGTTAGCTTTGATAAGAACATTCGGTTGTAGAAGAACACCTAGTTTTTTTTATTTGTTTCCACTTAGAAGCCTCTAGAAGAATTATATCAAGGGTTTAAAACCTTTCTCTTAGGATTCAAGGGCAGGAAACAATCACATTGGCCTCCTTTAAGCACCTTAGAAAACCACCTACACCCAAAACCGGCACCTTCATGGCAAGACCAACTAGGTTTTAGTTTGTTGGAACCCTAGACAACCTATCTAGAATACCTAAACCTGCCTATAAAATAAAAGGTCAAAGAACACCAAAAAAAGGAGAAAAACATAAGAAAAAAACAGAAAAAAAAAAAACAAAAAGAAGCAGACAAAAAGAAAAGAGAGAGAAGAGGAAAGAAACTTAGGCCAAAAGGGTATAAATCCTATCCAGAATGCTTTCAAGGCTTCAACTCTGGTCTAGGGAGGTCTGAAAACAAGAAGAAAAGGAGGCAATACTAAGAACTAATCTAGATTTTGAATTTTTTAAACCAAGAAGGTATCCATTTTCTTATCTTGAAAGTGGAGTCTATGACGCCTACTAGATCTTTCTTTTGTTTTCAATACGAAGTTTTAATTACCATGACATGTTTTTGATTACTTTTTTGTTGTTTCTTTACATTGAACTTGGATTTAAAGATTGCCAAAGGTGGCAACAAATAGGCAGGGGCACATTCTATTAATGAAAGGATATCCCTTGCTTCTAAGTAGCTAACCTAACCATTTGAAGTGAAAATGGTTAGATTTTAAAGCTCTTTCTGATAAGATTCATTTGCTGTTTTGAGTTGATAGTTATTTAGGTTTTGAATCAATGTATTTTTTTAGTTTTTGTGTTGTTATGTTGTTTCTTTAGCCATAATCATGTTTCTTATCAATAATGTGGTTTGTGGGGATAGGAAGGGCACACTTTAAAGCCTGGAAATGGTCTTTTCTGGGTGCATTTTGGTCTGCTAATTATTTGGGCAGCTTTTATGCATTTAAGGCAGATTCATCCGTTAAATCTTGCTTTAAATGCTAGTCTCAAACCTTGTTTGGTTTAATTTTTGTTTTAGATAGGTCCGCCCATCGTCTTTGATAAGTAATCTGGGAGTTTTTAGCATCAATAACAGGTTTAATCCTAGGGTTTTGGTTTCGAACCAAAACTCCTTTTTAGGCAAAATGGTGTGATTTTGTCAATCATCGAGAGTTTTGAACCCTTGATTCTTGATCTAGGGAGGTTTATGAACAAAAACATCCCCTCTTTTGTTTGAAATCCATTTTGGATTGAGAATCATGTTTTGATGGGAGACAAAGAACATTCATCTATTTTATTTTTCTTTTATGTTTTAATCCGTTTCTGATTGAAAATTTTCGAGTTTTTGTGTTTTTCACCCATTTGATCTGTTTCGTCCCTTTTTTTCTTTCCTTCGATTTGTTTCTGGGTTGACTTGGTCAGGTCAACCCAACCTGGTCAACCCCAACTGAGTCAGCCCTCACCGGGTCAAACCATTCGGGTTGACTCGGCCCTCGAAAAAAAGATAAAAGAAATATATATATAAACAACATAAAAACAAAAACAAAAAAAAAACTTTTTTAGTTTCTTTTTAGGATTTTGCTTTTTTTTTTAAGGAAAATTCCTCTTAAATTTCAGTTCCTTTTATTCTCAAGAAAACCACAAGTAAAAAATAAAAAGATGTGTTTTATGTGTTGCATATGGCTAAGTGTCTAAAAAATACAAAGAAAATCATATTGCGTAGTATTTCCATATAAAAATTCAAAATACATATTTGCATGCATTTTAGGATTTAATAACCAGTTTATTAAATTCAAGAGAATTTGACCAATATTTCAATAAACCACCATTTTTTAATTTATAAGAATTAATGGTTAAAAATCTTGGTATAGAACGCTGGATCTACTAGTAAAGCTGGTATTTGAAATATCGGAGTTAACTAGAAAATTCTCAGACTTATTCTAAATGTTCACCAATTTTAATTCAGAGTATTTTTCAATGTAATACACAAATTATGAAGAACTTTTTTCTAAGAATTTATTTGGGTACACGAGTCCATTATAAATTCTTAAACACTAGATTTATTCATAGAAGTGAATCTCAATCCTAAACTACAAATAGAGTACCGACCAAAAAACCATCAAACCTCTAAACCACATCGAACTATAAAGCAGCTTACCTCAGGTAGAGTGCGCAAGGGGTGTCAATACGTTCCCTAGCCACAATCAATCCCTTACCCTCGAATCTATGACAAGACCAGTATACCCGAGTTTCCTAACGACCCCGAACCAAACAACTAGGTGGCGACTCCAAACGATCCCTTAACACCACGCGTCCACGTGCGACAATCATCACCTTTGCTTACCAAGTCTTTGGCAATATTGGTATTAGTATAAGTCTTACAAGAACATCCAAACTATTAGTGATAGTTGTCATTCTAGTAAGCATACTACTTATGGATTCATTTGGAAGCATTTTGAATAACTCATATTGATGTATAAGCATATCAATTTAGGATTCTTTAACTTGATTAGTACCTTCATGAGTTACTTTTGAAGCATGTCATATATTTCAAACACTTTTATAAGATGATATTTTATTGAACTCACTTCTACTCAAGGCACAATACAAAGTGTTCATAGCTTTAGCATCCATAGAAAGCAACTTTTTATAACCATCGGTATACTCACTCCTAACCTTAGGAATTGTGACGCCATTTTTGTTTTTCGTAGGGTTATAAGGTCCGCTTTCTATAGATAACCATAAATCATAATTGGATTGAAGATATATTATCATCCTAACTTTTCAATAGGCATAATAATTTTCATCAAAGAAAGGTGGCCTAGAGGTTGATGATCTTTCATTTTTAACATTAAAACTAGTGGTTGTCATTCTACTCAAGTTTAAGTAGACTTATATAAATGAGTACTAGGCTCTGATACCAACTGTTGTTCTAGGATTAAGACAACAATAACATTTAAAGAAGGTGAATTAGGTGTTTCAGTAATAATAACAAATATTGCAATTAATTCAATCAAACACAACAAATACAATTAACCAATAATAAAATTAAAGTGCATGAAGTAAAGAATAGAGGGATAGAAATTGCAAACTCGAGTTTTGATGTGGTTTGACAAACCTACATCCACACTCAAGCGCCAAACTAGTTTTAAGTATTGTATTCTTTACTAACACAAGTCAAAGATTACAATGTCCTTGAAGAATCCTCACTAAGTGTTTTTTCACCATTTGAAGAAATATCATCTTCTAGATTTTTATTTACCTTGGTGATATACCTCACCAATAACCAAGAGTTTTTCACTTAAACTCTTCAAGAATTATAATTGTTTGAAATATAGCAACACTCTCTTAAAGAGTAGATAATACAATTGAAGCTTATCATATACAGGTTATTTCAAGTGTAAAAACAACTTCAAATCATCAATCCTAAATCATAATCATATTTGTGCACTAAAACCTTTATATTCTTACACAAGAGTAAAAAAAAAATATCACACTCATTATATATATATATATATATATATATATATATATTTGTGTGTGTGTGTGTGTGTTTGTAGCAAAAACTAGTTGTTTATATCCGTTATTGTTTCTCTAACAGCTAAAACGATCGACCAGTTCAGATTGGTCAAACCAATCGGTCGACTGGTTCCTGCAAATTCTCAGATATTCATCACGTATGAACAAGCGATCAACCGGTTTATTTGGTATCACCAAATAGTCAAACAGTTCATGGAGAATACCAAATTGATCAGTTTTAATCCTAGTGATTTCTTAGAATCGTTTTATCAATCTTTTTTTAAATGCATACAGAGTGAAGAGTGTATGCATTCATTTTAATTTGTGCTATTATATGATATAAGGATTTATATTTAAACACTAAAATGAACACTTAAAAACTAAGTTTTCACTTGCTTTGTATCTTGGACTTGTTGATTGATTTTTTTTTTATTCAATATCTCATGCTTGTTGATGTGATATTTATATAAATATGTTTAAACTTAATCTTATCTAAGCATATTATTAATCAATTTTTATTTAATTGTTATCATTAAAATACATAAAATATTAATATGTGACCCGAAGGTCAACATATTTTATACAATTTGATGAAGTAGAAAAAACCTCAATTGAATCTAAGTCTTTCCACAACTATTTAATAGGCTTTGAAATTATTTTTTAAAGTTGGGCTAGAGAGTTGGTAAGAGATGGAAAATGTAAAATACTAGAGAGTTGGTAAGAGATGGATGTTGTTCATGGGCCCATTTACCTGGTATCCTTAGTTATTTAAATATCTTAAATCACGTGTATTTATGTTGTAGGTATAGGGTCATAAACCTACTCATAAGGATAATTATGGAAAATATATGCTTTACCATGAACAACTAAGCAATTAGCCTATTAGAACAATTTTTTTTTTTATGTAGGATCTCATCCTATTAACTTGTGAGACAAGGCTTTTAAATAAGTGTTACACTAATAACTTGTAAAGTTAAAGTATTCAGGTGGGTATCATACTAACAACATATAAATTGGAGAATTCAGATGGGCATTATATTATTAAATTGTAAGATGAAAAATTTATTTGGTGATTATATGCGACTAAACCTCATTTAGCATGCCATGTCTGTTAACCTTGTTTGGCGTGCCATATATGTTAAATGGAGAGAATCGTTTCAGAGGTAAATAAAGAGCATATAGGCTTTTTTGGTGTTATTGGGCTTGGTTAGGCCTTTTTCATTTTCTCATATTTCATTTTCTTTCTTTTCCTATGTTAGACCCTTACTAGGCTTAGTTAGATTTTTTCAGGGATGAAGTTGGAATATGGTATAAAATCAAGGTTTGAAACAACATAAGGAGAAATATATGTCTGATGGGTATAATTCAAGCGCAATTGTGTGCATAATGCTTGTTGTTTTTTGGCAGTACGTATGGCTAAATCCAACATCAAACAATGATCTTTTTTGGTATCATTAGCTTCATCCCGTGAACATGATTCCTCCTGTCTAGTGGCTATTACTATCAAAGTCTCAATCAAGCTCTGACATCTTGTTTTTTTGTCTCTCTTTTTTCTCTCATTTTCTCCTTTAATTTTAAAGCCATCTCTTCTTGTCCTCTTTCTTCCCTTTCCGGTTATGCCATTCAGCCTAATAAGTTGTCTTGTTAGGCAATTGCTGGGCGCTTGGGCTTTGGCCCTTTCTTTCTATTTCTTTCCTTTATCTTTGTCTTCCTTTCATTTTCTCTTCCTTCATATCCGGCTAGGCCATTCAACCTAATAAGTTGTCTGGATAGGCAATTGTTGGGCAATTGGGTTGTAGCCCATTATTTCTATTTCTTTCCTTTATCCTTCTCTTCCTTTTATTTTCTTTTCCTTTCTATCCGATTAGGCTTTCCTTTCCCTTCTCTTTTTTTCTTCATCCCAAATGATTGGGTCATTAAACCTAACATTACCTAGTTGATCTCTTCTTTCCCTTTGTTTTGTTTTTCTTTTTTCTCTTTGGTTTGGCCAATTTCATTTAGCGTTGATTGGCTTTTCCTTGGAAAAAAAAACTTATCGACTTTTAGTTGTAAATTGTATTATCTACTCTTTTGATCATAAACACTTGTGCTCTAACTAGTCAGTCATGTCTAGTTTTTGCTACTGTTTTTTCCCTAAATTGAAAGAGCACAGTAGAAAATTTGAAGTCGACACTTGCTTTTGTAGATGAGCACCATTGCAAATTATCAAAAAAAATTTTGAATGGATCGGGTTGAAACTTTATAAAATATATATAAAAGAAGTTGGGTTGGCGATAATTATGGACAGAAACTCGACTAGAATATATCCATGAACACCCCTATAAATTACCATTAAGTGATTAGAGTAAGTTGTGGTTCCATTTCAAAACCATGAGATAGCAAAACAATAAGGCTCACCCGTGGATAATATTTTTAGCATGCAAATAAGCAAGCTCACACAAGATTTGTTGAGTATAGCTACGAATAGCTATTTAACCAACTTGGTCACATTAATTCTTGAAGTAGTTTTTAGATGGAGGCACCAGACACATACTCCAAGTATATATGTATAATTTTCCATCCACCTGATAAGAAAAAGAAAACCAATTCAGCTAACAAAAATCTAAGCCATGGATTTAAAATCAAAGTGCTGCCAAACTTTAGATATAGTTCTAGAGGCAATATTTCATTTTTTGTTACCTTTATTGCAAGTAGCATCTGCAGGAGTAGCTGAAATAGGCTAAGTCTCTGCTGGAGAAACAATGAACCAAATTAGATTTTAAAGAATATAATATTGAAAGATCACTAGGCAATTTCTCATTGTCAAAATTAGTAGGCTATCACATGTTTTCTCTTTTAGAAAAAAACTTACAACTTATAGTAGTTTTCTTTTCAATCAACCTCTCCATAGTCAAATTATTAGGCTATTTATAAACCTTTCAAGTCGGAGTCAAAGAAGACATTCCAGCATGACATTTAAAAATTGCAAAATTATATATAATTCATGCTATCCTAATCATGCAAAAAATTGACTTGAGAAAGTAGGACAGTCACATACAGCTGTGCAGGTGCAAGAGAGAGCAGTTACTTGGGAGAAATTGAAATTTAAAAGAAAAAGACTAAGAGAGGTAAAGAACGAGAGGTTGTTTTGTGCTTTGTAGGGGAGGGAAAGAGATGAGAGAACGAGGGTAGATGCAGAGCACAGAGAATAAAATGGAGAGAAGTAAAAAAAAAAAAAAATACTATTTATACGATTTTTAAAAATCCCAATCCACTAATGCTTATTTATTTATTATTATTATTTAGTATTATTTATAATATTTATATTAACTAACTTTAATGAGTTAATACAGGTCAAATAATATAAATATTAAAGATGTTTTGCTTTTTTTTAAAAAGAAAAAACTGATAATTTATATCAGCTTCAACACCACGTAAGTGATGATGAAATTGGGAAAACAACTATACCTAATCAGTGCATGCAATTGTCAATCACAGTGATAAATAAGAGTTTGCGAAAGAATCTAAATTTCTCTGCATTTATTGCTTTTTTTTTTTTTTTTTTTTGTGCTTGGCTGGGAGAGGACCTGTAGCTACAGTGAAATTCTGATGTGGTCACGCCTGCAAACAAAGCGATAACGTCAACTAAAGAGTGCCAAACTGCCAATGTGCTGATGTTACGTGCTAACTTCTTCAGAAATAATTTTCGTTGCTTGTGATATATGAAGCTCCTGCCTTTTAAAGATCGAATCAGCATCCTATCATTCATTTTCCAGCACTATTAGGAGAAAATGGATTCGGATTCCTCGTTAACTCTAGCCTGCAGCAAGAGGTATACAATTTATAAATTCAAATTTCATTTCCATCTGTATGCCTATCTAACGAAAATTCTGTAAATTTTCCTTAAGATTTATAAGGGAGTAAAATATCAGTCATTCGATATGGGAGATTAAATTAACCTCCTAGGAAATAAAATTAATCGATTAAAAGATTTCACGGCACTTATTTTTCTTGATTTTGTTGTTATGAATTACAGGCTAGAAGGAAAGGTTGCACTTATAACTGGTGGTGCTAGTGGCATAGGCGAGTGCACTGCAAAGCTGTTTGTTCTACATGGCGCAAAGGTTGTCATTGCGGATATTCAAGATGACCTTGGTGAAATGGTAAGCAAAAACCTCGGCTCCCAAGAGACCATCTCTTACATCCATTGTGATGTAACATGTGATTCTGATGTCAAAAATGCTGTCGACATGGCCGTCTCCAAATATGGAAAGCTTGACATCATGTTCAACAATGCAGGGGTAATAGGAACCCGTAAGGCTCCGAGGATATTAGATGTAGAAAACGAAGAGTTCAAGAGAGTGCTTGATGTCAATTTGTATGGTGCATTCTTGGGTGCTAAGCATGCTGCTAGGGTCATGATACCTGCCAAGAAAGGGTGTATTCTATTCACTGGAAGTGTGATTACAGCAACCTGTACAGGCGCAACTCCGCATCCTTATTTTGCATCGAAGCACGCCGTGGTAGGGCTTGCCAAGAACTTGGCTGTGGAGTTGGGAGGGCACGGAATTAGGGTCAATTGTATCTCTCCTTTTACGACAGCAACCCCAATGGTCACAGAATCTATGGGTATCGAGAAGAGGAAGATAGAGGAGTTCATTTCCTCATCATCAGCCATCTTGAAAGAGGTGTTATTGGAACCAGAAGATATTGCAAACGCAGCAGTCTATCTGGCAAGCGATGAATCCAAGTATGTTAGTGGGATTAATTTGGTGATTGATGGAGGCTATAGTTTGATAAATCCAACACTGCCATTGGCAGTGAAAAGCCTACTTTCTTGAGCCGGAGAGTGCTAGTAATTATATATATATATATATATATATATATATATATATATATATATATATATATATATATATATACATGATAATTTCACATTGTTGATGGTCAGTCTCGAGTTTGAGTTACTTTTATTTCCATTACCCTCTTGTTTCTTTCGACATTATGATTTGTACAGTATCCAAATGTGCCCCAGAATTAAAATCTAAAAGTTCTGTCATCTTTTATGCTATTTGAGAGTTTATTTGTCTCATAAAGATTAAGCTTCTCAAAAAAAAAAAAAGAAGAAGAAGAGGAAATTATTGAGAGATTCCCCTCTGAAGACAACACGAGATTCTTTTGGCTTTTAATAAACTCCAATTCCCGGCCAAAACACAATTTGTAGACAAGGATTCTCTACAATATTGTAGAATTGAAAGGGATATGGGGTGGTTTTGGTGGCCGCGATTGCCAAGTTTCATCCCTATCAATTACATGGCCTCTAATCTAATCAATAACAATAACAAGGGGTCATTTGAGGTAGTGAAGAAATCTTCAAGCCAAGTGATAGAACGCTACTATTCACGCATGACCCTCAATTTCCATACCAACAAGAAGGCCCTTGAGGAGGTAGCAATCATCCCATCAAAGCGTTCTAGCAACAAGATTGCTGGGTTCTCCACTCACTTAATGAAACAGATCCAGAAGGGTCCTGTCCGAGGGATTTCTCTAAAGCTTCAAGAGGAAGAACGTGAGCGCCGCATGGACTTTGTGCCTGAAATGTCTGCCATCAAGACTCAAGAGTGATCAGATTGAGGTTGATAAGGAGACCATGGACATGCTTGCTTCTCTTGGTATGTCTTGTTTTCCTGGGCTTGTACAGGTTGACCCGTTGCTATACCCGTTACACAGTTCGGGTTTGGAAGAGGTGATCCTGCTGGGTTTGCAAGGAGAGGTTAATTATAACAAAAGCTAAACTGTGTGCGGAAATTACTATAGATTAAAAAAACTTAGTGCAGTTAAATAACACTTTTAGTCTTAAAAATGACAAAAAAAAGCTTTGTTTTTGGGGGTATTTTAATATTTTTACATGGGTATTTTATGTAATTAAGAGGACCATGGAGGACGTTTTAGTATTTTCATGATGTATTTGTTATTTTTTAATTGAAAAGTTGCAGGAGCGTGTTCCTCATACCTCAGCGAGTGGGCGGCGCCCAGGCAATTAAGGAGGCATGTATGACGCTTTCCAGTGGCCAAATCTAGTCATCCGTCGTCTAACTGGATGCGCAATCCTATCCTCTTTCACATGGTGTGGCGCGTGTAGACAAATAATGGTAAGATTGTTGTCGATGATCGATTTTTTACGTTTTTTCTTTCTTTTCTCTCTCATGATAACTAAAGTGCACAATTATCCTCTTTGTTTGTTATTTATTAAATCAGGCATGTTTGCCTTACCCAAACACGTTGGGTCTGACATGGTTGTCAGTTCCACGCAACTTGGGTCTGGCATGGTTTGCTAGACCCCTGCGCCAGACCCAAATGTCTGAGTAAAAAAATTTAAAATTTTTAGAAAGCATGATTGGACTTCAAAAACAAACACTGCCTCATTCAAGCAAGATTTTTCATTCATATGTAGTAAAACTTAATTGTAAACTCTTTTTTGTTTGTGCAACTTATTTTATAAATTTGTTATATTCGAAGAGGAAATAATGAAACAAAATATTGACTTCTAAGTCATTTATCGCAACTTATTTTATAAATTTGTTATATTCGAAAAGGAAAGAATGAAAAAAAATATTGACTTCTAAGTCATTTATTTCAAGTTTTCAAAAATAAACTTTATTTTTTTTATGCATTGTGGATGAAAATATTAATTTTATGTTTTCATCCAAGTGTTAGACAATTTTATAAAGGGTTTATGCTTTTTTAAATTTAAGATGTTATTGCATGTTCTAATTATTAAAGTTTGTTATAAGAAGAGTTTATTCTACATTATAACTATTAGTATATATAAAAATTTGAAATATATGATCATTAGAGAAAACTTTTGAACTTTTGAATTGATACATTATGTTGTAGGAAAAGAAAATATTGTATATGTAAAAGACTTATTGTCTTTTTAACTATCTTAATTTATGCAAATTTGTAAATGATTTCTTTACTAAAATTAGAATTAATAAAAAATAAATTGAGTGAATTTTAGGGATACGTATGGTTAATGTCTCAAAATAAAAGAAAGAAATATAAAAAAGATAAAAATATATTTGGTTAAAAAGACAAAGATGAAAATACAAAATAAATATATTTTTAGAATAATTATAAGTGAATTCTAATATTTAAAAAAAAAAAAAATGGGTCTAGCATGGTTGTTAGGCTCAAGCGCTTGGGTCATGTCAGATGTAACAACCCCAAAATTTATGTTCAAAACAAAGAGCAAGGGCATAATAATTCAGTTAAAATTAGGTTAATTTTTTTTTCTTGCAATCAATTAAAAATCCGGTAGAGTTTCCTATGTATTTTTAAGTATCAAGTTATCGACTCTTCTTCCACAATTCTCAATAATCAAATTTCTTACTCGTCCTATCATCGAGGACTTCCTCCTCTCATTACATCATAAATTCTCAATAATCAAATTCACACATATTTAAACAATTCAACATCACACATTTACATAGATGCAATTCAATGAATTATTCTACAAATTATAACTGAAGTACATTACACAATTCAAAGATTTACAAATAAAGGACCATTAACAAAATTATAATTGAAATACGTACATAATTAAAGAAAAAATTCATAATTAAAATTATACTGCAAAACAAAGGCTTTCGATAAACTATTGATATATTGAATTCTGAAATTTATATTAAATAACAAAATAATAAATTCATTCATTACAAAATGATACCCAACAAAATATAAGGAAACTAATCTACTGTTCAGTCCGATATGAGGATGCAATTGAAAATTGGTTAATACAATAATTCGATTAGACAGATGAAATAAAATATCAATGAATTCTTTGTTACTTTATATCTTTCTTTTTGAAAATTTACTCATAAGATCATTAAATTAATTTGCTCATCTAGTATTATATATTTCAATTAAATTTCAGAATAATCCTTAATTCTTTTGAGATGGACTTGAAAATTGATTAATACAATAATTTGGTTAGACAGATGAAATAAAATATCAATAAATTCTTTGTTACTTTTGTTGCTACCCATTTTTGGGTTCCCCACAAAAAATGAAAAAAATATACACATAAAAAAAATATTCAGAATGAATAAAAAAATTCAAAAAAATAGGAGAGAGAAAAGGATGTTGGAATACTAAAAAAATGCCAAAATTGGTTGAGGAGATTCAAAATGCAAAAGGTTGAAATTTGACAGTGAGAGCCATGTTGATAAGGAAAATTCAATTTGAAGAAGAAAAGTCCAAAATCAGATGTTTATGGACTCAATTAAATTTTATCCAAGGTTTAATTGAATTTATGTAGGGTTTGATTGCAAGAAAATTGATTTCTTAAGTCAATTTAGGCTTTTATTAGAAGAAATTAAAGTTTTGAGGTCAAATAATGATTTTGAAAAGTTGATTTGGTTAAATCAGGGACTTAATTGCATAATTATTGAAGTTTATGGCCAATTAGGGACTTAATTGAAACAATCCGAAACCAAGGACCAAACCAGAAAAAGCGCTAAAATTAAGGAAAACAATTACAATTTCGGCAAGGATTTGATTACAAAGCTGCTAGAAATTCAATGGCTGAATCAAAAGAAACCAAGCGGCGTCGTTTCACCATGTCATCGTCTGCAACAGCTGGTGTTCTTTGATAATTAAGGAAGGAGACGTTGGCAGCGATAATGGAGCCGTTTCAAATCAAGAAGGGAGCGTATCACGGCTGACAACCCTCACCACCGTGATGCACGCCGGCTTACCAAAAACATTCTCATCCTCCGGCTATAAAAGCCAGAAAAAAAAAACGAACCCAGGGGAGGAGAGGAGACAGAGAGGAGACAGAGAGGAGAAGTGACATTGAGGAGAAAACAGGGGGGAACAAAAGTGGGGGGACAGAGGGGAACGAGACAGGGGGAAAGAAAAAAAAGGAAAAAACGAGAGGGGACAGAAGGGAAAGGGAAGGAAAACAGAGAGAGGGGAAAGTTGACAGAAGTTTTGAAGGGAGATAGAATAGAGAAAAAGAAAGAGGGGATGATGAATTGAGAGAAAGCAAACAAGAGAGGGTAGACTTGAGAGAAACAGAGGTGAGAGCAGAAGAGAAAGAAGTGAGAAACTGAAAAAGAAAGAGAAAGAAGCAAATGAATTAAAACAGAGGAACAAAGACGTGAAGGAGAAAGACAGAGACACCAAAACAGCATAAAATCAAAGAGGAGCAGAAGCAAAGACAAGTAAAAACACAAAAAAAATAAAGGAACAGAGGACGAACGTCTTCTACGCCGCAGCAGCTGCCCCCCACCGTCCACGACAGCAACACCGACACCTGCAACCACAGCCCAACCAGTCACCAGCACCACCGTCAGCTCATCTTTCCAAGCTCATCATCCAGGTAATTCTTTCCCTTTTATCCGTTTACAGGTCATCTTCTTGCGTGCAGAACGTGCACAGTGCACGTTCTGCAAGCAAGAAAATAATTAACCGGTTACTATGCATGTGCACAGTAACCGGCTAATTAATTAACTGGTTACTGTGCTCATGCACAGTAACCAGTCCATGTTTGTTTCGGGCTGGACCATCAGCCCAGCCCTGTAGAAAGTAGGCCCCATTTTATTTTGGGGCTGATTTCGGCCCAATTTCCTTTTGGGCCGGGCCGGCCCAGTAAAAAAATCCCAAAAAAAAAGAGAAAATTTTCTTCAATTTTTTTTTTAAATTTTCTCGCACAATTTTCTACTTTATTTTGCTTAGTATTGGTTTGTATTTTTATACTGTAAAGATACAAATCCAGTATTAAAATACCCGATTTTCGTCAAAACATTAAAAAAAAATTATATATTTTGTTTTCATGCATACAGCCAAGTCTCTCAAAAATAATAATGATAAAAAATCATATTGTATTTTCATATAACAAAGAAATTTCAAAAATATGTATTAGCATGCATTTTGGCTTTAATAACCAGTTTATTAAAGTTATGAGAACTAGGCCAATATTTCAAAAATTCCAAAAAAATTATTTGTTTTCTTTTAATATCTGGGGTTATGACCTTATATGTAAGACGTATTCCAGATATTAAATTCTTTTGTTGACGTCAGAATTACCCGATAAGATAAGGATCTCCTTACCGAGGAGAACTTTTCTTAAACCATAGACGGACCAACAACTAGAAAACACGCCAAGATCTTAGATTTTATCAAACAATAAAACAATGCAGCTTACCTTAGGTAGAACGTATTTGGGGTCCTAATACCTTCCCTTTACGCAACCAGTCCCCGTACTCGATCTCTGAGACCAGTTAGGGTTCCTAGTGACCAAAATATTAGGTAGCGACTCCCATTTCATTTTTCCATGAATAAGAGACAAGAATTCCTTGTCTCCCCACATTTTTACACTAGATACAATTTTGAGGGTGGATGTTCACGCCGCAACGCCGCAGACGTGCGACAACTTTATATCTTTCTTTTTTTAAATTAAATTAATTTGCTCATCTAGTATTCTATATTTCAATTAAATTTCAGAATAATCCTTAATTTTTTTGAACATCAACCAAAAATATAATTATTCCTATTGCCCATCAATCCCAGGCGTTAATTCCACTAATAGGTAATTAATTTATCGTCCGTCCATTCAACAAGCACTAATTATATTAATCTAGAAAATTAGTTCAACGATTCACCCATTCATCAGGGTACTAATCCCATTAACCAGATAATTAATTCTTCATTACGCCCATTTGTCAGGGCACTAATTCCATTAAATTAGGAATTAGTACAATAATTTGCCCATTCACCAAGGTACTAATCTTATTAACCAGAAAATTAATTCCTTATTACACCATTCACTAGGGCACTAATTCCATTAATTCAGGAATTAGTTCATCACATCACATATCTTATTTCCCAAGAAAACAATATAACAATTACTAATCTATTGACCATAATTAATTAGCTAAAAATACATATTGACCAATAATAATTTTAGGCACCGTGTAATTACCTAACGACTAAGCTCGAGCTAAAATTTTCTGCTGTGGTGTTGGCCTGGCAGCCCCTCCTAGATTGACAAGTATATCATATCATTTCTTTTCACATCTATAATAATATATATATACTCTTTCTCACTCAAAAATCTTTTAATCAAGTTTATTAATTTATATCAAACTTTAACTAATATCATTATTCTACTTCCCATATTGACACAATTAATAAATGAAATCCTTCCAATTATCCTTTCATTTGCCAAAAAAATAAATTTAAAGAGAAACATGAAAATTTCGTTCTTTCTTTTGTAAATTTTCTTCCCATTCTTCAAATTACCACATTGTAACACAATTCATTTCATCATTCAAATCAAGACATATATGTTTCTTTAATTTTATTTGTTTTTGGTTGAAATTTAAACTAAAAGAAAACATAAAAAATTCATGCTCTATTCACTCTTTAACATTAATTTCATCTTTTTTCTATACAATCCCATCATCTTATCAAAATTCTTAAATTATTATTATGAGTATTATTTTGTCAAAAATCCCTTCTTCAAGAACACCTAAAATTTTGCTTCAATTACCATAATTTCTTACTTTCTCTACTCATTTCCATAATCTTAACACAATTTCACAATCAATCGCAACTTTCCCCAAAAATTTATCAAGAACCCTAATTTTTAATTTCACAAAGTTCAATCAATTTAAAGCATAAATTCTTCAAGAATCTTTTTTAAAAGTGTTAAGGCACCTTACCATGCAATAGCCAAAGCTTTAACACTTTTAAATTAAGGAATTTTCCCTAACTTTGATTTCTTCCCTCTCTTTGGTCGAATGCTTCTCCTTCTCCTTTGAAAAATAAGGTTTATTTTGTTTTTTTTTTCTCTTTCCTTCCGCGCGCACACATATATATACACTTAATCTTTTTACAAATTTCTTCTATGTCCCTCAATAGTAACTTTTATGATTTTCGGGTAAAATTTTCCATATCCTGATGCCTGTTTGTACCAAATTTTACCCGAGCTATTTCAAAGATCACTAGGTTACTCACTGGTACTTTTAGTTTCGTGAAATTCACTTCCATAAAAAATTTATTCGTATTTTTGTGTTTATTTATTTATATCTTTTAACACCCGTACACAATGTTTTATTTCAGATTCTCGAATCTATCATCATTCTTATAATTTAATTCATCTCTTTCCCTCATTTTTCATAATCTTGACTTTTATTATTATCAATGTTATTACACGAGGTTTTACACCAGACCCAAGCACTTGGGTTTGGCATGGTTGCCATGCCCAAGGCTCTTGGGTCTTGCTTGGCTGCCACGCCCACGACGTTTGGGTCTGGCATGGCTCTAGACCCAAGACATTTAGGTCTATACTTGGGTCTAGTATGGTTGTCAGACCCACTTTACTTGAGTATAGCAAAGAGTTAAGTGAAGGTTTAAAAATTAACTCATGTGGTTATATTTAATAATATTATTAAAATATTCTTTATACTTTTAAAATTTTTTTATTTTAAAAAAATTAATATTGACCGAGCGCGCCAATAAATTAGTAATTTCATAATTAGAAGATCTTATGTTTTTGTTTTATTTGGTTTAGTTAGGGTGATTTTGGTCTTGGTAGCGTTTTTTAAGGTTGGTGGAAGGACCTTGGTACTATCGTTTTTTATTGACTTTTTGCTTGATGAGTAACCATTGTTACATTTCTATGGATGTTTTGTATTATTAGATTTGTTCTTTGTTAGTGGTAATTTTGGTTTGGGAAGGGAGATAATTGTAGGTTTGTTTTGTGTTCAATGAAGTAATCTGAGTGTATGCCTCGCTAATTGGTGAAGAGAAATCTTTGTTGTATGTAGACAAAACTCTTCCTTGGTTTTAAGATTTTAAAATGCTTTAATGCATCATTGTTAGGAATGCTTTGTTATTTATTTTGGCTGTGGGGATAGTTATGAAATACGATTCGACCTAGTAGATTAACTTGAAACCTGGGTGATATGAGATTTTAATAGAATTTCAAATTATATAAATTTAAAGATGCCATGGACCTGGTTAAACTTGGACGACTTACCAAGTCAATCCAAAACCCAGATGACACCTGATTTTTTTTTACTTTTTTATATATTTTTAATAAATCATAAAAATATTAAATTAATATATGAATGCTTAACATCATATTTTTTTATAGTCTATCTTTATATGAATTATTTTTTAATTTTTCAATGTGGTATAACTATACTATGCTTCATGTCTCATTTTTTATATATAGTTTACATCCAAATGAATTATTTATTAATCTTTTGATCTGGTATAGCTATATTATACTTCTTGTCTCATATTTTTTATAGCCTATATCCACATGCATTGTTTTAAAAAAATTTCAAGTGGAATATTGAAACCTCTAAGCATAATTTTTTTTTTCTAGGTTGATCAGGTCAAACTATGTGACTTGGGACCTGACCACTTGGTCGAGTCAACCCCTAGTCGGGTTTAATAACTATGATTTCAAGTGTATTGGCTCATTTTATTTCTTTTTTATTAAGGTGCAATTTTTTATATGATAATATGGTTGAACCATTTATTGTATGCCACTTTGTTTAAAATTGTTGGGGTATTGATTTTGACAGGTGGCATCGGTTTTTTATTATTAATAAGAAATATAAAGTGTGGATTTCTCATCGTAGCGCTAAACATAATTTATTGTGGATTGTTACAGTGAAATTATTAATTTTCCATTGAGTGGAAAAAATAGGAGCCTTGGTGTTAGGGGTAATTTGATTTTTTTATTTCTAAAGATCCATTGGTTATCAAAAGATTTTTTTAGGGGTATGGTAGTTTTTTCCAATTTTTTCATAGTAAAATAACATATTTACCCTTAACGTCAACAAGATTTAGAATTATTGATCAAGGGTTAATTGATCTTTTCAAAAACTTTTAAACAATAAAAAAAATTAAAGTTGTTGACCAAAGATGTTTTTTTATTTTTCACTTTTTAGAATACAATAAAAATACATTGTTACTCTTAGAAAAGACAAATAGCAAGGTATGTAGTCGCTTTTCGTATTTTCTTTTAATTTTTCAATTTTAGTTCTTATGTTTTTATTATTTATTTTTGTATTGGGCCCTTTTATAAAAGTTTTTTATGATTTCAATTTTGTCCTTAAATTAATTTGTCAAATATTATTTTTTTCAATTCAATCCTTATTCTTCTGATTTTTTTTTCCTTTTGTTAAAGTTTTTGTCTTTTCAATTTAACCATCCGATTTAAAATTTTTCTATGCCCTCAAATTTATTTCTTATTTCAATATTCTTCCTCATTTTTTTGATTAAATTTTTTTGTAATTGATTTTTTTTCGGTTTCATCATTCAACATTTGATTTGTTAAGGATTAGGCTTAATAGTTTTTTCTATTTGTGGTGCTTCCAATCTAATGACATGGGTAACGAATTTGAAAAGTTAATGCAATTTGGCATCTTTTTTTTTTTATTTTTTTTTATGATTTTATCATTCCTACATTATATATTTTTTTTAAAAAAAGATTGATATTGTGGTTATCTTAAATTTCTTTTCTATTAGTTTATCCTAGTCTTATGATCTAGCTAGACTACGGGTTTTCAGCCTTTTTTTAATAGACTTTTTTTAAAAAAAACTGTTATGTTTGTATTTAATTTTTGGAGAATTTCTTTATTTTATATAGATGAGTTTTATTTTATAAAAAACATTTAGTTTGAAATAATATTTCTAATATGTTCGGTCTTGCATAAAATTTTGTTATTTTATATTAACCGAAATTTGATAAAAACAAATAACAAAAAAAATAGTCCGATTCAACTTGACTTAGCATGATAGACATGCAACTTGGATAATTAGAAGTGACGATTCAACTTACTTAGCATGATAGACATGCAACTTGGATAATTAGAAGTGAGCCAACCTAGGTTAACTTGCAAAACTTGAGGTCCAAATAATGAGACTGTAATAATACAATAGAAATTATTTTTTTGAAGAAAACTATAAAGCTAATCTTAAAAAAAATATGTTGAACGATGAAATCAAAAAAGAAAATGAGAAGACAAGGATGTTGATTCGTGTTAACGTTTCAAACCCGTGACTCGTATCATTAGACCGGAAGCAAAATATGTAACGCCCTGTGTGTTTTCCAATGCAATTACACTTCTTTCCTACAATCTTGTATGTAAAAATTCGGGGTATTTGTTTTATATAAACATCATTCACTCACCATCTAATAACTTATCAATGGTACAAATAATATAAAATTCATAATTTCACATTAATTTCTTTACAACACTTTTCAAAATTATATACATATAAACCATTATGAAATATCTCTTCGATTAAATACAAGGATCCATTATTCAACCTGAAAAACTGAATGGCTTGTTTATCCTTTATGAAGAGTATAGATTAGATTTTCAAGAAAATACCTATAACACATATAAGTCCTATTACCTCTTCGTATCATAATAGTCACTATTGTTTAATAATTATTCAAGTATAACCAATTTATTTAACCTTATAGCAAATTCTCATTATCTTATGATAAATTCTCTTTCCATTGTTATAACATTTAGTCATCATTAATTGTCACCACGCAACTCTTAGTTTTATAATCTAGTTATAGCTTATCTCAATAAAAAAAATATTTTTTATAACTTTGAATTTATGGGTTCTTTCTAACCTTTTCATATCTTGTTCCTTTATACGGCATATTCAATCTATCATTTTACCTCACAACCACATATTTATATGTATCATTGTTTTGTTTACAATACATTTGATTATTATGAAATAAGAATCATCCTAACATTCCTTATCAATTAATTCCTATGAAAATCCATATAAAACGGAATCTCTAAAATATGAAATTATTGATCTACTTGAAAAGTCATTATTACATTAGTTTGCATCATTTTATATTATCTGTTTATTTACATGGTATTATTTTAAAGAAGTCGCAATTATGACCAATGAAAAGAAGTCTTATTGGCATTCTCAGAAATAAAAAAAAAAAAAGGAATTAAATAAGAATAACATACTGTGTGCTTTAAGTAAATAGGCTTCTCAAAGCTACAGGCAGAGTAGGATTTGTCAAACTGTAGCCTCCATCAATCACCAAATTAATCCCACTTGTATACTTGGATTCATCACTTGCCAGATAAATTGCCGCATTTGCAAAATCTTCTGGTTCCAATAGTGTTTCTTTCAAGATGGCTGATGATGAAGAAAGAAACTCCTCGAACTTCCTCTTCTCTATACCCATAGATTCTATTACCATTGGGGTTGCAATGGTAAAAGGAGATATGCAATTGACCCTGATTCCGTGCTGTCCCAATTCTACAGCCAAGTTCTTGGTAAGCCCGACAACCGCGTGCTTTGATGCGGCATAAGCATGTGGAGATGAACAACAAGACACTGTAACCAAACTTCCAGTGAAGAGAACGCTACCTTTCTTTGCTGGTATCATGACCCTAGCTGCATGTTTAGCCCCCAAGAAAGCACCAAATAAATTGACATCAAGCACTCTCTTGAAATCTTCGATTTCTACAGCTAAGATCCTCGGAGCCTTACAGGTTCCTATTATCCCTGCATTGTTGAACATGATGTCAAGCTTTCCATATTTGGAGACAGCCATGTCTACAGCATTTTTGACATCAGAATCACATGTAACATCGCAATGGATGTACGATATGGATTCTTGGGAACCAAGGCTCTTGCAAAGTGCTTCACCAAGGTCATCTTGAATATCTGCAATCAGAACCTTTGCACCATGTTGAACGAACAGCCTTGCACTGCTCTCGCCTATGCCACTAGCACCACCAGTTATTAGTGCCACCTTCCCTTCCAGCCTGTGATTCATAAGAAACAATATTAAGAAAAAAAAATAACTTAACTTTTAGTTGTACTGATTTCGTTGTAGGAAATTGAAACTAAATACGATAAACCGAGACAGAACTACTGATAATTTAATCCCCTTTTGGTGATCACAACCTTTATTTGCAACATTTTTTATAGATAGCCATACAGATTGAATGAACTTTGAAGTACTTTACAAGTCATTTTACCTCTTGGTGGCTAGCGTCACTGAGGAATCCGAATTCATTTTCTCCTAATATGATTGGAAATGATAACGAAAATGAGAAAGGAAAAAACAATCCCTATCCTTCTCCTTGGTAGTTCATTGGATCTTTAAAGGGCAAAAACTATACCACACGATGAAACAAAAGTTCTGAAGATGCTTGTTGGAGACATCGAAACTTAGTAGCACAAACGTTCAAAGCTTTTGCTGACAGTATTGCCATGTTGCAGGCCTGACCGCATTAGAATTTCAATGTAGCTACGGTCTTCCTACTACAAACAAGAAGGCAATAAAATACCTGATTAAGCACCTGCTTCAATAACATTAGGTGCTGTAAACGAGGTGACCTTTTTTTGGATTGCAACACTAATGCCAGGGACAAAATCAGATATAACGTTGAAAATTTTTTTCATGTAAATAAATTATAGATGACTGAAAAATTAATTTTAAAGAATTTTTAATTTTTAGTTTTTTTTTTTAATTTAATTCTTGATTTATAGTGGCTAATTAATAATTAATGGTGAGAATTAATTCTTATTAATTATTCAACCTTTTAACTTTTAAAATTCACTATAAAAAAAAAGAATGGAGAAAGAGTTTAGTACTTCAGTTTTTTTATATATTTTAGTGTTTTATTTTTATTTTATACTTTGATTGTTCTTTCAAATCTAGAGTTTAAGTTAATATTGTTGAGATATATTAATTTGAGTTTCATATTTTTTGGTGCAAAAACCTTGGTTTAGAAGTACATATTAACCAAAGTGGTATTGCTGAAATATTGAGAGGCATACATTCTAATTACACAAATTAGGAGCAATAACGCTTTAAGGACAAAAGAGTCATTGCTTTAAAGTGTTTCAACAAGTAAAATACATTTCTTCTTTAAATTTAAGCATAGTTGATTTAAGTTTTTTTTGTCTTGAGATTATAGATTTAAACATATATAAACTCTAGTTTTTCCTAGGATATCTTTTGTTTAGCATGCCTTTGTAATGATAAACTACCAATCCATGCTAATTATTTTTTTAACTACAATCTTGTTATGATAAACTAAGCATATTTGTACACTAGTCTAATATATTTACAAACTTTGATCTATAATCTTAAGGAGTTATTTTTATATATATTAGACTATGTTTAGTTTATCATGTGGGAAAAATTATAATATTAGTCATATAGATTTATACATTTCAATACTATATGTTTTAATTTATAACCTTTTAGTTTGCTTATAGCTTTATGTTTTATATTTTCTTTATTTAATTTTAGAAGTTTTTTATTTATCTTTATTTTAAAGTTATAATTTATCTTCTAAAATTGTAATTCATGCAATTTATTTAAATTTCTTTGAGTTGTTGCATGATATATTTTATGAACTAAACTTTTATAAACTGTGTTTATATCTTTGTTTAGTTTATACATGTTACTTGCAAACTTGTTGATATAATCATGCATTTTATCATTCTTATTTAACATAATGTTTTGACATAATGCATGTTTAATTTGAACTATAATAAACAAAAGTGTTTATGTTTATCTTGTATAATTTAAATATTTTTATTTTTCGAGTTGCTTAATTTCAAGTTTTATATTATTTTACCTGTTTGTTCTGGAGCTGAAATATTTATTTATAAGTATTATTAGCTATTTTTTTTTTAATTTATATCATGTTTTTAACTTGAGAATTGGTTTTTCCAACCAATTTTGCTTTGGCAAGTACTACTTTAGTAGTAAGGATTCCACCATCACTTTTTATGGTGCATAATGAAAACTTGAAAAGTTCAATGGATTGAACTTTAAATGGTGACAACATAAAATGTTGATTTATGTGCTCACCTCGAACTTGTTAAGTTCTTGTAGAAAAAATGTTAAAGTTGTCAAATAATAAATTTAATTTTATTATTATGTTAGCTTTGGACGTATAGAATCATAGTGATTTCATGTGTTAAAAATATTACATTTTGAATTGATTAAATAATACATAATATGATGTGTAAAGCTATCCAAAAAAAGAAATGATTGTTAAAGCCGATATCAATGAGGTTGATTACCTCATTGATGAAGTTTTAGAAATGAACATGTTTGTTATTTTTAAAGTCAACCTAATTATACAATCCTGAGCAGTGATGGGTTGATACTGGTGCTACAAGACATGTATGTGCTGAGAAGAGGAAGTTTTCTTCTTACAAAGAAATGGATGGAGAAAACCTAAACATGGAAAACTCATCAACCTTCAAGGTACTAGGTGTTAAAAAGATCAAACTAAATATGACATCTAGAAAGCTTCTCACCCTCAACGATATACAACATGTTGCTAACATTAGGAATAACTTAATGTTTGACTCATTGTTGAGCAAAAATCATTTTAAGATAATGTTTGAGAGTGATACATTTATACTCTTTAAGAATGATATGTTTATAGAAAAAAATGAATCATTATGATAACCACTTTTAAAAGAATGAATGACCATTGTAATCATTGATGAGAATAATAATAAGATTATCTCTTTTTCATGTTTGCTTGAGTCTTATGATGTGTGGCATGATAGGTTAAGTCATAATACTATGCAAAGGTTAATAAAACATTAATTATTACCAAGTATGATTTTTGAGAAAAATCATAAGTGTGAAATTTGTGTAAAATCAAAATTCTTAAAACTTTATTTTCAAATAATTAAAAAGGTTAGTAAACCTCTAGACTTAATTCACTCAGATATTAGTGATTTAAAATTCGTGCAACTAGAGGTGACAAAAAAAGATATTATATTACTTTTATAAATGATTACACAAGGCATTGTTATATCTATTTAATTTGTTTAGAAGTAATGATGAAACTCTTGAAATGTTTAAACATTACAAGAATGAAATTGAAAATCAACTTAACAAAAAAAATAAAGGTAATAAGAAGTAATAAATGTGGAGAATACGAAGCACCATTTGGTAAATTATATTCCCAAGATAGTATTATCCTCCAAACTATTGCTTTTTATTCCTCGTAATAAAATAACATTACGGAACGTAAGAATTGAACATTAAAAAAATGATGAATGTTATATTGATAAGTTGAGGAGCACCTTAGAACTTGTGGGGGATCAATTTTAACTGTTAATTATATACTTAACAAATTACCAAATAAAAAGCTAGATAAGACACCGTATGAATTGTGGAAAGGTAGAAGACCTTCCTAGAAATACCTCAAAGTGTAGGGGTTTCTTGCAAAAGTAACAATATCTTATCATAAAAAGGTCAAGATATGACCTAAGACTGTAGATTGTATATTTATTTGATATGTATATAATAGTAATGCATATTGATTTCTTGCACACAAGTCAAATATTGTGATCGAGGTTTACAAATACCTTGAAACATTAGGCAAACAACATTTAACATAAGTTCATTCAATAACATCACATAGAACACAAGTTCACTCAAAAAGAACAACTATATGTTCTTCACTCTACTTTCTACATTATTTCTCTCCAATAATTTACTAACTTAAACATTAGATGTTCACTTCTTCCAACTTCAACCCAAACAAAGCCATGATAAGCCCAAATTAAAATATGAAGTTTTTATTAACAGCAACACAACACCTTTGCGGCAGCACAGTCCGGAGAATGACATTCAGCAGGAGCCAGCTCACACTCAACAGGAGATTGCACACAATCTCTGCCTTGATACTTCCCACACTGCAGCAGGACATTTTATTCCTACTCCCTCCGATCACCAGCAACCATCCTTTAAGACCTTAACTACTCAGCAGCAGCAGGACCAATAAAATCCAGCTTCTCACTCTATGGTTACTCATTCACAACATGCGCTACATAAAGCTGCACAAACTCCCTATAGTGATGACTCTCACTCTTCAGCGGACGAGTTTGTTCCCAATTTCTCTACTTCAGCTCTTTGCACCATGACCACTCGTTCCCATCATGGCATCATAAAGCCAAATCCTAAGTATGCATTAACATCTATCATCTCTGTTGGGATATCGCGTGAACCGCGATCTATGCGATCTGCACTAGCTCACCTAGGGTGGAAAGTAACAATGGAGGATGAACTTACATCTTTACACCAAAATCAGATATGGAAATTGGTACCTCATACCACCAATATGCATATCATAGGTTCTAAATGGGTGTTTAAAACCAAACTCAGATCTGATGGCAGCTTGGAGCGTCTTAAAACCCATGTTGTTGCCAAAGGATACCACAAGATTGATGGCCTAGACTACACTAAAACATTCTCTCCAGTTGTAAAGCCCAGCACCATTTGGCTAATTATCACTATAGTTCTTGTTCATCATTGGCCCCTACGACAGCTTGATGTAAAAAATTTGTTTCTGCATGGTTTAATTTCTGAAAACATCTACATGTAATAGCCACCAGGAATGCCAGATCCTCATCATCCACAACATGTCTGCAAGCTCCAACGCGCCTTCTATGGACTTAAACAAGCACCTCGTGTTTGGTTTGATCGTTTTAGTTCATTCCTCCTCAAATACGATTTCCTTTGCAGCTTAGCAGATCCTTCTTTGTTTATTTTTCATTCTGATCATGGTTCTCTTATTCTACTACTTTATGTTGATGATATACTTCTTACAGGAACTGTAGATACACTTGTTGCAGACTTCATTACTCTACTTAGTCAAGAATTTGCCATGAAGGACTTAAGACCTGCTTATCATTTTCTTGGCATAGAAATTTCACCCATGACAAATGGCCTTCACTTATCACAATCACATTATGCCTTTACAATTCTAAAACGTGCTGATATGGTTGACTATAAACCCATGAATACATCACTTGAAGCACAAACTAAAGCTTCCTCAAATGCTCCTCTTTTAGCTGATGTCAGTTCTTGTTGGCTCTCTACAGTATCTCACCCTCACTCGAGCAGACCTCTCTTTTAGTGTTAATTATTTCTCTTAATTCATGCATGCTCCTACAACTGTTCATTTAAAAATGGTTCGCCGTATCTTACGATATGTCAAAGGTACTATTAATAATGGTCTGCACTTCACTTCTAATACTAATCTTAATTTCTCTGCTTTTTCAGATGCTGATTGGGCTTGTTGTCTTACTACACGACGTTCTACCACTGGCTACTGTGTCTTCCTTGGATGTAATCTCATCTCCTGGTGTGCCAAGAAACAACATACAATTTCACGCTCTAGCACTGAAGCTGAATATCGTGCTATGGCCAACACAGCCGCAAAACTTACCTGGTTGACCTACATCCTTCATGATTTACACATTCCCTTGATATCTCCACCTGTGCTCTATTGTGATAATCTCAGTGTGCTCCATATGACGATCAATCTTGTTTTCCATGCTCGCAGCAAGCATATTGAAATTGATTATCATTTTATACGCGAACGCGTAGCTCTGGGAAAAAATTTTACACGTCATATTCCCACTACACATCAGATCGCTGACCTGTTTACTAAGTTGGTGTCCAAAGCTACTCTCCTTCGTTTTCAGCGCAAACTTTGCCTCCAACCTCGGCAACGTTTGAGGGAGGGTATTAACAGCAACACAACATCTCTACAGCAGCAGGAGACAATAGCAGCAACAACACAGGATCTTCACCCTCGTCAGCAACCAATCTAAATTAACACCTTCAATGGCTACTATTTAGAATGGTAATCAACCATACATGGAAATCATAGCTATGATAGATCAAAGATAAATTAATAAGGAATCAAAAGCTACCTCAACCAACGGCTACTTCTCATAGAAGGAAACTACAGCTACCTCATATTAGAAACAAATCAATATATATAAATAAGGAATACTGTATTTATAGAAAGAAATAAGTGATTAAAAGGCAATAGTTAATTATTACTCTATATATAGAGAGCATCCTGTACAAATTATATTATTGTGCTCACTTTGTATTTTGACAGTAATTGCGGTAAATCAATCCTCTTCATCTACTGCGTACCCTTGTTCATTTTATTCACTGTTTTCACAACTTCACCACCTTCTAATCTAAAAGAACATATTAAGAAATGCATGTTTAATTGACTATTGACGAAATTAACACCATAAAATTAATGGTCATACGGTATGTGATGATAAAAGAAAGCATCCTTAATTAAATTAAGTAAACTGTTTTCTATGATGAATCTAAGATTTTTAATGATTTTATCATAGAATTAGAACCCATAATAGTTCTCCGAGGTAAAAAAAAAAGGCCGTCGAGATTCTTATCCTATTTATGTCTCATTGCTACCTTGTCGGTTGGATTTTATACGGAAGAAGGGACCCGTGGGGAAAGAAAGAAGAGGAGGCGTCCATCGACAGCTTCTTCATGAAAAGTATATAAAACTTTTGTAATCATTGAAACTTCAATCGATCTCTTCGTTTTGGTTATTAGAAATAATCTGCTCTCACCACTTGCATCACCTTTATTGATATCTCATGTGCCTTTTTTATTTATTTATTTTCCCGGAATGTATTTAATTGATAAAGGGACTGAGTCCAAGGAGTACAGCAAAGCAGAGGAGGATGATAAAATAAAAAAAAAAATAAAATCACAAAGGACAAGCCAGTTCCTTAGCTATATCAAGGTTGTCAATTCCGTTTTAATAAGTGTTTTTTTTTAATTGGAATGGAATATTTGATCAGTTTTGAAGTGTTTCGGCGTACCGTTTCAGGGTTATACTGTGTGTGTATATATATATATATATATTCAACAAACATAATTCAAATTCAAGATAAATTAATTATAAATTATGCAATACAAACACAATGTCAAATAAATATAATTTTAAATTTTAAAATATTTCTAAATAGTCAAAATTAAATAGATCTTTAACTTAAAGTAATTCAACTTAAATAAAATATCAAAATATTATAAAAGTAAAATGTTTTAACACAAATATTTTAAATATAAAGTTAGGTCAATGTTATCAAGGCTAATAGAATCTAAAGCATCCCTTATTTTGCTCAAATTCCTACAAAGTATAAACATGAAAAAAACAACATGAATATAAACCATATATATTAGTGATAAATCTAATTTAAAAAAAATAATATCATTGTTAATGAAAATAGTAATAATAATTTTCAATATTATTATTAATATCATTGTCATTGAAAGTAGTAATTAAAAAGAGCTTTTTATACTTAGGTGGTTTAATTAATTAAATTAAACAAGGTTCAATTTGATTCAATGACTTTTCAAGAGCGGAACGGAACATGTGAAATGAAACCGGAACGTTCCGGTCGAAATTTAGCCGAAAAATCCGGAACAGACCGAGATTTAAAATGAGATGAAAATTGTTTTGTTTTGTTCTGTTTTTTGAATTGATATAGAATATTTCGGCTATTAAAAATAAAACGGAATGAAATTAATAACCTTGAGCTGTACCGAGACCAAATACAGTTGCATTGAAATACAAGTTAAGCCCAACTCATATAAATTGGAACAGCTCACAGAAAAATCGAAACACGCAATCGATTTGAATGCCAAAATAGAAAGCAATGTTCTCCATTTAAACTTTGGAAAACAAGCTTTTCATAAACACGCAATCGATTTGAATGCCAAAATAGCAAGCAATGTTCTCCATTTAAACTTTGGAAAACAAGCTTTTCATTGCCATGGCAAGTGAGGGGTTGGTAAGGTTATAGCCTCCATCGATCACCAAGTTGACCCCACTCACGTACTTGGAGTCATCACTAGCTAGATATAAGGCTGCTTGTGCAACGTCTTCTGGTTCCAATACCGCTTCTTTTAAGTTGGCTGCTGATGCAACAAATTTCTCTGCAGCCCCCTTTGTCATTCTCAAAGCGTCTGTAAGCATTGGGGTAGCAACCGCAGTGGGTGAAATACTATTAACTCTTATCCCATGTTGGCCTAAGTCCACGCTCAAGTTCTTCGCCAACCCTACAATAGCATTCTTCGATGCTGTATATGCGTGTGCCAATTCACCGTATAGAACTGAAGCCACACTTGCAGTGAAGAGGATGCACCCTTTCTTAGCTGGAATCATCACCCTCGCAGCATGTTTGGCACCCAAGAATCCGCCGTAGACATTGATATTAAGGACTCTCATAAAGTCTTCATTATCAGAATTCAAGATTGATGATTTGGTGTTGCCTGAAATTCCAGCATTGTTGAACATGATGTCTAGCTTACCGTACCTGGAAACAGCTGTATCAACCGCATTTTGGACATCAGAATCGACTGTTACATTGCAGTGGACATAAGAGATGATTTCCTCAGAGCCGTATTCTTGGCAGAGAGCACGGCCGAGATCGTCTTGAACATCTGCAATAAGGACCTTGGAACCGTGTTGAACAAATAGCCTTGCTGTGCACTCACCTATGCCACTAGCTCCACCAGTTATCAATGCCACCTTGCCTTCTAGCCTGAAATTTACAGGTAACACTAACGATTAGAAAAAAAGAAGAAAGAATGAATTAATTAATATAATGAACTGAAAGTTGAATGTTGAGCTTACGACTCATTTTACCTTTTGCTGATGGGAGATGCTGAAGGATTGGAACTCATCTTTCAGCAAAATTAGTGAGAAATAAAGGATTAAAACGTAGAGATGTATTGCTCTTGTTTGAGCAGACTTGATACAGAAAAGAAAAGAAAAGAAAACAAACTATTTAATTAATCTGATAGCTTAAAGAGAGAAGAGAGATGTAAATTATTTATAGGGAACTCTGTTTCCAGGTCTTCCAAGCTAGCACAGATCGATTCTCCTTTGGCAGCTCATGGTCAAACGTGACGATAATATATTTAACTCTGACGGTTCACTGTATTTGATCAACTTCATGGATAAACATAATTTCGTTTTTTTTCAGAAAAATAAAATAAAGAAGTGCCTCCTATAATTCGGTGACATGCATTGCCGCTGCATGTTATATAATGCTGATGCCTCTCATATTCAACACGTGGACATTGGCAGATTGAAGAAATTTATCTCTTGCACTCCCTCACGCACATTAACAATGCCACCCATTTTACACGTACCTGATATGCAAAAATCACTTCTTTTTGTAAAATAATTTAAAATCTCATTTTACACCCAAAAAACCTTAAAAGAGTAAAATCTTGATAATCTCTCTTTTAAAACCATAAAATTACACTTTTACTCCCAACAAATCTAAAAAAGGAAATCTTGCCTCACATAATGCCTAAATTAAAGTCAAATATTTTGATGACATAAATGATGATAAATAATACATATATACATCCGGGTCATAATCCTACCATTACTTCTTCAAGGTTAATCTTATGTTTTTTCTTGGTTAATGATGATTTTCTTAGTTACCAACATGATAAGATTTGGATTTAAAATGAAAAAAGTCGTGACATATCCTTTATAGATGAAATATATCCATTATTGTCCCTATTTTTAGCATTGAAATTTTTTTCTTGAATAATAATCCAAACTAGGATTACCTCTCATATTTAAAGGAAATTTTGGAAGTTTTTAGACGATCTATGAAATTCTTCAAATGAAAAAAAAATTAAAAATAAAGTGAAAGGGACATAACTGAGAATGAACCAAAAAAAATAAAAATAAAACTCTCTAAAATATCCCTTACGATGATACAAATCTAAAATCAGAGATAATTTTGATGACAAATCACGATATAAAACTTGGAGAATTGAGATCGTGGTGATCAGATATCAATGACAAAATCAAGATGACAAGCCTAAAAGTTCTCCATGTGTGAATATTTGATCTTATATTTTCGAGCTCTTAAATATTTTTTAAGCCTTATATATATATATTCTTTCATAGACACAAACCTTAGCTTACATTATGTGTTTTTATAAGTTTTTTTTTTTTTTTATCAAAGATAATTTTTATATATTGATAAATGTTAGGCTCTAAAAGGAGAAGAAAAGAATTTTTCAAGTGAAATCATGACATGTTTGCATATTGGATATTATTTTTTTTAGGATGTTAAATCGTGGATTCTCACTGATGAATAGGCAAGATCAACATAATATGAATGTCATTATTTTTTCATGCTAAAACTTGAAATCCATCTGAGCCATTTTTCAAAACAATCAAATTTGTAGGATAACCATTGTTTTCACAATTGTAACCAACCAATTTTTTCATATTCCAACAAACATATAAAATTATATCTTAGTACTTGAATGACTTGTTTTTGGCTTTTGACCAAGAAATCAAAATTTTCATTTAGTAAAAGTAGTTTAAAATTTACATATCAATAACTTCATTTCAGTGATTGAACCTATATGAACACAATCATTAAAATTTCTAGCTTTCATGAAATAAACGTCTTACAATAAAATTTTCTTGTTTGACGAGTTTGCAAAGTTTTTGACAAAAATAATAATGTTGATGTAAGTGTGCATGTATCTTGTGATGTCTGCTAGAAAAAAATAAACACAACTAAATCAATTGGGAGCAATTTTATTTGTTTCAATCCAAGAAAATTACAATAGCTAAATGATGATTTGGAGAACTTCATCATAAGTTATGAGTGGCTGAAAAATTAACTTCTTCATTATATTGATAAGAAAAAAGATGAATAATTAGTCTCGTGTTGTACTTAGGGGCAATCTTTGGAGCAAATAAAGCTTCAAACAAAAAATCACTAACAAATGATAACATCAAGCATTGAAGATCTCAAAATTGGATTGTTTACTCAAAAATCAAGTTCAAGGAAATAAATGAGACTAATATTATAATAAGTTATGTGATTTAAGATATTGGTTTAAGGTGATGCAGGGGACTTTGTACATTTCATCGAGGTTGCACCATTTAGATTTTGTGTTGAGGTTGTTTGCCTAACAATTTGGATCTATTTATATTTTATAACAAGGTTGGTTACCTTTCAGTTAGACCACTTTTATTTTTTTAAAAAAGCTCATTAATTAATTCAATGATAACTTTTATTTCAAGTTCAACCCATCAATTCGATGGAAATTTTCTTTCAAAAAGCCTATTAATCCATGGAACTTTTATTTTTCAAGAATCCCATCAATCTTATGGTGATTTTCTTTTAAGAAATCCTCCAATCCGATGGCATTTTCTTTTAAGAAGCCCACTAATTTGATGACAATTTTCTTTCAAAACCTACCAATTCGATGACATTTTTTTTTTATCCAAGTTCACCAATCTGATAGCATTTTTTTTTTAAAGTAGAAGTCCATCAATCCGATGACAGTTTCCTTTCAAATGACATTTTTATTTCAAAGAGAAGTTCATTATTTGGATATACTTTTTCTTTCAAATTTAGCTTAATCCAATGGTATAATTCCTTTCATGTAAAACTCCTTTTTTTTTTAGTAAATTTACTGTAAAAAAGTCAAACAAAAAAGAAATTTTTCAAAAATTTTATACTATAAGTATTATAAGGAGAGGACATCTATTGTAACTGATTTTTAACCCATATATATAATAAAACATTAAAAGAGAAAAATAACTCATGTAAAGAAATAGAGATCAAAATAAATAACAAAAGTTTGAGTCTTTCTGCAAAATAACTTTGTGATAAAGAGATAGACACATAATAATAAGAGATTAGGAAATAAAGGATCAGAATGAATTAAAGGATATGTAGAAAAAGGCCTATAAATAGACTAGAAAGCCAAACAAAAAAAGAGAACATAAAAGAATACACTAAAAGATACATAAAGCAAAAAATAAAAAAGCATAAAAATCAATAGTGAATAAAAAAAAAGAGAATTGAATTTATGAAAGAAAAAAAAATAAAGAAAACCATCACCACTTTTATAGGTCAACCTGAACCAACCTCCTCCACTAAACTGAACGATGATGACAACTTCTCCCTCTTAATTACTAACCACCACAGTAGCCACCAATAAAGAAAAACCCAGCTACAACAACTCTACTGTAGTAAACAACAACAGTGAATAACAACAAACCAAGAGAAAGAAAAAGGAGAGGAGACCAAAGTTTTCTTAATACTGTTATCTCGTTTTAGGCAATGGTGAGCTTCCTTGTTGATATAAAAAGGAAAAAGGAGAAGAAAGCACATTTGATTCATCCATCCACGCGCCATCCCCATCATTATGGCATAGATCCATGAGTCATCAATCATGGCAATGCGTGAACCCATACACCAACATTACTTTGTTTACTTTTGGTAGTTTACAAACGACTCTAATTTTTTTTAAGGTTTATCTCAAACCCTAATACAACGATTTATTTATTTTGAATCTGTAATATGTTATTAATTTTATTGTATATGGTAATTAATTAATACATTATTTATGTTATATTGTTATGATTATATGAGTTTTTGTTTGTCTTTGTGTGATATTTGTCAATTAAAGAAATGGCCAAGGATAGTATATATAATCCTTAAAAGAATTTTATCTTTGAGAAGTTGGGTTTTAATTGTTTTTTTAAAGTAAATAAAGATTTGCTTTTTTTATTAAAGATTTAACCTGTGGATGATGTATTCCTTAAAAAGGTTATTATCATGAGAAATTGTTTCAGAAAATATTAATAAAAAGGTTTTTTTTGGATAGAATAATCAACCCGACAGTCAAAAGCAGATAATTGTTCGTTCATTCAATAGAAGGCAGGACCAAATCAAAATATATAAAAAGAAAATTGTAGAAGTCAAGAGAGGTTTTTATTTTAAAACTTCTTGATGGCTATAAGGATAACACCTTTAATTCTCAAATTTCTTTCCTCTTTTGACCGAAATATATATGATCAATAGCAATGGATATGCTTGATTAGGTTCACAGTTGCAACTTGTTTCTCTCAAGTGTGAAGAAATAATCCAACCTCTTAGGGATACAATCAAGAATCTGGATACTGAAACATCTGGAATGTCGGGTTTTGAACGCTGAAGCCTCCATCTATAAATAAATTATGCCCACTAATATATCTAGCCTCATCACTGGCTAGATAAAGAGCTGCATTGGCAACATCTTCCGTCTTAAGGGTCACTCCCTTTAGATTAGCAAATGAATTCATCGCAATTTCAAGCGCCTCATCATCATCAACCCCAATAAATTTCCTTGCTAAAGGAGTTGCGAGTGCGTAAGGAGATAAGCAATTCACCCTAATGCCAAACTGTCCAAGCTCAGCTGCAGCATTTCTTGTCAGTCCTAACACTGCATGTTTTGAGCAACAGTATGCATGTGAAGCTGCCGCACCAAGTAGTGAGCTTACACTAGCAGTTGAAATTATGGTGCCACTGCGTGCTGGGATCATGACGCGGGCTGCATGCTTGATGCCGAGGAAAACTCCGGTCACGTTAATCTTAAGAACACGTTCAAAATCAGCCATTTCGTTGTCGATTATGCGTGCTTTACTGTCATCAGCAATACCAGCATTGTTGAGCATTATATCTAGCTTGCCATAGGTTGAGATAGCTTTGTCCACAGCATTTTTTATCTGGGCCTCTTCGGTGACATCGCAACGCACATAGGTGGAGTTTGAAGGGCCTAGGGCCTCGACAACTGAATGGCCTAATTCGTCTTGGATATCAGCAATTACTACTTTAGCTCCATGGTGAGAGAAGACTTTTGCGGTGCATTCACCAATACCACTAGCACCGCCGGTGATCAAGGCTACCTTTCCTTGTAGCCTGCAGGAGATTTGGAAGCATTATTGTTAAGACATGATCCGTTCTTGGCGTGCTTAACTGCTTATTTTCTTTGAAGAAATCTTCAGATTAGATGGAATACTTTGAGTAATTAAATGCAAACTTAAACGCATTCGGTGAAATGTGAAAAAAATTGTTTGATTGATTTTTATATACTAATTTTAGATAAATTCTTAACAGAATCCACCTTAATTAGATGAACGAATTCAGGAAAATATTTTTTTATTATTAAATTATTGAATTTGTACTAATTTTGTCTAACAGTTAAACTTGTGACTTGATTTGATTTTTTATATAAAAAAAATCAAAATAATTTTATTTTATTTTTTTTCTTAAAAAATCTTAAAATAATACAATTTTAAATTAACTCGAACCTACCAAAATTTATCAATCTAGTCTATCACCCTAGTTCTAAATTAAATCAAATTTAATAACTTTGGTTTAATTAATTAGTGACATAGTTCACCCATTCAAAACTTGATTTGATTTTTTAAAAAAAATCAAAACAACTTTATTTTAATTTTTCTCTTAAAATAACATAGTTTCAAATTAACTCGGGCCTATCAAAATTAATCAATCCAATACATTACCCAGTTCTAAATCAAACCAAATTTAATAACTTTGATTTAATTAATTAGTCCTATTTGCAATGTAGCAATGTAATTGAACTTTTTTGAAAGTTATTATCGTTGGACCAATTAATTTCTTTTATTTAACCAAGAACGACTCCTTTTTTTTCTAAAAGAAACATTTGGGATATAGTTACTAGCAATTTTCTATTTTCTAAGAAAATAAAATAAAAAAGGATGCATTTTCTTAATGGAAAATTAATTAGTGAACATGTCTTTTATATCTCTCCCTTGAAAAAAAATAGAAACCAGGAAATATGTTTAGATGTAAATACAAAGTATACAAACGGAAACGAAATTCCTACAATTTCCTCTTTTAGTCCTAGCATATACATTCATCATGTTTCTTATTAACATGAAAGTTGTAAGAAAAAAAACATGGAAGTCAAGAATTCGGAAGGAAAAGTTTTCCAACAGAAAGGCATGGCGAAGGGGTAAAGTTGATATGTAGCTATAGCCGTTCAAGTAAAGAAAAAAAAAAAGCAAGAAGAAATTAATAAAGGAGAAGCATGCAATTCTTTGGAAAACAGTACAGACAAGAGGAATTCCTTTGGAGTTGAGAATTGCAATGGAATACATCTCGTTTTACAGCCTTCCAAGTCAAACTTAACAACTATGTTGAATACTTTTTTCTTTTTTTATGTCCTCCATTAATAGGCAGAAGACTTCAATATATGTAAGAAAACTTCTACTTTCCGAGATTTCTTATTATCACGAAAGTAATGTGAAGCACTAGCATCTTACCTTCTGGCTATGGTGGAGATAAACGCAGTGGTTGACATTGCTTCAGAAGCGCACACGCACAGGCAGCAGGGCGGAAGAAGAAGCGAGGGAAAGAGTGGATTATGTCTATATCTATTATAAAATGCAAACAATAGCTAGCACAGGACATGAACAAGATAACAGAGGCTTCATCTCTTTTATAGCTAGCACAGGACATGAGATGGTGATAATAACTTGAGATTCGATAAGCACTAGCTAACAAAACTCTTTTATAATAATGGGACAATTGATTAACCCAAACAATGTCATGAAAAATCTTTAAAATTGTCAAATTAACGATAAATAATTTATAAAATAATACGATGTGAGCTTAATGATATTAAGAGCTCTTGTAGTATTGATTTATAAAAATCATTTGAGCAATTGGGTTCATATGATTTGATCTTTTAGATAATGGGAGGCCCCTCCATTCCTAATCAACCAGATTTTCTCTTAATTTTGGCTTTGAAAAAAATGGAGTAACACTTACTAAATATTTATTGGTTTTAGTTTTAGAAAAAAAGCAAATTTGATTAAGAATTTGATAAAATTATATAAAAAGAATCTCTAAAGTAAATTTTTTATTTTTTATTTATATACATAAGGAATTTTGTTTTTTAATTTTTTATTCACACTAGAAAGATTTTCAATTTTATTTTAAAATGTCAAAAAAATGAATGTAAAATAGATTATAGTACTTTCTAATTATTTTTTCTATAAAAAATAATTAGAAAGTACTATAATGATTATTTGGGTATTATAAATAAAAAGATGTTCTAATAATATTTAATGAAGAAAATAATTATAGATTTATTGATTTAACACATTGACGGAATAAAAGTATAATGTTTTCATAGGAATAATCTTTCAATTTAATTTTTTTCATGAAAGTTCTTATGAATAAATTAATTTCTTTTAAAAATATTAATAAATCCATAAAAAAAATAAAAACAATTTCTTAGCTATCTAAAATAAAGTACAAAAATTATTCCAGTTTAAATAAATAAAAATCTCTAGATGTATATAAATAGAAAAGAAATTCAATTTTTTAATATTGTTTTTGGAATTGAAACTTTCTTGATAATCTTTCAAAAAATTTATTTTTAAATTTTTTTAATCATTTTTATATTATTGATTTAAGATTAAAACCCACTGGAACTTAAACCTTTTTCACTCCATACCTTTTAAAAAAACATTAATGGTAAATTTAGTCGACTATAGACATAGAAACTATGTTGACTAACACAATAAATTACAGGGATTCAATTATCTACATTAAGACTATAAAATTTCCTTTGTAAGAAATCGATACAATAGAAATCTCTGGTGTCACTAAATCATTTGATCATATGGAACATAAACTTGTTGGATCCAAATCCTTTTTATATTTATAAATATTATTTCGAATTACAATATCTAAATTAAGACTATAATATATTTGATATTATATTTGCAGATGAAGAAGATTTTCTCGTGTTTAGTAGGCTAAGTATGCAATTACTTGTTTGTAAAATAGTTTAAATCAAAAGCATCTACGATTGTTGGGCAAGTTTCACAGTCATCAGCTCAAATAATTCTATGGAAATTAATTAATAATTAAGCTAATTATATATGATAGTAAGGACAGATCGTTTGAGTTTGGGATCAATGTTTTTTTAGCTTGAGAATATTCTTTCTTTAAAATATATATAAACCTCTAATTAAAAGATTCTCATAGCTTTAAGCTGACAAAAGGACGAAAACGTATCTTCTGATCTTTCCGAACGGGTGGGTTGTGGAATATTTATACGTGCATGTGCAGACATACTAATACGCACGGTATTAGTATTAATACGATCATACATCGTATGTTGGCTTTAACACTTGTGCTGTTTTTCTTATCATATAAATAGAAAACAAAAATAGGATAATACAATTTCATATGAGACATGATTGACTTAGTTATGCACAAAATATAACAGCCGGCCGAGGAGAATCTTTCTCTCAAAAAATTGTGATCATTCAGAATAATAATAAAAATAAAAATAAATCTCGAAAAAAAATATTTGAGCCTTTTGCGTTTCATTGATATTAGAGATAACTAATCTTTAGAGATATAATTAATCATTTGTTTATTCCTTGAAATTTTGTAGATATTTATTTAGATTTAATATCAGGAATTTATCTAAACAATATTGAATGAATACCAACCGATGATCATATAAGAAACTAATGAAATGCATTGTACAAATAACATTAAAAAGAGTTAATTCCCCTTGAGAAAACAATATAGCTCTACATTTAAAAATAATGTTCACTGAACAATGTGATGATGTTTGTGCCCCTCCACCTGAAAACTTAACAATGACTTTCAAGGGCATTGAATCTTTTCACATGACCATTTGTCATTATCAAATAGAGCAGGGACAAATAAGTATTTTCATATCTTGATTGAACAATGGAACGACCTAAATATTAATGGAAGAAAAAAAAATTGGCACAAAGAGATATTTTAATATTTTCATTGTGTTTTTTTGGTTATCACGGTTTAAGCTGGGCTGGGGGGGGGGGAATTTGGTATTTGATAAAATATAAAAAATAAAAAATAATTAAAATGCACAATGACACAACGAAAATACCCTTGAAAGAAAAAAAAACGTAAGCCTGAGGTCAATGGGCTTCTTAGTCATTTCATAACTATTTTATTGTAATTAGAAAGTCAGTTTATGGACACTTTGATATTTGACTAAATAAAAAAAGAACAAGCACATGTGGCACCTCTCGACATCCAAAAATACCTTTCTATCGTATTGTTGGAAGCGTCGTTATGTACTCCTTTTGTTGGTGCAATGCGTGTCTCTGGTGGTGGTCCAACTTATCACAGGCGAGCCTTTCATTTTTATTTTTTCTTTCTCTTCTATCCTCCCTAAAAAATTACAGCTTGGCTCTCTTGATTGGTAGTGTTTCAACTTCAGTCCTTATTCTTTTCATTTCTTATTTTTGTCTTGATCTTTTTGTAAAATTTTTGTTTATTTTTAATTTCATCATTTAATTCTAATTTATCAAATATTATATTCTCCAATTTGATCCTCATTCTTTACATTTCAAATTTTTTTAGTATTTTCATTGTGTTTTTTTGGTTATCATAGTTTAAGCTGGGGGCAATTTAGTATTTGATAAAATCTAAAATATAATAAATAATTAAAATGCACAATGTCACAACAAAAATACCTTTGAAAGAAAAAAAAATTACGCATGAGGTCAAGGGGCTTCTTAGTTATTTCATAACTATTTTGTTGTAATTAGAAAGTCAGCTTAGGGACACTTTGATATTTGACTAAATTAAAAAAAAAATAAGCATGTGCGGCGCCTCTCAGCATCTAAAAATACTTTTTTTATTATGTTGTTGGAAGCGTCGTTGTGTGCTCTTTTTTTTTGTTTTTGCAATGCGTGTCTCTGGTGGTGGTCCAGCTTTCACGGGCGAGTTTTGATTTCTAATTTTTTTCTTAGTAATTTTGTAAAAGATATTATTCTTTTCAATACCATTCAATAAAAACATTATTTTTATTTTTTATGTCAATCTCGGCCTTCGTTCTTTGGAATTTTTTGTCTTTTTACTAAATTAATTTTTCTTTTCAATTTCACTCTTCAATCAAATATAAAACATATTTTGTATTTTAATTTAGATCCCTATTCTTTTAATTGATATTTTTTAAATCCTTTTATATAATATAATATTTTTTTTCAATTTCATCCTTCAATATTTGATGAATTGAGAATTGAACTTCATGTTTTTTTCTAGATTGGGTGTTTGGATCTAATGACTTGAGTCACGGGTTTGAAAAGTTAACACAAGCTTCTTTGTTTTAAGAAAAAATAGCTTTATAATTCTTTTTATTTTTTATCGGGTTATTCTAATTTTATGATCTAGGTCGCGAGTTTGGGAGGGTTTCTCAACTTGGCTTAACCTAGATTATTGTGGTTACAGGTTTGTTATGACTAGTTTTTTATCTCATGTTTTACCCTATTTCAACATCTGAACATCATTTTTGAAACAAAAAATTAGTATGACCCCATAGTGAAGCGCGAACACTGAGGCTAGTGTTAAACTAAATAATGAGGATTGTTTTATGATTTTATTATAAAAAGTAAAATATGCTTGAAATTGATTGTTTAAAAAATGAAATCTAAAATACAAATTGATAAAGTCATGAAAACTTCAAACTAGATTGAGCTTTCTAAGGGCTGTGATCTTGGGCTACTGGAATGACTAGGCTTGTTCTTGGGCTAGAAGGTTGCTGGAGTGACTATCTAGAGCTTTTCTAAAAAAACAAATCTTGTATCAGAATAGAAGACCCTCTTATGATTAAGTTAGTAGGAGCAAAACATTGTATAAAAGAGTAAATAAAACTTGTTGTGTGTGTCGAATGGTTGCTTGTGGTTCTCAAAATTATTGTATAGTTGCTTGTTGTTCCTGGAATTGTTGTATAATTGCTTGTGGTTGTATGATTTCTTATTATTGCTAGAATTGTTGTATAGTTGTATGAGAGAAATAATGTACAAGAGAGTAAAGAGAACTTATTGGATTGTTGAATAGTTGTTTATGGTTAATAAAATTATTGTATGGTTACTTGTGGTTCCTAGAATTGTTGTATACTTTCTTGTAGTTGCTAGAATTATTGTATTATTGCTTATTGTTGTAGGAATTGAAAGTTAGGTTAGCCCAACTTGTCATGGCTTGACTTGAATGTTTATATTTACAGAATTTTGTCACAATTACTTTATGGAACGTAATGTTATAGGTACCTTATGGTGCATAGAGTTACAACTTACCACGAGTAAATCAATGATGAAGAGCCTTATGGTGAATGGAGAACACCATTGGCAAAGAGATTGGTGCTCGTCTCGTGGAGACTGGTATTGCAACACCTTGTGGTTAATAATGTCATAAGTACCTTACTTATCATGACATTGGTGGAAAAGTTGATGATAATTGTCATTATCTAATTTTTTTATTTTATTTTTATTTTTATTTTTATATAAATAAAAATAAAATGGAATGAATGAAGAAAAATTGAGATTTGGGTTAAGACAACATAAATTTAAGTTTTAAGGATTAATCAGGGTGAAATTATAAATTTGGGAGTCATTTTGGTCAAAAATTAGAAGAATTGATAAGTTTAAGGACTTAATTAAACTTTAAATTAGTTTAATTAATGAAATCAGAGGTTTGATTGCAAAATGTCATAATTCCAGTTGCCAACTGCCTTAACTAAAAAAATAACATCGTTTCATATTTCCTTTTTCTTCGTCTTTTTCCTCTCGAGACAGAAAAACCACCTACAAAAAAAAAAATGTTACCTAAATTGTATTAGCTCAACTTGGGGAAAATGTAAACTGTTTGGTCTACCATAATTCCCAAACCAATCAGGTCTCCCACGACACGCCACTAGAGTTTGGATCTAAACCCATCACCAACAGTCCAACTATGGCAGGATTGTTGGTGTCCAAGTCCCAGCGAAAGACTAACATCCCAACAAGACTTATCCTCCTCCTAGGAAGGAAGAGATGTATTAGAGAACAAATATTTGTTGTGGCCCTATAAAAGGCTAGCGAAAGGCCAAACCAGAAAAAAGGAAAAAAAACACAGACAAAAAAAAGGGGGATCGAAAGCACAAAAGAACCCAAAATGATAACAAGGGTGACCAGACAAGACAGAAACAGAGAAGGGGTCGTCCAAAGCCAACATTAATCCTAGTGCTTCTAGAATCCTAGAAACGACCTTCTTTCAAGAGCTCCAATTGAAAGGTTAATATCAGGTAAGTTGCTTTTGTTTCCCCCCTTTGTATTTTAATTACACCTATAGTGTAGTAAGCATGTATGACCCAAAATGATAACAAGGGTGACTAGACAAGACAGAAACAGAGAAGGGGTCGTCCAAAGCCAACATATTATCCTAGTGCTTCTAGAATCCTAGAAACGACCTTCTTTCAAGAGCTCCAGTTGAAAGGTCAATACCAGGTAAGTTGCTTTTGTTTCCCTCCTTTGTATTTTAATTACACCTATAGTGTAGTAAGCATGTATGAACAGTACACGTACACCTACAACTTAAAAAAAAAAGGAGGAAGAAGAAAAATAGTGGGTCGGGTCTAGGCCTTAGGCCTAAATTATTGTTTGCTAAGGATGTGTTGGACAAAAACACCCTTATGTCTTTGCCATGTATTTTAATCCCCTTTTTGTTTTGATATTTGGTCAAACGAACTCCTTGTCGATATCAGAAAATTCTACAACAATTTAAGGATCTTCATTGATTTATTTGTGGCCCCTTCACGATTTGTTTCATTTTTTTCTTTTTGCGTATTATTTTTTTCTATTGTATGCTCAATCTATAGACCTTTAATGTTAAACACAAATCTATTATGCAATGAATTTTTTTTATTCTTGTCTAAAAAAAGCAAATAATAAAAAAGGTAAAAAAAAATGCATAGAAAAATTGTTTCTTCTTCATTAAAAATTCAAAATTTTATGAATTTATTCATTGGCGCCAAAGTCAGGAATATCATACTTTTAGGTTTGTGCAATATTTACCAACACCAGAGTTGAAAATATTTATAGGTAAACATTCACTAACGCTACAGTAAGGAACATTATAAGAAGAACAAAAAAAAAGGAGAACAAATTCTTAGCAGTTTTAGACAAAACCAACAATGCAGTCTGCCTTAGATAGGACGCTTAAAAAGATGATAGTATCTTATCTTTTACGTAACTAGTCCCGTACCATAGAATATCTGTTCACCAGTTAGGGTTTCTAGTGACTATAATACTAGATGGCGAGTCCTTGAACTAGACATTTTCCCCAAAGAATAAGACGCTAGATATTTGTTCTTTTCAACAAGAAATTTTTTTAATTGATTGTCATAATGTCTGGGTATAATAATAATAGTTGATTGATGGTTATTGGCAAGAAAGATGGTCCTTTCTTTGCATAAAAAAATGTTAGTGTCCTTGGTGGTGCAACATTGACATCTCCTGAATAAAATACATATAAAGGTATGAGAATATATTATGGTATATGCAAGTAGCTAGAGATTTTTTTATATTATCAAGCTAAGGTCTAAATAATTTTTTTAGGGTCAAATTAGAAGAAAAGGCAAGACAACGTATCTTGGAAGGTGGCAAACCATTCAAGCAAGGATTGAATGGTGTTATGAGGAGAACACGTCATTCAATCTTAGCCGGAATGGCATAAAGGTTTTTTTTTTACTCCATAATTTCCCTTAGGCATTTTAAATACTTTTGTTTGGAAGACTTGACTAGTAAAAGTATAAGGAAACAAAATACTTATTGTATAAATACTACCTTTTATAGCTTTTATTAACATGTTTGCATGATAGTTTCTCTCGCAAACAAGTATTTTCCTATAAGAGGATGCTTTGTGATTATAAAAAGTAGTATTAAAGCATCGTGTAAGGAAATATTATATAGAGACATTGAGATTTTAACAATCATCTCATGTGGAGATTTTGGTGGAGACATTGAAGATTTCATCATGGATATTTTATATTAGATATATGGATAAACAAAACTGCTTTTATTCAAAAGTTCAAAAGATAGTGGAAAACAATTTCTAAAAATTATCTAATCTCAAGTAGTGCATCATAGGGATTTTTCCCTATTTATTCAGGTTGTATCTCCTTCTTTATAAATTATTAGAGATGTTCTGCTGGATATAAATCTTTCTATCTTCTTTTCAAGGCATGACATTTCTCAGTGTCACGATCATGACAAAACTTGTTAGGATTTATTGTATTATGCCACTCTTTATGTAGGGTAAGTATCACATAAAATCGTTTATCTGAATGACAACAAACATTTTAGCACATGTAATGGTAATAGATGTTGTAAGGTGTTTAGGAAATATTAAACAATCATGAATGATCCATTAATAATCCTCTTATATGCCCTCGTAGAAGACTAGTGAGACTGTGGAGATTCTACCATTTGAAAAATAAGGATGTCTCTATTTGGTGACACTTGCTTCTTCTAATCAAATATAGTTCTTCATTGCCTATTTCGCATTAAGGAGAGTCATGTTGGGGATAGTATATAAAGATTCCTATAAAGACTAATTGTAAAATCTAGTGATTAGGGCTTTTATGAAAATGAATTTGAGTAGATCTTTCATGTTTAACATTTTCTAGTTAAATATTTGAGGAATGAGAATTATTTCTTCGTAAGGTTGGAATGTCATATCTAGTTTGCATGTTGTTTTGTCTTGTTCCTTTATAGAATTGAAGTTATCTCTATCCACCTAATGCATGTAATAAAGACAAAGTCGTGTGTTGTATTTGAGTGCTAAATTATTCTTGTATGGTAAGAACAACATTGTTGAGCATTTGTAATTGATAAGAGAGTTAATGAATATATAAGGGAGCTAGAGTTTCTGTAATGGGGAGATTAATTATTCTCTTATATTATGGAGTTTTTTCAACTATAGAAAGAACTTTTTAGTGAGGAACCAAACGAAACTAGCTTTTTTTTAGATTCTCGCAAATGGCATAACTAATGAAATCTTGAAAACTTTAGATTGGATTGGGCTTTCCATAGGATGTGATGTTAGATTGCTGGAATGATTGGGTTTATCATTGATCTAGTGGATTGGTGGGGTTACTATACTAAGTTTTCCTACAAAACAAGTTCATTGTCAGAATAAGGGACCATTTAATTCTTAGGTTAGTAAAATATAAGAGTAGAACAATGTTTAAAAGAGTAAATAAAACTTGTTGTATTGTTGAAAGGTTGTTTATGATTTATAGAATTATTGTAAGGGTGCTTATAGTTTGTGAAATCATTGAATAATTGCTTATAATTGCTAGAATTGTTGTATGATTGCTTGTTATTGTTGGAATTAAGTGAAATTGTATAACTTATTTCATAGAACATGATATTATAGGTATCTCGTGGTGCACAAAGTTACTACTTACCATGAGTGGATAACCTTGTGGTAAGTGGAGAATACTATTTGTGAAAAAATTGGTGTTCATCTTATAAAATATGGTATTGCAGGTAGGGGTGTTCAAAGTCCGGTTCGGTCTGGTTTTAACCTAAAAATTCAACTGAATCGAAAAATAGTATTTCTTATTAATATAACCCGAACAGAACCGAGAACCGGTTCAAACTGAACTGATTTTGTTCGATTCGGGTCGATTTTTTAGCATAAAAACCAGAAAAACCAGACTCATCTTCATTACTAAGCTAAATCAACGGAAAAATCTGACATCAAATATCAATCTAAGCTATTAATCACAACAACCACTTAGAAATTCAAGAAAAAGTAACCAGAAAAAGCAACTAGCAATCAAAGTTTTCCACATAGGGGCTGAGAAGGGGAAGGGATGGGCTAGGAAGGGGAAAGGGAAGGGAGGTCCCGAGAGAGCTGATTGACCATAACTTTTCTTGGGTCTTTGTCTCTTTTGCTAGTTGTGAATGTTGTATTGGCTTTAGTAAAGCCTTTTCTTTTAGGGTATGTAGAGAATCTCAAAGCTTGCCTCCGCCCAGCATAAGGATCGAACTAGTATAAGTTATATTGTATCACTATCGAAGACAAGATTTCTTGAATAATGGTTCCCTCGCATCTGGATTGTGAAACTGGAAGGGAAAGGTTGGGAAGGGGGAAATGAAAGGGAAGGCTTGAGAGAGGGTGGCAGCTGGAAAGAAGGAAAGTGATTTAGGGTTCTGGGAAGGGGAAGGGGAAAAGGAAAGGGAAAAGGGGAAGGCTGGAGGGGGAGGCGGGGTTGGCGACTAGAAAGGGAGAAAGTGATTTAGGGTTCTGGCAAGGGAAGGGGAAAAAGGGAAGGCTGGAGGGGGAGGGGGGTTGACGACTGTTAAGGGGGAAAGTGATTTAGGGTTAGGAATTGTTCTTTTTATACTTTTTTTTAAAACCGGTTCGGCTTGGTCCGGTTCAATCGGTTTAAACTTTTTTAAACCGGAATCAAACCAGACTGGGTGGTTTTTTTTATTTTTTAATCATTTTATTTGGTTTTTTCTATCGGTTCGATTTTTTCAGTTAATTTTTTTTTGGTTTTTTCAGTTTAATCAGTTGGTCGGTTTTTTTTTAAACACCCCTAATTGCAGGTATCTCATTGTGAATAGTGTTGCAAGTTCTACCTTGCTTGTTGTGATATTGGTGAAAGAATTGGTGATTAGCGGTTGATTGGTGGTTATTAGCAAGAAAAATGATGCATTTTCTGAGTAGAAGAATTTGATGTGCTCCTTATTGGTGCAACACTAATATCTTAAGAACAAAAATATATTAAGGTGAGTGTAAGTAGCTAGGAAATATTTTTGGTATTGAACCAAGGTAAAAAAACAAAAAAGAAAAAAAGAAAAAAGGGCAAGAAAACCTATCACTAAAGTTGGCATACCATTTTGGCTATGACCAAAAGGCGTGGTGAAGAGGATGCATTGTTTGGGCATAACCAAAATGATGTGGAGGTACTTGTTTTTTTTTTTTTTTTTTTATCATCACTAATCACTTAAAAAAATCATAATTTTTAAACAAACCATGATAAAGTAATATATATATATATATATATATATATATATATATATATATTTATTGAAATGATATATTCTAAGGAACACATTTTGTTCAAATAAATAAATCCAATGTTTAAAAATAATTTTATTATATTATCATGTATTTATTTTTGTCTTGTTAATCAAACTTTATGAAACCTGAAATTAAAATTAAAACAAGAATCTAAAATAATAGATTCTATCCAAACCCAACATGATAAATAGATTAAATTTCCCTTTAGTTTTTTTTCAAATTGGTTCTCCCGTACCTATTTAGGTTTTATTCCTAATTCTTTAAATGTTTGTGTATTCTTACTAAAAGAAAAATTAAAATTATGATGAAATTATAAGAAATTTATTCAATTTCTTGGCCATGTTGGGTCTAAAATATTGGTCAATCAATAAATTTTTAAATTTCAATTAAACCAACAAATTTAATTTCTGGACCAAAGTAGAATGTTGGATCTAAAATAATAACATATCAATAAATCTTTAAATTTTAATTAGGCCAATATCAAAAGTAGCCCATTAAATTTAGTAGCCATATATTTCATAAATCTAATCATAGTTATCAAATTTAACTTGATTTGGGAGCCTAATCTAGTAAGTTAACTTAATTACTTGTCGATTTGAAACATTGTTAAGGGCAAGTTTGTTTTTTAATCATGAAAAATTAATTTAGATAAATTTGGGTAATTCAAGTGAGACTTAATCAACATTTTTTTTTATATTTAAAATGATATTATTTTTTAAAATTTTATCCAATAAAATTTTATTTTAAAAAATAATAAACGTCGGTTAATCCATGGTCCCATGAGTTACCCGACCTAACTATGAGTTTGTTTAAGATTGTGGTAGCGGTTGCAGTTCAAAATGTTTTTCACTTAGAAATATATTAAAATTATATTATTTTTTTATTTTTAAAAAAATATTTTTAATATCGATACATCAAAACGATATGAAAACATAACAAAATATTTTTTAATAAAAAAATAATTTTTTTTTCCAGAAAAGCATTCCCACATACGCCAACAACCTATGACATGAACAGGGTTATGAGCCGACTGGATCTTTATAATTAGGGTCCATCAATATCGTACGCCTAGGCCTAGCCACTCCACCTAATTAAGAAACTAAGAACTATTCCAATCTTTTGCCATATAATGGGGGACACCATCCGTCCGTCGCCATCAAGTTCAACAACATTGCAATTGCAGACCTCCTGCCTAGTGAAGACAGAAACGAATTCGGAAACGACCGAACAGTCTCAAGATTCACATGAATCGAAGATAGGTGTGTCTAATCTAATGGCATGGCTTTGTTTGTTAATGATACTATCAACATGTCAGACAACATGGGCTTTAGACTCTCGTTCTGAATCGAAGCTGAGTCACCTCACTCGAGAGCTGCTTGAATCAGCAAGAGAACCAGAGTTCTTTGAGTGGTTAAAACGGATTAGAAGGAGAATCCACGAGGACCCAGAGCTGGCTTTTGAAGAATACAACACGAGTCAACTCATAAGATCGGAACTTGACTCGCTTGGGATCGAATACAAGTGGCCTTTTGCAAAGACTGGGGTGGTGGGTTCGATTGGGTCAGGGTTGCAGCCGTGGTTCGGGCTTAGAGCAGACATGGATGCCCTCCCAATTCAGGTTTGTCTTGTTCGACTCTTCTCTTTCCTTTTCCAAAAACACGGTCAACTATACAGATGCCACGCGTTCAAACGCCATGGGATTTTCAGTTTAGTCCATAAATTTAAAACTAAGCAATTTCACCCTTAAAATAGCAAAAGGCACTTATGTCGAGTTTTTCAATCTTCCCCAGTTCAAGAAACCATGTTGCAGTCCTAGTTATGCTTAGCTGCTGCAAGAAGGCACCAGTTGGTCATTGTTGTTTAGTTAAACCACAAAAACGGGAAATGCTATTCAATCTCTAGAAAATGTTAATTACACAATAGTCTTAATTGGGTGCACTATGAAAAGATAATAGTGGAGCTAGGATTATTTGTCAGGGAAGCCAAAAACTAATTTACAGGGCATATTTTTTTTAATAGGGCATGATTTAATTTTATTTAAAAAAACTTACTATAAATAAACATATAATAATTTCTGTATAGGGTAAGAAGTTTAGAGCAATATCAAATTAAGTCAAAGTTATGAAATTAATTTTATCTCCATAATATGTCCACTACTTTAATTTTATTGGTCTTCATACCTATCAAATATAAATATATAAAGTATATAAGAAACATTAACTAAAACGAAGCATTATTTATGTTTGATAAATTTTGAAATAAAGTAAACAATAATAAAGAAAGATTCTTATATTTTTATTTTAATTATACTCGTCGTTCTTCATGAAATAGAAATTATCAATTACCATATTAGTTGTAAATCTTTCAGGAATTTCTTTTTTCTATATAGACAATCATATAATTTGCAAGAAAAACATCCTTCATCCGATTACAAAATCTTGTTTTAACAATCTTCATTGTTGAAAAAACTTGTTCAATAGTTGTTGAAATAAGAATTGTCAAAATAAGCCAAATCAACCTGTCAGTAAGTGGATAAATTGTTGACTTTTAAGTTTTAAAGATTCCTTGGTATAAATAAGTAATCGATGACACATTCTTTAACTTTGGATGATTGGGTACATCAAGCTCATAATGTTGTAGTTGAAATCTCAAATGAGTTTTTTCCTGGTTAGAAAAATCTTTATGATATAACATGTCAACAAGCAAGCATATATCTTTATCATTGAATAATTTATAGGTATTTTTAGGATCCAAATTTTTGCTCAACATAAGAAGCTTGGTCCCATGGTTATTGAATCTATAATTTAGCTTTTCCAGTTGTTGATCAATGATAGCTATAAATATATAAAATCGATGATGCTCAACTATTACTAAATTTTTTTGATGGCAAGATCATCCCACATTAGAAAAACAAGCATCCATAGTAGGAATTCAAATGTCTTCATTCTTACATAATTATGTCACTTTTTCTAAACTAAATTCTCAATTGTCATCTCTTAACTTCTAAATCAAAGTCTTTGTGGTAGTCACCAAATGTATAGCATTTAAAATGTCTTGAGAATTTTTTTACAAAGCTTGGTAAAACACATCAATAATTCCTATAACATTCTTCATTATATGTAAGATGAATGCAAAATCAAATGACATTATCAACTTAAATGCAAAAGTTGTATCACCACATTGAGAATAAGTAGATCCATCTAAAGTAATGTTCAAACTGTAAATTGATTTGAAATGCAAACTCTATCTACTATCGCTAGGTTGTTACAAACCACTTACTTGATTATCTCTTTTGCCTATTTCAATCTCATCAATATCAACTAAATATTCAATTGTAGTTGCTTAAAAGCTCGTAATCCATTATGACAGTAGAAAGAAGCACTAACAGTGTTGACAATAAAAATGAAATTCTGAAAGAAAATGTTAACATTACATACTTCTTTAGTTGCAACAATAAGAGCCAATTGAAATTGACAAGCTAAGCAATGTAAATAATATGCATAAAGACAATCATTAATGAAAAAAGCTTGCAAACCATTCCACTCTCCATATATATTATTAGCACCATCATACCTTTGACCTCTAATATTTTGAACATCAAGATTATGATGAAATAAAATAAAGAAAATCTTTTTCTTTAGAGTTGAAGCAATTGTATTTTTGACATGAATTATATCAAAAAATCATTCTCGAATAAATCCACTTCTATCAACAAACCTAGTAATAAAAGCTATTTGTTTGCTTTTAGATTTATCTCGAGCTTCATCAACAATTAAAAAAAACTTATAATCACCAATCTCATGACAAATTGGAAATTGAACATTTCTAACAAAGACAATGTAAAATTTATTTTTCAATTTGATGTGAGGTTTTTTAAGCATTTTGTGGAGCATTACTCAAAACAAGAGCATCTACTTGTTCATTGTATGATGCTAAAAGTTCCATTATTTCAAGAAAAATTACCCTGGTCTTTTTATTTTAGCTATTCATTATGTTCTCCAAAATCACATGCTTGAAATTTAAACTAACAAACAATATTTAATATGGAATCGATTATTTAGAATTTCTTTAGAAGTTTGCCTCTCAACTTCATTCTCAATATGACATGACTATTTTTTCAAAGTTTCCAAGCACTTGACAACAAATCTATAAGCTGAGAATTTAGAACTTTTTCTTATATGAGTCAAAAAATCACATCGTTCTCCATCATTAATTTTCTTCCAATAATTAAATCCTTTAATAGTGAATATGTCTGATCCTGACTTTCCAGATGACTTACTTGGAAATAGATAGCAAGAGAAATAAAATGCAACATTTTTCTCTGAATATTCAAGCTATGGAAAACTTTTGAACCAATGAGACTAAAATTGACGATGATGTTTTTTACCAGTCAACACATATTTAGACATCAAAGGTTGATATAACTTCAAATTAATGTATTTCCTTTGAATTTCATCTTGTTGATTAACTGGGTATTCCTAAATTTAAGGATGATTTCTTGGTTTTCGAATTAAATTAGCAATGTCAATTCTAATAGAAAGCAACTCACTAATTAATACAGGTTCTTTGCAAACTTAAATACGTTGGGGCTGCTCAACTATAACTTCAACATTACATATTGGAGTTGGTTAACTAGGTTGTGAGTTATAATATTTTTTCTCTTTTCCTAAAAAAAAAGAATAAATTCTTCTTATCTTATTCATTTCATATTAAAATCAATTCATACTAAAATCAAAACATTAGGAATTCTTAATATTTCTTGTTGTAAAAATAAATACAAATGACATGTACCGAAGCAATAACCAAAACTACAAATAAATTTTTATATGTGAACCAAACCTATAAAATATATCTAATGTATTAGTGAAAAAAATTTGACCTAGCACTCGAAAAAAAAAAAAACTCCACAAAACTAACATATAAAAGCAAAGTTGACATATTAAAAAAAAAATGGAATTATTAGTTCCTAAAAAAAATTACATTGAATACATAAAACAAAAAATAAAATATAAAAAGATCCAAACAAACTAATAAAATATATCTAATTAATTAGAAAAAAAAACAATTCATCTTTAACTAGAATTTGGAAGGAAAAAATGGCAAAACTAGCAAATTTAGAAGAAAAATAAAAGCAGAACTAAGGCAAAAAAACACTAAATTATTGACAAACATCCCAAAATTAAAAAAAAAAAAATATTTTAAGTTTGGGTTACTAGTTAACTTGTTTTGATTGAAGATAAATTAATTTACCCGGCTATGCCTCGGCATTTGTATTCTTGTTTCTATTTTTTTTACCCTTAGTGTTCGGCTCCACAGAGCGAGGGGAGGCAAAGACAATTGAATTGGGAAAAGTCTTGTCTCTTTATTCTTTCCACATACAACTATGTATAAAGTAAAGGAATGGTCCATCTGTGTCTGTATATTCTTTCTTCGTGCAACTAAGCATAAAGTAAAAGAAATTAAAGGAATGGACCATTATTGTCCCACACGTTTAACTACTATGAAATAAAAAAAATTAAAATGTTTTGCAGAGGCCCTGGTCACTGCTTGCCCCCCTAATTCTGCCTCTAATTCTGTTTATGGAAGAATATGGAAGGACAAAGGGACTTGAAAGAAACAAAATTGCATGTTTTCATGGTGGATGCTCCCCCACCCATATAAATGCAACCTCCATATAGTTATCATGTTAGGTTCCATTTTATTTGAATGGCGGAGCAATACACCGGAGCAATACACCGGCAGTATCAAATAATTTCTATGTTTTCATTGCATGATAAAAAATTGCTGTACGGTTATCATTTCCCCACAAAAGTTTCCCTTAATAGGCCAGTAACTAACACTAATTGTTGGTTTGAGACCTTTCCAAACCATAAGAGACAGTGTTAAGTAATCTATTTCAGCCTGATCATTTGGAAGGAAATGGTAGAGTGGGAGCATAAAAGCAAGAACAATGGCAAAATGCATGCATGTGGCCATGATGCTCATGTAACAATGCTACTTGGAGCTGCTAAGTTGCTTGAACGCATGAAGGATGAACTAAAGGTATATGCACAGTCACAAACATTCAGGATTCTCATCCACTCTTTATTTTTCTGATTTTTTATGCTTCTGAAATCTTTTCACAAGGGAACTGTTAAGCTTGTCTTCCAGCCTGGAGAAGAAAGTTATGGCGGTGCTTACCATATGCTAAAAGAAGGCGCTCTTGACAACTTTCAAGGCATTTTTGGATTGCATGTTGCACCAGAAATCCCTGTTGGCACAGTTGATTCAAGACCCGGTCCAATGCTTGCTGCTTCGGGAAGGTTTATAGCTACAATTAAAGGGAAAGGTGGACATGCTGCTCGTCCCCAGGATACAAGAGATCCCGTTGTAGCTGCTTCTTTTGCCATTCTTGCTCTGCAACAGATAGTTTCTCGAGAAACAGACCCTCTTGATGCCAGGGTAACATTTTAACTTTTTTCCCCATTCTTTGGTGATTCCAAAATATGTGAATATTGATGTGCAATTGATCTGGGGAACAAGCAATATGGTCCTTGATGTTGTGATATGATCTACTGAAACTTTTTCAGTAAAGGATAGTTATACCTCATGTCAAAGTTTTTTCCATTTCCATCGCTGTATAGGTGGTCTCGGTCGGTTTCGTTGAGGCTGGCCAAGCTGGGAACGTAATCCCAGAGACGGTTAGATTCGGAGGCTCAATTCGGAGCATGACTACTGAAGGTCTAGTCTCCCTTCAGCAAAGGGTTATGCAGGTAACCATGTTTCAATGATTCAAGGAACAAATAATCTAATTAACAAAAAGACTTAGTAAATGCGCATCCACTCGAAGAGTGTAGACAATATTAGAAATTTTCTTTTAAGCAAGGGTTAAGACTTCTTAATTTCTTAGTAAGACTTCTTAATTTCTTAGTAGCTACTTATTTAATTTGAGATGAACATTAATGAAAACATTACGTCGCTAACAGATTGTAGAGATGCAAGCAGCTGTTCACCAGTGTACTGCTTCTTTAGATTTCATGGAAGAAAAAATGAGGCCATACCCATCCACTGTAAATGATGAAGCCATGTACAAACATGCCAAACAAGTGGGGGAAGCTTTGCTTGGAGAATCTAACGTGCTTCTTGCCCCAATGACCATGGGAGCAGAGGATTTCAGCTTTTATTCACAGAAGATGAAAGCTGCATTTTTCTTTATTGGAACAAAGAATGAAACAGTGAAATCAGTGAAGAGATTGCATTCCCCGTACTTTGTTATGGATGAGGAGGTCCTTTCTATTGGAGCAGCTTTCCATGCTGCAGTTGCCATTTCTTACTTGGATGGCCATGCTATTGACACACAATAGGAACCTGTTTATGCTCACTTGTTAATTCTTTTATGAAAAACGTCGTTAAAATAAACGGTAAGGAAACATCAATTTAGTGCCGTTTTGTCATTATGGAAAGTGTATATATTTTGATATCTCGAATGTATTCGATACTGTGCAAGATAAGTGAATTTTCAAATTTTAATTGTAATGAAAATGATGTGAACCCATCCATGTATATTCATCTCGCAATCCTGGATTAAGATTGACACATTAATCTTGAAAAATTAAAAAAGAAAATATGACATATATATTACCTCTAACACTATTAAAATAAATTTTCACCCAATTATTAGTGAATATTAAACTAAAAATATAAGATAAAAGCTACAAAGATAATTGTAGTTGTTTTTTGATATCTCAAATTCAGTTCTTTAAAGAACAAAAAATGTGAGTATCCCCATAAATGTCACCAATATGCAGCAAAAATCATTAATTACCAAAAGAAAAAAATAGGTCAGGCTAATGGGCCCTTTAAAAACAGCTCACAAATCTAAAACTTTGTGCCAAAATTTTTTCAAAAGAAGAAGAAACAAAACACACAACGTCTATAGTGGTAAACAACGCGTCATAACCCTTCTTAGAATCCGGCCACAATATAAGTGGTTAAAAAATCAAGGTTTTTTTTATACCTACAAATCTATTTTTTAATTTATTTTCACCTAAAAACATCTAATAAAAACTCTTCGAACCTTATAAAATCAATTTATCAATCTAAAACACTCAAAAACCAATTCAGAAAAACAAAATCAAATTGGGAAAAAATTCTCTCTCAATCTCAATCTATTTTTTTCAGACAAGATGAAAGATTAAAAAGATCTTAATGGGACTTCCATCGTCAAATGAGACTCATAAACACTAAAATCATAATTTTTTATTGTTGAAATTTGGCTAACTAACAATGTTATCTCTCCTTCATAATTTTTATGATGACTCTTTCTCCTCTCTCAAACTTAAAGACTTCAATGTGTATAAAATAAAGTTTTGGACTAAAACATATAAATGTTAAATTAAAGAGACCAGAAAGGAAATTCGAAAAAATCTTATGGCCAAATCTCTTAAAAAACTGTAACACATTTTTGTTTTTTTTTTTAAAAAAAAAACTTGCCATTTTACTTCCTCAATTTTGGTTTCGAATTCTCAATCTCTTACAAACAATAACGTCTTTTTTTTTTTCCAGTCATACAAAATGTTATTACACAATCACTTGTGATAGAAATTAATCAAAAAATAATGATTCTAGGTACTCAAATAAAAATATTAAAATTTAAGAGCTATAAGTTCAGAATAATCCAAAATTTAGGATAGTTTTATCTTTTTGGTTTTGTTTTTTCTTCCTTGTTCCTTCAACTTAATTGGTATACAAGATTAATGATATAAACCACATCATCACGTAGTCACATAATTTACACGTAAGAGAGAAAAATCTCGGAAAGCTAAATAATTAGATTTGATAGGAGTCTGACATAAAGATTACCTGAATCAAAGCACCAACACTATAAAATAAACCTCTACCCAATGAATATCAATTTGTGAATGAAAAATATAAGAAAAGAGCCACAATGTCAGTTATACCTTAATAAATTAAATTTGTTCCTTATCCCTACAAAAAAAAAAAATGTTACATCACACAAAACACAAATTTATTTAAAACATCATGACTAAAAGTTCCATCTTCTACCACTCCAAATATGTTTTAGGATCATTTTTCCATTAAAACAAAAGAATTTTCATCTTAGTACTACCCAAACTTCTATCTATCCCATCATGATACCCAAAATTACCCAAATCATCTCCTAGAAGAACTGTCTCTCTCATAGCTCCTTTATACCTATGGTTTCTAGGCTTCCCAAATTGATCTCCATAGCTTAAAGGCACACTATCATAATTCTCATCACTCATCCCATCAAAATCATAATCATCATCTAAATTAACACACCTTTCATGCCTCCTAACAATATTTCCACTATGACCAGCCTTGTTTCTCAAACCATCAATTTTAGCCAGAGTTGTTAATTCCATTCTGTTTTGGCTGGAATGCCTGGAACGTCTCGTACCAGTTAAAAAAAAGAAACAAAACAGAACAAGTTTTACCTTGCTTAAAATCTCGGCCTGATCCGAAAATTCCGATCAAATTTCGGCCGAAACGTTCCGGCCGAATTCCATGTGTTCCGTTCCGGGTTAAAGCCACTGAGTCAAAGTCAAAGACTCAAAATTAAACCCGGTTCATTTTCATTAACTACACAGTACACCCACGCTCTTTTTTCTCTGAAGTCTGAAGTAAACTAAACCAAATCCCTAATTTCTCTTCCTCCTCGCAGACTCAAGTTCCCAACCAAAACAATTACAATCGGCATCTTATCTTTCAGTTTCACGAACTCCCTCTCCAATCTTTCCTCTTCTCTGATGCTATCTTGCTCTTGCATACTGCAGTAACTGCACTGCTGCTCCTGCAAGGCTGCAACCTAACTTCCCGACCGAAGAGGCTCAATCAACAAAAAAGAGAAGGAGTCCCCCTGCAACCTGGCAAAGAACCAGAAGACTCATTAAACCTCGCTTTGTGGCCATCCGTTCCCTTCTCAAATAATTGTCTCTAGAGCTAAGGTATAATTTTTTTTCTCTCTTCAAGTTCAAATTGGAAATGGAAAACGCATGAACTTGGTTATGTTAACTTACACTACTGGAATGTTAATAGTCTCAGGCTTGCCATAAATTCAAAGGACAAAACACTTTATAAAGTTGTTTTTTATGATAAATGGCTTTGATTTCTACGTTAAAAGTTTTTTGTTTTTGATAAATCAAATTAAGAGATGGCTTACTGCAATGAATCCATTGTTTAGGACTTAGGTGGTGTGGAATATGACGTTAGATAAAAGAGAAGGATATGCCATCTGAAAAATATTTTAGCATAGAAAACCAACTTCTTTGAATGGATTGTTCAATGAATCTATACAATATGATATTGATCTATGGAAAACAATGGATATCTCACCGACTATTGTATAAACTTTATCATTTTTCTAAAATCATATGCAGGCAAAGTAACAATATCCCACTAGATACCCCTCCTAACTTAATACCAAATTTTGTATTTAATTTGATCTTTCTTTGTATCTAATTTAATTCTGAAATGGAAAATGCATGTAATCTTTTTCTTTGTATATAATCTTACTGTTGGGTTTGTAAGTTGAAACTTTGTATTGTATTTATCATTTTATTACTTCACCGGGCTTGGCTAGCTAGTTTGAACTTTGAAGCTTTATTTGAAATTGAATCCTACTTTGATGTTTGATCTGTATTATGTGCACAAGCCTATACAAACCAAATAACCGGATTAATTACTAGGTTTGGTAGTTAATAATATAAGTAACTTAACCATGGCCAGATTAATTATAAGGAAGGATACATAATTATTATATGAAACCGAATGTATCAAATAATAAATTTAAAGTGTGAAGCCAACAAATAATATTTGTAAATCAATATCTTGAGAAATGTCATTTTTTTCATTTTAAGTTATTGGTAATATTACCATCCATTTTACTTTAAAAATCACATTGATGTAAATTGTAATAACTGAAATTAATTGTGTTTTATTTTTTTTCAGATCAAATTACATGGCTAAAAACTCATCAAGTGGTGGTTCTTCTATGGCTTCAGCTTCAGCAAGATCAGATGATCCAGCATGGGCTCATGGGCAAGTGGTTGTTGGTGCAAAGAACTCAAGTATATGTGTTCATTGTAGCAAAAGGATCAATGATGGTGGTATTACTCATCTGAAGTATCACCTTGCTGGTATTAAGGGCCAAGTTAAAAGCTTGTAAAAAGATTCCTCCATATGTGAAATGGCAAATGAAGCAGTTGATAGAGGACTTAACAATGGAGAAAGAGAAAAGAAAGAGACTTAGAACTGATATTGAAAATTCTCAATCACTTTCCAATGATGAAGTCAAAGAGGGTGGTAGTGTAAATCCTACTTTAAGTGATATCGATTCAAAAGCAAATAAGAGATTGACAATTCAAGGCACAAGTGCAAATAGAAAAAAGATGACTTCATTCGTTCCACGAACTACCCCAAGTTCACAACCTAGCATTAAAAGTGTAATGGCTTCTAAAGAGAAGGAACATAATGCAAGGAAGGTCATGGCAAAATGGTGGTATGATGTTAATGTACCATTTAATGGTGCTAAATCATACTATTATCAACCAATGATAGACGTCATAGCATCAATGGGGCCTGGTTTTAAAGGACCATCATATCATGATTTAAGGGGACCACTTTTGAAAGATGTAGTTCATGATGTCCATGAATACCTCTTTGAAATCAAGGCTGATTGGAAACTTTATGGATGCTCCATTATGGCAGATGGGTGGTCAAATAGAAGGAATGTACCAATTGTGAATTTTCTTGCTTATTCTCCAAGAGGTACCATATTCTTGAAGTCAGTTGACACTTCGGGTCTTCAAAAAGATAAAGAGACATTGCTTGAAATGTTTGATGAAGTTGTCAAAGAAATGGGGCAAGAAAATATTGTCCAATTTGTTAGTGATAATAAGGCTGCATTCAAGGCTGTTGGGAAGGCTTTACAACAAAGGTATGACACTTTCTTTTGGTCTCCTTGTGATGCCCATTGTATTGATTTGATGTTAGAAAATATTTCTGATCCAAGATATTTTCCGATGATTAATGAAACCATTAAGAAGGCAAGAAACATAACCAAATTTATATATAATCATGCATGGGTTTTAGCTTTGATGAGGAAAGACTTTACTAATGGAAATGATCTATGTCGTCCTGGCATTGCAAGGTTTGCTACCTATTTTTTAAGCATCCAATGTTTACTTAAGTTTAAGAAAGAGCTTCGACAAATGTTTACTTGCATGAAATGGGTAGAATCAAGTCATGGTAAAAGTAAAGTTGGAAAAGAAATAACTGTCATAATTTTACAAGATAAAGACTTTTGGCCTCGATGTGAACATATAGTCAAAGTTAGTGAGCCTTTAGTGTGAGTTCTTCGGTTAGCAAATAGTGAAGAAAAACCATCAATGGGTTATTTATATGAGGCAATGGATAAAGCAAAAGAAGCCATCAAGATAAGGTTGAAAAATAGAGTATTTCAATATGGACCATATATTCGGGTAATTGATACTAGATGGGATAAGCAACTTCATAATCCATTACATGCAACATGTTGTTTTCTTAATCCTGGAATCTATTTTAGGCCTTCTTTTTCAAAATAAAAGGAGGTTACTCGAGGTTTGCTTAGCACAATTACTAAATTGGTCCCTGATTGTGACACTCAAGATGTAATTAGTGGCCAACTTGAGGAGTATGGTGATTTTGGCATGCCTCTAGCTATTCGTCAAAGAGAAAAGTTAAATCCAGGTAATAACATTTTGTTTTTTAAATATAATATTGTTTTGTATTTATAATATCTGATTTATTAAACTTTTGTCTTATCTAGTTGCATGGTGGGAGCAATTTGGCAATGATACTCAAGAACTTCAAAAGTTTGCAATTCGAATTCTTAGTCAATGTTGTAGTGTAACTGGGTGTGAAAGAAATTGGAGTATATTTGAATTCATTCATTCTAAAAGGTGCAATAGGCTAGAGCACAAGAGATTGAGTGATCTAGTATTTGTTCGTTATAATTTGAGGATTCAACAGAGGTAAAATATTGATATTATCATATTAATAATAATATTGAAAATGGTTACTACTATTTTCATTAACAATGATATTAATTTTTTAAAATTAAATTTATCACTAATATATATGTGGTTTATATTCATGTTGTTTTTTGTAGGAATTTGAGCAAAACAAGGGATGTTTTAAATCTCATTAGCCTCGATAACATTGATCTATTGAATGAATGGATTTGTGAAGAACCTAGCCTTCTTAATGGAGATGATATAAGTTGGGATACTATAGAAGCACCTTTATCTACTTTGACTTTAGAGGATGAAGAGACATGTTTTGATGAAGAGAATAAGCTTGGTGGAAATGATCAACTATTGGAATGTCTAGTTGATGACTTTCCCTACATACCACCACAAGATCAAGATCCTTATTTCTATGTTAATGATGGAGATGATGTTTGATTTATGTTTCTTTTGTGTTAAAACATTTTACTTTCATAATATTTTGGTATTTTGTTTAAGTTGAATTACTTTAAGACTTTAAGTTAAAGTTTTATTTAATCTTGACTATTTAGAAATATTTTAAATTTTAAAATTATGTTTGCTTGACATTATGTTTGTACTTTGTAATGCATAATTTATAATTAATTTATCTTAAATATATATAGATGAACAGTACAACCTCGAAACGGCACGCCAAAACGCTCCGAAATCGAAACATTCCGTTCCAATTAAAAAAACGAAACACCTGTCGAAACGGTATTGACAACCTTGATTTTAGCATCACATCTCTTCCTTCTCTCAATCTTATACTCAAAATTCCATATTACTATGTTCAACCTTTTCATTTTTTGTTAGCCTTGTTTCTCAAACCATCAATTTTAGCATCACATCTTTTCCTTCTCTCAATCTTATACTCAAAATTCCATATTACTATGTTCAACCTTTTCATTTTATGTTGGTGTTATCCTACATCTTCAAATCTGCAAGATACTTTAGTGATAAAGAAAGAATTATTTCCTCACTCACTCCCTCAAATGCTTTCACTCATCTTGTGTTTCACTTAATAGGGTTTTTCACTTTAAAAATCAATACAACCAAATAGAACAACATAGTAGTGCAATCCAAATACTTAGGAAGTAAGAAATATATGAAAATAAGTAAATACAAAACTACAACTATAATTTCAGAAGTAGCGATCGAATTCGTACGAGATATGGATATTTTTTAGGACATGAAAAAAAATTCAAAAGAAAATATTATGAAAATGACTTGATTGATACCCAAGTATCTCGAATAACACTTTAGTATACTATCCAAATCGATTACAATAGTAGTAAAGTAAGTTTCAATAGTTGACGCAAACTAGGCGGTGTTTAAATGGCCTCAAATTTGATATATAGTATGATTAGAGTCCAAATAACTAGAATAATATCAATTGTCAAGTAATTCCGATATGGTTCAATTTCATCTTGTTTTATTTTTTTCAGTAGAATTTATAACGTCTTTGTTTGAACGACTTTTTTTTCAACATTTTATGTTACTGATATATGCAATGACAATAATGAAACAAAATAACTTTTTTTTTGTAAGAGTAGTTGTTGCTGTAATTCCAGAGCAATCGATGAAGATTGGAAATATTGAGTTTCAACACGCGAAATAAGAAAAACAAAAAATATAAAAGAATATAACCTGATAAATAAAGCCAAGCTAAAGTAGACCCCGTGATGATGTGATTACACAACTAAACATACAATTGGCAACATGGGATAGTAAAAGAAGAAAAAGAAAAAAAAAAATAAGTACATACTTGGACAATGTTTTTTATTTTGCAGCTCCTTCCAATCTTGAGCATAACTTATTATTTTGTTGGGAGGCAATCATCTATTTAAATTTGGATATTATTGAGACTCAGTGGTTCCATAATATTACACTACTAAAGTAAAGAGATGAACTTGACAATTCCTCAAGAACAACCAACAATTATTGTCTAGATGTCAATATACTTGTTATGGGTGGATGTTGATGGAATAAAGCAATGTGACTGACAAAATTTGAAATAAATAGCCAAAACTAACTATAAGCAAAGATAATGTAGAGAAACATACCTTACTGAAGAACATACAAGAGACCAAAAAAAAAGACAATATTATGATTTTTTTTTTTTTTGAAGTCAAGGAGAATAGAGAGCAGACCTGCTTGGCTGTGTAACTCCAAGAAATCCTCCTTGCAATGAGAGGAAATATTAAACACACGTTGTGTCACCAATGAAACAGATCATGTAACCTTTATCAAGAAAACCAAAAAAGAAGCGAAATTTAAGAATTTGCACCTAACAGTTAAAAAATATCAGCACATGCATGAGAGGTTAGATGATCAAGCTTAGAACCCAATCCATAGAGAGAAAAAATACAAAAATCATACGCAGAACGTAAACAAATGCTAGAAAATAAAGAGATAATTAGATGCCCTGCAAAACCCCAAAAGAAGAGTTGCAGAACCTATCACAACAAAATCCAACGAAAAAACATAGAAGGAAAGCACAAAGAAGATATAAGGACAAGCAGTACTGCCTGGTCTGCTGGGGCCAGGAACAACAAAATCCAAGGAAAAATGATAGGAGAAAAGAATCCAAATCAAGCAGGCATCCACAATCAAACAATAGGAAATATGGCGAACAAAGGGGAAAAAAGGAAATAAGATGAAAACGTGCTTTACAAAGGGAGGAGTACGTATAATTTAAGAGAAGGAAGCCTGCCAGATAAACTCCATCGATTTTGTCAATAATTATGGATGAGTGGTGAGAAAGGACGCCCAATTTCCAATAGAACACAAATATCAAAGAAGATGTATTTATAAAAGTAGAAAGAGAAAACCTAAAGCAACCACAACAGTACTCATGGACTCACTTGGTTTGAACCAAAGAAGGCTTCGATTTGTGTGTCAAAACCCTGTAGATAGAACAGCAGAAACACAGTTAAGAACAAATTAAATTTCATATGCTCCAACAAAGCAAGAAAGAATGGAAGAAAAAACAAATCAATATGCTCCAACAAAGCAATCAAGCCAAAGGCACCAAAGCAACATCTCAACAGGAAGCACAAACACAAAGACATTGCCCACCAGAGTTCCTTCCATCAATCACTCCCGCAAACAACATGCGATGAACATGTCCTTTTGTATGAACAACTTGAAACCTAAGAAGGAATCAAAGTCTCCGCACACACCAAGCATGAATCCCAACAAATATCTTCAAAAAAGAAAAAACGTCTCTCAAAACCTTCGTAAAACACGCCTTACTTGAAGAGAAAAAGACAGTCTAAACCAATCAAAACCCCTAACCAGACCCCAGCTCTCAAAACCCGAAAAAAAGAAACTGAAGTCTGAGCATGCAACAAGCTTAGAATTGAGCAAACATCTTTTTTAAAAAAAGAAGAAACTTCTCTCCAAATCTTCGTCAAGCACCTAACATGCAAAAGACTAAAAAGGTAGATCAAACAAACCAAACCCCTTAACCAACCCAATAATATGCTTCCAGACGTGCACAATAGTGCAACACAATGCCCAATCTCTCTTAAAAAAAAAGAAGGATAAAACATAATGCACCTTGTTACCCAACACCAAAGACACCAAACGAGGGACCTAGACTCCAACACCCTTCCCCCACAAAGGCCACAATATAAAAATGGAAAAGAGGAATAATTTTCCGACAGACAGCATTTGTATCTGCGTCATACGACATAGTTCATACTCACTCAAGAGGAATAGTCAAAAGTACTGCTGAAGTAAAACTTGCCGGTCTTTCATGGAGGAAGAATTCGCAAAAAATGCAGAGGCTAAGCAAGTAAAGAAGCGAGGACCCCGTCCTCTCATCGTAGCACAGTCACAGGCTAAAAAGGTTCGTATCCGTATGCCCGCCATCTGTAGCCCTGCCATTTACCGCATCAAAGATGAACTAGGTCTCGGCTCCTGCGATGAAGCCATTCATTGGCTCGTCCGCCATGTCCGACCCGATCTTATTCCCGCCCCCGAGACACCCACGAAAACTAAATCGTCCAAGACTGGCCCCATTCCCAAAACGGGCTCCGTTGATCATGACTCGGTTCCAAAACCCGCTTGCATGGCGAGCCCAGATGGTGATATGCCTGCTTATGATTTTCTCCCAACCGCAGGTGGTGTTCCGGCAGCGAGGTCTCCAGTGAAGGCAACGGTGGTTCAGGCATCGACAGTGTTTTTTGACACTCCGGCGACATTGGGTACCTGGAGCTGTCGTTTTTTGAGTTTCACAATTTTGTGTCTTTTATGTTGAACTATGCTTGCGCATTGTCTTTCTTTTTATTTTGTAATTTGATAAAGAATGCTTTGTTTTTTTGTTTGTAACTCTCTTTCCTTCTTTTTTTCTTGGATAAGCAGAAAAAGCAGAAAGATTGATTGCTGGTGCGGCTGCATATGGGTCACAATTACTTGTGTTTCCAGAGGCATTTGTAGGTGGTTATCCTACGTGTGTGAAGCTTGATGCTAAAAATTCACCTGAAACAGATGGTGATTTGCAGAAGTACTATGCCTCAGCTATTGATGTGCCGGGTGAGAGCGCCTTTTGATCACAAAGCCCTTTACTTTCTGTAATTTCTGCCAATCTGTGCCTTATCTGCCAGCCAACTACTTTTTCTAGCAGAACAAGAACTTAGTTATAGGACACAATAGTGTTTTCTTGTCATGCTCCAGAAATTGTTTAACATAAGTGGAAAAGGAAATAAAAAAATAGGTGGGTTGATTGTTGATCATGTCATTGCGATTTGATTTTTTTTTTAGTGTTGAATTGAGGCAGCTGCCGAAGCTGAAAACAAGCTGACCTAATAAATAGTCAAGCTTCTAGGTTTTGAGCTTATAATTCTATTTCTTCATTTTGTTTGGACATGCGGATTTGCAGGTCCTGAAGTTGACAGACTTGCAAAATTTGCTGGTAAATATAAAGTCCACTTAGTAATGGGAGTGGTGGAGAGAGCTGGATGTTATCTCTATAGTACAATGCTGTTCTTTGATTCCCTGGGAAAGTGTATTGGACAGCACCGCAAGCTAATACAAACGGCATCAGAAAGTGCACTGTGGCGTTCTGGAGAGAAATCCACACTGCCAACATATGAGACCTCAATTGGAAAAATTGGTGGCCTCATCTGTTGGGACAATAGATTACCACTTCTGAGAACAGAGTTGTATGATAAAAGGTACTCCTCGTCTCCTTGTTACTTTAAAAGTTCTCCTGTTATTTAGTATTGTAGCTTCCATTTCTTTCTGCGTTACAACGTTGACAAATTGCATTCTATATTTTGCCACTCAATCATTCTTTTATGCCTTTTCCCTTCCAATTGGAGCTCTTCAATCTTTCATTAAATCTGTTTTGTACCATAAATATAGGTGTGGAAATATATTGTGCACCTACAGCTGATGCAGGAGAAATATGGAGAGCATCAATGACCCACATTGCCCTAGAAGGTAGTTGCTTTGTTCTTTCTGCAAATCAATTTTGTAGGAGGAGAGATTATCCTTTGCCACCTGGGAATATAAATGGTGATGCATCCTTAGATGACATCACAAGCGCTGGAGGTAGTGTTATCATTTCACCATCAGGGACCATCCTGGCTGGTCCTGATTACCAAGGAGAATGCCTTATCTCAGCTGATCTAGGTATTGATTCATTTCACTTAGTATTTATCTACATAATTGTTTAATTGGTCCGAAATGTAAATGTTTAGCACCTCTGTTCCTGTAACAGGTCCTAGACCTGATTTATGTTGAACTGATTAGCCAAAATATTATCTTCTCTTTCTTGCCATGTTTTACGGAACTCTAATCATTATCTTCAATCCACTATTGCAGACCTTGGACATATCATTCTAGCAAAGACACAATATGGCGGAATTGAGAGTGGTGTCGATAAGAACCATGTCAGTGTGGCTGCAAACGGATCAGAACCCAATTTGTTTGCAGCAGAAATGAAAACTAAAGCTCTTGAAGAGCTTTCAGGGTGACGTAGCAGTGAAGAACATGTTAGTTCTAGAATAACCTTTCCTAGTCTTGCTAATGGGTATGACTAGAATTTGCTTATTACCAGTTTCCATGGGTACACGGTGCAGTACAAGACTTACCTGCCGACCTAAATAACTAGGTTCAGAGAAACTGAATTTGTTGTGTAATAGCCTTTCTGGGCAATTTTTTTCTTTCTGGGCAATTTTGATGCACAGGGTAGGTCCCAGGTTAAATTAGAATGTCACCTTTGGCCGAATACACTTCGCGCAATGTGATGAAAAGTTGCTAATATTGATTTGAATGGTTTGATCAAATTGATTTAAAAATATAAAAAAGTTAATTTAAAAAATATATATATAAAAAACATAGTCAGCCATGTTTCCGAACAAACTCATAGCAGATATCATCAAACAGCTGAATCTAGAAAGAGTTGATTCATGATGAATGCCCTGGGGACACGAAAGCTGTTTGGGAGAGGCGTGATTTCCTGGACTGCACCCATCCTGTGGCTGCTTTTTATTCTGACAACCTAACTTCATGATTACCTGGCTACTTTCTGCCTCAAAATTTAACAGAACTCACCGCTCTTGGCTCTGATTTGACGCAAAATAAAGTAAATTCATGCTTTAGCAGGTGCAAAGTGATCACGTACATGCATCATAATTTAAGCTGACGCCATACATATTCCATGCCGATCTCTTCCAAAGTTCCTCGCAAGAAAGTGTATTTAGGGCTATGCAAATTCTTAATAACATGAGAGGCTGGTGTAATTTCAGAAATGGTCAAGGCAGGTAAAGAAGCTGCCGAGGAGAAAAAGAAAACAAAGGTTACATATCAGCAACTATATATGATGCTTCTGGCATGTCGAGGTAAGTTATGCCAGAAGTTTTTGTACGAGTCACTTGGCCGAATTACAACCATCATTTTTTTTCTAAAAGAACTCTATAGGCACAAGCATTCTTAAAAATTGACAACAGTTCAGTGAATGTTGAGCAGCGATTGCTGCAACTTCAGTGATTCTAGAACGGCAAGCCGGGGATTAATTCTCACTATAATATTCTTCTTGCATCAGGTATCTAATCAGCCTTGCCTGAAAACTACTCTGCATAGCTCACCATTTGGATTTTCTTACATTCACGCCTTCAGCTTTGGCATCTGATAGCCTTGACTTCGAAACATTTCCTGGTATCACAGGAGGTCTCTCTTGAGCTAGATTGGGCTCTCGTGAGGACCGCACCTGCCCTACTTGTCGCATGGGACTAGCATACCCTCTTGGAGAATCTAACCTAGAAACAGACAACAAGTAGTCCCTAAGACCCTTCATTGATTGATGTCCATGCATTTCATCTCCATAACCTTTTCCTTGCCCTTGCCTCTCCAGTTCAGAAAACCTCCCCCAATCTATCCCGTCTCCTGGAAACGGGACCCTCTCATTTTGGATGCCCCATTCCACTCCATCTGACACACTTCTTTGCAGAGAACTGCTTCTCCGGGGCAATTTGCTAGAGGTAGAATTCCTCCCTTTGATGTCTTCTTCATCCATTGCTGCCTTTCTCAAATCACGAGGTGTTCCAGAAGGATAAGTCCACTTGTAGCTTTTGTTATTGTTATCCATATTCAATTCTATAGAATGAAGATCACTTTCGGCAGAGCCTTCTTCGCATACTACCCTATCATCTACTTCTCCATCCTCCTCATTTACTTCACTCCGATGGGAAACAAAACGATTTTTACTCAAGCAAGCAGCTATCTCTTCATCATTTATATGACTAGAACAGCGCCCTTTTTCTTTATTTCTTTTGGTTCCAAGAAAAGCTTCAAGCTGATTCCGAAGTTTATCAACAGCTGCATTTTTCTCCTCAAGCTGATATTTAGCTTCTGAAAGTTTCATGTGGACTCTCTCCTCACGCAACACGTCAGCTAACTGCATCATCTCCCTTTCCTTTTCAACCTCTTCACAAAGTTTTGCAGATTCCCTCTTCAGTTCTTCAACTTCAGCTTTATCATCACCAAAATCCCTGGCTAGTTCATCACATACTTGCTCCATTACAGCTCTTGCTCTCTTCTCACTTTCAAGTTCTTTCACTGCCTTCAATAGAGATGCCTTAGTCTCAGCCAGTTCCTTCCCAAGCTTCTTGTTCAAGCTCTCAAACCGTCTCCTCAGCTTCTTCTCTACATCGAGTTCTCCTGCAATGGACTCAATAGCAGCTTCAACCACCTTCTGCTCCTTGTTTTTCCACGCTGCCTTTTCTTCAGCAAAGCACTTCATTAGATAGTTTATCTCATTCTGGTCAGAGCGCTGTTCTTGGATAAGGTGGTTGACCTGCAAACGAGCCCTCTCAAGCTCAGCATGTAAGGCGGAGATGAGAGACATGCTTGATGAGGGCCTATCTTCATTGCCCCATACACGGTTGATAATTTTAAGCAGTTCCTTTGATGTAGTCAGAGCATTACTAACATCCTTCAGACGAGGTCTGACTCCAACAGTAGATCCACTAGGAGTTTGGGCTCGAGATCTAGTCTCAATCTGCATCATAAGAGAAATGGTAACTGCAATTTCCTTGCTGTTGTGTTTTAATACAAGTAACATTCAAAACTGAACAATGCATGGGAAGACTAGTGATAAATTAACAATCTCAAGTTTTGTTTAAAAAAGAAAAGTAAGAGATACAACTCATCATCTATTTGTAGGATATTAGATTACATGCCCAACATGGAAGATTACATAACAAGATTCCAATTCAAACTACTGGAAAGTATAATTCCTGACCCAAAAAATCAGTTGAAGCATACACTCTTGCTTTCCAAGACACATTATAACATCTCTAAAGGACTGGCATTATTAATTGGGCGTACCTCCATTAAACTGGCATTGCTAACAGAATCAAATGCTCCAATGCTCTGGTCCATAAGCCTAAGCCTCTGAGAAATCGATGATGTTCTTCTATGGCGACTGCCAGTTCCAGATCGATCAATCCTCTGCAAAACGATGATTTCAAACAACAGCACCACATTTAAGCAAAACTAGCTTGGATATAGAGGCAGAAGCTTCAAGGCCTTCAAATCTCCATATCAGTTCCAGTTGTTTGCTCTATATTTAGATGTTATTGAATTACGTTTGAAATTATAAAGCCACAATTCAAAAGCAATGCAAGATTTCAATTTGAGAAAGCTAAAATAGAAAAAACAAATGACACACTGCAAAACACCATCAGCATTCTACTAAAATTCTTATGTTCATCCACAACCAATATAAACAAGTAACTTTTCAAACAAAGAAGATTCAATCATTGTTATATTAAGAAATACAATCAGCCAAGACCAAACATAAATCTTTACATTAATTAGAGAGACCCACAATACCAAACCTAATATAATCACCACTCACCTTATAGAAACCAAACTAACACATGGCTTAAGATTCCAAGGCTCAAACCTTCTCAAATTCCCCCACTTTTCTTACCTAACAATCAAATTCCACTAAAACAAATTCTTAAAAAAAACCCCAAACAAATCCATTTTTCCTTTTTTTCCTTCTTCCACATCATTCTGCTTAATCAAAAGCAACATATATAAGAAACCAAGAATAAAACTTTTGACTAACATCCCATCAACAAAACATGAAAAAATCAATCAATAACAACGCATAATCAAACAAAAACTCACCTCAGAAACAGGACTATGAGAGGGATCAGACAAATGAGGAGGCAAAGAACCTGAATGCACCGACCTCCTCTCTCTACCTCTACCCTCTTTCCTCAACCTCCTCTCCTCCACCATTTCCTCCTTCATTTTTGGCGACGGCATCTCATTCATCTCCCAAAGGGTAGCAGCCAGCTTCCTCGCTGACACTGGTGCATGCTGCTGCTTTCCCTTTCCATTTATTGACTTTGGTGAGGACTCCATGGCCCTCAGTGTAGATGATGGGGTCCTCTTCCCCATCAGCTTCCATGTGGGCACTGGTGTACTGGATCCACCCCTCTTTCCTACCAAAATTGCTCTCTTGAATCTGTAGTTTTGAATTATTGATGAGGATGATGATGCTGACGAGGAACACCCTCTTTTTCTTATCTTGCCAGGCAGCAATTCCTCCATTGTGGCACTTCCTTTTTGCCTTAGCATTATCAAATGCTCCCCTTATAGATCTCACTCACCAATTTGCAATAACAGGAAGAAAAATATTTGAAGAGTCAATAGAAGTATAGAGCTTTACTCTTCATTAGGTGATTGGTAGCTTAAAAAGTTCAAGATTTTGAACTTGGGCTCTTTACAAGGGAGCTAAAAAAAGGTAGAATTAAGCAACGAATTGCCGTTCTGGTTCATTGGTCTTTGGATTGCCTAATGATAATGATAAAGATTTGAAATTGAATGAATCAAGAGTTTTTGAAAAGGGTGAAAAATGAACAGAGAGAGAGAGATAGATGATGATCTAGTATACTGTAGTTTTGAGAGAGATTTGAATTGGGAAATGGGAAAGAATGAGAGGATGTGAGAGAGAGCTTTGAGGAGGAAAAAAAGAGAGAGCTTTCTTTTTCTTTTTTGTCTTGATGACTTGCACTATTACTACTCCTTGCTTGTGTACTTTTGAGATTTTTGATCGATACAGACAGCATACCAAGTACCCTTGTGGTGGTGTAAAGTGACAGAGAAGGAGAAACTATATGGACCCATTGTAACTTCGTCCTTGTATTGTTAGAAATTAATATCTTAGTTTCTCTTGTTCCATATCCAATCCCATGTTTGTTTATAATCTTGATCCTTTGTTGATTAGATTATCCGTCTTCGAGGCAATGAGCTTTTCCTTACTGCACCAATAAAACTTACATCAGAAGCGATAAGACAAGAAATGGAGATTGGATACATATCATAATCCTGATTTTCTCATAGCTATGGCTGCTTGTCGGTATGATGAGACCATGGTACAAACATTCAGGGGAGTGTTAGAGAATAAAGAACTAAAACTAGCGCACCTGTCAAGAATATTTAATTTCAGCAACATCTCCAAACTCATCGAGTCATATAATAGGGTTCTTAAGAGCATAGATCACACCATCGAACATTTTGATTCATATAGCCTGTGTTCACTGCCAATCTAACACCATACAAAACAACCATTTTCAGAGGAACAACCGTCTTCGCCACTTTTCTGCCATCCAACATAAACTCACCTTAATGACAGCATTATACTGAACGCCGTCTACAAGCCTAGAGAAGAGATATCCACCGCCCGTCAGCACTCCTAGAAACAGTTGTGGCATAAGTGTGTTTTCGAATAAGAATTCTTGTAACCATGTTACAGATTTATACATGCATGTATAGGATCTTGGTGGTTAGATTCTTGGCATTTCTTTTTCATGCACTTATGATTCAAATTTGATGAATGTATCATGAATGAATTATGATTTTAAAATTAGATGGACTAATGTTTTCAAAATACACAATTTAACTTGTAATTATTTAAATTGTGTTCTGAATTTGGCATTTGTTGTAATCTGTTTGGGAATTGTCTCATTTGGCAACTTAGAATATTTTTGTAAATAAATTATCGTGGAGTTCTGGTTCGGGGTGGGCATGAAGCTTTGGGCCCCTTTGATATGAAGTGCGATAGAATGCTAGATCGGGAAAAGGAGACCAGGGCATTCAACAAAATGGAGAAAAAATGGTTTTTCTTTCTTTTTCTAATAGCTGAAATCAAATACTCTTTTGTTTCACTAACTTCAAGCGGTTGAATTTAGATAACTATCTTTAAGCCACAAGAAATTATTTGGCACAATTATTGAATTTGAATTTAAGCCACAATTATTGAATTTGAAACTGCATGTTAATCTTGAAATTTCCTTATTTTACTTTTTATTTAGTTTGAGTTTATAATTATCTTGAATTATTAGTGAAAAATATTTTTTGTTTTAAAAAAATTAAAATGATTTTTTTTTAATAATTAGACAACGACGTATTGGATTGATCCAAATTTCATAACTTAACTCTTCAAACCAACAACTCATATCATGTACTCCACTAGAATTAACATCTTTTTTTTTAATAATTTCACTTAATAATTTGATTACAAAAATACATATTCGCAAAATCAAGTATCAATCAGATATTCGGATGTTTATTTTAAGACTACGTTATTAAAAAGAAAAAAAATAAATTATAAAGATCAATTCAAAATCAACTAAATATTAAATGATAAAATTGAAGAAAAAAAAAAGCAGAAAATAATTCAATTAAAAGAAAAAAAAATTGGAAAATGATATTTAAAAAGGAAAAGAAAAGGGGCTCGACCCCGCGGGTCACCCTGAAAATCTTTCGACTTGACTCTTTGCCTAACCTAAATTTAAAATTAACCTACATGAGAGTTGTCCCTATATGAGAGTTGTCCATATATGACCCTGTCGACTTGACGGGTTCCAAGGCAACCCAGATAATTGGTAAAAAAAAAAACATGGTTTGACTTTTAAAAAATCAAGACAATATCTTTTTATATATATTGAGATAGCGATATATTGGATCGATCTACGCTTCATGACTTAACTTGTCAACCCGCGATGGACTCGACCGGGTTTAACAACTTTGTTTTTTTAATTATTATTTTTTTTACTTAATGACATGATAATAGAATGTATACTCGTATAATTGAGCACTAACCAAATATTGGTATGTTTGTTTGATACTATTATAATCTCATAGAAAACAATTTGAAATAAATTATGAAGACCAATTTAAATTCAATGAAATATTGATTTAGTCAGAAAAAAACGAAAGATAGAATTTAGAAGAAAAAAATAGCTCCTTCATTGTTCATTTAAAAAGTGTAGGAAATTGGTTTTACCCTAATTCTTTTAGCATAGAAGATAACTAGATAGGGGGCTCTTGTTACGTCGTGGGCTGGGTCAAGTTTTTTCTAACTTAAAAAAAAATATTCAGGCGACGTCAGTAATTTTAAAGAAGAAAACAAAATGAGACTCGGGTCATTAACTTGAGTAAGTTTAATAAGCTCGGTTAAAAAAAGATATCAACAGTTAATAAAGCAGAAAAAAACCAACAATAATTAACTACAAAAAATAAGTTGCTAATATCATACATGAGTGGAGAAGAAAAAAAATCCATTTAAGACTCATCATCACTCTGCCATAGACATTGTCTCACTACAAGAAAGAGCTCACCCAAATGGTTCAAATGTCATTACGAAAGTTTGCATGATGACACTAAAAGAAGTCGCACGCATTATAAGAGCAAGGACCTAGATAGCAAACCAAATAAAATATCATGAAGTTGGCATCTCATGCTTATATTTAATAAATTAATTAAATTCAGAAACAAAATCTCTTTTCAAAAAGCAAAATTTAACAAAGAAAGGCAAATTAAAAAAAAAAACCAAGATAATCTAGGTCAATTTTAAAATCAATGAAAATCCTATAGAAATCAAATAAAAAAATAGCCGAGCTCAATCTCCAATTAAATAAAATATTGAAGGATGAAACTGAAAAAAAATAAACTTAAAAAAAGAAAAAAATAATAAGTAAACCTGAGCTAGTCTTATCTATTTTATAATGGAAAGTGATACCTGGAGGATAAACTAAGTTTTTAATGATTCTTATAGCTTGAGAAATTTAAATAGGATATTGTAGGACACTTTTTATAATAATCACCTATGTGAGTATGAAATGAGGCTATCTCTATGAAAATTAAAAAGGCTAAATTCTTTTAAGCACTCACTGAAACCATGATGTGTTTGGGGCTACAATAAACACAACCGTGAGAACCAAAATTGTAAGAAAATGAACTATGTGATATCTATTGTGTAGTTTCACACAAAAAGCTGAACAACCCAAGATATTACATTCATTAGTTAGCCAAATGAATATGATAGTTTTCACAAGGGAAGGTTCAAGACCAGAAGCTACCTCGTCTAATGCAGTGACTTTTCATTGTTACTCTCTATTTATTTTTTTTGTCTACTTTGTATTTTATTTTGATCAGATAATTTTCATTCATATAAGGAATTGTTAGAGTATGAATGAAAAGTTGTATCTATTAAAACCCAACTTAAAATAGAGTTATATCCTTTTAAACTAGAAAGTTGTATCTTTTTATTTTAAAAATTCAGTTAAAATTAACTATCAGAATTGCTTATAAAAAAAGATAATTTCGATATGGTTTTGATAATGGAGAAAGCTTCTAGTCTTTCTGATATTCTTCTTTTATATATTTTTTTAGTCAAAATTTATATATAAAGTAACAAACAAATTTTGGTTCGATGTTTATTTTTGGTTGAGCTGACAAGAATAAAAGATTAAGTCTAAGAAACAATATTGTAATTACATTGTTAGCACTAGAGAACAAATAATAAATTGTTTCTACTTCTTCAAGTCTAATTTATATTAACAAATATTGAAAGTTAATTTTTCTTTCAATTATACATGTTTATATACATGTTTTATTTATTGTAAAAATCAGATCGTTATAGTAAAGAGAAACAACCATCTTAAAATCTATTTAAAATGTTACATCATTTTCAGTCCCCTTGTAAATAGTTAAGAGTAACATATTTTATATTGATGAGTACAATCCAGTTAAGAAAACATGTATTTTAACATGTTACAACCATCCAAATGAGCTCTACAAAGAAAAGTTCTTCCCTCAAATACTTGATGAGTTAAGAGTGTATATATTTTATATAGTTTTTTCATGTATCATCACTCATAATTAAAAAAAATAAACTTTTTTCTGGGTTTTTGCAGTGCTGGCAGCATGGTTCAGATTGAAATATCCGCAGGTCACCATTGGAGCCTGGCATCTTCTTCACCAATCCTCAACTTTGAGAGCATAACATCACTCAAGACTCTAGGGTCCCCCCCTCTTTCTTTTTTTCTCAGTTCTTCATTAATTTTAAAACCGACCCCTTCTTCTCCTTGCTGAAAGACACCAAGATATCACCATGATGAGATTTAAGCTAAGGTCATGTCATAATCTGCAAAGCAGTCAAAAGTATTTATATGGTCCAATCTTAACAAACCTTGTAAATTTATAATGGTAACTAGACGATATATATTAATATTGTGATCATAATTAAATACTATTAAAAACCTGCTAGAGGACGTATAGATTCGGAGCAATGAATATTAATTTAATGGCTGCATGGGGAAACTAATTCAGGGTGAGAGGGAGGACTGTTACGAGGTGATCAAAGGATCATGGCAGGAGAATGAAGACACTGCAAGCCAACCTGGAGGCCTCGAAATATATACTTCGAAAGTCATTTAAAATATGCAAGTAAGAACCATAAACTTAATCATTGCAATCTATCAAAAACTTAATCAATTCCTTTTAATTACATAGTTGGTGCATGTCTTCTTCGTTGCAGGAACTAAATTAGCGCGCTTTATTATTTAATGGCTACCTGACCAGCTCGATCTAATTAAGGTCTAATAATAATACATGGATTTTTTTAAAAAAAAAATATTAGCGCGAATTCTCTTGAAAGTTGGCTTTATACTGCTTTGGGTCTATACAGCCATGACAGGTTATCCAACTCCTTCAAATTTTTTAAGTCCCATTCCTGCTTATCCGGTTAAAGGGGTACTCATCATTGATGCAATTCAGTTAATATTAATTATAATTAATGCTAAAAATTATTTGACATATATATATATATATATATATATATATATATATATATAGTTTAGTTTAGTTTTCAATACATGACTCTTAGAGATTGGTAATATGAACAAGAAGGTTTGCTTCCTCGTTTCTTTGATTTAATGCCCGTTTCGGGCAGCAGTGCAATTGGAGTTTTATAAAATTAATTTTTATAAAATTATTTTGATATGCTGATATTAAAAATAAATATTAAAAAAATATTATTTTGATATATTTCTATATAAAAAAACACTTTAAAAAATAGCAACTATCACTTCCTAAACACTCCCATAAGAATGTATTTTTAAAAATTATTTTTTTAAAAAAATCTCTATTGAAATATAAGTTGATTGAGAATATCCTCTTATTAAAAAAATAATTTTTTTTAAATTCCAGTAAGCATTCTCTTATAAAATTAATTATTGAAACTACTTTTTTTTTGTTTAAATTACTGCATATTAAAAATAGATTAGTTGATTGATTTATATACAGTTAACGGTGTAAATATGGAAATATTGTTTACGGGTATATGTGCTGTATTCCAATATTCATTAAAAAAGAGAAAAAAAATTGATTATCAAAATTAATTCCAGCTTTAAAAATCAATTTCACTCTAGTTAACTGAGTAATCAATCTTAAAAAACTAATTTAACTTAAAAATTTAAACTATAAAATAAGATTTTAAGATATTATTTATATTATTTTTTAACGTAACAACTCAAGTGAAAACTTTTAAACTTAAAACTTATATAAATTTATACTATCTTGTGTTTAATTTTTATCAAATAAAAAAAATACAATTTAAATTCATAATTATTTAATTATCAAGATTTTTATACCATGTTTCTTTATATAGTATTTTACAATAATTTTTGTGTGTTATTCGTAGATGTTAATTACAGGGGTATGATGCTTATGCAATTGTACTGCGAGTCCATGACAAAAAAGCGTTTGACCTTTGCAGATGTGTAAAGCGATTGATGATCCAAACTTGAGGGATTGAGTAAATGTTGAAATTATATATAGTGTAAAATTAATAGTCTATCCCTTCTCAAGTGCTACTGAATTATTGAAACTTGGAAGATAGATAATTAAGACGATCACATGAACAACCATGGCATGGAAAGGGAAACTACATTCCGTGAACCATAAGGTGTTAGCATCCGAGAAATGCATTTCCCCTCGCATGGTGAAGTTGGTTCTTACCAGGAATCATCACCATCATTATCCCTTTGTCTATAACGTAAAAACTGGATTTCATAAAGTTTTCGCTAATCATCGTTGCATGGCCCATCAACACAGAATGTAATTGATGCCCTTGATGAGGTCAACAATTCACCATTTTCGAGGGCGCAGATTTTTTGGGCAATAAAGGATAAGAACTCCCTCTCCATTTATCCAAGTTTTTATTTTTTAGGTTAAAAAGCAGAAGCAGAAATTTAGAGAAATGCCTTCCTTGTGTGTTGAAGAAATATGTTGTCTTGGAATTGATTTGCGGGCATGTACAGAGATGATAATGCCAAGAGATGGTAATGCAATAAGGACAGCATATTTCCAGCTTCTGAGTGGAACTACAATGATACGGCTACTTTCTGCAAAGGGTTCTTTGGTGTTGAGCCGAGACCTAATTGGATTACTGCTGAGTTTGGTGGCCATGTGAGTGCATCATTTTCTATAGCATTGAGGGCAGGCATGCTATATTGGTGGTACTCGTAATAATATTGCATAGTAGACCAGCATAAATCCTAATAATAATAATAATCTTGATGAATATCAAAGCTTTAAACATTGATGACATACATGACTGCTTTGAACAGGATATTAAAAGGGTCTTGAGAAGATTTGGCAGCAATTTTATCTTCTTTAATGGCTTGAGAGACCCTTGGAGTGATGGGGGGCATGATTTCTCTCATATTTTAATCTCTATCTTAAAAGGAACATGTGGTTATGCTGTAAGAGATTATATATAATTTGCTTCTTGGTTATGACAGGGTGCTAGAGAATATATCCAAGAGCATATAGTTGCCAATATCATAGCAAAAGGAGGCCAGTGGATCAGAGATCTTTGAAATGAAGAATTTAATATAAATTATTGAGATAACTAGTTCCTGGCTACAGCATATCCACATATTGAAATCTACAAGCAGCATGCCCCAAATGCTCTCCCCCTTCTTTCTTTGATGGCATTCATGCCCCCTAGTTTTTTTTATTTATCATTCTGCAAATCGCCAATGATTGGGATGCTTATAGACAAATTATATTTTATTGCAGGGGCTCACCATGTGGACCTGAGATTTGCAACCGGTGAAGATCCAAAATGGCTTCAAGATGTGCGAAAAGGAGAGGTCAGCATCATTGCAGAATGGCTAGGTCACTTGAATTAAAAAAAAAACACGTTGCCAGGTTCCTGAGAGCGGTTAAAATTAAATTTAGGACGTTCATTGAACCATATAGGCCCATTGGGTTGGTTAAGAGGAGTACTCTTGCAACAAGGAGCATTGAACCATACTTCGACGGTCTGGTCCAGTTGCCTATCATGTCTGATATTTGGGCATATGAACCAGGATGTTTTGTTTCTATCCTGAAGATACTGAAAAACAAAAACTCGTTTCTTTTTAGCAATCAGGAGGCCGTTCTTCATTGTTTGCATGAGAATAAATAACGTTTTCTGAATAAATAGATGGTTGAATTCACCCGTCACCTTCATCTGGTAACGATTGGTAGTTGCTTGCGAAGGAAAATAAGCTCCCTGGTCTGACTTCGAATGCAAGGGCTTGCCCTCCTCTGCCAAACAGAAGGGGCCTCGCCTAGTTAAAGGAAACTTTTCTTTTTATTTTATTAATATAGGTGCAGGGGCGGAGCTGAGATTATTTGATAGGGGGAGCCAAAATAATATAAAAAAGATATAATTTTTTTTAATTTACTGTACATTAATTGTAAAAATAAAAATAAAAACTGCATGATTTAGTTTTATTCAAAGAAGTACAAACATATGACGATCTTTGTATAAGATAAGAGGTTTAAAGCAATACTAAATTGAGTCAAAGCTATGAAGTTAATTTCATCTTCATAATGTATTTATCACTTGAATTTTATTGGTCTTTGTACCTATCAAATATAAACATACAAAATATATAAGAAACATTAGCTAAAGCGATGCATTATTTATGTTTAATAAAACTTTGAAATGAAGTAAAAAATAATAAAGAATGATTCTTACATATTTATTTTAATTGTGCTCGTCATTCTTTCATAGAGTAGAAATCATCGATTATCATATCAATTGTGAATCTTTCAGCAATTTCTTTTTCTATATAGACAATCAAATAATTTGCAAGAAAATCATCCTCCATCCGATTGCGAAGTCTTATTTTAACAATCTTCATAGCTGAAAAAGCTCGTTCAATAGTTGTTATCGAAACAGGAAGAGTCAAAATAAGCCGAATCAACCTGTCAACGAGTGGATAAATTGTGATTTTTCTGTTTCAACCAATCCTTGACATAATTCAGCAATCGATGACATATTCTTTAACTTTGGATGATTGGGTACATCAAGCTCATAATGCTGCAATTGAAATCTCAAATGAGTTTTTTCTTGGTCAGAAAAGTCTTTAGGATAGAACTTGTCAACAAGTAAGCTGTGATGATCAATGATAGCTGTAAATATATCAACTCGATAATGATGCTCAACTGTTATTGATTTTGTTTTACGACGAGATCGTCCGACACAAGAAAAACAAGCATCCATATCAGAAACTTCAATGTCTTGATGCTTACAAAATGATGTCACTTCTTCTAAAAGAGTTTCCCAGCCATCATCTCTTAACTTCTGAAATAAAATCTTTGTGGTAGTCACCAAATGCATAACATTTAAAATGTCTTGATATTTATGTTGCAAAGCTTAGCAAAACACATCGGTAATTCCCATAACATTCTTCATTATATGCAAGATGAATGCAAAATCAAATGACATTAGCAACTTAAATGAAAAAGCCGCATCACCACATTGAGAATAAGTACATCCATGTAAAGCGATGTTTTCAAGAACCGAGCAAGTTGCCCTATATATTTTTATCAAACTGCAAATTGATTTGAAGTGCGAACTCCATCTGCTATCTCCAGGTCGTTGCAAACCACCTACTTGATTAACTCCTTTACCCATTTCAATCTCACCAATATCAACTAAATGTTCAGTTGTAGCTGCTTGAAAAGCCCGTAATTCATCATTACGCTTGCAAGAAGCACTAACAATGTTAACAATAAAAATCAAGTTCAGAAAGAAAGTGTAAACATCAAATATTTCTCTAGCTGCAACAATAAGAGTCAATTGTAATTGATGAGCTAAGCAATGTACATAATATGCATAAGGGCAATCATTAATGAATAAAGCTTGCAATCCATTCCACTTTCCACGCATATTACTAACACCATCATACCCTTGGCCTCTAATATTTTGAACATCAAGATTGTGATGAGATAAAACAAAGGAAATCTTTTTCTTAAGAGTTAAAGCAGTTGTATCTTTGACATGAACTATATCCAAAAATTGTTCTCGTATAAATCCACTTCTATCAACAAACCTAATAACAAGGGCCATTTGCTCTCTTCTGGATTCATCTCGAGCTTCATCAATAATTAAGCAAAATCTTGCATCACCAATCTCATGACGAATTGAAGACTGAACATTTCTAGCAAAGACATGCAAAAATTTCTTTTTGAATTTGATGCGAGGTGTATATAGCATTTTGTGGAGCATTATCTAAAACAAGAACACCTACTTGTTCATTGTATGATGCTAAAAGTTCCAACATTTCAAGAAAATTACCTCGGTTTTTTTATTCTGGACGTTCATCATGTCCTTTAAAAGCACATGCTTGAAATGTGAGCCAACGAACAATATCTATTGAAGCTTTAATACGCAATCGATTATTTAGAATTTCTTGAGTAGCTTGCCTCTTAACTACCTTCTCAATATGACATGATTGATTTTTCAAATTTTCCAAGCACCTGGTAGCAAATCTATGAGCTGAATTCGGACTTTTTCCCATATGAGTTAAAAAAGCACATCATTCTCCATCATTAACTTTCTTCCAACAATTGAATCCTTTAACAGTAAATGTGTCTGATCCTGGCTTTCCAGATGACTTACTTGAAAATAGATAGCAAGGGAAACAAAATGCAGTATTTTTCTCTGAATATTCAAGTCATAAATAACTTTTGAACCAATGAGACTGAAATCGACGAGGATGTTTTTTACCAGTCAGCGGATATTCAGACATCAAAGGTTGATATGGCCCCAAATTAATGTATGCCTTTCTAATTTCATCTTGTTGATTAACCGGGTATTCCTAAATTTGAGGACGATTGCTTGGATCTCTAATCAGATGAGCATTTTCGATTCTAGTAGGAGGCTGCTCATTAATCAATGCAGGTTCTTCATAAACTGAAGCACATTAGAGTTCAACCATAACTTCAACATCACAAATTGGAGTTGATTCACTAGGCTGTGAGTTATCAATATTTTTCCTTTTTTTCTCAAAAAAGAAATCAATTCTTCTTATTTTGTTCATGGTTTAACCTAAAATCAAAGCATCATAAATTTTTATTGTTTCCTATTTAAAAAATAAATACAAATAACGATGTGTTGAAGCAATAATCAGAACCAAAAATAAATTTTTACATGTAAACCACACTGACATATGAAAGCAAAATTAACATATTAAAAAAACAAAATTGATATATAAAAGCATAACTAACATAAAAAATGGGATTACTGGTTCCTAAAAAAAGAAAACTTACACTGAATCAAAGTTGAGTATACGCTCTTCAAAGAACTCAATTTGGCTAGAAAGATCGTATTTAATTGTATATTGAACCTGGTGATAGTAAGGTACATGTGAGAAAAAATTGATAATTTTGGTGGCTCTGCTAAAAACAAAACATAAAAAAATCTAAGCATAATCGAAACAAACAAACTCATAAAATATATCCAATTAATTAGAAAAAACAATATTCAATATAACAAGAAATAAAAAAATGGTAAAACTAGTACTGAAAAAAAAAAAGCAGAATTATATATATAAAAAAGAAGGTATTCAGATTGTAAGAAATCCTTTAGAATGGATTCTTCCCTTCTTATATATATAAGAAGAAAAGCATCAAGTGTCGGTGGAAAGACAGTTTGACTTTTTCATCTGTGTATTGGGTAATATTTTTAATTTGGACGTTGGGTTGAGGTGGTGGTGGTAGTTCTAGTGGTGCTGTACCTTCAAGGATCCAATCTTCTGGTAGGGATATGTCTTTCCATTGGATTGCTTTTGGGATAACAGTGTTTGAGCGGGATAAATCTGTTTGTAGTAGGAGTGTTTCGCCTTTTTGAGATTGGAATTTGTGTTTGCTGGCAAAGGTTGAGAACATGGCTTTGTAATGGATTTTGAATATGAGAGCAACATGGATAGATCCTTTGAGCATGTCATAATTATGGGTCTTTATTTGTAGTAGCATACTTTGCAAGATATTTTGGTCTTTGAGGGATATGGTTATGTTTGGATAACAGTCAAATGATACCGGACCACTGCAAAGGCTAGACTCAATAGAACTGAGGAGGGAGTCTTGGAAGTTTTGAAATCTAGCATCACGGAGGACAGCTAGAATGGAGGTGTTTAAGCCTTCCTTTGTAAGGGGTTTTATTCCGACCTGAACAAGGCCAACATGAGTATATTTATAGTTTCGGGCTAGATGTTTTTGTAGGGATTTTGAGAGAGGAGTTGAATGGTTTCAACAGGTTTTGTAAGCTGATATCTCTTTCTTCAGTTTTGATAGTAAAATCTGTTTTGAAAATATCATATTTAGATTTTTGATAAATCTGAGTTTGAGAAATTTTTGGAATTTCCAGTCATCAATGTTTTTTGTAAAGTCTTCAATAGTTATTTCTTCACTTTATACTATCCTTCTACTTTCAGAAGATTCAGAGGTAGAGGAAGCCGAAATAGAAGTAGTCCTATGAAAGGCGGAATCCATAGAAAGGAAAGATAAACTAGGAAACAGGCTGCAGGTTATATGGATTTATTGCCCTAAAACTCAGACGAGACTTACACCATTTAGTTGCATACCTATAGTCTAATGGTCTCTTGTTCTTTCTAAGAATACTGACTTTTATGTTACTATTCCTACCCAGATCCTAGTAGGCTCTGATACCAGAAATCTAAAGATCTGTCAGGATCTAGCCCGAAAATATAAATATATTCATGTTGGCCTTATCCAGGTTGGAATAAAACCCCTTACAAAGGAAGGCTTAAACACCTCCATTCTAGCTGTCCTCCGTGATGCTAGATTTCAAAACTTCCAAGACTCTCTCCTCAGTTCTATTGAGCCTAGCCTTTGCAGTGGTCCGATATCATTTGACTGTTATCCAAACATAACCATATCCCTCAAAGACCAAAATATCTTGCAAAGTATGCTACTACAAATAAAGACCCATAATTATGACATGCTCAAAGGATCTATCCCTGTTGCTCTTATATTCAAAATCCATTACAAAGCCATGTTCTCAGCCTTTGCCAGCAAACACAAATAAGGGAAAGTCAAACTGTCTTTCCACCGACACTTGATGCTTTTCTTTTTATATATATAAGGGAAGATTCCATTCTAAAGGATTTGTTACAATCTGAAGACCTTCTTATATATATATATATATATATATATATATATATATATATATATATATATATATAATTCAGCTTTTTTTTTTCAGTACTAGTTTTACCATTTCAGGATCCTTGATCAAACACAGAGCATACTTAAATATAACAAGAATAAAAAGAATAAGAACTTAACAAAAATGTAGATAAAAATAAGATTATCTTACTTAAATTTGTAACGAAAATTAATACAAGAGATATTGGTTACAGAGGAAAACGGAGATGGGTTACAGATATGAGTTACAGGGGAGAATAAAATTTCTGGGAAAAAATTGGTCTGCTTCTGATGATTTTGAAGTGGCCTTTTATAGACGAGTTGGCATGGAAGAGGCCAAAATATCCTGTTGAAAAAGCTCTCCAGCACCCATGTGAACCCATGTGGTATTGTTTGCCTTGATTGGATGACGACAAAATGGAAATTGTCCATGTTTTTGGTGAAGCTTCCTTTGTTGTCGTCTTGCCACCAACACTTGATTTGTTAGTTTGTAAGAGCAGGTAATATTTGTAGAAAAAGGCCTAAAACAGATGGGCCTAAAGGCAAAAAGGACTCAAAACATATGAGTCTAAAAGAAATGGGCTCTAAACAGATTAGCCTAAAAAAGCCTGAAATACTTTTTTTTTTTAACGTCGCGTGATAGGTGGCAGGATACCAAAACAGTCATCTTCATTATCATTTCCAAGGGAAATGGCAGGAGATGTCGAGCCAGATGAGCTGGATTGGGACAAGACCGTTTCCGGGTCTTGGCTTTGTATAATTCCTTGGACTATTTGTAGGTATTCTTCCTCAGTTCTAGCAGAGGTAAGGAGAGCTGTCGTTTGAGCCTTTCGGGCTAAAAACTTTGATTGAGGATGAGGATCAATGATGGGAGCTGTTTGATGTTTTTGTAACCATTCCGTAACAGCTAATTTTGAACTTTTGGACTCAGCTGCAAAAGAATCCAACCACTTGATTTTGAATTTGTGAATAAGTACTAGATGTCCGTTTTGTAGATTATAATCATAGAACCATGAACATACCCACGGAACAAAAAATTTTGTACAGAAGATAAGGAGGGAAGAAAACTTTCTTTCAGAAGGAGCTGGTTAGAAATTATTTTTGAAATGTAGATAACCATTTTCAACTAAAGGATGTTCTTTGTCATAACCCAATTTTTTATCATTTTATTTTAATTATTATTATTATTTTATTTACTGAAAAGGATAAAAAAAATGATGATAATGATGGAAAAAAAAGAGTAAAATAAAATAAATGAAGAATGAATTAAAATTAATCCAATTAAACTTTGGGTTAAGGGCAACATGATTGGAAGTTTTGGGGTTTAATTAAACTTTGGAATTATTCTAATTAATCCAATCAAGGGTTTAATTGGAGAATTAATAAAGTTTTGAGACTTAATTAAGCTTGGAATTAATTTAATTAATCCAATTAAGGGTTTAATTGGAGAATTGATAAGTTTTGAGACTTAATTGAGCTTAGAATTAATTTAATTAATCCAATTAAGGGTTTAGTTGGAGAATTGATAAGTTTTGAGACTTAATTGGACTTGGAATTAATTAAATTAATGAAATCAGGGACTTAATTGAAAAATTATCAAAGTATAGGGCTGATTCTTGTCAAATTTGAAAGAAATTAAAACCCAAGGACCAATTTGTAAATGGCGCTAAGATACAGGGGTTCAATTACAATTTATCCAAGGACTGGACTGCAAAAATTCAAAATGTCAAGGATCAAAACACAAAACACCAAAAACGGTGTCGTTTCTCAACACTGTTCATCTTCTTCAACGCTTCAGCTGCCGGCCGCCACCATTACTCCTGCCATAACAGTCGATTGATTACCTGGTAACGGTGGAATTCTGTGGCTATAAAGCCGGAGAAAACAAAGAACGCAGGGGAACCGAGAGAGAGAAGACTGGAGAGACAAAAACAGTGAGGCGCATTGGCCAGCCAACACAGGAGCGCCAACCTCGTCTCCGGTTGCGCTACCCCCTTTCCCCTCCGAACAGACATGATACAGAGACGATAAGAGAGCCATGAGCAGACTTTCGTTCCTCTGTTTCTTCTCAAAGAAACAGAGGATGCTAAAGAAAAAGAGCCACGAGAGAGGGAAGAAAGAGCAGAACCCAGAGGAAAAACTGTGGACAAAACACGAAAAAAGAGAGGGCAGAACAGGGGAATCATAGGAGGAAAAACTGGGGCAAAGCTGGGGAATTGGACTGAAAGGGGGAACAGAAGCTAAACCCAGACAAAAAACCAAAAACCAGAGGATAAAACAGAAAATAAACGCAGAAAAGAGAAGGAAAAGTAAAGGAGCAACACAGAGAGGAGGATTGGCTTTGCAATTACTTTCGTCCCTGCAGACAGAGAAAGACCCAGAATCAAAACCAATACAAAGCAGGTCGGCCTCTTCATCACCTTCTCCGCTTCAAAGTTGCTGAGAAAACAAAAGGAACATGTAGGCAGGTGAGCGTAGAAGGAAGACAAAGGGAAGCAGCGGGCGAGAATCCATCAGCACTGTAAGCATCTTCAGTCTCCAGCACCAGGTAAGCAAACTTTTTCTTCTTTGTTAATTTGATTAGCATAGGCTCTGTGCAAGTGAATTTTAATTCACTTGCACACTGAAGCAACACGCGTGCGTTAGCACACGCATGTTGCTCAGCCCAGCCTGGTCACCGGCTTGGGCCAATGACCGGCTGGGCTGGGCTGGGTCGAGCCCAGCCCATGTGGGCTGCGCTAGGCCCAGCCCAAAAAAATAAAAAAAACAGAAAGTAAAAAAGGTAGAAAAAATAAAAAAAAATGTGTATGCATGAATAAAAATAATGTAAATTTATTGGTTTATTCACTGATGCCAGAGTCAGGAATAAAAATACCGGTTTAAATTTATATTATTTTTATTCGGTGTATTTTATTTTATTTAGCTAGAAAAATAAAAAATATGTGCATGCGTAAAAATCAATTTATTTTTATTTATTTATTCACTGGCACTAGAGTAGAGAATAAAAAATATTGATCTAATTTTTCATAGCTACAAATTTTTACCAACGCCAGAGTTGGAATTATTCGAGCTCGAATATTCACTGGCGCCAGAGTCAGGAATATTATAAACAAATCATCATAGCATAAGCGAATAAATGTTTAGCAATTTAAGACAAAACCAGCAATGCAGTCTGCCTCAGGCATAACGTTTAAAGGGTGATAATATCTTCTTTTTTACGTAACCAATCCCGAGCCATAGAATCTCTGTTGACCAGTTAGGGTTCCTAGTGACCATAATACTAGGTGGCGACTCCTCAAAGAAGACCTTTTCCCCTTAAAGAACCAGATGCCAGAAATCTATTCTTTTTTCATAATCTAGAATTATTTTGTGGGCTGCCGCGATGTCCGGGTGCGACATTCTTTAAGGTAGTCAACATGACAACCATAAAAGTCCCACCATTGAAAGAACCAGAGTGGGAGATTTGTAGTATTCATGGTACTATGGAAGTAGAAAAGCCAAGAATGGTTATGATTTTGGTTTTGTATGAGGAAGGCATTAAACCATGCCTGTTGGTAATCCCAATATGTGTAGGTAGTATGAAAGTCTTGGGGGCTTGTTCGATAGTGTATGGGGAAGGAGAGAGGTTGATGCAAGGGTTGCCCCTAATCTTTAGGGTGGATGACTTTGTGAATAATGCATGTAGAGTAAGTCAGTTCAATGTGATCAGAATGTAGTTTGAAGTGTTTGAATTTGACAGAATCGGTAATCTCAAGGATGGTTGCATAATAGGATTGTGGTTTAGCTAAATTCCAAGGTTTGTAGTACCATTTTTCATATATATATATATATATATATATATATATATTCATCAAATTCTTAACAAACATAAAAAAAATTAAATTACTAATTACCTTGTTTGATGAAGAATTAATTGGCAGCAGCTTTGCTTTAACCTTTATACTTTGTATTATTAATTTTTTCGGTTAGGGTTGCAGAGAAGAAAGAAAAAGACAGTAAAGAAAGGGAATTAAATTGAAAAACTTATTTGTCCTTTTATTTTCCATTACATAGAGATACACGGAGATATAGTTTTAAAGTCAAACATAACTAATAAAATAATAATTTAGTATTAAAAAGCCTATTATTTGTTATATTTTTTTTAAAAAAAGTTTTGGCTCCTGTTGGTCTCCTCTTGATTTCACCGCTGTATAAATATACGAGTAATTTACATGTACTTTGACTTATTTTATAAGTTTTGAAATTAATAATTAAATAAGCCTTTAATAATTTTAAAAACTCGGATTGCTGGCCATGAACCTCGCCTAGTTGAAGAAAACTTTTGAAACAATGAGATGATGGCATATGGTTGCCCCGGGAGGAGGAATGTCTGCTTGATAATTGGATATACAAGGACAAAAGCCCAACTGTGACATGAATGTCCTTTTCAAATTGCTTGGCAATCTTTTTCAAAGTTAGGGCAAGAATAAGACAGGTCAGTCCGCCATTCAGATTTTGGAAATGGAGGTTTGGTCACTCGAAGTCACTTTGAAAGTGCAAGTCGTGGATAGTTGACTTGAGAAACATCAGGAATCTCAACCATTATTACAATGGCAACGTATAGCGTTTCTATCCAAATCATGTTTTTAAAAGTTTTAAATTTTTATTTATTTAAAATAAAATATTTTATATTTTCAAATTATTTTAATGTGTTGATGTTAAAAAAAAAAATTTTAATTTTATTTTTATTTTGATGTATTTCTAAGCAAAAAACACTTTGAACTGTCACCGCTACTACAATCCCAAACAGGACCTAAAACTTCTTAAACACTGTCGCAATTTACAGTAGCCAAATTATTTCAACCTCGATGATTTTTTTGTTGCAGTTTTTATATCCAAATTAATAGCCAAATTATTAAAATTCTTTAAGGAAAGAAAAAAATTCAATAATAAAAAACCAAAATGTAAAACAATGAGAAATTTCATGGCCAATATCAAATTCGCTAGAAAAAGTTCTGTTAAGTCCACTTGCTTTCCTTTTTCTTATTATGAAGTCCTTTTAGATTTTGCAACTTTAATTTTGATCTAAATATCTTTTTCTTAACATTTTAGTACCTAAGTTTAAGGGGGGAAAAAGGAAATCATCTTAAAATAACAAAATAGAGAAGGGCGGTGATTGCCACTTTTTAGGAATGAAACTCATAGTTCTTGGTATCAATAATTTTTTTTTTACAAGGACAATTCAATGATGGAGTTTTTTTTTTCTATAAACATGCTTGACAATTAGATTAGATTTCGTTGAGTTTTTGTTTTTGGTTGATTTTTGTTTTTGTGATATTAGGGTGTTTAGAGGGTTGGTAGGTGATCTATTAAGGTTTTTATGATGTTTTAAGGGGCCAATGAGTTAAAAATAACTTTTTAGAAGAAAACAAACATACTTAATTTTCTAGTCACCACATAGGTGACAAGTTGCTTTCCAACAAGCAACTTATTGCCTGTTTAATTAAAAAAAAATTTAAGTGTGTCATCTGCCCCTAACATAAAGATTAAAAAAATTTACGTGAACCTGGGTTTTTTTATTAAATCACGTGAGTCTGGTCCACCAATGCATGACCTCTTTTTCTTTTTATTCCTTTCCATTAATTCTTTAAATATATTGAATTAGCTTTGTTTTTTAAATAGTAAATGATTTTTTTACATTTTTTAGTTGCATGATATTTCAAATAATTAGTTTGATTTGTTCTATAAAAAAATTAAAATAAAAAGGAAAATTAGTCTAAAATATTTGCATGTGCAAATATCTTTTATTTCTACTATAAATATTAGTTTTCTATTTTAATATGTAATTAGTGTTAACAACTGTTCTTGAGTTATCAATTCATATATATTTTTTAAAGTATAAATACAATCATTTTGTTTCTCAATTAAAAAAAAATATTAAGAATTGAGTTTCATAATTTATTTTGATTTGCTTTCTATAAAGTTATTGCAGTCCCAAATAAACGTTCCGAGATTAGGCTATTGAGCATCAATTTTTTTTATCATGTAATAAAAAAATAGTTTCATAATTTATTTTTTGTTAAACTCAGTAGGGTCTCGATTCAATATGTTGCATTCTTAATGTTTTGTTTTTTAAATATGTCTTCTTAAGATTTTTTACAAAGTGAAATTATATTTTTATTGGTTGTATGAGTTCCTTTGAATGAGCTAAGTTAACTAGGTCATGTCTGACAATTCCTAAAAGATTTAATTTGAAGTATGGGTTAGATAAGGAGTCAGGTCGAGAGGTTTCAAGATTGATTCACCGAGCTGAGTTTAATGATATTGTCAAAAAAATTCAGTTGCCTCGACATTTTTTTTACATTAAAAAAACTTTTGATTTGACCACAAAATAGAAGCTAATTATCTAATGGACTAGGCTAAACTACTAGTCCATTGGCTTGTGCTCTGCTGCGGGTCAGACCAATTTTTTTGAATGTAAGAAAAATATTAAGAGTATGAAGAATTTTTTGATAATATTATTAAACATGACCAAACAAGTCAATCTTGCAAACTCCTAACTTAACTTTTTTCATAACTCTAATTAAACCATGTGAGAGTTAGCCCAACATAAATTGATTGATTTCATAAGTCTAAATACAATCTTATTAAGTTTTTATAAATAAAAATTCAAAATAACAAAGTCTTCTATTTATATACAAAAAAAAATTAAAACAAAGATTGAAGATTTTATTAATGATATCTTACTAAACTAAAAAATTATATGAAGTTCAATAACTATACATAAACTTATAAGAATAAAAGAGATAAACAATAAACACAACCCTGAGGGGTATAGCTCAACTGATGAGGTCATGAGTTTGCTTCCCATAAGTTACCAGTTCGAGTGCCATAAATCTCAGAGCTACTGAAGGCTTACCTAGTCATTAACTTTAGAGTCTTGGAGAATTAGTCGAGGTGCGCGTAAACTGGTCCGGATACTCACTGTTACCAAAACAAAGAAGAAGAAGAAGAAGAAGAGATAAACATAAAAAGAATCATATTTGATTCTTAAAAAATGATAAGAATAACTACCCATCATATATTTGTTGCTTAGTATCTCCAAAAAGCAGTGACGCGCGACCTGTCATTATCTTCCCAAACAAAGAAGAAAACGATAGGCTCATTTAAAAACAATTAACTAAGTTAATAAACTAGCTAATGCTTATAATATTTAAGGTGGTGCTATGTTCCTTTTTATTTTATTTTGTTTTTGCATAAAATCAATCTGTTTTAAAAGTTAAAACCTCCTGAAACTGTTCATGAGAGCAGGGGCGTAGCGTTGAAGATCCAATGAATCTGCACAAAAGTTGCTGCAAACCGATCAGACCCACCAAAATCTTGTCTGAGATACCAGGTTGCCATGATTTTATGTGCGAACTGTATTTTAATGTATGGTCCATGTGTGTAATCCTCGTATTATAAGGTCTAAGGTCCCCTCTTCAAAGATCTGCACAATTTTTTAAAATAAATTAAGCTTCAGCACCTAGAGCACATTCTACTGAATAAAAGGCAGGAGATAAACCTTTCAACCCTAGCTTTTTATATCCATGATGTCTCTGTGATATTGGTTATTTCTGTCCTTGAGTTTAATTAGGAGATAACCACCCCTATTTTACTATTGTATTTCTTTTGAAAAACAATCTCCTCCATGTATATATATTTTATTCTTGGTCAATCTCCTCTATTATATAAAAAAAAATTAACATTTTGATAAATAATTAACATGCCTTCGCAGTTGGCTCCTGGGTTTGATGGAGCTAGCTACCATTATTATGGGTAAATTAAACATTTTTAAATTAAAAAAATGATAATAATAATAATAAAAAAATACAATAAGATTGTCACCCATGAGGCCTACCTGCCTTGGTTAAAACCAATTACAAACAAACCAATATTATCCTTTTTTTTTAATCTGTATATTTGAATTTCATATCGTTGTGTTGATTATCATCTTCAAATTTTATTTTTTCAAAAGAAAATTTTCAGCACAACATATCTTTTTCTTGTTAAATATTTCCTATAATATTTTTTATTACTATTCACATATTAATAAAAACAAAATCTACTTAAAATATATAATAGAGTAATGAAATATATATTTATTTAAAAAAAAACTCCTTATATATAACTTGTTTTTTAATTATTTATAATAACTCTTTTCTTACTAGAATCACTCATGAAAGTATAATATGGAATTTTAATTAATTCAAAATAAAATATATGTATTATTTATTAACAAGAGCAATGTGGTCCATTCAAAGATTCTTAAGAATCCTAAATTGTGAGAAAACAATTAGCTTGTAGCTGTCCATGTTTTATGATATTTTCTTGTTTCAATGAAAGGCTTAAAACTTCTGTTGAAGACCTAAGAACATGTGGAATTAAAAAAAAAAAAAAGCCAAGTGCCATCAATAACATACTGTGGAGCAGAACTTATTCTGTTGTTGATTGCTATAACGTAATAATGTTTTTTTCCCTTTACAAAGAGAGTAAATTTGTTTCTTTATATTTTTGTGCATTGCACAGTATAATCAATAATTTACCCTTAAAATAAAAAAATAACTAGGGGCAAGGGATCTTTTTTACTTTTTGCATTATATAATTACTCAACTACCCTTGAAATTTTATTTTATTGAACTTGTGTCCAAGGGTGTTTTAGTCATTTTATTATGATTTTTTATTTGTAATTATCAAATAGACTCAATGATAATTGGGTATTTTTACATGTATATAATATTTTTTTTTTAAAAAAAGGTGATTGGCATCAAGAATGGACGCGCCAACGAGTAGGAGGAGCCGACGCCTTTCAAACACCACATATAACCTCCTTCGACGGTCAAATAACACCTTCCACGGACAAGCTAGGAGGGACGCACCTAGATCTTACCAGTGACAAGGTGAGTGTTGGTGGCAGACCGACAGTGTGGTTCTAGTGGATTTTTTTCTTCTCATCCTTCCTTTCTCAATCTTCTCTTCGATAACATACAAAAGTTTCATTTCATTTTTTTTTTATATACAATTTGGTCATCATTCTTTTGATTGTTACTTATTATTATTTTTTTTATCTTTTATAGATTTTTTTCTTCAATTTCATCCCTTATCTTTTGATTTTATTTATTATTTATATCAAATTTTGTCCTCATTCTTTTAATCGCTATTTATTTCTTTTTTATCATTTTTCTAATTGAGTTTTGTTTTCAATTTCATCTCTTAAAAAATTTATTTTAATTTATTTTTGAGTCAAATTTGGCCCCCTTTCTTTTTATTACTATTTATTTTGCTTTTTTGCTTCTTTTTTTTTTCCAATTACATCCCTCATTATTTTGCGATTAAGAATTCTACTTCATTATTTTTTAGGGTTTTTCCATTATAGGATTAGTCTCGGACTCATGACGAGGGTCATGTGTTTTGAATATTAACTAGGGTCGATTGCAACCTTTTTTAGGTTCTTTATTAAATCTTAATTTTTTTCAATCTTATTCTTCAACTTTAATTTATTGGGAATTGGTCTCCACGTTTTTTTTTTCGTTTTTTTTCTATAAAATTATCTCAATCCTATGCCTATGGTTGTTTGGTAATTGAGCTTTGTTGGTTTATTCAATTTACTTCCAATAGGGTTACCTCAATATCACGACTAGGTCGTAGAATTAGCATATTAACTCATATTATCTTAAGTCATTTTTTTTTACTTTTTTTCTTTGCTGTTTTTTTTTTGTCATTACATTTTTTTATTTATATTATTGAAACTATGTGAATTTATTAAACATAGTCAAGTCAATGACCCGAATCAAGTCAATTTGTTTGTTTTTCTTTGGAAACGCTTGTGTTGTCTTAACATTCTCTTTTTTATGACGGAAGAAGTTTGTATCGACTGCAATATAGCATGGGTCACCAATCTTGTAAATTCTAAAAGAACATGGCATTTTCTATAATAATATTTTTTTATCTTATTCATAAAACGAAATATGAAATGTATTCATCTTAATAAATCAATTAACAAAGCCTTCAAATAAATTTAATAAACGCAGGTGTAGATATATTCTCATAGATAAGATAATTTTGTTGTCAATAATTCATCATTCTCTTAATAATCCACTGAAATTTAACATGTAAAATTGGTTTCAGGGAAGATATATAGTTTATTAAACGATCCACTAAAAAGATTGTCCGCAAACATGAGAGTTTCAAATGTGTTGAAATTTCAAGAAACTTACCTTTGTGATAGCTTAATCGATAGATTCCAAGTTTCTCGATATTGGATAAATATGGACTACTCCTTTGATTAGGGTGTCTTGAATTACTGAAGAGAGACGAGAGATATATTCTGGGATGAGATTTTTTATCAGAAATATTCCTTTCCAGTTCCAAGAAGAAACACAGAGCATCAAATCTTTCCAGCAACCGCAATACCTAGTAAATTCATCACTGAATTCAAATCCCGAAGTGGTCTCCCTTCCCCGTAGCATATCGACATGATTCTACTAAAAATGGTATCAATAATTAGTACTCTGTCATTTCCTACAAGTCCTATACATCCAGAAATCTCAATTATAATTTCCAAATTGCATACTATCTTCACAGAAGTGTCAAGCATATGGATGCAATCGTACATCCTAATTGTCCATGTAAATTATATGGATATGTGATTTGTGTGCACGGTTAGGGTCAATAACAAAATTCCTATAACCAATTGCTTTATTTGAATGCGGAGAAGAATATGGTAGATGGTAAGAATCAGAATCTTAAACCATATTATATTACCTTATTTTTACACTACAGAAAATTGTAAAATAACAATGGAGTTATCGATATAATATTTTTCATCAACAGTAATGTTTGATTATAATAGTGACAAAATATATATTTATGTTAGCCATTTCTAATGAAATTACATATGAAGAATATTTTGTCATTAATTAATGGCGGAATTATTGACACAAGATAATAATTAAAAAAAATCAAATAATATTATGTTGGTGGTTGGGCCTTTTGCCCTTCAGAATTCTATCATCTATTGGATTTTCTTAGGAAGCAAAGGTTGGAGACATTATTAAAAATAGTGGTTGAGCCTTTCCTTCAGGTAATCAGGAACTCTAGCAGATATGGGACTATATTAGATTTCACATCCGGGTTAGCTGCCCAGATCACTATGTTTGGATAGGTTATTCTACGCGGCGGTTCACTATTAATTCAGCTTGGGAGGCACTTCGAGATACTAGGCCCAAGAATACTATGCATCATATTCTTTGATTTCCAGGACATGTCCCACGACACTCCTTCATATTATGACTTGCTTCTTTAGGTCAATTGCATACTATGGACATACTACAGACTTTCATATCATCACCTTCGCGGTATGTAACTTATGTGGTTCACATGTGGAGACCTATGATCATCTATTTTTTTAGTGCTCATTCACATCTTCAGTATAAAGAGAGATTTCAGACTGAACTTTATTATCATGGCCTTCCATGTCATGACACCCCATTCTTCTTTTTCTTTTTCTTTTTCTTCTTATTTCTCTTGAACTACAAATCTAAACAACAACTCCTTTATTTTACCATAAGTCCAGGCCCCTATTATCACAAATTTGGCCACCCAACACTCTTTAGTGTCAGTATCATTGTCTTGGTACTATTGTTTCTAAATATTTCATATATGAAGTAAGCAAACCTATCCATTTATGTTTTAAAATAATATGTTAATTTGAGATGGAGTATTTGTAGTGTAGTTTGCTTGTATATTTAAGTGTTTCACAACTTTTCATATAGAATTAAAGTTTGATTTATATGTTGGGGTTTGTTTGTAATTGGAAAAATTTGAATTTGTTTGTTATTTGAAGAAATTTATTTTGAATTTGATTTCATAACTTAAGTGTGTGTTGTAATGAAAGAAATGGAGGGTTATTTAATGCGTAACAGTCACATTTTGTCAATTTTATTGTTATGTTGTAAATTTTAGGGAAATTGATTTTTTTAATGGAATTGATAACAATTAAATGATATCAATTTAGATTGAATATGTTTGAATTGAACAAATAATAGATAATTAGTTAGGTACCGATTAAGTATTGTTAATTGGATATTTATTTAGTTAGCATTTTAATGTAACTATCATTGCATTTTTATAAAAAAATAATAATCGATTATTAGATTGTGAATTCATTTTTAATTAAAAAAATTTGAATTTTGAATTGATTGTTACATTATTAAGAAATGTTATCATCATTATTCTTTATAGATTTCCTAAGTAATGGATGATCGTTCTTGGATATATCGAGATTTACCCCAAGGGTTGTATGAGAAAGGTTATTGTAAAGAGGTTGAGCGTTTTATTAATTTCACATTTTCAAATCCAAAAAATATTAGTGGAGATTCACCCCATGTGTGAAGTGTAAAAAGCAAAAAGTTCCACCAATCATATGTTGTGATGATGCATCTTTAGAATAAGATTTGTTGAGATATACTTGTGTTGGTTTGCACACAAAGAACCATATGTTCCTTACAAGACCATATTAGAAAAGATTGTTGGCTCAGCATCTAGTTATAGATGATAATATTAATCGTTACAAGAGTATGGTGATGAATGCAATGGTATTGAATCATGGTTATTCAAGTGAAGGTTTATGTGTAGATGAAGAACCAAATGTAGATACAACTAGATTTGTTGAATTTCTAAAAGATTTTGATGAACAATTATGGGATGGGTGCACAAATCACAGTAAACTATTGGCTATTGTACTAGTATTTACCATAAAGTCTAATTATGATATGAGTAAGGTTGGTTATGATAGCATTATCAAAAGGGAAAAAACATTCTACCTAAAGGAAATAGGCTGAAAGAGAACTTTTATGATACAAAATCCATGATGAAACCCCCTGGCTTAGAATATCAAAAAATTGATATATGCATAACTTTTTGCATGTTATACTACAGTGAAGATGTAAATTTAACCGAGTGAAAACTTGTGGGCATGCTTGGTATAAACCCAATACAGGTAGAGGAAGAACACTTATCGAATATGAAAAACTAAGATATTTCTCAATCACTCCTTAACTGCAAAGGTTATATATATCTGAAGATATTTAAGCACATGACATTACATCATTCACATGATGCAGAGGATGGACTTATGGTGCACCTTTCTAATGGTAAAACTTGGAAACACTTTAATAAGGTGCATTCTTAGTCTTCAATGGAATCACAGAATGTGCATCTTGGTTTACGTACAAATGGGTTCAATTTATTTAGGTTATTTGTTGCATCGTATTCTTGTTAGTTGGTCATACTAACAGTTTACAACTTGCTCTCGAGGATATATATGAGGCTAAAATTCATGTTCTTATCTACATTCATACTTGGTCCTTATAGACCAAGTAGGAATATAGATATTTATCTTTAACTTTTGATTGATGAGTTGAAATAGTTATGGTCATTCATGGCTTTGATATATGATGTCGCAAGGAAACAAATTTTTCAAATGAAGACAACTTTGACGTGGGCTATAAATGATTTTTCTACATATAGGATGGTCTTAAGATAGAGTATATATGGAAAATTATCTTGTCCTTATTATATGGAAAACAATAAAGCCTTTACCTTAACGAATGATAGTAAAACTTCTTTCTTTGATTGTCATTGAAAGTTCTTAAAAAGTAGTCATCGATACAGAAAAAATAAAAAAAGACTTCCTAAAAGGTAAATTTGAAAGGAATATTGCATCTTTGGTACTTTCAGGTGAAGAATTATATGATGTAGTATCGCAGTATGAGGATATTGTATTGGGTTTTCAATCCGGTAAGCAGAAGTTTCCTAATTTTAGTGTGATCCATAATTGGGTAAAATATAGTATTTTTTGGGAGCTTTTCTATTAGAAGACTAATGTTCTCCGCCATAATTTGGATTTCATGCATATTGAGAAGAATGTGCTGGGAAAAATATTTTAACACGATAATGAATGTTAAAAGGAAAAAAAAAACAACATAAAATCTAGAATAAATAAAATTTTGTTTTATGATCATTAGAATATAGAGTTGCTTAATGATGGGGTACAAGTGGTAAAGCCCAAAACTACATTTGCCTTAGACAAAAAAGCATAATATCATGTATATGAATCACTTAAGAGTTTGCGATCTCCTGATGGATATGCTTTGAACATAGCTAGATCTCCTGATGGATATGTTTTGAACATAGCTAGATTTGTTCTTGGAGGAATGCAAATTATATGGATTAAAGAACCATGACAGTCATGTGTTTATGCAAACATTAATTCCAATTTCATATAAAAATTTATTGACAAAAGGGATATGAAAGACACTCACAGAGATTAGACATTTTTTTAGAGATGTTTGCTTGAACAAGTTGCGTTCATAACACATGAAGCAGCTTGAAAAGAACATCATTGAGATAATCTGCAAACTAATGGGAAATTTGTTCTTTGAACAAATATAGAAAATAAAAAAAAGGTTGGCACATCACGCTATTTGAGTGGCGTGTGCGGCACTTCTCAGTAGTCAAAATGCCCTTTTCATCATGTCAATGGAAGTGTCATTGTGTCCTCTTTCTTTGGAGGCATTGCATGTTTGTGGTGGTTGAGCGGTTTGTCGCCGGTAGGGCTTTATGTTTTTCTTCTTTTCTATCTCCTCCCTTGACAATGCCAGTTTGATCCTTTTTCATTGTTGGTATTTCAATTTCAGTCCTTATTCTTTTGATTTTTAATTTTCGTTGGTCTTTTTGTAAAATTTTTATTCGTTTTTAATTTCATCATTCAATCCAAATTTATGATATATTATTTTTACCAATTTAGTCCTCATTCTTTTGAATTTTTTTTCCTTTAGTTAAAGTTATTTTTCTTTTCAATTTCACCCTCTATCAAAATTTTATTTCTTTATTTTTATATCAATTTTGATCTTATTTTGTTAGATCTTTTTTGGGTTCTTTCGCTAAGTTGATTTTTCTTTTCAATTTCACCCTTTAATCATCTATAAATTTATTTTGTATTTTAATTTTGATCTTTATTATTTTAATTGTTGTTTTTTAATCCTTTTGTAAATAGAAAATTCTATTTTCAATCTTATCGTTCAGTATTTGATTGATTGAAAATTAAGTTTCATGGTTTTTCTAGATAAGAGTGCTTTAGGTTTAATGATCCAATTCATGAGTTTAAAAGTTATTGTTGTTGACATTTTTTTAAAAAAAGGGCTTTGTGATTATTTTTTTTTCTATCAGCTTATTTCAATCTCATAATCTAGCTCGCGGGTTTGGTGGGATATCCTTGTTGGCTCGGCCCTGATTATCAGGTTACAAGTTTATCATATTAATTTGGGATGACCAAGGCTGATTGTTTTAGGTCTTTTTTCACTTCTTCTCTTTCTTCTGTTCTTCTGTATTTATTGAGCTGAGAATTGAGCTACATCATTTGTCCCCTTTTAAAAATATATTTTTCCAGGTTATTGTGATACCTTAAAAAAAAACAAATTAGTCTATATGTTGTCGTTGCTTATTTTTGTTATCAACTAATTAAATAAAATCAACTTATTTAATCTAGTCGGGTTTATGATCTAAGTCGTGGATTTTTATTCCTTTCTTAAAACTTGTTTGCATCTCCTCAACATCATTTTTTACACAAAGTGCAAGTCCACACCCTTATTGAACTTTTAAAAGTAATTAATTTTAAAAAATATTTTTATATTAATAAAATGAATGAAAAAGAGAGAGTAGATTATGTATAAATTAAAACATTATTTTTTAAAAGTCACTACCAGAAAATCGATAAATACAAACGGAATACCGAGGGAATATTTTTGTCGGTAAATTTCCGCAGGATTTTACCGACGGAAATATTCCCTCAGTCTATACCGAGAGAATTACAGTGGGAAAAAAATTAAAACAAATAAAAAAAATGATGACGTTATCCCCTTAGTTTTTTTTTTTAATTAATATGCTTTACGAAATTTTTTTTCTCTCCTTAGCTTCACTTGCAACTACATTAAGGTAAGATTTTTTGTTTTTCTTCTTTTTTCATGATTGTTTTCACTATATTTGTTTTTTATTTTATTTTTAATTGTTTTTGTTCTTAATAATTGTATAAATGTTGTTATGAGATTTTTTTTTTCATATGAGATCAATTTTTAGTTGATTTATTTATAGGATTTTTAAATTTTTAGCAATTGCAACTTCATTTTTTTCATATGAATTTTTTTAGTTGAATTTATTTTTTCATTTTATTTATTTGTTGCAATTTTTTTTGACTTGATTTTCTTATTCTTTTTTCCAAGCATTTTGAGTATATATTTATAGAGTGTTGATTTATGTTAATTTAATTATTTTATAATTTTATAAAATGATTTTTTTAAAAATGTTTTTAAATAATTACCGATGGAATTTCCGTTGGTATATCCCTCGGTAAATCCTTTGGTAATAAAAAATATTATTACTGAGGGATATACCGACAGAATGAAGCGAGTAATTTTTTTTACACGTCAATTCCATCAGTAATAAGAACAAAGAAAATTACCAACGAATTTACCGACGGACAAAAAATTATCGATGAAAGATTCACCAACGGAGCATTTCCGTCGGTGATTTCGTTGGTAAATTAATTACTGATGGAATATGTGTCTTACGCTGACAGAAAAATTTCGTTGGTAAAACTGTTAAATGTTGTAGTGAGTATAAGGTTTTTAAAATTTTGTTCTTACACACTTGATAGCGAGTTGGTAGATATGCTAAATTTTATGGATAAGTTATTCAACAAATCACGACCTTACATTTTTCAAGTACCAAATTTTATATATTATAAATAATAACTAATATTTTAGTATTATATATTTAGATTGGTGGCCTGTGTAGCGCCATGATCCAGACCAAAAATTTTCTAACTTAAAAAAATGATGCTCAATTGATGGTAGACATTTTAAAAAATCAAAAGAAATTTGAGGGTTGAGTCATTGACTTGACTGGATCTAATAAACTCGTTCAATTTAATAATATGATAAAAATAGATAATAATAGCAGACAAATCAAAAAAAAAATTGGCCCGAGTTCATCTGGGTTAACTTGCCAAACCCACGACTCGGTACATGAGATTGAAATAACCCCATAAAAAAAAATTAATGAAGCCTAATCCCACATAAACTTAATATTGAAGAATGAAATTGTAAAAACAATTAATTGTATAAAAAGACCTAAAATACTTAAATCAGCCCATGTTAACCTTTCAAACCCGTAAATTGGGTCCTAAGGTCAGAATTACTCCATAGAAGGCAAACCCAAAAAAAATCATAAAGCTAAATTCTCACACAACATAATATTGAGGGATGAAATTAAAATGAAAGTTTCAATAAAAAAGTATTTTAAAAAAATATCAAACAAAAGAATAAAGATCAAATTTAACATAAAACTTAAATGAGATTAAATGTTGAGGTATGAATTTTTTTTTAAAAAAAGTGTTTGCATGCAATAATGATTCAATCACTTTACTAGTGTTTTTTTTTTAAAAAAAAAAACAAAAGTCAGAAGAGCCCCAAGATTTTAGTTTGATGTTTTTTGCTTTAAAATATAAGTTAGTCATTTTACTGTGTAAATAATATGAAAATATGGTATTACTGTTAATTGACAGGCCAACTATTTTTGTTAAGAATGGCAAAATTATCATTTTATTGGTTGGATACACAATGTAAATAAGTCTAGAACTACAATATTTATTGCTACAATAATTCCTCTACTAATTTTAGTATGTTCCCACACAAAAATGAGAAAATACAAAATATATTCAAAAGAAATCGAAAAAATAATAGGAGCGAGAGAAGGATGATGGAATACCGAAAAATAACCAAAAATTGGTTGAGGAGGTTCAAAAATGCCAAAGGTTGAAATTTGACAGTATGTCGTTGATTGATGAAAGTCCTGTTGACAAAGAAAATTTAATTTTGAAAAAACTATATTCAAAATCAGATGTTTATGGACTCAATTAAATTTTATCTAAGGTTTAATTGAATTTATGGAGGGTTTGATTGCAAGAAAAATTGATTTAGACTTTTATTGGAGAAATTAAAGTTCTAGGGTCAAATTACAATTTTTAAGGATTGATATATATTGGGTTTATTTTGTCTATTTTTAATTAATATTTTATTCTTATTATTGTTTTGAAGGGTGTTGTTACCCATTTTTAGGTTCCCACACAAAAATGAGAAAATACAAAAAAAAATATATATAATAATAATATTCGAAAGAAATCGAAAAAATAATAGGAGCGAGAAAAGGGTGATGGAATACCGAAAAATAGCCAAAAAATGGTTGAGGAGGTTCAAAAATGCCAAAGGTTGAAATTTGATAGTATGTCGTTGATTGATAAAAGTCCTGTTGACAAAGAAAATTTAATTTTGAAAAAACTATATTCAAAATTAGATGTTTATGGACTCAATTAAATTTTATCTAAGGTTTAATTGAATTTATGGAGGGTTTGATTGCAAGACAAATTGATTTAGACTTTTATTGGAAGAAATTAAAGTTCTAGGGTCAAATTACAATTTTTAAGGATTGATTTAGTCAAATCAGGGGCTTAATTGCATAATTATTGAAGTTTGATGGCCAATTAGGGACTTAATTGAAACAATCCGAAACCAAGGACTAAACCGGAAACGGCGCTAAAATCAAGGGATCCAATTACTATTCATCCGGGGGGTTTGATTACAAAATTGTCAAAACTGCCAAGGACCGAATCGAAAATATTCATTTGAATTGTGAAACGGCGCCGTTTCCTTAGACACTATTCATCACCATCTTCAAAGCAGCCATTTCAGCAAACAGGAACCGCAAGAAGAAAATGCCATAGATTGCTTGATTGCTTCAGTTATGGGACCGTTACCAAACGTCTTTAATATAAAAGAAAAAACGCATACAATTTTGGCTATAAAAGCCTAAAGAAAGAACGACAGAGGTGAAAGGGGAGAACAAAAGGAGGGGGAAGCAAAACAGAGGGGAGACGAGACAGGAAGGAGAAGAAGATAGACAAAGAAGAATAACATTGATATCTTTCTCTCCGTCGTTGGAAACGCCACTAGCACTGTGAGCTACCAGCAACACCGCCATAGCCACGAAGCCGCTGCAGAGAGACAAGAACACTATTTACAGGGAGAACGAAAAAACAGGGGAAGAAGATAGCACACCGAAGCAGAGGAAAGAAGAAAGAGGACTAACGTCTGCCACCACAGCCGGTTGCCGAGAAGCCAACACCACCGTGAGCCACCAGCACCGTGAACTACATCGCCTCCATTCCAGGTAATCCTATTCTCTTTGTTAATTTCTGCACTTGAAACAGGGGCTCGTTTTTGCTGTCTGCAAAAAACGAGCATGAACAGTGCGAAGGTAATAATATAATTACCTTCGCAATGTTCCATGCACGCGTAAAAATTTTCGCGTGCATGTTTTGTTTGGGTCACTGGCTTGGGCCAGTGACCATGCACGAGTGGCTGGGTCCAGCCCAGCCACATGGGCCGGGTTGGGCCCAGCCCGAAAATAAAAAAAAATTCTTCAAACAAAATTCTTTTAAAAAATCTGTGATTTTTCGCAAATATTTTACTGCATTTTGATCAATATCTGTTTGTATTTTTATACTGTAAAGATACAAATTTGGTATTAAATACCTGATTTTCGTAAAAATAATAATAAATAAATTTTTTTTTTTGTTTTCATGCATACGGCCAAGTCTCTCTAAAAATAAAATAAAAATCATATCGTATCTTAAAAAAAAGAAGGGGGTTTTAGCATGCCTTTTTGGCTTTAATAACCAGTTTATTAAAGTCACGAGAACTGGCCAATATTTTAAAAATTTCAAAAACATTATTTTGTTTTTTTCTTTTAATATCTGGGGTTACGACCTTATACGTAAGACGTATTCCGGATATTAAATTCTTTTATTGACGTTAGAACGGTTAGGTTTTAACCGATAAGACAAGGACCTCCTTACCGAGGAGAACTTTTCTTAAACCATAGACGGACCAACAACTAGAAAACACGACAAGACCTTAGATTTTATCAGACAATAAAACAATGCATCCTACCTTAAGTATGGCGTATTTGGGGTGCTAATACATTTCCTTTATGCAACCAGTCCCCGTACCCGATCTCTTAGACCAATTAGGGTTCCTAGTGACCAAAATACTAGGTGGCGACTCCCATTTCATTTTTCCACTCATAAAAGACAAGAATTCCTTGTCTCCCCACACATTTGCCAGATCGATAGAAGACAGAAATTGAGAGTGGATGTTTTCGCTAGCGACACCGCACACGTGCGACAGAATGACGATTCCACTGGGGACCTTGTGGACTAAGCTTTGTTTTTGTCTGATAATTGTGTTTTGTTTAGTATGCGTGTTTTTTGTTAATAAGCTTATTTTTACACGTTTGAATTTCTGTACATTTATGTTCATGCATTGTATAGAATTGTCTCATTCATCACATACTTTAATTTTTGGAAAGCACACACAAGCTTCTAAGTTAGGTGGGGAATTAGCGATCTGCCCTATGACTATTGGTCAGGGTTCAGATGCGTGAAACACCCAACTCATATCTGAGTGTCTGCTTGGCAATGGTGGGCATACGTGCCTTAACTGTTCCTTGCAATGTCCCCACACTGTCTTTACGAAGATCGTCACTGGGCAGATATGAGACCCTTTTGAGACTAGATAGTCAACCTACCCTTTGTCCCACTTAATGAATAGAACATGTTCTTAGGTTGTGTGTTTTACCTTTTGTTTTGCATCAAAGTAAACCCTTCCTGAAGCATCTTGAACTCAAGACTTGTGGTTGACACAATGGCCGTTACTCAGGAAATTTCCGCTGTGGAGCGAAAATCAAAATGCAAGGGTTACGACTATGTGTCAACCCTAGAAGGGCGAACTCATCATATAAGAACATACTTATACATTTATCATACATGTTGCCAGGTTAAAACATAGGTCCCCCACCTAAGATTTGCTACACCTGAAAGATGAAAAATGAAGAAAGAGTTCGATTGGAGGCCCATTATCAAAATGAAATTGAGAGCATCAAATGTGAAGTAGCGAGAATTACAGATCTTCTTGAACAAGTGCTGAGCTCCAAAAATGGAAAAGGGATTTTTGCACAACCTCCTGTGAAAACACCATTAATCCACGTCCTAGGGACATCTCAAAACTTAGGGGCAGATTCAACGACAGAACAACATTTTGTGCCTATCGCCCCTATCCCGTCAAGTCAAGCTCCCATCACCGTGGATTTAACAGCAGATGAACCCCTTGGCAATAGATCCACTGATTTTATGAACTACGACAAGTTGTCTGCTTTGGAAGAAAGATTAAGAGTAGTTGAGGGTAATGATTGGTTTGATCCCATGCGAGCAGCTGAAGTGTGTTTGGTACCAAACATCATAGTACCAAAAAACTTTAGGATACCAGAGTTCATCAAATACACTGGATTGGAATGTCCAAACACTCACCTTCGATCTTACTATAATAAAATGGCCAAGGTGATTTATGATGATAGGATGCTGATATACTTTTTCCAAGATAGTCTCACTGGATCTACTCTGAGTTGGTATATGAGACTAGACAAAATTAAGATCAAGACATAGAAAGACTTGGTACACGCCTTCTTGAAGTAGTATAAATTTAATCTAGAAATTGCTCCTAACAGAACCATCCTAATGGCTATGTAGAAGGAAAACCACGAGTCTATGAGAGCATACGCGTAAAGATGGCGAGATAAGGCAACATATATTCAACCTCCACTGATAAATACAGAAATAGTGATGTTGTTTGCAACACCGTTCAATCCCCTTATTATGAGCATTTAATAGGAAGCTCAACTCAACATTTCCATGAAGTTGTGAGGATTGCTGAAAAAATTAAACAAGCTATGAAGAGGGGAAAGATTGAAGGTTCTGCCATGAATTCCAGAACAATGATGAGAGATGACTCTAAAGGTGGATGAACAAGAGGCAAGTTGAGTGTGTGAAAGGTGATGTCATTAGCTATATTATCCCCGAACATATTTAGAATGACAAATGATCGAAAATGCTTGGCAAAACATAGATATTGCCAGAAAAGCTAATCTAAGAATGGTGATGAATTGTCAATTGTATTAGAATTTTGCTATCTTGCATTTTGTTTTGAGATCACATCTCATCTTTTTTATGAAACATATCTTTTTATTTGTCTTTTTGTTGTTTCGAAATAACGAGATGTTTCTTTCAAAGTTTAGTTTGGCAAAATATTTTGATCGAACTCCAACATGCAATTAAGGCTAATCAATCCTGAAAGATTAAAAGTATTTTGATTGTAGAAATGACTCGATGCTTGTTAAAATGATATGGGGTGCCCAAATAAATTTTGAGCTCACACATGAAACTGAATCACCCACCATGTAGCTAAGTTTTAGCAGTATGCATAATGACAAGTAATGGATTCAATAGTTATGGACTCGTGAATCAAGGTTCTTGCAAGTCCAAATCATTACACTAGACGAGGTCAAAATTTATCGATTCTAACCGACCTTGCTTGGAATGAGAAAAGGCCATCTTTGATATCACCTCACTTTCTAAAGATATTTATCCTTTGCAATCCCATTTTGAGCCTGATAAAATATTCTTTTCAAAAGAAACCCTGACCAGGATCATACCCCATACTGGGGGCAAATAAGAGAAGACAAAAGTGAAAGGGAAGGCTTAGAAAAAAAGTCCAATGTTTGAGAGAGAGTTAAAAGAAAGAAGACCTAGACTGGGGGCATGTTAGAAAACTGTAAGAAAGGCTATGTGAAAGCCATATATATATATATATATATATTGCCTACAGGCAGGTCAAAGATGAAGGAAGGAGAATGCCTATTGAATCTAGGAAAGACAAAAGAAGTTTCAATCAAGGAAAGACACAACAAATGTCAAAAGTCGATACCATAATAATAATAAATAAATAAAAACTGAGCTACAAACATGACTTTTGGCATCCAGGATAAAGCTCCTAATGTTATTAGATGATTGAGATTGATTATTCATCAAAGAAAAAGTTGGATTTGCATTATGACCTGTGTTAAGAGAATTATGATATTTGAGCTTAATAAGGTTATATGTCACTTTCTCTACAAAGACAACAAGAGAAAGAGAAATGATGAATAGTTGATGTTGATCCTAGGTTTTTGAAACCCTCAAACACCTTTTGAGCCTGTAAATTCTTTTCTTTCATAGCCATAAACCATAGCCTACATTACTTGCTTTTAAAAGCCCTTTTCAATCAAGTAAGCAATTTGAACTGATAAATGATGCTCTCAAAGCTTGAAGAGTTTTTTCTATAAGAGTCGTGGCTTCATGGATTAAGCTACTTGTTATTATGCATGCTGATAAAATAAGTGCTAAAAAAAACAACCTTTCTTGATAAAGCTTGAGTTCTGACTTTAGCATCTTGTTTTTGAAATTCACAAAAAGGTCACCTCATCACAGACTATCAAAAGATGTACCTAAGATCAGAGATTAAAATTAACACAAAGAACATGGAAAAAAACCATTTTAATCTTTCAACGAGTCAATTTCTGTTTTCAAAATACAAGATAATCAAAGGACTACATGTATTGAATGACGCGTATTGGGTCTTTGACCAAAGAAGCATTGAATTTTTTTTTTTTTAAAATACTGACATCTCTCTGATTTCATTTCAACAATTAGACTTTGAAATAAACATGATCTTTGAAATATGAGAGTTGATTCCCGAACAAGAAAGATTGTCAAATAAAAAGAGCACCGATCGAGTTTGCAAAATCTTGACAGAAGTGACATCAATACTTCTCGACACTTTTTGAAAAGTTGAGGAGCTGGGGGCAATACAGTGGACCATGAAAAGGAAAAAAAGCAGTATTCAAATCAGCTAGGGGGCAATAAAAAAATGATTAAACGATGAATTGGTGAATTGAGGACAATGGAGTTCAAAAAAGATAATTCAGATCATAATGGAGGTAAGTCGATGGCTGATTAGCAATCTAAGATGAGGACGACACTAGAAAACCTCTTGATGAGTGCTAGTAGGATGCACACAGCTAATCAAAGAACGATTCTCGAAAGAATCCAGGAGATGAAATGATTTGTTAAGCTCCTTCATGATGAATTAAGCAACACCACACTTGGAGGGCATTGTCAAGCTTGATAAACATTGAAACCAGTAATCATCGAAGACAACCTAGGATAGGCGCTGCATTTACAGTGGAGTGGATGACTAGCACATGAACGGGCCAGTACATGGAAAGAGCAAAGAAGGCTTTTGTTAGCAAAAAAAGGCACCTTATGACAATGGAACATCCCCACACATATTTTTATTTGTTACAGGAAAATCCTATAAAAAAAAAAGTCCAGCAAGATTGAAAAAAAAAAAAGAAAAAAAAGAGAGAGAAAAAGAAATCATTGAGCTGATAATAAAAGAGAATCATTGTTGTGACCCTGGAACGGAAAGAAAAATGAGAAGAACCCTACCATTAGAAAATTTTCAAAAAAAAGAAAAAAAAACCAATGTGAGTGTAAGGAACACAGATTTTGCCAATTCAAACCTTGCCAACAAGAAGAACACAGATTTTAGTTCTAGATTGCCAGATGGGATCTTAGGTAAACCCAATCAAAAGGGCAGGTCGCCTTTGAAAATAGACTAAAGTGAGTATGTGTGGGCAGGTCGCCTGTGAAAATAGACCAGTGTGAGTGTGTGGGATGATCGCCCTTGAAAATAAACCAGGATGAACATTTGTGGGTAGGTCACCCGTGAAAATAGATCAATGTGAGTGTGAGGGCAGGTCGCCCATGAATATAGACCGTGTGAGCGTGTGGGCCGGTCGCCCCTGAAAATATACCAATGTGAGCGTGTGGGCTAGTCGCCCCTGAAAATAGACCACGATGAACATGTGTGGGTAGGTCGCCCTTGAAAATAGACCAGTGTAAGGGTGTGGGCCGGTCGCCACTGAAAATAGATCAGGATGAGCATATGTGGGCAGGTTGCCCCTGAAAATAGACTAGTGTGTGGGCCGGTCACCCCTGAAAATAGACCACGATGAACATGTGTGGGCAGGTCACCCTTGAAAATAGACCAGTATGAGTGTGTGGGTCGGTCGCCCTTTAAAATAGACCAGGATGAACATGTGTGGGCAAGTCGCCCCTGAAAATAGACCAGTGTGAGTGTGTGGGCCGGTCGCCCCTAAAAATAGACCATGATGAACATGTGTGGGTAGGTCGCCCATGAAAATAGACCAGTGTGAGTGTGTGGGCGGGTTGCCCCTGAAAATAGACTAGGATGATCATGTGTGGGCAAGTCGCCCGTGAAAATAGACCATTGTGAGTTTGAGGGCAGGTCGCCTATGAAAATAGACCTTGTGAGTGTGCGGACCGGTCGCCCCTGAAAATAGACCAATGTGAATGTATGGGCAGGTCGCCCGTGAAAATAGACTAGTGAGTGTGTGGGTAGGTTGCCCGTGAAAGTATACCAATTTTCTTCAAAAGTGGTAGATCGTCCAAGATAATGAGATCATTTTCTTTTTCTTTTTTTTTTCTTTACAAGCTTACTATGCAAGACATTGATGATGTTTTGCTTCCTAAGCATTGTAAAGAGGAGGCATATGTTGTTACCTATTTTTGGGTTCCCACACAAAAATGAGAAAATACAAAAAAAAAATATAATAATAATATTTGGAAGAAATCAAAAAAATAATAGGAGCGAGAAAAGGATGGTGGAATACAGAAAAATAGCCAAAAATTGGTTGAGGAGGTTCAAAAATGCAAAAGGTTGAAATTTGACAGTATGTCGTTGATTGATGAGAGTCCTGTTGACAAAGAAAATTTAATTTTGAAAAAACTATATTCAAAATCAGATGTTTATGGACTCAATTAAATTTTATCTAAGGTTTAATTGAATTTATGAAGGGTTTGATTGCAAGAAAAATTGATTTAGACTTTTATTGGAAGAAATTAAAGTTCTAGGGTCAAATTATAATTTTTAAGGATTGATTTAGTCAAATCAGGGGCTAATTGCATAATTATTGAAGTTTGATGGCCAATTAGGGACTTAATTGAAACAATCCAAAACCAAGGACTAAACCGGAAAAGGTGCTAAAATCAAGGGATCCAATTACAATTCATCCGGGGGGCTTGATTACAAAATTGTCAAAACTGCCAAGGACCGAATCGAAAATATTCATTTGAATTGTGAAACGGCGCCGTTTCCTTAGACACTATTCATTACCATCTTCAAAGCAGCCGTTTCAGCAGACAAGAACCACAAGAAGAAAATACCACAGATTACTTGATTGCTTCAGTTATGGGACCGTTACCGAACGTCTTTAATATAAAAGAAAAAACGCATGCAATTTTGGCTATAAAAGCATAAAGAAAGAACGACAGAGGTGAAAGGGGAGAACAAAAGGAGGGGGAAGCAGAATAGAGGGGAGACGAGACAGGGAGGAGAAGAAGATAGACAAAGAAGAATAAGATTGGTATCTTTCTCTCCGTCTCTGGAAACGCCTCTAGCACCGTGAGCTACCAGCAGCACCGCCATAGCCAAAAAAACAAAACAGAGAGCAAAAGAAGGGAAACACACAGAGAAGAGGAAGAAGAATTATCGACCGGCCAAAATCAGCTCCCTAGGCCGCCGCCACCAGCACCTCCACGAAGCCGCTGTAGAGAGACAAGAACACTATTTACAGGGAGAACGAAAAAACAGGGGAAGAAGGTAGCACACCGAAGTAGAGGAAAGAAGAAGGAGGACCAACGTCTGCCACAGCAGCCGGTTGCCGCGAAGCCAACGCCACCGTGAGCCACCAGCACCGTGAACTACATCGCCTCCATTCCAGGTAATCCTATTCTCTTTGTTAATTTCTGCACTTGAAACAGGGGCTTGTTTTTGATGTCTGCAAAAAACGAGCATGAACAGTATGAATGTAATATAATTACCTTCGCACTGTTCCATGCACGCGTAAAATTTTACGCGTGCATGTTTTGTTTGGGTCGCTGGCTTGGGCCAATGACCATGCATGAGTGGCTAGGTCCAGCCCAGCCACATGGGCCAGGTTGGGCCCAGCTCGAAAATTAAAAAAATTTCTTCAAACAAAATTCTTTTAAAAAATCTGTGATTTTCCGCAAATATTTTACTGCATTTTGATCAATATCGGTTTATATTTTTATACTGTAAAGATACAAATTTGGTATTAAATACCTGGTTTTTGTAAAAATAATAATAAATAAATAAGTAAATAATATTTTTTTTTTTGTTTTCATGCATACGGCCAAGTCTCTCTAAAAATATAAAAAATTCATATCGTATCTTAAAAAAAAAGGGGTTTTAGCATGCATTTTGGCTTTAATAACCAGTTTATTAAAGTCACGAGAAGTGGCCAATATTTTAAAAATTCTAAAAAAAATATTTTGTTTTTTTCTTTTAATATCTGGGGTTACGACCTTATACGTAAGACATATTCCGGATATTAAATTCTTTTATTGATGTTAGAACGGTTAGGTTTTTCCCGATAAGACAAGGACCTCCTTACCGAGGAGAACTTTTCTTAAACCATAAACGGACCAACAACTAGAAAACACGACAAGACCTTAGATTTTATCAGACAATAAAACAATGCATCCTACCTTAAGTATGGCGTATTTGGGGTGCTAATACCTTTTCTTTATGCAACCAGTCCCCGTACCCGATCTTTTAGACCAGTTAGGGTTCCTAGTGACCAAAATACTAGGTGGCGACTCCCATTTCATTTTTCCACTCATAAAAGACAAGAATTCCTTGTCTCCCCACACATTTGCCAGATCGATAGAAGACAGAAATTGAGAGTGGATGTTTTCGCAAACGACGTCGCACACGTGCTACAAAGGGAACATCAAAAGGAATTTTCTTAGAAGTTAAGATTGAGTAATTAAGAAACATATTCATTAAAATTATTGAAGTAGAAATAACAAATTGTGGAGTGAGAATAACACCATCCTAAGATTAAAAAAAAAAAAATGGATGCTATTTTTATTGTCTAAAAATTAATTTTAGTATGTCATTATCCTTCTGTGTGTTAACTCATAAACTTTCAACAGACCCATCATCATCTTTGATGATCTAAGAAAAGAATGTTTGCAGTTATGCATATTGAGTGCAAAAAGAGATTCATGGACTCTAGTGAAGAAAGGTCTCGGTCCCAGATATAGAAATTTTTAATTTTGTTTTCTTTATCGCAATCAGTGACAACTTTCCTTAAGTATCCCAAAAAAATAAAATAAAATTATGAAGCTTTCATAATGCAACAAAAACCCTCCACGGATTGCATGGCAGATTCATCACCCTAATATTCAAACCTACACTTTCTTCAGGGTCAAGCATTCCTCAACCATGAAAGCCTGGACAACATCTTTGAGAGAGGTGTCAAATTTCTGTTTAGGGCAATCCAATAACATTCTCTGTATAATGAAAGTTTAATCGGATGAATTTAGTTCTTTTTTTAAAAAAAAAAACTAATCAATCAATCAATATACAATAATAAAACAAAGAAATCTATGATAATATATGACACATAGATTAACTATGTGTTAATATATTTAAATTCTAATCAATAAAATTATGTATTATTTAAATCTTTATTATTTCTCAAGGAAGTCCTTTCATAATAAAATTATAAAATCAAGTGATACAATTTTATTTCTATAAATAATTTAGAGTAATTAAGAATTTAAATATGATATATAGATTAAGAAAACACTATATATATTATAGATTATTTAAAATTTTATTACTTTTTAATTTTAGTTTCAAGAAGAAGAAAAATATAAATTCAATTCCAATCAATAAAGAAATTAAAATTAATAACATGTTGTGTGTTGTTACTCATTTTTGGACCCAACGTGCTGGAGACGGTGTATATCTCTTTTGAACCAAGTGTAGGAGTTTAACTCATATTTGCTGGAGGATTGACAAAAGTAGAGAAAGAACTATTTTTTTTCGAAACCCTGTTTGAGCTGTTTTCTGCTCTTTATCCTTCCCCTTTGCTGCCAAAATCATCAGATTTTCTTAGACTGACTAGGGGTCTTCATAATGCTAAATTCGTTCCTTCGTTATCTTGTTTTTTAAGGTTGGATAAATCCCTTAAATTTTGCACTAAAAAAAAACCTGATTCTGCTGCTATCGCAATTTTTTTGTTCCAAATTAGGCTCTGATTCTGACTTGGTTTCGTACGATATCTGACCATCCTAGCTATATTCTGTCACTCATGACATGTTGAAAAATTGACCTACACCTTTATTAGGTCCTAGGGATCACTGATCTTAGGGCAAACTCTTAGTCAGATTTGGATGCTCAGCATTGTCAAATCAAGATCCTTTTTTACCAACCAGATTACTGCCAGATTCTGTTCTCTAAAACGATTTTATCTCACTTTGACTCCCCCATCAAAGTTGTAGTCCTAGACGCGTAGATGATTTTGGACTTTTGAATCGCTTGATTTCGATATCAGAAGCTTAAGATACTCCGTTTGAATATCTAATGTGAAAGCAGAGATTCCTGCCGTGAGAAGGATTTTGCTCGAGTTTGCAGGGACACAATCGCAAGACTCTTAAAGTTTGAAGACCAATTGCAGGCCAATTTGAAGCTCTTTTTTGGACCAAGGACCAAATGGAAAAGGCACTAAAATAAGGAAGCTGATTGAAGATAAAATTAGAAGGAAGAAATTGAAGAACCACGTTTTTTTTTCTGCAACAGCTATCCCGGGAGTAGCTGGCCTCATGTTCCCAGCTATGGAAGGAAAGAAATCACTGGAAATCATCAGAATATGCTGGTTTCCTATCTTTGCTCACCCGAGATTACACCCTAGAGTTAATGTAAGATTTTGTTTCCTAAGTGGAGCTGCATATAGGCTATATGTAAGCCTCCTCTACTGACCTGGAAGGGAGGGGGAGAAAAAGAGGGCAACATTAGAAAAGATAACAGAGGTAGAGTGGAGGAAAAGAGGCCTTCTCTGCTGACCTAGAGAAGTAAAACGAGAGGGAGGCAGGCAACAAAAAAAAACTAGAGAGGAAAGAAGGGGGGGAGAAAAAGAGGGCAACAATAAAAAAGATAACAGAGGTGGAGGGGAGGAAAAGAGGCCTTCTCTGCTGACCTAGAGAAGTAAAACGAGAGGGAGGCAGGCAACAAAAAAAAACTAGAGAGGAAAAAAGGGGGGAAACGAGAGGAACGAAGAAAAGCGAGCAGGGAAACGAAAAAGAAGAGACAGAGAGGGGAGAGAAAAAACACCTAGAACAAGGGAGAACAGGGGAAGTTTTCTTTCATCTTTTCAACTGTAAAAATCTTCACAGGAACGAATATACCAAGAAAAGAGAGGGAGCCAAACGCAGAGAGAAAGATTCAGACGTAGTCACTTCAGACCTCCATCTTCAGCAAGCACCAGCACCAGGGGAGTCCGAAGGCAGGGAGAACACAAGGTCACAAGAAGAAGGTCGGACGAACGCAGACAGTGGAGAACTGAAAACCAGATCGCTAGCAGACCAGGTAAGCCGTTTCTCTCCTTTCTCAGTTCTGCGTTTACATTTATAAGATTTGGCACTATGCGAAGGTAAATTAATTACCTTCGCACTGTGCGGTGCATGCGTGAGTAATTCACACATGCAACCTGCAATAGTGCCCAACCGGTTTACTGGTTTGGACCAGTGACCCGTCTAGGCCTGCTGGGTTCAGCCCAGTCACATGGGCTGAGTTGGACCCAGCCCCTAAAAAAAAACACGAGTAATATCGTTGTTTTTTTTCGTGAATTTATTTTGTGGTTTTTGTATATATATATATATATATATATATATATATATATATATATATATATATATATATATATATGTCCGAAAAAAAACAAAAATAATTTTTTTTTGTGTTGCATATGGCCATTACCCTAACATGTTTTGAACGTTTTTTTATATACAAAAAATATTGGAAGTTTTGAAAACGTGTTTTCGCATGGATTTCTTAAACACAACAAAAAATTATTCTTGCATTTCTAGATTTTACAACATGTTTGTAAAACTCCAAAGGGTATTGGCCAATATTCCAAAAAATATAAAAATCTTATTTTGGGGGGGATTCATCTATTATTCACCGCTAATATTTGGATAAAGAAATCCTTAAAGGACGAATATCCAAAATATTATTGGGAATAATTTGTTATTATTCACTGTTAATATTTGGATAAAGAAACCCTGAGTGGTAAATATCCAAAATAATTTTCTAGGAATAATAAATCCGCACACATCCTTGAAAGAAGCCTTGATTATAATCGAGAACATTTCAATTTTTTTACTCCACGGTTTACGAGCCATGAGAGTATAAAACACTAAGGCAAAAATAGGTTTTTAAAAAAAACGCCCTAGATTTCTAAATTTTTGTCCCTCCTCCTTGTGATTTACGAGTCACAAACTCTTGAAATACGAAGGGGAAAATGAGCTTTTGAAGCACATGGAATCTCCTTGGATTTCTATCTTAATCAATTTAGTTTGAATCAAACCTAGGAAAACATATGGGATTTAAAAAACAACAACACCATAGCAATTATAAAGCAAACCAAACACCAAGTAGCTTACCTTAGGTAGGGCGTACTAGGGGTGCTAATACCTTCCCTTTACACAACCAGTCCCTTGCCTTAGAATCTCTAAAAGACCAGTTAGGGTTCCTAGTGACCATAATACTAGGTGGCAACTCCTTTATCCACGAATCAAAACAGACCCCGAAACCAATCGAGGGATCGCCGCTCCGCTGCGAGGGAGGGTGCGACATTGTGCAAAAACAAAATGTTATAAGAAATTATACAAAATTTCAGTTAAACATTTTCCATGAGAATGAGATTTATTACTATTCATGTCTAAATACAATAGAAAAAATACAAACAAATATAAATACGATAACTATAACCACACAAATGAAATTGAAATAATATAGTAAAATTACTAAATAATTGATTATATTGGAGGTTTCAAAGACGAGTTAGCCAAAAATTACAGGTTTATATACTCGTACGAAATAGCAGTGAAAGTTATATATTGACTGAATGGTGGAGAGAAACAACTAGACGGAGGTGAGAGCAGACGTAAATATTTTTTTAGAACCAAATTTAAAATGTTTTTATTTTATAAGCTCATATTAAAAAAATGTGTAGTCAATCACTAACCAAAAACATATATAGTTTTTTTATAGATTAATAATTTTAGATGAATAATGTATGTTATTCCCAAAAACTATATTAACACTCAACATATTCAGCTTATGTAGCATTTCTATATAAAATCCTACGTATTACTTTCCATAACTAAAAAAAAAACAACTTACTATTAAAGATGGAATATAATAATAATTTTATTGACAATTATACTAATCTTATAATTTTGAATTAATTTTAAAAATGCTTGACTTACTAAAATGCAAATCTAATTATTTATCTGAAAAAGCAATGTCTAAATTTATACCAATACTTGTTTAAATTCTTATAAATAATAGTCTTAGTGTTTTAGGCTCCACGTATTATTATTTCATTTATTTGTACCCCATAACCCATATGCTTACTGTCATACCTCGATGAACATCGCGGTAGGAACTAAGAATATATTGTGGATAATTAAGAGTCGTCACCTAGTATTTAGAGAGAATTAGAGATTCTAAAATATACACTGGTTTTAGAGATTCAGGTAAGGGGTTAGTTATGTTCAAAGAAAGAACATGTCATCCTTACAACAACCATTTTTACAAAAGGTTACCTTTATTATGAGTTTTCGCCTATATTTATCTTTTCCATTGCTCTTGATTATTCTCATTGTTTTTAGTTTATTTTCAATTTATTTCTAAAAAATTTGATTTCATTCTTTACACACGTCAAAAAATATCATTAGTCTCTAAAAATAAAAGACTCGTCAAAGATGTTGATGTTAAGTCCTAAAATGAAAATTTCATTGAAATTGCTCAAAGTGAGCGTAACTCATATTTGATTTTAAAATCTGGACATCGATCCTTTTAAAAGGAGACATGTCAAAAGAATTGATGTTTATCCCTAAATATAGAGATTTCATCAAGGTTGTTAAAAGAATGGGTATTGGACCCATACGGATGATAAGAATTGGGTTTTGGACCCTGAGAGTGGAAAAAAGGGCTTTGCCCCCTTTTTTATTTATTATATTTTTATGAGAAATGTATTGCTAAAACAATTTATGACTTATACAAAACATAAATCAAGTGTACAAATACATGGAATTAAATATATAAATCACATGAATATTTATTTGAGGTTCGAAATTGACCTTCAAGGTGAAAAAACACCAGAAATCACTGGAAAACACCACTAGGACATGTGACGCGTTTACGACTCACATGCTGGTTAGTTGATCATTTAGAAGGAACGTGTACGATTCACTCGCCACTTATAACCTACATAATAAAGTGATTTGGCAAAAGACATAATTCATCCTCTCTTTTTTTTCTTTTCTTTTTACTTTTCGGAGAGAAAGCTTGATTATTAATCCAGTAAACGCAAATTGAAAAGAGAAAACCCAAATTAATAATTTTCTTCTACTTGGTTGTCACTTTGAGTATGAGAGGAGAACTAGAGGTGGCTCTTACGGTGGTTAAGGGAAACTGTATTGGGTCAATCAAGGGCTTGCTTTTGTGAGAATATGTCTATTAGTTTTTTTTTTTTTTATGGTGTGTCTTTACGGGAGTCACTACTACCATGGGTTGTTGGTGATGACTATTATGGTGAGGAAGTGGAAAAGCTAAAGAAGTTAGTGGTCATTGTTGAGTTGTGATTTCGATGGGTGGCAGCTGTGGTTATGTGGAAAATAAGGGTTAATGGTGATGATGAGGAGGGCTGACCAATGGTGGTTGTTGAGGAGTATTTGGTCACAGGTGTTGTTAAAATATAACTTATATATTAGGTAGTTAAAGATAATGTTATCCCACATTGGAAAGGTAAGAGGATTTGTTGTACTTTATAATGCGATGGACATCACATCAATAGATTTGGATGTTGGAGGGAAGATTTGGAGGGAAAGCCAAAATTGAGATATATATGATGGCATTTACATATGAGCATTTTTATTTTTATTTTTAGAATTAATTAATTTAAGTTAATTAATTAAATTTTTGGAATTAATTAATCTAATAATTATGTATGACACCTCCTACCAAATTGTTTAAATAATTTGAATGAAGAGTTGCATTTTAAACTCTACACACATATTGGTCTGAAAATTTATGCATCTAAATTTTACAAGCACATTGATCTAAAATGGTGTTATTTTATTTATAAATACCAATTTTATATAGATAGAAATTAATTAGAAACAATCTTATTCTCTCCCTAATTTTTCTCTACAAACTCTCTATTTACATTTATCAGAAACAAAATAGAACTTCTTAATAAATTTATAGAAGTTGTTGTCTATAAGTTTAAGACTTTGTTGTATCATGAAGGTATATTGCTTTAACCCTGCAACAAATATAGTGAGGGCAATTAATATCTTAAAGATGGTGATCTTCACGCTTAAAAGCCTATTTGCTATACCCACTGACATTACAATAGGCTGCCACTTTTGGTGATGTGGAAGAGGTGGTGTTGCTGTTGGCTAAGAGGAAGAAGAGGTTGTGTTGATTCAACCTTCATTGGTGGATGGTGCAGGGTTGTCACGGGTGGAATCTGAGATAATGGCTTTTGGATTAGATCATGAGGAGATTAAAGGGGTGGGATTAGAGTTTTCTTAGTGGAAGAGATGTTTGGGATTTTTATGGGAAATCATGAATTGAGATGGAAAAGGCTAGTTTATGGTTTTAATTTACGTTTCACTGTTCACATGCAGCGTGAAAGCAAGAGAGGGGAAGAAGAAGAAGAAAAGAGGGGGAGGCTACCGTGTATGGAAGGAGTGGCCGGTTGGTTTAGCTATCGATTGGTGGTGGAGACGCTAGTGGGAGGTGTTGGCTGTTGGAGGGAGAAGAAGGAGAAACAGCTAATGTGGTTGGAGTTGCTGCTGCCAGTGTTGGAGAAGGAAAAAACTGAAATGATGGAAATTATCAGTCTACTGGAGTTACTGCCACTGTTGCTGGTGACTGGAGGTCAAAGATGTAAGGGTTGTTGATGATCTGAGAGAAAGAAAAAGAAGCTTGCAAAGGTTATTGTGTATGGGAGAATGGAGGAGCTCATAGTGGCTACTCCTATTACAAGCGAGGAAATGGAGTTGTAATGGTGCTGGGCCACGACGGTCACATTGTTGGTGAGGTGGTGGTTGGCTGAAGAAACCAAAGTCATAGCGGCGGAGAAGGAAAAAAATGATAATGGCAGATAAAATACTGGGGGAAGACTGGTTTTTTGGTCAACTTTGGACCCAATTTTTTCCTCCCTTAAGCCATGGAATCCACCCCTATTTATAGAGGGTGTAAGTTGGATATTTTATCTTTAATGGTGTCAAATCTTGGCCCTTGATTCGACCTGGAAGGATTCCAATCGTTGGCTCGAAATTGTCATCATGGCTTGGAAGAGTTACTACAGAAAGAGCTAGTCGGGTTGGCCACTTTGGGGCAGTGCCACGGCCATTGTGGCGTCAATTGGTAAAAAATAACCATACTTGGATGTAGTCAGATGTCAGGCTATCGTTTGCGTGCAAGTTTTGTCAAATTTGATAGAGAGATGAGATATTAAATGCCTTGAGAAAGAGATCACCCGAGCAGCTTTCGGGTAGAGTAATGATGAAGAAGATGAACAGTCGCGTCATCTAGTCTGTCCCTTTTTTCTTTGATTCTGTTCCATCATAATGGAGTCGTTTTGGTTAAAACGTGTCATTTCATTTAAATGAAACAACATCATTTTGGCTCTTAAGATTTTAATTTAAGGATTTGGCCAAAGTTTAATTTGGTCCTCCAGCTTTCCATTTCTTTCAATTACACCCCTAATTGACCCTAAACTTTCAAATCTATGCAATTTTACCCCTACTAAACTTCAATGTCAGTCCTGAATTTTAGCACCCTTTTTACATTAGTCCTTGGTCTTGGATTTATGCAATTTAACCCTCAATTGTCCATTAAACTTTCAATTTTCTTCAATTTTCACCCTTCATTTCAATCAATTGAGTCCCTATAGTTCGATGTCTTTTGCAAAATGGTTATTAGCTGCGAATTTCTTTAATTTTCTTACAATTTTACCTCTGATTTGAACCAATTGACTTGATAAAAGTTAAATTTGATCTTCTAAAATTCTAATCTTCTTAATTAAGCTCAAATTGGACTCTAAACTTAATTTTTCACCAATTAATCCCCTAATAAAATTAATTTGACCTATTTAAAGTATAATCAAGTCTTTGCATCTAATTAAATCCTTTAAATGAATCGAAATTAATTCTTAAACATAATTAAATTCTCAATTTGGTCCATGATTAAATCAAATTGGCCTATTAAAAATCTTATTATGTCACTGAGTTTAATTTTTATGCAGATTCATCCAATAATGATGGAATTTAATCTTGAATCTGCATTGTCTCTTTACTTTCGGGTAAAATGGGATATAATTAGGCTTCTGATTTCATCCAAAATTGCAGCTTGATTTTTTTCTTGTTTTTTTCAAAATATCAGTCTTCTTGTTATCATTATTTTATTTTGAAAAGAAAAAAAGGTGAATTTGGGGAATGATCCAAAAATGAATTATGAAAAAAATGATGAAAATAGTGAAATGACTAAAATTGCTGAAAAGATATATTTTTAGATTTTCTAATTATATAAAAATAAGGGGTCAAATTGGGTTATGACACTTATGTTTGTTATTGTTTTAGAAAATGGTCGCAAATATATATATACACACCCAATGGCTTTATTATAACATTCAAAATTTATAGCAAAATCTTAATGGCTTTATTCTAACATTCAAAATTTATAGCAAAATCTTAAAGTGTTTTCTTGTTGTGGATTCCATTTAATTAGGAGTTATTTAGCTAGTGAAAAATCCTACAAATATAAAGAAAAACAGAGATAAACATGTATTAATGGGTCTCATAAAAAAACAAAAAGGTAAGATGTTTTCATGTGAACATATAATATGATAAGAATTAATATATTTACTAAGAAAAATAATTCCTTTCCTCAATTTTTCATAAAAAAATCCTTAGCATATAACTCAAAGTAAATTAAATGCTAATTTCAAAACAAAAACCGGTTATTCTAAGTGGTGTATTTGATTTGCTACATCGATTATTCTTTCTTGTTGTAAATTCTCCCTCCTATATATCTTATCTCTTCAGGTATTCCATAAAACATCATCTATAAAATAATCACATTCAAGGTTAAAATCACCAGTACTTTAGAAATTGAAAACAAAAGGTTGAAGATGCATTTCATTATCATTACACTTGCCTAGGTAATAATCAATCAATACTGTTTTCAAATGATTTGGACCGTTCAATTAAGGGCCGTGACTGTCCAATAATATATATATTTATGAATAAAATTAATAATATATCAGCTACTTCGTAAATGGTAGACAAGCAGTAAGAAGGCACAAGCATCTTGCTGGTATTAGATAATGTATAGCACACAACACGATAACCTTCATTGCATGTCCCCAACAATTACTTAAGTAATTAATAACAACTAGTCTACCCTTTTGTAGGGAAGAAAAGGGTGTGTGAATCTACCTGGAAATTGAGGTGGGTTTTGTCTGAAACTCATAGAAAAGACACATCTAGCTCACGATAAATAAAATACTAGGAAATAAATACGAGTAAGAGGCACCCAGAGCAAGAGACGACCCTAAGGGAGCCATTGTCTGTGTGATAAATGCGACAGAGAGAGAGAGAGATAGATTTGTGTGTGTGAGGAGAGGATTCGAACACGACTGACAGAAAAGGTCTCCAGATGGGCAAATCTTATCTCATCCCTCTGCTCATTGGAAAGGGAGGAGAGAGGATCTCTGGATTTCTTACCGCACTCTCTCCCAAACTAGGAATGCACGTGACAAAAACACTATTCTCTTCTCTTACACATTTCACATTTGAGACCCAACAAGAGAATTCACCTTATAAATATTTAGGACCACACCCCACTTGCTCTCCCTCCATGAAAGTTACCAAACCCTCCATATGTGACATATTGTACTTTTTATCTCATGCCATGCATTAACCATTGGAGAGGAATGGTTATAGTTGTAGCCTTCCCGCCCGCCCACCTACGTAGTCATGTAACAAGCTCTACGTACAGGATCCAAGGATTGACACTAGTAGATACCAGAACCATGGCTAGATGTTCTTGTTCTTGAAGTTACTGAAGGGTAACTATCCCGTGTGCCCACTCAATGAAGATTTGCAGAGGCAAAGGTGCTAAACAGGCCGTTGGATGAGAGTACACAGACTATATATACGCACACGTCAAGATTGGCCCCACGTTGATTTGTTTTGCCAATATAGTAACGTGGGTTGTTTCTAATGACACAGAAATTATTCACCATGTAGCCAGCCAGAGTCTCTTTGTTTTGTTTCTCTTCACAATACTTCTTTTATGTCTATCAAGATCATGTATTCATCTTCTTCTGCCTAATTTTGTAATTCTTTAATTGATTGATTGATTATATTATTTACCATACAAGAAACAAGAATTCATCTTCTCCTGCCTAATTTTGTAATTCTTTAATTGATTGATTGATTATATTATTTACCATACAAGAAACAAGACCCTCGATTCCAAGACATTTTAAAAAAAAATCCAACAAAAGTAATAAAAAGAAACAGAAGTGAAGAGTTGTAAGCCAAGAGACATGTCTAGCTAGCTAGAGCAGTAGTGTATCAAATTACACTGAAAATAATGATTGATTTTTTTTTCCTCATCACGCAAAACCTTAAAGTAGGAGTACTATCGTACTTATATGAGTGCCTATTCCCCTCTCCCTCTACCTCTCCCCCTCCCTCTCCCTCTCACACCTCTCTTTCTTTCTCTCTCATTGTCATATCTCTGCTAGCTACATCAAATAGTTCCCACATCAATCCCATAATCATCACGCCTCACCTTTCCTCAGTACAGTACTCTCTCTCTCTCTCTCTACATACCAAAGCACTAAAATCCTCACTCTCAATTCTCGAATGTCTATAAACCATTTCTCCACAGACCTTCAGCAAACACTCAGCTGGTGGGCACAACAACGACAATCCATCATGGAACCAAACCCAAACACTTCTTCTTCTAAACCAAACAAACCCCCGAATTCTTCTTGGCCTCCCCATCTCCACCATCACGATCACCATCACTCCTGGCTTAACCATTTCAGTCCTCAAGAACCCTCCTCCATGTTCCCTCCTCAAAACCCAAATCTCAGTTTCAATCTCAACGAAGAAGATGATGAAGAAGAAGACCATGAGCAACAACAAGAAGAAGCACAACGGGAACACGAACAAGAAGGGCTAGTACTAGATAAAGAACCAATGTTTGAGAAACCCTTAACACCAAGTGATGTAGGAAAGCTAAACCGCCTAGTAATACCAAAACAACATGCGGAGAAGTACTTTCCACTTAGTGGTGACTCAGTGGATAAAGGGTTGTTACTGAGTTTCGAAGACGAGTCAGGCAAATATTGGAGGTTTTAGGTACTCATATTGGAACAGTAGTCAAAGCTATGTATTGACTAAAGGGTGGAGTAGGTATGTGAAAGAGAAACAACTCGATGCAGGTGATGCCGTTTTGTTTGAACGACACCGAACGGATGGTGACAGATTGTTCATAGGGTGGAGGAGGAGAGGTGAGATGAGTAGCAGTAGTAGTGCTAATAATAGTGTGGTGATGGTGCAGGGTAGTGGTGGCGGGGCGTGGAGAAGAGGATTATATTCTTCTCCATCATCTTCTGGGCCTTATCATCTTTCTAGTAGTAATATGCAACAAGGCCATGGGGCTAATGTGACTGCTACAACTGTGCCATTCCAATCTGACTGTCTTCATGCAGGTATATTTTATCTATGTTCTTCGCATTTTAACTTTGTTTCTTCCTTTATCATTCTATGAAGACAAGCATGGTACTGAAATGGGTGATTTTCTAGGAAGTTCTCATCTTGCAATTCATTTACTTATTTTCTATTATTACACCAAGTAAGGGCATTAAAGTGTGACAAACACCTTCCAATCAGCTTGGAGAAATGTGGATGGATTCGGGGGTCATTTTAAGAGCTTGTCTTCTGTATTTTAGTGCTGATTTAATATTTGTTAGTACTGAGAGAGAAACAAGAGGAAAGGGTTATCTTGTTTTTGCCAGACAAGAAAGGAAGTAAATTTATTCTACCTCCTGCAACCCCATCTTGATATTTGCGTGTCACTGTCTTCTCTTAACTTAGCTACGTACGCAAGAGGTATGTATTTTACTCCTAATGGCATTGCTTCTGGGAAACAAGCATTTCAATAAAAGCAGCCAAAAACGAAAGGATCGATGAGGATAATTTGTCCACGTAGTCATTGGTACCAAGAAATAATCACCCAATCTTTGTCTTTTGTTCTTCTTTTTCCTGTGTGTGTGAAAAAGGAATGTTACTGTTTCTTGCTGAACCAGAGACTGGTGGCAGTAGTGGAGGGCTGTTGTCATACATTTATGGTTTTGTATCATTATTGCTGCAGTGTCTGCTGCACAGAACCAAACAGCACAGCCAGGTAACTCGAGGAGACTGAGGCTATTTGGGGTGAACTTGGAGTGCCAGCTCGACGAGGCCGAGCCATCAACACCTGACGGTTCATCTCTGTCGAGCCTACAGGGTCCTGTTCACCAGCAATTCTACTCCCAACCTGCTTATTCTTCAAACAGTACTCATAGTCAAATGGTAAGCCCACATGACCTTATAATTTAGTTAAAATAAAAGTTTAAGATGTGACCGAACTTATTTTCCTACTAGTTAATTTTGATTCTTGAAATGAGACAGATTATTTATATAATAAAAAAGGGGATGCGTGATAAGTGATGCCATGTAGGTCGACCCTGGCTTATGTCCAAATGGCATTATTAGTCTATTTCTATATCATGAGATTTTTGTTTACGTGTGACCATTAGAACCACAACATAACATTTAAAACTAAGTAAACTTATTTTTTTTAGAATCTTCTAAAATTATGTTTATTAATGCAGTTTAATTTATTTTGGCATTATTATTAGTATATAAATTGTAATCAATAATTGATTTTACAATTTTGCAAGAAAATAAGTGTGTGACTGTAACAGGGCAGCACTTTCTCCCGAGATGTCAAGCAGATGAGAAATCGCCGAGGATAAGATCTGTGGATGTGACATCCCTGGATTTGACTTAATTCATAAACCCCATCCCCACTTGGAGGTCGGACATGGGAGGTCATAATATACATATATATATATATATATATATATATATATATATATATATATATATATGTATATGTAGTGTTATTTTGTTTTTATATATTAAGAAGAAAATATCCCTCAATATCAGGTGCAGATTTGTTAGCCAGGTAGTGGGGGGGGAGCGAAGGAAGCAGATCGGAGGATAATAGAATTTCTGGTGGAGAGGGAAAGAAATACTCCTACCACCATAGAAGGGGGAGGGATGGTAGGTAGGGCCCTAAAGGGAAGGAAGGGCCAATGCTAACATCAGAAATGCAAAATGGGAGAAAACATTATGTGGGGGGTGGTTTTCAAATTAAGAAATCTGGGGAATGAATGAATCTATTTGGACACTGTTGAGATTCTGCCTGAAGATTTTTCAAAGCTGCTCATAATCATAACAATGGTAGTGGGTGGTGGTGGGTGGATTTTGAATAGATGGGTGACAGCCCAGTAGTCCTAGCCCACTCTTTTCTTTTCTTTTTTCTCATCTTCACATCAGTCTATCTCTAAGCTGTTTTGATGCTCTACTGTGGCTTAGATAATGAGATGCTAAGAGAGAGAGAGAGAGAGAGAGAGCATGTTCCCTCTTCCGTCTCCTTTTCTTTTAAAATTTAACATCTGAAAATTGTAATTCATTGCAAGTCAGGGGAAATGCTAGTAAAGTTCTCCGGCCGTCACTGTGTAGCCAACATTTGAACAAACTACGAGCAACAAATCCTGAAATGCATGTCTGTCAAGGTATCATTCTTGAAGGTAGCAGCAAGAATATGCTCAATTGCAGAATAAATAATAGTAGTGGAAGAGGACGAGGTTAAAAAAGTAGTCAAACCCACAGTTTATAAGCACATGAAAGAGAGACCTACTTCAATGATGAAGCTTTTATAAGAATCCTCTGTCCAACAATTTGATGATACAAACACAGGCAACTATCCCTCTCTCGATCTCCCACTTCAACAGTGCCTTTGAGACACTTTCGATTCAAATCTCAGAATCAACTTGCATGGCGAAGCAATCAAATCTCTATATATCTTGTTTTAGATAGGGTTTGGATTGCAAATGAGAGAATTCTATTTTCTTGTGACAGTTCACAAGAAGGAAGGGCAGTGCCCTTGGCCTTGTTAGCTGATCATAAGCTCTACACTTTTCAAGAGTTCCTACAACACTTGACGTCATTTTGTATCTACTGTCAATGCTCTACGTAAAATTTAACCTCCAACTTCACAAGGACTCTTCAATTACTCAACACAGCAATCCTCGTCTCAATTGATTAAGAGAGTGATCAGGCGCGGAGCTAGAAATTTTTATCTTGGGCTATAAACTGTTACTGATTCTTGTTATAGAGCTAAGTTAGAGTTTGAAAATTCTTACTTGATCGTGATGATTTTGCACTTTTGTGACTCTCTGTTTAAATTCCTCTTCAAAACCTAAGCTAAAACCCAATGTTGTTGAGAAGAAGAAAATTAAAATCCCATTATACTTCTCCGAGTATTGATAAAGGTAAAAGAGTGGATTTTAATAAATGATAGAAGACAAAATCTTTGTAAGGAGTGGGTTTTTACAAAAAAAAAAAAAAAACAAAACAAAAGGGAAAGTCTTTATTTTTTATTTTAGCAAATGTGTTTGTAGGAGACAGCGTGCTCCCTGCTTTTTTTTTTTCTTGTACAAAATCCATAAAGTTCATTACTGCATATAAAGCTCTAAATAAATTTTAGTCAAAATTACAAAAACACAACTAAAATTAACCCTACAAAAACATATAGGACTTAACGACAGTATGATTCCCAAAGAAAAGGAACAGACAAATTAAAGCTCTTAGCATTAGCTGCACTTGCAATCCTAGGCCAAAGATCAGCACACTCCTTTCCAATTGGACCGGTAATTGTTGAGCCTTTCATTTCTCCTTTGGAGTTCACAATGACACCAGCATTATCTTCAAAATGCATGAAAACACCATCCTTTCGGCGCCAAGGCTTATGCTGCCTAACAATGACAGCAGGCATAACCTTCTTCCTGAGATCAGACTTCCCCTTCTTGACAGTGGCCATTACCATATCACCAACGCAGGCAGAAGGCAAGCGGTTCAAGCGACCTTTAATTCCATATGATGTAAAGGTTATGCAGGGAGAGTATTGAGTTTTTTAATAATTTTTGTTAACCTGGGCTACAGCCCACCTTAGCCTCCTATACTCCTCCGCCCTTAGAGAGTGATTACTTTAAAAGATGTTTTTATCACCACCGAAACAACCACCAAGGGAAACGAAGATTTGCCAATGCACACAGGTACCAGAAAACCTCAGTCACAAGAAAGCTGCTGGGGAAAATGAAGATCTTGATTTCTATCAGGATTGTGGTGATATTATCCAAGCAAAGATAAGGTAAGTGATTGGCGTCACGTAACCAAATCATGCAATTAAGTTAACAGAAGATCACGCGTTATGGTGGTTGACTTTTTATCTCACCTTCGAACTTTCTCATTTTGCCAACCGCATCCATTCTCCACAACTTAAATGCTACTTTTTTTCCCCCGTGGAAAAGACACCTCGTGCGAGGACAACCTGATGGCAAATGATTCAAGGTCTATTTCCTAGGTCAATTCAAATATCCTGATGAATAACTAAACCAATTACAACGTAGTAAAATTCAGGACATGAACAGTAGTAAGACTCAAACATGTATTATATTAGTGTCTGCGGCTAATCTAAGAAGATGTGACCGAAGATCTTTATCAATTCAGGTAACAAAACGAAGTGTAGACTCATAGACAATGGATCTCTCTGTGCAGAGGATGACCACATACCTATGTGATGGGATGCTCAACACAACTTGTAAGTGAACAACGAAAGGCCCATATAATTGGCCAGTAAATTGAGCAAGAAAAGATATGCAGAGATATGCGCGTTACCTGAGTGATTGAACAATAACGGTGTAATGTGATTATCATGGCCCATTAAGATTCAAACAAGAGAGATACCATTGACCTCCTCTAGCTATGGTGTCCAATGTTTAGTGCTCTGGGAGTGCGATGGCCCCCGAATTAGTGTTGTTATCATTGGTATCCAGGCAGTGGCCTATCAAGGGAATGAAGGGACTATTCCTCTATGATGGATTTGTCATGTATATGAAAAATTTAATCATGCGTGACTCAGTACAGTTCAAATGTAGAAACATCACGTGAGTATTTCTTCGTTCCACTTAGCTTTTTCCTTATCAAGCTTTTGCTTTCAGAGTTCTTGGATCAACCTCAAGCTCACCTCCCTCGACATTTGCCGAAGAGAATAGAACACCTTAAGCAACTGCAACAACCTGACGGTGTCATTGATTTAGTATTGACACCATCAAAGTCATCCTGAAAAGCACAGAATGCGGAGAGAATCTTAAATTTGGTAAGAGCTATATATTTTATCACAATAACTCTAAAAGGTTGGCAAACCAATCTTATCAGCTTATCACCAGTAGAACACTCAGACAATAGATATCTTGCTGCAAGACAAGAAATACATCAATTTATTTTAGCCACGGATCCATGAAAGATATGCAGAAAGATGCCAGTTACTGGTGATGGACTAATTATCATCTCGAGAAGACTTAAAGCAGAGGCCATGTGCGTGAAAAGACTTCAAAGAAAAACCCAAATCAGGCTTAATCCTCCCTATCTATTGCACCTAATGCATTAACACTTGTGCCATTTGAGCCAAATATTCAGCCATCATCTGATTGTCCAAAAGCTAAAAATGATACCGTGCCATATCTGGCCCAGTCTGATACGATTTGACTTGAAAGTCCACCAAAAGCGACAAAAATCACTATCGTATGACGAGGAATGATCCTAACTACACCAGATAATTAAAAGCATATTGACAAGAGGCACCACAAAAGTTTAATCATTCTATGGTGGTGCTTACCAATCAAATGCATGTTCTCAAATAATAACCCACATAAGACAACCAAGTGTGTTTTCTTTTGCATTCAAGAAACAAAACTAGCTTCTTGATTGCTTCTGCACTCCTAAGATCTTCAGTCTGTTAGGAGAGAAAGCAGCAGAAAGAAGGGCAAAAAAAAGAGCATTGAAAAGTGGGGAAAAATAAAAGGGCAGACGGTACAAGTGTATTATTAATGTCATTCGCTTTTAATAGAGCTGAGAGAAGATCCATGCTCAGTTTACATTAAGTTTCCAGAATCTTGTTTCTTGAATCGCCTTTATAGAGAAATTACATTTTTAGGTCAAAATGTGGAGAGTTAAACTTCAAAAGAGCAAGCTTTGAATAAACTTAAATTGCCAGCTGACCCAACATCCACTCTCCGATAAATTTCTTGCAACACATGTCCTCGATTCCATTTCAAATGAGTAGAACTGAAAAAACCAGTCCAGGTCGGTTGCTGAACCATACCACGTAGAGCCGGCAACAACAGAAGCTGAAATAATGACAGCAGCAATAACAATAGAAAGTCTGTTAGAAAAGAAAAACTGCTTCCCCATATATAATCCCTTGTATAGATGTGCAGACACCAGGATGGAATATGCCTGTTGTTCCAGTACAGAGAAAATAAAAGATAAGAATCACGACCTTCCACACCACATGCCACATGTATTTACAAACTTGTCTTTCTGGTTATCCATAAAATTAATCAGATGCCAGAAATGATTCAAAAAGTTAAATGGGTTAATCATCAACAAAGATAAAACCATTCAATTTGATAAGCCAAATCCAAAAGATAAAAAACTTCAGCAGTCAGCATTGTCTATGGGATATCAGTCTTCATATGGTACAAGCACAAAAGATCCAGCATATTCATAGTTTTATTGTACAATAGATAGAACATGCTCGAAACATTTCTTACATTCTTTCACTAGGATGGTAACTTTTCAAAAGTGAAGTTGTAGCAAAGCTCTATGGGTTGTGTTCATGATTGATGTCCAGGGGAAAAACTTGTATCACACTAGAATACTGGCTCAAGTAGATTTCTTGGGAGCATTGTCCTCTGATTGAGTTTTAGATTCTTCTTTCTTCTCCATGACCTGCTGGACACCCTCCTGATACCCTTGTATAAAACTTTTAAGAGCATCTCTATAAGCAGAAGCTCTTGTCATGTACACACGTTGTAAAGCTGGCCTCAATGTCTCCATACCTCCCCTTGCAGCAACCGCTGTTAATTTCATTTGCATAAAAAAAAATAGCTTATTAAACAATGTCAGGATTTAATGCAACAAATCAGAGATTAAGAAATAATTAAGAAGAAGAAAAAGAACGAAAACAGATAGAGCAATTAAAACAGATGGAGCGATAAAAGGGATTTCATGTCATGTAGTTCAAGAAAACAATCTACCTACAACGCAATGACTATAAGGAACAAAAATGTTAAGAACTCAACACTAAACAAGAAGGATTTGGTTTTTTAATCACTATCTTAAGGAAGGCCGAGTAGCTGTCACAACTGGTTTGGGCAATGCCAAAAACTCCAGAGATCAACATCACAGAAAAAGCCCAAGTAAGATTTTTATGGAAGAGGATCCAAATAGCGAAGGTCCCAGACCAATAAACCACCAAACACCAAAGGAGCACAACCACTATAGCTTCCTTCTATCTGAAAAGTGGCTTGTTTCATCCATATCTTAGAACCACCCCTACTTAACTACACAGCAAATCAACAATATCCCATCAGATTCGAGGAGTCCGCAACTCACAAATTCAACTCCCCAAGAAGACACTCACATAATTCTAAAGACAGAAAGACATATTGGCAAGTAGACATTTCCCATAGAATATGAATGCCACTTTCCAAATCAACCAAAAAAAGAAAAAGACCCCTCAATTTCCCAAAACCAATACTTCGAACACAATATATGCATAAATCAGTAGTATACCATAAAATGTGATTGCAACCAAACCCATTCCATTTGAATAACAAATTAAATACTAATCCATAAATTCCCCAATTTGAGAGCGATAGGGAGTAGAACTGACCAAGATCTTCAACAACAGAGGGCTCTTTCTCTTGAGCAGAAGAAGTGGTCTTAGCTTCACCATTGGCTTCATTATCTTTTGCATAATCATTAGGCCTAAGATCAGGACCAATATCTCTCACCCAGCTAGCACAATAAAGCCTTGTTGCCTTCTTCAATATCTATTATTATTTTTATATTTATTTTATATTTATCGAAATAGAATAGAATTCAAGAAAATTAAAGGGCAAAAAAAACTTACAAAAAGATTGTCGCGCCAAGTTAATTTGGGACGTTTCTGGATATGAGGAGGATCAGGTAGAGAAGAAGGGAAAGCTATTTCTCTTAAATCGTAGCGTATGTAATCGTACACTTTTCTACACACTACTCTCACCTTCATTTTTCCTCCTCTCCTCTCTCCAAACCCCACCTCCCTCTCACTTTCTCAAGGGCAGACTCCCTCCCTCTGCTCACTCCAGTACGATGTTGTTTCGGAGGAGGATGCCTGAGGTTTTAAAATTCATATATTGTTTTTTAAAATATTTTTTATTTGTAAATTTATTAAAATAATTATTTTTATTTTTTAAAATTTATTTTTAATATTAATAATAATTTTAAAAAAAAATTTAAATAATTTTTTTTTGAAATAGGAACTCTGTAATCTCATTTTATATTTTAAATAAGAAAAATTTAAAACTAGATCACCTAACAGGTTGACTTGGTAACTCGATTAATTCGGCAAGAGTTGGTTAAAAACTCGGTTGCAATCCGTTGATTATTTTTTAACTAAAATGACATCATTTTGATTTATAAAAGAAATTGGGTTGAACCAGGTAACTCTATGACCAGGGCAAAATTCATGATCTGGGTCTTGGATTGGTCGACTACCTAGTTAGGTTTAAAAACTCTAACTTACATTGAATTGAATAGGGTCGGGTTGGATGGATCCAACCGCTTAATGCTGGTTTCTATTAATTTCCATAAACATGAGAAGAATTGGGCGAGTAATAACATAATATATTATAACATAATATATTGTATTTTTTTTTATCAAAACAAAATATTTGTATGAGTTAAGTAGGACTGAATTTTTTATTTTTTTTTAGTTTATGTTTTGGTATTACAGTGTATAATGTTTTTTATTTAAAAATATATTAAAATAATTTTTTTTATTTTTTTATTTTTAATAGCAATACAAAATATTAATTAAAATAAATAAATTTTTTAAAATACTTTCAAACAAATAAAAACACAATATTAAATAGACACTCACAGTCCACCAAGAAGATGCAATACCTACGTGTGTGTAAGGAAGCATGGAATTTAAGAAATATGATGATGGATAATCTCGCTCATCGTTGTATATTCCTAAACAAGAATAAAGATAGGCAAGCGTGATTGCCAAGAGTCTATCTACTCCATCTAAACAATCCCACCCTACAAGCCGCCAAAACCACATATTAGCCTCTGAATATAGCATAAAGCCAAAAGAAAATGGGTGGTTCCAGAACTGATCAAACAAAATAGAGGATGCTTCTTCTTTCCCTAAGGCTATTGATATTGAAGGGAAAGCTTTTGTGCTCTCCCAATACCAATCTTGTGGTACGAAGAACACCTACAATTGCTATGCCTGCAATGAACCCTAATTCTCCTACTTGCATTGCCATCTATTCAACAACCGCGCGCGCGCAGCCATATACATCCCTTCTTTCTCTTCCAAGACACCTTCAAAGTAAGTAACAACAAGAATTTATAAATAAAAAGACTTTGTTGTTCCTTCTCTCTTCTCTGTATGGATCATCATCACCAGCCCACAAACCAAAAACACCACCTTCTTTATTTTCCCCTCGTAATCAAGAGAGAACTTGTCTATTCAATCTCTTTTGTCATTGTCGTAGCGTCTTCATTCTTCGTCTTTGATCTTCTTGGCTCTTTCGATTCGCGATCTGTCTTTCGCTTTGGTTTCATAAAGAACGATAAAGACTCATCACAGTCAGCCTGTGATTATTCTCGTGGAAGATGGGTTTGGGATGAAAGTTACAAGAATCTATCTTACACTGAGAACTGCCCCTTTCTTGATCCAGGCTTTCGGTGCGTTCAAAACGGAAGAAAAGACGTAGACTATCTGAATTGGCGATGGCAGCCAGAAGGGTGTGATTTGCCAAGGTATGGAAGCTTATATCATGAAAGTTTAACAAGCCTTTGTCATGCATGCATGGATGCTTCTTTCAATATTGGATTTTCTTTATTAAGTTTATTGGGAACCTTAATTAATACAAGTGAAGTAACTTTTTGAGTTTGGCATCCAAATTTCATGAGTTTTGATTAACTTTATCGTTAGACCAGTACTTTAGACGGGTTCCCGTTATGGGAAAAGCAGGAGCTTTATAGCCTTTAATTTCATTACAGGTGAAGGGCATGAGATCGATAAACTCTCTAACCGCCATTACAGTTGTACCTAAAACTGTTAATTAGGATCATTTTCCACATATTTCAACCCCATCGATTGCACGGCACGTAAGAGTTATTGAGAGCCACTGTAGGCATAACACAGGGAATGGTGAATATTGGCCATCATTTTCCCACTTCATGCGTGACGGCACTCACCAGCTATTTGGTTCAATAAGCTCATGCATGCAGACAATTTGTAGCCTCTGTATTGAGATTTTCCTCAACTTACTCCTCCTGTCTCTACTCAGATTTAATGCAAGTGAAATCCTAAACAGAGGCAGAAATGGAAGGGTTGTATTTGCTGGGGATTCTGTTGGCAGAAACCAGTGGGAGTCTTTCCTGTGCATGCTTGCTCAAGGGGTTTCCAACAAGTCTTCAATATATGAAGAGAACGGGAACCCAATAACAAAGCACAAAGGATTTCTCTCCATGCGCTTCAGCGAATACAATCTCACCGTTGAATACTATAGGGCACCTTTTCTGGTATTCATCGGCCGCCCACCGCGGAATTCACCTGCTGGCATCAAAATGACAATTAAGGTCGACCAGCTGCACTGGTTTTCCAGAAACTGGGAAGGGGCTGACGTTCTGATGTTCAACACAGGGCATTGGTGGAATGAAGATAAAACCGTCAAGATGTATGAGATTTTCTCCCTTATTTTGCAGTTCCTATTTATTGCTGACCACAAAGTCACGCTGACAATTTGGTATGTGCAGGGGTAACTACTTTGAGGACGGAGGTAAGGTTAACATGTCGTTGAATGTGATGGAAGCATTTCAAAAATCTCTCCAGACATGGAAGTCATGGGGTGAAAATTTAAGCCCTGAAGGGACACGTGTTTTCTTTCGTGGCTACTCCCCAGTACATTACAGGTAAATATTCGTGGCGCACGTCCAGCTAGGATTCGTGCGGACGTGGATTATCTCAATCCAGATTATGCATTGGGGTAATATGTCAGTATATACTTTTTTTTAATATGAAAAATTGCAGGAATGGTACGTGGGATGAGGGGGGCCGATGTGATGTTGATATACAACCAGAGGCAAACTACATAATGCTGGAACCTGAGCCAGTGTATAACAAAATAATTTCTACTGTAATCAAAGACATGGATTATGGAGACAGGAAGGTTCGGTTCTTAAACATTACGCATCTGTCACAATTCAGGTACGACGGTCACCCTTCTCGTCATCGAGAGCCCGGCACTCCGGTTGATGCTCCACAGGACTGCAGTCATTGGTGCCTACCTGGAATACCAGATACATGGAATGAAATCCTATATGCTAATTTATTGTCAATGGGATTCAGAAACAGGTGATATTATATAGTGTAATTTACCAGTTACCTACTCTTGAAGGGTTTTTGGTCACTGTCGGACTGTACATAATCTGGGCTGCTTCTGATCAGGATAGTACCTCTCCATTTTCTTTGGTATCCAGTTCACTCATTTCCATTTCCTTCACTTTCTCAAGTTGCCTCAAGAGATCCAACCTTTCTGGTCCATATGTGGATGGTATCTGCCAAAGAACATATTATAAAAGCACCTGGTATTTGGAGATTTGACATCTAAATAAGAATATAAAAAAAAGGAATTTATTGGCTTAGAAACAACACACCAAAGCTGGCACATATCTCTGGATAGCAGCCAACATTGCTGCATGCCCCACAGCAGTAACCTAAGATGCACAAATTATCCTTTCTACATCAGGTCACGGTGGAAAAAGCAGTGCCAATAGATGTAAAATGGGGAATCACAGATTTGGATTGAGATTTTTGTGGAAATGCAGTTCAGTTTTCAATGTGTTACAAGAAACCCAATTCTGACCATATATAATTAACACACAAAATTCTGCACTCAAAAAAATTCAAAGTATCTTTTATATGGTGGAGGTGCAGCTTCAATCAGTAGCGATAAAATAAGTGCAGACTCAACCCAGATCCGAAAGACAAATCAGATTATGAACTTGAAACGAAACTGGCCAATTTGTAGTTAGTTTAATAGTGCACTTGAAGCTAACCAAGCTCTTTATGCTTGGAACTTTTTAGGCATCCATCCCCCCTTTTTTTGAACTTGCACAAGAACTAACAATTTTTGACACAGTACTATGCCTAAACATACCAGATAGAAGCTTGGTCAGGTTCTAGACTTTCTGAATATATTAAGGTTGACAACTGGATTTCTTAGACAGTATGACAATGAACAGGGTGACCCGCAAGCTGTGCCACAGAAATAACGCAGCTGCAATGAAGGATAATTACAAGTTCTATATATTTGGATACAAACCTCCCACATAGCAACATGGATGAGTATTTCTAAATGACTGGATTGTTCTAAGGCACCATTTAGTTTACCAGAAACAATTTCACCACAAATAGAAGGAGAAGTGACAAACCAAGCTTGCCAGATGAATCAATGAGAAGTCATGATACTTAAGAGTTGTGTGATTTGAGGATTAATGAGAGGATGAAAATGAAACAACTAAAATGATACACTGTTTATGAGGGTAATTTTATGATGGCACTTACAGGAAGAAGCATAAGAACACCAATAGGTATCACTGATGCCAAGTCCATCATAGTTCTCCGGAGAGTTTTTCTTTCTTTCTCTGTTAACTCATCTCCAATCAAGAGCCTTTTAAGCAATCCCATTGAAGCAGCAACATCAATTGCTAGAAGCTGAGTTCCTTGCAACACATCCTGCACATATTTAACCATATATATTATCAATGAGGTGCAAACAGTCCAGGAACTGAGTTCTAAAATTGAAAACCTAAATGCCATACATCATGTAGCAGTCACAGAATAGAAAGATTTAAATGGGAGTGAGTTTCAAATCCTAATGATCTTTTTTTCTTCTAAACAATTCAAAGAAATGAGCATTATTTTGCATTTGTTTCAGCATGCCTAGCATTCCTGCACAAACACCGATACAGGTACAAGAAGATGTTCAGTGTTCCAGCAGAAACAATGTGTTCATTTTAGTTAATATATTCGGCCTACGAATGACTTTACTCATCTAGCTTTCAATGAACCAATTAAATGTCCACTGTCATCAACCCAACCAAATCATTTTGATCATGAAACACAAAGGTGCAAGAAAAGAAAAATTCAATTAATATCAACATAGCACAGCACATTAGGAAATTGTGTCCACTCATTGATGTGATGGCACATGCTTGAGCTTGAAAGATATACAATACTATACCAATTACGAAAGAATGGAAAGTGCTAGTCGTACCGTGCTTGTTTTCTTTAGCTTAACAATTGATTTTTCGATGATATTTTCATTCCTTGGAACCTGGATTAATTGAGAGCTTGCAGCCTCATCATGGTAATTAGCACCATCATCTGTAAACTTAATATCCTAAATATAAAACAAAGTTTAAGCAGTTACATAGAATCTCATAAGAATAATGTCAAGAATACATAGTTGGCAGTAGTCATTATAAATAAACCTTGTTGATATTATATAAAATAACAAAAAGCAATCATTTCCAAGTAATCCTAGAATGTAAGTTATATCCTATTTTAAGAAAAAAAGGTCTCAAGGAGTCGTTGCTTGGAGCAATAATAATAATTATGGACTTGCAACCATAGAGGTACAAATTAAGCCAAGCAAGCAGCTACTTCAAAAAAGTCCTTACCCACTTCACTAGGACCATAACCAGTTTACAATGTTACAAAATTTGTTTCCCACATTTCATATCAGGTATATTCATGTTTTTAGAACTGTACAAGCATGTGCATTGAATTTATTACATGGAGGAAAAAAACCATTGTAACATTCAAATGTTACAAAGGAGATGTTAAAAAGCATGAGACACACCTCTTCATTTTCATATTGATCAGTACTTTTTTGAACCCGTTTTTCAAGTTCCATCAGTTCATTCCTTAGAAGTTCAAAGCGACGAATTTCCAACTCTCCAATACCCATACTTGTAGTAGTTTGCCCAATATCTGCATCTCCCTGCATTTACCAAACCAACTTTACATAACTTCCATTTTAATAAAAATTAATCAACTCCTGAAGGAAAACAATGTACTTCAGAGCACAACATTAGCATGAAAATAGGTGAGAACCAAAAGCCACAGCTGATAAAATTCACTTAAATAGGTAAGAAATGTTATTAATAACCTTAATTTAGAAAGTATTGACAGTCATCGCTATACAAGAATGTAAACATTAAGGAGTCCTAATAACTGGGTTTGGCACTGTTACTCCTCTCTCCTTTAGTATACTTCCACTCAACAACATCAAGATCAAGAATTCCAGCATGTACAATGTGGAATACCAAACTATACTATACGATGTTCTCATGATAGAGTTGCAATTGAAGTTTTGCAAGTTGTATAAATTCATAATTTCTTTCTTTCTGACAAGAGGTAGATATGAAGAAGTGCATCAAAATTTATCCACAAAAGGAAACGAATAAAGTTAGGTCTACAAAAAGTTTCCCATATTAATTGGTCTGCTTTTAGTAGCTACTTCATTGCTAATAGGGAGCTGCTAGTAGAAGGGATATACTCTTGAACCACCTCCATTTAACTAGTAAAAAGATGGCCTTTAACTATAGGCACTACAAGCAACAAGTGGTTCAAAAAACAGGATAATTAACCATCTAATTCTAACCAATAGACAATGTTGCCATTCAATTCCACAGATCATTCATCATGTACGATTAATTGTTTGCTAATAATCAAAACAGTCTAAATGTACGAATTAGTCAAGTCAGTTTATTTAATATCCAAGAGAAATTCCAACTATTATTGTTAGCATGAACCAGACTTTCTGCCTTTAAGTTGGCATTTCAAAATGGGAAATATAATGCTTCCAGAACCAAACTGTGGCACTAAATTCAATAGGACAGCACAGTAACATACCTAACAAATAACATCCTATAGGACAAAAATATCTGTCAGTGCCTTAATTTTTCTCTCTGAATGCAGCACTTCAACAAGAATAACTCAAGGTCAAAGGACATCATAGAAATAAGAAGAAAAAAACAGCTCAAGGTCATCTACTTATCAAATGGCTAATGAGGAGTGCTTTTATTTTTACTTTCCGAAAATAAAGCTATGTAATTCATTTTAGTTTTTCTTCCAAGGATCTAGTTTTAAGCTAGTTGCAATCAAGAAGCTTTCATTGAGAAAAAATTCTTCAACTTGTTTAATACATTTGAGAGTGGAACTTCCAAAGTACTCACAAACATATACAATTAAAAAAAGACGCCATCCACAAACAGTTACTATTGTAGACATATCGTGAAGGGAGGGCATACAGATGCATCAACAACTGCCACATCAGGGCCAGGCTTCTTGGTTGGAGAGTACACAAGGAAGTTCCACAGTCCTTGAAATTTACTGATAACTCAAAAAGAAAAGAAAGGAATCACTATTGAGCAGGAAATAAATCAGACAATAGCATGAAACAAGAAACTCAAACATGTTGGGAAGAGCTTAAACCTACAGAAAAAGTTTAATACCTTTTACTTCTATCTAGCCTTACATCAGCATTCTTCCTCCCGTTCCCTTTCAAGTATTGTTGCTGCTCACTAATACAAGATTGTAGACTACTTTCATCTTCTCCCTGATGATCCAATCAGCAATTAAGTATTAGTAAGATATACAAATTTTATTAAAGATGAGAACTATCCGTTAAACACAGAGGTATAAAGCTGCCTTTTAGGAGAACACATGATGAAGAAATTGTGGTGCACCTTTTTGGAATAAAGAATGCAGCATAATCATTTGCAAGTACAGGCCAGCAGTGAATCAAATGGAATGCAGTCATTGGTCATTAATAAGCTGTAGGGTGTATTACAATGAAACTAATAGCATACCTGCTGAAGCGAAGCTGCTTTTGTTCTGAAAGATGCCTCCAGAAATTCAGCCTCTTTCTTCAGTTTCCTTATTTTCTCAAGATCATAACACGCAGCCTTTATATGCTCTTTCCCAGAATTAGAGCTTGATGCAGGCAGCTCCTGATGTAGTTTTTCAAGTCTCACAAGAGCTCCTTCAACACTCTCCAATGCCTGACACCAAATGAAAAGCACAATCATTCTATTGGCATATAGGACGGAACAACAACATGGACAACTGGTCTAAATGGAAGCTCGTGTGTAGAGGTTAAATATCAATTACAGGAGCAAGCTGCAACCCAACAAGAAAACAAAGAAACCAAGTACTTCTTTCACTTTAAGCATTATGCCATGAATGAGTTTTCACATCCTCATAAATGTTATGTCATTGATTAGACCAAATTACCCTTGTCAAATTTATCCTCCTTTCAGCCACAGCCTCCCTCTCTTCTCAGACCCACGCCACAGGAAAACAGATCCTTGTGACATATATGTTCACATGGAAAGTTGAGTCTTCCAAGTTCCAAAATGAACTGTGAAGAATAGGCCACAAAGAAATGAACTAAAGGAAGGAGAAAAACCTTGTTGAATGAATCTGTCTCTTTATAAGTCATCAAATTAATTTCAGGTCTTGTTATCTCAACAGAATAATTGATATTGCTTTCTGTCATTTTCCTGCATCACAATTTTTAAGTGTAAATTGTAATCCACAACTATGAATCATTTCAAAAAACATTTCAAGCGAACATAACTAGACAATGGTAGAAATCATCTCCTTACAAACAAAATGAATTGAAATGAAACAAGTCTTTGACAGAACATACAGCTCAAGTCAAAATCTCAATAAAAGCTTGGATATTGACTGAAATGCCAGATAATTCCAATGGCGGATCAGTTTTGGTTTCTATAGATTTCTATCCATTCCTAGCACTTTTAAAGGTTTTGAATCATGCTGAAGCCCATTTCATTTTTTTATCACAGAATACACATCTCATTCATAACTTTAGGACTAGTTTTCTGTCTTTATGAGCATGCCTAATGTGCACATCAGAGAAAAACTCCAAGTTTTGCTTCCATTAGCTTACCAAGACATTCCTAGTTCTTCCCTGCACTCCATTAATTTGGCGTGCCTAAACAATGAAAGTGGAAGATGTTGTTAAATCAAAGAATTACTCTTCGTTTTGTAATAACTAGGGCAGATAAGTTCAATTACCCCCTGGAAAGAAACTTTGCTGCCTTAACATTGGATGGATTCTGTAGCCATTTACTGTATTTAATAAAGCTCTGCATCCAGTGAGAGCAGACATCTAATACTTGAGGGATAGCTTCAGCATTTGGAGGACCCTTTTGTTTATTTTTGTGTCCAAGAGACAGTTTTGTGGTGCCAACGTTGCCTGGATAAAAAGGAAGCCAATCCAGCTCCTCACAAACTACCTATGGAGTTGAAAATCATGTTATTGACTATGAGACAGAATGTTTAATAATAATGTTAGTAAATATGCACGCTGACTCACCTCTACATACAACTGATAGGAGCTTATTGATGAAAGCTGAGGATAGTACAAAACACTACCCCCAATAAGGTACCTGCAAGAAAATTCATAAAATGATAGACATCCGAGCAAAAGAAATCTAAATCAAATTTTATTAATTATTGTTAAAGAAAAGAAAAGAGAAGAGCTACCCTATGAAGCCTTCAATAGGATCATCTAGAACATCAAATCCATGGTCTGATAAAAAGGATCGTGTACTTCTTCCTAAGGCAATAAAGAATCCAAATATAGCCAAATCCTTCTCCAAAACCTGCATTCAACAACGGCTCTACATGATTAAAGGAATATCTATTCATTTATTGTTAATTTAATAGATAAATGTACATCTATAGACCGTTCATATGCAAGCATGCCTAAGTGCTGTAGCCAATGCCTGTTCAGACTAGCAAACTGCCTCTTTTGAGTGGAAGGGGAAATCACAAATATGTTCAAGGCCAAGCAACAAAAGTGGAATTGATGGGGTTTCTATGAGGAGACAAAACCATTAGTGTAGCCCAATAATCATCATAAAAAAAGGGTTAACATTCGATATTCATACCTCAACAATTCATAAACTAGGTTTATTTTTTATGCTATAATTGTTTTTCTATAAACTTTTTTGCAAGTGAAAGCACGTCTTCACAAAATTGGAGCATTTTCTTTTCATCAGTAAATTGCTTCTAGGTACCCTTGTTTCTTGGAAAAGTAGCAAAATTATGCAATTTACAGAATTAAACCCACAGTGAAAGAAGGTTGATTGCAGTGTACTGTATCTGTTACATACTATGCATTTATCTTCAGTACTGTGACAGACCCCCTTATTTCACTGTTATCCTCCTTCCCCCTTTGCTTCCATATTCCTAAACCAAAACAACACCACATGCCAATAACTATTTTGGTTATCCATCCAATCCTTCTCCCAGAATACAGTATATGTTCAGAATGGGGAGCATGAGACTGATGATTGGCACTTTAAACTTTAGCATGGTCTAAATTAACAGGTAATGAAAAGCCTCAACTATACTCTAAACTTGCACATAAGCCATTGGCACTAACCTCAATACTTTCAGAAGTAGTTAGTCTTGACCATATTTTCTCCCTATCTATAGCTTGTTGGAGCTGTTTCTGTACAAGATTAACCCAGAAAATCACCTCTTCTGATCCACGATCATTTTTTACTCGGCATGCCGCAAATCGAGGCCCAAAATGGAAAAGAAATTCTCTGCGTAGACCAATATGCTTTATAGAATGATAAGCTTGGCGTACAGGAATAAAATCAACCAGCATGTCCATCAATCTACCAGTTATATCTGAGATCATGGAGAAGAATTGTGGGCAAGAAACTTTTGTGGTGCCAAGTTTTGTGATTGCAGCATTACATGTCAGTGCCAGTAAAAGAAGTGAAATATCACTTCCATTGCCTGAAATCGAGGACAAGCCTTTGCCAAACCTGAAAGTAAATCAAAATAACCTTATTCTCACAAGGATATCAAAACTGCAATAATTTCTGGAAACCTCAAAAAGCAGTAAGAGAGAGATGATGACATACACAGCAGTTGCAGAAGTAAAGCGTGGGTCCTCTTCAAGATAATTAAGAAAAGATGCCACCACCATCGGAACTTGCTTAGACCAAAACCATTCATAAGCTTCAGGTTGTTTAGTAGATAGTTTATCCCTGATCAAGCTCTCTAGGGGAGCAGATTGCCGTAAAAAACTGCATCATAAAAAGTTAAAACAGATGTAAAAGCATAGGTATGTGGAAACCGATGCAGAAGGTCAGCACAGAAAATACACAATTAATGTTGGTTTCAAATAACACAGAAATGGCAATTGTGGAATCAAAGGTCTCCGATGCAATATGTAAAGGACAGAAGGAACTATAGCCTACTGGACAAACTTCGAAATCCAAAAGTTTGATTGGATGGTTAGCAATAGTATCTATCAGGAAACAATGGGCAAGCTTTCACCAATCTGTTTAATGTACAATCTTATCAAAGTATGTTGTAAAAGTCAGCCATATATGACCAATTATTCTGCTCCAAGAAATTTTGAAAATTCAATAACAAAAATGATCATTGATTCAATTAGGAAAGAGGTCTTGGATCCTTATTTCGTGAACGAAAGATGTGCAATGTGTTGGTTGCTGTATATATCTATCGCACATATCAAACAATGGGAGTAAATTTTAAATAAATTAGACCAAAATTAGGCAAGATTCTGGAAGCTTTAACAGGAGTCAGCCAAACAAGAAATGGTGATCTGAAATAGATATTATTTATCACCTCCTTTGAATAAAAATATTCACATCTCTGTCTTTACCATCACCTTGGGAAGAAATCTCATGTGCTGCTTGTAGTAAGGAATAAACAGAAGCCTGAGAAAAACATGAAACATCAGAAATGCTAAATAATGTTCTAGACTAAAATAGCGAAGAGCTCAAAGGTCAAAAGATTGCTTGTAAGACTTCCAGCTGATATGTACACCGATACACATGCCTAAATCTTCAGAACACCATTCAGAAAAACAATGCAATAAATGTGTCTGCTAAAAAGTATACTGAAGAAGAAAAAGGCAACAATAACTGCAAATAGGAAGCATTTTGAAAGAAATTATGAAAATTTAGAGAACTTGGAGCCAAAAGTTTCTATGAGGATGAAATAAGTATGATATTGTTTGTTGTAGAGAAACTAAATATACATGTTGAGAAAAGTGAAAATTTTAAAAATAACAAATTTGGATGTCTTAAAGGATGATAGTCAGTTGACCAGATGAGGCACATCACATCACTTATCAAGTATATGCAGAGAAGTTAGTACAGATGTTTATTTGAGGAAATTACCAAGAACAGAAACATAGATGATATAAGAAAAGTTACAACAAAATATTTGTGCAAAAGATCACAATAAACCCACACGAAAACCACCCCAACCAACCATGGACCATTAAATTATTTAGGAAATGCATCATCCCAGGGCCTCAAAACGAACTCCAAAGAACTTAACAAGAGCTCCGTTCACCAAAATGAACAATCTAATGAAGATCACATATCACTTACATTTAAATTATCTAATGTTGTCAAAATGACAATTGGCAAGGGCACTATAATAATTGCATTGATTTGTGTTAAAGCTGAACAGTGATGACTACCTCAGCCTTCACATGAATTTTTTATTTGTTTGAATAGCCTTTACAAGAAGTTATAATAGAAATCAGATGGTGGTGGACGTAGTTGTAACAAAGGTTGTAGAGGTCGAGGCCTCAGCAGCAGCAATGAACTATAGGTGTACTTATTGCAGTGCTGCCCCAGACAAAAAAATTTATAATTTTGATGATAGATGCAGAGGACTCTTGCAGCAGAACCGCAAGAGTGTCAATAAAAGAGAATGTCAGCATCAACATTAAGAGTTTGGGGAGGTGGCATGACATCATGTTTGACGAACTAACAATGATCCAGTGAAAGTCGCAATAATACTGTCCTCAATGATAAAGTATCACAATTTTTCTTTTTGTTAAACTGATATAGCCAAAAACCAACAAAAGATTATGCAACCCAACTGGAATGCTCTCAAGAACAGAGCCTAGTAACATCAAGGGGTTAGCAGTAGTCAATGACCTAGTATTTATGTTCAATAAGATTGATTGGCCAAGTCAATATAATATAATAAAACCAGACATGCATATCTTACAGCAGAGAAAGAAATTAAATGGGTGTATGGATGATGCATGTTATCCAATAACTTTCCTAGGGCTGAGAATAAACCTGATAGCACAGCGTTTTCAGCCATGCATTCCTATCTACACCAAGCCAGGCCATTGAAAGCCAGGAAAACTTCGATAGCAAACCCTGTTCTTTAATTGCCACCTCAAAAACCCTTGCTGCATCATGTAAAGATTGAACAAGTTTATCACTTGAATCATCACCTTGTAGTGACTGATTGAGTTTAAGTCTCATTTCCTCCACGTCACTACTGGTACTAGCAGAAGGACTACCATTGACAGTTGCACCATCATCAGCAGATGATAGGGGAAAAAGGTGGCCCATCCTTCTTGTCTTACGATATGCCAGATTAAATTTCTTATATCGAACCAATTGGTAATTAAGACTCTGGTTACCATTCCCTCGCAATGCAAGCTTCACAAGGCATCTTTTCCTTGAGTTACCCCAATTGATCAGTAGATAATCCAAATGAGCTACTCTTTTGCAGGAGATACTGGGAACAATAGAATTTTGTGGAAGCCATGGATTTGAAGAGCTGCAGTAGAAACCTCAACAGTTAGCTACCACATTAATGTTGTAATGGAAGCACGCCAGACATTAATATTTCTAACATCATCATTTATTTCCGACAAGTTCCCCAATTCCTTGTTCTCCTTTTATAGATATAGCCGAAAACCATGATATCCAAGAATTTATCTTTTTTAATGAACAAACCAATTTACACGCCCAACAGCAAACACAATAAAAAATTCAACGCAAGACGAACCATTATAGCTGCACAAAACCTTAATCGAACCGATCAAGCAGTATACTACACATTTACAATCTTTCAAAAAGAAAAGAAAAGGAAAGTGAATTCACAACTGGAATTGAAAGTCTAGTTTTGGATATTGATTTTCTTTTATTTTCTCTCAGTTTCTCGGCATCCAAACAAGCAGAGATTCCAAAAACCCAAGCCACTCTACAATTACACGGTCAAAATTGATGGTACAAAAAAAGAAAACTTGCAATGAACCAGAAAAAAATATAGAATTCAGAATTGAGCACCTTGAATTTAAGAAGCTATGATGCTGCAATTTAACTTCCATGTAAGAGTAAAAGTGAGAAACTCAGCGGGAAAATTTTGCAGTTGGCTTCCAGGAAAATTGAGTTGAAGTAGAGAGACGCTGAAGAGGAGAAAGAACGGTCTGTTGAGCTATAGGGTGCACTGGAAAAGAAAAGAAAAGAAGGTTTTGGTGACGTGGAAGTGAATTTTTTATCGGTGACGTGGAGAAACGTACGTTCACAGGAACGATGGCTCTGTCTTCCTGCAATCTAGAAGAATGTGGCCATCGTCGGTATGGTTAAGGTGGTTATCAGTCGTGTCCATGTGATTGGATCGCTAGATTTTATATAATTAATCATTACGCAAGTCTTCACTGTTATTATCTCTCACACATTAATATAGATAAATTATATATAATTTTATGTTTTTTTAATTTAATTTTCAGATTTTGTTTTTCGCTATTTAATTTTAATTAAAGCTAAATTAATTTTAATTTTTTATTAAAAAAATTTATTTTTAGATATTATTAATGATTATTTTTTTTAACCATTTATTTTTTATTTATTTATTCACACCTATAATTTAATTATATATGTCTAGATCATTTGATTTTAAAAATAATTTTTAAAACATAAAAAAATATTATTTTAATACATTTATAAATAAAAATTATTTTAAAAATAATTATAATTATAAACTCAAACACTCCTAACCTAAATTGAAAAAAAAAATAATTATTTTAAGAGAGCATACTATAAAAAAAATTAAAAATGGGATATACAATAGATGAATTTAGATTACTCTATGGGAACAAATTTGATTACTTTAGAAAATATTTATTAGAGAATTTGGTAATCTTTATATAAAGATTTAATATCTATAATTGAAAGAAAGTATATAAATATTTATTTTAATTTCATTCACCCTCTAGATCTAATGAAAGAAAAACTTTGCAAATTTGCGTAAACTTCACCATCAAATCAAACTCTAAAATTTTACAGAATGATTTAATCATTCTGTAACTCGGCTACTGCCACAACTACCACCATGCCTTCGAGTAAACTTCACCGTCAAACTTTTAACTTTTTCTCCTACAAAACCCTTGGTTTCCTATATTAGAGTCTGTTAATGGCTATAGCTGTTAGAAGACTTGGAGGAGAAAAAAGTTGGTTTTGTCACCTCTGCCGTTTTTTCTCTACAAGCACAGAGAACGCTGCCTCATCTATTTCTGATGTTGAAGGAGAGTTCAAAAGCCTTTGCTCCGCAGGACGCATAAAAGAAGCCTTTAAGACATACAATGCAGAAATATGGACGGACCAACATCTATTCTCTTATCTCATCCAATCTTTCATACCCCAAAAGTCCCTCTTGATAGCAAAACAGCTCCATTCTTTAGCTATCACTTCTGGGTATTACTTCAAAGACAAGTTTGTGAGAAATCACCTACTGAACATGTACTTCAAAATGGGAGAAATACAAGAAGCTATAGCATTCTTTAATGCAATGCCAATGAGAAACATCATGTCTCATAACATTTTGATAAATGGTCATGTGCAACATGGTGATTTGGACAGTGCGATTAAGGTGTTTGATGAAATGCTTGAAAGAAACGTTGCTACGTGGAATGCAATGGTTTCTGGGTTGATTCAGTTTGAATTTAACGAAAATGGGTTGTTTCTGTTTAGAGAAATGCATGAGTTGGGGTTTTTGCCTGACGAGTTCACTTTAGGTAGTGTACTTAGAGGTTGTGCAGGTTTGAGAGCTTCATATGCAGGAAAGCAGGTTCATGCTTATGTGTTGAAATATGGGTATGAATTCAATTTGGTTGTTGGGAGTTCTTTGGCTCATATGTATATGAAAAGCGGTAGCTTGGGAGAAGGAGAGAAAGTTATCAAAGCTATGCCGATACGCAATGTGGTTGCTTGGAATACACTTATAGCAGGTAATGCTCAAAATGGGCAATTTGAGGGAGTTTTGAATTTGTATAATATGATGAAAATGTCTGGCCTCAGGCCAGATAAGATTACGTTGGTGAGTGTAATTAGTTCTAGTGCTGAACTGGCAACTCTTTTTCAGGGTCAGCAGATTCATGCTGAAGCGATCAAAGCTGGAGCTAATTCTGCTGTTGCAGTGCTTAGTTCATTGATCAGTATGTATTCAAAGTGTGGGTGTTTGGAAGATTCAATGAAAGCTTTGTTGGACTGTGAACATCCGGATCCTGTTTTGTGGAGCTCGATGATTGCTGCTTATGGATTTCATGGGCGAGGAGAGGAAGCTGTTCATTTATTTGAGCAGATGGAGCAAGAGGGTGTGGGGGGAAATGATGTTACTTTCTTAAGCTTGCTTTATGCTTGTAGTCATAACGGATTGAAGGAAAAAGGGATGGAATTTTTCAAGTTGATGGTAGAGAAATATGGATTGAAGCCTAGACTGGAACATTACACTTGTGTGGTTGATCTACTTGGTAGGTCGGGATGTTTGGATGAAGCAGAGGCCATGATAAGATCAATGCCTCTTGAAGCAGATGTTGTGATTTGGAAAACTTTGTTATCTGCGTGTAGAATCCACAGAAATGCAGACATGGCAGCAAGGACTGCTGAAGAAATTCTTAGGCTTAATCCTCAGGATTCAGCAACTTATGTCCTCCTGTCAAACATTCATGCTTCTGCTAAGAGGTGGAAGGATGTCTCCAAAGTAAGGACAACAATGAGAGATAGGAACGTTAAGAAGGAACCAGGAGTAAGCTGGTTGGAAGTAAAGAATCGGGTTTTCCAGTTCTCTATGGGTGACAAATCTCACCCAATGTCAGAGGAGATTGATTTATATTTGAAAGAACTAATGGAGGAGATGAAGTTGCGGGGTTATGTGCCAGATACTGCCACTGTTTTTCATGATACGGACAGTGAAGAGAAAGAAAATAGCTTGGTCAACCACAGTGAGAAGTTGGCTATTGCTTTCGGTCTAATGAACATTCCACCTGGTTCGCCAATAAGAGTAATGAAGAACTTGCGTATCTGCAGTGACTGCCATGTTGCTATCAAGCTCATATCCGACATCAATAACAGAGAAATTATTGTTAGAGATACTAGCAGATTTCACCATTTCAAACATGGGAAATGTTCTTGTGGGGATTACTGGTAATAGACAGTGCTGATGCGGTGGTGACATCACCATTGCTTGAATCTGTGAGAACTAAAACTCAATATGCTTAAAGAAACATGTGTTCCATCATAGTGTTGCCCCTTTTGTTTCATGGGTTGATGTTATTCAGAGTTATTCCAGTTCTCATATCACTAGATCCGCGGTTCTCATTTGTTTGACTGGGAAGCCTCAAGTTTTTGTATGGACTTGCAGGTCAGGTAGCGATCTTGTTGCATAAGGCCTCATTCATTTCCGAATTTGTTGGATGATATCCTTTTTTACCAAGCTTATTAGCTTCAGTTGAGGACCAACTTGTCCAGGTTGTTCTATGTTTCAACGTCATTCCTTTGGTTTCCATTTTGTGGATGACGACATACTTGTCAAGAAGTGAAGCAGCTTTCTTAACCTGCAGATATAAAGGAGCACTCGAGTTTTCTTTGAACTTTTTTGTTTCCTCATCTACGTAAGTATATACATGGATGTAGTATTTATTTTGCATGCAGAAAACAGAAAAAAACTTGAAAAATGCTGGATAGATCTCATTGTCTCTATAAGAATCTGGACGATGGATTATCTTCTGTACAATAGGTCCACATGGTGCCAAAAATGCTCTTGGAAAACGGTGTAAGAAGATGTTTAGTATGAACAATGTAAGCTTCTGTTCCTCTGAGTTGGTTACTTCTCCCTTCTTTCCCAGCAATTGATGTCAATGTGGCAAGCCACGCTGGTAATAACTTTTCATGCCTGTAATACTTCAGGTCAAATTACATGTTGTGGTGAACGCATTGAGATTGATAGTGAAGACAGCAATAGCAAAGAACAGTGAGCCCCCACGTTTAAAAGTAATATTAGCACAAATTCTTACAGAAGCAATAATTAGGTTATACGTGGATAGCTAACTGGATCTCAGTTTATCATAGAATCTTGATTTGGCTGACTTCTTTATTTTATTGTATTTTCCAGGACGTGTATTACTGCTTCAGAAGTTGGGTTTACCACCTTGTTTCCCTGTGACAGAAATGGTAGACCATGCGTTACTTATGTAAATGGTTGAATAATTTTGCAGTGCTACTTTTTTTTTTTTTTTAGAAAGATGTGATCAACTACATATTGGTAATTGCGATGAGTTGAGAAAGCTAATTTTTTTATGAAACTGGTTATCCACTTCTATTGCTTCTTTTTTTTAATAAAAAAAAGGAAGCAAAAGTGGAGATAAGGAAACAAAATTAAGGTTCATACTATTGTTCATGGCATTTCTTCTCTTGGTGCACAGATTCCTCAAAATAAGTCACCATCAAACTGTAAAACTTTCAATTTGATTGATGAAGAAGCCGAAGGCATGATGGACACGGCAGGATGCAGAGCGAGAAACCAAGGATACAGCGGTGTTGGTGCATAATTTGCATCGAAGAAAGGTACAGGAGTTTATCGCATGTTATTATTTTGCCCCTCTTTCTTCAACCTGGGCTCTTCTTCTATCCCTTGTGTATTCTGTGTATCATCTTCATCAGTTTTTTTCCCCACCGCTTCAGTTGCTATGAAAATGTATTAAAATTTAAATTTCGGTCTGAAAATCCCTAGATCCTTCTGTTTGAAGACTAGCTTTTTTGCCTCTGATATCAGGCCATAAAGTTCATGAAATATGGCTGCTGTCAAAAAACAAGCTTATGTCACTGACTCTTTGGGAGGTGAGAATAGTGAGGGAACGAACAGGAAGGGAGAAAGTAGTGAGAGTATAAAAAGAGAACATAATTTTTCCCCCGTTATTTGGACTTTTGAAAATTAGAGGAAGGAGGAATTATTGAAAATTTTCTCCTGTCAGTATTGAAAACAAACCAAAACAATAAGAAAAATTGTAAATCCATTCAATGATGTGGCTGAATTTCCTTCCCCGTTCTCCCCTCTTCTGGAGATGGTTTTGCTGTTGGATGGACCAGGAAGGAAACATTTCTTCCGTTGTTGATTGTGCCTTCCATTTGCTTTTCTCCCAAGGAGAAAATCAGGTTCCATGCACATTTTAGCCCCGTCTCAATTTCTCCCCTCCCAAACACTGTGAGCATGCGACGGCCTGCACTGAATTTTTCTGATGTCAAATTGTGTAGTGGATTCCATAACAGTAATGATGTTTCTCTTATTCTTTTTTCGAATGTCATTCAGGAGTGCTTTCTGATGTTTTTCAAACAACATGCTAATAAAACTTGCTTTGCAGGGGAGAGGTATGGGCAGCCAGCCAGGGAGAGTTGCAGGGTGAAGAGCCCTACGCGTGTAATTAACAATTTAGCTATACCTGACAATCACGATGATAAATGGGGATTTTCTCAAGTTACTGTTCCCCATTCCTCATTTCCTGATAACCAAAGGCAGCTGGGCATAAAGCGGCTTCGATATAATCTTGGTGTTCTGCGTGACTGCAGATGACATGATGAAATAGCGGATTAGTTCTTCAGGATACACGAGGGAGGGATCTTTATCCAGTAAAATGTTGCTGTCTAATCCTAAAAGCATATGATCATGGCCGTGTGTTGACTGGATGGATTTGGAATCAAGCTGCACCCCACTACCCACTAGAAGTGGAAACTGATAAAAGCGTTATGTCTGATACAAGCGTTGCACGATTCGCGATCAATGCATTTTCATGGCTGCAAATTAGTGGATTTGTATGGCTGCCTGGAAGCGTTTGTAAGTGGTCTGAACTGATGAGTGGTCGCCGCTTTCAGTTGCCAGTAGAATCCTAAAGTAATCATCAACCAATGTTATACACTTCTCTTTGGTTCCAAGAGCTGGATAGATCAAAACCTTTTGATCTGTCTGAGGCTCTGTCCATCACAATTTTAGCTGGCAAAGGAAAAGGTATGGCAGATCAAATAATCCGAGCTTAGAGATTTTGTTGCAGTGAACTGATTTCAAATCACCTTCAACAACTTGACCATATTGTAGATTTTATATATAGAAGGGATGTAATTACACAATTGTTTTATGCATTTTCTCGACCATGAATTTCCTTTCAATCTAACGACTAATGTTACTTGATATTTTACTATTTATCTTTATTTTCGTCTTCATTCTCTCAATTATTATCTGATATTTGTCACTCGTGATACCCCCTTCCTCATCTCTTTATCAAATGAGGGACTGGAAAACCAACCTTCAAGGAATTTTTTTTTTTTTAATTTTTTTTTTTAAGAAAATGGAGTCTCTTTTATACTATAGGACTTAAACCTACAGTTTCTTCGTTATCACTCCTTTTACAGACATCCATGACGGTGAAAAAGATGCAAGCCTTAAATAGTGATTTTGCCAATGAAAAGCAATAAAAAAAAAAAAACAAACCACTGGAAGTGATTTTTCATACACGTGAATTATAAACAAAAAATTCTGCATCCTAAGAGAGTTCATGATTGTTCTTGCTTCTGTTTTTTTTTTTAAAAAAAAAAAAAAAACAATCCTGGACTGATAGTTTAAAGATTTTGCAAAAACATGTTATCCACTGATTAAAGCATTATATTATCAAATCAATAATAGTTAATTCAAGTAGTTGGATGTTTATTCCTTTTAAATATGATCTTGTTCCTTTTAAATGAAATTTTAAGTTTAATCCATGTCCAATGAATTTTCAAGATTTAGATAATAAAAAAAAAACAAAAACATTATATTATCATGATTTAAAGAGCTATCGATTTATTAACGTTTCTAAGAATTTTTTCCAAATTTTTTTTTAAAAAAAAAAAACATGTTGGCAGTTGGTTTTTTAAAATTAAAAAAACCCTAGCTACATTTTCTAACCAGCTCTCCCCTAAAATACGCGTCGTCATATTTTTCCTTTGCAATTAATTATTTTTCCTGCTAAAAAACAGAGTTTTTTTTTTTAGGCTTAAAAAATATAATCAAGAAATTTTAATCAAACCTGACTAGTGTGGAAGTCAGAAACTTAATTTCTCACATTTAGTCCTTGGGTTATTACTAAACAATAATACATGACCAGCAGTGTCCTAAATCACATGCTCAACCTCTGAGGCTGATTCTCTATCCCTACTGTTACAGCACTACATTGAACCAACCAATAGTGACATCCATCTGACCAAGAGCTATACCCCACATTATTTCAGCTGTACAGAGAACTCATGCTACAACCATTCTGTATCTGCGACATCTGTCGAAAGGGAAAGTCTCCATGTCCCTTCAACACCTCATGGATGGTGGTGCACCTTCAGCAGTGCTTGATGGAACATGTCGATGAATTGATCATCCTGGCATCAGAACAAATCAGCAAATCAGTAATCTTGTTGCAGATGCTCTCCTCTATTTTCTTTTCTTTTTTCTCAAAAGGAGAGTCAATGATTTCAAAATCGCTGAGCATACAAGCAAAGTATCACCTTTTTTATCTTATCTTATTTATTTACACAAGGCTGTAGTTCTACCCTGTACAGATATTAAAAATACAATCTAGCATTGAATAAGCAAGCAAATGACATGATGGGAGATGCAAGGATAAGAAAAAAAATCAAGTACCTGAGCAAGCATTAGAAGTGCATCACGGACTTCGTCTCTGCCAATAAGAGGTGGAGTAGCAGTAGAGCTAGGAGTAAGAGATGGTGGTGGTGCAGGAGGTGGGAAGGGTTGAAGCATTGGGGTGCCATATGGTCGTTGCAGATTTAGGGGAGGTTGAAGTGAAGGAGCATTAGGCAGTGGCGAGGAGAGAAGGGGTGCCATCAATGCAGATGAGGAAGAAGGGGGCGCGAAAAATGACGAGGGCTTCACAAGATTAGCGACATGACTGCCACTGCTGATTGGATCGGGAGGGCCATGGATGCTTTTTGAGGTGGTTAAAGATGAAAGAGGAAGAGATGGTATTTGTGGAACTGGTGCAGAAGGCATAACCACATTAGGTGTATGGGAGGATAACAGAATGGTGGGAGAAGGCTGATATTGCTGTCTTGAATTTGTTACAGTAGAAGCAGTACTTCCAATATTCATGGCAGTCTGGAAGAATAATATTCAAAAACTTCTTAGGCATGTAAAAAATAAAGGGTAGGGTAGAGAAAATTTTACAAAAGCAGAAAATAAAGCATAAAAGCAAGCAAGTGGGTTTTACGGCTTAATTACATAAGACTGGAAGCTTCCAAAATATATTTGTTCCAGAAATATCATTTCGGCAAAATCATAAACTTCTGGTTTTTCATGGCTTAGTCAGCTATCTCAATTTTTTGCCCTAGTTTGAGTTAGGGTGACCAAAATTCTTATAACTCCTACATAATTATCTTTCTTTTTCTAGACAAGGCTGTACCCAAAGATCAATATTTATTAAGCAACAGCATCACTTCTGCAAGAGGTTGCTGCAGTGCCTAGTATCATTACTATATCCAATCCCGGAGTCCATGGCAGCAATGATGGGACGCAACAATTAACAAGCTTCCTATTTTCTGAGAAAACCAAAACAAGCCCTTAAAATCACATCTAGAAGTATCAGATACAGCATTCATTCCTGACTAGGGGACATGTTTTGAGGAAAACAGATAAAGATATGCATGTTTATATCAAGAAACATGAACATTGGTTCTAAATTAGTGCTAAATAATAATAATAATAATAATAATAATAATACTATGATTCTGACAGCAACAGAAACTCCATCAACAAAATGGGATGGATCACAAATTAGGCAATAGACAATAATGCAAGTGTATTTTCGGGCATTGGATCGATAGTTTTCAGTAGGAAAACATACAATTTTGAAATAAGCCAACCATGTACAGTATCTAGCTTATAAATGTCATCCTAAATGACACAAATGGCAGAATTTACAAATATATAATTGGAGAACGAGTATAAAATCTGAATAGCAGCTTTCTTGTACTTGAAAATTGACTCTTTAAGTATAAGCAATAGAATAAGGCACTTACACTAAAAAAGTTCTCAAATGAAGAATCTTCAGCACTATCATTGGCAGCAGAGGCAGTCGATGAAGGTTCCAAGGGACCTTCAAACACTGACATATTTGGGACTGCTTCAAGATCCTCAAATTCACTAAGTAATACACAGTTTGTGCAAGCAGTAAGTTAGGTGCAGTACTAAAAAGCTCAATTTTATCAATCAACGAAAGTAAACATCAAATTGATGATGCAACATCTGCAATTACACAAATGTGCAAGTGCAAATGCAAATGCACCATCAACTTTGAAATCATGTAACCATGAGGACAAAACAAACTGCAAAGATATCAGGTAAGTGATCATGGAGATACACTGCTGTTTATGTTCATACAAGAAAATTTTCTATATACAAGCTTGAGGTGTAAAGTTAAAGTAAATGAAAATATCATTTCCTTATTTTACCAACACACAATATTTCTTCATTATTAAAAAAACAAAAACAAAAACAAAACAAACTGAAAAGATATCAAGGAAGTGATCGTGTCTTCTTTTCTTTTTTCTTTTCTTTTATTGTTCATAATCAACTATGTTAAGATTGCAATTTCCAATTCCAATCAATTCAGGGTTGATTCTTACTTGAGCTGAATTAAAGGCATTATTATTCCCATAGAAATGAACGTTCTAACAGCAGTCAGCAGGTCATGCATTTAATTCAAATGAATCAATCATACAAGATATCCAATGACTAATTCTAGATAACTCAATTACAAGAGAACAAAATACCTTTTGCCTGAAGCTACTTTTGGCTTTGCAGGAACCTTAGAGTAAGCATTAAGTATCCTGTAAAAAATAATCAAACTCTAATTATTAGATCCAACAAGCTACTAATAATGCAAACACCCAATCATGCACTCACAACCCAAGCTCTAAAGCTTGTCAAGGAATTCATAATATTTAAATCTTAAGTTAAACATAAAAAAAATCTACCTAAATAGTTTTTTCAAGTAAAATTAAATATTATATACCTAGTAAAGAGGTTGGCAACATCCTCACATTCTCGAGGATTGTAAAACCAAATACCATTAACTTCTTGAGATGCATTCCGATACAACAAATAAGGTGCTTGAACTTCATACTCGAAATCCCCTAACAAATTCTCCACCAAGTTTTCTGTTCACATAAATGAAAACCAAAAAGATTCAAAAACCCACTCCGCTAACTCATCAACAACCGCTAAAATGCTCATTAAAATAAACAATCTGAAACCTGTGTTTCGCCGGTTCATTACAATAAACTGAAACCGCGGTTGAGTATTCCTAAATAATAATAATAATAAAAAGAATTAATATAGTAATCACAAAACTTGTAACAAAAAGGAATTATTAAAAAAAGAATACCGTACCTCTTGACTACAAAGAGAGATCCTTCAACATCCTTGCGGCTCTGAAATCAGAAACAGAAATAATTAAATGAAAAAAGAAAACAAAAAATCAAGCATTTGAAACTAGTAAGAAGCAAGCACGCACATACCCACTGATTGGTTTCGATATTGAAAGCGTAGAAAGTGACATGCGCTGCTGTGATTAGAATCTCTTCGATGAAAGTATCCATTCGCTGGAGCACAGTGAGATTGAGCACCTTGGTGCTCTGCTGATCCAGATGTGGCATCAATTTCCCTGTCTGTGACATTTCCTTCAAAACCCTAATTGAAACGATCAGATTTTCCTTTCGATTTTCCCGGGAAAAGTTGCTCTAGTTTTCTAACAGTGAGAGAGAGGAGGAGATGCGTGTGTAGCCGGGCTGTGACTTTTGACAGTGAAGAAAAGGGAGAGGAAGATACACTCTACTGTCTAGTTTGTTTTTGCTGCTAATCTCTTGTCTTGAGTGACGCTGTTTATATATTTTTTGCAGGGTTGAATTACAAAACTAGCCTTAAGGGATTGGGCTGTTTGCTTCATCCCTGGCTGGGTTGCTAGGAAATATGTGGGGTGGTAGGGTGAATTACATAAAAGACGCTATGAGATGTGAGTATCTATAATCGTAAAGATTTTAATAAAATCTAATGTTTTTAATCCTTTTCAATGTGAAAATTTTAATTTTAAATAAAATTTAATTTTTAAAAATACTATAAATTCTCAAAATACTTATATTATATTTTTTTAAAATATTTTTAAAGAAATAAAATTAAAATAACAAAGGTAATACTGGAAATAAAATAAAATAAATTTTATCTCTTTTAAATATATAAATTTAATTTATTTATTAATTGAATTCAAATTAAACCTGTAGTCAAGAATTGATTCCAAGCACTTTAATCCAAAAAAAAAAAAAGTTGTACATAAACATGTTATGGTTTATGAAGGGTATTTGGTGTGTCTCTCAGGAAATTTACAGGGATTTAATTGATGTTATTTGAAAATATAATAATAATTATTTTTAAAAATATTTTTTATTCAAAAATATATTAAAATAATATTTTTTTAATTTTAAAAAATTATTTTTAATATTAATATATTAAAACGATAAAATATTAAAAAAATAATTTAAAATTAAAAAAATATTTTTAAAACACAAACAAAAACAGGCTACTAGGTATATCAAAAACATGCTCCATGCTTATGTGATTTGCTGCAAATCATGGCTCAAAGATCATGATTGCGATTTCTACCGGTGGTGGTGAAATCCTTCAATGAGTGAGTATGGAGTTAGCTTAATGAATATGCTAGTTCAATAAAACTCTAGTAGTTGGATATTGCTTGGGAAACAAGATGACATGCTTCCTTAATTCGTAATTGAGTTTGATCTCCATTGAAATCTTGTGTTTTTGTTCCATGTTTTTCGGTGCTTTTGACATTACGTAACATTTTAATGGAATTGTCAAATGATGATGTTGTCTCGTGACACAGAACAGAATGATCTTTTTCATTTCAGATTGTCCCAATACAATAAAAAGTTCATACAATTTCATCAAATATCCAGAAAATAAAAATAAAGAGAAAAAAAAAAGGTTCATCAGTCAATCATCATCGTGATCATAACAAGCCAGAAGCAAAATCAAGAAAACAGGATCAGTAGCTGTTGATCTGTCAACGCTTTAGGAGAGCTAAAGCAGAAATCACAATTAAAAACAAGAGCACAACAGCTGCAATGAGGGATGCCACCACAGCCCCGCTGGCTTTCTGGCAAAAATCACCAAATTGTTGGCAGATAGCAAGCCAATTTGCACTTGAGTTTCCATTGTGAGCTAAGTAGACTATGGCAGCAGCAGCCGCTGCGGCAGACGTGTTTAGAGTTAGGGCGACCTGTAAGCACAGAGAAATATAGTTTTTCATATCAACATCTGAAAGGAAAACAAAAAACGATAACATTTTATTTAACAGGTGTAAGAAATTACAGTGTCCAAAATAATGAGGAGGAGCCTTGGTCCAGTAGCGCGTGGACGAATAATGGCGACAATGGAGAACGGAAGGGAAAGGACTAGATAGCCAGAAACTATAGCCATTGCAATCACAAAGAACCTGCAGTAATTAACAGTTGGTTTCAATGATTTGAGCTCAATGCTTCCATACAGCGTAACAACAAATTCATGGCAAAAAACTGTGATGTGGTATCTAACAACGGTAAGCAGATGTTAATCTTGGCACGAGTTAAGGATAAACAAAAGATTAACGTACTGAAAGGTGGGAAGATCATCATAGCTTGCTTGAAATTGGAAGAACTGAGTGAAGAAGGGAAGGGTCTGGTCACTAGTTCCCATGGTGGCAGCGGCAGCTAGAGCAGCCACCACAGCACCTAACCTCAGAACGAGGTCGAAGATAGCAAGCCCCTTCTTGTATCCTCCCTTTACATGGGTGGAAGCTGCTATTAGAGGTGCTGTTCCTTTAGCAGCAGCGCTTGTATCAGCAGGAATATCAACTCTAGCTGACATTTTAGCTTGAAGGACAGAGAGAAGAGAGATTTCAAGCTTGTGATGAGAATGGCTAAACTGGATATAGACTCAAAAGCTTGTGATGGAATAGGCTGTGTAGTGTAGGGCCTTATATATGGAGAACTAGAGGAGTTGGTTTGTACCATGGAAAATTATCTTAAACAGTAATTTATTTGCAGGAATAAGGAGTTGTTGCTAACCATTTCCATTTTATTTAAAGCTTGCTTTTTTATCACTTTTGATTTAAAATCAACAGCAAGCAGAGGAACGCAAATTGGTTGGTCTCCAGCTCAAGGCAGCAAGTTGACCAAATAATTTCAACTGCTCAATTAGTACTTAGTAAAGACTTTTTTTCCATATAATTTTCTTATTAAACACATTCTGTACCTTTTGACCACGTTAAGTATTACGTATCTTATATTGATTCCCACCTTTTTAGTATTCCAAATTATTATTTTTTTATTTTAACCTTTTTTTTATTAATATTTTTTTAATTTAGTTCTTCTAATATGTTTATGGAAATTTAAAGTTGATAATTTATTTTAATTTGTTTTTTATATGATTATTACAATATCAAAAAAATATCTCAGCATCACGACATGGTTTGTTTTTTAAAAAGTTTAGTTAAATAAAATATAATTTAAAAAAAAAACTAAGTTATTAAACTTTGTAGAGTCAATGATCCAGTTTCAAATATAATGAGGTAGTCCTGGTTGTCGCAATTCCCACGTTTAGCGGAGTAATTTTTTTCTTTGTTTTAATTATTATTATTATTATTAACAAAAAATTTAAAAGGTATGAAAAAATTATTGTTCACCCATACTCATTGCATTATGAATTACAATAATTCATAGTGCATTGTTTCTTCTTTTTGAATTTTTGTAAAAAAAATTTCAAATTTTTTTTTTGTTTATTTTATATTTTTATATTGAGGTGATTGAAAATTAAGTTTTATTATTTATTTATTTTTATTTTATCTTTTTATAGAATTAAAGTGGTTTATATGTTTATAAGAGTAATCTAAATTGTCCTGATTTATGAATTTGATACGGTGTTTTTTTTTAAAAACATGATTTTATTATCATTTTTTTATATATAATTAAAAAGATTATTTAAAAAAATTATATTATTAAACTTTAAAAAATTTATATATCTACATCACAGGTTTTTGACTAGTATAATTCTTTATAAATAAATAAAACGTGGGCTCGCTTGCCTAAATTTTTTTTACAAGTCATTAGCTAAAGGTTTTTTAAACAGAGTAGATGAAGCATAATCCACTGAAAGAATTCTGGTCAACACTAGTGACTAGAAAATGAGATTCAGGTTTCGAAATTTATTTTTTTACATGTTTTCATTTAAATATACCAAGGAAAAAAATAATAGGGATCTTAATAACTCTATTTCTAATTCTAAAATATTTTCTAGTCAGTTTAAAATTTTAAAATTAAATTAAAAAAAATATATTTTGAATTCTAATATACTTTTTTCTTGCATTTTTAGAAGTTAATAAACCTTTTTTCAATCCTAAAACCCTTTGTAGTCGGTTTAAAAATCTAAAATTAAACCGAACAAAATAAAAAAAATATTTTGAATTTTAATTTACTTTTTTATTGCATGTTTAAAAGTTAATAACCTTATTTCCAATCCTAAAACATCTTTTAATCAGTCTAAAAATCCAAAATTAAACTGAATAAAAAATATATTTTGAATTTTGATCTACTTTTTTCTTGCATGTTTAAAGGTTAATAATCTTATTTTCAATCCTAAAACATCTTCTAGCTAGTCTAAAAATTCAAAATTAAATTGAATAAAAAAATATTTTGAATTCTCATCTAATTTTTTCTTGAATTTTTAAAGGTTAATAACCTTATTTTAAATCCTAAAATACTTTGTAATCAATCTAAAAATTCAAAATCAAACTGAATAAAAAAAATATTTTGAATTGTGATGTACTTTAAATATTGATAATCCTATTTGCAGTTCTAAAACACTTTTTAGTTAGTTTAAAAATTTAAAATCAAACCGAACAAAAATAAATATTTTGAATTCTGATTTATTTTTATTTTTTCTTTTTTTTTTTTTTGCTTTTCTGGTACCTTTATTAATTGCTTCTTTCTCAACTCATGGATTGAAACATCAGAAAAATAAAATTTAAAATCAAAACACAAATACGTAAAGCTATAGGGATCAATAATAAACATTTTAAAAAAAAATTAGAGAATAAAATGTAATTATCAGCATAAAAAAACATTATTCCTTATACAGTACGCTGAGAGAAATACTATAGTATGGAATTGAGAAACGCGATGTTGTCATAATTTATTAGTGCAATCCTCACCTAATTAATTTTTTATATATAAAAGATTCATAAATTTATCTAAAAAGGCCATTTTAATCTTTCATGATACTCGAGAAAAACGTTGTGTTGGTGTTTTAAGATTATAATTATGAGGGTGAAATGTTACTTGGATTATGATTTTCTCACCTCTGTCACGTCACGGATGTTCAATATCTCACTAAGTTGTTTTAATAAGACAATTATATTTTAATAACTAAATTAAAAGAATCATATTTAAGATATGTTAAGGAATTGGAGGTGAGCTCAGAGCTGGACAGGAGTTACTCATCTCGCTATGCTGAGCATGGTTATATATTTAGCATTTCTGTTTATGCAGATTGACAGGTAGATGATGATCATCCATGCATGTTCTTGGTTAGATATTGAAGTCATTTTTTTTTTATTTTCTTTCTTTGATCTTGTGCCTTCAAGTGTTATGTAATTTTTATAATAAGCAATGATGTTTGAGCTGTTGAGCAGAAAGTATCCATTGAAAAATAATATATTGATCAAACCATGCTGCAGCCATGAAGATAACACCAATGTGGTAGAGGTAGGAGCCGTACAGTCTGATTTAAGCCAAGATTCAACCAAGTGACACTGCCCAAATGATTAATCTCATGATTACACAATAACAACGTTGACAATGATAATAAATTAACAACATGAACACCAAACAAGCTCTGCTCTTTCTTCTCTTAATGCCTTCGCAGAGCGAAAGCTGACAGCACAAGCAAAAACACGAAGATGACAACGGTGATGAACGATGCCACCACAGCTCCACTATTTTTCTGGCAGAAATCACCAAACTGTTGGCAGATAGCAAGCCAATTTGTGCTCGAGTTGCCATTGTGGGCCAAGTAGACTATGGCAGCGGCTGCAGCTCCAGCAGCAGTGTTTAGAGTCAGTGCCACCTGCGAGAAAAGGGTAGAGATTTTTTTTTTTTGTTAAAATGAGTTGAGGATTTGAGATTTCACTGTGAGATGTTGATTTCACAGCATTAAGAGAGCTTACAGTGTCCAAAATAATCAGCAGGAGCCTTGGTCCAGCAGCATGCGGGCGGACAATAGCTACAATAGAGAATGGAAGTGAAAGGACAAGGTAGCCAGCAACTATTGCCATTGCAATGACGAAAAACCTGCAACCATAGATGCCTTAGAATTCCTTTAGAGATCTCCATACCTTCTAATGTGTTACCATGTTGATTCATGCTACGTTTTGTAACTTGTATTATGCCAAAAGGAGATGGTGTTATGTGTAAGAATTCAAAGCAAATTACACTAAAATTATACTATCCCCTAGCTAGTATTTAAAGTAAGAGGTGAAAGCACATACTGAAAAGTGGGAAGATCATCATAGCTAGCTTGGAACTGGAAGAATTGAGTGAAGAATGGAAGAGTTTCATCACTAGTCCCCATGGAAGCGGCAGCTGCTAGAGCAGTCGCTATAGCAGCCAGCCTTAGAATGAAGTCGAATATGGCGATTCCCTTCTTGTATCCTCCCTTTTTCCTTCATAGGAGCAGCTATGAGAGGTGCTTTTCCTTTAGAAACAGAGCTTGACTCTGGCATATCAATTTCTGTTGACCCCCTCATCATTTTTTTTTTTAATCTCTTTAGAGAGTGGAGGACTGGTCAAGGTTGTGATATGAGAAATTAGTGGGTGAGAGACTCGAAGCTGTTGTGATGGAAATGGCTGGATGAATGAACCTTATATAGAGAACTACACAAGAGTTCACCAGAAAAGGTCTATACCTAAAACTAAGAGGAGTTGTTGCTAACTATATTCCACTTCAGGCTCTATAAGAAAGCAAGTAGAAAGGTGATGCATGAGCATGGACATCAAGATTAGGTAGTTCTTCTTCGAAAAATGAAAGTCAACCGAACAAATAACACTGACAGCTGATCAATTAACACTTCTTGATTAAAAATGATGGGATCTCCAAGTCATTTGTGTTTGTCAAAGATCTTGATAATCAGCGGTAGCCATAGTGATACTAGAGTCTTTTTTAATTTGACACTTGTTGTGATATCCTGAGCTATGCCCTGGTTTATTTACATTGAAAAGATGAGAAGAAGTGGGGATCGATAAAATACCATAGCATAAATTTTAATTAAATACTTAATCTGCCATGACTAATATGTAATTTCTTTAAATCACCCAACCGAACCACACATGCAGCAACCTTTTCATTTGAAGGTACAGATCTTTGCCACCCGCTTCAGATCATTATTCTTTTTGCTATACCAGATTTTGCAAAAAGTAGGGTAAGATTAACGTTGTGGTGGTAGGTCAAATTATGAGCCATTTTTGCTGTAAATTAGGTCATCGTTTTGCCAATAATGCCGTGAGCCATGCAGGCCAATACCCGTGCATGGTTTGGTGACGTGAATCTGAAACTTTGCATATACAGAAGAATGAAAAATTGTCTAATTGCTTAGAGTTTTCCCCTCTCCTTGATAAACTGATATAATAAAATCTCTGTTGTGCTCCGTAATTTCACTGCATAAACGCGATACTAAATTCACAGTCTGCTCTATTAAGTGATAGGTATTGTTTGAAGTTTAGCAACGAACTATAATGGGATTGTAAAATCAGGTTCGCTATCAACCATCCAGAGTGGTACGATTGATTTTGTAGCAGTGAAAAACTTTATACTCTTCTGTCTTCTTCTTTTCTTTTTCTTCTTTAATTACAATGTGGTACAATTGATTTGTGACTGTTTTTGTATTCCATGCAGCACTTCTGTACTGCGATCACATAGCGACTTGTAAGGCTCTTCTGAAAACTAAAACCTATCAGACAAAGAAGGTAGAGTAAAATCAACTGAAAGAATTAGTTTTACTTTTACAATGAGTGCACTTTGGCAATTCTCTGTGAATGCAGCCTGTTGTATCTAAACAAGCAGTTCAAACATTGAGCAAGTGTGGACTATGCAGGCAATTTTATGCACTGTGTGAACTTCATTATGCTCATGCCTGAGACTAGAAAACCCATCAAGCATGTGTGATCCATCCACGCTTGGAAACTGCCTCAATCACCCGACTTGCAGCCTCTGCAGAGTCATTCAGTGGAGGGTAGCTCCAGGTCTCGGATATCTGTAAAACGATAAATCAGTAAAATTAATGTCAACTTTGTTCAACACTGGTGTGGTGTGATTTACAATTGTTTGTGCAGCAGCCCTGTTGGCTCACTCCACTAACAAAATTGATACATGATTTTGCATTCATTACTAATGGTGTGTATATGCAATTTAGTTTTGTGAACAGAAAATGTAAGGAAGCATGGATAACAAGTTAGCAAAATTCAAAGAAAAAACACAATTTTCTTTGAGTGATATGTTTGCTTTTTTCACCAAGTAAAACAGCAGCAGAGAACATGGTCATTATGAGACAGCTGGCTACATACATCTTCTTTGCCAGTGAATGGTCTAACCACTCCCCTTTCATGTAAACTCTTCTGGAATTCAGCAAACTTCCATGTACACCGTTCAGCTCCTACAACATAGACGGGTTTCCTGCAGCACAAACCAAATTTATACGAGCACATGAACTTCATTATAAAACAGCACTATAAGCAATGGCTAGAGATTCATCCACATGCATTACCCAGTGCTGCAAGCCTCACTCAACATGCTTACTGAATCAGCCGTGATAACAAAAGCATCAGCCCAAGCTAGATGCCCCATATGTGGATTTGGACCTAAGCATATATCATTGGATGAGTAATTCTTGCCTACTATAAAAACTGCACCGAGTGGGAGAAGACTGAAGATATCCTCTCAGGTTACAGCCATGTCTTACCTCTACCATCCCAAATGTAAACCTTAGCGTTTGCACTAAATTCTTTCAATAGAATCTTGGACACCTGCCAATACAGGCCAAGACGTAGCAACTTAGTTAGCACTAATCAAAAGAATCAGCAAAAGAAATTGCTTAAAGAATTTAAACCTTCTCAGGGGTTCTTCTAGAAAAAGATATTCTAAGGCTCCCACAACTCCAAAGAACATTTCGCAGCATTTCTGTCAATTGCTTTGCAAGATCTTCACCATACCGACAGTTTCCTGTTAGTTAAACAAGAAATTGAGATAAAAAAACTTTTATATAATCAGGTAAAAACTTGAATCAACCAATACATGGTGAAGAAAATATAGTTCACTCAAACAAATAAGTGACTCGTTCAGGTATTATATATCAGCAGATGAAATTCTAGATATCAAAGTTGCCATGATATCAAAAATTTAGTTTTAAGTGCCACATGATGTCACAGTTATTTAGTGGCAACAGAATAGACATTCCTACCAAATTCCATGACTTAATGTATGAGAAAAAAAATTGAGCAACAATGCACAAACACAAAATTCTGCAGCAGACTAGTATTCCCAACAAATCTTCATGTGCTCGCAAAACTCTCTTTCTACACAACCAAACCCCCCTTTCTATGTAGTTTATCACCCATCTATCCAAACAAGCTCCACTCAAATTCTAACAACTGTGAGTTACATCAGATGTAATGATATGAATTGGGTTGCTCACCCAGGTTTGCATGTGTAATAGTTAACCAGAGTAGAGCTGAACAAAGAATCATCATCCCTAGCTCCACTTATTCCAATTATTTCAATGTTCTTGATATACTGAAGAAACACCTAAATCAGTTGTTTATGGCAAGTAGTAAAACACCAGGATTTGCATAGAAAGTGGAAAAAAAAATAATCTCATGGCGAAAATCTTTCTTTTATCATGTACAGAAGGATGTTTTGGGTCAGAACAGCAACAAGAAAACTGCAGTTTTGACGTCTGATCACTGTTGCAGTTGAATGGTATCTTCCTCCCTTTTTATATGTCTTTATTGGTTCCACAGGAACAACAACAACAACATCATCTGACAAGAGGTGGTCAGGAATGCCACAACAACACAACATCTAACAAGAGGTGGTCAGGAATGCCAAATCAAGAATATTCTCAAAATAATGCACCTACAGATAACTTTTCTAAGGTGATAATTAGTCTTCCACATAAAGAAATCAACCAATCTCTTGATTGATGTCATGTCATGTCATTCCTGGATATATTAACATACACTAAACAGAATTTATCTGAAGAGATTGGCAAAAAATGAGGAATTCCAAAAAGAATGTTCCAAAAATGAGAGCATGCAAATAATAAACACATATGCACAGCATTTTACTAGTAGGCCCTCCAATGTTGACAACAAGCATGGGCTTCAGAAGCAGTGCCAATTCATCATGCCAGAGAGAAGCAGCAATCCTCAGTGCAGCTGAATCAGCCTGATGAAGAGCTCCAACAGTGAGAACCTGAGAGATCCAAAATTCCAAATCCATAAGTTTCGTATAGCATTTTAACAACTAACTACAAAAGTAACTTAACAGTCCAAAGCTATCCAATCTTATTTTCATTTGCTGAACCCATCTAAGCAAGCATTTCAGTAACCAGAACAAATACCACATTGCTGTCTGGAGGTTCACGTGGAGTTATCCAACTGCGAAGAAACCAGGGGATTTGCTCCTGAGCTTCAGGAGTCAACGGATAATAATCATGACAAGGGGTAATCACCAAATCGAACCTATTCAGATTCAACCTTGGATATTGTATCTGTTGCATTTCAGTGAAAATTTAAATGAAACATCACAGCAAATAAATAGAAAAGAGAACCCTTTCTCTAATTAACAAATAGAAGAAACAAAAGGAAAAGGGATCCAAGAAATCAATTCCTCTAACACCAAACTGTATGACTCTATTTCAAGACAAATATCATCGCATGCAAAATATAATACAAATAATAAGACTCATGATGGATAAATTAAGCTACAACCTGAACCACAAAAACATTATCTGGAGCTAACTGTCTTATAGAGCTTGCAACAGAAATGGTGTCCCTTCCAGACGCAACCACCAATAATGGGCCATCCCTGAATTAAAAGAAAACAATAAGCAATCATTAAATGATGAACTACCATTTCTAGAACCTATAATCACTAAAAACACCAACATAGCTTACAAATTAATTACATAAATTCATATTATGAGCAAACAAAATCCATTCCCTTCATGGGTTTCCTTTAAAAGATCAAATATACTGATTTCAAGTGCATTACTACTTAACAATCTAAAATAAATGACGGATTCCAAGAAAATTATATACATACATACCTATCAAATGTATCACGAGCCATTTTGGCAATCTGATTTGCATCAGCTTCCAATACATTTAACAACCCTGCATTCTTCCCACCATTTTCAACCAAAACAGGCATCACCTTTTTCCCTAGAAAACACCTCGAATCATCATAGATTCTTCTTATAACATTGTCCACTTTCTTGTGCACAGAAACTGGCAGCCAATGCAACCACTCATTAACTGTCCCTCTTGGCCTCATAACTCGCTGCACAAATTATAGGTGTTAATTATTTACCATGAGGAGTCGTACGAGAAGGGATCAAAGGAGTGAGGGGATTGGAGTTTTACGTATAGAGAATAGCGAGAGGAAAGACCAAGAGCGCGAAGAAGGCCGATGCATTGGTTCTCGGCGCCCGCGAATCCATTTCCAATTACAACTGCGCGTTTTATGACGCCGTGGAACCCAGTTTCAAACATTGCAGGCTTACCTGAATAACCCACTTAAGCTTGGCGGGTTTTATGGTAGCCTGACTATTCCTCTCCTCATCGACAAATTACACCACCACCTTCGAGCTTCTTCCGCTGCCCATATCGAAGACGGCAGCAATCACAACTTGTTGGAAATTTTAGTTTAGTCCCTCAAGGTCAGAGAAACGTTCATATAGATCCTTTGTTATTTTGTTTCCATTTGTAATTTTTAGAAGTGGGAGTGTTTTAAAACCCTGAATATGTTTTTGGAGCAGGGTTGACAATTTCATCCGAGTCCCAATATATATAAAGACTTGAAGCAACTCAAATAAATATTTTTTTTAAAATAGTTTCATTACTCAGACTAAAGTTGATGATTGAGATTTTTTATAGTTATTTTCTCAAATGTGTATTAAATATGCAATAAATATTATTAAACTTGATTCCAATCTAATATATATATATATATATATAATTGCTAATGAAGTGTCGGTCTAGTGGTTAAGACACTGCTATATTCCTGCAAGGATAAGAACACAAGTTTGATCTCTAGAAAGCATATTTATTGGGAGGGACAATTACGAACCCCAAACAGGACTAGTCTCACCCATTAAAAAAATGTGAGGATACTTAGATAAGAAAAAAAAATTAAGTTAAATATTAAATTATTCTTTCATAATAAATATTCAGATATTAAAATAAAATAAAATTATTTAATTCATTTACTTGTTATATCATGAATATTATATAGATGTAAAGAAACATAATATGTAAATACCCATTATTATTATTTGAAGGTTTAGCTTTGTGTGTTGTGTCTGGAGGGCTTATATTTTCTATATTATTGTCTAAAATTTATATTCTACGCTAGATAAATATATTTTTTTAAAGAATGTCTCATTTTTATTATATATGTTTTCTTAAAATTAATTTTTAGTTTTAAATGATTGGCAAAAAAATAATTTTTATTTTCAAATTACAAATCAAAATGTATATTTGATGAATAATTTACAATAAAAATAAGTTAAATTAAGAGTATGTTGATAAAGAATGCCTCAAATCACTTCTTTTCAATAAAAATATAATATAATTTTCTTAAATCATAATGATGTAGTTAGAATCAATAATAAAGTTAAAAGATGTTAACTTTTGCAAAAAAAAAAATGAATATTTTTTATAACAATTTTTTATTTAAATAAAATTATTTTTTTTATTGATTGATAAATCAAATTATTTTTTATTTTTTATAGGGAATAAGTTTTTAAGAAACCATTTAAATAAATTTATAATAAATATACCAGGCAAATCTTAGTAAAGCTATAGAAAACAATTATCCTCGTGAAAAAAGAAAAAAGAAATGGTGAGACCAGCCTTTCTTGGGCCAACAATTCATGCTCTCTCTTAACAAATCTGAGAGCTGGTCCCCTTATGGCTTAGCCCATTAATTAATTTATAGCCCTAATCCGAACAATGATGCCCAGTTTAAAAGCTGGATAACCGAGTGAGAACTGAAAAACTCCATTATCTCCATCTCTCTGAGAATTTTGTGCGGAAAGATGACGGCGGATGCAGAAGGTGGAGCTCCAGAGGTTACTCTGGAGACATCAATGGGTCCTTTCACTGTTGAGGTGCTTCTCTCTCTCTCTCTCTCTCTCTCTACCCTTTTTATTTTCTTATTATTTCGTACCACTTTTTAATTTTATTCTTTTTGGTGATGGACAGTTATACTACAAGCACGCACCAAGAACTTGCAGGAACTTTCTTGAATTATCTCGTCGAGGTTATTATGACAACGTTAAATTTCACCGCATTATTAAGGTACTATAAATATAAAAACTGACATGTTTTGTTTTTCTTGGAATTAAGAGGCCTTTGTGTCTTTTGTGTTTTTTTTCTTTTTTTTTATAATTCTTGGTGGGTTTTTGGAGTAGGATTTTATAGTGCAAGGTGGGGATCCAACAGGAACTGGAAGAGGTGGAAAATCCATTTATGGGTTAGTTTGATTGTCTAGGGCTTTGTTTGGTTCTAATGTGCTTGCTTGCTTCTTCTTCTTTTCTTTTTCTATTTACAATTGCTTAAAAAGAATGGATTATGATGTTGTGAATTATAGTGATAAGTTTGAGGATGAGATAAACCCCGAGTTAAAGCATACTGGAGGTGGGATCTTATCTATGGCAAATGCGGGTCCAAATACTAATGGAAGCCAATTTTTCATCACTTTGTCGCCGACTCCATCTCTAGATGGTAATTTTATTCCTCCGTTTGTTCGAATGGTTTATATATTGTCTTTTTTTAGAAAATTGTTGACACGTGGACTTTGTTATAGATTGGCTTGTGACCTACACAATAATATGATAAATGAATAGTTTTGAGAATAGTGAAACTTGGATCCCAGATCCAGCAGTTATGGACTTTGGATTGTAGTTAATCAACACCCGTCACCCCTTTCTTGTCATGGTCAAATTTCAAGGATGCTAATCGGAGAATGCTAATCTTATTTGGAATTCGAAACATGTTCATATACCAATTTTGGATCACTTTTATATCCTTCATTGATTTTAATCGTCACCGCATCTACGATGCAGTAGAGTTTCTAAGCTTGTGTAGGAAAGCAAAGATCCCAGAAACTAAACAATGGCATCATTCTTGTTTTGAAAGTGTTTTGAAGCTCCAATTATTGTCACCAAGAAGCCTGATTGATCCAAAGTTCAAGTTAGCAACAATGAGTCCTGTGGTTTGGCTGAAATCAGATTTCAATCGAAGTATTTTGGACATTGAAGTTATCGAATTGTTTACTTTTCAATTGTTTATTTCCTATTTGTCCAGGCCCATATATCCTACTGTTGTTATAATGCTTCGTCTGCTTTATCATTATCCAGGAAAACACACCATTTTTGGAAGAGTATGCAGGGGAATGGAAATAATCAAGAGACTCGGTAGTGTCCAAACTGACAATAATGATAGGTAAAAACTTTCTTTGTTGTTATTATTTTTTAATATTTTCCTGGTAATTCCATTTTCATTGGTGTAATTGTTACATTCCACTTGATGTTTGAATCACTCCATGTATGACACTCTTTCCTAACACAGGCCTATCCATGATGTGAAGATATTGCGGGCATCTGTCAAAGATTAGTACTGCATGGCAATTATCAAGGCAGATGATCTGTTTCCAGTATCAGAAGCCTGCAGCAACTGGTTCTTTTCAGTACTTTTTGTATCGATAAAAAATATGATGAAACGTAGCGATTGGATTGCTTACATTAGCAGAAGAAAAACAATGATGGAAGAAAGCTGGCAATCAGAATGTGATGAAATGGCGGTCCTGGAGTACCTTTTATTTTCCTTCTGTTTACTCGCCCCTTCAAACACTATCTGCTGCCATTTTTCTGCAAAACTAATGATGTGTTTACAACGATGTACCATTTTATAAGCTTTAGCAAAGTCTGTTATTTTTTAAAGTAATCATAAAGTATGTTTTTTCAGGCACCATAGTATTGACCGAAATCTAGGCTATTACTCAACTAACGACGCCTCTTCTGCTATATATATACAAGGGGCGATCCATCCCCCTAAAACAAGAAAAAAAAAAGGCTGTACATGGCTTTTTTTTAAAAAAAAAAACCCAAATATATTTGATTTAATTTCATCATTTAATAATATTTTCTAAATTTTTTTTCTTGATTAAATTAGAATTCATGACTGAATTATAGAATTAGCAAATTAATCAAAGATTAACTTAAGTTTCCTTTGATTTTTCCCAATTTAATTTTTAATTTAAAACTCAAGAGTTTCAAAATTTAACCTATTATACAGGATTTAATAACACCAAAAAGTTTCTTACAGCCTAGATATATGTATTTTAGGTGCAGGAAATAACCCAGTCTCCCTGTTCCTCCTCCAAAAGGATGAGACAAGAGAATTATCCAGTGGAACCGAACAAATTGTTTCTTGGCAAATAAATTTTGATCCAAGGCATCCATAATAATAGATAACCAATGGAACAGCAAATGATGCAATAGATTCAACTGAAACAAAAATAAGAAAAGAACTCAAAAATTCTCAGACAACTAGCTGTCAAGAACTATCCACTCTTGACAACTATCTGGCTGTAATAGGCAGCAACATTTGGATCAGTAAATCACAGTATTAATATTTTTCTGTATTTCACCATGTTCACAGTTAAGGGATCACAGACTGACATCCATACACAGCAGCTGGGACGAGACCACAACTCCCTGTATGGTGATCTGCCCAGCCCAAGGGTTAGAGCTTTGGGAGTGCTTTCAAGTCTAAAGTTTAAAGAGCCAAGCCACCACTAATTTCTATGATTCAAGCTTTAAAAAAATGTGATACAGATACCTACAAATCATCTCTTCCCAATTGACTATATTTCTTTCTGGTCCAAAGAAATGTAAAACTGCCAAACAATTGCCACTTCTTTACCAAAAAAATTGACCCTCTGCAAAGTAACGGGGGATTTGCCAACTCAGTCAATACCAGCTTCAAATCCCAGCAGATACAGTTACACATACTATACATGCTGACATTGTTATCCATCACGCAGCACTGCACTCCAGGCAGTCTCGACAGCTGTTTCACCAGATAATTTATTTTCAGCTCAGCTAGCCTAAGTTTATAGTATGATCGACCTTGGGCAGTGAGACTGCACTAAATCCATTAGCTTTGATGGATTCTGGAGGGCCATCTCTTGAGGATGTAATCCTTGCTGAATCAGTGTTCTTGATAGGTACCTCCTTGGGAACCTCCTGCTGTTGTAGCAATTCTATCCGCCTTAAAGATGGCACATCACCCTTACAGTATCTGTTCCACATGTTCCGGTATGTTGTCTCTAAACCAATAGTAAAATTTGGTCCATCACAAACAGGAGATTTAGACATAAGGTCCCGGAGACTCATCCTCAAGTTCGAGAGAGCCGCAATGTCTGAAGCCAGCTGCAGTGCCAATTGAACATATTCCTCTTCATTTTTTGCAACCAGATGTCCTAACCCTGCATTACAATCAGTCACAACGTCCACAGTAATTAAAAACAAGCTGAACACCCTCAATCAAAGCTAAAAAAAGGCTAAAAGAAAATTTTCATAAGCATGCACAAAAGCGTTTCAGTTCATTTCAAATAAATTATGCTTCAGATTTTAGAAGCTAATAAAATTTCCAACCCGGTGGCTTCAATCTTAATCATGACAATTTCAATATCAGAAAACAGCATAGATGAAATTTGTTGAACAGTGAAAACTTAAAAAACAACACAGATGCGGTGGGAAATGCATACTGTGACACCATTAGAATCACCACAGAGCAAAGTGACATTAGATTCTCATTCCAACAGAGTTTATCCCAGAAGATTTCGTATAAATCTAAAAGTTATGTTTCATTTTCGATTTAACAGGCACACATGTTGATGACCTCCTCTTTTCCCCTTTAGATATTGGCTCTGTTAAAGGATTTGAGTTTTCATAACCATGGTTTTGAAAAAGCATCAAATCATAGCTCTTTCAAAACCATGGTTTCAAGTGTATTGAGTTTACAAAATCATGGTTTTAAAAAGGTTATCCACTGTCACAAAGCAGAGTTTTTACTCAAAACCTACTTTTGTACTTTCGATCACAAGACAAGCAATTTGTAAACAGAAAAATCAAGGGCATCAAATGCAATGAGGCATACAAACCCATAGTAATTTAAGATAGGCTTGAAATAAAAATTTGAAATGAAAGGTCCTCACCGACATTGCTGAGAAGACTCGCACCAACATTGTGAGCATGTACAGCACCAGCCATGGTAACACATGGAACTCCCATGTACAAAGATTCACATGTTGTTGTTGTTCCAGCATATGGAAAAGTATCCAAGCTACATCATATGAATAAAATAAGACAGAACCCTAAAGAAGATTCACATGCCAAACCAGAAGTGTACTAGAAAAGTATGTATATCTAAATAATGCAAATAAATCCCAGAAGACAGGTGATAGAAGTAGAGGTATCAACCTAACATATAAAGAGCAAAAAGCGCATTTTGCTTCTCTGAACATCTTCAAGATCAAACTAAAGGTGGTTGCAAGTATATTAAAACCGACAATCATACCTAATGTCCATTAGAGAATAAGCTTGCATGTGATCATGGTTAAGAAGAATTAGAGGCAGAAGATCAACATGCAGTGGTTCCAACCCCAGCTGCTCCAACATTGTAAGGAATCTTTGTCGAACACTATCGCAGCAAAATGGCTTGCATTTCACCACAAGGCGGGAGTTTGGAACTGCACAGAGTATCCTAGCCCAAACTTGCAATACCTTAGGTGTTATCTGTGGGGGGAAAATGTGAAGAAACAACAAAAAGGGCAAAAAAGGACAAAATATAGAAGCAATCAGATAATTTTTCCAGTATAGATAGTGGTTTACTTGTCTAATCACAGAAGTAACCAATACCTTTGCCAAATTATTAAAGCTACCAAATGTGATGAAGCCATTCGAAAGAGCAGGAGTTGGAGCAACAGGCCCAGCCTCTGGTGAAGGTATATAACAAAGGAAGCATTCTGGTAGTCGAATCAACTCCTCAACATGCCTGTCATTGAACAAGCATACCATGCACAGATAACATAAAATAAATCATTCTACTGGGCTATATTTTAGAAAAATAACTTTAAGAAAGTAATAAGAGGGCCTACTTTTGTTTAGTATCAGGAGGGTCAGCGAATGAATCAGTAATTCTGTAATCAATGGTAGGCAAGCCAGTTGTATTTGGGTAGCCAATCCAAGTCACCTAAAATAAAGATAAACCGAATCTGAGTTGGGCAAAAAGACGAAGTCCCACAGTGAGCTGTGTTTACTAGTGCAATTCAAATGGAAAAAAAATCTAAGTTGGGCAAAAAGGAACAGAATCAGAGACATTCACAGCACTGGCGGTTTTTTTATTTTTGGCATGTGCTAGTATTGTCTACATTTAAGCATATTTTTAAATGCTTCTTGAGTTTTTGTCCTTTTCTTTTGGGACTTGTATAACAGTTTTGTGCTTTTAACATCCATTTATAATTATAATTTTCTAGCTAATTATTCATGGTTTCTAGAATCATCCAACCCTCAATCAGATCCCAATGACATGCTAACGATGAACCAATCAAAAAGTATCTTAGACTTTAACAAATTTGTATGACCAGGATTACTCCAATATCTCTCTTCAAGAAACTGTGCACATGCTACCTACAAGCGCAAATCTAACAAGTTCCTCATACTCACATCATCGACCATCAGACCACTGGAAAAAGAATATTCCCATTATTGGAAGTTCAGGAAAATGAGTTACATATGTATGTATTTTTACAATTTTAAACAAAATAGAAGTATATTTGCAGCAGGGAGGTATGAAGTGTACAGAAGGCTGGCCTTCAAGCTATGTCAAGTGCTAATACATGTAGAGCCAATATGGACTCCACAATTCAATGTGCTATCCATAGAAGCGGCCGTATATATAAGCAAAAATACAATCAATAGACCAACTGGCTTTCGAATGCAAAATGATTGCTGAAATCAATAAATCCAAAACCTATACAGAAAATATATACCACTCATTATTTACATAAAAGTTTGAGCATATACAACTTCTTAAACACAGACACACTATGAATGGATTATTAGAAACATAGCAATAAGAAATGAACTCCTACACAAAAATAAATAAACTCTTTCCCAAAAAAAAAATAACAATCTGAGGCATACCTGAACAGGAGCTGGCCGGCATGCCATCATTCCCAACTTATTGTTAGCTGTATGTCCAGTGAGTTCTACCAATATGTCAACTTTATCTTCTCTGACCATGATTGCAACCTTCTTCTCATCAATCCCGTATATATCCCTCCACATCCCACCCCTTTTTAAGACTTTCTCCTTAAACCTATTCGTTTTTGCATCAGGCTGAAATTACAAGAAAAAGAAAATCCAGATTATCAACAAAGTAGCTCGTGAATGTCTTGCGGTATTTGTAAGCATGCTACAGAATGCTCCAATTGAGTGATATAGACTACGTGGAATCATGGTGATGATTAGCATCCAGTGCACAGAGTTGTTGTGTGGATGTTACAGATTGTGGACTTGACCATCAGAGTGGAAAATAATTGCAAATGAAGATAGTACCTAATGGTTGGCAATAATGCTGAGCAATGGTGGTATAAAGGAAGTGCATAAAATGACAGCAATAACAGCAACATAAGTGACAAGTGATAACCAAGAAACTGAAAGCCCTAGAATCAAAGTTAAAACCAGAAGTAGCACTGCACCATGTACAGCATAAGCATGTTCCTAAATGTGCCATCCAAAATAGCCCCCCAATAATTGCACATTTCATTCGTGAGCAACAAAGCAAAGAAGAAATAATGGCAGAAGGGGGAGAGAGTTTGACACACTTTCTGGACGTCTCAAATAATCTACCATTGGAAACTCAGGTGATCCATTTCCTTTTAGCCTTTCAAATAAGATTCCTGTCTGCAGATTAGCTATCTCTCACCATCAGTTATGTTTAAAACCAGATTCTTTTTATAAAAAAAATAAACCATGAGCTTTAATTGAGGCAAACAGCATCCAAGTTACACAACTGTGTAGACTAACAAATCAATAAACAAGTAACAGAAACAAACCATGTATGCATACCTTCACAACTGCTGAATAAACAACCACCTTGTAATTTGCATAGTCATGATAGACAAGAGGGGCCTCAATAAAATAAGATACAGAATGAGTAAAATAATCCGGAGACACATATCCAATCACAAGAGGTCTATCTGAAACTTTTGGGTTGTCCCATGAAGTGTACTGTGGATACAATCTCATAAAGCGCCTACCCCAGTCCCTGCATGTAGGCAATTGACTTCAGATAAGGCTCACCAAACTCAATTTAAAGATTTTTAAGTGCTAAAAGGTAAAAATAAAAATTGGCAGTATTATGAAATGTCAAGAACTTACAACATAACATGAGATTATTGCATTTAATTTATATATAAGCAACAAGAAGCAAAATATAATACCATGAGCCATGTAATTTGATGAAAATGCCAAAAGAAAAATCATTTCTAAAGCCCAAAAAGAATAAAGTCCAGTCTTGTAATGTAAAAGTAGATGGAAATACAATTGTAGTAGCTTACAGATGAGGATATATCATCCAATGCCAAAATCTACAATGAACATAAGGTATAAAACTGACGTAACAAAGAACATTCTCAATTGAATGCTGATAAAGCTCTTCCTCAAATGTTTCAACACATGTAATTCTTTATTCGAAAAAAAAAATTATTTTAGATCATGATGGTGTTTTGCTTGTAGTCTTCCAAACCTCATATCAGGATTCAGAACATTTTCCAAAAGAACATACAACATTAAATGGCTTCATTAGGAGTTTAAGGCAGTGAGCTCGTCATAAGATTCAAAAAGGATTGGAATGAAAAAAAATTCCCAGTCTATAGAGCTAAACCTACCTATGAGCCTCAAAAAGCTTATCATCATGTCCCTCATTTATGTAGTTCATTGCAAGCAACCGATTCTGCCATTGAAAGTTCATAAATACAGTTAAGAGACAGCAATGACACATAAAGAGGATCTGACACCCATCATACAGACAATGTGTATGAATACATGAGCTATTTTGATGATTGGGTATCAACTCTGACTGTGTCTAAGACATTCAAACAGCACAAAATTTCATTGATGAGTGAACATGTGGAGAAAAACCATATTATTAATTTCATATCTTTCTTTTTTTTACCAAGGAGAAACACCATTTCATTAACTAAGCCAATTAACATTTCACATCTTTTTGTTTTTCTTAGAAAAAAAAAGGAAGAAGGTGAAGCAAAACTCCTGCTGTTAGGCATAATTCCACACAACCAATGTAAAGCATGTGTACGTAAAAATAAAACCAAGTGAACACCACATGAAGCGAGTTTTCATCTTTGACAACAATCATAACTCAACACATAAACCCATTCATCTCTCAGAAAGAATGTTCAATTCCTTCTCCATTTAATGTTATAGTTAAAGCCTTCCACATCTAAACTAGATTGTCTATTCATGTCATTGGGCCAGTTAAAAAAAAGGGAAGGAAGGGGGGGGGGGGGGGGGGGGGGGGGTGGCTGTTGTCCCAGTGCAAACATATGGAGTGACATTGTTGACATTTATGACATCTGACGGGCACTCACAAGCATTTAGCATTAACTTGAGGTAACCAAAAGAATGAAAGCACCTGGCCTGCATTGCGAGAATCAGGATCTATCTCCAGGCATTGCTCATAAGCACTAATGGCCATCGATATATTGCCAGCATCTCTATAAAGAACTCCTACACAGAGGATAACAAAATGATATTTAAAAGAAAAAAAAACAGTATTAAGTCCTTTTTTGGGGGGGGAGTTCTGTTTCCATATATTACAGGAATCAAATTTAAAATAGGCAAACCGTCACAGTACAATTAAAATGTAAGGTACTTACATCAGAAGTTGACAAATATCCCAGAAACAAACTCATCAGATTTACAGTGTAACCCTTTTTTTTTCTCACAAGGGGGCATGTGGACAAAGATGTGTGTTAGAGAGAGAGAGAGAGAGAGACCTAAGTTATTATATGCTTCAGCATATGTGGGATTTGCCATGATAGCTTTCTCAATCATGCTTGCAGCAGCATCCATTTTACCCTACAAAACAGAAAGGATCTGGTCAGCAACCATGACAGACATATGATCACATAAAAAAATGTGCATCAAGCATGACTCCATCTCAGACCTGGACTGTGTAGACAACACCAAGGTTGTTCAATGACTGTGAGAAGTTTGGTTTGATTGATAAAGCTAACTGCAAAATAAAAACAATGGCAAATATGGTTTCAGCCACAGAAACACAGGAGTGAGAACTTAGAATCTGCACAAGTATCAGAATTTGCCTGATAACACTCCACGGCTTTATCAAGGTTGTCTCGGTCTTTGTATATTACACCTAAGTTGTTGCATGCCTCAGCACAATGAGGATTGAAGTTGAAAGCAAGTTCATAGAACACAATTGCCTGCTCAAATAGAATAGATTACTGAATCGCTGAATGATAAAACTACTGTAATGAAAAAATAAATAAAAATAGCTAAAAACTTGTGTGTGCATAATTATACATATAACCTAGCATCAATGAAAAATAAATTCCAAACTCAACTTTGTTTACAAGCTGCTGTAAATTTGCTGAATCTCATTGCGGGAGAGGAACAGACATACAAATGCATGCATAGACAAGAACATGGTAAAATTCCCAAAGATCACTCACCATCTCAAACTTCAGCATTTCACCATAAGCAACACCGAGATTATACATAGCATCAGCATAGTGCCAGTTATAATACAAAGCCTTTTTGTAATATGCCACACCTTGGCTGATATCTCCCTCCAGTTTAACCTGAATACACAAATGACTAAATCCAAAATCAAACACGCATAAGAAAAAGGACATTCTACTGTAAATTTTCATGAAAAGACAGGCTACTTGAGCTTCTCATTGACACAACTGACGGTAAATAAAACAAACTGAATCTAAAAAAAGACTTTGCAAATGGGAGTTCACAGCTATCAAAAGACTAAACATGAAGGATGAAAAACCCACTTTTGTTCCGAAATCTGTCAATGCTATTGCCATATTATTCTTTGCAATCTCAAAGTTTGGTGACACGGCTAGACACCTGTAACAACAATATAATTAAGCAACAAACATCAGCAGAGGCAGAGCAAACCGAAGGCATATACACCTTACATGTAGGACCCAATAGCATGGTTTGATAAGCAGTAGAGATACCTCTCATAACAGGCAATGGCTGATTCTAAGTCACCTCTGTTTTTATAGATGACACCCATGTTGCAATATGCTTCAGCATACATGGGCCTCTCCATTGCAGCCTTCTCATAGCAACTAAGGGCAGTGTCATATTGCATCATTTCAGAGTATACAACACCAAGGTTATAATATGCAGGCTGCACATAAGAAGTCTCACTGTTTATACATGAAGAGTGGAAAACAAACATTGAAGCAAAAAATTTTGGGAGTGGGAATGACTAAAGACATTAAGTTACCGCATAGTGTGGATCTACTTTAAGAGCTTCATAATACTTTTGAATTCCCTCTTGTGTATTACCAGAGAGCTTTAAGCTGGTTCCAAGATCTGTTAAAACAATGGCTAGGCACTCCGAAGCTGGTTTGTATGAAAGATCAGCTTTCAGAGCCTTGTGGTACGACTACAAAAAAAAATCAATAAACTCTTCCAAGTCAACTTTTAACATAAATAGTTGCAAAGCCAAACAAACCCGAGTGTGATCAACTCATATATAAACACACATGATTTGCAAAGACATAGTTTCAATACTTGTAGAATGGTATTCACAACAATATTATGGTAAAACATGGTCAATACATCCTTATGCATTGCAGCTCTCAGGCTGGCTTTGACAGACCATAATTTCATAGCTACCCAGAACATTTTGTAACAAGAAAATACAGAAGCTCAAAAGGAGAACTAAAAGTTAGTGTCGCACAACAGAATAGAGAAAAACAATAAATTATCTATTTTCTTCCATTGAACAGTATTTACTTTTAGCTTTACATTCAACACATGCAGGATGAGGCATCCGTCTGAGTCCATAAACATGCATGGACAGCTAGGCTATGAGCACAGACTATAAACTCTCCCAGTTCCAATTTATCATGAAAAGAATGTAGAAACTAGTGATTAGTATCAGCTATCACCAATCCACATTTTCATTGCATCTAATATGCAGATAGTGATGAGTTACAAAATAATTCAAGAGTAAAACACCTAAACAAAGGAGAAATAGTAACTTGTAAACTGCAATTCGAATACTTTACAATTTGCATAGTACAGAGTTATATCCAACCTGTAAAAAAAATTATAGTACAAGCTTGCTGGGTGTACTAACTTCTGATTACCATGGACATCTTATTTACTGATATTTTTTTCTCATGAAGAAGATGAATTAATTGGCATGAGCATACCTCAGCAGCCTCTAACAGACGACCCTCATCTTTGTACAATATACCGCAATGTGTCAGGGCACATGCATTCTGTGGGTCCAGCTTGATAGCTTCAGCAAAACTATCAAAAGCGAGCCTTCCCATGTTCTGCATCTGCAAGCATATTCCTTTTCCAATATAAGCCTCAACAATTCCACTATCTTTCTCCAGGACACTCTCGTAAAGAGCAAGAGCATCTGCAAATTTATTTCTGGACCGAAGAATATTGGCATAAGAGAGTGCATCCTTCCCTTCAAACCCCTTCTGCACTGGAGATGAAACAACAGGAGAGCCACTAGTGCCAGTTGAAGGCTGTGATCCTTTCAAGAAACCATTATCTTCAATCAGTTCCTTCTCTCTCACACTACCAGCATCATTCTCTGTCCACGCCATCCAGATATATCGAGAATCTCTCTTTCCTATAACAGTATCAACAAATGCAAATCAACTTTTCATTCACAGCTACCGCACAATCAAATACTACAAATGCAAGGCTTAATTAATGCTCGACATAAAATTTTGAACTTTACAAGAAATATAACAGGAACGTAACAATAACACTAATATTGATAAAATGCATAAAGTTTCAAGCTTTTTCAGATATGAACTGAACAGCTCTCTACTTCACATCATTGAAACAACCACTTCACCTTGCCTAAGACTAACAAGTATAACAAAAACCCAATTTTTCAATTTTAAAGAGAGAAAGAGTTGTTCTTCCATCAATATAATTGCATTGAAACACACAATTGGAAACCCTAACTATGTCAAAACTGATTCAAGAAATAACTTGATTAAACAAAGCTACAATCTTGAACCCCAGCTGATTATCAATAAAACCCTAATAAACCACAAAAAAGGAACGTCAGAAATGAATAATTAAGTCCCAGTAAAACCCAGATAGAAGTTAAAAAAAAAACATTAACTGGGGATCTTTACCCAACTTGATACACAGAAAGAAACAAGAAAGTCGTGAAGACAAGATAAAAAGAGTAAAAAAAAGGTATTTTGATACTCACATTCAAGAAAAAAAGAACCCACTACAGCAAAGTCATGCAAGAGACTTTTATTAGGAGTGGCGTATGATAAGCAGAGAGCGGGGTGCAGGTTAAGGCTGGTCTCTAAGTAAGTAAGAGTCCAAAGACAGAATTTTTAGAGAGTTTTAGTTTTAGTTTATTTTTTAGTGGGTTATTATTAAAAGCTGGGGAAAAAAAAGGAAACAGAGACACGGCACCCTCTCTTAATTCTGGTCTCCGACAAAGAGAGTTCGATGTGTCCCAAAACCAGAGAGAAAGAGGAAGAGCCACCTGCTTGGTGTCGTGTGTTCGTTAGTTAATTTCAAACAGTACTTCTTACTGCTGCTGCTGTTGCTGTTGTGTTGCATTATGTTTTAGGGCTTTTCTTTTCTATGCCCTCTTTTCCCTTCAATAATTGCATTTTGTATCATCCCTGTTGCAGACTGCAGCCCCAGTGCCCACGGGCCACGGCTCTCACTTGTTTTTTGACGGGGCAGCTAAATGGGTGGGGTTTTTTGGGCGATTGTCGGTATGGATTAGTTTTTTTTTTTCTTGAAAAATTATGATAAATATTCTATGATTGTACTTTTACTTTTATATTTAAAAAATTACATTTAAAATACTACTATTAACTGATAGCATAAAAAACACATAATGCATTCAACAAAAAAAAGTTATAAAATATTTTTGTGATTATCATTGATTTAATATCTAAAATGTTATAATAAAAAAAACAAAAACAAAAAAGAAAAAACATTATAATCACGACTGTCTTTTTCTCCCACCACCTCAACTAACCCTCTCTTCCAAACCATCATATTGATCAACATTAAGAAAATTCTTAGCAAATCAATAAAAAATCACACCTTATATCAACATTATTAAAAGTTAAAAGGTTATGCTAAAAGAGTGAGGGAGAGAAATATATAGATTTTTAGTTAGGAGTTAGATTGGGATTTCTATAACTATTGAAAATGGATATGCTTTGAAAGTTAAGTTGATACGCATTTTATTTTCTATTATTATTGTCGTTTCTTCTATACAAATTATATCAACTGAAAATCTTTTCTTATCACAACTCACAAGATAAGTAATGTAGAACAATTTAAAAGGAAAGAAGTTTAAATAAACTATTGCATATGAAGATCTTTATTGGTATCAGCCCTTCTTCTGCATTAAATGTTAGCACCACCAATAACTTTCATGTCCTCAACCCCGTTTGTTTTGTCTAAACATTCTCATGTTTGTTCACCATTAAAAAAGTTTGTCAATGAAAAACAATTTCCAATCAAAGAAAAAATTAGATTGATTTCCAAGAAAAAAATTTTCTTTTATTTTTGGAGAAATATATTTTATAGAGTTGCAAAAAAATCAAAAATATCATGTTATTTGTAGATTATATCAAATTTGGTCATCAATTTTTTTATTGCTATATATTTTATTTTAAATTCTTTTTTTATTTTATTCTTTAAAATTTAATTTAATTTTATTTTTATATTAACTTTGGTCCCAATTATTTTGACTATTATTAATCTATTTTTATCTTATTATCTTCTATAATTTCATATAAATTATTAATTTTCTATGATTTTTTTATTTGTTGATGGGTTTTGATTTGAAAACTAAGCCAAATCCAACTTATGTTGGCATGTGGAAGATGTTGTATCTTGATTAATTTAGCATAGGGTTTGTCTTTGTATTTTGAATATGAATTTTGGTTGAAAAGAGAGAAGAGAATTAAGGATTTTGGTTGAAAAGAGAGAAGGCAAATTTTAGCTGTCAATATATATAAATATCTTCATCTTTTAATCAAAATTTAAAATAGGCTTTGACTCTGTTTGTAAATTGTAAGTTTTCAAATATTAAAGGGAAAATGTCATTGCGAATAAAACAAACTTTACAATGTTTATCATAATTCTCTCTTTTTTTCTTTGTGCTTAACATTCAAATATTTTCTATCAACTTATATATATATATGGCTATTGAATTTCATTAAACTTAGATCTTATGTAAATAACCTATATCCACCTCTAAACTAAGTGCATGTACTAAGAAATTTGTTTACACAGAACGTCACTTTGCATTGCCTTTTGTGTTTGGTGTTACTCTTTAAAAGAAGAAAAATATCAATAAAAGTTCTTTTGACAACACTGTAGCAAACCTCTTCCAAATAAATTATAAAAAGTTGTAAACAAAAAAGAGATTTAGGACAGCCAAATCAGTAGGTTCATACTTGTATAATTATTATATGTTACAAGAAAGGAGGAAAAAAGGAAAATGAAACAAATTCTCCCTTTTAATTTAGGCTTGTCTGATATTGATGTGTTTCTTCCAAATAAATTGTAAAAATTTGTAAATAAAAAAGAGATTGAGGACAGCCAAATCAGTAGGTTCATATTTGTATAATTATTATATTTTACAAGAAGGGAGGAAAAAAGGAAAATGAAATAAATTCTCCTTTTTAATTTAGGCTTGTCTGATATTGATATGTTATGTTGTGTTTTAATTATTGTGTTATGTTTATACTATTAAATGAAAGAAATATTAGTAAAAACATTCCTCGATAAATAGTTGTATCACACACACACACACACACACACACACACACACACAGAACCATGTACCATTGTAAATCCCCAGCCTAAAATTTTAAATTGGTGATAAATAGAGTAATCCTCAATTGAAAAATAATAAAATTAAAAGAAGATTTTTGTGATTAGTTGTGAAAGTTCTTAGTAAGTAGGTGTAAAACCCTAAATGAATTGAAGTATAAATTTACGTGTGAAATTATAAATGATCAAGGTAAACTCGTGCTTAATAGCGTAATAAATAATAGAATAATAATAAAATTTAGAGAAACTTCATAATGACTAGTGGTGAAAATTTTGAGGCAGGCAAGTTAGTATGAAACTTGGATAAAAAAAATTACACACGAAAAATACCGATAGACGGGGATTTGATAAAAAAATACCTATAAGATATAAGTGAGTGGCATTGTCATAATTATAGAGGAAAAAAATCCTCATTCTTCCTTTAAATAACAGCCAGCCATGAAAGGGAAGAAAACTTAAAAATTCCTCTATCTTTTCTTAATTTTATGCTTGTTTCTCTAAAAAAAATTTGGAATGGAGGAGTGAATGTAAGTGATTCCAACTAAAGAAAACAACCAAATTATAAAAGATTATAAAAGGAGAGGTTAGGAGCTTTTGATTTTAAAGAGAGAGAGCTTAAAATTGAGAACATAAAGAGAAGATTATTGGGGACTTTTTGGCAAGAACTCATTAAATTGAGTAAAACTAGCAAAGGTTAGGAACTCACCTTTAATTTATTTCACTTTTTTTATTGTTTTTAAGGGAAGAGAAGAAAATCCCCAAATTCTAAATTCTAAGGTATTTGTAAATTGGTAGAAAAATGAAAAATTATCGATTCTTTGATTGTTTTTGGTATGGGAAATGTTGTATTGAAAAGTAAATGGGATAAAATGAAATCAATTTTGAGAAATTAGTTTATATATATGGCTGGCTATATGGGTGTTTTTGGGGTTATTGGGAAATTGATAAAATTATGTGATAATTGATATTTGAATGATGCTAGGATTGTTTGAGTTTGGTTTTAGATGTTTTAATGTGATTCATTAAAAATGTACTTAGGGTAGCTAAGAATAATTGAATGATGGAAAGTTAGGAAGTTGATTTAAACATGTTGTTCTGTATTAATTGAGTTGATTCTATTGTTATTGGGTTATGATCATGCATAATAATGGTTTGAATTAAAACAATTATATAAAAAATTGAAAATTCCCCAATTATGAATTCTAGGGTTTATAAGTGTTTGTTTTTAGAAATATCAAATTGTTTGATTTTTGTTTTAGTTGTGGTTGGGATGACATGATTAGAGATTAATTAAGAAAAAAATAAAAAAAAATAATTTGGGAATCTAGACAATTAGTGGCCGGCCAAGGGTAGGGAATTTGGAGTTTTGAAAATTTGACTAAATTGCGTTGCTTGTGATGTTCTAATGATGCTTAAGAATGCTTGGGATTTGTGTTGAATATTCTAATGAGGATTGCTAAGAGTTTAATTATCTTTGTTATATAATGGAATGTTGGAATTATGGAATTTGGTTAAATTAGGTGGAATTATGTTAGTTTTGATGTTTTAAAGATGTTACGGATGCTTAAATTTCATTATCCTAATTATAAATTTATTTTTGACATGTGAACCATGTTTGTGTATGTTTTGGAGAAATTTGAGTATTTATGGCTGACTATGAATTGAAGATTTAGGAAAGATGGAAATATGAATAAATTGTGTTGTTTTGGCACTTTAATGATGCTAAAAATATTTATGATTTTTTGTGAATGATTATAAGGTAGATTAATACAAGTTTAACTAATATGGTTATATGTGTGGAATGAGGAAAATATAAAAATTAGATAAATTGTATTGAATTTATGTTCCAACAATATTATAGAAGTTAAGTGTTGATAAAATGATGGAAATGTAGAAGATTTGATAAATTGTATGGAAGTTATGTGATTTGGTATAAAGATAAAAAGGTGGAAGATTTGACAAATTATATTGAATTTGATGTTCTAATAGATGTTTGTGTTTGGAATGATGATGGAAATGTATTTGAGCTCAATTGTGATTCATGTAAAATACATCGTTTAGGTATTGGGTTATGTGGCTAAATGAGTAAGAGAAGAACTATGAAAACTTTATAAACATGTGTGAAATTGGTGTTTTAAACAATGTTAAAAAATATTTGTCTTAAATCTTGCTAAAAATGCCTGAAATTTTATAATTGTAAAATTGGAGGGAAAGTTGAAAACTTGATTTTGATTAGTTATGTTTGAAATTTTAAATATATGAGAGTAGGCTGTCATGGCCAAAAGAATGTGAGTGTGTGTGTTTTGTTTATTAAGCCAAATGGTGTGTATGTGTATTGATGTTACTAGAAGTTTTAGGTAAATGTTGGTCAAATATGGTTATGTCATTGTTGAAAAATAGATTAAGTTGTGTATGTTAAAATGCCAAAATAAACTAAGCCTTCTGCAATTGTTTATGGTAATGTCTGTATTTATGTGTCCGACTAAATTAGTTGTTAATGAATGAATATATGTGTGTTTTGCCAAATGAGATATTAATTTGTTACCATTAAGAATTTTAGGAGAGGTATTCGAAGCAAAACTCACCTTTTCATGAGCACTTCTAGCAAAAGCTTTAGGTAAAGGTCATCTCCTTGCCTCTTTAATTAATTAATTGCTCTTGTAATGTTAAAATGCAAAGAAAATCAATATGTATTGTGTAAAACTATTCATCTTAAGAAATTATGCTTTTGAGGTAGAAAAGTAATATTATATGAATCTTATGGAGCAGGAAAGTAATACTATGTGAATTATGCCTACGGGGCAAGAAATAATATTATGTAAATTATGCCTACAGAGCAAAAAAAATTGTGTGAATTATGCCTACGGGACATGAAAGTAATGTTATGTGAATTATATCTATGGAGTAGGAAAATAATATGATGTAAATTACTTATACAAGCAGGAAAGTGATATCATATAAAATATGTCTTTAAAGTAGGGTAAAGACATTAAGTGAAAATACTCTTACGAGGCGGGAAAAATGATATGAAAAGAAATATATTTTCATGGTAGGAACTTATAAGTGAAATTTGAATTAACTGCAATGGAGAGATTAATATATGAAATTTAAATTGACCATGATGATGTAATTCATATGTGAAATTTAAAACGGCTACAACAATGGATTTATTATGCAAAATTTTAAGCCAATTGCAATGACAAAAGTTATTATATTGAAGTTCGAGTTACGAGTATTTTAAAATAATTGGTGAATATGGATGATGTAAAATATGAACTATAAATTATTGAAACTGTAAACTCCTAAAAAGAAACTCATAAAATTAATGAAGAGAATATTATACTCAATGATACAATATTGAATTATCCTACTTATGATAATGAGCTTTACATTTTGGTGAGGGTATTGAAGACTTGACAACATTACTCATAGCCTAAGGAATTCATGATCTATTAAATCATAAATCATTGAAACATATATAGAGCCAAAGGAAACTGAAATGTTGGCATACTAAGTGGGTTGAGTTCATATAAATGTTCTTATATATGATAAAATACAAGCAGTGTAAGGAAAATATAATGATTGATGCACTATCATGAAAGTATGTACTTCTTTTAATTTTAAGTGCTAAATTATTAGAATTAAGTATGTGAAAGATTTTATATAACAATGATGATGATTTTAGCCAGGTTTATAAAGCAAGTAAGAATCTGTCATTTGAAAGTTTTTATAAGTTTGATGGTTATTTGCTTAAATAAAAAATATTGTGTGTGTCTAATTGTTCTATGAATGAATTGCTTGTTCATGAAGCTTATGAAGTCAATTTAATGAAATATTTTGGGGTTGTTAAAACTTTAAATGTTTTGCATGAGCACTTTAATTTGACATTTAACAATTTTTATAAGATTGAGGGTTATTTGTTTAAAGAAAAAAATATTGTGTGTGCCTAATTGTCTTATGTGTGAATTGTTTGTTTGTAAAGCTCATAGGACAATTTAATGGGATATTTTGGGGTTACTAAGACTTTAGATGTTTTACGTGATCACTTTTATTGGCCTAAGATGAAGATGTGTTTGCAATGAATTTATGATAGGTGCATAACATGTAGACAAACTATGTTTGAAGTTCTATCTCATGGTTTGTATACTCTTTTAATAGCACCTAAGGAACCTTAGGTTTATATATCTATGGATTGTATTTTAGATTTGCCTAGGTCAAAAAGTGATAGGGATTATATTTTTTATAGTTGTAGATAGGTTTTCTAATATGGTATATTTTATATCTTGTCATAAAACTGATGATGCAACTATAACAAACTTATTCTTTAGGGAGATAGTTTGGCTTCATGTTGTTCCTAGAAGCATTGTTTCTAATATTAATGTTAAATTTCTTAAGTGTTTTTAGAAGGTTTTGTGGGGTAAGTTAGTAATATATTTTTTTTTGTTTTTTACTACTTGTCATCCACAAACATATGGTCAACCTAAAGTAGTTAATATGACTTTAACTATATTTTTAAGAACTATCATTCAAAAGAATCCGAAGACTTGGAAGATTGTCTGTTGTTTGTTGAATTTGCATATAATAGGAGTGAAGATTCTACCACTAATTATTCTCCTTTTGTAATTTTTTTATAGCTTTAATCCTTTAAATCCTTTGAATTTAATTTTATTACCTATTGATAAAAGAGTTAGTCTTAATGGCAATAGAAAAGCACAAATAATGAAGGCTATTCATGAGAGTATATGACGAGAAATACAAAAAAAAAAAACAATATGTATTCAAAGCAATATCTTTGAACTTGGTGATTGAGTTTGAGTATATATGCGCAAAAAGAGATTTTTTGAACGTAGGAGATCTAAGTTTATGCTAAAAAGAGATGATCCATTCCAAATCTTTGAAAGAATTAATGGCAATGCCTACAATGTGAATATACTAGGTGAATATGGTGCTAGTGCTACTTTTAATGTTTTTTTTTATCTCTCTTTATTTGATGTAGGTAATGATTCGAGGTAGAATCTTTTTGAGAGGAAAGGGGATAATGTAATCCATTAAAAGTTCTAGTTGGGTCAATTATAAGACCAAGGGAAAAAAAGCTAAAAAATACATTCAACATGCTTATTTAGAGTATTTGGGCCAATGTGAATTTTAAGAAGATTACATCTTTAACAAGTGATGATTAGACCTTAGTCAATTTAATTAATGTATATGAGGGGTTTGATCCATCTGCTTTAAAGGCTTTATTTTTTACAATGCATAGTTTTACGCTAACAAGTATAGTTTTTTATTTGACCGTTAGATCAAGTTGAAATTTTTCTACAAGATTTAAAAGGCCTTTTTTTATATGGTTGAAATTTGATAGAGATCGGACATCAAAAAGCCTTTCGATAAGTTACGAAAGCTACTGTGAGGGAATCATATTAGTTTCCTAGTTGATTTAAAATTCTTTTTTCTATTTTATTTACAACTCTTTTATTATTATATCAAGCTTTTTAAGGATATTTTTATCTATTATAAATAGGGTTATTTAGCTTGTATTTAGGTTTTTTGGATACAAACTTTGATTTCAGAATAATTTATTGTGTTTGTGAGAGGAAATTCTCTTAAATGAATTCTTCATTGACTACTATAACTTATCAAAGAATTAACAAAGTTTCGTGCTATTTTCCATACTACTCGTTCGCGTCTCTTTATAGGCATTAAGTGAGGGTTTGATTTTTATAGTTTTGATGTTTCAGTATAGGTTATCGTTGTGTCAAACTCAATCACAAGCCTGAATCTAGCTTTTTTAGAAAGGATCGATTTGACTGTAGGTTTATAGATCTTTATATCTATAGGTTTCACATCAATAAGCTACCAATACAATATTATATAGTTTAAGCTAGATTTAAGTCCCTTAATTTATATGTGATTCAGGATAAATAAGAAAATAAAAAAAGATTAACCTTTGTCTTATAATTCATTATAAATAATAGTCTATTTTTAGAAATTAATTATTTTTTAATTTATTCATATTTATCTTCTTTTTTTAATTTAAAGTAGGGGTTGAATTTACTTTTTACTATTGGTACTATATTATAATGTTATTTTTTAAGTATATTTTTATAACTTAATTTTGACAAACCGTATTTTCAAATATTTTTTTAAAAAATTAAAAATCATAACAAAAGTGCATATCTCTTGAAAATTCTTCAATTTTGAAAAGATTTACCATTATATATATATTTTTAAGAATTTTAGCTTTTTCACATATTTATAAAAACAAAACTGAAAAGATTAAGCGAGAGTTAGAAGGATAAAATAGAAAATGATGGTGAGCAAAAAACAAAAGAAAAATGAGCAAGAGAAAAATGTTAGAAAAAAAATCCAGGAAAAAATGAAAAGAGTGGGAAAAATAAACAAGGAGAGAGGAAGGGGGGTCATGGACTGAATTGAAGAAACAAAATAAGTGATAAAGAATGAGAAAAACAGGGAGAAAAATGAAGAAAAACAAGGTAAAAAGGGGACTAAATTTAGAAGGACATCAAGAGAAAGGATCAAGAACACAAAAAAAAAAAGAAAAAAAACCAAAATAAGAAAAATAAGAACATAAATTAGAGACCAAATCAAATCGAAAGAATTGAGATGATAAATAAAATAGAAGGTTAGGGAACTGATATGACATTGGAATGTAAAGGAGTGGCTTAACAAAAAAAAAATGACAAGTAAAAGTCGTGTTATTGATGAAGCCAACTCATCCAGTCATTGCCAGATATGTTATATGTTGTGTTTTTTTTGTAGTTATGGGTTTTTTTTTGTAATATTGTTTTGGTCAATTATCATGTTGGTTTTAATATTGTCTTACATATTATGAATTTTCATATTTATTTTGAATAAAAAAAAATTAAAATCGTTAATTTACAAGTGAATATGTGAACATTAAAAACAAATTATTTATAATTTCAAATAAAACATTTACAGATTAAAAAAAACACATTGTTATAATTTGTTATAGTCAACAACAATTATCTTTATAATTAACAAATAAAAACAACTTTTAAAAATTACACATATTATTGTTATCCAACAACAACGTTAAAATATCATACTAATTACCGACAGGGATTATAGGTTTGAGATTTTGGACTTTAAAATTTTATATTTAAAGTTAAGGTTAGTTTGGTTAGAGATTAGAGGTTTAGATTTCAGGGAATGAAGATTGGGAATAGAAGTTTGGTACGAGGTTAATTTAAGATTAAAGTAGTTTAGAGTTTTGGTTTAGGATAAATTTAGAGTTACGAAAAGGGCTCTGGTTAATAATAAAACCGTTCATATTCCCTTCATCGTGCATGGTCTGAGAGTTCAAGTTCTAAGAAAAGAACAAAAGAGGGAATTCGGTGAGGGAAGGGTTTGAAGATGTGGAAGCCAAGTTCTCGGATTGTTGCCGAATTCGCATGAGAGCTCGGCGTCAGCTGGGGCTTTCTCCAGCACCCAGAGGAGTTTGGCCTGTGCTTGCTCTGCTAGTTTTCTCAGCTCTGACATGGTCATCCCAACTGTACTAGGTAAGGCCATATAACTATGAATAGAAGAAGGATGAAGTAATGATTATCAAAGAAGAAAGGGTGGATGGCGGCGAGTTGGAGTTTCTAAAGTTCTAGTGTCCAATACCCTTGCTGCTGCAATTTTCTCGTTGTTTTCGTATATGTCCATTAGCCTTCGGGATATATATTTTTTTTTTCCTAAGGATAATGAGTAGCTAAGGTGCAATTTTGACGGGGTCAAATGTGTTTTGAGCTCATCAAGAACGGCCTGCATGTGCTTTGACATTTCAACAGATCGTGGCTTCTCGTACCTTTTTTTTTTCTTTTGTTTTTTGTTTGCTGCTGAGTTAAAGAAAGTCACTTGAAGCTATAGTTTTCTTTATCAAATCCATCTTCACCCACCTACGCGTCTATAGTGTCTTCATTTACTTTAGACAGGCACATTCCGTGAGCTGTCGAGCTATTGAATTTGTACTTTTTTTTTTTTTTAATTATACCCCTCTATATTAATTTTATTAAGAATTAAGTTTTGTAATTTTTTTAATTTATTTTTAATAAAATTATGAATTCAAAGTTTGACTAGTTGACTTAATATTTTTTTTCTTATTTTTTTTCAAATTCATCATTCAATATTAAATTTATTAAGAATTATGTTTCATAATTTGTTTTGGTTTGTTTTCTCTGAAATTATTCATGTTTCATCACTTCGGTTACGAGTTTGACTTATTAATCTAAGTTGACTGGTGTTATTTTTATATTATTTTTATTTTTTTTTTATCTTTCAACATTGTATTGATTATGAATGAAAAACAAGTTATTTTACATGTAAAATAAATACAAAAATAGATTTTTATAAATAAAAAATAAATTATTTAAGTTTTTATCAAATTAAAATTTAAAATGTAATTATGTGGGTAGAATAAAAGAAATGAAAAGAAAGTAGATAGTCAAAACGTGCCGCCTGACTCCGAAGTAAAGTGACCATCCCATATCTGCTTTTCCCTCGCGAGTACTTGACCGTTAGCTTTACCTTCCCTTCCCATCTGAAATTCTAAATTGGAATCATATTTGAGTAAATAATAATTTAGTTCCTCTATTCTTAGACATATAATTACTCCGTCCCTCTATTCTTGACTGCTCATAATTACTAGTTCCTTATACCTTCGTTAGTTTTTAGAAAATGACCAAACTATCCCTAGTTTCTTTCCATTAACGTATAGTCAGAAGAGTATTTTGAAAAAAAATAAAAAAAAATTGGTGACAAATAAACAACTTATTAACGGACACTTAACGGAAGGACTAAGTTATAAATGGATTAGGCTTTTTAAATTAAGAGGACCAACTAGGTTTTTTTTGCCGAAAACACAGGTACTGAATAATACATTGCATTTTATGCTATTTATTGTCTCAACAGCTGCCCATTACCTAGCATCTGTCCAAAAAACATAAACCTCCTCACTCCTCCCTTTGCAAGGGGCCAGTCGGCGGTGGTCCTGGGTCTCTTTGGTCAGCTCTTGGGTCTCTTTGGTTACTGTAAGTTTCTCTCTATCTCTTGCTACCAGCTGGGAGTCTTGTGATATCACGATGCATGATGTTTATATTTGAAAATTGTTTTGAGCTCTGTTTAACAAATAAAAGGGAGATAATAACAAACAAGTTCTATATTTATATTATTTTTCATTTGAGTGTTTATGGGAGTTGAACACATAATGTAGTTGCCTTTACTAGCTTCTTTAACGTGTTATTTGATTTCGTCCAGAAGAGCTTTGCAAGGTTACGAATTATGCATATGTTATTTCAGAAATGAAATCTTTATTGAGAAACACCCTCTGTTTCGTGTAGATTCACTTTGTTATTATTTGTTTTATTTTTTAAAAAAAAAACAAACTTCACTTTGCATCTTAAAATTAAAACTAGTGTTTCCTTTAAAAGATTTTAAAGGAAGTTTGTGATTCTTTTGTTATATAAGATTTCTGATCAAGTCCTAAAAATCCAAGTAATTTAAGAACATGGCTCCCGGATTGGGTAATCAGTTAAACAAATGGTCCTACCAATCCCATCCATTCTTTTATAGCTAAGATGATTGATAACTTGTACTTGATACTTGGTAGATCAAGGTGGTTGATAGCTTGTACTTGATTGCAAAAGGTCTCATTTGATGGATGTGGGCTTATACTTGATACTTGGTAGATCAAGGTAGTTGATAGCTTGTACTTGATTGCAAAAGATCTCATTTGATGGATGTGGGCTTATACTTGGTGCTTGGTAAATCAAGGTGGTTGATAACTTGTACTTGATTGCAAAAAGTCTCATTTGATGGATGTGGGGACTCTCGGATGCTTAAATAAGTATCTTTTTATAGAGAAAGTACAATAATATTATAGAGAAAGATGCTCTTAAATATGTATGCAATAGAAAATAAAGATTATGAACTTTTATTTTGAAGAATTCATGGTGTATCTATAACCCATAAGTCTTGGTATTTTGTTGAGAGAAAAGGGTTGTAGTGTAATTCCACCTTTATAATATTTTAAGTTGTATCGTGAGCTATATTAGTAGGCCATGAGAGACTTTAATATACCTAATGGTATAGGTGGAATATAGACTTGTTTAATTAAGCATATTTGTTGAGAAATAATTCCTCTAAGATTTTATGTAAAAATCTATAAAATTAATGGTATTAGATTCAAATATTATATTTGAATCCATCGGTGTAGCAAATCTAGTAATGCACGGGGTGTGATAACAAAAACCTTGGGGCTCAACACCCTTGAATAACACGTGAAAGACCCACTGTGTTGGCTTGGCAGTGCGCCAGACCAAGCTAGTGGGCTTGGCATCACCTGCCAGACCCAAGAGTTGGGTTTATCAAACGCTACAACTAGATGGTGCTTGAGTCTGGCATGCGCTAGACTCAGTGACATTTAGGTTTGGTCAGCTTCAGACCCGACAACTTTTGGGTCTACCCAGTACCAAACCCAACACGCCTTCATGGGAGCATGTTTGGTGATGGCGTGTGTCAGCCTAATGTACTCGAGAACGCAGGAAAATTATACTCATATGTTTTTCTTGATCCGATATTTTTTGAAAAAAGATATATAAAAACATACTGACAAAATCTTGGTTCATCAATATTCCCCCAGTGTTTGTGATATAATACACGAATTAATTTCTCAGTTTAGGTAGACTAGTGAGTTTTGCTCATATAAAAAATGGGGTATAAGTCGGAAAAAATATAGAAAAATGCCCGTATAGACTGAAAGAAAGTCTTTCAGATAAAAAATATCAAAAATCTATACTTAATTTTTTTTTAAGAGATTAAGGGTATTATGCCCATAATTTATAAAAATCTTGGTTCAACAAGCTCGTAAATTAAGAAATTATATTAAAAAAATATATGTTCAAAATGAAGCTCTTACATAAATTGGGATAATGATTTATTTTCTTTTATTTTTATCAGAGAAACCTACTTTTTCTTGTTTTAAGTGTCCTATATTAAGAGGTTGTCATGGGGAGAAAATTAAACTTTGCTATGTATTGAAGTAGATGAATGAATTACTGCATTTTTTTTTCTCTTTGTTTCATTCATATGAAAGTATATTAAAAAGGTATGATTTTACATATTCATATAAAAAAGGTATGGTTTTACATAAAAAAAAATATTTTAAAAAATATATTTCAAATCCCATTGATAATTTGAAAAAAAATTACACATGTATACATACATACACTTATACAAATATATGTGTATTATAATTAATTAAATTATATTTTATGCATTTGAAAAGATGTAAAAATAAAATAAAAAATCAATTACACAAATTCATCTTATTAATACAAATCCAAAATATTAAAAAAAATCATAAAATTAAAAAAAATCATAAACCTACTATGTCTTTTATCATCATCATACCCACTCTTACAAACTATATAACAATTAATAACAACATCAACAAAATAATCAACCACAATATCTACACAAAATAATGATAAGAATATTATAATGAGATAAATAAAAAATAGAAAAACACTACTTTTTTAATAAGAGAATGTTATTGATGTGGGAGGATGGAGGTTTTGATTGTGAGATATGAAGAATAAAAAGCAGGAGGAGAAATAGAATAGGAAGAAAATAATGGGATGAATTAGAGAATAATAGGAAAAATATTTTTAGTAATGAAAGAGAAATATTTGAGGAAACTTTAAGTTTTGGGAAAAAATCTGAATTACTATTCCATATAATCCTTACTTTCAAAAGAATTTTCTTTTTAGTTTAATCAAATCTTGGTAAAAAATTTGAAAAATCACTGGAATATTCTTTTGATAATTATTTTTCATAAGGAAACAAATGCCAGGGAAATATTTGGAGGAACTTTTAATTTTGGATTAAATCTAATTTATAGATATTTCTTAATTATTTTTTAAGTGAAGTTATTTATTTTTATTTTTATTATATTTAATGAAAATTTGAAATTAAAAATAATAATTTATGTAAGCAATTCCATCTAAAAACATAAATTAAAATAAGAATACCTTTTCCATTGATGTTTTATTAGTAAGTGTCTTGTAGTATTAAAAAGGCATGCTTTCCGTTCATTTTAAGCATTTTTATTGGGTTTTTAATCTGAACTAATGAAGTCTTGAAAAAACTTAACATAAAAGTTGGATTTTTGTTGAATCGATGATCTCTTCTCGTTGGGAGATGGAAAAGAGATCACTCGTGCTTTTTTTAGATGGAACAATAACATTGAAATAAGAAATGAGCTTAATACAAAGATCATAAAGGTTAGGGATGAAGAGAGAAGTTTTTACATAGCATCACTCTTTTGTAAGGAATGAGCTAGATTTTGTTTAGTTTTTTCTATAGACAAAGTCATTGATGAAGTTTTGAAAGAGTTTCACAAAGAAATCAGATTTCCTACAAAACAAGTCTCTTATTGGTGTGACTAGGCTTGGCCACATCTACGAGCTTTCCTACAAAATAAGTCTCTTGTTGGAACATGGAGCCCTTTGATGCTTAAGTCACAAAGAAATAAAGTTTTTTTCTCTCTCTTTTATTAAGTTGATTTTTTTTTTAATTTCATCCTTTAATACTTGGTTGATTTAGAATTAGGCTTCATATTTTTTTTTTCTATGAGATTATCACAGTCTCATTTAGGTCACAGGTTCGGACGGTTAACCTAGGTTGACTTGGGTCTTTTTTTAATATTTTGTAATTGATTATTTTTTCAATTTCATCTTTTAACATTAGATTGATTGAGAATTGAGTTTCATAATTTATTTTGATTTTCTTTCTATGGAGTTATCCTAGTCACATGATTCAGGTTACAACTTTGACAGATTAATTCAAGTTGTTTGTTTTTTGGTCTTTTTTTAATTGATTTTCTTTTTCAATTCCATCCTTCAATATTGGTTTAATTGAGAATTGAGTTTCACATTTGCTGTTGATTAGTTTTCTATGAGTTTATCCCAATCTCATGATCTGGGTTGCGGATTTGGCAGGTTAACCTGAGTCGATCCAATATGTTTTCATCTCAATACTTATTTTTAAAAGATGTTGTCTTGAATTTTTTTAGTGAAACTATGTTTTTAACGGTTGTTAGGGTTATCTTTGAATCCGTCAAGTTGATTGGGTCAACCTTCACACGGTTTAAATTTTTTTCTACTAGAAAATACATTAGTAACACCTAGACATTTTTTTATGCTAAAAAAAAATCTATTTAACCCACAACATAATATTTTGCTTAATTTTTCCAATTTCATCTTTCAATTCATTTTTCTTGTTTAATTTTTTTTTTAATTTTATCTTTTAATATTTTGAGGATTATTAATTGAGCAACGTAATTTGTTTAGGCTTGATATTTTTATTATGTTGCCTCGGTATTTGTTTGGTTCTTAATTTTATAGGTGTTTATTTGATATAAAAAATTTATTGAAATTTTTTTGTTTAGCCCAATTAAGTCCATGACTTGAGTCACATGTGTGATTAGTTAACTTTGGTTGGTTAGAAATTGAATTTCATAATTTTTTTGGTTGCATGAATAATTTTTGGTTTATTTAATTAAACGCATACATGAACTTTTTGATTTCGATTGAGATTTTTTATATTAAAAAACACATAGAAAATATTGTCTTGTTGAGAAAAAAATATCTAACCCGTGACAAAACACGAGTGAAATAGCTATTTAATTATATACTACGATAGCTAGGCTTTTAATTGTGCATCCCCTATTCACCATCTTGTATTTTCCTATTCACTTCATTGTTCACAATCATTTGTTTTTCAATATATGTCCCTCAAAATTCTTTTGTTGTCTATTTCATCAACTTAACTTCTTCTTTTTTTCAATTCAGTCTTTTTAAGTCCTATTTGTTTTCATTGTTTCATGTATTAAAATTTTTTCTATTTTTTTTTTCTTACTTGCCTTCCATGTCATTAAATATTTTAGCATTAAATTGATACCTAATTTTACAAGATCGAGTTTTAACATATTTTAAACAAATAAGTGAAAAAAAATAAAAGATTAAAATTGATATTAAAAAAGAAGCAAGGCCCTTTGTCAAAAAAAGATACGAAAAACTATAATTTAACCATCATGTTTAATTTTTTTTATGATTCATCCCTCTTATTTTATTTTTTTTTAGGATCTAAACTTTATTTATTTTACATTTCAGTTTATAAATCTTAATAAATGATAGAGAAAGTTGTTAAAAGTTTTAAAGAGAGAGGAAACTTCTCGGTGGTTAGATTTCAAACACCAATAATTTCAATTTTAATGTTTATAGATTCATCTTTAAGATATGAACTCAACAGAGGTTGTTTATATCTTTAATAACATTGAAAAAAATAAATTGAAATATCTTTAAATTATTTTTAAATCTATTTAATTTTTATTTTCTAGAGAGATTATATACTTTTATAAATGAATTTGTTAAAATTTTTAGGGTGATTTCGAGTGAAACAAGTTGCAAAATAGATTTAGAAGATTTCAAAATTCAGATTCTGATTTTCCGATTTATTTATTCTAATATCATGCAGAGACATAGGACCGGAGGCATTCTTATGTGCACCTGTCAATAATCGATCAAAGCAACCATGGAAAGCTCTTCACAGAAAGGACCAGTCATCTGCACTTACGTAGCTCAATGGCCTATATATTCACTAGCCTGGTCTGCCCGCCGTGACAAAAAATCACGTCTTGCCATAGGAAGTTTCCTTGAAGACTATAGCAACAAGGTGGAAATTGTTCAATTCAACAGCGACACTTCTGATTTCACCACCGATAGCCGCCTAATATTCGATCACCCTTATTCACCCACAAACCTGATGTTCTTCCCCTCCGAGGATGTTGCAAATCCTGATATCATCATCACCTCCGGGGACTACATGCGCATATGGCAAATTCACGATGACCGAATTGAGTTGAAGTCTCTCCTAAATGGCAATAAGTGTAGTGAATTCAACTCTGCCATAACATCTTTTGATTGGGCTGATTTTGATGTTCATCGTGTGGTCAGTTCGAGTGTTGACTCCACCATTGTTGTTTGGGATATAGAGAAGGAAACTGTATATGCTCAATTAGTTGCACATGATAAAGAAGTGAATGATATTTCATGGGGTTGGTTCAATATTTTCGCATCGGTATCAGGTGATGGTTCAGTTAGGGTTTGCGATTTAAGGAAAAAAGAGAGATCAACAATAATTTATGAAAATCCAATGCAGGATTGTTCTTTGTTAAGGCTAGAGTGGAACAAAAGTGACCCGAGATTTATAGCCACAGTCGGCATGAACAGTAACAAGGTTGTAATTTTGGACATTCGCTTTCCTTCAACTCCTTTAATGGAGCTTAGCAAGCATAGGGCAAGTGTGAATTCTATATCCTGGGCTCCATGTACAGGACGAAAGATATGCTCGGTAGGTGATGATTCAAGGGCTTTGTTATGGGATGTGGCCAGTAAGGCTGGAAACGGACCAGAAAACATGACAGGCCAGGCGGAACCTGAAATGTGGTATGGATCAGTGGGTGGGATCAATAATGTGCGTTGGTCTCCTGTGGAGATGGATTGGATTGCTATTGCTTTTCTGACCAAGTTACAACTCTTGAAGGTTTAGAGTTTAAACTTCCTTAGGCTTTGTAGCTTAATATGGAATCGATGGAATGTTATTCATTTCAAGAAATAAGCAACTTAAAGAATAACCAACGAGTGCCAGTGCCTTGTTGGTTTTTTTTTTTAAATGTGTGTGTGTGTGTGTGTGTATATGTATGTACATATATTAAAAAATGTTATTTGATATTTTCTTATTTCTCATTGCGTAATGAAAGCTTAATGACAATTTATATAGCTTCATATCCTTGCCTAACTAGAATTCTAATAAGAAATATAATTCATAAAAATAACCAAAATTTAAAAATTATATATATATATATATATATGTATGTGTATATATATATATATGTATGTATGTATATTAAAAAAATGTTATTAAAAGTGTTTGATATTTTCTTATTTTTCATTGCATAAAGAATGCATGCTCAACGACAATTTATATAGCTTCATGTCCTTGCCTAACTAGAATTCTAATAAGAAATATAATTTTAAAAATAACCAAAATTTAAAAATTACAATATAAATTATAAAATAATTTCAAAAAAATATGAATATAGCCAAATGTACAGGTAAAGATGACAATGAGTATCTACATATTACATTTCTTGATACCCATACCATATCCATTATCCACATGTCAGATTTATTGATATTCATATTTTACTCATTACCTATTTTGTAAGAAATTTAGATATTTATAAACTATCCAGTAAGATTCGACTATCTATATGTGTATCTATTATTTAAATATTATTTATTATTTAATAAAAATAAAAATTTTAATATATATATATATATATATATATATTGTATTAAAAAATATAAATGTTCTATAAATACATCTATATAATATAAATATATATTTTGGGTTAGTTTCGAGTAGAGTTTAACAATATTCATAGCTTACTCATTATCCATCATGTAAGATAACTATAAAAAAACTCACCCATTCGGGTTGGGTTGGTATCCATCAAGTTCAAATTAAATTGTTATCCCTATAATGAGATTTGCCATGGGTCATAGTCTGATATTGGTTGCTTAATGTAGTGGTAGGTGAAAAAAAAAACACATGGTTAGAGATGATAATTTCTTCCGAACTTGATGGATACTTGTCTAAACTGATTCAAATATGTTTGATATTTTATGAATATTTATTTTTTGAGTTAGGTTTCAGTAAAACTTGAAAGGAAAAAGTTGGGTTTTGGATGGTTAATGGAAATTGCTTTACCTGACCTTAAACCTGACTTATACCTTACTTGAAATTTATTTGTATACTATATATATTTATGTATATAAAGTTAATGGAAATTATATTCATACCATTAATTATACCAAAAACCATATTTAACTCTAATTGATTAAAGTCTTCTTAATAGAGATACACACTTGGAACCCACAACATACCATGATAGGAGAGCTAATTGGAATTTAACATTATGATATCAAGAAGATTAGAAAAACCTTAATTAATATGAGATGATAAGGAAAAGGTGAACCCTCCAATCAAAGAGAAAAAAAAAAGCCTCCTAAAAGAAGGAGGCTACTAAAACATATGCCTTATTTATAGTAAAAAAAAAAAAACAGGCTCAATTTAAGACTAGGTTCAAAGAAGCCCGTACTTTAATTGAGGTAAAGTTTTAGGTCATAACTAAATAGATAAAAAGTAATACAAAATGAACATGAAACTTATTGAAAATCATTATTGAGATTTAATGTTGGCCAATAGTCAAACCACTCATATAATATTAGAGCGTAAAATTAAAGAGTGATAGAATATAGTAGAAGGGATTAAACATGAACTAGCTATATTGTAGGCTTTCGATAGGGAAGTAAACATGGGGTTGAAAAGAAACTTTACGAACACACAATTCTTATTTAGAAGCTATGATTAAAAAAAAAAAGGTTGATCTAGTTATAACAGACTTTAGACATATAATGGGAAAGGCAATGTACAAAATCCCAAAAATAAGTGGTTGTGAAAGTGGGGAACCATATTGGATAATAAGCTATCAAAGGTGATAAGACAACCCAATAAAGAAAAACCACCTAAAATGTTATACATTGATACTTACTGAGGTGTTGAAAGGTATAATACACTATCCATAGTGTAGGAATCCTCTATATGATCCAAATCCTACAATGAACAAACCCCTAGTGTAGGAAACCCATGGAATCACAAAGTGGTTAGGCAAGCTCTAGTTATAAGAGTGAAAAGATAAAATGGATAAACCATGTTGGAAAATGGAAATGGATATCGGTAAAGTTAAGAGGAAACCAAGTCACTTTATCATTAGATTCAAAATATATATTGGGTATAATGGAGAAAGTCTATGGTTTTAGGGTACAATAAGTGCATGAACCAACTTACAATAGACCATATTTAGAATACATAGATAGGAGTTCTCATATCATGCATTTTTTAGATTCCCATACTTTATTTTGTTTAATGAACAAGGGCATTTCACTACCATTGACCACATTGTAAGGTTCATTTCCTAGTATAAACAGGTTACAGAATGTGATTATTTAAAACTTAGGTTGTTCCTTAATTCTTTGACTAAGGACATTTTCTTGGTATATCAACTTGTCACCTAATTCAATACATACTTGGAAAGAAATGCAAGTAATTTTCCAAGCTCACTTTTCAAAATATAAACTCTAAATTAAGCTAATAGATTTAATGAAATTTAAATAATACATTAGAGAGTTTATTAAAGAATATTTAAACAGGTTCATATAAGCTAGATCTAAATATTAGGAAAAGATTCCAAAGACTAATGTTGTATCTATTACCTAATAGAGTTGGAAATTAGACTTAGAAATAATTGTAAGGATATAGAATTTAAGAAAATGTATGAGTTAAGGTTTCATACTGTTAGGTATGAAAACTAGTTAAGGGAGGAAAAATAAAAATAAGCTTATATTTTTTGCATTTATTATCAAGAACTAATGCCTTGAGAGACAAACATTTTTATAACCCAATTTTGGTTCCTTCAAAATTATCATTTTCTTTTAAATAAAAATAAAAAAAATTAAAAAATTAAAAAATAAAAAGATGAAGGAAGACAAACAATTTGGTTGGTAAGAACAGGTTGAAGAATGATCTACATGCATAAATGAGAAATAGAGGGACCAAATTGGATCTTTGATCTTTTTTAAAAACTTGATTGCACCATTGAAAGACCTAAATGTGAAAACCAGTGCAAATTCAAGTTTTAACTTGAAAATCTGGATGAATTTGCATAAAAATTAAGTCTAAGGACTTAACTAGATTTTTAAGAGACTGATTTGATTTAATTATATTTCTAATCAAAGGTTTAATCAAGATTATAAATTAATTTAGGAAAAAATTAAAAGAATTAATTAAGTGCAAGGACTTAATGAGACTTTTACTTGGTCAAATTAATTTACTAAGGACTTAATTGGTGAAAAATTGAGTTTGAAAGCTTAATTTAGGCTTAATTAATAAGATTGAAATTTTAAAAGATCAAATTTAATTTTTACAAGCTTAATTGGATGAAATTAGGGTGAAATTTCAAGAAAATCAAAGTTCAAGGGTCAATTAAGGGCCAAATTGAAGAATATAAAAATCAAAGACCAAATTGCAAAAGGTGTGTAAGTTCAGGAACCGAAATTAATGAAATCAAGGGTCAATTTGAAAGAAATTAAAAGTTTGATGGTTGATAAAGGTCAAATTGAACAAATTGAAAACCAATGACTAATTTAAAAAAGGGGCTCAAATAAGAGTAATCAAATCAAAGTTTCCAAAGATGCGATTGCAAAAATTAAAAAGTTTTAGGATTAATTGAGGGACCTAATTGAAGTTTGTAATATCTCAATTAGAAAACCCTAATTCCTAGGGTTTAATATGAATGACATATGTAAATCTCAAGAAAAAAAAAAAAACCAAGGCTGGATTAAATTAAAGAAAGTAAACTAAACTAAAAAGAAGTGGGGGCAAAAAACGAACACACTTAAAGAAAATGGGGCCTAAATGCAAATAAGAATAATTATAGAGCATAAATACTCCTATTCTCACCAAAAAACAGATCTGCAGCTACGTAAAGAAAGAAAAAAGGGAGTTTTTATATCTATTTTTACAAATCAAGAGAGAAACACCAAAATTTCAAGAACCCATCCCAGATTGAGGGTTATAAGTAAACTAAACCCTGGAGGGAAAGGGATTAACAAGAAAAATTGAACAAGAAGAGAAGAGGGGAGGGTTGACTGTCATTAGAAAGAAAAGGAGGGATCGAAGCCTTGATTCGCACCAGGTAAGATATTCTAAACCTGGTCTTATGAGTCATTTCAAGTCGATTATGAATTGATGCCTGGATGTTAATTTATATATTGAGTTCTTAGACTTGAATTGAGGAAAAAGTATGAGTTGTTAAAGTAAAGAACTTTATGTGTTGTGTGTAAATGGAAAGGTTGATGAATCTGGACAGTTTCATCTCTTGACCTTCAAAGAGATTTTGGGTAGGAGAATGAAAGAATTAGGATCAAGTTCCTTCATAGAAATTGTAGTTTTGGATGTTTACTAACTAATGAAATTGGTTGTGCTCAATTTGGAGTCATAGAAATCCAGTTATGGGTCACCAACCGAGGCTGGGTCATGATAGACCCTATAGGGTAGTAGGTCTGGTTCATTGATGAGCAATTTTGACTATCTTAGAGGCAGAACTGGGTTCTCCTCAAAACATGGAACTTGTAGCCTCATGTCTTACCTTTCCAACGCCATAAATTTTGCTTGAATCGGAGTTCTATAAATTTAGATATAGTTAAAAATCTGAGGAGAGGTTAGACAGTAACAGTTCAAAAACAAGACAGTAACAGTTCGATGTCTAGACAGTAACAGTTGGACAGTAACAATTCAATGTCTAGGCAGTAACAGTCCAATGTCTAGGTAGTAACAGTCCAATGTCTAGACAGTAATGGTTCAAAAACAAGACAGTAACAGTTCAATGTCTAGGCAGTAACAGTCCAATGTCTAGACGAAAACGGTTCAAAAACAAGACAGTAACAGTTCAAAAACGGACAGTAACAGTTGGACAGTAATAGTCCAAGTGTTTGTTGATGAGCAATTTTGACTATCTTAGAGGCAGAACTGGGTTCTTCTCAAAACATAGAACTTGTAGCCTCATGTCTTACCTTTCCAACGCCATAAATTTTGCTTGAATCGGAGTTCTATAACTCCAGATATAGTTAAAAATCTGAGGAGAGGTCAGACAGTAACAGTTCAAAAGTGGACAGTAACAGTTGGACAGTAATGGTCCAAGTGTTTGTTGATGAGCGATTTTGACTATCTTAGAGGCAGAACTGGGTTCTTCTCAAAACATAGAACTTATAGCCTCATGTCTTACCTTTCCAACGCCATAAATTTTGCTTGAATCAGAGTTCTATAACTCCAGACTAGTTAAAAATCTGAGGAGAGGTCAGACAGTAACAGTTCAAAAACGAGGCAGTAACAGTTGGACAGTGATAGTCCAAATATAAAGAAAGGAACGATAACTAGGATTGGACAAAGAATGACAGTAATAATGAGTGAAATGAGAAAAACATAAAGTACTAAGAAATAACTGAAAGAAAGACTTATTGGTTGTTGATATGGTTATTATAAAACATATCCTTGAGTGAGGAAAATTTATGAGATAAACCTGTGATTTGCAGGAGGGACCACAAGCGTGGTGCAACAGCAGGAGCAGGGGAGCACAAGTAGAGCTTTTATTGTAGGTAGGTGATTCACACCTATGCTTTCTAGTTAAATTCCATGATTTAATATATTATTGATGTGAAATATGAATTACTGAATGTATGTGTATTCAAGGTGAAAAGTTGTTATGTGAATTGCCAAGTGATGAAATTATCATTGACAAAGGAAATATGAGAAGTGTGATTTGAGGCATAAACTAGCATACATTTAGTGTATGTTAGGATCCCGGGTAAGGGGATCACCATGTATTGTCTAGTATACATTGAGTGTATGTTAGGATCCCGGGTAAGGGGATCACCATGTATTGTCTAGCATATATTTAGTGTATGTTAGGATCCCGGGTAAAGGGATCACCATGTATTGGCTAGCATACATTTAGTGTATGTTAGGATCCCGGGTAAGGGGATCACTACGAATGGACTAGCATACATTTAGTGTATGTTAGGATCCGATCTCCACGTATTGGCTAACATACATTCAGTGTATGTTAAGATCCCGGGTAAGGGGATTACCATGTATTGGCCAGCATACATTTAGTGTATGTTAGGATCCCGGGTAAAGGGATCGCCTTACATCGACTCCTATGGGGTGGTGATGACGATACCAATGAAATTGGTATCGGTAATGTGATAAGCAAATGTAATCACGTTGATCTTATAAGGTCTGGAATGAAGGTTGATAGTGGTAGAGGGAACGGTTATTAATAGTTTGAATAAGGAAGAGATTTTGATAAAAAAAACTAGAAGGGAGAAATAAATGAAATATGAACGCATGTTACCCTGTTAAAATTATTAGATATTCATATTGTTATATTTATTGTGATATTCACCTTGCAATAATATGTATTTTGTTTCAGGATCATTGCATGCACGACATTAGTAGATCCTAGCTTATGTTCCCTTCTTGAAATCTAGGTTTTAGGGAGTATACCCTTGTATTTTGTAAACATGAAAATATTTGCATAACTTAATTTGTATAATAAATGTTTAAACTTGATTGGATGAATTTAACGTTGTAGTTCATATGACCATTTTATATGTCTATGTATTTATATCTATTTAATTATCCATCCATAATGATATTTTGTTATCCAATGCATATCATAAATATTATGGTTGATATATGTGAGTATAATTATGGAATTGAAACCTAGGATGATTGGATCGGGAATTAAGTTATGAGATGCGAACTGTTAGAAGTGTAAACAGGTTACATGTCAGTAACTCGGGACCTTCCGGTAAAGGGGGGGACCCTGTTGAAATTCCGGTAGATGTTAATACGAAGACCATGAATATATATATATATTAACTACCTTGTTTTTCTATTGACATGAGATTGTTGTTTATCCCAGAAATGGGGGATGTTACAATATATCACTAATCTTTAAAGAAAAGAAGGAGTGATACATCGTTTAGTCCTTGTTTGTTATCTTTTTTAGCTGAGAAGGTTGATCGAGTTGCCACCTTTAAGCGAATAAACATGGTATTTTCGACCATCTCAGAGGCTCAAACCATCATTAATGGACTGAGAAACACATCCTCTATAAGGATCAATTATCCTTGTCATATGTTTATACTGGCTTTGGCTCAATGAACTCAAGAACATCTTGTCTTTGATCAGCTTCCCATGTATTTTATAGTTTTAAGCTGATCGAGAGGTCACTTTCTAATCAATGAATGTTGAATTTTGGACCTCCAAATTAGATGAGATTTGATCCTTATGGTAGATATATATATTTACTCTATAAGGGTCAACTACCCATATCCCATGCTTATATATATTGTTTCATGATGATCTCTCTAAAGTATCTCACTCGGTCAGCCATGATTGAAGAAGAAAACCACCATGATTGTTTAAACTTCGTGGTTATCTTCTCTTGACTGGTTTGAGCTCACAAAAAGATAAAAAGAACAAAAATACACCTTTTTAGGGAGGTTAAAGGAGATAATGAGCAAGAATTTTCTCTCATAAACTATTGGCAAAACCACCATGGTTTTGTCATTTATGGTTTTGTTTAGCTTATAAAAAGGTTGTTCTTGAGCACACTAATAGGGAATATGAAAAATTTATAGAGAAAATCATAAAGAGAAAAGAAGAAGAAAGAAAATACAAAAAAATCAATAGAATACTTAGAATAGAAAGGAAAGAAAGGTAACAAATATTGTGTTTTAAAAAGGAAGGTTAGGAATCTAGATTAATCTGAGATTGAAAGGAAACTAAAAATCAATAGGAAAGAAGCAAAAAATCTAGAGAATGAATCAACTTTCTCATTGCTAGTAAACCTTCAAACTTTGATGAGGAGGTTGTCACACCCGGACATCGCGGCGACCGGTTAAAATTTTTAATCTCGATTGGAAAAAAGAACAGATATCTGACATCTTGTTCTTTGGGGAAAATGTCTTGTTTAAGGACTCGCCACCTAGTATTATGGTTACTAGGAACCCTAACTTATCAAAAAAGATTCTATGGTTCAGGACTGGTTATGTGAAAGGGAAGATGCTATCACCCCTTAAGCGTCATACCTGAGGTAGGCTGCATTGCTGATTTTATCTAAAATTGCTAAAGGTTTGTCTGTGTTTTATTCTTATGGTCATCCTATAATATTCCCGACTCTGGCGTCAATGAATATTCACTTATGAATATTTCCAACTCTAGCGTTGGTAAATATTGCACAATCCATAATAGTATGGTATTCCTGACTCTGACGCCAGTGAATAAATCCATAAAATTTTGTATTAAAAGAAACGATAACTATTTTTTTCCTTTTTTTTTGTTATTTGTGTAGCTCGGTCTCAAAACTTAAAAAAATGGCGGGGTCACTGGTCCAAACCAGTAACCTGGCTGGCCACTGTTGCACGCATGCATGATTGGTTCACGTATGCATGCAACAATAACTAGTTAATTATTCTAGTAAGGAAGGAAACTTACCTGGGTGTGCGACTGCTGGAGGTGTTGCTGTTTGCTGTTACTGCGCTGTTTGGAAGACAAAGACGAAGACGATGATGATGGAGGGTGGTCGACTGCTACTTTTTGCCGTTACATGGAAGTGACCACGCCCTATTGCTACTACTGAGGGGTGTTCTTGTCTTAAGTTTAGACTGTGGAGAAGGAGGGCTGCTAGTGCAAGGGCTAGCGAGAAGAGTTTTTAAACGTTGCTTCAATGGAGGCTGGGACAGTCCACGACTGCCATGCTACTCCTGATACTGTTGCTCCCAGTGTTGTCATCTCGTTTATGGCCGAAACAGGAGACCACGATGGGGCAGCTGAAGACTTTGTTGATGTAGCTCTCATCCACCATGCTGGTGCAGAGCTACTGCCGGAGGATGATCTTTCACTTATATCACCGTTTTATGATGTTTGTGTTGTTGGGGTTGCTCTGGGTGCTGGACTAAAAAGAAGAGGTTGTTGCCGACTTGCTCGTCTATTGTGGTTGAAGAAGTGTGACTGTTGGTGATTGCTGCGTGTCGGTCCAGACAGTTGGGAAGGAGGAAATCCCCTGCTGGCGAAGAGACAAACTCTGTTATGGTTGAGGCTGGCGTTATATTGTTCTTCTCAGTATGGGTTATGGGGATGAGCTAAGGGAGGCCTGCCTTCTAGAATTCCAAGCAAAAAAATAAAATAATAAAGATAAGGGAGTCTTTTGCTCTGTGAAGATCAAGAGGCTAGGGAAGAAAAGAGAAAAAGGAAAGGGCTAAGTGGGAGAGACTGAGACCGGAGAAGAAAAGCCAAAAAGGCTAGGGGGGCTAGTTCTAGAGAGAGAGACCAGAGGGTGGTCTTTTAAAAGTAGGGGTGAGGGAGCGGTTCCTGAAGCCAGGAAGAAAAAGAAAAAAAAGACTGAGGGGGGCGTTTAATGGCTGGTTTTAGACCATGGAAGAAGAGAGGAAAAAACTGGGGGGAGGGGGCAGCGGCGGCTAGTCTAGGATTCAGCCGCATCCTTTTTTTTTGTAAATATCTTTTTTTTAGGGTTTCTGGTAATGGTCTTCTCTTGGGGGTTCCTCTGCCTCCCTTTTTTCATACCGTGAGATTTGTATTTATTGTGCAAGAGTCCCAACGCATGTGAGAAATAAAGTTTTAATCAAACTCATTCTTTTCTTTGATGTTTGAATTTTATTAAGAATCAAATTTGAAAGCGGATAACTATCATTTTCTTGAAGACAAGGATTGTCTTGAAGATAGGGATTATCTTGAAGATAAGGATAGAATGACAAAAGCACATTGTAGTCCCTAGTTTTCGTGCAAGCTGAATCACATTTTTCATCGAAATAAATCTCTGATCTTTTAATTTTACATTTTAAACCCCGTGAAATTAAATTAAAAGCCAATGAGCCAAAATTGGGTTACAATAGTTGCCCCCGTTTTACAATGCTTACGGTGCAAAGGCATTAGAAAATTTATTTTCTTTTGACTTTGTATTGTAAGTTTTGTAAAGAAGAATAATTGTGAAAACCCTTCCCCTTTTTTTATTGATTTTTTTTAGAAGTGGTCTCATTGTAATGGGTGATCTACCCAGGAAACAGAAAGGAAAGGGTCTCATTATAATGAGTGACCTACCCGAGAAAAAGAAAAGAAAAGGTCTCATTGTAATAGGTGACCTGCCCAAGAAAGGATCTCATTGTAATGGGTGACCTACCCAAGTGAAAAAGAAAATAGAGAAACGTCTTAGAGGGATGTCATGATGGGGCTTAAAGGCGCACTTGAAAAGGAGGCGAGGGCTCAGAGGCACACTAAAAAAAGGTAGGGTTAGGAAACGCATTCGAAGGAGGTAGGGTAGAAAATGCACTACCTGAAAGTTGAGGGCTTGAAGGTGCACTTGAAAAGAAGCGAGGGCTCAAAGGGGCACTCAAAAGGAGGTAGGGTTAGAAAATGCATTATGTGAAAGTTGAAGGCTTGAAGGCGCACTCGAAAAAAAACGAGGGCTCAAAGGCACACTCGAAAGGAGGTAGGGTTAGAAAATGCATTACCTGAAATTTGAGGGCTCGAAGGTGCACTCGAAAAGAAGCGAGGGCTCAAAGGCGCACTCGAAAGGAGGTAGGGTTAGAAAAAACACTACCTGAAAGATGGTGCCTCACTTGAAAAGAAGTGAGGGCTCAAAGGCGCACTCGAAAGGAGGTAGGGTTAGAAAACGCACTACCTGAAACTTGAGGGCTCGAAGGCGCACTCGAAAAGAAGTGAGGGCTCAAAGGCGCACTCGAAAGGAGGTAGGGTTAGAAAACGCACTCCCTAAAAGTTGAGGGCTCGAAAGCGCACTCGAAAAGAAGTGAGGGCTCAAAAGCGTATTCGAAAGGAGGTAGGGTTAGAAAATGCACTACCCGAGAGATGAGAAATGAAAAGGTGGTGGAAAAAATACAAAGATTTTTTTTTCTGCGGCCTAATTCTCATAGGCGACCTGCCTAGGTTAAAATTTCTCAAAAGTGAAAAATTTTCAAAAGCAATTTCAATCTTGGCCATTTCAATGAGGCCTTCCATTTGATGGATACCGTCAGAGATTTCTCTTGCAAAACTCATTGTCCAATGTCTCAAATTTTAGATGATATACATGCATCTTTACCTGATTTGAAATATAGGCCCCCATTTCTTCTCAATCTTCTTGTTTGCTTGATTGATGAGGACTTGCTATCTTTGATTTGGGTCATCTTCGTTGTTTAGCTTCTAACCTACTCGAGTTGGCCCATGTAAGTCTCTTTTCAGATTCCTTTACACAGCTCAGCCTTTATGGTTCTTATCATAGCCCACTTGCTTGCTAGAGATTTTCTGTCTAGTCAAATAATTTGAGAGGATCATTCATTAATCCCCGTCTCACTTGTTGAAAGGATTAAGTTGTCTTTTGTAAACCAAAATGCCCCTTTGTCTTGTTGTAGGAAATGTTCCTTTCTTTTTTCTAGAAGGGATTGATTTTCCTCTTAAACACAATGTTGCCCCCCTTGTACTGGCCATTACCCCTAAGTGTGCTCTGTCAGCAACTAAAAAAAATGATTATTTAAGTGACCATTCTCTTATTTCTCTTATTTTTCAGTTTGGTGGAGGAATATTTATCTAGAATGAATCTTGAAGTCTTGATCTTGCATTTTAAAAACAAAAATCATTTTGATGTAAGTTTAAAGCAATTTGCTTTTAAAATCTTACAACTCTCTGGTTTTTTCTTAGAAAAGAGATTATTTGCTCTTGTGTTTGGCGATTTTATCTTTGATGAAAGTATGTCATGAGGTGACTTCTGTTTTATGGGTTTTCAAAGTGAAGGGCTCGAGAAAAAGCTCAAGGTTTTGTTTCGTAAAAATTTGTCTCTTTTTGAACACTCATTTTATCAGCATAAATAATAATGAATAATTTGTTCTCAATGTCATGACTCCTATGAAAAAGTACTCTTTGCATTTTAAGAGCATTGTTTATTGTTCCTGATTGCTTGCTTGCTTGATTAGAAAGGACTTTTACAGGCACGTAATGTAGGCTGTGGTTTTTGGCTATGAAAGAAAATGATTCATAAGGCTCAAAGAGTGTTTCAAGGTGTCAAAGACTGAGGATCACTATCAGCAGTTCGACTCTTTGTGTCAATCATCTTTTCTTTTGCCACTTTTTTTTATTTGTTTTTCATTGCTTTGCTAGGGCATACTCATTTTGTCTTGGTTATCACTCTTTTTTATGATTTGAGCATGCCCCATAGCATTTAAGTTTCCTGGGCTCCTTTGCCTTTTCGGTTTTCTCAAGGCTTTTTCATCTTTTCTCATTAAAATTTTCAATTGCCTCTAGTGTGGGGTGTGATCTTAGTCGGGATTGGACCTCATCTAGTGTGATGATTTGGAATTTCACAAAGAAATGCATTTCATGAGTCTATGAACAACAAGTACACTACATACCATTATGAATACATTTAAAACACATGGCTCAAGAGTCATGGTGTGAGGGTGGCAATTCATTTTCTATTCGTGCACTTTGGTTTAGAGTTAGGTCACCTCGATGAAGGAGTTGCTTGATTCATCTGTCATCCTACAAGTAGAATGTTGAAATATCATTTTAAATAAACATCAAATCATCTTTGAAATCAAAATGCAAGTTTAATTTTTCAAAACTCTAATGGGAAAACTGACTTTGGTAAAAGAGATGAATTGCGTCCAGGAGATCACGCGAGGCTTCAAAAGAGTATTTGTGAGTTCTTAGAGGGAACCTTTTGCAGGATGTTTGGATGTAACTTAACAAAAGAGACGCATTTAAAGGACAAACTCATTATTTCATCAACACTTTTAGAAAAGAGGCTCAACAATAAAGACCTTATGCAAACAAGGTAACATATGAAAGGGCTAATCATTTAGCAATCATTGATTGGAATTTCTAGAATCTTCCAATCATCTCTCTCCTATAAACTCTTCGACAAGGGCACCTTTCCAATAATCAGTTGAGGTCACACATAGACCCATCTTGGTCTAATGACACTGTGGCGTCATCTTCAGGATGATTGATCTCTAGGTGTCTTTGTTATGGTAGCTCTTTCTCCCGCTTTTGTAATCACCTTTGGTATTGTGAACCTTAGTTTCTTTCTTTTCTATAGTGAAACATTTTTCTTCTCAATCGAGTCAGCAACCTTTCCTAAATGGATAACTTGTTCAATCCTCTCAACTATAGAAACTAGGTCAGAAAAATATTGTGTAGAGCTTCCAACCAGCTATTCAAAGTACGAGGCCTAGAAAGTGTTGACAAAGAAATTGATAATCTCTTTTTCCAATAAAGAAGGAGTATAACTTGTGTGGCAGTCTCACGCCATCTTTGAGTGTATTCTCTTTATGGACTCCTTGTTGTCCTTTTCCATAGCTTGCAAGCTTAACCTATCAGGACCCACATCCCTATTGAACTTATATTGCCTAATAAAGGCATCAACTATGTCATTCCACTTTTTTATCTTGGCATTGTCCAACTGTATATACCAAGTAAGGGCAACGTCACTCAAACTGTCTTGAAAGAAGTGAATCAACAGTTTCTCGTCATAGACTACCTCAGCCATTTTGTTGCAGTATGCCTTGAGATGAGTTACAGGGCATTGATTTCCTGTATATTTGATGAATTCTGGCACCCTAAACTTCTTAGAAATGACTACGTTAGGTACCAAACATATTTCGGCAGCTTTTACATGGTCATGTAGGCTAGTTGCCTCGAATGCCCTTAGCCTTTGTTCTAGGGCAGCCCATTTGTCCAGGCCATCTTCTTTTACCATCTTGTTCTTTTGAGATTCCTTTATTATAAGGTCAATGGTAGTTGACATTCTTATGGGATATGTTGGTTGAGCAAATTGGGAATACATAGCCTTTTGAGACACCTTATTTGGCCCCAGATTCTGTGGATTTATGAGCATAGGTTCAGGCTGAGCTGTAAATTTTGCTTCTTCAGGTTTAGATCTCAAGGCTTATTCGAGTAGGCTAGTAAGCCTTGCGACTTCTTCTCTAAGACTTTGCATCTCTTTTCGGTGTTGGGCTTCCAACTGAGCTTTTTCTTCGTTTTCCATTTGTCTTTTTCTCAGTCAAGTGTTATAGGTATGTTTCAATGGTGGACCTATATTTCACTTGGAGTGTCGTATTATGACAGTTTATAAGTGTATGTTCAAACATGCATGAAGATGAACGCAACATATTGGATATGAATTTGATTTTTTAGGGGGTGACATAATGATCGCTATTCTTTGCATGTGTGGTCAGATCTGAATCCGATATTCATGCTTAGTGATCGTCCTCAAAAGGTTGATATGAGGTTTACAAGCAGTGTGAAGATAGAGGCCCTGAGTAATATCAATTCGGCATATCGACCGTTGTCGAGCATACAATCATACGAGAGTAGGATAGTTTCACAAGCCTTACCCAGGCTAAAGCCATTGGGGTGCCATTACTCTTCCACTTATCTTGAAGTTGATACCACACGTATTAAAAATGAGATGAGTGATGAGTGAAGGCCTTAGATAAATATCCAATATATATGCATGATAAACATCAATAGCTATGCATGCTAAAACAGTAAAAAGAACAAAAAATGAAACTTGATAGACACAACATAGCAATGATAAATAAAAAAACAGCACAACAAAAATTGTTTAGCAATAAAAGAACAAATAGCAAAGCTTAGTCCTAGAATTACCTAGTGGAGTTGCCATTTTGTCACACCCAGACATCGCGGCGACCGATTAAAAATTTTAATCTCGATTGGAAAAAGAACAAATATCTAGCATCTTGTTCCTTGGGGAAAAATGTCTTGTTTAAGGAGTCACCACCTAGTATTATGGTTCCTATGAACCCTAACTGGTCAACATAGATTCTATGGTTCGGGACTGGTTACGCGAAAGGGAAGATGCTATCACCCCTTAAGCGTTCTACCTGAGGCAGGCTGCATTGCTGATTTTGTCTAAAATTGCTAAAGGTTTGTTTGTGTTCTATTCTTATGGTCATCCTATAATATTCTTGATCTATGCATAGGGAAAGACTCTTTTTTTTTTGCTTGCTGTCATGATGGCTCTTGCTTGTTGTTTTTGCCTTTAATCTATATTTCCTTTTGTTTTGATGATTCCATCAATTTGTGGTAAGCATGCTTAAGCTTAGGTTACTAGGTTTAGGCTGTTTTTCTAAGTTTTATTGTATTTTTCTAGGTTTAGACCTTTTGTTGGGTTTCTGGGTTTGCTAACGTTTTTGGGTTGACATTCATCCGTTGAACTTTGCCTTAGGTCATTGTTTTCTATGTCATTTCAATTGATTGATGGTTCTTATATATGTATGCATGTGTGTTGATATTTACTCTAAGTTTTTTTATAGCTTAAAAACATCGATTTAATGGGTTTTTTTTTTTTTATCTTCGTTTCTTTTGTTTTACTTTTTTGTATAAAATCAAATAATTGTGACATTTACTTGATTATCATGATGATTCAACCTCATATTCATTTTTGACTAGTGGATTTACATGTCTATGTGTCTTCATTTCGATTTGATGTAGTTTATTCTTGTACTTTATTTCACCAAATATTTCATGATTTTCTTGTTGGATTAGAAAACATAAAATACTTGACAAAACAAGCTCAATGATGCCGAAATCACTTCTTAGGTTGTGGCCTATGGTCTTCAAGTCTATCTTGAATATGAATTAAATTTATTAAGGCTTGTTGTTCTTCTGGAGTTGTTGTTTTTTTTAGTTCACCCTAGCCCATGTGTCTTATAAAAGCTCATTAAAGGCTTCTTTGAACTTTTTTGCTTTAGCCTTTGTGATTAGGCATACTAGAACTATTAATGGATCTTTTGGTGTGGGTATTATATTATTAAGTTATTAAAATCTAACAAAAAAAGATACTAGTCTTTTAATTAAAATAAGATTGACCAAATCTTTGATTCGCTACCTATAAATAAGAGGGTTAAGTTTAAAAGGAAGCATACATCCCTGATTAAAAAAGAATAGAAAGGAAAAACTTGCAATAAGTGGCATGGCATAATAGGATATTCAATCAGGAATTGTGTCATATTTAGAAATGTAATTCAAGATCTGATAGAGGCTAAAAGCCTTAAGTTTTTAGAGAATAAATATACTACAAGGATAGAAAAAAATCATTTCCTAAATATCAATATAATAGATGTACATTCAATAATAATATGATAATGAAATTTGGTGCCATAAGAAATTTAAATTTGAACATGTATTGATATCAACACCAAAGAGAAAGACTTGATGAAACAATTCTTAAAGCTTTATAAAGATTAAAAAAAATAAATAAGGCATGACACATATGAGATAGATAGAGTACCTAGACAACATTGTAATATGATTACCTTCTTACATAAGAAGCTTGTTATAGAGGAAGGCTACCTAAACGGGTGATGTCATAAATGACTCATTCTTCATGCCTGAGTTAGTTTAAGTGTTTAAAGCTAATAGTGGAATATTTTTGTATTAAAGTTGGAGAAGAAATAGGATAAAAGAACTAAAGACGGTCTAGTTGTACTTATAAAGAATTCAACACCAAAGATTAGACAATATTTTATATATAGCAATAATTTATATTTGCAGGATCTTTGTGGTTGGTGTAGCAATGTTAGGGATTTCAAATGATTTGAAAGAGAAAATCATGCATGTAATTAATAATTAGACTATAAATAGAGAGAATTCTAACTATTTAAAAAGAGGCAAACCTCCAGAGACATTCAAACCAAAAACCAATTTCAATCTTTCTAACAAATGATGCATCAATGGTAAAATACTCGCTATGCACAAAATAAAGCCTTGATATCCACCATGCGAATTAATACAGCCTTCCAAAACTCAAGATATTCACCCTCTAATGCACTCCTAAAAGTGCAAACCATGTACCAATTAGGACCATATTTCCTCTCGGAAAAAAGGGATCCAAGCCGAAGTTGACAAGTGCTCAAAACAAATCCCACTATTATAGTTTTCAAACTTGTTTTGATGACAAGAAGTAAAATAACGACTATAATAATGCTCTCCATCCATTTTTGAAGGTCTTGGTCTCATCGAAACTAGGATTTTTTGTCACAAAATTCGTCCACAAGATTACTAGCTAGAGAGGGCTTTAGGTACTGTGGCGCAGGTCTTAAAAAATGGCCAAGCACATCGTCCATGGCTAGGCCTATCGACCCCTTGGAGACTTGAGTACAGAGAGATAATATCAAAGTGATCAGCAGTGGTACAATACAAGGTATGAACTTCAGGTTGGTGAGCAGGCTAGGCACGAGATGGATGCTCTGAATAACTAGCAAAGAACATCTTGGCTCGAGGATCGAAGACCAATTGGTCAAGCGTATTGTGAGCGTCTCCTGCTCACTCCTTTTGCTTAGGAACACAAACACGTAAGGGCCTGTTATTGTAAGCGCACATGCTGTGCTTGCTTTTTAACAGGTCAGGCGCGTGGGGCTGGGCTTGTAGGTCTACGCATATGGTTTGTTTTTTTAATGGGTTGGTGATGCTGACCTACCCAAGTCAAGTAGCATGTTTTTTTTAGGAGTTAGTCTTTTCTTTTCTTTGATTTTAATTATAATTCATTAAATTTTTATTTTGGATGTTATTTTTTAAATACTATTCACTTTTAATTTGTTTTCAAAAAACATTGTAGCATTTGTTTTATAACATTAAGAAGTGTCTTTTTTTAATATTTATTTGATGATTTTCATACATATATCTATTTTTTTATCATATAATTAAATAAAAAATAAATTTTAAAAGAAAAAAATAGTCATACTTGTCGTAATAAATATTATCTCAGTTTTATAACTGTAAGCAAGCTCAATTCCACACCTATTACTATTACTGGGTAATGGAGCTTGTATATTCTTAGGTGCTTTGATACAATTTAATTACAAGTGCAACAAAGTGGAGCTTGGTCTCTTATTTGTCTTGGCTGGCTCACTTTTTCTTTGGTGATGTTTGGATTTGAGACATAAAATAAATTGTCAGATATCATTGTATTCTATAATAATCCTCATTATTGAGGTTTTGTTATTCTTGAAGCAAGGGGAAGGTGGAGATAGTTGAAGCATAAGCTGTAATCACTACCAGAAAATTGATAAATACAAACGGAAATACCGAGGGAATATTTCCGTCGGTAAATTTTTGAGGGATTTTACCGACAGAAATATTCCCTCGGTATATACCGAGGGAAAAAAAATTAAAACAAAGCAAAAAAAAAATGATGACGTGTCATTTTTACCAACGAAATTACCAACGGAATGACCGACGGAATTTATTCCGTCGGTGATTCCGTCGGTAAATTTGTTTGTAAATTGTGAACACTGTTCATCATGTTAATTACAAAGGGAATCACCGACGGAAAATTCCGTCGGTATTTTCCAGAGAGTAAATCACCGACGGATTGAAAAGTCGTCGGTGTTATTTGGCGGTTTTCTAAAAAAATTCAATTAATTTAAAATTTTCATTTAAATATTACAGACGGAATCACCGACGGATTGAAAAATCATCGGTAATTTTTTGGCGGTTTCTGAAAAAATTTTACGAAATTGAAAATTTAAATTAAATATTACCGATGGAATTATCGACGGAATAATTAAAAAATATTAATATTTAATTATCCGTCGGTAAATCCGTCGGTAAAGCGTCCCAATAAAAAGTCTGAATGCCCTTATTTCACAAGAGACAGACGGGTTTCTTATTATTATTCTTCTTCTTGTTGTTCTTTTACTTCTTCTTCTTCTTCTTCTTCTTCTTCTTCTTCACTAAATGTAAAAAACATCATTAAGGTATGTCTTCTTCTTCTTCTTTACTTTATGTAAAAAACATCGTTTCTTATCTATTTCTTTCTCTTCTTTTCTCTCCTCATCTCCTTTCTCTTTTCCTCCATGCTTGGGTATGTCTTCTTCTTCTTTCTTCTTTTATCCTCTTAGTTTTTTTTTAATTAATATGCTTAATGAAATTTTTTTTCTCTCCCGAGCTTCACTTGCAACTACATTAAGGTAAGATTTTTCTTTTTTCTTCTTTTTTCATGATTGTTTTCACTATATTTGTTTTTTATTTTATTTTTAATTTTTTTTGTTCTTAATAATTGTATAAATGTTGTTGTGAGATTTTTTTTTCATATGAGATCAATTTTTAGTAGATTTATTTATAGGATTTTTAAATTTTTAGCAATTGCAACTTCATTTTTTTCAAATGAATTTTTTTAGTTGAATTTATTTTTTTATTTTATTTATTTGTTGCAAATTTGTTTGAATTGATTTTCTTATTCTTTTTTCCAAGCATTTTGAGTATATATTATACAGTGTTAATTTATGTTAATTTAATTATTTTATAATTTTATAAAATGAATTTTTTTAAAAATGTTTTACAATAATTACCGACGGTAATTCCGTCGGTAAATCCCTTGGTAATTCCGTTGGTAATAAAAAAATTATTACCGACGCGTCTTTTCCGTCAGTAAATCCGTCGGTAATTATATTACCAACGGATTTACCGACGGACAAAACATTACCGACGAACGATTCACCGATGGATCATTTCCGTCTTTGATTCCGTCGGTAATATAATTACCGATGGAATATGTGTCTTACACCGACGGAAAAATTCCGTCGGTAAAATTGTTAAATCTTGTAGTGAATTGATTGAAAGGCATACATAATCTGTAGCCATCTCTTCTATATATATAACTAGGGCAACATACAATAGTTACTGTATAGTGTACTGCGCAGGATAAATATATACAGGAAAATACAATATTTCCTATATTACATCACATTCCATAATACACCCCCTCAAGCTGAAGGTGGGGAAACCACATAAAGCTTGGACCGTAAGGAAGCAAAAGCAGAGTGGGGAAGCGGTTTAGTAAGAACATCAGCTAATTGGTCTTTGGAAGGTATGAAGCGAATCTGTATCTCCTTTTTAGCCACTCGATCACGAACAAAGTGATAATCAACCTCAACATGTTTTGTGCGTGCATGGAAGACATGATTAACAGACAAATATGTAGCACCCAAATTGTCACACCAAATGGTGGTAGCAGAACTGGGAGAAAAACACAAATCGGTTAGAAGGTAACAAAGCCAAAGAACCACAGCAGTACCATCAACTAATGCCTTATATTCTGCTTCTGTGGAAGAGCGAGCAACAGTGCGTTGCTTGCCAGATTTCCATGAAATGGGAGTAGTGCCGTAAAAAACAATGTAACCACCCGTAGACTTCCGATCATCGATGCTTCCCGCCCAATCAGCATCAGTAAAACCATGAAGGGATAATGAGGAACCACGAGTAAGATGAAGACCAAAGGAGGACGTACTCTTTACGTATTGTAGTATACGTTTGACAACCGCCTAGTGACTCTCAGTAGGGGCATGCGTAAACTGACATACCTTATTGACAGCATAACATATGTCAGGTCTGGTAAATGTGGGATATTGAAAAGCACCAACAATTTGTCGAAAACGAGTGGAGTCCGAGAATGGCTCATTAGGCTGGAGTCCATTCTTGGAGGCAGAAACCGGTGTATCAACAGGCTTACAGGTGGACATACTAGCACGACTCAGAATGTTAAGAGCATATTTGTGTTGAGTAAGCATGAGACCCAAACTGGTGGGAGTAACCTCAATCCCTAAGAAATAGTGAGCAGAACCCAGATCTCGGAGTTTGAATTCTGAACTGAGCAGGGAAATAAGGCTTTAAAGCAAACTGGAGTTACTACCAGTGAGCAGAATGTCATCCACATAGACAAGCAAATAATAGATATCATGATTCACTTTCAGAATAAATAAGGAAGTATCAACCTGTGAAGCGCAGAAGCCAACCGACAGAAGAAAGTCACTCAGTCGTTTGTACCAAGCCCGCGGGGCTTGTTTTAAACCATACAGAGACTTGTGAAGGCGACATACATGAGTTGGCAGAGCAGGGTCGACAAATCCCGTGGGTTACTGCCTATAGACAACCTCCTGCTGTGGTGAACCATTGAGAAATGCATTATGAACATCAAGTTGGCGAATCTGTCAACAATTAGAGACGGCAATGGCTAGGACTAGGCGGACAGTGGTCGTTTGACAACCGGCCTAAAGGTTTCTGAGTAGTCGATACCTTCTTATTGAGAGAAGCCTCGCGCAACCAAGCGCGCTTTGTAGCGTTCAACAGTGCCATCAGCTCAACGCTTAATTTTGTAAACCTATCGGCAACCAACAACATTCATAGAAGGGTCATGTGGAACCAAGGACCAAGTGTCGTTGGCATGTAAAGCAGTAATCTCAGATTCCATAGCAGAATGCCAACACAGAAAACGGTCAGCTTCTCTGAAAGACACAGCTTCTTGAGCAGAGGAATAAATTACCCAGGAGTTGGGAGGCAATGAAGATGCAGACACTAAGCTCACGTTGACAAACTTGTGCTGGCAGGGACGAAGCACCATGGGATGCTGTCGAGAAGCAACTGCAGCAGGAGAGTCAGGAGACCTGATGGGCGGTGACTGCTGTGGAATGGAGTAGCTGGAAAGATCAATACAGAGATCTAGGCCCGGTGGTGACTCTGCATGGACCTGGGAAGAAGAGGCAGGAACCTGTGAGGGAGATGCCGGTGGCGTAGCAGAAGGGGGAGATGCAGTAGCTGTGATGTCCGCAGCAGCAGAACCTGAACCTGTAAAATGATCAAGAGACATGGTTGCAGATGGTGGTAAGGGGACCGAGGTGTGTGGGGAAAGGATTGGTGTTTGTGGTGGGTTGGATGATGGGAAAGATGGTAAGGCAGGAAGGTAGGAGATAGGGGCCGGCTGTGGGTTAGAATTGGTTATGGCAGGAACATGAGTAGACTCAATAAATGGAAAGGAATTTTCATAGAAACGGACATGACGGGAGATGTAAATACGATCAGAAGACAAATCAAGACAACGGTAACCTAGATGACATGAACTATATCCTAGAAACACACAAGGAGTAGAGCGATAGTCTAACTTATGAGCATTATATGGTCGGAGAAACGGAAAGCAGAGACATCCAAAAGTACGCAGGAAACCATAGTCAGGTGGTTGATGAAACAGAGTTTCAAATGGAGATTTGTTTCGTAAGACCGATGTCGGCATACGATTAATAAGATAAATAGAGGTTTCAAATGCATAATTCCATAATTTTAGAGGTGCTTTATAGTGACCAAGCAGAGTAAGACCAGTTTCGACAATATGACGGTGACAGCGCTCAACAGTACCATTTTGCTCATGTGTATGTGGACATATGATACGATGGTGAATACCAACAGTTTTGAAGAAAGAATTTAATTTACGATATTCACCACCCCAGTCAGTTTGTACTGATTTGATTTTGCAAGAGAATTGTCGTTCAACCAGAACTTGAAATTGATGAAACACATTAAATACATCAGATTTGGCACTAAGAGGATAAAACCAAATAAATTCTGTGTACGCATCAACAAAAATCACAAAATAGCGGAAACCATCAAAAGATAAAATAGGAGCAGGGCCCAAACATCACTAAAAACGAATTCAAGAGGAGCAGATGTTTTGTGACCCGTAGGTCCTAATGACAGACGTGATGATTTTCCTAACGGACATGCTGGACACTGAAAATTTAAAGGACGAGACGTACAAGTGACCTTTTTATTTGATGCTAAGAAACTCAGAACCCGGGAGCTTGGGTGACCAAGTCAACGATGCCAAATATCAGCAGAGGTGGATAAACTAGCAGAAAAAAAAGCTTGGGGCATAGACGTGGCATAATTTTCTGAAATGACATAAAGGCCATCCTTACTCTGACCGGAAAGCAGAACCTCCTTGGTGATGAGATCCTTAACATAGAAAACAGAAGAGTGAAATTCAAAGAAAACACAGTTTTCACGGCAAAATTGTTGAACAGATAAGAGTCTTTTTTTAATTTTTGGAACATGCAAGACATTAGACAACGTAAAAACTCGTTTAGGAGTACGTAAAATTTTATAGGTTGTATTAGATATGACAAGTCCCTTACCATCACCAACATGCAATTGATCATTACCAAGATAAGGTTCTATGTGTGTCATTCCAGTAATATCTGGAGTAACATGTTGATTGGCGCCGGTGTCAGGAAACCAAGTGGCAGAATTTTCTGTGGACGCGTCACTGAATGAGAAGTTGGCAGAGGCGTGATTACCATGTTGCATAAGCTGGGAGCATTGCTGTGCGGAGTGCCCAAATATATTGCAAAGTTGGCACTTAATCTGTCGCTGCCACTGACCAGCATTACTGGTTCTGCTTTGCTGCCAATCTGGACGATTCTGCTGCCAATGCCCACGTTGTTGCTGCTGGAAGCTGCTGCTGTGACCTCTGACAGCCGGAGCACCATACTGAGTTGGAGAGCACATATTTCTCCACCCATTACGTCTACCACTGCCCCGTTGAAAGGATGAATTGTTGCCATTAAAACCAGAAAAAGAACGCTGGACAACAAAGGCAGAGGGGGACTGCACAGGTGTTGGTAGTAACGGTGCAGCCATAGGAAGAGGATGAAGGGAGCTCCTGTGTAAAAACTCATGAGGAGATAAATGACTATGCAACTCAGAATATGGTAGAGGATTAGATTTTGTAGATAGACTAGTAACCAAGTCACGAAATTCATTGCGAAGGCCCTTGAACACATATAGGTTGAAGTCGGTGAGGGAGATGGGACGTCCTACGGTAGCTAGCTCATCAAATAATCCTTTAGCCTTCTGCAGATAGGCGGTGACGGTATCATCACTTTGACGGAGGTCTTGAAGGCAGCCATGCAATTGCATGATTCTAGAGTTGGATGGAGACGCAAGAGCACATTCTAACGTGCTCCATACACTAGCAGATGTTGGACAATCCACTACAAGGTGAAGAACGTCTATGGATAGAGAGGAGAGGAGTGCACTGAGTATGAGTTGATCTTGCTGTTTCCATGTCAAGAAGGTAGGGGAAAAACCAGAACTGAAGGCAGGTGAAGTGGCAGAAACATCACTGTGTGGAAAGGGACACATCGTTGAGCCATCGACAAAGGAAAACACACCTTGACCAATATGGCTTCATCTGCATACGCCAAAACAGATAATTTGTGTTGGTAAGTTTGAGATTGATGACATGTTGTGTGTTTGAAAAAGGAATGATGGCTGGTGGTGCTGCAGGGGCTGCGGAGATAGATAAGGGTGCAGGAACAGACATACTGGCGGAAACAGGAGCTACAAGGGAGGATGAGGTAGCAGTAGCAGGCATATTGTCATTGATGCCAGCTGCAGTAGCAGCAGAGGAATCCATTAGAGAGGTTGGAGAAGTTGGATAGAAACTACTGGAAGATTAAGGAGAAAATAAACGTCCTGCAACAATTATTTTGCAGACAAGAGAAGGTTGTGCCTATTGGGGAGAGAATAAACGTGCTGCAGCAATTACTTTGCAGAAAAGAGAAGGTTGTGTCGATTAGGGAGAAAAGAATCTGTTTAGATGTTTTCGGCTCTGATACCAAGTTGAAGCATAAGCTGTAATTGATTGAAAGGCATACATAATCTGTAGCCATCTAGCTCTTCTATATATATAACTAGGGCAACATACAATAGTTACTGTATAGTGTACTGCGCAGGATAAATATATTCAGGAAAATACAATATTTCCTATATTACATCACATTCCATAATAGAGATGAATAAACTATCTTGATCTTGCAGCAATTGGGTTGGAATATATCCTAAAATATCTAAAGAATAGTGTGATCCGCACTGTGTGATTCCCATCAAATTAAACCCTCCAAACTGACCTATGAAACCCTAGTTGATTTGCTGACAGAATAAAGGCTGTATTTTTTGAAAATTCTTACCTTAACTCTAGGGCTGTGGAGGGAGCGTTGTCACTATCCTATGTTGGATTAGATCGATGGATTACAAGTTAGAACTCCATGCTTATGGCATAGGGAATCATATTTTGAAGATATTCTTTCAATTAGAGGTTTTGAAGAATCACTTTTTAGAACATGAGGTTCATGTTTTTGTATATGGGTTTCATCCTCTTAATCAGGAGGAATCTCTGATTAATGAGTAAATGTCATGCATGAAAATATTCAGTGCATGTGGTTGGGGAATTTGCAATGAAGGAAGAAACAGAGGAGAGAAAAGGGGATGGAGAAGTGACATTTTCAAAATTCTTGCTTGACCTACCAAATAAAATGAACTCTTATCTTTGATGGATCGAAAACCTTCCTGATTTCCTGGCACTTCTATCATGCGCACCTAGCTTTGCATACAATGGAGGGCCGCTCCGTTAAATGTCTTAATTAGCTAGTCTTTTTTTTTTAATTTAACGTGGGTGTCCGGGCCAGCTTGCGCACACCTCGACTAATTCCACGAGCCCTGAAGTTAACGATCATGTAAGCCTCCAGTGGCCATCATATGAGCAACCACAGGGCTCGAACCTGATACCACAAAAAGAGCAAACCTCTTGGTCCCAAGCTCTTAATTAGTTAGTCATTCCTTGCTCTTGTTATGGCTTCTCCTCTCACAGCATTTTGTTCATTTCAAGATCTTGCATTGCAGCTGGATAGATGCTGCTAAATTCCTGACAGGGGCAGCGGCTGTAGCCATTCCTATTATCCTCAGGCATGCACGTATGATTGAAACAGCAGTTATGTGTGGATTGAGTTCGTATGATCATTTGTTAATTTTGTCTGCACAGTCATGTGTTTTCACCGTGAAAGCCTAGAAGATGAGTGGTGATTGAAGCCTGAAGCCTGATTTGTTAATGTTCTTTATATTCGAACAAGCACAATTCTTTATTTTTTCTTTTTTATCTCATGTAAATGGAAACATATATATGGAGGTGGAAGAAATGGTCTCTATGTAATTGATCCCAAAATCAAGGTTGTTTATTTGTTAAATGAACGTACGCATAAACTGGCTATATAATAATAATAATAATAATAATTTCATCCTGACATATATTTAAAAAAGACGCCCCCATATTTATACCACGTATCATGTCGAGAGGTTACCGTATTTGGTCACTTCAGCTCCATCATCAGCTGTTTCATGAGAATTCTAAAATACATTATGCTTAAATAATAGAAAAACTTTCTGAAGAAGCTCGTCGATTATGGGGGGCCCATGTAGGAGACAGTTCTGATCAATAGTTCATAGCGATGAAATTAGCACCTGTTTGCAAGTGTCCCAAAGATGAAATACTTTTCGAGTCCCTTGGCTTTTAGTGATTTCTCGGAGTATTAAGCATGTTGATGTGCTTCGTTAACAATATGCATGGACCTAAACTGCGAGTATATGCTGTAACGAATTTATCATATAGTGAAATAGCTAAATCCTCGTAGCACATGGCAAATAAGGCTACAGCATTTACCGAAGTCCCAATTCACTAGTACTGGTAAATTTCTACGCATTCAGGAGAATTCATCTACATGATCTTCTTCCTTTATTTTACCCTTTCGTTCACACTGATCGATAGGTTAAATGTTCAGAAAATGCACAAGCATATAATCTTCCCTTTTCTCATATATATTCACTAGGTATTTGGCATGGTATGCGTAGCCGAAAAGGCTGCATTTCAGTCATTGCAAATACCTCGATATTGAAAAAAAAAAGAAAAAAAAAGAACCACCACAACAAGAAGAAATTCTGCCCTAGCTCCAAAGTTTGTTCCATATGAAGGTGAAACCCTGGAGTGTTATTGGTTTTCCATAAATATATATATAATACACGAGCACTTCCTTTTCTTCAGCTACCCAGATATGATTTTTTTTCATTGTTGATCTGAATGTCCCTGCTTACTCCAGTACTGATCTAATTGCTCCCACTCCCAGATAGGTTCATTATCAATAGCCATGTCGCTGATTTCTCCAGTTTGGAAGGGCTGGCCGTGGTGTCCTGAGGTTGAACTATCGTGTGAGCATGTTATCCCCCCCGCTGAAGGGCTTTGATTAAATGCTGCCCCGTCATCCGGGGCTGCCTGAGCTCTCATCTGAACCATATTCTCCACTCCTAATGGCCGTCTATCAAATGCTCGCACGAAGTTGGACTTCTTATACACACGACACAAACTGAATTCTTCCCTTAGCTGCAAAATATAACCAGGAGATTGCGTGAAGTAGGTAGAGTTTTGCATAGTCAAAACATCATGACCTTGAATCCATTAAAAAAAGTAGAAGAAGCATTATGACCATAATATCTGCAGTATCCTACCTGGTAAGAAAGCAATGGGTCTTAAATTTATGGCAGAACATAGCACATAACATTATATGCTAACTTTTTCCCCTCACAAGATCTTTTACTTTTCCGTGCTAATAGAAAATTGGGAATTTTAGAATCAAAGAAATATTCTCATTTTGATTTAAGATCATGTACATTAACATATCATATTCTGTTTGAAAACCACTCAATAGGGTTAGATTAAATTTCAAAAGTGGTTTTATATTATACTTCATCAATTGGACTGAGACTAACTACTAAAATCAAAAGCTAAATTATTAGGTGAAATCTTCATAATGATTTACTATAACATTGACCGATAACATACTAAAATTAAGATTAATTAGTCATAAAAAGACGTTAAAGCCATCGTAATATGTATACAGTATAGTGGCATATAGTTTGCACCTTTGGATATGCACCACTTGAAGAGGATGCTTCTTCTTCTTTTATAGCTTTATATTCATTCATTTTCCAGTCAGTTTTTTGTCCATTTGGAGCCCTTCCATTGTAGAACACCATGGTTCTTTTCTCGCCAATACAACGATTACTTTTGGAAGAGTATACAGAACCTGGAGAGCCAGTAGCTTTCCAATACCCAGTAGCCGTGAGTCGCTTTGGCCTCCCTCCATGGGCTTCGCTTTTTTGCCTTGGAATGAAGAAAAAACATTCTTCAGGGTCTCCATGGCACAAATCACCTGAAAATTCTGAATAATCAAAGTATTTGGATGAGAAAGAGAGCTTGATATGCTTTCAGATTTCTTTTTATGAAATTAATTCCATGCTTATATGCAGGACCTTACGAAGGTAATTTTTTACTTTCTTTTATACTAAGCTAAGTACAATATATATTCTCTTCATCTTCAATATACTTCATTAATTACAATAACTAAACACGGAGAGAGGTGCAATGGATTAGGAACAATGAAAATTACTAATAAGGTGAGAAATTAAGAACATTGAAAGATCTTTACGTGGAAGCTCCCATGGATTGAACCCATATATATCAAGGACCGGTATAAGACGGTCCATTACCCGTAGCAAGTCCTCTCTCCTTGCTTCAAGCTTGTTACGCAGATAAAATGAGACCAGTTCTTCTTCTGTTGGGTAAAAACGAAACCCTGGCAAATCCATCAGACAACTAACAATAACTTTCTTCCTTTGTTTTTTATGAAATAAAAGTTAGGTAAGGGCCGGAATCACTTCTAACGTTCATAACACTAAATATAGAGAGAGAGGAGCGAAATGCACCCATAGCTGCTTGGAATCTTCCATGCAATTGTTCCAAGGAAAACTTTCTTTGTTGCCCCGCAAGAAGGAGCGACCCGGACCCATAATTTTTTCAAGAGATTCTTTGGAAATTCTTAGACTTTCAACTATAATATGTTTAAGAAATTATTTAGTCGTGCTAATGATATTTCTAAATACAAATAAAATAATAAGACATGTGATAAATTCAAATGTAGCAGGGTTAAAAACCCTTGAATATATGAAAGTTTTTAGATGTATAAAAGCTTTCTAAAGACATACCATATTTTCATTAACATTAATATTGTGTAAAAGATAATGTATAAAAGTTCTCTAAAAACCTATCTTATTTTCATCACATAAATGTATATGTTTGTGATATTTTTCCTCAATATTAATGTTATCAAAATAAAATATTATAGCTCCACCTCAAAAAAAATATTATTAGTTTTCTAAGTATTGACTCACCCTTCTTGAGTTCCTCTCTGTCCCTTGATAATTTTCTAAGTATGTGCGTCGATAGAAATTCGATCCCCTTATCCTATTAGAATATTTTCCAAGTATAGACTCACCCTCTTTGGGTTCCCTTTCATCCCTTGGAAAACTTTCTAAGTATGGACATCGACATGTATTCGTCCCCTCCGTTTCTTGAAAATTTTCTAAGTAATAGCATCAATAGAGATTCATTCCCCCCATCCTCTTAGAATATTTTATAAGTATAGGTTTACCCTCTTTGGGTTCCCCTCCGCTCCTTTAGAAAATTTTCTAAGTATGGGCATCGACAGGGATTCGATCCCCTCAGCCTCTTAAAGATATTTCTAAGTATAAGCTCACTCTCTTCGGGTTCCTCTGAACCTTTTAGAAATTGTTCTAAGTATAGGCTCACCCTTCTTGAATTCCCTTAGCCACTTATAAACTTTTCTAAGTATGAACTCCTTCATAGGTTTCCCCTAGCCTAATAGAAAAAGTTTTTCATTATAGGTTCCTTCATGATTCTTCTCTACATCCTTAAAAATTCTTCTTCAACCATGGTGTATACCCTTTCACATGAGCTATCTGGTATATTACTCAGGGTTTCCACCCCTCTTCTCATACAATTTGTTAGTAGAGTCTTTAAAATAATCAACTAGAGACTGTGGTGTTCAAATTACTTAACGATCTAAAAGAATAAATTAAGAGTGTTAAAATATTAACAAACTTCAATATATGACAAAGGAACAAATTTGAAATTGAATAAATAAACTCAGGGAATTTTTATAGATTTAAAATTTATTTTGGGTCTATCGCTATATTATATGAGTTTTGTTAACACATGATAACTTGGTCAACAAGATTTTTGTTCCGTATTAAAAAGAAAAAAAAATAATTCTATCTAAAATATTAAACTAGTTTTCATACCAATAAATGAAACCCTTGCATAAATAAAAAGATGAGGTCTCATGTTCATATTTATCAGTTTATTGTAAAAATAATTAATATTCTAAATCTAAATATTGCAGAAATACATACCTTTTATCCTAATTAATTAAGTGTTTAGATGATTATCAAAGTAAGAATTTGGACAATAAAAAAAGTCTTCTAATCTATAATAATATTTTAGATCTTCTATGTGGATGGATCACACAATACTTTATATAATATTTTTATGGTTAGATTTGTTAAAAATATTGTTTCAAATCATGGTTAATGGACACACTTTGATGTAAAATTAAAAGTGAGTTTTACTCACCTTTAGGGTTAAAAGTTTGTTGGAAATAATTCTCCAACAAAAAGTTCTTTACACATAACATTATCATGATTAAAAATATTATAAATGATTGAAAAATTAATCTCAAAGAACTCATGATTTATTGTTTTTGTGAGACCCAAAACCCTATATCCCAAATAGAAAAATATATGAGATTGTCTTGTTGTATATATTGTAAGAAGTTGAAGAGTCATAAATAAGTTTAAGCAAAATAGTTTATGTCTAACTCATAGGCATGTGCTTGACTTGGCCCGGGCATAGGCACAAGCATGGGCTCCATACCTTAGGCTCTGGGTCCTAAAACTGAAGTCTAGAGGACTCAGTTTGGGTTTTTTTTCCAACCAATTTTTAACTTGGATTTGAATTTATTATAAATTAATTCTTTAGCCTATAAATATTTTTTTTCAACCAATTTTTATATATCCATCCTATGAATGAAAATAGTTTGAATGATCTTCTTCCTCTTCTTATTTAACCTAAACAATTTTTTATACATAAAACATCAGAGTTTAAAGCTAAAATTTTATCAGGTTAATTTTTGTTTTATATAGGGTAATTCAAGCAAAATGACAGGAATTAAATATGGTAAATACCATTATTAATTTTGGACCAGTTTTGGTTTCAAAATCCACTTAAAAAAAAGATGAAGAAATAGTGATTTACACATATTTTTATATTTTTTTCACTTCAATTTTCATATTATCTTCCTCTATTTTGATCTCTACTATTTTGTTTAGGTTTTCTCCCACTTTAGAGCTTAATTTCTATTACTCTAGAGAGATATTGAGATACATTTCCTTTTGTTTATGAACCTTGTTTGGAAGTGCATCAAAATAAAAAGAAATTGTTTGAATCTTGTGGGGTTAATTACATACATCTTGTTTGCACCAATTGAGAAGCAATAAAACCTTAAGGACAAAGGACTGATCATTGATAATGACAAACTGTTGTCTAATTCAGCTATAGGATCTTCAATAAGTATCTTATACTAGTTTTACTTTAATTGTAATATTGGCTTTGTTTATGATAATATACATGCTAGGATCCTTTATGTTTAAAGTGTAGTTATACATATTCAATTGTTTGCTCAATATGCATACTAGGTTTTGTTTTAATTTCTTTTACTAGATTAAATTGATTACATAAAATTACATGCTTATCTAAACTAAATTATAGACCAAGAAATGTTAGTTATTTGTTTAGTTTATTGAACTTTGCAAACTAGTAATAATTTTTTTTTTAATTTAGTTTAATATGTTCATGCAATCTTTTTAAATAAGTTTATATGCATGTTGATTTGATACCATATTGAATTAAATCTATTAAAACATGATGAGTATAAATTTGCATAGTTACAAAACTTGTATTTTTTTAATTGTTTAGTTTAATTTTATGGTTAATTTGTATTTTATTTATTTATTGTCATACTTGTATTCAACAAGCCAAAATCTTTATTTATATATTCTTTATTGTTTAAATAAATATTATCAAATGTTTTATTCAAACATTTGTTGCTTCAATAATCACTACTTCAATATAGAGGATTCCACCATCTTCTATAGAGCATGGTGAGAAATCTAAAAAGTTTAAAGTTTCGAACTTCAATAGATAGTAGCCAAAGATGTTATTCTATTTTATCACCTTAACTTGGCAAAGTTCTTCACTAAAAACAAAATCAAAGTAGTTAGATAGTGATTTAGATCCCATCACTGTGGCACTATGGGAATCATAGCAATTTTGTGTGCAATAATTGGACAACAAGCTCTATGATATGTATAGTATAATCAAGAGTGGAAACCTATAATGAAAAGTTTTGGATAAAAAGTATAAGGCTGAAAATGTTGTTATTAAAAAGTTCAAAGTCTAAAAATCTATAGATTTCAAGATTATCGATTTAATGATCACTATAAGCCAAGTTTAAAAGTTTCATATCATCTTATTGAAACCTTTTAAGTAGCTAAAATTATTGAAAAATTACAATTATCTTTGAAATACTTCAAGAACTACTTCAAATATAAGCGCAACGAAATGAGAGTTGAAGACCTCATTTTAAAATTAAGGATGGAACATGATAGTAACTTGTTTGAAAACAGAGTTAACTCTTCCAGTATGGACCCCAAAACAAATATTATTGAACAAGTAGTGAAGTCTCATAATAAAAATTAAAAGAAAAGCTTTCGGTAAAGGGGAAATGAATTGCTAAGAAGTTCAATAGTAAATGCTTTATTTATAACAAGACTAAACATCTGACCAAGGATTTAGAAATAGGGCTCAATAAGGGAACCCTAAAAAAGGAAGAACACTCAAGTCAATATCATTGAAATTGATCACCTCACCAATAAAATTTTGATAATGAATTTATTTGTTATTGTTTTTTTAAGTGAAACTAATCAACAATCATGAGCAGTGATGGATTGATAGTAGTGTAACAAGACACGTATGCATCAAGAAATTGATTTTTCTATTTTAAAAAAATAGATGGTAAACACTTGTATATGAAAAACTCATTAACTTTCAAGGCAATTGACGTTAAGAAAGTCATACAAAAAATGACTTTCAAAAATCTTGTCACCCTTAACAATATCAATATACTTCATGTTGTTGACATGAGAAAAAACTTAGTGTTTGATGCATTATTGAGCAAAAATGGTTTTAAAATGGTATTTGAGAGTGATAAATTTATACTTCTTAAAAATAAAATGTCTTAAGAAAATGGTTAACTTAGTAATGGTCTCTTCAAAGTTAATGTAATGATCATGATAACCAAGAAATAAATGAATAATAATAAGATGCTTATTCTTCTTACTTGTTTGAGTCTTATAATATATGACTTCTTAGGTTGGGACATATGAAATATAATTTTATATAAAGGCTAATTAATTAATATTGAATTATTTCCACGTATGGTTTTTGAGAAAAATTACAAATGTAAAGTTTGTGTAGAATCAAAATTCACAAAACCTTCTTTTAAAAATAATTAAAAAAAAAAAGTAAACCTATAGATTTAATTCATTTAGATATTGGTGATTTAAAACTTGTGTAAACTATAAGTGAGAAAAAGTATTAATTACTTTTATAAATGATTGCAGAAGGTATTGCTATACCTATTTATTTATAAGCAAATATGAGATTCTTGAAATGTTTAAATATTATAAAAATAAATTTAAAAATCAACTTACTAAGAAAATAAAGTTAATAAGAAGTGATAGAGGTGGAGAATATTAAATATTTTTTTAGAGAATTATGTTCCCAAAATGATAGTATCCCTCATACCACTACTCTTTATTCACCTCAATAAAATGACATTTCATAATGTAAAAACCAAACACTATAAAATGATGAATTTCATGTTGATAAATTTATAAGCACTTCAAAACTTGTGGAGGGAGGCAATTCTGAATGTCAATTATATACTTAACAAAATAATCCATAATAAGTTAGAAAAGACACCATATGAATCATGAAAAGTTAAAAGAGCTTCCAAATATCTCATATTATAAGGTTGTCATGTGAAAGTGACAATACTTGAACCCAAAAAGATTATGGATTGTGTTTTCATCAGTTATGCTTACAATAATAATACATATCAAGTTTTTTTATACATATATCAAGTATTGAGGATATCCATCCTAATACTATAATAGAATAAAGGAATGCTACAGTATTTGAGGATGTGTTTTCATTTAAGAATGAACAAGAAAATCATTCACTTAAAAGAAAAATTAAAGCTAGCTCATATAATCATCATCAATGAAAGATGATGAAGTTGAATCTAAAGGAGTAAAAAGAAAAAAAAAAGATCAAAATATTGGGTCTTAATTTTCTAATATACTTACTAGAAAATGAACCTCAGACTAACTCTAAGACAATGTCATATCTCGAAGCTTCTTATTAGAAATAAGAAGTCAATAATAAAATTAAATTTATTATGAATAATCATACATGAGAAGTAGTAGATCTCCCGCATGAAAGTAAACCATTAGGAAATAAATGGATCTTCAAAAGAAAAATAAAAGCTAATAAAACTATTGATAAATACAAAGTAAGACTAGTTATTAAAGATTTTAAATAACAAGATAATATGGATTACTTTGACATATATTTACCCATGTCGAGAATAATTATCATTTGAATGTTATTAGCCATTGTAGCTATTAACATGCTTGAAATGCATTGAATGGATATAAAAAAAACTTTTTTAAATAGTGACCTTGGTGAAGAGGTTTACATAAAACAACCCAAAACGTTTGTTATTAATGGACAAGAAAACAAAAGTTTGTAAACTTGTCAACTCATTATATGGTTTGAAAGAAACAACTAAAGGAAGTAATCGAGCAATGACAACCAGGAGGTGGGCTTGGAAGCAGCCATCCTTTGAAGAAAGCGTAATAGCTCACTGGTAATGGCATAAAAAATTAACATGGATATATTTTCAAATAAATTTAAAATCAACAAAGTTGAAAAATATATTAATGTTAAAAACCCAGATAGAGGTTATAATATTGTATGTCTCTATATTGATAAAATTCTAATTTTAGGCAATAATGATCATATGATGATCAAGTTTATTAAGAAAATTTTAACTAATAAGTTTTACATGAAATACTTGGGTGTTATAGATGTCATTCAAGAAATAAAAACTATAAGGACATTTGAAAGATGAGTATTATCTCAATCTCGTTATACTAAGAAGATTCTCGAAAAATTCCCTAAATGTGACAATATCACTGTTAAAAAACCAATGGACATAAGTATACAAGTTTCCAAAAATAAAGGTAAGGGAATAAATCAATTAGAATATTCTTGAATAATTAGAAGCTTGGAATATGTTATGAACTATGCATGTCCAAATATTGCATACTCAGTTAGCAAATACATTTACAGTTGTTCTGAGTATGAATCATTAGAAGAAAATAAATAAGGCACTCAAATATATGAGGTACACTTTAGATTATGATTTACACTATACCAGTTGCTCGACAATAATAGAAGGGTATTGTGATACCAATTGGATATCCGATGTTAAGGCCTTGAAATCTATTAATGGATACGTCTTCTCTCTTAGTGAAACAGTTGTGACATGGAAAAAGGATAACCAAACATGTATTGCAAGATTCATGATGGAATTAGAGTTTGTTGCTCTTGATAAAGTTAAAGATGAAGTCAAGTGGCTTTATAATTTCTTAAATGATATTTCATGCTGGTTAAAACTAGCACTGATGATTTATGTTCATTGTGATTGTCGAATAAGTAATTGAGATGACACAAAGTAGTATATATTGTGGTATGTCTAAGCATATACTTTTTAGATACAATACCATTAAATATTTTCTCTTGAATGATATTATTTTTATTATTATGTAAAGTCAAAGAAAAATATTGTGAGTCCTTTGACTAAAGGCCTATTGAGAGAACTTATATATAATTCATTGAGAAAAATGAGCTTGAAGCCCTTAAAGATAAAAGGTTATAATGATGATAATCATACCTAGTTGAATGGAGATCTTAATATCTAGGTTTAAATGGAGAACTAAGTCATATAATATTCTCAATTGCACTCAGAAATTATTATTTCATAATTATTTTGATGATGAAAAAAGGTGTTAGTTGTAGTATGATAAATGATGAGTTGTGTTATTAATGATTTTTATATCTATATATACCAAGTGGAGTATATCATAATATTTTGAATGAAAGATCACCTATATAAGTGAAAAATGTGGTTGTTTATTTGAGAATATATATATATATATATAAAGGATTGAATTCTTGAATGCATTTATAAAATCAAGAGTTGTTCCGGGCCAAAACAAACATAATTGTGAGAATTAAAGACAATCTCTAGGTAGAGAAGTATACGAGTACTATTGTTTTGGTTTATATATATAAAAAAAAATAGTTAAAGACATCATGTTCACTATTTAGCTGAATAAATTCAATAATATTTCACTAAAAAAGGTTCAAAGCCAAAAGTTATTTATCTTGATGTAATGATCCATTAAATTATTCTCTCTATGAATCTTCAAATCTTTAATACTTGTCAGACAATTTCAATTAATGTAGGATATTGTTAGAAATTTTGTTTTAAACTATGGTTAATGGATGCATTCCATACCAAACTAAAAATAAGATCCACTCATTTTTAGGGTTAAAAGTTTGTTGGAAATTATTCTTTAATGAAAGTTCTTTTACAAAGAACATTAACATGATTAAAATAAATTATGGATGAATAAACAATTAATGTTAAAAAACCCATGATTGGTGCTTTTTTTTTTTTTGTAAAACTCAAAACCCTTTATCCCATATAAGAAACAAAATACAATATTATCTCGTAATTTGTATAGTGGGGTTTTAAAAAGTTATAAATGACCATAAGCAAAGTAGTTTGGGTTTAACTCTTACATGAATGCTTAACTCGACTCAAACATGGGCTTACGCCTTGGGCTCCGAGTCATTAGGACTTGTTCTTTGCTAGGCTCACGTTTGGATTTGTGTTTTGCTAATATATATTTTACTTGGATTTGAACTTATTATAAAATAATTCTTTGGTCAATAAAGAGTTATTTTTGGCAACCCAATTATATATAACCATCCCACAAATAAAAAGAGTATGAACATTCTACTTATTTAACTTGAACAACTTTTTATACATAAAATGTTATAATTTAAAGCTAAAAAACTATTACGTTAATTTTTATCTTATGATGGATAACTAAAGAAAAATAGATAGAATTAATTGTTGTAATTCTAGTAATTACAAGAATTATTTCCGCATCAATTTAGTTTCCAAAATTCATTATAAAAAGGGGCGGGAGAAATAGTGTTTTCTATAGATTTTTAGCCTCTTCTTCACCTCAATTTTTAGATTATCTTCTTTTGTTTTAAGCTTTGTTTCTTTCTAAGTTTTTTTTTTCCATTCTAGAGCTTAGGTTTTGCTATTATAGAGAGATATTGAGTTACATTTTCTTATGTTTGTGGTCCTTGTTTAAAAATGTACCTAAATAAAGAATTGTTGGAATTCTAAGAGATTGAATGCATATAATCAGTAAGGAGCAATAAAACTTTAAAGATAAAAGATTGATAATTGACAACAATAAACTACTATTCAATTCTAGTTATAGGATCTTCAACAAGTATATCTTACACTTATATTGGTTTTATATATATACGCTCAACATGTTAGGTTTTGCCTTGATCTCTTTTACTATATTAAATTGATTATATAAAATACATGCTTATTTAAACTAAACTATAGACTAATAATAACAAGATTATAACTTAATTTTTATACTTCCATCCATCATAGATGTGTCTAGTCTACTATTAATGATCTAATGAGCTCTAAGACTTAATTGTTATTTGTGTGTGTATGTGTGTATAGATACATATATACATATCAATTTAAAATCATGGCAAAGCATATATACCACTTAAAAGATATTTCTTACATTTATTTTTAAAAAATAACCACACATAAGAAAATTAAATAAATGTAATAGCAAAAAAAATAATTGCTTGAAATTATTCAAAATACCTTATACATTAACAAAAGCTAATTGGGCATGAAAAAAAACTGTAGACACGGGTTCATTTGTCTTGTTCACTGGAATAATATAATGATATTTTTATTAGTCATTAAAGAATTAACCGGAGGGATATATATCTTTTTTTAAGGTTAGTAAAATTACTCAATTACCCTCTAATTAAAAAAATTTAAAGTTGACAAGTAAATGTATTTATCTTTTTTTCATCTTTTCAAACGCAATAAAATGGCAATTTTACCTTTGAAATAAAAATAAAATCACTTAATTTTATTTTTTTATATAAAGGGCAATTTAATCTTTTTTGTATATTAAATATTTTTTAATAAAAAAATTACAGACACGAATGGCCCACTGGAGTGCGCATGAGTAATCCTGTCAAAGTACGCAAGTACTTCTCACAAAAACTCGGTAAAAAAGGAAGAAGAGAGGCTTCATCTCACACTCATCTTGTCCAAGAACGCAAATACTTCTCACACGTTGCCATGTTTAAAGGTGTATAGAAAGTATCAAACCAGAGGTCGAGGTTGAAAACGCCTCATATCGGAGACTATCTACGCAGACAGTTGACGGGCTAGCTGGACTCAATTAAAAAATCTTTATGATTCGAGCCAAATCCATTAACACAAAATCTACGCGGACACATGATCATGATAGAGTTTGTTGTCCTCGTGTAAGACAAAAGGTGTGCTTTCCATACTGAAAATTACTAATAAAAAGTTAAAAGGAAAGTGATGCAGCCCGGAAAATACTCCAGGCATTTGTAAAACGACTATCACCGATAGAAGATCATTTTTAAGATAAAATTCGTTATCTTGTTACAAATCTGTCCGTAATTTAAGACAGAAAATCACAATTATAAATATTAAATAATAATAATAATAATAATAATAATAATGGGAGAGCTTCTAACTTAAAGAGAAGTAAGAAAAGTAGAAAACACAAATAAAAAAAACTAAAAATATCGATTCCAGTAAACCTAGATTGATATAACAAATAAAAGGATACTGACCTGAGATAATCTGTGTTATTTTAAAATTTAACAAAAAAATTTATAGAAAGTAAATTAAAAAAAAGGAGCTCAATCTCAAATTAAACCAAACGTTGAAAGATGACTCTGAAAAAATATGAGTTTAAAAAAACTAAAAAAAAAAAATAGAACCCGAATAAATCTTTTAAACTCGGGTTAATCTCTCAAACTCACAACTTGTTAAGTTCTAGATTCAATTTCAATCAAGAAACTCAATTTCATGTTAAATGATAAAATTAAAAAATATATATATCAATTTAAAAATTTACCAAAGCAAGAAAAATAGCAATCAAAAGAATGAAGATCAATTTTGACAGATAAAAAAATTAAACGAATATGAAATTGAAAATAAATTTTAGTTCTATAAATTACTAAAATAATAAAATATCAATTAAAAACATGAACCAAATATAAAGGGAAAAAAATCAAAGAGCTGCAATGAAATTTTAAATTTTAAGAGGTCAGACGTGAAAATCAAGCAATAAAAAATAATGAAGAAAACAAACAAGAAATGCCAAACAACGCCTAACAAGAGGGAATTATGCCAAACGTGCTGCTTGGGGAGGTAGACCCTCTTGTGATGATTCAGAATACCCCAAGAAATGCCTTTTTTTGCCACCATAAGTTGCCGCTAACATCACTTGAACATGGCGAGGCGACTTACTTGTTAGCGTATGCAACACGTGCGCCATCCACTTTTCTTTTCTTTTTATTATTTATTATATTTATTAAAATATCAGATTGCCCCTCATACAACATTATTATCACAAAAAACACGATGAAAGTATGAATAAGCATATGGAGGCAAGCGAAAGAAATTTTAATTTTAAGGGTAATACAGTCATTTAATTGTGTCATGTAAAGTGAAATTAAAAAAAAAACCTTAAATCCAGGTTAAATAACCTTTTACTTTTAAGAACAATTAAGTAATTACATTGCGAAAAAAATATGAAAAGATTGAGCTGGCCCAATCAATTTTATAATGACCAATAGATCCTATGAAAAAATTCTATTACCCTAATTAGAGAGTTTAGATTATTTTAGAATGACAAAATAGTAATTTTATTTTTTCAATCCATGGTGAATCAAGTCATTTCTATAGTATCTTTTTCATGGGCTTTAGTATTTTTGTTAATTAATGTTCATTATTTTTTTATATAATTTATTAATTCATATATTTTTGTAGTTATTGTATTAAACGCACATATCATCTTTTAAATCCTCATTTAATAAATTTATGATATAAAAAAAAGCATCCATAAATATCATTTTTTTCTTATTTTGCATTAAAAATTAACTAGAAATCTTTCCCACAATGCAGCGTGGCAAGATGACTAGTTGTATACTAAGACTATTTTGTATTATTTTATTTTGCTTTATGTATATTGGATGGAAAGAGTTTGAATTTAATGGCAATTATAACAATGAAATTAACTTTTAGTATATTTGGTTCTTAGCAAATTAATGTGTATTTTCTTTTTTTGTGTGGTATCAGTTTATTCATGCCTTGTTCTAAATCTGGCAATCTAAATTTTATCCATAAAAAGCACAACATATTTGAAGATGGGAGAAATTAAATCAATGGCTAACAATTCTTGAAAATAATATTAACCTAGGATTCCTTTTATATATATATATATATGGCATGTTTTGCGATGAAAATAATGATGCAATTTGGTGTTTCAAATGGGTCTAAAAAGACACGCACAAGCCCTTCTGATGCATGTCTTTTTTAACCGATGCTATGCCATGTTTAAGGCAGTCATTGACTATAGGGTAACATTATTGAGGTGAGTGTGTTGCAGTTGGCAGAGAGATTTTCTTAAAGAGAGCATACATCTCAAGGACACTGTCACATAATTAATGTAAGGTGCCCGCTCGGACACTCTTTCCGTGCTAGCTCCCCTTCATTATTGCCATTTGCAACCTCATTTTCTTCGCTGTTTCCCTTGTGGGTTCTGTTATGCTTTCTTTTTTCTTTTTTCTTTTTTTGCCCACCCCGAGATCTGCAAATACAAACCTCTAATGTTAATATAAATTTTTTTAGTGGGATCAAGGGAATGCTTGGTATTATATTTGTTGTATTATTCTGCAGATGGTGTATTATATAACATGTTGTCCTCCACTGTGAGATAAGAGTATGATTTGAAAAATAATGTTTAATGTTTAAAAATGTATTCTTAATCAAGAAAATACTGAGCTCCAACCTTGTTTTTGGTTAAAAGGAGAGGTTACACTGCTTTTCTTTAAAAAAAATAAAGCCCTTTTACGTGGTTTCAAAGCATAAAAGATGTTAAAAAAAGAGAGAGAGGTAAAACCCTATATATATATATATATATATATATATATATAGGAGCATTAATATTAGAAATAAGTAGAAAAATAAATAATCAGGAAGGGCAACTTATATTACTGACCTTAATTTGTTGTTATAAAAAAAAATAAAGTGTTTTTATTTACGTAATCAATTATAGAAAAGAAATTTGACGGAAATTATGGTAACTTAAAGACATGGAAGAAAAACCTAATTTTCTGTTGTCTTTTTTAATTTTATGTCTCTTCAAACTCAACTAAACCTATGTACTAAGCAACGAAACGAAGAATTTGTGGCGTTAACATCGGAGTATGGAATAAAATTCGACATCAAAAAGTGAAACAAAATACATACACCATGTAGTGCCGAGAGTCTGGAAGATTTATGTGCTTTGTTATTTATTGTTACTGAATATAATATAAAATTATTTTTAAGGTTTCGAAGTAACTTCAATTCTTAAATCAAGAAAACAAGTATTTTTGCACATTTTTTTAGTTTATAAATAATCTATTTGTCAATTTAATACAAAAGTATTATCTGAATTTCATATAATAGATGATTACACGTTTAGCTTGAATAATAATAATAATCTAGAAATAAAACCTTTATCTCTGATCTCTCCAATTAATTAGATCTAGAACACATATACTAAACTCATATATTTAATTCTTACATCTAGAAATATTCTTACATTTCCTGCGGATACAATTAAAGTAAAACATTTCCTGCGGATACATCTAGAACACATACACATGAAGAAGTAGTTTAATAATTGAATTGGTATCCATAAGAAGAAAAAAAATATGGTGAGACAGTTATTCTCAATCCTATATTTAACTTTATTTTATATATTTTTAGTTAATGTGAGATCCATTCTCCAACAAAAGCGAAAGAGAGAAAAAAAAAGAAGCATTTTTCTTGCTCTCAAGCCTTAGTAATCTTAGTTTTCTTGAAGATACAATTATAGTACAACAAAATAAAAAACAAAATACACACACACACTCTAAAAATGAGCTAGGCTTTTGTTTGAAGACATAATTAGAGTTTAAAATATTATTCTGTCTGGATGAAGATTAGCAGGTTCCAGGCCTTTCTCATGGAATCACCATTTACATACGCTGCAGATTAATCCTGTCTGGCACCGTAGTACCAATCTAAGTCCACATCCCACATATCATTATCGATAGGCATTGGCATGCTACTACTCTCACCAGTTCCAGAGGGATTGCCTTGATCTCCGGACCATGAACTGTCAGGTGAGCTTGTGTTCTCCACTGTTGGATGGTTTTGATCAGATGCTACTAGCTCATTGCCACCAGAGGCTGGTTGAGCTCTTGGCTCGATTACCTCAAGGCCCACCGGCCGTCTGTCGAATGCTCGCATGCATTTTGAGTTTTTGTAGACCCGGCACAAACTGTATTCATGCCTTAACTGCAACCACAGTACAGAAAAATGGTATAAGATCTGTTTGTCTGTTTATCTATCTATCTATCTATACATATCAGAAATATTGACAAATTTTCATCAAGAAAATAAAAGGTAGAACTATTGACAATACATGCATGTTCATCACTTAACTTGTGAATATTTCTATCGTTAAGATACTATAGTCTTAATTAGCGTTCTAAGACTCATCAATTTGGAGCAAAACGAGGCATCAACAAAAGTATCATCAGTTTTCTTGTAGAAATTTTACCTAAAGGGAAAATAAAAACCATGTTTCAGACCATGATTATCAGCAAAACAAATTCACAAGGTTTTCACATAAAATAAAGTTAATTATTGTGTGACTTCAGCAGCTATTTACCTAGATCCTATTAGATTGTTGTGATTGATCCTTTGGATGTTTAATCAAGACCGTCGTTAATCTATGGTTTTCTTTGGCTGTAAATCATGATCGATCAGTTATCCAATTGTCTCGCACAAAAACTTAAAAAGAAGTAGATTTTTTGCTCCCCCCTTGAGTCAATTAGTTACGATCCATTAATTAATTACTAACATTTCAAGCAAAAATGAAGAGTACCATGTTCGTTTTCCTATATTTAAAGTAGATAACTCACCTTTGGATTTGCGCTAGTTGATGAGGATGCTTTCCCTTGATCTATAGCTTTGTACTCGTTCATTTTCCACTCAGTTTTTCTTCCATTTGGAGCCCTTCCGCTATAGAAAACCATTGTTCTTTTCAAACCAATGCTGCGATTGTTGGAAAAGACAGACCCGGGAGAGCCAGTTGCTTTCCAGTATCCAGTATTTGTTAGTCTCTTAGGCCTCCCTCCACGAGCTTCGCTCTCTTGTCTTGGAATGAAGAAAAACCACTGCTCAGGATCTTTAATATGGTGCAAGCCTCCTGAAAATTCTGTTCAAAACAAAGATATCTAGTGACTAGCACGAAGCCAAAAATAAATAAATAAAATTTCATGGGATTCCATGATTAAGGATCTCTTGTATTAATCTTGGTAGCACCTGCCCTCGAATTTCCTTTTCAATTTACTTGCAGAATACGTTAATCCATCCCTTAAATTACAAATGTGTTTTTTTTTTCTTTGTTAATATTTAATTATTGGGAAAAATTTAGAGCTTCATCTTTCATACATAGGAATCAAAATATACGTCTTTGTTGGCCTAGAATTGCATGGAAGAGTAAAAAAAATATCACAATGAATATGTATATTTCATGGGGAAAAAGTTTCCTCTGCGTCAAAAACAAATATAGAATAGAAATTGTGTTAATGAAAAACACTTTCAGATTGACAACCAGAGGAAAGCTTAACAAGAAATGCCATGTTTGATAGCTTTCATATATGTGCAACCAATCTATGGCCAGTTATGGTGTTATCAATGCTATATGGTATGTGTAAGTAGTAAAAATTGCCATTAAAAAAAAAAAAATAGAACTTAGATTAAACCATTTCCCACAGATCACTTTTCTTTCATACCCAGTTCAGCAAAAACTATATATATCAAGAACAGAAAGATGGGGTGAAAAAGAGAAAAAAAAAGAAAAGAAACGAGACCCAGACTGAAAGGAGAGATCTTTTACGTGGAAGATCCCATGGATCGTGCTCGTATATATCACGGACCGGTATAATCTGATTAATGACCTGGTTAAGGTCTTCACTCCCGCCATCTAGCTTGTGGTGAAGATAGAACGAGATCAGCTCTTCTTCGGTAGGGAAGAAACGGTAACCTGGTGGAAAAACCATTTTAATCTCTCTCTTTCAAAGACAAAGAAAGACCACAAATAAAGGGTAATCAAAATATAGCAATGAATTATGTTGTAATATAATTTTGATTATATTCCATATGCTACGTCAATTTCACGTCTATATAACAAGTTCATAGGATCAAGAAAGTTAGGCAAGAGAGCAGAAGAGGGATGTGAGCCGAGTGAAATTGGAAAGAGAGAGGCACCAGGGGAATACCGAGAAATTTCCATTGCTCATATACATCCGTACAGGACCCACGATAGAATCAGTCAATATTATTTTTCTTCTCGTTGTGAATCCTGACTTATTTCTTTGCTACCCGTCTTCCTTTGGAAATTTTTATTTCTACGAGTTCACATAACATGCTTTTTAATTTGTTCCTCATCTAATTACTGTATTTTTTGCCTTTAGTTTTGCTTTTCTTTTTTCGCACAAAACAACAGATTACTGCTTATTTCACAGCTCAATAATTAACCACAAAGGATTGTTCGATCGTGTGTTTAGAGAAATATTCATTTCGTGTGATGAGGTCTCAAGTTCTAATTACGCCACTATTCTTTTTGTAAGAATCTAATTTTGTCTGATATTTACAAATCTCTTTTCGTCCAGTGTTTTTGTGTTGCCGCATATTAGTCTATTGATCCTGTAAGAAAACAAATGCATGCAAGCTGATGCAAGTAAGGCTTATTATGAAAATGAAGATTTTGCCTTCTTAACTTACAAGTACTAAAATGGCCTTGGCGCAATGTAAGTACTATCATGCACATTCCATCAATATGCAGCGTGACTGGTGCAGCATCCACATTGACTTTTATTACGAACAAATTTTGGTTTCGTTTTAAAGAATTTAATTATTGTGGACTTAATCATGATTATCGATCCAAATCAAGACTATTTCACGATTAAGTTTGTGACAAATTTTAGCACTCTGCACATCCAAAAAAAATAATAATAAGTAAGCAGAATGATTAGTGGCATGTCATTAACAAATATTGATGGGAAAATCTATGTTTGCTTATATTAATAATATTTTACCCACTTATCCACGGAAGATATTAACGGCCTGTTTGGTTTCATGTAATGTAATATTTTATTATATTCTTGTATAATTCTTAAGATTACAACTATTCATTAATTACATTATAAGCATTATATAAATTAAAAACAATGCAAATATATAGTTTGATAAAATGTAGTACGTACGTAGATATTCAAACAAGAACCAGTTTTAAATGAAAGTAAAATTTTAGAAAAAATACGAGGACTAAAATAAGATTATGTCAAGGCCTCTATGTTTTACAACCAAATAAAAAAAATATAAATAATTTTATAACCTTTTTCGTTGCATTACATATTTGATTAAATTATATTACACCGAGTTGAGGTGATAACTTTAGAAAAGGAGCAAATAGTTTGACTATATCAAGTTAACTAATTAATTCGCTAGCGAATGACTACAAGGCAAGTATACAATGATGTCAGGCTCATCTTGGTTTCGAAGAAGCTACCTGCTGTTTTGTTAACGCGCTTATGCTCCTTCTCTGAAGCTTTGCCCCCGGCCCTGTGCTTTTCAATTTATTAGTGTTTTTTTCTTGATCAGTTTTTGGTTGGCCAGATATCTCTGTCAAGGCTGCATATAAATATTTCGTCCCCAGTTAGAGACATGTGTGTATAATTTCCTACCAACCAACGAGGAAATTGAGCAAATATTACCGCCCGACCAGGAAATTGAGCTTGGTTTATCTTTTGCAGACAGGAATTAATGTTATCAGAAAGAAAGCATACACACACATGGTGAGATGGATTCCACAGGATCGGGCCGGGAATGCAGGGTGATTATTTGATAGATGCGATGTTGCAAACTGTTTGCAGTCATGAAAACCCTAGCTACATGCATGTATATTAAAATTTGAAGCCAATAAGTTGAGTTCTTTATCATGTTTTTAATTAAGAATATAGCATCACTCAACAAATACCTAGCCCCTCTCTAGATCCCCCTCCCTCCTTTCCTCCCTCCCATTTTTCAAATCCTTGGACTGCCATTGGTGCTAAAAGGAAAGACAATAGATATGTATTGTTTAAAATGCTAAATGTTTTTTATACAAATTATCTCAACTTTCGTATCTATAGTTTTCATGTGTCTTGTAAAAATTATAATGTATTTATATTCTTTTGGAAAGTAATAAAATTATAATTTTCAGACAAAAAAAGAGAAATTGATCATGTTAATCAATTTATAATCAAATCTAAAATCTAAACTAATGGCAAGATTTTGTCTACAGATTAAATTAATTACTCAATAACTTATTTGAATAACTATCCATATCCATGCATGGTGGAAATTATAATGATAGAAATAAACTCAATAAACATTATCAGAAAATTGATAAATAACAATAAAAACGCCGACAAAAAATATTTCATTATTACTTTCCGACATAAATAGTGATATATAATTTTCGTCGATAATTACCGATGAAGATTGTGATAGAATCTATCCTATCAATAATTGCAAATAAAAATTATAGCAAAATTTATCACATCGATAATTTCTTATGGAAATTTTGACAAAATAGAGAAAATAATAGAAATCTCAACAACTATGACGTCAAAAAATTGACCTTTTACTATTGGAATTGCCAAAGGACATTCCACACACCCCCTGACAAAATAGAGAAAATAATAGAAATCTCAACAATAATAATGTTAAAAAATTGACCATCAACTATTGGAATTGCCAAAGGACATTGCACACACCCCCAAAAATTTGACCTTTTAGCATTGGAATTGCCAAAGGACATTCCACCCCTCTTCCTAAAACATTAGCAGACACCCCCCCAACCCTCAACCCAGACTGGCTACCAGTGTCAATCTAAATCTATCAATAGTGTCAACATCTCTATGATTTATTTTCTTGTTAAGTTTTACTATACCAAGTAAGCAAAACTATCTATTTTTTGTAACCTATTTATGTCTTAGGTTAATTTATTAAAATTGTTTGTACTATTTATAGTTTGCTTATATTTAAGTGTTTCATAGCTTTTTCATAGAGAATTGTGTTGTATTAATGTATTATTTGTATGTTAGGGTTTGTAGTTTGCTTATATTTAAGTGTTTCATAGCTTTTTCATAGAGAATTTTGTTGTATTAATGTATTTTTTGTATGTTAGGGTTTGTTTGGGATTTAAGAAAATTTATTTCATTTTTCATTTTATGAAATGAAATTTGATTTCATAAGTTAGGTGTGTTATAAATGAAAAAAAAAATGATGGGTTATTTAATGGGTACCAATTATATTTTTAAAAAATTTTATTGTAAAGTTAGAAATTTGAGCAAATTTATTTTTGTGGAATTGACAATAATTAAAAGGTATGAATTTAGGTTGAATAATTTGAATTGAACAAATGATGGATAATTAGTTGGGTACTGGTTATTTGTTGTTAATTTTATTATTTTGTTTATATATTGACGCAAAAATGAATTTGTGTGGAAATGATAATTAAATATTGGATTGTGAATTATTTTTGTTATTAGAACTTTAAATTTCTAGTTAAATTATAAATAAATATTGTCATCAATTTTAGAATAGGTTTCATAAGTAATGGATGATTATTCTTGAAAGTATCGGGATTCTTCTAAAAGGTTGTATAGGCAAGATTATCTTAAAGGGGTTGAGGGTTTTATTAATTCCATACTTTCTAATCCAAAGAATATTAGTGGAAGTGTAATTAGATGTCCATGTGCAAAGTATAAGAATGAAAATTTAAACCATAAAGATTTTATGACGACGCATCTATTTAAAAAAGGATTCCTCAAGAACTATTTATGTTGGTTTGCACATGAATAACCCTATGTTCCATACAAAACCATGTTAGAAAAGATGGTTGGCTCAACTTCTAATTCTAGAAACATACATGGGTTTGCGAATGATAATAATAATTCTTATAGGAGTATGGTGATGGATGCAATGATAATGAATTGAGAATATTATCCAGGTGAAGGGTCATGTAACATCCCTTACATCCCTTTAGATGAAGAATCAAATATAAATACAGCTAAGTTTTTTTATTTTTTGAAAGACCTCGATGAATAATTATGGGATGGGTGTATAACTCATAGTAAATTATGAGCAATACACAAGTGTTTACCATCAAGTTACATTATAGGTTAAGTGACACCAGTCATAATAAGATCTTAAAATATGTGAAAATTATGTTACATAAAGGGAATAAGATAAAAGATAATTAATTCAATACTGTAAAATCCATGATAAAACCTCTTGGCAAGTTAGAAAAAATTAATATATGTCTAAACTTTTATCACTAATGGAATTCAGTCATCAGAAGATTTCGCGTCAAAAAATTTATTTTGTTGGCAATTTCATCAATTAATGATTTTCAATATTAACGGAATTATTGGTGGAATATTTCATTGGAATTTTCTTAGACATTTAAGGGGAAAAAAAAACTAAAACAAGTCTACTCTTCTTACATGCACCAATGTTCTGAATTAAGACTAAGAACAACCCCAACGCCAATTATTTGACCAACAAACCCACATGCCAAGCTGGAATTTTAAAGGCTATATTGAAACTTCTAAGCAAAAACTACCCAGTACTATTCAACATGTAATTCTCAAACAAAAACATGTTGATAAAAAGGGTAATCAAACACAACTTAGACAAAGAAAAAAGAAATTGCCTACAATTTAGACTAAGAAAATATAGTGATAAAGACGGTAATCAAACACTCCATAAACGATGAGAGCAGCTAAATATATCTTTCTGTGATAAAGTTATTAAGAAAGGTATTTTATAACATAGATCATCTTTCCAAACTAAAATTAATACACTCCTTCTCTCGTGGGCAACATGTTTGCACCTCCAAGCATTGCCTTTGCCTCGCTAATTATCATGGGCCATACACCAAGCACATAAACACTTGGAACAAAACTGAAAATATTGTTATGCCACATCTCAGCCATTATGCCATGTCTGTGATTATAATATTCTGCGAGACAGAGTCCAAATAGTTGAATCATTTCCAAATTACACCCCGAGCCAAACACAAGCTTGAAAGTAAATAAAACTTTTAAGTTTATTGCTTTATGGTTAAGATAATGTAATGTAGGTATGCAGCTTAAAATAAAGTGAACAAAACCATCCAAAACAGCATTGTAAGTTTCTTTAATCAGTATCATAAAATTAGCAAATACAAATAGAAATAGCAATGATTAAAAGTATATCAATAAATTACAATGAAATTTATTAACAAAATAGTTCTTAGCTATATCCTTCGGTATACACCGACGAATACTTTTTATTGGTATATACCGAGGGAATTCTAGTAAGAAAAGGAAAGATAAAGAATTAAAAAAGCAAAAAGTTACAATGACATGTCATTTTTACTGATAATATTACCGACACAATAAACAAATCAATGATATCCATCCATAAATTCGATGGTAATATGTAAGTTATGACCTGGTAAGCGAACTCCCCTCTTCCCTTCCTCTATTTCTTCTTCTTCCTTGTTTTTCTCTATTAAAAAAAAAAAGCAAACCCTCTATATTCTATCACAATTTGGCTTCCCCAATGCTCAGTCTGTCAGCATTCTTGTTTTAGTTCAATTTTTTTTTAGAATTCACCACATCAAGTAAGTAAAATTATCCATTTTTTATTTGAACTTAATTTTAAAATGTTAATTTTTATTGTATATTTTTGTAGAATGTACATGTTAAGGTTTATTTGAGATTTTAAAAAATTATATTTGTTTGTAATTTAGTGAAATTAATTTGAATTTTGTGACTTAGGTGTTTTATAATGAAATAAATAATGCCATATATAATAAGTATGTTTTATATTTTGTCAATTTTATTATTGAGTTGAGAATTTCAGTAAATATGGAGGGATTTGAATTTATTTAGATAATTGATAATGATGTAAGAATACTATTAAAATAGATTAAATAAGTTTGAGTTAAATCAATGTTATTTAGTTTATTTAGTTTACATAATTAATTAATATATGTTGTTATCAATATTCAATACAGATTTAATATAAATAATGAATTATCGTTCTTGGATATATCGAGTTTTGACTGCACAAAATAAATTATTATAATTTATTTGATGGTTTTATTAATTATACAAATAAAAAGGAGCATATGAAGTAGCATTCTTATAATTTAGTCATGTGTTTTTGAAAATAAATTAGCTAATATATATTTCAAATAACTAAAGGATGGATGCCTCCAACGGTGATGCCATAGCTAAACGTTGCTCTACTTGACAATCAATGAATTATATCTCTTTAAGTACCATGAAATCGTCCTCGTAATATAATTATATCTCTTTAAGTACCATGACCAATTAATGGTTTTTTGGTTAGAATATTAAGAAAAAGACAAAAATCTTGATACATGTGAGCATGATATGTAGTTTAATTTCTTAGTGACTTAACCCATAGAGGTCAATGTATTTGAAAAGGATTAAACAATTACAGTATTTGATAATAAAATAGAGTGTGAGAAAGCAACAATTCCAGCTTCTGTCACTGAATATGTTATAAAAATATTTGTCTTTTCAATTTGGCATTGAAATAATAGTTGGGAAAAAAAAATGATCAGTTTGGATTTTGTTGGGTCATGGTCAGGTTGTGAGCCCAGGGCATTGGGGCATAGCATGGCTACTAGACACCTGGTGCTGGGACTGTCATGCCCTAGGCGGTAGGACCAGACTCGCGCGCCTAGCTATGCAGACCCGCTCTCTTGGATTTGCAGATCCACACAAATGGGTAGCAGACCCGTACGCCTAGGTCGGCAGAACTGCACGTTGATTGCAAACCAGCGAGCCTAGGTCTGCTGACCCGGGCTTAGGGTCTACACACCCCCCCAGGGGTTGCAGACCAGCTCGCCTAGGTTTGCAGACCTGCGCGCCTAGGTCTGCAGAACCGCCTGTTGATTGCAAACCAGCATGCTTGGGTCTGCTAACCCAGGCTTGAGGTCTACACACACCCCTCCTGGAGCTGCAAACCCGCGCTCCTGGATTTGTCTAGGTCTACTAACCCGCGCCTGGGGTCTGCAAACCACCGCAGAAAAGAATAACAAATTTGAAAACATTTGAATAATCATTAATAAATTAAAAAAAAATTATTATTATCGAAGAAAAACCATAAATTTTATTTAAAGATATTAACAACTATAAAAATATATTATTAATATTGAAAAACAATCATAGATTTGATTTGAAGGGTAAAATTAAAAATTATTTTTCATATTATTATTATTATCATTAATAAATTTAAAATAAAATATTATTACTATAGAAGAAAAACCATAAATTTTATTTGAAGAGATTAAAAAATATAAAAACTTGAAACCAAACAAGTTTAATATTATTATAAATATTATTAAATTCATTCACATTATTAATTGGAAATAAATATTATAACTATAAAACAATATAGATTTGATTTTAAGGATAAAATTAATTGTTGTTGTTCTTGTTACTACTACTATTGACTTAAGTTTGACATCCCCTTCCAAACTCAAAAAACTTGGGTCTGAACTGGGACGCCTGACCCAAGTTATTTAGGTGTAGCAGAGCCATAGACCCAAGTCCCTTGACTCTTGCAGCCCCATCTAGCTCAAAGATCTTAGATATGGTGTCAGGACCCAAAGATTTTGGGCCCTGTGTCAGGACCCAAGTCTAACCCGGTCCGATGATGAAGCCGAATCCAAGGCTTCTGGATTTGGAATTTAAATGGTGCCCAAAGCTCTTGGGTCTGGTGTTGTAGTCAGATCCACTTAAACTTGGGTAAGTTTAATGTTATTATTAATATTATAAATATTATTATTTGTATTATAAATATTGTTATTTTATTATAATTAATATTATTAATATAATAATTAATAAATTTGTAAGAAATATCATTAATTTGAAAAACAACCATAGATTTGATTTGAAAGGTAAAATTAAAATTTATTATTATTATTATTATTAAATTTGAAAAAAAAATATTATTACTATCAAAGAAAAACAATAAATTTTATTTGAAGGGATTAAAAATTATAAAAACTTGGGCCAAATAAATTTAATATTATTGTAAATATTATTAAATTCATTAATATTATTAAATTTGAAATAAATTTTATTACTATCGAAAAAACATAGATTTAATTTGAAGAGTAAAATCAATTATTATTATTATTAACTTGGCATGGCATCCCTTTCTAGATCCAAGAAACTTGGGGCTGGAAAGGGGCGCCTGACCCAAGTTGCTTGAGATTGGTAGAAGCGCAAACTCAAGTCATTTGAATCTTGCAGTTCCGCCTGACCCAAGGCACATGGGTTAAGCATCCAGACCCAAGGCAAATAGATCCACGTCATGACCTAAGACTAATGGGTCTGACATCCTGACCCAAGTCTAATAGGTTCGACGTTGCAAGCAGATTCAAGGCTCTTTGATCTAACATTTAAGAGGGGCCCAAAGCTCTTGGACTTGGTGTTGCAGCCAAACCCACTTAAACTTGAGTAAATTTATTATTATTATTATTATTATTATAAATATTATTATTTTTATTATATTTAATATTATTAATAAAATAATTAATAAATTTGACAACAATATTATTAATATTGAAAAACAACTATAGATTTCATTTAAAGAATAAAATTTAAAATTATTATCATCATCATCATCATCTTCATTAATAAATTCAAAAAAAAAATTATTACTATAAAAAAACCATAAATTTTTTTTTGAAAAGATTAAAAAATATATGAACTTAGGCTAGACAAGTTATATATTGTTATTAATATTATAAATATTATTATCGTTGTAGCCAGACCCAAGACTCTTGAGCCTGAAGTTGCAGCCTGACCTAACGCTCTTGGGTCTGGCTACAACTCTGAGCCCAACAGCATTGGGTCCAGCTGCAACATTGAGCCCCAGGCTCTTGAGTCTCCCTTTAGAGACAGACCCAATGTTCTTGGGTTTTAGATTTTTTTGATATTTTTTATAAAAAAAAAAAGAAGAAGAAAGGTTGGCCCGCGGCGTAGTGCGGGCAACTTAACTAGTTGGAACTAAACTAGATTCTTGACTCACGCTACGTCACAGGTCAGATCAAAATTTCTTAGAATATACAAAAGAAACATCCAAGTATTGCCATATTGTCCTAGTAAAAACCGTGTTGAGGTTGACCTGATATAATATGATCGACTTAATGGGTTTAAAGGCAACTCAAATAACCAGTAAAAATGTAGTTTGATTCACAAAAATTCAAAACAATATTTGTTTTAAAAAACAATAATATTGAAACAGCAACGTATTGGATAAAACCATGCCTACCTGGGTTAACCTGTCAAATCTGAACCTAGTTCATGAGACCTAAATCATGAGACCATGATAACTTCATATAAAACAAATCAAAAAAAATTATGAACCTCAATTTTCAACCAATCCGATATTGAAGAATAGAATTGAGAAATATTAATTAAAAATAACAAAAAAAATGGACCTGAGTTAACCTGTCAAACTCATAACTCAGGTTATAAGATCGAGATAACCTTATAGAAAGTAAACAAAATAAATGACTTGAGTAACCCAGATTAATCTACCAAACTCATGACCAAGATCATGAGACAGTGATAACTCCATAAAAAGCAAATCAAAATAAATTATGACACCCAATTTTCAATAAACATGTTAAAGGTTGAAAATGAAAAGAAAAAAATATTAATCTAAAAACATGACACAATAAAACGACCTGAGTCTACCCGGGTTAACGTGTAAAATATGTAACCTGAGTCATAAGATCAGGATAATCTCATAGAAAGCAAGCCAAAATAAATCATGAAATCTAATTTATAATCAACTTAATGCTAAAGTATAAAATTGAAAAAACATCAAGTAGAAAAAGACAAAAAAAACTCGAGTTAACTAGGTTAATTAACCAAACCCGCGACTTGATTTATGAGACCGAAATAACCTCATAAAAATAAATCAAAGATAAATTATGAAGTCTAATTCTCAATCAATCTAATGTTGAATGATAAAAATTGAAAAAAAAAATTGTTCATTAAAAAAACAACATTAAAGTATAAAGTTATATATTTATATATATTTATATATATTCAGAAAGAAAAATTAAAATTAATAATGTTCTGTTAGGTGATACATGACCTCTTTTAATTTATACCGTAAATTAATATAATATAATAATAAAGCATAACCAAAGTAGACCCTTCAACCGGAGGAGAAGCAAACCACGGTTCTAAATGTGAGATAGGAGATGACCTTGAACCATCATCTGTGATTTAAAACAAGGCTCCCATGTATATTTTAATTTAATTTATCATAATTTGTGTAACCTCCGCTTTCTATTTTTAACTTGTCTTTGATCAAGATTGATTTAGCTTCCCACACTTATAGGTAAGATTCTAGTCTTAGTTGATGTAGTAGTATTGGTGTAGGGCCTAATTATTATTTATTTTTTTCCAGGAAATGATGATCACCTGAAATAATATATATATATATATATATATATATATATATATATATATATATATATATATTAAAAAACTGTTTAATTTGGGATATCTAAATGACTAATGAAATTTGAATAATTGACCACATCAATTTGGATTAAATATTTTTTTGTTTTTATTTTAGGAAAAGAAAGTATAAAAGGCTATATCAAAATCATCAACAACAGTTTGTTGTTTGTTTTTTCTGTGGTCCTTGAAAAATAAATTTAACATCATTATCTAATTATGTGTGTTAGAGAATAATATAAATCATATCCTAAAATCTTATCTAACAGCTTAAGCTATTGGGTTGAGATGGTTCTTTGGCATGGTATCAGAGCCTTGATAATCTAGTGGTTACGACTTCAAATCTCATCATTCCTATTTATTTGATAAAAATTAAGCATAATGTAATGTGGCTCTGTGCAAGTTTCAAGCCTAAAGGGCTTTCACTTGAGGGGTTGTGTTAGAGAATAATATAAATTATATCACGGGACCTCATTTAACAATTTAAGTTATTGAGTTGAGATGGTTCTTTGATAACGTGTAATAATTTTTTTAAAATACAATTCTTTTTTAAAATTCTATCTGTTTTCTTTTATAAAAATATTTATTTTTATAATTATTTAATTAAATAAAAAATAAATTTAGTGAGGTGTGGTTATTTAACAAAGTCAGGGCTATGACATGGATCATAATTTATGTGGGCTAAACCGGTTTGAACCAAGTTAATTCAAAACGTCATCAAATCAATATTTTATATATAAAAAACAAATATTATATCAAAATAATTTTTAAATTATTTTTTTAAAAAAAATCAAATCGGGTTTTGCCAAATGAACCGAGTCATAGGTGCACCTATAAGGCCAATTAAATCATACTAGATTAACTTTCACCGATATAATTTGATACCCATGATTCAGAGACTAAATCAAATTCCATCCAATTTAGGACTAAATTGTGTTAAATATCATTATAAAAAATCTCCCTTGTGACAACTTGCATGCAATTGACTAACTACTAAATGCTCTAATTACACATTATTTCTAAGGTCATCTCTTAGTATTAAATTAGCTAGTGAAATTATATTCTTAACCGTTTAATTATTAAAAAATTATTTTAATTTAAAAATTTAAGTACAATAAATAATTTTAAATTAAATTTTCAAAAATAAAAGAAGAGAATTTAATTAATGAACAACATTTTATGCTTTATTATAATAATTGTTATATTTTAGTTTAAACTTACTCTCCTACATATATCGCTTGTGAATTAAGGAATAGGTTCAAGGACTTCAAAATTCTATACTCCATTTGATCACGCTTGCCATTCAGTCAAGGGACGCATGAATCGACTTCTTATTTGGTTTTATATTCGAGGTTCGAAGAAAGTGGGGGCTTCCGAATTGACCTGAGAGTCTCCTCGGCTCATGATGGTCCCAGTTACAAACAGCAGAATCTCACTCGAAATATCTCTGTTATCATCGATCGTGGAAAGAGGTGGGAAGAATCAAGTCAAGCATAAGTCAACTAATACTCTAGAAGGAAGACGCATGGCAACCCGTGTTCATACCGAGTATGGACGAGGCTGAAAATCAGACACGATTCGGGACAGTAAAATAACTTGCGATAAAAATAAGTTTAAATGGTTTTAAGCTAGAAATATACCTGATGATAAAAATGACCCAAAACAATTTTCTAAAGAAAAAATATAGCATAATTTATAATTTAAAGATTTAATTTTTTTGATTCAATTTTATAACAAATTTCTTGTTTTAATTAAAATTATTTATTTTATGACCTTCGAGTACTTTTCTATGAATTCATAAAGGTTAAAAAAACACTTTTGATTAATTTACAAAAAAGATCTTTGCCTTGAAAATCGTCACAAAACACATACAAATTTAATACTGCTGGCCGGTACTTGAACCTGAAGAATAACCCATGCATCTCGGCACATAAGATCTTTGCTCTGGCGGTGCGAGGATTATTTTTTGTTATTTTATCCTATTTAAAGAATTATTATAATATTAATTTAAATTTGGTTATAAATAAATTATATTTCACAAAATATTAAAGATATAATTTCAATAAATTTCACTTTAATTTTATATATTTTTAAATTTATTTTTTAATATTTTAAATAGTATATTTGAATCAAAACTTTATTATTAACTTTAAAAATTCAAGTACATAAATTAATAATTTATTTTAAAAAAAATTATATATTTATATAATAATCTAGAACAGGAAAAATTTCTGGATCACCCCTAACTGTTACTTGAACCTGAAGCATAACCCATGCCTGTCGGCATATAAGATCTTTGCTATGGCCGTGGTGTATGAGGATTTTCCTATTATTAATATTCTGGTCAATAAAAAATAAATCAAAATAATTAACCACAAAACCTAGACAGCGTATTTGAAGGTCAACATCGGTCTTCGTCAATGGTCATGCATTATATGATTTTATTCTTTAATCTAACGAGGACCATCCTCCTCAAATATTTAATTCTGCCGAGCAAACCAAAATTGAAATACGTATATACACGCTACAAAATTAACACCATTAATGCAACTTAGTGGACACTTCAAATAATAAGTATATACACGCGGATTCACTGTTCCAATGATGTTCTAGTATATATTAGATATTCCAAACTTCTTAAAATATCGATTTATAAACTCAAATTATTACTGGATAAATTGTTATGAAATTATGAAATTTTAGAACCAAATGCTTATTATTTTGTATAATATTTGGAATATTTTGACACTATTAATTTGATTTGATGAGTGTTTTTTATTTTGAAATGATATGGTTATTTGTGTTGAATTGTGAGGTTATTTCTTGTATTGAGATTGCTTTTTTGGACATTACGATGCATGATTTATGTTTAGATTTATTTTGATTTATTTGGATTAGTATGAAATTTAAACGAAGCAGGTGAAATTAATAAAATCTATGTGGATGTTTTACGTTGTTCGTTTTTGAGTTGATAAACAATAACTTGTTTTGAATTGATATCATAGTTAAAATAGCCTTGATAAAAACATTTTCTTGCCAAACACGGTCTTCATATAGTTTTTAATAAATTTTAGTTTTTGAAAGATCATTTTGCAATTGATTTGAATTCTCCATTTTTTTCTACCCTTGTGTATTTAATATTTGGAATTGTGCCTGTATGCGATTTATTTTTTCCAAACTGGCTTCCTTCCACAAAAACAACAACAAAAACATTTCTTTCAAAAATAAAATTTTTATTTTAAATTGCATATGATCAACTCTCTTAAAAATAAATTATATTTTTATATCTTAGCATATTAAAAAATCACAAAAATAGTCTTTTATTCTTACATGCATTTTTGGATTTGATAACAAGTTTATTAAAGTCATGAGAACTTGGCCTACATTTTAAAAATATCAAAACATTTATTTTGTTTGTTCCAATATCAAGGATTATGAACTTATACGTAAGATGTATTTCTAATATTAAAATACAAAAATATATTTTGACTTTAGAAAGGGTGGGTTTTAACTTGATAAGATAATGACCTTTTTACCAAGAAGAACTTTTCTTAAACCTTAAACAGACCAACAACTAGAAAACACTACAACACCTTAGTTTATACCAGACAAACAAACAATACAGTTTACTTTAGGTAATGTGTGTTAACTAGGGGTGTGCGTCCTCTCTATACACAACTAGTCCATTTATTTAGACTTTGAGACCAGTTAAGGTTTCTAATGGTCAAAATACTAGGTAGCGACTCCATCCTTTTTTTTTAATTGAATTCAATTATAGTGTTTGGTTTGAATTCAATTGATAAATAAGTTGAATTCACATGTTTAAAAAAGATAATATTTAATTCATTTTGTTTCATATAACTCTCATTACCTTCATCTTATTTCTTCAATGATCATTGGAAAAAAAGGACTAGAAGTATTTTGAACAGTTAATTTTAATATTAAATTTCTCATCCTTTAAATCGTAAATAAGAGGGTTAACTTTTGATTTATTTTTGTAATATTTTTAGAGAGTAAATTCTATTTGAAATTCAATTTTTAACACTCAAAAGAATTCCAAATATATTGTAAGAATTAAACAACCTTATCCATTCTATATGTTCTTTAAGAAACTACATATGATTTTCACTCTACTATATACACACACACACGCACAAGTGGAAGTACCTTTGATGGTCTCGATGGACAGCCTCGTATATAGCTATCAATGAACAATATATTCTAAGATTTAAGTTCAATAATTCTGAAAATGTAATTATATAATCCTAAAATTTATTAGATATATATAGTATGATTTTTTTTGGAATTAAAAATAAAATCTCTTTTAAAATCTTAAAAGAAAATGGATCTAGTTAGCCAATCTCTTCTTATATTTTTAATATTTTTCAATTCAAACCTAAATTAGAGTGTAAATAGTAAAGTCCTTGTGAATACTAGATATATAGATTATTATTTTTTTTCTTTATTGTGCAACATTGCTTTGTATGGTGAGCCTCGTGGCTAGTGGGCTTAACATGTTAAGTATACACGCAATCACTAAAATGAAAATGATATGTTGAAGTGGAGTCCATAAGGAGATTGGACCACGAAACCACCAATTGCACATAGCCCACCACCAAAAATGTTCTTATCCTAGTCAACAACAAAGATTTTATTTATTTTTATATTTTAAAAATATTTTTTAAAAATAATTATTTGTTTATTTTAAATTAAAATTTTTTAATATTTTTAAATTATTTTAATATGATAATATTAAAAAAATTAAAAATATATATAAAAATATAATTTATTTATAAAAAAATATTTTAAAAACATAATCGTTACCATAATACTAAATATGCTGTCAAATGTCAAAATTCTTTAGAACAAAACTATGGAAATGATATTTAAAAAAAAAGAAATTGAATTGAAAGAAAAAAACAGTGTTATGCGCACGTAGGAAGAACTATGAAAAAAATGAAGAAGGATGAGACATTTCTTACTTGCTTGCAAGCAAGCATAGCCGACAATTATTAAATACTGTTTGCGTCAATCAAATTTAAATAAAATAGTAAAATACAATCTGTTAAAAGGATAATTACAAAAGAAATTTATGTTTCCTTTCTATTTTTATAAATTACACTTTATATTATAAATTAAATAAAAAATACAATACTGAGGATGTCAATTATTATAAAGCATGTAAAATAAATAATAAAAAAAATATAATTTATAAAAATATAGACAAAAAATAAAATTCAAATTAAACTACGGGAAAGCTTTTGTAATTATCCCTTTACCAAATCAAATTCAATTATATAGAATATCCTCATAAATTTTTTTTTTATTTTCATGCTCCATTTATTGCTCGACTTTCTTTTGGTACAACTTATAATCACCCATCCAAAAAAAACAAATTAGTTAATAATAAATAAATATGATAATTCCTAATTAATCGCGCATATCTTGAAAATAATAACAGCAATAATGGTTAGCCTCTCGTTGGGCTTCTAGGCCCATAAAGCCCGCAAGACACTTAGACAAAGGAGCGGTTATAAATAGCCACGTATATCGCGTCTATTCTTCCATAGCAGGCAGCTTTAGGGTTTCACCAGTTTAGTTAGGGTTTTTGCTCCTCCATCTTTTCGAAATATCTCTCTTTCTAGGGTTTCCTTCTTCTATTAAGCGCCGCCCTTAAGATCGCCTTCCTTATAAAATGGATGCGTTTTGAGTCATAGCTGCGCAATATTAAACGTTTTTTAGGAGATTCTCCATAGGGTTTTCCTATCGAGTTTCTCTGTCTTCCGTCCTGAATTATCTTCCGGAGGCATTTTCTTTGTCTTTGGATCTGTTTGCTTGTCCTGTTTTTTGAACTGCTAGTTACGTGATAGTATTAAACTCTATTCTTATCTATGCTTGTTCCAATCAATGGGAGCTGCGGGTCCACTGATGCCCATATGAATGAATGACTCATAATTAGATGGGAAACAATAAAACTCTTCTTTATCTTTTGCTCAATTGCTTTTTATTTTTATGTGGATTACTTTTTATTTGGCTAAAATTTTCAAGAAATTGGCAAGTATGATGATTCAATTAGATGTGTGAATGGAAATTAATCCATATTGAACTCAACATTTTGAGGCATTTATAATTGTCTGACTTGCGCGTTTTCTATATTACCTGTTTTTCAATCTTAGTGTTGTAAGTTATTATTTTGGCTGTTTTAATTTGTGGTCGATGATGATAAATCCAAAGGCTTGTTTCTCAAAACATTCGCAGTGGCCGTCTAAGTGCTTTCGCCTTCGCCAGGCTTGAGAGCTTATGCTGCTTTTATCCTTCCTTGGATGTCTGAGATCTCGCTTCCACATTCTACATTAATTCCACTCTGTTACATCGTCGTTAATGATGCTGCTATGTGTTATCAACATGGATTTGACCCCAGTATTCTGATGTTTTTTCTCTAATGTAATTGATTATGTCTGTTTCTTGTTGATGATGATAAATCCAAAGGCTTGTTTCTCAAAACATTCGCAGTGGCCGTCTAAGTGCTTTCGCCTTCGCCAGTCTTGAGAGCTTATGCTGCTTTTATCCTTCCTTGGATGTCTGAAACTTCACTTTCTTATTGCATTTCTCTATACTTTGTGTTTAAGGCAGTCGTGTGTTAATCTGTGATTTGTTTTGATAATACCGTTATTAATAAAGGTAACCTGATAAATTATTTCTCTTCGCTTGGTTTCTGTTGATGATGATAAATCCAAAGGCTTGTTTCTCAAAACATTCGCAGTGGCCGTCTAAGAGCTTTCGCCTTTGCCGGGCTTGAGAGCTTGTGCTGCTTTATCCTTCCTTGGATGTCTGAAACTCCAATCCTTCTTAATGAAACTTTTGAGATTTGCAATTAGAATTTTTTGGTCTGTCTGAATTTTAAACATGTCATTGTATAATCAATGATGTCTCCTTCATTGTCTCCATTCATAAATGTTCTGATCTTTGCTGAATCAAGCAGTGCTCTGATACAATCATAATATGCATGATGAAGTCTGATTTTTTTTGTCTGGAAATGTAGTGTTAGTGGTCGGTTTTTATAAATGCAAGGAATTGTGTTGAATCATATCTTTGGCTGTAAAAGAGCTTTTGCCTCCCCAATCCCCCGATGTTTGAAGCTTGCTACCAATGCCTCTTCTGATTCTTCATTATTTTCGTTGAGCCGTTCCCTATCATCTAAGAGGTTTAATTTTGTAATGAGATGCCAACGTTGCTGTGTTATCCGTAGTCGTTAGCATGAGGCCAAATATTTCGAAGGTTTTTGATATTCCTGTGGAAGCAATTTGAGGCAATAAGAGAAAGACAAAATGCATAATTCTCATTGATTTTAAAAGCATAAATCGAGTTCATTATGAACAAAAATTACTGTAAAGGTAAACCAAAGTGAGAAAATTACTTTGGTTTCAAGACAAGCGGGACTTTCTCATCAACGCAATTCGCTGTATCAAGAGCTGTTAGACCAATTGATTTTCTTTAGGTAATTTTCATGGCATAAGCTGGAGCCATTATCGTGCTCGATATCTTCTGAGACGCATCCGTAGGCATTCTAGCCAACACAAACCTTGGAATTACATTGAGAGCAGAAAACACCTTAGTGATATAACATGTCTCTACGTTTGATGTTCAATATTCTCAGGGTCCAATTCATCCTCTGTAAAATAGAAGTAATTGGTAGTTTGTATTCTTCCAACCAAATGCTGTATAGATTCAGAACTAGTATCATGGCTTCATTCAACACTTCTTACAAAGCTTTTCTGCGAGTCAACTCAAACTTAAAAAAAAATGATAGCGATTGTGATTTAAAAAAATTCTTGCTTGTGTCTGTTTTGACTGATGAACTACATTTTATTCCTTCATGAGTTTCAAAAACTTTGCAGCCTCATCATCATCACCTACTGGCTTCGCTATCTCTAGTTTGGTTTCTATCATCTTTCGTTTTCATTCTTACCATGGAGCGTAACAACTCCCACTTCGTGTTAAGCCGCCTATGTCTCTCATCGAAGCGAAAGATGCTTGCATAATTGCATGTGATTCCCCTGTCGTATTCATACCTATAATTATGAGCTATTGCCCAATAATTGCTTGAAGACAGGTTTCTTTAAAATCAACCTGGTCTGTCCATTCTCGGCCTGGAATGGTCAGGTTGGAATTATAATAACTAATATGATTTAAAGTGTTTTTTTATTTAAAAATATATTAAAATAATATATTTTGTTTTTTAAAATAATTTTTATATCAGCACATTAAAATATTTTAAAAACATAAAAAAAAACAATTAACAAAATAAATTTAAAATTTAAAAAAACACGATTCACACTGTATTTCCAATCATCATACCATACTTACTCAGCGGCTATCATATTAATCTCCTGTAGTTCTTGTCCGAATCTGAATATTCCCAGTTTCAATAGAGAGATTACCTCTATTAAGGAGTGCTACAGTATTTATTATTCATTTTGCTTGAATAGCTAGCCAAGTAGAGAGCAACAATGCTCTATTTCTTTACAATCCCACCGGGATGCTAATTAAGAAATTGTTCATGAATAATGAGTGAAAATTAAATTATTATTTTTTTAATTTTTTGATGGATTTATTATACTGTTTGATTGCATTTATAAGTTTTTTTCTTCAATCACATATAAAATATTAAGAAATTATTTTAATATATTCTCTTAAAATGTGTTTTTAAGATCATAAGTTCATAACATGTTTTTTTTTTTAAAAAAAACAATGTATGCAATAAAAAAAAATTACGTTTTGTTAAAACAATAAAGATATTCATTAACATAAAAAAAAATTACATTTAAAATCCTTTAATTTGGTTTGAATTGGGATCATATCGTCTAGTTTAAAAAATTACACTTACATTCTAGATCAATAAAAAAAAATTAATTTGAAAAACTTATTAAAATAATATTATTAATAATATTATTAAAATAATATTTTAAATTACAATTGCATTCTAAATGTGTTTCATTTTAAAATATATTAAAATAATATTTTTTATTTTAAAAAAATTATTTTTAATTTATGAAAACATAAAAAATATATTAATTTAAAATAAAAAAATAATAATAATAATATTTTTTAAAAGTTCATTGTAAGTCACCTTCCACATCTTACTGATTTGTATTTAGCCATTTAACTTGCCTGTGTTGTTTTATTTTAAAAGCAGTGGTGTGTAAAATTCATCACAATACGAACGATTTATTTATTTATTTATTTTTCAATTTTCTTTTTACCACATGACAGAGTGCAATTCTAGCTGCAAATTAAATGGTCTCTTTGTCCTTCCTTGCATGCATTTTCTTGCTTTTCTGGGGAGGTGACAACTAGCTTTGATGTTCAAGGCAAGAAGATTGCTAAAGTTTTTCTTATTCAATGGAAAATTTATATAACGCAAGGACTTTTTAAAATTATATTTCAAAAAAGAATATTAGATGTGAGCGCACTATATATAATTCAAGATGTAAAATATAATTTTCAAACTATAAATAATAATTACAATTTGATGAATCAAACTTGATGATTTTTCTTTAAAAAGTAGAATTTAGATTAAGGAAATGCATTTTCTCTTTAATAATTTTATTCTTTTTTAACTGCAAACATTTAATTATAATTGTTTAGTTAAGTCAATAATGAATTCCAAAAAATATAGAAGTTTTATTAAATCCAGATAAGATAATCACTTAAATCATGAAATGAATGGATTAATTAATTGGAATGAATGGATTAATTAATTGGAAGTGTTGTTACAGTTATTTTTCAAATATTTTTCATACCGAAATGCATCAAAATAATATTTTTTTTATTTTTTTAAAAATTATTTTTAAAATCAGCACATTGAAACGATTCAAAAAATATAAAAAAATTTAAATTTTAAAAAAAAACAAAATTAATTTTTTAAAAAAATACAGGCTGCCGCGTTTCCAAACCATCTCTAAATCCAGATGAATTCAACCCATGTGAACAGTGAAGCAGATATCTACAACCACAGGTTTTTAGTTTGCAAGTATAATTTGCTTGCAAGAAAGTGAGTTGAACCACGCTAGTATCATACAGAGCCAGGACACATTTGTCAGGATCGACTTGTCCATCATATTAAAATTGACATGGTAGTAGATCTTCACAAAATAAAATCGTTATTCATCAGAATGATACTAGCAAGTAGCAACAGCAGGGGGCAGTGAGTCAAGATGGTGATGTTACCTTCCAAAATGAAAACTTATTTGGAAACAACACTACTTACCAAGGAAACAAGATCACTTTCCATTGTAACAAAAATAATCGATCAATCAAACCTTTTCTCGGAAAAAATAACTATAATAATAAATTCAATCGTATCAATTAAAGAAAGTGCCAAGCATAATACCCACAGTACAGTTTTGCTGAAAGCACCGCAAGCCTGTAAAAGAGATGGAGACCTAACATTAAACTTCCACTTCAATCTCCAAACTCCCAGATCCTCTCACTAAACAAAAATGGAAATTCTCGAGTTTTGTTACAAGTTAAAACTCTCAAAAAAACTGTCAAGATTTGTTACAAGTTAGAACCCTAAAAAATCAAGAATACCATAACAAAATAGTTGGTTTTCATTCACTTGTAGAAGGACATTACATCCTTTAATATATTAAAACTACAAAACTCTAATAATAGTGAAACTAAAAAAACCTAATAATATACTAAATAGAAAAATTATATCCTTTAAATAAAAAGAAAAACATTTCTAAACTAAATAAAAACTAAAAATAACCAAGAAAAATATTTACTTTCTAAGAAAAAAGAAAAGCTCTCTAACATAATGTTCTTAGAGCAAAACCTTTCTCAATTAGAACCATCCTCCTCTACCATGAACATGTCTTTTTCTATAAACTCAAAACATGGTGATTCAGCAGCACATAGCAAACAAAAAACCTGGAAATCATTGGACAATGATACCAACTAAAGCCGATGAAAGCAAAGGATGATGTAACTTGTTACAAGTCAAAACAACAAGGGATGAAAGCAAATGATATTAGAATTTATTACAAGTCAAAACTCTCGAAAGACCAAGAATACTATAATAATAGAAAAACTCATAAAATACTTCATTTTTATTATTCAAGTCTCATTTGTCAAAAAGCTATTACTGTGGTATCCACTGTTGTAAAACTAGAAAACTTTAATAATACAAAAGAGAAAAACTAAAAAGCCTAATAAACTGAATAGGAAAACGTAAATTATTCCCTTAAGCCCTCTCTACCCCTTCAAGCACCAAAAGACAACTGCTTCAATTTCTCTAGGCAGCAACATCTCTTCATCTCCATCAAATTCAAAATCATCACCGCCCTCAAAAGTTACTATTCCTATGCTTAACCATTGCAAAGCAATTGCTTCATCCTCAAAACTGTGTTGCAGTGTGTGATAAATGATAATTCCTGCTGGGACGTAAGTGTTTCAACAGCTAGCAGCAATGGTCAATCTCATATGTATTTCAAATCACTTCTCACGACGAGCTTGAGACCAACACAGTTTATTTGAGTTGATTTCACCTATTTGCATTTCCTAAATTAAAAATTACAAATTTCCGCATGTTTGTTCTAATCTCCGAAGCCATGCTCAGACCCTACATTCCACAACATACCAATCTAGAAAAAAAAAAACATCATGGAAGAAGAAATGTTTTCATCAGTCTGACCGAGAAAGAATGTTCCCTCGCATTGCAGTAAGAACATTAAAGAAAAACAAGGAAAATCCTACTAGTACCATTTTGACAACAGGAATATACAAGAAAACAGGAATGGGGGAGCAATGAGAAACCAAGCTAGTATAAGAAAGTCCTACCAGTCACTCTCATCTCATCTCATCAATTTATAGTCAAAAGGCAAACTTATTTTGAAAAAAAAAAAACATTCATAAGTTAAACAAGATCAATTTCCATGGTGGAAACAAAGGAAAATTAATCATCCTAGCTTAAAGAAGAGCCCATAGATTCAACAAGAAGCTGCTTTGCACAAAACAAATAAAATCCCAGTTTTGCAACAAGCATGGCAAAGCATAAATAAAGATAACTAAAATGAAGATGACACAATAAGGATAGGCTAATGCTTGGGGAAAAAACTTCATTTCAATTCTAATTACCATCTTCCAAAATCTTTTACCACAAATTGTAACAACTGCAATTCCCACCAAAATAAATCAAAACTACATCACCAATAACAATAGCAGTAGAATGAATAATCAAAATCAATCAAGAAACCCAGTTTGACGCCAAACAGCATTCCTAACCTGTCTCAGATCCCTACCTTTCAACGTCCTCCCAACCCCTTCGAGAACCGAAAATGTTGTCTTCGGCGACCGCCTCGACCCTCGTGCCACAATCTCATGAGGCGGCAACATCTCTTCGTCTCCATCAAACTCACCATCATCATCCTCCTTAAACCTGCTATTCCTCTGCTTCGCCATTGCAATCGACAACACCGGCACATTCATCGGGGCCGACTGGTTCAATTTCCTTATCGGTACCGACTGCGACGCGTATTCCGCCACGTGAGGCGATCTTGGAATTAATGGGATTGCTCTAGATGACGACGAAGAAGAAGAAGATGATGATGATGATGGAAGTGAAGGCTTGCGGTAGAGAACCGTGTTGTGGTTGGTTTCTGGTAACGCCGCGAGAATGCCCGAGTTCTTAGGGAAAGCTGTGAGGTGGTTAGATTTACTTTGGAGGTTGTTGGCGGGGGTGGTTGTTGGAGAGGAGGAGGAGGAATTGCTTAGGCTTTGATCGGTGTAATCGTTGGTCCAGAGAATATCATCCTCGTTGAGCTCATCTCCGTTACCGTTACTGTCACCGTTTCCGTCGGCCAAGGAGGAGGAGGAGGAAGTGGAGGAGGGGATGCCGAGGAAACGGTAACGGGAGGCGGGGTCCATCCGATTTTTTTCAATTGATGGAAAATTAATAATGCGTAGAGCTGGTAGATACAAGATTTTATATGTGTATTTATAGATTTTTTTGGAAAAAAGAAGGGAAAAAAAAAAAATATATATATATATATATATATATATATATATATATATATATATATATATATATATAGTAAAAGGCAGAGCAGGGATTAGTGGGGATTGATGTGGCGGAGAGGAGTGGCGCAGGAGTAGAAGTGGGAGAGGAAAAGTGGAGAGAGACGGAGAGAAGAAAGGGGGGCTTGTGGGGGCCGAAAGGTGTGTGGGTCCGATGGGGTCGGTGTCATGGATGTCGTGGCTGATGTTATTTTTTGGGTTCCTGCCGAAGTCTACATTCGGTTCGAGAATTCGTATCTGCAAATTAAAAATAAAAAAATAAAAAAACTAAAAGAGATTAAGAAGGTGTTTGGATATGCTGATGCGGCTGCGGTTGAAAAAAAAGCAGTGTCATATATGTTTGGTTAACCACGAACCACAGGTTATTTGTATATGGGTCCCCGTGAAAATTACGGTTCAATTGCAAAAAGTGAAAAGCAATTACACATTGCTTTTCATGCGTTTCTTCTCTCTCTCATCACCGATAATTTTACAATTACTTTCCTTGAACAACCCCTTAACTTTCCCAACTGTCCTCTGTCCCTCTTTCTCAATTTCCCAACGGTCACAAAAAAAAAAAACCCAAGAAATTGATGGTGGAAGGTTGTTGTAGATCAATAACGCCCAGTTTCAACATTTCCCTAAACTGGTCCTCCATGCGTTTCACCTCTCTCTCACCACCGAAACTTTGCCCAGTAACCACTGTCAATTACGGTCCTCACAACCTCACAAATTTTTTTCTTGTTTCGGTTGCAAATCAATGTAATTGATGAACTAAAACCCCAATTTCCTTCCCCAAACTGTTCTCCTCTCTTTTCTCTTGCTACAGCCCCATTTCTATTTTGCCCTAAAAAACCACCAACGCCGGAGCAAGCTTCTTCCCCTCTGTCCATTCTTTCCCAACGAAGATCGAAAACACAAACCTTCACCGATCTGTCCCTCCACTGTTACAATTACAGAAAACCCCCAAGAGATTCATGCTGGGAAGTTCCACGAGTGAGATACCAGTAAGTATTGTGCGTTTCCTTTGTCAATTTTGTTTCACATGTTGCTCAAAATCTAATTTCTGTAATGGGTCTCTATTGTTTTTGTTTTTGTAGAACAAAGCTGCAGCACCGTGGTGGTTTAGAGAACAAAGACAGAGACTGAGGTCAGTTCCTGCCTTATCTCCATCTTCATTTTCATTTTTTGTATATGAAACATTGCATGTCTGTGATGCTGCATGCTCTATTACTATTAACACTGCAATTGTTGAATTGATCTACAAATTTCATTGCTGTTGCTGCTTGTGTTCTATTTATTGTGCCTTCATCAAATTTTGACAGTAGCAAATTTCATTGCTTCTTCTGCTTGTCCTCTGCTTTGCATGTGTTTTTAATTTTTTTTCTACTTGAAAACCTGCATTTCTGTGATGCTTCTGTGTACTGTGTTACCCATGTTAATTTTATAGTAATTGTAGCTCAAAATCTATTTTATCTTCTGGGTCTCCATTGTATCTGTTTGCAGGACAAAGCTGCAGAACCGTGCTGGTTTGGACACCTAAAGAGATAGACTGAGGTAAGTTCCTGCCTTATCTCCATCTGCATTTTCAATTTTTTAGATGAAAAATTGCATGTCTGTGTACCTGCATGATCAATTACTGTGTGTTCTGCGATTGACAAATTCCATAGCTGTTGCTGATTGTCTTCTGTTTACTGTGCCTTCGTCATTTGTTTTGAATTTAAAAGAGTTTAATTGCTTCCATATACTGCTTGTCTGCTGTTCTTTGTTATGGTTTCGTTTTTTATGTCTACTACCAGTTGACAGTGTTGCTGCTGGATTATTTGCTTACTGGAAACAATGTCATGCTTTGAAATTTCATTTATGTGTTGTTCTGCATGGTCTGATATGTTTGCTATGCACATTGATAGTGTTTCTGTTTGAGCAACTGTTGATGCCTTTACTATGCGTGTGTTTATTGTAATCGTAATGAGTGCCCTGTTAGCATGTCGTGTAGGATTATGTTTATTTCTACTTGTGCAGTCAAAATCAGAATTTTGAGTTTTTTTTTTTGTGTTTGCATGCTGCGAAAGAAAGCTGGGTTTCTTTGAATTTAGAAATAGATTTTGTTCTGTTTGTTTTTTTTTCCCTCTGTTTTTAGCTTCCAAACAGCATGATGGCAATGAAGTGTTGCTTGATAATTCAAAAATTATCTCATGGCTGAAACTTAGTTTTCTGAACAGTTGAAATTAATGGGTAGCAATTAGTTTTCATTACAAATTAACATGAACATTCTCATTCAAATACATGCATGGTTAATGTTTGTTGCTAACCACACAGCTTTTGTAAATGCTGAACATTGAGTGTTTTATTAGTGTTTAAGTCCACGGTTTACTGTTGCTGTTTTTTTGTAATTCATATCAGTTATTGATTTCAAACTTTTGTTAAATGTGTTAAAAGATATCATGGAAGGTCTTGAATCTTTTGATAAGGCTGCTTGGACAAAGGAAATGTTGCATATATTTTGTGATATATGCATTAAGGCAATTGATATGGGAATGAGACCTAATACTCATTTCGATAAAACGGGGTGGAAATTTCTTATAACATCATTCAAAGAACAAACTGGCCATGCATTCACTAAAACACAGTTGAAAAACAAATGGGATGGATGCAAAAAGGATTGGAGGATATGGAATAAGCTGGTTTCTGAAACTGGTGTTGGCTGGAATAGTGAGTTAGGCACAATTGCAGCTAGCGATGAGTGGTGGAAACAAAAAATTCAGGTACATTCCTTGTCATTCTAACAATTTCTTTTATTGTTGTCAAATTCCAACCCCAAAATTTTAGTAGTCTGATCCTTCATTACTTGATTTAATTTATATGCAGGAAATTAGAGGAGCCAAAAAATTCAGACATGTCGGTATTGAGCCGTCTTTGAAGAATAAATTTGACCGAATGTATTCCAACATTGTCGCAACTGGAGCGTATGCATGGGCTCCTTCATTAGGTGTACCTGCTGGTAGTGATGTCGATCCTGGTACAAGCAATGCCGACATTGCTCATGATGGTTTGGAAAAGGGCAGTGGTGATTCGGAGGAAGATGTGATTCCAGATTTCCAGACTGACATGGCTCGAATGGTTGGAGGGATAAATATGTCTAACAGCAGCAACACAACAAGCGGTGGCAAAAGAAAAGAACGAGATCATTATGATGTGCGAGGTAGAAAGAAGAAAACAGCTGGAATTGGTGTTCAGCTGCTGTCAAGGTGCAATCATCTACTTGAGAGTATGTCGACTAAGAGTGATTCGACTTCTTTGAATATGGATCGCGAAGGTTGTAGTATTCGCGAGGTGATGGATGAGCTGCACTCAATTCCTGGAGTTTCAATTGAAGATGAGTTTCATGACTTCGCTACGGAGTATCTCAGTTTAAGAAGGAAAAGAGAAATGTGGGCCAGTATGGGTGATAAGCAACAGAAGTTGAGATGGTTGCAACGAATGTATGCACGAACTAAACGTGCTTAGCTGACATGGTATGATTTAAGTTTCTTAACTGTTAATCAATTAACTATGTTCAAGTGCTTTGGATATTTATACATGTTTATTTTTTTGTTGCAGAGTAATGGGATGCCGGTTTTTAAAAGAGTAGTTTCCATTTGCCGAAGTTTGTCCGAGAAATTATATTATTCCACATTTCATGTTACGACATATGAGCATATTCATTTGCGGTAATTTATGTACTGTTATATTTATTAAACTACTTTTCGGGAGTTAACAGACTTGTATGAGAAATTGCTGGTTGTAATGTTGTATTTTATCTAGGAATTACAATGTTCAATGGTTAATGTTAAATGGTTGACCCTTTAATGGAATTGGTTGTTAATTTACGTTAACTGTTTTGTTCCCTGTATTTTTTTCTTTGCTACCGTGAGGTTTGATGGGAATAATAATACATGCTGCTGGAGTTTCTTTCCTTGGCTGCATTTTTTCCATTGGGTAGCTACTGTGAGCTTGTGATGTCTGAAAAGAAACCCCTTTTACAGTTTACTGTTGCTGTTTTTTTCTTTGCTGTCGTGAGGTCTGATGGGACTAATAATACATGCTGCTGTGTTTCTTTCCTTAGCTGTAATTTGTTCCATTGGATTAGCTACTGTGAGATTGACATGCTGCTGGTGATTCTTTCCTTGGCTGTAATTTTTTCCATTGGATTAGCTACTGTGACATTGACATGCTGCTGGTGATTCTTTCCTTGGCTGTATTTTTTTCCATTGGGTAGCTACTGTGAGCTTGTGATGTCTGAAAAGAAACCCCTTTTGCAGTTTACTGTTGCTGTTTTTTTTTACTGCCGTGAGGTCTGATGGGACTAATAATACATGCTGTTGTGTGTCTTTCATTAGCTGTAATTTTTTCCATTGGCTAGCTACTGTGAGATTGACATGTTGCTGGTGATTCTTTACTTGACAGTATTTTTTTCCATTGGGGTAGCTACTGTGAGCTTGTGATGTCTGAAAAGAAACCCCTTTTGCAGTTACTGTTGATGTTTTTTTCTTTGTTGCCGTGAGGTCTGAAAAGAAACCCCTTTTGCAGTTACTGTTGATGTTTTTTTCTTTGTTGCCGTGAGGTCTGATGGGACTAATGTTGTTGGTGTTTCTTCCTTTTCTGAAAGCTTAGTCTTGCTGCTGGTTTTTAACTTTTAACTCTGTTTTTATTTCTTTTAACTCTGGTGTGAAAGACTACATGTCAGGATGGTGTACATATATGAGCTGTAAAAGTAACATTATATGCTACTTTTACAGCATATACATACATGTGAATGTACTTATGTTGAAAGCTAAAAAATTGTAAAATAGACGTAAAGAGCATTGAAATTTTTCTATATAAAGAGGAATGTTTGCATCATATTTTTCACTGAAGTAGCTTTCTTCATAACAAGCTTCTCAAACTTATCAGCTGCGTTTTATACAAGCAAGTAAAATACTCCTTTTTTGTTGGCTTTACAGGTATGGAAAAAACTTATGTCGCACCAACTCTTTGATAGTTTTTTTATTGAATGATATTTAATTATTTAAAGTTTTTTATTAACAACATATAATTTTTTTCTTGTTTACATGTAATTGAAGTTATGGATGATCCACGATTTAATGACATATTTAATGAAGATTTCGATGGTAATTATGATAATGTAATGAACCGCATTGTAGACCAAATTAATTATCCTAGTTGTGAAGGTAGTGGTGCTTCAGTTGATGGTGCCGGAGATGATAGTAATGGAAACGACTCCGATGACAGTAATGACGATGATGACGACGACAACGTTGATGATGACAGTGATGGTGACGAAGCATTTATTATAAGGAGGCATTTTGATAGGAAAAAATTAATTATATGCACAGCTGGAGCTATAAACACGTATTATATTAATTATATGTATAAAGAACCATGTATGGTTTCCTATAACACAGGGATGCGTTGGTTGTCGGAGATTTTAAGAGGTCATTGGAAACGAAGTGTTAACATGTTCAGGATGGACGCAACCACTTTGTTGAGTTTGTGCACCGAATTAGAAACGCACCATGGCTTAAAACCGTCAAGAAGAATGAGCGTTATTGAAAAGGTGGCAATGTTTCTATTTACAATAGCAGTTGGGGCGTCAAATAGACAAGTGCAGGAAAGATTCCAGCATTCAGGTGAAACTATTAGTAGATGTTTTAAAGAAGTGCTTAAATCATTACATTTGTTTGCTGTGGAAGTCATAAAACCAGTAGATCCACAATTTACGAGCACACCAAGAGAAATTGCTATGAATCCAAGATTTATGCCACATTTCAAGGTAAGATGAATTTTTTTTATAATTAACTAGTTTAATTAAGTTGTTCAGAGGAGTATGAAATATGTTATAAATGTTTATGAGTATTATAAATGTTTTTGTGGCATGTAGAATTGTGTCGGTGCAATTGATGGAACACATGTTCGTGCCTGCATATCATCTGCAAATCAAATTCCATTTATTGGACGAAAAGGTGTACCAACACAAAATGTCATGGCTGCTTGTAGTTTCGACATGCAATTCATGTTTGTGTGGGCAGGATGGGAAGGCAGTGCACACGATACGCGTATTTTTCTTGAGGCTATTGACAGTAGCAATATCAAATTTCCAAAACCTCCGGAAGGTTGTGATTTTGACTAAATTGAAGATTTGGTAATTGAAGGAATATAATTTTTTTCCAGTTTTGTTTAAAATTACATGTTATTTTTTGCAGACAAATACTATTTGGTTGATGCTGGATATCCAAATGAGTATGGGTATTTGGGTCCCTATAAAGGCGAGAGGTATCACTTCCAAGAATTTAGGTGTCGTGGACAACCAAGTGGTCGGAAAGAAGTGTTTAATCTTGCACACTCGTCACTACGTAACGTGATCGAATGTTCTTTTGGGGTATGGAAACAGAGGTGGAAAATTTTGCAAAACATGCCTGCTTATCCATACAAGACACAAGTTGAGATTGTAGTTACATCAATGGCACTACATAACTATATTAGAAGGAGTTCGCAAGATGATGCAGTTTTTTCCGAGTATGATCGCAACCCCAATTTAATTCCAGATGACTTTTTACCTGATATTGTTCAGGCTTCGGCCGTTCAAGGCTCACAGAGGCCTTCACGTATGGATTTTGTACGCGATGGAATTGCAAATAGTTTAATGGAACAATAAAGGAGTACATTAATGTATGAGGATTTTTTATTTTGTTATGTAATCATAATTACAAAACACCTATGTTTTGGAATTATATATATGCGTTTATCTATGTCCTTTTAATTAATTCAAATCAAATATAAAATACAAAGCATATGAACAAAAAACAAGAACATATTTTTTTTTAACCACAGTTTTACCAAACACAAAATTGCTTTTTTTTTCGACCACAATTTCAACCGAAATATTTTAACCAAACACAAGAAACTGTTTTTTTTTAAACCACAACTTCAACCACAGTTTTAACCAAACACCAGTTTTTTTTAAATCAACCTCACAAAAAGCACTTTTTATTAAACTGCTTTTTTTACACCACAACCACAAAAGCTACCGCAATACCAAACACGCCCTAAAAAGACATTGCACGTGTATACAGGAGCGGAGTAAGAAAAAAAAATTAAGAGGGGCTAAATTAAAAAAATTACTCTAAAAAAGATTAAAATTTCAAGAAAAGGGTTGAAAAAAAATTTCCTAACTTTTCTTGCAGGGGCCAGGCCCCTGCCAGCCCCCTACCTCTGTCACTGCGTGTATACACAAGTCACTGAGGAAAGCATTAATGTTTTTTCAACCCTAGTCTTTTGTACAAAAACCTTGCCTAAGTTTTAATGGTATAATTATTTTTGCACATGATAATTTTGGTATTCTAAATTTTGTTTTTTTTCTTATCATTAGGGGCATTTTACATACTTGGTGCACAGAAAAAAAAATATTTGCTTGCCCTTGAATGAAAAAAAAAAATAGATAGAGGATCATTTCATAATATCCAATTATGTTGCACATTAAAATGACTTTTGCGTCCTTAATGCAAAATGATTTAACTCTAGAATTAAAGGGTGTTTTTAGTCATTATATTTATGATTTTTTTTTTTTTGTAATCAATGAGTAGGGTGGGGTTATTTAAGTATTTTTTTTTAAAGGAAAAACTTGGCCCGTGTTGTGACTTTTCAACGTGTGTTACTGATTAGAATGGAAAAAAAGGTTGTTCCAAGGCATCATCAACATCGCCTCGATGTCCATTCCCTGGATATGTGACGCGTGCACTGACAGATATTCAGTTTGTCACCGGCAGCCAGTTCTTTTTTTCTTCTTTCTTTCATCTCTCTTTCTCGGCTTTTGTGCCCTCCCACCCGATTTTCCAAGCCATACCCTAAACTTCTATTTCTTTTTTATTTAGTCCCTTTGCTTTTGGTTCTATTTAAAAAAAATCATTGAGTTAGTTTTTTGTTTTGTCATATATAGTCTTTGATCTTTTAATTGTTATTTTTTCTAGGTTGAGATAATTTTTAAAATTGCATTTTTTTAGATTCCACACTCCTTAATTTTTTTTCCTAATAACTTTAATCCTCATTCTTTCTATTGTTGTTTTCTTTGCTTCGTAAAATTTTTAAAATTAGAATTTTCTTACTCGATTCAATTCTTCAACATTTAATTGGTTTGGATTTGACCTTCGTTATGCCCGCGTCGAAGATTTCACAAGTTGCTGACTTTGAAAATTAACCTGGCTTCATGAGATTTTCCTAGGATTGTTTGGGTTTTTTTTATCATTTTAAAAGCTAATATTTTTTTGATTTCATCATTCAATATTTATTTAATTAGAGATTGAGATTTTTTTTCATGCTTTCTCTAACCTCGATTTTATAATTATTTTTTATTTAATTAGGTTACCTAAGATATTCTTATTTGTTATTCTTTGTTATGTTTTTTTTTTTTAAATAAAATTAATTTATTTAATATAGACAAACACTCAATTCTTTTTTCATTTTTTTTTTTGGTGAGTAATGTCCACAATAGAGTGGTGGTGATTTTCCAACGATTTTTTTTTCCTTATGCTCGTAGGTGTAATATTAGTGACTCATTTGTTTTGACTTATTAATGCCATATGTTTTTTACGATTTGTATGCTATCGTTGCATATAATTTAAATCAAATTATTGGACTACCATGTTTTATTGGATCCAGTTGACTTAGTGACTTCAATACCAAGTTTTTCTTGTTTTTATAAATTTTTCTTTGCTAGAAAACATGTTAACAACATCTGAATATATTTTTTATGTTTAATAAAAATTTGATCTTACCCGTTGAATATTAGGTCTTATTCGATTTAGTCTAGGACTATTACTTTTGGTATTAAAAAAAATATCAGGAGATTGCAAACGTGTTTTAAAAAAAATTGAGATTTGGGTCATAAACCTAGCTGGGTTAAATAAATTTGTCTTATCCCACGACATCAGATGCATTGAATAAAAAAAATAAAGTAATCATGGTAAAAAAAAAAGTTAATTAAAAAGAAAAAACAACAAAAATACATTTCAATCTAACCAAGGGCGTCACAAAGAAAATAAAAAATCAAAAGGGAAGAAATGACCCAAACAAATCCGAGTGCGCTTGTTGGCATGCAACCCATGCATAAGGCCATGATAATTTTTATAGAAATCTAAAAAAAAAATAGAATACAAAGCGTCGAAGGATAAAAAAGACTAATATCACCTGAGTCAACATTTCAAATTCATCACCTCGATCATAAGCCTAGTGCAACCGTACTAATGATAATCATGACTCTCAATTCGCAATCAACCCGATATCAAAAGATAAAATTAAAAAAGAAATTAAAAAAATCCCCAAAAAAGATTAGTAATATAAAAAAATGAGGATCAAATGCTAAACAAAAAATCAGGGTGAAAAAAAAACAAACATTTTACAAAAGAAATCAAGTTAAAAATCTAAAATTAAAAGAAAAAGGATCAAATCTGAAACCAAAACAAAATAAGAGGAAAAATAACATTTCAATGTTAGATGATGAAAATGAAAAAAAATATCAATTTGAAAAAAGTCCCCCAAAAACATTAGTAATGTAAAAGAATGATGACTAAATACTAAACAAAAAACTAAGAAGGTAAATAACATTCATTGATTTAATGGTGAAATTTTAAAAAAAAATCAAACATTTCACAAAAGAACTCAAAACAAAAAACCAAAAAAAAGGGATCAAATCTAAAATCAAAACAAAATAAGAGGGAAAATAACATTTTAATGTTAGATGATGAAATCGAGAAGAAATTGAATTTGATAAAAGGCCCCACAAAAATAGTGATATAAAAGAATGAGAACCAAATACTAAACAAAAAAAATAAGGGAGGAAATAATATTAATTGATTCAAAAGTAAAATTAAAAAAAAAAACCAAACATTTGACAAAAGAAACACACATGTATGTGTGTGTGTGTGTGTGTGTGTGTGTGTGTGTGTAACTCAAAATCTAAAGAAAGAGGATAAAAAAATAACATTTCAATCAAGAATGAAGTTGAAAAGAAATTTAAAGTTTTAAAAAGAAATTAAGACAAAAATCATATAATCAAAAGCAAGAGGACTGAATCAGATATCAAGAAAAATAAAGAAAACAACATGGATTTTTTGATTGGACAGCTCGTTTTCCATGGAAAATAGAGTGATAAAAAAAGAAGAAAAAAAACATCATCATAGCCAAAACCACCCACCGAACCACCACACTTGCCACCTCATTTGGAAGAGGACGTTATGATCTTTATAACATCGCTGTGAGTGGGCAATTCCCACCACCAGATCCTCCACATGCGATACTTAAAGTGTGAAGAGTGACTGAATACGTCGGTGCATGAAAATAACGAGCTAGCAGACTTTTTAAAAAAATATTTTTTTAAAATATCAAACTACCCTTATCTTGAATCCATAACTACAAAAATACCAAAATGAAAAGACAAATAAAATTTTTAATTGAAGAGGTAACCAAATATATTAAAAAAATAATTTATTGAAAAATTGTTTAATTTAAATAATTTACTTAATGGTAATTATAGTTTAAATTTTTTTGACTAAAGGGGTAACCAAGTAAATTTACTGTTCATTTTCAAACCAAAAGACAAACTTGCCCTTGTCTTGACCTAATAATCATTAAAAAAAAACCAAAAGGAAAATACAAATAAGCCCTTATATTTGTTTCAAAATAATAATAATCGAACCTTTAGGGGTGTAACTCAACTGATCAGGCCCTATGTTTACTCTCTAGAGGTCACCAGTTCGAGTCCCACAAACCTCATGGCCATTGGAGGATTACATGGTCATTAACTTCAGGTCCCATGAGATTAATCAAGATGCACGCAAGCTGACTCAGACACCCACGTTACTCCAATAATAATAATAATAATAATAGATTGGTCCTGTACAATTTATAATTGTACCCTTATAAGCTATGTAAACGTGTTTTTTAAAAGGCAAAATATTAACTAACCTATTCTCATCCACATGTACTGAGTCTATATGCATAATGATTCATCCACCTTTTTTGATTTTTTGTTTTTTTTTTAAAAAAAAAATTGGATTCATTTATTGGCACGTGGTCCTTTCTTTTTTGGCTTTTTAAGAACTTCAGTTCTGCCCAATAATTGGACACCCCTTTGATTTCTTTGTTCTGATTTTATCTATTTTGTCTCTTTTTTATGTTTTAAACTCGAGAGTGTTTTTCAGAGTCTTTTTTTAGATTCTATTGTTTCGTTTCAAAACAAAAGTATATAAAACAAATATTTGGTTAAATATTTAAAAATTAATTAATTTTTATAAAAAAATAGTTTAAAATTATATTAAGTATGAAAAGTAATATTTTTTTTAGATGAAGTGATGTTTATTTTATTTAAAATATATATAAAAATTCAATATTTTATAATTAACTAAATTTAATCATTTTTGTTTTAAACATATTAATTAAGTAGTATTTAATTATATAGTTAATAATTTTTTATAATTTAAAATTAACTAACCTTAACAATTTTATTTTAAGTTTATTAGATCTTAACTTGTATGGATCCTAATTATATAAAATTAACTATTATATCATTTAATAGTTCTATTTACTAAAAAAAGATACATGATTTTTTATTATTGTTTCTTATTTATTTATTTATGATATTTATGCGTTTTTTAAGCAATAAATTCACTTCTTAAGCAATTCATTTGGTTTCTTAAAAAATATTTAATTTATTGAAAAATAATTTAATTTAAATAATGTACTTAATGGTAATTACAATTTAAATGATTTTATTAATATTACAACGCATCACTTCATTACCAAACAATTTGATGTATTTAATGTCATAGCACATCACAACACAACATAGCACAATAGACATAGCAAGGGCCAACCATGCTTTATAACTTAGCAATTAATTTCTTTTCTTTTTCTTTTTACAATTTTGAGATACATACATATTTGGTATTGGTATGGTTTTATGTTTTGTCCTTTTCTTAAAAAAAGAAAAACTTATTTTTTATAAGATAATTAAAAGTGATTTTTTATTTTATGTTATTGATTTTTATATACACAATGTTATAATGCTAATATTATCATCACTACATCACCATCTCATCACTAATATCACCTTAATATCATCATCATTTTGATTTCTTTTTAATGTGTTGAATTTATTGCATTACCCACATGCTTTATATGAAAGAAAGCATTCCATGGATTTTGTTAAAGGGAATGATTTATATATATATAGTACAAAATAATTTGTGAATTTAATAGCGGTAAAGTGTGGAATTCTTAATAATAAATAATTGGTTTTCTATGAAAAAGCTGTATTAGAATTTCATAAAACTTGTTTTTTTATATATATATAAATGGTGGTAAAGTGTTGATTTCATAAATGCAGCTTATATCTATTTTGATTTTAGTTTTAGGATAAAAAGTCTTTAAACATTCAATAAAAAATTAAAAATTGATACGAGACTAGAAAGAGATGCTATAAAAATTTAATAAAATTTGAGTTAAGCAATTGTTTTTTTTTTAGATATGGGAATTATTACTATTCATATTTGAACACCATAGAAACAATACAAACTTAATTATACAAGAATAATTGAATAACTTTATACAAACAAACATAAAAATTATAATAATATATAAGAAAGGACAATTAGAAGTATTTGGCATAGCAACACTTGCAGTAGAGCAAGAGTGTCTAACTAGCTAAGGAGTTACACAAAGTTTTGTGGCATATACTCTTGAACACTAGTGGATTGTGAAGAAAATTCTCAATGAGAATTGTTCGCTAAATAGTTGAAGAGCCTATAAAGTCCTAGGGAGAGTTCCTATGTTAATTGTTAGCAACTGAATATTCTAGTTAGGATGACTACAGTTTTGAAAATCATTAGGTGTTCTAGCTTGTTACTACGGTAGAAGACAAAATGGAGTATTTGTCTTAACAAGTAACGTAGTATAGATACAAATTATTTTGTAGTTGAAAATACTCATATTGTAATCTTCTAAACTAGTGAAGATTGTCTATCTTGAGTTTGGTTGCTTCGAAGGGTTTTTTTTTCTTTTAAAAATTTCTTCAAAAGGTTTTCCATTTATAACCAAATAACTTTTTCATATAAATTTTCTATACTTATATTTGTTTGTCTTAATAAAAGAAATTTTATATATAGGTTTTTCAACAAGTTTTTATAGTTAAAAAATTCCAAGTGAAAATCAAAAAGTTTATTGAATAAATCAAGAATTATTCAATATGTAATCAAATAAATCAAGAATTATATGTGTCGATAAATAAATAAAAAAAGCCATAAACAATAACAAAAAAAATCAAGAGATAGGTGCAGATCAAGATATTTAACATCGCAAGACCAGACATTTACCCAGTTGTGTTTTCTAAATTTTTTTATTAAAATAATTTTTTTTATTAAATCAAATGATAATAGAAATAGAAACACACATTAAATTGATTGAATAAAATAAAAAAAATATTATAAAAGGTTGCACATATTATAAATATTATCTAAAAATAAATATTTTTTATTTTCAAAAATAAAATTCATCTATACAAAAGATAAAAAAAAAACTATAGATGAATAAGAAAAACCTCTTCAAAAATTAAATACATAACAAAAAAATAATCGTTATTTAAAAAAGGCTCTCTAAATAAAATAAAAGAGAGAAGGGGTATTAATCTAAATATAAATTTCAAATTTTTAAAAACATATAAAAAAGCATTAATTTTAAAAATAGAAAAAAAATAATTTAGAAAGAAAAGAAAAGAAAAGGTCAAGCGGTATTAGGCTTAGCAAGCTAGGCCAGCCCGCCTGACCTATTTTGTTGTAGTCCGCAGATTGGGCTCTTTTCTATGCATCTGGGTTGTCTACCCTAATTTCTTTTTTTAAAAAAATCAGACAACACGTCATTTGTATTGCTTAGTTTCCGGCCACTTAGCGGCAGGAAAAACAGAGCTAGTGGTTTTTTTAACCTATTTTTGTTTTACCTAAAATACATAGAAAACATTATAGATAACTTGATAAACTCATTTATGACCTAAAAAAAATCATCCTAAAACCCAAAACCAAAAATCTTACCAAGATCATATTTGTTTTTCTCGGCAATCTCAATGTATAAAAAACCTTAATATGAGCTTGCCTCGTCAAAAGAAATAATTTGACTTCAATTTTAATTATTTTGGTGGCCGGAATCGGTGCCAACCAAAATTTTCTCTCTTTATTATCGGGTTTCGGTGACTTTCTCTCACATCTCTCATATTAAGGGCCAAAAAATAAGGGAAATGAAGTTTGGGATCAAATTTGATTTTTTTTTCTTTAATTTCAGAAATTGAAGGGACCTAATATGTATAATTTATAAAGTATAAGAGCTACAATAAATATTTTGCCTAAACTTTTTAAAGCCATACATTCCCTACGTGTTTTTTACTTTGGTCCCCCATCTTTCAAATCCACCCTCCCTCAATAAATTGGCTTATAATTTGATGCAATAAGGGCTAAATAAAAAAAAAGGACAAGAAAAGGCAATCCATCCATAGTGCCATGTGAGGAGATCCACGATGCATTTTGCATTGTGAATCCTCCACGCATTTTAGTTTTTTAGTTAATTTTAGGAAACAAAACCAGGAAGAGAGTATCAATCCTATCATACTCTAAGGTTGTGCTAAATTGAATATTTATATTCTAGCACTAAAGTGTTTATTGTCATATTCACTATACTTAAACACCTTCAAATATCCTAGGTGCTATTAAGTGAGTTATGAAAATACTAGAGTTTAAATTGTATCATTTACAATTTTAACTGTAATTATAACACCCCATACTTTCATTACATTTATAATTATTTTTCAAGTGATATATATATATATATATACAGTTCTCATATAAAAGTCTACCGAAATTTCCACTGAAATTTCGGCAGAGTCTCCCCTATACCGGGAGGTCCTAAGTTATCGACATTACCTTGTTTACACTTCTAATTATTCACATCTCATAACTCAATCACGACCCAATCGTCCTGGATCTCAATCCCACAAACATCATCATCATCATCACAACCATAATATTTATAACATATATTGAACAACAAATATCATTATAAAGGAATAAATGAGATAAATACGCATACATGAAACATGATTATATGGATTTAAGAGTCAGAGTTAAATTCATCTATTCAAGTTTAAAACATCCATTAATTATATAAATGTTTTAATATTTCAAAATACAAGGATATACTCCCTAGAACTACATAACAAAAAGTGAACAAAAGCTAGGATTTACTCCTGTCGTGCACGCGATGGTCCTGAAACAAAATACATATTATTGAAACATGAATATCACAATAAGTATAGTAACACAAATATTCAATAATTTAAAAAGGCAAACATGTAATCATATTCTATTCACTTCTTTATTTTTGTTTTCCATTGGAACTCTTTCTCATTTAACTACTAAAACCGCTTCACCTTCCATTTTCAACTTCCATTCAAGATTCCATAAGATCAACCACAACTATTTCTGCCTAACTCATTGTCAATACCAATTTCACCGGTATCATCATCACCTCGTAGGCGTCGATGCTTAGCGATCCCCTTTACCCGGGGATCCTAGCATACATTAAATGTATGCTAGTCTATGCCCCATAGGCATCGATGAATGATGATCCCCTTACCCGGGATCCTAGCATACACTAAATGTATACTAGTCCATGCCTCATAGGCATCAACGCATGGTGATCCCCTTACTCGGGATCCTAGCATACACTAAATGTATACTAGTCCATGCCCCATAGGCATCGATGCATGGTGATCCCCTTACCCGGGATCCTAGCATACACTAAATGTATGCTCGTTTCTTTTCATTTCGAACATGGCTCGTTTCTTTTCATTTCGAACATGGCTCGTTTCTTTTCAAAGCTAAGATATAATATCACATGTTTCTCGAAGGGAAAGGAACCAAATTTTCACCCTTTAACGCGTCTACATAGTCGCTTTAGTGACTTTTCGAATCTGCCAGTAGAGGTCGTATTCCGACCTCTCCTCAGAGTTTTGACTATATCTGGAGTTCTAGGACCTCGTTTCAAGCGAGGTTGGTCTCGTCAGAAAGTTAAGACATGGGGCTACAAGTCCCATGGGGGGAGGAGAACCTAGTTCTGCCCTCAAGACACTCGAAAATTATTCGTCAACAATTTAGACCTACTGCCCTATAGGGTCTGTCATGACCCGGTCTCGGTTGGTGACCCATGACTAGAGTTTTATAGCTCCAAATTGAGCAAGACCAGTTTTCTTAGTTAGTCAACATCCAAAACTACAATTATTATGAAGGAACCTGATCCTAATTCCCTTATCCTCCTACTCGAATTCTCTCTACAAGTCAAGAGACGAATCTGACCAAATTCATCAACCTTTCCATTTACACACAACATCCACAATTCAACCTTTTTCTCTTTATCTCGACCCCTACTCATATCACATACCATATAAGAGTGTCAAAAATATCTTGTTTTTTAAGAGCCAATATATATCCTAACTAATTGATCTATACCGTTGTATGCAAGGTACTCTTATTCATTCCAATAATATCATCACAAGTTTGATACACATCAATGTATACAAAGGTACTCATATTCATTCCAATGTTTATCGAAGCAATAAAACAATAAATTCTGAAATTTATCAATGAGTTTACACAAATTGAAAAGACAAGGTGCGATGCACCTACCTGTTTCCCCAACCGATCGAGTCCCTTTAACTACTGACGACCCTGCTCCATACATCTTTTATGTTTGAGAATCAAGAGATACAATTAGTACCCTCTTCTAATTTTATCACAATATGTGTTCTCATACTATCGCAATCTCATTCACATGAATTCATCACCATGTTTTAGTTTCATTTTCTTATTATTTCCTTCAACTACCTCATTACACTTTCTAGATCAGATTTCACTCGAGAACACTGTTTACCATTTAATTCATAAGTAAAGTTATAGAATTCAGTTTTAAGTGTGGTTTCGCTCCTTGGAAAGATAAAACATGGTCCTACAACTCTACTGAAGGATCAGAAGACCAATTTTGCCCTTACACACCCCGGAAATTATCTGTTATAGTACTCAACAAAATCTGTCAAATACAAGACAGTTCGACCCTTCTTTTATTTTTTGTCCATATCTGGAGTTCTATAACTCCAAATTATATGAGGTCAGGTTTGTTGAAAAGATAACATCCATACCTACAACTTTTGTGAGAACTCAATCTGGAATTTTATCATTTTGGTTCCCTAACCACAGCCGAAAGGTAGGTGATAAAACTGTCGAGTCTCAATACATAGATTGAGACAACCAATATCTCCCTTTTCCTACTACCAATAATATTGCCGAACATGCCTAAGGAAAGACATTAAGGATTTTTTTCAATTTAAATCATAATTAGCATGCTTTTGATGGTTAAACACAAATCAAGCCACCACACTTTCCATTCATTTCATTTTTGCTAACCTAACTTAAAAACAACATTTCAGTAAGGTTCCCGTTTCTCCCAACTCAATCAGAATGAATACAATCCAAATGGTGAAGTTAACTACCATTATGTCATGCAACACATACCAAACAAGCATAGAATTTTAATGGATAGATCTTTCTAGATCGAAACAAAACCAAACAGACTTGCAAATTAACAATATACTGTTCTACGATAAATACCTCCTTGTAGAAGTGTCGAATCTCGATCTCTACCGTTCATAATGAAGAGCTCATCAATATGACCAACATATCCAAATTTGAGCAGGATCCAACGGTGGACAAAGACGTAAACTGCCAATAACCGTTACTGACCTGCAGGCAGGTTTTCCTAGAAATGTTGCGAGGGATATATCTCTCACACCAAATCATAAAATTCAGATCCCAACGGTTAGATGTTAGAGGGTGGTAAGAACCATAATATATCCAAAACTCAGACCAATCCAACGGTGCAATATAGAGATATGGCTGTTTTAGTGTCTGCTCTCAAGATACACTCTTTCACTCTCTCCCCTTTTTTTCTTTCATTCGGCCATCCTCCATCTTTTCTGCATAATTTTGCTATTTATATAGCAAATCTATTCATATTTACTAAAACACCCTTATATCAAGTTCGGGTGTCTTTTTGTTCAACCAAACATCTTTTTCTCGGTCCGCTTTTAAAATACTATGCAGAAAATCTTTCTCTCTAAAATTTCTTTTCTAATAATTCAATACCATTCCAGTTTATTTTATTTTAACTAGCTCAACTCATTCTCGGTTCTGAATTATCAATAATTTTATTAATATCATAAAATTTAATCAGGAGTTTTACAATTTATCACCATTTCTATTTTATTTCTTATTATTTAATTCACCATGGTGAAGTTTTTTGTTGGGGTTTTACAGAGTTTCCACCAAGTCATATGCATTTCTAAATTATAAATTTCCAGGGTTTCATGCTAGGGGTCATTTTATCATTTGTACATAAACCTCCAACCTTCTATTATTTGAACATTGACCTCTCTTGGTCTTATAGTCTAGAAAAATTATAACCGGGGGTTTACAGTAATCCTTTGAGAGTTGGGATAAAACTCTTGGTATTGGTGAGGGAATTTCACCAAGGAAAAATCTTGGAGAGGGAATATCTTCAAGTGATGTAAAAATATTGGTGTGGATTCATCAAATGACTATTGTACTCTTTAAGTTTGGACTAGTGAAAAAATATAATAATCAAGTACGTTTTGATACTTGAGATGTGGATGTAGACTTGTCGAACTACGTTAAAAATGAGTTTGAAATTTTTATCCCATAACTCTTTGCTTTACACAATTTAATTATATTGTTGGTTAATTGTGTTTATTTGAATTAATCAAAATATTTTATTATTATTATTGCTACACCTAATTCACCCTACTTTGGTGTATTGTCGCCTAAATCCTGGAATAATAGAAAATTGCCACACAAAAAAAACATTAACCCTGCCAAATCAATTTCAAATTCAACTGGATTTTGCAAGATTAAAAAAAAATTGTTAGCTTTTCCCAACAATCAAATCGAGCACACTATTAGATAAATATGATAAAGAGAAAAAAAAAGACATAAAAATGCAACGATATAGAGAAGAGGATGTTCTTAATTGTGATTTTGAAAGCAAGGAGAGACCAATTAAATAATCAAAGATTCTAGTGATCAACAATGACTTACTTGAATTTAAATAGAGAGGATTCATTATTGAGAGTAGAAACGTTGAGAGCTTTGGTTGGCAAAGAGAGATGAAGGCCTGGGTTGTATTTTTTAGTATTTTGAATGAAAATGGTGGCTCCATGGACCGTGATTTTTTGATAAAATATAGAAGTGGTAAAGTTATAAAATCAACGAGTTTGAAGACTGATTTAATAATTGTACAGTAATATAAGGACTGAATTATAATTTAGACCTTACTTAATAATGTAGAATACACGTCTCGTTAGCTGGGCCCACATGAAAGCACGAATCTACACGCCACGCGACCCTCGTTGACCAAAAAAAATCCCTTCGGCAAGTGGAAATGGTGTCGCCTTGCACCATCCAACACGACTCAGCTTCTAATTATCGCACTGCGTGTTACGAATGCATGAAAAGACGTATTTTATAGTGTTTTTTATTTAAAAATATATAAAAATAATATTTTCTATTTTTTAAAATTTTAAGTATATCAAAATTATTTAAAAATTTCAAAAAATAATAATTTAAAATAAAAAATAAAAAAACAACGGCTTAAACCACCCAGCGTGGGTGTAAGGTGTCCCTCTCATTTTTGACACCTCTCTGTCTCTGCTCTCTCTAACAGGCGGGATCCTCCAGCTGGGTACGCACCCCTGCGCATTTTAAGCATCATCAATAAACACAATTACACAACTGCTTCTGTTCGGCTCATTAAAAAGCGCGCCGTGTTCAGTTCTCTTAACTAACCCCCAGCTTCTTCAAATAAATATAATTAACTAAGGGCCATGTTTTCCACGGTAAATTACGAATCTGCCACTTCCCTTATCGTCTTTTCTGTAGCTCAATCAGTTTACAAATACTCTCACAGTTTATTAATTGCATCTCATTTTTTGTGTGTGTTTGTTTATTTGTTTGTTGAGATTAATAAAATGGATCAACAGCAATCGGGGAGTCCAAGCCCTAGATCTCCGTCATCGCAGCCTTATCTATCGGTTTCGGTGACAGATCCTGTAAAATTAGGGAATGGCGTTCAGGCTTACATCTCTTATCGCGTTATCACCAAGGTAAGGTATTCGTCTACTTGTTTAAATTGATGGAGGTCCTAGGGTTTATAATTAAATTGTTTTGGCGTGTAGACTAATTTACCGGAATACCAAGGGCACGAGAAGATTGTGATTCGGCGTTACCGCGATTTTGTTTGGTTGCGTGATCGACTTTTCGACAAGTTCAAGGGTGTTTTTATTCCTCCTCTTCCAGAAAAGAGTGCTGTCGGTAAGGAATTGATCAATTTTCGTTAATTTGCAAAAAAAGATAAAAGATAAATATATAAATAATCAGTGGATAATAATGTGAAATTTATTTGATGGTGGTGATGCAGAGAAGTTTCGGTTTAGTGCTGAATTTATTGAGATGAGGAGACAAGGGCTGGATATATTTGTTAATAGGATAGCTTCACATCAAGAGCTTCAGCAAAGTGAGGATTTAAGGACCTTTTTGCAGGCAGATGAAGAGGTGGGTGAGATTCTATCATTTACTGTTTAGCCATTAGCATTCATCCTGGTGCTGATTGTGAGAGTTTATGGATATACTCAATTGAAATTATTATTTGTTTCTATATTATCTTTCCCTAGTTTTCTTGTTAACCTAAGGATCAATAATTCATCCAATATTGTGAAATAACTGAGTTACTTCATATAAAGGAATGAACATGTATGCTCCTAAGTTATCTATAATGTAGCAGCAAGCACGCAGTGAATGTCATAAATCATTCAATTTCTCATTTCCCGTGGAGTGGATCCTTTTGCCGGGGTAAATATTCTTCCTATTTGATAAAATGTTTTGAGACATGTTTAGGGAAAAAGGGATGAGACGATAGGATAAAAAACATGGGTAAAATGGAATATGGCTTAGTTGCCACGCCTTTTCACTTGAATTTGTCTCCCTGGTAACTTTCCAGAAAGCACAGTGAATGGCACTGGCAGGTTAAAGGCTTTCATCAGGAGTCATGTGGCTGAGACTGCATATCTGATGATCATCTTTTTTCTCCTGTATCATTCCCAAATTTGTCACTCTACCAGAAGCAAACACTGTTGCACATGTACCATTTTCACACAAATCATCTGAAGAGTTGCAATGCTAACAAGCTATCTGTTTTATCATGAGTTTTTTCTTTTCCCTTTTTTACATGGAGAAATGGTTTATTTATAGACAATTGATAAAAACATTCTTAAGCAACTACTTACATGATTTGATGATGAATTCCTTTCTGGGTTATTAAAATAGGATGTAGCAGCTCCATTGATTCATATAATGTTAGTTCCAACATGTAATTTAAAAATTAACCTGTATGTTGTTGATGATAAATTTTTGTGATTCCTGTTCTTTCTTGCATGTTAGATATCTATAGAGTACAACTGCGAGTTTTTAATATAATATTATTTTGTTACCTATTTTTCAGACAATGGAGAGATTAAGGTCTCAAGAGACTGGTATATTTAAGAAGAAACCTGCTGATTTTATGCAAATTTTCAAGGTATGATTAGTTAGTGTGTCTTCTTTTGCTGATCGACCCGTGAGATTCAGCACTAATTTTCTAGTGCTTGAACAATGTCACGTAACATCTGAACACTTGTTTCCCTATTATGAATTCTCTTATATAATATTGAAGAAGAAACCTGCTGATTTTATGCAAATTTTCAAGGTATGATGAGTTAGCGTGTCTTCCTTCGACCCGTGAGATTCAGCACTAATTTTCTAGTGCTTGAACAATGTCACGTAACATCTGAACACTTGTTTCCCTATTATGATTTCTCTTATATAATATGTTAATTACCAAATTAATCAGACATTAGATCCATCTTGTTCGAAAGCATATCACTGAAGTTGGATGATCACTTCTTAGTTCATTGGATGCTTTGCTTCTGTTGTGTGGATGTTTTAAGATAGTTTTTTACCACTTCCACTGTACAATTTTCGGGTTGGGTTAGTGTATATTTTTAGATGACTGGTTTCAGGTCTCCTCAGATCCAACTCTCTATAGTTATTAAAAATCCTTTTCACTACCTGTTGGTGAAGTTTAGCACACGAGAAAGTAGTCAACTACTCTTGTGCACTGAAATTTACAGTATACACCATTTAAACAAGCACACTGTCAGTTTTGCAATCATGGTCCCATTGCTTTGCAGGACGTGCAATCTAAAGTGAGTGATGTTGTTCTTGGTAAGGAAAAACCTGTTGAAGAATCGAATCCTGAATATGAAAAGCTGAAACATTACATCTTTGAGCTTGAAAACCACTTGGCGGAAGCTCAGAAGCATGCGTATCGTCTTGTAAAGCGACATAGAGGTAACGGTGGTTTATGTTATTGTTACATGTTAACCCATGACACGTCTCTTTCATGTTTCACCTCTTTTAGACATATTATGATGCAGTCATTTCTTATAGCTTGATTGTCCATATATTTTGTCAGAATTAGGGCAATCTCTATTGGATTTCGGGAAGGCAGCAAAGCTCCTTGGTGCTTGTGAAGGAGATATCCTAGGAAAGGCATTTTCTGACCTTGGAACTAAATCAGAGGCACTATCAGTCAAGCTGCAGAAGGAGGTAGGCTTTTAGTCAATTCATGCCTTTCATTTCCAGATTCAGCAATTTTTTATGCTCTGTGTGTGTGCATGGGCTTTTGATGGAGTTAAAAAGCTTCTTTTTAAATCCTTGACATTGTTCTATAAATTTCCAGGCACATCAACTTTTAATGAATTTTGAAGAACCATTGAAAGATTATGTTCGTGCTGTTCAATCTATTAAGGCAAGTTTGGCTTGCCTCTCTCTCCCCACCTTTTTCCTATTTTTGTATCCTCCTTTTTTGTTTGTGTGTGTGTAGACTTGTCTTTGAAGCTGATTCTGCTATCCTGGTATTCTGACAGGCTACCATCACCGAGCGGGCCAATGCTTTTAGGCATCAGTGTGAGCTGGCTGAAACAATGAAGTTGAAAGAGATAAATCTGTATGTCTTGGTTACTCCTTTCCTTGTTCTTGTAACTCTATTTTATCTGTGATTTCAATGGTACCATGTGGAATGATCACAAACATTGCTAGAGACAGAACCTTGCCTTTTCTCTCGATTCCTATTAATATACTCTGATAATTCTTTATTTGTAATGACTTAAGCTACGATTTCTCTGATGCTGCTTGAATTAAGTTCGTAAATACAAGTGTCGTCTAGCAAAGAAGCAGCAATGAAAGTATTTGACTAGGTTCCATACTCATAAGTTTCTGTTATCATATTTCAATCGGTAACAAGGCTGCATTTAGATAGTGCATTAAAGATGGCCTTTTAGCATCTAATACAATGTGGATATAGTGAATGGTTACATTTTTTCACATTTACGACTTGCCATGGTATTCAAATTTCCTCCACCGGGAACGCTCAAGAAAGGCTCAGAAATCCTGAAGCTTGATGCATCACTGAAGCGGTCATTTATTGTTTAGTTTTTCCCCTTTTTCCTAGATGGTCAGTTTTTGCTGATAGCCAGATGATATTTGGAGTTTCTAATAATTTATATCTATTACTGCAGAGACAAACTTATGCTAACACGTTCTGATAAAGTGGGAGAAGCGGAGCATGAATACAGGGAGGCAAGTTATCTTACTAGTAGCATATGTGCACCTTAGCAATCTTAGAGGTGTTTGGGATTGAACTGTGCTTTTAACAAAAAAATTGAATATTTTCTTTGCTTCAAATTAAATTGTGTTTTTTTTATCGTTTTGATGTGTTAACGTCAAAAATAAATTTTGAAAAATTAAAAACAAATATATTTTGATGTATTTTCAAGCAAAAAAACATTTTAAAAAGCAACATGTACTATTTTCAAACAACCACTTAGTTATCTCTTAGTTATCTGACTAATAGTTGGTTTTCATGCAGCTGAAAGCAGAGAGTGAGGAAGCGACAAGAAGGTTTGAGACAATTGTGAGACTGATGAACGAAGAAATTGTGCGCTTTCAGGAACAGAAAACATTGGATATGGGGATTGCTTTCCATGAATTTGCAAAAGGACAGGCACGTTTGGCAAATAGCATTGCAGATGCTTGGAGAAGTCTTCTTCCAAAACTCGAAGCATGTTCCTCATAATGAGAGTATCAAAAAGTGAGCACTTGTTCACTTTTTTCTTCGTTTCTAGGAATGACGGGCCCAGCTCTTGCTTTGTAAAAACCATTGAGTTTGGTAAGTTCTGCTATTATGGTGTTGTAGAATTTGACTCCTTTGCAAATTTTTGTTTCTTGTACAAATTTGAAGCCTAGTGAAGAACAACAGGATCGAAACACGAAAAATGTTCATCCATGTCTCTCACTTTTGATCCTCTCTTCCATTAAGATCTTCACTTCTCCAAATCATTTTTACATTATGATGCAAATCAATCATATTTTTTTGTTTGCGGTGGTTTTTTTCCAAGTAGTTTTGGGTGTTCCCACCTGCAAGAGATCAGAAAGGCAGGATTAAGAAAGAAGACGGTTGTTTATGATCAAAGACGTTATTTGGTGATTTCCAGGCATGATTTAGGCAGATTGATTCCCCAATGATCTGGAGGCAGGAATTCTCCTGCTGCCTGGTGAAACTCTGATTTTTCTTTAAAAAAGAAAATAAAGATCATGCACTTACAAGTCATCCTGTATCATTCCAGTGTTCTGATCATGTTCATGCATTCGCCATCTTCAAATGTGAAGCTTTTTTGTAAGTTGGAGTGAGATCTCCACCAACATTCGAATTTTCAACTTGCAAACAAAAGGGACGATAAAATATTCAAGCGTAAAACAAGGGCTAGCTAGATTTATCAAGAAAACAATAAATTCCGAAGGCAAAGACAGACAATGACAAAGGTAATCTCAAAAAGGTAACACCCTAATAACTTAAAGATCCGTGCATAAACCTCTTTTATCTTAGGATACCAAAGAAATTGAAAGTCTTAAACAAACTTTATAAGATTAACAAGAAATTCACTGTCAAAGAACATGACAGCTCATTTTTCATCTCCATCCACCATATGCTTTCTTGGCTGTAGACTTCTGGTTGTTTCGCTTCACTCTACCAGGACGTCCACCATCAAAGGGACTTGTGAGAGAGAAATCAATGTGCTTCTGCGAGTCCACCCTTGATGCAACCATATTATTCAATAGTTTCACCCACATTTAACTAGTGTTTTGCCTATGTTTTATATATAAAATGCCTTGATATTCTTTGTTTTATGTTTTGAAGGCACTTTTGGATGAAAGATGCAAAAAAGAGTAAATTGGAAATAATTGGCAGATTTGACCTTCAGTCGATGTTTTGTGCAGAGCGTGAGCTCTAGAGGTTGAAATGAAGTGATTCCAGTGGCATTAAAAAGCTAACATCCATACCTTTCTGGAAATCTAAGGCAAGAAAATAAAATAAGGAAGAGCATGGAAATCGCAGCCTTCAAAGTCAAATCTCGCAATCTGCCAGTGTTGACCTTCGGCCATTCCAACTTGAATATCTGGAGCTACAGAAGTCCAATTGATGCAAACTCAATTTTTTTGGATTCATGACTCAAAGGTCTATAAACTCTTCAAATTTCAGCAAAAAAGATTTCATATGAGGGAGATATGATTTTCCAAAGATGACAACTGAATTCTGCCAGCAAACAGGTTTCGTGAAGAAACGAATCCAAATTACATTCCGAAGCATCTAAACCGACATCCAAGTTTTTATATCAGCAATTTAGCACCTCTAAGTCAGAGTTTGAAGATTTCATGTAAGGCTATTTCTCCTTTTTAGGAAAAATAGTTATTGAAGTACTTAAATGTAAACTGTCAACTTAAGGAAGGACTATTTTGTAAAATAGAGACTAGGGTTTCTTAGCATATAAAAAGAAAGAGAGAAGGAGGCAGCAGCCAGCCAAGAAGAGAAAAACGCCCCCTTCCTCTAAGAAACCTTAAATCATGCATTCTTCCTTCTTTTTGATTAGTTTTTCAACAAACATGCAAGGCTAAACACTTTTTCTTGGTTGCAAGGACACGGAAACCTTCGGATTTCAAGAACTGTGAGATTTATTTTACCTTTTCTTTTCAGTTTATATGATGAATATGTTTGTTCTCCTATGCTTATTTTTCTATGATTGTTTATTTTAATTGCTAGAGCGGACTCTAAGTTATTATTGTAGACAATTTATTGCTAAGTTTGATATCAAAATCGGAGTTGTGGTATATGAACTTGTGAAGCAACTGAGTTTAATAATTGTGGCGGATCTACGTTATTAATCTTAGGGAGAACATTCAATCAAATCAAACATAGACTGCGGACAGTTATGTTTTCTTGATTAATCAATTTATCTAGTTCTTAAGGCTGCCATTGAATTAAATTACTAGTGCGGACACTGTGGTTGTTTGATGGTTAGGGTTAGTTATACGGCGGATCCGTTAACTAATCAATGTTAAGAAGAGATAAATATTCAGAATATAAATTGATGTTTTGTTTCCATGATCAGTTCTGATTTCTGTAGGTGGATGTGTGCTTGTGACCAAGGTTTGTTCTCTTGATAATTTTCTGATTTTATTAAATTTCATTTGATAGTTTTCTGTTTTCTTTTGCTTTAGCCTACATAACTTCCAAACCCCCCCCCCCAAATTGCATATCATCTAGCATAAAAATCTAACTTGAATCTTTCTCGTGGGATCGACCCCTTGCTTGCTCTATACTATCTTGTGTGTTGTGTTTGAAGCTAGGGTAATTAATTTGTGCGACCGCGACATCGCAACAACCCTCACCATGAAAGATGAAATATTGACCACCTGCCTCCCAACCCTGAAGGACCAAGGGAAATATCAATGAAAAAAATCCAGAATCCAACTGTAGCATGCCAAAACACAAAATGTGAAGGCAGATCAGGTCAAAATAATTATATATATATATGAATTGAAAGTTTTGACAAGCAAATCTCAAGCTCTGAAATCATAGGACCTTGGCATGGATGCGGATTCCGAAGAAAAGAAGTCAAAACCTTTATAACCAGAAAAACAAGAAGATGAAAAGAAACTATTGTTCAAAAAATAGGAGATGTACACAATTGCATTGATTATCTAACCCAAATACATCAGCTCAATCAACATAAGAATTAGAAATATTATACATACCTAATGTGCTTCTGTTTAATGAGAACTCGGGCATGGTGGATCGACTTAGCCATACCAGCCTTGAAAACAAGTGTCTGGAGGCGGCGCTCAAGAAAGTTTTCCACCGTAAGAGCCAACACGTAATCCAGCTTGTTCTGGCTCTCCTCCAAAAGCCCATACCTATTCATCCTCCTCAAAAGCGCCTCACCCTCAAAGATACGGCGTGAGTTCTTCTCATCAAGGGTTAGAAGCATTCTGGCAGCATTACGAATGCGACTCAATGCATACTGGACCCTCCAGAGTTCCCTCTTGGCACGGAGCCCATACTCTCCGACGAGCTTCAGCTCAGCATCCAAACGTTCCTTCTCATAGGGACGCCTAGGTTTCTTAAAAGTTTTCCCGTCTATAGAAAAACAAAGAACACCAAGTTCACTTTTATATTCAACTCATCAAACCAAAATCAATATGCAGAGCCTAAATGATAAGCACTATTGGGTACAGAAAATTAAAAGCTAAATTTCAAAACTCTCAATAAAACAATACGCATCAAATTTTCCGACTTTCATTCACTTCATAATTTGCAAACAACAGAAGATAGAAAAATAAGCTAAAATAAGTTAAAAATCAACAGGAAAATTAAGTAACTGGACTGAAAAGTAAAAGAAAGATAGATCGGTAGCTTACAGTTACGATAGAAGGAGACGTGCACCATGCTTGTTGACTGCCGCCTGCGAACTTAGGGTTTAGGGTGGCGATGAACAAGGATAGAACATGTATTTATATCCCCATATACCCTAACTTATTTGGGCTGGTGTTATAACCAATTGGGCTAAAGCCTCAAACCTCTTTCTTTTGTTTTTGTTTTACTGTTTTTTCTCAGTATTTACTGGACCGCTTCAAACTAGCTAGCTTTAACTAGGTTAATTTTTTTTCTAAATAAAATAAAATGTTCAAAATGATAATAGTGATTTTAAAGGGGTTAAAAAAATAGGGGTTCAGATAAGATAATTGTTTCAAATGAGTTCAATAAGACTAATTAATTTAATAATATAATTATAAAAAAATAAATACATTTCAATGTTATGAAAAATATCCTCTAAATAATTTAAAAGGTCTTAATAATATTATTTGATAATAAAAAAAAATTAAATGAGAACGGGATTACCTTAAAAAAAAAGAATAAAAAAGATCTTAATTACCAGTAAATTAAATACTAAAGGATGAATTGAAAAGAAAAATGAATTTTAAAAGAGGATAAAAATATATGACTCAAGTCAGCATGCTGAATTCGCGGTCTAATTGTGAGGTTAAGACAACCTTGCACAAAAAATATTGAATAAAAAATGACTGAAGTCAAATCAAGTTAATCTTCAAAACTCATGACCCAGGTTATGAGACCGGGTTACCTCATAGAATGCAAACCCGAAAAAATTACAAAGCACAATTTCCAGTCATTTAGATTTAAAAAATAAAATAGATAGCAATCAAAATAATAAGGATCAAATTTGGTATAAAAATTATATTAAATAAGACAATGAGGGATGAAATTAAAAAATAAAATAAATCAAGAAAAGGATAAAAAAAATAAAAAATAAAGACCAAATTTGGTATAAATTAAATGAAATAAAGTAATGATAGATGAAATTGAGAAATAAAATAAATTAAGATAAGGATAGAAAACCAAGAAATAACAATCAAAATAATGATGACCAAATATGATAGATAAAAAAATTAAAGGAGGATGAAATTAAAAAATAAATTCAATTTTATAAACTATTTTAAATAAAATCAATAGTACTCAAAATAATAAGGATAAGATTTGAATGAAAAAAATTGAAGAGTTGTTTGAGAAATTACAGGGGTGGACATGGAAATTGACAGGGAGAGAGAAAGATGAAGAAAAAAGATCATCGACGTTAATTTTATGGTTCGTTAACTACACGCGTTGTTCTGGAATGGAGAGGTCACCGAAATAATTCAAATGTTGGCCTAGAATCAACTATTTGGCCTCTGGACTAGCCCTTACATGTTGTCTAACTTGGCCTCAACCCCGTGTCAACCACCTTTTAAAAAAACAATATTTATATTTATTTCATTATTAGAGTGCTTCTCAATCAACTTATTTATTACAAAAAAAAATGATGAAAAAACACAAAAACCCCTTAACGAAAGTTTATTTTTTGTTTTTGTTTTTAAGAGTAAATGGATTATTTTATTGTTCTTTAAAAAGTGAAAATACAAAAAAGCTCCTAAAGCCAAATTTTTAAAAAATATATATCTTTTAAAAATGATAAAGTCATTTTACTAAACTGATAAAATATGGAAAAACCTCTCTATCCTTGTACAATTTAAAAATGACTCTTAGACAATAAAGTAAAGATTGTTCTACTACTAATAGAGGGTTTAATGATTTTTCTTTAAAGGATAGAAGGATCATTTCAATATTTTAAATTCAATCTTTAATGACTTTAATTTTAATATATAATGAAAAACTAAGCATTTATAGGTTTTTAATGAGCATTACTGTATTTTTATTTTCATTTATAGGTTTTTAATGAGCATTACTGTATTTTTTTATGAAAATCTTTTTTTATTTTAATAATAAAAATAGTGGAACGAGGATGAAAAGGTTGGATTTTTTTTATATTTATAATCTATTTATTCAAATCACAATAAATGTTTTTATACTATCACTGTAAAAAAAACACATTTTTTTACCAATCCACGTGACAACATCCTTATTAATTATTTCTTTTGCTTTTTGTTTATAATACGGATAACAAGACCCTTTTAGATTGTCATTAGGCCCCGCGTGCTAGATCAAAAGCAAATTATTGCATTAAAAAAAGTGAGTTTTGTTGTTTTTTTCCAGCATATGAAATGGTGACTAGTAATGATTTGGTATTTTTTTTCTTTTGTTTTCGCCGACGTATTTAAGGTTTACCAAAATTTCTACCGAAATTTCAGCAGAGTCTTCCCTATACTAGAAAGATCCCAAGTTATCGACAATTTATCTTGTAAATATTTTATGCTTATTCCACAATCATAACATATTCATACTGCATCGCAACCATAATCATTACTGGTTACAAGCATGATAACTCACATATTCATTTTTCCTTCTCATTTAGAAGCGCATACAAAATAGTAGTCAAACATGGATAAACAACATTAATATTACAAGCATAAAATAGTAAGAATATTCAATCTCTATGATTAATATAAAGAGATACTAATATAATTCGAGTCATATAATTACTTAGGGCAAAATACATTGACATTTTTTTAATTCCTAACTCATACAACTAGAAACACTAATTTCCTAACTCACACAAAAAGAATTAGAAACATGAATTCTCTAATTCATATAAAAGGAACTAGAAACACTAATTTCCTAATTTATACAAAAGGAATTAGAAATGTGAATTCCTTAATTCATACAAAAAGAATTAGAAACTTAGGACACTACTCCTGGCTTGAATGTGACGGACCTGCAATATCAAACTATGAAAAAAATTATATTAAAAGTAAAATTACAACAGAGATGAGGGAGAGTCAGAAATACATGTATATACGTATATAATTGACTACTCGATGGTACACAATCATAGTTGTCCTGTAAACCCACACCTAAAATTTTTCTTTACTACATCTAGAGCCTATCATTCCGTAACCCACTTATGGTTTCTCTTTTTATGATTATTATCCATTATTCTTCAATGGGTACATCCATCTTACTACCCTATCCCAAATTTAGGAAGGTTACTACCGACATTAATAATTTCTATTAGTGTCATTAATTGCCTTTACCATGACCTACTAATCAAATCCTTAGTAATGTCAGCACCAACTTATCGGTTGATGTTATTAACTATTTCCAACCCGAAATAGTAAATCAATTTTTTCTTGCCTTACCTTGGAGATTTCTCCGGTGATGCTGATGCTAAGATCTTTTGACATCATTAGCTTCCTTCTTGGGAAGATAATCAAATTATCCTGGGTTTGCCGATATTGACATTGTCTGTCGGTATCATTAACTACTCTTAACCCGAATAGTTAATCAAGTTCAACATTCATTATATTTCCATCAAGATCATGCAGATGTTAGCAAAACTTGCTAACATTATTAACCACCCATATTTGGGATCGACTAATCAAGTCCAGAGGTGGTTGTTTTGGATTCATCATTATAGTTCATTATTCGAAATCGAAGTCCATAAGTCCACAACTAAAATCAAATTTCAATCCATGTTCGTTTCATCATATCTTTCCTTTCTTTAACTTTATTCGCAAGTGTTAAATTCTAAAATAAAATAGAATACTAGTTTCACTCTTAACTAAGGAGAGTATAGGTGCGAAACACCTACTTGCCACCGATGCTCGATTTGCGCTCCTTTGTTGTTGTACTCCCCTCGTGGTTACTCTTGAATTCATAAGTAAATCACATTAATTCATGTCCAATTTTCATTTCACAAATGGCAAGGCAACAACAACAACATTTATTCTTTACGTTTCATTGTTTTAGATCATTATGCACATCATCAATGTCATTTTAAAATGTGGTTACCCCCTTCCGGTGTCAAGATTCGATGTTACAAAAAATTTAATGGGAAGGAAACCGATTTTTGCCCCTATCACGGATAACATTTTCCATTTTATCAATTCTCACCGAATCTGCTAGCAAGGACAACAATTCAACCTTTCTTCATATATTTACCTATATCCGGAGCTCTAGAGCTCCAAATCGAGCGAGGTTGGATTCATTAGAAAGATAACATATCAAGCTACAATTTCTATGAGATATGCTTCCTAAATTGTGTCATCCTGACACACGAATATCCCCTGAACGGGAGTGACGAATCTGTCCAGGATTCGTCGGCGATTCCTAAGTGAGTTTTCTATTATAACTGGTTCATGCATAAAAATACATAACACACTAGAATTCTTCTTCTTTCCTTCCATTTGGCTCTTGGCCGAGCTTAGTCTAAGGGGACTAAGGATTTCCTTTTTCTTTCTAGCTGATTTTTACCTCATTAACTCCCTGTCCACATTCTATACATATTATAAGTGTTCATCAACCTAAATTTTAGAATTCCTTTCCTCCCCCATTCCATCCTCACATGGCCGCCACTCAAGCTTTTGAGTCAATGATTTTTGTTTAACAATCTTGTGTGTTTTTCATGTTCATAACATCTTCTGTTAGCTTAACTAACCTCATTTTAACAATTTCTGCATTTCCCCCAAATTTTCCTTCAAGAACCTTAATTTATAAAATCTAAAATTGGTGCATAATTCCTACTTAATTGTTAATTTATTTTACACCATTAAGTCTAGTGTCTTGAAAAATACCATATTCACCTCTATATCCAAATGAATTAGATATTTTTAACGGTTTTTGTTCGAATAAATGGAGTCTTAACTTAGTATGTGTTTAATATTATAATAGTTCTCGTGGTTGTAATTTAAAAAAAAATAGCTAAAACAATTTTAAAAAATAGGTAAAAATAACATTTTTAGTTGTAATTTTTTAAAAAAATGTTTAATTTAAACTATACATGTAAAATAAATAAAAAATATTTTTTCATAAATAAAAAATATTATTTTAGTTTATATAAAAGTAAGGTTTGAACAAAACTACAAGTGAACCCAATGTAAAAAAAAAACCTATACGACTAACAAAACTCTTCTTTCTAAGTAGTTCGACAAAAAAAAAAAAAAACTACCGCACCAAACGGTTTCTATTGCGTATCCAATAATTTTAAGAGGATACAACATCGTTTATCCTTCTCTGCTTTGTTCAAGGAGGAGAAACCACCGTCCCCCACTGACAGTCTTGGAAAGAGAGGAGAAAATTATCTCTCCAAGAAAAGGGCGGACCTCACCTCAAACTCTGGTAAGATGGCTACTCTTAAGACTAAACAGTGTCTAAACCTCGTAACTCGATTCATCAACTCTCGAACTCCACCTTTTCATTACAAAAATACCCGCACTCTCCAAACCCTCGCTTTCGAAGAAATCCAATCTTCACCCAACAAACCTGACGCGCCTACAGCTTTCATTCTCCAGGGGCTCTTAGGTTCTGGTCGCAACTGGCGTTCTTTCTCTCGCAATCTCGCTTCCTCTCTTTCTGGTACACTCCATCGCTCTCTTGCTTTCTTTGTTCTTTTTCTATATTTTGGATTCTTGATTTTGATTTGGTTATTTACTATAGAGTGGAGGATGGTGCTTGTGGAAATGAGGAACCATGGCAAATCTGTTGATATAGAGGGATTAGACCCACCTCATAATATGTTTAATGCGGCGATGGATGTGGCTAATTTGGTGAAAGAGAAAGGTTGGGAATGGCCTGATGTTGTTATTGGTCATTCTATGGGAGGCAAAGTTGCTTTGCAATTTGCTGAGAGCTGCACTCGTGGTGATTATGGTCATTCTGTTTCTTTTCCTAAACATGTATTCTTTTTCATTGGAAGATTCATTACTATCTTTTTATCAAACTGGTGTGGTCTTCTTTCTCTAGTGGAAATTGAAGTGGGTGTTTTGTCATTCTTGTGAAATGAATTGACGGATTATTTTCTTTTTATTCTGGCATGTATTTCTCAATCATTGGCTGCACTGGAAGCTATATATCAGAATAAAACTTGAATCAATGTTGATCCTTGAAGGGATCTGATGTTTTCATTGGTTGTTAGGTGAAGTGTATATTGAATAATGAGATGAATTATATAGTTTCACTGTTTGTTTGTTTTAGCTATTGTATCTGCTGTTTAAGTTGATCATGTGAAGTGATTTTGAATGATGGCATTTCACTTCTGCTCTTGTAGTTATTTTCATCTGTCATTACTGATGAATGTGTGTTCTGTATGTCTTATACTGGTCAAGTAAGTATATAAATCTTTCTGGGTTTGTTTGATAAATTCTTGTTGTGTTTGGGCATGAGGTCATTTCTGTTCTTTTATGTTTAATTCCTTGTGCAGAACAGCTGTAGGTACTGGATTATGTGCCTGTAGAAGTAAGTCCTGAATATAGTGAAGGAGAAGTTGAAAAAGTTTTGAGGACCTTGCATAGTTTACCCTCACCAATCCCATCACGAAGGTAATTGTTTCTATCATGTTATTGATCTGACATTTTATTTTTGTTTTTGGTTTTACTTGCATGATTGCTGGATTTTGTGGGCCAAGTATCACCTTATTTAAGAAATATAGATGCAGGCATCGGCATAGTTGTTTTTGGAACTAGATTACCATTTTGTAATCCAATTTCCAAATGAGGATTAGTTCTCATATATGATAATTGTTATAGTTATGGTGGAAATTAAAGTTCTTAATCTTCTTCATAGACAGAACCCTGGAATTGTAGCAGATAAATAGGTGCTCATGCTGCACTCATGTATTCACTAATATGATATAGACCATTATTTAAAGCCTGGAATTACTCTACTTTCTGGAGCTCAAATTCATATGGAATCTGTTAATAAAGGGCCCTCATCTCTGATATGAATATGAACTCCAGTAGAAGTGCAGGACTCACGACATCAAACAATTGAACAGATGTTTAAATACAAAGTTTGCGATATAAGAAAATATCTATTAAACCAATCATAAAAATTCCAGTTACAATAGCTATTATCTAAAGAGGAATCCTTTTAATATTACTAGCCACTTCCCTCCATGTTAATGAAATGGTCTTGCTATAACATAAACAATCACAGATAATTACGTGATGATATCCTTCCATCAAGATGAGAGAACTTTCTCTTATTTAATACTTTCTTCTAGGGATGACAATCTAACTCAAATATGATGGATCCTCGCTAACCCGAGTGAGTGGGTTTTTTTGGATAGTTATTGTTTCAGATTGAGTATGAATATCTAAAATTTTTTACTCAATGGCTAATAGTTAGGGTATGAATATTGTTAAGCTCAACCCAAATCTGATCCAAACCCAAACCGAAATATATAGATTGGTATCTTATATATAGATAATACTCTTTTATTATATATTGATTACTAAATAAGAATCAGGTAACAATTGCCTGAAGCTTGATGATTGAGTATGGATATTAAAATTTCTTGTATAATGGGTAATGGATAGAGTTTGGCTATTTGTTTTGGATATAAGTTCGAATATATTAGAAATCCAATCCGTGAGTATCCATTGCCATCCTTATCTTTTATTTTATTTTATTTTATTAGGCTCCATTCCACATCTGTCACATTAAATCAAGACCAGTCAAAAACTTTGTTTCTGCATATTTAATTCCCTTCTCCACTCTGTAGCCTAGACAATGTAATGTTGGACATTTAGCATGAAATTGCATGATCAAGTATTGCTTGAAGCTTTCCGCTATGCCCAAAATCTCCTTTATCTTTTTATGAATTGTGGATAAAATGCACTAGTTGTGGTATTTCTATTAGAAAACATCATCTGGGAGAGTAAATCAATTTATATCAATCATGAAGGATGAGCAAGCAGATACATGAGTATATTATGCTTTAGGTTTCGTGGCTCACAGTTTTTTTACGGTGTAAAATTAACACTCCCGGGATGATTTTAGCTGGCTTGTGAACCACATGATTCATCTTGGTTTCTCAAAATCATTATCAGAATGGATTGGAAGTAACCTCAAGAAATCTGGAGAGCAAGAGAGTTGGGCCTTTGATCTCAAAGGTGCTATCCAGATGTTCAACTCTTACAAGTCAACTTCTTTTTTTTTTCCCGAATCAATCAAATTTAAATGCCTTCCTTTGCGGAATATAAATAATGACATTGACGGTCTAAATAGTGAATATAAAAATTATGTAGGGAGACTTTATATTTGTCTCTGCTGGAACATCCACCAAATGGAATGGAGATAGGGCTAGTAGTTGCAGAGAAGAGTGACCGCTGGGATCCAGATTTAATTCAACGACTTGAAAGCCTTTCTAGCCGGACCGGGGATGAATCTGAGGGGAAGTTCTCGCTTCATGTTCTTCCAAATACGGGGCACTGGGTTCATGTGGACAATCCAAAGGGACTTCTTGAGATTGTGACTCCCAAGATGGCTTCTCTTTCGACATAATCATATGGATTTTAGGTTGTGATATGGAAGTCAGATTTGCTATAAAAGTATGATCAAATTACCAGTATTCTGATAATTTAGATAGTACCAGGGCGGTGTTTTATGTGATTGTGATCTAATTTTTTATGTGATTTTCCCTTCTCTCTCTAAACACATGTTAGCAAGCAAACCATTTCTAAGGACTTTTATTTCTAACTGCATATTTAGTGTATGCTATAGATCATAAAACTTTTATTGAGTGTAAATAAAATGTTGCATAGATGAGATTAGAACAGAACCTCGAGATTACGAGCCTTACGAGCTGCCTTACCCTCTACATGAAAAAGCGGGAACTACTAACTAGTGGACAAACAAAGAATGAATGCGTCCCTCTACAATCTATACAAATATAATAATATACTAGATTACTGCACAGGGTTAAATTAAATTTTAAATTTTTCTATCATTAAAAAATGTTATAGTGTTGCTAATGTTTTTATTGTATGAAGGTTATAATTAGATTTAGATGATTTGGCAAGTCTTAGATGATTAGTTTAATTTAAAAAATATGATGGATACTCACTAACCCGAGTTAGTGGGTTTTATTGGATAGTTATTGTTTCGGATTGAGTATGAATATCTAAAATTTTTTACTCAATGGCTAATAGTTATGGTATGAATATTGTTAAGCTCAACCCAAATCTGATCCAAACCCAAACCGAAATATATACATTGTTATTTTTTATATATAATACTCTTTTATTATATATTGATTACTAAATAAGAATCAGGTAACAATTGCCTGAAGCTTAATGAATTGAGTATGGATATTAAAATTTCTTGTATAATGGGTAATGGATAGAGTTTGGCTATTTGTTTTGGATATAAGTTCGAATATATTAGAAATCCAATCCGTGAGTATCCATTGCCATCCTTATCTTTTATTTTATTTTATTTTATTAGGCTCCATTCCACATCTGTCACATTAAATCAAGACCAGTCAAAAACTTTGTTTCTGCATATTTAATTCCCTTCTCCACTCTGTAGCCTAGACAATGTAATGTTGGACATTTAGCATGAAATTGCATGATCAAGTATTGCTTGAAGCTTTCCGCTATGCCCAAAATCTCCTTATCTTTTATGAATTGTGGATAAAATGCACAAGTTGTGGTATTTCTTGGAATGGAATTTCTATTAGAAAACATCATCTGGGAGAGTAAATCAATTTATATCAATCATAAAGGATGAGCAAGCAGATACATGAGTATATAATGCTTTAGGTTCAGTTTCTCCGTGGCTCCCAGTTTTTTCATTGTATAAAATTAACCCCCCCTCCCCCGGGATGATTATGGTTTCAGCTGGCTTGTGAACCACATGATTCAAGGTTTCTCAAAATCATTATCAGAATGGATTGGTAGCAACCTCAAGAAATCTGGAGAGCAAGAGAGTTGAGCCTTTGATCTCAAAGGTGCTATCCAGATGTTCAACTCTTACAGGTCAACCTCTATTTTTTTTTTTTTTTATCAAATCAATCAAATTTAAATGCCTTCCTTTATGGAATATAAATAATGACATTGACGGTCTAAATAGTGAATATAAAAATTCTGTAGGGAGACTTCATATTGGTCTCTACTGGAACATCCACCAAAAGGAATGGAGATAGGGCTAATAGTTGTAGAGAAGAGTGACCGCTGGGATCTAGATTTAATTCAGCGACTTGAAAGCCTTTCTAGCCGGACCTGGGATGAATCTGAGGGGAAGTTCTCACTTCATGTTCTTCCAAATTCAGGGCACTGGGTTCATGTGGACAATCCAAAGGGACTTCTTGAGATTGTGACTCCCAGGATGGCTTCCCTTTCGACATAGTCGTATGGATTTTAGGTTGTGATTTGTAAGTCAGATTTGCTACAAAAGTATGATCAAATTACTAGTATTCCAGATCATTTGGATAGTACTGTTTTTTTCCATTGTGATGCAACAAGTTGATTTTTTCTAGTCATGCTTGAACAATATGAATAATTGATCTTTTATTCGCAAGTAAATGTTTTGGAATGGTTAAGTGCCTAATAAAAAACAACCATAACGGAAGGCAAATTCCCTGTAATATTTGCTTCCAATTTTTCAGTTTTTATTTTTATTTTTTTAAAGACTATTTAATGTATGTTAGTTAACAATACTCTTCATATACTTGTAGACGATTTTCTTGGGTGGTGTTTGCATTTGTGAATGCTTGTATCTATGTGGCATATTTAAATTGTGATATCTTTATTTTCGTTTCTTGGGTGTAATAACATATGCTTGTTTGGCTGCTTACTATAGAAATAAGTGTGACTATAACAATTAACCAAAAAAAATAAATTAAAGGAGAACGAGTTTTTACTATACCTTATCTCACACAATATTATTTATTAGAATAATATTTGTTTTCCCTTTTTTTCTTTATTTTTTTTTAATTTCAATTTTATCTTTTTATATTAAATTTATTTAAGATTGAGTTTCATATTTTTTTTTAATTTTTTTTTTATAAGGATATCACATATTCAAGTTCTGGATTACATTTTTTTTTTAATGAAATTTTTTTTCTCAATTATATTTTTCAACATTGGATTGATTGAGAATTAGACTTCGTGGTTTGTCTCAGTCTATTTTTTATGAAGTTATCCTCATCTCATGACTTGGATCATGAGTTTAGCGGGTTAATCATAGTTGACTTGAGTTTTTTTTTCTGCTTTTTTTAATCGATTTTTTTTTAATATCATCTTTCAACATTGAGTTGATTGAGATTTAAATTTTATAATTTATTTCAATTTAATTTCAATTGTCATCTTGGTCTTATGATTTGAATCGTGGGTGTCAAGTTAACTTGTTGAAAATTAACTTTTATAATTTGTTATAATTTATTTTCTATAGGGCTATACAATCCTTCTATTTCTTATTAATCTTTTTTTTCCCAACCAAAAAATATGGTTTTTTTAGCAATGTATTTCATTTCTTCCAACCCCTCTTAGGTCGGTCGTCGTTCCCCTCCCCCTGTTCCTTTCTTCCAAGCTTGCAAAAGTGATTGAAAATCGTTGATCCATCTTTTTTTTTCTCCACCTTTTCATTTAGGATTTGCAAAGCTCTTCCCCTTCTCTCCATGTTCTCCTATCCTTTCTCTTCCTTTTTCTCCTTGTAAAAGAAAAGAGTGCTTCAAATCATCTAGTAGGTAGCCTAGTGATAAGAGCTTGGAACTAAAAGGTTTACTCCCCTGTAGTCTCAAGTTCGAGCTCTACGGTTGTTAATATGATGGCTACTGGAGGCTTACATGGTCGTTAATTTCAGGGCCCATGAGATTAGTCGAGGTGCTCCACGTTAATAAAAAAGAAAAGAAAAGAGTGCTCCAACTTGAGGGATGTAGTTCAATTGATCAGACCTTAGATTTGCTTTCTAGAAGTTTTTATTTCGAGTATCATAAATCTCATGGCCACTGAAAACTTATCGTTAATTTCAGGGTTTCGAGGGATTAGTCGAGATACGCGTAAATTGATCCGAACACAAAAAAAAAGAAAAAAAAAAGAAAAGAGAAAGCAGAGTCCATTAATCCTTTAGCTTTTTTGTGTGAATATTAAATAAATAACTAAATTTATTGTATTTATTGCCCAACAGCCAAGAAGTTGTTCTTTTAGCACTGTGGTAATCCACATTGAAATTGGAGGTGGGTGAACAGGTTTTTCCCACACCCTTCAGTGTTTTTTTTTTTTAATGTAATGTTTAATGCTCATCTGCCTCCTAGGACAAATAACTGTCTGAAGAAGAAGGGTGGCCACAACAACGAGGTCTTATACTAATTAAATCTTAATCATTTTTTTTTATTTGAGTTAATTACTGTGTTTTTTTTTTTGTTTTTTCCTCCACTGTATTGTTATAATAAATTCTGAAGTTATTTTTTTCCCTTCATGTGGTCGAGGAAAGAGAAGGTGCCACAATAGAAGTAATATGTTATAATGGAAGATTCATTTTATTTATTTATTAGATTTTCAGCATTGGGAAAACGTTCTGTTTTTTTCTTCCCTTGTTATGGAGACTACAATATTTAGATTGTAATTTTTTTTTTGTATTTTCATTAAACTCGATATATTAATTTAAATTTGAGAATTCCTGACCCAACTCTTTACTTAACTCAATTTTTTAATTAAATTGTATGAGGAGTTATTCTGATATAACCTTATCAATTAAGTAGGTTTAAAAAAAAATCAAAAGAAATAAAACATGTCAGATTAACCTTAGTTAACTTGTCAAATCTATAATCTAGGTTATGGATTTTATTGGGTTGAATTAATTTTTTATATTTTATTATATAATAAAAAAATATAAAAATCAATTTTAACCAATCTAATACTAAATGATAAAATTCAATAAAAACTCAATATTAAATAATAATGTTTTTATAAAAAAACTAAAAGATATAAAAAAAACTCGAAGGACAAATTAAAAAGAAATCTAGATGCATGAGTTTGAGTGATCCAGCATAATACATATTACTAAAAAACCAAGGACATTGACCTCAAGTAGGCCCATGCTTTTGGATATATATTTTTTCTTTTTAGAAGGTTTGAACAAGGTGTGAACGACCTCCTTTTTTTTATTGTAAATAAAAAATACATAAAAACATATCATCTATTTTATAAAATATAATATTGTTTCCATCATAGCTTGAACCTGTGATCTTTAACTATTTAAAGACATGCAATAACTAATTAAGCTACAAAATAAAAATGTTATTAAACAAGTAAAAAATATATTAATCTAGTTCACTATTTATAAGTTAAACCAATCCTACATTATGTAGTTGTTTTGTCCAAAAACCATATTTAATATATATATATATATATATATATATATATATATATATATATATATATATATAATATTTGAATATTTGAATGGATAGAATATAAATATACTAAAGGCTCAATTCATGAATACCCTTGCCAACCGCGGCTACAAGTAGAGGCAACTAACACAAGTTCGTGTTGGGCTTTCTAATTTGAGACCTCTACATTGGACTTGATAGAAACCGAATCAGTGTGAAAAGGCCCATGTGGCCCATAACCATGCTGAAGTATTCTCGCCGTCATTCTCCCCAAACGAAAACCCTAGCTGAGCATGCTATAAAGTCCTAATGACACCCAACAACACAGCCGTTCTCATTTTCAAGAGTGGAAGATAGAGAGCAAGTAAAGATGCAGATCTTTGTGAAAACCCTAACTGGCAAGACTATTACCCTCGAGGTTGAGAGCAGTGATACCATCGATAATGTCAAGGCCAAAATTCAAGACAAGGAAGGTACATCTTGCCCCCCCCTATAATCTCCGACTCTTTCAAAACTGTAAATGTAAAAATGTAAGTTTTTTTGTTGGAAAAGGGATTCCACCGGACCAGCAAAGGTTGATTTTTGCTGGAAAGCAGCTGGAAGATGGCAGAACTTTGGCTGATTACAATATTCAAAAAGGTTGCTTTCTCTTTTTTTTGAATTGATTGTTAGTCTGATTTGTGAAGTTGGCTTTTTCATGAAATGATTATTAATTTATTTTGGTTTGTGTTTTCATTCAGAATCAACACTTCATTTAGTGTTGAGGCTTAGAGGAGGAATTATCGAGCCTTCTTTGATGGCCTTGGCGCGGAAATACAATCAAGAGAAGATGATTTGCCGCAAGTACGCTGTTTGATTTTTCCCCCATTAAGTTTAATGACTTGCTTTATGCTTCTTTTGCAAAGTGTTATCTGACTGTTTTTGCATCATAATTTTCTTTAATCTTAAAATATAAGCAATGAAAGAGATAAGAGCCCTTCAAATATTTAGTTTAGCTTCTAATCACAGTATGATTGCAAAATATGAATTCAGTATGCCTAAGATGTGCTTGTGATGTTTGAATGTTTGGGATTTAAAAATATGTGTGTTTTTGTGTCTTGCTTGTTTTGAGGTATTGTTATTTCTATGGGACTTAACTTAGCCTCTACTGCTGTTAAGAGTGCTTTAGAGGTTATATAAGTTCCCGATATTGATTTCCATTCTTCAACTTTATCAGCTGGTATTGATATACGGCCAGTTGATTTTCATGGTTGGTACATTTAGTTCTTCTGTGTAGATTAAATATTTTGTTTTTTCTTTTATATAAATGTTTTTGTTTTTATGGGATAATGCAATTTCTTTACACTTCTCTAGTAAATGTGTTGTTATGATACTGTGAAAATGGATCTCATATCATATATTTGTTTCTGGAGAACATATTTATATTTTTTATTCTGAACTTTTTTTCATAGTCACGCCACGACTTGTTTGGAAAGCAGATTGCTTGTTTTATATTATGTTCCATTAATCATAATCATTTCTCTTTTTGGTGATAAGCATGTTTTTAACTCTAATTGCCAAATTCAGCTATATTGTTTGTTTTTTGTTTTGTTTAGCTGGTGTCATTAGAGGGACTTAGTTGAACTCTCTTTTACTGTGTCAGGTTTAATAGATAGCATCCGAGTCCTGATATTGATTTCCTTTTCCATTTTATATTCCTGATCAACTGGGTCATTTACCCCAGTTGATTTCCTTGGGTGGCTCATAATTTTATATGTGTACATGTATATTGTATCATATACCGGTGCACAAGGGAGGGAGATTGTCCTGTGTACTGTCATGGACAGTTATCTAACCATCAATTTTCTCCCTCTAATTCTTTGGTCTTCAATTTCATTTTTTGCTTCATTTTCAAAACCTCTCAGTCATCACATCTGCTATCATGATGAGATGAAAAAGTATAGTTTGGAACTCGCATGTTTGAGTTTATCATATGGGTAAACATGAAATGCCTTTAGAGAGCTGTCACTTGTCTGTTGTGTTTTGAAATTCCAAACTGAGCGCTGCAACTGAAATGCATTTTGAATTTGGATGAAATTTTCTTTGCCTGCTATTGTTGCCTCTCTTTGCCGTTCTTATATGGGGTATGATATGGACTTGTTTGTCTATCTGCTCAATTTGTTCTCAGAACAGATTAATGTTAAATTAGCTGTATTAGTTGCGCCTCACCAGCTAATTGATCCTTTTTTTTCACCAGGTGCTACGCTCGTCTGCATCCCAGGGCTGTTAACTGTAGGAAGAAGAAGTGCGGTCATAGCAATCAGGTATTTTTATGTTAAATTTAGCCTATGTTTTTGTTTTATTTTCCACTATGTAGATTCTCATGTTCTGGAAACCCTGTGTTTCTACTTCCTGCAGTTGAGGCCCAAGAAGAAGATCAAGTAAAGGATCATTACTGCATTTGTGCCTCGAATGTATTCGAGTGTTAGATTTTGGACTTGTTTTTGTCATTGTTGTGGAATCTGGATTTCCTAAGACAACCTGTGATTAATCTACATGAATATTATTAAGATTTTGCTGTCTTTATTTTGATATTTACAATATATTCTGTTTTCTGATTCTTCCCTCGTCTTAATCGTATGCGGTGTTTTATGTGATTGTGATCTAATTTTTTTATGTGATTTTCCCTTCTCTCTCTAAACACATGTTAGCAAGCCAAGAATGTTGAGTGTATGCTATAGATCATAAAACTTTTATTGAGTGTAAATAAAATATTGCATAGATGAGATTAGAACAGAACCTCGAGATTACGAGCCTTACGAGCTGCCTTACCCTCTACATGAAGAAGCGGGAACTAGTAACTAGTGGACAAACAAAGAATGAATGCGTCCCTCTACAATCTATACAAATATAATAATATACTAGATTACTGCACCAGGCTAAATTAAATTTTAAATTTTTCTATCATTAAAAAATGTTATGGAGTTGCTAATGTTTTTATTGTATGAAGGTTATAATTAGATTTAGATGATTTGGCAAGTCTTAGTTGAGTAGTTTAATTTAAAAAATTTCATGATTTTTTTAATATTAAAATAATAATATATTAAATTAAAAAAGGATTAAGATGAAATTAAAAAAATTAATTAGTCAACGTTAATTTATAAAATTTATGGATCGGGTTATGAAAAACTAAGCATTTATAGGTTTTTAATGAGCATTACTGTATTTTTATTTTCATTTATAGGTTTTTAATGAGTATTACTGTATTTTTATATGAAAATCCTTTTTTATTTTAATAATAAAAATAGTGGAACGAGGATGAAAAGGTTAGATTTTTTTTATATTTATAATCTATTTATTCAAATCACAATAAATGTTTTTATCCTATCACTAGTAAAAAAAACATATTTTTTTACCAATCCACGTGACAACATCCTTATTAATTATTTGTTTTGCTTTTTGTTTATAATGCAGATAACAAGACCCTTTTAGATTGTCATTAGGCCCCGCGTGCTAGATCAAAAGCAAATTATTGCATTAAAAAAAGTGAGTTTTGTTATTTTTTTCCAGCATATGAAATGGTGACTAGTAATGATTTGGTATTTTTTTTCTTTTTTTTTCGCCGACGTATTTAAGGTTTACCAAAATTTCTACCGAAATTTCAGCAGAGTCTTCCCTATACTAGAAAGATCCCAAGTTATCGATAATTTATCTTGTAAATATTTTATGCTTATTCCACAATCATAACATATTCATACTGCATCGCAACCATAATCATTACTGGTCACAAGCATGATAACTCACATATTCATTTTTCCTTTTCATTTAGAAGCGCATACAAAATAGTAGTCAAACATGGATAAACAACATTAATATTACAAGCATAAAATAGTAAGAATATTCAATCTCTATGATTAATATAAAGAGATACTAATACAATTCGAGTCATATAATTACTTAGAGCAAAATACATTGACATTTTTTTAATTCCTAATTCATACAAAAGGAACTAGAAACACTAATTTCCTAACTCATACAAAAGGAATTAGAAACATGAATTCTCTAATTCATATAAAAGGAACTAGAAACACTAATTTCCTAATTTATTCAAAAGGAATTAGAAATGTGAATTCCTTAATTCATACAAAAAGAATTAGAAACTTAGGACACTACTCCTGGCTTGAATGTGACGGACCTGCAATATCAAACTACGAAAAAAATTATATTAAAAGTAAAATTACAACAGAGATGAGGGAGAGTCACAAATACATGTATATACGTATATAATTGACTTCTCGATGGTACACAATCATAGTTGTCCTGGAAACCCACACCTAAAATTTTTCTTTACTACATCTAGAGCCTATCATTCCGTAACCCACTTATGGTTTCTCTTTTTATGATTATTATCCATTATTCTTCACCGGGTACATCCATCTTACTACCCTATCCCAAATTTAGGAAGGTTACTACCGACATTAATAATTTCTATTAGTGTCATTAATTGCCTTTACCATGACCTACTAATCAAATCCTTAGTAATGTCAGCACCAACTTATCGGTTGATGTCATTAACTATTTCCAACCCGAAATAGTAAATCAATTTTTTCTTGCCTTACCTTGGAGATTTCTCCGGTGATGCTGATGCTAAGATCTTTTGACATCATTAGCTTCCTTCTTGGGAAGATAATCAAATTATCCTGGGTTTGCCGATATTGACATTGTCTGTCGGTATCATTAACTACTCTTAACCCGAATAGTTAATCAAGTTCAACATTCATTATATTTCCATCAAGATCATGCAGATGTTAGCAAAACTTGCTAACATTATTAACCACCCATATTTGGGATCGACTAATCAAGTCCAGAGGTGGTTGTTTTGGATTCATCATTATAGTTCATTATTCGAAATCGAAGTCCATAAGTCCACAACTAAAATCAAATTTCAATCCATGTTCGTTTCATCATATCTTTCCTTTCTTTAACTTTATTCGCAAGTGTTAAATTCTAAAATAAAATAGAATACTAGTTTCACTCTTAACTAAGGAGAGTATAGGTGCGAAACACCTACTTGCCACCGATGCTCGATTTGCGCTCCTTTGTTGTTGTACTCCCCTCGTGGTTACTCTTGAATTCATAAGTAAATCACATTAATTCATGTCCAATTTTCATTTCACAAATGGCAAGGCAACAACAACAACATTTATTCTTTACGTTTCATTGTTTTAGATCATTATGCACATCATCAATGTCATTTTCAAATGTGGTTACCCTCTTCCGGTGTCAAGATTCGATGTTACAAAAAATTTAATGGGAAGGAAACCGATTTTTGCCCCTATCACGGATAACATTTCCCATTTTATCAATTCTCACCGAATCTGCTAGCAGGGACAACAATTCAACCTTTCTTCATATATTTACCTATATCCGGAGCTCTAGAGCTCCAAATCGAGCGAGGTTGGATTCATTAGAAAGATAACATCTCAAGCTACAATTTCTATGAGATATGCTTCCTAAATTGTGTCATCCTGACACACGAATATCCCCTAGAACGGGAGTGACGAATCTGTCCAGGATTCGTCGGCGATTCCTAAGTGAGTTTTCTATTATAACTGGTTCATGCATAAAAATACATAACACACTAGAATTCTTCTTCTTTCCCTCCATTTGGCTCTTGGCCGAGCTTAGTCTAAGGGGACTAAGGATTTCCTTTTTCTTTCTAGCTGATTGTTTTTACCTCATTAACTCCCTGTCCACATTCTATACATATTATAAGTGTTCATCAACCTAAATTTTAGAATTCCTTTCCTCCCCCATTCCATCCTCACATGGCCGGCCACTCAAGTTTTTGAGTCAATGATTTTTGTTTAACAATCTTGTGTGTTTTTCATGTTCATAACATCTTCTGTTAGCTTAACTAACCTCATTTTAACAATTTCTGCATTTCCCCCAAATTTTCCTTCAAGAACCTTAATTTATAAAATCTAAAATTGGTGCATAATTCCTACTTAATTGTTAATTTATTTTACACCATTAAGTCTAGTATCTTGAAAAATACCATCTTCACCTTTATATCCAAATGAATTAGATATTTTTAACCGTTTTTGTTCGAATAAATGGAGTCTTAACTTAGTATGTGTTTAATATTATAATAGTTTTCGTGGTTGTAATTTAAAAAAAATAGCTAAATTTTTTTAAAAAAATAGGTAAAAATAACATTTTTAGTTGTAATTTTTTAAAAAATGTTTAATTTAAACTATACATGTAAAATAAATAAAAAATATTTTTTCATAAATAAAAAATATTATTTTAGTTTATATAAAAGTAAGGTTTGAACAAAACTACAAGTGAACCCAATGTAAAAAAAAAACCTATACGACTAACAAAACTCTTCTTTCTAAGTAGTTCGACAAAAAAAAAAAAAACTACTGCACCAAACGGTTTCTATTGCGTATCCAATAATTTTAAGAGGATACAACATCGTTTATCCTTCTCTGCTTTGTTCAAGGAGGAGAAACCATCGTCCCCCACTGACAGTCTTGGAAAGAGAGGAGAAAATTATCTCTCCAAGAAAAGGGCGGACCTCACCTCAAACTCTAGTAAGATGGCTACTCTTAAGACTAAACAATGTCTAAACCTCGTAACTCGATCCATCAACTCTCGAACTCCACCTTTTCATTACAAAAATACCCGCACTCTCCAAACCATAGCTTTCGAAGAAATCCAATCTTCACCCAACAATCCTGACGCGCCTACAGCTTTCATTCTCCACGGGCTCTTAGGTTCTCGTCGCAACTGGCGTTCTTTCTCTCGCATTCTCGCTTCCTCTCTTTCTGGTACACTCCATCGCTCTCTTGCTTTCTTTGTTCTTTTTCTATATTTTGGATTCTTGATTTTGATTTGGTTATTTACTATAGAGTGGAGGATGGTGCTTGTGGATATGAGGAACCATGGCAAATCTGTTGATATAGAGGGATTAGACCCACCTCATAATATGTTTAATGCGGCGATGGATGTGGCTAATTTGGTGAAAGAGAAAGGTTGGGAATGGCCTGATGTTGTTATTGGTCATTCTATGGGAGGCAAAGTTGCTTTGCAATTTGCTGAGAGCTGCACTCGTGGTGATTATGGTCATTCTGTTTCTTTTCCTAAACATGTATTCTTTTTCATTGGAAGATTCATTACTATCTTTTTATCAAACTGGTGTGGTCTTCTTTCTCTAGTGGAGATTGAAGTGGGCGTTTTGTCATTCTTGTGAAATGAATTGACGGATTACTTTCTTTTTATTCTTGCATGTATTTCTCAATAATTGGCTGCACTGCAAGCTATATATCGGAATAAAACTTGAATCAATGTTGATCCTTGAAGGGATCTGATGTTTTCATGGGTTGTTAGGTGAAGTGTATGTTGAATAATGAGATGAATTATATAGTTTCACTGTTTGTTTGTTTTAGCTATCGTATCTGCTGTTTAAGTTGATCATGTGAAGTGATTTTGAATGATGGCATTTCACTTCTGCTCTTGTAGTTATTTTCATCTGTCATTACTGATGAATGTGTGTTCTGTATGTCTTATACTGGTCAAGTAAGTATATAAATCTTTCTGGGTTTGTTTGATAAATTCTTGTTGTGTTTGGGCATGAGGTCATTTCTGTTCTTTTATGTTTAATTCCTTGTGCAGAACAGCTGTGGGTACTGGATTCTGTGCCTGTAGAAGTAAGTCCTGAATATAGTGATGGAGAGGTTGAAAAAGTTTTGAGGACCTTGCATAGTTTACCCTCACCAATCCCATCACGAAGGTAAATGTTTATATCATGTTATTGATCTAACATTTTATTTTTGTTTTTGGTTTTACTTGCATGATTGCTGGATTTTGTGGGCCAAGTATCACCTTGTTTAAGAAATATAGATGCAGGCATCAGCATAGTTGTTTTTGGAACTAGATTACCATTTTGTAATCCAATTTCCAAATGAGGATTAGTTCTCATATATGATAATTGTTATAGTTATAGTGGAAATTAAAGTTCTTAATCTTCTTCATAGACAGAACCCTGGAATTGTAGCAGATAAATAGGTGCTCATGCTGCACTCATGTATTCACTAATGTGATATAGACCATTATTTAAAGCCTGGAATTACTCTACTTTCTGGAGCTCAAATTCATATGGAATCTGTTAATAAAGGGCCCTCATCTCTTATATGAATATGAACTCCAGTAGAAGTGCGGGACTCACGACATCAAACAATTGAACAGATGTTTAACTACAAAGTTTGCGATATAAGAAAATATCTATTAAACCAATCACAAAAATTCGAGTTACAATAGCTATTATCTAAAGAGGAATCCTTTTAATATTACTAGCCACTTCCCTCCATGTTAATGAAATGGTCTTGCTACAACATAAACAATCATAGATAATTACGTGATGATATCCTTCCATCAAGATGAGAGAACTTTCTCTTATTTAATACTTTCTTCTAGGGATGACAATCTAACTCAAATATGATGGATCCTCGCTAGCCCGAGTGAGTGGGGTTTTTTGGATAGTTATTGTTTCAGATTGAGTATGAATATCTAAAAATTTTTACTCAATGGCTAATAGTTAGGGTATGAATATTGTTAAACTCAACCTAAAATCTGATCCAAACCCAAACCGGAATATATACATTGGTATTTTATATATATATATACACACACACACACACACACACACACTACTCTTTTATTATATATTGATTACTAAATAAGAATCAGGTAACAATTGCCTGAAGCTCTTGATGAATTGAGTATGGATATTAAAATTTCTTGTATAATGGGTAATGGATAGAGTTTGGCTATTTGTTTTGGATATAAGTTTGAATATATTAGAAATCCAATCCGTGAGTATCCATTGCCATCCTTATCTTTTTTTTTTTTTATTTAATTAGGCTCCATTCCACATCTGTCAAATTAAATCAAGACCAGGCAAAAACTTTGTTTCTGCTTATTTAATTCCCTTCTCCACTCTGTAGCCTAGACAATGTAATGTTGGACATTTTGCATGAAATTGCATGATCAAGTTTTCCTTGAAGCTTTCAGCTAAGCCCAAAATCTCATTATCTTTTTATGAATTGTGGATAAAATGCACTAGTTGTGGTATTTCTTGGAATGAATTTCTATTAGAAAACATAATCTGGGAGAGTAAATCAATTTATATCAATCATGAAGGATGAGCAAGCAAATACAAAAGTATATTATGCTTTAGGTTCCGTGGCTCCCAGTTTTTTCACGGTGTAAAATTAACACCCCCCCGGGATGATTTCAGCTGGCTTGTGAACCACATGATTCATCTTGGTTTCTCAAAATCATTATCAGAATGGATTGGAAGTAACCTCAAGAAATCTGGAGAGCAAGATAGTTGGGCCTTTGATCTCAAAGGTGCTATCCAGATGTTCAACTCTTACAGGTCAACTTCTTTTTTTTTTTTCGAATCAATCAAATTTAAATGCCTTCCTTTGCGGAATATAAATAATGACATTGACGGTCTAAATAGTGAATATAAAAATTCTGTAGGGAGACTTCATATTTGTCTCTGCTGGAACATCCACCAAATGGAATGGAGATAGGGCTAGTAGTTGCAGAGAAGAGTGACCGCTGGGATCCAGATTTAATTCAACGACTTGAAAGCCTTTCTAGCCGGACCGGGGATGAATCTGAGGGGAAGTTCTCGCTTCATGTTCTTCCAAATTCAGGGCACTGGGTTCATGTGGACAATCCAAAGGGACTTCTTGAGATTGTGACTCCGAGGATGGCTTCCCTTTCGACATAATCGTATAGATTTTTGGTTGTGATATGTAAGTTAGATTTGCTACAAAAGTATGATCAAATTACCAGTATTCCAGATCATTGTTTTTTTCCATTGTGATGCAACAAGTTGATTTTTTCTAGTCATGCTTGAACAATATTAATAATTGATCTTTTCTTCGCAAGTAAATGTTTGGGAATGGTGAAGTGCCTAATAAAAAACAACCATGACGGAAGGCAAATTCCCTGTAATATTTGCTTCTAATTTTTGAGTTTTTATTTTTATTTTCAGACTATTTAATGTCTGTTTAACAATACTCTTCATATACTTGTAGATGATTTTCTTGGGTGGTGTTTGCATGTGTGAATGCTTGTATCTATGTGACATATTTAAATTGTGATATCTCTATTTTCCTTTCTTGGGTGTGATAACAGATGCTTGTTTGGCTGCTGACTATAGAAATAAGTGTGACTATAACAATTAACCAAAAAAAAAAAGAAAGGGTTTTTACTATACCTTATCTCATACGATATTATTTATTAGAATAATATTTTTTTTATTTTTTTATATTAAATTTATTTAAGATTGAGTTTTATATTGTTTTCAATTTTTTTTTTTATGAGAATCACATATTCATGTTCTAGACTACAGATTTTAATATGTTAACTTGGTTGACTCGAGTTTTTTTTCATTGTCTTAATGAAATTTTTTTCTCAATTATATTTTTTAACATTGGATTGATTGAGAATTAGACTTCGTGATTTGTCTCAGTCTATTTTTTATGAAGTTATCCTCATCCATGACTCGGGTCATGAGTTTAGCGGTTTAACCCTAGTTGACTTGACTTTTTTTTTTCTGCTCTTTTTAATCGATTTTTTTTTCAATATTATCTTTTAACATTGAGTTGATTGAGATTTAAATTTTATAATTTGTTTCAATTTGATTTCAATTGTTATCTTGGTCTTATGATTTGAATCGTCGGTGTCAAGTTAACTTGAGTTATTTTTTTGATTTTTTTTAATTGATTTTTTTTTAATCTTATCTTTTATTATTGGGTTTGTTGAAAATTAAATATAATTTGTTATAATTTGTTTTCAGAGTTATATAATCCTTCTATTTCTTATTAATCTATTCTTTGCTTAGGCCCCCCTTCTTTTCGGATTTGCAAAGCTCTTCCCCTTCTCTCCATGTTCTCCTTTCCCCTCTTTCTCTTTCTCCTCCTTATAAAAGAAAAGAGTGCTATAATCTTGAGCAATGTAGCTCAATTGATCAGACCTTAGATTTGTTTTTTAGAAATTACCAGTTCGAGTGTCATAAATCTCATGACCACTGAAGACTTATCTGATTATTAATTTCAGGGTCTTGAGGGATTAATCAAAATATACGTTAAGTGATCCGAACACAAAAAAGAGAGGAAAATAGTGCCCCTTCAACAGTCCATTAATCCTTTAGTTTTATTTTTTCTTGAGAATGCATTTAACGCCTATTAGTTTATCACCCTTACCATCCATTAAGCAGAGTCCATTAATCCTTTAGCTTTTTTGTGTGAATATTGAATAAATAACTAAATTTATTGTATTTGTTGCCCAGCAGCCAAGAAGTTGTTCTTTTAGCACTGTGATAATCCACATTGAAATTGGATGTGGGTGAACAGGTTTTTCCCAGACCCTTTAGTGTTTTTTTTTTTAATGTAATGTTTAATGCTCATCTGCCTCCTAGGACAAATAACTGTCTGAAGAAGAAGGGTGGCCATAACAACGAGGTCTTATACTAATTAAATCTTAATCATTTTTTTTTATTTGATTTAATTACTGCGTTTTTTTTTGTTTTTTCCTCCACTTTATTGTTATAATAAATTCTAAAATTATTTTTTTTCCTTCATGTGGTCGAGGAAGGAGAAGGTGCCATAATAGGAGTAATCTGTTATAATGGAAGATTCATTTTATTTATTTATTAGATTTTTAGCATTGGAAAAACATTCTGTTTTTTTTCCTTGTTATGGAGACTATAATATTTAGATTGTAAATTTTTTTTAAGCATTGTCGTTAAACTTGATATACCAATTTAATTTTAAAAATTTCTTACCCAACTCTTTACTTAACTCAAGTTTTAAAATTAAATCGTGTGAGGGGTTGTTCTGGTATGACTTTATCAATTAAGTAGGTTTTTAAAAAAAAATTCAAAAGAAATAAAACATGTCAGACTAACCTTAGTCAACTTGTTAAATTTGCAATCCAAATTATGGATTTCACTGGGTTGAATTAATTTTTTATATTTTATTATATGATAAAAAAATATAAAAATTAATTTTCAACCAATCTAATATTAAAGAATAAAATTTAATAAAAACTCAATATTAAATGATGATTTAAAAAAAACTAAAAAAAACTCAAAAAATAAATTAAAAAAAATCTAAATACAGGAGTTTGAAATTTGAATGATCCAGCACACCTGTTACTAAAAAACCAAGGACATTGACCTCAAATAGGCCCATGCTTCCGGATAATTTTTTTTTTAGAAGATGTGAACGACTTCCTCTGTTTTTTTATTGTAAGGAAAAAAACATAAATAACATATTATCTATTTTATAAAATATAATATTATTCCCATCATAGCGCTTGAACATGTGATCTTTAATTATTTAAAGACATGCAATAACTAATTAAGCTACAAAATAAAAATGTTACAAAATAAGTAAAAAATATATTAATCTAGTTCACTATTTATAAGTTAAAGCAATCCTACATTATTTAGCTGTTTTGTTAATATTATAGTAATATTTAATAACCAGAAGTTGGCTTTAAGCCAAGGCACCCTGTGTTAAATCAAAAAAATCTCCCGGTGCCGTCTGAATGTATCCATTTTATTTTATTTTGCTCATAGGTTATTTCTCAGCTAATTTCTTGTAGTATTGCCTTTCATTTTTCCATCTCTAAGGGAAAGTTCGAGTTTTGGAATCATATATAATAAATCTTAATTCGCATCCAATGCCCTTGTAAGAAGGCAATTTAACCCTAAATCGTTGGATATCAATTCAAATGGATTTAAATCGGTAGTTTTTTTATAATTATTTATCTGATAGATATTAAATAATATATGACTTTTAATATATATATATATATATTTGAATGGATAGAATATAAATATAATAAAGGCTCAATTCATGAATACCGCGGCTACAAGTAGAGGCAACTAACACAAGTTCTATTGGGCTTTCGAATTTGAGACCTCTACATTGGACTTGATAGAAACCGAATCAGTGTGAAAAGGCCCATGTGGCCCATAACCATGCCGAAGTCTTCTCGCCGTCAGTCTCCCCAAACGAAAACCCTAGCTGAGCATGCTGTAGTCCTAATGACACCCATCAACACAGCCGTTCTCATTTTCAAGAGTGGAAGATAGAGAGCAAGTAAAGATGCAGATCTTTGTGAAAACCCTAACTGGCAAGACCATTACCCTCGAGGTTGAGAGCAGTGATACCATAGATAATGTCAAGGCCAAAATTCAAGACAAGGAAGGTACATCTTGCCCCCCCCCCCTATAATCTCCGACTCTTTCAAAACTGTAAATGTAAAAATGTAAGTTTTTTTGTTGGAAAAGGGATTCCACCGGACCAGCAAAGGTTGATTTTTGCTGGAAAGCAGCTGGAAGATGGCAGAACTTTGGCTGATTACAATATTCAAAAAGGTTGCTTTCTCTTTTTTTTGAATTGATTGTTAGTCTGATTTGTGAAGTTGGCTTTTTCATGAAATGATTATTAATTTATTTTGGTTTGTGTTTTCATTCAGAATCAACACTTCATTTAGTGTTGAGGCTTAGAGGAGGAATTATCGAGCCTTCTTTGATGGCCTTGGCGCGCAAATACAATCAAGAGAAGATGATTTGCCGCAAGTACGCTGTTTGATTTTTCCCCCATTAAGTATAATGTCTTGCTTTATGCTTCTTTTGCAAAGTGTTATCTGACTGTTTTTGCATCATAATTTTCTTTAATCTTAAAATATAAGCAATGAAAGAGATAAGAGCCCTTCAAATATTTAGTTTAGCTTCTAATCACAGTATGATTGCAAAATATGAATTCAGTATGCCTAAGATGTGCTTGTGATGTTTGAATGTTTGGGATTTAAAAATATGTGTGTTTGTGTGTCTTGCTTGTTTTGAGGTATTGTTATTTCTATGGGACTTAACTTAGCCTCTACTGCTGTTAAGAGTGCTTTAGAGGTTATATAAGTTCCCGATATTGATTTCCATTCTTCAACTTTATCAGCTGGTATTGATATACGGCCAGTTGATTTTCATGGTTGGTACATTTAGTTCTTCTGTGTAGATTAAATATTTTGTTTTTTTCTTTATATAAATGTTTTTGTTTTTATGGGATAATGCAATTTCTTTACACTTCTCTAGTAAATGTGTTGTTATGATACTGTGAAAATGGATCTCATATCATATATTTGTTTCTGGAGAACATATTTATATTTTTTATTCTGAACTTTTTTTCATAGTCACGCCACGACTTGTTTGGAAAGCAGATTGCTTGTTTTATATTATGTTCCATTAATCATAATCATTTCTCTTTTTGGTGATAAGCATGTTTTTAACTCTAATTGCCAAATTCAGCTATATTGTTTGTTTTTTGTTTTGTTTAGCTGGTGTCATTAGAGGGACTTAGTTGAACTCTCTTTTACTGTGTCAGGTTTAATAGATAGCATCCGAGTCCTGATATTGATTTCCTTTTCCATTTTATATTCCTGATCAACTGGGTCATTTACCCCAGTTGATTTCCTTGGGTGGCTCATAATTTTATATGTGTACATGTATATTGTATCATATACCGGTGCACAAGGGAGGGAGATTGTCCTGTGTACTGTCATGGACAGTTATCTAACCTTCAATTTTCTCCCTCTAATTCTTTGGTATTCAATTTCATTATTTGCTTCATTTTCAAAACCTCTCAGTCATCACATCTGCTATCATGATGAGATGAAAAAGTATAGTTTGGAACTCGCATGTTTGAGTTTATCATATGGGTAAACATGAAATGCCTTTAGAGAGCTGTCACTTGTCTGTTGTGTTTTGAAATTCCAAACTGAGCGCTGCAACTGAAATGCATTTTGAATTTGGATGAAATTTTCTTTGCCTGCTATTGTTGCCTCTCTTTGCCGTTCTTATATGGGTATGATATGGACTTGTTTGTCTATCTGCTCAATTTGTTCTCAGAACAGATTAATGTTAAATTAGCTGTATTAGTTGCGCCTCACCAGCTAATTTATCCCTTTTTTCACCATGTGCTACGCTCGTCTGCATCCCAGGGCTGTCAACTGTAGGAAGAAGTGTGGTCATAGCAATCAGGTATTTTTATGTTAAATTTAGCCTCTGTTTTTGTTTTATTTTCCACTATGTAGATTCTTATGTTCTGGAAACCTTTTGTCTCTCCAAGAGGGCGGACCTCACCTCAAACTCTGGTAAGATGGCTACTCTTAAGACTAAACAGTGTCTAAACCTCGTAACTCGATTCGTCAACTCTCGAACTCCACCTTTTCATTACAAAAATACCCGCACTCTCCAAACCCTAGCTTTCGAAGAAATCCAATCTTCACCCAACAAACCTGACGCGCCTACAACTTTCATTCTCCACGGGCTCTTAGGTTCTGGTCGCAACTGGCGTTCTTTCTCTCGCAATCTCGCTTCCTCTCTTTCTGGTACACTCCATCGCTCTCTTGCTTTCTTTGTTCTTTTTCTATATTTTGGATTCTTGATTTTGATTTGGTTATTTACTATAGAGTGGAGGATGGTGCTTGTGGATATGAGGAACCATGGCAAATCTGTTGATATAGAGGGATTAGACCCACCTCATAATATGTTTAATGCGGCGATGGATGTGGCTAATTTGGTGAAAGAGAAAGGTTGGGAATGGCCTGATGTTGTTATTGGTCATTCTATGGGAGGCAAAGTTGCTTTGCAATTTGCTGAGAGCTGCACTCGTGGTGATTATGGTCATTCTGTTTCTTTTCCTAAACAGGTATTCTTTTTCATTGGAAGATTCATTACTATCTTTTTATCAAACTGGTGTGGTCTTCTTTCTCTAGTGGAAATTGAAGTGGGCGTTTTGTCATTCTTGTGAAATGAATTGACGGATTACTTTCTTTTTATTCTTGCATGTATTTCTCAATAATTGGCTGCACTGTAAGCTATATATCGGAATAAAACTTGAATCAATGTTGATCCTTGAAGGGATCTGATGTTTTCATTGGTTGTTAGGTGAAGTGTATGTTGAATAATGAGATGAATTATATAGTTTCACTGTTTGTTTGTTTTAGCTATCGTATCTGCTGTTTAAGTTGATAATGTGAAGTGATTTTGAATGATGGCATTTCACTTCTGCTCTTGTAGTTATTTTCATCTGTCATTACTGATGAATGTGTGTTCTGTATGTCTTATATTGGTCAAGTAAGTATATAAATCTTTCTGGGTTTGTTTGATAAATTCTTTTTGTGTTTGGGCATGAGGTCATTTCTGTTCTTTTATGTTTAATTCCGTGTGCAGAACAGCTGTGGGTACTGGATTCTGTGCCTGTAGAAGTAAGTCCTGAATATAGTGATGGAGAGGTTGAAAAAGTTTTGAGGACCTTGCATAGTTTACCGTCACCAATCCCATCACGAAGGTAAATGTTTCTATCATGTTATTGATCTGACATTTTATTTTTGTTTTTGGTTTTACTTGCATGATTGCTGGATTTTGTGGGCCAAGTATCACCTTGTTTAAGAAATATAGATGCAGGCATCGGCATAGTTGTTTTTGGAACTAGATTACCATTTTGTAATCCAATTTCCAAATGAGGATTAGTTCTCATATATGATAATTGTTATAGTTATGGTGGAAATTAAAGTTCTTAATCTTCTTCATAGACAGAACCCTGGAATTGTAGCAGATAAATAGGTGCTCATGCTGCACTCATGTATTCACTAATGTGATATAGACCATTATTTAAAGCCTGGAATTACTCAACTTTCTGGAGCTCAAATTCATATGGAATCTGTTAATAAAGGGCCCTCATCTCTGATATGAATATGAACTCCAGTAGAAGTGCGGGACTCACGACATCAAACAATTGAACGGATGTTTAAATACAAAGTTTGCGATATAAGAAAATATCTATTAAAGCAATCACAAAAATTCCAGTTACAATAGCTATTATCTAAAGAGGAATCCTTTTAATATTACTAGCCACTTCCCTCCATGTTAATGAAATGGTCTTGCTATAACATAAACAATCATAGATAATTACGTGATGATATTCTTCCATCAAGATGAGAGAACTTTCTCTTATTTAATACTTTCTTCTAGGGATGACAATCTAACTCAAATATGACCTACATTGGTATCTTATATATAGATAATACTCTTTTATTATATATTGATTACTAAATAAGAATCAGGTAACAATTGCCTGAAGCTTGATGATTAAGTATGGATATTAAAATTTCTTGTATAATGGGTAATGGATAGAGTTTGGCTATTTGTTTTGGATATAAGTTCGAATATATTAGAAATCCAATCCGTGAGTATCCATTGCCATCCTTATCTTTTATTTTATTTTATTTAATTAGGCTCCATTCCACATCTGTCACATTAAATCAAGACCAGTCAAAATCTTTGTTTCTGTTTATTTAATTCCCTTCTCCACTCTGTAGCCTAGACAATGTAATGTTGGACATTTAGCATGAAATTGCATGATCAAGTATTGCTTGAAGCTTTCCGCTAAGCCCAAATCTCGTTATCTTTTTTATGAATTGTGGATAAAATGCACTAGTTGTGGTATTTCTTGGAATGGAATTTCTATTAGAAAACATCATCTGGGAGAGTAAATCAATTTATATCAATCATGAAGGATGAGCAAGCAGATACATGAGTATATTATGCTTTAGGTTTCGTGGCTCCCAGTTTTTTCACGGTGTAAAATTAACACTCCCGGGATGATTTCAGCTGGCTTGTGAACCACATGATTCATCTTGGTTTCTCAAAATCATTATCAGAATGGATTGGAAGTAACCTCAAGAAATCTGGAGAGCAAGAGAGTTGGGCCTTTGATCTCAAAGGTGCTATCCAGATGTTCAACTCTTACAGGTCAACTTTTTTTTTTTCTGAATCAATCAAATTTAATTGCCTTCCTTTGCAGAATATAAATAATGACATTGACGGTCTAAATAGTGAATATAAAATTATGTAGGGAGACTTCATATTTGTCTTTGCTGGAACATCCACCAAAAGAAATGGAGATAGGGCTAGTAGTTGCAGAGAAGAGTGACCGCTGGGATCCAGATTTAATTCAACGACTTGAAAGCCTTTCTAGCCGGACCGGGGATGAATCTGAGGGGAAGTTCTCGCTTCATGTTCTTCCAAATTCAGGGCATTGGGTTCATGTGGACAATCCAAAGGGACTTCTTGAGATTGTGACTCCCAAGATGGCTTCTCTTTCGACATAATCATATGGATTTTAGGCTGTGATATGGAAGTCATATTTGCTATAAAAGTATGATCAAATTACCAGTATTCTGATAATTTAGATAGTACTAGGGCGGTGTTTTATGTGATTGTGATCTAATTATTTATGTGATTTTCTCTTCTCTCTCTGAACACATGTTAGCAAGCAAACCATTTCCAAGGACTTTTATTTCTAACTGCATAGTGTATGCTATAGATCATAAAACTTTTATTGAGTGTAAATAAAATGTTGCATAGATGAGATTAGAACAGAACCTCGAGATTAGGAGCCTTAATTAGTCAACGTTAATTTATAAAATTTATAAAATCTATGGTTCGGGTGATGAGATCAGAATAATAAGTTTATAAAGTAAATTAAAATAAATTTTAATTTTTAATTTTTAATTTATTTAATGTCAAGGATAAATTAAATAATTTAATTAAAAAAATATAAAAAAATAATCCGAAACAACTTATGCATCTCATCAAACATAAATTGAAATAAATTATATATTTTAATTTCTATTAAACTAAATTATATATCTCAATTTTCATTAAATCTATTGTAAATGATGAAATTAGAAAAAAAAACTCAATTATAAAAAAGGACATAAATTGAAATAAATTATACATCTTAATTTTTATTAAAATAAATTAAATATCTCAATTTTAATTAAACAATTTCCATTAAATTTATTGTTGAATGATGAAATTAGAAAAGAAAAAAAAACTCAATCATAACAATAAAATACAACTTGAGTCTACTTGAGTTAACCCATAAAACTAGGGGTGATCATTTTCGGTTCGGTTCGGTTTTTACCTATAAAAAACAACCAAACCGAAAAAAAAAAACAAAAACAAAAACCGAAACCGAACAGAAACTGGTCCAAACCGACCGGTTTCGGTTCAGTTTTTAATGTCCAAAACTGAAAAAACCTATATTCTTTTTTGTTGGGCTTTTTGGCTTTGTAATGGGCTTTTAATAAGCTTACTGATGAGCTTTTAATTACTGATGGGCTTTTAATTGATTTCTAATGGGCTTGTAATTGAGAAGATTCCAAAGTATATTCAATTTTTTTGGCCACTATATATTCATTGTCAATCTTATGTTTATTAAGTTTTTTAGCTATTTAATATTCATTTATATTAAATTATTAGTGTCAATCTTGTATTCAATATATTTGTTACCTTCCTAATATTTTACTCCTGTCTCCTATTTCAGAAAAGTTTAAATAACACACAAACACAACAACAAATTAAAATTACAAAGCATTGCCTTCAAAGGGCTTAAAAAAACAACAAATAACATTATCATAAAGCACTCCAAGGTGTAAATGCATTAATTTGTGAACTAATTATCATCTGTTGCTAGATGCAACTTTCCACCAAATTCTACAAAATAAAAAATTAAACATGTTAGAATAAAAATACGATAATTAATAAATCATAAAATATAAGGTGTAAGTTATAAGAAAAATTAGAAACATTCAGCCTACAAGAAATAAACTATTCAATCTACAGACTCAAGAAATAACATGTTTTCCATGTCATGCAGTTTAATCATTCGTTTATAATGTTTTTCATGTCATGCAGTTTAATGTTGCCTATTGTCTCTTCATCTTATCATTTACATTAAAAAAAACTATAACAAAAAATTAATTTATGAATTAAAAGCAAAACAAAATTCAAATAATACAATTCAATTTCAATTTCAAAACCTAGATTTTATCCCCTCTTTTATTTAGTCAATCAACTATGAAAAAAAGTTAAAACCCAAAATTGTTTTATGTAAATCAAAGAGAGCTCATTTTGTTTCTTCTCTCGCCACAACACAAAATTCACAAAGACAAGATACAAATCATTTCTCATACATTCCGTGAAAAGCTAGAAAGAATTAAGAAACCCCTATTAATCATCCAAAGTTCATAGCTTTTCTTTTACCAAACCTCTCCCTTTCTCTCCTTATCATTGTTATCAATTCCAAATCCTTTAAAGATAGAGAGAAACCAGTCCGTCCTATACCAAACCCAAACTTTACCCTCTCATGATCAAATCACCACCACAACAACTACTAAACCCACCAATACTAACTCTTTTATGTCCCCTCCACTGCAAGTTAAGAGTACTCCACTGGGTGCACAGGATAAGGAGCAACACCAAAGATATAAGTTTTATGTAAACCTTGGCCTAGCTGTGCGGACACTACGTGAGGATTTTCTTTGATTTAACAGAATTTAAAATCTCTACTGTTAAGTCTCTACTTTTAAAATCAAAGGAAATTGGGTGTTGGTTTTTTACGACAAATCACATCGAACTGAAGAAGAAATTATGCTGTGAAAGAAGAAATCACTCTCTACTGCTATAACACATGATGATTTAACATAATTTAGAAACAGTGAGAAATCAAAAACATATGTCAAAGAAAAAAAAATAACACAGAGAGAAATCTTACTGCAAAGAACCGGAAGAAGGGTGCTTAGATGGATTACTGCTGAGGCTTGACCGATTGGGGGTGTTGTTGGGATGCTAGATCTGGAGATGTCTAGCAGACTAGCACTGGAAGGTTTTCCTGCCAGATCTGGTTCAAACATTGAGAAAAAAAAAACATATGTAAGAGAGAAAAAATAACACAGAGAAATCTTACTGTAAAGAACTGAAGAAGGGTGCTTAGATGGATTACTGCTGAGGCTTGGCCTCTTGGGGGTGTTGCTGGGAGCCTGGGATGCTAGATCTAGAGATGTCTAGCACTGGAAGGTTTTCCTGCTAGATCTGGTTCACATCTTCGTTCACTACCATAGAAGGTTTTCCTGAACATGGGTGATGAGTCTGTAAGATCTTCTAATGTCTAGCACTAGGGTGTGGAGTGTGCATGGAGCCATGGATTGAGGACTGAGTGAAGAGTGAAGAGTGAAGAGTGAGAAGAAAGACTGTCTGTGTCTCTAAAAGACTAAAACTTTAGAAGGAGGGGGCGGTTGTGCTTAGTGCTAACTAAGTTAGTCTGCTGCTAGGGTTAATGAGCATTGAGCCGGTTATTGTCTATTAGTCTTAGAAAGCTTTTTTTTTTTATTTCGAAACCGAACCGGTTCGGTTCGGTTCGGTTTGGGTTGCCTGGTTTAAGCAGTACAGAACCGGAAACCGAACCGAACCAGATATTTTTCTAAATATTTTAACTGGTTCAATCGGTTTTTTTTATCGGTTCGGTTTTTTCGGTTAATTTTTTTTTGTTTTCTCGGTTAAATCGATTTTTCGGTTAATTTGCTCACCTCTACATAAAACTCATGACCCAAGTTATGAGATTAAGATAACTTTATAGAAAACAAATCATGAAGCTTAATTTATAATTAATTCAATGTTGAAGGATGAAATTGAAAAAAACAAGCCATTTAAAAATTTTAAAAAACTCGAGTCGATCATGTTTACCCGTCATGAGACTCTGATAGAAACTATAATAAATCATGAAGTTCAATCTTCAATAAACCAAATATTAAACAATAAAATTAGAAAAAAATAGATAAAAAAACAGAAAAAACCTAAGGTAAAACAAAAATTACTATTACAATGAATAATATTTTGAAAGGTGATGAACATTAAAATAACCATCTCTTCTTATTTTTCTTAATTTATACAAAATGGTAAAGGTAACTAGTGTTCATTATAATCTAGAATTGAACTTCTATAAGATTATTTGTTATATTACTTGTAGTTTTTTTTTTTTCATTTAAAGTTTGTATCCATGCATTTCATATTTGCAAAAAGTTCTTGAAACTGAATACAATTTCATCACCCATGCACAATGAATTGATGTAGTATAATTATATCATAATATATGAACATCTTATGGTCACTGAGAATGAATTGAATAAGATGGTTCTATTCCAAATTATATCCCTTTAAGAACTGTATATGCACCCTTTTATGCATATGGTTCATCAATAATCATGAAAAAAAAAACCCTTCATTTTTTATAGTGAGTACTTTATGCTTGATCTTCATTCTTAATAAATAAAGCCTACGAAGTTGGTAATTAAGTGTCCGTTTGTTTATGAGGCTGCGACAACTTTTAAAGTAAATCGCAGATTTTAAATGTTTGGTAATGAAGAATCATAATATACTATTCATGTAGGACCCATTTAAATTTTGTTAAAATCACAGGTTTGCGGAAAGCAGCTCTCAGCTACTTTCTGCAAACCTGCGGACACAGTGGAGAGTTTCACTGTCCACTGTTCACTTAAGTGAACAGTGGAGTCACTCTCCACTGTTTCAGCCACTGTTCTGGCCGAACCGGTCCGGTTCAAAGTTAAATGCATAGAACCAGATCCGACCTAGTTAAAAAAAATTTCAATTTCAATTTTTATTTTTATTTTTAATTGTGTTTTATTCAAAAAAAATTAGAAGGAGATCGTTTGATGATGTAACATTTACAGAATTTGATCGCAATTTCAATTTTGTTCCTGATGATATTTTACCTGATGTTGTTGTGCGCTTAAGAAACCAAGGAAAATATAGTCCTTGTCGGATGGATTTCGTACGTTATGAAATTGTAGATAGTTTAATGGAACAATAAAAAATATTTGATATAAGTATTATTTGTTTCATGATGTAATACCAGTAGTTAAATCTATAATATTTAAATTTAAAACCATCAATATATATATATATATATATATATATATATATATATATATATATATATTAATTATTTTATTACCTCAATTTGAAATGCATTCTTTTAACCAAACACATTAAACTACTTTTTGTTCAACCTCAATTTCAATCACAGTTTTAATCAAATATATATAAATACCAAATCAAGTTTAACACTACCTCTTTATTTTGAGTGCCACTTTCACTCTTTGTGATTAAAGATCAAGCTGAATTCAAAGAATGGTTTAGAAAAAAAAAATAAAGAAATGAAATAAATAAAAGGTTGTATGAATTTTATAAATTCATAAAAGCTTTATGGATATGAATTATTTCTTAGATATCAAAATAGTTTTGATGATTCAATAATAATATTATTTTATTTGAAAGCTCATAGTTATTCACTTAAAAAAGATATGTATATCCAATCCATGGTCTTAAGTTGAGATATAAAATGAAATAAAATAAAATAATACTTTTAAAATCCCATTCTATAGATAAGAGTCCTACTTCTAGCTTTGATGGCCATTATTACAAAAATATAATATTAACTCTACTAAATATTACAAAAATCCATTGTTTCCGTTAGTTACCCATTTGGATTAAAGATTGATCCAAAAATAATTTTTAATCACTAAAATAAATATATAGGTTAGATTTAAAAGTCTAAACCTAGCCTTTACAATAGCTTTATCAAAGTTGTATGCAAGATAAAAGGATTGTTTAGAAAGACTACCTATGATTTTATATGCCAATGTTTTTTTTTTTGCTTGTATTTCAAAATATAGCTAATCAATATATTAAATAATCAATTACACTAAACTGAATTAAGTTTTGCATGCAAGGGTTCTCAATAATAATTTTTCTTTTGTAAGAGCTAGTAAAAAAAACAAAAAAATAAAAAAATAAAAAAAGAAGATTTTTCATTTGTAAAAGTTTGGAGAATGGAAGCTAAATGTGGTTAATAAATTAGAAAACAAAAAAACATCAAAACATGTAATAAAACATCCAATATAAAGATAATTTTCAATTCTAATTATCAAATAACAAAATTGACCCAAAGGTTTTTGCTTTCAAAGCTCTCTAAAATCGCACTCATGGTAAAGTCTTAGACCACGTGAGTCCTTTGCAATTATTGTCACATTCCTTTAGCTAATTTAACTCTTAATACAGAATCATTCAAATCTTTTCTCTTTTTTTTTGTTATTGAGATTAGGGGTGAGGAAAAAAACTGAAAAAACGGATTAAAATTTTGAAAAAACTGACTAGTTCGGTTTCAGTTTTATAAGTCTGAAACTGAAAAAACAGAACCGAACCCAAACTGAAAAAACCGAGCCAAAACGAAAAAACCAAGTCAAACCGGAAAAAACAAGCCAAAACCGAGCCAAACCGAGCCAAAACCGAGCCAAACTAGTTTGAACCGGTTTTGTCCATAAAAACCAAACCGAACCGAAACCGGTTGGTTTGAACCGGTTTTGGTTTTTTTTAATAAAAAATTCGGTTTGGTTATTTTTTTTGATAAAAATCGAATCAAACCGAAAATGATCATCCCTAATTAAAATTAAAATGAGTGAATTTTTAAAAAGATTCTTCAAGAATTTCGGGTCTAGAAATGCACGAGAAATGTTGCCCAAGTACAATAATATAAAAAAATTAAGTGAAGCTCGATAGATACAAAGTATAAAAAGTTATCTATAACTTTTCCTCAAGATCAACTCCTAAAATATACAAGATTCGTCCAAAACATATGGCTTTCTAAATGTAGATGATGATATTTATACAAATGAATATTTAAATTCTCTTGATTCTTATCTAATGAAAAATTTATGAAATAGATCTACTTATAACATCTTTTGAAAGTGAAAATGGAAATCATTCTTTGTTTTTTCCTTTTCATTTATTCAAATTTCTTCCATTTAGTGATTTTTTTTAATATTCCTTTGAGACTTGAACTAACTGTTTTTTAATATTTAATATAATATATGAAAGGATTCTTGAGCAAGTATAGGTTGTCTAAAAAATTATCAGTAAATACTTCTTCTTCTTCTATTCATTAAGTGGACTCTCTCCCTTCTTAGCTCTTTACATGAACATTCATCACAAGCATCTTCATGCTCCAAACATTAAAGTGAAAATAGAATTCATTCTTTGTTTTTTGCTCTCCATTCATTTGGATATTTCCATTTCATGATTTTTTCAATATTCCTATGAGACTTATATTGAATCTTTTTATATCTAACATGATGTATGGAAGGATCCTGACAAGTATAGATCATCTAAAAAATTACACCATAGTGTTCAATGAGTTCTAGCTTCTAGCTGGTCATTATTAAAAAAAATAAATTCAAATCTACCATTAATTATTTCATTTATTAACTACTCTATTTATGAATGTCATAGTTATAGAAACAAAATACTAGGATTTGTAACTTGCTATCCTCTTAACCAAACAAATTTACCTTCGTGAATAAGGTATGGAGTTAGGGTGCTCATATATGGTGACTAAATAAAATCATAACTAACTGGGCTCTGCATCTTTAATATACAACATATATAATTAATATATGGAAATAGATGAAGAAGTTATGGTGCTCATGTATGGTGACTTGATGACTAAATAAGGTGTTCTTGGATCTTCGGGGTGTGTGAACAGACATTCTTTTATTGTTAGGGGTGTGATCCCAAGTTTTTCTCTTAGTTAATTAGTGAGAATATAACTATAATAAGAAGAAACTCTTTGCATGAGGGAAAAAAGACTGATGTGAGCTTAAAATCCAAACATAGAAAGAGTGTAACATATCAAGAAAAGGACGCGGATTTAGGGCCTGTTTAGGAGTATAGTTCTTGTTTTCAAAATGTTTTTCACTTGGTAAAGCATCAAGATAATGTTTTTTTATTTTTTAAAAATTATTTTTGATATATCAGCGCATCAAAATGATATGAAAACACCAAAAAATATTAATTAGAATTAAAAAAAAAAATTAAAATTTTTTTAAAAGCACTTTTAAAACATAAAAACATACAGAGCTTTAGAATCTATTTTGGGTGGACTTACTACTTAGATGCTTTCATTAATTATGTGTTTCAAACTTTTACAATTCAACTAATTTTGAATTCTAAAATATACTCTTATATAATGATTTTAATAATTACTATTTTATACAAAATTTTCAGCAGTCACCCATTTAGATTAAAGACCGATTGAAAATTAATTTTAATCTATACTTAAAGATTTAGGTTTGATATAAAAGTATAAAGTCTATCACTCACAATAGCTTCATCAATGTTGAGTGCCAAATAAAAGGACTATTTAGAAAGACAATCTATAATTTTGAAATTTTCTTGATTTCCATCTAAATAAAAATATTATGAAAAAGGTCTCTTTTATAAGATCTCTTGATAGTGAAAATGGAATTAATTCTTTGTTTTCTCCTCTCTATTTTTTCATATCTCTTCCATTTCACAATATTTTCAATATTCTTTTGAGACTTGAACTGATTTTTATTTTATTTTAATGTCTAACATAATACAAGAAAGGATCCTTGAGAAAGTATAAGTTGTCTTCATATAGAAATATGTTTGTTCAAGAAATATCAAGGAAAATATTAATTGAAAATTAAAAATTGATTGTGAAGAAAAAAGAAATATTATTTATATACATGAGAAGAGAATTACATAGGAACAAGTAGGATTGGATTTTTTTTTCCAGTGTTACTACACAGTCCCAACATCGTAGTTTTCAAATAACTATCCTACCCAAAATAACGATTATTGTTTCTTAGCTCATTTCCTTGTTATTATTGTTATTATTATTATTATTATTATTCATTGAGTGTATTCTTCCCCCCTTCAACTCTTTACAGGAACATTCATGACAGGCGTGTTCATGCTCCAAGCATTAAGATTCTCCACTGTGATGGTCTCGCTGCCATTGTTGAACACATACAAGTGAGCCTTTCCAAAGACTGCAATAGTTGGATAAACCCTAGATGAGATGACAATTCTTCCTCCAGCTCCAAAACTCTCTACAACAGAGTGATCAATCTGGAAAGAAAGAGTAATAACCAAAAGTATGTTAAGATAGTTACGTAAATGAGAACATAACAGGAGCAAATATTGTTTCAGACTAAGATAATGAAAGGACCATACCAAACTTCTGAGCAAAAGTTTCTTGTCGGTTAAATCAACATCAACGAATCCAGCAAAAGATGGTTTATATAGTTCTTTACCTAAGGAAGAGCTGTTTAAAGAAGCCAGGTAAACAGACCATGTTTAGTAGAGGTTGATAACAAAATTAGGATGAGAACATATGTCTAGAGAAGAGAAGAGAAGAGAAGAGAAGCTATAACACAAACCTCCTTGCATCAGAGCACAGGAGAACTTTATGCTTGTCTGCTGCTTTAAATACTCTAAAGAAGACAGGAGTGAATTCTTCAAGATTTTCTGAACCTAATGTCAAGAGTCCAAATGGCCCCAGTCCACCAGGATCTTTGGAACCCTTTTGGGCACATACATCAAGTGCATCAAGCTTAGCCCATTTTGGATCAAAAGGCTCAGCTTTGTCCAAGCTTGGGAAAGAAAAGGTTACATCAACATCAGCCTGTAAAATATATGCAGAGCAATTAATCAGCAAAATCTTAGCTTAACTTCACTACCATTCAAGGTAAGAAATAATTACTTAAAAAATATTAACTTGATATATTTTTTAAGTAATTGTTTCTTGGACTTAAATGTTTAATTTTTTTAAAAAGAACAATATAAAGCAAACAGAGAAAGAAAACAAACCTGAGCAGCAGTGATGCCTTTAACTTCAACATAATCACCTTGGTTGAGCTTTTGATTGCTCAGTTGAACATTGTGCCCTCTTAATTTCTCCAATTCTACAACAGGCCACTGCAGCAATTGCTTTCCACTTGGATCTAGCCATACCTTCCTAGGAATCAACTACAACAACGCAATAAAAAAGACATAAAATGTTATTAACCAATAAAAATGACTTCTAAAAAGTTAACAATAAATTCCACCAATCATTACCTGAATTCCTGCCCACCCTTTGTCCTTATCTTTCTGAGGATCATCAGACTCATTAGCCCAACCCCACAAAATCCTCCTATTTGTGCTTGGGTCAAAGAACGTCTTAGAAGCATAAAAGTTTCCATAGTCTAACCTAAGACCAGCCCAACCATCAACTAAGCCTTCATCAGGGAAATACTTGTCCTCCTTCTTATCGTAAGTACCCATTGTATAGTATTCGTATCTTGTCATATCTAGGCTAACCTTCAATGCATGCTTCACATTTTGTCCCATAACTGAAGGATCCAACCCGTTTTCTCCGGATAATGAAACGGGGTAAAAATCTGGGCATTCCCACATACCTGTACCCTGAACTGAATGTAACGGATGCTTAGCCTTGACCCATTTCTTAAAATCTTTACTCCTGTACAAATATGCAACCCCTCTATGTTTCCTCCTGCTGCCTATCAAAATCCTCCAATGCCCATCAGCCCACCAAGCAGTGGTTGGATCACGGAATGCACTACCATTTACGTTAGCATCCGGGTTCACTATCGGATTATCATCAGGCTTAACCCATTCACGAAGATATGGATCTGACAAGTTTGCGGGTAACGCATAGTTTTGAATCTGACTGTTATTTTTATCCACAATACCCGTGTAGAATATAACAGGCTCACCATTTGGAAGGACCGTCGCTGAACCAGACCAACATCCATAATTATCAAACCATTTAGAAGGGTAGATTGCAGGCTCAAGGGATTCCCAATTGATCAAATCCTTCGAAACTGAATGAGCCCAAACAATGTTACCCCACACTGCACCTTTGGGGTTGTATTGGTAGAATAGATGGTATAGCCCCTTGTAGTACATAGGCGCTGCTCATACATATTAGCACACATAAAACAATCAAAATCAGGATTGATTAAAAAACTGGAGGCCATGAAACTGATCATGTTCTTGTTGGAATGGCTTACCATTTGGATCTATTGTTGATAAATTTATTCCAATCAATTTGAGCAGCACCCAAGAGCATCATGGACCAAAAAAAGGATAAAAGAAGAAGAAAACAAAAGTTAGCCATCAGTGTTGAAGTCAATTTTCACTAAAAAATGAATAAATGCATAATATTTGACACAATAGCTGAACAGAGCTAGGGAGGAATGTTCCCAGCAAGTAAATGGTACAATCTTTTTTCAAGACAAACAAAAACATCAAAAGCTCATGTCATGCCATTGAAAATCTTAATATTGCGCTGGCCACAATCTGTCCTGGCAATGATTAATATAGGATTATCCCCCAGATCCCCTACTTTTCTTCATAATAATTATTTAACAGCATATGCCCCAGTCTAAACCAGTTCTTCTTGAATATTTCCTTCTATTTTTAAAGAGAGAACCAACATGATGAAGTCTGTTCAACCCTTTTCAAGTATATATGAGCACTAGTGTTATTTAAAGAGTAACCAATACAAAACTGCCTCAATGTCAACAAGGAAAGGATCACAGACCAGCACGTCAACTTTGCGAAGAAGAAAACAGAAAAAAACAAGTGGTCCTTGTAAGGATTAGCACCACCGATAGCCCACTATTTGCACGGCTGCATGTAGGATGCTGAATGGACAAGAAAGACTTCCGCGCATCCAAGCACCTTTCGGTGCCACCTTTTCGGAGTTTAAAAGGTTAATTGTGTAGAAAATCTAAAGACATGTGCTATTTTCCTGTTTGTCCAAAACCTCACCAATCCGCATATTGTCGTGTACAAATTTAACTTATGGGCACGGTTAATTTGTTACTATAAGACTATTTTCGATGAAATTATATACATGGAATCACAACCTCAAAACCATATATTTTTCGATGAAATTATATATATATAATCAATGAATTAATAATAACATGACAGATATAAAAGTGTACAACAGGAGACGAGAATTAAATAGACTGATAGCAATATACTCTTGAAGACCAAAAAGAACATCTTAATAGCTTTGTGCCAAATAAGTTTGCAAAAATATGCGAGTATAAAGTAATAAGTAAATTTGAAATAATCTTGACTAACAATTAAAGTGATATCTCTCTTAGAACAAGCGCTTGTGGAGTTGGACTATGTAAGCACGATGCAGGCAAAAAGAAAGGAAGAAAGAATGTCAAATTAATAATTTAATAGCATCTTCATAGGAAGAAGAACTGAATCGAGATGGAGCCCTACTACCCTTAAGAATCCAAAACAAACAAAACAAAAGGTCATACCCTAGAAGATTAAAAAGGCAACGTATATTATATTATATTTTTTAAGAAATATATTATAGATAGTACTATTTGCATTGCATGGGAGAAAGAAAGAAAATTAAGGAGATGCTCATGTACCGTTGATCCAGTGCCTTGGAGGCTGAAAGTGATACCCAGTTCTATGGACTTGGTTCACGTTCTCAACACTAAGAGTCTGATACCGAGAATAAATCTTATGAGAAGCCTCGGCTCCATTGTTAGTTAGCACAAAAAGCAAAGCAAACAGAGCAAGAACTGAGAGAGTGTGTGGCATAGCCTTCATTGATATTTGATTATCATCCACGAGAGAAAACCAGGTATCACAAAGAGAGAGAACAGAGAAAGAAAAGAGTTTTTGTTTTTCAATGAATAATATCGAAAGAGCTAAGAATGAGAGTTTACGTGCTTGGAGAGTGGATATATATAGAGGTTTTCTAGGCTCTTATTAGAGACTGAAAAGGATAAGAAGTCTCTAACTAGACGATGTTGACCTTTACAAATATTAGTTTGTGGATTTGCTGTTTACTCGCTGACTTTGTGGATGGTTAGTTTTTTATTCTGGGACTTCGAGTTGATATTTGAAAGATTCAAATATCGGTCATCGCTTTGCTATTTATTTGGATTGTAAATCACAATATTCACATAAACGTTTATAAATATAGTAATTACTAAATCTGTTGACCCGTGCTGTGTCATGTTCCCTAACACTTTTTTTATCCGTTAAAAAATATATTTTAAAAAGTTTTTTTTTTTAAAAGCGAGAATCATATGATAAACATACAAGTCAAGTCAAGTTATAACTCTAGTTCCAAACAAATTTTATATATTGATAAAAAAATCAATAAAAAAATAAAAAAAAATCCTATCAAACCATAAATCAAAAAAAATTACAAAACCCAATTCTAAAATAAATCAATACTGAAGGACAAGACATAACAATTAAATTAAAAAAAAAAAAGAAATTCTAAAAAAAACCAAGAAAATCCAGGCTAACTCATCAAACTCATGGTCTAAGTGATAAGATCGAGATAAATGAATAGAAAGGAAATTGAAGAAAATTATGTAGCCTAACCTTGAAGGATGAAATTGAAAAAGAAAATTAATTTCCAAAAAATCTAATGTTAAAGAATGAAATCATAAAAAAAATATCAATTTAAAAGATTTGCCAGTAAATTCAAGAAAGAACTACAAAAAAAAAAGAACTAAGATAATCCATGTCATTTTAAAAATTAGTGAAAAATTCTATAAAAAACAAAAAAAATCAAAATAATGGAGCTCAATCTTCAATTGAATAAATTTTAAAAGATAAAACTGAAAAAACATGAGTTTAAAAAGAAAAAGAAAAAAACAAACACAGATGAACCTCCTAAACTTTAGTTAATATCTAAAACAAGTAACCCACAAAATTCTAGATCCATACTCAATCAAGAAGCCTAGTTTCAGCCAATTTAATATTGAAGATTGAAATAAAAAGAATAAATTTTAAAAACTTACCATAGTAAAAAAAATAGTAATCAAAAGAATGAAGACCAAATTTGTTAGGGGAAGAAAACTTAAGAATGATGAAATTGTAAAAAAAAAAAATCAATTTAAGAATATATCTCAAATAAAACAAATAACAATTAAAAGACTAAGGACCAAATTTGAAAGTTGAAAAAAGTTGAAGGGGGTGAGACTAAAAAAAAATTCTAATTTTATAAATTATTTCAAATAAAACAAATAGTAATAAAAAGAATAAAGACCAAATCTAAAGGAATAAAAAACTAAAGGGCTTCTTTAAATGTTTTTTAAGTGTAGCAAATAAATCGAGGGGAGAGATAAAAGAAGGAAAAAAAAGAAAAGGTCACTGAGAGCCAAACTAGAAGATGTTTGGATACACATGCTGCCTCATCGTGGAGACGATGCCGAGATGAATTAAACGCTATGGTGGAAGGCGGCATTTGATCACTAGATGACCTTGCACACGTTGCCCGAAAAGCACGAATAATATTTTTTATGTGTGTGGTTGCCTCCCCTTTTCTACATGTCACTCATCTATATATAATAAAAAAAATAAAACTATTAAAAAACTTCAATTTAATCCCAATATATTACCTTATGATCAATTGAATTTCAAGTCTTTTAATTTTATCAATTTCTTCTCAAATATAATCAATACTTGACCATGTTAATCCTCCATTAATTTGATATTTGACGGTTGAAAAATCTCATCTAATTTGCATACGATATTTAAATGTTTTCCAACGCATGAAAATAAGCCCAAACTTGTCATAAAAGACAATTTTAACATGAAATTAAGCAAATTTCCTCAACTTTTTTTTTATATATAAAAGCTAGTGAAGTATAAAAGGTTTATTGTAATTTAATATTAAAGTAATCCTTCTGAGTATAATAGGACTCATTTAATTTGGTGCATATGATTGTTCAGTTGTCAAGAGAAAACTGGAGTAAAATTTCTCTACCCTTTAATATTCTTTAGTGTACAATTATATGTGAAGAAAATTTTGATTTATTTAGTAAAAATATGACACACTCACAATGTCTAATTTCACTCACTTTTTAAAAGACAATTTATTTTTCTAAAGATATATTATTTCACCAATAACAAACACACACGATATGACTTGTACATCTTATATCCAAGTAAATCTAAGGAATCAATATTCTCTAGTTAGGAATAGAAAAGGCTTTCATCTTGCTATACTCGACAAAACCTAAAAAAGAATCTTTGTACAAAAGAAATCAATAATAGAGATAAAATCTAAAAGAAATAGATTTCTCAAATTAAAATAATTTTTAATACAAGAGAAATATAATTTGTTGCACTTGACATCGTATCGAGCTAATAAAAATAAAAGCTTGTTTGAGAATGAGGTAAAAAAAAAAAGAGGAGTCACTATTTAGTATTATGATCATTAAAAACCCTAACTAATCTTCAAAGATCTGAGGTAAGGGACTAATCATGCTGGAGAGAAGATACTATTACGCTAAAGTATCCTATATTTATTACTAATCTTGTCTTTTATTTTTAATAGTTTGTTATGCCTAATCTACTAGTGGTCTATTTACATGGTGATACTAGGTTTATTGCTATAAGTCAAACTCTTGGTTGAAGATTAAACTTAGCCATTCTATGTTCCGATTCATTTTTTTCTCTCAATTATTATCTTTCAGTAACACTTGGTGAATTGATATTTTTAAGGTCAGTCACTCCTAATTAGGGCCTGTGACTAATTGCCAATCAAGTCATGTTAGTAAAGGATTCATGGGCCTATATTGGGCTCATTGAACCCATCCTGAATCTTAGGAAAGGTCTATGGATGGTGCCTCGATGAGGTTCACTTTTCCTATAACACCTAGTTTCACTCGCAATGTTTGTTGAATAAAAGGCTTAATACTCATGATTCATACTTAGATGTAATCGGTGAATATTAGACTAAATTTTTTACCAATACTCATCATTTTGTTATTGATGAATATTAGATTGATAATTTTATTAAAACTTTTGAATGACACTTAGGTATCATCGATGAATATTAGATCAAAAAATAATTTTAAAATGATGGTATATTTGAAACAAAGAAGCAGAGGCGTTACTCTCTGTAATATTCAAAATAACAGTTCTCTATAAGTCTATTCTCAAATACTACGAGTGGATAACAAAACATTTATTCATCGTGAGTTTGAAAAGAAAAGAATTTTTAGGATGTCGGCTTCCTGAAAACCTTTTAATTTGGGTCAAACTTCTATGAGTTTTATAAATATGTTATAAAACCCAAAATAGATGCATGCAATATGAAAAATATCTTTAGATTTTTTTAAATGCATACATAAAAATACTGAAATGACATCAATAGTTAGCTAAACATGTGTAAATTAAAAAAAAAGTGCAAGAATGTTTTTTTTTTTACTTTTAATATGTGAGAGGTTGGCCATATGTATAATTTGATGGTGATAATTCTATTTTTTATGTTTTGAATGATGAAGATCATGTGATACTAATAAAATGGATGAAAATTGAACAAGGGTAACCATCCACCAAATGCATTATAAACACATAAGAGCCCTAATTTTGCATGCATAAGATTACAATAAGTAATAAACACAAACACATACACAAGGCTAAAATCAAGTCTAAGCATGTTATTCCACATAATCTTTACACATGAGAATGGGTATGCAAGATTAAAAGATTTGGCCAATATCATTCCAACACAAAATTAATCCAATAAACATCGCACCTCCTAGAATCTCTTCATAAAACATATCAAAATCAATAATAAAGCAAGATAAATATTCAAGAGAGGTTTTAGGTTTGAAATGGAATTTCTAAGGGTAAAGGATTGGAAGGGTATGGAATAATGGCAAAACTTGTGGGAAAGAAGAAAATCAATGGCAACGTATGATTGCCACATGTTAGGAAGTAGCTGTCAGCTTTGACGTTTTGTTCCACGTGCCATTAGTGTCTGAACAACATGTGGAGGAACCCGTAGGGTGTGCTAGGCCATGCTCCTTCTTCCTATGATGGAGGTGTAAGCCACCTCTCATTAATGACGAAGATCTAAAAATGTAGAGCTATGATGGTTATGACTCTCTCACTTTTGGTGAAATAGGGGTTATTCTCTTTTTTCTTCAATTGAGAGATGATACATAGGTTGTTGGTTTTGATTGATCAAGGGATTTTATAGAGGGGTTCGAGGTGAAGAAAATAGTGGTGTTTTTATTGAAAATGGAGTTCATAGATGAGAGAAATCAATGGGGAAGTTTTGACTTTAGAGAGAGAAAGACAAGGTTAAGGTTTTTATGAGAGAAAAGTAGGAGAATATAGACAAGGTTAGGGTTTTTATGAGAGAAAAGTAGGAGAATATAAATAGTGTTCTTCTAGGGTTTATTTCTTTACATTTTAGCTCATATTATCTAAAAAATATTTATGTTGGCTAGGGTTTTGGAGGAAGAGATGTTGAATAATGTTTTTTTATTAGGGTTTTTGTGGAAGAGAAGATGAATGATGTTTTTTTTGTTAGGGTTTTGGTGGAAGAGATAATGAATAATGTTTTTTATGTGTGTGGTTGCCTCCCCTTCTCTACATGTCACTCATCTATATATAATGCCCAACTCTTGTCATCTTCTCTTTAGCTATTTGGTCCCCAATGTACTCTTTTTTATTTTGATCCCTTATTTTTCTTGTTTTTCACTTTAACTCATTTGTTTATTTTGCTCCTTGTTTTACTTTTGATTTTATTTTTGGATTTTTTAGAAAAGAAAACTTAATGTCAATTCGATATGAAAAGTATCAAGAATTATGAAATGGATGTGAATATATCAAAAATATATTTCTTTGAATTTGATTTTTAAAAAAGACGTTGACAATTATAAAATAGGAATAAATACATCAAAAACATATGCTTTTTTACATTTTTTGAACTTTTTGAAAATATTTTGGAATTGAAGGTCAAAATCAGGTTATGATAATTGTCAACTCTTTACAATATTTATAGTACAAAATCATATAAGTAAGCAAAGATGTACATATGTGAAAAGGTAATGGAATTTAAATAAGCACAAAGTAATGAACCAAGAAAATGAAATCATATCTCCCTAGGATACATCTTTAATATGATTCAAGTTTTTTTTTTTTTTTTTGAATTCTAAAATCTACTTTATACAATGATTTTAACGGTTTCTTCTTTATATAATATTTTCAATAGTTACCCATTTGGATTAAATATTGATTGAAAATTAATTTTTAATCACTAAATAAAGATCTAGGTTTGAAATTAAAAGTATAAAATCTAGCTTTCACAATAGCTTCATCAATTTTGCATGCCAAATGAATGGACTTATTAGAAAGACTATCTATAATTTTATATAGAAATGTTTTTTTTCCTACATTTTATAATATAATTAACCAACATGTTAATTGATTACACTAAAGTGGATTAAATTTTGTGGTTCTTTCTTCTATAATACCTCAACATGATACAAGAATGTGAGGGTTCTTAAGAATCAATTTTGTTTTTGTAAGAGCTAGTAAAAGACAAAACAAAAGAAGATAAAAAGAAGAAGAAGAAGATTTTTCATTTGTAAAAGTTTGGAGAATAGAAGCTAAAATTCCTTTTGGTTAGAAGTTGCAGTTAATACATTAGAAATCATCAAAACATCAAATAAATCATTTGATATAAATATAATTTTCAATTCTAATTATCCAATTACATAATCAACCCTCAAGGTTTTTGCTTTTCCAACTCTCTAAATTTTCACTCATGGTAAAGTCTTAGAGCATGTGGATCCTTTGCATTTATTATGGCGCTCTCATTTTGTTAATTTAACTCTTAACATAGGATCATTTAAGTTTTTTTTATTTGTTAGTGAGATAGATGAATTCTTGAAAAGACTCTTCAAGAATTTTCAATAATATAAGAAAATTAAATAAAGTTTGCTAGATACAAAGCATGAAGAGTTGTTTATAACTTCTACTCAAGTTCCACTTCCAAAATGTACACGTTTCTTGATATTTATACAATGAATACTTTAGATTTTCTTGATTTTTATCTAAATTAAAAATGTGTGAAATAAGTATATTTCATAGAATCTCTTTAAAGTGAAAATAAAATTCTTACTCTTTTTTACTTTCCATTCATTTATATTTCTTCTATTTTGTGATTTTTTAAATATTTCTTCAAGACCTTAAAGTTATTATTTTTTATCTAACATAATGTATGAAAGGAGCGTGTTTAGTAATGTGGTTGCGATTACTTTTCACTCGGAAATGCATCAAAATAATTTTTTTTATTTTTAAAAATTTATTTTTGACATCAGTACATTAAAATGATCTGAAAACATTAAAAAATATATTAATTTGAAGAAAAAAATAAAAAATTTTCAAATGTTTTAAAAAATACTATTAAAACGCAAAAACAAACAGACAAGTATACTTCTATAAAATATTATATTTCTTATAGAAATATATTTGTTCAAGGAAGATCTAAGAAAATATTAATAAAAAATAAAAAGATTAATTGCAAAGAAAAAAGAAAACGAGTATTATTTATATACATGAGAATTACACGAGAACAAAAAGGGATGGATTATTCTTTGTGGTGTACTACACAATCTCAACACCGCAATGTTCAAATAACTATCCTTCCTAAAATAAAGATTAGATTTTCTTAATTCATTTCCTTGTTATTATTCATTGCGTGGATTCTCTCCCCCTCGGTTCTTTATGGGGACATTCATCACAGGTAAGTTCATACTCCAAGCATTAAGATTCTCCACTGTGATGGTCTCGCTGCCATTGTTGAACACGTACAAGTGAGCCTTTTCAAAGACTGCAATAGTTGGATAAACCCTGGATGTGATGGCAGTTCTTCCTCCAGCTCCAAAACTCTCTACAACAGAGTGATCAATCTGGAAAGAAAGAGTAAAGACCAAAAGTATATTAAGATAGTTAAGTAAATGGGAACATAACAAGAGCAAGTATTGTTTCAAACTAGGATAATGAAAGGACCATCATACCAAACTTCTGAGCGAAAGTTTCTTGTCAGTTAAATCAACATCAACAAATCCAGCAAAAGATGGTTTATATAGTCCTTCACCTAGGGAAGAGCTGTTTAAAGAAGCCAGGTATACAGACCATGTTTAGTAGAGGTTGATAACAAAATTAGGATGAGAACATGTGTCTAGAGAAGAGAAGAAAAGTTGTCACACAAACCTCCTTGCATCAGAGCACAAAAGAACTTTATGCTTGTCTACTGCTTTAAATACTTTAAAGAAGACAGGAGTGAATTCTTCAAGATTTTCTGAAGCTAATGTCAAGAGTCCGAATGGCCCAAGTCCACCAGGAGCTTTGGAACCCTTTTGGGCACATACATCAAGTGCATCAAGCTTAGCCCATTTTGGATCAAAAGGCTCAGCTTTGTCCAAGCTTGGGAAAGAAAAGGTTACATCAACATCAGCCTGTAAAATATATGCAGAGCAATTAATCAGCAAAATCTTAGCTTAACTTCGCTACCATTCAAGGTAAAAAAAAAAAAACATTGACTTGATATATTTTTTAAGTAATTGTTTCTTGAACTTAAATGTCCAATTTTTTTCTAAAAAAAAAAATATAAAGCAAACAAAGAAACAAACCTGAGCAACAGTGATGCCTTTAACTTGAACATGATCACCTTGGTTGAGCTTTTGATTGCTCAGTTGAACATTGTGCCCTCTTAATTTCTCCAATTCTACAACAGGCCACTGCAGCAATTGCTTTCCACTTGGATCTAGCCATACCTTCCTAGGAATCGACTACAGCAATGCAATAAAAAAAACGTAAAATGTTATCAACCAATAAAAATGACTTCTAAAAAGTTAACAATAAATTCCACCAAGTATTACCAGAATTCCTGCCCACCCTTTGTTCGTATCTTGTTGAACAGCATCAGACTCATTAGCCCAACCCCACAAAATCCTCCTATTCGTACTTGGGTCAAAGAATGTCTTAGAAGCATAAAAGTTTCCATAATCTAACCTAAGACCAGCCCAACCATCAACTAAGCCCTCATCAGGAAAATACTTTTCCTTCTTATTATCGTAAGTACCCAGTGTATAGTACTCGTATCTTGTCAAGTCTAAGCTAACCTTCAATGCATGTTTCACATTTTGTCCATTAACTGAAGGATCCAACCCATTTTCACCGAATGATGAAACAGGGAAAAAATCTGGGCATTCCCACATACCTGTACCCTGAACTGAATGTAACGGGTGTTTGGTCTTGGCCCATTTCTTCAAATCCCTACTCCTGTACAAATATGCCACCCCTACATGGTTCCTCCTGCTGCCTATCAAAATCCTCCAATGCCCATCAGCCCACCAAGCAGTGGTTGGATCACGGAACGCGCTACCGTTTACACTAACATCCGGGTTCACTATCGGATTATCATCGGGCTTAACCCATTCACGAAGATATGGATCCGACAAGTTTGCGGGTACTGCGTAGTTTTGGATCTGACTGTTATTTTTATCGGCAATACCCGTGTAGAATATAACAGGCTCACCGTTTGGAAGGATTGTCGCTGAACCAGACCAACATCCATAATTATCAAACCATTTAGAAGGGTAGAGTGCAGGCTCAAGGGATTCCCAATTGATCAAATCCTTTGAAACTGAATGAGCCCAAACAATGTTACCCCACACTGCGCCTTTGGGGTTGTATTGGTAGAATAGATGGTATAGCCCCTTGTAGTACATAGGTGCTGCTCATACATAATAGCACACGTAAAACGATTAAAATCAGGATTAGGATTGATTCAAAATCTGTCTGAATATACTTGTTGAATTGGCCATGAAACCAATCAGGTTCTTGTTGAATTGGCTTACCATTTGGATCTATTGTCGATAAATTTACCCCAATCAATTTGAGCCGCACCCAAAAGCATCATGGACCCAAGAAGGAGACAAAAAAAACAAAAGTTAGCCATCATTGTTGAAGTCAATTTTCACTCAAACATCAATCAATGCATAAAATTGGACACAACAGCTGAACAGAACTAGTGAGGAAAGTTCCCAGCAAGTAAAAAATGGTACAACCTTTTTTAAAGGCAAACAAAAACATCAAAACCTCATGTCATGCCATTGAAAACAATTAATAATCTGTCCTGGCAATGATTCATATAGGATTATCCCACCAGATTCCCTAGTTTTCTTCATAATAATTATTTAACAACTTATGCCCAAGTTATTAAGCTTGGCTCATCAATGCGTGTGCTTCTTCCCCTTTTCTAAGGTGAAGTTTGGATCTCACTCTCCTAAGATGTGAACACAATAAATTCAAGTAATAGATACTATAGAGTCATATGAAAACTGTGTCTGAATATACTTATGGTGCATACTAAAGAGTCATTTTGTCTCTATTAATGGTGCCCGGCCATTTATTTTTGAAGCCCAAGAAGGACCCACCAATTTTATGCAGGCAATAAACACGATTACAAAGAAACAAAAAGACATAGATTATATACATAATTAGGTTTTGCCTTCAACGTCAACCTTGGCGATATAAATCCCTACCTCTTGTTCGAAAAAGAACATTCGCAATGCAAATATTAATTTGCCTGCATAACCACTAACCTCATCTTTAATGTCCAAATTTCAACCATCTTCTTGTCTAATATCCAAGGAGTTTTCATCTCATTCACAAAAACAGAGAGACATGACAAAATATGGACACCTTAATATATAGCTTAATTTATCCCTACTACGTACTGCCTACCCCCCGAATTTTAATTATTAAATACATTTGCAAAAAAAAAAAAAGTTGAAAATTCAAATCTTCACTGTAATTAAATTAATAATTCATGATAGGAAAATAGAGTAATAAGTAAATTTGAAATCTTGACTAACAATTAAAGTAATATATCTCTTTAAAAAAATGCACGTGGAGATCAAATTTGAAATCTTGACTAACAATTAAAGCTTTATCCCTACTACAATTAAGAATCTAAGACAGACAAAACAAAAAGGTCATAAAAAAAGATTAAAAAGGCAACGTATATTATTTACCTTTTAAAGAAATATATTATAGGTATTATTACTATTTGCATTGTATGGGAGAAAGAAAGAAAAGAAGATGCTTATGTACCGTTGATCCAGTTCCTAGGAGGCTGAAAGTGATACCCGGTTCTATGGACTTGATTCACGTTCTCAACACTAAGAGTCTGAAACTGAGGATAAATCTTATGAGAAGCCTCGGCTCCATTGTTACTTAGCACAAAAAACAAAGCAAACAAAGCAAGAACCGAGAGAGTGTTTGGCATAGCCATCATTGATATATGATTATCGTCCACGAGAGAAAACCAGGTATCACAAAGAGAGCAGAGAAGGAAGAGAGTTTTTTTTTTTTTTTTGTGATGAATAATATCGAAAGAGCTAAGAATGAGAGTTTACGTGCTTGGAGAGTGGATATATATAGAGGTTTTCTAGGCTCTTATTAGAGACTGAAAAGGATAATTAAGAAGTCTCCAATTAGACGATGTTGACCTTTACAAATATTAGTTTGTGGATTTGCCGTTTACTTGCTGACTTGGCGGATGGTTAGTTTTTATTTTGGGAGGTTTTGAACTTCGAGTTGATATATGAAAGATTCAAATATCCGTCCTCGCTTGGCTATTTACTTAGATATGGTAAACATGTTGTCAATCAGGAAATAATATAAATAGTTACTGTAATGGTGGAAAGAAATGTCAAACATGTTACTGTAGACTTGGATAATCATCAAGTTTTTTTAGTCTGATAACCATGTTAGATCCAAGCTACCTAGACCTGGTAATCAAACCAGACCCATACATTTGGGTCTGGCGATAACAACACATCCAAGACTCCTGGGTCTGGCGACCATGCCAGACCCAAGGCGCCTGGATCTGACACCTAACACCACACTCAAAGCACCTAACGCCACACCCAAGGTGCCTAGACCTGACGACAACACCTGAGTTTGGTGACAACGACACACCCGCGTGCCTGAGTCTGGCAAGGTGACAAAAAATCTCAAATACATAGCTTGATAATAAAATTGATATAAAAAATAATTTGAATATAAAATTATGAGTGGTATATAGAATATTTATCCTAAAAAAACCTAATGTCTATATTGTGGAGCTGAAAAAAATAAGGGAAGAAAAATAATGTCCCCAAACTTCCTTCTCCCTATTCTTTGCCATGGGCAAGAAATTTATCTTTTTTTAGTTCAAGAGTAAAAGAAAAAAGGCAAGGGTTTGAACTTCAAGTTGATACTTGAAAGATTCAAATATCGGTCCTCGATTTGCTATTTATTTAGAACTTTTTTTTCTAACACATGTCACATAAGCATTGCATGATTTTTAGAAATTGTTTAGAAATACGATAACGATTATTTTTCAAAATATTTTTTTAAAAAATATATTAAAATAATTTTTTTTTATTTTAAAAAAATTATTTTGATATCAACATATTAAAAGGATTTGAAAACAAAAAAAATACTAATTTAAAAAAAATCAAATTTTTTTAAAAGTATTTTTAAAATGACAAAAAAAAAACATAATAGTTAAGGTGAAGCAATCATAGGAAGCAGCTACTGTAGAGTGTGTCCTCTGTGCTGATATTTATAGAGTGACTCGAAAAGGAGCTAGAAACTACGAAAGTGTTTTGTCCAATCTTAGTTAGTCTTATCTTCTCGTAATATTACCCTAACATTACGAGAAGATAAGACTAAGACTAAGACAAAGACTAGAGTGATCGGAAAAAAACAATTTTGTAGTTTCTCTTTTTCGATTCACTATAAATATCAGTACCGACTATAAAGCAGTAGATGCATCACCCTAACTATTATATTTTTTGTGCCAGACAGGAAAAAAATAAAAGAAATGTGCGACCTGTTCCAGTCTGGGAGGAAAAAAGAAAAAGAATTTCAAGATTTAGATTTAAGGATTTAAGCATTGTTGTTTTAGTGGCGTCATTTTCTTGTTATGTTTGGCCAAAGTGTTTTTTTTGGTGGGTTTTCTATAAAATCTTTTAAAAAATATATTATTTTTTGATGTGTAAGAGTACATGAAAAATAAATTAAAAATTAATTTTTAGTATTTAACTATAGTATAGAAAATAAGTGTTTTGATTTTTTTTAAGTTTATATAAAACATTAAATGTAACTATTTGATAACTTAAATGGAAAAAAAATTGATGAGATATAAAAAGTGTAAAGATAGGGAAAAAAAATTATTATATCATATATTTATATATATAGTTTGTTTTATAAAATGTAAGTATACCTATAATATAAATATTTTAAATATAATATTATACACATATAACTATTTTTTGGTGTTTGGAAAACAATAAAAAAAAATTCTATTGGTATGTTGTCTTATTGTATTTATTTCTTTTTTCTAAAAAAATTGTTCCAATGACCATGAAGTTAATTACCTAGATTTAGGATGTTTGCGAGTGCAGAGTAAAGATCTATTTGAGATTGTAGTAGCAGTTGCGATTTAAAGTACTTTTCACTTAGAAATATATAAACATGATATTTTTTTATTTTTAAAAAATTAATTTTTAGATCAGCACATCAAAACGATCTGAAAACATTAAAAAAAACTAATTTTTAGCCAAAAAAATTTAAAATTTAAAGGAACGCCGTTTCAATCGTATTCTCAAACGATCTCTAAATAATAAGCTTTTCAAAATACCTTTTCTTTTAAAAATATATTAAAACAAGTTTTTTTTTTTTTAACATCACGACATCAAAACCATAAAAAAATATACCATAAAAAACATCAATTAAATATTTTTATACGTAAAAAAGACAACTAAAATAGCAGAAGTTAAGATAAATACCACCATTAATTCCTATAATCTTTGTCAGCAGCCAACCAATCATAACTTGCTGGTTGGTATTATATATATTACATAAGTGTGAGCAAATCTCTCCTTCACTAGCTAGGATGACATTTTTTGATCTAGTCATAGGCTAGGAAGGATCACATTATCCTGAATTTAATTTCTCTGGTCTCATAATGTTCTCAACGTAAGAACAAAAAAAAGGACTTGACACAAATTATGACCATGTCCGCATGGCCTTTCTTCAACTTGTAGCTTGACCTCTATCTTGCATCGATTATGATCAATTTTTAATTCTCAGTTCAATTATGTAGTCCGAAAATGACGCACAACATTATAAAAATAGAAACGATGGATGCCAATATATAGAATATTAATTATAGAATATTCTCGAAATTGAATCTAATTATTGTAAAAACATGCTGACAGTGCTAGAGAGTTTTTTATATATAAAAGTAGTGTTAGGGGCATTTAGATTTTTTATTTTTTTATTAAGTGATTAGACCCAAGAACATGTGATTGTATCCAACTCTCTAATTATCTATTTGCTTACTGTAAAACAAATAGTCGTATAGGCATCATTACCATTGTCTTTTTTAGCATAAATAAGAAGATTTAATTATAAATCAAAAGAATAATGTATATATACGTTTAATGATTATTAGAATTCTTTTTTTTATTAATGTATTTTTTTTTATAAATAGATTTCTGAGACGTATATTCAAACAAACTTCAAGCACCCAAAACAAATATTAAAAAAAATGAACAATTTGAAAATAAATCAAAAAACAAAATATATTTTTAATCAAACCTTCTTCATATTAATTAATACATTCCTTCTTTCCGTGACATTTCTCAACCAAAATAAATGTTCGTGAATAATAGTTTATCATAACCATAAAAGAAAGTTTTAATAAAAATAAATGATATTTGGTAATTTTAACACGAAAAATCAATAAAGAATATAAGATAATGTTTGTGAGCCGTACGTGACAGGAAACTTTTTGGGATTTTTTTTCTCTCACCAAAACCATCTTTTATGACAAAAAGAAAATTGATAAAAAGATAATTGTCAATTGAATAAAAAGTAAAAGAAAATCATGATAATTATAAGGACTTTTCATCTTCATTGAGTATTTACGATGGAAGAAAGAAGAGTCGGTATAGCAAATTCACACATAAAAATCAGCGAAATGATGATAGGTAACATTCAAGTCAATTAACTTGGCTAAGCTGAAAGGAAGCCTGTTATCTTTCCATTTATTAATTTCTCTTGACATGCATGGACATTGCAGATCCAGTTAAGAGCTATGTAGTATTCATTATCGATTTCCCACTACAGGATATATTAATTCCATCAGATTCAAGAGCATTCACCCCCTGCAGAGAATCCTTTTTAACCGCTTCATGGAGTTTTCTATTATGGCTGCACTTGAAATGTTCATAGGTTTAAGCAAATGTTAGCCTAGAGCCATCCTTCAATATTCCACATGGAGAAAAAGAAACATGCCAGAGCATGGAAAACACCTTCTTCCATGCCAAACATGGAAAACAACGATCTCCAGCAAAAGAAACTAAAACAAAGACAATATTTGAAGGCAACTTGAACTGAAAGAGAAAGAGGCAAGTCGGTATGGACACTTGTTATAGGCATACTATTTTGTAGTTTGTCAATTGTAATCACTCATCTTCTTACAATTTTTTAATTCACTGAAACCAAGTAGAGGTGATGGAGACCGACAGAGCAACTGAAGAGATGTAATGGTATGATATCAAAAATTTTGCAGATCTAGCGCAGGCACTGGTGTGCAATGCTCTTTATTCTGCTCCCAAATATGTTCTCTCCATCGTTTTACGAGAAAATATAATTCTAGAAAGAGGATTCCAGGTCTGCTTTTCTATATAAGCCAATGCTTTCAATCTTCTCAAAGCGTTTTGCTCTGATCGATGGTCTCTTGGCTTGCAAGCTGGAGAAAGCAGAATTATACCCTAGTGACTGCACCCTTTCTGTCCATTTTTCTAACTCACACGTAGCAACCAAATAAATTGAAAGAGAACTTCTCAGATTCATGACTAGTCATGGTAATATTAAGCACAACACCAAGATTTACAAAAGTTCCTAATTCTTGAGATGACAGCATGCCATGTTCACCCCAAAAACCTCTCTCAGTACGTAGCAAGCTTCATTAAAAAACAGCATCATGTTGCCTCCGTTAGAAAAAGAGAGAGAACAAAACTCAGTGGCTATTCATCCACGTCCCTAAGCACTAACATAAAGCAAAGGGGTCTCAAAACACGCACCCATGAAAAAACTCAAATTACCCATCCAACCAACAGCCCCAAAACAAAAATTGCACACGCACTATTACAATCTATAGTAAAAACACAATAGAACACAATAAAATAAAAGGAACAAAAAAAAAAGTAGATGAAAGAAAATAATTGTTGCAACATCATTTTCGAATCTTCTAGCAAGGACAGCATGCATATATATAATATGAGAGTAACACCAATCAAAGATACAAAAATGATTCTGCAACGTCTCTCTAATTCTCTCGTCGTAAATGCATATATAAAAATAGACCTAATCAAAGTAGGGAATAGAACCAAAATAGGAGCTCTACCGACGTTTTCTGCTTTAACTACTGAAACAAGATTTTGTTGTGAGAAAGTACAATAAAAAACCATAAATAAAATATAACTTGAGTGGATATTGTTTTAAAAAATAATATTTCCAACACAAAGGTTTCAGAATTCAACAAGTTTTTCTTCTAAAATCATCTATTAAGATAACATAATATTTCTTACCTCCTCAAGTCATAATTTGTTTTAATTTTTTAAGTCTGTGTATTAAACTAAATAATTCAATCTCTCTTTTAATATATTCACAAGTTTTCTTAATAATGTTAGCTTCAACACATATTTCACATTTATTCATAGATAAAGAATTTAAGCCAGAAATTAAACCAAAAAAATTTATTTTTTAAAATAAGATAAACTAGCTAGCATGTCCTAATATAGCATGTCATAGATCAATAAAGTCAAGGAAGTAAGCAGAAGAAGATGCATTTTCATTCATTTTATTAGCAACATTGAGTACAAAAGGTTCATGGTTACAATATCGATCAATTCCCCACAAATACATTGTTCTTAGTCATTACAATTTTATCAGATTCAAATGACACTTTAATCCTAAATTTTCTCAAAAAAACCACATAGACAAAATTTACTCTTATATTAAGGACATGCAGCACCTCATTCAAAGCCAACGTTTTTTTCGAAGTCAATTTCAAAAGGACTTTGCCTTTTTCAAGAATATTTGCAGTTCTTGAGTCTCCAAGGTGTACTTATTTTCCATCCTTAAAACATGTATAGGTGAAGAAGAATTTTTTATTTACACATATGTGCCTAGTAGCACCAGAGTCGACCACCCAATTTCTCTCATTGGTCACCAAATGACTTGAAAAACAATCCCAACAATGATGTCCTCTCCTTCAACCATGTCGACCTTAGATTTAGAAGAATTGTTGTTTCTCTTTCTATTTCAGCATTGAGATGCATAGTGGTCAGGTTTGCCACACACAAAACAGTTTTTATTTTAATGTTTGAGAGTCAATAAAAATAAGTTAAAAAATATTTTTCAGTATTTAACTATGCTATATAAAATGAACGTTTTTAAAATGTAAGTATACATAATATAAATATTTTAAATATAATATTATACACATATAACTATTTTTTTGGTGTTTGGAGAACAATAAAAAGAAATTCTATTGTATCGTTGTCTTATTATATTTATTTCTTTTTCCTAAATAAATTGTTCCAATGACCTTGCAGTTAATTACCTAGATTTAGAATGTTTGAGATTGCAGTTTAAGAAGTTTTTCAAAATAATTTTTTGCTTGAAAATATTTAAAATGAGTTTTTTTTATTTTTGATATTACCACATCAAATTCATTAAAAAAAACACACAAAAAATATCAATTTAATATTTTTATACATCAAAAATAATTTTAAAAAAATAACTAAAAGAGCAGAAGTTCCGATAAATACCACCATTAATTCCTATAATCTTTGTCAGCAGCCAACCAATCATAACTTGCTGATTGGTATTATATATATTACATAAGTGTGAGCAAATCTCTCCTTCACTAGGATGACATTTTTTATCTAGTCATAGGCCAGGAAGGACAATATCTTGAATTTTCTCTCGTATCATGATTTTCTCAACGTACAAACAAAATAAAAGGAGGACTTGACACAAATTATGACCATGTCCGCAGAACCTTGCTTCAACTTGTAGCTTGACCTCTATCTTGCATCAATTATGATCAATTTTTAATTCTCAGTTCAATTATGTAGGACGAGAATGACGCTCAACATTATAAAAATAGAAACGGTACCTATATAATATTAATTATAGAATCTCTAAATTGAATCTAATTATTGTAAAAACATGCTGACAGTGCTTGAGAGTTTTTTTTATATAAAAGAGTTAGGCGCATTTAGATTTTTTATTTTTTTTATTAAGTGATTAGACCCAACAAATATGATTGTATCCAACTCTCTTACGAGATTGCTGCTCATTTCATCTACCGAGTCAGGTTATTTTTTTGCTTACTGTAAAACAAATAATTGTATAGGCATTATTACCATTAATTGTCTTTTTTAGCATAAATAAGAAGATTTAATTATAAATCAAAAGAATAATGTATAAGTTTAATGAAATAAACCAAGAAAATTGATAAAAAGATAATTGTCAATTGAATAAAAAGTAAAAGAAAATCATGATAATTATAAGGACTTTTCATCTTCATTGAGTATTTACGATGGAAGAAAGAAGAGTCGGTATAGCAAATTCACACATAAAAATCAGCGAAATGATGATAGGCAACATTCAAGTCAATTAACTTGGCTAAGCTGAAAGGAAGGCTGTTATCTTTCCATTTATTTCTCTTGACATGCATGGACATTGCAGATCCAGTTAAGAGCTATGTACTATTCATTATCGATTTCCCACTACAGGATTTATTAATTCCATCAGATTCAAGAGCATTCACCCCCTGCAGAGAATCCTTTTTAAACGCTTCATGGAGTTTTCTATTATGGCTGGATATAGAGCCCTCTTGTGTATTGAAAGACTGCACTTAAAATGTTCATAGGTTTAGGGAAATGTTAGCCTAGAGCCATCCTTCATTCCACATGGAGAAAAAGAAACATGCCAGAGCATGGAAAACAACGATCTCCAGCAAAAGAAACTAAAACAAAAGACAATATTTGAAGGCAACTTGAACTGAAAGAGAAAAAGGCAAGTCGGTATGGACACTTGTTATAGACATACTATTTTGTAGTTTGTCAATTGTAATCACTCATCTTCTTACAATTTTTTAATTTACTGAAACTAAGTAGAGGTGATGGAGAACCCGGAGAAACTGAAGAGATGTAATCAAGGGCGAAGACATGTTAAAAGCTTGGGTGGGCTATAGTCCACGTCAAGATTTTATTAATATTTTTTGACTAGTTTTATGTGGAAAAAAATCCATAATTCTTCATTGAGTTATCAAAAAATTCTGAAAATTTGCATGCAGCCTTCTAATATAATGTTTTAGCTTAAGTTAAAATTTCAGAAGTTTTGGAGAAATTTAGAAATTTGATGAAAAATCACAATTTGACCAGTTTTATATTATTGGGCTTAATTTTCAATTCGACCATCAAATTGAGCTAAAATTTTACGAGGGATCTTAAAATATATTGAATAAAATCTGGTTAAAATTTTAGGATGAACGGAGCTTGGTAGTGCTAACAAAAAAAAAGACCGTCAAATAAAAGCAAAACAACTTATTAAGGGTAAAATTGTTATTTGCCATTCAAAAATAAAATAAATTAGTTCTTCCTTCCTTTTATATGTTGCCAACTGGGAAGAAGTAGAATATGAAAAGAAAAAAAAGAAAAGGCGAGAGAGAAAGAGAGAAAAGAAAGGGAAAAACATAAAAAAAAATGCAAGGAAAAAAATAAAAAAAAAAGTGAGATAATAACCTTGTAAACTTACAAAGTCCAACTTATAAAACACTAATCTAAGGAAGAATCAAGTGAAGGAAGGAGAAATTGAGAGATGAAAAAAAATTTATTACTTTGTTTTGCAGTTGACATGAGATTGTTATTTTATCCTGGTTGAGGGGTTGTTACAATATCAATTCAGATTCGATTATAGATGAATTATATTCCACAAAACATTGAAGGATGTAACTTCAATAGTGAGTTTATTTTTACTTTCACTTCAATTTTATATACTTTTAAATTTATTTTTTAATATTTTGGGTGATGTATTTGAATTAAAACTTCACTATTAACTTTAAAAATTCATATATATAAGTTAATAATTAATCTTAAAAAAATTATATATTTATTTACCAAAATTTATCCAGATATATTTATAGGGGGTGGAAGAGGGACAATTTTTCTTTAATGGTGTCAAATATTGGCCTTTGGTTCGGCTGGGAAGGATCCCAACCGTTGGTTCAAAATGTACATCGTGAGCTATCAAATCTGCAGGAAAAGGCTGCTTGAGTTAGCCTTTTTAGGCTGCCACCGAGGCCATTTCTTTCTCATTCAGCCTGAACGAGCCATATGTGGTTGTAGAGAAATGTCAGGTGATCAATTGCATGCAAGTTTAGTCAACTTTGGTGGACGTTAAAGGCATTAAATGCACTTGCAACGTAGCCTCCCTGAACTGTCATTTCGGAGAAAATTGAATGAGAAGTTGAACAATAACCAAAACGACGTCGTTTTGGCAAAGTTTGGTTTGGTCCTTTTCTTTCTGATTTATCTAATCTACACCCCTATCGACTTCAAACTTTAAAGTTTATGCGATTGGGTCCTTGAAGAAACTTCAATTTGAGCCCTAGATTTGCGTGTTTTTTTCTCTTTGATCCTTGGTGTTGTTACTCATTTTTGGACCCCACGTGTTGGAGACGATGTATACCTATTTTGAGCCAAATGCAGGAGTTTAGTTCATGATTGTTGAGGAATTGACTAAAGCAAAGAAGAAAGAAATGTTTTTCGAACCCTGTTTGAGTGGTTTTCTGCCCTCTTTATCCCCCCCTTTGCTGCCAAAATTGTCAGGTTTCTTAGACTGATTAGGAGTCTTCATAATGCTAAATTCATTCCTTCTTTATATGGCCTTTAAGGTCGAATAAATCCCTCATAATTTCCACTAAAAAAACTGATTCTATTGCTATCGTAATTTTTTGTTCCAACTTAGGCTTTGATTCTGACTTGGTTTCATGCAATATCTGACCATCCCAGCTATATTCTGCCACTCATGACATGTTAAAGAATTGACCTACACCTTTATTAGGTCCTACGGCTCACTATTCTTATGGCAGACTCTCAGTCAAATTGGGATGCTCGGCATTGTTAGTTTCCTAAATCAGATTAGGAGATCATTTTGACCAACCAGATTGCAGCCAGATTCTGTTCTTCAAAACAAATTTACATCACTTTGAATCCCTCATGAAAGTTGTAAACCTGTATGCGTAGATGAATTTAGGTTTTTTAATCCCCTGATTTTGATATTAGAAGCTCAAGATATTCCCTTTTGAATATCTAGCGTGGAAGCAGAAAATCCTGCCGCGAGAAGAATTCCAACCCGAGTTTTTGCAATTATGTTCTTCAAAAAAGATTTTATCTCACTTTGGATCCCTCATAAAAGTTGCAGTTCTGTACATGTAGATGAATTTGGGCTTTTGAATCGCTTGATTTCGATATCATAAGCTTAAGATATTCATGTTTGAATATCTAGCGTGAAAGTAGAGAATCCTGCCGTGAGAAAGATTCCAGCCCGAGTTTGCAGTTCTGATTCGAGGGACCCGATTTAATGTTCAAGGATTTATCGAGTTAATTAATGACCAATTTTGGGATGTTATTTGGTTACGTTGAAGGATTTGAAAAAAAAATGATTGGATCATAAAACTTCATAATAATTTCAATTGTTTTGCTGCCACACTATGGGAATATTTTTGCTTCTTCAAACGACGTCGTTCAAATCTTTCATTTTTAAACCCATACTACGTATGTAACAGCCCCATAGGATTTAATTAGCAAGGTATTGTTCATTGTCATTTTGAGAACAACCCCTCCCCCATCTGATTTCTTTCCTTTTTCTCTGCACAAACCTTCCCGCCTGATTTCTTTTCTTTTTTTCTCTGCAAATTCTTGCTGGTTTCCTTTATCATCACGCCTGATTTTTGGAGTTGCAAACCATGTTTTTTTCTGCCTCATACCAAAGGAAACAGTTGGCCTCACGTTACCAACTGTGAGAGGGTAGAAAGGAGCTACACCACCCTTTAATCATGGAAAATAACCACTAGAATCATCAAAATATCAATCAAAATAACATGTTTTCCTAGTTTGTTTGAGCTGATTGTAACCCGGAATGGTATCCTAGATTAGTGTAGTTTGTTTCCTAAATGGAGCTGCATATAGGCAATATATAAGCCTCCTCTATTGACCTAAATGCAGGGGGACAAAAAAAAAGAGGAGAAAAAAAAAAAGGAGAGAAACAAGAGAGAGGCAAGCGGCATTAGGCAGAGAAAAAAACAAAAAAGGCAAAAGAGAGAACAGAGGAGAGGAAGGAGAGGGAGATTAGAAAGGAACAACAGAAAAGATTAAGGCAAGCAGGGACTGCCTTTCGGTCTTTGCTCCATTTTCTGCAAGTAAAATCTGCAGAACAGGGGAGAACAAAGTGCAGGAACCAATAGAGAAAGAGGGATGAAGATGCAAAAAACAAGAGATGGACGCAAACACATAACAGAAGGAAAAGGGCTGAAACAGACGAACACGGATAGATCAGCCATCATGCCCTCAACGTCGCTGCAGGTTCTTCGTTTGCGCCTCTAGGTTTGTCATTCCCAGCTTTTGCATGCATCCTTAGTGCATTTGTTACTGTTCAAGTGAAAACTAATTCACTTGAATAGTGATCAGCCAAGGCACGCGTGAGGAAACTCACGCATGCCTTTGTGCCCAGCCGGGTCACTAGTTTGGGTCAGTGACCCGGCTAGGCATGCTGGGTTCAGCCCAGCCACATGGGTCGAGCTAAACCCAGCCCATAAAAAAAACGAGTAAGATCGTTGGTTTTCTCGTGTATTTATTTTGTTTTGTTTTTTTTTTATTTTTATGTTGAAAAATACAAACCTCATATTTAGAATACCTGGTTTTCGACGCAATGTGGCAAATATACATATATATCAAAAAAAATGTTTTCATGCATACGGCCAATATCCTAACATATTTTGAATTTCCTCTTTAAAAAAAAACAAATATTCAAAGTTTTAAAATATATATATGTTTTAGCATGGATTTCTCAAATACAAAAATTATTTTTTTACATTCTGGATTTTACAACATATTTGTAAAACTCCAAAGGGTGTTGGCCAATATTTCAAAAATACAAAAATCTTATTTTTAGAAAAATTCATCTATTATTCACCGTTAATGTTTGGATAAAGAAATCTCAAAGGGATGAATATTCAAAATATTATTGGAAATAACTTATTATTATCGTTGTTAATGTTTGGATAAAGAAACCCCAAGTGGTTAATATCCAAAATATTTTTCTAGGAATAATAAGTCATCACACATCCTTGAAAGAAGCCTCGATTATAATTTAGGACATTTCAATTTTTTTAACTCCACGGTTTACGAGCCGTGAGAGTATGAAATACTAAGGAAAAAATATGCTTTTAAAGCGCTCTGAATTTCCTTAGATTTCTAAATTTTTATCCCTCTTCCTTGCGATTTACGAGTCGCGAAGACTTGAAATACTAAGGGAAAAATGAGCTTTTAAAGCACATTGAATCTCCTTAGATTCTATCTTAGCTATCTTTTAATTCATAGGTTATAAATTTATTTCAAATCGAACATAGATTTTAAGAGATCTGCATCAGTTTCTTCTTGGCACTCTGTAAATATATCTAAAGGTATGATCTATATTGGCCAAGGATTCTTGCTTTTAGACTTTGAATCCAAGCCCATTTATCATAGCAAACCTATCCTAGGAAAACTGATAAGAGAACACCAACACCATAGCAAGGCAAACCAAACACCAAGTAGTTTACCTTAGGTAGGGCGTACTAGGGGTGCTAATATCTTCCCTTTACACAACCAGTCCCTTGCCTTAAAATCTCTGAAAGACCAGTTAGGTTTTCTAGTGACCATAATACTAGGCGGCGACTCCCTTATTCACAAAAACAAAAATCCTGAAATCAAATTCCCCGCTCCAGGAAGGGTTCGTCGTGACGCCGCACTCACGCGAGGGTGCGACAGGATAGCGACTCCACTGGGGACCCTTGGACTAGGCTTGGTAATTTTTTTGTTGATGTTATGTTTTGTTGTTTTTATTTTGCTATAAATAATACTTTGTTTAAAAGCTTTAGTATGCGTCTTTACATCCTGTCATGCATGGTATATTGGATATGGGTAAGATCTTATGGCATCATGTCATGCATCACTTTTATTATTATTATCTTTTTTAGGGCACACACATTAAACTTTAAGTTAAGTGGGGGACTAGCAGCTTGCCTTATGACTTGAGTCAAGGTTTAAGTTTGTGTAAACCTCAACTCTTTGTTGAGTGCTTAGACTGGTAGTGATTGGTATACGTGTCATCCCATTATCTGTTGAGCCCCCATATTGCCTTTATGAGGGTGATCACTAGGACAACAAGAGACTCTCTTTAGAGACCAAGTAGTAAACCTACCATATGTCTCACATAAAGGAACTAGAACATATCCTTAGGGTGCATGCTTCATAATATCTTTTTGCATTAAAATAAGTCTAAACCCAAGGCATCTTTAATTGCAGGACTTGTGAACAAAATGGCCACCAATGCTAAATTTTTCATCATAGAATATGGGAAAAATTTTGAACTATCACAATTGACTGAAGGAGACTGCCCTAAAAGCGATGCTAAGAAGCTATCGTCAATCAAGAACCTGAATTGTATTATGAATGAGGTGAACAAGTTAATAGCTCACTTCAAGAATGTGGATGAGATTGCATTTCTTAGGAAATATGGACGCTTGGTAGAGATTGCAAAGGTATAAGTTTTAAGCCCAGCTGTGCGAGATCTAGTTCACTTTTGGGATCCAGACTATCGATGTTTTTCTTTTAGGATCATAGACTTATGTCCTACTATGGAGGAATATGGGATGTTGACTGAGTTTCCAAACCATCTGCATAGGGTTTAATTTCCTTTGAGATCTGACAAGATCATCCCAGAACTGTCAAGGCTGCTCGGAATCTTCGACTTGGAAAAGTTTTTAGAGAAGAACGCTACCGGTCTGAAATGGAAGATACTAGAAACTGAGCTGGACAAAAAGTCAGGATCAGAAAGAAGAAAAAAAAAGATATTGATTGCCTTGGGCATATTTGGCCTTGTGTTATTCCCGAGCCAAACAGGTGTGGTAAGCCTGGAAGTCGCTACTACTTATGTAGAGTATGAGAATACACAAATCATCCAGTGGCTGCTATTTTAGCTAAAACCATCCTGACACTTAACCATTGTAGGAGGACTAGAAAAGGAGCTATAAGATGTTGCACGCAGTTGTTGTATATCTGGATGGTTAGCCATATTAAAACGAAAAGGCATGTCTTCAATAATTTTTGGTGGTTCAACCAAAGACCCCTGAAGATACTAGAAGAAAAAGAATGGGGAGATCTAGACAACCAAGGCTAGTTTGAAAAATTAGAAAGTTTGCCTAATAGTGATTTCAAGTGGAGAGCCCCATGGGAAACGGCAGTGATAATCCTGATGAGTTGTGGGCAAAGACGTTAGGTGTCATTGGTAGGGATTACGAGTTGTAGGCAAAGACGTTAGGTGCCATTGGTAGGGATTACAGGTTATGTGAGTTATGCTCATGTCGTTGTGGTAAGACAACTTGAGGGCATGCAGTTTGTTCCAAGTACTATGGGAATTGCTCAATTCTTTGGTTTGTTCAAAGATCTCATTGCACAAGAAGTTTTGGAGATCATCAAACGAGATTGGAAGCATCTGGTTTTGGTTGAGATGGAAGGTTTGAGGGATCCAAGTGCAAGTGAAGGATATGCAAGATGGAGAGACTTAGCTACTTCAGCCATACCTTGTGTAGGAGTCAAATCTCCCCAAACTATAGAAGAGCCTATTAAGAGGAAAAGGATCAACAATGAAGAGGAGCTGAGAAGACAAGGGGAAAAACTTCAGATAGAGTTGAGCAAAAGCAAAAAAGACAAGGCAATGTTGGAAGAAATAATGTTGGAATGGAATAAGAGAAGAGCTTTTCTAGATGAGAAAATACAGTCTAGAGATGCGAGAATAACAAGGCTTAAGTTAAAGCTGGGTGAGGAGAAGATTGTTAGGGAAGAAAGTGAGAAGGAGCTATGAGGGATGGGCTTGGATTGGATGCAAAGTTGCTCTAAACTTGAAGCATTAAAGATTGACTTTAATGACTATCAAGGAAGTGCAAAATGTTACCAAGAGAAATTTGCACAAGTTCAATTTGAGCTAATGGATAGAATTGGGAAGTATGAGGATTTGAACAAGAAATATGTGGAGTTGGAAAGCCATTTGACTGGGATTGCAAAAGAGGAAAGTAAAAGAAAAGGTTTTGAGACTGTTGAAGCAGAGTTAGCATTTAAGAAGAATGAGATAAAAGTTCTGAGGATAAAACTTGACAAGAAACGCGAAAAGGTGAAGTATTTGGACAAGAAGTTAGCAACAATGGAAAAACACAAGGACAAAATCGACGCCAACAACGTTGCTTTGAACAAAACCAATATGTTGCTCGTAGAAAAGATGACTAGGACAGATAAGCAAATGGACAAAATTGCTACACATGCTCGGATTATTAGAATCAATACGCGAAATGTGGTAGGGACATCATTCGCTATCGCCAAAGTTTAGCTTAAACCAATGCCTTTTTGGGAAAAATTAAGAACCGCGGCTTTGCCTTCTTACCTTTCGCTAGAGAGGTGGTGGAAGAAATAGATTAGTGAATTTTGTATTTCCAAAAAAATATAATGAACTTATCAAGCATTAATGAGAAGAGACATTGACTCACCTTTTGTGCAAAATCTGTCTCTTAGTGAAAATGATTCAAGCTTACAACTCGAAATGTATTACTCCTAATAAGCAATGTGACAAAAGAATCTATGTTTATGAGGTGGTAGCCACCAAACTTAATTTGTTTACCAATTAAGCCCCAAATAAAATTAATTTGACTCATTTAAAGTATAATTAAGTCCTTGCACTTAATTAAATTCTTCAATTGGACCCAAATTAATTCTTAAAACATAATTAAAATTTAATTTGGCTCATGATGAAATCAAATTGGCCTATTAAAAATTTAATTATGTTCTTGGACTTAATTTTTATGCAAATTCGTCTAATAATCATTTAATATGACCTTGGATTTGCATTGTTTTTTTATTTTTGGGCATAATGGGATATAATTAGGCCTTGAATTTTTTCTAAAATTGCAGTTGTATTTCCCGATCTGCTTTCTCTACATTGTCAACCTTTATTTTATTTTATTTTACTTTTATTTTGGAAATAAATGAATTTTAAGAAATAATTCAGAATTGAGTTAGGACAATTGACAATAGATTAACGTGGCAATTCACAAATTTTGGGAAATCCAGACACCATTTTATTTCTTCACAAATTCAAGGTGGCCCAAAATAAGAAAACTCAGAAACGAAGCCGCTGGTTGCAATAACTGATCTTGGATCCATCAAATTCTTAATGTTCAAGGAAACCATTCCATTAACCTAGCTAGCTCAGATTTTTAACCCTATGACGGCGCATGTATGGTTTTGATCTTGTTTACCATAGCCATATTAATGTTAGATACCAATGGTGGCACCACAAAGCATGCAATTACCAGTTCTGTACCATCACTGCCTCTGCCAAAGGCACGACATGCAGTGTATTCTTGTTTGCAATCACTTTGCAATTCAAATGAACACTAGCTGCTGCAAAAATGTCAGCTTAATAGACCGCCAATCCAGCTACAAAGCATACATAGAGATCAAAATAAAAGCAACTTTCTTCTTTAGGAAATGGAGATCAGGCTCTCTTTTTTTCTGGAACTCAGTTGAATCATCAATAAATTAACTGAGCCGACACTTTTATATCATAAAAGTCCCATACTGGTATGTAAGATAGAAAGCAAACAAGTTGAACACACAAAAAAAGATACATGGAGATTTGTTTCATACGTCTTCAAATATGCTGTTGGATTAACAGCTACTTTGAGAACTCTTCAAATAATATTTCACCAGTTAATTTTATCAGATGGAAAAGAGAATAGGTGATAAGTCTCAAATTCCTTATAGTTTCATTAATAAAACATAGATATTCCATCAAACAATCAATTTAATCTCGAAGTTTAAGCGGTGAGGTAAAATCTAATTTAATCTCAGAATTTATATTATTAGGTAAGATTTCAAAATATAATTTATATTTTTTTAATGCTTGCACCATCTAATTAATGTTAAAAAAAATTATAATTGCAATCCACACAAAACAAACGAGAAAGAGAGATCTTTTTCACAATCTTGTGTAGGAATTCTAGAAAATTTATAAAAAAAAAAATACTTTCCCTCTCCGCAAATTCAAAATCACAGCAGAAGGAAAATAGCTTAGGAAAGGAAAATAGAAAAGCCTGTGTCCTTGAACCAATTACCAATAGTCTCCACAAGAACAAATCCCTTCCTTAAAGTGGTGAAATCGGTTAGCATCGCGTACAATGATATCCCTGTGTGTGATTGCTGACACCAGCTTACAAAATGAGTGACAATCACCACAAACCCTCAGATTCTTTGTAATCCTGATAGGAGTTCCGTCGGGGGTGGCAATAAGGCCAAATGCAATTGCCAACTTCTCACTATGTGCATGCAAAATTCCAAGCTTAACCTCCTCATCAACATCATGTAACACAGAGTTTGTATCAGGGACATAACCAGCCGATTCCAATTTCTGACTCAAACTCTTCAGCATCTCATAGATCTCCTTTGATCGAAGATGACTATTATCTCCAGCACCAAATTGATAAATAATGTTATCCACCTCAATCCAAGTATAACCAGGAATTTTCTTTAACCTCCTTTTGGTCATCAGATTCCTAATCTTTGCCACATCTTTCCACCTGCCAGCATTTGCATAAATATTAGAAAGCAATATGTAGTGCCCCGGGTTCTGAGTTTGTAGCGAGAGAAGCAATTTTGCTGCCTTCCCTGCCAAGTCTACCTGTCTATGAATTCTACATGCTCCAAGGAAAGCACACCATATCCCCTCATCTTTCTCAACCTCCATATTCTCAATCAATCTCAATGCCTGATCTAGCCTCCCAGCACGCCCCAAGAGATCAACCATGCAAGTGTAGTGCTTCACATCAGGCCTCACACCATAACTCACTGACATCAAAGAGAAAAGCTGAAGACCATCATCGACCAAACCTGCATGACTGCAAGCGTACAACAAGGAAATGAACGTGATCCTATTCGGTATTAATCCACTGTTCAACATCATATGAAACAAATCAAGAGCTTCCCTGCCTTGTCCATGGTACCCATAAGCCCCAATCATCGCGCTCCACGAAATCACATTCTTTTGTTCCATCCTATCGAAAATTTCCCTAGAGGAATCAATACTTCCGCACTTAGCATACATATCAATCATCGCAGTCCCCAATTCAACATCCAAAGAATATCTCCTAGCACATATATAATCATGAACTAACCGAGCCTTATTCATAGCACCTAATTTAGCACAAGCATTTACAATAGTCACCATCGCAACCTTATCGGGCACAAAACCTTCTCTTCTCATCTGATCAAACAAAACCCATGATTCGTTTGGTTTTCCACATTCAGCATACCCAGCAATCATGACTGTCCGAGTTACAAGGTCTTTCTTAGGCATTCTATCAAACAGCTGCTTAGCGTTGTCAATCATGCCACATTTGGCATACATATCCACTAAGGTAGAACACACAAAATTATCCAAATGTAACCCATTTTTCAAAACCGTGGAGTGAATCAATCTGCCCATAATCAACCCCATTGTATCCCTACAAGCCTTTATAACAAATGGTAATGAAAAGTTATCTGGTTTTGACCCTGCTCTAATAAGCTCCCTAAAAGTCTGAAAACAACGTTCATAATCACCATTTTTTACAAACCCACCAATCATAACACTCCAAGAAACTGGGTCTCTCTCTTCCATTTTATTAAACAAAAGATGAGCAGTGACCAAATCTTTGTGTTTTGCGCATATGTATAGGAGTTTGTTAGCAACAATGAGGTCATGAATAATCCCAGTGGTAGTTACTTGGGCATGAACTTGTTTGATTTGGAATATGTTTCTACACTTGAAGAGTGTGGAGATAAAAAAATCAGGATCCATCATGTCTTTCATTTGGGCATTGGAATCTAAGGTGGATTGTTGAGGTTGCGGTACGGCGTCTGAGATGGCTGCAGCAGCTGTAGAAGCTGAGAAGAAACGAAGCATTCCATGGTTAGAGAAAAGGATGGCTTGGTTTTTTAGTTTGAACATATCTCAGTAGCAGTAGTTAATTGTTGATAGAAAGGGGAGAGAGAGAGAGAGAGAGAGGTTGATGATAGCTACAAATATATTGTTGAACTGTTCATGTACCCAAGTTGAGCTTACAGGCGAGGGAGCCCTGTTAAATACCCCACCCTCAAAACCCAGTTGATGCAAATAAGAAAAGGTTGCCAAATTTGATGTATTCAACAGCAAAAGCAACAGGGACATCGACCCAAAAGCATTCATAACCAGAAGGATTCATAAAACCTGCCCGACAAAAATTCAATTTCTGCTCTGAGTGATCAAAGAATGCAATACGTTACTTTACATAAGCAGAACTGAACTGAGCAGAGCCGCCACTGTGAAAATAAAACTTGGAACCCCAAATGTGTAGTTTTATGCCTCACTTTACAATATCCATTCTGTTAAGCTACAAATTACTAAATCCCAAGAAGGGAGTTATTAATCTAGACAAGAAACTAGCAATACACCCTCCCCACCGCACCCTTTCCTGCAGCCTTGCAATTTTCGATCATGTGTGTATACAAGTCGGCATTCATTGGAGGGACATTAATGGAACACAGCCACTCTATTGCTGATTCAGTTGAACAAGGGGTGACCGTGGTATTAGAGAGGGCTTCAGTTCTTTGACCTCAAATGATTCATATGTATTATTTTCTCGGAATTCATCGAGAAGATTTTCCACTGGCATTGCCCGAAGTGATTCAATGGTCCCCTTGCTAGGAACATCTGGCTCACTTCTCGACGGTGTTGCGCCTGTAGGCTCATAATCCTGCACGTTAGATCAAGAGACGTATCGAGTGACTGTAATTTTATTTTGTAGGGGCCATAAATTCACCCCACGCTAGATTTTGGTAAACGAAAGCATTAACAAAAAAGCAAAATTATTAGTAGATACTCTCTCCTACCATGGATAAATAATTGACACAGAATAATAACCCAAACAGTTAATCAGTTATTCGTCACCTAAACTTTCAGATGCAAACATTCGGATGCTAGTTTCATGCATTTGTTAAATTTCATTACATGTCTGGCAACAGAGCCCAGCAAGCAAGTCGTTCATCCTTCTATCTACGCCCAAGTAAAACATATTCCGCTGAAACAACAGGTATGCTCATAACATGAATGATGCATTTTTGCATCTAAATGGGGTTCAATTTGGTAATTCAACACGGTAGTAGAAATAAATGCATGAGCATGACTAGACCCCCTAGAGCATGTGATTTAAGAATTTCAAAACAAATCAGTCGATTCAAGTATTGATTGGCAAAATTTCAACGAGATCCAAGCAGAATCACACGCCACCATCCACTTAAATTGTTAATGACGTGAATAGTGCATCTCCAAGACTGAAGAAGATCAAACTAAGTTTTCTCATTTATTTACTAAAACTTGTAGTTGATCTATTTCCCCTTCAACTACTTGAATAGGGGCGCAGGTGTGCTCAACCAACTTACCATATATTGCTGCTCAAATGTTTCCTTTGCTCTATCATCGATAGCTGCAGCTTCACCCGAGTGATCCTCCCTGAAAGTCTCCAGCGTGTTTGAGTGAGCTTTAACAGCCTCCAAGATTTTAGATACAGATCCTTGCTCCTCCTCTGACACTCCTGTAAACAGATTCACATCAATATTAAATTCACGCCCCTAATCATAAAGTAACAAACTCGATGTGAATGCATGTCAAAATGCACTGATCCTCAACTACTCTGCATAACTATATCTGCATGCGTATGTTAAAAAGCCAGCTCAAACAAGTCAGAATCCCTTTCAAAGAAAAATATCTTGTAGATTAACTACGTTAAACATCTAGCGCAGTGTTCTCCAAACCGTATCTGGTTTTCCAAAAATCATGCTTCTACACTTACAGAAGGAATAGAAGACTGGATAATTTGGAATACTGAACAGAGATATTTAATGGAAGAGTCGTTGTCAAAGAAAAAATACAAAAATAACACATTCAGAATCACTGTAAAACTCTCCATAGAATTGCCACAAGACTGTATATTTTAATCAATTTAACTTCCTATCATACAATATTTCAATGAAATCTTAACCATGTGAAAGGTTAGGATTATTATACTCCAGGAAAAAAAAAAGGAAAGAAGAAAAGGAAAGATATACAACTTACTGTCAATGTGCTTGAGGACATCTTCGGTATTCTTTGCCACATCTTGCTCAGCTGTAACCCGTGCAGAACCAACCTCCGCATCATGCTGCTCTATGCTGTCAGATGCATTTCTTCACCAAGGCATTGAAAGGGAAAAGGGATGAATTTAGACATGATGAGGAATTGACTTAATGACACAACTAAGAATATTAGATGCAACAACAGAACAAGAGCAAAGCTGCAATCATATATTGGCCCGTGCATTCTATGACCAGAGCCAAAACCGCAATCCTTATAAAGATGCACATGTAGGTTCTATGAGACAGTGAATGTGTCAAGAATAACTAAACATTGAAGATGTTGAGAGAATATGGCATTTGTACCTCGTAAGGGATACCAATTTTGAAACATGATTGTTACCCATCTCATTCACAGAGTCAAGTGTCTTCTCCCAGTGCTTGAAAGCTGATCCAGCAGTGCTTACACTAAAGTAAAGAAAAGGGAACAGACTTTATCAATTCCAACCAAAGAATCAAAGATATTGATTCCAACTACAAGCAGAAGACCATACATACCATTGCTGTAAGAGTGACTCCATTCTACAATGTTTGGTAGCTGAATAATCTGCAATATCCTTAGCATCATTCTCTGTCTGCATAGAAAATTCCTGCCATTTTCGTTTTGCATCTGTTGAAACATACTCCATCGAAGAAACATGTCCATCCAATACTGCTTTGTTTCCGGTGGCAGTTTCTCTGAGATCAGCAAGCCTTGCATCCACCTATTAACTTAACCATCAGCATCTGAACAATACATATAGTATGAAATTAAAGATGAGAGAGAAAATACCAGCTCTTTTTGATGCTTAAGGTGGCTGGAAACAAGATGGTTGATATCAGCAACAAGCTTCTCCGCATCTGATTTTGATTGCTCCTGCACGGATCAAGCTTTCAGTTGGCAAGGCAGAAGACAACATATTCACTCGTATCTTTAGTTACTTTACCATGTCGCACCTCATAAGCCTTCTGAAAATCATCAATATTTTTCATTTGTATTGCATCAGCTTGCACCGCATGATTTTCCAGATTTTTGCATTGTTCCAAAATCTTATCAAGAAATCCATTCATGTATTCAGAAACCTCCTTTCTTTGCTCGCTACTGACATGGAATCGCTACCCAAATGAAAGCAAAGTAACAAGAAATAAGAAACAGCAAAAGTTATATTGAAAGATCCAACTAGGATAGGTAAAAACAAGTACATATTTGGACAACAGTAAGCAGGTTTTCAAAGCTTATAATGAAGGAAGTACAAAGACCAAGTTACGGATAAATAAGTATTTAGGGATAATAGTAAGAACTAAAAAACTACATGCACCAGGTATCAATGAAATTAGGACTGGCTGCCCAAACCAAAATAAAAATTACAAAAAACACAAGGTAAGATAAAGGATCAAACCTGACGCATTTCCCTAGCAAAAAGCGCTACTTCCCCCTGGTGAGTTGATAGAGTATTCTGAAGCTCATCGAATATGAAAGAAACCTGTCCAGCCTCTGATGCTAGATACTGAATTGAAAAGAAAATCAAACAAATACATAAATGTTGATGGAATGATTAAAGAAGGAAAAAATGATAAAACAAAATATTCAAATAATTGCAACCTACATCTTTCATAGACTCTGCACTGGAAGAAGCAAACAAAGAAATTTCCTCTAAGCCAGCTATAGAGCTGGCCTTGTGCAAACGGACCACATTTTGCACTGCCTCAATGTGAGAAATATACACAGCCCTCGAAGATGACAGTTTTTTCTTCAATTCCTCAATTGACTAAAACAAGATGACAAGCGTGGATGGTAAGATTAAGAAAAACAACAAAAAAAAATATCAACTTAATATCCAAATCTAAAGTACTATAACAACAATGCAACAATAATTCAGATAGCAAAATCAGTAAGAAAAACAAGACTGGAAAACTGCAACCAAATACTCTTCATACCTTACGATGCCTGTCCAAGAAAGAATTACCAAGGTCCTGAACACACTGAAGATGTTCATTCTGCCGAGATATTGATGTAGCTACCATGTTACAGAGAGAAACGATCTGTTGGGAGAGCTCTGTTCTAAAATTGTTAACGACTGATCTGTTATCACAACTCAGCTTATCTTCTCTACCTGCACAGCATCTCGTAGATAGTCACAACTGTCAATTGCATAGCCATAAAGTTGACTCTTTCGAACCACATCAAAGACAACATACCAATCTTTTGAAACAAAGAAGCATTATCCTGAAGTGCTTTCTCCAAGTCAGACCGTAAAACACAAGCTTGATTAGCCAGAGCATTCTCTGTTTTGAAAAATTCAAGAGCAATATTAATACATTAAAACATCAATAAAATGTAAGAATAATAGTAAATCATGCCTGCTTTTCTCTGCTCAGATATGATAAAATCCCTCTCTTTCAAACTATATCGACACTTCTTCAATTCTTCTTCAGTACTCGTGAGCAATTTGATAGTTTGATTGAAGTTTTTCTGCACATTTTTAACAGTTCATAAAACTCCATTCAAACATAAGAACCACGCTAAACAACAAATCAACCCAACTCACCTCAGTGGCACTAAGTTTGCTGCTCAAATCAGAACATTGATGAACCATGGCATCATATTTGTCCCGCCAATCCTCAGATTGCTGTTCGTAGCATGACATAGATTATTCTTGTAAATTTCAGTTTCAAACCAAAAAAATTATAAATTCACACCTTGTGTAGAGAACAAAATGCCACACACTAACCTTCTGGTGGGTTTCTATCAGAACTCCCATTTGTTCTATCTGATCTGCCATTGCCTGATCAACGAGAGCAAAAAATTGATTTAGTACAAGTGAAATATCCAATGGCCAAATGAAGGCATAAATATAATTACAACAACAAAGCTAATCTGTAAAATGGGGAAGTAATACCTTTCTTTCACTTTCCTCTTGATAATACCGCTCCTTCGGAATATAAACACCATTTTTCTCACGGGCAGCATAAACCTCTGGACAAGATGGCAACAGTTATTTCAACTTGGCTAACTAAGGCAACATAAATTACAATGGAATGTTCTCTTTATCACCCCTGGCAGCACCTCACCTGCCTTAAGTCTTTCAATCTCTCCATAAAGGTCCTTGATCAGAGTTGATTTCATCATCTTTTGGTTGACCTGCAAACAGTCATGGCATAAAAGATGAACCGACTAAAAAAACTACGACCTAATAGAGCTATATTTAAATGTTCAATAATATAAAGGGCTCCAATAAGCACCTGCAGGTTGAAAATACAAATTGGAAAGGCAAAAAAACAGTTACCATATCTAAATTTCAATCCAATCCGTCTTCAAGAGAAAAAATATATATAAAACATATTCCTATTCATCGCTAAAAAGCAAGGTGCACTTCTAAGCTATACATAAATGTATGTCTTTTGAGATCTTAGCATCATTCTTCACATTAAAATTTGAAGTTGAAAAAATCCCAGGGTGCAGAACCAACTCAAACAAATAGGTATGCAGTAAAATACACTAGCTTGCATAACAGAATATTTCATTCAGGAATTACATTTGTCAACAATGGAACATAAAAACTATTAAACTTCACAAAGACAGTCTCCCGCCCAAATTCTATCAACTATATCAATTTTCTGGTCCTATTACGTGCATGGCCAATGGTCATGTGCGCATTTACTTCTATATAAAACTTGAGAGCAATTAAAGAAATATTTTTAAAATAACTAAAACACTAAACAGTACAACTAACCTCCGGTTTATTTTTTATATTCTTAGCCCTGTGTGCATAATCCAGTGTACTCAAGGTCTCCTCCAGGCAATGAACAGCTGGTGATACAGTTGCTATAATGCATGTTTTGGTTCTTCCTCCAAGTGAATCACGAAGTAGCCTAGTAAGCTTGCTATCCCTGGAGCAATTCAAGAATGTAAATAGAAGTCAAAGGAAAAATCAACGTAGGATATAACATAATAACTAGGGCAGGAAAAACCTGTAAGGGATATGCCCAAGATGCTCCACGAGAGCATTAATGACTCGCCCCAAAGTAAGTAGACTTTTGTTGATTTCACCAGCTTCTCTTGCACGTCCCTATTAAATAATAAGGATTACGAAGATCAGATGGTTGTAAATTTAAATTTAACTAGGCATCCCAGAAAAAAAAAATCAGAATAAAATTGTATACCTCTCTAGCACCTGACCGGGATATATTTTCTGAACCAGCTAGATCCACCAAATTCAGCTTGCCACATTTGATTAGTTCTTCACCTTCAGGTGTTGCTTCCTTGATATGTATTGTAATAGAAAAGAGGGAATGTGACCGACTGTAAAAAGAAGACGGATTCTTTATACAACAAGAACATTATAATCACCCTTTGAGTATTAGAAAAGAAAAGGAACCGTTACCTTGATTGCTTGTTCAGAAAAGTTTCTGCAGTTCGACGCTTCGCAGATCCTCTTTCTAGTAGAGTGAATATCTCACTCGCACTTGTTACTATTTCCTCCTCTAGACCTCTTACAAGAACCCCACCTTTCCCATCCTCCATGAGAGGCAACTGCTTCTTTTGCTTCTCCTCCAATGCAACTCGAGAAATTTCCTCAGGAGCAAGCAAATCAGTAATCTCCTCGTTGTATAGTTCTAAGAATGTGACCTTCACACTGTATTCTGCATTTTGGCTTTCAAGAGTATCAAAAATTTGTTTAACCGCCCTAGGTATGACCCCTGCTTCTGGAGGCAGCTCTCCGTTAGGCCCACTCTGTCACATTTTACATCACATAAATTAAATCATCAACTGACAACTGCACAATAGTAAATTTAAAACATCAAACCAACATGTAAGTTAGATATAGTCCCATATTATACCTTTGATCTTTTGCATTCACCTTCCATGGTGTAAGTTTTACCTGTACCTGTTTGACCATAAGCAAAAATGGTGCAGTTGAACCCTTCTAGAACTTCATGAACAATTGGCACTACTGCTTGTTCATAAAGATCTCTTTGCTGTGCTGAAGGACCAAAAACCTACATCCAGCATTAAACAAATTATCAGACCTTGCCACAAACAAGGAAATCAAAGCAGCCCACCAAATTCAATATCAGAAAAAGAAATTCTGCAAACCACAACAACAACAACATAAATAACCCAGCAGATAACAATTCAACATACAATTAGGCATTCTTCACATAGCCATTTAAACTTCAAAGCTACCAGCGCAGAAAGAACACAATCACAAACCCGGGCAGTAAAATCTGTCACTAAAATCCCTTAACCGCAATGACCCACTTATAAAATCAAACCCTAAAAGCACCAAAACCAAAAGGTGGTGTAGAATCCACTAACAGTTATTTTCCAAACTTCGAAAATAAAATTAAACATTAAAAAAAAACAAAACAAATTTAATCCCGACTTCACCTTGTCAAAAGTGAAAACCCTATCAATATGTTTCCCAGCGATATTCTGCGAAACCGCAACTTCTCTCTGGTAATCATTGCAAGTTACCACTTGCGGAGCATTACTCCTCAATTCGTCCTCGCTAAACGGCCTAACACATCGCAACCAGAAAAAAATAATAAACTTTGTTAGCAGAAATAACAAAGAAAATAAGTATAAGAAACCAAAATAAAAATGTTACCTGCAACGAAGAAGGACTTGCACATTAACGCCTTTCTCTTTGTCGTGTCGACCTGACATTTTTGGTTGTCTTCCTGGAGGAGAGAGAATCGCGCGTACTTCTGGTGCTAGATCCAGTCTTCTCTCGAGAGATCAATCTCTTAATCGATCTGGCGATCTCTCTTCTCTTCCTTTCTCTCTGTCTTTTCTTGGTGTGAAAATGTGGAGTGAGAGCGGGATGGAGATGGGGATGCGATTTGAATTTTGAGACCCGCTCGCTTTCGAAATCAAAATGAAATCCAACGGTTTGAAATGCATCGGGGCCTCCATTGTCCTTATATGGTAGCTGTTCGGGTTTTGTGCTTTGACAGTTTTGTCCCTGTGTCTTCCTCTTATTGGAATGTATTTCAGATTTTTTGGAATAGATGTTTACACCCTATATATATATATATATATATATATATATATATATATATATATATATATATATATATATATAATTACTATACAGTTTATTTTTGTATTTTAATTGTGTTTAGTTTTAAAAAATATTAAAATAATATTTTTTAGTAATTTTTAATGATTTTGAAGTTCTAATATAAAAAAAACATTTTGATTTATTTTTAAGTAAAAAATATTTTAAAAAAACATCATGAATATACACTATATACAATATGAGTCTCCTGCTAGAGTGATATGTTTTTGCTTGATAATTTTTTTTGTTTTAATTTTATTTTTAAATAGTTTTTACTTTATTATTAAGTAAGTTTTTACTTTCTTGGTCCGAATTGAATTTATAATTTCAATCCACCCAGGAAAAATTAGATCCTCGCTTTAATCTTGAGAGGTTGAGAATTTATTGTTTATTGTTTATTATTCATTCAAGTAGCCCTTTGAATTATAGTCATATAAATGAGTGTTTATTAATAAATGTTTGAGAATGTGATAACTTCTATTATGTTTTTCGATGATTTTGATGTGCTAATGTCAAAATTAAAAAAAATCTGAAAAAAAATTATTTTAATATATTTTTAAGCAAATAACACTTTTAAAAAATATAATACACTACAATACCAAACACAAGAAAGATCAGAGAAATGACTAATGAGAAGTTAAGAATTCAATATTTGTTTTGTTTGTCAAAAAAAAATGAAAATCAAGTGAAGAATTGATAGAATCCTTCGATTTCTTGCTTGTAATTTTCAAATCTTTAATGTTTAAAAAATTCAGATGATTTAAAATAATTTCCAAGTAAAGTTTTAAATAAAATTTCAAAATTTTAAATCTTATTCAAAATAAAATATTTTGAAAGCTAATATTACATTACAATTTTTTTAATATAGCAACAACTAAAACGAATTACAATTAACAAAACCAACCATGTAACACCCTGTAAATTTTCAATGTCATAATGTTACTACGAGCCTTAATCTTCAATAAAATAGGGTAATTGTTTTTTTGTCATCCTATCATATAATCACTCTCTTATCTTATGCTTTTAATAATCTTATTTTGATAAAATTTCAACAAAGTCTTTTATGTTCAAGTCATTAACAATTATTCTCTTCTTTTAAATAACTTGCATAACAACTGACTCAATTTTTACAATGCAACAACTCATTCTCAATATTAATCCTAAGGTCAGTCAATCAACCAATCAATTTATAATAGTAAACACCTATTAAAATTTACCAAGTACATTAAACAATTTAACCTTAACTTTTCATCAAGAGACCATTTGAAGTAAAATACACTATGATGATCTACCTGGTATTGTAACTTAGAAAATCAGTACCCTGTCTCAACGGGTGATATCTTAGAACAAGACATGCAAAATATAAGAATTTAAATAAGACATTTATCACAACACAATTATGATGTATTTGATACAACATTTATATGGTTCTGCATAAAACAAACCTCCATAATTTTTTTCAATAGTAACATAATCAACTCATCATCTTTACCATAATCTCTACTAACCTTGAGTACAATATCATCACCTAATCAAGGTAACTTCAAACTATATCTTTCCACCCGAAATTTACATGTTGTTCAAGAATCTGTCTCAATAACCTAATCCATTGTACCTCACCTCAAGGTTTTATTAATGGCATAAGCCTGTTCTACATACCTTACTCTATATCACATGTTGGATCGAAAGTGAATTCCCCCTTGTACTCTCTATCAAGCATGCTCTTTAAGTAATCAAACACTATATCGGTATCATCTTACGATTCCAAACAAGTATAATCAATAATTTATCAATTTTCATTATTTATATTGATCCTTTAATATTTGGTTTAACTTAATTTGGTCTAAGGTAACACATTCTTAATTGTTCATCTTACAACAATACTTTATGTACATTTGATCTCACGTACATCAATACATTTATCGTTTTCTTGGATTGACAACCATATCACCAATAATTTACAAACATAGATGCATGTATTCGTGTCCCATTGGGCCACCAGGATAGTCCTCAAATCTCTTTCACATACAATGCTCAAATCGGCCCATATTTACACCCTTTTACATGGTTATAACAGCCCCCCCTTTTTTTTCTAACGAGCACGCTATTAAAATAAACTTCAAAATGCATCAAGTTATTATCCAACAACAATCCTTATATTGACTTCAATATACTGTCGGAATAGCCCTTTAGACACATCAAGCTGCTGTCCAAAAATAGTCTTTAGACTCACTTCAATACGCTACTAAAATGATCACCACTTTTACATATAATGAGCATCCAAATCAGCCATTATTTTTACATGCAACAAGTTACTAAATAGACATCATTCCTATCATGAATAGGTTGTCAAACAATCACCATCTTCGTTATTATAATAACTCAATTTTAGGTTTCCCAAAAAAATTGCCCTTTTCTTTCATAAAACAAAAAAAAAATTTTAAAAATGAAAAATGAAAGAATGGTAGCTTGGCAAAAAAAACAAAACAAGTTGCTAAGAGTTTCAAACGCGTGGAGGAACCAAACTGAGATTTTGGACAAAATTAGGAGCCTAATTATACCCCAACAAACCTAAGATTGAAAGAAAATACAGATTCAAAGTTAAATTAAATAATTATCAGATGAATTTGCATAGAAATTAAGTCTACAAACTTTTGATAATCCAATTTGATTTAATCATGGGCCTAATTAAAGATTTGATTAAGTTTAAGAATTAGTTTGGGTCAAAATTTAAAGATTTAATTAAGTGCAAGGACTTAATTAGATTTTCAAAAGGTCAAATTAATTTTATTAGGGACTGAATTGGTGAATGCTTAAGTTTGGAAGCTTAATTGAGAAGATTGAAATTTTATAGGAACATATTTAATTTTTCCAAGCTCAATTGGGTGAAATTAGGGACAAAATTGCAAGAAAACCAAAATTTATGGTGAATTAAAGGTTAAATTGAAGAAATTAAAGACCAACGACATTTTTACAAAAAGCATGTGAATTCAGAGATCCAATTCGATTAAAAATACAGGTGAAATTGAAAGAATTAGAATTTTGAAGGTTAATTAAGGATGAAATTAAAAATATCCAAGACTAAAGATCAAGTTAGAAAAACATGTTAAAATCAGAGTGTCCTTTTCAAATTTTGCAAGGAAAAAATTGAATTAATTCTTGAAATCATAATTCAATTTAGAAATTAATTGATCAAACTCAAACATTAAGTGTTGAAATCAAAAGAGGGGTTTATGACATGATTTAGTATAGAAATGCCAAAACAACATTATTTCCTTTAAAAGAAACAATGTGTTTTAACCAAAACAACATTGTTTTGGTCAATGCTAAGTCAAAAAAAAAAGTTAGATGACACATCGTATGACAATTATTCATTGTCTTCTTCCCAAAATAAGCAGAAATAGCTTATGTGGAAGGGAATTTTGGGTGCTACATTTCCTCTTCAGTTTAACTTCAATGATAAAAAGTTTGCTCTCCCTGCTTTTTTGATGAACGAGGACCTTACCAGCCTTACTCCAATCCTACCCCTGCTCTTATGTTTGCAAAGATAGTCTAAAAACGTATGTAGAACCAACATTTCTAACAAAGGTTGTTGGGGTTTCTCATCAATGACTAATGGGGGTTAAGAATAATAAACAACCATGATATATTACCATGTGATGTCCCTTACTCTCTATAAATACCAACCTCATGGTAGCCATGAAAAGGGGGGACTGAAAGGGGAAAAAAAAGATAGAAACGAAAAGCCCCCTTATCAAAGTTTTCTTTGGGGGAAAAAAAACAACCTTCCCCTATATTTTCCAATATGGTTACCTTAATAAACATCATTACCACCACCTTAAACACCTGCATATCAACCATAAGTCTTAGCAATAGTAGAGAACCCCAAAACCAAAGCCTCTAATTGGTTTCTTTCTTTCTTCTCCACTTTAGTAGCCACCGTGAGCAACCACAAGCTCCTCCTATCTAGACCACCACCACCCACCACCGCAGCCACCAGTAGCAACCAATGACCAAGACTCTCCCAGGAAAGTAAGCAACATCAGCCCCTCTTACAACTTCCATAATGTTTCTCCTCATCCAATACAACTTCTCCACCGCCACTAATGCCTCCAACTGGACCTGCACCAATGTTAACCTCCATTATCAAGCACCACCACCAATTATTGAGCCACCATCTAGTGACTAGCACCCTCTGTCCATGTAACTCTTCTTCTCTTTTCATGTTAATTCATTATTAAAATAGCATGCAAAACGTGAGATAATTCACATTTTGTAGATGCTACAACAAGGTCACTAGTCTAGGGTTGTGACTAAGTTGTATGGGCTAAACTTAAGTTAAACTCGTATGGTTGGGCTAAGTCAAACCCCATATAAAAAATGATTGTTAGGTCGTCTGTCAACTCAATCAATCAAGTTAAGTTGGGCTTGATCTCAATCCGTACACATAGACTTGGGCCTTCGACCTGTAGGCCCAACCAAAAAGTTAAGGGTGTGTTTGACTTTGTGCCATATTTGTTAAGGAAATAAGGCCTCATTTAAATCCTTAAGGCATGTTTGCCAAACATAGCCTTACGATATTTTCAATACCTCTGATTTTAAGCTAAGGGCGTGTTTGGCAAACACGCCTTACTGCTTTTTTCGTTAGTTTTAGTTTATACTTATTTTATTGTTTAGCCAAACAGTCCTTAAAAAATCTCAAAAATTTTGAAAACATTCAAGAACCATTTTGAAGTTATTTATGGGTCCATCACATATTTTTTTTCCAATAGTTTTTACATAATATTGGGTTGTAGACTTACACTGTAAGATTTAAGCCTGATATTAAAAACACCTGATTTTTCTCTGGAATCTTAAAAAAAATTCAAATATATATAAATATATATTTTTTTCATGCATATGGCCAAATTCTAAAGTTTTTTTTTCATTCATATTTTCTTAAAAAACAAAATCATATTTTTATCATGTTTTAAAAATACAAAATGAATATCATAACCAATTTATGATTATCCATTAAGGTTTGACCACAATACCAAAAATTTTACAAAAATTAATTTTGTTTAATTAATATTTGAGGCATAGATTTTACAATATAATGCATACTCTTGTTATTAAATTAAATGAATTAATAGCAATAAACATTAGGAGTTAGTTTTGGACTTTATTATTTGAGGGTATAAAATTACATTTTAAAGTATACCCATAGATATTAAAGATACAAAGTAGAAAATAAGTGCAATGCTAAAATTCAGGTCCTAGATCGGCTAGAATTTAACCCAATAAGATAGAGAGATTTCTCTTGAATCTTATATAGATCAAAGAATATAAACATGACCGAGAAAAATAATCAATTAACAATGTTACATACCATAGGTAAGGTGCACTAAGGGTGATGCGTTTTCTTCTTGCACAACTAGTCCCTTACCTAGATTCTTATAGATCATTAGATTTTCTAGTGACCATAATATTAGGTGGAGACTCTCTAAAAATCATAACTTTATAATTAAAACCAAAACCCCTTTCAATTCCAAGAAGCGGCTCCACTATTCAATGTCATGCACATCATGACAGTTACCATTAGTTTTTTTCTTGTATTCTTATCACAAAGAACTACTCTTTCAACTTATTATTGTAACTCAATAGGTTTGTCAAATCAACCTACCTTTATATCACTATAAGTTGCCAACGAACATTATTAGAACTGTGATTGAGTCCCCTAAATCCACTTCATCAAGATATTGTTTCTTAATCTCTATACCATAAATAAATAAATATTCTTAATTCCTCATAGTTTATCTCAAACCTTTGCTTGGCAAAAGCCTCTAACCTTTATCCAATGGACCATACCAAAATGTCGATATCAGTTAAACTGATATAATTAGCCCTCATAGATATAAACGACTAATCAAATCAATGATGATGTCAGCCACACTAATATCATTAGCCTCCATACACGTGGACGACCAATTAATGTTGATATTGGAAACCCGTTATTATTAGTCTCCACCGAGTGGATGACTAATCAAATTTATGTCGATATTAACCAAAGTTGATATCATTAGCCTCTATACACAAGAACGACTAATCAATATCGATATTGAAACTTGATATCATTAACCTTCACTTAGTAGATGACTAATGAAATTTATATCGATAACCACCAAAGCTTATATCATTAGCCTCTATACACATAGATGATTAATCAATGTCGATATTAATAACTCGATATCACTTGCCTCTATCAAGTGGATGACTAATCAAATCACCCTATAACCCTTCCAATCCAATCCCTTTTTTTTTCTTAATTTTCCTTTTCTCGCCTTCTTTCACCTTATTTTTTTCTTGTTTTCAAGCGCAAATGACTACATAACATTCCAAACCACCCCTTGCTACCTCATGCAACGCCAACCCTTACTTCAAGGGTTGCTCTTGGCAGGCCAATAGCCTTTAATTGCTGCCTCACCATCCAACGCTGAGCTGGCTAGCTCACAACACAGCTAGCAGTGTTGGCACAACCAGTGGTGGCTTTCTTAGCCACCAATCTAGCTTGATCTAAAAAATCTGGCCATATATGCAAAATTATTTTTTTCAAAAAGTGATTTTTCTCTTATGATTTTTTCAAAAATAATCTAGTATTGTTCCGGTCATATAAAATTAATTCATAATTAATGCCAATAATAATAATAATAATTAAAACATATAATCAACAACCTTAGTTGTCTAATAAAAGCTTTGATGTCATTGTTGGGTTTCCTAAAAGATATACACGATAGAAAACAATAAATCTAAAGTTTTTCAAGAGTTTCAAGGATCCCATTAGACATATATAAAGTTGTTTAGGGTTTATACAAAGATTATCTGAAGATCTGATGGTCTTTTCAGCTTTGAATAATTGCTTTAAGGCTAAGTTATCACAAACAATAAGTTGTCCAAGTTTCTGACATTTAATAATAATCCACATGAGCCATTAGTGATAAATATTTTAACCCTTTTAGAAGAAAGAGGTTCTTATACCTTTGACTGCTAACTCTTTTTTTTTTTGTGTTTAGATGTTTATTTACTATATTATTGTATTGTCATGTAATGTACTGTTGTAAGAGGTATAACATTCAATTTATAGGGAAACTTAAAATCCCTATAAATGACAAAAAAAAAAATCAATTTCCACTTTAAATAATATCACATATATTATTTTAAGATAATTTTAGAAATTTATTCAATCAATTTCCTATTTGATTTTTTTTCTAGGTCTAGAATTGCAATCCACTATATTAATTACATTCAAGCCTTCAGTTTATAAAATTCATTTACAATCAAGTCACATTTGATTAATCATTATATTTTAACTTTTAACCAATGGTTCTTATGTGTGACCCATTAGGTTCCCTAATAAGTTAGTCCACATATAAATCATAATCCTAAATAAAATAGGATTATTAAATTTAAAAAATAATTTATTATTAATTCAACAATAGATTAATTTATATTTGAAGATCAAGTACAATGTCTAGCAACCTGTCATGATCCTCCATATGATAAGAAAGTCATAATTGGTTTGATTTAACATTTCAGTGTCCAATTTCTCATTATAATTATTATTCATTCATCAAGAATGTTTTGATTTAGACATTAATAGCACGAAGTATGTGTACTTTGTTAAATCATTTTAGTTCTCCACACTATATTTATTGATTATTTAAATAAAATTTGAAACTCTTTTAAATCTCATTCTATATTGGTCAAAAACTTCACAATCAATACTATTTGAGAACAAATGAAACAATTTTTTCTTAATTCACATAGAGTGATAAATACTCTCTTCATTACCCAAATGCATTCATATAGTTATGTTATACCCAATATATACTTGTTTGTTACCCTAAATTAGGACAACATGTGGTCAAGATCAAAGTATAACATTTTCAATATAAGTTAACTTGGTGATCTCAAGTCTAAGGATCACGACTATCACGTGAGCTTTTTCATAGACATACGTGATCTCTCCATATGAAATTTTCTTGCAGGTCAGTTCATTGTAGATATCATCTGACAAGCACCTGCATATGAATTCTAGGTATCTCTCATGCTTCAATTTTCAAAAGCATCTACTTTAATTCATAAAGGAAGGAATATAAATTGTGTTGATCTCAACAACTCTAATTAATATTCAGTCTTAATAGAACATTGTTCAGGAACATTTGGAAACAATACTTTGATATAATAGGGATCTCATAATTATAACAACTTTATAATATTCTATACAAAATATTTTTGTTTCACGGACTTTATATATACTCTAAATCTATTAATCATTCATTAGATTCATTAATTAAATATAGTTAAATATAAAAAAAATAAATAGAACTTTTATTAATAATAAATATATTTTATATAAATAAAATCAATATTATATATAATCAACCAATTAACTACAAGTTATATTCACTAATATATCATGACGAAGGAAAAAATGGTGATAGTTGTGTGTCTAGTGTCATGTGCGGTGGGTGCCATGACCATTTATTTATTTTATTAACGTGGGTGTCCGGGCCAGCTTGCGCGCACCTCGACTAATTCCACGGGCCTTGAAGTTAACGACCATGTAAGCCTCCAGTGGTCATCATATGAGCAACCACAGGGCTCGAACCTGAGACCACAGAGGGAGCAAACCTCTTAGTCCCAAACTCTTACCACTGGGCCACCACCTAGATGGTTAAAAGGCCGGCGCGTGGAGAGACGTTGTATGATAATATGGTGAGAAGGGCTAAGAGAGTGTCGAAGGTGAAGTCCCCATCATATTCATGATGATGTTGTGGTTTTCCAGAGGAACTTGGAAACACGTAATTGAGAGGATCTTGGTCTACCTTTATTTTCGGTTAACATAAAAAGAATCTGTTGATTTTATTTAAAATAAAATAATATTTAAATAAGTACTACTAATGATTTTCTAAAAACAATAAATGTATTCTTTATATTAAAAACAAAATAAATTAAATTTTTGGGTTAAAATATATGTTAAAATCTACATTTCAAATTTTAGACAATACATAAGTATTATTATCTTTCTTTTTTCATCTTTACCAAACATAAAATAAAATAAATTATTCAATCCAATGCATGCTAAAAACAATATAAGAGTTCAATTAATATATTCCAATATCCCAAGCCTTATAGTGTTAAAGGTGTTTGTAAGCACTCCGGATCATGACATGTGTTTTAAAATGTTGATTTGTATTAAGAGTAATTTTGTTTTATGAATCTAAAAAATCAATAAAAAATATTAATAGACGTAAAAGAAAAAAAAACAAAAATTAGGGTATTGAACCAAAGTTCCGAGGTCGGTCTTTTATCCCTCGAATTCTTATCTCTTCTCCACATGTCAATATCTAAATCCTAAAATTAAAAATCTTTAATCTCCCAAATCTCAATCTCTTGAAAATCTATATAAAAAACCACGATCAACAGTAAATCATAAGCATATTGTTTAAGATCCTGTTTGTTTTTGCGTTTTAAAAATATTTTCAAAAAAATTTAAATTTTTTTTATTTTTTTATGTTTTAAATTAATATTTTTTGTGTTTTTAGATTATTTTGATACGTTATATCAAAAATGATTTTTTTAAAATAAAAAAATATTATTTTAATATATTTCCGAGTGAGAAACAATTTAAAAAACAACCGCAACCACACTTCCAAATATATTTTAAATCAAGCTCTTATGTGAAGGCATGGTGATTGGGTTGGCTTCAATGGTGGTCCGTGGGTTAAGGATCAAGAAGCAATGGTTGGAGTTTTGGATTTGAAAATAATGAATTTATTTTATTTTGATGTGATCAAACTTGTATCTGATATTGCTTTTATCATCTTTGTTATATTTGCAGCTTATTTTTCAACCCTAATAAATTTTTTAAGGATGGCCAATCATTTTTTAATAAGCTTTTCAAGGGATTAGGTGCTTCCTTTCCGATTGTGGATAAACTTACAAGAACATAAGGCAGACATTTTCAGTTAACTAACTACTTATTCTCTCTAAAACTAAAACTAAAATTACAAGGGTATTTGAAAGTATGATAACAGTTACTTTTCAAACTGTTTTTCATTCTAAAATATATTAAAATAATATAATATAAATTTTTTTTAAAAAAAAATTATTTTTGATATCAGTACATCAAAATGGTTTAAAAACATCAAAAATATATTAATTTAAAAAAAATAAAAAAATTTAAAATTTTTTAAAATCACTTTTCAATCAGTGCCAAACTGCCGCTAATTTACTCTCTGAGTCGACTCGTCTCCAAAACCATCTTATATTTGTTGGCAAGGAGACGGAACATAAGGGACGAGATTGCATAGATGAGATTATAGGAGAGGGGACAAGACTAGCTTATATTTGATAGGATAGACAACAAAAAACTTCATGATACTCGAAACTCACGAGCTTGGCTGTAAATCATGAGAAAAACCAGGAAGAGAGCTTATCAGAGAGAGACTGAGTCAAGGAAAAGAGATTGTGACCCGTTGGAGAAAGAGGGTTTCCTGTTGAGATTTGTTTCCTTGTTCTTTAACTATGGCTGCTGAAGTGAAGGATAGAAATGATTGATGGGTTTAGGGAAAAAAAATAAAAATTCCTGGGTATCCTACCGTGATATTCTGTTATATATATATATATATATATATATATATATATATATATATATATATATATATATATATATATATATATATATATATCCAAAAGGCTATAATCTTTTAATTTTTTTTCTCTTGAAAAATGAATTTGTTTATTTTTTATTTTAAAGTATTTTTTTAAAAAATATTTTTTAATTTTAAATTAATATTTTTAGTGATTTTCGATCGTTTTGATATGTTAATATTAAAAATAATTTTTTTAAAAAAAAATATTATTTCGATGTATTTTTAAATAATAAATGTGAAAAACAACTATTATCAAAATATAACTTAAAAAAGAAAAAGATCAATACAATAATATATAAGAATCACTTTCCCTACCATTCTTATTATATCCATTTTTGTGATAAAATGCACCACTTAGAGAGCATTTGAAAATAAGAGTCAACCCGTGTTTTCAAAAAATTCAATCTTTTTTTATTAAAAATTAATTTTTTATGTTTTGATGTGTTAATCTCAAAAATAATTTTTTAAAAATAAAAAATAATCATTATAATCCATTTCAGAATAAAAAATACTTTAAAAAGTAACCATAATTCTATTCCCAAACATACCCTTAAAATACTATCATTTTGCATCCAAGCATTTATGGAATTCAATACAGAAACTATTATTTTCACCAACATTATGACATTGCATACTAAGTGGAACACACCATGTGTAGCTAGTTATTACAAGTCTATTTAAAGTTGTAATACCAGTTGTTTTTTAAAGTATTTTATTTTCATTAACATTATAACATTGCATAAAAAGTAGAACACACCACGTGTAGCTAGTTATTATAAGTTTGTTTGAATTATAATACCGGTTGTTTTTTAAAGTATTTTTATTTAGTAATTTATTAAAATAAATATTTTTTAATTTTTTAAATTTATTTTTAATATCAATATATCAAAATAATCTAAAATAATAATAATAAATCTTAATATCCTGCAAAAATACTTTTCGATTTAAAACAAACAGGTGACAAGAGCTCCAACCGAAAACTAGACGGCATGAACACAGATAACTAAATTAAAGCAGACCAATAGGGGCCATGTGAAGTCTCTCAACTACACTACTCGAATAGGTAGAGCATAGGCGACATGTCAAATCCGACAGAATTAATTTAATACCATAAGTGCTCAGCCGTAGATGCACGCAAAAATGACCTCTTTGGTCGCCGGTTGACACCATTTTTTCAACGCATATTAAGGAGAGGAAGAAGGGAGCTGGTGGGAGGCAATTAATAAATTTACAGAGAAGCTTTAAATGTTACGTACGGTGGATAAAAACAGAGACCCGTAAGCTGTGAAAAAGTGAAATTGTCAGCTGTGTTTTTTTAATAAGGAATTGATGGCAGTTAGAAATAATAGATTGGCGACCTTCTTCTTTTTTTTGTAATATATATATATAAAAAAAAAATACTGAGGTGACCCGGATGTTTTCAAAGAAGCACTAAAAATTAATAGTGGAATTGAATGGGTTAAATAAATATGATTGATTTAATAATATTTAAAAATAATGATAATAATAAATTAATTAAATTAAAAAATATAATAATTAACTCAAAAAATAAAAGTATGTTAATATTACAGAAATATATACACCCTATACTCTTAAAAAGTTTTCATGATATTGTTTGATAATGAAGCATGAATTAAATAAAAATGTGATGAACTTCAATTTTTGATAAATTAAATATTACATGATAAAAATAAAAAAAAAAATCAGAGCCCACCCATTGGGCAACCACTAACATGCATTGGACCACTATGAAGAGTGTGACATAACACTTTCAAAGACATCATGAAAACTGGCATTTTTTTGGTTGGAAGACTCCTTGTTGTTTAAAGGATTAAGGTGACTTTAACACCAAAAAGGGATATGAATTAGGTGTATCATTAATATTAATAAATAATACAAATTAATTCAAATACATAATAACCAATAATATAATTAAAGAGCTTACAGTAAAAAGATAAGGGAGGGAATTTGCTTAATATGATTCGACAAGTTTATATCTACATCTCAAGTATCAAATCGTACTTAAATATTTTCAAAAATTTTCTTTCACCTGAAGATATGTCATCTTCAAGATTTTTTCTTAGTAAAAATACTTCACTAAAACTAAGAGTTTTTCTCTAACCTCAAAGGTTTACAAATATGGTTTGTTATCATAATCTACTCTCTTGATATGTAAATATTACAATTAAAACTTCCAGTATCTTAATATCTCACAAGATAACACTTATAGATTTAGAAACTGTTTAAGTGTAGTAAGAATAAAAATATATACTCCTGTAATGAGAATGATAATATATACTCTAAAAAGCTAACCATTTATAGTTGTTACAGCTTTACTGACGGCTAAAATGATCGATCGTTTCATTTGGTTATACCAAATAGTTGTTTGGTTCAGCCCTAAATTTATTATATATCTCATTTGGTATTTAACCATTAATTTTGCTGATCAATAATTGAGAATTTGAGAGTTAATGCGGTTGGTGATTGATAAGAAGAGTCGCGCACAATATATTTTATATGGATGAGATTGAAATTAATTAGTGGTTGTTTCGGTATAAAAAAAAAACCTTTCCTTAATTCGCTCATGCTTGATTAAGTTCTTGAGAGATAAGGCGTTGATGTTTCATTAGAAGAGTTGTGTACGACATTTAATTTCTTATATAAAAACCGAGATTGAGATTAATCAATGGTTTTTGTTAAGCAAAATATTAAAATTCCTTAATTCGGTCATGATTGATGCAGTCGATGACCTCAAGAGGGGCATTAAATCAAGATTAAAACAAACTATTAAGTCAAATCTCGAATAAAATTAATATAAATATATTAAATCAGAAAAAAAAAATCAAAATTGAAAAATGGACATTAACTCCACCTTGATAGTGCAAATTAGTCCCTAATAATTCAAATTTAGTTCCTAAGCTCTAATTATTTTAAATTAATTAAATTGTATTTTGTTTCACAAAACCAAGAATTAACCGAGTTACAAAATATTTCTTTTTTTAATAAAAAAATTATATACACAGGCTTTTTCAACACGTTTTTGTAGCTAAAACTTTTTTAAGTGAAAAAACAAATATGCATACATGTAATCAAATACATCGAGAACTATGTGTGTCAATAAATAAAAAAAACCTATAAATATGACTAAAAAGAAAAAAGAAAAAAATAAAAGACAAATGTAGATCAACATATTTAATCTCACAAGCAAAGACATTGTTAGCTAAATTTATTTATTAAAATAATTTTTTATTTAAGCAAACAGTAATAGAAATAGAGACTAATTCAATAAAATAAAAATGGGAAAAAACACATCATGCAAGATTGCACATATTAGAAATATTTTTTGAAAATATTTTTTTTATTTTAAAAAATAAATTTCATTTATACAAAAGATAAAAAAAAAAAAAAACAATTATAAATGAATCAGAAAAACTCTTCAAAATTCAAGTGCATAACAAAAAAAAAAATTCATGTAAAATAGGCTATCTAAACAAAATAAAAGAGAGAATAGATATTAATTTAAATATAAATAAACAAATTAGAAAAAAAACCATATAAAAAAGCATTAATTTTAAAAAATAATTAGAAAAAAATAATTTAGAAAGAAAAGAAGAAAAAAGCAAAGGCCAAGCACAACCGGGTTTGTTAAGCAAAGCGAGCCCATTTTTTCAAGTCCCACGAGACTATGCTCTTTTTTTCAGTTGCAACTAGGGTGGATGTCATGATTTTTAAAAAAACAAATAAGATGATGCATTGCCTGCTGAGGCAGATAACATATCATCTTATTTACCTAGATTTTAGCCACTATGGTGGCTGAAAAATCAAGACTTAAAATTTTTAACCCAAAACATCTTAACAGTCGTGATAAATCTATCCATGATCTCAAAAAAACCGTCCCAGAAACCAAAATCAAACCGTGTTCAGATTTATTTTTTTACTAACTTATAAAAGGTATAAAAAAAACACTTAACATATACTCCCCTCATCAAATGGAACAATTTGACACAAATATTGATTATTTTGGTGGCCTAAATCGATGTCAATGATATTTTTCTCTTTCTACCACTGGAATTCGGTAACTTTTATCTTTGCTCTCTCAACCAGGAACTAAAAATTAACATAAAAGAACTTTTGTACCAAGATTGAATTTGAAAAAAAACTAAGGCACCAAAATCGTATAATTCGTGTTATTTTTAAAGTTAGAAGACCAAAGTGTGTTTTTCCCGAAACTTCTGGTACGCCACTCATGTTTGGGGCGTTTTTAATTTTGGTTCTTATTCTTCCAATTACACCCTTGCCTAATAACTCCAAATCAAATGGGCTTCAATTAGGATCAAATTGCTCAAAATAAAACTTTGAGGACCAAAATAATTTTTTAAAAATAAACAGGGCCATCACCAATGTTTTGTGATCCTTTAATCAGGATCAAATTGCTTAAAATAAAACTTTGAAGACCAAAATAATTTTTTAAAAATAAACAGGGCCATCACCAATGTTTTGTGAGGGGATGAACAATGTTGCCTACATAATATTCACCCCACGTGATTTAGTTTTGAAGTTAATAAACACTACTAGAAAATTAACAAATACAAATAGAAATATTGACGAAATATTTCCGTCGGTAAATTACAGTAAATTTTACTGACGAAAATATTCTCCCGGTATATACCAAGAGAATTACAATGGGAAAAGAAAAAATTAAAACAAAGCCAAAAAGTACGATGACATGTTATTTATACCGACGGTATTAATACCATCGGTAAAATCCGTCTGTAAACTCGTTGATAAACTGTTCACTTCTTCCTGACACTATTCATCATGTCATTTACAAAGGGAATCACCGATGAAAATCGGTATTTTTCATGGAGCTCTGGAATTGTTCACTTCTCAATTACACTGTTAATTACTATTCTTTAAAGATGAAATCACCGACGGATTGAAAAGTCATCGATGTTATATGGTGGGTTTATGAAATTTTTGATTAAATTGAAATTTTAAATTAAATATTACAGACAAAATCACCGACGGGTTGAAAAGTTGTCGGTGATATTTGATGGTTTTTGAAAATTTTTGGTTAAATTGAAAATTTAAATTAAATATTACAAACGAAATCACCAATGGAATGGTTAAAAATATTAATATTTAATTCTCTTTTGGTAAAATCATCGATAAAATGCCCAAATAAAAAGACTATAATCCATCATTTCACAACAAACACACCTCCTCCTCCTCTACTTCTCTCTTCCCCTTATGTAAAAAACACCAACATCCTTTTTTTTTTCTCTTCTCTTCTCTTCTCTCCTCAACTCCTTCTCTTCTCCTTCACGCTTAGGTATGTCTTCTCATCTTTTCTCTTCTCAGCTTCACTCACAACTACATTAAGATAAGATTTTTTTTTGTATTTTTTTTTGCATTATATTTATTATTATTTTTTATTTTTAAATAATCACCGATGGAATTGCATACAATATTTCTGTTGGTTATATGACAAGCTTCTCGAGGGAAATACCGACAGAATGAAGTGAGTAATTTTTTTTGCGTGCTTTTCCAGTCAGTAAATCCATCGGTAATAATATTTTTTTATTACCGACGGGCTCATAAATAAACAAAAAATTATTGATAAAATTTTTACCGACATAGCATATTCATTCATAGTCCCATCAGTAAATTAATTACTGACATAATAATAATACAAATATCAAACGGATGTAAATATAAAAATTCTAGTAGTGAAAGTACTTTGAGAGTTAAATAAAATGTACGAGTTCAGTTCATAAAATTATTGACAAATATAGGTAAAAACACACCTACATGCATTGAATATATAGTATGGTCAATTCTTTAATACATGCAGAGTGAAGTGTGTGTATTCTTTTAATTGTGTTATCAAGTAGTATTTAAAGATTTACATTGAGCACTAAAATGAATACTTGAACTAAATCTTCACTTTCCTTCCTTCTTGGATTTTCATCATGCTTATTGATGTGTTCTTTATATAAAACATGTTTTAAAACTTATTCTCAACCAATCATATTATTAGCTTAGTAAGGGTTCTATTATCTGTCTCCATCAACTTGGAAAACGATGTCTTATCCATGCCCGTCAGTAATAACTCAAAATATTAAAAAAGAAAGTTAAAGCATTAATTGTAAGGACAAGATTTTCGTTTTTTTAATCATGTGTCATGATCATGTTTTTCATTGTAATTTTATGGTAGGTTGATTGGACAACCTTTTATCATATAATCAATCAAGCACATGGCCATAAATGTGACCTCATAATATTGCCCTTTCTTAGAGAAAATATTATGTATAATGATCATATGAATTATCTTAGGTTATAGTAGCAAGTCTTGACTCTTAATCTTTTGCTCTATGAGCAAAGTCATGCCAACCAATATGCAAGATAATAGCCTCATTAAAAACAAAACCATCAATTATAGGTATTATCTTTATCTCAAAGACTCTAGGTCTTCATTTAAAATACCCAAAATATTAGCTAATGTATCATAATCAAATTCAATATGCTTATCTTGCAAGCTACTAACAATTCTAGGCTCCACATTAACCCTTAAATATCCAAAAAATATGCATACATGTAATTAAATACATCGAGAATTCTATATGTGTTAATAAATAATAATAAAAATCAATAAATATGACTAAAAATTAAAATTAAAAAATAAGAGACATATGTAGATTAAGATATTTAATCTCGCAAGCTGTAACATTTACCTAGTTGTGTCTGCTAAATTTATTTATTAAAATAATTTTGTTATTCAAGCAAATGATAATAGAAATATAGACACAAATTAAATTGATTGAATAAAATAAAATGAGAAAAAAATATTATGTAAGATTGCACATATTAGAAATATTATCTGAAAATAATTCTTTTATTTTCTAAAATAAATTCCATCTATACAAAAGATAAAAAAAAATATTATATCAGAAAAAAATTTTAAAATTTAAATGCATAACAAAAAAAAAATTTCATGTAAAATAGGCTTTCTAAACAAAATAAAAGAGAAAAAGGATATTAGTTTAAATATAAATAAAAAACAATTTGAGAAAAAACCACATAAAAAAAGCATTAATTTAAAAAAAAAACAAAGGCCAAGCGCTACTGGGCCTGTCAAACAAAGCGAGCCCACCGACCCTATATTTTCAATTCCTGCACGATTGAGTCCTTTTTTTAAGTTGCGATTGGGGCGAATGACATGGTTTTTTTTAAAAGAAATAAGATGATGCATTGCCTGCTGAGGCAGACAATGCATCATCTAATTTATCTAGATTTCAGCTATTGTGATGACTGAAAAATCAGGGCTTAATATTTGTTACACAAAATCCATTTTTCAATCTATTTTGACCCCAAACACTTTAGCAGCCATGGTAAATCTATTCCAAAATAAATCTAAATTAATTGACCTTTAATTAAAATTAAATTATCCAAAATAGAACTTTAAAAATTAAAATAATTTTTTTAAAAAAATAAATAAGGCCATGAAGGATGTTTGGTGAGGGAGTGAATAATATTGGTTGCATCCCACGCGATGTAATTATGAAGTTATTAAAGTACTGGAGTCCTCGGTAGAGTTAAATAAAATGTACGAGTTCAGTTTAAATTGAAGACAAATATAGGTAAAAACACACCAACATGCATTGAATAAACACGACAGTCATTTCTATAAACGAATGCGGAAATTATCTGCATAAAGCATTAGATCGAAATGAAGTATTTTTAAGGTATATCAGTTCGGGGTGTGATGGTGTGCATATAATTTGTTTGTTTTCATAACAAAATTAATGTTTATATTTATTTTGATAAAAAAAAAACTAAAATAATGTAAATATTGATGTAACCTAAGTGCTCGATCGCTTCCGCTATATAAATTCCTACTGGAACCACATCATATCATACCTTGCCTAGTTTTGTATAGCAAACACTGCAAATATTTCTACTGTTCTTCTTCTACTACATTATTTACATGTCTAGCCAGACGTTGATCAGTCCAGAAACAGTTGAGCCCAAGGGCCGAGCAGTGGGAGGCACCGAGCACAGCTGGTGCCGAGCGGTGCCCGGTGGCACTGGCATAGCCGTCTTGGCCATCCTCACATCTAAGCTCCCTCGAAACTCGGGTCTAGAGAATGCTCTCCACAAACTCCAAAATTCTCATCCAATCCTTAGGTCAAGACTCCATTCTGGCAGCAACACGAACACATTTTCCTTCATTACATCTCCCACTCCTTTCATTAAACTGAAAGCATTCAACCTCTCGTCGACTTTCAAAATCCTCGAAAACCCATTGAACCCAAAAAACCAATCTCTCTCACCCCTCCATCTGGTCCTTGAGCATGAACTTAACCAAAACTCATGGTATAACCATAACAAGGCACCATCTTTCATTAATGACATTCAAGATATGTTTTTTGCTACCACCTATGCCCTCCCTAACGAAAAGTGGGTACTGGTTCTTAGGCTTCATGCCTCGGCGTGTGACCGAACCACGGCTGTGTCTTTGCTACAGGAACTGGTGGTGCTGGTGAGTGAAGAGGAGAAAGGTGCTCTGCAGAAGGAAATAGCAAATGAAGAGGAGGTTACTTCAAGTATTGAGGATCTTGTTCCTAATAAGAAGGCTAAGAAGGGTTTGTGGGAGCGTGGGATTGACATGCTTGGTTACTCGGTGAATTCACTTAGGCTAACAAATCTGAAATTCAAGGATTCAAGGTCACCAAGATCTTCTCAGGTGGTAAGGTTGCAGATGAACCAAAAGGACACGGAGAAGATCATTGCTGTAAGTACTAGGACTTGTGTTATTACAATATGCCATTGTTTGTTGCCTTCAAATATCAAATGCTAGTTTCATATGATTAATTTATTTTCTGCATGGAACCCATGTAAGTGAAGGCATGAACGTACTGTTACTACACATAGGATTTATGTTTATGAAGATCTGCTAGCATCTATTCTGAAACTCTCCATTTTTTTCATCACAGACAAATTAAACAAGCTGTCATAAATTTTGTAGGGCTGCAGATCAAGAGGAATTAAGCTGTGCGGGGCTTTGGCAAGTGCGGGATTAATAGCTGCACACAAATCTAAGAGTCGTGTGGATAAACAAAGAAAGTATGCAGTCGTCACCTTGACTGACTGCAGATCAGTTCTTGATCCAACTCTTTCTAATCACCATTTTGGTAAGCCCTCTTTCCGATCATTGTTCATATGCTTGCTGGAATGTGTGCCCACATATAGACATGTAATTAATATAATTTCTCCATGATATTTTGATAAATAAACAAGAATAGAAAAAACAACTGGCAAAGTGCACTTCACCTGCACAAATGCTAGATTTCTTTTCTTTTATTTTACAGAATTATATATTATAATTAGGCAAAGTTTAATATCACTCCACATAAGATCATACAAAATTAGCTATATGGCATATTTATTAATAGTTGTTCGATTTTAGGAGTCAATTTAGTTTTATTTTAACCAGTTTTTGACATTGACCTGTCAAATTTAAACAATTTAATAAGTTCATCCAATATATAAACTTGGTCAGATTAAAATTAAGATCTTTATAAAAAAATTAAAATAGTATTATTTTAAACAAAAATAATAGCCGTCGGTTGGCTGGGTGACGCACGAGCTAACCTAACAGGGCAATCCAGTGATCTAATTCTAAGCTTTAAACTACGTCAAACTAGTATAAAACAATTCCATGTGAAATGACCGACATGACTGAAAACATATTCTTAGTTATGAAATAAATATTAAAATGATTAAAGTTTATTATTTATAAATTTTAGAATATTTAATATTACTATTCACTCTCTACATTTATATATTGGGTTTTTATTTTATTTACTAAGAAGATCATTTCAAATTTTTAAGAATTGAGTAAAGCACGCTATCTATAAGAGTTGAATGATTCTATATAAATAATAAAAATAAAATTGTTGTAGTACGAGATATTTATATTTTTTATATGCGTTGCTAATTATTTTAAAGTTTTATTTATCTTTTTGTTTTAAAAATATTTTAAAAAAATTTTAAATTTTTTTTCTTTGTTTCAAATTAATATTATTTTGGTGTTTTTTAATTTTTTTTTCTTTGTTTCAAATTAATATTGTTTTGGTGTTTTTTAATTTTTTTTTCTTTGTTTCAAATTAATATTGTTTTGGTATTTTCTAATTATTTTGATGTGCTAATGTCAAAAATAATTTTTTAAAAATAAAAAAATATTACTTTGATGTATTTTAGAGTAAAAAATACTTTAAAAAGTAACAATAACTACACTCCCAAAAATACCTAATTAAAATTAATATTTGTTAACCTACAAATAAGCTTTTAAGTTAGGTGGCTATCAATGCGTGTATTTGAAATGGAAAAGCATGAGCATTCCCAAAATCCATATTAAAATTAATGACATAAACGGTCTCAGGTTTTTTGAATTTCTCATTTTCTTATAATAAATAATCAATTGATGTGGCACCTTATAACGTTTATTCATTACAATTATATTAATGGGGTGGTTGGGAGTGTAGTAAAAGTTATTTTTTAAAATATTTTTTATTTAGAAACATATTAAAATAATTTTTTTTTAATAATTTTTTTGATATCAGCATATCAAAACAATTAAAAAACACTAAAAAAAATAATTTAAAAGTAAAAAAATTAAATTTTAACAAAAAAAAAACCAATTAAACAATAAACACAAAAAATAATTAACACAACTCATGTTTTCACTGTATATATTTTTACCTTTCATCTTTTTATATTTTCATTGTGGAATGGAATAATCTATTTTTTTTTCTAGATTGGATGTGGCAAAATTAAAGGTAAATTGCTTCTAATTTTTAAGCAAAAAAAATAAAATTGAAAGACAAGATATCAAATTAAAAAACATGAAGAAACTAGATGGTCATTTTGAAATTAACTCAAAATATTAACTTTGATCCTCTTACTTTTCAATAACTCATTCTTCAACCCCTTTGGTTTTTCAAAAGCTCACTTTTAACCCAAAACATCATCTTTTGTTTTTCAGTCACTTGTTTGAGATTAAAGAGAGTAGTTATCGGATTATGAGAGAACATTGGTTGTCATCAATTTTGATAATTTAAAATAGTTGATTTTAATGCCAATAAATTCCATTCGATAAGAATAATTTCATTTGAGTATTATTGGATTGCTTTTGGGTTTTCTAAGCCATATATGAATTGTTTTTAGGTAAAAAAAAGGTTGAAAATGAATTTTTAAATGTGCAAAACATCTTTGACTTGATTTTTCAACAACATTTGATCGTTGAAATCTGATCGTTGAAATCTAGTTTGGGCAGAGTAGACAACATGTTATATGCTTTATTTATTTAAAAAAAAGGGGTGGGTCCACCCCTTAATAAAAGAAAAAAAATCATAGCCTAACTTTATTTTGGTATTTTAATTTTTTTTTGTTTCTTGTTTAATTTTTTATTTTATTTATTTTATTCTTTAATATTTAATTAATTTTTGTTTTTTTTATAGAATTATCATGATATTAAATAAACATTGCATTATATTATTAGTACTTAATTTTGCAGGTCTCTATTTGTTGATTTGCTTAAATGGTTTTTCAATGCATTTAGGCTACTTTATTTTTCTCTTTGTATAATACAACTTTACTTCAGTATATTGTTGAGTTATGTGTTTCGTGCCTTGATAGAGCAGCATCCCACCAGATAAAAATAATAATGTTGGTGATAAATAAAAGAAACGACTGAGAGCAGTTGAAGTAGAAGAATTGAGATTAATTTATTTTATGTTATTTTATAAATGCAAAGTAAGTAAATGAATGTTGCTTTTAAATGATGGGATCCGTGAGCTCGTAAAAATAATCTCACGACTATAAATGCCCTTATTATTAAATAGAATATTTATTTTTATTATCAAAACAACACTTTAAATAAATTATAATAGAATATTTATTTTATACATTTATGGAAGGATTTAAACTCTTTTTAAATCAAATGGTGGGCCAATAAAAAAAGATATTTGGAAAGTTATTGCTTGTAATATTAAAGATGGTAGTTATTATTTTTTAAAATATTTTTTATTTAAAAATATATTAAAAAATTAATTTTGATATTAGTACATCAAAATAGTTTAAAAATAAAAAAAAATATTAATTTAAAATAAAAAATTAAATAAAAATTTTAAAATAATTTTAAAATATAAAAACCAAGACATATATTAATTGAACCAGGTATTTTTTTAATTTATACCTGACCTAGCAGCACGTTCGTGGCCTGATAGCATATATTAATTGGCGCCGCTGCATGCATAGAGAGAGGACTAGACCATTACATGACTCCAATATTAGTTCCCAATGCCATTAGCCTTGCTGCCATTTCCTTGTTACACTAACCAAATCATTGCTTCTGCCAGGATTTTATCATTCTGCTATTCTGAATGCTCATGTGATGAAAGGAGGAGAAAAGTTATGGGAGCTGGCCCAGAAAACGTACGCGGCATTTGCTAGCTACAAGAATTGCAACAGGCACTTCTCAGACATGGCAGATCTCAACTTCCTTATGTGTAAGGCCATTGATAATCCTGGCTTGACGCCATCATCTTCTCTCAGAACAGCTTTAGTGTCTGTGTTTGAAGAGTCTGTGGTAGATGATCATGCTGCCCTGCAGAAGGAAGTCGGTGTAGAGGATTACATGGGGTGTGCCTCTGCTCATGGTATAGGGCCTTCCATTGCAATTTTTGACACCATCAGAGATGGACGGTTGGATTGTGTCTGTGTGTATCCATCACCACTGCATTCAAGGGAGCAAATGCAAGAGTTCATTGACAGCATGAAGAGTGTTCTTGTGGAGGGCTGCAACCACGTTTAGAAATGAAATACTTTAATTATGAGCTCATTAAAAGAGGGATGTTTTTCTTTACTTATCATTTAAGTGATTCTTAGCTTACTATTATTTTGGTTGTTCCTCTCCCTTGAGCTGATGGACACTCTTTATCTATGTATCTTCTGATATAATTAATTCATCAGATTTAACATTATATAATTAATTTTTTTTTATTCAAGACTTGGGTGATCATTTTTTATTCGGTTTATTTATTATAAAAAAAGTAATTAAATCAAAATTTATTTTTAAAAAACAAAACCGAACCAAAACCGGTTCAAACTGACCGGTTTCGATTCAATTCGGTTTTTTAAGGATAAAAACTGATTTGACTCGGTTTTTTCCGGTTTTGCTCGGTTTTGGCTTGGTTTTTTGCCGGTTTGGCTCGGTTTTTTTTTTTTTGTTTAGGTTTGGTTCGGTTTTAGACTTATAAAACTAAAACCAAACCGGCAGGTTTTTTTAAAATTTTAATCGGTTTAATTGGTTTTTTTTCACGGTTTGGTTTTTTTAATTATTTTTTTTTAATTTTCTTGATTTTTCGGTTTTTTTCTCACCCCTACTTTTTAACTTATAGCCTTGTAGTTTTTAGGAATATTCTTATGTTTTTTAAAGAGTTGATTTTATTATATATGTAAGAGAAATATTAAAGATATACACATGGATAAAAATAAATATTCACGGTACCTTTTTACTAAAGAGTCCTTCAATATATAGGATTTGTCAAAAGATATAAATATTTTCATCTACAGTACTATTCAAGGATAACATAAAATACTAAACAAGGGTCTCCTATATAAAAAAAGGTCCAATTTAATAATTTATTAAAATCTGATGTAATTTTATTATTTTTAATTTTAATTAGACGTGGAGTAGATATTAATTAAGAATATAGGCATGAATCTTAATTTTATGAATTATTTTATTTAAATGAGTCTTTTTAATATTAAGAATAATAATACAAAGTAAAAAAAATATGATACTTAATATTTTTTTTAATTTGATATTTATATTGAGTAATATCTATAATTGAAATCTCTTGAAAAAACTTCAAAGAAATGAAAATCTCATATACTAATATTTATATTTTAATATTATAAAATCAAAATATTTTCTCCTATCATAATCACCTCTATATTTCAATATCGATAGGGTTTCAAAGGTTTTAATTTTTTAATTTTTATATATTTTTAAATTATATTAAAAATAAATTTTAAAAAATAAAAAATATTATTTAAATATATTTCTAAATAAAAAATAATAATTCCAAACACCAGGGATAGGTAAATGTGCAATCAGAGGAGCTTCCATAATTTTCCAGTGCAGATATGGAATTAGAGGCCAAGGTCAGGTCTGGTAAATGTGATCCATTTTGAGATATATAAATTATATTTGTTTTTTATTTTAAAAATATTTTAAAAAAATTAAATGTTTTAAATTAATATTTTTTTGATATTTTTAAATTATTTTAATTCATTAACATCAAAAATAATATTTAAAAAATTAAAAAATATATTTTTAATATATTTTTAAATAAAAAATATTTTAAAAAACAATTTTAATCGTATTCCTGAATTATGATGGATGCAGGCACCATTAATTTCCTATCTGTCCTAGACTCTCCTAGATTAGGGGAGCTTCATTGGGCTGTAAAAAATAATAGCAGTACGGCACAATCTGATCAATATCAATCTCCTCTGATCTGTCTTTGTCAGGGGGTGGAATTATGTCCTTTGAACGGTTGCTATATGAAAAGCTGGTTTATTTTTATATTTTATTATTTTTTTGTTATAAATTAATTTTTTATATATATATTTATACGATTTTTTTTTTTTTTTTTTTTGATTTACGTGGGGTGTCCGGGCCAGCTTGCGCGCACCACGACTATTCCCCACGGCCCACTGGACATCCTGCAAGCCCAGGAGCAGGTAAGGCACCGCGGGGGTGACAGGCGTGCACATAGAGGGTCGAATCCGGGACGGGGGCGGAACAAGTCACACGGTTGACCACAGCAGCTAGACCCTCAAGTGCATATATTTATACGATTTTAATATTTGTAGTCTTGGTCATTTAATGCTCACAAGGCCACGTTTGCTTATTTATGCAAGTTGGCTCTTTATTGATTGTTGCAGTCAAAGAATACTGGAACTTAGAGAGATATAGCTTGGAACTTGTAAAGGATATTTGGTAGTATGATAGTGATTATTTTTTAAATAATTTTTTATGTTAAAATATATATTAATAATTTTTTTTATTTTTTAAAAATTATTTTTGATATTAGTACATCAAAACAATCTAAAATATATAAATTATATTAAATTTTAACAAAAAAAAAATTTTAATTTTTTAAAAATACAGTTTATTAGGCATGTGCCTTGCAAGTGACTGTCCACTTTTCCTTGGCGTGCACGTGGCATCCTTGTGCCTTTAGGTCTTCTATTTACAAGCTTGGCCCTCGAAGTGTGTACTGGCTTAGGTCAATTGAAAAAATTGTTTTAATATTGTTACTAGGAAGGAGAACCCGGCATTGGGAAGAAAACAAGTCTAAAGGTTTTATGGAAATTTAGTAGTTTTATTTTTAAATTGACAAAGACTAATGTTCTTATGCACGATACTTTTTCTAGACTATTTTTAAATTTAGTGTGTTAAAAAACCATCTCAACTCAATAGTTTAGGCTGTTAGATGAGGTTCCAGGATATGATTTATAGTATTCTTTAACACATCCCTTCAAGTGAAAGCTGTTTGGGCTTGAAATTTACACAGACCCACTTTACCTTGTGCTTAATTTTTATCAAATAAATGGGGATGGTGAGATTCGAACTCGTGACCGCTTGGTCATCAAGGCTCTGATACCATGTCAAAAAATCATCTCAACCCAATAGCTTAAGCTGTTAGGTGAGGTCACATGATATGATTTATATTATTTTCTAACACAGTGTTTACAAGGAAGGTTGCTACGATTTCCTTGTATAGAGTAGCCTGTTTTTAGTAATTTAAAATAAGATAAGATCCAAAAAAATATTTAATAATTTTTTTTATTCTAATATAATTATGTTTATTGTCTAGTTTTATGATATCAAGCACTACTCTTAATTTGATTGTTGGATTGGACTGAAATTTTACCAGGAATTTCTAGATATATTATTTTATATTAAATTGAAATTTCATGTCAATCGGAATTCAAGAAGTTCTTACAATATAAGTTAGCAAATGCAGTATAAATTTTGTTATTTATTGTCTTTTGACTTATGAACTTTCTATTTCGAAATGATTATTTTCCTTGTTATGCAAGTATATTCAACAACTTATTTTTGAGAGTTTTTTAGTTATACAAGGATCTTTAATAGGCAATAACATAATTTCTAAGTGCGGCGGTAATTTCTTTAATGTTTCAAAATTGTTTTCTTACAACAATTTCTTATTTATCATAGCCACACAAGAAAATAAGGGCTGATGATATTTAATAACATAATATTTTGGAAGTTTTCACCTTCTACAAGCAAAATAAGAGGCAATAACTATTACAAATATTTTCATACTTATGTAGGAAAGTTAAAGTTGATTTTGAGCTGATTTTTTCTACTGTATAGTTTTATTCTACAAATTATAATTTTTTATCCGACCGTTGAATCGGGTTGAGATCTTATTAGATCTTTTCAGAGGTTTTTTTTTAATAATAGGTTAAAATTTTAGATCAATCAGATATTAAGAAGACCTTAAAATCAAGTTTAGAAGCTACTATACGAGTAACATGAGTTGTGTATCTGCAATTTGTTTGAAATGTTCATTTTAATCCCATATATTTTTAAGCTGTTTAGTAATTGATCCCTATAATTTCTAAATATTATATTTTGGTACCATACTTCATTTCTCTCTTTTTAGTTCTTTTGCAGTAGAGGAGAGAGAGGGGGGTCACCAGATTCTAGCTTGGAGAAAGAAAGTTATCGTTGACAATGATTCCAACTACTAAAACAATTGATTTTTTGTGTCAAATGATTTTATATGACAAGGAGAGTTAAAATTATGTGTTTTCTTACCTTGAAAACACTTTAAAAAACATATTTGAGCTCCGAAAGATTTTTGATTTCGGGTTGATTATGAGTTTTACAATGCTTTTTTGTATTTTTTTAAGGACATGGATTGGTTAGACAAGGTTTCAAGGATGTTTCATGGGTGTTTTTAGTAAAAAACGGATTGAAAATAGATTTTTAGGTTGAAAAAACAAGAGTTCCATTTTTTCGGCCACCACAGACAATTATAGATGACACGTCATCTATTTTTTGGCAAAGAATTGGGGTAGGCGACATTAACTTCGGAAAAAAAATAAAAGCCCGTGTGGGGGCTCTTTCTTTATAGGTTAGATGCTCGGCCTGGGTTACTAGGCTTACAACACCTCGCCTCATTCTTCTTTGTTTTTTTACATGTATTTTTAAAAATAACTTTTGCATTTATGTTTTGATTCATATTCATTCTTGTAAAATTTTTGGATTATTTAGTCTTTTTGAAATAGTGATTATGTTTTTATTATATTGAGTGTGTTTAGATTTTTTATGAGGTTGGTGTGATTCATTTATATTTTCTATAGATTATTTTTTTTAAATAAAAAAATATTTTTTTACAGTATTTTTAATATGAGCAGCATTGCATAAAATTTTCTTTCTTCTATTTTATTTAATAAATTTTATATATGCATCGATTTCTATTACAAATTGATTTTCATAAATAAATTTATTAAATATAACTACGTAAATGAACCATGTTAAATATTCTGGCCTACATTTATTTTTTAATTTTTCTTTTGGTTATTGTTAATGATTTTTTTTTATTTACATAAATAATTATCAGTTTATTTGGTTAGGAACTACTATGATTTTTTTAATTTATACTTTAATTTTTTTAAAAAATAACCTGCATACCTAAAGTTTTTATTAAAGAGAAATTTCCGACCCGCGGGTCAAATAGTGTAATCAATATACGTTGTGATCACTCATCTAGTCATCTATATAATACCATGGAACCTGCAGCACCGAGCACTCGTCTGTACGCAACCTCTCCTTGGTTTAAATCATCTGCATTTTCTTCCGTCATGCATCTAAAAACTCTTTAAATGTTATTATTAATCATTTAATATGTTATGTGATTTTCAAATGTCGTGGGTGTTTGGTCTAGTGGTATGATTCTCGCTTCGGGTGCGAGAGGTCGCGAGTTCGATTCTCGCAACACCCCTCTCTGATATATCCTGCCCTTTTTCGCTATCACTCCTTTACTGGACCATCATGGGCCTTTGTGGCCCATAGACAGAACCCAATCTTGGGCTTCAAATTTTTAGGGTTATACAAAAAGAGGCAAACAAATGCAGTGCCCCTTCAATCGAGCGCTCGTTCTCCTGCTTTCTATCGCGACCAGCACATAAAAAAAAAAAAAAGAGTCCATCAAAGTCTTCGTTTCAGTCATGAGCAGATCGGGGCAGCCACCAGATCTGAAGAAGTAAGCATTTTTTTTTCCTTCTTTATAGTGGCTAGTTGTTTAATTTCGTTTTGAGCTGTATCTCTCTCTCTCTCTCTCTCTAATTGTTCTTTGTTTTCTTTTTACAGGTACATGGATAAGAAGCTTCAAAGTAAGCTCTCCTCAACTCCCTTTTATTTTCTCTGTTTTTTATTCACAGTTTGTGTATGCTGGTAAATCATAGAAGTATCAGATGGAGAATTTTATGTTTGATATTATGTGTAAATTCTTTATCTATATATAATTTTTTTTAGTGGTTTTCTGTTGGAAAAATATATCTGTTTTGCAACAGAAAAGAGTGTTGCTTCTTCTTCTTCTTCTTTTTTTTTAAAATGTTTATGTGAACTTCTTGTTGGTGGATTCAGTTGATAACAACCGAGAAATTTGTTGTCTTGAATTGATGTTTCATTGTTTAATGCGGTAAGTAATTGATAAGCTTGTTAGAGACAAAGAAGTTGGTTTGTAACTGTATTTGCTGTGGTTAATTTTTGTACCTTGTTATAATTATTTATTAGCGACTTATTTTAATTTAGAATCCATAAGAACAGCTCGGGCGTGAAATCAGCTCCCCAGATATGCAGAAATAATCTTTAAGTTACTTTTTGGCTGGTCTTTGGAAGTCTGAAGGGTTTAGAAATTTGGTTAAAATCTTGAATTGGTTTAAGAACAGGAAATCAGCTTATGAGAGCAGGTATATATGTTCTACTAGTACTAAATTGATGAATGTACGTGCTGGAGTTTTTGAAGGAAAGATTTATGGTGTTTGGTTTGGATACTGTATCTGGACGTCCAGGGTAGAACAGTAGAGCTTTTGGGGTTCTAGCTTTCTGATGCCGGCTTCAATATCTTGAAACTATGAAACGTCAAAGTGAAAATGTAAAATTGCATGCAAAATTAAATGAATAATTATAAAATCTGAGCCTCACCCCTGGGATTGCTTAGGCAATCATGTTCTTAAGCAAGTTTTCAGAGCTGCTTAAAATTCTTCAAATCTGATATTCCACTCAATTAGGAGTTTGACATTGATGTAAAATGGAATAAAGCACATCGATAAGAGACCTTGTGCAAGAATTGTTGATAAACAACTATTGTACAGAGGAAACAGCCCTGTACTCAGTTGAAAATTTCCATCTTTAATTGGTTTATTTCCGACTGGTTTTCTGGCCCTTCAAGTTACCTATTAACGCTCTATTTGTCTGTGTTTTATGTTATCATGATATTTGAAGAAGTTGATTTTTTCTTTTTTCAAATGCAGTCAAGCTGAATGCAAATAGGATGGTGGTCGGAACACTTCGTGGGTTTGACCAGTTCATGAATTTGGTGGTTGACAACACCGTGGAGGTGAATGGTGATGAGAAAACCGACATAGGCATGGTGGTGAGTCACCGTACACCATTTTTCTTTTCCAGTTTATTTAAATCATTACTTAATAATTTTTCTCCAATTATTGGCCCTTGTTTTTTTAATTTAGTTTCACTTTCTTGCTGCAGGTGATCAGAGGCAATAGTGTTGTCACTGTTGAAGCGTTGGAACCTGTGACCAGAACGCAGTGATGAATGGTTTTGTACTTGTAGCGTTCTAGGATGGCTTTAACTCTTATGCTTTTTTACTCAGATGTGTACACTTGTATGAGATGAAGAAGTTTAATATTTTATGACGCAATGAAGGTCATGTGAATCCTTTATTTGACCAGTGATTCTTGCTGTCCCCCCTTCCTTCTGAAACACACTAGTATTTCAGCTCTAGATTTTGAGCTAGCGGGCTTAGACTGTTATTGGTTTGAATTTTAATATTATCGACATGCCTTGGCCTGATTTTTTCTCGGGGGTTAATCGCCAGTCGATATACTTGGGATAAAGACAGTTAACTCGTTCAGTGTTTATCTGTGGCTAGACCCATTCAGGGCATTCAGACTCCTTTTGCTGCTGTCTTGCTCATCAAATACCTTGAGTGCCTAGGCAAATCATTCTTAGCAGACCATCACTTGTGTCTTTCTAATTTGTTTAGTTGGATTGGCTGCTGATATTCTTACTCCCATTGCGGATTTATTTATTTTCATTTTTCTATCATATATGTTCCGCCATTTTCGAATCTGCCAGTGCAGAAGTCTGGACATCCGTGAACCTTGCGCTAGTTGGTGAAGGGAAGCATTCTATCATGTCTACGAGTCTGGTTGCCTGTCATTCCTTGATTGCTACCACATTAGCAAATGTTGGCCATTGCTATCACGGACTGCATGAATCTTGAAAATTCTAGTAATTTCCAGATTGGCCTAAAACTTGAGTTCTGTAATGTCAGCACTTGGTATTCCTTCTCTTAAAAAGTGAACTTGAAATTTCCAGTTTGGCTTGAGTGAGAAGCAATCAAAGGGGTGGATTATTGATGCAGGTTGCTTCATATTTATAAGCTTATCCATCTTGGGGCTCCAATCCCTTTCCAATTCTTGGTGTGGTTTGCAAGTATGAAGGCTTCAAGGACGTTCGATTTTAAATTCAGCTTTCTAATATTTCCAAGAGATTGTAATCAGTAGTGGTCCTTTTTTCTCCTTCTCGAGGGATTTTTGTTCCTTTGCAGTGGAATAATGTAGTGATGAAGCTATCTGAGATCACTGAACACAAACCAAAGTCTTGCACATTCTCGTTTCTCTAAGCGGTTTCTGACATGACAAAACCGATTTTCAAAGTTCTTTTTCGGATGGGGTTTCGCCCACCAGGAAAAGTGTTCTTACAGAATCTTTTTGTGTCTCGGGTTAGCTGACAATCAGCTGCAAGCTAAACTGAGTTTGAATTTTGAAACAGTGACTTTATGTGGACGAGTCACAAGCATCCCAACGGCATAATCCTCGGTGAGTTTCTTTCTTTGTATAGTAAATATCTTCCTCAGCTAGTCTGTGCTTTCGCTTAACTTTTCCTTGCAGTTCTGGGCTGTCCTATAGCCCCCACAAAACGCTTGGTGAATCTTTCTTTGTTTAACCGTACATGTGCTGTTTGTTGATAACACATCCAATAACACACATACTGCTTTATGAATCAGTACAAAGTGCTACTATGTAACATTCCATATTTGGTAGGGATAATCACACAGCTTTTGCTGCACACAGCTTATCCAACATCCCAGAATGGAATTTTCGAGTTCCGTTAGACAACTATCTAGTTGAAAGTAGTTTCGGATGGAAACATGAAAATTGAGATTAAGGTTTTGATGGGATTTTTTGAAAAGGAGCATACTTTATCAAAAGTTTTGGCTAAATAGCACAGACTAAAAAATTATTTGAAAAATAACTCAGTTTTAATATAAACATGATTGATAATAATGACTTTAACAAAGATGCGATTAAGAACAATAACTTTGACCATAATGTTAAACCCGAAATACAAACCATAAACAATACCAATCATGTATTGTTAAAATTAAGTTAGCTTGTGGTTTGATTTTTTGGTCAATGTCAATATTTCCAATCACATCTTTGTTAAAATCATTATTACTAATCATACTTTTATTAAAAATTGTGTTGTTTTTCAAATACTTTTGTGGCTTGTGCTATTTTGCCATAACGGCTAAGTGTGCAAGAAAGGAAAAATACCCGATTTTGATGCCACAATTTTTTTTTGCTTAAGCAACACTTCCACTCCCCTCCCTTTAGGTAGTGTTTTGTTTGGTTATTATCCCAAGATAGAAGAGCAATAAAAACAAAAATATATTTGGTTGAAATAATAAAGCTATATATATATATATATATCCTAAAACAATTATAGAGTGAATTTATGTACTTTCAAAATAAAAGGTGCAAAAAAAAATAATGTTTTCAGAGACTATTTATTATTCCTAAAATATCATTGTAAAAAACTTTCAATTTCAAAAGTGTTCAACTAAGACATGTAATGATAAAAATGATTATTATCATAACTTTAAAACTCAACTTGGGGGTCGATCTAGGGCAATGGTCAGGTCATGGGTTGAGACGGTCAATCTAGGTTGACTCGAGTTAATATAAAAATAAAGTGGTTATTATCATAGTTTTAAAACTTAACTCGAGGGTCAACTCAGGGCAATGAGTAATGGTCAGGTTGACAATTGACCTAGGTTAATGTAAAGATAAAAGATCATTATTATAATTTTAAAATTTGACTCGATGGTCGACTAAAGGTAAGAATCAAGTCACGAGTTGAAAGGGTCAACTCGGATCAATATAAGAATAAAAATAGTTATTATTATAATTTTAAAACCCGACTTGGGGGTCGACCCAGGGCAAAACCTAATTCATTAGTTAGGAAGATCAACCCAAATTGAAATGATTATGATTTTAATAATTTTAAAATCATTATCATAATTTTAAAATTTAACTAAAGGGTTGCCAAAGACAAGTCCTGGGTTGAAAAGGTCATGGTTAGAGTGATGCAATCCAACCATCAAAGGATCCATTAGAGGTTCAAGTTGGTCCAATTACTAGGGTTAGGGCTAAGAAGTTCAAATAAGCTTTCAATGGACTTCTTCAAGATACATGGGTTAAGGTGGACTTCAAGAGGATTTGTAATAATAAAGAGCGAGCCTTGATTAATCTGATTCATGTTCAAGAGGGGCTTGTTGGTGGAACCAAGACCATTACACATTGATGGGGAGAAGAAGACTAGATTCAGACAGTTTGATCTTTTGTTAATCTTTTGGTCATAACTGGAGCTACAGATTGAATTTTGATGTGCTTTCAGTTGGGATGGAAACTAAACTTCCATACCTTTCCAACGGTATATGGCATGCCTTCTAATTCATTAAGAATAGAGAGAACTATCTGTTTGCATTCAGGCTTTGCTGCTGCCAGACAGAATGCGGAAACAACAAACTTGTCTTATTTAATTAGTTGGGCTATCAAACTTTATTTATTTAGAGAGGAGACATTTCGTTTGGGTTTTAGACTTGTTTATTTTAATAAATTTGGGCTAGTTTTAGCTTGGGTTGATTATTATTTAAATTGAGTTTATGTGAGACCCATTAGGGAAACTAGAGTTTTGACTTGGAGTTTAAATACTCTTTAAGAATAATTTCAGATCAAACTTTTAATGATAATTTCAGCATTGTAGTCGAGTTTTTGGTTGCTCAATCTTGGTTCTTGATTGAACTTTCAACTCTTTAAATAATTGACCATTCTTTGTTGTAAATTTATATTTTCTTTGCTCGTCTTCAGATGTAGACGTTGTGATTGAGTTGGTTTATAATCTTGTTGCCTTGGAGCAAGTCTTCCATTGTGATAAGCTCATTCAAATCTCAACAAACTTGGATTAGATTGATCTTGGGTTCGCGAATTCCATTAAATTCCGCTAGGGTTCGCATCATGGAGGTTGACCTGGGGCAAGACCCATTTCATTGGTTGGGAAGGTCAACCCAGGTTGACTCGATTATATGTAAGAATAAAATTAATTATTATAATAGTTTTAAAACTTGACTCGAGAATCGACTCAAGACATGACCCGATTCACGAGTCAGAAGGGTCAACCTAGGTTGACCCGAGTCAAAATAAGAATAACAATAATTACTATCATAGTTATAAAATCTGACTTGGGATTCAACTCGAGGTACGACCCGGGTCATTGGTCAAAAGAGTCAACTTGGGTCAATGTAAGAATAAAAATGGTTATTATCATAGTTTTAAGACTCGACTAGAGGGTTGACCTGGGACAAGACCCGATTCACATATCAAAAGGGCCAATACAAGAAAAAAATGATTATTGTTATAGTTTTAAGACTCAACTAGGGGGTCGACCTGGGACAAGACTCGATTTACATATCAAAAGGGTCAACACAAAAAAATAGTTATTATCATAGTTTTAAAACCCTACTCGAGAGGCGATCTGGGGCAAGACCTATTTAATAGGCCTGAAGGGTTAAACTAGGTTAACCTAAGTCAATATAAGGATAAAAGTGATTATTATCATAATTTTTAAACCTGACTTGGGGGTCAACGAGGGCAAAGCCTAGGTTACGAGTCGATATAGTCAACTTGGGTTGACCTAATCAATATAAGAATAAAAGTGATAATTATCATAATTTTAAAACTCGACTCACGAGTTGACCCAGGGCAAGATTTGGGTTATGAGTCAGGAGGGTCAAACCAGGTCGTAGGTCAGGTTAATCCTTCCTCTATTTTTTCTTAATTCCGGACCGATTCAGATCCTTAGTCGACCTGCCGAACTAGTCTGGGTTTTATAATTAAGGTGATTATAATATTATTAATTTCAACATTTAATGTGAATTAAAATAAAAAAAATATCTAATAATTTTTAAAAATATATAAGTTTTTATTGTAATACATGTAATGGGTAAATCAATTTTTTTTCATATTTTATTTTATGTTATCCATCATAATCAAATAAAATATAAAAATAATTATTTTATCTTATCTCTATTGTCTTCCTTGTTATGTCTTTTATGGATCGCCTTAGTGATTCCTTTTTGTTATTTCCACTCTTCATGATATGTTTTTATACTTTCTTGCGAAAGGGACATGGAAGTAGAATGGAGTAGTCCTCATAATAGCAAGTTAGTGCTTCGTGCACCTATATTATTGAATTGTTAATTACTTTCATAATTGCATAGACTCTTTGTAGACTTGTTTAAATACTTTTCTTTCTTCTGTTAGGTCATTATTTCAAGGCAACTTCCTATATGCTTTTCCTGAGTGTTTTGGTATCATAGGGTAAAATGTTTTTAAGAAATATTTATATTTTTTTTATAATAATTATATTTTAGAAAAACATTTAAAAACAAAAACCACCGCAAACCAACAACAGATCTTCTACCAGCTAGCTTTCTCTGCGTTTTCCACCGAGGAAGGGACAGATCTAAGAGCTTTGAGCTGGTTAGAACCTTGGTGTTTCATGTTAGGTAACTGGTGGGACCTAGATGTTGACATTTCTACAGTAAAATACTATAAAGAGTTTAGGCCTGGGACTAAGGTGGTCCTTTCCTTTGGTCTCACACCGAAGACAAGCCTTCTTTATAGAGATGGCCCCACTGACTTACCTGTCTTTCCATGTTAATTAAAACCTCTCACTAATGACCTGTTTGGTTTTCTCACAACCTGTTCAACTTACTCAAGGCATGTGAGATTCTTCAATTTCCTAAAATCAAATCACAGATTCAGTTGTTTTTCCTTTACAACGAGGAAAAACAACTGGATAATGAAATAGATTTTCATTTCATTATCCAGTTTGTGTCCAGACAACGACACAAACTGGATAATGAAATGAGAATCTATATTCATGATTGATGAGCTTAGAAGGATGCAGAAATTCCTTAATACATGAAATTCGAATCATGATTTACAAATTGTTTTCCTATCTGTCGTGTTGATGAATCACCCTTGTGGGTTGAACCAAATTTTGATAAAAAAAAAGAACAAACATGTCATAGAACTCTATTTCATTTTACCATGAAGATCCATCGAACAACATATTATTCAAAATTCATTGGATGCGTCATTTTATTTTATTTGATACAAGTTTTTTTTTTTTTGTTAAACTAGTACAATAAACATATAAAATTGATAAAATAACATTGTTCGAAAAAAATTTAACAAAATAGCACATTTTCACATTATCGCACTTCAAAATCGTGATATTTACTAAATATTGTTATTTCTAATTGCGACAAGATAAGTAAACGTCGCGCTTATAAAGCGCAATAAGGTGAAATCCCAATCATCTGATTCAACCGGTATGCCAATCGAGTCTAATTGTATTAACCGGTCGACCGTTTCACATAAAAACTATAATTTTATGAATATTTTCTTCCAAATATATTATATGAGTCAAAGTATATATCTTTGTCTAACTTGTAGACTAAAAAAATAAACAAAAGTTATTATTCACACAGTAATTGTCGTTTGTTTTTCAATGTCAATAATGTAGTCAAGTTTGTAATAATGAGTGATTCTAAGCAGTTAAGTATGAGTCTGTCATAACTAAATGATGATTTGTCCTAAATTGATTACGTGGATGACCTAACAGATGCATTTATGGGTCAGTGAGATAAGTTGAGGTCCAAGATGAGATTTGGTCGTGCCATACCAAAATAATGGATAAAAAAGAACATTATTTTTGATCTGAACGGTGGATCACGCTCAAATTTTTTCAGGAATTTTTAGAGGTCGTTTTCCTTATAGTATCCACTGAGTTGCTATGCGAATCATCAGATCTTTAGATATAAAAAATCTTATCGAGGCCCCCTGATTTTGACAGTTTTGAGATTTTACTTGTTATTTTCAAAATCAAACACTTGTTTTACCAACTATTTCGAACTGATCGACCGATTGAGTCAGATAATAACACATTTTATGTTATTGCGCTTCAAAAACTGATATTTATTAATTGTTATTATTTTAAAACACAACAAAGTAAAAATATATTAATTTGCTAAATTTTTTCAAATAATATTATTCCACTAATTTTTTATATTTATTGTTGTAATCACAGGATTTATCCTATACTGGGGGGGGGGGGGGGGGCAATATTTAATAGAATATTGCGAATAATGAGACAAATGTAATGTTGATGCAGCTGCAACTCAGGTTTGCTTTTCCAAGAGGACTTGGGTATGTATAAAGACTGAGTGGCATGCATTCTCTCTGTACCAATCACTATTATGGGTATATAAGAATCTAATAATAATTTTTTTATTTAAAAATATATTAAAATAATATTTTATATTTTATATTTTAAAAATTATTTTTAACATTAACATATAAAAATAATCTAAAAATATATAAAATTAATTTTAAATAATTTTTTTTAAAATTTTCTTAAAAAACTATTTAGAAGGCAATTTCAAACTACACTATTATCTTCTCTTTCTCTCTAAATATAGTAGCAAAGATATAAAGGGTTATTTTTTAGTTATTAGCACATTTAAAAAAATATTGGTGAAATAATATAAATAAAAAATATTGATGAAATAACACGATTTATATATATCATGATTGAAAAATACGAGATTTATAGCTTGATGCTATTCAAAATAGCAACTCCAATAAAAAAAATATTAAATAGACAAAAGAGAGAAAACATATACAAAAAACATCGTGAAGACATATGGAAGCTTTGGAGGTGGCTCACTTGACTTTGACGATAAGTGTGACTTATTCGGATCATTATTGGTGATATTTTTTGATATTATTGAATTCATCTTGTCAAAATATTTTCTATAATACTGATGATATTATAATTAGAGTTTTGATGTGTCTTCAATATTATTTTTTCCTCTTCGTTTTTATGTTTATTTGATGCGCTGTAAATATAATGTTTTCTCAATAAAATGTGCTATTTCAATAATTCTTTTTAATTATATTATTAATTAATTTTTTTTAATTTACCATGCTATTTTTTTTAAAAAATCCATAGATGGGAACTTTTGTTACTATTTCAAACTTCAACTGCTTAAGAGCCAGCCAGCCAAGCTAAGATTAGAAAGAGAGAATAACATATAAAATACAAAAGTGATGATAGTCACGTCTTACCTTACAACAATCCAACTCAATACCTTTCCTTCAATCCAACTCTACAGCAAAATTCTGGGCTTGACCCCTCATATAAATACAAAATTTCAAGAAAAAACCCTTCTCAACATATATCCCATGAATAAAAAAAAAAGACTGGCCCTATTTCTTGTTTCTTACTTAATTCTTTTGAGAAAAAAATTCTAACTTTTTCTCAAATTAACAACAATGACTGAAGTACTCCAATCATCCCCTTCTCATCACTTCCCTTCTCCTTCAAGCTCCACCTCTACACCATGTGTTGTCAGCACCAATGATGTTGATATCCCACACCAGCACCAACAACAGCACCGCCCTCATAATAGACCCCATGAAATATTAGACCAAGAAGAAGAGAGCAAAGAGAGGGAGAGAGAGGGGGATCAAGTGTCAATCGTGGAACTTCTGGTGGCTGCTTTTAGGAGGTCTATTGTTGGGTGTAGTGTTACTGCTAGTACTGGGAGCAAAGACGTTTGCAGAATGGAGATTGGGGTGCCAACTAATGTTAGGCATGTTGCTCATGTTACTTTTGATAGGTTTAATGGGTTTCTTGGTTTGCCTGTTGAGTTTGAGCCTGAGGTTCCCAGGAGAGCCCCCAGTGCGAGGTTAGTTTTGGAAGGAAATTTATTGGGTTTTGTTTTTCCCTTGATGCTAAATTAATTGGCTGCTTGCTTGGTTTGTTTTTGGTTTTAGACATACAGCTGGTATAACTTCTAGATGTTTAATCTTAGGTTGTTAGTAGATGATTAATTTTGGAGAAACTTTTGATATGGGTTTCATTATTTGTAGTATAAAATAATTAATTTGTTAAATATGTTTCTTTTGATGTTCATTTTCTCGAAAAGTTTCTGCAGATGGTCATATCACCAGGAAAAGTAAATTTGTAAAAATTATTTGGAATTTGGAGTGCACTTGACTCACAAAACCAGCAGAGAACAGCTCCACTAATCTAAGTATAAGTCGCAATCTGGCATGGTTAAATTCTGAATCACTGTAGCAAGTCAAATTGTATTAGCACCTATCAACTGGCATTGTGACAATTAATTGTTTCCATGTTTCATCATTTTCTTAGGCTCTTAGAAATTGCAGAGAACTCTAGTCTTACAGGTGGCTATTCAATTAAATTTCTGGGTCTCCAAATGTTTGGGGCTGCTGCATGTGCATAATGTTGTAGTTCTTTGAATCACAAGGCGTAACTGGGTGAGCATTGGTGGAATATGTCAATGATTTTCTGTTGGTGAAGCCTGTTGCATGTTATACGTAGAGTTCCACTTACATCAACCTTTGAATTCAAATACTGTCTCTCCTTGCAAGCCCTTTCAAGTTATTTGTATTGCACTTTTTCTCTATATTTGGCAGTCATACAGAATTTTCATCTTTTGCCTGTTCTGTAAACTCATTTTCAGAAACCTCAGCATTTTATACTGATGTTGCCTTTGTGTTGACCATTTGACATTGGCCACTTTAAATCTGTGCTAGCACCATTGTTGCCAGATCCTGTGGAGTTGTGAGTCTTGATTGTGTTCTGCCCATGGCTTGTGTCTTCATTAACTGCCTATTAGCCATTCCGCTATGTATAAAACATTTTATCAACCATTCCGAGATAATCTTTATTGTTTAGTTATTTCTTAGGCATTTAAAGCCAAGAGTTGTTTTACTCATTTTGTAGACTTAGGTGATTGGCCAACATTTGCCAACGTGAAAATGATGAACTGCTGCTGATGACTTAAGCTGAACCTTTATCAAGTTACCAGGCCTACTAGAAAAGGATCTCCATGCTTTTGCCTTAATATGGTACAGTCTGTGTGTGTGTATTCAGGTTATTCTACCACAGATTAGTTTCTTGGTATTTATGTTGAATTGTTAGTTGTCATCTTATTCCTTCATTTTATCACCCAATATAACAAGAACTTATTTTTAGATGTTAGCAGTATGTCTATCTAGAAAAGTAATCTGAACTTTTATGTGTTGTTATGTCAAATTTCATGGAACAACCAAGGTTTCTGGACTTTGTTCTCCATCTCCATAATTATTTGAGATATTTAGATGCTAGTTTCTCCTGTTTGATATTGTAACAGTGTCTAAGCTAATGTTTAAATATTGACTAAGCATCCTTCATTTGTAGTGCAACTGTTTTTGGGGTTTCAACAGAGTCCATGCAGCTTTCATATGACTCTAGAGGGAATAGCGTGCCTACAATACTCTTGATGATGCAGAGACAGTTGTATGCCCAAGGAGGTTTGCAGGTACATTTCCTTTCTTCCAGTCCATGTGTGCCAGATGAATTATAGTTGAACCAACTATGTCCTAGGTGCACATATAGCATAATTCAACTAGTGTAGTGGCTCTCAACTTCTGGGCATAGTTTTTGGTTATATGAAAACTAGATGCCTGTGTAAATTTCTGGAATAAACAGACATCAGATCCTCAAACTGGACTGTGCAGGCAGAAGGAATTTTCAGAATTACTGCAGGTAACAGCCAGGAGGAGTATGTCAGGGACCAATTAAACAAGGGAGTGATCCCGGAGGGCATTGATGTGCACTGCTTGGCAGGCCTTATAAAGGTACAATGTGGCTTTTTGCTTATTGTTTTTCATTCTATGAGATCGTGTTGCATGCAAGCATTAGGTTACCACTTACCAATTCAACATTCCTACCTGATTTTGATTCTTTTTTCCTGTAACTAGATTTTTGGCGTTTTCCAACATTTTTATTTTTCCAATGCCAACCAGTTTGGCTTTGAGCTTGGTTGAGTTGAGCTTTCAGATTTTTTTTGGATTGAAATTTGAAACCATTGAAGGTTGTCTGCTATCCAAACCCCTGTGCACATCCATTGATTCATATGAACTTTGTTTCTTCTCCCCAGCTGACAAGATATTTTGCATCAATTCTATGTATTGGTGATTCTGTAGGCATGGTTTAGAGAACTTCCAACAGGTGTCCTTGACTCTCTGTCACCAGAGCAGGTAATGCAATGTCAGTCAGAAGAGGAGTGTGCTCAGCTTGCAAGGCTCCTTCCCCCTACAGAAGCTGCTTTACTTGACTGGGCAATAAACCTGATGGCTGATGTTGCGCAAATGGAACATCTGAACAAGATGAATGCACGCAATGTTGCTATGGTGTTTGCACCAAACATGACTCAAGTGAGTAAATTTTCTCTATTTTTCTATATGGAAATACAATAGCCAATTCCATGCAATAAACTGACTTTTTAGTGTGTCATAGACAATTCCTACTAGGCTATGTGGCGATATATGCATTCACCATCTTTCCTGGACCATCCTGCTCTGACACCAGATTGTTGAAGAATATGAATTTTATTTTAATAGTGGATCCCTTAGCTTAGTGAAAGGATAATTATGTACTTGTTTTCTAATTGGAAAACTCATACGAGTTGATCAAAACATACAATAAGAATTACTGCATACAGGAACGATCTAGTCTTACTTATTTGGCTTTTTGATGCAACTTCACATGCAATGGTCCACTTTTTGAAGTGAGCAACTCCAGACCAATGCCAAAACCTTCTCTATCAACAACTGCAGCAGTTATGATATTAAAAAATTTCTCGCTGAATTACTGTTTGGTCTATAGCTTCGACATTACGATACACAATCTTCTTTCAGTCTAGCTGCCAAATAGTCTCCTATAAACTGTAGCCTTGGTAAATGTATAGTTCAATGACAGCCTACTTCTTTGACTGCAGATGTCTGATCCTTTAACAGCTTTGATGTACGCTGTTCAAGTGATGAATTTTCTCAAGAATCTTATAATTAGGACACTTAGAGAAAGAGAAGAATCTGTGATAGAATCAGCTCCAGCTTCCCGCCTTGAGCCTACTGATGAAAATGGGCACCAGAACGCTTCCCAGCCATCTTGTGAGGAGGATGAAGATGCCACTGAGGAGAATGAATGGGAGAAGTCATTTGTTGCTGGAGAGCCTGCTCTCGAGAGCCCTTCTCAACCTATTCAAGATGATTCCAATTCCGTGGATGGATCTGCTAGTTTCTTAAGTTCTATTGAGAACATTCCTGTAGGAAAGCGATCTCTGGTTGATAATTGTCCTTGTGAAGTAGCATCTCAAGTGAATGCCTTTAAAAATGAACACCATGAGGGTGGCCTTACATATAAAACTGGAGGGGTCCAAGCAAAAAGTTGCAAGAGCCAAACTGGTCAATCGAGTGCTTCATATTTCAAAAGAGGGAAGGTGAAGGAGCAGCCAATAGTTAGAGCTGCTGGGCCTATAGAGAAGGGCAAGGGAACTGGCATCGTAGGTCGCATAAATCCAAAGACAGAACTATTTGAAGCTTGGCGCTGAAGGATTTGAGTTCTGTACCAAGCTGCCAGCTTGTGCCAGACAAGCTGGCATTGTTGTGTGTTTTCTTTTTTATATGTTTTGTATGGTTTTCAGTGTGCTTTCGCGAGTGTTTCTGGGTGTTCATTAACCTTTTGGTGCTTCATGTTTATATTTCCTTAACCGGTTCTAACGTAGTCTTTTCATAGTACAGCTTCTGATCAATTGAAGTATCCCTATTCTACGACAACTTTTAACTGAATTCCAGACTTGAGCTGCCTTCTACAGTAGCTTTTTCCTAATTTGCGTAACAATACTAAAGTTGGACGATGTTTTTCACCGAGCCTGTCCTGTTCTTTTCTAAAAGTGATTGGCTAACAAGGTTGTCAGTGAACAGAGATTAACAACTGTTAATTAATTTGATAATTTCTGGATACACAAGTTCTTCATTTCTTCTTTCCAGAGCGAGGAGAAATTATAATTAGGAACTGAATTTTGAGAGGAGGCAACCTCATAAATCAAATAGAATGTGGGGGGAATTTTGCTTGATTCTAACTGTTTCAAAAGAAAGTGTAGCTAAACTAGCAAAATCATAATAAACTAATAAAATAAATATAAAGAAAATGAGTATACGAGATTGATGCTATTTACGGAATAGAATTTTATTTAGATGTAAAACCTTAATCTTATATAAACAGTAATTGACAAATAAAGACTTTACACTCTAAATCCTATTACAGCTTATATTTTTTTATTTTCGTGTATCTTTCTATCAGTTTTATTTGTGTTGTTGTATACTGTAACATCCACTAGTTTAACTACTAAAAACTCATGTTTTGACACTTGAGGGTCTAGCTGCTGTGGTCAATTCGTGTGACTTGTTCCGCCCCCGTCCCGGGTTCGACCCTCTATGTGCACGCCTGTCACCCCCGCGGTGCCTTACATGCTCCTGGGCTTGCAGGATGTCCAGCGGGCCGTGGGGAATAGTCGTGGTGCGCGTAAGCTGGCCCGGACAACCCACGTAAATAAATAAAAAAAACTCATGTTTTGAATATGACTTGATTGATCGATTGCTTAATATGAATTTTAATCTCTTCGTTTGATAGTTGACTATTGATCTTAGTTATCTTTACAAGTTAATGATCAATCTCATTGATAGATAGTCCATTCCATCTTCTTCACTAATTTTTTATGTGAATAATTATTGTTTTTAATTAAACTTATTGTATAGTTTTATATAAACAATGCACTTCATATTCCATTATTTAGCATAAATAAAAGAATTTTGACTGTGGTTAGCTTGTTATTGTGTTGGATTAGGCTTAATCTTGTCTTGTGATGATCGTGTTTATGGTTGATTGTTAACGCTACATGTTAGTATTATGACATGTGTTTGTTGTTGTTGTTGTTGATTATTGACCAAATAAATAATATTTATTTTAATCCCAAAACATGTTTTCTTAGTAAGGTGTATGACTTAACATCATCCTTTCTTACCATTGTTTTTATACACTACACCCTAATGAACTATGTCTTGGTTAGTCGACTTGGTTGCCATCTATTTTTCAAGTCTAAAAGATTCTAGTGATTGCTGGTCAATTTGTCATCCTCATTATTGAGTTTGATGACTTTTGTTATGGATGATACTTATGCGACTCTTCAATAAGAGGCTTTTAGGCTAAAAAGGTCTTAGACACTTATTATGTGTCAATCTATTCAACTTTTTCCCCAAGTCTTCTCCCTTAGATAGAATTGTATGAAAAGTGAGACACCTATATACTTCACAAAAAAGTTTATCATGAAATTTTTCAATACTTTGATAGTATCACGATCGATATACCTCGTACCTATAACAGCACAAGTAACTAACTCTAGCATTTGTCGTGGTCAGTTAGGCATGTTCTACTATATTTTTTCTTTTCCAAAAATTTCTCTCAATTCAAGAACATCCACCATTGTTGTTACCTTAGAAAAATTGTCTGAGTATTCTTTAGCCTCTTTGGACTTTTTAATATAGTGACCTTAAATGTTTATTTCTTTAAAAGTTATACAACAAATATCAAATGCTACTGAAATTCTTCAAACTCATCATTAGAGTTTGAATTAGCCACTTAATGAGCCATCACAACCTTTTGAAAATAGTCAACTAGGTATGTTTTCTTTGCTTGGCGACAACAAGTCCTCAAAGTATTGGAAGACTGAGATTGCCTTGCTAAAAGGCAACATGTAGGGCACTAAACTATCTAATTATAAGTTGAGCTAGTTGTTGATAATATGGTTGAGCCATGTAATTGGCCTAATATTTCCTATATACATGTGGAGTAATGAACATCTCGTATGTGATCGTGCTTCAATATTGCCAGGGTTGTTATTGTGTTTGATGCACAACCATGTGATACCCAAGATATGGTTGGTAACTCCCAAACATTTCAAAGTGTTGGAAGATTCTTTGGTACTTTTCCCGTTAGTGTTTGTGTGGAAGATCGATTATGCTTTATCACACTGTGAATTTGATTAAGCTGCTCGATCACGACCTACATGGTTTCATTGACTATAATAATGTTAGTGTGGTAAGCAATATTTGTTGTGTCTTTTTATCTTTAATTGGATGGCTATCAAATCAAAGTTAGATAAAGTTGTTTGTTAATAAAAGAAAGATCCTTCAAGAGAAGTCATTGGTGACCGTTTGGATTTTGACTATATTAGTCATGACCACCTAACTACACCATCATTAGAAAAGAAGGTGTGAGGTTAAGCTGAAGGTGTAAGAACAATGACATTAATATAAGTTACATAGAAGCATTAAGATTATATCCATTTATAACTCTTTGTTTTTTTTAGGAGAGTTAAATGATGAAAAACTATCGTGTAGCATGTCAAATTGAGACTGCCTAATTGGCTTTATATAAGCAATTGGCTGTCATATTTTTAATGGCCATATGATTGATCTTTATCAATTATTTATGTTGATTATTGGTCAATTATATTGATGAAGTTATTACCAGTTTTGTCATCTATTATCATGTAAACAAATCAATCATGCCAATCTATTGTTGTTTGGTGGAGTGATTTGTTAAGATAATTTGATCCAACTTGGCATCCTAATTTGTTAATTAATTAGATAATTTCTAAATTAATTATGCTAATTATTCTTTTTTTTTTTTAAATTTGGAGAAACTAATAGAATCTTGAGTAGAGACAAAATAGCAACCTTACAAATCAAATAAAATATGGAAAACTCTATTTGATTTTAATAAATTAAAAATAAAGTGCAACTAAACTAAACTACGTAATAAAGCAATAAAAAGAACATAAAGTTGTAAAGGCTGAAAAAAAAAACAAATAAAAAAAAAATTCAATAGGTGAATTGTAGAAAGAAGGTAACATAAAGAAAATATGTATACGGGGCTGCAAATCATTTTTAGCTATTGGATAACCTATTATAATGCTATGGAGATTGAATTTCACATATATTTAAAATCCTAATCCTACACAAACACTATATAAAGAAATAAGGACCTTATAATCCAAATCTTAGTGCATTTCTTACTTTTTAGTTGCGTGTATCCTTCTAGCAGATATATGTGTTCTTGTTATAATATAATATCCACTAGTTAAATTCAACTCTTATGTCATTATAAACTTTTAAATGTTTTTTTTTAAAAATTAATATTGATTAATCTAATAAAATCATATCCTAAAAATAAATGAATATTCTAGACTCATATTTAATTTACATTCACAATTACTATTATTTTATTAAATAATATCAAATATAACTTGAGTTCGTAGTTTTATCATGGACATATTTAATTGAAACTGATAAGAAAGCAAATGATATACATAATTAACTATAACATCACAGAATTTTAAGCAACTTAAGCTCTTAATGTGTATTGATCTAGTAAAAAAATATTACACATAAGCTTACAGTTGGTTTAAGTAAAAAGAGAATTGTGTAATTAAAAAATAATTAACAATAAACAAATTAATTATAAGAAATTGTGATTAAAAGTTTTTAATTGAAATTTATTTTCAAACTTCATATCAATGTTTTACATTTGTGTATTGTTTTATGTGCATAATTGGCAAAATTAAAGGACTCATTGAATGTTTGATTTTTTTTTTCAAATGGTGAAATGCCATCGATTGAGATTCAAATTTATGTGAGAATGCTTGATTGAATATGTTTTTTATTGTAATTCTTAAAGTAATATATGGACATGTTAGATGTTTTGGTAATTTTTTTAGAAAATAATAATAACATAAAAAAACAATAAAAATAAATGATGTATCAAGTTGACAAATTGTTGATTTTAGACAAGCCTTAGTTTTGAGAGCATGATCTAAAAAAATAATATCATAAATAACAATTTGAAGCATGTTTGATAAATATTAGAAATTATTAATTTTGGTTGGATTGTATTTTATTTGTTAATTTTTCAAAACCTATAAACATTGAGTTTAATTGAAAGATTTAAAACCAATGAGAAAATACAAGGAGAAAAAAATGTTCTGGGTTTAACTGAACAAAGAATAAAGTTGGCAATTCAAAATTAGGAATAACATGTTAGGAAAGACTGAAGGATAAAACAGTAATGTACAATCAACATTGATATTAGAGTGGGATGTGCATGTAAATAATTTGTTAGGGAGGAGGAGATGGGCAGTGGCGGAGCTGGAATTATATAATAGGGAAGGCCAAAACTCAAGATATAATTTATTATTATGAAACTTATCTATTTAAAATAAAATATATTATAATATCCTATATTTAAATACTAAAAATACAAAAATTTAAAATATTTTGCAGGCCCGAGCCCCTGCTCGCCTCCCCCTGGTTCCGCCCCTGAAAATGGGTTTGTATGTTGTGTAAGTGGAATCTTTTTAGTTTTAGCTGCAATGAGAAGATCACTTTGCTTTGGTTTTTAGAGTTTTTTTTCCTTTATGATATGACTCAGTTTAATGGAGAGATTTTTAACAAGGTTGTAATCTTCATAACCAATTGATTCTGACAAATACAACAATATCTTTTCTCAATATTTGATTTAACCAAAGGATGATACATTTTATTGTAGTTTGTTTTTCTATTGTGGATAGCATTCTTCCTTTTATTGTTGCTCCAAACCCATGCATAACTTTTATTTATTTATTTTAATTTAGCACATCATTAGAGTGAAGTGTGTTCGTAAATAATTGGCCAGTGGAGGGATAAAGTAGGGTAGAGTTTTGATTGTTATATATATTTCCATACACATTACTTTCCTTTTTTTTTTTTAATTTGTTGCATCATTGAGTGGGAAAATATGAAGATTTTTCAGAAGAGATCTCATTATAATAGGTGACCTACCTAAATAAAAAATACAAAGAAAGGGTCTAATTGTAATGGGTAACCTACATAGATGAAAAAAATATAAAGAAAGGGTCTCATTGTAATGGATGACCTACCAAAATGAAAAAATATGAAGATTTTTCAGAAGGGGTCTGATTATAACGAATGACCTACCTAGATGAAAAAAATTCAAAGAAAGGGTCTTATTGTAATGGGTGACCTACTCAGGTGGAAAAATACAAAGAAAGGGTCTCATCGTAATAGGTGACCTACCCAAGTGGAAAAATAAGACGATTATTCAGAAGAGATCTCATTGTAATGGATGACCTATCAATAGGTGACCTACCCAAGTGGAAAAATAAGACGATTATTCAGAAGAGATCTCATTGTAATGGGTGACCTATCCAGGTAGAAAAATACAAAGAAATGGTCTCATTGTAATGGGTGACCTCTCCAAGTGAAAAAATACGAAGATTTTTTAGAAGGGATCTCATTGTAATTGGTGACCTACCTAGAAGGAAAAATACAAAGAAAGAGTCTTATTGTAATGGGTGACCTACCCAAGTGGAAAAATACGAAGATTTTTCAGAAAGGATCTCATGTAATGAGCGACCTACCTAGATGAAAAAATACAAAGATTTTTCAGAAGGAGTCTCATTGTAATAGGTGATCTATCCAAGTAAAAAAAATACGAAGAAAGGGTCTCATTATAATGAGTGACTTATTCAAGTGGAAAAATACAAAGATTTTTCAGAAAGGGTCTCATTGTAATGGGTGACCTATCCAAGTAGAAAAGTATGAAGATTTTTAAGAAGGGGCCTCGTTGTAATGAGTGGCTTACCCAAGAGAAAAAATACAAATATTTTTCAGAAGAGGTCTCGTTGTAATGGGTGGCCTGTCCAAAAAAAAAATACAGAGATTATTTCTCCTTTTCTTTATATTTATTTTTCATTTGGATATATCATAACTATGTATATGCATATGTGTAGGGCTGGTGAAGAGGATGTGAGGTTCAAGGTGCTTTAGTACTGTGGGAAATATTTTTAAAAAATATATTAAACACGCATTTTATGTAGCTTATTTCTTTAAGCTATAATAAACTTGTCAAAGCTTCACATACACTTAATATCAATGCAAATATTATAGCCAAAACCGCATCCTATGTTTGAATCCGAGACCTAAATCCTAAGTGCTAATAGACTCCCAAATTAATTTTCTAAAAATTGTTGAGCAATAAAGCTTGACCAGTACCAATAAAAAGAAAAAGAAAAAGAAAAAAGAAATCAAGGAAAAGATATGATTATTATTACATGATCCTGGAAAGCGGAAGGCTTTAAAATTGTGGGACATTTTAAAATAATAATTAAGAGGCCTCCCCCTGTCGACATCAACAATAAGAAGCCTTCCTCCTACTACAGGAACATCAATGAAATAAGGCTCGGTTTGTTTTTATGTTTAGAGAGTAAAGAAAAAAATTATTATTTTAAATTATTTTAAAGTGTTGATATAAAAAATAAATTTTTAAAAATTAAAAAATATTATTTTAATATATTTTTAAATAAAAACATTTTAAAAAAACAACAACTATCATAATATAATCGTCTAGTTGGTGGCTTAGTGGTAAGAGTTTGTGATCAAGGGGTTTGCTCCCCTGTTGTCTCAGATTCGATCCTGTGGTTGTTAATATGATGATTATTGGAGGCTTATATAGTCGATAACTTCAAGACTCGTGAGATTAGTCAAGATATATATAAGCTGATCCAAACACCTAAATTAATAATAATAATAAAAATACTAGTTCTGTGGGCACAACAAGATTGCGCCATTCCCAGAGGTGGCTGGAATTCGACCTTGCAAGACATTAAATTTCTTTTATTATTCATATTTGTAAAAAAATAATAATAAATTCAGTACCAATCCTACTCCTAGTAGGGTTAATCTACTTTGTAGAGATAATAAATAATAATTAATGAAATATTTATTACATGGGCTATTATGCAGTAGAGTAAAGCATTAAAGATTAAAGATAAAAGGGATAAGAATGAATTGTTAACTTGTAAATAAAAAATTAATAACAAAATTAAAGGTTGCACCCCTCGTAATAAACCTAAGGAGAAGGTTTTGTTCCTATCTTATGAGATCAAATCACATGCTGAGGAATCCGCGCATGTGTTGGCTAATTAGAATCGTTTGTCATATTTGTTTAGAAATGCGGACCAAATCTTCTTTTTTTAGTAATTTTTTTATTCAAAATAAAATTTTTATATATTTTTAGATAATTTTGATGTGTTGATATTAAAAATAATTTTTAAAAAATAAAAAAAAATTATTTTAATATTTTTCTAAGTAAAAAATACTTTAAACCATCACCGTTACTATAATCTTAAACACACTCCAACGTATGTCCACTTATTAAAATTTGAATAGCCAAATTTTATTGTTTTTTATTAACTATAAAGTGAAGAGTGGCATCCAATTAATCCATGGTAAAGGTTGGTTTTGTTTTTAATTTTTAATTTAATTCTTTAAAATAAACGGTGACTTCTTATAATAAGCCAAGACCTTGCTGCCATTATGGTAGGTCCATTGCACCCCGCAGAAGATAGACTGACAAATTGAGAGGGTCTTATTCTCTACCTAAATTTGTTCCCATTTTTAAGTTCGTATAATGTTCCACCATGGGAGCCTAAAATGTTGACCGTTGACTCTACAGGTAATTTCCACCGACGGTGCCAGAGGAGACAACTTTCCTGCTATTCATAGAAAAAAATAATAATTATAGTTATAAAAATAAACTAGAAGGCACGAGGTTCTTACTGTAACCCCACATGCTGTTGATCCAAACACACAATTGTGATGGTATTTTATATATATATATATATATATACTCAAATTCTTTTTTTTTTAATTGAAACTTTTATGATCATTTTTTTTCAAAAAATAAAAATAAAAATAAAGTGTAGAATAGCATGGACAATCTAAAATTTCCGCCAAAAAAATTATTTCTAGTCCACGTACCTTTTTTTTCTTCCATAATCTTTTTAATTTTTAAAATTTTAGTTTTGATTCAAAACTTTATTTTATTTATTTTCTCTCTAGATTTGATAGGTGAGAGAGTCGTCAAAAGATAGAAGAAGATAAAGGTGATTTTAGCGGAAAAAAAAAACACATATTTTGGTGTTATTGGATTTCTTTTGAAAAGAGAAGTTTTATTGAGTTTGTTTTTTTCTTTATCTTGCCTAGAAGGTAAATTAGGGCATGAGAATGTTTTTGAATTTATGTTCATCTTAGTTTGTTTTTTAGTTATTAGTGGTTGTTTTGATGAACTCTCAATCTTTGAAAACTGTACCAATATATGACGCGTTATTTACAATTCTTTTTTAAATAGAGAGTGGAGAACAATTCATTTGTCATTTAATATATATTTTTTAGAAAAATAAGGACTGGCTTGCAGGCCTGGCTCCCTTTATATGCCAAACACCTTGATTAAATGAGGCCTACATGCCTGGTTTATTTTGTTTTTTTTTTCCTTACAACTCAAGCAAATTAGAATATGTTAATTAAAAAATTTATTTGAGATCTTTTTATTAGGTACCATGCAAAGAACAAAAAAAAATATGTTTTTATGAAAAATAAAATGAATGAGATAAGAGAGGCATATAACATATCATTTTTTAATAGGACTAATTATTGGCCCATGCTACACTACAGGTCAAATAAAAAAAACAAATAAATAAATATCTAGACATTGCTGAATTAAACTGTGTGAGAATTGATCTGATATGAATCGATCACCTTGGCGAGTCTAAAGGTAACCCAGATTACCGATAAAACATGGTTTGACTTAAAATAAATATTTAAGATGAGTTTTTTTTTTAAAAAATAAACATCGAGATGACAACATATTAGATTGATTCAGGTTAATTAGAGTTAAGCTACTGATTTGCATACCAAGTCATGAGATCATGATAATCCTATAAAAAGTAAATCAAAATAAATTACGAAACTCAATTTCAAATAAACCCAATAATAAAGGATGAAACTAAAAAAAATCAATTAAAAAAATGATCTAAAAAAATAACCTTAGTCATCCCAAGTTAATCTATCAAAACCGCAATCTGGGTCATAAGACCGTGATAACCCAATAAAAAGCAAATTGAAAGTAAATCAACATAGTGTTGAAAGATAAAATTGAAAAAAAAAAAATCAATGGTTTATGTGATGAGGGGTACCCTTTCTCCTTTAGTTTTTTACTAGTTACATGACCCGCGCGATGCCGCGGATCAATGGTTTTTGCATAAAAAATATATAAAAAAGTTAAAATATAAAAGTATTAGGTCTTTTTGCAAAGCTACACCCAAGAGTCTTGGGTGTGGCTGCAACGCCTGACCCAAGAGTAATATTTATAATATTAATAATAATATTAAACTTGTATGACTCAAGTTTAAGTGGGTCTGACTGCAATACTAGACCCAATAGTTTTGGATGTGGGTCTGGCTGCAATGTCATATCATAAAAGTGTGATAATTAAATAGATTAATTAAAAAGAAAAAAAAACTAAAAGGAAGAAAAAAATTAATGAAGAAAAAGAAAAAAATCTGAATTAACTGGATTAACCCTTCAAACCAGGTTAACCCGTCAAACCTTGGATTCATGTCGTGAAAGTTTGATAACTAAATAGAAAAAAAAAAATTTGACGGGTTAACACAAAATTAACTGGGCTAACCCGTCAAACCCGGGATCCGTGTCATGAAAATTTGATAACTAAATAGAAAAAAAACTGAACATTAACAAACTAAATTAAAGAAAAAAATTAATTAAAAAGGAAAAAAAAACAAAAAGACATCAGCTTTTTTACTGTGGACTATAGTGTGCAGTTCATAGTTAAAGGCATAAAACAACAAAAAACAAAAGAAAAACTAAAGGCATCAGTCGATAACTAAATAGAAAAAAATTTAATATTGATGAACTAAATTAAATAAAAAAATATTAAATAAAAAAAAACAATAAAAGAAAAAAAACTTATAAGAAGAAAAAAACTAATGAAGAAAAAGAAAAAAAAAATCTAAATTAACTGGGTTAACCCGTCAAACCTGAGATCCGTGTGATGAAAGTCTGATAACTAAATAGAAAAAAATTTAATATTAACAAAATTAATTAAAAAATTAATTAAAAAAAAAGGCATCAACCTTTTTACCATAGACTGCACTGTGCAGTTCACAATGAAAGGCATAAAAAAAAGCAAAAATAAAATAAAATTAAAGGCTTTAGCCTTTTCACTGTGGACTGTATACAATATTAAAAAATGAAATCGGAAGAACAAAACTAATGAGGAAAAAGAAAAAAAAATCTGAATCAACCCGGTTAACCCGCCATCAGGTTAACCCATCAAACCTGGAATTCATGTCATGAATGTGTGATAACTAAATAGAAAAATGATTTATTATTAATAAAATAAATTAAAAAAAAGATTAATGTCGAAACTGGGATCCATGTCATGAAAGTCTGATAATTAAATAGAAAAAATTTAATATTAAGAAACTAAATTAAAAAAAATAATTAAAAAAAAGACAAAAAAAACTAAAGGCGTCAGCTTTTTCACTGTGAACTGTATTGTGCAATCCACAGTAAAAGGCTTAAAAAGGAAAAGAGAAAAAAAAAAAAAAACAAAGGCACACGCCACAGGTTAATTTTTTTTCTTGCATAAAAAATATCAAAAAAGGCTAAGATCTAAGAGGTTTGGGTCTTTTTGTAAAGATATGTCTAAAAGCCTTTGGTTTAGCTGCAATGCTTCACCCAAGAGTAATATTTATAATATTAATAATAATATTAAACTTACATGACTCAAGTTTAAGTGAGTCTGGCTACAACACCGGACCCAAGAGTCTTGAATGTGGGTCTGGCTGCAAGGTCGTGTCATAAAAGTGTGATAATTAAATAGATTAATTAAAAAAACAAAGAAAAAAAAACCAACAGGAAGAAAAAAACTAATGAAGAAAAAGAAAAAAAATCTGAATTAACTGGGTTAACCCTTCAAACCAGATTAACACGTCAAAACTGGGATTCGCGTAATAAAAGTTTGATAACTAAATAGAAAAAAAATTAACGGGTTTACCCATCAAGCCCGGGATACGTGGCATGAAAGTATGATAATTAAATAAAAAGAAATTTAACATTAAAAAACTAAACTAAACGAAAAAAAATTAATTAAAAAGAAAAAAAGCAAAAAACAAATTTAAGGTTAACTTGTCAAACTTTAAAAAAAGCAAAAAAAAATTCAGGTTAACTCGTCAAACCCGGGATCCGTGTCATGAAAGTCTGATAACTAAAAAATAAATTAACTTTAACAAACTAAAATAAACAAAAACAATTCATTAAAAGAAAAAAAACACAAAGAAAAAAAGCAAAAAAAAAAAAACCCATAAAGGCATAAAAAGAAAAATAAATAAATAAGACAAAAAAAACAAAAACAAAAAAAATAAAATTAACTCGTCAAACCAGGTTAACACATCAAACCCGGGATCCGTGTTATGAAAATTTGATAACCAAATAAAAAAATTAACTTTAACAAACTAAATTAAACAAAAAAAATTCATTAAAAGAAAAATACACAAAGAAAAAAGCAAAAAAAAAAAACCCATAAAGGCATAGAAAACCAAAAAAAAAATAATAAAAACACAAAAAATAAAACACAGAAAAAAATGGGAAAAAAAATAAAAATAAAAAAAATAAAAACAAAAAAAATGAAAAAAAAAAGAAAAAGAAGAAGAGAAAAAAATGGGAAAAAAAAAGAAAAAGAAAAAAGAAGAAGACTGGTCATTGTTTCACTGTGGACTTGCACAGTGAAACACTGAGCAGTTTTAGAATATGTTATTAATTAAAAAGAAAAAAAAATTTGGGTTAACTCGTCAAACCAAGTTAACCCGTCAAACTCGGGATCCGTGTTATGAAAATTTGATAACTAAATAAAAAAATTAACATTAACAAACTAAATTAAACAAAAAAAATTCATTAAAAGAAAAATACACAAAGAAAAAAGCAAAAAAAAAAAAACCCATAAAGGCATAGAAAACCAAAAAAAATAAAACACAGGAAAAAAATGGGAAAAAAAAATAAAAACAGAAAAAAATGGGAAAAAATAAATAAAAACAGAAAAAAATGAGAAAAAAATAAAAACGAAAAAAAAAGAAAAAAGAAAAAGAAAAAGACTGCTCAGTGTTTCATTGTGAACTTGCACAGTGAAACACTGAGCAGTTTTAATTTTTTCTTAATTAATATAAATTAATTATTGGGTTTTTTTTATAAATTATTAACATATAATAAAATGAAAAAAAATCAATGGTTTCCTACAACACGAGATCAAATATTTTAATTTATAATTGTCATTTATTTTCATAAATGAGTATTTTTATTATTTTTATTTTTGATTTATTTTTTAAATACATGCGTCAAATTTTCATTTCATAATTAAAATATTTTTTGATGTTAAGAAAAAACACTAAAAGCACCTATACATATTTTTTTCTTACAAATTAAATTCTGATCCGACCTTTGTTTATATGTTTTATATAAAAATCATTGAAATAAAATAATTATAATATTATATATGATATTATTCCATAAAATGCCTTTCAGTTTTAGATTTATTTTCAAATAAAATTATAGTAATTCTTTTTTATTAGCAAATGCTATTTTTATGATCCTTCACTTTCTTTAATTTCTTTAATTTCAATTAGATTTTTTTATAATTAAATAGATAAGATTATATTTAAGATGTCATTTCATTAAAGATAGTTCAATTACCATATAATAAAATAAATAAAAAATTAAGAGCTCTTAGTGTGTGTGATAAATATTTTAATCTATATTTTTTTTTTTTAACTTTATAATCTAGTCTTGGATTATCATTGGCAGCTTGGTTTTTGAATTTATTGGCACATGTAATTTTGCATCAATTTTTCTACTATGAAGAAACATTCGATCTGGTCTGCAAACCAACTGGCTATTTCTACCTACGGCCTTGACTTTTTGTTCTTTTCATGGGGTTCTGTTCATTAAGACCTACCAAAAGGAAACAATGTTAACGATAGAAATGAAATTTTATTAAGTAATTTTTTGGAAGTGTAGTTGTGATTGTTTTTTAAAGTATTTGTCGTGTTAAAATGTATTAAAATAATATTTTTAAAAAATTATTTTTAAAATCAACGCATCAAAACATATAAAACAATTAAATTTTTTTTAAAAATAAATTTTTGTAGAACGTGATTTGCATCGCGTTCCCAAACGGTATCTAAATTACTTATAACCTAGGTAGAGTAATGGAGCAAAATACCCGATGTATATTTATTTTTGCTGCAAAGTTTGTTTTGAGTGGCAGGATTCATCCATAAAAACAAAAAAATATAATAGTAAAAATATGAATTTATTATTTTTACTTTTATATTTTTTTTGCAGTTAAGAGTTCTACCCCACAACAAATATAAAAACAAAAGTCAAAATAAATATACTCTAATTATCCGATAACATCAAAAGAATTGCCAAACTAACTTGCACAGTGATCAATTTGAATAAAGTTTTAATTTGTGTTTATTTGAAAGAAAATATAAAAAAAATATCTTACTCAATAATTATTAGTATTATTTAATTTGACGGATGCATTTATTATAATATTAGAGTTTTCCATGAATAAAGTAATTAATAGTGTTTTTTTTTATTAAACCATGTAGCATAAGTCTTATATGTTGGGAGTGGAAACCAACATCTTGATTTGAAACGGTATTACTGGAGTTCCTTAATAATTTAAAAGTTCGGTTAGAATATCATTACCAAGCTTGAATTACTCATTGTTGAATCTTTGATTTCAATGACCCAAAATGGCACACAATAGACAAATCCAGTCAAGTAACATCTCTTCGACTGCTTATGTTAATCAACTATTTGTTGGACGTATTGAGTATTTTTGTCAAATTTAATTTACCTAAATGATGTGGTGGCATATAATAATTGGATTTTTTTTAAAACAATTTTTTTTTAAAAAAATATATGAATTGCTTGTAAGAAAATCTCATTGTGGCGAATTAATGAGATATTTTTGGTTTTTCAATGATAGTTTTGCAACAAACTTGAAGATTAAGGAGCTTGCACAATTATCACTATCTGATTTTGGTAGAGGAGGTGCACACATTTCGTTTGGATCCAACCTAACTCAATTTGAAGGTTTATAGCTACACATTTATTTGTTTGAAAGTATCAACCCGATCATTCTAGAATCTGAAAATACAGTGATGGCTGTTTAAGAATGAAATGTTGTTAAGTTTGTTGAAGAAAATGAGAGGTAAACTTTTGATGGTAGTACACTACAACATTATACAGTTTCACTGACGGACTAATTCCGTCGGTGAAAGCAATGAAATCCATCGGTGAAATACTTACCGACGGACTCACCGACGTAACACGTCCGTCGGTATAACAGTCGTCGGTAAATCCCATTTCCGTCGCTAAATCTGTCGCAAATAAAAAAAAAAACCCACCGATGGAATACCGACGATCTTTCAGACGGATACGCGCGCGCCAAAAAAAAGTTCCCGCGGGAACATTACCGACGAAATAAATCCGTCTGAAATTTCATCGGTATGTACCGACGGAATCACCGACGGAATGGGCGTCGGTCATTATGGCATGGCTGGTAATTGTTTTGCAACTCTCTGTGAAATACCGACGGATATATCCGTCGGTATATCCGTCTGAAGTTAATCACCGACGGATAAATCCGTCGGTGATGCCGTCGGTAATGATGGCATGGCTGTAATTGTTTGGCAACTCTCTGTGTAATACCGACGGATAGTATCCGTTGGTATATCCGTCGGTATGTATTTAAAATAAATAAAAAATAATAATTTATTAATTGTAAAAAACCTTAATAAACAAATAAAAATGGATTAAACATTAAAAATATAAAAGTAATGTTAAATAATATTCATTACAAATTTAATGTGTTTTTTTAAAAAAATTAAACTAGAATAGCGGTGGAGCTAGAGGAGGAGGAGGAGGAGGAGGAGGAGGCTGGTTGTTCCCGGGACCATACGACCAAAAAGAAGCTGCACAAGTATCCTCACCCATCTTTGATCTCATCTCCATGACTATTTGACGGAGCTCATCATAATTCGTCGAGAGTTGTTGATATTGTTGTTTCAACGCAATGAACTCCTCAGACTGGGTGTTCGATACTGATGGAGAGCTTCCAACAGTTGAGACACTACGAGCCGAGCGCAAGTTTTCAGCTGTAGTGTTGGAGAGCCCGTAGACCCGATTTTTATCGGGTCCACCAGACGATCCTGCCTCCATCCACAAATCTGGATCGAAATCTGGATGGGTCGATGGATTGTCCCCATATCTCTCCCTCAACCGGCTATTATAGGTCTCCTGAAAATTTCGTCGGTAAAACAATCATCAAATGCAATTCAAGATGCAATTCAAGAAATTAATAACTTACAAAATAAAATGAATGAACGAACATACCACGAAGTGCTGAGCACGGTTGTCCACGAACTGCTGCACCCCCTTTTGGCGGTCTTGACTCCGCACATGCGTCTCTACAAACAGCTCCATTGGACTCGGTTCACGTCCAAGAGACGCAGCCTGTAAGGAAAAAATAGGTTGAAAGTTAAATATATTATAAGGAAAGACAAATTATTTAACGATATATTTCATTAAAATTAATCTTACCATCCGCTTTGTATGTGCGCTGAATGGGACGGATCCGCCAGTGTGCGTGGTCACCGAACCATGAATTTGCCGGTTCCGGTTGTCGGCGCCGGACTGTGAGCGCCGTGAGAACCGCTCTGAGGTCACGTGCTCAATATATGCCGTCCATATTTCCCCCGAGATGAATGGCGGTTTGAATTCCTGCCAAACCGCCACCTCATTCCATCCTTCAAGACCGTTATCCCTCGCTTGTCTTTTTGATTTTTTTTGGGTGTCATACCAAAAATCACGCAACCTACTTCCATAGTAACAAATTAGAATTTAAAACATAAAATTATAAAACAAAAATAAATATTATTTTCGATGTTACCTAGTTGCCGCGTGATTCTCCCATACCCTCCTCACAACATTGTTGTCCGCCCTATCCCACTCAAATTTGTTCTGTGTATATAAATAATTCATATAAAATAAGAATAGTACAAGATATAAAATTATAAAAATCATTTATTAAAAATAAGCTGGAAATTAAAAATTAACACCGACCTGAAATCGCTTAAACCATGCATCGATATTAGGTTTCCACTCAGGATGTCTGGAAACCTGGCTTCATTGAAACAATGGAATCTCCATCAACGATTTAAACGCCAATGTTATAGCCCTTGCAGCCTCAATGTTTGTGAACCTGAAATTAAATAAAAGTAGTAATATTAATTAGTTGTTCATAAATATATATAAAAAAAACACTAAAACCTAAACAAACTTACATTGAGAGGTCATCCTTCCATTGTGCCTGGTACTTGCGGGTGAATTGACCCCGCTATGAAGGCACACCGTTTCTGCGCTGTGAAACCACGTTAGAAGAGGCAGCATCACAAGTTGGCGTAGATTCCTCACCATGATCAGCACCTAAAGATACGTCATCCTCGCTGCTAGAAGAACTAGGTGCAACCGTCTTTTGACGACGTGCTGTAGATTTCATTCTACGCATCTACACAAATTTATACGAATAATTACATAATTAACTTTGATTATTTTAAAAAAAATTCGACAGAGTCTCCCCTATACTGGGGGGTCCCAAGTTATCGACAAAATCATATTACACTTCCAATTTTATTTCACATCTCGATCCAATCATCCTGGATCTCAACTCAACTCATCATCATCAACACAACATTTTATTCAATAACATCATATAATGATATTCAAGTAAAAGAATCAATTTCAACTATGAACATTCATTGTTAAATTGGTACTTAGAGTTACAAACATTAGATTAAAGTCATACACTCAAATTTACGGATTAATATTACATTTCAAGTTTTAGGAGACAAGACTCTTAATTTATAAATAATTACATGGTAAAAAGCAAAAGATAACTAAATCAATATCATTCCTAACACGATCGACCCTAACGGACCTCAAAATAAAAATTAACGTGTACACATAAATATAAAAATGTAATAACAAGCAATAACAATGACATGGAAACAATAATATCCTAAATTAAGATAAACTAATTAAATGTAATTCTATATATATAAATTAACATTTTTAACATAAATTCAACAATAACAATTATATATATATAAATTAACATTTTTAACATAAATTCAACAATAACAATTATATCAATACAAACAATAATATCCTAAATTAAGATAAACTAATTAAATGTAATTCTATATATATAAATTAACATTTTTAATATAAATTGAACAATAACAATTATAGCAATACAAAAAATAATATCATAAAATTAATAAATAAAATTAAAAAACTAAAAAACACTACACAAAACAATATAAACACAAAACAAACAATACACAAAACTAAAAAACACTATATCAATTCAAAATAAATTTGGGAATAAAAAATGCTTACCTTAATAGTGTGTTGAATGTAAGACTTTATCTATAAACAATACACAAAACAAAGAACACCAAAAAAAATAATCATAATTAAAATAAAAAAAATACAAAGATAAAGAAAAAAGAATACATACCTTGGTAAAATCACAACCACCAAAACAATAAAATCTCTTTAATTTGTATAATAGAAACGGAGAGGAGAAGAGAAATGGAGAAGAAGAGAAGGAGCCGAGAGAAAAAAATGAACCAAATGGGGGGGAGAGGGGATTTATATGGCAATTTTTCCGACGGAATTACCGACGGACATTAATTGTTGTCGGTGGCATTAAATTTCGTCGGTAATTAATTGAAATGCGCACCAAAAAAGTTCGAAAATCCCGCCAAACTTTTCGATCCGTCGGTATTCGTGCAGACGGACACGTGTCACACATGCGTGCGCTTCGGGATGTGCGTATATTCGTCGGTGATTCCGTCGGTTATTCCGTCAGAAAAGCCATCGGTAGGGCCGTCGGTGATTGTGGCACAATCCCGTAATATTTTTGCAACTCTTTGTGAAATACCGACGGGTTATAGGCCGTCGGAAAATCCGTCAGTGAGTGTGGCACAATCCCGTAATATTTTTGCAACTCTCTGTGAAATATCGATGGGTTATTGGCCGTCGGAAAATCCGTCGGTGAGTGTGGCACAATCCCGTAATTTTTTTGCCGTCGGTGAAACCGTAAATTTTTCTTATTTTTTTATGTAACCCTGTCAAAAAATCTTGTTTCAAATTATTACAGCACACACAACACAATAACAAGGGCTGACCATTAAAGAAAAATAAATATTTCATGTTTCAAATTATTACATTATAAAATAAGGCTTTATAACATGTTTAGTTAGTCGGAATTTTCATCTTCGTCCTCTATTGAATTGTTATCATCAGCTTCATCGCACTCTTCAATTTCGTTATCATCTTCTTCAACAACATTCTTTTTTCCACTAGTACAGCTCAGAACAACATTCAACTCCTCTGCGTGAACATCAACAAGACTATCGTTGAAAACACGAAAATTCAAATTTTCTTCTAAGTCAATCGACGGAGCAACTCGGTATGATTCAACCAACTCACTAGCTTGAAAGACTTCATCTATCACACTTGTGTCTTCGTTCTCATCCTGAACAACCTCGACACGACCCTTGGGTTTTGTTTTTAAAATGGATAACCAATCAACTCTTGATCGGTCCTTTTTAAAGGAAGGGGTGTATGTGTAATAAACTTGTTGGCATTGCTTTGCGAAAACAAAGACATCGTTTACGTTGCGGTGTCTAGCTTTTGAGTTGATTTCAACGAGACCATAGTGAGGATCTACTCTGATTCCTCTGTCAGTTGTGTCATACCAATAGCATTTGAATAAAAACACTCTATTTTGCTCGCTATGATATTGCAGTTCAATGACCTCTTCTAATCTACCGTAGTAGTCAACTTCAAACTCACTAGAAGTCGATCCCTTAATACAAACACCGCTGTTGTATGTCTTTCTTCCATGCTCGTATTCTTCAGTATGAAAGACATATCCATTGACAAAATATCCATTATAGCACTAGACTTTTCTTTCAAGGCCCAGACATAGTAAAGACAGTGAAATAGCAGCACTACCTCCCATTTGATAAACCTAGCTTGTAAATTAAATACAACAATAATCATTAAACGGATATTATGTAACATTGACTACAATTAATTACATTGCAAGAGATAATGAGTTTGTGATAGGACTTACATGTGTTTTAAACCATGTGGCAAATTGTTCATCTTGTAATTGAAAGATCTGGGATTCGGTCAGCTGTGAGTTATTGGACAGTAAGTATCGTCGATGTTGCCTGCAAGGTTGTTCCAAATTATATGAGTGTATGATTGTATGGTATCACAAAACATAAATAGTACACTCTTGACAAAGTTTAAGTCGAACATCTACTTACTTAATAAAAGGTCTCAGCTTATCACAGTTAAATATGACATAATTGTGTGCTTGTCTGAACTCTATTTCAGACAAATATCTTCCCCTTACGACATTTTTAGGTGTGGGTCGTCCAGGATTGGAGAATATTGACAAGTTTCCATTTGAATGCACTTCACCACCATCATCATGCCGTGGAACACGGTTTATCCTCGTTCTCAAATGAGGTTTGAAATAGTATGAGATAAATGTTGAGATCTCCTCAACAATATACGCCTCACATATTGACGCCTCAACCTGCGGCTTGTTCTTAACCTTTTTTTTAAGATTGAACAAGTACCTGCATATATATATATATATATATATATATATATATATATATATGTATATAAAATTATCAATTAAAAACATTAAAATAAAAATAAAAACAAAAATATTTAATTATAAATGTCATAGCAACTGTAATATCTAACCTCTCGAATTGATACATCCATCTGTACTGGACCGGTCCTCCAACTTTTACCTCAAATGGTAAATGTACGGGTAGATGCTCCATTGAGTCAAAAAATGATGGAGGGAATATCATCTCAAGTTTGCATATTGTCTCGACGATATTCTTTTCAAGCCTTTCAATGTGATCAACATTCAACTTGCTGGAGCATATGTCTCTGAAGAAATGACTCATCTCCGTTAGTGCATCCCATATCCCCTTTGGCAACAAATCACGAAAAACTAATGGGATGAGTGTTTGCATAAACACATGGCAGTCATGACTCTTCATTCCATACAATCTGCAGTCTCTATATTAACCAACCTTGATATGTTCGAGGCATGTCCATAGGGGAAACGCAGACTCTTAAGCCATTTGTAGACTAGTAGTTGTGCGTTTTTCTCTAGCACGAAGCTTGCTCTTGGTTTTGCGACCTGTGACCCTTCACAAACCAACTCTATATTTTTACGGTTACAGAACAGCGCTACATCCAATCTAGCCTTGATGTTGTCCTTTGTCTTCCCCTTCACATCCATGACGGTGTTGAAAATGTTCTCAAACACGTTCTTTTCAATGTGCATGACGTCAAGGTTATGGCGAAGAAGATTGGTCTTCCAATAAGGAAGCTCCCAAAAGATACTTCGCTTCACCCAATTATAGGTCAAACCAAAACCAGGAAACTTCTGCTTACCTGATTGGAGACCAAACACAATTTCACCGTACTCTGACACAACATCAAACAATTCTTCACCGGAAAGAAATCCTTTCTGTTCTTTCTGTACCTGTGGTTATGTGGCAAGAAACGACGGTGACAGTCAAAAAAAGAAGCTTTACCCCCGTTTGTTAGCGTGAATGCCTTGTTGTTCTCCATACAGTATGGACATGCTAGCTTTCCATGCGTGCTCCAACCAGAAACCATTCCATAAGTTGGGAAATCATTGATAGTTCACATCAAAGCCGCTCTCATAACAAAATTTTGTTTCCCCAGAGGACCACAACTGCGTCAACTCATCAATCAACAGACGAAGACAAACATCTATATTCCGCCCCGGACTACTCGGACCTGGTATGATCATAGATAAAAACATGAACTTCGGCCTCATACACATCCCCGGTGGCAAGTTATAAACCGTTAGTATGACCGGCCAACAAGAATAAGGAGCAGCAAATGACCAGAATGGGTTGAATCCGTCTGTACACAACCCAAGATGCACGTTCCTTGATTCAGCTGAAAAGAAAGGATGCATACTGTTAAAGTGTTTCCAGGCTTCACCGTCAGAAGGATGAACCATCACTCCATCAACCGCATGGTGTGATTGGTGCCATGTCATGTGCTCAGCAGTCCTTGGTGACATGAATAACCTCTGCAGTCTAGCTGTGATTGGGAAGTATCTAAGTTTTTTATATGCCACGAGAGTCTTCCCTCTACCAGTTCTGGGTTTGTAACGAGAATGCCCGCATGTCATGCACTCGGTCATCTCAGCATTTTCAAGGTAGTATAACATGCAGAAGTTAGGGCATATATCAATTTTCTGGTATCCTAAACCGAGGGGTTTCATCATGGACTTGGCAGCATAGAAGTTCTCTTTCAGCCTATTCCTTTCAGGTAAAATGCTTCTCGCCCATTCAATAATCTTGTCATAACCGGCCTCACTCAACCCGTGATCTGACTTGATGGTGAACACCTGTGCTACGGCTGATAATTTACTGTGGTTCGTGCAGCCATCCCATAATGGTTCGTCAGAATCTCTCAACAGATCAAAAAACCTTGCTACATCTGCATTAGGTTCTTCTTCTACTATTGGACATTCCCTGACATTACCTTCACTCATTCTCATTGCATCCATAACCGTATTCCTGTAAGGATTACTGTTCTCATTTCCAACTTCATGCATGTTGCTAGCACTAGAAGTTGACCCAACCACCTGTTCTTCCATGCTCTCATCAGGAATAAATAGTTCTCCGTGAGCATACCAACACAGGTAATCTTCCATGAACCCTTTGGTTAGAAGATGCATCGTTACAACATCTTGATGCAGAAACTTTAAATTTTGACACTGACACCTAATACCGCCATCAGTAAAATTCCTCGGAATAGATGTTGCAAAATTAATAAAACCCTGGACACCGTTACAATAATCCATCCTCCGCAATCCTTGGGGTGAGTCCCGATACATCTATGAATGATCATCCATGACTTCTATTGAACCTCTATAAAACATAACAAAAATATTGGTTTTCCCCGACATTATCCAACAAACTAAAACAACACTTATGTTAAATATTGATTATCAATTATCAACTATCAAGGTTCATACATACAAATTTATACATATATAAATTTACAGAAATCACAATTTCGAAATAGAATTGATAACAATTAAACAAGACTCGTTAAACAAGCTATTAATTATTTATTTCATCACAACGACACATTTAATTCGGTGTAATTCAAACAACATTTCAACAATTTACAAACAAATATAATTTGACAAAATCTAAAACAAACTATAACAACTACAAAATTATACATTCATACTACAAGTTTCTTTGACAAATAACAATTAAACAAGTACAAACGTTAACAAAATACATATACTAAAACAATAAAATTCACAATTAAATATTAAAAATAAAAAGGATAGATTTACTTACAAAAAAATGATAAAATCTACAAGAAATGGATATTGTGACCACGTACAAGATATAAGAAACTTGAGTGCTCGTGTTGAGAATAATAGTGGAGAGTTGGGATGGGTGTTTGGCTGCAGTTTGGGAGGGGAGAGGTGGGATGGGAAAGAAGAAGAAGAAGAAACAGAGGAAGAGAGTGTCGGCAGATCGGCGGGATATAATGGTCTTTCACCGATGGAATCACCGACGGATTACTTCCGTCGGTGATTCCATCGGTGAAAGTGCCACGTCACTGTACGGCTATCTCAGTTTGAATCCCTCGGTAATTCCGTCGGTAAAATCGCCTGACGTCACCACGCCGTTGCATATTTCCAGACAAACTGTATACCCCGTTGGCGAAACGGTCGGTATATACCGACAGACATATGCCGTCGGTATATACCGACCGTTTCTCTGACGGAGTTATTTCGTCGGTATATACCGACAGAATTTGAGACGGAATTATTTCTGTCGGTATATATTACCGACGGAAATATTCCGTTGGTTTTCTCTGGTTTTCTGGTAGTGGTAGCTATATTTGTAGAGGGAGTGTTTATAAGTTGAATGGTGATGGTTACAACCCTAGAGATGGTCGAAAACGCCACATTTATTTGCTTGAAAGTGCCTACTCGATCAGTAAAAACTATTGAAGAAAAAGCTAAATAGTGGCTGAACATGTCGTCTAGGTTGAACTCTAGAAATTAGGGGTTTTATTTTGGGATTCGACAAATTTCATTCTAGTCCCTATTTTTCTATTTGCTTTTAATTGCACCTGTAATGGTCTCCAAAACTCTAAATTTCATACAAGTTTACCCATGTCAAACTCAATCATCAACCTCGAAGTTTAACGTCATTTTCATCTTACTTATTGATTTTTGATTTGTGTATTTGGATCCTTAATTGACCATCAAAATTTTAATTTTTTTTTCAATTTGCCCATTGATTTAGTCAATTTCAGCCCCTACAATCACATGTTTTTTTTTTCAGTTTAGTCATTAGTTTTAGATTTTTTCAATGAAGTCTCTATATTGCCTATCAAACTTTAATATTTATTCAATTAAACCTCTGATTTGACCAAATTAACTCCTTAAAATTGCAAATCAACCTTCAAACCTTAATTTCTTCTAATTAAAACTTAAATTGACTTTAAATATCAATTTTTTCTTGCAATTAAATCTATAATAAAATTAATTAAGCCTCCTAAAATATATGAATATAATTAATTAAGGGATTTTAAAAAACAAATTTGTCATTTTCAGACAAATAGCATTGGGCAAGGGGTTGGAAACAAACGCCAACATAGAAATGGAGTCGGGGAAATCAACATCATATCTACCAAAACTACGAAAAAGACAGCCAGTTTCATCAACATCATCTACCATCTCGGAAGCACTTGCGATTCCCAAATCTAAAGAGACAAGAAGTCCTTATAGCTACAGCTTGCAAATAAATAATGTTATTAAGTCAAATTAAGTTATCATACCGTGAATAAATGTATCATCTTTGTTTTCCTTTCTTTCTAATAATTAAAGATAATTACTAGGAATGAGAAAAAAATCAAAAAAATTATTAAACCAAGAAAACTGAAAAAAACATTACTGAAAAAATCAAACCATGAAAAAAAACAGATTAAACCAATTAGAATTTTTGAAAAAACTGACCGGTTCGGTTCGGTTTAAAAACCAGCCTGAAACAGAAAAAACCGAACCGAACCCAAACAAAAAAAACCTAGCCAAACCAAAAAAACCGAGCCAAAACGAAAAAACTGGTTTAGTTACATTTTTTTTTTAAATTTTGGTTTGGTTATTTTTTTTATAAAAACCAAACCGAACCGAAAATGATCACCCCTAATAATTATATATAATAGTATAAATAAAATTATTTACCATTATTTGTCTGAGAATTTTTTTAATAGAATGATTAAAATGATATTGTAAAAAAACCCTAAAAATACCATACTTTTCAAATAAGATTTTTTTACTATTATTAGTGATTGGTTTGCTGTCAAAGTTGTTTTTGTTTTTTTAGAGTTCTTAGGAGTTTGGTTCTTTTACCCTAGTCTACAGGAGTTTGTTAGTTACTATCATTTCTTTAAAAAGGAAACTCACGTGGAAAAGGAAAAATTAATTAAATACAAAAAATTATAAAATTACATAGAGTTTTTATTTAATTGAACCATTGAGTTTAATTTTAACTTAATAAAATATAAAGTTGAAAAAAATCATAATTAATTACAGGTAAAACAAGACTTATCAATCATTATAAGTATTTTTTAAAACATATTATGAGTTCAGCAAAGATTTGTGTTGATTTCTTGACTCTTCTAAAATACATGTGACAAGATAGAAAAAACATCTAAATGCTATTGATTCTTTAATATATGACTATGCAAGTCATTTATCTTATTTAAATACATTAATTTAAATCAAACTTAATTTTAAATTATTGGATTCTAATATAATTGTGTTTTAAAACACTTAGGTAGCTTCCTTGTTGGACCCGAAACTGGTTCATGAACTAAAAAAATCTATACGCGAGTAACGTTTTCCCACAAAAAGTAGAACGACTTGCTTTTTTAGCGACAATCATGCCTCCTTCGACCTCACCGATGACACCACCTATGAGTGCTGTTTAGCAGTAACATCATCTCCTTGTCCCGATGTATATATAGAAAGAAAAACTTGCCAAGCATAAAAAGAAGAAGAAGAAGTCATACTATATATTTCCTGCCTTCCTTCTCGACGATATTTCTCTATCTGAAGCAAGCACCATGTCCAAGTCACCAGAAGAAGAACACCCTGTGAAGGCCTTCGGGTGGGCTGCTAGGGATCAATCGGGTCATCTTTCTCCCTTCAACTTCTCCAGGAGGTGATCGCTTGTTTCTCTATCTCCATTTTTTTGTATTTATTTTTCATTTGGATATATCATAACTATGTATATATGCATATGTGTAGGGCTACTGGTGAAGAGGATGTGAGGTTCAAGGTGCTATACTGCGGGATATGCCATTCTGACCTTCACAGTATCAAGAATGACTGGGGCTTCTCCATGTACCCTTTGGTTCCTGGGTAAGTTCATATCTCTCTCTCGCTCACTCCTTTCTTCCCGTATTTACGTTTACTTTTGATTACATGTTTGTAAATCTTACTAAAATATAGAGTAAGAAATTAGATCTGTTCAGAAAAATAGTAAGAAATCAGATCTGTCTTAACTAAAGGAAAAGAAAAAAAAACACGTTTATATGGATTAGAATAATTATGGGAATTGTTTTTGGTCGAGGTGTTTAATTTTTTTTTAAAAAATTCTTAAAAATGTATTTTGATGTAATGAGGGTGATCTTTCATCGAAAATTACTAAATTAGATCTGAAATTAATCACAGAAACTTGTTATAAACACTCGAACCTACTGTAAGCTCATTTCTCCACTGATTTTTCAAGTATGATTTTCCCTCATCGGTAAATAAAATAACACTTAAAAAAAACAACTCAAATATTTCTTTAAGAAAAGCGCCTCCCACTGTGGACCGAAAGTGGGACATATCGAACTTGATTCTTTCGACAAGATGCTGAACGACCACGATGCGTCATTTATTTAATAATCCGGGGCAATTAGTCATTATCAGGCTGCAATTTAATAACCCAAGGCAGTGTTGAGATTGTGGTTATCCTCCCTCTTCTCCTCTCATGTGGTTCTTTAGTTATGATTCTTTACGATTCTAACAATCCAAGGTTCCGGAAATGATTTAACTTAAAAATAACCCAAGGCTTCTGCCATTGTGGTGGGTCTATTTGAACCCCTTGCAGAAGAAGATAGACTGCCTTCTCCACCTAGATTTGTCTCCATTTTTAAGTGCGTGAACGTAGAGGTGATAAAGTTCCCCCTTGGTAGCCTAAAATGTTGACCCTAAGAGCAATTTTCAGCAATGGTGTAAGACTAGACGAAACTTTCGTGCTGTTCAAGGAAAAGAAACTTACTTACCGGCCGGCCCTGTTCTTTTCTAGGGGTTCTTTTGTATTCTATTCAATGACACCTACCAAAAAGAAAACAATATTTCATGGTAGAAAGGATTGGAACTAGCGTGGTAGGATTGCCAAAGCTGACTTGCACACTGACCAATTTAAATAAGATTTTAATTTGTGTTTATTTGCAAGAAAATATATAGAAAAATATTTCGCTCAATAATTATTGGTATTATTTAATTTGACGGATATTTTTCATGAATAAAGTAGTTAATGGTGTTTTTTTTTTTTAAAAAAAAAAACCATGTAGCATAAGTCAAATAACATCTTGACTTGATGAGGTATTATTATAGGAGTTCCTTAATAATTTAAAAGTTTGGTTAGAACATCATTACCAAGCTTGAATTGCTTATTTGTTGGACGTATTGAGTATTTTTGTCAAATTTAATTTACCTTAATATTTATTTATTTGATCTAATTATGGGTAAGTATCTCAAGAAAATATAATAAGTTTTAGTTTGCTATTAGTAGTTTTATTCTCATAATTTTTATTAATTTTTAACATTACCACATCAAAACTATTTAAAAACTATTAATTTTATATTTTAAAAACAAAAAACAATTTAAAAGGTATTTTAAAAAACAGAATCCACGGCAAACATTTAAGTCTCCTGACTTCACCTTCTTTTTTTCTTTTTTCATAATTATTGTCGCCTCAACTTGGCAAGTGCTACTAAATTAAGCAGCACTCGTCCGCAAATGAATTAACTAAGTTAGAAATTTAATTTACGTGGACATTCAAACTAATGGTTTGATTTTTGCTAATCTAGATCAATAGCCTGTACTTTATGTTTCTAATACTGGAATGTTGGTCTGCAGGCATGAAATTGTGGGGGAAGTGACAGAAGTTGGGAGCAAGGTGAAAAAGGTTAATGTGGGAGACAAAGTAGGCGTGGGATGCTTGGTTGGTGCATGTCACTCCTGTGAGAGTTGTGCCAGTGATCTTGAAAATTACTGTCCAAAAATGATCCTGACATACGCCTCCATCTACCATGATGGAACCATCACTTACGGTGGCTACTCAGATCACATGGTCGCTAACGAACGCTACATCATTCGATTCCCCGATAACATGCCGCTTGACGGTGGCGCTCCTCTCCTTTGTGCCGGGATTACAGTGTATAGTCCCTTGAAATATTTTGGACTAGATGAACCCGGCAAGCATATCGGTATCGTTGGCTTAGGTGGACTTGGTCACGTAGCTGTCAAATTTGCCAAGGCCTTTGGATCTAAAGTGACAGTAATTAGTACCTCCCCTTCTAAGAAGGAGGAGGCTTTGAAGAATTTAGGTGCAGACTCATTTTTGGTTAGTCGTGACCAAGAGCAAATGCAGGTAACTTCATGTCCATTTCCCATACAATCTCAAAAAAATCTTCTAGCTTGTTTAGATTGAGATAAGTTTATGTAAATTGTTTCGTTGAATCTCATATTTGACTTTAAGTTAAGAGTACGTAATGGGATGTGCAGGCTGCTGCAGGAACATTAGATGGCATCATCGATACAGTTTCTGCAGTTCACCCCCTTTTGCCATTGTTTGGATTGTTGAAGTCTCATGGGAAGCTTATCTTGGTGGGTGCACCAGAAAAGCCTCTTGAGCTTCCTGCCTTTTCTTTGATTGCTGGTCAGTATAAAACCTAATTATGTACATCTAGTTATTCAATTTAATAATTGTTAACTTATGGATACTAAGATGATGGGTAAACAGGAAGGAAGATAGTTGCCGGGAGTGGTATTGGAGGCATGAAGGAGACACAAGAGATGATTGATTTTGCAGCAAAACACAACATCACAGCAGATATCGAAGTTATTTCAACGGACTATCTTAATACGGCAATGGAACGTTTGGCTAAAAACGATGTCAGATACCGATTTGTCATTGACGTTGGCAATACTTTGGCAGCTACGAAGCCCTAAGGAGAAGATCCCATGTTCTCGAACCCTTTACAAAATCTGATAACATGTGTTGTTGTCATGAATAAATAAATTATCTTTGGGATTTTTCTTTAATAAACGATTGAGTGTTCTTGAAAACTTAACATCGGCAATACCCAGGCAGCTACGAAACGCTATAGAATTGTTTGTAAGTTTGTTTCATTAGGCTGATACCATGCTCTCGAGTCCTTTGTAAGATCCATTTACGGTTGTGTGAATGCTATGAACAAATAATATGTTTTCGGTTTCTCTTCAATAAATGACTGAATGTTACTGAAAACTACGGCGAGGTTTACCAAAGGAAACAGATTGATAAGCAGCTTTTATAAAGGCCCGATGGAGGCCTAATGTTGGATGTTTTATGTCAAGATTTTCATCTTCTGATCAAAATTGAAAAAGAAAAAAAATTGGGAAATTAGGATAAAGAGTTAATAATATGTTTTTTTTAAGCATGCAAAAGTTAATCTTTAAGCATGTTGCTGTATTTATAAAATAAAGAGTTCTATATTTAGTGAAAATAGAAGAAAATAGTTAAATTATTAATAATGATTGGTGAAAGGTAATTAAAAGTTATTTTTTAAAACGAGAAAAAGGAAAGAAATAAAAATAATAATAATATTACTTGGAGTGAATATTAAGCTGCTTTACCCTCGTACCAAAAACCTTAATTTAAGTAATAAATAAATTCATACCAGATTGGGATAAATGGAGCAATTAGCATATAAAATAAAAATAAATGGCGAAATGATAATAAAGCAACAAAATTTAGTAAAATAGCATACTTTTAGGATGTTGCGATTCAAAACCACGATATTTAATTAATGTCATAGTTCAAAAACATAACATTTGATTAAATATTACGGTTGGGAACCACAAAAAAATTATAATTGATGTCGCAGTTCCCAACCGTGATATTTAATTAAATTCTTACAAACTGATCGACTGTTTCATAGTAATCAGTTAATCCAGCAGATTGGTTGAAATTGAGAAATAGAGGTAAGCTTATGTGTGAATAGTAAATTTTAGAGATTCTAATTGTAGTTTATTTTTTAGTCTACAAGTTGAACAAATATGTATATTTTTTCGCATAAAACATATTTGGACAAAAATTCATAAAAATCATAGTTCTTTTTTTTTTTTCAAATCGGTTGACCATTTCCAACCATAAGATAAACTAGGCGACCGGTTAAGCTAGAGAATCAATAATTCGGTGAAGTTAATTTATTTATTTAACAAATAGCTTAGAAAATTCCTATATAGGATGTTGCCTATGTAGCTCGCTCCAATATAATGTTAACACATGTGTTGGATTATTTTAAAATATTCTTCGAGCACACAACCTAGCATGACAAATATATGCATGTTCTATCATTCAATCTGACTGTCCATCTAACTTTTTTTACAACACCCGATTTAATATGGGTGTTGACCTAGAACACCTGCTCCTTATAATCAAATAACATTATAACATGATCCATTGATCTATCTCTACTCATTGTCAACTTAATCTGAATTGTTAGGGGGGAAATTTTACCATATTGAATGTAATCATTAGATTCACATCTACACTTGATCTATCTCTACTCATTGTCAACCTAATTGCACTATAGCTGAAATAGGCATTGCAAGAGCACCTTTCAGAACATGATTAAATGATTATGAAAGATTAGTTATTATATTATCATACCTGTGACCACTATCATAACATAAAACTCATTTTTCTTTTGGTTCTCATCCAAGTCATTCTTTATATGTTGAGTTCAACTTATATATTCTTTCATAACACAAATCAAATTTGTGTCTTGAAGGTTCGTAACACATCCTCATCAAATCTTTTTTTTTTAGTCAGGTCTTTGAATTTATGATTGAAGTTACTAATAAAATGTTTGGCATAATACTGATGGTATCCTATAGGTTCACACTAAACTTCTGCTTCACCATTCTTAATGCCTGCATGTCTATTTGATATTATACATATACTTGTTCTATCATCAATAATGTATCTTTGTATGCAAAGTAAAAATCATCTCCAATTAGATTTCTTCATCAACAATTGCAAAAACCCAAGGAAATAACCTATTATTTGCATAAAAAACAATTGCAATCAATAACTTCTCATCTTCTCATCATATCTCCAATACAAATATGTGTGATCAACATTGATAAGTAGTCTACAGTACTTGAAACCTTCAATAGAAGGTCCAAATGACTAAAAAACTCTCCTAAAAAATCGTTGTACTATCATCAATATTTTTTTAGTACATTCAATTAACAATTGTTCTAGGATTTAATTCCTTTATTGCCAACAACAACCTAGGCAATTTTTCAAAATACTCCTCAAGTGAACCAAAAAGATGTTTCATCACCTTCTGTTTTGCAACTCATGCTTTGTCATATGAAATTTTATACTTGTAATGTAATTTTATTTTATTTTATATACTTGCAACCATCATTAAAATCTTATTCATTACAAGGGTTGATATAGCAGTAACAATAAAATTTGTATTAATCTAATGGTGATTGTTTTGGACAAAGATCGAAACACATGTGTGTGACCCTTTTAACTTTGCTATCTCAAATGAATCCGATCTTTTATGATACCCCTAAATAAATACCACTTACATTCGAGTGCTTGCACACATTGTAATTTAAAAAATATAGAGATAACAACATATTGGATTAACCTAGATTAACCTTCTAAATCCATGACCAGATCAAAAGAACATAATAACCCCAAATAAAACAAATCAAAACAAATTATAAATCTCCAATCTCAATAAACTTATTGTTAAATGATGAAATTTTAAAAAATTCAATTTAAAATAAGGACACAAAAAATGACCTTTCGAAACAAAAATACAAATTTGAATAAAATTATGAAAATTCCATCAACAATCTTTTAAGGCCTTTCTAAATTCCGATTGCCCTAAAATTTTAACCTGAGATATAACAATATATCAGGAGACGACTCCTTAAAATTTCAGTATGATCCAAATGGTGGATTGAGAGATATGATTGATACCGCAAAAGTAGATAATATTTTTTATATAAAAAAACAAAAAAAACACATTATTTGGCTGGAACGGAATGAAACCGAAATGTTCTGGCCAGAATTTAGGTGGAATTTATGGAATTGGTCAAGATTCCAAGCGAGATGAAATTTGTTCTGGTTTGTTTCATTTTTTAAACTGGAATGAGATATATCGGCCATTTTGGTACAAGAAAATATTGATATTCACTATTTTGACACCTCAAAGTTATTTCAACATCAATTTCATTATAATTCCACCAAAGTCAATGACAAATGGCTTCTTTCCTTTATGCACACGACATGCCTAAATTGTTACTTAACAACAAACTGCTTCCGCTATTATATGTAATACTACTATTCACATCATGAACAATAATATCACCATAATGACATAACATAAATTTGTTACAAGATATTCTGTTAAAAAAACGATTTGGATCCGGTCAATTAGATGTAATTTTAACTAAATTGCATTACCCCAACTCTAATTAGAAAAATTCATATCAAATTCTCAAAAATTAACGTTAAAGCAAATTCACCAAAAATTAAATATAACTCATGAAACAAAATCTAATTGATTTCTTTCATGCACAATTGCATTAAATCAAACCCAAATTCATAGAAAATTAACATAATTTAAAGAAGATACCAAATTCATCAACTTATCAACAATTCAATCGAACGTGTAATTCATCATAATTCTACTATATTCAAGCTATCTTGTATTAAATCATCAAGCTTAGTTAATTACATTATTAGCTGATTCCAACAATACAAACAAAATCTCTAATTCGACAACTTAACATCAATTAAACGTAACACATAATTAATTGAAATAATTAATTCATAATTAATATAACTTATTTTCATGTTCAACTATATCAAATCAATTCTAATTTATGATATTCTTAAATAATTTAACATTAATTCAACAAATTCTAAATTCATCATAAACCATATATTCAACCTAAACAATTATTTCATTTCAACCAAACCAAACACAAATTCATAGTAATGTAGTGTGTTTATCTTGTATGGAGGGCTAGAAAAAGGGCGGGGTGGTGGAGCAACAAAGGTAATGATGTTTAAAGACTAGGATGGATTCGATTTTTGGTTGTTTTAAAGGTAAAATATAAGTGTTTTATTAGGTTTTTTTTAGAGAGAGACTAAAGGTATCGATTAGTTTTGAAGAGAGAGACAACATCTCTGTGTGTTGTTTTTCAATCTTGAGGGTTTAAATTTTAATTGATGTCACGCTTCCAAAACACGACTTCTTAAGTTGTCAAGTTTCTGAAGTTCAACATTTAAACTTGTCGTGTTTTCCAATAACAACATTTACTAAATGTTGTGTTTTTAAAGTACTATATGGTTAAAATATGCTATTTCATCAAAAAAAAAAAATTAAACGGTGTTATTATGCTAAAACTTTAAATTTACTATACTAATTTTTTTTTGAAAAAAGAAACTAAGGATTTGGCCAATTTCTGTTAGTAGTGAGGATTGTATAATCAGTTGCAGGAGAGAAGCTAATAGCTCAAATCCAAAATAACTGATAATTGCCTTAGCTTTGATATAACAACAAAAGGGCTTTGTTTGGATTTTTATTGATTTAAACATTGATTGGTATTGCAATTCAATTGTGTTTTTAAATTTTTTAGCTTTAAATTAATTTTTATTTATTTTTGAATTGTTTTAATGTTTGATATTAAAAATATATATTTTTTTAAATATAGTTTTTTATGAATTTTCAAACAAAGAATATTTTAAAAAACTTCTACCACACTTTCAAAATAAAATTTATATTATTAATAAAAAAAATAACAAAACATCATTTTTTTATTTACACTGTCACCACTAAAATACCGAACTTTCTCATTCCGACAATCTTAAAAGATATTAAAAAAGTGTTTGAGAGTATGGTAAAAGTTAAATTTCAAAAAAAATTTCTCTTGAAAATACATAATTTTTTTTTTAAAAAAATAATTTTTATAAAAATAATTTTTAATAAAAAAATTAGTTCAATCTTAATACATATAGGATATAAAGACATGTTATTACTCCTTAAATTTTGAATCTTGAAAAAAAAAAAAAAAACTGATTGTATAGTACACAAAGCCAGCCGCATGTTTTCTTTTATGCAAAAGATGCGTAGCTTTCAAAGGAATTTCTGTTTCCTCCTCCTTTCCACTACTTCCCTTACAGCTTCCATCTCCAATGTAAGAGTTGTCACATATTTTATTGTCTTTTTCATTCTCCTAGATACATTTGGACTGAATGATTGCTTGTGTTGTTCTTTTTTGTTTTGTTTTAGGGAAACCCATGTTTGGTTTGTTTTACCTGATGAATTCAAGAGTGTGTCTCTTTTGAATCAATACATGGAACTTCTATCTCCATGTGAGAAAGAAAATGTTTTGTCTATGCGTGGAGACCAGCTCCAGAAAAGAGCCTTGCTTGCCCGTACTTTGGTTCGCACTACTATTGCAAGATGTAAGTTTTTGTTAGCTATTCTTGTTTTAGCTCAACTTTTACATATTTGATCAATACTCTTTTCTTTACTGATTCAAAGTTTTGATTTTTCATTAACGTTATGTTAATGAATGTGTAAATGGGCTTTGAATTTGGATTTAGTTCTGATTTCGATCGGTGTTTGATGAAATGAATCTTTCAAATTTGGATTGGTTTGCCCTGACTGTCGTTTCCACATAACAAACATTAATGCATCCTTTTCTGGTTGCTCCTGTAGACTGCAGAAAATCTGTCACCATATGAATTGTACTTCCAAAACCTTGCTCGCTGCAGCATTTTAGCATTTTGTTTAGTGTGCATCTTAAAAGCAGGTGTAATTTGGCTAATTGTAGTATTAGTAGTTGAGTACTCTATGAATTAATTATAGTAGTAATTGAACAGATATATTTGGCTTGCAGTTTAGGTTTTTGTTTCTGCAGAGAGGCAATCTAATCAGATCTGGTTTGAAAAGAAAATAGATAACCAATTGAAGAAATGGAATGAACTGTTCTTTATGCATCTCATAAATGGTAATCTGAAGGAGTCTACTGAGTTAAACTAGAACAAACGAAAACATCTCCTTACTAGGCGCAATCATCTCAAAATCTGTCACCGTTATAGTGTCTGTAGCATCTGTGCTTCAAGATGCCATTGGTCAAGGCATTTTAGGGTAAACAAATTGAAGCTTTTCTAAGAGTTTTAAATTTGTGTTATGATAATTCAGACCCATATCAGTTGATAATAAAGTTGCTTGATCTATGATAAATCCTGCTATAATTAAGGAGAAAGATTGTATGTGCAGTACATGTAATATCTTAGAATGTTAAGTTGGACCATACAATTTTGTGGGGAAAAAAGAGAGATTAGTGAGATCTTGCTCTCATTTCACGATGAAGTAATTTATTTATCATTTTTTACTAAACTTGGAGAAAGGGATGGGATGTTTTGTAGGATGGGTGGGAATTCTGAAACCTGAATTACACATTCCATGCTGCTTGTTTTGCACCATGCATTGGATAGAAGAAAGATCATGTAGACTTTTTTTTAATAATGTTTGTTATTACTAGATCAGATAAACAATCATGTTGTTGATCCAAGATCTTTGAAGTTCAAGAAGAATGTTCATGGAAAGCCTGAGGTTGGTTTTTCTTTTGTTAATTCAGATGGGGATACTGTTATTTCTTTCTTGATATTTTCTTGTGGAACATGTTTGTGTAAAGATTTTTTTTAAGCTCGTTTTCATTTTTTATACTGCCTGTATGGCTTTTCATGGTGTAGCTAGTGTGGGAAAGTGATGATGGCCAGTGCCCTTCTCCATTACATTTCAATATCTCACATACATCATCTTTGATAGCTTGTGGAGTGACTGAATTCGCCAGTATGTACTCTGATTATTTTTATTCTCTTGAGTATATTTTCAGATAACGATGCCTCAGGTTGCCTTGGATGCCTCTATTAAAGTTTCAGCTGGTTTGTAATAAATTGACTAGGCCTGTTTTAATTTGTAATTCTAGATTGGTATTGATGTAGAAGAGAAGCAAAGAAAAATTAAAAACAATATCTTAGCTTTTGCACGGCGGTATTTCTCTCTATATGAAGTGGAACACTTAAGTGCGATTTCTGACTCTGAAGTTAAGCGCCAGGAATTTGTAAAATTATGGATTCTCAAGGTGAGCTTGGTGCTATGTTATTGTAAAACTGCATGCTAGTTTATTTGTAAAGCTACACGCTTCTTGGCATATTCAATTCTTTTTTTTTTTGGTAAAATGCAAGAATAAAGTCTTGTATTGTATATTTTCATGCGAAATTATTATCAGTCAGCCTAATTGCTTAAATTGAATTTTTCAAGATGCATGAGATATTTTACTAATCCTTTTAGTCGATTTATGCATGATCCTTTGTAGAACTTTATTACTTTTTTTATTTTGTGTTTTCCTTGCTTCTGTATTTAGCAGTAAAATCTACCTCCATGTCAATTTATTAGGACCAAATATATTAAGTTTTTTGTCCAACATATTTTCTCTCTTTTGTCAGTAAGTTCTCGTTTCACTTGTAGATATACAGTCAAAGAAATATGTAAGTTATTTCTTCCATGATCCTGTTCAATTAGACAAACATTTTTCCAACCAGGTAGCCTGTATAAGTTTCACTTGCATTTAACAAAAGGGTGTGAAAGTTGAGTAAACAGTTAGATAATAGAATTCACTCCTGTCTTTTTTTTTTTTTTTGATGAATGCACTCCTGTCATGTTTCTAGATGGGCCTATAGTTAGTTACAAGTTACATCTATCCTACAGTTGCATTCATGTTATTGAATATCAAATAGACTTGTCAATTGTAACCATAGAAATATGCATGTATATGAATCACTCCCATATGTAACAACTTAATTTTCCTTGTAAAAAACTTAATCTTATTTAAGATCTCACATAAAAAGTAAAAAAATAGGAAGAAAAAAAGAAGATACAAGCGAATTCAAGGCTTGACCGAGTTTAGCATGCATTTTGTTTCAAGTTATGTTCAATTTGAAAGCTTTAGATGCTGCCAAGAAAACAATTTGTCAGGGAAAGTTACAGGCCGGATATATTTTCCCCAAACCTGTCATTGATGGATCTTATTTGAAGGAGGCATATGTGAAAGCTTTGGGAAGAGGCTAGCTTCTCTGCTGCACCTTTCAAGACTTTCACAATTCGCATGAAGGATGCTACCAATTCTGGGGTATGTCCTAAATCTTCGAGTTTCTTTGAGAAAGCACCAATGCAAATTAGAAATGTGTGCAAAGAGATTAAAATAATTTGAAGTGTGTGATCAATAGCCCTATGTCCACGGTAACACATTGCTGGACCGTATACTGCCTAAGCACATAGCCAATGTTAAGGAAATAAACTATTCTATCAAGTTTGGTAAGTTCATGGCTGTGCCTTGAGCTTTGGGCAACAAATAAAGAAAGGTCACCTTGAAAGTGATACTCGAGTTGTCCTATATATAGCACAGGAAGCCTTTTCTTTTTCTCCTGCAAGCTCCTTTAGTTGGATACTGTATAGTCACTTTTAAAATGGTAGTTCTTCACGGTTTATGCAAAACAATAACCTTAGATGGTCCACTCTTTTTTTCTCCTAGTATTTCTGATTTTCTACTTTGTGTATCTTCCTGACTTTTTTTTTTACTTGTTTAGTATCAGTAATCATATTAAGCAAGCTGTTGATTAACGATTCATTCAAATTCTGCAACCAGGCATCTGAAGTAGTTGTGGAATCTTCCGACCACCCTGCGAGTCTCACAAACAACTGGCAATTTGGACTTTTTGAACTGGCCAGTTCCCATTAGGCCGCCTTATGCGTGGAAAAGGATAAAACAAGTGATGTTGCGATGAAGGTTCCAATGAGATTGACTGTAAGGAAAACCATTCCATTTGTGGAAGATATATGCATTTCTGGAACTCATGCAGTTGTACCTATTGCAGGCTTGATCAAACAAGTGTGATTGTATAATTCCATTTTGTTTTCTTGTTATTCATTTATGTGGAATTGCAATGCCATATTGTGGCATTACGTAATTAGAAAGCAAAATTCCCGATTCTTTTATCATTGCCTTTTTTCCCGTATCTAGTTACAAGACATTTTGTGCTGACGTGATTTGATTTGTACTCTAATTCTGTTCTTGATTACCCTTCTTATACAGTACTAAAATGCGTAGACGTGTGTTTGGTGAAGCAACCTTTAGATTGTGATTCTCGTGACAGAACACAGAAAAGAGGTTACTGCAGTCTTGCAACAGGATTTAAGTCGCTGGGTTTTAGTCAATTTGCAATGTTCAATTTCCTTCTGGCCACCCGTTTTAGGCCGGTGAAAGAGGAAAGGGTAGAAGAATGATAAACAATAACATACATAGAGACGCTGATATATTTTGGTCTTCATACCCATGGCATGGCTTGATGGAGGCAAAAAAAAAAAAAAGGTGGTGACAGGGGCCGTTTTGTTGAGGGAGAATGAGAGGGAAGTAAAGCGGTTGATTCCTGTAGATTTGGACGGGCAGAAACTATTATATTATTATTTTATTCAGGGAATGGTGTTTGTGTTGAAAAGATATAATTGTAAATTTATTTATTTATTAATATAATGGCACTATAAAGGTGAGAAAATTGTGATTTTCAAGTTTTTTTAAAAAAAAAATACAAGACTTTCTTATATTTTTTTCCTTTTATACTTGATATTTTTTTCATTTTTTACACATGGCTAATTTATCACCACTTTTCTTTGTTTTTTAGTTTTTTTTTTCTTTACACTTTTTCTAGAAACAAAATATTAATTTATATTTTTTACATTTTAAAAATTTATCACTTTACACTTAATCTATTTATATTATTTTTTTTGTTCTTATCTTTGTTCTTTTATAATTTGATTTTTAATTTTTTTCCCTATTCTTTTTTTTTGAAAAACTATTATACAAAGATTAAGAAAATAGTGTTTTACTTAGCAATTGCAACATTGTCATGTTTTTCTGTTATGTTAAAAATTAGCTTGAGATCTTAGATATTTTTATTAACGCATATGATCTTTACTATATTTTATTATATATAAACATTGATTTTTTGATTCATGGATATATTTTTTATTTGATGTTAAAAAACACGTTAATAACACCTATACATTAATTTTTTTGCATTAGAAAAAAAATTATTGGACTTGTAGTGAGGTGAGTTGAATAGACACGTTAACGCTTTGTTTTTTTGCATGTATTGACACAAATAGTTCTCGATATATTTAATTAAATGCATGCATAAGCTTTTATTTATTTATTTATTTATAATTAAAAATATATATTTGAAAATTTTACATATTTTTTTTTAAAAAATAATTATCCAACCCACGATGAAACACGAGTCAAATATCTAGTATATATACTAAAAGGAAATGATGTTTTGTCGTAAAAATAACATAATTATAAATTTTGCTAATTTTCTTACTATTATGGTGGAAAAATTGTATTTTTCAGATTTTTTTTTAGAAAACAAGTTTTTTTTATATTGTTTTTCTCTTTATACTTGGTATTTTTATCATTTTTACACATGGCCAATTTATCACCATTTTTCTTCTTATCTTCATTTTTTTTATTTTTTCCTTGAATATTTATCACTCTAAACTTAGTCTATTTATACTATTTTTTTTTGTTCTTATCTTTATTCTTTTGTAATTTTTTTTTAACTTTTTTCTTTACTCTCTTTTTTTTTTTGAAAAATTATTATACAAAGACTAAGGAAATTGTGTTTTATTGTAGCAATTGCAAAATTGTTATGTTCTTTTGCTACATTAAAAATTAACTTGAGATCTTACATATTTTGATTAACATATATGATCTTTAATATATTTTATTATATATAAACATTGGCTTTTTGATTTTTTACTCGATGTCAAAAAAATACGTCAATAACACCTACACATTAATTCTTTTGAGCTAGAAAAAAATTTATTCAACTTACAATAAGACAAGTTTAATAGATGCATTAACAGTTTGTTTTTTTTGTATTTATTAGCATAGATGGTTTTCGATATATTTAATTAATTCATGTATAGGCTTTTTGGTTTTTAATTAGAACAAACACACATTTGAAAAGCTTACATATTTATATTTTATGCCAAAAATATTATTCGACCAGACCAGAGACAAAGCACGAGTGAAATAACTAATATCTTTTTATGTCTATAAAACAAATCTGGTAATTAATGGTAAGTGAATGGAAATTGTGATAATTACTTTTTTTTTTTCAAAAGAAAAGCACAAAGTAATTTTTTTAAGAATATAATAATTATAATTACTTAGTTATATTTTATTTCAAATTAAATTTGGATTTTATAAGAGGTACGCATTTTATTTTATTAATTGTGTTATCTCAAATGCAATATTGATTTTTAACACAAACTCATCAAATATAAACTCACAGTTATTAATTTTGTAAAACACTTTTAATAGCACTAAAGTATTTAGCTTTTAAATTTTATTATTTGTTTTTTTAGTTTTGTTGGTCAGATTTAGATACTCTAGATCAATTAAGTTATATGTTTTAATTTTTTTTTCCTTTTAACAAAAAAAAAAAAATACAATTAAAAATTTAATCATGATTGAAGACAAATAGCAACATTAAGTGTTGGGATACTTAGATCTTGAACCTTAAGTAAAGGCTGTCTATGATGTTTTCCACCAAGCATGAAAGGAAACAGAATTTTAAAAAGAAAGGAAAATTAAAACGTACTAGAAATTAAAGAAAGTAAGGAAATAAAACTTGTAAAGGAAAGCGAGCAAATGATGAAGATAAATTGAATAAAAAATTGCATATATAGGGCTACTTACTTTTGATTAATTATGAATTTCTTGGTTGATTATACTTAGGGGTTAGTAAAAAAACTGAAAAAACTAAGAAAATCAGAAAAATATAACTGAAAAAATCAAACCGTGAAAAAAAACCGATTAAAATTTTGATAAAACTGACTGGTTCGGTTCGGTTTCGGTTTTCTAAACCTGAAACCGAAAAAACCGAGCCAAAATCGAGCCAAACCGGTTTGAACTGGTTTTTGTCCTAAAAAACCGAACCGAACCGAAACCGGTCGGTTTAAACCGGTTTCGGATTTTTTTTACAAAAAAATTTTGATTTGGTTATTTTTTTTTTATAAAAACCAAACCGAACCGAAAATGATCATCCCTAATTATACTATTTATGATCAATTTTAATTTATTGTGCATTAATGATAGTAAATTGATTTTTTTTTTTTTGTGTGTGCAAACAAGTTCTGACTTTAGATTTTGTTTAGTTCATATATAATCTAAAATAATATTGGTTTTCAAATAATTAAATAATATTTATTTTTGAATAATAAACAATGTAAAGCTTAGGTTATCGGTTGTTCATTTAAAAACAGAAAGTTAGTATTGAGCTAATGTTATTAAAGTTAGTATTGAGTTAATGTTATTAAATCAGATGTTTCATATCATGACAAATTTATCATTTAATTAATTTTTCTTTGTTTTTCTTTGTTTCTAATAATTGAAGATTATTATATGTAATAATGTAAATAAAATTCATACAACTTTAACACAAACAATTACTAATATTTTAATAATTGAAAAAATTCTTGGCTAATTTAGAAATTAAAAATTAAATTAATTTTAGAAAATAATATATTATGTACTATGTTTATGTTTAATTAAGGAAGACTAAATAAATATAATCCATAAAACTTGTTCAATACAGTAAATCTTACTTTTGTACACGAATAGCGTGTAACAAAAATAAAATAGCGTTTGTTAAACTAAAAGACACTAAAAATAAACATAATAAAGTTGTAGGAAAAAATTATAAAATTTGAAATTTGGATTAATGAATAACTAATGATTAAAGATCTACAAAATTGAATAAATAGTTTACTCTAGTTGACTAAGGGTTAAATAGAAAAATATAAAAAATATAAAAAAAACATTAAAATATAAATGAAAATATAAGGAATAGATGAATTAGGAATCTAGAATCTCAAAACAGGTGTTATTTATAAATGAATAGACATGGTCAGGGCTATTTTTTTTTTGCAAAAAAAAATAATATTTAGATGATGTAAGCGTGTTTTAAAAAAATTAAAAAAAATAAATTCTTAGGTTATAGCTAAGACAAATTTAATAAATTAATTTTATTTTAATTAGATAATAAAACAATTTGATGGCACTAGCAAACAAACAATTTTTTTAAAAAAATAGACCACGATAACTTGAAAAACAAACATTTAAAAGTATGTAGCGGGATAAAAAAAAGAAAAAAAAATCAGCTTGAGTCAATTCGGGATAATATGATAAACATGTAATCTGGTTAATAAGAGGCAAACCAAACTAGATTAATTAACAAAACTCGTCGTTGCCCAAGTTAAGAGATTGAGATAACTTGATAAAAAAGAAATTAAAGAAAACTACAAAGCCATTTTTTTTTGAAAAAAAAAACCAAATGTTGAACAATAAAATTAAAAAAAAAAACCAAAAAAGAACATTGACCCACATTCACTTTTCAAACCCGTGATGTGTCATTAGACCAAAAGCACCCTACATTGAAAAATCAAATGTTGAAAGATGAAATTAGAAAAAAAATCAATTTCACAAAAGAATTTTAAAAATAGCAATTAGAAGAACGAGGGTGAAAAATAAAAAAATAAATAAATTAGAGAGCAAGAAATTTTTTTTGATTGGAGGATTAAATTGAAAAAAAGTCAATCTAATATCAAATGTCGAAGGATGAAGGAAAGAAATCAATTACACAGAAGGATCTAAAATAAAAAAAATAACAACTAAAAGAATGATGGTGAAAATTGAAATAAAAAAAATAAATTATAGTGTAAGAAAAAAATTGATTGGAGGGTTAAATTGAAAATAAAATAAAATTTAACAAAATGAAAAAAAAAAGGATCAAATTAGAAAAAAACAATACACCATAAACCCAGATTAAATAATGAAATTAAAAACATCAAAACTTCTACAAAAAAAAAAAATTAGAAATCTAGAAGGGTTAAATCGGGAAAACTTATACATGACAGATTAGAATTGAATGATACTTTAATAAGAAGGCCAAGGACAAAAATTAAAAATTAAAAGAAAAAGGATTGTAGTTGAAATATCAACAATAAAGTGGACCAACTTATATTTTTAGGGTGAAAAGAAAAAAAGAAAAAAGAAAAATAAAAATAAGATATGACAAGAAAACCAATACTCGTTTAAAGGTATGAGAATGCTATCAACAACCTCAAGATATGTATTTATAATAAGAGAGTTTTATAGCACATTAAAAATAAAATCTCAAATAAATTTATTTTTTAAAAAAAATTTGAATTTAATTAAAAATTAATTTTTTTTAAAATTATTATTATTATTATTTTGATGAAAAGAAGAAAATAAAAAAAATATATTGTAGTATTTAGTTTTCCCACAAGTTAACAAATTATATTTTTTATCAAAATAAATTCTTGATTTTTTAATTTTTAATTTTAATCTTTATAAAGTTAAATTAAAAATGAATAGATGAAAATTAGGTTATATCAAATTATCAATAACGTTAGATTGTGGCTTTTTCTATCAACCGAAAAAGTAAGAGATTTATTCTAAGAAAAAAAAGGAAAAATGAAAGAAAGAGATTTATTAGTAAATTGAAGTCAAAAGTGTGATGTTGAAAACCATATGGACTATATATTATTTTTTAAAACTATAGGGACTAGGTAAATGCAAATATTGCTTAATTTTGATCTAAAATATCCACGTCATATATTTTCACGGCTCTGATCCCAGAAATCAAAATAAAGCCATCGTGCGCGTATTATACAAACCAACTAACTTGATAAAGAAGAAGATAGAACAAACAGATTTTCTACACAAAAAAAAAAAAAAAACGGAGAGCTTGTTACCTTTTGGCAATGGAGGCCGTACAGTTCTCGACCGTTTCCTCCCGCCATTTCTCTACTCCTTCTCTCTCGAGAAACAACAAGACTCTCTCTTACTATTCAAGCCGTCCAAGATATTCAACTAAATCTTTTTGTTCTTCGTGGACTGGCTCAAGCAATAATGTCACTTCGCTTTCCTCAAGAAATTCATTCACTGTAAGTTCAAGAAAGAAAAGAAAACAACTCCCATTTTAGTAAATTTGGAGTTTTTTTTTTTTTAATTCGGCTTATCTTTTGATGTACAAATTTCTCTTGTTTTTTCTTTCTCTTTACCTGTGGTGAACAGAAAGAGATGTGGAGGTGGGTGAATTGCAAGAGTGTTGTTACTTTGAGAAGAGAAATGGGAGGTGGTGTGGTAAAAGCAGAAATGTTTGGTCAGTTAACTAGTGGTCTCGAATCTGCTTGGAACAAGCTCAAAGGAGAAGGTTTGAGCTTACATGTTTATTTTGTCAATTCAATTAGTTTTCTTTTCTTTTTTCTTTTTTCCTTAAAAAAAAGCTAGCAAATTTAGGCATGGAGTAGTGTGTTTTAGCTATTGAAAATACATCAATGTTAGCAAACAATAAGAAAAGGAAAGCATTGATTTTGGTATCTATAGATGGATTAAAACTGTGGGTTTCTTTTCTTTTTCTGTTTTAAATATTTTACATTTTCATTTTGTTGGTGTTTGGCTTTTGTTTGCGGTTGATTTTTTTTACCTGCTGCAGAGGTTTTGACCAAGGAGAATATTGTGGAGCCAATGAGGGATATTAGAAGAGCTCTACTGGAAGCTGATGTGAGTGAATTTGCAAACTAGAATTCGAGTTTCTTTTAATGTTTTAAAAAAACAAATTATGGTTGGTCTATTGACAGGTAAGCCTTCCTGTGGTTCGAAGGTTTGTTCAATCAGTCAGTGACCAAGCTGTTGGTGTTGGCGTGATTAGAGGAGTGAAACCTGATCAGCAATTAGTCAAGGTATAAATTTCTGTGAACTAAATACTTCTAAAATGTAATTAATCTGAGTAATTTGTGAAATAAAAGCGGTGAAGTTTCCTTCTTTATGTTTGTGAACTTCAATAGATTTTCAGTCAGTTTGGATGTTGTATGTGCTCACTAAATATTATTGTTTGGTTGGCTCAGCTGGTGCTGTATTCTTCTATTGCCTAAGTTATTGTCTTTGTTTTCACATTTGAATTGAATCTAGCCTGCAGCATGCATAAAAACTCCTAGGAGGCAGTGAGGATTACTTGCAATAATTTGATGAGTGTTGTATAGTGAGTTTATGACTTTAATGTGGAAGTTGAGCAAAGCTATGAAGTCTTTGTTGTGATTGTATTGGTGGTTATGAATATCTGGTTCTTGCAGATTGTGCACAATGAGCTTGTGAAATTGATGGGTGGAGAGGTATCTGAATTGGTCTTTGCAAAATCTGCTCCCACTGTAATATTATTGGCTGGCCTACAAGGAGTTGGAAAGACAACTGTTTGTGCAAAGTTAGCTAATTACCTTAAGAAACAGGTGCATTTTGAAAGCCACAACTTCTATCCTTTTCTCTGGGGTTTGTGGGTGTTTGTAGTTGGCTGTTGATAAGCTTTTTGTATGCTTAGTTATGTTGTTGACACCAGTTGTGTTGGAAACCACAGGGGAAGTCTTGCATGCTTATTGCGGGAGATGTCTACAGACCTGCTGCCATTGATCAACTTGTTATTTTGGGTAAACAGGTATTGAATTCTGACTGTCAAGAAATTGCTTTAGTACCTATTTGAAGAGTAATGGATTAATGTTGTTGTTTGGTGTTTTAGGCATTTGCCTATCTTTTGGGTTTGGCCTAGGCTGTCAAGTGAAATGTGCAATTAAAGTGAGCATTTGTACTGGTAGAGATTGACACTCTTACCATATAGTGATGCTAATTTTGTGAAGGCAAAGGCTATTCATGTTTCCTACTCCAAGATGAAATACTAAATATGACGTTTCTTATTAACTTGAAGTGAACTAATTTCCATGTTTGTTAAGTTACTGCGGTTAATAAGGTAGTTGTTTTGCTTTGATAATATATCTTTTATATTACTCGTTTTTCTTATATTTAGTTGTAGCCTGTGACAGGTAGGTGTGCCTGTTTATACAGAAGGAATTGATGTTAAACCTTCAGAAATAGCTAGGAAAGGTTTATCAGAGGCCAAAAAGAAGAACATAGATGTGGTGATAGTAGACACTGCTGGAAGGCTTCAGGTTAATAATTTCTTTGTGTGTCTGATCTTCTAAAGAGTAAGAAAATATGCCTTTTCATTCTCTGTTTTTGCAGCACGTAGTTTTTTATTTAACTGGAATACATTTTATTTTGGTAAAATTTAACAGATAGACAAAGGGATGATGGATGAGCTGAAAGATGTTAAACTGATATTGAATCCAACGGAAGTTTTGCTTGTTGTGGATGCAATGACTGGGCAAGAAGCTGCGGGTACTCTGGCCTTCACTTTTCTTTGATAGTGGTCAAATGATTTGGTTATTATTTGAACTGCTAGTCACAATCTTTTAAGTGAGCCTGAAGAAACTATTATTTCTTGTATAGAATCTACAGATTAATGAGGTGACTTTTCTGTCTTGCAAAATGCTCTTACCATGTCACACAAGCTATCGATTTCTTTTCTATATATATATTCACAGATAACATAGGTGTGTCAGAAGTGCATAACAAATATCATAAAATTCTACTTCTTTGTTGCTAACTATCATTAGTAATATTTTCTATAAGAAACTGAAAGAACTGTTTTGCCCATTTTACCTAAAGCTTGTACCCTTAGAACCTTTGTGAATTCGTTGTTCTTAATATATCAGTTTCTTATGTTAATCTTCATTTTTGTGACGAATCATTTAAAAGGAAATTGACAAACTTATAGCCATACATTTTTTTTTCCTTGGTAGGCCATATGGGCTTCAATATATAATCAATCCTATGCATGCTGTATAGTTCCAATTCTGCATTTTTTTTTCTCTGTCCTATTTATAATCTTAAACCATGCGTGGAACTCATATTCTCATACTTACAATGAACATACTTACTTCATGGACACACTTCTTCTTTGGGTACATTCACAGCTCTGGTTACAACATTCAATCTTGAAATTGGAATTACGGGTGCCATTTTGACCAAGCTAGATGGGGATTCTAGAGGTGGTGCAGCTCTTAGTGTCAAAGAGGTCCGTGTTTGAATTTCCTTAGATTTTCTCATTATTTATAGCAGCCTGATTTTATGCGAGGATGAGTTTTTTGTGATTCTATGACAAATGATGGAAATTATCATAACTGTTTGTTCATTTCATGATATCTTTTATTTCTCCTTTGTTTGTCAAGGAATTTTCTTAAAATTGATTGTTTTTCCGATAAGGAATTGTGATGGTTGTCTGTATGAGATTAAGGTCTTGGGATTATGTTATAGGGAAATTGAATATGATTTCTTTGGCCTTTTTGGAAAATATTGAAAACAGCTGAGTAATCTATCAATTTAGAGAAAAATGGTTATTTAGTGTGGTTTGATCAATAACATCACCTAAAATCTGATGGGGGACAAGTAAGATTAGAGGAGAAGAGAAGCAAAAGAAAGAAGAGAAAGAAGAAGCTAAGAAGAAGAAAAAAAAGGAGCTGGAGAAAAGAAAGGTAATGGAGGAGAAGAGGTCTGGAACTCTGCAACTTTTATTAATTCAAATAAATTATCTACCATGTAGAAAAATAACATATAAATAGTAAAACCCTAATAAAACCAACAATTGAACTCATAGCCCATTAAATAAAATCATCCAACTAAATAACATAAATTAAGCCTAATTAATAAACTCAAATAAAAAAAAATCCAATATTATGGGCTTGGACACGCTCAAGAGTAATGGGATGGACTATCCTCTGTCGTCTCCATTCATACATGTGCAATATGTGGCATGAGTCTAGTTTCTCCACCAACTCTCCTAGGGTCGGAGAAACTTGACCCCACAAGTTTAGTTTAAAGCGGCTCTGATAATACCCCCAAAGATCAGGATCAAGCTACTGTGATCTCTCTTTAATAATCCAAGTATAATATGAATTAGGTAATCCTATCTATGAACTAGGATTCGTTGAATCTCATTGTCTCTAATAAAAATAACTTGTGTATCCATAGTAGCATCAATATATTCTTTTTGTGCCTATGATATGGGTACTGTGACAGGGATTTCAAAAGGATATTTTGTTATCTTTTATATATAATTGGGTCCTTAGTAGAGCTAATATCAATGTTTGGTGTTAATTTAATCATTTATAACACTTTGAATGGTCTGCCACTAATTGTCTACAATTTTTTATTAATTTTCAAAGGACATTGTTCAGATCTAATCTATATCATGAAATAATCTCTAATATTAGATAATTATAATACTTGTGTAAATCAGTTTGAAGTTTGCATTGTTCAGTTGTTCGACAGTGATGGGGTTAAGGTCGTCTAAAATTGGCTTTCTTGATTTGAGGCTCTTGTGCGGTGGTTTGGTGGCTGCTTATCTGGTCAAAGAGGGTTGTTGTGGATGGGTTTGTTGCTGCGGATTGAGGAGAGTAGAAAGTTCTTGAAAGAGGAGAGCGATTGCTTGAATAGTGAATGATGATGGGTTGCTGACTTGTGTTGCAAATCTTGCTGTGGTGATTGAATCTGACTCATAACATGTTTGAGATTGGGGTAGCGGTGGCGGTTCAAAGTGCTTTTCGTTTAGAAATGAAGTTTTTTCATTTTTAAAAAATTATTTTTGACATCAGCACATCAAAAGATCACGATCTGAAAACATAAAAAAAGAATTATTTTAAGCAAAAAAAAAAATTCAAAATTTTTGGGAATGTGGTTTGTAGTTCCCAAACACACCTTCAGTCTTTGTTGGTCTAGGCATGATTTTTTTTTTCTAGTCATGTGATTGTTAAGGTCGGCTAGAGTTGGGCAGCGGAATTGGCTGACGGAGTGAAGGTCGACTAGAGTGTCTGGCTAGAGATGAGCAATGGGTGTGAGGATCAACTACAATTGCTGTTGTTGCTTAAATCTCCTTTTGCTTTCCTTATAGCAAGGGAAATAATTGAAAGGGGCTGGAATCGTGGAAGGAATTGCTGCTGCTACTTAATTTTTTTTTAGGCTTTCAAAAATAACTTGGTTGCATTGTTTGATTGTTAGAACAATAAAAAACCGGGCTATGATATCAAAGTTGATGGGGACGGGTAAGATTAGAGGAGAAGAAGATAAGAAAAAAAAGTGAGAGAAATAAGAAGCTAAGAAGAAGAAGAAGAAGAAGAGAAGGAGCTGAAGAAAAGAAAAGAAAAGAAGGGAAAGGGAGAAGGAGAAGTTCTCAACTTTTATTAATACATCAAAATGTCTATCATAACGTGTAAATAGTAAAACACTAATCAAAACCAACATTAGGCTAGTAGCCTATAAATAAAATCGTCCAACTAAATAACATAAATTAAGTCTAATTAATAAACTAAAAAAAAAAAAAAATCTAATACTAAGGGCTTGGACGTGTTCAATCCCCAAACCAAAAAGTATTGAAACTCCATCATCTCTCTCCATACATGTGTAATCTATGACACAGGTCTGGTATCCCATCAAATCTGGTTCTATGAGGCCTCTCAAATTGCTCTGAGAAAGAGAGCGAGAGATGGACTCACTTGTCTCTCTATCATGCACACATCTACAGATTTAGTGCATAACATATGGTGTCCATAAATGCAAATGTTGTAGGTTTTGGCTGGTCTAATCTTGCAGAAGCACCATAAAAATGCTTTAATTACCTTGTGATGTGGCACTCAAAGTCCATAGTGTAATGCTGCATTTTTAAATTCCTTTGGAAAAAAATGCGTGAATGAAGTAATTTTTGTTTGAGCAACTGATGTATACTTGTGACAGCAGCTGTTGGTTGTTTCTTAGTGCTATTTTTTGGTGATTTTTCTTTTTTTGTTTGGTACAGAAGATGTACTGAAGAATAAGTTTTCAGTACAGATATTTCATAAATATTTAGTATTTAGTAGTTGAGTGATGGCAGGTATCAGGAAAGCCAATCAAGCTTGTAGGACGGGGAGAGCGAATGGAGGATCTTGAACCTTTCTACCCCAATCGCATGGCTGGACGCATCTTAGGAATGGGAGATGTTCTGTCTTTTGTTGAGAAGGCTCAAGAAGTTGTAAGTTCGAGTGAGCTCGATTTCTTGTTTTCTTAAATGAGCATATCTTGATGCAATTCTTAGTTGATTTGTCTGTACAGATGCGCCAAGAAGATGCTGAAGAATTGCAGAAGAAGATTATGAGTGCCAATTTTGACTTCAATGATTTCCTAAAGCAAACTCGTGCTGTTGCTAGGATGGGTTCCATGACTCGTGTCATAGGGATGATCCCAGGAATGGCCAAGGTATGGAAGTCTCCCTTAACTTCAATATTTTTCACAGTTATTGGTTTGCTGGTTGGTGTAAGATACTTATGCTCTGATTTTGGATTAGTGATCCAAGTATTGTAGAATTGGGTATTTTACTGTCTTTTTTTCAGATTCAATTCATGAACTTAAAAGACGGAAGTTTCTAAGATCTCCTCTCTTTGCCTTGTAACTTCGTATGCTTATGGAAGAAGCTTCAGCTAATTTTCCTATATGTGCATGCAAACAGGTTACTCCTGCACAAGTTCGAGAAGCAGAGAAGAATTTAAAGATAATGGAAGCAATGATTGAAGTGATGACTCCTGGTATCTTCTTCTACCTGATTTTTGTTTAAATTGCTTTTGACATACAAAACTTAGACTAAGCATGTATACTGTGATATAGTGGTGATAAGACACCAGAGCTTTTGGCACAATTGCACTCATCTAATCTGGCTGAGTCTTTATAATCCTCTTATCAACAGTTCTTTCTTCAAATGTACTCCAGAAAAACTTCAATCCAGTACTTGACTATGATAAGTCTTTATGTTATAAGAAACTTTGGTGGGTAGGATTCAATAAGTACATGATTTGTTGCTTGAATTTACTCAGAGACAAGAGCTATTCAATATTTCCTTGTCAGAGTATTGCATTACAAGTTTGTTCTGGATTCATTTTGAAAATAACTAAAGACATCAAACCTTTTATTATCTGGCCTAGCATGCATCGTCTTAACCAGCATTCTAGTGTGTACCATGTTTGGAAAAGTAGAACTTATTCCAATCATGTGGATAAAGCGTGACAGTGTTGCCTTCTGAAGATTTAATAATTTTTTTTTTTTGCCATGCCTACTGATCTCTCTGCTATTCATTTACCTATTATTCATGCTTCTGAACCTTCATACTTCTACTTGACTCTCCTTTATTCATTGTTTGTCTTGGAAGCTAAACACACTCCAATAACAAAAGCCAGTCTTTTGGAGTCAGCTTTGCTCGTTGGCTGATTCTCTAGTTGAAATGCATCTAATATTTTATTCAATGCAACTGAAGGTCTAAATGGTTGGTTGTTAAAAAAATTCATAAAGATTGTGTTGCATGCTTTTTCTTTCTATGTGATACAGTGTTCACATGTTTAAACCCTTCAGAATATTCAGTCCTCCTAATGCTTTCTGATTTCTTGTTTAATTTACAGAGGAGAGAGAGAAACCAGAATTGTTAGCAGAATCTCCTGAAAGGAGGAAAAGAGTTGCCCAGGCTTCTGGAAAAACAGAGCAGCAGGTTTGCACGCTTGCTACTTGATTTGTGCACTGGAAAATAGTGTTCTGTACTATCATATTTTAGCTGTTTACTTTTGCGTGGATATACTTGTGACATCAAAACTAGGTGAGCCAACTTGTTGCCCAACTCTTCCAAATGCGTGTTCGTATGAAGAACCTAATGGGTGTGATGGAGGGTGGATCTATTCCTTCCCTGAGCAATCTTGAGGATGCACTAAAAACCGAACAGAAGGTACCTTGTGTGCTTATGCATGTATATTTTTTCTTTGCATGCTTTAATGCTTCTTTTGCTGTTCATAACTCACATGATTATATTCATTGGTAAAGAGTTGCTGAGTCATGCTGATTGTACAGAATGTTCTCAGCAATTCTAAAGACTGAAAAAGTTCTGCTATTCAGTTCTAATGGTTATGTTTACCTACTTTGTTACATCCTTGTTACTGCATAATCTGTTCCAAGGCTGTGACAGATTTTATCTCACATGAAAAGATTAAGAAACAATATTCCATATGAATGTAAACTATATAATTATAAATAATAAAGTTTTAAAAATTATTTTAAAAGATTTTTTATTATGCATTGGAAAGATATTACCTTCTCTTTTAAAGTTGAAATATTTAAACCAAATAGATTTCTTATCTCACATCGTAAAAACACAACTTTTTTTCTTGTAAATATAAAATATATATACTAATGAGTTTTTTTCTGACCCAATAAAGATTTCAGATCAACCCGCTAAACCGATGTGATAACATGATCTTTACAACATTTTGTATGTTAATAATAATGATCATAAGATAAGTTTTCACATGTTTAAAACTAGCCAGTTTCCTTTTTAGATAGGTTTAAAACTAGTCATTTGATTAGAATATTCACCAAAAATAATAATCTTGGATCCTTTTTAGAATTCAAACTTTGAAATAATCAAATATGAGAATATGATTTAAAAAGAAATATTATATTTAAGATAATATAAATTTTGTAAATTAGTATAACTTAGCATCATGCTTAGGTATTGCTTAGGTTTAGCTCCCTTCAAATACAATTTACCTTCATTTTCCTAAAATGGTTTAAGTGAATTAGAGAAATCTCATTTTAAAATATCCAATGGCCAATTACAATTCAACTTTTTTTATATAATTATTCTTTAGCCGTAAGAAGCTATTATCGTCACTCTCTCTCTCTCTCTCTATTTCTATCCGTCTAAAATAAATTCATCTTTCAATTTCAAACGGAAGCTAATACATTAAGATATAATCCTTAATTACTCTCTTTTGTATATTAAAAACTAGAATGAGAGACAGTCTCCTCGAACCTCAAAAGAGGTCTTTTCAGCATGAGATAAGATTTCTTTCGAAGATAAAATTGATGTTTGTTTTTGAATTAAAGAATAATAATAAAAAAAAAAACCCTACATAGATATTGATGAGATAAATATCATGAGTGAAAAGTTATTTTGTTCAACACTGAGAACAACATTTTGTATTGACTCGTTGTATTATCATGTTGCATAAATGAGTTAATTGTCTCTATTTCTATGTTACTATTATATCTGCTTAGACGAGAGAATACTAGTTTAAGTGGATGGTGGGAGTGTACTTTGAAAAGCAGAATATTGTGACGTAGTTTAAGTTGGATGGCAGAAATGTACCAAGGATTAGCTAATAAAAATTTTGGCAGTAGTTTTTTTTTTTTTAAGTTGACCTTTGAGAAGGTAGAGATCTCTGTCTTTAGACTCCGCTTAGGGAGAATGGAAAAAAAAGTTTTCCTTGCATGATCTGCTCCGTTCATTTTAGGGAGGATGGAAGGAAAACTTTTCCTTGCATGATCTTCTCCAGTCATTTAGACGACTCACATAACCAAACAAGAAGCTAAACAGTATATTATTTGGATTTTTAAAAATTGTATGGCATACAAAATACTTTCAAGTGTCAACATAGTAAATGGAACTTGGTCCTTTTATGTTTTCTTTTTATCAGGAAAAAACTTCTGTGGTTTCTGGTTTGTTCGTTTATCCAAACCATTCTGCAGCTTCCACAGTGTGAAAAGGCAGTAAAATTTGCATGGTCCTACACATGCTTTATTATATAATTGTATGCCTTTTGCGATTCCCTTGTTTGAAGGCGTTAAGAATATTTGGACACCAATAGAGAAACCAAGAAGCTTACGCATATCCAGCATCCAATTAGTCCTAGCCCAATCTAATTGTTTGATGTTTTTGGGTGTCTCCTGTATAAGGCTCCTCCCGGCACTGCAAGGAGGAGGAGAAAAACAGAATCAAGCAAGCGGTTTGTTGATTCAGTATCATCAAGGCCGGGTCCCCATGGTTTTGGGTCTAGCAATTAGGGCTAATTAAGTTGGCAGGCACTGCAACAATGACCAGAAGTCAACGGATCATAGTCACAGTTGTGTTACCAGCTCTTTGATATCTCCTTATCAAGAAGGCGGAGTTCAAAGTCACATGAGATTGGAGAGTTGAGAGTTAATTACTCTCTCCATGAGATCAAATTTTTAAGATAAGAATGTTTTCACCAGTGTTCATGACCCAGAACCATGTATTAAAGCTTGTAAACTTGTTTAAGAACTCAGACATGTATGTAATGGCATGGAACAAAGGCTGAGATAAATCATGTCATTCTGGTAATATTTCTCGTGTACAGATTGTTTATTGCTTATGTTCAATCTAAGAGCAGGACACTGTAATTGTCTGTTGAAGGTATCCAGCTCATTATTCTCAAACTACATGTTCTGTCTGCTGTTACAGTCTTACAGATGTTACTTGAGGACCGGTGACTGTGTAAAGCAAATAATGACAAAAGAAGCTAAGCTCTAAGGGTGATTTTGTCATTATGTACATCCAAGAATTAGTTAAATCTGACAGATTTCCCGGGAAGTTGTGATTCTTGGTGAACAAAGAAGAGAAAGTCGTTGAGATCCTAAAACAGTAGCAATCTTTTAGCATCTGATTATCCTGTGCATGACACTTGTAAATAAACTATTTATTTAAAGGCCCAGTTTTACAGGTCTCTTCTTTTTTCCCCTTCTTCCTTGGCAAGCAAAGAAAGAGATAAAAAGTTGCGCATACTTGAAGGACAGAATTAAGAGTGAAGAAAAATGGAAACATATGGAGCTTCAACAGAGTCAACATTTCCAGAGGCTGATGTTGATAAAGCATTGAACCCTGCCCTAAACAGGAAGTTTGAAGTTGATCCTGTATCGTCAGATATTTCCACCACAAAGGAGATCCAGCAGGTACTTTTGCACTCAATTCAACCAGTGCATACACACAGTACAGTAGGAAAAAGGACATTAATCAAAGTTGTGGTTGTTTTTTTTTTTTTTTGAAATCGTTTATTATTTGATTTTCTATATGCTAAGTTCTGATATTGAAAATTAGCCCGTGCAGAAAAGTTACGCGAATCTTGATTTGTCTGCATGCGAATCTCGATTTGCCTTTTTGCTCATCTGGTTATAAAAGGGATCTTCAAATCATAAGCTCATGTATACAAAAAGGGGGTTGTACAAGAATGTGCACAAATTAGTAAAGACCATTAGTCCCTTCAATCCCCTCAGTGTGCACAAATTAGTAAAGACCATTAGTCCCTTCAATCCCCTCAGTCCCCTATTTATTTTTACATTTTACTGTTGTAAAATGACATCTGAAAATTTGAAACTCGTCGAGTTGACATGAAAGAGAAGGATGATGGATTACATCAAGCTTTCATGCGAGCTCTTTATCTATACTTCCTTTACCTTTCTTTACCCAAACTCTTAGAAATATGTATCTGGTTTGGTAATTAAGAGCTTTCAACATGCTGACAGAAATTCATTCCATCAGCCTCTTGATATGCCCGCAATTATGGATTTTTTTTTAATGACAATACAAAAGAATCTCACTGGGGATGGATAAACAAGAGGAAGTGATCAAACATCCTCTTGCTTGTTCTTTGCTCGTTCTTGTACCGGTATATTATTTCTCCGGCAAACTTTTGAAGTATACTCTCATTGCATTTCAGGAACAAGATGAGGCTGCACAAAAAAAGCAAAGGGAAAAGCAGGATGCTTTGCAAAAACTCAAAACAACCATCTTTGTTTCAGCTATCATCGTCGCCGTTGCCGGGGCAGTATTTGCCATAACCAAAAAATTGAGAGAGAAATGAAATCACCGGCCAGATGATATTATAAACTCCGGCAAGTGTTCAGTTTTTTTCCTGGTATCTTAATCGTTTTTGAAACTATTGTTTTGAGCTCACAAGGTATTCTTTCTAGAGAACTATTTTTACGAAGCAGTGAAGGATGGGCATGGAAACTCCACCTTGCTTTGTGAAGTGCTACATTTTATAATAATAATTATTATCGAAGGAAACAATTGATGTTAACGCAAGTCTTAAATGTTTAAAGTTGCTGCCATTTTATGTCTAACTGGGAAATAGTTCTTGAATTTCTTTGAGAAGCAATTTGATTCAATCGTAGAGTACAACAACAATGAGATCAATGCTAATGCTCAATCGTTCGTTGCTTACTTATTTTTGGACGATTTGGTTTTACTAATTTCTACTGCACAGCACAGAAAGGGAATTCAGGCGGCCAGCATATTCATTTACAGACACAATCCACATGCCTTTCCCTTTGAAATATATAGAGAAGGAAACCTACATACCAATGCAGCACAGGATACACAGAGGCCAAAGCCAGTATTTTTTTCCCCGATATGAAAGGAAAAACAGCAAATTACAATAGACGAAGTAGTATTTTGATTTAGATATTTAGGCCTGATTTAGAGTATGGTGTTGCTTTTTAAAGTATTTTTTATTTAGAAATGTATCAAAATAATATATTTTTTAATTTATTTTTGACATCAGCACATCAAAACAATAAAAAACACTAATTTTTTTAATTTAAAGCAATTTTTAAAAAAAATTTAGTGAAAAGTTCAACTACCCCAAACAAGCCTTAGTGGAAAACCAACAAAAAAATAATCTTTTCCGGTTCATAAATAATAAAAATAAGTTACTACAAATTACTTATTTTCTTTGAGAATAACAAAATTCTGTCACAATTTAATTTCAATTAAAAAGTTTTATAGTAAAGAGTCGGAATTATAAAAGATTCTTGCAAATATTTTTTTTCGTAAATAGAAAAAGAAAGGAAGAAAGAAAATGAGCAGTTGAGAACAGAATATGCCTCCCTAATACAACAAAAACAAAACTGAAATCCATGTATTCTCGTTGTTGTTACCATTAGCGAACGACCTGTCTGCTTCTAATCATCCAACAAAAACTCTCTTTATAGTAACTCAATTTTTAACCCCTCTCAAAGATCTCCAAAAAATAAGAAAGAATATTTCAATTAAAAAAAAAGTAAAACAAATCTATTTAAAACCAAAAAAATTTAATGAAAATGTTAATTTTTTTTTTAAAAATACAATTAGAGATGAAACTGAAAAGAAATATTAAGAAAATGTTAAAATTAGTTAAATAGTTAAAAATTAAAAAGCCAATGACTAAATTGAAAAATACAGCAAAATACAAGGACTGTTTTAATATAATAAGGGATGAAATTGAAAAGAAAAACTGAGAAAAATATTGAAATTGGCCAAAAATAAAAAACTAAAGATAGAACCAAGTATCAAATTCAAAAATATAGAGGAATTGAGGGACCTCTTTGAAAAAACATCATTTTTTTTCAAGTGAAATGATATTTTTCATTTTAAGTGAAATTTTGCATTTCACTTTAACTCATAACAAAAAATAAAAAAAAAAACACCAAAATGATGTCGTTGCGATGCTTGGCCAAAACAATGCTTTTCTTTATCGTGCATAGTAGCTTGTAACTATTTTTTTCATAGGTTATTTGGCATACTTTGGCCTCACTTTTCTCTCTCCCATACCTTCAACAAACTCCAAACAACATATCACCTCCTGTTTACTACATGCTTAACAAATAAATAAATAAAAATAAAACGACTCTCTAACTCTTTGAAGCCTCTATAAAAATGGTGTAAATAGGCAAAAAAAATAAAATAGCCTTAGCTAGGGATTCAACAATGATGTGTTGTTGAGATTAACCTAAAGGTATTAATGGTTGTGATCACGCCACCAAAAAGGTTCCATGATCTTCATTTAGCCTATAAATAGAGGGAGAAAGTAAGAGAAAAGGGGAACCAAGTTAGAGAGAGAAAGTTCAGGAAGAAGAAAAGAGAGTTTGAATTAAGACGAGTGAGTAAGTTTTAGCCAGGAGGTGGAGAGAAGAAAGGAGAGGAGGAAAGAAAAGGAGGAAAAACTCGAAATCAGAAAACCTAAAAAACAGAGAGAGAAGGAAAAAAGAGTATTTCAGCTAAAAATGGAGTTAGTGTGAGTTAGGAAGTAGCAAAGGGGAAAAGAAGAAGAGAGAAAGAAAACATAAAAGAAAAAAAAGGGAATAAATAAAAAAAATAAAGAAAATTGCATAAAAAACCCTTCTATCGCCAGCATGCCAACCCTCATCTAGAACTAGCCCAAAGATAAGCCCTATCTTTTTTCCTTTTCTTTTCTTTTTTTAAAAGTAGGTTTTACAAATTTTACTATTTAAAATGTAAAATAATAAACATGTAATTTTTCAATTGCTACTCATCCATGCATTTTTATTTTATTTTTTATTGACTTCATATTCATGTTAGCTTTATTTTATAAAACTGCTTTATCACCTCTTTTAATATACATGTGTTTTTAATATACATGTGTGTGTAAAATTTCATTTTTGAAAGTATTTTTTTGAATACTTTTAAAAATCCAAAAAAATACATGCAAAGATATTTTTTGAATTTTTGTGTATATAAAAAATATATTAAATCATGCCATGTATATATATATAAAAGCCAAAATATAATATTTATTTTTTGAGAGACTTGGTCACATGAACACTAAATTAATAAAACATTTTTTTGTATTTTTTTAAATGAAAAATGTTTTTAGTGATTCTCATTTTCTTGCAAGACTGCAAATTCAAATTCAAACAGTTATCTATATAAATTATCGGATAGCTTGTTAATTTTGTGTTGCTCACGGGTTGTGATTCATCATGGGCAAAGCTAGATTATGGAGTAGAGGGCGATTGCCTCCGTAAATCTTTTGAACTTTTTCCTTCATTCCTTAAACTTTTTTATGTTCTCATACAGATCCAAAAAGAGATGCATTAATTGCTGCTCATAATTTTCTTTTTTCCTTCCAACAAAAAAAATTACCCTCAAATAACAAGTATAACTAAATCACTGTGATTGATTGAACTTTCTGTGTGCGGTACAAGTACAACACAAGTGTTGTTCTTCCAGGGGAGAGAGGGAGAGGGAGATTTATGGTGATTAAAGAAACCTAAAATAACAGCATTAAGCCGGTCTTATTTGAGTTGCAACACAGTGATGCATGGAGAACATATGATCTCTTATTTAGTACAGTAAAATAAGCACCAAGGGACTCCTTATGATCTCATTTTTGGCAGAACGATTAACCAATTCTAGGAACTCGAGTAACAATTCTGTTCCTGTCAATCCAAACACGAACCCTGGTGCATGAGAACTCTCCGGTGACAACCGTTCCTTCCAGCACAACCTGAGCATCAACATTAGGGTTTTGCGTCTCCACTGTCACTATAGCCACCCTTGCTTGTGCTCCAAGGAGCTCTGGCCATGAACTCTTACCTGCAAAAGGAACAAATGATTGTATCATAACACACTGCAGTTTATACAAATGCTATTAATTCTAAACTATATGACAGAGTTTAGTCTTTACCTTGACACTCTGAAGCCATTGTGTTTTTCTAATGCTCTTCACCCTCTAACAAATATTTCTTTCTGCTGCAAATTAAGCTGTGGTTGCATTTGAGATAGTAATGGTAATTTATAGTGCTTCGTGTTCGATAGCTTGACTTCACCGTTACTGACCTTTAACCAATATGGCTTTAAAATTCAATTCTGTACAGCTAGCGACGAGAGAAATCGGACTTCCGTTCCCACGATTTTACAGGTGAATTAATCCCCCCAGAATTTTTCTTTCTCCGTTTTAACGATATATGCGTTCAAAATAATGATTGATCAAGAAGGCGCTCACCCTCTCTCTCTCTCTCTGGCCATCAAAACTAATGACTTAGCGCATCTTCTCATTTTCCTATTTGTGTGTTTTGTCATGTGTTGCATAAATTTAAATCATTCAATTAAGATTAGATGGACATAATTTAAAATATTTTAGTGTAATATGAAGATTATAACAACTTCATTTATTATATTAATTAATATATCTCACTTAATTTAAATCAAAGAATTAAAAACCCTAGGTTAGATTATTTGAAGTTTGACTAAATTCAGAGGTGTGTTTATTTTTATGGGAAAAAGCCAGTCCATATTTGTGTGTATTTTGTTTTTCTTTTTCCTTCTTTTTTGGTACATGACCTGCCATCCCATCATATATTAAACTTTCATAATTAATTGATTTTTACGTTTTAAAATACTTTTAAAAAAATTATTTTTTTTTTAAATTAATATTTTTTTTTTTTGATGTTTCCGATCATTTTGACATCCTAATTTTAAAAATAATTTTTTTAAAATAAAATATATATTATTTTAATATATTTTTAAATAAAAAAATACTTTAAAAAATAATAATTACTGTATTTTCAAACACCCTATATTTTGATCAGGTCAAAATTAAGCAGGTTATCCATGTCAAGACTGAAGGATTTATGACAATTTCACTTCTGACAACCTAGTTTGAAGGTTGACATTAACGAGGGAGCTTAACTCTTAGTTATCAAACCAGTACTGTAAGTGTGTACGTGCACATGTCATCAAAAATTTTATCACTTTGACTAAAATCAATCACCTTTTCCATGTCAAGAGAGAAAGAAAAGATGCTGTTCATCACTGGTAAAATATAGTCTTGAAAGAGATGATGAATTAATTCTTGGCTTTCGTAACTGCACGTGTAACTCTTTTAGCCACTAACAGAGTTTTGGTCAATACCATGACATTCTGATGCCATTTTTATTTTCTTAATGCTCTTCATTTTCTTGTAATACCGTTCCTATCTGTTGCTTAATATTTGTATTTTATGCTCGAGATAGTATAAAGCAGCATTTGATGCCCTGTGCTTGACCGTTGCTGATATTTTATCCCTTGCCTTAAAATTCAATTCTCGGACAGCTACAAAAGAAATTGTGCAGTCTTATTTTTTTTCTCTGTTTTTTTTTTATAAAAAAAATAGTTTTACTTTGGGAAAAGTCATACATTTTCATAAGACTTCCAATATATAAATATCGGCTGAGCTAGTAAACATTGTACCTTGACCCTTTCAATTCAATTAATGCTAATCAACCTTATCGGCTTTAGCGGTAAGTGGGTTAAAAAGAAAAAAAAACTGCTTTGGTGGTTTATTTAAGACTTCATGTCAATTTATATGAGTCCAAAGTGATTATTTGAGAGGAAATGTTAAATAATATATTTATTTTTATCTTATTTATTAAAAATAAAATAATATTTTCAATTTAATTTATATATAATTTTTTTGTATTTAAGTTAACTTGAGCACTTTAGAATAAACAGAGTAATAAGAATTATAACCTCCTTCTCTTTTATGTTTGTATTTCTTTTATATTAATCTGGATTAATTTAACATGATATCGGAGCTGATTTTATGGAATAAGGCTTAATCCCAAACACAGCTTTCGCGGATCCAACTCTGATATTTCGTCTTTCCTTCAGCTTCTGTAATTTGATATGTGTTCAGTTTCTGTAATTTGTGTTGTGTTTTGGAGTAATCATATAATTTCGAGAAGATATTTGTTTAGTTAATGTGATATTTGTTCAGCTTCTACAATATTGTACTTTGTCTTTTGTTACTTTTGCGTTTTAGTTCTTTTTGTTTGTTAATTATGACTACCGAAAGAGATGATTCGCTTCAGTCTGTGAGTGTGAGGTTGGATGGAAAGAATTATTCGTACTGGAGTTATGTAATGAGAAATTTCCTTAAGGTTAAGAAGATGTGGGGATATGTTAGTGGAACTTATGTGATACCCAAGAATACTGAGAAGGAGGATGTTGTTTTGATAGATACATGGAAAGCAAACAATGCAAAGATTATTACTTGGATCAACAATTCTGTTGAGCATTTCATAGGTACGTAGTTGGTGAAGTATGAGACAACAAAGGAGGTATGAGATCATCTGCAAAGGTTACTCATGCAATTAAATTTTGCAAAGCAATATCAATTAGAGAATGACATACGAGCTCTTCATCAGAAGAATATGAGTATTCAGGAGTTTTATTCTACTTTGACAGATCTTTGGGATCAATTAGCTCTTACAAAATTGGCAGAATTAAAAGCATGTGATGCTTATATTGAGTATGGAGAGTAGCAACGACTGATACGGTTTTTAACAGCACTTCGTAGTGATTTTGAAGGACTTAGAGGTTCAATTCTGCATCGCTCTCCATTGTCTTTTGTTGACTCTGTTGTGGTGAGTTATTGGCTGAAGAAATATGTCTTCAGTCTTATTATGAAAAAGAGAATTCTTTTTGCTTTAAATCCTTCTGTACTAGCAGTACCCTCTAAGTCATTCTTTAATCATCAAAATAAGCCTTCCATAAAGGTTGGCTTTGACAAGTGCAGTTTTTATAAGTAGAAAGGTCATTGAAAAGCTTAGTGTCCCAAGTTGAGACAACAGGATCAAGCTTGGAAGCATGACAGTCAATCATAATCTAATGCTCATAGACCACTTTAGAGTTATAAACCACCACACCACAATACTACAGCAGTAACTTCATCAGGCTCTATCATAGATCCTAGTATTTTGGTTGAGTAATTTCAGAAGTTTCTCTCCTTACAACCACAAGGAATGTTCGCTTCTCCTTCTATAGGTCAGTTGCCTCATAGTTCCTCAGGTATGTCACATTCTAAATGGGTCTTAGATTCTGGTGCTTCACATTATATGTCTCCAGATTCTTCATCTTTTACCTTTGTGTCCCCTTCACCCTTCATTCTTGTTATGACTGTTGATGGCACTCTCATGCCCTTAGTAGGTGTTAGTTCTGTTATCACACCTCACTTGTCTCTTCCTAATATTTATCTTATTCCGAAACTCAAATTGAATCTTGCTTTTGTTGGTCAATTATGTGATTTTGATGATTATTTAGTCATTTATTCTTCTTCTTTTTGTTGTGTACAGGATCTGCAGTCTCAGAAGTTGATTCGCACAAGCTGTAGGGAGAATGGACTATATATTTTGGATGAGTTAAAAGTGTTGTTGTCACTACTGCTGCTACCACTATTGATTTGTCTTATTTTCATTTGAGTCCTTCATCTTCTAGTTTTTATTTATGGTATTCTCATTTAGGTCATGTTTTGTCTTCTCGTTTGAGATTTTTAGCATCCAAGGAGCTTTAGAAAATTTACAAACTTGTGATATTTCTGATTGTAGTGGATGTAAACTGGAAAAATTTTATGCTTTACCTTTTAATCAAAGTATTTATATTTCTTCTTTACCATTTGACTTGATTTATTCTTATGTATGGGACCTTCTCATGTTGCCACAAAAAGAGGGTCTCAATATTATGTTTCATTTATTGATGATCATACTCGTTATTGTTGGGTTTATTTAATGAAACATTGTTTTGAATTCTTTGAGATATATACAGCCTTTCGAGCTCTTGTCGAAACTTAACATTTTGTTGTAATCAAATGCTTTAGGTGTGATTTGGGTGGAGAATAAACCTCCAATAAATTTTGTTAGTTGCTTGCCTTAGATGAAACTATTCACCAAACTTTATGTACAAATACTCCTGAGCAAAATGGAGTTGCTGAAAGAAAACATAGGCACATTATCAAAACTGCTCATTCTCTCTTGTTGTCTGTTTCTATTCCTATTGAGTTTTGGGAAGAAGTTATTCTTTCTACTGTAAGTTTGATTAATATTATTACATCGTCTCATAGTTTGGGTTTGTCTTCTTTTTGAAAAGTTATATGGGTATGTCCCTGATTATTCCTCCTTTAGAGTTTTTTGTTGTACTTGTTTCGTTCTTCGTCCTCATATAGAACGCAGTAAGTTGTCCTCTCAATTTGTTATTTGTGTCTTTCTGGGTTATGGTGAAGGTAAAAAGGGGTATCGTTGTTTTGACCCAATAACTTAAAAATTTATATATCTCGTCATGTTGTCTTTCTCGAGCATATACATGTCTTTTCTATTCCATCCACTACTCATAACCTAACTAGACCTGATCTTATTCGTATAGATCTTTTTTCTAAGGATTCTAATAGTTCATCATCTCAGGTTTCTAGTACCTTAGAAACTCATCTCCATATTCAACCAATTTGTACTCATAATTCTGCAAGTACTGACACTTTACTCTCCAGCACACCTAAAGCTCCATTCTTATTTGTAGCTCCTCAAGTTTCATCTGATATTGTGGATCCACCTCTACGTCAATCCATACGTATTCGTAAGTCTACAAAGCTACCAGATTTTGTTTATTCTTGTTATTCTTCATCATTTACTTTCTTTTTAGCTTCTATTCATTGTCTTTATGAGCCCTCTTCCTATAAAGAGGTCATTCTTGATCCTCTTTGGCAGTAGACTATGGATGGAGAACTTTCTGTTTTGCATAAGACAGATACTTGAGATTTGGTTCCTGTACCTCTTGGTAAGAGTGTTCTTGGTTGTCGTTGGGTGTATAAGATCAAGACTAATTCTAATGGGTCTATCAAGCGATACAAAGCTAGGTTGGTTGCAAAAGAATACTCTTAACAGTATGGTATGGATTATGAGGAGACATTTGCCCATGTTGCAAAAATGACTACTATTCATACTCTTATTGAAGTAGCTTCGATTCGTCAGTGGCATATCTCTCAACTTGATGTTAAAAATGCCTTCTTGAATGGAGTTCTTCAAGAAAAAGTTTATATGGCGCCCCTTCCTGGTGTTTCACATGACTCTGGGTATGCTTGTAAGCTTAAGAAAGCATTATATGGTCTTAAACAAGCACCTCATGCTTGGTTTGAGAAATTCTCTATTATGATCTCATCTCTTCGATTTGTTTCTAGTAGTCGCGATTCTGCTCTTTTTATTAAGTGCACTAATGCATGTCGTATCATGCTATCTTTATATGTTGATGACATGATTATTACTGGTGATGACATTGATGGTATTTTAGTTTTGAAGACAGAGTTGGCTAGACAGTTTGAAATGAAGGATTTGGATTATCTTCGATATTTCTTGAGTATTGAGGTAGCTTCCTCACCCAGAGGTTATCTTCTTTTTCAGTCAAAATATGTTGCAGATATTCTTGAACGGACTAGACTTATTGATAACAAAACTGTGGATACTTCCATTGAGGTTACCACAAGGTATTCTTCTTCCAATGGTTTACCTTTGACAGATCCTATTTTATACTGTACTATTATTGAGAGCTTAGTATATCTCACCATTACTCGTCCAAATATTGTATATGTTGTTCATGTTGTTAGTCAGTTTGTTTCTTCTTCTACTATTGTTCACTAGGCAGCTGTTCTTCGTATTTTACGATATCTTCGGGGTATAGTCTTTCAGAGTCTTTTACTTCCATCCACCTTTTTCTTGGAGCTGCGTGCATACTCTGATGCTGATCATGGTAGTGAACTCACAGATCGCAAGTCTGTTATCGGTTTCTGTATCTTTCTAGGTGATTTTTTTTATTTCTTGAAAGAGAAAGAAATAATCTATTGTTTCTCAATCCTCAACTGAAGCAGAATATCGTGCTATAACATCTACTACTAAGAAGATTGTTTGGTTACGTTGGTTACTTGCTGATATGAGAGTTTCCCTTTCTCATCCTACTCCTATGTATTGTGACAACCAGAGTTCTATTCAAATTGCTCACAACTCGATTTTTCATTAGCGAACTAAGCACATTGAGATCAATTGTCATCTTACTCATCATCATCTCAAGCATGACACCATTACTTTGCCTTTTGTTCCTTCTTCCTTGTAGATTGCAGATTTCTTTACCAAGTCGCATTCCAATTCTTGTTTTTGTTTTCTAGTTGGCAAACTCTCGATGCTTATAACTATCGTATCATGAGTTTGAGGAAAGATGTTAAATAATATATTTACTTTTGTTTTATTTATTAAGGGTATAATAATATTTTCAGTTTAACCTATATATAATCTTTTTGTATTTAGGTTAACTTGAACACTTTAGAATAAACAGATTAATGAGAATTCCAACTTCCTTCTCTTTTATGTTTGTATTAATCCAGATTAATTTAACAGTCTGGTGTATAAAGTTTTTTTAAAAAGTTTTTTTAAATTTAAAAGTATATTAAAATGATCTTTTTATTTTTAACATTACAGAAACTACCATATTCTCGTATGTTCAAATTTTGATACTTGCAAAACAGCTGGTATATATTTAACCGAATTTGCACATATTCTAGATTCCTTGATGAGTAAAGCATTGCTATTGAATGGATGATGATGGAGTTATTTCTCCTCCATCCACTCTTTTTGACCAGAATATTGCAAGAGTATACGTGCAACCACTACATAAGAATGACAAACAATTAATGATGAAAAACAAACGTGAGCCATCGGGAGCTGCTTCTTTTTTCTTTTTTTTGGGTTTATGTTTTGGTCGTGGGGGATTAGGAAATCGATGTGTCGGCGGTGGTAGCGGCATGGAAACTAAAAATACATTTCATATTGTCGAATAAATATTCTGATTTTTTGACTGATGTTTAAGAATGAAATAGTTGGTGTGGTTTAAAATCTTTTTTATTTTAAAATATATTAAAATAATATTTTTTTTTATTTTTAAAAATTATTTTTGATATTAATATATTAAAAAAATTTTAAAATTTTAAAATATAATTTTAAATAAAATATAATTTTTAAAAAATATAATTTCAATCGCGTTACTAAATACCCGTAAATTTTCATCACGTTTCCTCATCATTAAAATTGTGATAAAGTTGAGACCACGGGTCATGAATTAATTAAAAGATGCCATAAAGGTTGCATTATGACGCCCGCCTTTTAACAAAGGCTGCGACAACTAAAATTGCTAGCAATATGATTTTTGATTTTTATATTTTGACATTAGTTAGTGTCATAAATTTAATATTTATAACAAATCTAAGATAAAGACTTTTTTGAGTTGATAATATAACTTTTTTATAATAACTCTTAATTTGAATAAATAAAACTAATATTCTACAATTAGATTACCAAGAACATAAAAAATATTAAGATGACTATATAAATTATGGTTATATATTTTTTTTGAAAAGTGATTGTAATCTAAATATATTCTTTAATTTTTTAGTAAAAAGAATCTTCTTTTTTTAACAAAATGAACTCGTGTTTCTAATTTTTTATTGAGAAATAAAAATTAAAAAAAAGTTGAAAAGGAAAAAGAAAATTAGTTTCATGTTAGCGAGTAAACCTTAAGAGATTGATCAAGAAAGCAGACCGGGAAAATCAAGCGCAGACTAATAGATTAGTAATAATACTAACAATAAATTATTCATGAAAATTGGATTCAAATTGTTTTTTTATTCTAAAATTTTTAAATATATCTTGAACATGATTTTTATCACAATTATGATATTTTAGCTTTCAATCACACATAAAAAATAATCATACTATTTTAATTTTTTTATTAACTTGCTATAATAATCATAATGTTTTTAACAAAAATAAAAATTCTAGTTAAAAACCTTACATTCACTAAGATAAACAAGAGATATGTTAATAAGAAAAAAAGTTAATGGATTTTTTTTCAAAATGACAATTAATATTTTCAAGCATAAATAGATCAATCTTGAAACCTCCAGCCCCAGCTCCTTGTCTAGCTCGAGTTTCTAATTAAATCATGTAAGAGCTGACCTAACATGAATTGGTCGATTTCTCGAGTTCAAAAACAACTTGAATGATTGGTAAAAGCATGAATTAACTTTTAAAAAAATTGAGAAGATGCCAAATTGATCAACCTTGGTCACCCCACGATCCAGATCGTGGACTGCATTGAGTTTAATAACTTTGTTCTTTGTAAATTATTTTTATTTAATTATATGAAAAAAAATATATGCTTGCAAAATTGAGCATCAACCTTAAAATATGTATTTATTTGAGACATTGATAACCCTATAAAAAGCAGAAAAAAATAAATCATGAAACTCATTTCCCAACAAATCAAATATTGAAAAAGGGTGAAGTAAAGAAAAATCAATTAAAAAATTAAAGAAGCAAAAACTAAAAAAAACATATTGGGTTCGAAGAGTACACTTGTCAAACTCATGCATCAAGTAACCCAAGTTAATAGGTTAAGCCCGTGAATCAGGTCATGGACTCCAATAGGATTAAAACTTTTTTTTTGTTTTTTCAAAACTATTGTTTATTTAACTATATGATAATAAAAATAGACGATTGCAAAATTAATCAGCAACCCAATATCGGGATGTTTTTCTTAGACCCTGATAGCCTCATAAAATGAAATGAAATAAATTATGAAATTCAATTTTCAATCAGTTATGAAAAATAAAAAAAATAAAAGTTAAACCTATCAAACCCGCAAACAGATCCATGGACCTTCCAATTTTTAATAACATGGTTTTGCGTAAAATTATTTTTTTAACTACATAATAAAAATAAAATATTATAAAATTGATTTTAATTTTTTTTTTAAAGCACATCAGCAAAAACTACAAATCAGAGAAACCCAGGCTAACCCCTGAACTCACAACTAGGTCATTGACTCTATAAAATTTAATATCTTAGGGTTTTTCAAGACTTTTTTTATTTAACTAAACTTTTTAAAAAATAGATCATACTATGATGTTAGGATATTTTTCTGATACAGCTATAACCATATAAAAGACACATTAAAATAAATTATCAACTCTAAATCTCATTAAACACATAATATAAGCATTGAATTAATAATAATAATAATAATAACCAATAAAAAAACATTATGGTTTACTATTTTGTAATCCATAATGTTTATAGATGCAAGGAACAATGTTTTCTTCAAACCTTTTTAACTTTTATTGTAATTTTCATATCATATATATAACAATTAAAAAATATTATTAAACTTTAAGAAAAAATTATAATATTATTTAAAAGCCATGTCCAAAATTAAAGAGTAAATTAATCTGGTAAAAATATTTCAAAGTGTCAAAATATTAAATGAAAGAATAAAAACAGAAAATAACAGGTCTAACACTAGCTCAAAAATAGTGGGCCTAGCCTTTTTTTATTTTCATGTCGATTGCTCCTAATTTTTTTTTGAAAAAAATACAAACAATATGTTATTTATTATCTAAAAAAAAAAAATTGACTCTCATAGCTCTCGAGGTCAAGATATACGTGCCAACCAACTGAATTACACCATGCACTTATTATCATTTTGATTAAACAAATATATTAAGATTTTTTACTGTTTATATATGAATAGTGAAACATTATAAAAAAAAAAAACCGAATTATTTTAGTGTAGTGATATAATTGGTTGTTGAAAATAAGGATTTCATAAATGCCAAATGTAAACTATATTGTGAATTGTTAAAATAACCTTTTTATTAAGTTAAATCAAAAGAAATATGTTTAGTGTCTTAAATAAATTTTGTATAGTGTAATATATAAAAAATTGAGAAAATATAAAGGAAGAAAGTACAAAAAATTAGCATAATTCGACCAGCTGTCTATTTCACTCTATAATAGTAAAAAAAAAGAGAAGATGCAAGAAAAAAGAAAAAAAAACGAGAACACACAAATCCTAAACTCAATTACACCAACTCTGACACAACCTCGATCAATTCAATAAAATAGCATCACAATGGATGGATAAATATCGAAAAAAAAAAAGGTTATAAGAAATACAAATTGGTATTCGATAACCTCTCGGCAACAAAGGAAGCTCTTTCTCATAGACAACACCTTGCTCTTGTATTGTTTTTTTTAGTTTAAAATGGATGTCTGGGTTAGCTTGCGTGCACCTCGACTAATCCCACAGGCCCTGAAGTTAACGACCATGTAAGTCTCCAGTGGCTATCATATGAGGAATCACAGGGCTCGAACCTGAGACTACAGAGAGAGCAAACCTCTTGAACTCAAGCTCTTACCACTGGATTACCACTTAAATGGTTACCTTGGTCTCGTATTTGCTTACATGTAATTGTGAAGCTGCTACAAAACCTTGCAATTTTCTTCCATCGGCTGCCGCAAGTCACACATGCTGCACACAAAATTACAATACTGAAGCTAGAAAATTATAAAAGTGAGGAAATTGAATTCAGTATCAGTAGTCTTCAACCCTTTTGGTTCAATAACCCACAAAAGCAAAACACCACATAGAATCATGACAAGGGGGGGATTTTTTTACCGATTGATAGAACTGGGATCACGATCTGAGTCTAGATCTTCGACACCAGATGAGTTACACTAATTCAAATCCAAATCTTTAATTCATGCATAGGATGTTTATCAGGGAACGAAGAAGAGGTGTCTGAATTCGAGATTGCTGAGCCTCCAAGATGATTGGACCACCTGGAATTCCTGGGGTACAGATGATATGACTGATGAGATAAATGGCACCTCGGGAGATGAAGGTGTAGCAAGTGAGCAGATTCCGAATGGATTCCTAGTGAGATAAATAGGGTTCTTCTTCTTCCTATTAATTTGAACCCCTTATAATGAACAGTAACAAGTGTATTGAATACACCAAATTCAAAACTCTGTTTGACAGTAGCAAGTGAATTGAATTTTGAGTCTATTAGTCTTAATTGCATCATATTGCTTCCATCATGAATCCGTAACAAGTATATTCATATATGGGTCGAGAACATCTCATACATGTTTTGAGAATTTAGGGTTATGGTTAGGATTTAGACAAGTGAAGAAAAGGTTGAAGGGGATGGCTTTTTTTTTTTTTACTTTTAACGATAAAGTTGTAATTTTTAATATAAAATTTATTTAGTCATTAAATGTAAAAAAATTAATTATAAATTTATAAATAATCAGATTTTTTTTATCAAGTCTTTGTCGGAGGATATTAAATTCAGAATATAAATTATAATTTTTTAAATTATAAACTAATCATAATTTGAACCAATTATAAAACCTTAAGAGTAATTTTTCTAAAAAACAATTAACCAAAGAGCAACAGAATTACACCATTGAAGCTTGTAAAATATAAAAGTCTATGGCACATAAGTATTTTTCTTCTTAATTAATTAAGAAATTAAGAGTACATCCTCGTCCTCATCCCTCATTCTCATGGAGAATATTGCGAGTATACGATTTTTACCAAAGCCATTATCCCTTTTCTAATCTCTAATAATTTTTTTTGACAAACATTACTAACAAAAAAACTCTATTAAATCAAATTACTATAGTATGTCCCATTCTAGATTAAAATAATTAACCCGATAGGTTCATCGACATGAATCTTGTAAATTTAAATTTTGGATAATCATGGCTTAATGTGTGTGAGAGAGCCTTGTTGCAGATGAAGAAAAACACTAAAATATATATAGTCATATATATGTAACTTTCATTGAACTGGTCTTGTGCGAAAACACGATTGCATAATAATATTGCAGACATCCATCTCTCTTATTAATTAGTACAATAACCAGAAATTAAAGGGCAGACATTGGAGAATCGTCACTCCTTATTTCATTTTTGGGAGAAAGATCGGTGCATTATTATGGTAATTACAGCAACAGCATGCTTGAAATCTAACCAATCACAGGGACGCGAGTAACAATTCTGTTTTGGTCAATCCAAACACGAACCCTAGAGCAAGAGAAATCTTTAGTCACTGGTGTTCCTTCCAGCACGACTTGAGTGTCAACGTAAGGGTTCTGCGTCTCAATTGTCACTACAGCAACCCTTGCTTGTGCTCCAAGGAGCTCTGGCCATGAACTCTTACCTGCAAGTGCAAAGACATTTTTGTTACAACACACGCACAATATTCCATTAACAAATGCCATTAATCCTGAACTATGAGTTTATCCATAATTACCTTGACAGTCTGATGCCATATCTCTGATCTTCTTCCCTCTCTTACTTCTGTGATGTTGTTGTACATGTGAGACCCTGATATAGGGTATTTATAGAGCAACATTCAGTAGTTTGTGCTTGACGGGAACTGAGCTTTTAGCCATTACATTCAAAATTCAATCCTGTGCAGCTAAACGAGAAATTGGACCTCCCACATTTAGACGATTTTCTAGCTGGATTAATCATTCAAAACTTATCCTTTTCAGCTTCAACATTGTATAGGTAGTTGAAAGTTCTGCGTGCTGTTTTTTTTTTTTTTTTCCTTTTCTTTTTCCTGGTTTTAGTAATAAAAAAGTCATGATTTCTTGTGAACTTCCATGTTGATCCAGTACCTGTACACATATCTAGCCGCAACATTTTACTTTGATTGGTTCGATTTCTCATGGACCTTGACCCTTTCAATTCAATTAATGCTAATCAACCTTATCAGCTTAAGTGGTACTTGGGTTATAAAAACAAATCTGCATTGGTGGTTTATTTCAGATTTTATTTATGTTTGGTATTTTGTGCAGAAAGTTTTTAAAAGTATTTTTAATTTAAAAATATATCAATTTTTTTTTAATATTAACACATTAAAATCATATAAAACACTAAAAATTCAATTTAATAATTTTTTAAAGATAAATATAATTTTAAAAAACATTCAAAAATAGAAACTATCATCCTCTTAAACAGAATCTTCAATCTTTGAAACTTGCAAAACACTAAATTCGATATATATTTAACCGAATTTACACATATTCTAGATTCTTTGATGAGTAAAGCATTACTATTGAATGGATGATAATGGAGTTATTTCTCCTCCATCCACTCTTCTTGACCAGAATATTGCAAGAGTGTACGTACGTGCAGCCATTACATAAGAATGACAAACAATTAATGATGAAAAACATACTTTAGCCAACGAGAGCTGCTGCTTCTTTTTTCTTTTTTTGGGTTTATGTTTTGACCATGGGGGATTAGAAATTGGATGTGTCGGCGGTGGTAGCTGCATGGAAACTAAAAATGTATTCCATATTGTCGAATAAACATTCCACTTTTAAATGGATGTTTGAAAAGTTATATATAGTGATTATAGTTTAAAATATTTTTTATTTAAAAATGTATTAAAATAATATTTTTTTTAATTTTTAAAATTATTTTTAACAATAATCCATTTAAACGATTTGAAAATATAAAAACATTAATTAAAAAATTAAATTATTAAAAAATATAATTTCAACCGTATTCCTCAACCAACATTTTTTTTTTCACTTTTCCTCATCATCAAAATCTTGATGAGAGTCACTACAAGATTTCACAGTTTTACCGACGGAAATATTCCTTCGGTATGGGATTAAGCTTTCGTCGGTAATTTATTTACCGACGTCCTCACCGATGGAATACGTCCGTTGGCTTATCTTTCGTCGGTAATACTAGAGTTCGTCGCTATATCTGTCGGAAAAATAAAAAAACCATTTGCTGATGGTTTTACAGACGGAAATTGCGCGCCAAAAAAAATTCCCGCTTGAAATATACAGACAGATTTTATCCCGTCGGTGATAGTGTGACATATCGACGGATAGATACCGTTGGTAAAGTTGTCGGTGAGTGTTTGGAATACCAACCGAAAATATCCGTCTGTATATTCGTCATTCAATGTGGCATGCACTGTCAAATACCGACGGATTAAGTCCGTCGGTAAAGTCGTCGGTGAGTGCATAATACCGACCGAATATATCCATCAGTAAATTCATCGGTGACTGTGGCAGCTACTTTCAAATGCCGACAAATATATTCCGTCGGTAAAACCCTCTGTGATTGTTTTTAAATACGTTTTTAAAAAAATATTTAGAATACATAATATAAAATTATATAAATTAATAGTAATAAAAACCAATTATGCAAATAAAATTTTTATTAAACATAAAAAAAGAAAAGAAATAAAGTTAAATAATATTCATTACAAACTGAATGTGTTTTAAAAAAATATTAAATTAACTATTAAAGTTAAATAATATTCATTACAAATTAACATAATGGTGGAGCTGGAGAAGGAGGAGGAGAAGGAGGCTGGTTGTTATACGATCAAAAAGGTGGAGGAGCACATGTATCACCACTTTGTGATGACATGTTCATGACAAATTCGTGAAGCTGTTCATGCTCCGCTTTTTGTTGTGCATACAGTTGTGCATCCTCCGCTTTTTGTTGTGCATGCTCCGCTTTCAGTTGTGTATACGCCGCTGATAGGTGGTCGTATTTTTTGGTGAGCTGAGCCTTATGTTGCTGCAAGGCCACGAACTCCGCAGATTGGGTGCTCGATACTGATTGAGAGCTCCCAACGGTTGAAACACTACGGGCCGCCCGCAAGTTCTCGGCCGTAGTGTTAGAGAGCCCGTAAACCCGATTTTTATCGGGTCCACCAGACGATCCAACCTCCATCCACAAATTCGGATCGAATTTCGGATGGGTCAAATGATCGTCCCCATATCTCTCCCTCAATCGGCTATTATAGGTCTCCTGAAAGGAAAAAAAAGTAATCATCATATTCAATTCAATAAAAATAATAACTTACAAAATAAAATGGTTGAACAAATATACCACGAAGTATTGAGCACGGCTGTCAACGAACTGTTGCGCCCCCTTTTGGCGGTCTTGACTCTGTACGTGCGTCTCCACAAACAGCTCCATCGGGCTCGGCTCACGTCTAAGAGATTTAGCCTATAATGAAAAAGATTAATTAACAAAAAATTAATTTAACGATATATTTCATTTAAATTAATCTTACCATCCGTTTCGCATGTGCAGCAAACGGAACGGAGCCGCCGGTGTGCGTTGTCACTGATCCATGAATTGGTCGATTCCGGTTGCCAGCACCGGATTGTGAGCGTTGTGTGAACCGCTCAGACGTCACGTGCTCAAGATAGTGCGGCCATATATCTTCTGGGATGTATATCGGTTTGAAATCCCTCCAAACCGCCACGTCGTTCCAGCCTTGGAGACCCCTATCTCTCGCGGGTTTTTTTGCCTTTTTTTTGTGATTCATACCAAAAATCACGCAACTTACTTCCATAGCAAGAAATTAGAAGTTGAAACATAATTTTTTTTCTAAAAAAATCTTGTATTGTTTTCGATGTTACCTAGTTGCCGCATGATTTTCCCATACCCTCCTCACAACTTTGTCATACGCCCTATCCCAGGCGAATTTGTGATGTGTATAAATAATTAGATAAATAAAAATAATAATTTATTTACAATTATATTAATAAATTTATAAATAATTAGATAAATAAAAATAATAATTTATTTACAATTATATTAATAAATTATTAGAAATAAGCTGGAAATTAGAAATTAACACCAACCTCAAATTTGTTAAACCATGCATCGGTTTGAGGTATCCATTGAGGATGTCTGGATACCTGACTCCATTGAAATAATGGAATCTCCATCGAAGATTTAAACGCCGATGATATTACTCGGGCGGCCTCAATGTTTGTGAACCTAAAAATAAATTAAATTCATGAAATATTGATTAGTTGTTCATAAATTATGTTATAATTTAAAAGAAAAAACTAAAACCTTAACAAACTTACATTGAAAGGTCGTCCTTCAACTGTGCCTCGTATTTGCGGGTGAACTGATTCCGCTGCGAAAGCACGCCACCTCTGCGCTGTGAACCCGCATTGGAAGAGGCAACATCGATTGGCGGTGCAGGTGGCGTAGGTGCCTCTTTTTGAGAGGCACCTAAGGACATCCTCGCTATTAGAAGAACTAGCTGCGACCATACGTGAGCGACCAGCTCTGGTTTTCGTTCTACGCATCTACATAATTATATACGAATAATTATATAATTAAATTCGAATGTTAAAAAAATTTTGACAGCACCTCCCCTATACTAGATACTACCCAAATCCACAAACCTGTAAATATTGACAAAAGCCACAACCAATTGACTCCATCTATACTAATATTGTATATAACATAACATCTATACATATAACATTCATACTAATTACAAGGTAAATTCAACATTAACAACATATTCAATCATTATAGAAATACAAACAATAAAAAATATTCAATAAATTAAAAAAAAAACTCTAGACTAACAATTAAAATTAATGCAAATAATTAAACACAAATCATGCAATAATGTAGTAAAATTACTAATTATTCCAACATATTCAATTGCTTATTTTAAGGTAAATTCAACATTAACAATTACAATTCAACAAATTATTCAATCATTATATAAATACAAACAATAAAAAATATTCAATAATTTCAAAAAAAACTCTAGACTAACAATTAAAATTAATGCAAATAATTAAACACAAATCATGCAATAATATAGTAAAATTACTAATTACCAATTACACAAGTTGAGCAGATTCAAAATGGATTCCTAGTGAGATAAATAGGGTTGTTTCTATTTAATTTGTACCCCTTAAAATGAACAGTAGCAAGTGTATTGAAAACCCAAATTCAAAACCCTGTTTGACAGTAGCAAGTTGAGTCTACTAGTCTTAATTGCATCATATTGCTTCTACCTTGAATCCGTAACAAATATATTCATACAAGGGCAGAGAACATCTCATACAAGTTTTGGGAATTTAGGGTTATGATTAAGATTTGGATAAGAAAAAAGAAAGTTGTTGCTGATTAATTACTAGTTTCTTTTAATTATAAAATTATAATATTTAATATAAGAGTTATTTAGTCATCAAGTACTAAAAATTGATAAATTTATAAATAATCAGATTTTTTATTAATTTTTTTTTGTTCGGAAGATATTAAGTATTGTTAGAAAATAATATAAATCATATTTTGAGACTTCACCTAACAATTTAAGCTATTAGGTTGAGATGATTTTTTGACGTGGTATCAAAGTCTTAATGACTAAGCGGTCACGAGTTTGAATCTCGTCATCCTCATTTATTTAATAAAATTTGAACACAGTGTAGTATGGGTCTGTACAAGTTTCAAGTTCAAAGGATTTTCCCTTAAGGGAGTGTGTTAAAGAAATAAATCATATCTTAAGACCTCACTTAACAGTTTAAACTTTTAGGTTGAATTGATTTCTTAACATAGTATCAGAGCCTTGATGACTAAGAAACCGTTTGGGAACCGCGTTTCCAAAAAATTCAAATTTTGTTTTTGCTAAAATTTAATATGGTTTGTATATTTTGGATCGTTTTGATGTGCTGATGTCAAAAATAATTTTTAAAAAATAAAAAAAATATCATTGGCATGCATTTCGACACGAAAAGTTATTTGAAAAGCAACTGCTACCACACTCTAAACGGTCATGAGTTCGAATCTCATCATCTTCATTTACTTGATAAAAATTAAGTACGAGGTAATGTGAACTTGTGCAAGTTTCAAGTTAAGACTTTCATTTAAAGTGGTATTAGAGTCTTGATAACTAAGCGGTCACGAGGTAATGTGGACATGTATAAGTTTCAAGCCAACATATAAAATTCAGAATATAAATTATAATTTTTCCCTAGTAACACTAGGAGTGATTTTTCCAAAAAGATTTTAACCAAAGAGCAACAAAATTACAACATGAAGCATGTAAATTATAAAAGTCGATGGCACATATGTATTTTCTTCTTAATTAATTAAGAAATGTGAAGAATATTGCGGGTTAACTATTTACCAAAGCCATTATCCCTTTTCTAACTCATATATATATATATATATAATATATATATATATATATATATATATTTGACGAACATTACTAACAAAAAAAACTCTATTTTATCAAATTATTATAGTACGTCCCATTCTAGATTAAAATAATTAACCTGATAGGTATTCAATATTATCCGGTTTATCCATATTAAAAGTATTATAATGTAGATGTGTTCTTTGACTTAAATCTTGTAATTGTAAATTTTGTATAACCATGGCTTAATGTGTATGGAGAGACTTGTTGTAAATTGTTAAAGAATAATATAAATTATATTTTAAAATTTTATAAAATAGTTTAAGTTATTGGGTTGAATTAGTTATTTAATATAATATTATAGCTTTAATGATTAAATGGTCATGAGTTTAAATCTTATTATCCATATTTATTTGATAAAAATTAAATAAAGGGTAATGTGAGCTTGTTAAATTTCAAATTTAAAAAGCTTTCACGTAAGGGGGTGTGTTATAAAATAATATAAATTATATCTTAAAATCTTATTTAACAGCTTAAATTATTGAGTTGAATTGATTATTTTACACAAATGAAGAAAAATAATAAAATTTAGTCATATATATGTAATGAACTGGTCTTGTGCGAAACACGATTGCATAATAACATTGCAGACGGATTATTATTTAGTACAAGAACCAGAAAAGGGCAGACATTGGAGAATCGTCACTCCTTATTTCATTTTTGGGAGAAAGATCAGTGCATTATTATGGTAATTACAGCAACAGCTTGCTTGAAATCTAACCAATCACAGGGACGCGAGTAACAATTCTGTTTTGGTCAATCCAAACACGAACCCTAGAGCAAGAGAAATCTTTAGTCACTGGTGTTCCTTCCAGCACGACTTGAGTGTCGACGTAAGGGTTCTGCGTCTCAATTGTCACTACAGCAACCCTTGCTTGTGCTCCAAGGAGCTCTGGCCATGAACTCTTACCTGCAAGTGCAAAGACATTTTTGTTACAACACACGCACAATATTCCATTAACAAATGCCATTAATCCTGAACTATGAGTTTATTCATAATTACCTTGACAGTCTGATGCCATATCTCTGATCTTCTTCCCTCTCTTACTTCTGTGATGTTGTTGTACATGTGAGACCCTGATATAGGGTATTTATAGAGCAACATTCAGTAGTTTGTGCTTGACGGGAACTGAGCTTTTAGCCATTACATTCAAAATTCAATCCTGTGCAGCTAAACGAGAAATTGGACCTCCCACATTTAGACGATTTTCTTGCTGGATTAATCAATCAGAACTTATCCTTTTCAGCTTCAACAATGTATAGGTAGTTGAAAGTTCTGCGTGCTGTTTTTTTTTTCTTCCTTTTTTATGGTTTTAGTAATAAAAAAGTCATGATTTCTTGTGAACTTCCATGTTGATCCAGTACCTGTACACATATCTAGCCGAAACATTTTACTTTGATTGGTTCGATTTCTCATGGACCTTAATGGCTTATGCGTCAGAGTGCAAGCATTCAGCAATGGTAGGCATTATTCTTGTAATTAAAAAATACAGTGTGTACGTATGCCTTTTTCTGTCCCTTGGTTTATTTGACCGGAATACGTCAAGAGTATTGCAGCCATCACGTAACACATACAATTATGAACTCAAAGCGTTGTTGCAGGCATTGAAAGATAAAGTTCCATTCAGCTGAAAACCGAAGATGAACCAGAATTGCAACAATTGGCTTTGATAGAACGAAACAAAAGGAGAAAATATATACCTATTTTAATTCTTCTATTTTTGGTCAATTTCCCACTAAATTGGGAAAATATATGCCAAATTAGGCCCGTAGCAAAAAAGTCAATCTTCTTCCTTGTGAGGTAATTGATACATTTGGAAAACCATTATCGATTTGTCCATTTCGACTCCACATCTCAATTATCGAGTAAATTAATCAAAAATGAATCAGAGGGAGGAGATTGATTTTTCGCTGCAAACACTTGGAAAAAAATTGTTCTATCTCAAAAGTCAAAACAACAACAACAATATATATGTCAATATTCAAAATTCCCACTGCCTATATATATATATATATATATATAGGCAGTGGGAATTTTGAATATTGACATTAATCTGATCCTTAACAAGATCTAATTATAACGGCTGAGCAAATTTTTATATAAATAGTTTACAAGTAAACGTTTTATTTGTCACGAGTCTCATGATCACGCTTGCCCAGTACAATATTTAATTTTCCATAGTTATGACATCCGGACTATCAGGTCGACTCTCTAAACTAGCTTTGGGGTCTGGGATTTATTGTGTTAGTGAAAATTTTTATTTTTTAAAAAAAATTCATTTTAAAAGCTTTTTTTTTTTAAATAAGTTTACTTGAATTAACTCAATTGATTCACAATCTAAATTTAAGTTCGGTTAAGCTTCGAGTCAAATTTTAAAACTATACAATTTTCACCTCAATAATACTTTTAACATAAATCACAACATGACTATTACAAAAAATTCAAAATCTGATTAGGGTAACACTCAACAAGGACATAGCACACCATGGATTCACACAATTTTTTTTTGTTCTTAAAGCATTTTTTATTTCAATCACTGAACTATTTTTTTTAAAAAAAATATTTGGTTAGAAATTGAGCTTATAACTTGTTTCAATTAATTCATTATAGAGTTCTCGCAATGTCAAAAATAAATTAACATTAAGATAATACTCGATTTAGTAAAATAAAATTTAATTTTATTGCTTAAAACAAATTAAAACTTTGAGGGACCAAGTTTTACACTAAAAAAAGGACGGGTTTTTTTCTTTATTTTTACAATTAATGAGGCACAAATTTTAAAATTTGTCCAGAAGGTTTTTTCATTTTTTTTCAATCCTAAATCTTATTTGTTATGTATTTCAGTTCTTAGTTTTTGTGAGAAGAGAGTCCCTAAAAACAAAAAAAAAATTGTTGATTGTCTATATTTTGACAATCAAAAGAGTTGATTTTAGTGTCAATAGATTTTATTTGACAAATAAAGTTATATTTAGGTATTTTTTAACTTACCAAAAAAATAGATTAGGGCTTGGATTTTTTTAATTTGGGTTATTTTTGTTTTTTTACCATTTAAAGGTTGTTTTAAGGTTAGATATAGGTTTATTGAGATTTATAGGTATCTCTTAGGTGTTTTGAGGTGGAAAAAAAGTATTTTAAATCCAAAGAGTTGGGACTCGACTCTAGTGGACCACGTATTGTCTACTATCTTTAAAAATATTCATGACAATGCATCATCTTCCCGCTTTAAGGGTGAAAAACATGTGGTCAAGCACACGCATTTGGCCTTCTTTTTAATGGGTCAGGTGTAATGGCTCATTTAGGCCTAAATGTATGGTCTTTTTTTTGCTTTTATGTTTTTTTTTCTTTCAATCTACGAACTTGGTCTTTAATTAGCGTTAATAACTCTTTTTAATATTTATTGAAAAACATAATCCTTAATTTATTGTACTAAATGAATGCATCAAATTTTAATTTCACATTTTAATTTTTTTTTTATACTAGAAAATGTGTTAACAACAACAATAACACATTTTGTTGTGTTAAAACCACTTTAAATATATTCGGCAATGTAGCATATGTCAAATAGCTAGTGTAATATTATAAAAAAACAACATATAAAATGTGCCATAATTTTTAATATCCTCTGTGATAATTTTTCTTAATTTTTAATATCCTTTGTGAAAATTTTTCTTAAACAATAAATAACAAGCTCAACCAAAGTTCTCGTTAACTAACAAACTAAAATATCTAGGGGTTTTTTCCAAGTTCTTCACTATTTATTTAAACAATGAAGCACCTGATTTTTTTTTTATTTTCAAACTTTTTTCTTTGAATTGAATCTTTTTATAGCCAAATTAGAAGAAATTAGGTTCTAAATTATGATTAAAATATCAAATTAAAAAATAAAAAACTCAAATGTAAAATACACAAAAAATACATGGCTCACTCTAAATTTGTGACTATTTTCATTTTGGTTCAAAAGTTCATTTTGTTTATTTTTTAATCCTTGAATTTGAAAGAAAAGATAAAAAATTACTGTAAAATAATAGAAAAAAGAGAGTTATCGGTTGTGATTTTGGCAATCAAAATAGCCAAGCTTAGTATCAAAGGGTTATATTCGACAAGATCGGTTTGATGGTGATAGTTTTTTTCTTTAAATATGACGAGATCAACATATTGGGTTTGATTTTAATTTTTGAGATTCAGATGATTTTTTTTAATTATTTTGGAGTGTTTTGGGTCTGATTAGTAGTTTTTATAGTGATTTTTAGGTGTTTTTGAATGAAAATATATTGAAATATAAATTTTTAAAGAAAACAATCCCTTCCTAATTTTTTAGCCATCAAAGTAGTGGTTAGATTCTAAATAAAAATAAGTAATATGTCATCTATTTATTTATAAAAATAAAACGGATGACATATTATGACTAAATAATAATAATAATAAAAAGCTCAAACACAAGCCAGAACTTTTAGGCATGGTTAAACTTTTTAATTCAAGCCAGACGTATGTCTAGCTTGCTTTATTTTCATTAATTTAAATTTACAAGTTTTTTTACAATTAATTAATTAATTTAAAATATTATTAAAATATTAAATTATTGAATTAATTAAGAATATATTTTGGATGTTATTTTATTAAATCCCATTTAATAATATTAGCAAGTTTTTTTACAACCCATCATTATTTAAAAAAATATTATCTAATTATTATTTTTAGCATATATTTTTATTGTCATATAATTATATAAAAATTGTTTCAGCAAAATGATATTATTAAGTCTAGTCAAATTCATAACTTGAGTTACCTGTTTAACAAGTTAGATTAAGTTAATCTAAGTTGATCGAAAATATCATCATCTCGTTATGAAAAAAATTATACTTCATGTACATTGAATTTTAAATTCATTCTCAAGATTTTACTATCAATTTTTTTTTTAATAAGACCAACAACAAAGCATGAACCAATTACTCTAATATCATCAAAGCAAAGACATCTCCTTTGCTCATAAAAAGGACAAACACATAGTATATATCTATTAAAATCCATGCTAACTTTTCAATCTTTAGTTCCTAACAACCGTTAATAAAGAACTATACTACTGGTAGTAGTTATTAGTTTATTGATTGTGCTTTGCAGCTTGATGAATTTTTTAACATAAAAAATAATATTTTATTTATCAAAAAGTTTTTTGATATTATTTATTTAGCCTGAATTTTAAATTAAATAATATAAGATTTATTTCATGTGACCTTGTTTATTTAGCAGACTCAAGAAAAATCAACTCGATAATAAAAATTAAAATTTAATAAAAACATCATATTAAAATATAAAAATTGAAAAAGATAAAAATAAAAAGGTCGAGAACTAAAAAATCAATGAAATTTATAAAGAAAAACCATTAAACAAAAAAAAAGTAAAAAAACTTTTATTATATGATAAAAAATACAAAAAATAATTTATTATCAAATCTAATATTAAAAGATAAAATTAAATTAAAAATTATATTACTAAGTTACGATTAGATGTGGCAACAAAATGGTTGAAAAAAATATATTTGACTAGTTTAGCATTTATAAAAACTATTAAACCACCTCTTTAACGTTTTTTAATTGTTAGTATGGGGCATTGTACCAATGAAATGTTGATCTAACGGTTAAGATACTGCTATATTCCTGCAAGGATAAGAACACAAATTCGATCCCATGAAGCATGCTTACTGGAAGGGGTAACTATGAATTCTGAACGGGACTAGTCTTATCTTTTTAAAGGGTACGAGAATATCTAGGTAAAAAAAAAAGGAATAAGAAAAAATATAGGGGCATTGTTTTATCATAATTAATTATTATTTTATGCAATATCCCTTATTAGGCCTTTGGAATAGGTATCCTTATTCGATAATGTTATCCATTATCCAATTCGGCGTTATTCTTTATTGGCCCATTAAATTAGGGCACAGCGCCTCATCCTCTTTTTTTAGATTGCAAGGTCCGCGAAAATAAAGAATCGAAAGAACTCAGCGGTTAAGAGCTGATAGGCAAAAAAAGAAATACAAGGTTTTAACATTTTTCAAGGAAAAAAATCAATCATTCATAGCTCCTCCGTCCTCTTCTTCTTCTTTTCTTCTTCATTTGTAATTTCTCAGCTCAAATTTGCGTGCTGCTAATAAGGTAAATTCTCTCTCTTCTTCTTTGATGAAGTTAATGTGAGATACTTTGGTTTTAATCGAAACTAATTGGTTATTGTCTAGAATTAGATTGTGGGTTTGGTTTCGCTGGTTCTGCTGGCTTTGTTTTTAGTTTCTTTATGTTATTTTGGAAGAACTCGTCTTTTCTTTCTTCCTTTCCTTTTTCCTGCTAATATATAAAAAAAGAAGGATTTTTTGTATGGTTGATTTGAATTCATAATTATAAAAAGTGGTGAAGAATTAGCTCATAAATGGTAGGAATTGGATTGACTTGAACTTAATTCTTGAAAAAAATGTTATAAATTGGCGCATGAAGTAAGGTGTTTTTCAGTAGAAGCAATGTAGCTGCAAGTCCCAAAAGATTCTCGAAGATATTAAGCTTTGGGGTTTCTTAAGAGGGGAGGACGGGGGGGCTAGGTTGAAAAGGAAAAGGTTCGAATGATAATCAAGATCAGTTTGTGTCTGTTGCTTGTTATTATATTGACTATTTTTATATGGGAATATATAGCTTCTTTGTTTTTGTTTCATTACTTCATGCTTCATAATAATTATGTCTTATGATGTGAATCACTTTCGTTCAATCTCTCATTACTTGTGTTTTCTTTTTCTTTTTTTTTTCCTTTTGTTTTTTGGTTGGATGTACTTATCCGGATAGATATTTAAACTATTAAACTGGCTGTTGTTTCTTGGGCCAGTGCCAATATCTAAATTTCAAGAAATTCATCACTTCATTTTAAGTATTTTTTCATCTGTCGAACATCATCATCATCGATCATTATCCTCTCTTTTTTCATTCCTTCTTCTCTCTTGCCTGACGCTGGAGCTATTTGCTAATTTTTCGTGATCCCTTATTTGAGTATCATTCGCATAAAACTCCTTGGATCGATATCTCATGGCACAAATTCTGTCGAGATTCTTATCCTGCTACTCCATTTGGCCTCTCATTTTGTTTCCACCTTTCCATACTTGCTTTCTTCCTGCTGTGAATGCTTCTGGCTTCTGTGCTTGCTTCACAGTTTCCTTGCAAGATTCTTTTGTTAGATACATAAGATGCCAAGATCAGGGGGAAGTGGTGCATCTGCTGATGAACCAGATATCCCTGAAAAGTCTGTCGAGCCTGAAGAGCAGGTTGACCTTGATGGTGACAATGAAGCTGAGGAGACAATGGAAGAAGAAGTTGAGTATGAAGAAGTAGAAGAGGAGGAGGAAGTGGAAGAGATAGAGGAAGAGGTTGAAGAGGAGGTAGAAGAGGAAGAAATTGAAGAGGCTGCTGATGAAGCAGATTCGAAAAAGGGCTCAGATGGTGAAGAGGAGATAGATGAGCAAAGAAAACATGCTGAGCTTCTTGCACTTCCTCCTCATGGATCAGAGGTGTATCTTGGTGGCATTCCTCCTGATGCTTCTGAAGGGGATTTGAAGGAATTCTGTGAATCTATAGGAGAAGTAACAGAGGTAACTGATCTTGTCTTTGCAAATTCCCTGTCTATGTTTCTTTTGTTTGGATGGACTAAATCTTGTATGTGCTGATAGCAGGTAAGGATAATGAAGGGAAAAGATTCAAGCGAGTCAAAGGGTTATGCTTTTGTGTCTTTCAGAACAAAGGAATTGGCTTCCAAGGCCATTGAAGAGTTGAACAATACTGAGTTTAAGGTATCCTGCTTCTGAGTTCTTTTATAGATACGATATTAGTCATAGAAACATCATTTCTTCATGCTGGCAATGGAATTTGTGCTCGCTATTATCTTTCTCACTTTAGGCTGTATGAATGTTATTTTCATTTTTTATATTTCTTGTATAAGGTATTTTGTATGAATGTTCGTTTAATTCCTGCTTTCTCTTCAGGGTAAAAAGGTAAAGTGTTCAACATCTCAAGCAAATCATAGACTGTTTATTGGCAATGTCCCAAGAAACTGGGGAGAAGAAAATATGAAGAAGGCTGTAAAAAAGATTGGGCCTGGAGTTAACTCGGTGGAATTGTTGAAGGTCTTTGTGCTTTATTTTTTTGTGTATACATGCATAGACAACGTAGTCTGATGATGAATTGTGTAGTGATCTTTCTATTTTTTCTTGGTTGCGCAGGACCCACAGAACCCGAGCCGGAATCGGGGATTTGCATTCATTGAGTATTATAATCATGCATGTGCAGAATACTCAAGAAAAAAGATGTCAAACCCGGAATTTAAACTTGATGATAATGCTCCTACTGTGAGCTGGGCAGATCCTAAAAATGCAGGATCTTCTGCTGCGTCTCAGGTCTGTTGCATTGTCATTTTTTGCTCTCCATTTTATGTAGTAGAGCTTTGTTCTGCCTATCAAAAAAGTTAGTTCATCTGCTTGAGATGCTTCTGCATTTGTCTTGTTGCCTTCTTGATTGATGCCAAACGCTCCTGTTTCTGGGATGTTGACTGGTAATGAGGAACAGCATTTTCCCCCATCTCCAGATCCAACACTAGACCAACTTTTCCATCCGAATTGTTGCTCTTTTTTTTTAACACTTTTTTATCGATTTCTTACTTAGACAATTGTTTGTGTGCAACTGCAAGTCACCGTGCAGTTATATTTATCAAATCATTTATTTTGGGAAGTTTTTGAGTCATGACTGACTTATTATGTCTGGTACAGGTCAAGGCAGTATATGTCAAGAATTTACCTGAAGATATTACTCAGGATCGTCTAAGGCAGCTGTTTGAGCATCACGGAAAAGTCACAAAAGTAGTTCTTCCACCTGCAAAACCAGGACATGAAAAGAGCAGATTTGGTTTTGTGCACTTTGCAGAGAGGTCAAGTGCCATGAAGGCATTGAAGAACACTGAGAAATATGAAATTGATGGTAACTTTTCCTCCTAAAATCTAGCAGTCTTTATTTACACTTATGAATGTTTTCTATTAATGACAGGTGCCTCTTCATTTGCAGGTCAAGTTTTGGATTGTTCCCTTGCAAAACCTCATACTGATCAGAAGCCTTCTGGAGGGCCAAATTCACAGAATTCATCCTTGTACTCAAACTTTCCACCTCAACTTGGCTACGGTTTAGCTGGGGGTACATATGGTGCTTTCGGTGCAGGCTTTGGCGCTGCTGGCTTTACACAAGTAAGCTGATGTTCTATTGTGCACCACACACACACACACACACACAGCACAGCACAGAACCACTTTGACACATGGAACAAGCATGTGTATGGTGGTCTGCTAGGATTTATCAAGGAACAAAATATTTGAGAAGTTTGTCAACATAGAAAGTCTGAGTTATTTCAACTTTTCATTTTATGATTTGATGCTGAAGAGTTTGTTTCATTTTTATTCATTTCAAGAAAAATAATGATGGTTATGCTTACTACTGGTAGGAATTTGTCCTATTAATGTCAATTTGTATGATTTAAGATTCACAAAATTGCTTCTAGGATTTAACAGTCGGTAACTACTTTATGCAAACTATTATTGATTTTAATTCAGTATGAGTATTATGATTCACAATATTTTTGAGGAACTTAGAGCCAAAGGCATACTTGAATTTACCACAATAGACATAATTAAATGACAACAATAAATGGCTTTGCATTAAGCAATGGGTTATTCTCATAATAAGTATTTTTTCATTTAGAAGTTTGCAATTTAGATCTTCATTCAAGCTGTGTAATTGATAAGGATTAATTTGTTATCTTTGTAATGAGATGTCTAGTGCGCATATTGAAATTTTCTCAAACTTTCTGATCAAGTGTATTTGCTCATTGGCATGACAAAATCCTGCAGCCTGTCATCTATGGCAGGGGACCGACTCCTGCTGGCATGGCAATGATGCCTATGCTTTTGCCTGATGGAAGGATTGGATATGTCCTGTAAGTACAGTTTTATTTTATTTACCATCAGTTGCACACCCAACAGCAACCAGATATATAAATTAAAAGTCAGTCTTCTGTGTTTTGCTATTCCATACCATGACTTGTGCACGCTCTTTCTAGTGGTTGGCTGATTGTTTGTCATCATCCCTTTCATTTACTTGTTTGTCCAACAACCTCCTTTCATTGCTCCAAAATTCTTGCTGCACCTGGAATTTTTGGTATTACCTCTCTGTATTTTCATGTTGCATTAGTGATTACCTTTAAATTTATTCTAAAATGTTTGTCAAACTGCGAATTGAGCACCACTACCATCTGACTATATCATACCTGGAGCACAATGTACGTGATGATTGAGCTTCCTATGTTGTGAAAAGATGTTCTATAAGCTGGATTTACCAGACCAGTGATTTTAATCCATGAAAATCCTGAATTTGATTAGCTGCAGAATGATGACCTGTTAACCAAAATTTAAGATGCTTTTATTATTTTTCCACAGCCAACAGCCTGGAATGCAAGCACACAGCTCTCCGCAGCCACAGGGTGGCAGGGGTCGTGGTGCTGGCAGCTCGAGTGGTGGAAGACGTGGTAATGACCGTGGACGCAGCCGATACAACCCATACTGATTTGGTAGTGAAAATGCAAAGGGGGAGAGTTAAATGTTGCTGTTCAACATTTGATTAATTGGCTGATTCGAAAAGCTTTGTACCTTGAACAGAAAAACTGACGTGCTAACACGCTACGGCTTTTGCCTTGTTTTTTTCAGACTGAACTCACAGGCAGTCTAAGTAGTTTAAGGAATTCTCAAAACTAATAGATTACATGTGTAAAGCGACTGAAGACAGCTTGTACTTTTTTTGTATTTTTGATGAAGCAATTGTCATTTTAACCTTGCAACTCGTCTTCTGCCTGGGTAAAGCAGCATGTTGCTTGGCCCCAAAAGCTCATCCAAAATTATGGGAGACATTTTTTCACACCTGCTATTGCGGTGACTTGTTTTAATTTATGGTATATATTACATGGTAAAAACTTAACACTCCTAATACTGGCATCATGAATAATCCTTCTAATTATGGTATTTGCGAGTATTTCACATGGAAGAGTTTGATGAATATTCTTGACTTCATCGTTAATAAATATTGGATCGAATAATATCCTTAATTCTTAACACCTGGATCTGACAATATATGTGATAGCATATTAAAAATTAAAAAAAAAATCCAACAAATCTCATCACAGTAATCAAAGCTATATCTAAAGAATTCAAACATACTAAAATTATTCAAAAAAATTAGTTTAAGGGTTGAAATTGACCTTCCAATCGCAAAATTATTTTATATTTTTGAAAAAGATTATAAAAAATTGAATTATGACAGTATACCTATACTAATGATATCCACTGCAAGGATTTAGCCGAGTAAATTTATTCATCTGGTTAAATTACAAGTAGCATGAGCAACTGTCAAGTTTTGATGCTGCGACCTGCTCCATGAGAAGACTAAACCAAGTGTACTTTTAGGCAGATTAACCATGTGTTCTTACGGTTTTCTTGTCCACAATGCGCAGCCCGAGTTCACAGTTCATTAGTTTTTGGAGCTTTGAATCATTTCTGCCAATCAAACTAATCTCCCCACGGTCAAATCATCAGATGCCGGAGCTAATAATAAACATTAATTAAGAGAAACTAAAAGGGTAGCTGTTTTCCTGTAGCAAATTTAATAATATGGTTACAGACTCAGTGGAATTATAAATTGGAGCATTGAAATGATGATTTTTTCCCGTATCAACATAGGAAAATTGGCCTTGCTATTGAGATTAACGCAATATTTTTTTAAAAAAATTTGCAACCACCTTTTTTTAAGCAAAAAAAAATATTAACCAAAACCAAGGGGCTGTTTTGACTTTTTTTTTTTCTTTTTTTTTTTATTATCGTGGGGTGTCCGGGCCAGCTTGCGCGCACCACGACTATTCCCCACGGCCCACTGAACATCCTGCAAGCCCAGTGAGCAGGTAAGGCACCGCGGGGGTGATAAGCGTGCACATAGAGAATCGAACTTGGAACGGGAGGGGAACAAGTCACACAATTGACCACTGAGCTAGACTGTTTTGACTATTTTGACTTATTCTTGACAGAATAATAGATGGCTAAATTACCATTGAATTTAAATCTCCTTTAAGTAGCATCTAAAGTTTTTTTTTTTGTTATAAGAAGGTTATGTTAGGGTAAATTTAATATTTTTACATATAAAATATTGTTTAAAATTGAAACGTTATCAGCATTTGCTTATCATGCAAAACCACGTGGCTACGTTCATGCTCTTCAACTGACGCGTACAACATCGTCCGACATCAAAATGTAAGTTTCCACAGTGGTTTTGAATTGTTTCGGCTTTTTATACCTATACGATGCTTGTGGCTAATGGATCTATGATTTTTTCTTTTCTTTTTAATTTTTGTGCTTGCCTATAAATTTGCAAAGAAATCCTTTAATTTATTTTTCTGTTAGATTTGATTCCTAATTTTTTTATTATCTATTTTATTTGAAATAATTCATAAAATTAGATTTTTTTTTAATTTCGTTACTCTTCAATTTTTTTTCATTTACTAGATTTGATCCTCATTCTTTTGATTGTTATTTATTTTATTTTTAATCCTTTTCTTAATTGATATTTATTTTTCAAATGCATCCCTCAACATTTTATTTCATTTATTTCTTATGTAAAGTTTTATCTTTATTCTTTTAATTGCTATTTGTTTCGTTTTAAATTCTTTTTCAATTTCATCATTCAATATTTTGTTAATTAGAATTTTTTTAATCGAGATTAACTTTATTTTTTTTTTTTGTGTGTGTTTTCCTTATATATAGTGTAATTCTAACCTCGGAACCCAGGTCACACGATTGAAAATTTAGCACAAATTGACTTAGGTCCTTTTTTTACAATTGATTTTGTTTTTCATTTTTATTATTCAATATCGGGTTTGTTAGGGCTTAGGCTTCACTATTGTTTTCCTTTTTTTCTCTGTAGTGTTATCTTGTTTTCATGTGCCAAGTCACGAATTTGACGGATTGGCTCAGGTTGACCAGGGCTAATTTTTTTGTTTGATTTATTTATTGTTGTTGCCATTTTTTTTTTAATCTTGAGCATCTTTTTTTTTTTTTTGCATTGAAAAAAGCTTGATCTGGCCCATGACACAGCACGAACCACCAATCTAGTTAACAAAACACTAAAAGAGGTGGTGCTTTTAGTGTGCACCTCCTCACAAAAACACTATTTATTTCAGTAGTACTTTGTTTTTTTAAAAAAAATATATATTATGTTTTTTTCAATCCAAAAAACATGGGTCATGGATTTGACAAGTTAACTCAATTGACTTGATTTTTTTCTTTTTTTAATTGACCTTTTTTAAAAAACATTTCACTAGTGAACAATTTATTGATTAGAAATTAGATTTCATGATTTGTTTTAGTTTGTTTTCTATAAGGTTATCTCAATCTCAAAACTTGGGTGATTTGATAGAATTATGCTTCATAATTTATTTTGATTTTTTTTATTAAATTATTTCGGTCTTATTTTTTTTAGACTTCCACATTGCAATTCTTTTTTCATCCCTAAACTTTTTTTTTATTTCACTCTTATTAGGAAATAGTAAGATTACAAGACAGGGGATCAAAGTAAAGAAAGAGGAGGAAATGTGTGGTTTCTTTAATTTTTTTGGTAAAATGTTCATTGTAGTCCTCGCACTTTATGAATTTCAAATATTAGGTACTTTCAATTTTTAAAATTTTTTAAAAGTCAATTTTTATCCAAAACTTTATTTTCTTTATTTTTCAATTCATACTTTGAGAGAGAGAAAAGAAGGTTATCTAATTTGACGGTAGAGAGAAAATCACCAGACTAATTATGTTCATCAATATGGTTGATCTTGGTGTCAAAATGTTCTTTTGATGTGAGGAATTCCACTTAAATGTTTTTTCACCTTCAAATTACCTAAAAAAATATTTGAACTAGGAAAGATTTTTGGTTTTGAGTTGATTTTAGGTTTTTTTTTTTATGGTTTCATGAGGTTATGAATGAGTTTATCAATGTATCTAAAGTCTTTCCTAGATGTTTTGGGTAAAAAATAGATTGCAAATTAAATTTTTAGGATAAAAATACACGGGGCCTAAATTTTCAATAACCCTTGATCTCTAGAAACTAAGCTAGCAGATAATGTGTTGTTTATAATTTTTTTAAAAAAATAATTAAATGACAGATAACACATCATCCACTCTTTGATATTGGTAAAAAAAGATTTGGCTCGCAGGCTAGATCTTTTTCATGGATCTGACGTGTGAGTAAGAATTTTTTTATGAGTCGAGCATGTGAGTAGATCCACACAACTAGCCTGTTTATTTTTCTTAATTTAATATATTTTTAACCCTTGAAATTAAAAAGAAAACATCATTTCATTGTTTGTTTGGTTTTAAAAGATTTTTTTTTATTTGAATTGAATAAAAACCCTTTTTTTGTTATCAATTTTTTTTAAAAAAATTAAAGCTATTCTTTTCCCAGTCCCAAGAGCAACCCCTAATTTTATTTTTTTATTTTAAAAACAAATATTGTTTGATATATAAAAATAGTCTCATGCACCTTATTGGTGTATAATTAAAAAAAAATAATTTTCTTTTATTAAATCTAGTAAGATATAACCTAAATCACGAGTTTAATATGTTATCAATGCTTAACTCATGTCTTTTTTTAAATTAATTATAAGAAAATTTATTTTCAATTTCATCTTTTATTATTCTATTTTTTATTTTTGCATTTACTATATAAAAAAGAGTTGAAAGAGCCTGCATTTTTTTTTCCTTCTTGTTGGAACAAAAAAATGACTAGCTGCAAATCACAGGTCACAAGGTCATATGGCTAGCATATTACTAACTTGTTGCGTTAATCTAACAGGCTAGGGTGCTATAACTCTAATATACTGGTTATCGTTTGATAACTAAAACTACAATCATAAAATCACATTCTTGTTCCAGGGTTTATTCAAATTGGAACACTTCAGATTCGAGAACAAGGAATTTCCAGAGAAACAAATAAGGCCGACTAACACCACATTCTCATATTGATTCCCTTTATCAGTTCCAATCAATATCTTTCAAGTTACCAAGCTTTTCCAACTTCGTTAAACTAGTAAATAACATTAGGAACAAAACAATACAAAAAATAACTAACATATTTATTTGAAACATATTTGGAACACATTATATGCCTAAGAATGCACAGATGATCATACACAGTGGCCCTTCCAATGGATCTTAAATTTCAGATCCTAGAAGGGCAGAATATAGGGGGTGTGGAGTAGATTTCGGTATTCCTCAAGGCTAACGCGCTGCATGTGTGTGTTACTGCATCATAAAGCTTTTAAGACTTCAATAAACAGCTTCATCTCAATGCGAGTGAGTAAACACTCTAAATATGCTCCACGATCTGTGGCAAACACAGTGATAAAGAACAACATTTAACTAAATATTAAACAATCATGTAGATCAAGTACTAAGGGACACAAATACAAAGACAACAACCATCCAACGCCTTCATTGCTGAAAGACAAATTTTCAGACAGATCCTTGTGTCAAATGTAAGAGTAAATATAGACGCTCGGATATAATCATAAAGTTTGGCATTTCTAAGCTTTTAGTGTCACTGATAAACAGCAGTCACTCTTTCCTGTATTGGTGAATCTCACTTGTAAGTTTCCCTTGGTTATATTGTTAGCAAATATTTGTTGCTCAAACTGTTGTATTTCAATCTTCAAAAATCAGTACATCTTTTTAGCTTTACATCAGACAAGTATTTTAAACATAAGCATTGAATTTATTTAAGTCCTTTCAAGGATAATCACGTTTCCATGAGCTACAACAGATACAAGGAGCATCAGCGGCATTCAATTATGTGCAACAAAGAAAATATAATTTTATGTAAGAAATGGTTAACTTTAGTTTAAGCAGCATACCTGCATAACTCGAATATACATAACAAGCATCGCTTGTATTCTGTTCAAATGAAGGATGAGAGGTCCTCAGGTGGTTCAATCCAGATATTCTCAAAAGGATCTTGCTCTCCCCAGTCATGACACTGCTTACGAGGATAGTATCTATAATCATCAAGAGAATAAGATATGCAGCGTTTCCCAAAGAAACGAACTTTAGAGAAGTAGACGCTGTTTCTCATCATGCCAGGGAGGTCACTTCTTGAATGAGATGACAAGAAACTGGCAAATAGTGTCATACCATCAAGGGTTTTCATCTCTCGCCAGAACATCTTTGACTGATCCAACTTAAATATTATGGGATTTTCACTACAGCATGTATAAATAACTAGAATGTCTCCATTATGCTCAGACATAAACTTTCCCTTCCACCAATTTTTTGCAAAAAAATTCTCAGGGCATTTAGGGGGTGGCACAGCAAGAACATTCCAAGTATGCTCCAGTGGGTCAAACACACCAAGCCAACCAGTGAGACTTAGACAGTAGAAGAATCCATTGCAGAAAACGATCTTGTTCCAAATACTACTCACAAAAGGCAAGCGATTTTGATAATTAACAGTAACCCACTCAGTTGCCCCAGGATGACAAGTACTGATTGCAACAATTGTGGGATTGATGTGCCTAACTGTAAAAACTACACAGGTGTTAGATGTTGGGGCACAAGAGAAGGCAACTATCTGATAAGTCAATTCAAATCTTGGCAGTTTGACAACTTCCCGAGAGAAAGGATTAAAGAAAAACACACGGTTTGTTCTGGGTCTGTATAGCAACAGCCAACCATCTTTGGTGTAGCAAACTCTTGACCCATACAACTCTGGCAACTCAAGAGAATAGGTCTTGCGCTGAGCTGGATCGTAGAACTCATACATGTTACCAAATTTTGGAAAATACATAAGCCAGGGTGAATGGTTTACCACTCTAACAGAAATGGCAGCAGTGTTCCATCTCTTGCAAGCAATGGAGGAACGGATATTATCCTCTAGTGACAAGCGACAGAATATCAGTTCCAGAAGTTCTATGGGAAGATCAGACCAAGTTTGCATTTCCAACATTGCTTTCTTATTCATTGTTGTTCTTCTTTTATCATCCACCAATCTCGCAGATAACCTATGTCATGGAAAGCACATAAATGGGAATAAAATGCAAAACCAACTATAAATTATTCAAAAGAAGTTGTAACTCCAATAAAAGTTCTTTTTTTTTTTTTTTTTGACTGGGAGGAGATAGATTTCTAATTTGCAATTTATAAATAAAAGGCTGACGAAGTAAAAGACTATAAAATAAAATAGCTAATTTGCAGTTTCAGTTTTAGGGAGAGTAGTGATTGATTTGGACCTTAAATGAAAAGTGGAATTTCTCAAATCAAGAACAGTATGGAGACAGCATTAGAAGCAATCACAAAAAACCACTGCCATTATAAAGGAATTGATTGCAGCAAAAGAGCACAAATTACATAATCATGGTAACTGCGTATCACCTATAAGATCAATAAGGCAATTGGTTTACAGAAAATCATGATCATGATTGCGAAGATCACTCTATGCTAAAAAATTATTAAAAATTACACAAGCTCCAAAAATGAATTCAAACAATAATTCATTTTTTATCCAGAAATCAATCACATAAATCAGTAGCTCATAGCCCCCCAATAAAAGAATCAGCACTGATAAAAATCACAATATCCTGACACACAATATGGCAATTCTAGGAAACCCATCTAGGATCAATGTTCAAATTTATTCAAATTTCCAAACCACATCACCCAAAAGTGAAATCACTCTAAACCCAAAGCATCATATCTAAATCACACCCACATCACACTGAAATGAAATCACTCAACTTTAATTCCAATTTCCCACATCACTACTAAACACAATCTAGAACAACCAATTTGCATCAGCACACAACCCCTTCATATAAAAAAATCTAAAACCCTAAAAAGATGTAATAACAAACCCTAATACTAAAGCAATTAAATCACAAATTATGCTAAACAAATGGTAAAGTAACAAACTTCATAGTGTTTTCAGTTAATAGAAACAAAACCCAACTTACAATTTCACTTTCCTTCTCTTTCTACCACCCATTTCTTCTCTTTTAGTACTGAATGAGGCAACTCAGTTTTTAGAGAGAGAGAGGAAAATGTAGAGACAAAAGAAACCATGTAATGCTTACCATATTGATTCCCATGTTTGCTACGTACACCCAATTGAATCATGGTGACTACACGTGTACATATCTGACATATCCACTGTCTTTGGATAACCATTCTCCAATGAGATTTTGCAACGTAAGCGAAAATGCCAGATGGGCATTACATGGCAAGTCATGACTCAAGACAAAGAAAGAGAGAAATTCAATGTTATAAAAAGCGTTCATCGTGTGAATTTAACCATTTTAAGTACATCATTACAGTTTCAATGTGTTTGTAAGAAGAATTGGACCCAACAAAGCATTTCTATTTCTTTCTTTATGTTATGATAACATTATTAAATTGTAGTTTAGATAATTTGATAAATCTAATAACCCTTTTTGTAATTAAATACCAATTTAATTGTATAAAAAATCAACACTTAATCAACTATATCAAATTTCATAGACTTTTAAGTTTAATATGTACTTTTAAGTTTTTATTTGATTTAGAAATTTTATCTATAGTTATCTTTACACTTCAATTTAACACGAAACAAAAAAATTAAAGAGAGTTCATCTAGTAACTTCATAATAGTCATATATTATAGAGTGATAATAATAATAAAAATAATGAGAATAATGTTGTAATTCAATTTTAATCCTCATCATTTTTATTTTTATTTTTAATTCCTTGTTATAATTATTTTTCTTTTGCTTCATTCTAAAATAGAAAATAAAATACAAAATTTTATAAGGAAATGTGTTTTCATGACAATTCAACTAATTCTTGGCCCTTTCACACATTTTAACTCTTTATTTATTATTTTTTGTATTAGTATATTTGTAGAGGTTTGAATAACATCATTCTTATCTAGACTTGATTTTAACTCTTCTATTTTGATCATGTTTTTCCTAATTCATTTTAAAATAGAAAATAAAATGCAAAAATATGAAAGTTTCTAAGAAAATATTTTTTGTGGAAATTTAATAAATTCTTAGTCATTTCACGCCTTTTAACAATGTTATTTATTATTTTTCATGTTAGCAAACTTTTAAAAGTTGAAATATCAAAAAATTCAAAAGAAGTTGAATAACAAACAATGACATTTTTCTTCTTTTTTTTCTCATGTCAACAAAAAAAAATAAAAAACACAAAACCCTTTTGTTTGCTCCCTCACCCTTTTTCTTTCTCATGAAAATAAGCCAAAGCTCAGGATCTCTCCCTCCCCAATACCATACGATTAATTGCAGCTGTAAACCCTCTCTTATAGCTCGCATGACCTGTTGCAAATCAAGCCAAAATACACAATTTTTATCCCTTTATTATTTGTTGCAAAATCAAGCCAAAGCCACACGCATTATCATCCAAGTTTCAGCTGTAGAATTAGCCAAAACCCACCTTTTCAAGTCATTTTTCATGTTGCAAATATAGTAAACAACCATAAAAACACAGCCCATATACCCTTTGTTATTACTGAAACAAAAAAGGCTAAAACCCACCTTATTTGTCTTTCAAAATCAACTGCATTATCACCATTAAAAAAAAACATCATTTTTCATTTGCAAACATAGTACAAAGACAAATAGCAAGGAAGAGCTCAATGGTGAAGATTAACTTTACTAAAGTTAGGGTTCAAGATTAATATATAAAAGAGAAGTTCCAAGTACTTTCTTGTGGCCAATAAAAAAAAGGCTTGATTTTGATTATAAAAAGAGGGGAAAGAGAGGTGCTTTAGCAAAAATTATTTTTTGGTTTATGGATTATAACTGGAGCTAAACAATTCGGTTTCGGCGCTTTTTTATCTTGCTAGGACATAATATATAGACCAAAAACTTTTTTGAATAGTTCAAAATCTATTTTTTTCTCTTTTTAAGTTTAAAACATAGCAAAAACAGAGAACATGGAATCTGTCTAAAAGTTCACTATAACTTAGATATTATTTTGGTTTTTAACATGCATATGGAGTTATAGAAGTCATAATAAATCAAGCTTAGATGAGTTGAGAATCTTAGAAGGAGATATTAAACTTTTATCAAGGAAACATCTCTAAACTATGTCGTTTCAATGCTTTAAATCCAACTAGAAGTTGCTACAGAAACAATAACATCCTCTTTACAGTAGTAACAATAGCATGTCTAAGCCATCTTGAGGTTTGGATATTCAATAACAATAGCATACCTTTTTTTATATATATAAGTAACACTTCCATTTTCTTTATAAAGAAGGAAGTTATTGAGGTATGGTCTTTAAGAATAATAACATCATCACCAAACACAACAATAATGTCACCAAGTTATTATTAAGTTGTGGGTATTCAAATATGTTTTTTCACAATCATAGCAGTAACAACAGTAACTTCCTCTTCAATTATATTGTGTTGAGATCTTAACATTCAAGTAATGTAGCAAATTTACTCTCTTTATATCAATGTATAGAGTTTTACATGTTGCTTTGTCGTACATATTTTGATCTTTTCATTTGTTGTGAAGTTATTGCTAGAAACGCGATTAAAAACTGATATCATGTTGTTTGTAAATGCCATGTATGTTGATTTTTCTATTTAAATTTTATTCTTAGAATATGAACAAAATCATGCAAATTCATATAATTTATTTCTTATGAGACTAATTTATAGACATGGTGATGCGAACCCCATTGATATATTGATCTAGAAACTTACAAGCAAATTGATATAATCCTGAAAAGCAAAAAACCAGATTTAATAGAAGAGTATGACATAATAATTACCTTGAATTGAGATACCAACACTATTGGAATTTGAATCCTCACCCAATGATTAGCGAGTCATGAATGAGAAGTATAAGGAAGAACGCTACAAAGTCAATTATACTTCGATAAGTTAAATTGCTCTTTGTTTAAAAAAAGATAAAAACATGTTACTCCATGCAAAACACTAGTTTTATTCAATATTCCATGGCTGCTGAAATTTGACAACATTAAACATCTAAAATAAACTCAACAAAGAACCTTAATAACCTTAATGGATAATAGACCAAAAGCTCAAAATAAAACCCAACTAAAACTAAAGCCCAGACACTTAATAAACCTTAAACAATGACTAATGGGCTATCATGAACCCAAATTAAAGTAAAAGTCCATACTCAAGCTAAACCAAGTCCAAAATAATGAAAACAACACCAAACCCAAATAATAAATATAGTTTTTCATTGAACAAGCTTAAATGCTCTAAAACAATCGTCTTTTTTTTTTACCTAGAATCCTTTATGGTCAAATTTAGCAAGGATTGGGATAGTTGTAGCTAACCCTTGATGTTCAAAATTAGCAAGAAAAACTCTTGTTTTAATTGCTAAATTAGATCCCCAATTTTGTTGCCTTTTAACTTCTTTATATAGCATGAAACCCTTGCAATTCATGAAAGGCAATGACACATATTAATTCCCTTTATTGATGTTCAAAATTAGCAAGAAAAACTCTTGTTTTAATTGCTAAATTAGATCCCTAATTTTGTTGCCTTTTAACTTCTTTATATAGCATGAAACCCTTGCAATTCATAAAAGGCAATGACACATATTAATTCCCTTTATTGATGTTCAAAATTAGCAAGAAAAACTCTTGTTTTAATTGCTAAATTAGATCCCCAATTTTATTGCCTTTTAACTTCTTTATATAGCATGAAACCCTTGCAATTCATAAAAGGCAATGACACATATTAATTCCCTTTATTGATGTTCAAAATTAGCAAGAAAAACTCTTGTTTTAATTGCTAAATTAGATCCCCAATTTTGTTGCCTTTTAACTTCTTTATATAGCATGAAACCCTTGCTATTCATGAAAGGCAATGACACATATTAATTCCCTTTATTGTTGCCTCTTTTAGTCTCCTTTTTTAATAAAGAGAATTTCCAAAATAAATAAAGTAATATGCCATTAAATACCACTACCCCTCATCCCCATGTGTAGTTAGGATAAATAAAGAATCCTTGTAAGAAAATAATTTTGAAACATTAAGGAATTCTTGTCACACTTGAAAACTATGTTGCTGCCTATTAAAGATCTTTGTTGAACTAGAAAACTCCCAAAAATAAGTTGTTGGATATCTTTGTATCATTAGGGAAAAAAAAATCATTTCCAGATAAGAAGTCCACAAGTCAAAGGGTAATAAATAACAAAATTTATATAGCACCTTTTGACCTGTATTGTTATGCTTTCCTGAACTTGGATGACATAAAATTTTAATCAAATATAGAACAATATATTTTAAAATATCTGGTAAAATTTTAGCCCTATCTAACACTCGAATTGAGAGTTATGCTGATTAACATAAAACTGGATAATAAGTAACATTATACCAAAATTCAAATTTAATTGTTCAACCCTTGCATGAATCATATCACATGGCATGTATTGTCTTGTCTTAAGCTCACTTGAGAATTTGATTGCCTTTCATGCTTTATTCAATCTTTTTTTTATGGCCTAATCAACAAGTATTCTATTTTTATGAATGAATGATAAATTTTTTATGATCAATGAATCTCCTATTTTTTAGGGATATATATCAAATTTTTTATAAGAAGCCTAGTTGACGAGTTTTTTACTTTTAGAGATTGATTTTTAATTTTTCAAGAACGATCTAATTGACAAGTCTCCTATTTTAGGGACCAACATCGATTTTTTTGCAAATGGCCTAATTAATGACTCTTTATTTTAGGGATGAACATCAAATTTTCCATGAATTTTCTAATTGATGATTTTTCTATTTTTAGAGATGAACATAAATTTCCTTGAATAGTTTAATTGATGAGTCTCTTATTTTTAAGTACGAACATGAAATTTTTCATGAATGACATAATCCATGTGTCTCTAATTTTTAGGAATGGATATCAAAAATCTCAAATGTTGTTGTGGATTATGGTGATTAACATTCACATTGTAGGAAAATCCTTCTATCTCACTTCTGTTTTGCTGATAATCTCTTGATATTCATATAATGGTGATCTAAATTTTATTAAGAATATCACCATTGTGCTTTATGTTTTTTATTCTATATTTGGTCCGAAATTTAATCCTATGAAAAGTGAAGTTTTATATGTTGAAATGGATAATTCTACTACTTTGTGAATTCAAATAATATTTGGGTTTAGACTTGGTCATTTTCCCATGGTATTGAGGGCTTCTTTTAATATCAAACAAACTAAGTTTATTTATTTATTTATTATTGTAGGCCTATTATGGGGAAGATTTCTTCTAGGATGTAAAATTAATCTTTTAAGCTTCTCTTATTTGCTGGTTTATTGTAGCTCATTTCCTCTAAGATTTTTAGTATCCAAAATTATTGATGCTCCTTATTTATCCTTCTAGTGTAGGTTATAAAGGCCAATGAATAAAAATACAATGCTTTTATATGGAAAAGGTGAAAATGGTCAATATATATAGCTAAAGTTGCTTAAGACTATGTGACTTTACCAAAGCAAGAGGATGGATTAGATGTATAAAAATTAAAAGAGTGGAATGATGTTATTTTGAGAAATTTATATATATATTAAAATTGTTCTTTATAGGTGGGCATGGATTTCTTCCAATAAAGTTAAGGATGATAAGCTATAGAGTTTTAAAATTACAACTGATTATTTTTATAATTGAAAATAAAGCTTTTATGTTTAAAAGTACAACATAAAATCTCATTGAACACGTTATTAGTTATGGTAGAAACACTCATCTACAATGGAATAGTTAGCTCTTTTTAAGTCCTATTGCTAAAGTTTGTTGTAATTGGTTTGCTTATGAATAAAGTCTTTCTTTGAAATATAAAGTTATTAAAGTCATTTCTTATTATTTTTGGTGTTGACCACATATTTGCTCTAAAATCATGGTTGACATTTAAAATATTTGTAATATTATATGCCTTTTTTATATTTAGAATCATGTTATTTAGAAATATAATCCTAAAAACAAATTTCTTCAAAATATATTAGGGATTTTTCTATAAGTGAAGTCTATAACGTGCAATTCTTAATAGGTTGAGTGATAAATCTAGATAGATTTTTATGAAAAGAAGTACTAGTGAAAGGTGCTTATTTTATATTATGTTTAGTGAGGATAAGGATCACATTTCTTTAGTTGTTCTAACTCTATGTATGTACGAGAAAAAGTTATGTTAACTGCTAGTATATCTAAAAATGTGGTTAGCTAGAATGTAGAGTTTTAGTGGGCAAAAACTCATTTCAGTATAGAACTTTCTTGTCTACTCTTTTAAGGTTAGTTTGGTATGTTTTTATTCATGTTATTTGAAAAGAAAGAAATGGTAGGTTGCATAGCAAGAGACACTTTTCTATTAATGTAGGTGATAGTTTTACTAGAGTATTTAGGTATAGAATGAATAATTCTATTATTTTACAAAAAATGTGTTTGGTTTATAGGTTTTGTAAAGCAAAGCCCTATCATCTAAGAAGTAGGAAGCATATTGAACTTTCTCATACTCATATATGAGTTTGATTTTGAAGAACAAATTACATTCATAAACCTATTGATTGATGTCTTTTCCATCAAAAGTAAGGAGGTATTTTTTAGCTTACAACAATGATATGGACTCTACATATTGGGTGCACATATGAGTAGAAATATCTTACATTAAAAAGGAATGGGATAGTACAATACTTACATATAATATGAACACATAACCTATTATTTAGACTTTTGAGTTGGAGGTGATGTCCATCATTGTATATAAGCCTTTTTATGTGCAAATCCATTGTAGATAGAGGTCCATACATCTCACCAACACAAGAAGCTCCTTAACAAACTGGTATAAAAGATGATGGTTTAGCTAGATGAGTGACGATTGTAGTTGGGATCTCATGTCTTTGTTTGCTTCACCTATGGTTAAGAAAAAGAGATAAACTCCAAGTTTCAGATATCACACTTTAATTGTTATATACTTTTGCTGAAAGGAGTTGTGTTTAAAAGGAGTGGACTCATATATAAAGGAAAGATTTGTTGAGTGCACATATGAATGGTAAATATCCCACATTGAAAATAAATGAAAAACATAAGGTGCTTATATATAAAATAGATATATAACCCATTAGTCTAAACTTTTAGGTTGAAGATGATGTTTATCATGATATGAATGTCCTTATGCTCACAAACTTAAGATGAATGTGGAGCCTTGCATCTCTTTATAAAGAAGAAGCTCCTAAAACGTATAAGATCTAAAATCAGGGTTAGTTACATAAATGTTTAGTTGGTTGCTAAGTAAAGGTTATAGTGGGTATATAAAAGAAGATGTCGTGGGTAAAAGGAGTGTGCTGGTATACCTTTAGTTAGGTGAAAACTTGCTAGTAAAGATATCCTTAGAAGGTTAGGATGGATAAGTGTGCTAATTGCCCTATAAAAAAAAGTATATTAATAAGAGATTTCAAGTTAACCTTCATCCTATTTTTTATGGTTTTTGCCAATTTCTCACATTCTGTTTTCAGTTTCCCTTATAAACCTATCAAATTTGTCAATGTTTTCTTACATGAAAAACTTGAAGGATTTCTCAAGCTTGAGGATATCCTTTATTTTAACATTTTTCACCATTAAAGTGGTTTAAGGATTATGAGCTCTAATACTAGATGATGATGCATAAGTTGGGATAGAACCAATTAGCAAAGGATTCAAGAATCATGTTGTAGAAAAAAAAAAAAAGAGAAAATAGAAAGAGAAAGGAGAATAATATTTTATTCCATAACTATGTTGCTTGGTGGTGTGCTATATAAACACCTACATCTTTATTTAAAAAACATAAAGTGCTTTTCTTTGTAGTTATTTGTTGTCTTTTAATTTGTTATATTACTTATATATTGAGGCCTAAAACTCAGTAACACATGTATTACATTTTCCTCTTCTATGCTCTTACATCACACAATTTCACTTGTAAATATCCATAATCTCAAAACATCTTTTATCTCATCTTATTAGCTCAATTATCCTTCAACTACAATTAAACTATCTCAAACTAAGACTTTGATCACCAAAAATTGCCGAACCTAAAGAATAGGAATCCAAAGAAAGACAATTTTCAAAAAACAAAATTCACATAGAAACCTTAATTCCCAATTTTATTACTAAATAATTTTTTTGTAATAGCGCATCCTCAAAACACGATTATAACTATTTTAAATAGGCTTTAAACAAATCTTTAAAAAATAAAAATAATTCAAATTCAAATGGGAAAATAACACAAGCAAAACTAAAAATCCAAAATTGACTAAAAAAGGTAACAAAACTGATAAAAACATAAACTTATGGATCTAATTTGAGGGCCTTCTAAATCTCGGTTGGTTATAATTAGTTGATCTCTTATGGAACTAAGCTTGTAGAACCTTATGATTGAAGTTGAAACTTATCCACTAATTAGATAAAAATTATAAATTTTTTTATCAAATAAGTTATTTGTCATGATCAAGCCTTTTTTAGAATTACACCTGTCCATCTAGTACAAATACATTTATGCTAGAGTATCCATGGGGTTCAAATATAGTAAACCTATATACAAATTTATCAAATACTCTTGGATCAGCCTGTAATTTTCAGGCATGTATCCAGAGACCTGGTGCTTTGTTCTTAAGGTTGTTCTGACAGTTTCTCTGGTGGTAAAGAGAAGAAAGATGGTAATTCGTGTTTAAATTTTATAGTAAATCTCGTAATGCACAACAGCTTCAAGTTAAACCTCCATTAAATGATAATGTTTTCTAAGTTTATATGGAACCGTTCCATCTTTTGATGAAGTCCATGCTTTCAACTGGACAGAAAATTCCATCTTAAGTAGGATTTTATTCTTAATTACTGGGAGTGCAATTTTATTCTCCTTCTACGGTGATCATTCAGATAAAATTTAAAAAGAATTGCTTCCATTTTTAAGTAAAATTGATTAGCTAATCTTCACTTCAACCTTTTAGCCCCCTCTTTACGTAAGTGGCATGTATCCTCTCATGTGTTAATGTAACAACGATTTTCACACTGTTGAATCTTTCAGTTTTCTTTTTCTTTCAAAAAAGTTGCTAAGCATGAGGATGATAGTGCCCTTAAGCTACTACTGCTATGCATTTAGGCTCTTGGGCCAACTCTCGCGACCTGGGATTAATATTTCCATGTGTGCCTGGATGTGACGCTCAATGAGCAGAGAAAGGTTGCCGGTATCAATCACCACCGTGATCAATTTTTCATCAAGTCATATCTAAAACAAGAGAGATTATTGAACAGCACACAGGGAACATAAAACCCGAAACAGAACCCCATTTATAATCTTGAGTTTTATTTCTGCATAATTGATAGAGAATTCGGCTTCAGAATTCTTCAACACTTCTTTTTTTTTCTGCAGAACAGAGAATGTATTAATTTTTTTTATCTGCACAATAATCTTCTTGTGAATACAGTGACTCAGTTGGCAAATTTCTCACAATAAGCAAGGAAGTGGAAGCAAAAGATTAATTTGTAAGATGATCGCGGGAGAAAATCTCCCAGAAACTAGAGTTCTGGGAGCAGCTCCAAATAACCATTTTCTTTCTTGTAGCCTCCAGACTTCACCAATATTCAGTACCTCACTGGCGAGCCACTGAATCACTTACACGAGCTTTTACACTGATGGCATTTGGATTTCATGTCTAATTGCTTAGGCACAGAAGTTATCCTAACTATCGCAACATTAGAAAAAGAAAGGCATCTTTAGAACCAACTGAATTGCAAAGTTAATGGAGCTCAAAAGCAAATTTGCATAAGAAACACTTGTTTAACAAATTAAGGTTTAGTGCTTATATGTGCAAGGAATTTCTAAAGAATTCGTGAAATATATAATACAAGCAGTCAATCTGACAAGAGGCCTAAAACCCACTTTAGTACCTCCACCATTTCAATATCGAAACATCATGAAGTAAATCTATGTTAATTCCTGACGAGGAATAGTCACAAGAATTAACCAAGCCTGGCCAAAATCTCACAATCTCAAGATCAATTCAAAAGGTTAGATAAAATTCTACACACACGTCATTGTCAACAGCAACAGATGGGGCATTGCATCAGCCCATTCTCATTGCACTCACCACATCTAACCATCTTCTTCTGCTCCTCGTGCAAAACCTTGCAGCTCCCATTACACTCCACACACATCACAAACCTAACCCCAGCACATCCTTCACATCCTCCAGCGAGCCCTTTCGGGATTCCATCAAACAGAATCTCCAACTTTCCCTCCTCCTCCAACTTTACCACTTGGTCAGCACCGCCAATCAACCTCCCTTTAACAAACACAAGTGGAACTTTGACTTCATTCGTACCCATTAGCCCTCTTAACTCTTCCTTAAAGCCCGAATCCATGGAAACATCTCTTTCAACAATATGAATATGATGTGACTCAATGATTGATCTTACGGAGTTGCAATCTTCAAATGTTTTTCTAATTCCTCTCAATGTAGTAGTGTAAATCACGACCTTATTTTCCCCTCCAGGCGGGCGTTTTTGTTCGAAAGACTGAAGGATAGATTCCAAATCTCGCAAATTCTTTACTTTTGTGGTTCTTGAACTTGGTAAAATTATCCTCTCGATTTCTTCTTCTTCTTCTTCGGACAAGTCTTTCTCATACAATGCAACTATTTCTGGATCGAACAGAGGAATAAAACTACTCTTCCTCCTCGGAGAGAATCCAGATTCTCTTCTAAGATTCTCTGTTTTAGCCCCAACTGGAGACGCTTTCACAGGATAACTCAATCTCAACACTGCCTTGCATGAATTCCCTGATGAATTGTTGGCCTTTAAAACCGGTCTAGGGCTAAAATCTGATGATCTCTTTACCTTATTTTCTTTGCCACCATAAGTTTTCGCCTTTCTTGGAGACCCAATTTGATTCAAGAATTTGAGTGGACTCCTAAGGTCCAAATCAGCAAACCCACGAAGCAAAACCCTCGAATTTGGACTTCTCTTAGTTTGACTTGAAACGGGTACTCCTTCTTCAAGATCTCCCATTAGCTCCCAAGTGTTAACAACCTCTGGATCTTCTTTTGTTGGAGATATTGGTTGCAATCTCTTACTCTCTTCCACAATTTCTTTGATGGGCTCTTGTTTGTGTGCTTGTTGTAGTGGTGGTTGTTGTTGATGTTGATTGTTGCAGTCAAGTTTGAGAGCACCATAAGTTGAAGAAGTGAGAGAGACCACGTGGTCAACACACTGGCCGCCATTGTTGAATATGATTTGTTGATGGAGTTCTTTCTTGAAGAGTTTTGAAGAAACACATCCCATTGTTTCTTTATCTTGTGGGTTTTGCTCTACTTTTTTTCTTTTTCTTCTGGTGGTTTCTTCAATCTCTTTGCAGTTTTGAAAGAGATAACTGCACGTAAGTAAGTGGGGGAGTATTTTTTTTGTTTTCCTTTTCTTTTCCGAAGAACTTAACCGTTACCCTGTGTCTTGTCTGTCTGCAACGGACCCAACGGTCGAAATTTTCGAATGTCTTTATTGTTTTGTTAGAAAGCCCTCGTTAGTTTCAGTTATTTCTCTTAGTGTTGCCTACCTTTTCCTGTATCTCCTTTTTGGCCCAATTCTTGTAGTATCCTTTCAATTGGAACCCTTAGAAAGTTGCCTATTAATCACATCATTACAAATATCAAACCTGGTCTCTGCAGGAGAAACAAGGAATTTAGAACCCATCAATCATGTGTGCTTATGGCACGCGTAATAAACAAATTGTACAGCAACGAGTCACTAATTGTACAGCTAGTTAAATGTCTGCAGTTCGTGCTGAGGAGGAGGGAGCTGTGTATATTTTTTGCTACTTTTCCTCCCCATCTCTCAGCTTTCAAATCCCTCTGAGAAGAGGGTAAGGAAATGCCAGCCAAACATATACAAATACTGAATACAATGAGTAAAGGATAGGAGAGATGAGCATGAGGTCTCCCTCTCATGGCTTCACTGATTTTTTCTCAATACTGCTCTTGTTTGAAAATTGAAAATCTAGAAACCTTTTACATATTTTATCATAAAGTAGCGAGACACTTTTTCATTGCCCCTTCTAGTACTTGTATAACGTTTTAGCCGAGAAAATCTAGGTGCCTGTACCTCTCCCTTGGGCCTTGGATAACGACCGTACAGTCTTTTTCGATAGGAGGAAAGAAATGTTTCTCTCTTCTTGTGGTGGATGTTTGCTGTTGTCATTTGATACTCATGTTATGGGCACCGTTTAGCGAATTTTGCTGGCAGAGGATTTTGAAAATATGATAATAATTATTTTTTAAAGTAATTTTTATTTAAAAATATATTAAAATAATATTATTTTTTATTAGCTATAATAATACTCCTATCTATTTTTTTTTTTTAAAAATAGCACATTGGCCTAATTCCGTTGTCCTTACCGGGGAAGGCAACTTTTAGAAAAGGTTCGTCTTCTAGAAATAAGACAAGAAACCTTATTGGCGGCTGTTTAATTGGCGTAGGTGGGAGCCGTTACAAAGCGCAGTCCTCTCCTATGTTACTGGTTTATTTCCATGAGAGATCGTCTTCACTGACGTTAAAAGATTGCCTGTTTTTCACGAAATAAAAAAATAATTAAAAAAAAAAAAGCAAAAACCCAAATCAGAAGAGTTTGAATTTGAGCATGTATATCTCATGCGGCAAATGCAGAGTTTATGCAATAATCCCTTTTTTCTTTTCTTTTGTCTTTTTAAAGAAAAGCCAGCAAGTTCTTCTTCCCATTTAATTGATGGAATATATATATATATATATATATATATATATAGTGATATTATATCAGTTATTTTCAGTGTCCATTTAAAAAAATAGTTAAAAAACAACAAAATAAATATTTTATTTTAAATTAACACTCATAAGCATATTTTCTTATAAAATTTTCTTATTAGGTTCATATATAATATAATTCATAAAGTAATTGTTAATGTCATTATAGAAACAAATAATCTTATTTCAAAATAATGGCAAAATTACATAATATTTTATTTATAATGAATTTGAATCAAAATATAAAAAAATAAAAGGATAATATAAAAAACATCAGGTATTAACCTAAAAGAATTGAGACGCGTGCTAGCCCCAAAAATTAAAGTCCAGGAAAGCATGGGTCTACAATGCCAAGCTCACACATATAGCTCTTGTATTTTTTAATTTTTTTTTAGTTTATTTTTAGTTTAACGTGGGTGTCCGGGTCAGCTTGTGTGCACCTCGACTAATCCCACGGGTCCTGAAATTAACGACCATGTAAGCCTCCAGTGGCCATCATATGAGCAATCACAGGGCTCGAACATGAGAACACAGAGGGAGCAAACCTCTTGATCCCAAGCTTTTACCATTGGGTCACCACCTAAATGGTTGCTCTTGTATTTTTTTAAATGGACGGACAACGTATTGTTCGCTTGGAGAGATAACATATCATCACTTAGTTCAAATCTCAACAATCAATGGTGCTTGAAAAGTTAGATTTAGTGTTTCTAAAAAAAAAACTTAATTTTTAACTTGTTTTTACTTAAAAATATCTAAAATATATATTCTAGAAACTCAAGTAAATCTATTTTTAACCTCAAAACACTATAAAATCAATCCAAAAAATAGAACAATTCAAAAAAAAACAATTTTGAGCTTGATTCTATACTTTCCAATTAGATTAAAGTTTCAAATCAGTTTTGTAGAACTTCATTAATTTTACTTTTTTGTTACTTGAACATGGATAACTGAATGTTTTTGTAAAATGAATAGTATAATCTATAGTAATTTAAGATAAAACTCATAGTAAAATAGTGTTTTTTAAAAAAAATTTGGCTTTGGCAGCGTTCATAATAGTAAATGTAAATCAATTATTATACATATTCCATCAAATATAAATATAGTAGGAGAGAAGTCCCCATCGAAGCATGTTTTTTCTTTCCCAATCTCCTCGTATTTTGTGACTAAAGAAGGTCATTTGTTGAGGATTAGTTGTGTCATCATTCTCTCTCTTACTAAATACATCACAAAATGCCAAAGCTCTAGACGGAGAATTGTTTCACAAACAGCTCCGTACATCATCATTCTTTCTTTTTTTTTCAATTCGGAGTGTTTGGATCAACTTACTCATACCACTACTAATCCCTGAATTCATTAAATACCCTGCAAGCCTAGTGAGTAGGTAAAGAATCACGGGAGTGACAAACATACACAGAGATGATCAAACCCGGGTATAGAGAAAGGGAACAAGTCCCTTCCTCCTGTTAGGCCACAACCTCAAGTGTTGTACATCATCATTCTTCTTTTCCTTGATAGTGGCTATAAAAAAAAATTATTTTTTTATTTTAAATTATTGTTTTTAAAATTTTTAAATATTTTAATGTGTTAACTTGTAAAAAATAAAAAAAAATTATTTTAATATATTTTTAAATAAAAAATAATTTAAAACACAACTATTATCACAATTATAAACACCAGCATCTCTGTTTTCTCTTTTGTTGCATACTCTTCCACCTCAATCTCAGGACTTCAAATTAATTCTGCCCACTTCTCAGTGGCCTTCAAAACTGCTCGTCAGTCTCCATAATGCGTCTTTGGAGTGAAAGGAGCCGGTCATTGTTATAACTTATATGCATGCCTGCAGCTTGTCTTCACATGGAAAAACCCTATCCTTAGCAAAGTTTTAATCTATTATTCAGAAAAACTGGGACCATATTAAAAGTTTTTTTATTTGAGGATTGAATTTGAATTATAATTATGGCAATTAATAAATGGAAGGAGTGTCACTGGACATTAGGTTGTTTTTTTATTAATATGCTTTTTTTTAAAATAAAAGTATTGTAACAAACACAAACCATGGCTCTACACCGGAGAGGATTTGACATAATCAGATAGGGATCTGATCTAAACAGACTATGAGCTTGTTTATTTTTGTGTTTAAAAATATTTTAAAAAAAGAATTTTATTTTTTTTCTTTGCTTCAAATTAATATTTCTTTGGTGTTTTCAGATCATTTTGACATGCTAATGTTAAAAATAATTTCTAAATAATATTATTTTGATGCATTTCCAAGCGAGAAGCACTTTGAAAGCAATCGTAAGCACACTCTCAAGCACCCCCTATATGAATTCCCCAACAAATACTTTGATGGACTAGTAAGACAAGTTTATGAAGAAAAAAAAGGTTCGATCTTACCAGATTAGGTTAGCACCTTAAAACAACGATAATAAAATATTTGACTGTCAGATGAGGCTTAATTTTTTCATGTAATTCTATAGGCAATCATAATAATAGTAAGTGTTTTTGTTTATCGGACCATTAGATCTCTCATAATTAGGTCTAGAAGTTGTTATTTGGGCCAATTTTGTTATTTTTTCTAAGTTTTTTTGGATTTATTATTTTAATTCAGATTTTATTTTAATTTCTTTTATGTTTTTATGTTTGTTTTACTTTTAGTTGTTACTTAATAAAGATAAGGTTGTTTAACAAATTTAAATGTTTTGTAAATCTTATAAAAAGAAAGCCATTGTATTTAAAGTTCTTGTAAAACCTCTTAAAGATACATCTATCATATAACAATTTCTCAATTCCAACTAACAAGTTCCAAAACCATTTCCATACATTATCTCTTTCCTTTACATGTGAACACATTCAATTCATGCAATTATCCAAGCAATTAACTAAACCTCCCATGAATTCTTAGTTCAGGAACATTGTAAACTCAACTTCAATTAAACACAATAATTAGATTCATATCAAAGCATCATTAACACACCATCACACACCAAACACACATACTGTGCTTATTTGGTTTTCCACCCTTTTCTATTTTCCCTTAATGTTATCAGTCATTAGTGTTAATAAAACATCGAGTTTTCTTTATCAAGTATGTATCATTTAAACTCATGTACTTTCTATTACATCCCAAAAACATCACAGTATCATAATTTTTCATTTCTCTAATTTTCTCATTTAAAAACACTAATTTAAAATTTAAAAATTTTGCATAAACTTTAGTAATCTTTACTTAAACTCGTACAAACAAGCTTATAATATCTCATCCGAGAATAATATGAACTTTCTCTCTTTATTAATAACATCAAAGTTTTTAGCTTCTCCTTTCTTTCCTCTATGTTGTGAGCTTTCTCTCTTTATTTTCTTTTCCTCACTTGATTTCTCTCTTAAATCTTGTGTTGATTGTCTTTAAACCCTCGCTCCCTCGCTATCTTACCTAAAAAATTTGTTTCTCTCAAGGTGTTTTAATGGTGGATGCTTTCACAATTTCTTTTTTTTTTCTTCCTTCCCTTCCTAGTTATGGCTAACAATTATAGGAGAAGAAGAAGCTGAATTTCCAGTTTTTCTAGTTTATTTACAAGATTGTTATTATTGAACCTACACGTTATTTTCTGTCCGAATGTTTCCATTCTCATATGACATTCTCAAATTCCGACTGACCTAATATTTTAACCTAAGATATATAATATTTCAAAAGATTTCTTGTAAAATCTTATCTTGATTCGATAGTTGAACTAAGAATTATGTTCGATAGTGTAAAACTAATTGATAGATGATCTTTCACCAAAAACTCAATTTTTCTTGTTTCATTCTTTCATGGATTGTATTAATTACTCCACTAAATCCTTAAGATCATTTTATTATTCCAAATATATATTTTATTTTTTCATCATTTAGTTCATTTGTGAGCATATTACCGTTACACAGTAACATTATCGATTTTCAACCAGGATTTACACCAATACTTTCTCATGTTATTTTTTTCTTACCTATTAACCATGCATGTAAAATCATTTTAATTTTACTTGCTTATTTTTTATTTATTTTATTTTTGAATTTTCAGGGGTTTATAATTTTGGTCACGTTAATACCCGTTTAGACTCGGTAAAACATTTTCAACTTTTTCTTCAAATTTTACCCGGGGTTTCACACAAACTACTAAAAGATTTCATTTTCAATCATGGGAATTTCCCCTTCGAATTTACTATTCTTCGGTGAGAATATTTTATTTAACCTGGGTTGACAAAATCTCAATCCGAGATTCACAGATACAATCAATGGCTGGAATTCAATCATTACCGAGGCAATGACGTGCCATTATTAATGGAAGACAGCTGGTTCCAAGTCTTGAAGGAGAAACAATGTCAAGGATCATGGATAGGGATGCTTATCTAATTCAAAATTCAAAGGCCTGAATTTTTAGGTTTCCCGTAGGTTATTTAAGACTCATTAAAATATACGGTAACTATGATAATTTTTATGCAGGACTTTAGTCTATGGGAGCCCAGACTACCTCAAATTAGTATTATTTTTTTTAATTTAGTTATTTTTTCTTGTATTAGCAGTATTTTAACTTTTAAAAAATCTTCAACTCAGTCTCTTAAAGACCACGAAACCATTCCAAATCCTTACAATTCCAAGCAGGGCTAGCGCCTAGCTGTTACAATTACCTAACCAACAAATCCAATAATGCATATCTAGTAGATATTTATAAGAGTTTGGAATTGAAAAATTTACTTTTTTTATATCTCAAATTTGAATTTTGTTGTTGTTAATGTGATGACTATTAGAGGTTTACATGATTAATTTCAGGGCTTGTGAGATTAGTCGAGGTACGTGCAAGCTAATCTGAATACTCACGTTAATCAAGTAAAATAAAAATAATAATGCTTAGCATATCATATGAGATGTATTGGATTTGATTGTTGAGTTTAGATGAAGATGCAAATTTTATGGTATGTTTTTTTTTTTTTATGGGATTGGTGATTCCAACAGGCTGAAAGAGTTGGAGATAGGTTGATCATCTCTCACATTATCTTTTTTGTTCGTTCATTTTAACCCATTAATAAAATTAAACTCTCCTTTTGCAAAGTCATACCAATTTTTTTACTTCTTCAAGATGTTCATATATATATATATATATATATATATATATATATATATATATATATATATATATATATATATGGATTCTCTTGGTAATTGAGTATATGTTAGGACATGTCATACAAATAATAACGTTATTTTTGCACGACAATGCTCATGACTTCGCTGGTATCCCTGAGGCCACGTTATAATTGAATGGACACATCACATGGTTGTTGTAGAGTCAATTGCCAGGGCATGTGAGACACTAGTTAAATCCGCAATAATCATGTACTAAAAAAAAGATATTCATGTCTTCCTTGTATTTTTTAACTTTTATATATATATATATATATATAATCGTTTGAAAATCTATGGCTCTCACCGTGATTTGACTATTGAAAATGCCCCCCCATTATGAGTCGTGTGCATATGATACAGGAAAGAAAGAAAAAGGAAGTCAATTGCCAGAAAGTGAAGATGAGTTGCCCCTGGTTGCAGGAGGCATCCTCCAAGATTGAGCATAGATATTGTTTGTTGATGGCCACTATTAATTAATATATTCTGCAAGTGGTCGTCGATATTGCCAAGATTAATAATGCCCATTCTCTCAATTCATATATATACGTGTCCAAAAATTGTTCATAAGTACCCGTCAATTTCTTTCAATGGAATTTCCCCAACTAGAAGGATAATTCATAAGCAAGGTTAGATGATTAATACAATCAGATTTATACTTACCAACTCGAGATAATAAGAAACAATTTCTCCATCATCTAGGTGGTGCGTCAGTGGTAAGAATTTTGGATCAAAAGATTTGCTCCCTCTGTGGTTTTATGTTCGAGTCCTGTGGTTGCTCATATGATGGCCACTAGAGGTTTACATGGTCGTTAACTTCAGGGCCCGTGAGATTAGTCAAGGTGCGCGCAACCTGACCCGGACACCCACGTTAAATTAAAAAAAAAAAAAACAATTTCTCAACTTATATTTTTAATTCTATATATATATATATATAAACATTACAAACAATGCTTATTAGGGTTCAGAAATTCATTAAAAATTATTTCTATGTGATGTTAGAATTTTGTGAGCTATGAAAGAGTCAATTAGATTAGCAATGGGTATTTGCGGATGGAATTTTTTAATATTTATATTCTATTAATTATTTATGAGGTAAAAAATTTAGATATTTATAATTTATTTATTGGATTTTAAGTATATAATGACTATCTATGATATACTATTATTTATTAATCAATAAAAAATAAAATAATATTTATTATTTTACCATTTAATATAAATATAAATATACACACACGTGTGTATTTTATGGACATCAAGATATTTATTATAACCAATATATAATAGCCAAACACGCTCTCAGGGTCTTTGCCACATGAAAATTTTGTAAATCGTAAACAAATATCTATGAAGTAAAGGAAACGGGAGTCGTTACATATATATATAAATATAAAAAATAAAAAAGAGAGAAACTTACATGGAGATGTGGTTATTCCTATATATCATAATTATATATTAAAGTTTTTTGTTTCACTTAAGGAAGCATTTAGTGATATATATTGTCTCAAAATAAAACATACTTTAAATACTAAGAAAGACAAATTATTAATTTTTCACGTTATACATGTTTGCTTATAATTAAATAATTTTTAAGAGTAATATTTTTTCTTTCATGATGTGGAAAAAATAAATTATTAATTCAGTAATTATTTTAATTTTAATGTTTTATGTTCATTCTAATATTTCTCTCTATATTATTAATATAGTAATTATTTCGTATTTTTTTCTTCTTTCTTCTGCCCATTCTATATCTCTCTATCTTATTTTCTGATTTCTTTTTTAAAAAAACATTTTCACATGTCAGATTTAATGGTTAAAATTAATTAAAAAAAAAAAGATGAAGGGTCTGGATCGATCTAAATGTGAGAACATGATTTGAAAATATGAAAATATTAAGAGTTCATTTTTTAAAAAAGAAAATTTATAATCCACCTCGTTTATGGAGTGGTAGAAATCACCTCAAAAAATTATAGTGGCAATTATGATACATCTTATATTTATTTCAAGTTTAATTAAATTTTAATATCAACAAAATAAATTATGATACATCTCATATTTATTTCAAGTTTCATTAAATTTTAATATCAACAAAATAAATTATGATTGATGATAAAATTGATAAAAAAAAATTATATCATCAAACATGTATATATAATAAAGATAATTGTTTGAAATATCATTATAAAATTAATATTTTTACAATAACATTTTAAATATTATTTTAAATATAACTATCAAACAATCACTACTAAAATCTTATTTTGCAATAGCGCTATCAGCTATTGAAATGAGAAACTAATATATACATTGGTTACTTCCAGGGTAGGGTGTCTTGTAGAACAATGCCAATCACTGATTAAGATCATCATAAATGATGTTATAATGAGGGTGAGTTGCTTTGGTACGTTTGGTTATGGGACAAAAATAATATGAACAATAATATGTTTGGTTAAAGAGATAGAAACATAAATATAAAAGTAAATTTGTATTTGAGATGATTTTAAAATGAATTTATGTATTTTTAAAATAAAAGGTACAAAAAAGATATATTTTTAGAGACAATATTTTTTTTATCTCTAAAATATTATTGTAAAAAACTCTCAATTCTAAAATTATACAACTAATTAGGCATCGAATAATAAAAATAGTTATTATTATGGTTTTAAAACTTGATCTTTGATAGACCCGAGGCAAGACCCAAGTCACTATTCGATAGGGTTAACCCAAGTCAAAACCTAATTGTTTTGTAAAAAAATAATCAAAACAATGTTATTTTGATTAAAAAAAACTTTTTTAGAAAAAAATCAATGGTTTTTGACATTGGTTTTACCTCAAGTCACGAATCAACTAGGGTTTTTGATAGGTCAGAACAAGTCAATTATTTATTTATTTATTTTAAATAAAACGATCCAGACCCTAAGTTGGTTAGGCTCCTCGTTGGCCCGTCAAGTTTATTCAAATTTTATAACTAAAGTAATTATACTACTATTAATTTTAACTCTCAATATAAGCTAAAGTGAAAAAATAATATCTAATTATTTTTTAAAATATATAAATTTAGCAATAATTCATATTAAAGATAAAAAATATATATTTTTTATATTTTATTATGTTATATCCACCATCAATCAAATAGGATATAAAAACATTTACATCATTATCATACATAATTTTATTTTCATTTCATGTTCTATCTTGTTCCTCTGTCCTATTGTATCCATCTCTTTTGACGTAAAACAATAATAATAAAAAAAAAAACTATATAATATATGATTAGTCATGTCCATAAAAATTTAAAAAGAAAAAAGAAGAAAAAGGAGAGAAGAGTGGTCATTTTAATTAGTTAATTTATTCTTTTGTTACAAAGAAGATCTTGAAATTCGGAATTTTTTAAAGAAAGAAATATATTAATGCTAGTTAAACTACTACCCCGAAGAATTATTTAATTTGGTAATGATCATCTTTTGCAAAAAGAAAACTACAAATCCTTGAAAATTATTTAATTTGTAATTAATGAACTATCAACGATTAAATTTCCATCACTCGTCAATGATCAGCACTCAGTGCAAGCTAGGGAATTCTAAAGTATCATTGATAAATTGGAAATTTAAAAAGGTACGAAATCATCAACGGAATAACATTACAATTATTATCATACATAGATTAAAAATAAATAAATAAATTTAATGCCACCTGTACTACAAGTCAAGCTATAAAATGATACTTGCAATGCGAACATAACCGTCGCTTATACATACATACATACATATATATATATATATATATATATATATATAGTTGTCTCCTAGAGGCGTCGCGAGCTTATAGTATATCTGTGCATCGTCGTGTACTTATAAAAATAATATAAAAAAAATTATATAGAGAAAGACTGTTATAATGTATAATGTTTTTTTTAAAAAAACTATAAAGATAATTTAAAAAAAAAACATAAAAACACAAAAGGAAAAAAATAACGCAGGGAAACACTGTAGTAATCTATAGTGTTTTGTAAGGAAATATACAGTTGTAATTCTCAATCAGTTCAACATTAAAAAAATAAAATTGACAAAGACAATTTTGAAAAAAATCATAATAAAAAAAACCATGTGAGAAATAACTGTAACAATTCACAGTGTTTTAAAGTAAAAAATATACAAAGCTAAATTTTCAACCAGCTTAATATTAAAAAAAATAGAAGCAACAAAGATAATTTTTTTAAAAAAATCATATAAAAAAAATCATAAAAAAAGAAAAGAAAAAAGACTTATGTAGGGAAACACCATAGCAATCCACAATGTTTTGTGAGGAAAGCTACACTTATAATTCTCAACCAGTTCAATATTAAAAAAATAAAATCGACAAAGATAATTTTGAAAAAAATCATAAAAAAACATAAAAACTATGTGGGAGAACACTGTAGCAACCCACAATATTTTAAAGAAAAAAACTACAAAACTAAATTCTTAACTATCTCAATATTAAAAAAATAAATTCGACAACGATAATTTTAGAAAAAAAAATATGTGGAAAAAAACTGTAACAAAACAAAAATCATGTGGGAAAACACTGTAGCAATCGATAATATTCTAAGAAAAAAACTATAAAGCTAAATTATCAACCAGTTCAATAGTAAAAAATAAAATCGATAAAAAAAAAGAAGAAAAAACATGCGGAAAATGGAAAAAAAAACAAAAAAAAACTTGTGGGGAAATCTACAATATTTTCTCGGCGCGTTTTAGAGTATATATATATATATATATATATAATACAATAAGAATGAAAGTATATAACTTGAATTGTCCTCATGCATTTACAAGATTTTAATGAAAGAATTAATCATTCGATTAAAAGTAATTGAATTGTCCACAAAGAAGTTGCTAGGTTTGCTAATAATGTAATGGATCCGCTATGGTTGATACAAAATGAACCTAATATTCGCCCATAAATACTGCTTAATTGAATACAAATTAAGAAGAAGTACAAAACGCTTTTGATAACTTAGATGAAATACTAGATTGGTGATCTATGATATTGGGTTGATTATTTTTTGATTTGCTTTTTATGGGGTTATCATGGTCTCAAGACCCGGGTTGCGAGTTTTGCGGATTAGCCCGGTTGACTTGGGTTTTTTTCTTTTTTTTTTAATTGATTTTTTTTTCAATTTCAACGTTCAATATTAGGTTGATTTAGAATTAGAATATATATATGGAGTTATCCTGGTCTCCCCACCTAGGTTCGACAAGTTAACCTAGTTTGACTCTAATAATTTTTTTAATTTGATTTTTTTTTCAATTTAATCCTTCAACATTGGGTTGATCGAAAATTGAGATTCATAATTTGTTTTTTTATTTTCTTTCTGAGGTCTTATTACCTGGGTCATGGATTAAGCTAGTTGACTTGATTTTTTTCTTCAATTTTTTAATTATTTTTTTTCAATTTCATCATTCAATATTGAGTTGATTGTGAATTAGACTTCATAATTTATTTTAGTTTGCATTGTATGAGGTTATACTAGTCTCATGACCATGATCATGAGTTTGTTCGATTGACTCGAGTGGTTTTTATATCTTTTTTAATATATATATATTATAATTTCATCCTTTAATATTGAATTGATTATGAATTGAACTTCATAATTTTTTTCAATTTGTTTTTATAGGGTTATCTCGTTTTTATGATCTAGGGTTGATAGGTTAACTCAAGTTGGCTTAGCTCATTTTTTTAGTTAAGTTTTGTTTTTAATTCCATCTTTCAACATTGAGTTGATTGAGAATTGAGTTTAATATTTTTTTATTTTTTTATAGGGTTATCAAGGTCTCATGACTTGAGTAATAGATTTAACATATTAATCCAATCCAAGTCGATTTAATACATTATCATTTCAATACTTAAAAAAAGATGTCATTTTTATTTTTTTAATCAAAATATATTTTAATTGATCATCTAGGTTGTCTTTAGATCTGACAAATCGACTAAGTTGTATCCAATCAATTTCCATTTAATTATATTGTTTTACCTATTAAAAATACATTAATAATATTTTAATATCTTTTATATAAAAAAATAATTTAACTCAACATAGCACGGATGAGCACATGAACGAGTGATAGTGAGATGTTGGTACTTGCAAGAGCTTGTGAGTTTAAATTTTTTATTTGAAGTATTTGAGCTTTAGAAAAAAGGCTCTTTTATTAAAGGAAGTTATAATGCAGTATGTTATTATAATAATATGACTTCTTTGCCATGCTTGCTACTAATCCTGATCCACTAACCACTGATTACGTGTTGCAGAATTCTATCTTTGATAACAAAAAATAAAAAATAAAAATAAAAGAAATAATTTTACTTTAAAATTAAGTACTGGTATTTAAAATAAAATAAAAACAAATATTTATTAAGGCATTAGTCTTAGTAGTTTCTAAGAAGAAGAATAAAGAAATATTAAAAAAAAAAAATAGCGGGTGGAGGAAGTTGGAAGAGCGGCTGCCTAATGCCGCTGCCCAAAGCAAAATTTTCCTTCCTTTCTTTCTTTTAAAAAATCATAAATAATTAGCACAAAGATCAAATTCACTAAAAGTTAAAAAAAATAATTACTTATCCCATCAATTCTCTACTTTTTTTTTTAAAAAATATTTTTAAAATAAAAGAGAAGTAAAGAAAATGGGAAATTTTGATTAAAAAGAGGTTTTTTTTTTTTTTAAAATAAAATAATTATTATAAAAATCAGAGTGATTATTTTATAATAAATTTATTTCTCTGTTAAAGTATGCGGTTTTACCTTTCCGAAAACCAGCAAGCACGAGTCAACAAGTTGAAACTCTCCCTCCAAAAAAGACCTCTTCCCTTTTTTCTTATATCTCCTTCATCATCACATATTACTAATCTCCTACCTTCCAATTCTCTCTCTCTCGCTCTCAAAAATCACCGAGACATAATTTTCCTTAGTTGAACGGGCGACGATGCCACAAGTGGATCTTGAAACTCTAGTCTCAGCCTGCGCCGGAGGCACCTGCGACAGCAAAATCGCCTGTGAAACTCTCGCCGCCACCACCACTAACACAAACAACTACCGCTCCCTACCGCCACCACCACCAGACTCGCCCGATGTTGCCGAAGTACCGCCAGATTTCCCGCCAGAATCCTTCTGGCTGTCCAAAGACGCCGAACTCGACTGGTTCAACACCAACGCTTACTATGAACGAAAAGATTCCACAAAAGGAAACTCAAACTCCGCAAACTTAAACCCGAACCTCATCCCCAATCCCAACCATAACTCCTCCAATTCACAGCGTTTCTCTTCCTTTCACTCTAAGGCATCAATCATTGGCTTGCCAAAGATACAGAAATCAACCTTCGTTGTTGACACAAAGAAACGCCGCATCTGTAAACATGGAAACACACAATTGTTTCCTAAACGGTCCGGTTCGACCGGTAAGTCGGATCCGACGGGTATGATTGAACCGTCTTCACCCAAAGTATCTTGTATGGGAAGAGTAAGATCGAAGAAAGATCGCCGTAGATTGCGGAAAAAACAGCTACAGCAACAAGAACAGCTATCTTTTCAATCAAGCGGAAAGAAGGAAAGTACTAGAAAGGACAAGAAGAAAGAAGCAGGTTTCTTTGCTAGTCTTAAAGCTATTTTCAGGTGTAAGAGTAACATCAAAGATATATCACATAGGACCGGCAATGACACGTCGTATGGTGGATCGGTTAGCGAGAGTTACACGTTTAAGAAATCGAGTGATATCAGGGATCGGTTGCCGGCGAGTGATAGAGACGCGCCGCATAGGAGGAGCTTTGGAATGGAACCGTTGGCAGCGGAGCCGGTGGTTGGTTTGGGAGGGATGACGAGGTTCGCGTCAGGGAGGAGATCGGAGTCGTGGAGCGTTGAAATTGGCGTGGCATGATCCGATTGGTCAAGTAAACAATTTGGTCCAGAGTGAAGTAAAAGGGGGTAGGAGCGCTTCTGGTTGCGGTCGTGATTGGTGGGCATCTTTTGTGCTGTGGGTTTGAATTACGGTTAGGATGACGTGGCATGGTGGATTAACCGTTTCAATCGCGGTAACTACAGTACTTACCTTTCCACGTTTTTTTTTTTTGTCTTTTTTGTTTTCATGGTTTGTGAATTTTTCTTTTTTGTCTTTTTTCAAAAGTTATACAACGATGGCTTGTAGATATATAATGAGTGTAAATTTTGTTAAATAATGTAGTTAATGAAGGCTACTATATCATTGGATAGTGGTTTGTCTCAAGAGGATGCAAAGCTATTATTTTGTTCCTCCCTCCTTGCATGGAATTTTAAAATTTCTTGGGTTAAATGCATGGAAGATTAATTTTGTTGTTCCATGTTAAAATTCACCACTGTTTTGCCTTGGAAAATTTGGTTATCCCTCTCACATCCATGCTAAGGAATTTGTGTAGATTGATCAGCTAGATTAAGACTCTAGAAAACATGGAATCTTGAAGATATATACATGCTTCAATTATAATTCAAGGGGTTTGCAGTTGCCATGAAAGGTCATACACATTCAAGGAACCTCTTAATTACTTCTGATGACTTTCTAAATTAAGTTGAAATGGAGTTCTCCTAAGCAGTAGTAGAACCAAAGTGAGTTTTCTTCCTAATTAGATTAGATGTAGGATTTGGTTACTTTGATAAAGGAGGTGAGTTTTAATTTTGTATCGTTTTGAGGTATTGAGAAGTGTAGTAGAGATTGATTTTGAAAGTATTTTTTATTTTAAAATATATTAAAATAATATTTTTTTATTTTTTAAAAATTATTTTTAATATCATAATATTAAAAGAAAATATTAAATTAAATTAAAATAAAAAAGAAATTTTTAACAAGTAAAAATAAACGTGTGGTCTTCATCTGCTTAGTGATAATGCTGTGTGGTCTTATGACTTCCTTGGGTTTTGTTCAAATTATCTTGTAATTTGTTGTGGTTAGGTGGGTCATTCATTAACTTACAAGTGAGGGAATCCCCTTGGAAGGCCCATCGTCATTATTGACTTTTGTGGTCTTTGTGTGATCGATGGTTTAAAATCTTGACTGAGTTCGTATTTCACCCACCCATTTGTCTAACAACTTGACTGCTTCACTGTCAACATACATCATGTTCATTTTATAGCCATAACTCGGAGGAAAAATAAAAATAAAGAGTTAACTAAACTAGTTTAATTGGTCGGTATTGCTTTTCAACAGTGATAAGTGAAGATTTATATAATTATTAATTTTAAACCTGTAAAATTAATTGAAATACATTCAAGCTTAAGCTTGTTATAAAAAAAACCAAGAGTTCAGCCCAGAAATCTGTACCTCAACTTGACTGCTCGATCATAATCGAAACTCATCATCATGGGTGTTTGTCTGCGGGCTGATCTTCCCAACAGATAAGCAATGGTGGGGGAAAAAAAACTGATCAAAACTCTTAACAGCGATTGTTGTTGTTTAGAGTGGTTATTTCTGGGTTTTGAAATCAAGATCAGAACACCAACTCATGATTTTAAACCAAGGGTGTAGCAATAATCAAGTCCACCATGATTGTTCTATTTCAGATGAAAATGACACCAATGGGTTCCATCTTGTTATTCTCGGAACTTCATCACTTCGTGGGGACAAGAAATTCGTTGTCGGATTGTTCCACTAGGGAGCTTCTGTCAAGGAATTGATCTGAAATTCCTTGCATAAATTTGAACACAGTTGGCAAATTTGACACGTAATATCATGAATATAGGGAACAATGTCCGTATCACTTTCATGAAGTTAGCAGCTTGGATTTAGAGTAAAGTTCAAAATGCTTGTTATGAGCTTTATACATGTACTTTCCAATCTGCTATTTCAGGCCAGAAACGGTCAAATTGAAGAAGAATTAATTGCAATCAGCTTATCGTGCCCCTTAAAATGTTTCAAGCAAAAAAGAATTAAGGGTGAAGTTGCATCTGCAGACAGGAAAAGATCATTTCCATGATCTACGCTGGTAAATTTGTCCATAATACTACATAAATAAGTTCGTAAGACAGGAAAGGAACATTTTGTTTCCTGTGGGAATAATATTAATCGGAGAATTCATTATATAGTTCAACCTTTCTTCCATTCAGTGACTGCAAAGGCCTTGAGTTCTGCTTGTAATCAGCACCCAATGGAGCTTTCAGGGCTTCTACCTGCTCCTTGGATATTGTTCTCACCTACATATTTGTGTGCCATTATCAAAAAGTCTGCTTGTATGTTTATCTGCATACGTGTGTGTGTAGCTATATATATATATATATATATCTTACCTTGCCAAGAACGTTCCAGATCACATTTTCCATGCATGGTGGACTGGTGATAGAGCCGATGTATCTGTAATACTTGCGGGTATTTTTTCTTAATAGCTTATTGTCCAATGGCCCAATAGGAATTTGGGCTTCTTCATTGCCTGCACACGCGTCCTTTGCTAGATCACCCAGCTTGTTTGTAATCTGCAACCATGAATAACTCTTATTGGTTAAAACTTTCCTCGAGAGATGTCATACCTTCAATCTATTCATGCAGAACAGCATCAGAAGGAGGAACCCTATGCGATTTCCTCAAGGAAATTGAACCTTTTCCAGGAAGGAACAGGATTGTTTACTTCAACCTAAGACTTACAGTGAAGTGATTGCTTGTTTGCATTACTGCAACACATGCCCTTAATTTAGGAATAACTAAAATCAGTATAGATGAAAAAACTGCGATGTAACGTCTACCTTACTGATAAACGGATCAGCATCACCAAGTTCGTAGAGCATTGACACAACAGCGATGACGCCGGAATCTGACAGGTGGACTAGATGAAGCTCGGCAGCGTATCTGCAGATATAGAATGCCAATCAAGTTCAATTTGGTGTCCACTTCTATTTATCAAACATTTTTGCAATCTATACTGATTGCAAAAATGTGTAATTTTTGTGAGTTGAGAGAGAGCATACTGGACTCCGTCAATCTGATGTTCGGAGGGAGAATGCCAGTGCATTTGCTTAAATGTGTAGTTTTTACCATCTACAATCAAGACTCCACAGTTCCCCTCATAGTGCAACTGCATATAGAAAATTCAGAATTCAGAATAATTATCACTACTTTAAATTTATGAAAAACAAATGATATCTTGGATAAGCATGTATAAAGTTGTCCAAGAGATCATCTCTTGAAACTATTTTTCTCCATTAGCTCATATGAATCTAACCTACCACAACATGTATGTCAGCCCATTCAAAGAGTTGATTAGAGTATATTAATTTCTTATGATAAAATTAACAAAATTGTGCCAAGTTCAGGAATAAACCCCAATATTAAAGCCATTGTTAACAAGAATAGCATTTCCACGCTTGTAAACCCTGGTCAAGGGTGTCAAACTTTTGTTTTCCACTGCCTCGTTCTTGATGATGTTGATAGGAGACTGAAGTTTCCCAGATGAGCATGTTGAGAATTTGGGGTTCAAGCTTCCCCAGTTGGCAGGGCCATGTAAACCAGCATAACTGAATTCAAATACAGAACCTGCCAGGAAAATTTCAAGAATCTAAGTCAGCTAGTTTGTGACATAACAATAACAAAAGATCATATAACTTGTCAAAGAAACATAAATATGTGTTTTAGAAAAGAAAAGAAAAGAACTCTGTTTGTGTGCGTGTGTGGGGGAGAAAGAGTAGCGCGTGCGAAAGAGAGTCATACCGTGAGCTTGCTGTCCAAAATTTGCGAAAGCAACAGCAAACAACAATGCAATAGAAATGAAAGAGGAGGAGAGTTGAGGAGCCATATTTTGCAGGTGTGCTCTCATCTCAGACTAATTAAGACGTTCTCCTCGAAGATGTTTGTTAGAGAGAGGCTGGCTCTCTTGCTTTAAGTTTTCAAATATAGGCTCAACTTGTAGCTGTACTGGTGCTAAATTTGGAGAGAGCTGGTAAATTTAGCTGTACTTCTCTAAAAACCTTCGGTACACCTTCTTCTGTATGTCTATGTCTATTTATATACGTGGTGAGCTTGCCCTATCCTGCTTCATTTTTTGTTTGATGTTCTAAAAGAAACCTTTATCCTAAGCTAGGGGGTTAATCAAAATGCTTTAAATTAATGCAGATTATTGGATTTGCACTTTTGTCACAAAGTAGCAGCTTGGCTCTGTTATTATTACAAGTACAAAACGCAGAAAGCTGGCCTGGGAGAAAATGGAGACCATCGGCTAGCTTTTTCTGATAACTGATCCAGAGATTAATCAAACTTATTGAATGACTATATTTAGACTAATATAATCTGCATCTCTGAATTCTTGCACTGGTCACATTGTTGTTCAAGATGGATTGACACCAGCTGACTGGTTTTCTACCTTTTGTAGGTAAACTCTTTGTATCCATTGAATAAAATTTGCAAAACTTTTTATCATTAAAATAGCCAGAAGCTTCGCAATTTCATGCATGATATGAAGGTACTGGCCACAATCATAAAAGAAACATGATCCCTTGCCATTAAGTTAGGTGCGGGGTGGCTGGTCTACTTTGCTAAGCACAAACTAAAGCATCTCCTAACTTCTAATTAATGGAGGAAGGAAGACTATTTTAATCAGCAGTGGAAGTTCTTACGAATCCAATAACCATGGTTTCTATTTTCTAGAAATGTATCTGTGCCAGATATGTATATGCAATACTGCTATTACCTAGGGACCACGACTCCCTAGGTAGCACATTGTTCAAGGTAAGACAATGAGAGAACTATTTACTTCACAAAGCCAAGCCAATTTGTTGGGCCTGGCTACCTCATGTTTCTTGTAAATTATAACCAGATAAAAAAGCAGAAAAACATAACAGTTAAGGAGAAAGGGAACCAGAAAAAAGGATGCTAAAACTGCAGATGCAGATTTTGCTATCAATTAAAAGGGTTAATTACACATGATGAAAAAACCAACTAGCATAGGAATATAACTTATAGGTTGGATAATCGTTTAATTAACAATCTTATCTATTCTTCTTAGTTAAGGTAGTTGATAGCTTATACTTGATGTTTGATAAGTCAAGGTGCTTTGTGGCTAGTACTTGTAAAAAGTCCCATTTGATGGAGACGAGAACTCTCCGATGCTTAAATAAATATTTTTTTAGAGAGAGAAAATACAAGAATATTCTAGAGAGAGATGCTCTGAAAATATATATGCAGTAGAAAATGAAGATTGCGAATCTTTGTTCTGAAGGTCTCATGGTGTATTTATAACCCATGAGTCTTGTTTTTTTTGTGAAGAAGAGGGTCTGGAGTGTAATCTTACCCTGATAACATTTAATGAGGGATAAAAATCCCTTACATCTATATTAATGTTTGATTGAAATATGGTAGGTCATTGGAGGAATTTTATACACTTAAAATGTGTATGGAGATTAGGGTCCAAAACATCAAATGTAGCTAAGCCCATGGAGGCTGAGTTCTTCTCCTAGGTTAGACCCAATGAAGGATGGTCAATTTCTTGGGCGTGCCCAAGAGAGGATGGTTGTCATCTTGGACTTGGCTAACTGTCAAGACCAAGTACCTTAGGTTTGACATGTTTGCCATACTCATGTTGTCTTAAACTTGGCAATCCGCCAAATCTAAGTGACTTGGACTTGACGTACTACCAATTCTACGTGCCTTGGGTTTGGCATGTTTGCCAGACCAGCGTTGTCTTGGACTTAGCTGACTGCCAAGTCCAAGTGCCATGGGCTTGACATATTTGCCATACCCGTATTACCTCATTCCCTTGGGTGTGCCAAGAGAGGATGGTCGTTACTTTGAATTTGGCTAACTGCCAAGACTAAGTACTTTGTGTTTAACATGTTTGTCAGACCCATATTGTCTTGGACTTAGCTGACTTCTAAGTCCAAATGCCTTGGACTGGTATGTTTGCCAGACCCGCATTACATCATTCTCTTGGGCGTGCTAATGAAGGATGGTCTTTTCCTTGGACGAGTCCAATAGAGGATGATTGTACTTAGCTAACTGCCAAGTCCAAGTACTTTGGGTCGCTAGACCCACGTTATCTTGGGCTTGGCTGATTGTCAAGTCCAAGGGTCTTGGATCTGACATATTTTCCAGACCCACGTTACTTTGGACTTGGCTAAATGCCAAGTTCAAGTATCTTAGATCTAATATGTTTGTTAGACCCACATTATCTCAGACTTGGTCAACTGTCAAGTTCAAGTATAATGGACTTAGCGGAATGCCAAGATCAAGTGCTTTGGGTTTGACATGTTTGCGAGACCCACATTACCTTATTCCTTTAGACATGTCAAGGGAGGATGGTCATTTTGTTGGGCATTCCAATGGAGGATGCGCATTCCCATGGGCGTGCCAGTGGCTTGGCATACTGCCAAACCTAGCGTGCCTGGGGCTTGGCACATTACTAAGTCCAATAGTGTCTAAGTCTGGCTCGCGTGTCGGGGCTTGACACACTACCAAGCCCCCACTCGAGTGAGAAAGGGATGTATATGAACAAGGGCTGCTCGGTTGATTTAGGTTGTTAAGGGGGTGAGATGAGTTGCTAGAATTTCTTGATGGATTTGGGATTGAATCTATTGCCATTGTTTGTATACCAACCACCCAAACGTTTTGAAAAATTGAAAAGGAAAAAGAAGATTACAATGTTATTGATGAATCCTCACCAATTTCTTTTTCACCACTTGAAGAAATACTCTTTTAAAGATTTATCATCTTAGTGATGTACCTCACCAATAACCAAGAGTTTTTTCGCTTAAACTCTTGAAGGATTACAATTGTTTGAAATGTAACAACATCCTCTCAAAGAGTAGATAATACAATTGAAGCTTATATCTCTATAGCTCACTCAATAACACTTAGAATGTATGAAGGTATTTAAGTGTAGTGAGTGTGAGAATTTATACTCTTGAGTGAGAATATGAATGTTTTAATTCACATATATGAGTATGATATAGGAGTGATGATTTGAAGTTGTTTTGGCTCTTAAAATAGCTTGTGTATGATATATATTCTATTTCAATTTCTAATTCTGCAATTAAACAATATATATATGTTTCTTACAAAAACTAGTAGTTTATAGCCATTACAGTTCCTCTGACAGCTCAAACAATCTACCGTTTTAGATTTGTCAAGTCAATCAGTCAATCGATTTATGTAAATTCACAAGTGTTCATCACGTATGAAAAAGTGGTCGACCGGTTCATGTAGAATTCTAGATTTATCAGTTTTAATCCTTATGAATTCTTAGAACTGTTTTATCAATTCTTTTTTAAATGCATGCAAAGTGAAGTATGTGCTTTCATTTTAATTTGTTCTATCAAATATGATATAAAGATTTACTTTTAAGCATTAAAATGAATACTTAAAACTAAATCTTCACTTGTTTTGCATGTTGGACTTGTTGATTAATTATTATCAAAATGCATAAAATATCAGCAATGGCCACAACCTTTGAAAACACCTTTCCTTCGTACAGTTAAAAACATCTCGATATGAGCTTTTTTCATCGGTGATGCGTGTTGACAGAGCATTTCCGGTTTGGATCTGACGAACCATTCTTCTTTTTTCTCTCTTCAAAAGAGAAAAGTGGGATGTCAGTTTCTTTGATTCTTTTGATGCTATTTTTAGTAAGAGTTTTTTTTTTTTTTTACAATTTCATCCTTTAATTTTAGGTTGATTTGGAATTGGGTTTTGTAATTGTTTTTGGTTTGCTTTTCATAGGGCTATTCTAGTCATATGATTTGGGTTGCAAGCTTTACAAGTTAACCCGAGTTTACTTGGGTTGTTTTCTTTTGTCTTTTTTGTTAATTGATTTTTTCTTAATTTCATGCTTCTATCGTGATATCCCATATCAGAAACGAGCATCTAGAGCCAGGACTTTATGAGTAGTGCTGGTCGCTGACCTGTTGTATGTGTTTTGGGGCGTCAAGCTCAGAAGTGGGCTCACATCACCAAGAACAAAGCCGTGAGGGCGGTAAGGCCCAAAGCGAATAATATACGGCAAGTTGAGTTGGGCTATTACATTTGGTATCAGAACCGAGGACGACTCGTCTTAAGGTGGGGGGATTGTGATATCCCACATCGGAAGCCAGCGTCCAGAGCTAGGGCTTTATGAGTAGTGCTGGTCGCTTATCTGTTATACGCGTTTTGGGACGTCAGGTTCAGAAGTGCGCTCGCATCACCAAGAACAAAACCATGAGGGCAGTAAGGCCCACAATAGATAATATACGGTAGGTTGGGCTGGGCTATTACATCTAAATTGTGTTGGTTGGGAATTGAGCTTCATTTTTTTTCTTTCTATTGGGTTTTGTCAGTCTCACGACCTTGGTCGAGGATTTGGCAAGTTAACCCGAGTTAACTTGGTTTTTTTTTTCCTGTTTTTTAATTGAATTTATTTTCAATTTCATCCTTAAACATTAAATTGGTTGGAAATTGAGTTTTTTTATTTATTTGGTTAACCTGAGTTGACTTTGATTATTCTTTTTTGTCATTTTTAAAAAAATTGAATAATATTTTCAAGTTTTCATCCCCTAAAATTTTGTTGATTGATATATTTTTCTATATCCTGAGATTAATTAAAAATATATTTTAGATATTATTTTATTAAATTCTATTTAAGTTGTACTTAGTTATCAAGTAAGATTATATAATTTTTTTTAGAATATTGGCAAGCGTTTTATTGTCATGTTTTTTTTTTAAAATTTAATTCAATGAATTTATTGTGGTAACTACCTATTTTGTTTATCATGTGATTTCATGAAGTGGACTTATTGATTTTAGTTGGATCTATGACCAAAATCACTTATTTTTCTTGCTTCTAAAAAATACACTAGCAATGCCTAATTTTTTTTTTTTACATTAAAGAATGTACGCGGTAAGCAACCAATCTTGTTAACAAAAAACTAAGTCACTTGGAGAAATTACTATTCACCAAGATTTAGAACACTAATTATTGTAATAGCATAATTATAAAATTGCTCTCGAGCCATAAAACTTTTGAACCAGGCATTCGGGACAAGGTGATATTTTTACTATGACACAATTATCTTTTAGAAATTATATGGGGTTAGATTTGTCATTCTGTTTTTTCTTGCATAATAAAATTATTAATTTAATCCTAGAATAAAAAAAAATATAATGCTTATTACTCAGGTGTGTTTTGGTCTTTTAAAATAGTGTTATTACTTTCATGCCTTAAAGATAAAATCAACATAACTCTCTCTCAGGAGCTTCTTTTTATCATTTTAAATTGGTTTTATTGTACATTTTTTTTACTTAGGGGAATTATTGTAACTAACATATATTAAATATTATTACAAAAAACTGCTAGCATATACGAACATAAATGACATCGCTTTGTTTGGGTGGCGATTTTGGGTGGCGAGTGTGCGACCATTACAACCACTAAATGTTGCTTTCTGGAGAGGCACTTGGAAGGTCTTGGCACTCCATACATGATGGGGCAACACATGGACTAAACACATTTCTAGTTTGGCATCAACAATCATTTGTTTTTTTTTTCTTTTTTTTTCTCTCTCATCCTCAAATTAAACACCAACCCTTTCAAAATCTAAAACCAACCCATTCAATTTCTTTTTTCCTTCACATTTAGTCAATGTCCATTTGATTACTATTTTTTTTAATTTCAAGTAAGCTATAAAATTACAAATGTTTTTTTGATTTCAACTCCTTTCATTTTTTAATATCTCAAATTTGGTTCCTATTCTTTTTATTGCTATTTATTTTGTTTGGCAACTTTTAATTTATTGGAAATTGGTTTTCCTATCTTTTTTTTTTCATTTCCTTTCCATTGGGTTATTCCGATCCTGTGTCCATGGTCATAGGGTTTGTGGGTTAACCCGGGTTGACTCATATTATTTTTCCATTACTAAAGGGTTAGTTTCGGGATAATGACCAAAATCACCAATTTTTCCTTCACATTTAGTCCATGTCCATTTAACTACTATTTTTTTTTTAAATTTAGAATAAGCTATAAAATTATAAATGTTTTTTTTTATTTCACTCCCTTTCATTTTTTAATATCTCAATTTTGGTCTCTATTTTTTTTATTACTATTTATTTTGTCTAGCATCATTTTTTTAGATTGTTGTTTCTTTATAATTTCATCCTCGATTTTTTTTTCTATCAAATTTGATCCTTATTCTTTTTATTGCTATCTTTTATACTTTGACAAATTTCTTAATTGATATTTTTTTTCATGATTTATCCTTCAAAATTTAATTCGTTGGGAATTAAGCTTTTTTATTGAACTCAATTCCAGGATTTCACGAGTTACGAGTTTTAAAGATTAAACCGGGTTTGCTTATTTTTTATTTTCCTTTCTTAAAGCTAATGTTTTTTTAATTTTGTAGAGTTTTGCTAATTATTTTTTTATAGTTTGTCTTTTATGGGATTAGTTTCGAGTTCATGACTAAAGTCACTAGTTTCAAAAGTTAATACAGGTTGATTTTTATTTTTTCAAGTCCTTTTTTTAAATTGATCTATTTCAATTTCATCCTTTAATATTTAATTTATTAAAAATTGGTCTTCCAACCTTTTTTTTCCCCTTTCCTTTCCATTAAGTTATCCTGATCCTATGCTCATGGTCGTAGAGTTTGCGGCTTAACTCGACTTAACTCGTATTGTTTTCCCATTGCTAAGGGGATAGTTCTTGGTTCATGACTAGAGTCACCAGTTTCAAAGGTTAACACGAGTTGATTTTTGTTTTTTCGGGTCTTTTTTTAAAAATTGATTTATTTAAATATCATCATTCAATATTTGATTTATTGAAAATTGATCTTGATACTTTTTTTTCCCTTTCTTTCTATTGGGTTATCCCGATACTATACTTATGGTCACGGGGTTTGCTAGTTAACTTGGGATGATTCATATTTTTTTTGTTGATTTTTCAAATTAAATTTATTTTTTCATCTTTATCTTTCAACGTTGAGTTATTCGATAATTGAACTTTATGATTTTTGTTGAATTTTCTTTCGAACGCGGTCATCCTAGTATCACGATTGGGTCAAAGATTTGCATCTTGACCTAGGTAGGCTCAAATTGAGGTTTTTTTTTTTTTACTTTTTTTTACATTATAATTTTTCTTAATTTTTATCCTTCAACATTTCATTTGATAGATATTGTGCTTCAAATTTATTCTTTTCACTTTCTTTCTATGAAGTTATTATATTTTCATTTGATTTATTACGAATTGGTCTCTGAACTTTTTTTTTCTTATATTTTTTTCTATAAGATTATCCCAATTTTATGTCTATAGCCGTGAAGTTTGTGAGTTAATCCGGTTTAACTAAGATTTTTTTTAATTTTTTTTTAGTTTCTATCTTCAACAATAGATTGTTTGATAATTCGAGTAAGCTCATGTTGGGCTCTTTTTACCTTTTTTTTAAATTATTATTTTTTGGTCAGATTATTTATTATTGTTGTATATTTTAGTTATATTTTTTTAAAATTATCAATTGAACCAACAACTCTAAGTCACATTTTTTTTAAATTATCAAATTTCATCACCTAATTTACAAAAACAAGTCCACTATCATCCTACATCCGCACCAACAAACCAATAAAAGGTGCAAAAATAGAGGAAGCCTCTAGGCTGAAAAGCTAAATTCAGTGCGGAGAAGTTGTGTGCCAAAATTAAAGAGAAATGTCAATCAGCTAGCTAGCCTCACCGAGCCCCGACATCCATAACTTTATTTATTCTCCACAGACAAATAACACCTTCCTCAGGCCAGCTATAATTCAGTTCTTAGTGGATGCTCCATTACCCACGAGAGGTCAACCTAAGCTCCACGTGCTAATTTGTTACTGGGTGTTCGGTCACATATTGCATGCAGATTTTTTTGTGTGCAGAAACACTAAATCTGGTGTTGCTTGTACCTCCTTCATAGAGTGCTTATATCCCAAATTTAAACAAAATCAAGATCCATTATAGGCACTGTAGAAAGCATTTGTCTTTCCAGAATAAAAACCTGATCTTTGATGTTTGAGAAATCAGGTTGACAAACAGTAAACCGCCATGAATTTTAATCTTCGGAAACCATTTCAGAGAAATTTATTTAAGCCGCTTCAAAGGTGGAATTTATTTATGATCAATGCCTCTGGATGTAGATTTTCCTCAATTCAACGTCTTAATTTAGAATGAATGGTGAATCAGAAAGAGTCATGACAAGAAACAATGACATATTACTGCCAAGAGGTGTGGCTCACGTCCAACATGAGATCTGCATGATTGAACTCGACAAACAAAAGTAGATAGAAAGAAGACAGGATGCAAAAATGGATAGAGAAGCGTGGCTAGCTGGGATAGGCAAATTGTACCCAAAAGTGCCAGAATCAGATACCTTATCCCAGCATATGACACTGCACTATGAGAAGCTCTTAGTGAATACACATCGCTTGAATTTTGAAACTCTAACTACCACATATATGGCTGGTGTAGAAGAAACTTGATGACAACTCTTTTCTTCTGAACTTCAAACCATTCAAAAGAATCTGCATAAAAGACATAGCTCAACTTGGATATTCATCAGCCCCCACCATGAAAAGATCATATGCCACAGTCATGCTTTACAAGTTCTAGTATCCAGCTTTTTCTTTAACATTAAGCATGCTTCCTCATAATCATGGCCTAGGTTTTGCCAAGACAAATCCGAAAGGGCTCGGACGGTCTATCAATCGAAATCATAACTATAAACATTGAGGGTTGGCTAAGTTTGGCGAGTGGATACACTCCCACCATGTCAGGCAAGGTTCAGCTCGTAGACAAAGCCGTAGAAACATATTTTTTCATGTATCCTCTAATCCCACCATGGATGATACCATGGTAATTGTTTTGAATTCGATTGGATTTTTTTTCTGCTACCACTTAACGTGGATATAACCAAAACCAAGAAAGAGGACTTAGTCTGCACAAATTAATCTAAGAACACTACATAAAAGAAATCCATAGCTATTAAACCTGTACTGGAAATTAACCTGCTTAAGGTCCAAAGATGGTCAACCAGTTGGAGTGACATAGACTGTCTGAATGTGATAAAGTCATGACTTATGACCTAAGAATAATGTTCAGACAACAAATATTTTATTGTGCTACTTACTGTAACTAATCAATGTCCTGTTGTTGAGTGGATGATTCGTGTTTTTATTGTTTTAGAAAATCATACTTTCTTAAACTATGACAAATAATTAATAACCTTTCTAAAATAACATAATTTTCGAAAAAGTAATGCAATAATATTTGCTGAAAATATGATAATATATAGTTTATTGTATTGATCATATAACACACAATCTTTTGGCAATTAATATGTTTATTTCTTTTTCTGGATCTGTTGAATTTAAATTTATTATTTTATGCTTTTATGTGATTTTTCCTTATGGTATTTTCATTTCATCATATCCTTTCTCATTATTAAGTGCACTGCATTCTAAAAAACACAATTTACAGCAATATATATATATATATATCCTCTAATTATCAAATCTCTTAGAGCTGAGATGCTCCCCCTCATCACCCTCCTGGTTCCGGTGAATATCTGCCTCCGTCTCCTCCTCCAACTTTTGTCCACTAGATAGTTAAATTGTATTTAATAATAATTTTTAAATTAATAATACAAATTTGCTTTTTAAATTTAATTTAATTTTTCTATTTTTTTATTTATTTTTAATAATTGCACATAATATGGATGAAATTACCGATGAACTTTGAACAAACAACAAAATTACCGATGGAATAAGTTCCTCAGAGAGTTCCAGAGAGTTCAAAAAATTACAAGACTTGATATTGTTAGATGAAATTGTTCAACATATTAATTCCATTAATAATATGCATATAATCACAAATGGATTTACCAACATTTTATTCTGTTGGTAATATGCTATAATAACCGATGGATTTATCGGGGGAATTAATGCCGAAGAATTTTTTGTTTGGTATGCTAATTATATCTGTAAATCCATCAATGATTATATTATCAGCGGATTAATTCCATTTGTTATTTCATCAGTAATTTTATTTCCGATTGAATTAGTGTTTAAACACCAATGAAATATTTTGTCGATGATCTGCAATTTTCTAATTATGTAAAAGTACTTTGTTATTTTTCATAAGGTTTTTTTGGAATTATTTTTTTAATTCAGATTTTGTTTTAATTTTCTATATGCTTTTGGATTCTTTTTTGTTTACTGGTATAGGTAGGGTTTTTTGTGGCCTATATAAAAGTCTTGTGAATCTCTGCATAGGCAAACTTCATTACTTTTATTTTCATATATATAAATTTCAAATTTAAAGTTTATATCTGCATTTCTTTTCCCTCATTAAATTTTCTGTATTCTTGTCCTCGTAGCTTCTGCCTTTAGTCACAGTCTGCAGGAACAGAAGTCATCAAACAATAAACAATGCAACTTTCAAATTTTCATTCTACTGATTGACTGGCAATCTTACAATGCAAATGATATTCTCTAATTTCATTCATGCCTGGTATAATGATGAGATATGCAGGAAACAATCAAAAGAAATGAAAGCAACTTATGAAAAGTAAGTCAATGTAGCGTAACACACTTAATTATGTCTTCTGATTCGTATATTGCAATTCCTGTAACAGGAGCAAAATTTTTAGCCTTCGCTCACATTTAAATTCAGTTCCTAAAGGTATGACTTACATTTAAATTATGGGCATAATCGAAATGAAGAACTGGGAACGTGGTGCAAACCGTATTTTCAAAAAGTTTTTAAATTTTTTTTTGCTTAAAATGATTTTTTATATATATTTTCATATCGTTTTGATGTGCTGATATCAAAAATGATTTTTTAAAAAATAAAATTTTTTATTTTGATGTATTTCTAAATAAAAAACACTTTAAAACCACCACTACTATCACAATCCCAAACAGCTTGAAGTGAAAGAGAAAGTAAAGTTCCACGATTCCATTAGAAAATGAAAACCAGAGAATACCTAATTCAAAGAAGAATGTGTAAGCGGCACTGAATTCTAAAGTGTCAAATACCCTTTATTTCAACCCTTTTAGCTGCCCAATCACCGCCTGGTACACAAAGAACCAAACTGGAGTGCATAAATCAAATTCATTTCAGATACCTAATTTAATTCCTCTGTTGCGTATACACTATGTTGGCTATTGTGGGGAGGTTTCGGCAGCAAAGCTACTTATAGCTTCGTTTCAGGTGTGCTTAATCTATCTTGCAATGCTTGTGCAATTTCTTTTAAAATAAAAATAATTTAGTGTAATCTCTAACTTAGAAATCATCTCTAGGATTCACCAATAAAGACAACTAACCAAATCTAGAACCAAATGCAAAGAACTTCCTTTTGCATGTCTGATACAAGTATATATTGAATATATCAAGTGTATTTCCTTTCTAATTAATAGCTAGATTATAGTACATAGTTATTGGTTAGAATATGCTCAATTAATGGCAATTAGATTCTCATTCTCTAAGGATGATTGGTGAACTAGCACCTCAATCAAGATTCAAGAGTGTTAAAAGTTTTTCCCTTGCATTTGTTCACCATATAACAAGATTCAAGAGTGTTTAATAAGTAACCATCTAGATGGTGGCCCAGTGGTAAAAGCTTGGGACTAAGAGGTTTGCTCCCTCTGTGGTCTCAGGTTTGAGCCATGTGGTTGGTCATATGATGGTCACTGGAGGCTTACATGGTCATTAACTTCAGGGCTCGTGGGATTAGTCGAGATGCGCGCAAGCTGACCCGGACACCCATGTTAAACTAAAAAAAAAGTGTTTAATAAGTTAGTGAAGAACTGGACATTGATTTTTATGTGGTTTTACCATGAAAGTTGTTAAAAATTGTTCTTCCAAATAGTTATGTTAAGTTATTATTCTGTTAAAGCTTTATCTAGTAATTTTTGTTTACATGCAGGTATGAGATAAGGAACAACAATAAAAAAGGAAGAATGATAAACCATGTAAGGGATTTTTTGTTTTCCGCCCATCTGAGCGACCTTGGGGTGGAAAGGGGGATCATTGATTATACGTGATATTATTATATTTATGTAAATATATATTTATTATTAATTAAGACTTGATTTATTTTTAATATTCATATAATATTAGATTAATAAATCTAATATTTGATTTATGAATCTAGAATAAAGATAAAGTTCATGGGACAAAAATACTTTGCAAAGAAAATTATAAAGTTATAATTATGAGATTTCTATTGCATCTAAGCATTGTTCCTAAAATGTTCATGGTTGATGCTCTCTTAAATACTAGACATTTATTAGAGTCATAGAGACTAGTACATATTATGTTCTTTCATTTATGAAAGGAAGCAGATGTTCTCATAAGTTGAGGTATAAAAGATATATAGAACTAATATGTAGGTGCTTGTTAGAAGACATGTACATTGAACTGACTCGTATGAAAATTTCATATGGAGAGGTCACATATGTCTATGGAAAGACTTAAGTGACAACTGTGTAAGTGATCCTTAGACTTGAGATTACTAAGTTATCTTATATAGAAAATGCTATGCTTTAATTCTGTTACATGTTATATTCATAAAGGTAATGAAGGGGCAGACATTTGGTATAACATGAACTATATGAAGGTACTTGAGTGATCAAGAGAGGATTCATCACCCTAGATGAATTAGGAAAAATATCTCATCTGTTTTGAAATAGTATTGACTGAGAAATCCTTGGTGAATGTGGAATTATATTTGAAAAAAGTTTCAAATCTTATTCATACGATCAATGACTATTATGTAGAGAAAGAACATGATTTAACATGGTAGACATACTTCATGCTTTAATGTTAAATCGGAACATTATTGATGAAATGATATTAATTACATTGAGAAACCGGTCACTGAAAGGTTATAATTTATATTTAGGCTAACATATTAGGAACATAATGAGTCACACATATTAAGAACCATTAGTAAAAAATTAAACTATGATAATTAATCAAGTGTAACTTGATTGAAAATAATTTTAGAAATTAAGTACTAGAATGTATTTAATTCAAGGATTATAATTCTAGTCCTAAAATAATCAAGCAAGGACTTGATTGATTAAGTTTCTAAAATTATCCTTAAATAATATATGGATATTATTTAAGGGAAAAATTGATATTTTGCTAACTTATAGAAATTTTTAGATTTCCTTATAAATAGTAAGTTGTCTTTAATTTTTTTTAGAATGAGAGGTTGTCTGTTAGATAAAAAAAAACTATGTATGTAGCAAAATAAAGAGGTAGAATTACATATCTATCCCTACAACTTATATCTGATTACTTTCAGATATATTTGGGGCTGAAATAATGATTTTATCTCACCATATATAAAATAGAGATTTATATTAAAATTGAAATCCTAAATTAAATTAATTATATAATTAATTTTTTTTAATTGGATTAGGATTGAGTTAAAATATTTAATTCAAATTTTTTAAGTTTGGTTATATCCTAATGGGATTATGATTTAATTAAAATATTTTATTAAATAAATTTTAGAAAAATGGTTTTTCTAAAGTAAATAGAGTTTTTAAACCAAAATATTTTTATTTAATTGATTATGAAATAGTTTAGGTTATTAATAAGAATTTTAATATGATTAACTTTCTTATTAAATTTTGAAAAATAATTTTTCAATAAAAGAATCTATATTAAATAAAACTTATTAATTTTGAGAAATTATCAAATTAGATTTGAATTTAATATTTCTAAGTGTTAGAAATTTTATTTTAAATTGCAAAAAAAGCCAATAATTAGAATTGAAGCATGCAATAATTGTATTAGTCATATTAATATGTTCATATGTATGATGGATATGGATATTAAAAACCAATGTGATTGTGTTTTTATTTGATGGTTGAATGATTGTAACTTTTATTAAATAGGGTATGTGTGTCCTCCCCTTATCTTTATTTTTCTTTTGGATTGTAAATGCTTTTCTCATTTAATTCTTCTTGAATGTAACTCTAGGTTTCTTAATTAGTTATGTAGTTTAGAAATATAGGAATTTTAGATAGGAAATTATTTTGTAATTCAAGACAAAGAAAGAAATGGCGATGAAGTCTACAACAAAGGTGTTTGCAAAGGACTTATGAAGATTTGCAGCAGTTACCTAGGATTTGATTATCTAATTCCCTTCAATGGTTCGTGGGAATTAGCTTAGATGTGTCCATAACCATCCAAGTAGAATGATGCTAGGTGTGTGTGTGTGTGTGTGTGTGTATTATGTCATGTTTTGAATAAGACCTAAGGAGGAAAAGGATGATGAAAGTTTGTATAGATATAATTCTAAATGAATGTTTATATAGATATATTTATGTTTGAAAAATCAATAGTTAATGTGTTAATTGAAGAAGAAGAAACTCATCCCTCTTAGTATAGGGTTTGACCAAAGATGGAATTAAGGGGTTGAAGTTGTGTTGATTTAATTGTTAAGTAAATCATGTAGAATTATGTTTGTTAGATGCTAAATGAATAGGCAATGCATTGATTTTTTTAGAAATTTGAAAAGAAAAAAAAAACTTGGTTTAGCATGTAAAGGTTCAACCTAGAGAAAAAAGAAAAGAGGTTGATGTTTTGGTTGAGTTATTGATTTAGATATATTAGTTTCATGGTTTAAATGAGTTGATATAAATGAGAAATGAATGAGTTTAAGTTCAATTTAGAAATAATTAAAAAATGGGAACTTTTGGATATAAGAAGTAGGTTTGACCTACATAATGATTCAATCGTGTAATGAGAATATGATTTTATGTATGGGTTAGTTCAAATTACAATGAAAATTTTAATTGGAAACCTATGGTTCCTTGGTTTGATGTTTGGCCAAACAAAAAATAAGGAATAATGTGGTAAATTAAATTTAAGTAATAAGAGGAGGAGAAATAAAATAAATTAATAATGTGCCATTAAATGAAATTAGAAGAAAATTTCATGAAAGATTGGGAATAATATATTACAACCAATTAAATCTAGGTTTGGCCTAGGGATAGAAAAGTAAAAGAATTTATGGTTATAGTGAATTAATGTGAATAAATGAAATTTTAGGTTATCATCAAATACTTTAATGCGACTTGGATAGGTAAAAGGATTAAATTATTTGGCAAGAATATAAAAAATTATGAAATTTCTTATATATAAGATGAGAATTGAATGAAAGTTGAAAATGAGACTTTTGTGATAAGGATCTTGAATTTAAAATGATTTTTTATTATGATGATACAGGAGAGGCTGCAAAAGTTGTATAGTTGTTAGGGATAATCAAATGACAATAAACCTCATGTAGGTGCTTAACACCTCACTAACTAATAATATTTCCTTTAAAAATCAATATTAATTATTGTTTTCTTTGATTTCAAGATTTTATTGATATCATAGTAGTTGACAACATGTACGTTGAAGTAAGAAGTCAAATTGAAAAGGGAAATGATTGGCATCTAAGTAGGGTTACCGGGTTGATTAGTATCAAATTACGATTACCAAAATTATTGGCTTCCAAATGAAAACGCCAGAATAATTAGCATCCAAGTAGAGTTGTCGGATTGATTGGTATACAGTTAGGATTACTAGAATTATTGGCTTTCAAATGGAAACTCCAAAATAATTGGCATTCAAGTAGGGTTACTAGATTGATTGGTATTCAAATGGGATCACCCGAATCATTGGCTTCCAAATGGGAATACCAAAATAATTGGTAATCATGAGTATTCGTTAAGTTAATGAATAACCAAATAAAGGTTTTCAGATTAATTAATATTTGTAATAGGATAACCGAGTTATTGTGCCATTCAAGAAAGATGCCTAATAAGATTGAAGAAGAAAGATGAGTATTCGTTAAAGATGCCTAAGAAGATTGAAGAAGAAAAATGGGAACACCAAAATAATTGGTAATCATGAGTATTCGTTAAGTTAATGAATAACCAAATAAAGGTTTTCAGATTAATTAATATTTGTAATAGAATAACTGAGTTATTATGCCATTCAAGAAAGATGCCTAAGGAGATTGAAGAAGAAATTGAATATGAAAATTTACCTAATTTGTTGTTTGAATGATTAGAATAAAAGGAACAAAGAATAATTGGGAATGAGTTCTTTAAGAACTATTTGAAATTATGTTAATCCATATTGATGATTAGTGTATTATCATGTTAATTCTTGTTTCAAGTCTTTTACAAGGTCATTAAGAATGAACTTTTGTTATTACTTTCATGTTCTAGTTAATAGGAGGGATTTGTACATAATTTTATATTTGTGGATAATAAATTGTAATTTCTTAATCACTTTCTTTAGATATGTAAACTAAAGCATATGGATTCTAGAGTTTTACTATAAAAGAACTTGTGTTTAAAGTAGTAACCATGTTTATCTTTTGCCCATTTCCTTATTATTTAATTTTACATGGCTTCAATAATGTACTAAATTGATTATGTTAAAATGAAATGGTGGAATGTTATTGAGATATTGATGAGATACAATTCCTAATGAATAGGATTGATGATTGAGATTGATTTAAGTATTATTACATTATGTTGACACTTGGGATTATTGATTATTAGAGGAAACTTTGCTAAAATTTTGATAGAACTAAAAAACATTACTCTATTTTCAATAACCATTACTTGGTATTTGGTAGTAAGTTGTTACACAAATTGGAGATGTTATAGTTGTAAAATGGGTTATTGAATTAAGAGAGTTTGGTCTCCAATTCCAACTCTAGCTAGCCATAAAAGCTTAAGTGTTGGTGGATTTCATCATTGAATGCTTATTTACTAAGTCCTTTGAGTATGAAAGAGACATTGAACTAGAGCTTGTGCCTTCCATAATAGTTTGGAAGTTGTATATTGATGGGTTCTATAATATATTTTAGTGTGGGATAAGAATTATGTTAATGGGCCTCAAGGAATAGATTCTTGAGTATGTGTTGCACTTTTAGATCCCTTTCTCTAATAATACAACAGGGCATAAAGCTTTTTTTACTGGAATTAACATCATAGAAGTCTTAAATGCCAATCCCATAGGGAATGATATTTGATAGTTAGCATATATTAGGGTCATTTGGAGCCACAAAGCCTTACATGATTGGGTACCAATAAAAGATACCAGAGGTGCTACCCAGTTAAAAGGTAAAATGAAAGATAGTTTTTATTACAAGAGTTTTATGAGAAAATAGTAAAGCAGACCTTCTATTAAAATTAGCAAGCACGGACCTCGTAAAGCTTCTTTGAGTACATGGATTGAAGTTTTAGAAGGTCAATAATTAAGAAATATAAGGCATCAATATGTATAATTAATATCGGGTAGGATTGGGAGGATTAAAGGATTCCTATTAAGTGATACCTCTTAAATGGGGACCTTCCAAAGGATAAGGTATAGGTCATCGACCTTGTAGGTGGAGTAGTAGGGTATTACTTGGTGAATGATCAATGTTATGAAAGATTTGTGACTACACCCCTTCTCAAGTGTGTATCCCTATATGAAAGCCAATATTATTAAAAGAATTCCATAAATGGATTTGTGATATATATGTCAATGTGAGAGCTTCAAAATGCAATAGACCTGGTTATAAAATATAACAAGCTTCAAAGACTTGTCATTGTACCTCTTTGAAACTCTATATAATTTATTATCGATGCCTCACCTTAGGTCCTTTGTTAAAAAGGGACAATAACGAGACTATTTTTTAATGCCTCAAGAAATAGACAGTTTATAATGGTGGTAAGAGAGTATTTTACAAAGTGGGTGGAGTTTAAAGCTTTAGCCGGAGTATTACCAACATTGTTAACTCCTTTACATGACAAAATATTATTTTTTATTTTAGGTGATCCATTTTTTTTTATCATAGATAATGAGACACAACTCAAAGATATGAAGATGAGGGCACTACGAAACACATGCTTTACTTTGTCTCCTACCCCTAACCAATAGACAAATTGAGCTCACGAATAAAGTGCTTTTGAGTTGGCTTAACAAAAAAGTTAATGAGGAAAAAATAAAGTGGGTGGACCTCTTAAATGAGATTATATGGACCAACAAAACAAATAAAAAAACTCTATTATAGAGACCTTGTTTCTCATTATTTATAGAACAAAAACAATAATACCAACAAGATTGGTTGTCCCAATCATAAAAAGAGCCTTAGTATGAAATAGAACTCAAGATAAACCTAAACCTACTTGAAAAGACTTGGTTGGTGGCCTTAGTGAAGGCTAATATAATATCACAATGCTAGTATAAAAGACAAATATTTCAACATAAAGTACCTAGTCTTAAGGAAGCTTAAGGCAACGAGCAACCCTGAGAGCAAAGGAAAACTATCACTAAAATTAGATGAACCTTGCAAATATGCTTGGGTGGTCAAAGAAAATACATACCTTTTTTAGGACACTAATGAAAAGAACCTCCCCATGCATGACACCTAGATCACTTGAACATGTACAATCATTTTACCAAGTTCTTAATACTGAGCACTCCTATATTTTGATGATGAATGAACGAAGGAATACATATTTTCACTCAATTATTTGATTTATTTGTCACAAGTAATTCTCATCTTGTCTAGCTCTAAAAGCAATGCCCCTTAAAGAGTAAAAAACTAGTTTGCCCAAGTGTAATATCTACATTATACGAGACATAAAGGGTGATGTTGTCTGATAATAAAAGCAATGACCCATCAACAATTGAAAACCACTTGTGTGGTTATAAAGGCTACATTCCACCAGGATAGAAAAAGCCACCTTACCAAGATATAAAGGCAAAGGCCCTTTAGTTATGGAGAAACCATATTGTCCAAGTATAAATGTCAAGTTCCCCTCAGAAATGAATGACCACTTTACCTAGGTATAAAGGCATACACGAACAAGTAAATAACCTCAACAAGCATTTCCATCAAGTGTAACTTAAAACTTTCTCCAAGTATTAAAATTATAGGGTCAAAACCTTTCAAAGCACGTGACTCATCCATAATAAATTGAAGGAAAGGATTGGAAAGTTGGATCCCATTTTTCTAGGCATGTTAGGCCAAAGAAGTTTTTAAGTATTTGGACAATGAATACCATTTTTTATCTAAGTTTAAACAATACATTAGCTATAAAAATCTACTAAGTGTTAGGATTTTAAATCTCAGAGTTAGGTTAGAAAAAGGGGTGTTAGACCCTGAATAAAACATATGTAATAACAAAAATAAACAACACTTAAAAAAATAAACATATTAAAAAATAAATTATCTAAGACTATTCAAAAGGTACATAATTAAGGCAATCGTTAAAATACATATCAAAAGATTATACAGGACTAAGGTCAAGTGCAACATATATCAACATTTAATTTATACCCATGAATTCTTCTATTTAGCTCTTTTTAAATTCTTCAACTTAGGGTTCCTTTTCTTTCATAGGAAACTAAGCCTTTTATGGAGTATCATTTATGAGTGAAAGGCAATTCAACTATAAGGCCTCATTTTTTTTACCTTTAATTACATTTTCTACTCCTCGACTTCCTCTTAATTGGGCTCAAGATATTCTTTTTAGACAACAACAATAGTACAATCAAGGAAGATCTTGTCTAAGTTAAGTTCGGGGGTTTAGTGAAATCCACCACCAGACTTTTGGGTAAGTTATATAATTAAAGATTGCTCATTATTTTTATCCACTTATCATTAAGAACCTTTTTTAAAGCCTGGGTCTTATAAAACATGTTAAGGAACTCTTTTAAAGCCTCCCCAACAACCTTAAATCTACATAATTCTCATTGATCATTATCTCTCTTACTTTTTACTAATTTTATGGCGAACTCTAGCTCCTCAATTCTTTCTTGGCATACCATTAGTTCATGGTTAGCCTTTTTAAAAGACTTTTAGCCTGCTCAATATTCATATAAAGAGCATCTTTCTCCTAAAAAAACTTTTTCAACATATGTGTAAGGAAATAAAATAAAAATAAATAACAATAAGAAGGAAAACTTACATTGAAGCCCATATGGGTCTTCGTTTATATCTAGTGGATAAGATTATTCTACATCCATCCATCTACATCTTTAAAAAATTGAGATGGGAGTTCAAACATTTAGACATATGAGATTTCTAACAATTTTAAAATGATAAGGCTCTTCTTAAAATGGTTTTTGCATTGGCTCTTTCTCTCGGGTTAAAGATAAATGAGAGAGAAGCATAAAACCCAATTTTAATTCCCTAAAAAATGGTACTCTCAATTGATAGGATATGATTATCCCTAAGGTTGAGCCTTGCAAGGAAGAAATAGTTACTTTGAAATATTTTAAGTAGTAACCACTATAGTCAGGGCTAAGGGTAGTGGTGTTAAGGATCATTAATTATCTTGATTAGGGGAACAAATAGACCTCGGTATGATAGGTTAACAAGAAGAGGGAAAATGGTTTTTATTAGCAAACTCATGCACTCTTTTCCTTTTTCTTATTTTTAGATTTTGATGCCATCCTTGAGCTTACCCAAAATTCATATTCTCAAATAGCCTTAAAAGTATTCTTTAGAAGGTGGGTTCGCTTGGGAAAAAAGACTGTCACTTTTACAGTGGATAAAATAAATCTTATATCATCCTTAAATACTATTGATGAGTCTATGAGTTGTAAGTTTAAAGTAAAAATTTCTTTTGGGGTTTTTTCTTTAAGTCAAACCTTCTTGTAACAATAATAATAATAAAAAAGAATATAAACAACCTACTAACATAAACCTAGGCTTAATACAAATATTACAAAGAATGAATAGAAAAGGCCAAGTGCATTACCTTTAACACTCTCTTACAATGTGCATCCTTTAGCTAAAGGATTATTTTTGTACTTAGTAGTTGACTACCAATTAGTTGTACAAGTACTTCTCAACTAGGCTAAAAAAAAAACCTTGTTATTGTGTGGGCCAAATATGTTCTTGAGAAAGTTTTAACATCCTCAAATCTCTTAAGGGTTAGCTATGTAAATCTCACATCTAAAGGTAACGACTAGCCATTTGATCCTCCACTAATTTACATGATTTTTATTTCCTTCTATAACTTTTTTGATGAGGCTCTTAGGTTATAGGAAAATGTATAGAACCAAGACACCCCCTAAGTGCTTAAGTTATTAATAGTAATGCATAAATAACCTCAAATAGAGCATCTCACCATGCTACCTCATATAGTTCTTATAAGCAGTAATAGAGGTGTACTTGTTCTAGTATAGCTGACTAGCATAGAGGCTGAAGTGATGGAAAGTCCTGTATGCAAATCTTGAAGAAGAGAATGTATACCCATATATAAACATGTAGAGGTGAGTGATTATCCCTTGCTCCCTACATAGTCCCTAATGGATTCAATGCTAATTTGTTTTTACCAAAGAGGGTATCTTAGTGATATACTATCTCTTCAGCCTAGCCTAACACTCAGCCAATTAAGTTAGGGATATTTTACTCAACTATATTCTACAAGTTAGTGTCGGGGTTGTCTTATCACTTTTTACAGTCTTTTAGTTTATACAAAAGGTTCTCTAGCCCTTTGTTAAAGTTCTTAGCCCTTACAAATAGATCTCTAAAGGCTTCCCTACTCAAGGTAGCTCTATTCTAGATAAGTCCACCATTTAAACTACACACTTTAAAAAAAAAAATAAAGAATGAACTGATAACCTATCACTTGTATGGATGGATTATAATAAAAAAATTTATTAAAAAAACCACTAAAAACCCAAAAACCTTTTGAAATATTGATTTGGTGGTGTATAAAGTTAGTAAAACTTTTTTTATAATAGAGGGAGATAAAAGATAAAGGTTTTTTTTATATAGTTTTTAAAGTGATTTAGATGGTAGTTTTGCTTTATCAAAAATCACCTCAAAAAAATAAAGTTACAATAAGAGAGAGAGAGTGAGAGAGAGTTGTTAAAATGAAAAAGAAAGCTCATCTTTAATCTTATAAAAACAGCCAAAATGGTTAGCCTATTATTAATAGCAAGTTGATATGACAAACTCATCCAACTAGATAAACGATATGATAGTTAGATGGAGGACAATTACAATTTCAAAAGACAACCAATTCTTGCCCTCTTACACGCTGATGCTTTAACTTGAGGTCTTGATACATATATTATTTTATCATTTTAGTACCTTACTCTAATATTTTATGCATGTTGTATATCTTAAAACAGCTTACTTAACTTTTCTTGTTCTTAACAATGCTACGGAGATATAAATTGTAAAAAAAAAAGCTAAATGGAGTATTTTTAGCATAATTTCAAGCAAATGAATAGAAAGCTCACATTGGGACGAGTCATTGGAGCTAAAATGTAAATCTTAATTGCATTAGAAATCCAGCTTAAACAAGGAATCCTAGTGGGATTAGAAATGGTCAGAGCAAACTTGTGAGACTTGATCTTCGTGTACACTTTAAACCATATCTGAAGTTATAAATGGAATTTTATTGTAATTTAAGTTAGAATGAAAACAAAATATCTCAAGTTTTCTATACATATAAACTAAGCTCAACAACTCATCTAGATGAAAGAGAACAACATCTGTGAAATCAGGCTTGAACTCTTCCAGCAAACTAGCATGAGTCTCAACCAATCTTTTCATGTTGGAATGATGACATGACAACTTATTAATTATGTGCCAAGGATTCCACATGAACAAGAAATCTCTTTAGAATGTCAAATTCAATGCATAAGCCATTAAAATCAAATTAGTATAAGGAAACCTCAAAGTAGTCTGATTACGAATTAGTTGTTAACTAGAAAACTTCTCCACCTTCTCACACATATAACGGATCCTAACCTCTAAAAAAAAGGAATAAAATTTTGAGTATAGAGAAGAGAATAAGGGGTTCTATTATTTTTCATAATTATTCTTTTAATATTTTTTCTTTTTTGAATTTACAACATGTTTAGTTTTTAATTTTAAGAGGTTAATAGTCTTAAATTTTAAATTATCATAAGGATTTGTGCTTATAATTATTCTATATGTGATTGTGATACATAAATATGTTATATTTTTATATGATTAAACTTAATGATTGATAACCTAAATTTTATATGATGCACAACATATTTTTTTTTTAAAATCTATTGCTATTGATTAGTTTATGTTGGATGCATGACTAATAAACTTAAGTAGTAGGAGTATCTAATTTTCAAACCCATGTTTGATTATTTCTACTTAGAAAACATAAGTCTTGATTAAAGCAACTCCTCATGCGTATTTAATTATCATGAGTCAATTGCACCAATCTTGATTTTAATGTTGTCACGTAATTAAATCTTGCATGCTTAATGAAGATTATCATGTGATTATGATTAATTGATGCATGAACAACTAAAACATAAGGATAGGTGGAAAAAAAACCTTTTTTATAGTTGCTTTATTTATTAACACAAACCATATTAGAAAACATATATAAATTCAATGATTGATGTTTACTTATCCTTAATGGATACTTCTTATAAAAACATTTTTTTCCTTCTATTTGTTTTTACATTCTTTTAATTTGCCTCTTATTTTTCAGAATTGATTTCTTTTGTTTTCTTAGCTTTCTAAGTTGTTTTAGTTAGTTTAAATAATAAACAAAATCTCCTTTTTACTTATTGTTTAAAGTATATTTAGTGCATCTTTATATGATTTGCTTTAATTTAAACTTAAATAACATATTTTGATTGAGTAATTAAGCTTTACTACTTGTATCTTTGTTGGACAATACCCTTACTTTCTATACTACAAATCACACTTGTTAGGTCTTCTCTTTTATGCTCATTCATTATAATTTCCAAGACCAACCAGCATAATGATACTTATTAAAAAAAACCAAATGACAAGACAAGTGATGGGACTAAGGAGTGTATCTAGGGAAACACCCATGCCACCCTAACCACGAGGTATGGAAAGTTTACCTTGACCATAATGGACCTTAGTCTTTGTGTCATCCACATCATAAATACTTAGAAGGACAATTGATGGGCTGAGGGTTCACATTCCTTAGACAAAGACTATAACCCCTCATACAATATCAGGTCGAGTATGGACATAGGCCTAAACTCATTATAGGTCTCAAAGCTTACCTAGATGGAAATAAATAGACCAAGTTTATGTGACAATAGGCTTGGTTTAGATTTGGAGATGCTCTTATAAACCTAGTATTATCAATGAATTATGTCTTTGACTTAGGCCTAAGGTTGTCTTAGTGGCCTAATACACCCCAAAGGTTTGTGATCCTCGATTTGTTTTCAAGAGTGCATTGGCAACCTTACAAGTCATCAACCCAACTAAATAAAAAACATCTTGGATGGTACAATCCCTAAACAAATCCTTATATGTCTAAACATATAACTCCTTAACCAAACTAGTATATCCACCACCAACCTAAAGGATAAAATGCACATGCATTAAACGAAGAAGGCACACCTCATAGCCATGTGTCATATTAAAGATTAGTCTAATGTTTATCATTAATAATATATTATTCGAACAATCCAAAATCAAGATGGTTTAAGTAATGGCCTAATGTTATTACTAGACATTTGTCCTCAAATAATTCAAAATTATATGTGGCAAGCATATTGATTATTTTGTCCTTATATGAACATGTCTATATGGATTCAAAGCTATATAAACAACATTGAACTCAAGGTAAAACAAGATATTATTTCTTATTAGAAACTTCTTCTTCCTCTTGACAACTATAATACTTTCCCTTCAATTAAAAACACGCACACACACTTAGAGCCTTACAAGACCTTTACCTTCTACTTAAACTAATTTAGGCATCGAAAGGTTTTTAAACCTTTAAAGGAACTTGTATTGCACGTGTTATAACTGCTTGAGCCAAACACTACCAACATTTTAACATCCTTGGGCTTGGAAGACAGATTATAATAGGAATTCTTAATAATAGGAATTCTTAATAACCTTATCAATTAGTCAATCATAAATATTATCATGTTTCATGACCCATCAAACCACATCGCATAGAGCTATTTGCTAGTATATGAACGAAGGTTGAAAATAAAATGAAATGGTACATCCATGTTTGCCCCTTATTTAGCTTGTGTAAAATGACCATCTTAGTAAGGTGACAATTATAATGATAATTTAATTGAATGTTATAATAAATTTTAATTTATGTGATCTATTAAAAAAAAATATTTCAATCTAAAAGTTAAAATTGTTAATTGATATTTAAATAATAATTCTATATTATTCTCTACCATATATTTTCAGTTTAAAATTAACTTTTAGACTTCAAATTTACACGTACTTATTATTATTTTATGCTAAATTTAACTTTTAATTATTAGAAAAGAAAGTAAAGATTTAATTCAAACTCATAATTACATTTTAATTGAAGCTATGATATTATATATAAAAAAATCATTTTAATCAAGAAAGTTGTATTGTTGAGTGAAAGCAAGCTTTGATATGATATTTAAAAATTATTTTAATCTAAAAACTTAAATAAATACCATAATCTCTAATAATTCTAATCAGGTTAATTAATTTCTTGAAACACGGAATTAAGATCTAAGTAATTCTGATTAGGAAACGAGCTAAATATTATATTCTTTCAATATCTTTCAGCAGGGATAGTAAGTACATGGTAAATCTATTCCTATGTTAGAACTAAAAAGGAGTCGTTACACTTAGACTTCTAGTGGCTTCTTTCAGGTATGCTTTCTAGCACAGGCTTCCAGGTGTTCACTCCATCAGGGATATCAACCGTTTGCACTCTCTGTTGTCCATGAAGCTGAGAAACCATATCATCAACTGAAACTCCTCCCTTTCTTAGCATCTCCTCCAGTTCTTGCTTACTGATCACCAACTTGATTCTCACTACACTGGTTTTTTCTTGAACATCTTTGACCTCCTGATCCTCTGGAATTGAAAATCTTACTTTCTTCTTCTTAGCTGGGGACGGAAGTTGAAGCGGCACAAGATAGTACAAGCGACCACCAAGTAGGTTGGTGTCTGGCAAAAGATGCTGGAAAGCCTGAAGTGAATCAGCTATTGCATGATCACAGAAATCTGACAGAACTTGCTGGACTTTTATGGGTGCTTGGTATTCAAGGATCTTCCCATCTGATTTCATGATCTTGATAACATTTCCTTGCAGAACCAGACAATTCCCCATGGTTTATATATCCAGATATTGACTGCTTAGTGAAAAAGAAGCTGTTAGAGGTACTGCTTTAATTTCTTCGATCGCCTGAATGATGCTGGGGTTATGGTTGGTGTTGTATTTATAGAATATATGATTATAAAAATGCCCTTATGATGTCCAAAATATTGCGAAAAAGACCATCCCTTTTACTTTGGACCCCACTGTGTTGATTTTCGCTGGTGTTTAAACAGAAGTTGCAGCTTGACCTACTCATTGAGATCATCACCACCCAACTTGAAAATCAAAGCCGACTGATGTGCATTGGTGCATGTGAGTAGATTTTGATAGGTGTTAATAGGAAATAAAGCGTGATTGAGTAGTTTAAAAATACAAGATTACAGTATGAAAAGAAAATTAGCATAACATAAAGGTACAAATTAAGCATGATTAGCTTCAGCTTTCATTTGTTGTTACGTTAGTGTTTAAACTGTACAGCACAAACTATCTATTGCTTGATAGCTATCTCTACCTGCTCTTACGAGTGGGCTCAGGCTTGTCTATGGGACAATAAGCAAATACACAACCTCGTTCCTTGCATTTGGAATGGAAGTGGGTGATCACAGATTCCATCTTTTTACTGTAGTGGAAGATCAGCTAGGATCTAGCAGGACCGCTTAAACTCTATACACGTTAATGGTTGACCACTGGGGCTCCATGGGTCGATCTGGTTAACTATTTGACTACCATCTTTGTGCGACATTCTCCTTACTTCCAACCCTAACATCAGCATAATAAGATTTGGCAGAGGGGGTCACTAGTAATTAAGGCACTGTTTCTTGTCATGGTGTGATTTGATGCAAAACTATATGCCTTTCCTGAAGCGAATACATACATCTATATAATTAATAGGACTCATTTAATATCTTAGCATAAAATGCAAAAGATTTAGGAAGGGGCAAGAAAGTATTCAGGGATAGGAGAGAACTGCTGTTTTTTTATAATCAAGAAGTAAAAAGCAATATTTCACTAAACTGTTCCAGAAATTTACGTGCAAACGATGTGCGGGCAATGGACATATACATACACATAATGGCATCATGATCTGTTGCAGGACATGTTAAATTTTTCTTAACATAAAAAAAATGTTCAATTGATATTAATATTGTTAAATTAAGAAGCAAGAAAGATATGAAATCCAATCATTGACTTGATTGGTTCAATAAACTTAGTTAATTTAATAAAATAATTTTAAAAACATCAATAGTAGATAAAACGAATAAAAAATAACAATAATTAACTATAAAAAATGACATATCATTATCATACACTGCCCCACCTCTAAAAAAAGTTCACTAATAGTTCTAACGCCACTGTAAAAAGCTACATGACGACACCGAAAGATGTCGAATGAGCTATAAAAGAAACTACCAGGAAAAGAAAACCAAACAAAATATTATGAAATGAGTTTTTCATGCTTATATTTAATCAATTAATTTACTTTAATTTAAAAATAATTTTTTTAAGAAAAACTAAATTTAACAAAGAATTAAAGACAAATAAAAATACCCAAGAAACCTAAGTTATTTTCAAAATTAGTGAAAAATCCTACAGAAAGCGAATAAAAATAATAATAGAGCCCAATCTCTAATTAAATAAATATTGAATGATGAAACTAAAAAAAAAACATGAACTTGAAAAAGGGAGGAAAAAACAAGCAAATCCGAGTGAATTTTCTAAACCTGAGTTAATCTTTCAAACTCACAACACATGAAATCCTAGACCCGAGCTTTATCAAGAAGCTCAATTCTGATCAATCAATTTAATGTTGAAAAATAAAATCAGAAAATAAAATATTAATTTTGAAAATTTGTCAAAGAAAAAAATAACAATTAAAAGAATGGGGATTAGGATGAATTCGTTTTAAAAAATTTCAATTTTAAATATTATCTCAATAAAACAAATAGCAATCAAAAGAATATGGACAAAATTTGACAAATAAAAGCATTGAAAGGGGATGAAATTGAAAAAATATTCTGATTTTATTATTAATTTCAAATAAAATAAATCGTAATCAAAAGAATATAGACCAAATCTAAAAAACAAAATTGAAGGGCTGCTATGAAATTTAAAGGGTGAAGCATAGAAATTGAGGAGGAAAGAGAAAAAATGAAAAAACAATAAAAAGTTGTCATTGCTAAACCGGAGGTTCATTGGTCATACATGACGCCTAGGGTTGGAGGGTCTATCGAGACTATTCCAACCCCACATGAAAGCCATCGTTTGGCCAACAAACGACCCCTCACATGCCACTCAAATAGCACAAAATTAATCTCCTTACACATCGGTATCTATATTGCACGCATTAACTATTTTTTAAAAAAAATAATATTTTATATTTATTAAAATATTAAATTGTTTATTATCCAATTTAATTATATAAAAACCAGGATGAAAATACGTTAAAAACCCTGGACGTCAGTTAAAATAATTATTGCTAAAGTGTTTCTATCATTTTTAGTTTCTTTTAATTAATGTCTTAATTTTCTACAGCTTCACGGTCCTTTATTATCGGTTTGCCTGTCCTGTTCGTTACTGTGACAATGTGGAGCATGGAAGTGTGGTCCTGCACGGTTTTCTAATCTGTAAAATACATATATAATCGATGCGATCAGTAAAGGAACAATTAAGGATTTGTTAATCTAGAAGATGGGTGTTGTCGATGGCTCTTATTTTTTTAAAAAAAAAAAAGGAAAAAGGCCACGATATGAATCACGGATCTGCAGTAGTTTGGTGAAAAGGGGTACTCAGTGGAAGGTGATAATGTTCTCCACACGCATGCTCCATTCTGGGTGTTTCTGGGTAGTGGGTAGTTAGAAAATCAGCATTCCTTTTAATAGTATAATAGATTAATGAGCCATTTTTAAGTAGGTATATATATGTATTAAATAACCAATATTATACAAATGAAAAAACTAACGAAATTTTTCCATCTGTATATTGTGATGATATTTACTGATAAAATTTGTCATCCTTGTATCCATGATTAAACACCAACTGAAGAATTCCCTTGATATATATTGAGGGAATTGCAGTGGAAAAATAAAAAAAAAAAAAACAAATAGCACGATGACGTGTAGTTTTTACAGACAGCATTATCGATGGAATTAACTCAACGGTAAAGTATAACCGTAAATATGCCGATGGAAAAATTTTCTTAGTATATACCAAGGGAATTACTAGAGGTATTACAATGGGATTCAAAAAAGACAAATCATATAGTGACGTGATATTTTTACCAACAGAATGGCCAACAGAGTTACTGACATAATAATTCCTTTGGTAATACTTTTTGTTGAAATGCATATGTGGGGTGATGACAGCTAAAAAGAGATGCAACAGTTTGTGGATAGCCGAGCTCAGCACTTTATGGCATGTTGGTTTTCAACCATTTTTTTCTTAAGTTATTATTTCCTTGAATTTGATGAATTTTTTTTTTCTTTTCAAGATGCATATAACAGCCAGTTGAAGGTGAGATATAGGGACAATTCTTTGACCCATCAAGATCTTGATCCGGATTTGTGGTTCTAGGCAGGATCGTCTGATGGACTCGATAGTAATCAGGTATACGAACTCTCTAATACTATAGCCGAGAACATTTGGACGGCCCGTGGTGACTATTGGATGCTCGCAATCGATTCCGAGCACTCAAACTCTAGAGTTTGCAATGATATTAAACCAATGAGTATAGGCTCGGACGGTCCATCTTAATGAAAAATATGAACGACTGAGTGTTGATTATGAAGAACTCTGTCGATTGGTAATGAAGATGAGATCACAGATTGGTGGTACATATGCACCTCCTAATCGCAACGACGACCAGCCTCCTCCTCCTTTAGCGCCGTCTCTATTTAGATTTATTGTATTTGAATGTATAAATGTTTAAATTTGTAATAAATATCTGATTTTTATATTATTTTAATTATTTTTCTATTTTTGTTCAATATATTTTTAAAATATTACTGACAAGGTTACCAATTGAACAACTTTGTTGCACCCGACATCTCGGCAGCCTTAAAAAATTTATTTACAAGGAAAGAACAGATTTATGGCATCTTGTTCTTTTAGGGGAAAGAGTTTTGTTTAAGGAGTCGCCACCTAGTATTATGGTCACTAGGAACCATAACTGGTCAACAGAGATTCTATGATACGGGACTGGTTACGTAAAAAGGAAGATATTATCACCCTTTAAACGTTCTGCCTGAGGCAGATTGCATTGCTGGTTTTGTCTTAAATTGCTAAATGTTTATTAGTTTATGCTATGATGATTTGCTTATAATATTCCTGACTCTGGCGTCAGTGAATATTCGACTACGGATACTTCCAACTCTGGCGTTGGTAAGTATTACGTAACCCAAAACAAAAATGAATGGTGTTGCTGACTCTAGTTCTTTAAATAAACCAATAAAAATAAATTTAAATATATGCATGCATATTTTTTATTATTTATTTTATTTTTTTGGGGCTGGGCCCAGCTCAGCCCACATGGGCTGGGCTAGACCCAGCCAGCCCGGCCCGGTCACTGGCGATTTAAAAAGAATGAAAAGGAAGAGAAAGCTTACCTTGCCGCAGATTGCTTCGTTAGAGTATTAGCGTTTTGGGCGAAGATCAGTGAAGGTGTTCGTTGCTAGGAAGCTGGAATCCCTCCTTCTACCTCTGCTTTCCTGCCCTCTGTTTCTTCTTCTCTCGTCTATGTACTTGTTTTTTTATGCTCTGTTTTTCTACTGCTGAAAATCTCCAGCGTTTGTTTTCTTTTTCTTTGCTGTTTCGGTCCACTCTTCCCCTGTGTTATTCGTTCTTCACCCCATTGTCCTCACTCTTCTGGTTCTATTCACCGTCTCCTGTTTACAGTATTCTCTCTTGGTCTCTCTCTCTTGTTGGTGTCTCTGCCCCTTCTCTCTGTGCTCTGTTTCTTCCTCTGTCTCCTGGGTTTTTTTTTTTTTTGCTTACGTTCTCTCTTACTTTCCTCTGTTTTTATGGGTTTTTCTTCTCTGGTTTTTCATCCCCTTTTCAGTCCAATTCCCCCCTCTTCTTCCTGCGCATCCCTTCTCTGGCTTTTATAGTCGGAGAATGGCATGCGTTTCCCTTGGTAATGAAGACTCAGGACCGTTATTGCAGGAGTAGTGATGGCAGGGGCATCCGTTTCTCTGGTTTGGTGAGCGGAAGAAGATGAACGGTTCTCTTTGAAACGACGTTGTTCGATTGTTAATGGCCATTTGCGTTTTGGTCCTTGAAGTTTTGAAATTTTCGTAAGCAGGCCCCTGGATAAACTTTAATTGGAACCCTGCATTTTAGCGCATTTTACAAAACAGTTCTTGGACTCTAATCTGTTGCAATTTTGCCCCCAATTAACCCCAAACTTTGGTATTTCTTCAATTAAGTCCCTGATTTCATTAATTCAATTAATTTCAAGCTCAATTAAGTCTAAAACTTGTCAATTCTCCAATTAAACCCTTGATTGGGTTAATTAAATTAATTCCAAGCTTAATTAAGTCTCAAAACTTATCAATTCTCCAATTAAAACCTTGATTGGATTAATTAAATTAATTTCAAGCTTAATTAAGTCTCAAAACTTATCAATTCTCCAATTAAACCCTTGATTGAATTAATTAGATTAATTCTAAAGTTTAATTAAACCCCAAAAGTTCCAATCATGTTGCCCTTAACCCAAATTTTAATTCGTTCTTCATTTATTTCATTTTACTTGCTTTTCACCATTATTATTTTTTTATCATCATTTTTTTATATCCTTTTCAGTAAATAAAATAATAATAATAATTAAAATAAAAGGATAAAAAATTGGGTTATAACAAACTTCGTTAGTATATCCCAAAGAGAGTTGGAAAAGAATTATTGTGAACGTCACTTCTACTATTAATTCACTGACGGAATTACAGATATTATTATATCGATGATATTTTATATTCACCGATGGATATACAAACGGACAAATAAAAACACTGATGGCATTACATATAGTTTTCCTGTCGGTGATATGTTAAATTTACCGGTGGAGATACTGATGAAATAAAAAAGGCAAAAAAATTTTGGCGCGCTTTGTCCGTTAGTAAATCCATTAGTATATTTATTACCGACTGACTCACCAACATACCATGAATTACCAATGAGAGTTTTTTCGATGGATTGTTTCTGTCTGTGAGCCCATCGATAATATATGTATTGACGAACTATGAGTGTAAATACTGACAGAAATTTCCATCGGTAAAACTGTTAAATCTAGGAAAAGTCTTTCATATAATGTGAGAATTTTGCATGCAATCAAGATGATATTTGCAGATGCTATACATTGATGTAGCTAGCTCCAACGAATTAATTTGTTTATATATGACTACAAAGATATGAAATTATATCAAATCATGTATACTTAATAACCAAAATGAAGATGATTTCCAGCAAGTTAGAAAGTGGCTAACGTTACATAACGAAACAAAAAGGAAACACAAGGAAAAACATGATGTTTGCTTAAAGTTGGTTCAATCTTCATGTATACATGTCATTTTTCATGATTCATGAAGGCAAAAAAATCACTGATAAGAGAATGACGAAATATGAATGTATTTTCCAGAGATATGCAGCAATGTATGTGATGGTGATGCATATATGTGAGGTCTTATATATACATATAAAACTTGAGTTTAGATCGTAAGTCTGCGTAAAATTTTTATAAACTCTTTAAGACTTATAACCTGGATAATATAATTTCTTAGGGTAGAAACAATGGGAAACGTGCTAACCCAGGGCCGCCTCCATGGTCTCTAAGAGTTCATTTTATCCCAACCAAGATAATTTAACTCATCAGGATTTGAATTTATTCCTCAATGATCATGAATTTGAGTTTTTTTAGGGTTATTGAAGGTTTACATGATTATTAATATCAGAATCCGTGGGATTAATCGAGATACGCATAAGTTAACCCAAACATCCACGTTCAAAGAGAGAGAGAGAGAGTTCATTTTATCCCTTGTTGTTCATTAAAAAAACAAGATAAAAATGATGCGCAGCCCTATAGATGGGTGCTTTTTCTTTGAAGCTGGATTGATTAATTTCTCCCTCCGCTGAGAGAGTCGTTATCATAAGTGGAGATTTAGGTGTTGTCCCAAAGACTATTGTTGCATGCTTCTTCTTTATGGATCCGAATTAGAATTCAGTCTCTTTCACAGAGAAGCATAAGAAATCTTTTCTAAGCAAAGAATTCAATTATTTACACATAATTTGTCGTCTTATACAACCCAAAGTGGAAAAGTAAACTCCAAACACACACTCAAGATTTGATGGACAAACATTCCTTTCCCATTCACCAAAGTAGGAAAATCTGCTTTTGCCTGTCTTTGATTTCATGAAAAAACGTGTTCTATCTTTTCCTCCACCATTTCCTTTCTTTTTTGTTGCTTTTTGTGCCTTAGGATTTGGTGAAGAGGAGAGAGTTTTCGTTGTCAGCTGACATGGCACGCCCGATCATGACATTTGTCCCTCAATGGTTGTCCGGCACCGCCAAGTAGACTTTTCATACTTGGCTAAACTTATTTTGGAAGTGGGAGAAAGGTACGTTGATTGCCTCGGTTGCTCCATTGAGATTATGCCACCTGTAAATAACTGTCATATAGGTAGACTTAATTTTTAATAATGATGTTGGTAGACTTAATTTTTAATAATGAATAGAAAAAAATAAACCTTGACTTCAATTGTAACGATTTCTTTCCGTATCATATGTGGGGTTCCTCAAGTACTAATCGTGAATCATGCATGTGAGTTTTTCTTTTTTCTTTTTTTTCTTTTTTTATATTGTTTGTTTGAATAGATATGCCACCAAATCAGATCTTGTGTTTATTCAATACACTATTTTTGATATATTTAGAAAACTTTGAAAATAATCTCTGTTTGTTTTTATTAAAAAAAATATATTTTCTTTAATATTTTTCATAACGGGAATGAGAAAGTTCAAATATATATAATACTAATCAAGTTAACTTAAAAAACTAACTATATAGAAACAAGTCATGAATCTAATAATTATAAAATTAACTTTAAATTTTCATACAAGAAATCATAAATTTCAGTGCATAAATATCACACATGCATTACTTGTTTAAAATTTTTAAAAAAACTCGACTTGAAAAACTTTAATGAGAATATTGACCAATTGATTTTCATATTTAATATTAGACATCTCTATAATCTTTTTTATCTACTTCTCATTAATAAAGAATTTATCTACCTCTAAATGTTTTATAAAATAATGTTAAAATGGATTATTGACAATATCATATATTGTTTATTATCACCAAATAATTGAATCGGTTGTCTTGATGGAAAACTCAAATCTCATAATAGAAGTCTTATTCAAAGTGTTTCAGAAAAAGTTCAAGAGTTGTATCTTTAAATTCAACTTTTACACTTGAGCGAGTAACAATACCTTGTTTCTTACTTCTCCGTATAATGATATTGCCACCAACCTATTAGGTTTCTCAAAACATATAAATGTAGCGAAATCAATAATTTAAATTTTTTTTGAAAGTTTTAAGATCCTATTAAACAATCTAAAACTGTAAATTCCCTAAAAATCATATCTTCTTTCCAAGGTTTGATTAACTCATCAAGGCTGGGTTATCATAAATCACAAATCTTTCAATCAAACAGTGTTTATGCCTTAGAGAATGCATTTTTGACTTGCTATAAATAATAGGGTTTGATTGCTATTTTAGAATTTTCTTGTTGTTTCTAAGGTTTCAAGTAAGTTGTGCAGCGTGTCTAAGCTATAGTTACAAGGTTTAAGTCTCTTTTTCTAGTCTTATGCTTGTTTCTAGGTTTAGGTATTTTTGGGCATTTCTGAGTTTTTTTTTTCTAGGTTTGAGTGTTCTTATCTTTAAAATTTGATTTCTCACAAGCTAATTTTTTTTAGCTTGATTCATGTATCTCGGCCAAAGCTTTATTATGGAATGTGTTGTAATATAGGAAATATTGTACTTTTCTTGTATAGAGTTATCTTGCATAGTAAGTTACACAGTAACTACTATATGTTGACTTAATTATATAAATATAAGAGATGGCTACTACATTGCATAAGCCTTCTAATTAAACATAAACTTTGTTCTAACTTGGTATCAAAGCTTGAAACATCTAAAACAGATTTAAGGCTTCCTCCCTCTTTCCTTGACTGATGCCTTCGTCTTCTACAGTATTTTGGTGTAGTTTTTTATACTACATTCTTGCTTTCTCCGTTGTATCTTCTTCCCCTAGATAGCATCTTCCTCAAGTGGCATAAGTAGCCATCTCCAGCAGCATGCTGCACTCTTGCAAGAAAATAAAACAATCCTGTCAACAAACCTCTTATAAAAAAATAAAAAAACAACTCTACTACAGAATCTGCTGCCGTTTCTGTCCAGCAGCAACTCTCCGATTTCTCTGGCGTCACTTATGGATCCTTCTACTGCTGTTATAGCCATGAACAATGACAACTCTTCCTCTTTTACTTCTTCCCTGGTAGCACCTGCTCTGGCCGATGTTCTTGACTTTACACATAATGCAACTATGACTGCTGCCACAATTTTTGCTACAAAAACAACCATCTTCCCTCTTTCTAACACATAGCAAGTCATCAACGTTAAGCTTACCAACACAAATTATATGTTTTGGCGCATGCAGATGAAGCCATATCTTATTGGTCAAGGTGTCTCCTCTTTTGTCGATGGTTCAACGGTATGCCTTTCTCCACATAATGATGTTTCTGCCATTGCAATTGCCAACAGTTCTAGTTTTTCCCAAGCCTTTTTTACATGGAAACAATAGGATCAACTCATTCTCAGTGCCCTCCTCTCTTCTCTACCCATAGACGTTCTCCACCTTGTGGTTGATTGTCCAACATATACTAGTGTATGGAGCACATTAGAACATGCTTTTGCATATCCATCAAACTCTCGAATCATGCAATTACATGATTGTCTTCAACATCTTCGCCAATTTTTCTCTGCCATTTTCTTGTTCATTAAATGCTTATTTTAGATCAATCAATCCTTGAAAGTTTGAATGTATGGGTTGTGTTCTTGGTTGTCGGGTTTGATTTCAAGCCATTCTTGGTTTGTTTTTCTTATCTAATACATCATTATGTTTCAATATGCCATGTTTCATCTCTCTTTGTGCTTTCAATTTGGTGTAATCTAGTTCTTAAATTAGATTTGGTTTTCTGGGTTCATCTATTGTTATTTGTGTTCTTAAATGGGATTCAAACAAAGATCTTCTTTTATCTTCTTTCTTTTGTTTTTGAGTATGGGTCCATTTTTTTTTTTTTTTTGCTTTTCAGCTTAGACTAGGAAGCCTAGCTCATGTGGCTAGGCAGAGTCCATTACAAACCTAAGGCAGTGTTTGGTTGTGCAAAATTTTACAAAGAAAAAAAAATGCATTTTTGATCCTTAGGACGTGTTTGGCAAACACACCTTAACGAACTTTTGACAGTTTTCTTTGATAATTTTTTTCTTGTTTTGCCAAACAAACCCCAAATGATTTTCAAAAATTATGAAAAAAATTCAGGGACCATTTTAAAATTATTTATGGGTCCCTCGCGTGTTTTTCAGCAGTTTCATTTAATATTTGGGATTGTAAACTTACAATGTAAGATACTGACCAGGTATTAAATATACCTGCTTTTCTTTAAAAGTTTAGAAAAATAAAAAAAAATCCAAAATTCCTTACTTAAAAATGCAAAAATATATTTTTCTTTATGCGCATATGTCCAAATTCTAAAATTTCCCATGCATGTTTTATAAAAAATAAAAAATGCATTTTTATCATACTTTGAGAAAAACAAATGCAAAAATCAATTAATGTGTATCATAACAAGTTTGTAATTATCCATTAGGATTTGAACAAAATTTAAAAAACACCATAAAAAATTAATTTTTTAAATTAATATTTGGGGTATAAGTCTTACAATGTAATGTAGATTCCCAGTATTAAATTAAATGCATGAATTAACAAAAATAAAATGTTATGAACTAATTGTAAACTTCAATATTTGAAGGTATAAAATTATACTTTAAAGTATACCCCCAAGTATTAAAGATACAAAATAAAAATAAATACACTATTAAAATTTAAGTTTTAGAATGGTTAGGTTTTAGTCTCATAAGGTAAAAATCTCCTTACTAAGGAGGGTCTGTCTTGAGCTCATAGAGATATGGACCTCCTTACTGAGGATTACCTTTCTTGAACCTTAATAATGCAATTTTCCAAAGGTATGGTGCACTGGAGGTGATGCGTCTTCTTCATGCACAATTAGTCCCCTTACCTAGACTCTTGTAAACTAGTATATTTTATGGTGATCATAATACTAGGTGGTGAGTCTTCAACCCTTTATGTCATAATTTCATGATTAATTCAAACACATCCAAAACCACATCAATCTAGGAGGAACACTTGTCATTTGACATCGTACACATCACGACATATGGTAGTCATATTTCATAACAAAAAATATATAATTCATAAAATAATCAACACATTGCTAGTACAATCCTTAAAATAGTTATGCCATATGGACATTAATACTTTATATATATATATATATAAAGAGAGAGAGAGAGAGAGAGAGAGAGAGAGAGTGAAGATCGTAGAAAGTGTGTGATTATTGAAGAGCTTGAATGGCCTAAACTCATCTAGCTTGGCTTGAATGTTTTACATGGTGATCAAGTATTTATAGACCTTGATTAGGTTAGCTTACCTCGTGGAGTGTGAAGAATGGTGTAGTAGATACATCATAGTATATAAAAAATAATGGAGAGTGACCTTGTGGTGAAAGGAGAAAAATGAATACCATCAATGGAGAGGTTGATTCTAGTAATTGATTTGGAGTGCTCGTTGTGTTATTAGTGAATAGGTTGGTGCTTATACTTTGCATAAATAATTTATATATGCAAGGTGTGCATGCGATAATATGTGGTGCATGACTTATTGGAACTCAAAAAATACATTGAGGTATGTATTGGGGTAAGTACTGGATAGCCTGAGGTAAGGTGGAGTGGATGAGGGAGAGGCCATTTGAGTTGGACCTAAACGGGTAGGATTTTAGTCATTTGAGCATTGCCCGAACAGATAGAAATTTATTTTTAAGACAAATTATGCATTATTATATCCTCCTCTAAGTTTTTTAAATAATTGTGTTTGAAAGACTTGAAAAGCAGAAGTAGGGGAAACAAAATACTTACTATTTTATACAGGTGATATTATCTTTTTATGGTTTTTGTTAATGTGTTTGCAAAAGAGATGATTATTTTCCTATAAAAAAGATGAAGGTTTGATGAGCTTGTTTGCTCCTCTCATAATAGAGAACATTATTATTTAGAAAATAGTGTTAAGCATTGTGTAAAGAGATGTTGTATTGATGAAGATTTTTATTAGAGACATAGAGATTTTAATGGAGAAAGGAGATCTCGCTATTAAGATTTTATTGGAGGGATGGACATTAGTTTAGGGATATAAATAATTTGTCCAAAGACTTAGAGATTTCAGTGGAGATATGAAGATCTTATTATAGAGATTTTATTTGAGACATGGAGATCTGTTTGGAGATATGAAGAATTCCTTTGAAGACATGGAGAAAGACTATTATTTTTATTGGAAACTTTAAAAGATTGTCTCATGCAATTAGAGATTCATTGTTTGAAAATTATTTGATCTCGGGTAATGCATTGTGCGAATCTTTTTCTATTTCTTCAAGTTGCATTTCCTTCATTATAAACAATTAGAGGTAACATTTGATTATCAATCTTTCTATATCCCTTTTAGGGCATGACATACCTTAGTATTATGATTGTGATCATGATGAATATGACAGAACTTATAAAGGTTCTTTATGATCATGTCATTCTTCATAGAAGATGGGTATCACATAAATTGCACATGATGATCAAATGTGTAGTCATGAGCTTAGGGAATGTCAGGTGTTTACAAATAGATCCTTTGATCTCTTAGATGCCCTAGTAGGATATTATTGGTGTTAGGAAAATTTTACTTTATATGGATATAAACGAGAGTATTTTTGTATGGTTACACTTATTTTCTATAATTGAAAGTGGTTTTCCATCACCTATTTCATATTAAGGAGAGTTCAGTCATCGAGAGTATATAGTTATTTCATAAATAGTAGTTGTAAACTCTATTAATAAAGGTTTTAATGGTAATGAGTTTAAGTAGATTCTCTATATTAAGCATTTACTTTGTTAAACATATGGAGATATGTTTTGGTGTTTTTATCTTCTTATTGTGTGGTGGTGAAGAGCTTAGTTATACTATTTTTAGTTGGAATGTTAGTGATAAGGTGAGAGATGAATTTAACACATAAGTCATTTAGGGCAAGGATAAAGTTATGATATTATACCCTAGCAGACCCATGAAATGTTAGGAAGGATTGTGCACATAACATCACTCTTTTAAGTTACAAGTTCTAGGATGCTTCTCACTTCTGTATATGCTCTCTTGGATTTGTAAGACCATCACATTTTTCCAAGTTGGCCTTAACAAATATGTAATATTTAGAGAGATGAGTATATAACACTCGATGATAAATTAAAGACTATCTCACTTGATGAAGGTGGTATTCATTCTTAAAAGCTCATGTAATTACTTATCTCATCTTGTGTCTAGGTCTTTTTCAATAAAGAGCATGCAAGCAAGATTCATAAGAATATTAATGGTGGTAGCCACTCATGTGACTAAGACTTGTTGAGAAAATGAGTGGTTCCTTTCAAGAGTTAGACATATGTATTTTCATGCCTACTTTTTATGTTGTTTTGCCTGGTTCTCATAGGGAACTTGCATTATTTATTGCAACCAGTGGTACATGCAATAAAGCTATGCATTATATCTCTGATTGATGGAGTGGAAGAGTGTGAATTTTCTATGCATTTAAATTAATTGATTATAAGAATGTTCAATAACCCACAACTATATATAGAAACACTAATTATGCATGGAAACATTTGATTCCACAAAAATATATTTGAGTTTTACTAACCATCACATGTATTTAAACAACTTTATTGATAATTACTATACATATTGTTTTACCATAAAAACATTTGCATTCCAAAATTAAAAAGATTAAATTTCATGAAAGGAAAATATTTTATTTTTGTATATGAAAATAAATCATGTATGGCAACATTAATATGTAAATTCAAATCCATCGATAACTAGGAAAGAGACTGAAACAGTAACCTAATTTCTAATAAATTGATTAATATGCCTATATTGGCACTTTTTTTGTTTATCAAAATTCTTAAAATATTTAATAGGTCAAAAAAGTCAATAATTAAAAGCTAAAAAATATTAAAGTTACTTTATATTTTATAATAATTGGATCCTTGATACTTGTCTATTGACTCTATTGTTTTACAATTATTTATGAATATTAAAAAAGACTCATTTAAATCAAACAATTCAAAAACATTTATATTCATTATTACATTTTTAGTTTACATTGATCTCACAGATAATTAAAATATGAAATATTGATATTACATCAAGATTTAAAAAATTATTAGATTGGACCTTGGTTTCTTTTATATATATAGAAGTTTCTTGGTTATTGTTTTATATTATATTTGGCTTTTTTAGATAGAAATATTTAAATCATTTAGAAAACTCTACATTTAAACAAAAAAGATAAAAGATAACATAAAAGTTTTTTTTTTCTTCTGAGTCTACACATTTAGTATACATTAAAGAAACAACTCTTTAAAATAAAAAGGTTGGTAAAAACTATAATGCAAATATAATCATGTTAAAATTTATATAATTTTATTTTATATATATATATATATATATATATATATATATATAATTTTAAAAAAAATCTCATTCAGACAAAAGTGATTCACAGATATTATAATATAATAGCATTGTAGTAGAAGCAGACATTTTAATTTTATAATATTAAAAGTTTAACTAATCATCATGCATTGAAAGGACTTTATTTATAATTAATAAATTTATTATTTATTAAAAAAAACTATATGCCAAAATTAAAATGACATGGATAGCAATGCAGTTGGATTTTGTTTTTTTGGAAATTTTCAATATGGAGAGCTAAGGTAATTCAGGATTTACTGCATCTTGTCTCTGGGCTGTGCTAATGCTTTTTTTGAATATGTAAAAGAAATGTAGGGTGTTGCTAATTATTATTTTTTGTAATTAGACTTAATTAGTTTGATGAATCTAAACACAATTAAGATGACTTGTATAAACATAATTTGACACATAAAAATTTAAGACAATATTTTTTAAAAAAAAAAGTTGAATTGGCAACATACTGAATCGATATGGGTCAACTTTAGTTAACCTGTCAAATTTATGACCTGGATCATGAAACCATGATAACCCTATTTAAAGAAAATAAAAAAAAATTATAAAACTCAATTCTCAATCAATCAAGTGTTGAAAAATGAGATTAAAAAAGTAAAAAAAAAAATCAACATGAGTTAAACTACTAAACTCGTGACCTGAGTCATGAAACCACTATAACTTCATAGAAAGTAAATAGAAAAAATAACCTGAGACAACTTGGGTTAATGTGTCAAACCTATGACCAAGATCATGAGGTTATGAGACTGTGATAACTTCATAAAAAGTAAATCAAAACAAATTATAAAACTTAATTTTCAACAAACCATTGTTAAAGGATAAAGTTGAAAAAAAAATAATCTAAAAATAGAACACAATAAAATGACCTGAGCCTATCCGTGTTAACTCGCAAAACAAATACTCAAGTTATAAGACTGATATAATCTCATTGAAATCAAACTTAAATAAATCATGAAACTTAATTTATACTCAATCTAAATATGAAGAATGAAATAAAAAAAAATCTCAATATTAAAAATCTTTTTTTTTTTTCACTAGTTTTTTTTCTTTTGATTTTTTTAAAATCTATGTTTTTTTTATTTGTTTTTTATGAAATTATCCTAATCTCATCAATATCATGGGTTTGACAAGTTGACCCGGATTGACTATGGTAATTTTTTTATCCTTTTTTTAATTAAATCTTTTTTAATTTTATCTTTTAATATTGGTTTGATTAAGAATCGTTGAGTAATTTTTAGACCCATCAAGTCAACCATATCATATAAAATTATTAAAATAATAATGTATAAATATAATAAAATATAAGACTTTTTACTATTAAAGGGCATATAGACAAACAAATAGAACCATATTACTAATTTTACTAGCATCTCCAATAGTACCTAGAAAAACCCACGCTATAACTTTTAAATCTAACCACACATCCGCGCATGGATATCTTCTCAAACCAGAACCTTCCCATTTATCCCGAACTGCCCATGAAGTGTTCGATAAAATACCTTACTTGGATGTTGTGTCAGCAACAACCATAACTGGTCAGTTTGCTAGGCAGCAGAAATACAAAGAAGCAACGCAACTCTTCTCCAGAATACTTTATATATATATATATATATATATATATATATATATATATATATATATATATATATATATATAAAGTATGACCAATGAGTTCACATATGGCGCTTTAATTCACTCCTCAACTTCACTGGAGACCTTAAATTAGGAAGGCAATTTCATGCATGTGCAATGAAGATAGGCCTTAGTTCTATAGTCTTTGCGGGCAGTGCAATCTTAGATTTGAATGCCAAGTTGGGTTCCACTGAAGAAGCGCAAAGAGCTTTCGAGGACATACAAAATCCCAATGTTGTCTCTCGCCTATCTGGCTAAACCCACCAATCATCGCATTCCACGACACAACATTTCTCTCCGGCATCTGTTTAAGAAGCTAGAGAGCCTCCTCAAACCTCCCTTTCTTGCATCCTAGTCAGTTTACATTACCTTGTGCTATTATTGCTACTGTAAATATAGTAGCACTTGAAATGGGCAAAAGCTTTCATGCTTGTGCTGTTAAGACATTGGGTGAGTTTAGTGTGTTTGTAGTCAATTCTCTAGTTACCTTCTACGCAAAATGTGGAAGCATGGAAGATAGTCTCCGTCTTTTCTGTGAACTTCCTGGAAAGGGTATCGTCTCTTGGAATGCTGTGATTTGTGGCTTTGCGCAGAATGGGAGAGGAGAGGATGCTGTGAACTTCTATGAAAGAATGAGGAACACCAGTCTGAGACCAAATAGTGTCACGTTACTTGGCTCGTTATGGGTTTGCAATCATGCCGGTCTTGTCAACAAGGGGTATTCATATTTCAAGCATGCCAGGCTCGAGTACCTCAGTTTGTTCAAACCTAAACATTATACTTCCATATTCAAATGTGGATGTTTCAAAGAAGCTCGGGTAGTATATTCATGACTTTGCCTTTCGATCCAGGAATTGGGTTTTGGAACCATTTAAATATGGAACTGGGGGAATTAGCAGCGCGAAATTTCCTAGATTTAGATCCTGAAAATGTATCATCACATATCATGTTGAATTGGCTGCTGTTAGATGGCGTGGGATCATTCAGTAAATATAGTAAAAAATTTCTTGCAAAGATGGTTCTTTTCTTTTCCACCTGACAAGTGCACTACTTGAGACACAAAATTAGCAATCAACCATGCTTTAATGGAACAAAGATAAATGCCACATTTTTTATGTTGAAGAAATGAGAGAAAAAATGGCATAGATTTCTACCATCTGTTAACATTGATCGCAATCTTTGACAGTCAAACAAGACATAGCTCGACGACATCAAAACATCAATCAAAACTAATCAAATGCAATGTAACAACCCAACTCTGCTCGAGGTTCTTAAATAACTTCTAAGTTCGAACTTGAAAATTGAAATGCTTCAAAAAAAAAAGGCATACAAATGGAAATGGCAACTAGTTTAGATTATTCCGATCTTGTTTGCCACATCCAAAGCATCGTAATCTGGTGTCAATCTAACATATGCCTTCTTTGTCCCATCCGGCCTGAAACAAAACAACAGAGCAATTATAGCTCAGAGATGAAAGCAGCATGTCAAATAAGAACAAGAAACCTATGCAAGGTAGATTGCCATAAAAAAGTTAACATCTGCACTGATACTGGACGACACTCAAAACATGCTTGTGGTTTCAAGGCTGTTGCAGTTTGATGCACAAAGCTTCAAGGCATCAGACAAATAGCCATTGCCAGAAAATGAACTGATGATAACAAACTAAACAAGATAACCGCTTTCATATAGATAATTGAATATACATCAGTGAAGATGCTAGAATAGACTAAACAAGATGTCCTAATTTGTTCATTTCATCTTTTACCAAATTAGCATTTGCTAGATTTGGTATATGTTATCTACACGTCTGTATAAAAAAAACACATAATACGATCCTGTAAATTAGACTAAGGAAGAAAAAATTAAGAGCATATAGCCTCTTATCAGGCAAGCCCAACAGTACCAGGTTGTGAAGGTAATCAGTGACATTGTAAACAGGTTAACTTGTTCTATAATAACATTGCTTCAAATAAATAGCTCACAAACAAAAGGGAATAAAGAGATTAAGGTCATTGTCACCTGATTAAGGTATTCACTTTCTTGGTTTGAATGTCATACATCTTCTTCACAGCATCCTTAATCTTCTTCTTATCAGCTCGAATGTCAACAATGAAAACTAAAGTGTTGTTGTCCTCAATCTTCTTCATCGCTGACTCAGTTGTGAGAGGATACTTTAGGATCTGATAATGATCAAGCTTGTTCCTTGGAGTTGCACTAATGCGAGGGTATTTGGGGTTCCTTTCCTTCTTCAATGTCCTGGGACGATGAAATGTCACCTTAGTTCGTATCTTCTTGGACTTCTTGAAAGCCGGTGCACCCAATTTCAAGGCCTTGGCAGCTTTCTGAGCCTGTGTCTTTGCATCAGCCTTCTTTACATCTAAGTAACAAAAAACACAAACAAGAAAGCAATTATAAAATTAAAATTCCACATGCTCTTAAATCAATCATTTCATTTTTTCCATTACCACAAATCTCATTTATATTACTCTTAAAGCTCCACACTTAAATGACACTGACAAACAATGTTAAGCTACAAAAATACACTAAACAACCCAAAAATATCTTCTCTAAAGTATAAATATCGAAGTCACTAGCAAATAAGCAGCCCAGTTATTCACACTACCATGACCTTTTACTTCACTAACTTGTTATTAGAAGCCAAGCCTAGAAGAATCACCCCTTTAGTCCGAACAATCACAAAACCAGGTCCATAACCAATACAAGAAACTGTAAAGAAATCAAAACTGAAAACAGCTAAAAGATAGCCTATCCAGGTAAATAATAATAATAATAATAATAATCAAGAAAATGAAGATAGCCATTGACATACCTTTAGGAGCCATTGCGGAGCTGGGGAATGGCCACTCACAAAACTGCTGTTAGGGTTTTTTAGTTCCAAGCGATGGACACAATTATACGACGAAAGCAGTGGCTAGTGCCTTGGCACGTGAGAGCATGTGAAACAGGCCCAATTAACCTTCCGGCCCAACATCTAAACGACACACGCGTCCCCTAATCATCACTGGGTGGTCCCGTGAAAGAATTAAAGGAGGATGAAACGCTCTGGGACTGGGACCCACCTATTAACCATAGTTGGAAACTTAAACGATCCGTTGGGTTAACAATACTTGTGTGAATGTAACCCTGGTTAGACTCAAGCCATCTCAGGTTTAGCTTCCCAGATCTCTCTCTTTCTCTCTCCTCTATTCAAGATTGTACTTTTTAGGGTTTCAAAAAAAAAAAAACCCCAAATTTTCTCTTTCAAATTTACCAGTTTTGTGTCAGTTTTTCAGAATTCAGATTCAAATTGAGTGATGGATTCTTCGATTGCCCCTTTAAGTCCAGAGAACTGAGAGAGAAATGGAGACGCAGAGAATAACAGAGTTTCCACATAAAAACATGGATAAGCGTCCTAGGAAACGACAGCGTTTAACATGGGACATACCTCCTCCTCCTCCTCCTTTCTTAGCTCCTGCGAAGGTAAGTCTCAGATTTTCTTTCTAAGAAATCAGAATTTCTTTTTTTTTTCTTTTAGCTAGAAATTAATATTTTTTTTATTGCAGGTGGTTCCAGGGATGTTCTGTGGTCAGGAATTTGGGAATGGGAATGGAGTGATTCCAAATTACGGGTTGTTTTACAATCGGAATGGTTCACCTCCTTGGAGACCTGATGATAAAGATGGACATTATGTTTTTGCTATTGGAGACAATTTGACTCCGCGCTGTTAGTACTTTCCGTGCCCCTCGCATTAAAATTCGAGGCGTCTGTAATGTTATTTTGAATCAAATTGCTTAATGTTTTTCTTACTATCTGCCTGATGGTGATTTTTACATGCAAAATGGAGATTTTATATTTGCAGTTAAGAGGGTTCTGAAAAGGCCGCTTCTATAATGTGAAGTTTGGCTTAACTTGATTCCATGAATTGGAGAATTAAGCATGCGGACTCTCTTTTCTGGCTTCAAGATCCGTTGATTCTGATCATATATTTTCATTTCTGATAATCTTTTTTTCCTTCCATTTTGCAGACAGGATTCTTAGCAAGATGGGCGAAGGTGAGTACTTTTTGGGTTTTGATTTTGTTATATTACATCCTCCTTTAATTTTTGGGTACTTTATTCAGTGGAATTTGCTTTTCAGTTTCAAGATATTTAGTTTTATTGCCTGCTCATCGAAAGCATGTTTGTTGGAGGCTTTTGCATCTGATCGTGTCCTATAATTGAGTAGTTATTTCTATCATTTTAACGGTAATCTTGTGATTTCTTTCATGTAGGGACTTTTGGGCAAGTCTTGGAATGTTTTGATAATGAAAAGAAAGAATTAGTGGCAATCAAAATTGTCCGCTCCATACACAAGTATCGCGAAGCTGCCATGACTGAAATTGATGTATTGCAGAGGCTGGCCAGGCATGATATTGGTAGCACACGGTAAGGCTTTCAATTTTCTTTTCCTACCCTTGTTCATTCTAGAAGTTCGAAGTGATTTTGGTATAAGTGGTTTTATTCTTTGCAGTTGTGTACAAATACGGAATTGGTTTGACTATCGTAATCATATTTGTATTGTAAGTATTTATCAGTATTTCTGATTTGATTAATTTCCGGGAGCAATAAATGCTCTTGCGTGCCTAAATATTCTGTGAGTTAAAGGACTTGCGGATGAATTTAAATGGTTTCAACAGGTATTTGAGAAGCTTGGACCAAGCTTATACGATTTTCTCCGCAAAAACAGCTATCGTTCATTTCCCATTGATCTTGTCCGGGAGCTTGGCAGACAACTTTTGGAGTCTGTTGCATGTGTGTGGACAATTCTTTACCATTTTTATTTATATTTTATATAAACTTGATGCTCATATGCTCTTAATTGGAAGCAAAATATAGGCATATGTTTTTACTTCTTTTTGTAATTTTCATATTTTTCTTGAGCCCCTAAGTAAATATTGTTTGTTAGTATGGAGTTGGTTGATAGTAGGGATGATTGTTTTTCAGTTTGTTCATTAGTTTGTTACCTTTGCAGTTATGCATGATTTACATCTGATTCATACCGACTTGAAGCCTGAAAATATTCTACTGGTTTCCTCTGAGTACATCAAAGTGCCAGATTATAAGGTAATGCTTCAAAGGTTTGGTTGTATGCTTTTTTCTTTTTTATTTTGCAATCTCATCAGGACTTTAAATATGTATCTGCAAGTTTAAGAGTAGAAATGAAATGAAATTTGGAATGCAACCAGAGCTTCTCTTATCCAAAAAAAAAAAACTTGCCTTCTTCCTTTCTTTCTTGGATGTTTGTTTTTACACCTTTTGAAGTTCTTAAGATACACAAAAATTTTGATTTGACTCTTAATCTACAGCAACATTGTTGTTAGAATATTTGGTGCCATGTCATGCATTGTTGACATAGGTTTACTCTTACGTAACATTATATGCTAATAATATAGCATATTCACTGTTTGAGTTTTTGTTTAGATTTGTGATAATCACCAGGAGATGCATGATAATGGGGCTTTCTCTTGTTTCCAAATCCCTGCTAAGCCATGGTTGAATTTTGTGTTTTACTCTTTTCCCGTCAAAGTTGATAGCCTTATGATTTTTCCCACTTCATGTGATTTAGTTTCTTTCACGGTCCACAAAAGATGGTTCCTACTTCAAGAATCTTCCCAAGTCAAGTGCTATTAAGCTCATTGATTTTGGAAGTACCACATTTGAACATCAGGATCACAGCTATGTGGTGTCAACACGGCATTATCGTGCACCGGAGGTTATTTTAGGTAATTGCTGTGAAACTATTGTTGCTCTGATGTTTTGATGCTTGTCGCCTAATGGCATTCCATGGCATATCTTCTGCAGGTCTTGGATGGAACTATCCCTGTGATATATGGAGTGTGGGTTGCATACTTGTTGAATTATGTTCTGTAAGTAACTTCAGTTTTTTATTTTCTTTCCTTGACTACATTTTCTTGCATGTGAGATCACTAGTCATTGATACCGCTGAATAATGTTATTGGCCAGAAAGGATTTCAAGTGAAAGGTTAAGCAAGACAGGCTGCTTTGGGTTGGAAACTGCCTTAGAAAATAGAATTTTTCTTATATGTATTGTTAGTATTCTTTGTTTGACGAAGTTCTAGTAGCCATTATTATCTGCCAAGTTCATTAATAATGGTCTAGGGTGATTTGTGTCGTTAGATCTGATGGGTTTCCATAAAAAGTGTAAACTAAATTTCATATTGCATACTTGAAGGATGCTAATTTATGTTTGTTGTTTGGTTTCTCTATGAATAGGGTGAGGCCCTTTTTCAAACTCATGAGAACTTGGAGCATCTTGCCATGATGGAGAGGGTTTTAGGGCCGTTGCCACAACATATGGTGGTCAGGGCTGAGTAAGAGAATTCACAGTTATTGCTCTATTTGATTGTTTCTATCTCTCCATGTGGATGAATCACTTACTTTGTGCCTGAACTTGTTGCAGTCGACGTGCTGAGAAATATTTCAGGAGAGGCATGCGATTGGATTGGCCTGAGGGTGCAACCTCAAGAGAAAGCATGAAAGCAGTAATGAAGTTGCCTCGTTTGCCTGTAATTTTTCAGAATCCAACTCTATTAGTTCACTTGTAGAAATAACCTGCAGGCAGCCTATACTTGCACTGCAAAAGTACCAGAATTAACTGAGGCGAATGGAATCCACGAAGAGAAGTCTTGTTAAAGGCATAATTGAATAAGAACTGGTTGCCTTTCTTAAATTCTTGAGAGTATCTTCTATATTTATCTCTCAATTCCAGAATGGCTAACAAAAGGATCTTTCAAATAGCTTTTCTTACCTTGCTTCATTCTCTCTTGAAAGAAACAAATCAATTACATTCATTCATTTTAAAAAGAGTAACCTCTTGATCAGTTTTTCTGTTTTTCTTGTGTAGAAATTCTATATTGGTTATGGTTTTGTTTTCTAACCCTTTTATAAAATGCCCTTCGATAATATGCTGCCTTTTGATTCCTCACTTCATGCAATTGCAAATTTATGTACTGTTTAAAATTTCTTTGGCAGAACCTAATAATGCAGCACGTGGATCATTCTGCTGGCGAATTAATTGATCTTTTGCAAGGTCTCCTAAGACATGATCCAGCAGAGCGGCTCAAAGCCAGGGAAGCTTTAAGGCACCCATTCTTCGCAAGAGATCTTAGAAGATATGGCTATCCCTTGTAGTCTGGATTCATCACTGTGATGAGCTTTGAACAACAGTATAAACAAAGAGAACATGCACGGTTGGTGTTGGCTGATGTCAGGTTGATTCATCACTGTTATTTGATGTCAGGTTGATTGTACCATTGTTCGGTATAGTATAAGTGTATTTCCTTCCCTCCAGTGCCCATTTGCCTTTTATTTTTTGGGTTCCTGATCCAAATTGTTCGGTATAGATTATGTTTTGTGAAGATGAAGGAAAAAATCAATATTTGTTATTGCATGTCTCAGATTATTTCCCTCCTCCGCTGACTGAATTTTCCTTTAAATTTTAATTTTGCTTATCATCTTGATTTTCTGCCATTAGCATGTCAAGGAATTCCTTTTCACTCACTCCGTTTTCATTTTTGTTTCTGATTCTGAATCTCTACATATCCTTTATAGAAATACAGAGCATAGGAATTACTGTGAAGGCAATGCGAGTAGGCTTTGCACCCGCACCCAAACGGCTGAACCATTATCGGTCACATGATCGTGGGTATCATACATGGCTCGGGCAACTGGGTTATGAACTTGACACAGAAATTCTAATGTGAAATTTGGCTTCTGTGATTTTAATACAAGAATTCATCTTCGTTGTTATGATCCACTGCACCACGCAATCTGCTGACAGTTTTGGTTTTCATGACCCAATGAATTATGTATAAGCACAATTAATTAGTTGTCACCTTGAGCTTTATTAACACTCCTACGTAGTCGTGATGTAGCTGTGAGCTCAGGGGAAAAAAAAAAGGTCATTATCACTTATGACCTGTAATGTAATTGCATAAGAGTTAGCAGAGCATCCTATATATACTAGGACATTTGTACGTGCCATGTGAGCTGTAGGTTAGATTACTTTTTTTATATAAACTTTTAAAAAAAATGTTAAGAGTGTAGAATATATATATATATATATATATATATATATATATATATATTATCATTAAATTTAATTAAGTGATTTAAATTAAACCGTGTGGTAGTTGAATTAAAATAAATTATTTAATTTAATGAATCTAAAGATGATTTGGATGACTAGTAAAAATAAGACAACTTTTAAAGAATCTCTAAGACGACAATTATATGTCAGATTGGATCAATCTCGATCACCCTGCGACCTGAACTAAGAACTTTAATTAGTTTAATAACTTTATTGTTTTTTTAAATTATTTTTATTTAATTTTATAATAAAATTATATGTTTGCAAAATCGAGCATTAATCCTAAAAAAATATTTATTTAAAATTGTGATAATCTTATAGAAAAAAAATCATAAATTTCATTTCTCAACCAATCCAATATCGAAGAAGAGTGAAATAAAAAAAACAACAATTAGAAAAATTAAAGGATCTAAAAATATATATATCAGATTTGATGGGTAAACTCGTTAAACCTGTGAATTGAGTAACTCGGGTCAACACGTCAAACCCACAAACAAGGTAATGGACTCCATTGGGATTAATAACTTGTTTTTTTTCTAAATTATTGTTTATTTAACTATATGATAACAAAAATAAATGCTCGCAAAATTAAGTGTCAAATCAATATTGAGATTTTTTTTAAGACTATGATAATCTTGTAGAAAGCAAAACGAAATAAATTATAAAACTCAATTCTCAATAAACTCAAAATTGAAGGATGAAATAAAAAAACATTAAGAAAAAAAAGTTAAATTCGCCAAGCCTTTCAACATGCCCATGAACTTTTTAAAATTTAATAACATAGAAAAATAGACAATCACATAATCAAGTTGAATTAGAAAAAGAGGTACCCCACTAAACTTGCAAATCGAGACAACCAGAATTATCTCGCTAAACTTGCAAACCAAGTCATTGCTCCAAAAGTTTAATAACCTAGTTTTTTTAAAATAATTTTTTATTTAACTAAACTTTTTGAAGAATAGACCATATCGCGATACTGGAGTATTTTTCTAATACCAACCCAATATTGGGGATATTTTTTTGATATCGCGATAACCATATAAAAGGTAAATTAAAATTAATTATTAACTCTAAATCCCCATAAACACATCATATAAAGACTAAATTAAAAAAAATTAATAACCAAAGGAAAGAAAAAGGGGTCAAAATGAAAAGAAAAGAAAAAAAACCCACCGTTGTGGATTACTATTGTAATCCACAGTGCTAATGGGTGTGGGGGAAACAGTGTTTTCCCCACTCCTTTTATATTTATAACTAGTTATATGATTTGCGCTCTACTACGAGTTAGATATTTTTATTTCATATAAAAAAATTGTATATACAGGTTTTTTCAATGCATTTTTGTAGTTTAAAAAATCTAAATTCAAATAATTTTTTTATACATACATGTAATCAAATAAATTGAGAATTATGTGTACAAATAAATAAATAAAAATTCATTAACGACACCTAAAAGTAAAACTTGAAAAATCAAGAAGTAGGTGTATATCAAAATATTTAATCTCAAGAAACAGGATATTTAACCGGTTGTGTTTGCTAAATTTGTTTATTAAAATAATTTTTTATTTAAGGAAACAATAATAGAAATAGAGACAGAAATTAAATTGATCGAATAAAATAAAAGGAGAAAAAAAAAATCATGCTTAGGGAAACCTCATAAAAAAGAATCATTAATTTTAAAAAAGAATTAGAGCTAAAATTTAGAAGAAAAAAAAAAGGCAAAGGCCAAGCCAGCTCATCTGACCCATTTTGTGAGCGGCCTTCCCCTGGCAAAGCCGCGCAATTGGGCCCTTAATTTTTTACTGTTTGTAACTGGGATAGACGACATGCTGTCCACCAAAAAAATTTAGACAACACGTCATATGATTTACCCAGATTCCAGCCACTGTGGTTGCCAAAAAAATCAGAGCTTAAGTTCTTTTTACCCAAAATCTGTTTTTTCAACCTATTTTTGACCCAAAAAACCTATAAAACACCGTAGAAACCATGATAAACATATCTATTGCCTCAAGAAACCGCCTAAAAATTGAAATTAACCCGAACCCAAAAATTAACCCGAACTCAAATCTATTTTTCATAAACTTTAAAGGTTAAAAAAAACATCTAATATGAACTCCTCTCATTAAATGAAACCATTTGACATAAATATTGTCCGTTTTGGTATCCTAGATCAATATCAATGACACTTTTCTCTTTGTACTACCGGAATCCAGCGACCTCTTTCTCCTCTCTCAATTAGGGACTGAAAAATAACAAAAATAAATTTTTGTACCAAAATTGAATTGGAAAAATATTGAGGTACTGAAATTGTATAGTTTGTGTGGTTTTAAAGCTCAAGAATCAAAGTGTAATTTTTGCAAAACTTATGACGCACCATCCATGTTTGGTGTTATTTTTTTATTTTGGTCTCTTTTCTTTCAATCTTATCTTTTCATATGAAATCAAAATTAATTAGTGTTTAATAAAATTAAATTATAAAACAAAAGTTTAAAAATCAAACTGAAAAAATATAAAATTACTCATTCATAATAATGTTAATAATGAAGCCTTGCATAGTGAAAAACCACGCATTTCAGATAAATACTTAATATTATCTGTGCTGCGTTTAGAGGAAATGATAATACTGTAAGTTGTAGTGCTCTAATTGTTCTAATGCTTTGACGAAAATTTTACTCCAATGGTGAAAATCAGAGACTCCGTGAAGTGACCTCCAACCTCCCAGTTTGGTTGTTGAAACGGTGGGGTATGGAAGGTAAAAGTCAGAGACGAGGAAAAGTGACCCACAATCTCTGCAGGAGAAAATGTGGGCACAGAACGTTCCGCCCTCTTTTCAGCTATGATGTGCATTCATGGCTTCTATTTGAATCATAAAAACGAGACCTGAATTGAGGGCTTTTCGTTTCTGCGGCTTCAATTTTTTATTATTAATTTAAAAAATATTATTTTAAAATATTTTTAAATAAAAATTATTTTAAAAAATAACTACTATTATAATGCAAAACCGACGACCTCTCACGGGATTTCAGGCAAATGAATAAGTGACACCCACGATTCCAAACTAAAGTACATAAAAATAAAATAGATGGGCACAGCCTCTTCATCATTGAGGTTAGAAAGACAGCTCAAAAGGAGAGAATAAATAAATTTAGTGTATATAATAAATTTAGTGTATACTCAAGGAATTATTATTTTTGGCAGCTTGGTACGTTTATAAAATTATCAGTAAATTCATTAAATATAGATTTATTAATAGACAGAAATTATTGACTAGTGTTTTTCTAATAAATAGTTTTTATCGATAAAATAATTATAAATAAAAATTTTCATCAATAAAACTGTTAAATATAATAGTTTAAGTTATGATAAAAAAATATATATATATACCTGGAAACTGAAACACTATGCAAGATTGAGAGTAATCTCTCTCCCCCCCTCTTATTTTCAGAAACATAATACCAAAACTCACTAACACATTCATGTACAAAGAAAAGTAAATCAAGATTTAGGTTCTGTTCATTTGTTGGAAAGTATTTTTTTTTTAAGTAATTTTCTTGAAAAATAAATTCCTGGAAAGTGAATTATTTTATGATATTTGATAGTATTATAAAAAATAAATTGGAAAACACTTTCCAGTGTTTGGTTATGTTATTAAAAATAAGATGGAAAATAACTTATTAATGTTTTATTTTTTTCAAGTTTATTAAAATAATGAGAAACAAATCTTACAAATTAAAAAGTTGAATGAGAATGAAATCGAAAAAAAAAATCTAATTTCATAAATTATCTGAAATAAAATAAATAATAATCAAAATAATGGAGATCAAATCTAACAAATAAAAAAATTTGAAAGATGATGAAATTAAAATAATAATAATAATAATAATTTCATAAATTGTTTCAAATAAAATAAGTAACAATCAAAAGAATTATGATTGAATTTGATAGATAAAAAAATTCAATTAAAAAAATGATAAGAGAAAAGCAAATAACAATCATAAAAATGAGAAACAACGTTAATATAAAAATCAAATTACATTAAATTTTAAGGGATGAAATTAAAAAAAAAAGTCAAACAAAATATATATTAATCAAACGTTTGAGAACTAAATTTGATATTATCAGCTAATAATATCATATTTCTAAATTTTTCACAACTTCTGGAAAGTGTTTTCCGTCCAAAATAAAAGGAAAACACTTTCCTGAAAATCAAACCAAATTATCAAGAACTTAGAAATTCGACAATTAAATATAGTACTATTCATACATGTTTATTTGTTTATGATTAAAAACCATATATTGGAAATCGGAAGAAAAAAAATCTATAAATTTTGTCAATAAAATATATGCAAAACACTTGCTAGGAAAATTAGTTCTTATAAATTGGGTAAAATATACTAAACCATCCTGTACTATCGGTTAACACATAAATAGTTCTTAAATAAATTATTTAATGGCAGTAGTTCCTAAACGAAATTGAAAATTGAATCAAGTCCTTGCGTTAAGAAAAAATAAAACTAAGCTTCCATCCAATCTATATATATATATATATATAAAAAAAAACGTATTTTTCTACCTGTGAAGTGTGAACTCCAACTAACCAAAATCTTAAAAAATAAAAAAATTGGGACCAACACCTCTTAACGCCAAATGGTAATAAATATTCCACAAACACAAGTAGAAAATAGCAAAATACTGAGGAAATATTTTGTTAATGTAAACACACTAATTAAAATATAAAAATCATCGATGAATTTATTAAAGGAAACATGTTGTCAAAAAATATCTTGTCTCTAATGTCATATCTGTTGGTGATTTTTATACCAACAAATATAGCAATGACTTATAATCGTTGGTCCTTAAAAAGAGGCTGGCCAATATTTGTCACTAAATTCATTGGTGAATATTACCGATGGATTTCCAACGAATACATCCGTCGGCAACATATCGATGGGTTCGTTTACAGAATCACCAATGACATATTCTATTAGTGATTCCATCGGGGTGTATATTGAAACAACTAACAACTCTGTATAATTTTCCAAGAAAAACAATGATCATTTACCAACAAAATTTTCATTGGTGTGTACCAAAACAATTAATAACTCTATGTAGTTAAAAGGTTGATCATTTACCAATGGAAACTCGATCGGTCTTTAAACAAATTGTTTATTTTGAAAAAATGCTATCAAACAATTTCATAATGGCATTAAACAATATCAAACAACTAATTTAAATTGAAGAACAAATTTAATATAATGTAAAAACCAATTACAATTGTCTATATAAATCAATTACAAGTTGTAGGTGAAGGTGAAGGGGGAGGAGAATCTCATGGAGGTCTGTAGGGGGAGGATAATGACTGGAAAAGTATGCCTTTATCTTCTATAACTAGTTTTTTTTATTCTTCATACTTTGCCTCCATTTTAGCCCTCAAAGCATTAGCTCGTTGTTCAACTAACCTTTCAACGACTAGTGATGGTTGACTCGAGCCGGATTATGGGTTGTCTACAGTCAAGACACTATAACTCGATTTCATATCTCAAGTTGTAGTTATAAATATATCGTAAACCCAATTTCTATAAGGTCCATCGGTTGCTCCGACCTCCAACCATAAATTCATATCATATTCCTAGTAAATTGAAGGGTCCTCTCCATATTTGACATGCATGAAGACATTATATTTTTTCTACACCAAAGAAAAACAAGTTAGAGATATGGATGGAAAAACATTAGCCCAAACAATGTACAAAAGGTTTCAAAGTCTACATACAATAAACACCTCAACCCAACTATCAACAAAATGTCGCACCCCTTTCCATCTATCCTCCCTTTGTATATGTGTTTCCATATACAACTCCATTGAAGTAAGCTCGTGTACAAGCTGTGTAGATTGCAAAATAAATTAGTACTTAAACCTTGTCACAGATTATAACTACCATTTGAAGAAAAAAACTTAAAAATAAATAGGTTCTTACCAGGCGTTTTGCATGGTTAATGAAAAGAAGTGATCCTTTAGTATGCTTGATAATGTAACTGTAGGCCTCCTTATTTCTGTTCAAGGACCTTTTCTGTGACAGTCTTTTAAAAGTGTCCAATGTAAATAACTTTAGATATCTCTTTCATTTACTCTTTATGATGTGGGGAGGTTTACAATTCTTCCAAACATCACCTGACTCAGCATATCTTATAACATATGTGTGGATGTTATGCCAAAACTCTCACAACTTGGTTAAAAAACTCATTGAACAAATTTTTTTTATGAAAAACGATTACTATCATATAAAAAACATATTCATCCCATCAATTTTTTCCTTGAAATCATTTTCATAAAATACTTAGTTTTTAAATTTTAAAAATATCTTTTATCCTCTAAAAGTATTGATTACATACTAACCTTGAACTTCCCCTGCCAAGCCTCAACTATAAACCTCCATTATAGATGATCTTGAAACTAACTCTGTTGAAAAAAAGGCATTTTCATCGCTTTCATCGTCGATGTTATTGTTCTCACAGCTTCCACATTTGTAAACTTGAAAATAATTAACTCCAAGCTATATAAACATGTAAATATTAATTTAATGTTATATTTGAACAAAATTAGATTTTCTTACATGCTTAAATCTGGCATCCATTCTGCAATTAACTTGCCAGAATATGGATCCCTGGTAGATGAGACCCCAGATCTGCTATCAGCAGTCAATAAGCCAACATCGTTAAAAGGTACATCATGTGCCTTTTCATGATCGACACTTAAATAAAACGAAAGGTCAAGAACACTATTGTTTGATGATGCAGTACTACTCTGTTTTGATCCTATACTTTTTATCGGCATCTAAATAATATAATTAAATAACTTAGAATATTTAATTAAAAACTGAATAAATGGTTTATGTTTTTTTAATGCATCTATCCATTTATAACAAGATTCCAGCAGCACCTTCTGTATACGAGACCTAACCCAACACATGTATACACACCAAATGAACCATAATATCTCCATTCTAAATAGAGATATACTAATGATAGCAATATGTAATGATTCTTAGTAGCTTTGTCTTTTCATTTGCATCAGCAAAATATGGCTAAACCAGTATTTTTGAAGCTCTTAACTTCAAGCTTAGTAACGAACTAATTGCATAGAAAACCACTAGACCTTCAGTACAATTAGAATTTCTCTCCCAACTAGAGGGGAAGATTCAAGGCTCAAATAACAGGAAAGTAGTTCTAACTCAACCGTTGAATGAAAAGATGAAAGAAATCAAAGCATAGCAGAGATATTTTGCCAAATATTTTTCACACATTCACATTATGAAAAAAAAAGATTACCACATATAAGCAATACATACATCGCAGAATTAATACTATAGTAAAACAAGATTCTCAAATAGCACATGCTTATATTGAGATAATACATAAATTATAGTGATGAGAAAGTAGTTGATCATATAAATTCTCAACACGTTAAAATACTTATATGCAGATAAAAAATTGTCCTAAAAAACTCAAATAAAACACAAATGCTCATGGTGAATAACTTAGAAAATAACATAGTGCTTTTCAATCTAAATAGATACTAAAGTCTAAACATTAATTTACATGATTTCCCTTCATATTAGCTAAATAACTCTCAGCAAAACATAAACACCACCTCTGCTGCATTCACCTGCGAGAATTCATAGAACGACAATAAATGCATTTTGATATGTTCCTTATCTAACCACCTCTTTTAATGCATTTTGATATGTTCATAATCTAACCTAATTTAACAGCAACACCTGCGAGAATTCATAGACCTTGTGTCATTCTTCAACAATAAATGTACAATAATATTTTAAATGTACAATAATATATTCATAAATTAAAATCAATAACAACTCATTTAAAACCATATTCTTCAATAATAAACACTTGATAAATGTACAAAACACAATGGATTATTGAATGACAATAAATATCTTAATTGTACAATAATATTTTATATCTAAAATGAGTTCAAATCCCATGTTTAATTTGAATCCCCATCATCTTTATGTACATCATCATCTTCATCGTTGAATTGAAATTGTTTGATCTTTTCATCTTTATCAATATCAGTATGTCCATTGGTACTCAATATATATTATTTAACTTTTTAATATCAACATAAATATAAGTATTCTCAATGACATGAAAATGAGAATTTTCTTCTAACTCAGTAGATAGAGAAACTCAATATGGATCAGCTGACTCATCTATTTGAAATACATCTTCTACCCTACTTTCTTCATCTTTACCATAGTTTACAACTTGGACATGATTCCTAGGTTTGATTTTTATAGTGGATAACTAATCAACTCTTGTATGATCATTTTTAAATGAAAGAGTATATGCGTAATACATTTTTTGACATTGTTTGGTAAATACAGAAATATTATTAATGTTGTTAAGTCTACCTTTTTTATTAATTTCAAATAAACCATGGTGATAATGTACTCAAATTCCTCTATCAGTATCATACTAATATCATTTGAATAAAATAAACTATATTTTACACCCTATAATATTACAATTTAATCACCTCTTCTAACTTGTCAAAATAATCAACTTCAAAGAAAGTTGATCTTTTAACACAAACCCTACTATTATAGGAATTTCAACCCTCACCATAATCTTTAGTAGATAAGACATAACCACTAACAAAATACCTGTTATAACACTAGATCTTTCATTTTAAACCCAAAAAAAGTAATTTTAAAATTTCAATAGTGCCTCTCTTGTTGTACACGTAGTTAAAGATAACAACCATTAATAGTAAAATAAATAAATAAATGTATTCTTATTACAATTACAAATAATTAAAAACATACTTTTTTTTAAACCACATTGTGAATTGTTTATCTTATATTTGGAAAATTTAAGCTTCAACAAGATTTGGATTTTGAAATAATAATAATTGACGATGTTGTCTATACGAAAGTTACTGTGAATTTAGCCTAAATGAGAATGCAAAAGAAAATAACTCAAGACTGGAAAATTAATTTACTAAACAAAAGGCCTCAATTCACTGTAGTTAAATAATACATAATTATGTTTTTTTTTCTAAATTCGATGTTTGTCAAATATCTTCTTGAAGATGTATTCTTCAACAATGATAATTTAGGATTAGAAAATATTGAAACATTTCCACCAGAAGATATTTCACCACCATCATCATGTCTTAAAACACAGTTGATTCTTGTTTGCATATGAGGCTCAAAATAATATGAAATAAATATTAAAATCTCTTCAATAATATAAGCCGCACATAAAGATGAATCAACATGTGTCTTGTTTTTAATTTTTTTTTCCTGAGGTTAAACAAGTACCTGAAGGTAAACATAAACATATATTCATTGAAACAAAAAGTTTAAGAAACCACATTACACATTTATGATGAATGTTATTCCTAGCCTCTTAAAAAGATATATCCATTTGTGTTGCATAAGCTCTTTAACTTTTGCTTCATACGATAAGTGTATAGGCAAATGCTCTATTGGATCGAAGAAAGATGGAGAAAATATTATCTCAAGTTTATATGGTCTCAACAATGCTCCTTTCAAGTTGTTCCATGTGTTGTGAATGCAACTTATTTGAGCAAACAACTCTAAAAAAATAATTAATCTTAGTGGGTGCATCCCTTATCTCTTGGTGTTTGCATAAACACATGAAAATCATGATTCTTTATTCCATACAATCTTCATTACTTTAAATTCATCTATCTAGCTATGTTCGAAGCATATCCATCAGGAAATCACAGACTCTTAAGTCATTCGTAAATAAGAAATTGTGGTTTTTTATCTAAGGCATATGTTGCTTCAGGCTTTACGATACATGCCCCATTATTAAACAACTATATATCTTGATGATCATAAAATAAAGCTATATCTATTAAGTTCTTATGTTATCTTTTATTTTTCCTTTGACATCCATGATCGTGTTAAAAATATTTTCAAACATAGTCTTCTCAATATATATGACATCCAAATTATAGCGAAGAACATTAATCTTTCAATAAGGAACCTCTCAAAAAACACTTTGATTAACCCAATTATAGGTCACACTAAAACTAGAAAACTTCTACTTACTGAATTGAAAACCAAATACAATATCCTTATACTATGACACTACATATAATTCTTCACTCGAAAGTATCGGTGGTGCAACATCCCTTTCAACTTTACCTTTTAAAAATTCTTTTTTATTTTTTCTGTATCAATGACAACTTGGCAAGAACTTCTGATGACAATAATAATAAAAAAAGCTTTACCATCATTCATTAAGGTGATGGTCTTATTGTTTTCCATACAATATGGATAAGCTAATTTTCTATGTGTACTCCATCCTGAAACCATCTCATATATAGAAAAATCATTTATAGTCCACATCAAAGGTATCTTTATTTAAAAATTTTGTTTTCATGATACATTATACGTCAAAGCTCTAAATACCTATAACAGTTTCAACTTATCAATAAATAGTTGAAGACACGCATCTATATTCCTACCTGGACTATAAGGATTTAGTATTACTGTTGATAAAATATAAACTCTAGCCTCGTACACATCTCCAAAAGAAATTATTAAACTTTTAGTATGACCAGCCAACAAGAATAGGATGTAGCAAAGGTCTAAATGGATTAAACCTATTTGTACATAAATCAAGACACAAATTTTGTAATTTCATTGAAAACTGAAGATACACTCTATTAAACTGCTTGAGAGATTCACCATCAGAATGATGCACCATTACTTTATCCTCCGCATCATGAGAATGATGTCATGTCATGTGCTCGAATGATTTTGAAGACATAAATAACATTTACAACCTATAAGTGAATGAAAAGTATCTTAATTTTGTCCTCAAAGAACTTATTAGGGATTAAGGTATTTTTTAGTAGAAATAAGTAAAAACTCAAATTTCAATATATTTTTACCTAAAAAATATAAAGAAAATCTAAAAAGCTAAATAATCCCATTAACAACTTCAAAATATCCTCCAATATGCTTAAAATCTCAAATGATCTCTAATTTCTTTTTGAGTGTAGATCTATCTTTTTAGCATAATTAAATACATAAAATCACCTTCATGGAACAATTTTTATAAAAACAAACCCGTATACATCAAAATTGTTATTTTTATTGATAGAATGTGGTTGTTCAAAATCTTTTATTCTCCTTTTTTTTCCTAATTGCTCTCTCCCCTCTTAAACTTTCAAGGACTAAACGCGAAGAAAATAAACTTTTATGATTGGATTGTAAACTTTACAAACTATGGAAACCAAAATATAAATAAAGACAAAGTGCATAGTGAATGAATGAATAATAAATTAGAAGTGCGTGAACATTGAATTTAGAACAGTTAAAAATAATATTATAATTCAATATAATAATAATATAAGGATGAGTCCTTGGAGCGAATCGGTCCTCAACGTGATCCCTATAATCAAATTGGCCCATAACTCATCAAAATTCTAAAAACGGCAGCGTTAATGACCGTTCGTTCTTCCTGTACAAAAACTGGCACATACATCTCCTTTTTCTCCGCTCTAAGCCCAGGGTTTTGCACTGTTTCCCCCTCCTTTTATCACCAGGGTTTTAGGTTTTAGCCTTCTCGTTCGGAAAAAATGGAGTCAGTTGCTAAACTGCACTGCCGTCACCAACCCTTTAATCTCTCACTCAATCCCCACCGTCCATCATTTCCAAAACCCATCATTTCCCTCTCCTTCAAAACCCCACCTCCCTCATCCTCGTCACCCTTCAAACTCTCCTCTACCTCCATCAGAGCCTACTCCTCCTCCTCCTCCCGCATCACCCCACTCAATAAAAACCTTGGCACCATCATCAAAACCACTTCAATCACTCTCACCGCGGCAGCCGCTTTGTTCTTCACTCGTCTCAATATCAAACCAGCAATCGCCTCCCCTCTTACCGCGTCATCCACAGTAGACCCCACAAAGGAATCTTCGAAAGAAAATGTTTCGTATGAAGAACAAGAGAGAGCTCTTCAAGATTATCTGTCTCAAAACCCCAATGATATTGAAGCTCTACGGTCTCTCATGGAGGTGAGGATCAAATCAAAGAAACTTCTTGAAGCAATTGAAGTTGTTGATCGATTAATCGAGCTGGAGCCAAATGAAGATGAATGGCCATTGTTGAAATCACAAATTTACACTTACAGTGGAGATTTTGAGTCTGCTAAAGACGGGTTTGAAGCGATTTTACAAAAAGATCCACTTCGCGTGGAGGCTTATCATGGCCTTGTAATGGCGAATTCGGAATCCGGTGGTTCCTTGGAAGTTGTGTTGAAAAGAATAGAGAGTGCAATGGATAAATGTAAAAAAGAAAAGAAGAATTCGGATTTGCGGGATTTTAAGTTGTTGGTTGCGCAAGTTAGAGTAATGGAGGAGAAGTATCTTGATGCATTGAAGGTTTATGAGGAGTTGGTGAAAGAGGAACCAAGGGATTTTAGGCCGTATTTGTGTCAAGGGATCATTTATACTTTGTTGAGGAAGAAAGATGAAGCGGAGAAAAAGTTTGAGCAGTTTAAAAAGCTTGTTCCGAAGAATCATCCTTATAGGGAGTATTTGGTTGATAATATGTTCGCTACTAAGTTCTTTTCGGACAAGGTAGAGAGGGAGAGGAGTTGAGGGGTGTGGCTATATGCGATGAGGATGAGGATAATGACAAGGTTGCAACTTATTTCTTATTGCTTTTAGTTTGATTTTGGTTTGGATTTTGTTAAATGAATTGGATAGTGGTTAGTTAAGATTTTAATTGCCATGCTGATAGGAGGAAGTGTCCATGAATGACTATCAGTCTCAAAATGTTTCTAATTTAAAAATGAAGATGATAATGCATATGCTAGTTATTTGGGGAAGAAGCTTTTTATTTATTTGTTATGGTATTGCATATATTTATGTCTTTGGTAAAGTAGCATCTACTTAGAGCTCAAATGTTTATGACGGGGACATGAAAGTCTTTAGCTAATATGCAAATTTTTTAGGGAATGCATGATAGTGAATTTGTGGCTTTGTAGAAATGAACATTGTGCAGTTGAAAATTTATCTTCTAACTTGTTGAATCTTTACTATTTTGTACGAGCATCAAGGTATTGATTGCAGATGTATGTTCTGCCAAGATTATAACATTGCAAAATCATTTAGTTCTTTGCTACTTGGTTGAGGAGGATGAAATACTTTCATGTTGTGTGTATTTGGAGGATAAAATACTTTCATGCTGTGTGTATTTTGAACTTCATTAGCTGCATTAGCAAGAAAAAGGTACCCATTTTCCCTTGTATTGGGTGAGCCATTTAGTCTAGTTCTTATTTTATCGAAACCTGAGTGTTGCCAACATTCAGAACAATGGCCATGTTAATCATCAGAAACCAGCTTCTCATTTCCCCTTGCTTGCTTTTCTGCATGCTCGTGAAGTGCTAAATTACTCCATGTGACCTGTTAATTCCTAATTATTCCTCAGCCAAATTCAACAAAAAATAGATAAATAAATAAATAAAACCTTCATTATCATGACATGACATTCTCTTCTCAACTTGCCAAGTAGAAGCAAGTGCAGTTCTTCATAATAAATGTTCCAGGATAAAACTACACTGGCCTTGTTGCTTCTCTTTTTCTCCCCTGCAGTAAATTTTAGTCCTGCTATTGCAATAAATTCCTCTTAGGAGAGAACACAGAGTGAATTCCAAAACCTCTTAGTGGTTATTAGATCCACCTAACAATTCTTATGTGCTAATTCAAAAACTGTTAGCCTTTGTGGTTCTTGGAAATGGGCATCAAAAGTGCCTTTTTGAAGATGTGGTGAATATCCTGGATTAGAGGCTATATTTTGCTTGCAGGCTATTTATTGTCTTTAAATTATTGCTCACTAGATATGTGGTGTTTTAGTTTTTCTCCGTGGTGCTTTATGTGTACTGTGTATTATCAACTTGTTAAATAGGACTGAAAAAGCCATTTCTTAAGTACAAAGTTGGCAGTAGGAGGAACTTTTAAATGGCTTTGTGCCATGAGCTTCTTCTTTGATTGCTGAACATACATGTCAGGCTTGTACTAAGGTGTTGAAGGGATCTACCGTCTCTGTAAATGCCCTGTAAAGAAAAATAATGAGGCCGAGTGAATTTGAACTCTGTAACATATAGGGTAGGCAAATGCTGGAGTTTGCATTACGGTGTCTTTACTATTCTTGGCAAACTTGGGGTGATCAGGCTTTGCCAGGGCGGTTTGTACTTGTGCTTTCCACTTAGCATATCTGTTAGGAACTGCATGTATTTTCTCACTGAAATTTCAGATTGTACAGGTATCATTTAGTGAAAGAATCTTTTATTTGGTTAAAGTCAAAGCTAAAATGTCATGTTAATCCAATGATTATAGAGAATATATAACCATAAAGAATTCAAGTTTTAGAGCCTGCAATTCATTTCAGTTCCATGTGCCACTGGCCTTTGGGATGGTTGAATTGGTAGTCTGCAAGCTTGTGTTGTTAACAACTAGTTAATTCATATAAAATGATTCATGAGTATCTCAATTTTCCTGTAGCAGTGCATTCTCATGGTAGACGCTATTTATTAGGTACATTATTTTTTCTACAAAACAGATTCACTTCTTATTGCCCTTTCCTTTGCATGGATGCTGTAGAATTTTAATTGAAGTTTTGATTTCCTCAAGTGATTTTATTTCCTGGTCCGGGAATATTTGATTGATAACTTGCTTGCAACTAAGTTCTTTCTGGAGAGAGTAGAGAGCAAGAAAATTGGGCCCTGTAGTTTAGAATAATTGCTGAACGAATTGAGGTATGGGTAACATCAAGGTAGAAATTTCTGTGTTTATTTATTTATATTTTTTCTGTGTGTTTGTAGTTCGGTTTAGCTAAATACCTTGGTAGTCAGAGGGAGTTACAGTGGATGACTGCCTGTCCCTGAATTTTTGTAGTTGCTAGTGGAATGGTACTGGATATGCTAGTTAAATAGGTGAAGAGACATTGCATTTTTGTTAGGGACAAAGTGTAATGACAATGAAACTTTCTATAGGTGCCTTATGACAATGAAACTTTCTATAGGCATGAAGTTTCACTTCTCCAAAAAATTAATGTGTGTGGGGGGTGGCTTGCTCCCACAAATTATAGGCCACCCGTGCTTATATTTATGGTTTTGGTGTTGTAGCATCTAATTAGAGTTTGAATGGAAATTTAAGTCTTTCATTATACCTTGTATGCAAATGTATGTGGAAATGCTTGATTTTGAATTTATCTTTTTAGAAATCGTCAGTATTCAGATTCAGAATTTGTGGTATTTATCAGTGATGTTGCATGTCCTGGTGAGAATAATGAGTAGCAAAGCATTTGGTTCTTTTATACTTGGTTGATACTTGAGATGGTCAGAAAATACTCCATTTGTGTGCATTTTGAACTTCATCAGGTTGAAACAACAAGATGAAGTACATTTTTATTGGCTGATGCAGTTGGGCATCCTCATTGATGCTAGATTGTCTTCTCTGAACCTGGCTTTTCAGTCACTCAGTCCAATAGCTACGTTATTCATCATAAACTACTTTCTTCCTCCATTATGCTTGATCTTCTACATGCCCTTGAAGTGCTACATAACTCCATCAACCGATTATTCCTAATCATCCCTCAGCCAAATTCAACAGAGAAATTCTTCAGAATCATGACCCGGCATTCTCTTCTCAACTTGCTACAGTAGGACAAATTGCAATGCAATCCATGTGATAAAGGGTCAAGCATTCAACCATGTTTGCCTTGTTATATCTAGCTTTTCGTGCTTCCCAAAAATCGTAGTGGTCCTATTGTCAACTAAAGATTGAACTCCACTTTTATAATGACGCAGAGTGAATTGTAATTCCTATACTTTCTGCATTCTATCTGGATGAGAATTTGGGTGAGCTAGTTTTCGTGTTTCTGGGCAATGTGTGCTTCTAAGTGCTTTTTAGGAGATGCCATATATATTAATGCATTTGAGTAATTCAGCTATTTATTATCTGTGACTCTTCTGTGCATGGAAGCATTATGTTTTTGCTTGCCTGGTAAATGTTTCTGAAGGCAATTAAATTGTTCAGTAACACTGTAAGGGCCATTTCTACAGTATGAAGTTAGCAGTAGGATGAACTTTTTAGTTGTCATTATGGCAATGTTTGTCGCCTTGGATTGTCGAAGTTGCAGCAATATAGGGTTGCTTAGAGCATCTTTGCAAGTGCTTGCAAAGAGTCTTGGAGGCGGTCATGGTCTGCCTACAGGCTGAGAACACCTGGATCCCCTATGATCAATCTTAACTCGGGTTGTTTTGCCATTCTTTGACTTGGTGGAAAGCTCAACACTGGAGTTCACAATACAGTGTCTCTTGTGTTCTTGGGCAAAGCTTTATAAGCAGGCTCTTCATGGCAGATCTTCCTTGTGTTTCCCTCTAGACACTAAATGTCATTTCTCATTGTAATTGGAAGTTGTTGCAGGCATTATTTAGTTCACATATATTGTGAACTCTTAATTGTGATTGGTGGTGACTAATGATGAAGCAGTAAGCCGTGATTAAGTGTACCACATAAATAGCAAAGCGGATGTTTAACAGAAGTCCAGTGTTCATCTATGGGACGATGCATGAATTGGGATTGCTTGTTAACAGCGAAGGCAATGTCAGGTCTAGTAATCAGAAGATTTTGAAGACTACCAACAACATATCTATACTCTGTAGGATCAGACAAGGAGGAACCAGAGCTTAACATAAGCGAGGGACTGGTTGGAATAAGAGTGAGAACAAGCTTAGCATCTGTCGTACAAGTGCGTGCTAAAAGATCCATAATATATCTTCGTTGAGATAGCAGTATACCTTGCTCTGTTGGAACAACTTTCACCTCCAAAAACATAAAAGAGCGACCCAAGATCCTTAAAGAGAGAGCCGATGAGCAAGAGTGTGCACAAAGGAATTGACCATCTCTTAATTGTCCCCAGTGATTATTAAGTCATCGACATAAACTGACATGTATTTGAGATGGTTAGCACTTTGAAGGACAAATAGAGATGTTTCACCTAGAGTTAGTAAGGAAAGTGCGTAGTTCATGATACCATGTGCGAGACGCTCGCTTGAGATCATAGATTGCTTTTTGAAGCTTGCAAACATGAGATGAATTATCTTGATCAGTTAAGCCTAGTGGTTGTACCGCCTAAACAGTGTCTGTGAGATAAATAATTGTTTTCTAAAATGATTTTTATTTTAAAAATATATTAAAATAATATTTTTATTTTTAAAAAAATATTTTTAATATTTAAAACGATTAAGAATATATATAAAAAATTAATTTTAAATTTTTAAAAAATATCATTTAGAACAAAGTTTCAAACAAACCCGAAGATTGCCAAATCCCCTCTCCTTTTCTTGGGTTCAAATCAATTGTCATTATCTTTCTTTGCTGTTGGGATTTCTCAATTTTACAAAAAGTCTAAAAGCAAATCCAAGAAATGCAACTTGTTCACTTGAAAACGTAACCTCAAACTTTTTTTAATAACTTTGTAAGCATTAATTAACGACACTAACCTCAATCATCTAATACAATAATCTCAATTCAGAAGGGTATAACTCAACTGATCAGGTCCTAAATTTACTTTCTAGAGATCACAAGTTCGAGTCCCACAAATCTCAAAACCATTGGAAGTTTACATTATCGTTAACTTTAGGGCCCGTAGGATTAATCGAGATACGCGCAAACTAGCCCAAACACCTATATTAATAAAAAAAAAATAGTTTTTTTTTTTAAATAAGAACATTAATGCCAGCACACAGAACATGATAATCCTTCTACTAAAAGAAAGGGTGTCAATTAGGCATAAGTTGACAATTTTGGTTCTTGATCAAACTTTTTCACCTAATTAACCTCTGGCAATAAATTCACTTTTAATTATGTACCAATCTGATGGCGATTGCACTCAGATTTGATCACTCACTGTATGTATATGTATATATATATATATATATATATATATATATATATATATATATATATATATTCAGAAATTTAGTTACGTTCCATTCACTTAGCTTTCATACTCTGGAAGATAAACGTAATGAAGTATTTGTTTTACTTTTATGCTTACAAAAACTATTACTGAATATATTTTCTTGTTTTCGGAAATAATTTCAAGGTATAGATAATAATGCAAATTAAACTCTAAGTTATTGTTTGAAAGAAGACGCCGAATATGCTGAATTAAACTTATTGTTATTTTTATTAAACTTGATTTTGATTTTCATGTTTTGATCTTGTTTTTTTATTTTAAAATTTTAAAATTATGCTTGTAAGAGTATAGAAATCAATTTGGAAAAATTATAGGTTCCGCACGCTTGGCAATTGATTCATATTCTTTTTTAAAAAATATTATCAAATTGATTTTTTATTAATTATTTAATATACACATATAAAAAAACAATGAAGAATATTTAAAATTGTATCAAATAAATATCTTAAAAAAATATTAGAATCATAGTACCAAGTAATACCAAGTCTATGAATTTTGTTTTTCATATTGAGTAAGGTTTACTCTATGGTGCCTAAAGTATGTGAATTAGACTCATCATGTAAGTGTATGAAAATTATGTATATTCCTGGTTAATCAAAAGATTTCTTAAAAAACTAGCTATTTAAGTTGCGCACTCTTGTGAGTTGTAATATTTTTTTTAAAAAAAAAACCCCTCAATAAATAGGTTATTTTCTAAAAATATTTAAAGTATAAATAAAAATACTCATTTATGTAAATAAAAATATTGTTAATAATAACTAAAAGAGAAACTGAAAAATTTGAGAGATGGAAGTAGATCAAGATATTTAATCCTGTAAAATGAGATATTTATCTGTCTATGTTTACTGAATTTACTTATTAAAATCAATAAAAAATAACATAAATATAAACAAATACGGAACTGAAAACATTATACAATGCCAAACATATAAGAAATATTATTTAAGAATAAATATTATTTAATAAAATAAAGCTCACTTGTCTAAAATTAAAAGAATTATTCAAAAATTAAATACAAAAAATTATATTTAAAAAAACTTTTATTAAAAAAGATCTGCAAAATCCACAACCTAGGCCATAAAACCAGGATAAACTGATAAAGAAGAAATTAAAGATAATCATAAAACCAAATTTTTTTTTAAAAAATAATGTTGAATGTTAAAATTATACAAGAAATTGAGAAAAAGAAATCCTGAACCACATGAACTTGTCAAATTTGTTACTCATGTCAATAGATTGGAAGCATCACAAATAAAAAAAGCATTTAAGCCCATTCCCCATCAAATTAAAGGTTAAAGGATGAAATAGGAGAGGAAAAACCAAACAAAAATTGTGATTAAAAGAATGAGGGAAAAATTAAAATAAAAAATAAATTAGAGGGTATCAAAAAAATTTAAATTCGAGGGTTAATTTAAAAACAATTAAACTTTAAAAAAGGAAATATAAATTAAAAGAATGAGGGCTACATTGAAAATCATAAAAAACATAAACTTTAATTAAAAAATAAAAGTGAAAACCAACAAAACCTTAACAAAAGAGTCAAGAGAAAAAAATAAAAAATCAAAAGAATAAGGATTGAATATATATATGACAAATTGTAATTCAAGAACTACATTGAAAATGACTAAAACTTTTATTATAGGACCAACGATGATAATAAAAAACAAAAAACAAAAGACTGAAACCGACAAATCTCAAGAAAAGAGGACATAGATGCATTTTTTTGGAAGAGAGAGAAAAAAAAGAAGAAAAAAAACAATCACCTACAAGAAAAAGGACACAACAATACTTACAATGACACTATGGAAGGGTAAGTTTGGCCATCAAATAGGTCTACACGCGTCACCCAAACACCATGGACGACATCTATTCGCTGGTGAGTAAACATGACGCGTTAACACCTTTTCCGAATAAAATAATTGTTTCCTATCATAGAAATACTACAATGTCCTTTATAAACCTGAGAATCATAAAAAAAAAAAAAAAAACATAGTGAAAGTACACAAATACCCCTAGATGTATGTCTTGATTTTTGTCTTTTTAAGGGTATAATGGTACTTTTACTATATTTCAAAGTGTAAAAAATGAAAAAAAGTCATTGGTCAACGCCTTTTTTTCTTCAGGGACAAATAAATATTTTTTAACTATTGCAATATTTTTTAAAAGACAAAAAACCCTTGAGCAACAACTCAAGAAATTGTTAAAACTAGGGATAAAATCGTATTTTTACTTTGAAAAAAATGAAAAATACTAACATACCCCTAAACAACCTTTTAATTACTAATGAACCAATTGTAAAAACCAAAACACCTTCAATACCATTACCCGTTTTTTTCAACTCAGGGGTAAAAAAATAATTTTAGTATAGCAATCCACAATAAACTGTATACTGTTACAATAAAAAACCTATATTCAATTTAGAGTTTTTGTTAATATTAACGGTAATCATTTTTGTTAAATATTGAAAGTTTTAGAAGGTGTTTGAGAGTATGATAACAATTACGTATTTTTCACTTGAAAATATATTAAAATAATATTTTTTTTATTTGTTTAAAAATTATTTTTGACATTAACACATAAAAACATTTTAAAAACATAAAAAAATTAATTTTAAACAAAAAATTCAACTTTTTGGAAAACACCATTTCAAAAACATCCCAAACAATCTCTTAATAATTTTTCATTTCTAGTATCGACAGTATATTTTACTTTTTTTAAAAAAAATATTTTACACCATAATATTAAATCTACATTATAAAACCTCCATATTCATTGCATGTTCACAACAAATAGAAAGATGTGGACGATAACCATATTTCCATCTGAAATTCGCACTTTCTCTATTTACGGCTATAGAAAACTCCAATTCCTACCAAATCAAAACAAAACTGACCACTTAAACTAAAAACAGCCAAGAATACAAACCTTAAATTAAAAAAAAATAAAATAAAAAACACCTACCAAAAAAACCTAGACGCCCCAGAAAATGAACGTGGCAGCCATGTGTCAATACACGTGTAACCAACATACGGTCGCATGGTGCTGTACATCTCCCCACAACAGCAACCACCACCCGTACAGAGATTGTTTAATAATGATTATTTTTTAAAAACTTTTTTATTTTTAGAAATTTAATTTTAATATTAATATATCAAAATAATATTTAAAAAATTAATGTAAAATAAAAGAATTAATTCTTTAAATATTATTTTGATATATTAATATTAAACGAAGCATAGGCAATACCGAACACTCTCGCACTGTACTACTTACCCGCCCTCACTGCAACTACCGTGTCAGTCTCTCTGTTTTGAATGTTCAAGAAAAAATAAAAAATAAAAAATACACCCCCCCTCTCTCTCCCCGACACTTGTAACGGACCTCACTCTCCATCTTTATTTCTTGTTTTTTTTTTCTTTCTTTCTAGAAAGAAAAAAAATCTATTTTTAATTTTTTTCAAGATCTGGTAACTGAATCTATTTTCGGAGTTAAAAGAGCTGATTTTTTTTTTGATTCTCTTCTCTTAGTTTCAATTACATGATTTTCTTGGATCCTTTCTGTTTCTCGCTTGCTTCTTTGCTGGATTTCCGATCTAAGATTTCTTCTGCTGCTACATTGCACTACATGCTTAAATAATCTTTTTTGTAATGAGTGATAACCATGGAAATATTTCAGCTCAGAAGGTCCAATCTCTTGCCTATTTCTCATCTTCATACCCATAATCTTAGCAGAAAAGGTAAACTATTTTTATTACACATTTTCAGCTTAGAAATGTGGTGGAAGTTTATTCTTTCATTTTTTTCCCCTGCATTTTTCTCAAGCATCCCAGCAGAGTCTGTTTCTTCTGCATTGTTGTTGCTCAGTAACAGAAGTAACGCAAAAGGAAAGTAGTCTCTTGTTCGTTTCTCTTCAGATTTTCTCAGGCAGTTGAGCTAAATAATAGCTGAAATTCCGAAAAAAATTAAAAATTGTAGTGTTAATCTTTTTGCTACTATTTACGTGTGCATTGTAGAGGTTGATGAGGAGCTAGATTAAGCTTTTGGCTTTGTTTCTTTGCTTTAGTTAAAGTAGGTTTTTGATTGAGTTGCTTTATGACCTTTTAATTATCTTTTCTCTGTAGTGGCATGCCCATGATTTTGCTTGCTTCTTCTTTTACTAATTCTCTGGCTATAAAAACATATGCTTGCATTTCTTTAAACTGTACTCATTAACCATATTCGATATTTTTATTATGTTTTTTTTTTTTAAGCTTCGCATGCTCGAAATGACAGTTAATTGATGATTTCTGGATTGGATTATTTTTAATTTTTGCAAACAATATTTTGAAGATTTTAAATTTGCTACCCCCTTCCCTTTTACTTGTGACAGCAATCCTAATGGTGTACAAGAAATTCATTTCCAAGAAACGGGCCGGTTCGGGAACCGAGAAACTTCCCATTTTTGGCCTCTGATTCTAGTTCTCAGAGTGGTGATTCCCATATTTTAAAGAACTGGTGTGTTGATTTATCTGCTTCTATTTTTTGCAAAACTTATTAAAAGCAATCCTGCTCAGCTGTATGAATTGTGAATTTCTTCTATGCCAGCCCTTTTCTTGTGTGTATTTTATTGATTACTTGTATTCATTGTTGTGATTTGAATTTCTTGGCTCTTGTAGTTCACTTGTGAGTTGGGGTGGAGATCTCCAAAAAAGGCGGTTGGAACACCGACAAAGAAGTTATTAGCAGAAGAGATGTCAAGAGAATCTGAATCCAGAAGGTCTCCGAGTGTTATTGCCAGATTGATGGGCCTTGATGGGCTACCACTGCAGCAATCTTCTCATAAGCATCCAAAGAAATCCTCGGAGAACTACACCCAAAGAATGGTATTGGCAGAGATAGCTCAAAGAAACAGAGGCTCATATGGTCGGCGGTCATCCAGAAAAAGCTCCAAGGATGAGCAAGAATTTAAAGATGTATTTGAAGTTTTAGACACTTCAAAGATGGATAGTAGTAGTTACTCATCATGTGGAAATGGACACTCAGAGCTCACAGCAGCTGAGATGGCATTCATTCAGCAGAAATTCACGGATGTTAAATGGCTTTCTACCGATGAAAAACTTCAGAATTCAAAAGAATTTCATGATGCTATTGAGGATCTGGACTCCAACAAGGATATTTTGCTGAAATATCTTCAGCAGCCAGATTCTTTGTTCACAAAGCATCTGCATGATTTACAAGGTATCCCTCCACAATCCCATTGTGGTCGGACTCACATACCAGCTAAGAAGTCATCATATCCTGCACACTGTGGGAGCATTGGCCTAGGCTGTAATATAGAGAGAGAAAACCCATTGAAGAATCGAAGAAAACCTCATGTTGATCCTTCTAGCTACTCTTATAGTAAGCTTGAAGCTCAAAATCCAGTCAAGTTGTCAAAAGTTCAACTGGATCAGAAAGATGAATCCGCCATTCTCCCTACAAGGATTGTTGTTCTGAAATCAAATATCGGAAAAATGCAGAATTCTAAGAAAAATACCTCATCATCTCAATCTTCTCATGCATCACCTTCAGATTGTAGGAAACACACTGAAACTCCTAGTATCAAGAAAAAGGAGGTGGTGTCATGGGGAAAGAAAAGTTTTCCTGATGATGCAGGGCCCTCAAGGTATAAGTCTAGAGAATCTAGGGAAATTGCAAGGGAAATCACCAGGAAAATGAGAAAAAATTTCATAAACAGCTCCATGAATTTTTCAACTTCTGGTTTTAGAGGCTATGTCGGGGATGAGAGTTCAACTGAAAATGAGTCTGCAAATGAATCAGAGGAGACAGCAGTGAATTCCAGAAATTCCATTGATTGGAGTAACCGAAGCATACCTTCATCATCATGCTCTAACGAATCATTGGTGAGCAGAGAGGCCAGGAAGAGACTCTCAGAGAGGTGGAAACTGACTCATAAGTCTGTGAACATGGGAATTGTTAGTCAGAGCAGCACACTAGGTGAAATGCTTGCTACCCCCAACTTGGGAACAAGGCTAGGAAATTCAGATGCCATGATCTGTAAAAAAGTATTCAGTGATGACGTTGATTGCAATCATGGAACAGTTAGGTGGGATGAACCTTTGGGTATTAGCAGCAGGGAAGGCTGGAAGGATGTTGGTACTGGGAATGTTTTGAGATCAAGGTCTGTGCTTGCTTCATCTACTATTATCAGTAGTCCTAGAATAGACAAGCGCCGTGAAAATGTTTCCCATGACAGTTATATGATCCCTAGACAAGTGATCTGGCAGGAAAGAAACAGAACAATAAAAGGAAATTTCAATAAGAGAGAATGTTCTTCTTCTAGAAATTCCAGATCATGTTCTAAGAAATCTCACATGTCTAGCTGCTCGTATAGATATCACAGTGAGACTTCCTTGGATATTAATTTTGGCCAGGATCAAGTGCAGAGTGACATTGCAGAATATGATTCACTGGAACAAATTTGTACAGTTTCTGAGACACCAGCTTCTCTTGTCACAGATACAGGTTTAGTTTTTGAAAATATGGTGGATGTGGTAATTGAGAACAAAGCCACGCAATGTAAGCCTATGGACCAAGAATCATCGACTTATATGTTGGTAAAAGGCAATTCCTCTGCTAGTGATCTAGAAGTTTCAAGCTCAAAGGTATGGTTTATATCTTTTGTGGACGACCCATGTGCATGCTGACATATTGTGAGCACCATAGATAGAAACTTTGAGCTGCAGGGTGTTCTTCCTTTTAAATCTCAATGTCAAGGAATGGAGAAATTTCTTGTTTATCTTCTCCCCTTTCCTAATAATCATCTACTGTGTTTCAGAAAAACTGTCAGTCAGATGCATACAGTTTTTGATTCACAACATCTGATTTAAACTCTATGCTTTTCCCTTAGATTGGAGTTTCAATTCATGGAATACATATGTGCAACAGCATTAGTTTTAAAAGTAGATTCTTAAATATACGAGCAACTATGTGTTTCTTTTCTTTTAATAAATGATTATTGCAAGATTGCAGTATTTATTTTTTTTGTTGCTATCTGTTTTCTTAAGCAATACCAACAATTTGCTCTGGCCATAATTCTAATTTTGCTGCAATCTCAATATTGAACATGCCTGGCTTTTCTTTTTTGTCATTTTTCAGTAAATTTTGTAGAGACACAAACACCCATGCATATATATATTTGTTTCCTACTTCCTAGGATATACATGTTTAATATTTGCCTCTTCCGTGAAATGCTTGAAGAACAATTTCTTAGAAGTGGTTGTCTTTAGTTCAATAATCCAAAAAAACACAGTGCTGAATTAATTTAAATACTCTAGTGTCTCTCTCTCTCTCTCTCTCTCTCTCTCTCTCTATATATATATATATATATATATATATATATATATATATATCATGAAATGGATACTTCAATATATAGTGAACGGTTTAATCTCAGCACTTCTTGATGTTCTAGGAACCATCAAATGGGCCATCTAAGAAAGGTTCAATTCCCATGCAGCACTCTGTAGCCGAAGTAGAAACTCCAGCAAGCTCGAAGGAGGCTGATCAGCCCAGTCCTGTCTCAGTTCTTGAAACTCCTTTTCCAGATGACCTGTCATCTGGTTCTGAGTGCTTTGAGGGTCTCAACGCTGACCTGAATGGTAATCTGAAAAACTGTTTAGTTTATTAATTCTTCAGTGTTTGAACTCCACTTGGGATTTGAGTCATTGCATTTTATTGTTTAGTTTGCGTTTTAATTGGAATTTGTATCTGTTTGCATTTTCAGTACTCCACTTGGAATTTGTGAGCATAACACTTTTTTAGTTTTTTTTTTTTCAGTGGAAGAATGATAACGAGTCCTTGGGAATGGAATTATTCTGTTACACTGAGTAAAAATGTTTTAAATTATTAAATAATGAGACTTTGGTTGATTCAAGTTACATATGCAGAGAGCAGTCATTCTCTGTCTTCATTGTTTTGTGGTTTGGCCACTTTGGATTTACTAGATATCATTCTCATACATGAGAGTCGAGACAAAAAATGATTTTTCAGAGAAAAAGGATCTGCTGCTGCAACAAATCTCTCATTGATGGGATTTTACATTGAATTCTTATTATTGCTACCTTATTTTAATGTTTTTCGCTGCCTGTAGGACTTCGGATGCAGCTTCAACTTCTTAGGTTGGAGTCGGAAGCATACGAGGAAGGACCCATGCTCATCTCTAGTGATGAAGATGTCGAGGCGGGATCTGTTGGATTTACTGAAGCAGCACAAGTAGCTGAGGAGAGCTGTGAATTTTCCTACATAGCAGATGTACTGGTGGACTCCGGTATTAATGATGGCGACCCTGATACATTCCTGAGAACATTGCACTCCCCAGAATGGCCAGTCAAACCATTGCTATTTGAAGAAGTCGAGAAGAAGTACTGTAATCATCCAAGTTGGCCAAGGTCTGAAAGGAGGCTGCTGTTTGACCGTCTGAATTTTGCTCTTCTGGTGATTTACCAGCAATATGCAAATTCACACCCTTGGGTGAGGTCTGCAACTGTGATTGGTCCCAAGTGGATAAAAAACGGACTCAAGGATAGTCTGTGCAAATTGGTTGCTAGCCATGATAGGAGAGCTAACGAGGACATTGCAGCAGAAAAAATACTGGAAAGGGAATCGCAGTGGTTGGATTTGAGGGAGGACGTTGATATTATAGGTAGGGAAATTGAGAGGCTACTGACAGAAGAGTTGGTAAGAGAGCTAGTAGCAGTGTAGGGATGGATTTTGCACACGAGTTCCTTGAGATAATTTAGGAGGTAAGATGTATATACTACAGAAATGTAGGAATGAAATTGATGAATTTCTCATTTCATAGAAAACAAAATCCATAATAAAAAATAGTTCAAAATGTTTTTTTTTTTGGGGCTTATCGCAGCTCGAAGATCAGGCATGCGAGGTAGAACACCTTATGTATCCAGTGCTCACCCTTCTAGATAGACATTACTGTTATTTTGCTTATCTGGAATTTTAGACTGACCGTTACTGAACTCCCTAATTTTGAGTAGTTGCAATCTAAAATCTCCATTTACAAACGCTATATCGCACACAGAACCAGAATCGTCTCCCAAAAAAGAAGAAGAGAGTAAAGGTCGCCATAATAATCGCAGGTTTGGGAATTGATCATTGTTTGTGCTCTTATAACTTGTAAATAGCACTATTTTTATTTTTAAAGTGCTATTTTCCATCACTATTTAAGTAGACGTGATTAAGTCAAAATATACTTCTATGACTGGTACAAAGGTGTCAAGAATCTTAGATAAATACTCTTCGAATAGTTCACAAATTGGACTTATCAACTTAGATTAATCTAATATTATAATTATATAGTTTTAAGATTATTTTTTTAACTTGCTCTACCCAACGGATTAGATATTATTTTTTCAACCTTAAAAAATTATAAAAATGTTAGAAAGTAAAAAACTCGATGCATGCTGGCCGAAACACTTTTGAAATACTTAATTGGTGATACGTTGGACGACATAATTTTTTTAAAAAAAAATTAAGATGTCAACATATTGGATTGACTAAAGTCAACTATGATTAACCTACAAAACTTACAACCTGTTTAATTTAATAACATGAAAGAAACAAAAGATAAGTTCTGTTAATTTAATAATATAGAAAAGATAATTCTAATTTAATAAGATGAAAAGAAAAAGCAAACCTTGATGAATCTTCTAAATTTGAGTTAATATTCTAAGTTCATAACTCGTGAAATCTTAGATCTGAACTTAATCAAGAAGGTTAATTCCCAACCAATTTAATATTGACGGATAAAATTAAAAACAAAAATCAATCTAAAAACTTGTTAAGGCATAAAATCAGCAATTAAAAGAATGAGGATCAAACCTGATAGAAAAAAAATTGAAGGATGAAATCACATAAAGAAATCAATTTTATAAATCACTTCAAATAAAAAAAATATCAATAAAAAAATTGGGGACTAAATTTGAGAGATGAAAAAAAATTAAAGAATGATGAAATTAAAAATAATTTTCAAATTGAATATTTTTTTCAAATAAAAAAATTACAATTAAGAGAACATGAACTAAATATTATGGGAAGAGAAATTGAAGGGTTGATGTGATTTTTTCAAGGGGCAAACAAGAATGAAAAAAAGTGAACCTGCACCAAATCAGACCGAATCACCATGCACGCGCCACTAAAAAAGAAAAGGATATCAAGACAAATCAAATGATAGGGCAAAAGCATGACTACGACCAATAGAGTCATCCACATGTGCCGCCTGAAGGCAACAAAGCGACTTTACATGTGTCAACAACTTTTTCCTATGTTTTGTTTTATATTATTTTGACAAAGATTAAAATGCCTATGGGACTAACTGATAATAACAAAAAAAATTATTATAAAACTACTACTAAGCCCCTAAAGTCAAGGTTAAAACATTTTGATGGTAAGGGCAATTGAGTCACTACACTGTTTATAATAAAATGAAATCCCTATAAAGCCCTTAAACCCAAGGTCAATTTTTTTTTTTAACTTTTAAGGGTAAGAAAATAATTTATGTTTTATAAAAAAAATTGAAAAGGCAGTGTTGCCTCTAAGCATATAAAGAATGATAAATTAACCTCGTGAAAAAAACTCCTTTACCCCTCAAGGCTACTTCATCTAATTTTTTTGTTGAGATAAAAATCATAATTTTATTATTATAATTCATAGTAAATTAAGGCATATCTATAGTGGTTTTTCTACATGTTTTAGGTTTTGTATTTTTTTAAAAAAACTTGATTTTGATTTGATTTTTTTTTAAAGTAAAATTAAGTCTCACAAAAGTTTTGACCTCATCGTCCAAGTTATGCGTTGAACCAACCACCCAATTTAAAATGAAACTTAGTTTAGACTAAGTTCTAGATTGATAGATTATCAAGTTGATTCCTCAACCATACCGAGTTTAACGATGTTGCTTTAAAAAATTTGTTGAATTTTGTGTAAAAGACATTATGAAAAACAAAGTTATTTTCAAACAATAAAAGACTATTGTTTATACAACCAATAACTTACATCTTGCCCTTATTTATCAAGAAAGTGCAATCAATTCTTCAAAAAAATATGATTTTTAAACAAATAAATATGCAAAACCAACTCTAGAATCCTCAACTAGATGTTCGTTCATTTTGTTTCCTTTAACAAATTTGATTGAAGCCTTAATTGGATGTTCTGCAACCCTGGTTTGAAAAGAAAACTTTTCAACCTTCTACTCTTCACCCTTTGATCCTCTTTTTTTTTTTTTCCCATTTTAATTCTTAACTCTTAAGTATTACAATCTAATTCTTAAATTCAATTTTCATTATATCATGAATTCCTTAATCATATGTATTAGAAAAGTACAAATTAACCTGCAGTTTATATGTGATCCTAAAATATTTTTAGATTTTTTATTTCCTTGAATTTTCAGCATATTTTAGAAAATAAATATTTTTGACAAAAAAAATTTTTTGGAGGCCCAAAATTAAGTCATGACACCTAGGTTAAAAGAGGAGAGATAAAATTGTTAAAAAAAAAAAGCAGCAATTTGTCGATTGTCAAGGTTTTGGTGACAAAAAAACTGTGATCTTTTTGTCAATGAGAATTGTTTGATGGTGATATTTTTAGCCTTTATCTAACTAAAAAAAGTAGATTGAGGCTCAGGGAATTTTATGATTTTCAAATGTTTTTTTTTAATCGAGTTTTTTTTTGTTATTTTAAAGCTATAAATTGATTTATTGAGGTTGATATGGTGTTTCTTATGTGTTTTCAATTGAAAACAATTGTTAAATATAGGTTTCTTAGGTTTAAAAGTCAAAGCCCGACTTTTCGACGAGTTTCTGGTAACCTAAAGTGGTCAGAAATTGGGCGGTTGGAAGATAAGTTTTTTGCTTTATTATTATTTTTTTAAAATAAAAAGGGACAAACAATGTGTTGTCTATTCTCAAAAAAAAAAAGGAAAAAAAACCTAGGTGTGTTGGTCTAGCCTATGAGCCCAAACATGTCTTTTTTTTTTTTGTTTCATTCATTTTCTTTTTCTTTTTTTTTCTTTTTAGGTTGAAAAAAATTGCTAACAAGATAATTCAGATATCCTTCAATTTTGACTTAATATTATAGTTTTCTTTACAATAATGACAATTGTTTTCAATTGTACTTTATATGCAAAAAATAATAGTAATAATAAATTGATCATAAATAATCGCTTAAAATCAAAATTTTTAAATTTTTAAAATAAAATTGACATGATTTTATTACATTTATTATTTTTAACCTTCAATTACATATAAAATATTGGCAAATTATTTTGATATATAATTGTTTTTTTAACTTTCTTTTACAATCATGATTTATTTTTAATCCTGATTCTAGTAAAAAACATGCTTTCACTAAAATAATAGAAAGATATGTTAGTAAGGAAATTAAATTTAGATTTGAGAAATATATATTTCCTACTTATTTCAAAGAGCTTAAATTTATTTTCAAAGGCTTTAACAGGCCTTTATTTTAATTAGCGTTTTTATATTTAGAAAAGTATTGTGCTCCTAATAAAAAACAATATCATTGTTTTTAAAAAGATTAAAAAACTTTTACCATGATGGATTACTTATTATGTATTAGAATGGTATGTAGAATTTTAAAAATAATTTATTTATTAATATTGAATGAGAATAAAATATGTTATTTATTCTAATTCTTTTTAATTTTTTTTTATCAAATTAGGAACCCATGACAAAAAAAAATATGTTTTTTCATTGAATAAAATATCGATATGAAAAGGAAGAATTGACTAAATTTCTTTTTAATGAAGTTTAAATTATATCTTCTTATAAAAAAAATAATTTTATTATTTTATAATTAAATAATAAAAAATGAAAGAGCTCCCGTCACATAAAATTTGATATCTTAATTAATATGCATATTTATCTCAGCTTCCTAACTCAATCTTTTACTAGAATCAATAATTTTTTTTTATTATTTATTAACACATATAATTTTTAATTTAATTTTTTAAAGATTAATATCAACTTTTCAGCTTCCAGTTAAATTGTTTCTTAAAAAATTTAATGTAGCATGTAGAATAAAACTAATATAGAATATCAATTTAAAATTTAGCGTATATGATCTGTGTGTATGATTAAACTATAACGAATAAAATGCGAGACGGATACTCCATGTTATTATGCTATGTATTGCAAGCCTGTATATACTCGTATATTTATTTCTTCCCAATTAAAAGTTAATGCGTTCTTTTATGCAAGAAGTCTGTAATCAAATCAAGTGAATTATCATTCATGATCTTCAAAATCTTGTTTATCTAAATTAAATTTAGCTCAAGTTTTATATTCTTTGGTTTGTTAAATCTCCTATTCGTTTATTTATGAACATATATAGAAAGCTATAAAATAAATGTAAATATTGCTGATTTAGTTTTAAATAATTATTATAAATGAAGAACATTTTTATTGGATTATTAACATGGTACCCGTACATAACAAGATGCATGCTAGCTGCATTGTTGCTCAACAGTACTATACCATCTTTGAGCCCTGAAAATGAAACACCCCAGATTTAAGCAGGAATCTTGTTGAGGGCCGAGGATTCTTGCTGGCTCAGAAGATCAACACCACTCTTGGGAGATGGAGGGCGACGGGAATTGGGCATGAATTTGAAGGCGGAGGATTCTTGCTGGCTCGAAAGATCAATATTACTCTTGGGAGGTGGCGGCGGACTCGGTAGCGTCCTGGTATTTGTGGAAGAGAAGGCAAAGGCCATCATGGCCAGCAAAACCATGAAGGCTACGGCTAATGGCTTCATGGCACCTTCCATTGTCATAATTTTCAATTTTATCGTCTCTTTTACACCTTGATTGCACTCTTGAACAAGAACCACCTTCTTAACTAAAAAAGGAAACTGGTTCGGGGGTCAATATTTAACGTAGAAATTGACGGGGAGCTGAAATTATTTGGGAATAGTTTTGAATATTTGGGAAATCTTTTACTATTCTCTGGAATGGTTTTGAATATTTGGGAAATCTTTGACTTTTCTCTCTCACCTTTCCTTTAAATATAGAGGGTATGGAAACCAAGCCAGGCGGGGATTCATGGGTTTTCTTAGACACTTATGAAGCAAAATCTGAATAATGTATTTATTATTTTATCCAATTTTATTTATATTTAGGTCAAAAATGGAATCAGATTAGTCAGCTAATTTCCTTCAATAATTTCTTATACAATGAAATAATCTCTGACAAAATTCTTCTTTCTCAATACCCTTTTTAATAAATTTTATAATATTCAGTAAATAATTAGTTACATCCTAATAATTATTCTCTTAATCAAATTTTTTTCAAAAATAATTACATAGAATAAAATTCATAACTTACTAAAAAATAATAAAGAATATTTCAATTCAAGATTTTTCTTTTCTATTTATAACTATTTTTTAAAAAGTAATTAATAGAATTACTTCTTAAGCACTCTCTCGTTTATTCCTATCGTAACAAATACTTTCTTTTCAATTGCCACAAAAAAATAAATAAATAGATTCCATCTATCCCTCCATCATAATAAAAGGGGGTAAATTTCAAAAATACCCTCCAACTATATAGGCCATCTTAATTTTAATTACTATCAAACAATTTTTATAACAATTTTATCCTTAAATTTTCTAAAATTCTCAAATTAAGATTTTCTCATCCAATTTTTTTATTTTTTTCCTAAAGTCATCAATGAATAATATAAAATAAAGATGTCCATTGCTTGAAACATTTGGGGAGGTCCTTAAACATAGAGTAAACCAATTAAAGGAAATATTCAGGTGTGTTTTCTAAAGTCATCAATAAATAATATAAAGTTGTCATAACCAGTTTTTAAACCCCCACAATTGTTTTTCAAAATTTATAAAATAATACAAAAATATTGAAAGAATAGTATTTTTATTGAATATCTCCAATTTTTAAAAGGATTTGTTATTTTTTGATTTTTAGCATTCTTGCATACTATTATTTTGAGGTAGGAAACAAGAAAAAACATGGTAAAAATAAGAGGATAAAAAATGAGGGAGAATAAAATAAATAAGAAAGAAAAATCAAAAGAAAATAATATTTAATTGAAAATAGGATAAAAACAAAAAAAGACAAGAAAAAGTGAGATAAATAGAAACTGAGAACGAAATACCCAACATCTAGGATATTTACTATAGTACGTTTTTTTTATTCTTATTTTTTTCCCTTTTATGCCTAAATCAAGGTATAATTTATTAAAACTTGTTAAGTTTATGGAAGATTAAAACATAGGGTATTAAAGTGTAAAACATAGATAAATTTCAATACTAGTCTAAATTTTGATTCCAAAATCCATTTTTATCCTCTTGCTTTATCTTCTCAATCTTAAAAGTCCCTATAATTTATAAAATAATCAATTTTTATCCAAAATTTTATCTTCCTTATTTATCAGTCTCTTGATTTGAGAGGAAAAAAAAAATCATCAGATTCTAGTGAGAAAAGAGAAAGTTATTTGTTCCCATCGATTCTAATATTAGAACAATTGATTTTAATGTCAATGATTTTGATTTTGTGTTATTAAAATGTTTTTTTTAGTTTATTTGACTTTATAGGTTACTTTTTTAATGCTATTTAGGTGTTTTTAGGAAAAAATAGATTGAAATGGGTTTTGATTCAAAAAATCTAACCCATGATTTAAGTATTAGTAGACGACGCATCATCTATTCTATTTCTTTTATTTTTTTGATAATCTCTATTCTATTTCTTAAAAAAGAAGAAGGGTGACCACCCTTTTAAAAAAATAATAATAAAAGGGCTCAGGCTCAGGCTACTAGTCTTAGTTTTTTTTTTAAGGCTCAAGTGCGCTAGGCTACCTAGGCCAGGCCCACGTGCCTAGCCTCTTTTTTAATTTTTTTGTTCTTCAATTTTTTTTCATTCCAGTTAAATTCTTTAACTTTTAAGAAAAAAATTATTTTATTTTTGTTATCATATATTTAGCTAAAAAATCAATTTAAAAATAAAATTATTAAACTCAATGAATTCCATGACCTTGATCACGGGTTTGTCAGATTATGCCATGAAACCCAAGTGAATCCAATATATTGTTAATCTCTTTTTTTCATTTAATTTTTTCTTCCAGTTTTTTCTTTTATTTTATTTTAAAAAATAAATTTCTCTATTTTTTATCATATATTTAGAGGGGAGAAAATTTAAAACAAAAATTATTTAACGCAATGAAATTCATGACACAGGTCGCAAGTTAGTGGATTAACCCATGAAATAAAGTTTGATCCAATATATTATTGTCTCTATATTTTTTTATATATTTTGAATTAGTCTCCTTATATGTTTATTTTTTTTTATTTTTGTAGGATTAATTGATTCTAATTTATTTTTAAAGGGTTATCACGGTCATAAGTTTGACAAGTTAATCATGATTGACCTCTATTGATTCAGTAGGTCATTATGTCAAATTGTTTTTTTAATCCAAATTCTTTGATTTTTTCTAATCATCTAGTTTTTATTTCTTAAACAAATGGTCTTACCAACAGCATAACAAGAGACAATAACTTAGTAAATTCTTTATTTTCTCTCAACCCTAAAAAAGGTGGGAGAGGGAACAATTTTCCTTCATTTTGGTGTTATAGCCTTTAGCTCATTCTTTTTCTCTTCTCTTTATTTTTTTTGTTTTCCTTCTTCTATTTTCCCTTATGTTTCCTTTCCTTTTCTCTCAACATCACATATTAGCACCAAACCTGAGGTACCATTAAACTAACACCTCTAAACCAAATACTAACGCATCAATGACTTTAGCATTATCCCTCTCTCCTTTTTAATTGGCCAACCATAACAACCACCCAACCAATAACCACAATAACCACAACAACCATTTTTAGCTCGTTGTCCTTCTCTATTCTCTATCTTCTTATTTCATCTTTTTTTTTCTTTTTTTCGGTCAACCAAAACCAATCAACCATGCACTCCAACATCTCCATTCCTTTTAATCTCCTATCACATTTAAAACGAATAACAAAAATGTTGGACATCATCTTTTTTATAGCCAATAATTAAAGCTAGTGAACAAATAACATTGACAAGAGGAAGATGTGAAAGAAAAATCTTATCCCATCTTGATCTCATCCATTAAGTGATGGTGAGTTACATTGCTGATAATAGAAGGAAAAGGATGAGGAGATGCAACCAATTTGCAGCACCATCAACATGTGACCCCATATGTTAGCATTTGCGATGATATATAGGGTCCCACATGTCGGTTACTTAACATCTAAATCCTAGCATGTTCTAGAAGGTATATTCATCCTTCTCGTGCTTTATATATATATATATATATATATATATATATATATATATATATATATATATATATATTATGGTGTATTGAAGTGTATTTTTTCATATTTGTTTACAACATCTCGAGTTTAGAGATAGCTTTAAAAATTTAAGGTAAAATAAGATGGTATCAATGTTTCATGGTGAAATTAAGATGACAATATGTGGTGCAATTTAAATTTAACCGAGTTATAGTTGTTTGGTCCTGCTTGTTTCCTTGTTTTTTTGTATGATTGTTGCATTCTAAGTTGTCATATAAGACTTTACATATTAATTTGTATGTTCGTAATGCATTCTTGAGTCCATCTAGGAAAAACATTGATATGCTCGTATCTTCTGAAATGAAATTTAGTTTTGTTCATGTTTCTAATCATGTTTTCAAATTTTTAACTTATCAGTTTGTTTTCAAAACATTTTAAGTTGGTGTTCGCTTTAAAAGTTTTTTAAAAAAGTTTTGTTGATTTTCATGGATACAAGTTTGCCTGGAATGTGTTTTACCATGCTTAACTTTAAAAATATCATTTCTAAATCTTTGTTCTCAAATCATGTGATTGTGAGTTTAATAGTTCCAAATCCATTATAGTATAAAAAACAATGACTTTTAATTTTTTTTTATTCATGATGGTCATCGATTCTCAATAGTACCATGTATTCTTGTTTCAATTTTTAAATTATATATATTTTTAATTTGTGCTTCTATGTGGTTTTAAGGGTTAAATCCTATTTATAAAAACTCAAGCTGGTTTTTATACCTAAAGCAACTTTTCATTGCCTACTTGAATTTCTATTTGTTGTGAATTCACTTTTTTCTAGTTAGAATTTGATGACTTTTATATGTATTTTCACTACGCATATATATGTATTTTCTCACACTTTCCACATGTATATTTTATATGAAAATTTATTTGGCATGCACCCTTGCATGGCACGTATTTTTGGTCACCATAAAAAGACAATAAAATAGGTTTTTAACTAGGAATAAAGTACAAAAGCACAAGAAGAAAATGATGTCTCTTGGCCTTTAATGTGTGTGTGAGAGAGAGAAACTTGTACTCAAAGTTGAGCTTAAACAAGATAAAAAAGGAAGCAAAAGAACAAAAATCCATTGTCAAAACGACATAAGGGAGAAATATGCTATGAAGTAGAAGCAGGGTTGTCTCTCATTGCCAAAACAACATTGTTTTTGGCTTTCTTCCTCATTGTTTTTTTTATGAAACTCGAAATTTTATTAAACCTTTTTCCCGTTTCTATTTTTATTCCTTTTTTTTTCAAATCAGTCTTTGTAATTTTAGTTTCTTTGTATTTAGTTAGTTTGGATTGATTTTTCAAATTTCTTTCAATTAAGCCCCTGATGATATTCAAAACAATCCTTTAATGTTGGTACCTTTTACTCTTCCGTCTTTGGATTTCTAATTGGTTTATTTTTGGTCAAATTGACCTAAAATCTCATTTGTTATATTTAATTAAGCCCTTAATTAAATTAATAGATCCTTAAATTCTAGCATGACGTGAATCCCGTGGATATAAAGATCCAGAAACCTATAATCAAATTGACTCTTTCTTATAAAGCTATATTTAGGTTTATAATTGAACTTGACATAATGATAACATATACCGAGACACCAATACTATAAGTTACCAACCCCCACCCATTATCTATAATTGAGATGCAAATGAGAATTATAGAAGATGCCACGAAACTTGATTAATTTTTTAATAAGTCAGAGTAGTTCTATGAAGAACTAAAAAGTGTGAGCAAAACCTCATATACATAATAATAATTACTAAAATCAAAGTCTGTATAAAAAATAAATACAAGTTAAATAAACCTATTTATACTAGGTAAATCTTCCAAAATAATTTTGAATAATAATAAAAAAATTCTAAACAAAATAGAAAAAAAAAATCTTAAATCAACCAGGAAACTAATAAAATTCTTGTATAGTAGCTTCTAGACCTTCTTCCAAGGCCTTTCTGATGTCTGATTGCCTTGCAATCTTAAACTAATATAAAAAATACCTCTGGAAACTTCTGATAGAATTTTAGCTTGATTCAATAGTCGGATTGAAAATTATGCTTGTTAGCATAAAACTATACATTAAAAAAAATAAGTCAAATCCACATGTAAGTGGGAAAATAAGTTGAATCCACAAGTCTTGTATGAAATAAGGTCCATATATCTTGAATTAACCTATTAAATGCCTATTTACCCTTCTTAGTTGTTGACCTTTCAATGAGCCCTGTTGACACATATAATAGATCCTTTTGTATAGTTTGAATTTACCATCCCTTCTCTTTTTAAAAGGATTCGATCTTAAATCACCGAATCCTCATATTGTTTGGATTTTGACTCATTTTTGGAAGATATATCAACTTCATTTTACAATTTTTACCCTAGTTCTTATGTCTTGAATTTCAGTTTGTTCTCTAGTATAGCTTAGTGTTGCATTTACTTTTGTGTGTGTGTGTGTGTGTAACTTTATTCTAGATGACGACAACGATGAAATAACATAAAAATTAAAAAAAAATAAAGAGATATAAACTGATTTTAAAGTCTTACTATAATACCTACTAATATGAACTCCGTGAATATAAAGATCCAGAAACTCAAAGTCAAATCAACTCTTCCCAATAAAGCTAAATTTAGGCTTGTGATTAAACTTGACACAATGATAACCTGTCTTGAGGAACCAAGACTATAAGTAATCAACCCCCACATAACACTTATAATCAAACATAAAGAAAGTATAGAAGACACTATAAAGCTTGGTTAATACTTCAGAGAATGTTAGGTGATCACAAATATGTCCACTAGTATTATTTTTTAATGCTCAAGTAAGAGACTGGTGATGTTGTCGAGATTTTATTCTTTAGAAACAATGGTGACTCAACAAAGTCACACTTGCTTCCTCTACTTAAATATGGTTCTCTATCACTTGTTTAACATTGATAAGTGTTTTCCTAATAAATAGTAGTTATAAACTCTACTAATTAAGGCTTTAGTGATAATGGGTTCGGGTAGATTCTTAATGCTTATCATTTCCTTATTGAATATTTAGATATATGCCTTAGTATTTTCATCCTCTCATACAAGTGTTGAAATGAGAAATGAGTTTGACATAAAGATCATAAAGACTTAGGATAAAGCCATAATCAAGGCTGTAATGGACCTTAGCAGATTCCTAAAATGTTGTAGGGAAAATCTTGTATAAAGTATCACTCCTTCTTATCACTAGCTCAAGGATATTTTATTAGGTGAGTAAGAAGCTTAGGGGATGTAAGATTATAATGAATAGATTCTTTGGTGCTCTTTTGGGATACTTTTGGAATCAAAGGTGTCCCTATCTAGTGACACTTGTCTCTTCTACTATAGTATGGTTCTCTAGTACCTATTTTATATTGAGGAAGTCCTATCAGAGAAAGTATATAAGCATTCCTATAATGAGTAGTTATAAACTCCACTAATTAGGGCCTTAATGGTAATAGGTTCGAGTATATTTTTCTTTTTCAGCATTTCCTAATTGAATCTTTAGAGAAAAGACTTGGGGTTTTTATCTTCTCATTAGGTGATGGAAAAAAGCTTAGTTGTTCTTTTTTTAGCTAAAATATTAGTGCTGAAATGAAAAATAAGCTTAATATAGATCATAAAGGCCAAGGTTAGAGACAGGTTTAAAGGTGTGATACCATACCCTAGCAGATCCATGAAAAGTTGTTGGGAAATCTTGTGCATAGCATCACTCTTTTATATTATAAGAATTATGATGTTTCTAACATTTTATATATGTTTTATGGGATTTATAAGGTTGTTGTAGTTCTCCAAATTGACCTTCAAGGAGACATAATCTTTTGAGAGATGAGTGTGTAACACTCTGATAAATTAGAGAGTCTTCCACCTAGTGGGAATGGTGTTCTTTCTTATAAGGTTGTATAACCATTGATCTCGTCTCGTGTTTGGGTCTTTTTTGTTTGGGAACATGCGAGCGAGAGTTAGATGAGGATTGATGGAGATAGCCACATATGTGGCTAGGATTTATAGAGGAGTACTTTTCAGAGTGAGAGAGACTTTTTTGTAAAGTGGGAGCATTATGCATACTTTGTATGTTATTTTGTCTTGTTCCTTCATGAAATCAAAGTTCTCTCTATGACTCTAATGCACGTAATGGAGCATGTTGTATTTTTTATTGACGGAATGAGAGTTGTTCTTGTATGACTAGTGAAATATTGTTGACCATTTATATTTGATGGGAAAGTTATTGGAGAGATAGAGTTTCTATGATAGAGAGATCAGTTACTCTTCTACATTTTAGAGTTTCGTTAGCCATGGAAAATTATGATGAGTCAAAGAGAATGAACTAGCTTTTGTTAAGTTTTTCATAAACGACGCCATTAATGAAGTTAAGAAAAATCTTCACACAAAATATAGGCTTTCCATGACCGTTTGTAAGGTTGGGGAGTGATGGATTAAATGTAAACCTTTGTTTAATCTAGCATATGTTGTTTTTGGAAAACCAGCTCCCTTTAAAAACATAGGACACTTTGATGCTTAAGTCAGTAAACATAGGATGATAAAATAATATATAAGAAGAGAAAAATAAAATAATGTTGCAGGGAATGCATATCTAAGTGTACTGGCTAGAAATTGTATAGCCTGGCCTGACTCTGAATCAATGATCTAGATCTTATGTGATTAAAACTTGCGTGGAATGCACCCTTGCATAACACTACCAGAAAATCGATAAATACAAACGGAAATACTGAGGGAATATTTTTGTTGATAAATTCCCGACGGATGTTACTGAAGAATATACCGAGGGAATTACAGTGGAAAAAAATAATTAAAACAAAGCAAGAAAAACGATGATGTGCCATTTTTACCAACGGACTTACCGACAGAATAAATTCCGTAAGTAAAATCCGTTGGTAAATCCATTGGTATACTGTGAACATTGTTCATCATGTCAATTACAAAGGGAATCACCAACGGAAAATTCCATCGGTATTTTTCAGAGAGCTCTGAAACTGTTCACTTCCCAATTGCACTGTTAATTACTGTTCTTTACAGACAAAATCATCGACGGATTGAAAAGTCATCGGTGTTATTCGACGGTTTTCTGAAAAATTTTGATTTAATTAAAATTTTAAATTAAATATTACAGACGGAGTCAATGACGAATTGAAAAGTCGTCGGTGATATTTGACGGTTTCTAAAATTTTTTGATTAAATTGAAAATTTAAATTAAATATTATAGACGAAATATATCATCGACGAAATGATTAAAAATATTAATATTTAATAATCCATCGGTAAAACCGTTGGTAAAACACCTCAATATAAAGTCTAGAATCCATAATTTCACAATAGACGGGGCTCCTTCTTCTTCTTCTTCTTCTTATTCTTCCCCATATGTAAAAAACATCAATATCCATTTCTTTCTCTTCTCTTCTCTCCTCAACTCCTTCTCTTCTCCTCCATGCTCAGGTATGTATTCTTCTCCTTTCTTTTTTCTTATTAGTTTTTTTAATTAATATACTTTACGATTTTTTTCTCTTCTTAGCTTCACTTGCAACCACATTAAGGTAAGATTTTTTTTTTCCTTCTTTTTTCATGTCTTTTTCACTATATTTGTTATTTTATTTTATTTTTAATTGTTTTGGTTCTTAATTAATAATTGTATGAATATTGTTGTAGGATTTTTTTTCATATGATTTTCTTTTTTCTTTTTTCCGAGCGTTTTGAGTATTATAGACTGTTGATTTATATTAATTTAATTATTTTATAATTTTGTAAAATGGATTTTTTTTAAATATTTTTAAATAATTACCAACGGTATTTTTCTGAGGAAAATACCGTTGGAATGAAAAGGATAATTTTTTTTTACGCGACTTTTCCGTCAGCAAATCCATCGATAATAATATTTTTTTATTACCAATAAACTTACCAAATATTGTAGAACAATGTGTTTGGATTGGCCAGTAACCTCGTTTGTTTTTGCTTTAAATCAGTGGCAATGCATCCTTTCTTATCATCTGCTGCTTCCAATGGAGATTATTCATAAAATTGAAGCCACTTTTCTATGCGTTCAGCCTCTTCTTCACTGGATGGTAAGATTAAGCGTCACGGAAATCAAATATGGAATAAGATTTGGAAGTGGCAGGGTCCCTCGACGAGTTATGGAAACTTTTAATGAGTGGGAAGCATGCAGCTAGCTCGTCAATTATCCCATAAAATTTCCCCTTTCATGCGTGATTTATTTGATATAAGAATAATAATCTTCACAGGAGATCATCCATGTATAGCTGCTGCCTCGCCCAAATTATAAATTCCAAGACAGGTTAAAGGCAGTACTGTTCCTTTCGCGTGGACTCCGAGCTAGACCAGCATCGGTGCTACTAATATTTTTAAAACATGTAATTAATTTGTTGAAGGTTTTTTCATGGAAGATTTACAGCTGTAGATAACGTGATAAATACAGAAATCGTTCGGAAACTCATTTAATTTAAAAGATAAAAAATCATCTAATCAGATAATTATTATATTAATTAGCAGTTTCTTCAAATTTCAAGTAAGATGTACCAAAAAAATATTCGAAATAGGATCCTATTCGCAATAGAATTGTATTTCAAAACGCTACCTTTTGTCTTCCGTTGTTCAACTTGTCTTCTCCTGTAATTTCTATATATTATCCTCAACAGTTTCTTGTCTTCCCTCAAATTTTACTTGACAAATTCTTGCATCTCTTGTGTCTAAGATCTTTTGCTCTATATTTTGCGTAATAGATGGAGAATAATTTTTCACTTCTAAGAGAACAAAAAATCATAGCAGATGATGAAGAGTTGCTTAAGCTCTCGCTCTCTACTGGATCTAGGTCACAGCCATTATCGCAATCATCATCACAACTAATGTTAGGTCAACCACCAACGCTTCCATCGCAGTTGTTTCCACAAGTGAAACCGCCTCCACCACCGCCACACATTCTCCATATGCAGACCCCTGCTAACCCATCTCATCAAGAAGCTGTCATTGGGCAACTGCATTCTCACATCCGCAAGTCTCCCTCTAAGATTTTAAGGGAAGGAAAAAGTGACACCATACCGGCACCGTATCCATGGGCTACTACTAGACGTGCCGCAGTACATAGCCTTGAATATCTGCTAGCCAACGGACTAACCATTATTTCCGGTCAAATGCAGTGCAAAAAATGCGATAGACAGTATGAAATTGAATATGATTTGCAGCAAAAATTCATGGAAGTCGCATCTTTTATTTCTGCAAACAAGGACACCATGCATGATCGAGCGCCATCAGTTTGGCTGAACCCAACCCTTCCTGATTGCAGTTTCTGTGATAAAAGAAACTGCTTGAAGCCAATTATCTCCAAGAAGAGGTCCATTAATTGGTTATTTTTGCTGTTGGGGCAAATGCTTGGGTGCTGCCAGCTAAAGGCGTTGAAATATTTTTGCAAACACACCATGAATCATAGAACAGGTGCTAAAGATCGAGTTCTTTATCTTACTTACGTAGATCTTTGTAACCAGTTAGATAGATCGTTTGATATTAAGTTTTCTACGTAGGGAATTACCATTGGACCTTCTCCACAACCACTGGATGGAGAAGCCTTGTTAGTTTTTTCTTTAGATTTGCGTTTTAGCTTTATTTAATGAATCCTTGCTTGCAACATTGTTATAGCTACTAAGATGGCTAGCAATTTTCTTTCTATCTATGCAGTTCGATGATGCGAAAGCGACTAGCTTGTTGTTTGTTTATGAGTTGCATTAATTAGCACCTTAATTACTTGAAAGTGTTTTCATCAATCGAAAATTCTAGGTCATTGTTGAAGGAAGGGAAGGGATAATTTCACTATTTAGTAGTATAACGAGGTGAACAAGTTCTTTTTTCCTTAAAAATTGTTTTTTTTTTTATATATATTTTCATCCTCATGTCGCCACATTAACAACCATCACACCACTAGTATCATCCTCCACTGCAATAAAAACAACCATTATTTATCATTATACAAAAATTAACCATCAATTTCTTTGTTTCTTCTTTATCATCAAATCCTTTAATATTATCATCAATATCATTAAATCCACCTCTTTCACCCATCATTATCTCTATAACCTCTCAAATATATAATGAAAATATTTTTCTGTCATTAATTCATTACAGACACTTTTCACTACCAATGTATTGTATAATACCAACTAAATATTTTTATCAGTACTTAAACATTGATTATATTGAAATAAAACTTTACTCCCATAATCATGAATCATGAATGGTAACTGATAGTCGAAAAACATATCATTAGTGATTTATATTTTGTCAATCATTTTATTATTAATATAATCACTTATGAATTTATAAACAAAAAAAGCACAGTAAACAAAAAAAATTTATCGGCATCATTCCTTTAGTAATTTCATTGAGGATTATGACATATTACTAACAAAATAAACTGTTGGTAACCTCATTAGTAATCAAATGCATATGACCAATGAAATTAAACCATCGTAGATTTACATCTAAAAATCGCAAGTCTTGTAATTTTTTGAGCTCTATAGAACTTTCCAATGAACTTATTCTGCCACTAAATTTATATGTAATTATTAGTGGCAAAGTCCTGTAATTTTTTTTTAACTCTCTGAAACGTTTTGAGGGATTAGTTTGGCGATCATTATGTTTGTGATTGAAATTTCATCGATAATTCTGTCAGTATTGTATTTAATATTTTTTTAAAATAAAATAAACAAAACAAGAAAAAAAATAAAAAAGAATAAAACTAAAATATAAAACCAAAATTTTATTATTAATTTAAAAATATTATTGAATATAATTTATCTAGAGGACAAAAGCTTAAGGAAAAGGAGGAGGTAGACGCGAATCTTTGTCAAAATCAAATGGGCGATGAGATAGACCACATATACTAGTGAAGGTTGACAACGACTGCTCAAGAACATTTACTTTATCCCTTAAGTTGTCGTCTCAGATCTAAGTTGGGTTATCTCAACACTAAGCCAAGTCATTTGAGCATGAACTTGTCCTTGTATAATCGTCTGGACAATCGAATATTGTTGCCTTAAACCCGATTACGAGGAACTAATGATCGCTACACTACGACATGTCTGCATATCCTTGATCATAACGTTTAAGATATTGTAAATCTTACTTCTATCGAGTTCACCAGACAATCCAGCCTCCAACTATAAATCAAGATCGAGTTCTAGATGGATGGAAAGATTATCCCCATATCTCTTCTAGAATTGGGTGTTATATGTTTCCTGAAAAAAAAAACAACTCAACAAATTTTTTTTAAAAAATAATAACTTAAGAAATTAATTGTTGAAATCTAACTTATCTTGAACTTTTGAACTTAGTTATCCACGAGCTATTGCACACGTTTCCAACAGTCCTCATTTTGCATGTGAATTTCAACAAAAAGCTCAATTGATCTTGGATAACGTCCAAAAACCATAGCTTGTAAAAGGAATCTACTATTATTTAAACATTTTCATATAATACAACATTTTAAAAAATATATGTAATAAAACAGAGTCTTATCATCCATTTTGCATATGAAATGAATGGAATGGATTCACTAGTGTGCATGGTAATTGAACCATGAATCTCTTTATTTCGGTTCTCCACACCAAACTGTGACCGCCGCTAGAAATGCTCAGACATCACATATTGGAATAAGCATCCCATATAGCCTCTAAGACGTGTGGAGGTCTAAAATCCCTTCACATGGCCACATCTTCCTACCTGGATGACCTCTTTTTTTTGTATATTTATTTGATATTTTTTGTGTTCCTTATAACATAAATCATGCAACCTGGTGCATAAATAAATTATCAGTTAAGATAATGAAAAATAAAATTTGAAAATTAAAAAAAATCACATTTTTAATTCAATCTTAACTAATAAGTCTGTGATTTTCCCACATCCTCCTCCCAGTAAAAGTTTTCCTTGCACGTCAATTTTATAAAATAATTAGTTTATTATAATTAATAGATTGATGGAATTCAATAATAAAAATATATATATATATATATATATATATATACACACACTAACTTTGAATTTTCTGAACCAAGCATTAATCATAAGCTTCCATTTAGGATTTTCAGAAACCTAACTTCACTGAAACAAAGACACTTTCATCTACACTTTTATCATAGATGTTATCATGCGAGTACCCTCCACATTTTTAAACTTGAAATTTCATTTGTTCGTTGAAATTAATTATTCAAAAACTATCCATTGTTATTTATTTTTTAATCATGAATGTAAGGAAAACAAACTTATCTTATGTGGTTGGGCTTCTACAGAGTAAAAAAACTTCCTAGTGTATACATCATGCTCAGAAGGGACACCCTTTTCTATAAGGCAGTCTTGCACTCAAAAAGCCTGTGTTAAGAGAGGGTTCCTGGTCATAGTTTGCTCCTAACAATTCATGATCATTAGACATATTGCTAGAAAAACCGGTAGCGCTCCTATTCGTATTACTCACTAATGACCTTCTCTTCGTTATCTAAACAAATGAAAGCATGAAAAAGATAATAACATTATCATTATATCCTATTTTAAAAAAAAAATTGGTAGCACCTCCCCTGTATACAAGACTACCTAAAATTTTATTACCTGCAAATACGCATCAATGAATAAAGCCACAAACCAATTGATTTTATTTATGACTGATATTTTAAAAAGAAAACCATAAAATTTTATTATCACTCTTAATTTCTCATTTTATGCTCTATATGCATCCCAACGAACTAAATGACTCGCATTTTGAAACAAATCACATTTTTTTCAAACCATGTTATCTAACCTAAAACTAATCAATATTCACCCATTTTTACTTTTTCAAACACGTTCATACACAAACCTTAATTGCCTAAATTGAGAAGTAACTCAAAACAAATATAATGTCATGGAAGGATAACTCTCAAATTATCCATTACTAAATGGCACAAAATTGAAGAACAAACTTAAAGAAACAACACCAATAGTTGATGTAACAGTTGAACACTTGTTTGAATTAAAGATCTAGATTTAGAAATCAAGCCATCATTTATTATGAATTGTTACAAAAACAACAAAAAGAAACTTAGATTCATTTCCCCGGCCTAAAAAGTCTTAGCTTGTTTTTAAACTGTAATATCTAAAAAAAGAAAGAGGAAAAAAATACTTCAAAGCTATTATTGTAATTCATAGGCCAAACATTTGTTAGGCCTAAACTTTGGTTATCCTAAAGATAAGAAGGAGTCTTAAAATAGTTGTGGACTTGTGGTTGACTATAAAGTTACCATTTTTAATCCAACAGTTTTTTCTTAAACTAGCAAACTAAACACAGTAAGAAAGTAACAATCTATAAAAACAAGAGGAACACACTGAAAATAAGAGGAACACATTGAAACAAAAGGACTCTATGATATTGCATTTTAATCACCTCTTCTAACTTCTCATAATAATCAACTTCCAACTCATTAGAAGTTGATCCCTTAACACAAAATCCATTATTATAGGTTTTTCTACCCTGACCATACTCTTCAGTATGAAAAACATATCTATTGATAAAATATTTGTTATAATACTTGACCTTTCTTTCAGGACTCAAACATAGTAAATTCAAACTACCACTAATATTCCTTTCCAATTGATAAACCTAGTATAGGATTACAACCATTAATAATTAAAGAGAAATGTGTAATGAAATTAAGTATTACGAGAGATAAAAATTATTAAGCAGTGTTTACATATGTTCTAAACCATGTGGCAAATTATTCATCTTATAATTGAAAAATTTAAGATTCAGCCAGATGTGCATTTTGAGATAGTAAAAAGTGACGATATTGCCTACAATAAATTATTCAATCTATTAGTTTATGAGAGTATAAAAGAAGAATTGTTTAAAAATGTGTGTTAATATTATACTTATTAAATAAAAGGTCTCAATTCATCGCAGTTAAATAGTACATAATTATATGCATGTCTAAATTCAATTTATGTCAAATATCTTTCCTTCGCTATAATTTTTTAGTAAATGTCATCAATTATTGAAAAATATTGACAAATTCTCATTTGAAAGCACTTCCACACCATCATCATGTTTTAGAACGTGGTTAATTCTTGTTCTTAAGTACGACTTAAAATAGTATGAGACAAATATTAAAATCTCTTCAACAATATAAGCCTCGCATATCAAAGCCTCAACATGCACCTTGTTTTTAATTGTTTTTTTAAGGTTGAACAAATATCTTCATGGAATTAAATGAATGCCTTAAATTTTTATTAAAAAAATAGAAATTTAATTATGATGTATTTGTAATCCTTAACCTTTTAAATGGATACATCCATCTATACTGAGAGGGTCTTTAATTTCCTCAAATAGTAAATGTATAAGTAGATACTCTATCGAGTTAAGAAGGATAGAGGGAATATCATCTCAAGTTTGTAGATTGTCTAGATGATATTTGTTTCAAGCTTCTCTATGTATTAGGAATGCAATTTGTTAGAGAATATATCTCTAAAAAAATATCTAATCTCTGTGAGTGTATTCCATATCCCATTAATCGATAAATCCTAGAAAGCAAGTGGAATTAGTGTTTACATAAACATGTGGTAGTCATATGAATCTTTATTCCATACAATATGTCATTCTCTAAATTCATCAATCTAAATATGTTCAAAGCATATCCATCAGGAAAACACAGACTCTTAAGCTATTGGTATACAAGTAACTGTGCATTCTAGTCTAAGATGAAATTGGCTTGGGGTTTTGTGACCCGTGATCCATCATAAACCAACTCCATATTTTTATGGTGAAAAAACAAAGGTATATCCATTATAGCCTTCAAGTTGTTCTTTGTCTTCCCTTTTACGTCCATCATTATGTTAAAAATATTTTCAAACACGTTCTTTTTTATATGACTAACATCCAGATTGAGACGGAGGAGATTAGTCTTCTAATAAAAAAGCTCCAAAAAAATATTATGTGTTACCCAATTATGGGTCACACCAAAACCAAGAAACTCCTGCTTATCATATTGAAACTAAACACAATGCTCTCATACTGCGGGACTACATCATACAAGTTTTCACCCAATGGTACAAACAGTACAAGATCTCTTTCAAATCTACCTATAAAAAAGTCCTTTCCATTCTTTCAGTACTTGTGATCGGTTGTCAAGAACTTCCGGTGACAATAAAAAAAAATGATTTACCACTATTTGTTAAAGTAAATGCATTATTGTTTTCTATACAATATAAAAATGTTAATTTTTCATGTGCTCTAACCAGAAACTTTCTCATACATAGTAAAATCATTGATAGTTCACATCAAAGCTACCTTCATCAGAAAATCTTGTTTCCTCGAGACATCATACTTAAAAAATCCTAGATGACCACAATTGATTCAACTCATCAAACAATGATTGAAAAGAAACATCTATTTTCCTACCCGGACTATTAGAACCAGGTATGACCATATAAAAATATGAACTCCAACCTCATACACATCCCTGGTGGCAAGTTATAAACTGTGAATATCACTAGTCAACAAGAATATGGTGCAGCAAATGACCCGAATGGATTGAATCTGTATGTATATAAACAAACACATATGTTTCGCAGTTCCATAAAAAACTGAGGATACACCTTATTAAACTGCTTACAGGCTTCACCATAAAAAATATGCACCATAACTCCATCTACCACATCTTATGAATGATGTGATGTCATGTGCTCGATATTCTTTGGAGACATGAATAACTTTTATAGTTTAGGAGTGATTGGAAAGTATTTTAGTTTTCTATGTGAGATAAAAATCATTCCCCTACCAGTTTTAGGTTTATATCGAACATGCCTACAAGTTCTACACTCAATCAAATCAATATTTTTTATGTAGTGCAACATGTAAAAGTTTGGATACATGTCAAATTTTTGGTATCCTAGGCCAAAGAGTTTCATCATGGAATTAGCAGATAGAAGTTCTCTTTCAGCCTATTCTTTAAGGTAAAATGATTCTCGTCTATTCAACGATTATGTCATAATCGACCCCATTCAGCCTTGATCTACAGTGATTTATTCACTCATCCCATAATGGTTCATCATAATCTTTCAAAGAATGAAAAAACCTAGTGCATCTTTATTTTGTTCTTCATGTATGATTGAACATTCATTTGCATCACCCTGATTCATTCTTATTGCATCCATAACCATACTGCTATAACAATTATTATTATCATTTACAACTCCATGCACGTTGCTAGAACTAGAAATTAACCCAACCATCATTTCTATCATAGTCTCGTAAAGAACATATGGCTCTCCGTGTGTAAACCAACAAAAGTATTTTTCTGTAAACCGTTTTTGTAGAAGATGCATCATTACAACATCTAGATTAAGAAAATTTTTATTGTTACACCTTTTACATGGACATCTAATACCGTTTCAACCAATATTTTTTGGATTAGATAGTGTATAATTAATAAAATTCTCAACCTCATTACAATAATTCATCTTACGCAACCTTTCAGATACAACTCTATACATCCAAGAACAATCATTTATTAGTTATATGAAACCTATATAGAACATTGATGACAACATGTATTAATTAATAATGTGAACTAAACAAATTATCGGTACCAAACTAATTAGTTATAATTGATTTAACTCAAATTTATTCAATTTATTTTAATAGTGCCTATAAATCATTATCAATTTTCTTCCAAAATTCAAATTCCTCTAAATTTACTGAAATTTTTATCTTAACAATAAAATTGATTAAATGTGAATCATACTCATTAAATAAGTCATTATTTATTTCATTATAAAACACTTAAGTTACAAAATCAAACTCAATTTCATTAAATGACAAACAAATACAATTTTTTAAAATCTTAAACAAATAATAACATGTACAAATCATACATTCATACAACAAATTTCTATAGGTAAAAAATATAAAACAAGTAAACACACAAACAAACTACATAAAAATACCAAAAAATATCATTTTAAAAATGGGTTACAACAAAAAAAAACTAGAACAGTGATACTCACAGACTAGGTGTTGGAGTAGCTGGATTTGTGATGATCACTACCAGAAAATCGATAAATACAAAAGGAAATACCGAGGGAATTACCGTGGGAAAAAAAATTAAAACAAAGCAAAAAAAAATTGACGACGTGTCATTTTTACCAACAGAATTTATTCCGTAGGTAATTTTGTTGGTACATCCATCGGTAAATCCATTGGTAAACTATAAACACTGTTTATCATGTCAATTACAAAGGGAATCACCGACGGAAATTTCCGTCGGTATTTTCCAGAGAGCTCTAGAACTGTTCACTTTCCAATTGCACTATTAATTGTTGTTCTTTACAGACAAAATCACCGATGGATTGAAAAGTCGTCGGTATTATTTGGCGGTTTTTTGAAAAAATTTAATTAATTTAAAATTTTCATTTAAATATTACAGACGGAATCACCGACGGATTGAAAAATCATCGGTAATTGTTGGCGGTTTCTGAAAACTTTTTACAAAATTGAAAATTTAAAGTAAATATTACCGATGGAATTACCGACGGAATAATTAAAAAATATTAATATTCAATTATCTGTCGGTAAATCCGTCGGTAACGCGCCCCAATAAAAAGTCACGATCCCCTTATTTCACAAGAGACAAACTCATTTCTTATAATTTTTCTTCTACTTCTTCTTCTTCTTCTTCACTATATGTAAAAAACATAAATATCTATTTCTTTCTCTTCTTTTCTCTCCTCATCTCCTTCTCTTTTCCTCCATGTTCGGGTATGTCTTCTTCTTCTTTCTTCTTTTATCTTCTTAGTTTTTTTTTTTAATTAATATGCTTTAGGAAATGTTTTTTTCTCTCCTTAACTTCACTTGCAACTACATTAAGGTAATATTTTTCTTTTTTCTTCTTTTTTCATGATTTTTTTCACTATATTTGTTTTTTATTTTATTTTTAATTGTTTTTGTTCTTAATAATTGTATAAATTTTGTTGTGAGATTTTTTTTCAATATGAGACCAATTTTTAGTTGATTTATTTATAGGGATTTTTAAATTTTTAGCAATTGCAACTTCATTTTTTTCATATGAATTTTTTTAGTTGAATTTATTTTTTTCATTTTATTTATTTGTTGCAAATTTGTTTGAGTTGATTTTCTTATTTTTTTTCCAAGCATTTTGAGTATATAATATACAGTGTTGATTTATGTTAATTTAATTATTTTATAATTTTATAAAATGAATTTTTTTTTAAATGTTTTTATATAATTACCGACGGAACCGACAGAATTTCCATCAGTAATTCCGTCGGTATATCCCTCGGTAATTCCGTTGGTAATAAAAAAATTATTACCGACGCGTCTATTCCGTCAGTAAATCCGTCGGTAATTATATTACCAACGGATTTACCGACGGACAAAACATTACCGACGAACGATTCACCGACAGATCACTTCCGTCTTTGATTCCGTCGGTAATATAATTACCGATGGAATATGTGTCTTACACCGACGGAAAAATTCCGTCGGTAAAACTGTTAAATCTTGTAGTGGATGAGATCTTGATTTGTGACAAAATAAAGAGGGCAAGGGTGTTATGTGTTGTTTTCTACATAATAAAAAGAAAGAACAAGAACAAGAAATGGGGGAGAGGGAGATGAGGAATCGTCTATTAGGTTATAACTTAAGTATTGCTATTAGGTATTAGAGATATACATATTTTATTGGTAATTTTATTTGTAATAATGACATGCTATTTTTCTATTTTTTTTATTCTTTGATGTCCAACTCTAATTTCCTCGGTATTCATCAACATAAAAATTTTGTCAGTGAATACTAACAGGAAATAGCAATGTCATGATCTGTCGATAAATATCACTATAATTTATTTATGGTATTGTTTTCAATAGTATTTCTGTTTGTATTTGATAATTTTCTATTAGTGTTTAGCTACTGAAATTATCACTATTTATTAATAAAAACACAATCACTACTAATTAATATTACTATACACCATTATAGCTATTACATTCATGTCACTACTGCTACCTTATCATCTTCGATCATTGCCACGTAATTGCTACAATATCATTGTTTCAGCACTGCAAATAAATTATGTGACATTATTATTTTTTATATTTTAACTAATAATATCATATCATATTTTTAAAATTAAATTAAGTTCATATAAGAATGATTTTTTTCTTCATATGTGTTTATTAATAAAAAAAAAAGTTTTACAAAACTACAAATAATAAATATTAGGTCATTTTTTTCATGTCACGTGACATTTGATGGTAAATAAGTAAAGTATTTTTTAACTTATTTATCATTATCAATAAATATAAAATTTTATTAAATTATGTTAATTTGATTAGTGTTTTAGGTTAGAAGAGACAGAAACATATTTCATTGAAGAAATTAAAATAAATATATTCTAAAACCAGTTTTGCAGTGGATCTCTATCTAGTGTTGTAATATATTATTATTTTATGTCTAAAATATCTATTTAAATAAATAATTATAGTGTTTTCGTTTTTTTAACAAAATATTTTATTTGAATTAATCATGTCTCCCCGACCCCACTAATATCTGCTTATAGACTTTGTCTGGATTCTTGCTAAATTTACCCACAAGACATGAAAATCTATCTCATGGTTTTTCTTCACTTCTTTCCTTCGTTTTTTTTTTTTTGTCTCTCCCCATCTCACCACAAATACAATACCCTTTATCTTTGAGAAACATCATTTGTAGTTGTGCTTGTACTCTTGTTTAATTTGCAAATCTTGGAATCTCAACTAGGTATCAAGTATTTCTTCTTGAGATCGTAGTTTAGTATTAAAACTCTTTGCTTTTGTCCAAAAGAAGAGTAAAAACTTTATCCATCATTTCATCCAAGAAGAGTAAAAACTCTTTGCATGTACTCTTTTTTTTTTTTGTCTCTCCCCATCTCACCACAAATACAATACCCTTCACGTCCGATTATCAACATATATATATATATATATATATATATATATATATATATATATATATATATATATATATATATATATATCAACTCTTCTCTTTGCCTCTCTCCTTCTCCATCACCGGCCCCTTCTCCGTCATTCATTATTCTGGCCATGTTTATCTTTGAGAAACATCATTTGTAGTTGTGCTTGTACTCTTGTTTTGCAAATCTTGGAATCTCAACTAGGTATCAAGTATTTCTTCTTGAGATCGTAGTTTAGTATTAAAACTCTTTGCTTTTGTTTCTATAAAAGAAAAAACCTATATGGGTTTTGGCCTCTCTTTTTTGCCTTTGCTTTGTTTATCAGACTCAAAGTGATGGGTTACATGCATGTACGTACGTTAAAGTTGCTAATGAGGTTTGTTTAACATGAGGTTTGTTTAACATAAGGTTAGTTTCATTTAGCTTTTCTATTTTTTTGGACATGGAGATTGTTTTGCGGAGGCGTGGTAAAAGCTTGGGTGAGTTATAGCTCAGGTTAAGATTTTATCAATTTTTTTTATTAGTTTTCTGTAAATAAAATTCATAATTTTTTATTGAGTTATCAAAAAAATTCTGAAACTTTATGTTAAGTCTTATAATATGATGTTTTATCTTGGGTTAAAATTTCAGAATTTTTGGATAAATTCAAAAATTTGATAAAAAAAACATAATTTAACTAGTTTTACGAGGGATCCTAAAATATATTGAATAAAATCTGGTTAAAATTTTAGGATGAAAGGAGCTTGGCGGTGTTAACAAAAAAAAAAGATCGTCAAATAAAAGCAAAAAGACTCATTAAGAGTAAAATGGTTATTTGCCATTAAAAAATAAAAGAAATTAGTTCTTCTTTCCTTTTATATGTTGCTGACTGAGCAGAAGCATAATAGGTAAAGAAAGAAAAGAAAATGCGAGAGAGAAAAAGAGAAAAGTAAGGGGAAAATATAAAAAAAAATCCAAAAAAAATATAAAAAAGTAAGAGAATACCCTTCTAAACTTACAAAGTCTATAACCTATAAAACACTAATCTAAAGAAGAATCAAGTGAAGGAATGAGAAATTAAGAGAGGAGAAAATTTAATTACTTTGTTTTTCAGTTGACATGAGATTGTTATTTTATCCTGGTTGAAGAGTTGTTACAATATCGATTCAGATTTGATTATAGATGAATTATATTCCACAAAACATCGAAAGATGTATCTTCAATAATGGGTTTATTTTTACTTTCACTTCAATTTTATGTACTTTCAATTTTATTTTTTTATATTTTGGGTAGTGTATTTGAATTCTGTTAACTTCAAAAATTCATGTATATAAGTTAATAATTAATTTTTAAAAAAAATTATATATTTATTTAATAGTTCAAGACATGAAAAATTCCTGGCTCCGCACTTGGCTCTACATACGTACTCTGTCTATATATTGTGAAAGTTCATGTTTTTATGCCTTTGATGGATCTTAATTGGAATTAGTTTAAGGTGATTTATGTTGTTTTTAAAAGTATTGAGTTTGGATTCGTTGAGTTGTTAGTTTCCAAGCTACCAATATTAGTGACCCTTTTTTTCTGAGTTATTACTACATAAATGTTTATTTTTTAATTATCACCCTTATTTATGTTGTTGTGAAGGCTGAAAGGGAGCGGAGATGATTGATCATGATACCCAAATGTTATCTTATGTCTTGAAAAGTGATTTTTTTAATTTTTTTAAAATATTTTTCAGTCAAAAAAAAGTTTAGCTTGATTTTAAAAAAAAATTATTTTGAGAAGAAAACACTTTTCATAAGTTATGAAAAAAATTAGAATATCATATTATTTGCTGATTATTTCAAATTTGATCCTTAAATTTTTTATTACTATATATTTTATTTTGAATTTTTTTTAATTTCATCCCTTAGAATTTGATTTAATTTGAGTTATACATTAACTTTGGCCCTCATTTTAATAATTATTATTTGTTTTTCTCTTATCATTTTTAGAATTTGATTTAATTTTTTTTATCTATCAAATTTGATTCTCATTCTTTTTATTGTTATTTATTTTATTTGAAATAATTTATAAAATTGTAATTATTATTATTTTAATTTCATTTTCTTTCAACTTTTTTATCTATTAGATTTGATCTCCATTATTTTGATTGTTATTTATTTTATTTGAGATAATTTATGAAATTAGATTTTTTTTCAATTTTATTCTCATTCGACTTTTTAATTTGTAAAATTTGTTTCTCATTATTTTAATAAACTTGAAAAAAAAATATTAATAAGTTATTTTTAGCTCATTTTTCATTATATAACCAAACACTAAAAAGTATTTTCCAACTTAATATTGTAAATATTGTTTTGTTGCAGCCGAAACTGTTGATATCTTTCATTCAAAATAAAATAAAAAGGAATCAATATCATCTCATTTTAAATCTCCATCCATCTTCTATTTATTTTTTTATCAAATACCGGCTGAAATGTATTGGCTATCTAGGTTCCATTTTATTTCACATTCTTACATTGGTGTTTTTGGAATTTATTATTATTATTATTATTATTATTACGGTAAATAGGATTTTCTAAGTTAAAACAACAAATCTTTAATTTCCATACATATCATCACAAAATATCATAATCCTTACTTTTTAAATTAATGATATTAAGTCATCAGTAATATTTAACTTCATAATTTATTTTTGAATAATTAAATTGTAATTTGTGTGTGTGTATAGTAACTCCATCGGAATGGAAGGTTGAGATGCATCGATATTGTAGAAAGAAGAGAGAATTCTTTAATTTTGACTATGTATGGATCATTATTTTTGGCATGTCTCGTTATTGAATGAAAGCTCGCATTGCTATGAATCTAATAATAAAAAAAGTAATATTTTTAAAAATGATAAGTTAAAAAAAAAAAAAAAAGTGAATTCGGTGTTGATTTATTATTTAAAAACAATAAGGTAGATATGTGTTTGAGAGTGTAAATACCCTAGAATGCTTGCAATTTCTTATTGAACTAATGCCCTAGCAACCTGGCAAGATGTTTGGATTCATGAGGTTAAACTTGGAGCATCTTCAACAAAGGCCTGCCCACAGCCTGAAGGTAAGGGTGGATACTATTCAAGTTTTTTTTTTTTTTTTTAACTCGGATTTCTTGAACTAATTCACGTAAAAAGTTTTGAAAATCTTCGGAGAATAGAGATTCGAGTAATTCTCCGAAATAAATTCCAAAAAATTGGGTAAGGGGAAAATGTTTGGGGTACCCTAAATTAGCTGAAATTCTTTATATATATTTCTTTTTAATTCATTAATACTCAAATCCCATTATTGTCTAAACCCGGATGGTCAGAAAGTTCATCGGGCCAAAAAGATATTCCAATTATTTTGGAAAATTCGCGAATTTTTGAATTTTTTAAAATATAATTTTGTGTCGGAGAACGTGAAAAAAAACAAAAAACCCGAACTGTTAATTTTTCCTCTGAATTACCCCAGCGCACACCCCTGCCATTGTCAATTGTCAAGGGACAACAGAAATTTGACATCTTTGGGCTCTACTTTCAGCAACCCCATAGATTCAGCCTATTTACTAGGAACGACTGAGAGTCAAGAGGTTGGTGGGCCCATAAATGAAGCCCGTCAATTATGGCAAGCAAATCACGTGTGGACACGATGCTCCAAGGGAGGGAGGGAGGGACTAGGAGTAAGGGACTAGGAGTGTAGGATTTTCAAAGAAAAGGAGAGGGGCTATGTAAGTGGTGGAGGAGTCATCGGAGACCGAAGAGTCTATGGCTGGTTTCGCCGGAAAAAGGTCCATCATGTCACTGGCCCGCTGCTAGCAGAAGCTTAAGTGATTAGCTCATTGAGAGAGAAAACGAGGTTTTTTTTTAAGATTTATTACAGCTTTTTGTTGGATCATTAATGGTCACATGGAAGTTACTCCATTAGAGGTGTGCTGGTTTTTCTTACTGTAGCATTAGAGCGACTAGACAAATGTCCTTTTTGGTTTGGCAGCACTACTCATAAATATCACACAGTCACTTAATCCTCTCAAAGCAAATTCCACAATATAGCTCAATCATTGTTGGATGCATGAATTCATTTGTGTAAATGAAGATCTTTAGTAACATATATATATATATATATATATATATATATATATATATATTGGTTGGTGTGTGCGCAAGTGGGCATCGCCCCATGCCCTTTGCTGGCGCATGCACCACCGTAAAAAATGTTAACACCGCCGTACAAAATTCGAAGGAGTTGTTCAATGCACCTTGCCACTCTCGTCAGCTGGTTGGACGCGTGCCACCAGATAAGCGACGATTTAGCATCAGGAACATGTTTTTTCTTTCTTTTTTTATTTTCTCTCCTCGATAAAAACACTGAGCATTGCAAAACAACACAGAAATCTAGTTATTTGCTTATTGAGTTAAAACGGTTATAATTTTTTTTTATTGCAATGAATTGGGTGTTGCTTTTTTTGTTTTGTAGAATTTATTTTTAATTTTATTCATTGATTTTTTATTTTTATACCAAGTTTGATTTTTATTTTTTTAATTGTTATTTTTATTTTTTCTTATTATTTTCTTAATTGAAATTGTTTTCAATTTCATCTCTTATGGTTTGATTTTATTATATTTTTGTATCAAATTTAATCTTTTTTTTTTCAAATCTATATTTTTTTTCTTTTTGTTTGTTCAATTTGCTTTTCAATTTTATCCCCAATTATTTTATTTGGTTGGGAATTTGACATTATTATTTTTCTAGGCTTGCCTTGTATGCTATTATTCGGCCTCATGATTGTATCACGAGTTTTGAAGATTAAATAGGATAGCTTCGTTCTTTTTAAGATCCTTTAAAAAATTTAATTTCTTTTAATTTTATCGCTCAATATTAAGTTCATTGGAAAGTGATATTTTTTATTTTATTTTAACTTTTCTTTATATAGAGTTATCATGAAGTCATGTTCAAGAAGTTGACTCTGACTTTTTTTATGATTAGCTTTTCAATTTCGCCCTCGATATTATGTTAGTTTTATAATTGAGTTTTATAATTGAGTTTTATAATTTTATTTAATTTGCTTTTCATAAGGTTATTCTGGTCTCACGACTAAGCTATAGATTTATTGTGATGGCTCGAATAGACTCGAGTTAATTTTTTTTTTTTTAATTATTTTTTTTTTGATTTTCTCATTCGACATGTTAATTTTTACTTTGTTAATAAATAAGATAATTAAGATGTTTTAAGAAAGTAGTAAAAATATATTTTTATAATATTAGCAAGCATTTATCTTTTTTTTTTTTTGATTTACGTGGGGTGTCCGGGCCAGCTTGCGCGCACCACGACTATTCCCCACGGCCCACTGGACATCCTGCAAGCCCAGGAGCAGGTAAGGCACCGCGGGGGTGACAGGCGTGCACATAGAGGGTCGAACCCGGGACGGGGGCGGAACAAGTCACACGGTTGACCACAGCAGCTAGACCCTCAAGTGCAAGCATTTATCTTTTACATTGAATCATTGTTGATTTTTTTCATTGTTTCTTGTTTTTTAATTATATTATTAAATTAATTGAGTTTATTAAAATTTTCTGAGATAATAACTAAAATTTTAGATTTTATTTTATTTTTTAAACAACATTTCCATCATCTTAATATTTGTTTTATATTGAAACAAAAATAAATCGGCCATGGCTAGTGTGTGTATTCTGAGACAACTTTCAGTGAATATCACTGGGAAGGGTGACGTCCTTGCAATAGAAACAAAATCATGGGAAACTGGATTTAAAAATGGGCCACTGCTTAATGAGCGTAGCTAAAAAGTCTTTAATTTATTCCAACATTGCCTAATTTAAAAACTGCACTCCTTCTTTCGACCACACAGGAACAAATTAGGTCCCAGATTGTTAGTCAAGAAGAGAACCAGATGACCACTCCTAATCTGATCCTTACTAACTTCTAAGAGACAAAGATTCGGGTCCAGCCACTCATGCTAAGCCTGCATTTACACTAAATTAAGCACCTAATCACACTTAATTAGCTTAGAATAATCGCCCAATATTAAGTATATTATTTCTTGTTCACTTCTCTGTGTTAATTTGAGCCAGCAGGAGGGGTCGTAGACGTCCAGAATTGAGCACTTTTGATCTTTGACACACTCGCCAGGACGCGTAATGGGGTCACATCCCCTACAACAGTCACCTTCTTCGCTGCAAAGTCTATGTTGAAAGATGTCACACCTGCGGGTACACAGACCAATGCTTTAGATCAATTAATTTGAGTAACTTAGGACAAAAGATTCACTATTAGCATCATTATTGGCCGTTGTTGGCATTCTAACAGCCATAATTAATCTTGGAATCCAGCTAAAAGCATGAAAGTTGAATTGACTGAATGAAAGACACAATCCTTGGCTGGTTTTTGATTCATCAGCAGATGACCTCATATAGAATTTGTTTGAAACAGATTACTTTTGATAAGTTATGTCAAATTAATGACGCCTCTCTCTCTCTCTCCATTTCTTTAATTAGTCTTGCCAAATACGTAAATGAAAACGAAGGTGTATTTGGAAGAAGACAGGATATAGAGACTTGTAACACTTCCTGGGTAATAATAACGTTTGAAAGAGAGAGCGAGAGAGACAAGGGTGAGATAAAGTTGGATGGCATAAAGTCGTGTTACATGTTCATACCTTCCATTCTGGACAGATGTTTCCTCACTTTTCCCTCGCAACCTTTGCAGTGTAATGATACTCTCAAAACCACTACCTGAAATCAGAATATAAGTAATTAAACCGACGAATTTGGCTGTAAATCCTTGGAACCATAAATATGAAGAATTGCACTACTTGCTGATCTTAGTAACTAAAACATCTCAACCAAAGTTAAGTGCAAACCTGATTCGGACTTGAAGATGAAGATGGTCTCGAAGCGGCAGATTCCTCTTTACTTAAAGCTTGAGTACTCATGTTGGGTTCAACAGGAACTAGCTGTGCTGAAACTGGATCATAGTCTGGTATCCCATCAACGAAAGCTGCGTCACCCAAAAGATTTCTAGACGAGCCAGGAGAGGCAATAATAGAACCCCCAGGCTTAGCCCAGCTCTTTCTAACAATATCTTTTGGAACATTAAGAGAAGCAGCACTCTTCTTATCATCATCATCAATATCAGCTGACTTAAAAGAGATTTTCTTGTTCTTTTGATCATTTGGTTTGGGTTTTGGTTTTGTAGAGTTCGACTTCTTGTTGCTGTTTTGATCACTGGCTTTATTCTTTGAAGTGCTTTTTTGGCTCTTGTGAAGTAGCTGATAAGGGACGGGGTTGATGGGTGGTGGTTGAGAAGTACAAGGAACTAAAGGGAGAGTTCTTGAGATTCTTTTTTGGTCTCTGATGACGGGGTTGCAGCGATCAATGGTTGGGCCACCGGGCTGAATGGTGGAGGAGGAAGAAGAAGGCCGATCCATGCTCATGCATATTGCTGTTGAAGCTTGAGATGCACAAAACATATCTATTTTCTTCATCTTCGGAAGTTGACAAGAGTGTGGCCTTGCTAGCTAGAAATTTAGAGAATCTGCATTTCAGAGAGAGCGATAGAAAGAGTGAGAGAGTGAGAAGAACTTCTTAAAGAAGGTTGTTCGTTATGCCTTCAATTATGCTTGAACAACTTGAACAATTTGGATTAGAGAGGAAGAGTACTGAATGAAGAATATCACAATTTCACTACGGGATTTATAATCTAATAAAGAAGTACGGATCAAGTGGAGAAGTTTCTACACTTGCAACTCGATCTTAACCAGTTGCCACAGCACGAAGTGTCTAATGATTGGTATGTGATGAGTTTTTATTTTTTTTTGGTTGATGAAGATGAGATCTCTTAATCAAGCAGGAAATGCTTACAGAAAGTTGAAAGTTCAACCCATAACATCTTGAGTAGAGAAAAATGATTCATGCAGCAGATCCAGATCAAAGCCACTACTAGTAAGTTTGGAAATGGTCCATGACAGACATGCTTGTGCCTCCAGTAGTTTTGACATTGACATAAAGGGCCCACGGCACAGCCATACGAGCTAGAGTCCAAGCCTAACGGCATTATAGGACTGCATTAATTTGCTAGATAATTAACCCCATTGTAATTGTAAACTGTAAAAGGCACGAAGAAAATTGCACATGGGCTGCTGCTGCCGCTGCAGCATTTCTTTTACTTGGAGGACAACCGGAAAACAGTGATCTTTAATGGATGAAAATGAGATGCAACCACCTCTTTTCCCAGATTTTAATGGGTGAAAATGATATGAACTGGGCGATTTTCTCTTTTTAGTAAAATATATCAAGTTCGACAATGTTAGTACAATTTCCTCCCACAAAATCATCCTTCTTGGTTACTGTGTTAGACGCAGAGTAATTTTAACAAGAATTCAAAGTTAACAAGAGGATTAATAAGGCCAGATGATTTCCAATCCATTATTCTTTAATCTCAGAAGAATCTTGTCTGTAAAATCATATGGAGCCCACTGAAATCTCTAAGCTTAGATTAGCAGAGATCTCGGAGGAAATTTCCATAAAATACATTGTCTTGAATGTAACATTATGGCTTAAACAAGACAATTTTAGGGGTGTAAAAAAATGTATGGCCTACAGTTTTAATGGTTAATTAATAAATAGTTGGGCAAGAAGTTGTCTATGAATTCAATATTCGAGAAGGAACAGCACAAGGGTCGAATGGGACAGGGCAACGGTAGACAGCAACAACTAATGACTTGGGCTGGCCTATAATTATATCGAAGGAATATTTTCTTGAAAAAAAATGGGGGATGGGTGGTTGTATCTACAAGAACTTGATGTTGATGGTCCATGGACAATTTTAGGTCATTGTTTAAGCACGAGACCTTGGGATTATAGGTTTCGTGCCTTCCAAGGACTTGTTAGTGTTAACCTTGGGATCGCATTTATTTACCTCCTCCCTCTACTACAAGCAAGCCTACAAGATCCTTAAGTCCAAGCCAATTTCCATAATCAAAGGCCCAAGTTGATAGAATTTCGAAGCCTTCTTGGTCCAAAAAGCAAAATAAATCCAAAGAAGATATATAAGCATAAAAACAGCTGAAATTTGTAAATGGGCTGGTGTTTCACATGTTAGTTCTACACAATTATTAAACTCGGTCTAGAATATGACTCGGAATAAGACTTGGTTTATGGATTTGCAAATCAACTATGGTTGGCGAATCACCCTAGATATATCTTAAAAGATTGAAATGTCCTTTTCATTAAAAAAAAAAACCTTTGAATTTATCATGGTTGGACTTCACTCGGGTTTAGTCGGGTCAAATAAATTATGGATTGATTTACTAATCCCCTCAGGTATGACCGCTTCAACTGAATTAGACTAAATCAACTTTTGAAACTCTTCATAAAACTTGACCTAAAGTAGGCTCCTCATTCACTGGTCAACAATACTCACACGATGTCCTCAATAATAATGCAACGCAAACATGTTTAATAAAAGAGAAGCATATAATGATTATTATTTAGGATGGGAATTGTGTCTCTCCAATTCAAATATATGAAAACATGGAGCATATCAGTGACTTTAAGGATGATAGAGGTGTTCTTGTGGCTGATTATGATGGCTTGAATATGAAAGAGGAGATGAATCCGGATAGTGAGCTTGGTGGTATCTTCGATAAATGAATCCTACCATATATTACTTTAAAAGATAGAAGATCAACATGTAAGTCATATATACCTTTGAAGAAGGCATTGTATAGGGTTATGTCAACTGAAAAGTGGAGGGTTACTATAAATTTGAACTCTATTTAATTGGAAGTTAATAATCATTGTCGCACGTATACAGCGTCGCAGCGATCATCTTTCCAAATTGAGATATTCGGGTGAGGGTAGAAAGAACAAGAAATTCTTGTCTTTTATCAAGTAAAAAGATTTAGAGTCGCCACCTAGTATTTTGATCACTAGAAACCCTAACTAATCTTTAGAATCTAGATAAAGAGACTAGTTGTGTATAGAAAGGATAATATTACTCCTAGTACACCCTATCTAAAGTAAAATGTATTATTTATTTATTTATTTATCTATTTACTAAGGTACTGTTGTGTTTTTCTAATCGTTGATTTATCTATTGATCAAAGTAAGTCCATCTCCGTTAAGTGGACCATAGCTTTATAGGTCGAGCCTATCCATTCTAAAATGTGATGTTTGAGAGCCTCACTAGATAGTCATGCTAGTTCGAGATTACATTGGAGAGCTATAGATAGAAAATGAATGTCAAAGATACAATATTTTTATTTGAGAAATAAACTTACATTTTTATCGAGGATATGCATCATAAGGTGTTCTGAGTTTCTAGTACAAGGAAGACTTTCTCCTTCCATGTCCTAAAGGTGGTAGGCGTTTGTCTTGACTATCTTAATAACTTTGAATGAGTCACCCCATTTTAGGTGTAGTAAACCTTTAGGATACACCAAGCACACATGGGCTAGTTCTTCCTAATTCTTCCTTAAGCTTTTATTTCCACTATGAGAATAATTCTGCTTGGAATGTCCTTTATATTGATTGTCTTTATAAAAATGAAAAAGTTGATATCGTAACACACTTGCCTTCTCCATTCATATATAATTTTTCAATATTTGTTTCACATTTAGCAAGCTTTTGTTTGGCAAAACGTAAAGCTTTCTCCACAAAATGTGGTCTTTTACTCTACTTACCTAGGCATCTAAAGTTATTAACTCAAGTAACTCTTCCACCATGAATATCTCCTTATTAAACCTCTTTAAGTATGCCCACGTGGACTCGCCCTCTAGCTAGGTAACATTTAATAGCTTCATTGATCTTCTCTTAGCAGGTATATTGGTGCTGAAACATGCCACTAGTTTAGTGTAGAGGCCATTGAAACCTCTAATAGAGAATGGCTAAATTATTATACTAGGTGTGCACAAACCCTATGAAGGTTACGGAAAGGATCATACACATCACACTATTATTATGGATAACCAGTTCCAAGCTATTACGCATGATTTGCACATGCTCCCTTAAGTTGGCAAGACCATCATAGTTGACCAAGCTCATTTTTATGGAAATGTAGTCCCGAGAAATTTGAGTGTTCAATACTTATTTGAACAAGGGAGAACCCCTCACTTGATGATGGCTGTAAAAATTCTCCTAGATATGCCCAAATACAGGTTGTCTCTTGATCATTTATATGTTAGGCTTTAGAGAGCCCGGGGAGTCTTGGTATGGAATGACGAGATCGGTAAATGGTGTCCATCCTATGGTTATTAGGGGGAACACATCTAAAGTTCCCACTCTACCCGAGGGTATTATGATGGCTTGAGCAACTCCTAGAGCGACTTAATGAGCATTGAGGTAAAATACTCTCCTGGAGGTCATTCTGTCCAAACTCCTTATGGTAGTGTTATTGTCTACAGGTGCTGGAAGCGGCTAGTGGAAATGGAGTTAGGGCGTTGTGTTGCTGAAGTTGCTATTTATTAGGTGGCAAGGCTTACATGTTTCCCTTGGGTTGCCAACACGGCCTAGGTGAGGAGTTGTACTTGATTAATAAGTTATTGGATGTCTGGCTAAGTAGAAATGCTCGCTTTAACAAGTAAATTTGTCATGCGTCCCGACCTGGGTGTGTCTTGGTTATCTGCTATGAAATGGTTTGGAAATGTCAAAAATAAGTTTTAGAAAGAAAATGGTGACTTTTTTTATCAGTTTTCCACAGACGACGCTAATTGATGATTTTTCAAAATCCAAAGTGCATGAGAACAAAGCTTATGTGGTTAGATAATAGGTTAATCACTTAATTTTTGCAATATGATATTTTCTCATTTGCCAAGATAGGTGGTAGCTTAGTGTGGGAAGCCAAGTACTTGCAAAAAATCTCTTTTAGTAGATGTACGGACTCACAGATGTTTAAGTAAGTATTTTTATAGAGAGTGCAACAATATTTTAGAGAAAGAATCTAAAAATATGTATGTAAATATGTAGATACTAGACAGATTGTCTTCTTTTTATCTTGGTGATTCATGAGGTATTTATAGCTTATAAATCTTGTTTTCTTATTATTATTGAGTAGAGAAACTAAAGAGTAATTTTATCCTTATAAATTAATATTGTTAGTTAAGAGTTGTATTCACTCAAATATATTAATGAGATGGAGAGATGTAACCATAAGAGATTGTTATACACCTAATGGTGTAAAGGACATAGGATTCATAATAAAATGTATTTGGTAGGTAAAAAATATTGAGGAACTTACATGGGATCCCAAAAAAATCAAGCTCAAAGTTTTGGGCTTGGTTTATGCGGTTGGGCCTGATTGGCGCCCAAAATAGACCCAGATACACTGCTTAGGCCAACAGTTCCAGGCTTCAGCGACATGTTGGGTGATTGGGCCCAGACACATTTCTTAGGCATATGTTCTCTTTTTTTTTCCCTTCAAAAATATTTAGGCTTGTTAAATTTGGTTGAGGTCAACAAAAAAATATTTGTGAAACTACTTATAAATCATGATACATCACATGGAATATTAATATATCTAAAATTATTTTTAGGTTAATGAGAAATTAATCTCAGTTAAACTTGAAAAAAAAATCCAATAATAAAATTTTAAATCATATTAATAAAAAATTGTTTCTTCTCTTTCAAAATATATATATGTGTATGTGTATATATATATATATATATATATATATATATGTGTGTGTGTGTGTGTGTGTGTGTGTGTGTGTGTGTGTGTGTGTGTGTGAAATAGAGACTCTTCTTCACTTTAAAAGCCTTTATATATAAAGGTTTTTGTTGATTTATTAAAAAATAAAAAGAAAGTATTTTTAAAATTATTTTCCTTTTATTTCATTTTATGTGGCTATTCAATTTTCTTCATGTAGAAAGAAAGTCAGTTAGTTTATTGAAAATCATCTAGACTTAATATTGAAATGCATTAGTTAAATTCATCTCATTTTGTTATATTATGTAATTTGTACAGTATTATTTAATTTATTTAATTCATTAATATTTTTCCATTGACATGCTAGTTTAATCTCTCATGTTGCTTTATAAGCGTCTAATTTATTCTTCGTGGTTCACGAATTTGCAGTTTGATCTTTTTTTTTTTTCTTTTTATATATAAATTGTTAACACATTAAAAATTAGAACAAAAGCTCCACGTAGCTTAAATAAAACACCTTTCAATCCATTTAAAGACTATCACCTTATTAAATAATTAATTCAAGATTTAATTAATTTATTTATATTAATAAATGCATTGACTTCAATTAAATAAATTCAACTTTATTTAACTTTGGAAAAATAAATTAAACTTTCTTTGATATAAATTTTACAAAAATAGAGGGCTTGTGTGGCAATATTCAGGGCCTGCACCACATCTAGACTGGCTCAGAAAGAGAGAAGCAGTTTCGCCTGAGCAGAGAAGGCCCAGTTATGACACGATATGTATTCCTTCATCGCTATGTTTTCCACACCAAAACTTCAGAATTTTTTTTAATACAAGCTAAGACACGGTATTTAAAACATTGCAAGGGAAAAACTACACTGATATTTTGATTTTGTGCTAACAAGTACCAGGAACGACGAACACGTATATCTTCCAGCTGAAGTGGCACCTTGCTATAAATTCCATGCAAACATGGATTACGGAAGACAGCCACTAAATGAATCAAGATATTGACAAGGTCTTGACACTATACATCGTTGTTCTGCCGATCATTTTATTTAAAGCCCTTTCCCTTCATCTCCATTCAAAATGCGATTCCGGAAATCATTCACCATGAGAGGCAATCCTTCTCTCAAAGAAATTCTTGGCTCCCAATTCAGCAGCTCCTTCGCTTTGCTTATATCAGGTTTCCTCTTATGTGGATCATCAGCAGTGTTGGGTTTGAATTCTATTGTTGCACTTGAATCAATGGTCTCCTTAACAACCTTCATAATACGGCGGAAAAATTAAGTGCCAACATCAACTAGGAGTTTCCATCTTTCACTATCTCTATCTCCCCATGCACACACACACTTGGGAGCAAGCAATTCTAAACTAATAGCCTTGTTTTGAATCTCACCAAGATAAGGTGATTGAGGCACTCGGAAAAGGAATCCGTGTCTATTTAAAAATAAGAAAACTATAAAATTTCAAGGAAGACAAACCTCTGCAAGCTCGAGCATAGTGAACTCTCCTGGGTTGCCAAGGTTGAAAGGTCCCACGTGCTCGCCTTCCATTAGAGCCACCAGCCCATCAACCTGTCAATGGAAAAGGCTTTTAACATACTTTATCATGTTAACCTTTTAAAACCTAAACAGGAATCCTAAAACATATTTAATGTTCAAGATATTCTCTGCATTTGCAATGATTCTCTATTTGGTTCTTTAAAAAAATAGAATTCATCAATTCTAGCACCTTCTTTTCGAAACCCTTATGCAACCACTTCCCTGATTAGTGGCCATGAATTGCAACTACAAATGTGTTTTGAGTAGTTTGCATTGAGATAAAGGATCTCAAAGGCCATCCAGCTTTCATGAAATTTTAGATGCTGGCAGTAAAATGGAAATGTGGATAATAACATCATACCAGGTCAGAAACATATTGGAAGCTCCTAGTTTGTTTCCCATCCCCATATACAGTCATTGGCTGTTTGCGAATGACCTGCAAACATTGTTCAACTAGTTAAAAAAAAATTATAGAAAGCAGAACTTTATTTAGATATCCCAAAATTCAAATGGCAGTCTATTGCCGATGTCACTGCTTGAAAAAGGAGAATAATACCTGAGCAACGAAATTACTGACAACACGTCCATCATCCAAACACATGCGAGGCCCATATGTATTAAATATGCGAGCAATACGCACCTGCAAATGGAAAGAGCCATCATTAGCCCATTTCCCGCCAGTTAACTAAGCACATATATGCAAGAGCAGCCACTGCAGGATAGAAAAATAGGCAACACAGACAACACAAAAAGGCTGATATCATATCAACACAGATGACATAAGGCTTAAAGTGTTGCATTCTCAGCATCAAATAATTGGAGAAATTCACCAGTTGTTATGAGAAAAAAATGGATACAAGCTTCTTTTGAACCCAAGCTGCGGCAACAGAGGAGACAATGAATGCTAATATCGCTGCAAACTATTCGTCATTTTCTATAAACTAAATTCATTTATTTCAATAGTAGCTATTTTCACCAAAGACCTAGGCCAATCTAACCCACCCTTTACTGCCCACACAAAGGCTATGGGTAGTTCATCAAGTTTACTAGTCGTCGAGTTAAACAACAAATTTCTATAAGCAAATTTCATTTATTTCAATCGGTAATTATATTAACTTAAAACCTGGCTTCTATCACCCATCCCTTTTCTACATGCGGCAAAGCCCAGGAGCAGCTGATCAAGCCAACTAATCTTTGAAGAAGTGAAGATAAATGTCAAGCTTTGAGGACTTTGCATAAAAAGGAATGGGTGAAACTTGGACCAATAGTTTAACAGTGCCAAAAGGAAGGGTGGTGTTGTCAGTTTCCAGTTTCATGCAACCATTTAAACATTGTAGGATGTGGACATCAGGCACACCACGTCAAATTAAATTGATAACATTTTGAACAGGCAAATTCAAGTGGATATGAAGACAATCCCCCCTGCCCCACCCCATCCCTTCAACCTACCCAAACAAATCAACAATTATAAAGGAAGTAACACAGATGGACTGGTAGAATGCTGAACTGTCAGAAGAAAGGATACCATTATGCCTGACAACTCCATGAAAAATTAATTACTTTTATTCGTTCACATTGTATTCCAATATTTTTCCGTAGACAAGTGACCAATCTAAGCAGTGTTGAGTTCATTTTTGAAGAAACCATAGCAGATACTTTTGTAAAGACATTAGATTCATGTTGAACCTTTGCAGTTATTTCCAGAAGAACAATGAATAAAATCATGCCTGAAAACCATGTTCTTTCCAACATTAAAATAGCAGACCATTATATTGCTTTCTACACAAGTACATTACGTGATTTCTTTCAAATGAAAACACTTCCATGAAACATATGAGCCAAATCGAATTATTTAGGCCCTCAAAGAGGTCAAAGCCATGCAACAAATCAAGGAATTGGCTTGTTGATTGCAGGCCATTCTCAAATACCGTACGCTGAAAAGGAGAGACTAATCAATAATAAACTCTATTTTACCAGATATACAAGGTAGGCTCCAACTCAGTTCACACTTTATTGTCTACAGAATTGATTGTCTAGAACACACATGCATCAACTTATTGAATATACAAATAAAAGCTTAACATTTTATGACTGCCATTTCAACAACAACCAGTAATTTTTGACAGTGCATGATCCTGTAGAATTGCATTCATCATCTGAAAGGAGCAGATCTATTGAGAAGCACCGAGTAAAACCACTGATATACAAACAACATCATGCAAATTTTATACACCCAAAGATCCTAATAACAAAATAAGCGTGTCATTATAGCTTGCACCTTGCAGTCTAGTAATATATCAAAAACAATTACCTCGACATCTGCACCTCGGTGATAATCCATGGCTAGTGTTTCTGCCGTCCGTTTTCCTTCATCATAGCAACTCCTCTCACCTAACGAATTCCAAAGCACACCTTATCAATAAAAACAGTACATTGTTGCATTAATGAAACAAACAGATGTTTCTAACTAGCATCTGACCTATTGGATTCACATTTCCCCAATATGTCTCCTTCTGCGGATGCTCAAGCGGATCTCCATAAACCTCACTCGTACTGGTTAGCAAAAACCTCGCCCCTACCCTCTTCGCCAAACCCAACATATTAAGCGTGCCCATCACATTAGTCTTGTAAGCAAACAATTCACAGTCAAGGATCCAAGAATTCCAAAACAAAAACACACGAATCACACACACACATTTAACATTAATGACAATTAAGAAAGCGTAACAACTTCATAAAAAGGATATAATAGTCTTGACTGGGTTATATTTATAATGAACTGGCGAAGCAGGACAAGCCAAGTGATAGATCTGATCAACTTCTAACAAAATAGGCTCAACGACATCATGTCTAATTAATTCAAACCTCGGATTCCCAAACAAATGAACCAAATTCTCTTTCCTTCCTGTAAAAAAATTATCAATCACAATAACCTCATCACCCCGCGAAATCAATTTATCCACCAAATGACTCCCAACAAATCCAGCCCCACCAGTAACCACGATACGCAAACTCTTCCGGCCGATCCCAGCTGGGACGCGGCCTGGAAACGTCCTCTTAGAGAAAAATCCGGAGGACCCAGAGGAGGAATCTTGGTTGCTATGGTAAATTGAAGAGGAGAGAGAAGAATGGGTGGTTGGATCAGATGGGTTAAGGCGGGAGAGAGTAGGCTGAAAAATGAAGAAAGTAGAACCAATTAAAATGCCAACGAGAATGAAAAGAAGGCGCTGTTCTTTGAAGAGATAATTAATGGATCTAGGGAGAGATCTGGGGTGTTTAAGCATTTTAGGAGAGTAAGATTGGGAAGTTGGGGTTTCTTCGTCTCTCCTGTGATTTACGCTTGTTTGTTTGTGTAATTGTTTCATCATCGTGGGAATTGAGATTTCTTTTTTTCAAAATTTTGGAGACGGAAGAAGAAGAAGAGAGGACTAGTTGTGTTGGGTTTAAGCATCAGTGGTTTCTTCTTCTATTCTTGGGGAAGCCAAAGAGGAGGACCGCCATGTTTTTTATCATGCCGGATGAAATGTTTGTTTTTCCGCTGATAAAAAGTTTTAACTTTTTTATCTTAAATTAATTTTTTTAATATTTTTATATTGTCTTAGTTTTCAAAGTAATAAATAAATTTTTTAAAAAATATTATTTTAATATATTTATAAATAAAAATTATTTTGAAAACAAACAATGCCACAGTACTAAACTAACATAAAAAGAAATTCTTGCCTGCCTTGTTTTTCTTTAATTGTATTATTTATTTTTGTCTGTTTTTACCCGGGGAAAGAAGTAAATTGCAAGGTGTAATTATTGAATTTTATTTATTTATTTATTTATAATATCTGGCTAGGTCAAAGAAGACTTGAAGTTTATGATTGCAGAGATTAGCAATAACTTAGAGTTCAAGACTGGAGATTTTCCTGAAATTCAAAAGGATTGCATAAGAAATTGAACTGTTGTGAGCTAAAAGAACATGCCAAAGGTTCAAATTCTACATAAAATGGCGCAGTTTAAAGCATAGGTTTAATACCCGATCCGGTGGCCAGCCTGGTTCAAGGCTCGAGTTCCGGGTTTTGACTAGGTCATCGGGTCAGGCGGGTCAGTTTTTTAAAAAAAATTAAAACGACGTCGTTTTAGTAAAAAAACAAAAAAAAAAACAAAAGTCAACGGGTTTGCAACCGAGTCTTGCCAGGTCAACCGGGTTGTCGGGACAACCCGCTGGGTCAACCAGGTCACACCGGGTTTTTTCTTCTCCTGTTTTTTCTTCAACCCGGCCCGGTTCCAGCCCTGAATCTGCTGGGTTTCAGGTTGACCTGTCAGGTCGAGCCGGATTTCAAAACTATGGTTTAAAGAACACAATCTCATTTTTATTATTATTATTATATAAGGAAACCTCTTTCACAGTGAAAATAACATAACTGAATTTTTTTTAGTTTTTTGTAACAAATAAATATGTAATGTTTCAGTTTTAATTTTATGCTTGGTATATTTATTATAATTTTTTATTTTTATTCTGTTGTAATATTTTTTAATTTTTTCTTTATATTTTTTTAAAATATATATATTATTTTATTATTTTTTACACTTAGAATATTTATTACTCTACATTTAACTTATTTATACTATTTTTTTTTCTTATCTTCATTCTTTTGTAATTTTTTTTCTTTATACCCCTTTTTTTAAAAAAAATTATTATACAAGACTAAAAGCAAAAGGTGTTTTATTTTAGCAATTGTAACTCTTATTTTTCTATTACATTAAAAATTAATTTGAGATCTTATATGTTTTGATTCACAGTTATATTTTTTTTCCCTAATGTCAAAAAATACGTTAATAATACACTTACATGTTCATTCTTTTGTGTAAGAAAAAAAATTATTCAACCAACAGCAAAATGATTTAAATAGAATCATTAATAAAAAAAAAATTTATTTATTGCCACAAATTATTCTTGATTTATTTAATGAAAAGCATGTATAAAAAAAATTGTTAAAAAAGCTTGCATGTTGATTTTTTTGCCAAAAATAATTATTTAACCCGCACTATAGGGCAAGTAAAATAGCTAGTATATATATTAAAAGGAAACCCTATTTCACTGTAGAAAATGGTTGAGATATTTTTTTCATTTTTTTACTACAGTAAGTACTGTAACGATGGCAAATTTGTAATTTTTTTTTTGTTTTTAAGAAAAAGATATTTTCTTAGATTTCTTTTTCTTTTTTTTACTTATCATATTTATCACTTTACACTTGGTTTATATATCACCATTTTCTTTTCTTATCTTCATTCTTTTATAATATCTTTTTAGTTTTTCCTTTTTTTTCTTAATATTTTTTTGGTAAAAAAATATTATTTTTTATTATTTACACTTGGAATATTTATCACTCTACATTTGGCTTATTTATACAATTCTTTTTGTTCTTATCTTCATTATTTTGTAATTTTTTCTTTTTTTTCTTTACACTTCTTTTTTTAAAAAATTATTATACAAAATTAAAAGTAAATGATGTTTCGTTGTAGCAATTATAACATTGTTCTATTTTTCTACTACATTAAAAAGTAAATTGAGATCTTACATGTTTTTATTAATACATATAATATTCATTTTATTTTATTATATGTAAACATTGATATTTTTATTCACAATTATATTTTTTACTCGATATAACAAAACACATTAATATATAATAATTACACATTCATTCTTTTGTGTCAGAAAAATAATTATATAACCTACAACGAGACGAGTCGAATAAAAGTGTCAACATTATTTTTTTATTTATTGGCACATATGATTCTTAATTTATTTAATTAAGTGCATGTATAGGCTTTTTTATTTGTAATTAGGATTTTTTATGTAAAAAAATACATTGAAAAGGCCTGTTTATTTATCTTTAGCAAAAGAATATCTAACCCGCGACAAATCACGAGTCAAATAACTTACGAAAACTAAATAAAAACACATGAGATGAGTAGGATAAGGAGGAAATCAAGCTTTTTTAATGGTTTAATGGTTGACACAAAAGGTGGGGTAGCAAAAGGAGTGGGGGTTTAGCATTGCTATGGAATGATTCTATCTCTTTGTGTTGTATGTGAGCTAGTTTATATGCTTACAATTTATAAAAATCAATATAAACTTGTAATTGAAATTAAAATAGAATAGTAGGATGCATGCCAAGCATATTGAATCATGCAAAAGAGATAAAATCAAAATACTAGTTTGCATACTAATAAACATATAATTAAATACTATATTTAAGCGCTAGAATGATATAATACAAGCACTTCAAATATGATAAAGTTAAATATTTGTTGTTGTCACTTTCAAATAATACATTCGAATTATTTATTCTTAAAGCTATATTACTTATCACTTAGTGCAAACGAATGGAATATAGCCGGTCTTCCAAGATTTAAACAATACAATTTTTAAAGGATACATTTCCTTTGAAAGCCTATGAACAAAAAGAAGAAGGGAACTCCAAAAAATCTCTATGAAAAACTAGAACCAAAGTTATAGATCAAAAGGCAAGAACAAAAAAAAAAGTAGAATAAAAGGCAAACCACTCTTAAAAACCGTAGAGAAAAAGTTAGGTGGCTACTGCAAAGTGTGCAGAATATCTTCCTTTCATCCCTTATTTTTACTGATTTTTGGAATTAAAATTGATGCATAATTAATTTGTGCCAGTTTACCTTAATTACACACCATAAGAAGAATAAAAACCTTACTCTCTTTTTTTTCCTCTTAAAAACCCACATATTTTTCCTTTGAAAATAAATTTTTCATGAAGAAGAAGTCTGTCCAGACTCTTTATTCATGGGCTAGTAATATAAATGGGTTGCAAGAAAAATAATTATTTATGGAATAAAGAATTATTTTATAATAAACTTAAATTAAAGTTCAAAATAAATTAGCAAAAATAAACTCAAATCAAAGAAAATTATTCGTTGAAGAGTTGAAAAACTTGTACTCCTAGGAAGAGTTCCTATATTAATTATTAGCAACTGAATATTCTAGTTAGGATGATAATAATTTGAAGATCGCCAGGTGTTCTGATAAACTAGTATGGTAAAAAACAAAATAAAGTGTTTGTCCTGACAAGTAAAATAGTATAAATATTAAGGATTTGTAGTTAAAAATACTTCTTTTATAATCTTCTAAACTAGTGAAAGTTATATGTCTTGAGTTTGGCTGTTCTTAAAAAATTTCTATTTTTTAAAAAAATTTCAAAAAGTTTTTCCTTCGTATCCGAATAACTTGTTAAGATAAGTTGTCCACACTTATATTTATTTCATCATTGATTAATATTTACAAAGTGTGAGCAAATTGTTCCTTGACTTACAAGAATAGAAAAGTTACCGTCACATAGCATGTCTAAAAAAAAACTTGCATGTGGACACTACCAGGGTTTGACTTCTGATGCACCCTAGCTCGATAGACGGCAGCAAAATGGAGCAACTTGAGTTCGAGTCTTTCGAAAACTTCCAGGGTGCTAGCTAGCTGGTTGTTTGAATCGAGGGACACAGAATTAATGAAGGACGTAGTTTTCTAATCGCAATTTGAGATTTTAAAGGAGACCTTTGCCCTAAAACCCATCAATCCTTTGCTACTATGGCTATAACGTGCATCCATTAAAGCTTAATCACTTTGTTTGTTGCTCCTTTTTTATCCAATAATCTCACTGTACAATCAATACAATATATCTCGATCTCCCTCGACTAGCTTGTATATTTGTATTTTAAACGCATGTAGATGAATTTGACCCATGATTTAACATCAACTTTTATTGGTAATTTTATCCAACATGGTTGTTAGTATTTTATTTCATAGCTTAATGTTAGTAATGGTACAAAGTAATTACTTGATTAAACATATAGTATTGATCCAGAAACTTAATATTTTTTTTTTAGTTTAATGTGGATGTCCGGGCCAGCTTGCATGCACCTCGACTAATAACACGGGAAATGAGTAGGGCATCATTATTTACATGATCGGATTCCCCATTAATTCAACTAAAATGAAACTGAATAAATTCTGAGGGGTATAGCTTAATTGGTCAGGCTTTGAGTTTGTTTCTTGAAGATCACCAGTTCAAGTCCTACAAACTTCAGGGCCACTGAAAGCTTACATGGTCGTTAACCTCAGGACCTGTGGGATTAGTTAAGGTGTGCGCAAGCTGGTCCGGACACCCACATTAATAAAAAAAATGAAACTAATAACCTAATACCTTTTAAATAATAATATACCTGTTATTAAATAATAATATAAAATATATCATGAAATTTTATTTAATAATTTAAGTTGTTGGATTGAGATGATTATTTGACATGATATTAGAGCTTTATTAATCAGGTAATAACAAATTTAAATCTTACTACTCTCATCTCATATGATTAATAACACAATACTTACCTTATCATCGCATATCCAAAATAGTCATGGTACAAAATCCAACAATGTCAAGTACGTAAAATATATAATGTTAGAGAATAATATAAATTATATCTTAAAATTTTATTTAATAGTTTAAATTTTTGAGTTGAATTGGTTCTTTAATATGATATCAGAGCCTTGATGATCAAGCGGTTATGAATTCAAATCTTACTATTTTTATTTATTTGATAAAAATTAAGCACAACATGATATAAGTCTTTCCAAGTTAGCAGGAGATTGTCTGTATTTTATACGTCAACTTTTAATCACTATTAAAAAAAAATAGATTGTCAAACAATAATTTATTAAAAAAACTTGTCTCCTATAATCGATGGTTAAAATATTAGAAAATATTAGTTTGTGCAACAGTCGCAATTCATGAAAGCACCATTGCAATTTAGATAAACATAATCTTTTCATACTATTCTTTTTATTACGGAAAAAAATTCATTAAGCTAGAAAAGAAAAACGCAGGTGTCAATCTCCATTATAAAGTAAAAATCCATGAATATAACCATTTAGGTGGTGGTCTAGTGATAAGAGTTTGGAACTAAGACGTTTGCTCTCTCTGTGGTCTTAGGTTCGAATCCTGTGGTTGCTCATATAATGACTACTGGAGGCTTACATGGCCTTTAACTTAAGAGCCTGTGGGATTAGTTGAGGTACACGCAAGCTAATCTGGACACCCACATTAAACTAAAAAAAATAAAATCCATGAACATAGAACAGTTTGGTGGAGGCGGGCCTTTATTAAAATTTTAATTTTTGACGTACAATATAGTTACTCAACTGTCTCCGGATCAAAAAAATTAAAGTTTCCTTGTAGGGTTCTTTTATCTTTTGATCTTGGCTTTTTTGTTATTTTTAGAAAGGCTAAGAGAAATTTTAGTTTTTTAATAAATATAAAATATTAATAAAAAATAGTTGGTGGTATACATGTGGCACATGTTAGAGAGTGGACGCTATCAGCTCCTATTGAACGATGCAGATGTAGGCATTTTATGGTCAAGCATCGCCTTCACTCCTCTTCTTTTCTTTTTCTTTTCCTTGTCAAAATATGAGTGTGTCCTATTATTTATTTTTTATATTTAATTTAGTCATTATTTTTTTTAATTACTATATTATACTTTTTTTTTATCATATTTTTATTGATTTATTTATTCAATTTCATTCATCATTTAATTTTATTTTATTTTCATGTCAAATTTGGTCCTCATTCATTTTATCTTTTTTCCCCTTTTACTAATTACAATTTGTTTTTCATTTCATCATTAAGCATTTGATTCTAATTTATTTTATGTCAAATTTGATCTTTCCTCTTTATAGTCTATCCTAATCTTGCGTCCATAATTGCGGGGTTATCAATTTGACCTATATCTTTTTCTTTTCACTGTCTTTTTTTAATTTTTTTTTAATTTCAACATTTTATATTGAGTTGTTTGATATTTGAGCTTCATAGTCTTATTCAATTTATTTTTGTTGATGAATTTTTTTACCTTTTACTGGGATGTATAATCATTGGATTGAACAAAAAAATTATTTTAAAAAATAAAATTACTATATACAATTAAGTGTATAGCCCGTGTTGCGAGATCAGATATTGATTTTAAACAGTTAACCTATCTCAGTTAACCTTGGATGCAGTCAATAGTTATAACTTACAAAAACTAACAAACTAGAAGCAGCATATTATAAGCAATAGAACATATTGGAAACTTCTAACTGGCAATTGCCTAAGTTGGGGTTTTCCCTCACCTTCTTCGTTGTACATATGAACAATAAAGAAGGTGAACCCTTTCTTTTCCTTCTTTTTTTCTGTTTTTCTTTTAAAAAAATTATCTTCCATTCTTTTCTTATTTCATTTGAATGCTTCTGGTTTCTTCTTTTAATTTTATTATTTAATATTTTATTAATTTTAAGTTGGTCATCATAACTTGTTTTGATATGCTTTTTATAAGGTTATCGCAGTCTCAAACAAATATCTCGGCTTTTAATCAGTGCTTACTTTTGCAAGTATTTATTTGTTTTTTTATCATATAATTAAATAAAAAATAGTTTTTTAAAAAACAAAGTTTTTAAGCGCAGCTATAGAGTCCATATTCGGGTTGTGAGTGTGACGAGTTTAGTCATGAAACTCGAGTCGATTTAATATGTTGTCATCTCAATATTGAAAAAAAATATCATCTTGGATTTTTTTTAAAAGTCAAACCATATTTTTACCGATTGTTTGGGATATTTTCGGATCTATCAAGTCAAATGGGTCATATGGAGACAACTCCCAAGTCAAATGGGTCATGGCGATCAAATGGGTTACTTTTAAACTCGAACTAGGTAAATAGTTGGGTCATGAGGTTTCAAGGTTAACTCATTCAATCAGGTTTCACAACAATTCCAAATAATTTCTTTTTTTAAAACAAAATTCCATCTTCCTCTTTTTTTTTTTCTCTTTTGATTGATTCCTTTTTGACTTTTTTTTTTAAATTTATTTTTCAACATTTGATTGATTTTGAATTGAACATCATAATTTATTTCAATTTATTTTCTATGAAGTTACCGCAGTCTCAAAGAAGCATCTCAATATTTGATTAGTACTCAATTTTATAAGTATTTATTTTTATTATCATATCACTAAGTAAAAAAATAATTAAAAAAACAAAGTTGTTAAACATAATAAATTCCATGATCTGAGTAACATGTTTGGTTGGTTAAATTGCGAGACACAAATCAATCTAATACGTCTTTGTCCCAATATTAAAAAAAAAATAAAGTAAAACCACAATTTTTACTAATCATTTATGTTGTTTTTGAATCAGTCAACTTAACTGTATTATGCAGGACAACTCTTACATGAGTTAATTTTTAAACTCGGGCCAAATAAAAAATTAGTTCAAAAGAATTCAAGGTTGACCATGAGCATGATTTAGTAATAATTTCAAATAATTTATTGCATCCTGAATATTTTTAAAAAAAATAATTTAAAATTTTGATAAGGAAACTAGTTTTAAAAAATTTGTGATGATGACGTAATTGGTTTATATACTTAATCATTTCTTTACGATAATTAACAAAATATAAATTTTTATCATACTATATACACAATGCCAAATTCTGTACGAATTGACGCATTTATGTGTTTCAAACGTATACGTAGAGTGAGGTGTGTGGTTACATAAGCAAATTCCCTCGAGTGATAGCAATGTTTGAAATATATATATTAAAATGTATTTTTTTTATTTTTTAAAATTTATTTTTGATATTAGAATATTAAAATAATATAAAATCATAAAAATTATATAAAAAATTCAAAAATAATTTTTGAACACAAAAAAAAAATACTCTTAATAAGTTGGATTCTCTCGTGTAGGAACTCTAAGCAGCAATGGAATTTTTTTTAAAAAAATTTTAAAAATATATATTTTCATAATTTCTATTTCTCTAATTTTAGGTTTTTTGCGTTTAAAAATCTTAAAAACAAGAAAACAACAAGAATATCTAACCCAAAAATATTTAATTAAAAATACATGCATGAGAGATACAATTAAGATTACACTAAAAGATTCACTTTAAGTTCCAATTTTACCAATTACAAGATTAAAAACAAAGAAACTTAAAAATACAAGAAATAAGTTTATTCAAAGTTTTTGGGTCAATGTGAATTTCAAAAAGATTACATCTTTAACAAGTGATAATAAGATTTTAATTCATTTAATCCATGTACAAAAAGAGTTTAATCCTCCTACTTCGTGAGCTAATTAATTTCGGCAGTTAAAAGCTTATTTTTTCTAATACGCAATTTACTCTAACAAGCATAATTTTTTATCTGACCGTTAAATTAGATTGAAATTTTACCATAAATTTTCAGATGTATTGTTTTATATTGGATTAAAATTCAGGTAATCGAACATTAAAAAGGTCTTATAATAAAGTCTAAAAGTTACCATGCGAGAATTTTATTAGTTTTCTAGTTGATTTATGATTTTTTCTATTTTATTTAGAACTCTTTTATTATTTTTCTAACATTATTTAATATATTTTTTTCTATTCTAAATAGAATTATTTAGCTTTATATTTAAATTTAGTTTTTTACAAACTTGGATCCAGAGGGACCCTTCAAATGAGAGTGACTCATACCCTGTGTAATATTGAGTTTCAATCTGCTATTTGGATGAAAAACGAGTTGAAAAGTTTTTTAACTTGTATTTTATTTAAAAATAGGCTGAAACTCAGAGTATTATCCCCAGCTCCCGTGAAAAGACATTTTGTTAGCCTTCTTTAATATTTGTACGATAACCCATAAATGCTCAATCTCGTATTGTATATATCTCTATTTATTTTGTTATCATGGTGAAGAAAATAATACGTATAAAGCGTTTATTAAAACAAAAAAGGAGCACTGTTTTTTATTTTTATTTTTTCGATAAAATTAAAAATGTGAGATATTTGCTTATTTTATTTTTTGATCAAAGTCAGTCGAGCCCAGCCAATTGGACAAGGCGGCAAGGTCGCTACACTCGTGCGGTCGTGCCCCTACGTTGGATTTCTGGTCCTAACTGGCGGCTGCGTGGCATTAAACATCGTTTTACCAAGTCGAGCGAGATTCTTTGCCAGGTAGGCAATTGGCGGGTTGCATGCTGCAAACTGGAAAGTGGAAACACTTCGGAAGTCAAATAAACAATCCAGTGAAAAAAAAATCTTTCTTTTATTTTCATAATTTATTATAAAGGCGGGACACCATAAATGTTAATTAAAAAAATCCTTTATAATTTGATATATTTCAAAAATTATTTTTTAAAAATAAAAATTATTATTTTAATATATTTAAAAACAAAAAAAATATTTTTAAAAACAATTATTATTATATTCTCAAATATACACAGTCAGTGCACCTGCAGTGTGCACGGCATGGACAAACAAAACCCTAGCAAGTTGCATCCAAAACAGATTTAATTCAGCTATTTGGCAGCGTTGACATTTCAACTCATGCTATCTACCTGCTATATTTCTTTCCCCAGATAGAATCTAACTAGTTCACACTTCACAAGAGTCAATGAACGATCCCTGCACCAAGTTTTTAACAAAATCAAGTGCTCCTGCACCGAGTTTCAGCAAAATCAAGTGCTAAACCGGACCAAGAGATGTTTTTAAATTTGAAATATTAATGCACAATTCAATCCCAGGAACCAAGAGATGGAGTGTGGTACTATATTGAAATTAATGAACGGTTCATTCACGCTCAATAGTACTTACTGTTCACATACAGACTCACCAGTTGATCGCTGACGACCATGATAGCCAAAAGGTGACAAACATGAAGCATAAGAACCCTAACAAGTTCAAAACGGGAGAGAAACATTGGCTACAATGACATGATAAATAATAATAATACATTATTATATGTTTCATTCTTCTTATTATTGCTCAGAAACACATTGATTGAAATTTACACATTTACCATATAGCAACACAAGCAAAAGGTATTGAAGCAGGAAATAAATTAAGTCACTACCATGGTAGTTTAGTGTATTAGATATTCTCCACCCTGATATCACTGTGCAGCTAGTGGCTGATCGGCTGGCCGTGGAACACACTGCCATCCAGTACAATGCTGGAGAACCTGTTTAAGGCTATCTGTTGGAGGTTCTACTGTCCATGTGGGGTAATATTCACTGGGATGAAACATACAGCATTCACCATCCTCAGTCATTAACCCTGCTTGAGTCCCAGTAACAAATAAGTCTCCTTCAGACCTTATGCTGCCACTCCTTGCTTTCTCCTTATCAGCTGCCTAAACATCATCACAATAGCCACTTATTTAACCTTGGAATCAAAATGATAATTATGGTCATTTAAACAACACGCTCATCACAGGAAATTCATCCATAATCTACATCCAAGTGCAAAAGTCCACATAGAAATAGCCGAAACCTGGGATAGCATTATTTTTGCTCAAGCAATAAGAGGTTGTGTTTTAGTAATTCAATCGATTCTTTGAAAATATATTCTATTGCCTTCATTAATAATAGCTAAAAATATCATTCGTATGCTATTATTTCAAATTCCTGAATGGTCCGAGGATTTAAAGGATTGGAATAGAGAAATGCATGTTAAATGCACCTATAATGGAGTTCAATTATCAGAAACAGAATTTCCGAAAAACTGGTTAACAGACGGTATTCAAATAAAGATCCTATTTCCTTTTCGACTACAACCTTGGCACAGATCTAAGTTTAAATTCCTTTCTAAAGATCCAATAAAAAAGAAAAGACAAAAAAATGATTTTTGTTTTTTAACAGTTTAGGGAATGGAAGCTGAACTTCCTTTTGGTTCTCCCCGAACAGAGCTTTCACTTTTTGAACCTATTTTTAAAAAACTAAAAAAAAAAAAATTAGAAAGTTGAAAAACACAAAATTCAAGGTAACACTAAATCTCTCATAACAAATGTAGGCCATAAAAAGCACATATATTTCTCACTAGTTGAAAATCAAACTCAAAGTTGTTAAGTTGCAAAGTGTTTACATGCTTTGAGGATTAAAAGTTAACCAGAGGAGCTTCACTGGTGTATGAAAAATGACTTCTGAAAAAATCATAATGGCATTCCCGAATCGTAGAATAATTTACAACGCCCATAAGCATTTTTTTCTCTCCCATCCAAATCACTGATAAATTAGTTCTGTTAGTTATTCCAATGATAATTCTGTTCTTTCTTTCCACTGAGGTCGCCTTCTGTAGGGTTTCAGCTCTCTATCTGTCTCTCTCAGTTTTTATCACTGTTTATTTGTATAAAAGTTTTTTACAGCCACAAAGGAAGTTCACCATTTGGGTCCACTTCCTGGGTTAAGGGTTAGGGATATTGCTTGATTTTAGCACCTAGAATGACTAATAGAGAAAAGAGGAATGCATAAACTGTTGAGTGATAGTAGATGCCTTACTCTACAACATCAATACAAAGTGGACAGCCAAGCTCTTGTTTGACGATGAAGGAAGAATGGGAATTTATATGCCTCAATAGATATAAGATTACAAAGCATAAAAACTACAAACTAACAACTATGAAAACATGGCCACCTAACACGTCTACCTTCCAACTAGCAAAGCATTTGATTGCTAAAATCAAGAGCCAAAAGCATATTTCAGTGTAAGGGAGGCAAATTTGAAGTTTGAATTTCATCACCGCAAAATTCAATATACTATACATTTAAGTTACTGGATTTGCTCAGCATTCGGTTATTGCTTTAATAATGTGTAGTTTACCAGCATTCGGTTATTGCTTTAATAATGTGTAGTTTACCAGTAGGACAAACTGCCATTTGAGACTGAAATGTTAGCCAAACAAATTCAAACACAAGTGTGAATTATTTGTTAGAAAGTCAAGGTGGATTCAGTGGAAAAGCCAGGTGGAAAAAGAGGCAGGGTGGTCAGCAGTCTGCCAATCAGTTTGGCACACATTATGAATAAAATGAGCAGGAGTACAAAATTCAATTGCAAATATGAACAGGAACCAGGTTCAATCATATTGAAAGCAGGATCATCCAACCCAGCCCTTCAAGCCCATAGGAAAAACCATTATACAATAAAATATTAAGGTGCAAGTCTGAGAAAAGCACAAGAAAGGACATGAATTTAGCAACAAGAAATACAATATGTACTCACCTTCTCAGAAAGATATTTAAATGCAATCTTCTTCTGCCCTGCTTCATATATGTTGCTTTGGGAGTAGATCTAACATCAAAAGATAAGAAGCAATATATATAAGCAAATAAAACCAGAATATGGTCATACACAAAGAAACACAAATAGTAGTAGTGGTATCACCTGTGACTCTACACTGGCACAAACAGCATAAATGCCCCAGTTTCTGGTATAGTTATTGTATAAATGTACTTTTCCAAATCTAACACGAGGATGGCGCTGTCTTGTTCCATCAAAAAAGCAATGATGGATGGTTACTCGAATACATCTGTCACCAACATGAGTAGGATCTGCTCCAATTAGCATTGTTTTGTCATGTTGCCCAAAGTAACACCTGTAGATAATAGTTAAACCCATCAAATAAAATAGTGCACAAAAACAAATAGTGCTTCCCACACGCCAGGGATTCATCTCACCTAGAAATAGTAATATCTGTGCTTTCTCTTGTGATATCTATCAACCCATCATCATAATCACGAAGGCTGCAACGATCTATCCATATGTGCTTTGACTTGGGCTTTATCTGAATGCCATCAACATCAGGTCCTCTACCACCTTCAAACTCTAAATTGCATATAATAACATGTTCACATTCCTTCAGCCTCAAACCCTTGCCTGTAAGTTTTATTCTTTGGCCCCGGCCATCAATGGTTTTATAAGACGAAACATTCAAGTAAGATCTAAGTTGAATAGTGCCTGATACTTCAAAGACAATCCAAAGTGGCTCCTTTTTACGACATCCATCCCTAAGTGATCCAGGCCCATCATCTGCAATCAATAATGAGCTTAAGATGTGCACCAAAAATAGTCTCAAAGGGCAGTTCTACCATCAACGCCAAAGAAAATGATCAGAAGAAGGCCATTGATTTGCAACAAAATGCAATGTATTAGTTTTAGAAATTGAAGGTGCGGCATGCCAATAAAATTATAAAACCAGTGTCAGGTTGTCAGCAACCCGAAGAACAACAGTTCACAACCATTATCACAGTTTCACGCCCAAATCATGATGCCTCCTTATCAAAATTCAATCAATAACACTAGGTTTTTCTAAAAACTCGAAAATGTTGACAAAGTAAAAATCAAAATCAAAATCTTTAAATTCTAACCATTCATTCCAAAAATTTCCCATTAAAGGAGAACCAACAAATCTCTAAAATTACCAGTGACAAAACACTGCACAATCTAGTAAATTATGTTTTAGTAACACAACCTAATGCAACAATTTTATCCTCTGTATCTTGAATCATCCACTCAAAGTAATCAGAAACAGCATTTCTACAGAAAACCTTAAAACAATTCACATCACATGGTGCGCAATGTTGGAGAAAGTAATCCTCTTTTTTCCAAAATGCATTCCAAAGTGACTCAGCCCATTATCTACAATTAAATGAACAACAACAATTAACTTATGGCGAGTATCAAATAGTCAAAATGCTGTTGCACCATCCACAACAAATTAAATGAATAAAAAAGGCCATTGATTAGCTACAAATTATAACCATTGTTTTTTGGAAATTGATGGCAAGGCATGCCAACAAAATCACTGAAGCAGTATCGGCAACCAGAAAACAGCAGGATCAGAAAATGGATACAAAACGTTTCAAAAAGCTTTGATTTTTTCCCGATTTCATGACCACAACCACAGTTGATACCAAAACCTTAGGTGTCCATTGTCAAAACTCAAAATTTAGCCAATAAGACAGGGTTTCGCTAAATACTAAAAGATGTCCAAAATGTTGTACTCAGAAATCATAATCCGGTGAAACTCCAATAATTGCTGCAAAGCAAATAAATAACGCTTCAAAAGTCCCGCGAAGTAAAGCGGTTATCCTACATATATATTAAACCACCTGCTCTAACTAACCATAGAAACATTTCCCCATTCAAAACTATTCACATTGTTTAATGCATACTTTCACACAGAAACCCATGATTCAAACCCATAGCCACAAGAAAAGAAAAGAAAACCAAGCAAAAATCCCAATTAAAAAAAATTATGAAAGCACAAATCAATTTACCTGCTAAGGTAGTGACGTAATAAATGGGGCCATGGAGGCCACCAGTGGCAGAGCGACCGAAGCCCTCGGCTTGGGCAGCAAGAGCACGTAAGGAAGAGTCGACATGAGGGTAAGGCAAAGCGGTAGCCATCTTAGGTGTGCGGGTTGATGAGGCGGGAATCTGGGGTTGATAAATAAAGGGTGGGACAGGCTGTGATGCCGAAGGAGCTGCAGCAGTTTTATCGGGGAATGGGACGTTTCCGTTGTCACGGAACTTGCGGCGATGTCCATGAACAAGGGAGTTTCCCATTTGTTTGTTTTAAATGATAGACAGGCAGGCAGCTACTTACTGTTACTCTGGCTTCGGATTGTTTGATCCATTAATCCTTGCAGCTGAAGCAAACCGACAGAGAGATGGAGAGAGATAGTTATCCTTGGTGCTGTTGTTTATCAATGCCAGACAAAAAGCTTACGAGTCGAAGTGGAACGTTTTGCTGTCGGTGGGCCAGAAGTACAGGGAGAGGCCCTTTCAAGCATATTAATTTTACTCGATCCGAAACATGGCTCATATCATGGTTTAATTTGATCCAATTTTGATATTTACCTGGTTCGGAGTATCTCAATAAAATTCAGGAAAAAATAAGAATTAAAAGCATGTTATTTTAAACAAAAATAATATACTTGAGTGAACTCGGTAACTCATGAATTCCCCTGATAATTTAATAAATATAATTTTTTTTTCGAAGTCAAATGTCAAACCAAATCAGAAAACTATGTTTTCAACTATTGCTATAAAATAAATCAAGGTGGCCACTTGAGCTCCTAAAAATTAACAATTCATAGCTCTAAAAAAAAAAAAAAAAACTAAATTAGTGGACATGCTCACACAGTAACTTTTGTTTTTCATTTTTATCCATTTTATTTTTTAAGGTTTTTTTTTTTTTATCAATTTTGTCTTTGAACTATTCAATTTTTTTTTCATTTTAAATTAAAAATATATTTTGATTTACTTATTATAGGGTATTTAGGATGATGATAACATAGGCCCAACATTTTGGGTGGATGCTCAATTTTGCACAGAAAAAAAAGGTTTTATTATTGCTTGAAAAAAAAAAATTGAATGCAGGGACCTAATTCAATAATAGGGGGAAAAAGAAGGTTTTTTTGTCCATAAATGTTAGAGAAGGAGAATTCAGACATTAAAACCAAGAGGATGAGAGACAAAAATGAGAAGGGCATAAAGGAAAGAAGAAAGCCTGTTTAAAAGATTTTGCGAGACCTTGAGGAAGGACTTCATTGAACTTCAGAGGATGCTGCATACGCTATCTGAATGCAGCGAGCTTCCTCATGCTTTGGTGCGCGCGCGCCATGCACCATTTAATTTTTTTTGTGCTTTAATTTTTTAATAACTCTTTAATTTAGTTTTAAATTTCATTCCACATGAAAGTTTTTTTTTTAATTTTATCGTTAAATTTTTGATAACTTTTAAATTTAATCTCAAATTTCATCTCACTCGAGCCTAGAGAAGGCCCAACTAGAAAGAAAAAAGAAAAGAAAAAAAAAAAAGATAGATTACCCAACATGATAAATTTAATTGATGAACCTAAGTTGACAAGAGTCAATCTAATATGTCGATTTCTTTTCGTTCCACTTTCTAGACCCTTTTTTTTCCTTAGACATTTTATTATTGTACATTTGAGCTTGAAAAATTATTTTAACTGGTTGTGGGGTACTCGGGGTGCGATAACACACCCAACATGTCTCCCACCATTTTGGTTAGAAAAAAAGTTGATTTTTTTTCTTTTAGATTCAAGTTTAAATTCATTGCAATTAATTATTTTTTATTATCTTGGGTTTTTTTTGTGAATTTCTTTTTTTAGTGTTGTATGATTAAATGAGAGATTTGTTATATATATATATATATATATATATATATATATATATATATATATATATAAACCGAGCAAGTGCATGACTCTGGGTTAGTTAGGCCAGACTGTTTTGACTTAATATATGTTTATCTTAATGTTTTTTTAAAAAACTAAAAACATTTTAAAAAAACAAACTAGAAAGATGAAAAAAAAAATGGTTGATAGAATACGCAAAAAAAAAGAAGAAGAAATCTGAAAAGACTTTGCCGTGCAAAGTTCAAATGAGGAGACTTTTATTTTATTTTTACCATAGTGGAAATATATACAAACAGCAATCACTTAAAGGTGTTTTTTTCTTTTTTCTTTTTTTTTTCTATAATTTATAACTATATATATTTTGCAGACATGGAAAAATTGCAAGAAACTCTAGTCACGTATATATATGGTGATATTTTCATCTTGTATTCATGAATTACCAAAAAAAATAAAAAAACGGTAGACTAATTAACCTAGAGAAACATCATTTTCTTTCTTGCTTTTATTCTCTCTTATTTTTTCCAAGCAAAAGCAGACTACAAGTCTAATCATCGCAGAGAAGAAGAAGAAGAAGAAGAAATTCAAAGCCTTGCTTCACAGAGAGAAGTTATTTTAGGTTCAAGACACCCCCACGTTCATGAATCACAACGCCCCACTGTTCCTTCTTCATCATTACATGCATATGCATTCTGCATGCATAGATTCAGACACTTGAAAGGCATGGTTTCCTTTTGAAGAATTTAGCTATCTACAAAGGACTTGTCTTCTTTTCTTTTACAACAAAAGAGAAATCTAGTGATCTTGTTATTTTATTTTAATGTTCCTACTGTAATAAGACTCAACTTTGCAGCTTTCAAGGTTTCTCAATGTACAAGAATTACAAGGAATAACTTGTGGTTTCAAATCATTGGAATCTGTTGACATGAAAGACAAAAGTTGATACTTTCCTTTTAAATTCGTAGGTTCAGATTTTGATATTCCTAATTTAGCAATACATCACAGGAACAAAAACTAAAGCAAGTAAATATATTATACCTTGTATTGAAGAGAGAGAGAGAGAGAGAGAGAGAGAGAGAGAGAGAGAGAGAGAAAAGACTTCTTTGTTTGAAAGTAGATACCTGGAAAATCCCTCAATCAACAGTGGCACCACCTATGCTCAAATTGTTGGTATACTCAAATTTCAACATGATTGAGAGGGTAAATTTCTTTTTACTTGGTAAAATTATAGCAGCTCCAACCTCGTTACTAGATACATTTATGACATCATCAAAATACATGGTCCACCACTCACTATTTTCCTCTTCTTTTACTATTAAAACATCTTTGTCATGAAAGTCGAAGTTCAAGAGCTCATAGTCTTCAACAATATTTTTAGCTAGGTGATCGACAATTACACTTTCTCTTATTGCCTTTTTCATCATGTAGATAATGTCATTCTTAGTCAACAACATTTGCCATCTGGCTATCCTACTCAATAGATAAGGCTTCTCAAAGATATACTTGAAAGGATCCATATTTAAAATCAACCATGTGGTGTAGTACAACATGTACTGTCAAAGCCTTCTTGCACTCCAAACTAGGCTATGAAATCCTGAAATGGAATTACTTAATCATGAAGTGGTATTATAACAGTAACCAAAATGAGGAAGACTTGACATGTAATAATAAACATGATATTTACTGCTACTTATATTATAATCTTCCAAACAAGAGTTTAAGTTATACTAATTACAAATAGTAACATTATGCAATACTGTAAAAGTTTACATTATAATTACATGCCGAAAAAGGAAGCCTATACATGCACAAAAGTCTCCCTAACATTTACAGGTCACACGAACAAAGAAACGAGCCTACCGGATATGTGAAGTTCCTGCAGTTAATGAGAAAATAATGCAATAAAATCTATTATATTAGAATAGACATGAATATTTCAATAAAAAGATTCTTTCTATGATAATAAATTTAGCGTAGTTCATCAATCTCTCTTTTTATTTATTTTTGTTAGATTTTCATGATTAGTTAGGTAACACAGGTGCTTTAATACTTCCATCTTTCAATATGGCGTTCCATTATTAGACGCCTATCTCTTATCAAGATTCCTTAGTCATCTTTAGCAACCAAATCAAATTCCATAATTCCGGTATTTCATCTTCGAAAGCTAATTTCATTTATGATTCAATAATCATTTCCTACAATTTAACTGACTGCTATACATCCAGCGTTCCATTCTCGAAAGCCAATCTCATTTCGTGATTTTAACAATCACCTCTAGCAATTTAATCGATTGCTATACATTCGGCGTTCCATTCTCGGAACCCAATTTCATTTCGTGATTTTAACAATCACCATCAACGACTTTATTGGTTACTATAAATCCTGCATTCCATTCTTGGAAGCCTGTCTCATTGTGTGATTCAAAAATCACTTCATTCTAATATTAAATCCATATCAAAAGTTTCATCTTTGTGACAATTAATACAACAACTCAAATAAATTAATTATCAGATTTACATGGCTTAATAAGAGACATCTAAGGAATGTTGTCACCCACCTGGAGTATGATGTGATGTTCCGGTGTGGGTATGCTGGACTGCCTCGAGGCCCTCCCCTGTACCATAACAAGATTCAAGTTTGTTAATCAGAAATTCTGGATCGGACCGCAAATCTTAATTGACATATTCTTTCATCCAAAAATTTAAAATATATTAGTTTATTCCTGTGTTTCTCATTCAAAATCCCATGACCATTTCTTTTGAAATATTCATGGTCAAAGATTCCTCCCAAATGGTTTTCATTCATCAAGATGCTTTTATGATTAAACATTGTTTTACGTTCCAAATAAAATTTAACTTATTTAATTGGGAATGTGGTGCAAATTCTATTTTCTCACACATTAACATATCCCTTTTCGATTATTAAGGAAAAAGAGGTTAGATTACCCATTAGCACATCTAATTTTGCTCATTCTCTGCACTTTCACAAATCTATCTTTTAGGTAGCAGTCTGACCCTTTTATGAATTTTTATACATAATTGGAGTTTTAAAGGTTCAACTTATGCAAAGTTTGCTTTAAATAAGAGTTAACGTCCCTAGTACTAATGCCATGAAGAGGTATACTCAAAATTCTATTCCCATCTATTTCTAATTTCAGCTTCAATTTCGTCATTAAAAGCTGTCACACAAAATACACCTGGACCTATCTTCTGTTTTTTATTCGTAACTAGAGTTTTAGGAACTTGAATCAGGTAATGCCAATTTCTAATTAACGTTAACACCTATATGCACAACTTTAAAGAAGAAACTTATCCAAAATTTCATGCTCCACTAGTCCAAAATTCACTCACAAGTCAGGCAACAATTTCAGTTTTGGAATGCACAACTTGACCCCTCATTAGTATTTCACCCACATTTGGAGTTCCATAACTCCAAATGACCCAAATCTTGTTGCAATGGAAAAGTTAACATACCTATACTTAATCACGTGAAGAAAAATATCTCAAATTCTTTTGGTTTCTATTCTCAAACTTAGCTGCAACTTGGATGTCAGAGCTGTCCAGTTGCAGTTCAATATCTCCCTTCATCAATAATTAATTAAGCAAAGAAAGTCTTCCTCCACTCTTTTCTTCCATTTGGCTGAACCCAAGGGCCTCTCTCCCATCCCAATATCTTCTTCAATCTTGAATAATAATGTCAGTTTATTAAACAATTAATCTTCTAAGTGCAGAATTTATGAGTTTTTCCTTTTTCCCTCTAATTTTTGCTTAAGAACCCTAAAAAATAAAATCTGAAAATTAAGGTTTTTACTTACAATTTCAGTTACGAAGTGTTTAGAATACTTTAGTTTATGCTTTTTGGCCTCCAAAATCCTTCTTCACGTCCTCTTCTTCTTCTTCTTTTTCCTTCTTTTCCTTTTTTCTTCTATCTCTTCAATCAATATCCTTTTTCTTCTCTTAATAACGCCTTAATTACTCCTTGCATGTTTCCACTCTCATCTCTCTTTGTTTTTCACACTTTAAGGAGGGTAAATGGTGGCATGCAAGGCTAGTTGGTTTTCTAAGAGGAGGGAAAAAGATGGGGAAATGTTCTTTCCTTCTAACCGTTGGCCTCCCTTAAGAGAGGGAGGCTTCTCACTCTTTTTTTTTAGGTCCTTTAATTCCTTACTCTTTAATTCATGTTATAAAAATCCCTTTTCATTCATCTTTTTTTTTTTTCAATTTAGCCCTTGGTTAATTCCTTACTCTTTATTTTTACTATATTTACCTAGCTCTCTCTCTCTCTCTCTCTCTCTCTCTCTCTCTCTATTTTTTTAAAGTATTTTGATCGGGGTTTCACAAAAATGAACAGTATTTTTCAGCCAATTACGTTTTAATCCTTTAATTTGTGATTTATCTTTAATTACACCCTTGATTGGCCTCAAACTTTTAATTTTGTTCAATTTCACTCCTAACGAACTTCAATTCAAAGCCTAGATTTCAGCACCCTTTTCCCTTTGATCCCTGGTTTTGAATTTATTCAATTAACTCTCTAATTGGCCATCAAACTTCAATATTTATGCAATTAAGCCTCTGATTTGACGAAATCAACTCTAAAAAAATTCTAATTTGACTCAGAACTTTAATTTCTTGCAATCAAACCCTCTATAAACTCAATTAAACCTTCAATAAAATTTAATTAAGTCCATAAACATTTGATTTTGAACATTTCTTCCTCAAATTGAATTTTTCTTTGTCAATAAGACTCTCATCAGTCAATGATATGCTGTCAAATTTCAATCTTTGTATTTTTAAACCTCCTCAACTAATTTCTAGCCATTTTCTCGGCACTTCGGCATCATCTTCTTACTGTTATTATTATTTATTTATTTTTTTAGTCCAAATATATTTTTTTGATTTATGGAAGAGAAAGTGAATTTGGGAAATAACCCAAAAATGGGTATGACAACTAGCATAATTTTAATGTTCCCAATAACCTGTTTAGGCAATCCATCATAAGCTCTAGAAGTCATGTTACTTGGTCTTAGAAGAGAAATATCTATTGGTGTCTTATCTAATACATGTGTTGGTAGCACATTCAAAGCGAAACCATTGTATATAAGAACCTTGGAAATTATACATTCTTTGAACCTCACAATGATGTGTAATGGCTTATTATAACCTTTAAGATTGTTTCTCTTCTATTCTTTTCCTCCAAAGCATTGACCCCTTTATTTCCCTAGGCATGATTTAGAAGTGGATTAGAGTTATTGAGAGTTTCCTCAAAACTGATCCACTCGCCTTAATAAGTTGAAGGACTTTCCTTGTAATTGCAATACAAATTTCAATGAAATATTGTGTGATACCAGCATGGTATTATAAGTTTTGTCTGACTTATACCAATTTAGACATGGTGGTTTCAATGGGGTTAATAGAATAGGGGTAATTTGACCAATGTTTAAAAGTCTTTGGAACATTTCTTTGAGTTGTATGGCCAGAGGTGGCAATTGTTCTTGGTCTTTTTAGAAGTTTTTTTTATAGGCGGTTGTTATTTTAGTTGCTGGTTGGCTGGTTATTTTAATGATTTTGTTGGTTTAGGGCAAAAAGTGTAGAGAAATTTATGTTGACTATAGGTGGGGGTAGGTGTTTGATAATTGTATGTGTTTTGATACTCCTTCCCTTTGTATCCTCTTCTTTCAACATCATTTACTTTGGTATCCTTTTTCCCCCTAGTAAAACGTATTTTAACTGATAGGTTAGTAATTCTACCAGCTCTCATAGCTTGTTCAATTCTCTTAACTAAAATTACAATGTCAGTGAAGTGTTGAATCATGGTTCCCATAAGGTGCTTGAAATAAAGGTTTAAAAGTGTTAGAGAACAAATTAATCATCTTTTTTTTTTTAATAATGGCAAGTTCACTTGATCGGCCTTCTCATGCCATCTCTGAGCATATTCATGGACAAATTCTTTACATCTTTTCTCCAAAATAAAAAAGGTAGATTTATTTGGGGTGATATCAATATTGAGATTGTATTGTTTCATAAAAGCCTTTACCAAGTCTTTCCACCTTCTAATATTAGTGCTATCTAGCCTCATGTACCAAGCTAATGCAGTGCCACTCAAATTGCCCTGAAAGAAATGGATCAACAACTTTTCATCACTTACCACTTCCACCATCTTATTGTAATATACCTTCAGGTAGGTTGTTGGGCATTGATTATCGGTGTATTTTATAAATTTTAGCACTCTAAATTCTTTCAGCACCATCATATTAGGGATTAAACACATCCTAACAACTCTTATAGGGTTGTATAGATCAACCCCTTCAATTGCTCTCATCTTTTCCTCCAGGGCAGTGAGCTTATCATAATTATCCTTCTCCCCTACTTTTTACTCTATGAGTTTCCTCAGCAGTTACGTCTATAGTAGGTGGTACTCTCACAGGAGGTACAGGTTGGGTAAAGAGAAAGTGGGTCGCAAATTAGGGTTTAGGTGCACCAATACTGTATAGAGCTATGGATTGTGCAGCAACTTTGGGTTGAGCAGAGGGTCCTTCCCTAGAGTTGGACCTCAAGGCTTGTTCGAGTAGGCTAGCGATCCTTGCAATATCACCCGTCATGCTTTTTATCTCCTTTTAGTATTGAGCTTCCAACTAGGCTCATTTTTTGTTTTCCATCAATCTTTTTTAAATGCTAGTATTGTAGGTTAGGTGTTGTAAGGGACTTATATTTTGACCTAATTTTATTTTGTTTTATTCTTACCATGCAATCAAAAGACATACAATGTGTTCATGAATATAAAATGTTGGAATAATTATGCAAATGGATTGTTTGTTCATTTTAATGCCATAAAGATAAACCAGGTCAAGATTTTCTTAGGAAGTTCTCATTGAGGACTCCAAACTCATAGGAACTTCGACCAATATGGAGAAAATTAAAAAATGTTACCATTAATAAGGAAAATAATTCCTAAATACTTTATTGCTCAATAATGATTTAATTTATTACATCATTTTCCACCATTAAACTACATCATTCTATGTTTTCAAACCTAGATATTCAACTGTTATATTGATATAGTTTCGAAGCTGTCCAAAAATATCAAAAACTCATCTCTTGTTACTGCCTGATCTTCTGCCAAGTTCTAAATATTCCCCCTCATCCTAATTGCATAGAACTGGGTATTTCCACCCTAGACGTGGTAGTGCATGGTTTTTGAAGCCCACAAACTTGCTTTTTTTTTTTTCCTGCAACGATCTTATCTCTAGTTAAAATTTGTTCAATAGAAACGAGATTATTAGCTTGGTTAATCAAAACCTGATGCAGTATTGTCCCTTAAACTGTTAATTTGAGGTTTGAAAAATAGTTCGCAATTTCACCCAACAAGAACCTTACTTTAGAGAACTAAAGTTATATGCAGTTGATCACCCCACCTTACGCCTATAATGAGACATAAACGAGAAGTATAAATCACAATGAAGTTGTTTGATCATTTGAAGAGTTTGCAAGTTTAATCAAGAAGTTAGTATAAGAATCACTCAACCACTCAAAGAGAAATAAGGACACAATATACAACAACTTGTAAATAAAATTCATCAACCTCAAAATAATGTTAACTAGAAAGCTAACCGTAATTTGACTTAATGGACCCAAACTTGATAAATAGACTTTAGCACATTAAAAGCCCAAAATAACTAAAATAATAAAATAAAACCTAACACAAATAACCCTTAAATGCCATAGGACCTATAATAAAGTAAGAAATAAATAATAACTCAACTAATTAAAACAAGCTCAAAATCAAATTTCATAATTTGCTAGCTGAATTGAAGGCCAACTTTAAATGAATGGTTCTTTCTCGTATTAGTGAATTAGAGGTCTATCATATGGCAATGGAAAGGTTTAGATGTCTACTTTCTAATGAAACTAGAATCGCATCAAAATTCATTTTGTAACTTCAGTTATGTCCAAAATAGTTGTGAAAGGTCAAGTTTTTTTTTTTTATCAATTTCACCCTTGACTGAATTATATATGTCCTCTGATTTCTTCATTTCATTCATTTTAGTTCTAGGTTCTTTTAATCTTCATTTTTAAACCAAATTAACTCTCAATTTCAAATTACTTTTTTAATTAGACCTTTAATTGATTTTCTAACTTGACTATTTATTTCAAAACCATCCTTGAACTTCCAATTCCTTTCAATCTTAGCCAAATTAAATCAATGTAAGCCATTTCTTCAATTTAACCTTCAATTATAACCTAAAAATCCTCAAACTTTATTTTAGCCTATACTTCTCAATTATTGATCCAATTTCAACCCCACGTGTATATGTTTGTGTTCTGTTTTATATATATATTTATGATTTTCATGATTTATTTTTAACACAAAAAATAAATGAAACTAATTAAAATTAAGATATTTTTTCTTGTGGTTCAAGAAAACCCTCCGATGTTTAAGTTAAAACTTTAAAACTGATGGTGTAGAAAAGGAAATCGAGGAGGTTTTCTTGTGTGTGCTTGCATAGCAAAGCTTAAAGAAGATGAAGTTATTTTACAACGGAGAAGATCACCCAAGAGCGAGTCCGTTTACCCTGGGAGTTCAAAGCAGTTTATGCAACTTAAAATCTACAAGAGTGTGTCTGTACAAAGACATGATAGTTAATGTGCTTGCCACATAAAGGATGTAGATTTCATAATTGAACATCCTGAATCCATGGATTTAATAAAGAAGAACCCAAATTTCATACGTTTGTCATCAGCAGTACGCTATACAGGGGATGATATATATATTGTCAGTGTATATTATGGCAAGAATATCAACAATATATGGCAACCAAATTGTAACAGAATATCGTGTATTTATTGTATTTATTATAGACTACAAATCAGGGATTAAAGACAGTAAATTAGGGATTATTACATGTATTTAGAGGACTGAATTCTTCCTTCAGAGATCAATAAAAATAGAGAACAATTTTACTTTGAAATTTGATATTTGTGACATGGTATCAGAGACAATTATTCTGATCTAGACCTTTGTTCTTCTCTTCAGTCTACAAACTGAATTCGTCAGTATTTGGTAATTTTTTTTGGGTTCCTAGGATGTCTGGAGAGGCTTTTCTTACTCGATTCAATGGAAAAAACTATGCCAGTTGGGAGTTTCAGTTTCGTATGTTTGTTAAAGGGAAGGAATTATGGGGGCATCTCGATGGATCTTCACCACCACCAACCGATCCACAGGAGCTGAGTATATGGACTACCAAGGATGTGAAAATTGTCTCTTGGATACTGGGGTCTGTTAAACCCCATATGATCAACAATCTTCGATCATTTGACACAGGGAAGGAGATTTGGGACTACTTCAGACGCATCTAATCCCAGAACAATTCGGCTAAAAAATTTCAAGTCGAAATGGGTATTGCCAATTACAAACAAGTTAATCTCTCAATTGAACAATTATATGCTGGATTTCTAAACCTATGGAGTGAATATACTGGCATAATTTACTCTAAAATACCAAAGAAGAGTTTAGAAGCACTATACCTTGTTTAAGGTTCTTGATGAAGCTCCTGCCAGAATTTGAGGTCGTGAGAGCTAGCTTGATCAACCGAAGTCTAGTACCCACTTTGGATGAATGTTTGGGGGAACTGTTACGGGAAGAACAACAACTCGCCACTCAACAAGAGTTGACTCAGGACACTATCATAGAGATTAATGTGGCTTACATGGCTCAAGGTAGGGGTTGACAGAGGGGTGTGAGTGTACAGTGTTTTAATTGCAAAGAATTAAGGCACATTGCCAGAAATTGCAGCAAAAGATTCTGTAATTATTGTAAGAAAGAGGGGCATATAATCAAGGAATGTCGTCTGTGACTACAGAATCGATAAGGGTTTACTGTGCAGTCGAAATTGGGGGCTGCTTCTATGGCTGCCGCAGCTGTGTCCTGACCGTCGACACCAGAATCTTCATCGTCGGTGAGCTCTTCGTCGAGCACTCTCACTCCCGAGATGGTGCAGCAGATGATAATATCTGCCTTCTCTGCACTCGGGATTTCTGATAAGAAAAATAAACTTAACTTTCCCTTAGATTCGGCACATAATAAACAATGGTTAATGGATTCGGCAGCGTCGAATCACATGACCAACAGTGAAAATGGGTTGTGTAATGTGCGAAAATACATAGGTAATCAGCATATACAAGTAGTAAATGGTGATAATTTGCCGATTTTGTTGATTGGTAATTTGGGGTCTTATTTCAAAAATATTTTTGTGTCACCAAAATTATCCACAAGTTTACTCTCTGTTGGTCAAATGGTAGAAAATGACTGTGAAATTCACTTTGATCGTCATGGTTGTTATGTGCAGGATCAAGTTTCGGGGAAGGTGATCGCGAAGGGGCCTAAAGTGAGACGTTTATTTTCAATACAATTTTCTATTCCTAGTATTAATTCTTGTGCTTATTCTACTGTCATTAATAATCCTCATTTTTGGCATAAGAAATTGGGGCATTCCAATTCTAATGTATTGACTCATCTTATGAAACATGGATATTTGGGGAATAAAAATTCTTTTTCAACAGAATTTTTAGATTGTAGTTCTTGCAAATTGGGTAAAAGCAAAGCATTATCATTTCCTTCACATGGTAGTCGTGGTTCTAAATGTTTTGAAATTATTCATACTGATGTATGGGGCGTAAGCCCTATTATCTCTCATGCTCAGTATAAATATTTTATCACGTTTATTGATGATTTCAGTCGTTTCACTTAGATATATTTTCTCTGATCTAAGGCTGATGTATTCTCAACATTTCAGGCTTTCGTTGTATTTGTTGAAAATCAATTTTCTGCTTATATTAAAATACTTTGTTTTGACTCCGGGGGGGAATATGTGTCCAAATAATTTTAGGAATATCTCAAAAACAAAGGGATTCTCTCTCAAAGATCTTGTCCTTACACTCCTCAACAAAATAGAGTTGCTAAGTGTAAGAATCGTCATCTTTTAGATGTTGTTTGCACCTTATTAATTGATTCTTCGGTACCTACTCGATTTTGGGTAGAAGCTTTGTCAACAACCATTCATCTAATTAATCGTTTGCCTTCTCAAGTTCTAAACTTTGCATCTCCATACTCTATTTTATTTGGTGTTATTCTTGAGTATGATTCTCTCCATGTTTTTGGGTGTGTTTGTTTTGTTCACTTACAATTTACTGAACGTAATAAACTTTCAGCCCAAGCTGTTTATTGTGCTTTTCTAGGATACAGTAATTCTCATAAAGGGCTTGTGTGTTATGATGCAAATGCTTATAAAATTTGTATCTCTCGAAATGTGATTTTCTTTGAAAATCAGAATTTTTTTCCCTTCTTGTCCCTCTACAGAATCCACTCCTATCCAGCTTCCCACATTTAAAGATGATAATCCATCTTATATCTTTGAACGTTTTAAGCCAGGAATTGTATATCAAAGATGTCATCCACCATCCACTTTGCCCCTTCCGGACACAGAACCAACATCTGATCATTCCCCTCAACTAAGACGATCAACTCAAGTTTCACGTGCCCCAAACATGTATGGATACTTAGCAACTACTATTGATAGTACTTTTGTGCCTAAGACTTATGCCCAAGCTTCTACCCAAGACTGTTGGCAACAGGCCATGAAAAAGGAACTTCAGGCTCTTCAGGATAATCACACATGGGATATTGTTTCTTGTCCTACCAGAATTAAACCTATTGGCTGCAAATGGGTATACACTATTAAATTCCAACCTGATGGATCTATGGAACGATATAAAGCATGGTTAGTGGCTCTTGGAAATTGTCTAGCATATGGTATTAATTATGAGGAGACATTTGCACCTGTGGCTAAAATGACTACCAAACGAACCATTATGGCAACTGTTGCTTCCAAGAGATGGCCACTTCGTCAAATGGATGTAAAAAATGCATTTTTACATGGAGACCTGAAAGAGAATATTTATATGACTCCTCCTCCTGGTAAGTTTACTCACCCATCTGATAAAGTCTGCTGGTTGAAAGTAGAGGTGATCATTTTCGGTTCGGTCCGGTTTTGGGCCAAAATAAGCAATCAAACTGAAATTATTTTTTTTCAAGTTTTTGAACCGAATCGAACCAAAAACCGATTCGAACCGACCATGTTCGGTTCAGTTCGATTCAGTTTTTTCCCTTCCAAACCAATTTAAACTGAAAATTATTTCTGGGTTTTTTCACTGGTCATATTTTTTTAGGGATTTTATTTTTGTTTTATTTTTAATTTCACAGATTTGTGCTTTCTGTGCTTATTTTCTGAGAAATATTGGCTTTCTCAACAAGTATGACTCTTTTTTTAACTGGTTGGGCATGCATGATATCCAGAAATTCAATCCCGATTTTCTTTTTGTTAGATCTTTGCCCAAGAATTAAACTTTGCAAAAAGATACACAAAACAAAAGGAAAGAACAGAAGTAATTTGACTGGAGAAAAAAAAAACAAAGAAATGATAAAAAAATATATGTTATTAAAATGTAAAACCATCAAAATATTATTATTTGAACAAGAGGAAACAAATCAAAGAGGAAGGGCCAAACCCTTACACGCTAGTTAAAAAAATCCTCTTTTTTACTCTCTAATATTTCCTCCACTTCATTTTGGAGCCGCCACCACACACCTGCAAAGAAAAACCCTAAACTCGCTCTCAATGGCGACCGATCCAACTGTGTTACACCAACCCAGTCTCCTTCTCCAATCAAAGAGGAGAGATGCAAAGAGAAAGGGAGGGGGAGGGGAGAGATGCAGAGAGAAGGGGAGGGGAGAGATGAATAGAGAAGGGGGGAGGGGCGGCTACTTTTGTGTTTAGGGAATGCAGAGAGCAAAGTTTAAGCTTTAGGTTTAGGGTTAGAAAAAGCATCCTATTTATAGTTTTTTTTTAAGTGCTGGTCTGGTTGAACCGGTTTGGTTCGGTTCAATCGGTTTCAGACTTTGGAAACCGAAACTGAACCGAACAGGAATTTTTTTGTGATTTTTTAACCGGTTCATTCGGTTTTTTTCGGTTCGGTTTTTTCTGTTATTTTTTTTGGTTTTCTCAGTTTAATCGGTTTATCGATTTTTTTGCTCACCCCTAGTTGAAACGGTCCTTGTGTGGTCTAAAACAGGCACCACGGGCATGGTTTGAAAAATTTCGCACTACTCTTCTGAAACTTAAATTTATTCAGAGCCAATATGATTCCTCTCTGTTTCTTCAGCAAACTACTACTGGTTTTGTTGCTCTTCTGGTATATGTGGATGATATCATCATTACAGGATCTGACATTCCACTCATTAAGGATTTACAGCGTTCTCTTAACAGTGAATTTCATATGAAGAATCTGGGACACCTTCACTATTTCCTTGGTCTACAGGTGCACTCTATGTCCAATGGGATTTCTCTACATCAGCACAAATACACCCAAGAAATTCTTGTCTTGGGTGGTCTTGAATCAGGGAATAGCGTTCTTACACCTCTCGAGATTAATTTAAAACTTTGTCAGAATGATGGTGACCTGTTACCTGATCCCTCCATATACAGGCAATTAGTAGGCAGTTTGAATTATCTAACCATTACTCGGCCATATATTTCTTTTGCAGTACAACAAGTCAGTCAGTTTTTACAGGCTCCTCGTCAACCTCATTTAGCTGCTGTCTAAAGAATTCTTCGCTATCTTAAAGGCACATCTGGGCGAGGATTATTTTTTCCTGCTAATAATTCATTACAATTAACAGGTTATAGTGATGCAAATTGGGCAGGGTGCATGGATACACGTTGGTCTGTTACTGGGTGGTGTATGTTTCTTGGAAATGATTTAATTTCATGAAAAAGCAAAAACCAAGACCGAATCTCAAAATCTTCCATAGAATCTGAGTATCGAGCTATGTCCTCCATATGTTCTGAAATTGTGTGGCTCTAGGGTTTGCTACGTGAACTTGGTTTTCCTCAGCACACTCCTACACCTCTTCATGCTGATAACACAAGTGCTATTCAAATTGCTACTAATCCTATGTTTCATGAACGCACCAAACATATTGAAGTTGATTGTCACTATATTCGTGAAGCTCTTGATCATAATATTCTTACACTACCTCATATTTCCACCGAGCATCAGACAGCTGATGTCTTTACGAAGGCCTTGTCTCGGCCTCGACATCAACTCATGATTGACAAATTGATGCTTCTTGATCAGCCAACATCAATTTGAGGGGGGATGTCAGTGTATATTATGGCAAGAATATCAACAATATATGGCCACCAAATTGTAACAGAATATCTTGTATTTATTGTATTTATTATAGACTACAAAGGGATTAGAGACAGTAAATTAGGGATTATTACATGTATTTAGAGGACTGAATTCTTCCTTATAAAAACAGAGAACAATTTTACTTTGAAATTTGATATTTGTGACATATATATTTCAGATGGTATTATGAACTGAATGCTAGTGCATGCTGGAGCTCGGAACACTGCTCCTGCAGCCTGGTTCACGTTTCTTTCTCTGGTCTCTTGTGCTGTGGCACCTCTCTATGTGTTGCCAAGTGAAGCAAGTTTGTATACAAAGTGTTACCTCTGTCATTTTAATCCTCAACAACTGTGTTAGGTTTTGCTTCCTAAAAGCTAAACCTAACAAGGTGGGTTTTTCTTAGCTTCGGAAAGATATTTGACAGGGGAGTCTTCCATATGAAAGCTGCGATTCCTTGAGAAAAGTTCAAATCCGTAGATTATTGACTAAAGCTGAGGGCCATCAACAAGAAGGCAGCTAGCGTCAATCATGCACGACAGGGTCGATGGAGTCTTTAAACTAATGGCATTGGTATCCAAGTCAATGGTCATGGAAAAAAAGAACCAACAAAAACGCAATAACGGGACGATAGTGGTTAATTAAGCTGTCCACATCTTGGAAAGGAGGGACCGTTTGATTAATTCGTTCTCGAGGGTGCCATTCGAAACACGAAGGGAGGCCTGCATTATCTTGATAGCACTCTTTCGCAAAATCCAAAACCTAGTACCTGCTGGTTTTTAATAATTTAGTGCTCATAACTACACCGTCGGTATGCTCATTTTTTTGTATTTCATGAATAGATTTAAAGTCTGGTTTGGCTCGGCGGATCGATTTGGAACCGAGACCGTACTAGATTTAAAAAAATAAAGAAAGAAAAAAATTCAATTTGACCTGGTAAAGAACCGGTTGCAACCCGTTAACTATTTATTCTCTTTTAATAAAAACAATGTCATTTTATTTTATATAAAAAAATTAGATATTGATCTGGAATGACTTGAGAGTTCCTACTACTTTGTTTGTTAGTATGTTTTACTTGTTTTTGTTAGACTTTTCTTATTTTTTATGATTCAATGTTTTAAACGCTTTACTATTATACTTTATTTTAAATATTGTGAGTTCCGTGAGGCTTTTCATTCAAGTTTAGATTTTTATTTTAAATATTAAACTTTATTTAATATAATAAATATTTTAAATTATGAATTATTTTATTGGTTTTGAGGAATATTTGAAAGATTATAAAATGATATGTGAATATATATATATATATATATATATATATATATATATATATATATATATATATATTTTGAATGTGTATGTGCCGTGTTTCCAATCACTAATCCGGAATTTTGACAACTTTTGAAATATTTTTGTTTATTAAATACAATATTATTTTGGAATGATTTTTTGTTTTAAATTTAAATTTAAAGTTAGTTGGTTAAAATCAACTTCGCATCATCGAGACACAAGAAAAGAAAAGGTAGCATAATTTAATTGGAAATACTTGATTAACTATACTCGAACCATTGAACATAATTAAGATTTACATGTTTGATCTAAAAAAAACAACATTGTGATTATTCTAATATATATACAAACACACACCAGGTTACCCCCAATTCTTAAATTGATATTGATGTTCTGTATTGTTTTCTTTCTTTATTTTATTATTACTTTTTTTTAGATAGAAGCCCCATGGTCGGTCAACATCAAGAACTAGAGATTCAGGAAACATAATTAGTTGTTTGAAAAAGAAAACTAAGGCCTTTATCCTTTATAAGCAGAAACAAAGAAACAAGAAAGAAAACGTCCGACCAGCAGCCATGAGCAGAAATAAGAAACTTTGGAAAAATAACCATGAAGTTAGTTTAATTAATTAGATTTTAAATTTATTTTTTAATAATCATAAATTTAAATTTTTTATGAATTATTGAAGATTTATATGGTCGAGTCACTGAAGATTTATATGGTTATTAACTTTAAATTTTATATTATTAGTTAAGATATCTATAAACTGGTCTGAATATTTTTTTTAATAAAAATTAAAAATAAAATAATATCAGCAACGTTTTTTATTTTTTGTTTTTTCTCCTTTTGGGTGAGAACATGATGCCACCATGTTTTTTGACGAACAGGAAGACGATGGAGAAAGTTAAGTAAAATGGCATGTGAATCACACAATTGAAGACAAGTGCGTACATCCACGCGGCGCAGCATCTTTTCCCATCCATACACGTCTAATGAAGATTTCCTCTGATTTCAAATTTGCATCATTCGCTGAATCCCAAACGCGTGCATGCACACACGCGGTTTCTCGAGATTGGTAATGTGAAACAAACTCTTAATTATCGGCTGTGATTTTCGTCCGCGATAACGATGGTGATGTTTTTAAAAATAATTTTTATTTAAAAATATATTATAATAATATTTTTTATTTTTTGAGTCTATCAAAACTATTTAAAAATATAAAAAAATAATTAATTTTTTTTTTAAAAATAAATTAAAAAAAAAACACGGCTTCAATGAACTAACTGGAAGAGCTGGGTAGCAGCGTTTTGTCAACACCGTTGTAAATAGAAATCGCCAAAGAACCCGCCATGGAACCCACGTCCTCTATAGTGCGGCCGCCTTGAGCCATTGACCTAACTTTAGGCTCGCTCAGTCAACGACTAATCTTATCGTCCCGCTTTCTAGTGGTCACCGCAGTAATTATACAGTGCAAATGCAATTGCTCTCGACTTTTTCCGAGCTTTTGAGTGGGGAAAGAAAACTACTTTCAATCGGGCCCCGTCTTCGTCATCAACGACCCAGAAAAGCCACTCTTCTTTCATTTGGGTTTGCGTGATTGCTTTTCTTGTGGATCTCTCATTTTTTAAAAATAAAAAAGAATCTGATGGTTGTGATTGGTGCTGGGAACTTCATGTGCCACAGATGATAAAATTTTATCAAGCATGGGCCGTACAGTCCCACGTGTGGTGATGGATTTAGGAGCATGGCCCACGTTTTTAACGGTTGGCATCAGTTTTGTAGAAAAATAAAAAAATAATCGCTATATAACGACTCCAGCACTCCTCAAATGACTTTAAGAGAGGGGAAAGTCAGCGGGGAAAAAAGAGAGATGCATGGCATCTGGATTTTGCCTTGTGATCTTGGTTTCCATCAGGATTTGTGGTCTTTAGCACTCTACAAACATTTGCCTCTGTCTGTCTTCTTTTAGAATCGTTTGGGCAAATGTCACGTGAAGTGTCTTGTTTCAATTATTCTTTTTCCTGGTTTCATTGTCTAAATTTTCGTTGTTTAATATATTAATTATACTCTATTTTAAAGAGAGCATGAACGTTATTATATTTTTAAATAAATTATACTCTATTTTAAAGAGAGCATGAACGTTATCATATTTTGAAATAACTAGTTTTAAGCTAATATATATATATATATATATATATATATATATATATATATATATATATATATATATATATATATATAAGCATGAACGTTATCATATTTTTAAAGAGCATGAACGTTATCATATTTTTAAATAACTAGTTTTAAGCTAATATATATATATATATATATATATATATATATATATATATATATATATTAATTATACTCTATTTTAAAGAGCATGAACGTTATTATATTTTTAAATAAATTATACTCTATTTTAAAGAGAGCATGAACGTTATCATATTTTTAAATAACTAGTTTTAAGCTAAAATTTAACTACAAAATAAGAAACAAACATGGATCTGAATGCTAAAATAAAAGTAGTACAACAATTTTAAAAGTGGTATTTGATGTTATAGTAGTAGTTATTTTTTACTTAAAAATACATTAAAATAATTTTTTTAATTTATTTTTATATGAGCACATCAAAACATATCAAAACGATCAAAAAAAAATATCTAAAAAAATTAATTTAAAGCAATAATAATAATAATAATAATTCAAAAGCAGATTTGAACACAAGAACAATATCAAAACTTTTCATAGTTTTTCCATTTTATTCAGTCCGGTCTTGTGTAGCAAAAATAAGAGCATTTTGTTTTTTCAAGTGTATCTGCGTTAATAATATATAGATACAAAATTACTCTATATCATAGAAGCTAACAGGTTATAAAAAATGGTTGCTTGCACAGCCTGCACCACCCCACCAACACCATCTTGTCAATAACTACAGTCCACGAGCAAGTAGCACGTCGCTACCAGTAACTATCAACCTCTGTGCTTTTGTATTTAAGAATTGTCATTCTCCAAGTTTCTAAATCTTTAACCTCATCATCTCAAAGAAGATCGCTTTGTGTTTTCTGAATCCATTTTAAGGTGGGGTTTTTCAGTTTTTTTTCTTTCTAGAACACAAGAGTCAGAGAAACACTTTGTTTTTCAAAGCTCTGATAAGTTGTTTTTGGACCTCATGAGTTGAACTGAAACTTTCCCATTTTTCTTTAGTTTTAGCAAGTTTCAAACTGGCAACAAGTTTTCAAAATCCAAGGTCCTTGTCTCTAGTTCATTTTTAATTTTCATGATTGCTCATGATGATAAACTATTGAAGTAGACAAGATTTTGAATATATGAACATATATTTCAAGTGGACTCTAGTTTAATATTGCTAAAATTTTGGTGCAGAATATTTCAAGAACATGATATGCATATGATATGGATATCAAGCAATGAAGCTTGTAGCCGAGCCTTCCCACGTGCAAGCCCTTTCTGATCATCATTCTCGATCACACATACTGGTTGCCATGATTATTGATCTTCTTCATTCTTGAAAATTCGGGGCTTTGATCCTCAGATTTAAAGTCTAGAAGAAGGAACAAAGGGGTTTCTTGTTTTTGTTTCCCTTTTCTTTTCGAATAAATCTTTTTATGAAATGGAACCTCCGGCGAGGCAGCAAATCTTCCGGCAGAAGAAGATGACTAAACAATTGACAGGAAAACGGGATGACACGCCGTTACATGCGGTGGTGAGAGATGGAAATTTGGAGTTAGTTATGGAAATGATAGCTGATAATCTTGGGGAAGCTGCAGATTTGACTCTGTTGTTGTCGAAACAGAACCAATCAGGAGAAACTGCTTTGTATGTTGCTTCAGATTGTGGTCATGTTTACATAGTGAAGGAGCTGATTAAGTACTATGACACCGGTTTAGCTGGTCTTAAAGCAAGAAATGGTTATGATGCTTTTCACATAGCTGCCAAGCAAGGTGATCTGGGTAAGTACCGTTTTCAATTCTTCAAATTCCTTGCTAGAATTGATAATTGGAGTGGGATTAACGTTGGGTTAATTGTGTGCTCTAATACTGTAATGCAGAAATTGTGGAAGTTCTTATGGAGGTCAATCCTGATCTTTCACTGACCTTTGATTCGTCAAATACTACAGCTCTGCACTCGGCTGCATCACAAGGGCATGTTGAAGTAGTGAATTTCCTGTTAGAGAAGTGTAGTGGCCTTGCTTTGATAGCTAAAAGTAATGGTAAAACTGCCTTGCATTCTGTGGCAAGGAATGGGCATTTAGAGATTTTGAAAGCCCTTTTGAGTAAAGAACCTGGACTTGCGAATAAGATTGATAAGAAAGGCCAGACAGCTCTCCATATGGCAGTTAAAGGGCAGAACGTGGAGCTTGTGGAGGAGCTGATCATGTCAGATCCTAGTTTGATGAACATGGTTGATAATAAAGGCAACAGTGCTTTGCATATTGCTAGCCGTAAGGGTAGAGATCAGGTATTCTAATTTACTTTCCATTCCTTTTAATAGTATGAAGCTTTTCTTTTCCTGTTGCTTTGGTTACCAAATGTGAACTGAAACTCCAGGTCTGAGGAGAAATTGAGATTGATTTATAGCGACATAGAAAAAGGCTCTTTCATCTTTCCGAGGGAATAGTTTCTTCTGGTTCTTTGGCTTTTAGCTACGTCTCAACTTGAGACCAATGTCTTACTTTATTTAGTACCAGTATCTATGTTCCAGACCTAATATAGTCAGTATCTTCTGCAATACAAATGAACCAGCCTTTTTGTGATGTTACTGAATCTATATTTAGAGCAGAAGTCATCGTCATCTACCAAAGTTGCCAAAGGATCCTATCCTCTTTACAGAGTTGGGAAGTTTATGACGTTGGCGTTGCTGCTATTTGCAGATTGTTAGGAAGCTGCTTGACCAAAAGGGAATTGACAAAACAATTGTTAACAGATCCAGAGAAACTGCTTTTGATACTGCTGAGAAAACTGGGCACTCAGGAATCGCCTCCGTATTACAAGAGCATGGAGTCTTATCTGCCAAATCCATGAAGCCAAGTACAACTAACACAGCCAACCGAGAACTAAAGCAAACTGTGAGCGACATAAAGCATGAGGTTCACAACCAGCTCGAGACCACACGGCTAACACGAAAACGTGTTCAAGGTATAGCCAAGAGGCTCAACAAAGTGCACACGGAAGGTCTCAACAATGCAATTAACTCAACCACAGTTGTAGCAGTCCTTATTGCCACTGTTGCGTTTGCTGCCATCTTCCAACTCCCTGGCCAGTTTGCTGATGACCCAGGTAATCTCGCTCCTGGACAATCTGCTGGAGAAGCAAAAATCGCTACCAAACCTGAGTTCATGATTTTCATCATATTTGACTCAATTGCTCTCTTTATATCATTGGCTGTAGTGGTTGTTCAAACCTCTATTGTAGTTATAGAGAGAAAGGCAAAAAAACAACTAATGTCAGTGATCAACAAGCTAATGTGGCTGGCCTGTGTGCTGATTTCAGTTGCATTTCTTGCACTGTCATATGTTGTTGTGGGAGATCATCAGAGGTGGCTGGCACTTAGTGTAACAGCCATAGGGACAGTGATCATGGTAACAACAATTGGGACGATGAGTTATTGGGTAATTGCACAGAGAATTGAGACTTCCAGATTACGGAGCATACGGAGGTCATCAACAAGCAGATCGCGGTCAGAGACATTGTCATTCATGGAAGAATCAGAGATTTTGGAAAATGACTATAAGAAACTCTATGCAATCTGAGACTTTGTCCTCTCTTTTTTAGGTCTTACAAGTAGATACTGTATTTTCCTCCTTATATATATACTTTTTTTACTTGATTTCAGCCTTTCTCGCTGTCCACTGAATCAGGGAGCTGACAGATCTTCTGGAGATTTTGAAAGAAGAAGAGGGTGGTAACTTTTTCGTTTTGAAGTTTAGTTAATAAGAAACCAGTTAGTTGGTGACTCGGCTCTGTTTTCGTAAATGACCTCTGTACATTTTCCTGTGTCATTTTATCTTTCTTGCATTCAAAAATTAACTCTGACTCAGAGGTTGCTAAGAAGCTTTGGTACCTACGGATGAACTAATACAACCTCGTATGATATCGCCAACAACGGTTTGCTCTTTGGGACATTTACCATCTGTTCTAGCTCTAAACTTTCTGTGCGATGTTTTTTATTCACTAGCCACAGCACCATCCCTTAGCTCTAGCTCTAAACTTTCACTGTCATGTTATCAGTTGCTCTCTTCAAGCATCACCACCCAATTCAATGCCACGAGAAAACTATAGGAGGCTCATTGCCCCCATTTCACTCTCAGAAAACTATGAGGAAAACAAACCACAGGTTGTCCTATCTTAAGCCTGGATGTGATAAGTGAATTTGTTTCTGTGGTCAAATATTTTTCTTCATTTTTATGTACCAGGACTGGAAGGGATTCTAGTCAATGCTAAACAGTTGCTGACTGCGAGCCCTCATTTTTCTTTTGATTACTAAACAGCTTCAGCCCATCCTTGTGGAGATTTGTCTAGAATTTATTGATAATAACAATACCCCACCACTATGCTTAGTGGAAGCACCATTAGTGATTACTGCCATAATTGGTGGCATGTTTCAAGGCTCTTCTTTCTGCTCTCCTTTCTCCTATAAATGGAGACAAAGAGAGAGCAATAAAAGAGTGTGCAAGTGAAGAGGTGTGTGCAGTAAGTGCAACTTTAAGAGTTGTGAGCAGATTTGAGAGAAATACCGAGTGAAAGAGTGAAACACTGGGTTTTGGGATTGTACTGGGTTGAGTTGAGTGTTTGTATCATTCCTCCAATAATATACAATCTGCTGCCTCCGTGGACGTACCCGGTTTTGGGGAACCACGTAAATCTGCTTGTTTGTGTTTTATTTGTGTTTGCTTTCGGTCCAGTATGCACAACAAATTGGTATCAGAGCATTAGGGAAGCTTAAACACAGAAAAACACGTTTTTCAGCTCTCTGTTCGAAGTTTCAGAATTTTCAAAGTTCTCAGATCTTGATTTTGACCACTTGCGGAGATTCCTCTCGTCGATATGAGTCCGGCGATATAAAGATCATCGAAATCGGAGTTGAAACGAGCCCTGTAGAGCTCGCCGGAGTTTCGCCTGAAATCTGCCGGAAAAACCAGACATTGCTGGAATTCTAGCCTGAGGAGACAGCCACGTCATCCGACGCGTTGGCGCTGAGTCATCATCCACGTCATCAATAGAGGGTCCACATTGCCATGTCATCAGACACGTCATCTAACAGTGACATAATATTCTCTTGACAGAATAAGAATATTCCGTTAACAGTAAGAGAATATTCCCGTGAAAGAATATTCTTTATCAGAGACAGAATATTCCTTCCCTGAGTCAACTCGGTCAGATTGGTGTTTTTGGCCAACTCAGTGATTTTTTGACCCGTTTTAGGCCGAGTCAAGTTGGTTCCTAGCATTTTCAACCATTCCGGACGCAACCGTGGTGTCCGTTTTGTGAAACAGCACACCGAAGTTACTGTTTTGGCTCTTTTGAGCATAAAAGTGCGTGTTTTAACAATTTTGGGAGTCCATTTATAATCCAAAGACGTTCTAATGGCTGATATTCTAGAAGAAAAATCAGCGGGGAATGCTAGTATACCTCCACAATACATCCCGGTATCGAGTACCAAATTTGAGGTGGAGAAGTTTGATGGGAAATGTAATTTTGACATGTGGAAATGTGAAGTCATGAATATGCTTGTCCAAATGAATTTGGATTTCACTCTAGAAGATAAACCGGAGGATCTGGATGATAAAAGCTGGGAAAGGATAAATCGGTTGGCTTGTAGTTCCATCCGACTTTGTCTTGTAAAGGATCAGAAGTACGCCTTTTCAGAACAAAACTCTGTAAAGGAATTATGGCAAGCACTGGAGGACAAGTTTATAAAGAAGAGTATAGAGAATCGTCTCTACTTGAAGAAAAGGATCTTCCAGTTTCAGCATAAGAAAGGTACTTCTATGAATGAGCATCTGAATGATTTCAATAAAATGATAGCTGATTTGAAGAATTTAGATGTAGAAATTGATGATGAAGATAAAGCTTTGCTGTTATTAAATTCATTGCCTGACACATATGAACATCTCGTCACCACTTTACTGTATGGTAAAGAAAAGATTAAATTCATTGATGTGTCCAATGCTTTGGTGAACAATGAGTACCGGAAAAAGGACCAAATTGTTCATAAGGAGTCAACGTCAGAAGCATTGACAGTTAGAGGCAGAACAAACCCTAGAAGATTTCGAGGGCGAGGGAGATCTCGCTCAAAATCCAGAGGAGAATCATCAAACAGACGATATCTTGCAAAAGACGAGTGTGCCTTTTGTCACAAAAAAGGGCACTGGAAGAAAGATTGTCCAATCAAGGGCAACAAGGAAAAAAGATGAACCAACTGTGAACGTTGCACGAGATGAGGATGAACGAGACTCTGCATTCATGGTCTCATCACCAAAAAACCATTCAGGTGAATGGATTCTTGATTCTGCATGTTCCTATCACATGTGCCCTAACAAGCACTCATTCTCAAGACTCGAGGAGTTCGATGGAGGAGTTGTGTTGATGGGTAATGATGATGTTAGTGAGATCAAAGGGATTGGTACTATCCATCTGAAGATGCATAATGGGGTAGTCAAGACACTAACAGAGGTACGATATGTACCTGACTTGAAGAAAAATCTCTTCTCACTTGGAGTCCTATAATCCAGTGGTTATAAGATTATCATGCATGGTGGAGTCCTGAGAGCAATCTGTGGTGTATTAGTTGTCTTAAGAGGCACGAGGAAAGGAAACTTATATTTCCTGGATGGATCTACAGTTACTGGTACAGCAGCTGTCTCCAAAAGCATAGAAGATGATGAAGCAGATAATTCCAGACTTTGGCACATGCGCTTAAGGCATGCTGGTGAAAAGGCTTTGCAAGGATTGGTCAAGTAAGGTCTATTAAAAGTCGCCAAGACTGGGAAACATGGGTTCTGTGAACATTATGTTCTTAGAAAACAGACAAGTGTCAAGTTTGGCATTGCGATACACAACACAAAAGGGATCCTAGATTATGTTCACACAGACGTATGAGGACCTTCAAAGAATGAATCTCTTGGAGGTAATCGTTGGTTTGTTACTTTTATTGATGATTTCTCAAGACGAGTATTGGTGTACATGATGAAACACAAGGATGAGGTCCTTGATATCTTTCTAAAATGGAAGAAAATGGTGGAGACTCAAACTGGAAGGAGAGTTAAGACTCTTCGGTCAGATAATGGTGGTGAGTACACTTCAGATCCTTTTTTTGAAGTTTGTCAGGATGAAGGGATCAAGCGACATTTTACTGTTCGCAAAACACCACAGCAGAATGGAGTAGCAGAACGCGTGAACCGCACATTGGTGGAGAAAGTCCGATGTATGCTATCACATTCAGGACTAAGCAAAGTGTTCTGGGGCGAGGCATTAAGCTATGCTCGTCATATTGTTAACTGATTACCTTCAGCAACATTAAATGGAAGAACCCCCTTGGTTGCTCAGCATATTATCATGTTACTGAGTCCAAGCTAGATCCTAGAGCCAAGAAAGCTATATTTTTGGGCTTTAGTGGAGGAGTAAAAGGTTACAGACTCTAGTGTTCTGAATCAAAGAAAGTGATTTTGAGTAGAGATGTCACTTTTGATGAGTCTGGCATGTTACAGCAAGAGAAATCACAGGAGAAGGAAAAACAGTCTGGTGATGCACAACAGGTGGAGTTGGAGACTTCAGTCATCCCTATAAAGACTGTTCAGACAATCCCTACTGAAGGAGATTCAGATGAAAGGTCAGATGAAGAGGACGCAACAACTCCAGCAACCACACAACAAGAATCCATTGCAACAAGTAAACCAAAAAGAGTTATCAAGAAACCTGCTCGGTATTGTAACGTGGTGGCTTATGCACTTCCGGTGATTGATGATGGAATCCCCTACACCTACAAAGAAGCAGTACAGAGTGTAGAAAATGCAAAATGGAAAGAGGCAATGGATGAAGAGATGAAATCTCTCTAGAAGAATCAGACTTGGGATTTGATACAACTCCCTAAAGGAAAGAAGACAATTGGTTGCAAGTGCGTATATGCCAAGAAGGAAGGTAATCCTGGAAAAGACAACATTCGTTTCAAAGCAAGATTGATAGCAAAAGGCTATGCTCAGAAGGAGGGGATAGATTATAATGAGGTATTCTCTCCAGTTGTTAAGCATTCATCAATCCGTATTATGTTAGCCTTGGTTGCATAGTTTGATTTGGAGTTAGCCCAACTTGATGTGAAAACTGCCTTTCTACATGGAGATTTGGAAGAGGAAATTTACATGTCTCAGCCAGATGGTTTTAAAGTCACTGGGAAAGAGAATTGGGCTTGTAAATTGAAGAAGTCATTATACGGATTGAAACAATCTCCTCACCAATGGTATAAGTGATTTGATAAGTTCATGACAGAACATGGATACACACGGAGTCAGTTTGATCACTGTGTATATTTTCGCAAACTTCTTGATGGTTCTTTCATCTATTTGCTCTTATATGTGGATGATATGTTGATTGCATCGAAGAGCAAGGTGGAGATTGATAGACTGAAAGCTCAACTGGGAACTGAGTTTGAAATTATGGACTTTGGAGAAGCTAAGAAGATTCTTGGCATGGAGATTCAGAGAGACAGAAGAAAAGGCACAGTTTGTTTGACACAGACCCAATACTTGAAGAAAATTCTACAGGGATTTGGGGTAGATGGTAAGACCAAGCCTGTAAGCACACATTTAGCTCCTCATTTTAAACTAAGTGCTTCATTGTCTCCACGCACAGAGGAAGAGCGCAAACATATGGCTCAAATTCCGTATGCAAATACAGTTGGTGCATTAATGTATGCAATGGTTTGTACGAGACCAGATATTTCACATGCTGTCAGTATGGTGAGCAGATATATGCATGATCCGGGAAAGGGTCACTGGCAAGTAGTAAGTGGATTCTACGGTACATTCATGGCACAATTGATATTGGTTTGAAGTTTGAGAGGGATGATAGACTCAGATAAAATTTAGTTAGTTATGTGGACTCAGACTATACTGGTGACTTAGACAAGCGTCGTTCCACAACAGGCTATGTGTTTACACTTGCTCAAGGGCCTGTAAGTTGGAGGTCAACGTTACAATCAACAGTAGCTTTGTCAACAACTGAGGCAGAGTACATGGCAGTAACAGAGGCTTTCAAGGAAGCTATTTGGTTACATGGGTTGATTGAAGATTTGGGAATTGTTCAAGAGCACGTGGATGTCCATTTTGATAATCAAAGTGCTATTTGTCTTGCAAAGAATCAGGTTCATCATTCTCGCACCAAGCACATCGATGTTCGATTTCATTTTGTTCGAGAAATTATGGATGAAGGGGATATTCTGCTACAGAAGATCGGTACCGCAGATAATCCAGCTGACATGCTCACAAAATGTGTCTTAGGGATCAAGTTCCAACATTGTTTGGACTTGGTCAACATCTCTCGGTGTTGAGTACCTTCAGGGTGCAGCGCCATATGGCGCATCAGGGGCAGCATTGATTGATCACGAGGATTGGATGGAAAAATCTTGCCAAGGTGGAGATTTGTCTAGATTTTATTGATAATAACAATACCCCACCACTATGCTTAGTGGAAGCACCATTAGTGATTAGTGCCACAATTGGTGGCATGTTTCAAGGCTCTCCTTTCTGCTCTCCTTTCTCCTATAAATGGAGACAAAGAGAGAGCAATAAAAGAGTGTGCAAGTGAAGAGGTGTGTGCAGTAAGTGCAACTTTGAGAGTTGTGAGCAGATTTGAGAGAAATACCGAGTGAAAGAGTGAAACACTAGGTTTTGGGATTATACTAGGGTTGAGTTGAGTGTTTGTATCATTCCTCTAATAATATACAATATGCTGCCTCCATGGACATACCCGGTTTTGGGGAACCACGTAAATCTGCTTGTTTGTGTTTTATTTGTGTTTGCTTTCGGTCCAGTATGCACAACAATCCTCACTTCCTGGTCTGTCACAAGGGCTTCCTGCTGTTGAGATCAGATCAGACACCTTACATAAGCAGCAGAGTTGTCAAGTGATGTTCCCATTCTTATTCTTTCCTCAGATTTTGCTGCTTCTGTATAATCCCTCGTACTTTTCCAAGCCTATGCTACGCTTTGCGGTGAATAGTTATCGAAATCCTTCTTTTGCTCAAATCATCTAAATGCAGTGGCCTAAAGGATGCCAGGAAATTCATACCAAACTCAAAGAACTAGTTTAAGATTTGTATAAAGCCTTATTAAATATGAAAGCATGATTTGGAAAATAATGGATTTCAAAACTGGAAGGTTGCTTGACATGAACTTCCTCCATGATAAAATCATCTAGAATACAATTTTAACCTCTATCTGAATGAGCTTAGAACTTTCAAAACAAGCAAATGCAAATACCATATAAATGGACTCTAATCTAACAATTGGTGCATAGGTCCCATCTAAATCTATTGCCTTGTTGTCGTTAGAGGAGTTACTCCCCCCATCATAGTCATCAACTCCTCAAATGAGCTTTCCTCCTCAAATTCATCTATCAAGCCATGATTTTCCAGCTTCTTCAAGTCTGAACTATCATCATCATTAGAAGTGATCGAGCTGCAATCTTTACCATCCAAAGTGGTAGCTTTTATTACCTTTTTTTCAAATTTCTTCTTCATGTCATTCTTCCACTTCTTCTTGGTAATGTGTTGATGACACTTAACATGACTCGATCTCTTAATCTTAAAGCAAATCATAGCATCCCTTTTGCTTCGGTCGCCCTTCTCACTTCTTTCTACTTTGAAGTCTTTTCTATTCCCATACTTCTTCTTTTTCTTCTTCTTCTTCAAGAACTCGGTAAATTGCCAGGTTATCAATGCAAAATATCTTCATCATCATCACTAATACTATCATTATTCTTTTTAATACTTAAGAGGATTTCAAAGCAGTGGTATTTTTCTTGGTAGATCATCACACACTTCAAGTTCCATGACCCTCCCTTCATGACCTATGAATGAATTGTGTATGCATCTCCCTTATGCCTTCACTTGATTTCATCTCAAGCAATCTGGTGAGAACACCAAACCCACACCACAAATTACACGAGTATATAGACGGAGACGACGTAGAATGGCCTAGCTTATCACGCTTTGGTTGGGAGACTAAGCCCATTTTGGGCCTATTTCATTGTTATTTTATTTATTTAGCCCATTTGGGCCTGCTCATTGTTATTTTATTATTTATGTTAAACAGTTTAATTTGATCGGCCGAGCCCAATAGCGGGATATTTTAGGGTTTATTATTTATATGTTCTTTTGTCATCTTGAGAGACAGTTTTCGATGATTAATGAAAATATTGCAGACTTTGCATATCTTCAATCCCCTTTCTTCTCTTCTTCAGCTTCTTTCTTTTCTAAAGCTTCTTTCTGTTCTTGCTTTAATTTTATTATTTATTGTTCCGCATCAAATTTGGTATCAGAGCATGGCTTTTAATTGTTCATACAATTAAATGATCCACAGGTTTATGTTTAACCCTATATTGATCTAAAAAAAAGAAAAAAAAAAGCATATTGTTCTGATTACAAAAAAATATTGTTCATCGGCACTGTTCATCGTCGATCCTCAGCAGCGCCGCCTCAGGCAATCACAACGACAGACCCACCACCAAGAATACCTGCACATCAGTCCCACAGAAACGATCGGCCATTCTACATCAACGCCGATCACAGCCAACGATCACAAGTCCACGCCGGTTTACTGCCTTCAACAACCCGTAACGCTGCAGTCACAACAGCTCTTTGTCTTTGGTTCCAAATTTGCTAACCATCAGCTGCACCCTAGCAGCAGCACCAGCCACAACGCCACCATCCCCAATGCCCTCACCTTCAGCAGCGACAACGGATCAACAGGCCCCCGTCCAGCAGCGACACCACAGACACCACCGCCTCTTCCCTCGTATCGTCAGGCCCTAGCAGAGTCACGAAGCCCCACTTCGTGCGCCATCGCCGACAACAGCGGCAACAATTCACAGAAGCTAGGGAAGCAAGAAAACAGAAGTTGATAACATAATTAACCTAGCCACATCATCTGTCTCATCAACATATCCTGCCATGTCAGCTGCAACATAATCCTTCACTGCCACATCATACGGTTAGAATTTTTACCCATTGAAAATCATCATTCCTGGTATGTTTTTACACTTGTTAACCAATATTTAGCATTAATATTATTTTTTTGTGCTTGCCCATAACTAAATTACATAGCCCGCCTTTACATTGAATTACCTTTATTTTGACCTTGTTTAGCATTTAAGATCTGATCCTCTTAATTAATTGTGGAGTTTGGTTAAATTAGTGGAAAAACTGAAACATTGTGTTTGGATTACTTATGTGCATTTAGAGGACTTACATTGCTTACTTGCGTATTTTCCTAGTTTAATCTGTCATTACTTAGTCCCTAAGATAATAAAAAAAAAATTAAATAAAAAAATTATTTTCTTTATTTTAATTTTTTATTAGCTATAATTTTATTTTGTGTTTTACTTGCAAGTGTTATTTTGTGATCTTAGTCTCAGGATTAGTTTTTGCATGCATTTACGTAGTGGTCGTCTAGTACACCATAACCAACACCAGGGTCATAATGACTTTGATGACCCGCATGATAGTGAGCGTTCCAATGATTACCGTCAAAGACCAGTTCATCCTAGGAACCGTCAATACAACTGCAATCAGGGCCATACCGACTATAATGACCCTGACGAGTGAGTCATGAGGCATATCAAGGTAGAAGCCCCAACTTTTGAGGGTCAACTTGACCCATGGATTTTTGATAGATAGATCCGTGACATGGATCAATTCTTTGGCTGGTATAATCTATCTGAGAATAGAAGGGTAAGATTTGCAAAGATGAAACTTAGTGGAACCGCTCAGCTCTATTGGGAAAGTGTAGAAGAGTCTTTGATTAGGAGAGGTCAACCCCCTTATTACTGACTGGGTTGAAATGAAGACTAAGTTAGAAGAAAAGTACTTGCCTCATTCTTATAGAGGAAATCTTTTGGACCAGTGGAACAACTTGAGGCAAATAGGCAAGTTTGCTAATGAATATGTGGCACAATTTGATGAGTATAGGATGAGGTGTGCAGTTAGGGAGGATGAAGTGATGATCCTAAGTAGATTTCGAAAAGGCTTAGACGATGACCTTAGAAGAGAGGTTGTGCTTAGGGGTGTTTCCACCCTTGATGAAGCTTATAGCCTAGTACAAAATTATGACTTGGTCACAAAAAGCCAGTGGACAAGACGTTAGGACACTCGTAATACCCCTTCTAGATCTCAACCTGGTAGTAATAACTCCATATTAGGTGCCCCACCTCGTAAACCCAATCCTTTGATTTCCCAGATACCTAGAGAAGACAAGGGTAAGGGTATTTTTCATGAAGCACCTAAAACTTCAAGAATTCAGTGTTTTAAGTGTCAGGGTTTTGGTCATATTTCCTCTAGCTGCCCTAATAAGGCTTTGTTCATCAAGGGGCAAGAGGATATGGATGAAGAAGATAATTGTGATGATATGGTATATGAACCCAATCCCGATGATTTTCAAGATCTAAATGATGAGGATGATGAGTCTAACTTGCTAGGATATGTTAGGTCTATATCCACTCAAATCAAGACAACCAGGTTAGGTGTGGTTAGCTATGCTTTAACACAACGTAAAAAAACTGAGGATTGGAGAAGGACTGCTATTTTTTACACTTACATTAAATGTGGAGATAAAGGGTGTAAGATCATCATAGACAGTGGTAGTTGTATCAATGCAGTTTTCTCGGGTAGTGTATCCCACTTAGGCTTAAAGTTTGTTCCACACCCTAAACCCTATAATGTGTCTTGGGTTAATGATACATCTATAACGGTCAAAGAGAGATGTCTTTTTCCCATTAAGATTTTTAACTATCATGATGAAATTTGGTGTGATGTCATTCCCATGGATGTAGGGCACGTCATTTTGAGTAGGCCTTGGTTATATGATTTGGACGTTACAATCTTTGGACAATAAAATTCTTGTTCATTCATTTTTCAAGGTAAAAAAATCCAACTTATTGGATTACCCCCAAGGTCTAATGATAATAGTCAGAAGAAGAATAAAGTGAAAGATAGAGGGCTTAACATAATAAGTCCTAGGGAGTTTGATAAGGAGATTTGTGAGGAGTCTGTTGTGTTTGCTGTAGTGGCTAAAGAGATTGTAAAAGACTTTTTAGAGGAGCCACCTGAAAAGGTAAGAGAAGTGTTGAGAGAATTTCTAGATATTTTCCCTTCTGAACTACTAGATGCTTTACCCCCTATGTGTGATGTTCAACATGCCATAGATTTTGTCCCTAGGGCCATATTTCCAAACTTGCCTCACTATAGGATGAACCCGAGTGACCATGCTGAATTACAAAGGCAAGTATATGAGTTGTTACAAAAGGGATTTATACGAGAGAGTTTGAGCCCTTGTGCGGTACCTGCATTGTTAACACACAAGAAAGATGGATCATGGAGAATGTGTGTCGACAGTCAAGCCATCAATAGAATTACAATCAAGTATTGTTTTACAATTCCTCAATTGGATGACATGCTAGATATGATGGCAGGAGCCCAGATCTTCTCTAAGATTGACTTGAAGAGTGGGTATCATCAGATTAGGATCCGTTCGGGAGATGAGTGGAAAACAACATTTAAGACTAAGGATGGTTTATATGAATGGCTAGTCATGCCTTTTGGCCTTTCCAATGAACCAAGCACTTTTATGAGAGTAATGACACAAATAATTCGGCCATTTATGGGAAAGTTCTTGGTGGTATACTTTGATGATATTCTTATTTATAGCAAAACCAAGGAAAAGCATTTTGATCATCTTATTCAAGTTTGTATCACCCTAAGAAAGGCAAGTTTGTTTGCAAATGTCAAAAAGTGTTCCTTCTTTACAGATCAAGTGGTCTTTTTAGGGTTTATAGTGTCATGGAAAGGAGTCTCTACTGACCCCCAGAAAGTCCAAGCGATAGTAGATTGGCCTGAACCTAAGACTATTCATGAGGTTCGTAGTTTTCATGGGCTTACGACTTTTTATCGTCGTTTTATAAAGGGATTTAGCACCATCATGTCGCCTATTACAGATTGTTTGAAACAAGGTGAGTTTAAGTGGAGTAAAGGAGCTAATAGGGCATTTGAGGAGGTTAAAAAGAAAATGACGGAGGCCCCAATACTGCAGCTACTTGATTTTACTAAAGTGTTTGAAGTAGAATGTGATGCTTTGAGAGTCGGTATAGGTGGAGTACTTAGTCAGGAACGTCATCCTGTAGCCTACTTTAGTGAGAAACTTAATGAGGCAAAACAAAAGTACTCAACTTATGATAAGGAGTTTTATGCGGTGGTTTAGGCCTTGCGTTATTGGCACAATTACTTGTTACCACAGGAGTTTGTTCTTTACTCCGACCATAAGGCCCTCCGCTATCTTAACTCCCAAAAGAAGCTTAATCATAGGCATGATCATTGGGTTGAATATTTGCAAGCATACTCATTTGTTTTGAAACATAAATCTGGAATAGAGAATAAGGCTGCAGATGCTTTGAGTCGTCGGGTAACGCTGTTATCTGTAATGAGTGTTGAAGTCACAGGATTTGAGAGACTCAAAGAGGAGTATGAATCTTGCTTGGAATTTGGAGAAATATACTTGACATTGAAGGATGAGAATCACCGTGTTATAAATGGTTATCACCTCCAAGATGGATACTTATTCCGGGATAATAAGCTTTGTATCCCAAAAACATCCGTGCATGATTTTTTGATATGAGAGATTCATGTTGGAGGTCTCTCAGGACATTTTGGAAGGAATAAAACCATCGAAGAAGCAGAACGCCAGTTTTTTTGGTCTAGTTTGAAAAGAGATGTTGCTAAATTGGTATGTCAATATCGAACTTGCCAACTAGCTAAGCATAGAAAACAAAATACTGGTCTTTACACCTCATTGCCCGTTCCTACTTGCCCTTGGCAAGATGTGAGCATGGATTTTGTGCTTGGGCTTCCACATACTGTAAAGAAACATGATTCTATTTTTGTGGTTGTCGACCGCTTCTCTAAGATGGCCCATTTTATTCCTTGTACTAAGACCACAGATGCTTCTAAAGTTGCAAAACTCTATTTTGATGAGATTGTCAAGTTGTATGATCTTCCCTAAACCATAATTTCAGATAGGGATGTTAGATTCACAAGTTATTTCTGGAAAACCCTTTGGCATATGGTGGGAACCAAATTGAAGTTTTCTACTGCTTACCATCCCCAAACTAATGGTCAAACTGAGGTGGTTAACAGGAGTTTGGGCAACCTTTTAAGGTGTCTAGTGAGTGATCATAATCGGAATTGGGATCTGATTCTTCCTACGGCCCAGTTTGCCTATAATAGCTCTATCAATAGGTCAATAGGCATGAGTCCCTTTAAAGTTGTACATGGTTACAAGCCTAGAAAACCTTTAGACCTTCTTCCCATGTCCCTTCATGCTAGAGTGTCTGAGTCAGCCGAGTCTTTTGCACGTAGAATTCAGGATTTTCATATTGAGATCACTAAACAGATTCAAGCAAGTAATGCGCAATATAAACTTCAAGCTGATTTACATAGACGACATAATGAGTTTAATGTGGGAGACTATGTTATGATACAGATTAGACCTGAGCGGTTTTCTTCTGGAGCTAATCGAAAATTACATGCACGTAGTGCCGGGCCTTTCAAAGTGCTACAACGGGTTGGTCCAAATGCTTATGTTCTTGATTTATCATATGATTTGGCATTAGCTCTACATTTAATATTGAGGATCTAGTTGCATACCACAAACCACTTTCTATTCCAGATGATCCATTTGAGATACCATTTAACTCCCCTTTTGATGATCCTATTGAAACCTCTATCCCTTTCACCTTGACATCAGCATAAAAGGATAATATTGATGCTATTCTGGATGAACAAGTTGTTTTTAACAGGAATGGTGAGGTTCAACGGTTTCTAGTTAGGTGGGTGGGTCGACCTGACTCAGATAGCACTTGGATTACTAGAGATACTTTGCAGCAGCTTGACCCAGATCTTTGGGAGTACTATCAGAGTCGGCCAGTACTACACTCGACGGGGTCAAGTTTCTCTAACCCTAGGAGATTTGGTGGGGACACCAGACCCACACCACAAACTATACGAGTATATGGACGGAGATGACGTAGGATGACCCAGCCTGTCACGCTTTGATTGGGAGACTAAGCTTATTTGGACCTATTTCATTGTTATTTTATTTATTTAGCCCATTTGGGTCTGCTAATTGTTATTTTATTATTTATGTTAAACAGTTTGATTTGATGGGCCGAGCCCAATAGCGGGATGTTTTAGGGTTTACTATTTATATGTTCTTTTGTCATCTTGAGAGACAGTTTTTAATGATTAATGAAAATATTGCAAGCTTTGCATATCCCCAATCCCCTTTCTTCTCTTCTTCAACTTCTTTCTTTTCTAAAGTTCTTTCTGTTCTTGCTTTAATTTTATTATTTATTATTCCGCATCACAATCCATACTATCTAGTGAGATATGTCAATCTAGAACCCTTAACTTGACTAGTTCTTTCATGTGTGACCTAAGTAACCTCGAGTCATCTTGCAATTTTGTACCCGCGTAAACTCCATACTTGGTAAAGCATAAAAGAAGGCATTCATTTCCTTTGCATTACAATTATACTTCCCCTTTTTGCCAATCATTCCAATCGCTAATTGGTTTAGGGCAATGTTTCCTTCTAAACTGGTCTTGGTAGTCTAGCATAACTGTTCTCTGCAATGTCTTCAAGACTCAAGAAAAGTACTCATCCTAACCTTTCAATATGCATAATATATCTCATAAAAAAAAAAGGTGCTTTAAGTTTCATGATATTAACTCTTAAGTAGTTAAACCAGAAATAAGAGCCTTTGCTCTGCTACCACAACGAGCTTCTCAAAATGCTCCATTGAATCTCCTTTAAAATTGTTGATGCTAGTATGATAAATCCTATCTTCTTGCACACGACGTAGTCAAGGTAGAGCACACATATCTCACTTTCTTAAAGCAGATTCACCTTCTGTGATTACAAGTTATATTATTGAAACTAAATTGTTGTGACAACTTTAACCATTAGGTTTATGAAACTCATGTAGGATGTATTCACAGAATGCTTGTCATTTTCCGGGAAGAATATTTGGTAAAATGAGCGTTTCAAAATACCCTTTCCCTCTCCCTTTGTCCCTCGATTAGGTGATCAACTTTATCAATATCACCTAGAGATCATGACCCATAAATTGGCTTCATTGGAGTAGAATTCAAGGTGGTTTGGCTCATTGCAAGCCTGAGTGCATAATTCCAAATAGTCCACAGCAATTCATCATTAGGAAGAATGTCTTTAGAGAAGTATCTCACTTTTAGCTTAAGCCCACGCAAGGCCAGCTCAATCAAAAGGAAAGAGTGAAGAAGAAAAAGAAAATCCTCAAGCCTAATTAGATTGCAAAATCTTGGATTCATCTCACTCTGAATAATTTCATAATTCATGCAAGTACAATGAAACTAGAGATCAGGCCTAGAATATTGATTTTTAAAGTAAATCCTCTATTAAAGAGGGGGGATGTCCTATTGTTCTTTCCAACAGGAACTACAGTGGATGATCTACATAAAAAACAACAATTGGAAAACCTGAAAATCACACTGCTATAACTGAGACCCACTTTGAAAAGTTCAACTTGACATGAGATATGGCATCCCAATGACCCTCTCTTATTGTGAATTTTAAGGACTTCTAAACTAATTATATGCTGCGTAGCCTAGGCGTCTCTTGATCCCCACGAGCTGCAGTTACTGAAGCAGACAATGAACAGACTCCAACTTCACTTGAACTCTTTCTTGAACTAAACAACTGATGTGACCTTTTACAATGAGCAATTGCTTCCGTAATTGAACTCTCAAACTCTGAATTTGAACTGCCACTTCTCTTGAGCAACTGTAAGTCACAGAACCCATTTGAACTAAATGAAAAGGATGAAGATGAAGAAGACAAACCAGATGAAGATGTGGATGAAGATGAAAAGGATGAACACTTGGTTGCCGAATGCCATTGAATTGCCCCAGAGAAAGACCTCCTTTGGCATCGAAAACCATCTTCAGCCATCTCTTTCTCAAAGCTTCTCTTGAGAGTGTTTGATATCCTGCATCTGTCATTATCAATATTCCCACAAGGACTCTTCTTCGGTACTTTCATGTACTTATTCAAACAGTCCTGGCCGTTTGAAACAGTTTCATCTTCTGCATTGCATGCCGCTTTAGCACAGGACTCGTCTGTGCAACCAGACTTTTTAAACAAAGACTTTAGATATGCTCTTGAAGCCTTGAGTTTGAGACCAAGCGAGGATTGCTTTAGCTTCTTAGTCCAAGACTTCTTTTGATGATCTCCGAGGAAACAGTTAGCTTCAGTTGGCCATTCAAAGAAATATTCATCTGGGTTTAGTTCACTACTAACCCTGCAAGATTCTGATGGTGAGATACTGCAAGATTCCAATGGGGTATTGATGTTAATGGAAGGTGCAGTGGAGCTAGTGGTGAAGGGAATGACATAGTTTTCTTCAAAGGCTGATTCTTTTTTACTGTTCAAGGTGGTGGTGGTGGGGTTTTGGAGGAGCTTTTGAACCATTAGCAAGCGAGGAGGGAGATGAAGAGGGAGGAGTTTTCCCTTGTAGAAGAGTTCATCAGCTGGGGATGTTGTGGCTTCTCTACCATGAGAAACTGAAGACATTTGGAACTCAAACTCTCTGCTCTGTGGTGGAGAGCTAATGGAGTAACAAATGAAGTTCGAAGTGGAGCTCAATTCCATTTCAATGCAGTCATCATCTGCATGAATACACAAAGATTGGTTTGTGGCCATTTCATGTAGCATACTGTCTAAGAACTCTTTGTGTCTGTGTTTTTGAGTGAAAGATGCTTATGGGGAGGTGAGCTTGGTGGGGGGAGAAAGGGGGCAGAGCATCCTTTAAAGTGCGGATGGTGCCAAGTTAGAAAATAAAATTTTATAGCAAGGAATTGTCAGGTTTTCTTCTTTTTTTTATTTTTCCTCTTTGAGTATCTTGAATGGTTCCAAATAATAAAATGCAGAAAAGATTTTGGATTTTTACTTTAGTAGCTGATTGCATTGATGCTCCTCTTTCGGCATCAAAATTTATGTGGATCGTATGCCGTTATTCTTCCTCTTTAGGGAAAGGGGGGGTCAAAGATGGTAGCTCTTTACTGGGAAAAATAAAGGTTACCTTGTATAAATTACACATTGATGGTCCTTCATACTCGAATTCTACATTAAAATCACAGTATTTCATCTTCGTAATGTTTATACTATGGTGTTAATGGAGCACAGACGATAGGGCAATGTTTCTGTATCTTATCCCTTAGCTTGCCAACTTTTTTCTTCTTTTCAGCCTGATAGAAGTAGAACAATAGCTTGAGTTCATATTCTTTGATGGAAGTGACCAGTTTATTTTGACATTTAGTGAGCTTATGTAACGCTTGTACAATCTTATCAAATTGCAATAATGCGTGGACTGTAGCTGAGTGGATGGCCTTGCTGGAGCACCGCACCCCATGTATGTTCTTTTTAGCCATTCATGCATGAATCATCGACTGCTGTTACTGCCACAGAGGGTGAGAATCTACCGCTACAGGAGAAGATGTTGACAGTGGTCTTGTTTTTGTCTGAGAAAATGGTACTGTGCTGGCTAGAAACAGCAAATAGATCAAGACCCAGATGGAATCTTTAAAGTACAACTCTCGCATTATGTTTTGCGTTTTGGTCAGGATGGTGTATCTACTTGGGAATCCTCAATGGATCATGAACGCACTCCTTCATTCACAGAAACCCTATACTATTATTATTATTATTATTATTATTATTATGGTCTGCATATAAATTTGAGATCTCTTGTCAGAAAATATGAGACATGGATGTTCCTAAAGAAATAAAAATCCTTCAATTCTAATAAAAATCCTTTCTTGACATGGGCAAGGTGGTAGGTTAGGTTTCTTGAGCGAGCTTGCTTGTACGACCAAAGCAACTCTCTTCTTTAATTCTAAATTATAGCAGCAGACTTCCATGTCAACCCCTCTTTTTTTCTTTTCTTTTTTAAGTTATATCCAAGCTTTTCCTCGATCACTTTTTAATTAAACCTTTCAGATACTATATTTCCTCAATCACGTGATGCTCCTCTGACCTCCACATTCAAAGTTGTGTTTATGTCCTGGGCACATGTTCGCTCACCTTTTCTGAACGTGGCTCTTTCACAGTGATGAGACTAAGCTGTGAGGTGCAAATGTCATGATTGGTTAGCTGGAAATCAAAGATAAAGCCCAGTGGCATGTCACTTTTGGACACTGCCTTCCCAAGTGGATTTTCAGGTGCCGCTCAACTCCTCCTCTTTTGGGCAACAGACCCTCTTATTGTACCGTTAAATTTTCAATCCATCATGATTCAGGCGTTCCTCCTGCCAATGATTGTACCGTAAAAAAAGTGCAGTGAATCTCAAGGTCCACGTCCAGCCAACATCAACAGCCCCATTACTCGCTGGACTAGGCTGCAATGGCTGGCCATCTGCCTCTTTTTGAACAGGAAGATGCAACTTCCAAAGAACTGATGTTTTTTCAAAAAAAAAAAAAAATTCTTGAACTTTAAAGTTTGTAAAATTAGTCAAAATATACACAACTTGATTTAAACATCATGTTAATAAAATAAAATAAAAAAACTAATGTTTTTGTTTAACAGGGTCGCTAAATAATACATATAGCCTTAGCAGATAGTCCTCCACTGTAAAAAGAAGGAAAGAATCGTACGGATATTTCAGTGTCATGATTACATTTGTTTAGGGGTATCTACTATCTACATTTCGGCATCAAGGGGGAGGATTTACATTCTTCCAGTGTGATATTTCAGTGCCTACTCTCAATTAACTCGAATCAGTAGAGAGTGTCGTTAGACATTCAGAAGTCATATAGCACTCACTTCCTATTAAAAGGGAAAAACAAGATTTCATTATCCGAAGTATATCAAATGACACCTTGTTATAAAATTATGATACTGAAGAAATCCACTTGAAAGTAACCTCGGTCTATTCCTTGCTGGTCAGCTGCTTGGGATTTACTTCCTTTTCAAGCTCATCGAATTCCCACTCACCAATATCCTCTGTTGCGTATCCTTCCTCGTCCTTCCCGAGATCGGATCCTAACTTTTCCAGGTCTGCCTGTGTGACTACATTTCCTCTGTTAACAGGGGGTGATCCGCTATCCTTTTCTTCTTTCTTTCCTGGAGCCTCAAATGTCTGTTTGGAAGAAGAGGATGGATCTACACGGGGGCTATTACTGGACTGTGAGTGTGATTGTTGATTCTCAACTTCCAGGACTGGTCTCTGGATGGATTTAATTTCCTCTTTAATTTTTTCCACAGCACTAAATAGCTCTTTGACCCTGTCGTCGTTTTTCCTGAGGTGTACGTACCATTTCCCATTTTAAGTGGTTGATCAATGCATCGAATGATAGAGCATGTGTAAAGAGGAAGGTTACTGCACCTGTATACGCCTTCATAGTTGGTATAAAACTGCTTTTTCATCGCATCCACTGCATTTGTGATGGTTAAAATCTGGCAGGACAAAGAATGACATGGCTTTAATTAGATGAAACTTCAGTAGATCGGGAACAACGCAGGGAAGGAGATCAATCTAACAAGAAGAAATGCTAGAATGGAGAGAGGATTTTGAGGACAATAAATGTGGGAAAACAGTATTTATATGAACTAGAAAATAGGGAAATAAAACTGAGCATTTGATATTGAAACATAGAAGGAGTTTGTCAGATATTATCAAAGCAAACCCAATAAAACATCCATACCTTTGCTTCAAGCTCCAGAAATCCCTCTTCAAGATTTTTTCTATGGTTTATTGCTTTTGACCCTTCATCCTTTATGATAGGTGCTATTTCTGACCTGTTGCAGAATAACAGTTTGAGACTTCTCTGAACTAAGTGATAAAAATTCCAAAGAATCATCATAGCATAATACCCTTGACAAGAATGCAAGTCTGCCACAAGCCCTTTCATACGGATGACTGAAGGCCCCAACTGTTCCTGATGAGAGGTTCAATTTTTGCATGTCAACAACAATGTTTAAAACCAATTTCACAGCTACATAGATTTAATGGAAATTATAAAACTATAGTCGAAGAAGTCATACAGGAGCAATGAATATATTAACAATACCTTGTAAGCAGAGAGGAGATGAACACTCAAATTCACAAAATGATCACCATATCTCTCCAAGTCGCCACTTGAACATGCATGTGCAGAAAATAATCAACAAGAAATAAATGACAAAGATTTGACACAACAGTATGGGAACTTTAGTCGTACGGGAAAAAATTAGGAAAAATTATTCAGATCTTTTTGTTTTGGAGTGCGTCTATCCTACAAAAGCATAAGTATCAATCTCAATAGCAAATCAATAGAGAGAATTTATACATACTTGACCTGATTCTCCTTCTGCTCTGTGTCTGTAGTCTGGAGAACCCAGGTAGCATCTAGAAAATTAATCCAAGAATTAACAACATCTGCCTCTGCCCGACAGGATGTAATCGACTTTGCTAGCTCATCTTCCTACGATTACAAAACATGCTCAATATGATATAATAAGAAGATTCCTCATAGGCTCTGTAATTTTCTTCTGGGAAATTCAAGTAGTTTAAAAGTTCTATTATGTACAAAATATGGTTCTTCTGACAAGGGAAGATCAGCAATACCTTGGCTTTCAGGTGCATCAGAATCTGATTGCTGGCTTCATCAAATTTCTCTCTCTCTTCCCTGGCATTGTGAATACGTGCCCGTGCTGAATTCAATGAGGTATTGACCTACAATAAATGCCAGAAATGGTTAGAATCTCAGAAAAAATAGGATAGAGATCCTACGGAGTTGACGTCACAGAGTGAACCAATTCTCCCATTGACATTACCAATTCAACTCCACAGTTTAAACACACATAAGCAAGAATACAAGTTACGTATCCATGCTGAAGAAAGCACATCAGATAATCATGAATATGAAAGGTAAACTGCAACAAAGGAAATAAATGAGACTCCCCTGAATAATTCCAGGAATGATGATATCATCCAGAACTGCATGACATTTTTATTAATAGACTAGCAAAAATATTCAGATGAAGGATACCTTCTTTAATTCAGCTTCAAGTTCATCTTTTTGCTTTTCCATTTCTCTAATCTCCACTGACAATTCCTAGAAAAATGCAATGTGACATGTTTAATAATATTCCTGGCAACAAAATAAATCAAACAATGACAAACTTTGTCCCAAGACATAGGTCATGCAAAACTTCATGGGAGATCATAAAATTCCTCAGCAATATGAAAAGAAAAAGAAAAAGGAAAATCAGAATATTGTATATCCGAACTTTTCTCAGATATGGAATAATTGGATGTCTTGTTTTACTATATTTTCTTGCTAAGAATAGAACTCTTAAAACTGAAGCAGGATTTTTGAAATGGAGATGCACAACTGTGAGTGCTATACAATCATAAAGTCCTTCTGAAATTAAACTTTTAAAAATTGAAATTAGGCTGCTTAAGCTCATGGTAGTAAGTGTTGGACAGTGAAGGATGCCCAAAAAATCAGTCTAGCTCTGTTGAAAATAATAAGATCCATATCAAAATAAAGAATGAAGGGTTCCATTGAAAAGTAGAGGAATTGGAGGAGGCAACCATGGAGGTAAATAGAGGAATCGTTACATCTAAGATGAAGACTAATTGGATTGAGGGGACAAGGGAAACCATAAACAGTGAGAGCCAAAGAAGTAAAAGGACAGATCTAGAATCACTCCTGCATAGTCCTGAACAAAACGGAGGCAAGGATTTATGTTTCAAATTCCGGTGCCATGATGCGTAATAGTACTCTAATTTTTTTTTCTCTAGGATGACAGCTACTTAAGTTGAAAAGTTTTAAAAATTTTCAATCAATTTTCTTCATTTTAATAAAAAGTGACATTATTTCCTTGGAGAAAGGTACCTTCTCAAGCTGACTAATCTCATCACCTTTAGCCACACGAAAGTTGAGTGCGTCTTCTTTCTGTGTCCTGCATAAACATTAAGAACGAAATAAAAAATGAAAAAAATGAAAGACTGGCATTAATAAAAAGTAATAAACAATAGCAATAGGAAATTCCAGGAAGGTTAGAACCAAAGCATCAGAGGAAAGCCAATTATTATATATTTTCAAACTATCCATGTTCCTTTCAATTGTCAATAAGCATATTAGTAATGCACTGACCAATACCCCGAAAAATAAATCATTCTAGATGTTCCATCACTAACCATTAAAAAGAAAACTATAGGAAAATAAACATGATGAAAATGCAATACAGGACAGCACTCTAGTTATACATTGCATATTGACTTAACAGCATGTTAAAATCCATGAAGAGTTCATTTTTTCAGCAATAAGCAAACTTCCACTCACGGTCACAGTTGTGGGGAACACTTTCTATAAATTTAGAACCCAATGCACCCAACTTTGCAGAGTGACATTTCTTGTCCATCCTCCCCCTCCCCACAAAAGAAGCAGTAAAAGTGGAACACACAAAATGCAGAAACATAGATTATATCCCATTTGCCGACACATGCACAAGCACATGCATGAACATACTAAAAAAAAATCTGAGATGCTAAATGAACCTTTGTTCTAAAATGCGCTTTTCAGCTTTTGAGGTCGAGTTAAGAAGAGATTCTGATAAAATTTTCAATTTATCAACCTGCAAAATAAGTGTATAGTGGATTATTAAGAATACAGTAGCAGGAGTTGACAGGCTAGAAATAAACTGAAACAAAACCCAGAAAATAAAAATAGAATTGAACTGTGCCAATTTGTATTATCTCTTCAATTCATAAACTAAAAATAGACGAGATTGCTAATGTGATTTAAAATTCTTTCAAAACAAAGCATTTTACAATCTCTTTGAGAAACAATAGGCATTGAGGATGAAATAAAAATGTTTAAACTCATCCTTTAATATCATTACAATTACCAATAGAAATTGTGTTTGGTCTAAAGGATTTTTGGAAAATTGTGGTATTCTTCACCTTGTTGATTTGTGTTGAAAAAACTGCTTCAAGAAACAATATGAAATCCAGTGAAAGTTCCATGACCAGAGGAAGTGCCACGAGGGATTAGGTAACATTTCTGATTCGCTATCTTCTGTTTCTAGTAAATTTTTCTATAGTTAAGATTATTCATATGCATAATAGGCCATTTGAGATATTAGATTGGTCCTAAAACTATCAACAGTAACAGAATATTAACACTAGGTAAGAAATAAAAATCTCAGTTAGGATTTGCATGACATTCCTGCCTCATCTATGCCAAACATGCTAGACATATAATAGGCTTGCCTCTGGGTGTTTAGACAGACAGGTTTGTAAAGCTATGATTTCAGCTTCAAACTTCACAGGTTGCAGAAAGGTAGCAGTAAGTTCTAACACTGCAGCAGCTATTAAGGAACAGAAGACCATGCGGAAGCAACTTAAATGAATGAAACATGCTGAATTATCACTTGGTAAGAGGTTACCAAGGAACATTGCTTAGCCTAGAAAATAGTGTCCTCAAGCATTTCTAGTGTCCTCAAGCATTTCTTGTGTCCTTCAGATGCGTAGGTGTAAGTACTTTCAACTCCTATTTTTTTTTATTCTAGGGGTAAGAGAAGGGTCAAACACTCAACAACCAATGCGAACTCTTTGCTCTCTATCAATTGCTGTACTTTCAACTCCTCTAATGAAAGATATCTTGGGGATAAGCACATAAAATTATTGCTAGCAAGCATTGAAGTTATGAGATCTGTTTGCAGAATATGCCTCCATAAAAGCACTTAAAGAACAGCTTGGTTCAGTCTCTGGTGCATACCAGGAACCATTTGACAGTTTGTTCCTAGAAAAACCTCTCTGAAAACTAAATGTTATACTGAAAGGAAATAAAAGGCCCAGTCAGGTTAGATCTATCACTAAGAATCCATACCTTCTCCACATGCATTTCTGGAGAATCCCCATTTCTCAAAGATTTCTTCTTTAGTAATAGTGCCTCCAATGTGGAACATAGTTGAATTTGTCCAAGTTTTTCTTCTACAGCCTGAGCAAAAATTGAACGTCAGTTTCTGTGATCAAGGACGTAAATTCTAAAATCAAATTCAGAAACTGTCTGAAGATGTAGTAAGCATTAAGATACCCACTCTTTTAGAATCTTGCACGTTTGTGAAGATCTAAACTTGGGATAAGAAAGCATGAAAAGATTTTGGAGAAGAAAAAAAATCAATTAAAGTCAGTCCTGAAGTTACAGTTACGTTTTTTAGTGAAAACCCAGAACCTTAAAATTACAAAAATCTTTAAGCTTTCTTCACACAACTACTTGTATCAGACTAGTGTACAACAAATGACATGCGGAATCTGTTTGTACATGGAAAATTGTGAATGTAGGATCAGCCTACCTCCATTGTCAAAGCAGTTGTTTTTTCAGAAGAGTTTCCACTCGCTTCATTGGAAAGCGGATTGAGTGCCTTTGATTTCTCAAGTTTCTCCATTATGTTGTGGGCTTCAGCATCTATTCTGAGTGCAGAGAACATAATATAAAACATTAATAAATTATGCTAGGTGCTAACAATACCAACAAAAAAAGAAGAGCACCGCCGATATTTCTTTATGCTTTGCCAACTCCAAAGTATATTAGTAAACATATAAGAAATTAAATATGGATGGATGCATAAATCTGAAGGGTAAGAAGAGTGGGGAAGAGGAGAGTTGGGATCTTTCCAAAGTTGAGATAGCAGGTTTCGATCATAACTGTCTGAAAGATGAGACATTATCCATAATCACTTTCTGCCTAACATGTGAATAAAGGTGTGTGTGGAAGGGCGAGGAAGCCAAGGGTATGACACCCAACCCAACTCACAATATCAGCTTCTGCAATAGACAATGAACGAATCTAGAAAGTTTTTATTTTCGAAGACGCACATTCAAATCTAAGATACAACATCCTGAATTACCTTGCAATATCAGCATTTATTTTCAGCCCTGAAATTGCACTTTGAGCATATTGGAGCAACTCCTCTCGCTTTACCTAGACAGAGAGAAAAGGGGGAGGGAGTCATGTTGATCATAAAATTTCACTTGGAAATCTGCAACCTATTAATTGAACTTCTTTATAGAACAAAAGGTATCCCTAACTTTATCCAAGCATATATTATATAGAAAAGCCAAAGGTTATGCTGGTCATCTTATACTAACAAATAAAAAACCATGAGGGTGTCTGCAGAATTAAGCAGGAGATAATTGTACCCTTATCATAATCACTTTAGAAAAGAAATCCAAGGAATAAGCTGCTATTTCCTGATGAGTAAAACCCGAGAATTAAAGTAAAAGGAACAACCTTGCTACAAAAGGATGATAAGTTGTAAAGAATACATAGACCAAAAAAAAAGGTAGAATAAGTAGTTAAAGATCTCTAAAACTTTCAAAATTATGAGAAGAAAGTTAACATAAATCATCGATAAAGCCACCAGGCGGTCGAGATACCTCATAACCAAGATTAAGCCTATGCAAGGAAGCTCACTTTCTTAGAAAGTTTAGCTGTCTGTCACTCTGTATCCTCTCTCTGAAAATAATGCAGGAGAGACAGAGGAACTGAGTTTCAAACTAAACATCCTCCCTTACCAAGGTAATGCCTAAAATACTGATCTCCCTTGAATGAAGCAAACTTTAGATGATTAAAAAGTGAACCAAAGGAACTTCATATTGATGGATACAATTTAAACCCATCATTATAATCAATGGAGAAGATAATTGCAAGGAAAAAGATAGAAGAAGCAAACAATACATCCGTTAACTTGTAACAATGGGAGCAATGGGATGTAAAACATAAGTGCTCTATTTATTACTTATCAGCAAATTTTCCATATTTTCATGATTGTGGCGCAGAACTTGATAAAAAAGTCCTTCATGAACCCAATTCAATCCACTCGATAATGATGAAATGAGTATGCAACTCTTGACATAAAACAAACGAACATTTACAAGAGTATAATAAAGTCTTGTGTGTGTATGGACTTATACCAGTACTTCATCCTCATAGGTGGTGAATGCTGTTGCCAAATATTGTATGCTGCTCATCACTGCCTTGTGTACTTCCTTCCCTCCTGCAAGACACAGCCTGTATATAGACCAAACCAAAAGGATGTTTACATGAAGTTCTATGCATAACACTGAAAATGAAAGGGCATTTAAAGCGCATTTTCTCTTCATTGTGACAACTTGACTGACTCAACAAGCCAGAGCCCTAAGCTAGCTGCATTCAGCTTTTCTCCACATTAACAAAATGAAATTTCAAGCAACTACTTAAACAAGACATAAATAGAAAATTACGAGAGTGGGAGGAATCACCCAAATATCTCCAAAAGCAATGAAACTTCTTCCTCATTCGGCGCTTCAAGAATCTGAGTCATACAAAACAGTTAACCTGCGGTTAAACTCAATGGATCAGCAAATACAAAGCCCGGCTAAATAAATGTAAACCAAAATGACACTAAGATTTAAAGCAAAAGATTGACAAGTTCCAAAGGCATTAAATTTGTCCTTTTACATGGCAAATTAATAGCACAACATACCTTGATCACCTTTTGTGCCAACCAACAACTATATGTCATGTTTATACAGCAGAAAACAACAATGGGATTACGAACAAACAAACCGAGTGCTTACCATGGACAATGTAATCCCTTCAAGAGCTTGACTATAAAGAAAAACCTCTCGAAAATCCATCGTCCCAAGATCAGGATCCACATAATAAACCTGTGCAAAGTTATGTAACAATCTTGAAAATAAGAAACCAATCACAACTTCAATAGAAAAAATAAATACTAAATATTTTGGGAAAAAAATAAAAATAAAAATAACCATCAAACTTCTATCTCACCAAAATAGATAATGCAAATCCATACTAATTAGGACACAAGTTTTATACATTCACAGCATGCCAATGGACAGACAAGATTTCTCCATGCAACAATTAAATTTTAAATTTCAAAAGAAATGAGATGAATGCTAACTATATAGGAAGATGCTCACAATGGTAGGTTTTTTAGGAGAATCCTTGAAGGAGTCATCAGCATGATGTTCATAAGTAGGAGATGAAGAAAACATTCTTTCTCTATCAGTTTCTTTAAGAGCAACAAGCCATCTTCTCAATAACTGCACTCTTTCTTCACCTCTACATGACACAGATACATCCTCTAATCTTTTTGCTGTTAGCCTCAAACTCTGCAAACTCCTTGATGACGCCCCCTACACCATCCAAAATCAAATATTAATTAATACACATCCAATTAAAAAAAAATTAAACAAACATGAATAATTATATATTACAATGCGGTCTTGGATTATTTTGGCTCCTTCAGAAACGGCATTACCGGCGTGAAGGACGACGGAGTCTGCATAACTACGGACGGTGCGTGTAATGTTAGTCTTTCCACCGACTTCTACCGCTCTGTTAACGGCGGTTCTTATCCACGACATTACTATTTACAACGTGATGGTGTTTTTTCTGCGTTCGGATTGGTGATGATGATAGTGTTATTACAATTGGATTTGTAATTTGGGGTTAGCAGCAAGGAGAATGAAGGAGAAGGGAAGGAGTCAAGGGAGTTTTGCGCGTCTTCGGTTCGAGTCTTTTGCCTCTCGTTTCGGTTTGCTTGGTTTTGATTTACTATATTGTCCTTTCCCACAGACTTTGACTTTCATTTTCTGTTTCTGTTAATGAAAAACTATTTATTGATTTATTTAGTTAGTTATTTATTCCTGAAGAATGCATGTAGCTGTGCAAAGTTATGGCTCCGCTTATTGGTGGCTGCTTGGCCGCACCTCTCTCGTCTCTCATGTGCTGTGACGGAGTACGAGCACACGTAATAATCTTTAATTAAATGATTAAGACACGATGGTAGACTTCTTTTTTATTGTGATTAAAAAAAAAAAAAAAGAAATCTTCTTATTGATATGATAAAGAAATCTCTCCTCATGAAGAATATATAATGTGTTATGAGATCTGTTTAGGAGAGTGAAAGGGTATTTAAATAGTAATAGTGTTTATTTGTTTTTGTGTTTTTTATTTGAAAATATATTAAAATAATAATTTTTTATTTAAAAAAATTATTATTAATATCAGCATATCAAAACAATCGAGAAACATATATAAAAAATTCATAAAATACTATTTAAAATGTAATTCCAATTAACGTCTAACATATGCTAAATTGAATACGGTGTATTTGAAAATAAGTTGGTAGCTTTTCTTCTTCTTCTTCTTCTTTTGCATGAACAAGCAATTTATTTCTACAATGAATTTAATAAAAGCACGCCCTCTATATATTGTTGGTCAATAATTTGTAAACTTGGATGCCAATTCTCTTTATGGGATACGATTTGACTTGTTCGTGCTAGTTATTCCCATAAGAATCTCATTTGTTTCAACCTAATTTATTAAAACAATTTAAAAATACTAAAAAAAATAATTAAAAAAAAAACACTTTTACTCCGTGATAATTCAATTTAACGAAAACCAATCCCTTCTCCTGCCCCAAGGACATATCATGAGCCTCCCTCCTAAACATGGAATGTGCAAAGAGCAGACCACAGATAATGCAAGAGCCATTTCAGATTGCAACCTCAAAAAGCGACCATGGAAAAACACTATCATCAAAATTACAGAAGCTTTTTTTATTATTAATAAGGGGGGGCTTTTTTCGAGCACCTCTTAACTTCCAATACAAGATGAATTGCTTACGAATCATACACCAGTGCTGCGAAATGCAAAAGGTTAACACGGCATCACTTCTGGCTAAGAAAATTGGAACAAATGGAAGAATCTTGATCGTATCTGTACTTTTGTGGACATTTCAATCCACTTTTCATCCTGTTAGTGCCGAGGGAACCATCTCTCTGTAAGGCATAGACTAGAACTCAATCTCCGGCAATGGCACCTTCCAAAAATTCCATGAGTTATAATCTTCCTGCAGATATATGAGTCGAGGTCATTCAAGATTTTTGTGGAGTAAAACAGTATTTTGGGCATTTAAACAAACACTCAACCTGTATCCTCCTGACTTGACACTTTTTTATTTCTTCTATTTTCACCCTTTTCAAACAGCACAATGTGTTCTTTAAAGTTCACTTGAGTATGCTTACCTGCTCAGCTGACGATGTAGGGGGGAACATATCATTGACCAGCGTGTGTAATGATGTGTAGGACTTCACATCGTTGCGATGACTAATGGCCACCTCACCCTGTCAGTTTATGAGAACTTATTAGCAATCAAAAAGAAAAGGAAGTAAATCCCAGATGGAAGACCACCAAAAAGGAATGTCAGTAATAAAAATCCAAACCTTTGGGTTTATAATAAATATTTTGCCCTTCGGAATCCCAATTTTCCTGTAACTAAGCTCATCGGTATCTCTATTTCCGAAGCCCGCATAGAACGGGTTGTAATCAGAAGGAAAGAGTCTTTTAATGTCCTACAGAACATGAAATTCAGGGCATACTGTAAGTTTGGGACGAGATGCAAATGCTTACTAAAAGTGATTCTATGTCTATGGTGGTTTTTCCCTTTAGGATTACCTCTAAGCACGCAATCTTGAACTCATGAGGAGCTCTTCTTATGACTGATAACCATGCAATGCAAGAACAAATTTCAGAGAGGAGTCAGAGTATCATTTAAATGGGAAAAAAGATGTTGAATATCAAGTACATAGGAGATGCAGACTAAGTCAAGCTGGCAGCCTGGATACAAATTAAAATCACAAAGAAACAAGAATTTTCCACCAGAGGGTCAATGATGCAATTGTGAATGGACCAACTGCTGCATGCTCTCAAATGCTGGAGGCTCACCGGGGCAAGGTTCATAAGATGCATATTCTAGAAGTAACATAACTAAAATGTACAGTATAGCCACATCTGAAAGTGCAGATACTTTATTAGTCGCAAAAATGGAAAAATTCATTTTATTTTTACTTTTCTTTTATCTTAGCTATTCTTCTCTTTCACTTTGAAAAACAAGATATGCAGTTGTCCTTGATGTCCATTTGTAGTGGATTCGTGCACTTTAAAACCCATTTAAGTACACCGCACAAACATATACATATTTCAACATTTAGCCTTAGTAAATTCCATGATTTCCTCTTTATGAAGCTGGAATCATCAGTGCCTGTACCAAGAAATTAATTTGAAGACCAAGCAATTCCATAGAACAGATAATTTTTAAAAAGACCTTACCTTCCCGGTACAATGAGGGAAACAATCCATCAGGTGAAATAACAACAGGTCCATTTGGTAGGGTTTTTCCATCCTGCAAGCAGAATAAAAATTCACTAATCAGTAAAATGCAGTGCAATAGAGCAGCATCATAACTATAACCTCTGCAAAACCCAGTCTAAAGCAACAGAAGAGACAGACTGCACAACAGGGTAAGGACAGCGACCAGGAGCCAATGATGTGATATCATCCATGAAACAATAAGTTAACAAGGAAACAATAAACCCAAATAACATTTATACCTGCTTTAGGTTGAAAAGGAAACTTCTGGTTAGATACGCCTGAACAATTGCACGTGCACTCAGAAACAATAGCTGATATCCATTCTCCTGCAGGAAATGCGGAATTCAATATTTGATGTCCATTTACTGGAAAAAAACCTATTTGTTCATAAACATGCCTGCTGCAATTCAATGAAATAAAACATGGAACAAGTCCAACCACCATTCCTACCGATAGCATTTGTTAGTGAAAAAAAAATGCAAGGTAACAGAAGAATCAACAGATTAAATTACTAAAGCTTAATTGGCAAGTATGTGTTGTCTGCATGAATTACATTTCACTGTTCACTATTACTGATTGAGCAAGCCATATGCATGGAATATGTCCCTTTAAAAATTGATATTTAGAATGTCTGCCTACAAAATAAACAAACAACAAAGAAATTCAATCTAACATAAGGAGGATCGACTAAAGGAAGAGGGTTATAAAGGGGTAAGCAGATGTTATGCCTCCTTTTTGCTCTTAAAAAGGTTTGGCCCAAATAATTGATCCATGTAGAAGACCCATCGTAGTTTGAGAATGATGCCCAGTTTTGTTCTTGCCATTAGATGATGACCCGTAGCATGAATGTTCTTATACCACAATTAGAAATTCATTTAGCCAAAATACTTTAATCCATACAGAACAAAAGGAAAGGCAGTCTTCTTCACTTTCAGAGGCTTACAGCTAATATAGTTACACATTGGCAGAGCATTGAAGAATCATTTTGCAAATAAATTTAGCAACCACTGGTTAGCAAGATCGAAGGGAAAATAATACCTTAATGGCACAAAAAAGTTTAGCAACTCCAGATTGTGTCCAATCCTTTCCAACCAGGGGCATGAATTGACCCAAAACATCAGACCTGGCAAGAATTATCAAATTAATACCCCAAAATCAAATCTATGATTAACTGAAAAACATAGAGGAAAATATTTTACAGGTAATCAGTTTGTACTGTAAAACCATTGCTAAGAATGCTTGTGGATGCTTTATTATAAAATTAATAATGGAGGATGAGCTTTTAATTCCCATGAGAAATAAAATTTTCTGTTTTGTCACCTTAAACGTGCCATGTTAGCTTGAGACAGTAAGACTAGACTTCATTCAGAAAGTGATAAAAGGATTGTAATGTAGTTTCATTTAGATCTAGCACAGAGAGAAACACATTCAAAATTGGCGAAGACCATGCCCAAACTCATTGCATTCAGTCTCCACAATTCAGTCAATTTTAATGATACATTCAAAAACATGATGCCCACAAGAATTGCTCAGCTGATGGTTACAGGTTGACACATGACTGGTGAATGATTAGGATAAAGTACACAAGCCAAGATATGATAAAGTTGTTGGTAGTCCAAGGGTATCCATTGCTCATAGTTTTGATGAATTAAACTAACAATTGGTTATTGATCATTCCCTTGAGGTTGTGCTGCTATAGGTACATTATTATTTATAACTTCTCAAGAATGATGATTGATACGTCTTGAAGTTGTGCATAACATATAACTACATTGATGGAATATCATGCTTCAAGATTAGTCTTAGGTGGTTGTTAAATGTGGCTCAAGTCTTTTCATGGACCGATTTAACTCTTGAAATCAACTTCCTATACCCAAAAGACAACCTAGAAAAGTTGGCACCAAAATTCACTAAAACATCTCGTGTCCACACCTAAAAAGCCTAAGACCTCTGGTACACCGAATGGCTATACCACACAAATTCCAAAGGCCTCATATAAACCAAATGGCATGTCATATACCATACCGGGTACAGTATTCCAAAGACAACCGGTAAAATAAACAACCATGCCAAATAAAGTTTTCCTTAAGACCTGTGGTATACCAAATGTTATTCCTTGCATTGTGACCGACCTCCTTATCATTTGAGTGATTTGAAATTGTTTTGTCTCTTGTGCTCAAGTGTGTGAGAGTTGTACCTAGCTTGTCTATATACCAAAATTTGAATTACCTTGTTCTTACACCAATATTTGAATTGGAAATAACCTTCTCTCTTTTTTGCCAACTAGGACAAACAAGATAAGCATTTCAAATCTCTTACTATGCAGCCACCCTCACTTCATGGATGACATATTTTTTATATCATCTTGCTTGAACCATGTGGTATACCAGACTTCCAAAATTCAAAATTCTTGGCCAATTCTCTCTTACTCTAAACAGATAACTAGCCACTTTTTCCTATAAATAGACCTCTCCTTACACTTTTTATAAGATTGTTGCAATCATTGGGCTATAATTCCTATTCTTACATAATCATATTCTTTCTACTTTGAACATACTCTTTATTATTCTCTTACACATTGATTGCACCTCCTACCTCATGTAAAAAGATTTAGATTACACCTACTAAGACTTGAGAATTTCTTTGTAATCTATTCTTATGAGTGTTGTTTTCATTCTTTTATAGCGAAACTTATTGTTAAAGTGTAAACGGTCCTATAACTTGGTTGTGAGCTTCTGTGTGAGCTTGTTTAGGTTCTGGTCTATATATCTGGAAAAAACCACCTATGGTTTGTCCTTGAGTTGTGGAAAGCGGTTGGTTTCTATCTTTGTCCATTAAAAAGATTGGTTGGATTTGATCTTAAACCCAGTGTAAAAAGAATCAGTTGTAAAGGTTTGAATCTTGAACCTGAAAAAGGATTCGTTGGCCTAACCCGTGAAATAAGACGTGAGTGATAGTGGAAGCCCAAGCTCACCGCTTGGGAAGTGGAGTGGGTGGTTAGTGTCAAACTACTATAAAATCCATGTGCAATCTCTCTTCCTTATCTCTTTATTTTTTTGCACTAGTATTAACTTCTTGTTGCCATGTGGATTATATGGATAAACAAGTGGTTGCTCTGTGTGTGTTGGAATATTTGTTGACATGTGTTAGCGTGCTTGAAAAGGTTGTTGTGTGGCTTGATTGTGTTTTTTGTGGTTGTTTGACATAAACCGAATTGTTGGGATTAGTTTTAGAACACCTAATTCAACTCCCCGAAAACCCTAATTCAAACAACCCCCGAGCTTCAGCAAGCTGCAGCATCCAAAATTCAAGTAATGTAATTTATGCTGGGATGTCAGGAGCCTTACCTGGTAATTGTCCCATCCACATCTGAAATCACTATCCTTGCATTCCACTTCCACAAGTAGATATGACAATCAACCTGTTACAACTGAATGTTACTTAGCAGCTGAAATTGGGTAGCATGAATTGCTAATTGCTATCATTTTTATATTGTAAGATTTTATATGCTACATATGAACCAACCTGTTGTGTACCTAGAACCCTAGTAGAGAAACTGAATGTTATCAAATTTTGACCATCTTTCAGATTCAATGATGCTATCTGCTCACTAGTTGGAACATTTGTCCTTAAAAACTGCTTGTGAGGAGACTCAGAACCACCACAGGATGCTGAAGTTGATTCAACATTTGAGTTTTGCACTCCAGATTCAGAATCAACAAATAACTCTTCACTTGATGAGTTACTGCTTGTCTTAACCCTTCTAAATGGAATAGGCCAAAGCCTCCATCTGCGGCTAGATGGTGCGGAAGTAATCCCAGCATCATCATCCCTTTGCTCAAGTATGTCATCCAGCTCCACAGGAATGGCATCTTTGGGCTCAGCAGGTAAATCCAAACCAAATGCAGCCATTCCAAGCACAATAGGAGCAGCCTTTTCCCACGTGAAGTACTTCTCTCTGTATCTGATTATTAAATTTTCATTCCTGATAATTGATGTTGCAGAGTTTTTAAATTCCTCAGCAGATATGCGATGTGCTACAAACACTTCAGCAGCAGACTCCAAGCCCATACCTGAATGGAGTTCCTTTCCACAGAGGGAGATCTCAAACCCTACAAAAGTTAGGATGAAAGAAAAAGGTAAAACAGAAGCTTCACACTCTACATAGACCAAGCTCAAACTACAGTTACAGACTTCAAGATTCAGAAAACAACAATTAACTCTTACCTTTGCTTGAACAAGCTTTGCACTCTATTTGTGGTTTCACAGTCTCGCTTTTACTGGACTCATCTTCAGGAACAGGTCCTTGCAGGCTATTATCCAACTCTTCACCCTTCTCATCTGAACTGTTACCAATTCTAACAGAAGTACATGTGCTGTCAGCACCTATATGTTCTGTCCTTGAAGCATTTTTCTCTGCTGCTTTGAGTTCAACCTGCACAGTAGGTGATCCATGGAGGCCACTAGAATCAGAATTACAGCCATTATCTGTGAATTCAACAAGATCTCCATTAGTAGTTTGATCAACTGCTGGAGGACTACAAGGAGACTCCTCATGTGAATCTTTTTGCACCTCAGGTGAAGTATCTGTTTCCTCAGGATCAGCAATTCCACCCGGTTTGGCCAATTCCGGTAACGCCAAGCAGCTTTTGAAAACCTCTCCCCTATTTATCCTAACAGATGCATCTGAATCACTTTGCACCAGAAGATCTCCTTCTGACCTAGGAATGTCCTGAATTTCTTGACTTTGACATAAAAGCTCCCTGTCACCTTCAGAAACTTCCGGTTGGCGAGCATTATCGCCATTATTTACACTGTAAGCATTATCAGATGAAAAATTAGACACGGATGCATTCAGCTTAGTGATGTAATCAGCAGCCCATGCATCATCACCTAAATTAAACTCCTCGGTGTCATCACCTGGGCCCAGATGGAACTGAGGGATGCATAATTGCACACTCTCGGTATTCTGTTCTGATTCCAATACAGGGGCTGTCAGGACATGACCATCCACACTCACCAAGATCACTTCTGAATCTGAACCTTGTGAAACAGCAGGATGCTCACCATCTAAACCATTGTATATATCAGAAGCATACTCTGATAACTCAACTGAATCATCCATAGAGGCTTGCTCATCTTGAAAATCATAATACCTCCGGTCACCATCAGATTCTGCCCTTCGAAGTTGGGCTGCACCTGATGAATTCTCTTCCTCTCGCAACTGAATCACCCTAGAATCGGAAACACTATGCTCAAGCCTCGATATTCCAACAACATTATTATCACCGACATCACTAAAACCAACACTGACACCTTCATTTGACATTGTCATGCTATTAGAATCCTTTATCACCCCATTTGCCTCACTTCCTTTACCAGGCTGAACCTCCTTTATGAAATAAGCTTCACCGGAATTATCAAGATACATGTGAAAATTCGCTTCAACACCATTGACATTTATGCGGACAATCTTCTCTGCTCCCTTAAGAACACCCTGAAATTTACCAAATCGAACATACCATGGGGTACTTCGAAATGTCCCATCCTGCTGTTGTACCACAATCACATCCACAGCCCCGCCAAAAGGATGAAAAGGGGTCACAACTGAGTACATACCCTGAGAAATTAAACTACCTACTTTCCCAACAACATTCATCTGGTCAAATCCACTGATAACCTCAAGAATCACAAAGTGCCAATAAATCCTCCTTAAGATCACTCCCTAATCTTCTTTATTCTCTTTTCAATTCAAGATTCCGATAAAATCGAATATACATAATTCCCTGCAAGGAATGGAATGATAAATTTTCTTTTATTATGCAGAATCTGCATTCAATTTAATAAATTCCAAGCAAATAAAGCATCAACTATCAAAAAAAAAAATCCCTTGAAGGAGAATAAAATCCAATTTTCCATTTGGATTTTGGCTATTGAGAAATAAAAATGGCATAAAAACAACTCCCCGTTAACAAATGTCACAAAGAAAGAATCTTGAATAACTAAAAAGATTCCAAATTTCATCGATTTCTCCGCAGCCAAACGAAACATAAAATTTGATTCTCCCTCCAATTAAACAAATCAAATATAATTAAAAACTAAAACTACAGCAGGCAATCAAGTTAAAAAAAGAAAGAAAGAAAATAAAGCTACAGAAAAATTCTTGAAATGAACTTACAGATTCAAAGTTTGGAAGAAAAAAAAGGTCTCCCTAGAATCAATCAATCTCACAGCTCGAGAAAAAATGGAGCCAATTTGAGAAGTTCAAAATTATTACCTGTATCGCAGAAGTTTATTTAATTTTCGAATTCTTCTTCTTCTTCCTCTTCTTTTCTCGTGTTCAATGTCCTTTTACAGATAAAATTCTTGGAGGCTTCGCAGTCTAGACTTGTTTTTGGAGGATTTATATAATTTTTTTTATTTTGTTTTTTAAGGAAAGCAAAGAATAGTAAGTTAAAAAAAATCAGAAAAATCGACATGTCCAGTCAATAAATAGGTAATCCTGACTTGAAATTGTGCAGTGGGTCTGTATTTTCATTTAAATTACGAGGATGGTCCCTTCGATGATGAGTTATAAAACGATGAGAGTCGGGGTATTTTCAGGAATTTGCGTTTAATTTAATATTTAGTTTTGTTTTTCGAGTGAGTTATTATGGTAGGCAGGTAGATAGACGTCTCTGGACTTGAATGAGGCTGTCGCCGGACCACCGCCTCGTTGCTGTCGAAGTCAACAGTATTTATTAGATAAGAGAAATTATAATACTATTATAAAAGAATTTTAGGATTTATGAATAATTTTTATAATAAGTTTTTTTTATTAATATGAGAAAGAAAATGGTAACTCTCAATGTATCTAATGACTTCTATAGAAAACTTAATCTAGATTTTAAGTTTAAAGGTCTCAAAATCTTTTTTTTTTGGTGAAAAAGTATATATTTTTTAATGTAGTTTTTGAAAAAATAAATATTTATATTAATTATTTAGTTTAGGGATTTTTATTTTTATTTTTCTATTTATTTTCTCATTTGAAAGAGAATAATTTTCCTTTTTTGTTTGATATTAATAAGGTTTTTTAGTTTTTTATATATAAAAGATTGTAATAGTTTTTTAACAAATAAAATTTTAATGAATAAAAATTAAATATTTTAGTATTTCTTTATGTTGTTTTTATCTTTAAAAACTTTTACTTGCAGCAAATCCCTTTTATTATTTATTTTTTCTTGCTTTAATTGATATTAATTGATATTAAAGTCTAATGATTTGTAAAATGTTGTGTGTTTTAATTGGAAATTTAAATAATGTGACCTACATAAAGATATTATAAGGTTGTTTGAAATCATTGGAATTGAATTTAATTTTAAGAATTAAATTAATATTTGTGTTTGAAACTCTTTTTAAGAGTAGAAATTCAAATCATAAAAAAAATGCAAAAGTTAATAAAAGAGTGCAAATCAAATTCTCTTAAAATTAATAATGAAAATAATATTCTAAAAATATTCATCAACACCTATTTTTTTCAAATGATTCACTGCCCTCCTCTTCTTTTGCTTTGTTCTTTTGATAAATCATTAAAAGAACTAATGTGTTTGTTGTGGTTGTGGCCCTTATGAGCAATAATAATTATATGGTAAAAGAATAGATTATTTTTTTCTTTTAAATAGCGAAATCATCTATATTAAATTATAATAAAGTACAAATTAATTATTATTCTCTAATTAAATTATAATTTTCAGATTTAGAAAAATTCTTGACAACATTAACAATATAATTAAATTTAGTATCTTAAATAACAATTAATCCTCTTAATGAACGAAGAAAACTCTTTGAAAGTTTTTAATTTAGCTTTATTTTATAGAAACATGATGTATTTTATGCACAGAAAACAAGAGAATGGATCGTTCTATTAGGCTCGTTGGTCTAAGATTTAAAAAATGTTGATCATTGTTAATCAATCTCTTGTTGATCATTGTTAATTAATCTCTTCTGTATAACCCAAACAATTACTAGACTTTTACTAAGAAGAAGAAAAACCTCGATGGGAAATGATAATAAATAGTCAATAGATAACTATATAAATCTAAGCACAAGATGTAGATTTATAAATAAATAAATAATTGTAAGAATTAAGGGCAAGATAAATATAAGTCTTTTTAATAAAAAATTTCAATTAAAGATAAAATAGTCAAGATTGTTAATTTAATTCATTTCCACATATAATCAAATAGTCTAATTGAATTTAATTATATGATTTAATATTTTATTTTAAATACGAGAATTGTAATAGGTTATAATTGAATTCAATTCACATATAAAATAAAATTTAATTTTATATGTAATTTGATTCCAAACAAACTATAAGAACTCATGGCTAGGAGTCTCATACATAAAAGGATTATTAGTTTTCTAATTGAAGAGATTCTGCTCGAAGAATGTGATATATATAGTTTTTTTAATTAATATGGGTGTTCGAATCAGTTTGTGTGTACCTCGACTAATCTCACAGGTTCTAAAGTTAACGATCATATAAGCCTCTAGTGACCATCATATTAGCAACTACAGAACTCAAACCTGAGACCATAGAGGAAGCAAACTTTTTAGTCTCAAACTCTTAACACTGGACCACCTACTAAATGGTTGTGATATATATAGTTATTTCACCTTGAACTGGTTCTCCAACATGTGCAGGAATATAGGTAATGGAGTTCTTATTGTTTACATGTTAGTAAACCATATTAGTTTATATATACTCGCATTTTGTATTTTTATCTTTGCATCTTATGATAACTATGTTAACGGTTGTGTTTTAAAGTAATTTCAATATGGAAATATATTAAAATAATATTTTTTATTTTTAAAATTTTATTTTTGATATAGTACATTAAAATAATAAAAAATAATTTGAAGTAAAAAAAATAAAAATTTTCAATATTTTCCAGAATCATAATTTATCACAAAAATAAACATTATCTCTAAAGTCTAAATGTCTACTGTCGTGTTCTTGCAGCCCAGAAGGCCGAGAATTGAGAAACATGATTAACGTTTTCAATTTCTCACGAGCAAATAATTGATCAACTGGCCAAGTCCTCACGTGGTGGTAGGGTGGACAAATTGGAGGTTGGTAGCTCCTTCCGGCTGACATTGAAACCCGATTGGTCAATGCCAAAAGACCCACAACTACTACCTAATTGATCCTTCTTCTTCTTCTTTTTTTTTTTAATTTCAGGAATTAGTCAATGCCAAATTTAGTTCTAAACATTCCTAATATCATGGTTTCTTTAAGGTTTTTTTTTTGGGATTTTGAACCCATTTTTAAAATGATATATATATATCAAAAAAAACAAACCAGTGAAATTAACATCTCTACTTTTAATATGTTAGGCTAGGTTTGTTAAGTCCAAGAGAGTGTTAGCCTGCATGCTTAGGTGCATTTGTTTTTTTGGTTTCTCAGTTTTATTTTAGGATAGTATTTTCCTTCATTAATTTCTATTTTAGAATATTTTTATACAATTATGATTTTGAGTCTTATTTTTAAATTATAATGTTTTCTAAATCTAAATATGATTTTGAATTTTAGAAGAATAAAATCTAGCACATTTTTACTAGGGAAGTAAAAAACATAAAAAAGTTGTAGATGGAATGGATTTTTTTTTCACAAAAACAAAGATATGGTAATTAATGATGTATTATTCTTAGATACTTTTAAAACTATTTAAAACTATTTAACATTATAAAGTTTTTGGTTAGCACTTAGAAGTAACTAGATCATTGACTCACGTTACACCATGAGTCAGGTTAAATTTTTTTTCTGAATGTCAAAAAACTTTAAGCATCGCTAACATGTTTTCTAAGAGAAAAAAAAAACTTATCATGAATTCAAAATTTGATCAAACAACATGAGACGGTGGTGTAAACGATATTACAAAAATTGGGACAACAACTACAGGATTGACTTGAGTCACATTAAGCCAACCATTCAAACTCGCAATTTAGGTCATGAAACTATGATATCCCTATAAAAAAAAGTAAATTGAAACAAATTATGAAGATCAATTTTCAATCAACAAAATGGTGAATGATGAAATTGATAAAAGAAATATTCAATTAGAAAAAGGATAAAAAAATTCGAGTTAACCTGTCAAACCTGCAATCTAAGTCATGCACCCGATTAGATTTAATTTTTTTTTCTAAGACCTTTTCATTTAATTATATGACAGTTAGACACACGAGACTTTTTTGTATCATATAACAATTTGTTTTTTTTTTTAAATATAGGACATGCATGTGAGACTGAAATAACAAAAGCAAGTCTATTTTTTAAAAAAATTAAATAACAAAAATAGGCCTTTAAATAAAAAAGAACAAAAAAAATTTTTAATAACAAAAAAAAAAAGAACAAATAAGCTAGGTGCTTAGGCTGGCCCACATGCACGCTAGGCCTCTTTTATATGTTCCTAGTAGTAAAGGGCAAACGACACATCGTGTCGCACGTGACCAAATCCGCGCGGCGTCGGCTGGCGATCTTATCGTTGTCGTTTGCTTGATTTGATTCGTTAGAGTCGCCACCTAGTAATTGATTGAAGGCTACTAGGAAACCGGATGTACTGGTCTTGTCAGAGATTCGCGGGTAAGGGACTGGTTGTGGTTAGGGAAGGTATTAGCACCCCTAACGCACCCTACCTGAGGTAAGCTGCTTCATGATTTTGACGTGTTAAAGAAGTTTTAAAATTTTGTCTTTTCATCGGATATTAGAAATACAACTTACGTATAAGTTAATAATTCTTGACCGTGATCCAATCAAAATATTAAATTCTTCTTTAATCTTTGCAATTTTATCATAAATAAAAACATCCATAAAAAAAAAACATACAAACACACACATACACTTTCACTATATTTTTTTCCTTTCCTTTTCTTTTTTCTTTTTTTTTTTCATGTTTACAAAATACAAATTACAAAAACTCAAAACTAAACAAATATTACATTAAACAATTCTAAAATTACAAAACAGCCATTCAAAAACATCCCTAACAGTGTTGGGACATGTTCTGTGAAGCCAAAGGACAGCAGGAACAGTAGCGGCGCGTCTTCCCACGCGCCACCGTCACTGGCGGCGCGTGGGTTCACGCGCCGCCGCAAGAAACTCCAGAAACAGGGGGGATATGGATCGACTTCTTCTTCTCAGTCTCCCTACGCCGGCGGTGACCTGCAAAGCAACCGAAAACACCACAGGCAGTTGATTTTAATTTTGTTTGTTTTTCAATCTGCTTCGGTTTTTTTTTTCTTTAGATCTGCATCCGTTTCTCTGCCTCCTCTCTTCTCTGTCTCAGGCAACCGAATCGAAGGTCAGGGCGTCTGTGGCTAGCAGTCGGCAGGTTCTGTGGAGGGGGCGGCGGCGTTGAGATCTCCTCTCCTGGTGGTAGCGGCGGCGGTTGGGCTTGCTGCTGGTGTCGGTGTTGGTGCTGGTGCGGGTGGACGGCGCTGCTGTGGCTGGTCTGTGGGCACTGTTGATTTGGCCGTTTGCTGTTGAGAAGACCGAAGAAGAAGAAGCTGCTGAGAAGGGGGCTTCAGTGTTGATGGGTCTGTGGGCGCTGGAGGAACGGCTGGAAGAGGGGAGCTAGTCCGGTGTGGGAGCAGGAGGTGCAGCGGCGGCTGACTTCTATGGATGAAGAAGGAGAACAAACCGGCTGAGAGAGGAGAGGATAGAGGGGAGATCGGCTGTGGGTTTTGTGAGGAAAAGGAGGCTGGTGTGTAAAACAGGAGAGGAGACAGTGTGTGGGGGCTGATTCTGGCGGAGATGGAAACGACTGTCAAGAGGGAGACGAGGACGATGGAGATGGTGGAACTGAGGGGGAAAATGTGAGGGTCTGATATGGCGGGGGGTCCTTGGCCCTCTGGTTCTGGGCGAGCAAAAGCCAAGGACCCCGGGGGGCGCGGCTGGTCTTGGTTCCTTTTTTCAAATGGGGGCGCCGGCTTGGGTGAGTGGGGAGAAAGAGTTAGGTTTTAGGGTTTTGTGGTTTAGGGTTTTTTGTGGTTTTTTTTCTTTGCAAAATTGTCCCCCCTGGAAATTTAGTGTAGCATGGTATTTATAGGAAAAGTTTTGCTAGGTTTTCAAATTAGTCCCTCAACTTTTCCTTTCCTTCTCTTTTCCTCTTTTTTTTGTAAATTTTGATTTTTCTTATTTTTTTTGTATTTTGAAAGCGAGCAAATATCAATGTCGACTCAATGAAGAAAATCAATGATTTTCAAAATAACGCGTTAAAGTTGAACGCGTTCCAAATGTCTTTGAAAATTTAAATTCTTTTAAGACGATGCTAAAAACGCTAAAAACGATGCAAATGTATTAAAAATGTATTTTTTGGATTTTCAATGTTTTTCGCTATTTTTGGATTTTTCTGAAAATTTATTAAAACATGGGTCAAAAATTGGGGAGCAACAAATGCCCCCTCTTTACAATGCTTACGAAGCAAAACTCCTCAATGTTTCACATAGTAAGCTTTGTAAAGAAAAAACTCTAAATGTTTCTTTCTTCTTCTTTTTTTCTCCTTTCCTTCTCTCTCTTCTTCTTTCTTTCTCTCTTTTTTTTTTTTTTTTTTTTTAACCTGAGATCCCATCGGGCGATCTCCTTGAACCAAAACCAAAATCTGCGTGGTTGGGCTAACCTGAGATCCCGTCTGGCGATCCCCTTTAACCAGAACCAAAATCTGTGTGTGGTTGGGCTAACCTGAGATCCCGTCCGGCGATCCCCTTTAACCAGAACCAAAATCTGTGTGTGGTTGGGCTAACCTGAGATCTTGTCCGGCGATCCCCTTTAACCAGAACCAATATCCTGTGTGTGGTTGGGCTAACCTGAGATCCCATCTGGCGATCCCCTTTAACCAGAACCAATATCCTATGTGGTTGGGCTAACCTGAGATCCCGTCCGGCGATCCCCTTTAACCAGAACCAAAATCTGTGTGTGGTTGGGCTAACCTGAGATCCCGTCCGGCGATCCCCTTTAACCAGAACCAATATCCTGTGTGTGGTTGGGCTAACCTGAGATCCCGTCCGGCGATCCCCTTTAACCAGAACCAACATGAGATCCCATCTGGCGACCTCATTAAACCAAAACTAAAAACAATGTGTGTAGCTCGGTCAACCTGAAATCCCATCTGGCGATTCCCTTTAACCAAAGCTACATGAGATCCCATCCGGCGACCTCATTAAAGTGGAACTAAAAAACGTGTAGCTCGGTCAACCTGAAATCCCATCTGGCGATTCCCTTTAACCAAAGCCACCTGAGATCCCATCTGGCGACCTCATTAGACTGGAACTTAAAAAAAATGTGTAGCTCGGTCAACCTGAAATCCCATCTGGCGATTCCCTTTAACCAAAGCTACATGAGATCCCATCTGGCGACCTCATTCAACTGGAACTTAAAAAAAAAAATGTGTAGCTCGGTCAACCTGAAATCCCATCTGGCGATTCCCTTTAACCAAAGCTACATGAGATCCCATCTGGCGACCTCATTCAACTGGAACTTAAAAAAAAATGTGTAGCTCGGTCAACCTGAAATCCCATCTGGCGATTCCCTTTAACCAAAGCTACATGAGATCCCATCTGGCGACCTCATTCAACTGGAACTTAAAAAAATGTGTGCAAATGGTCTCATTGTAATGGGTGACCTACCCAGGTGGAAAGAATGTGGAAAACGGTCTCATTATGATGGGTGACCTACCCAAATGGAAAGAATGTGAAGTGCGGTCTCATTATAATGGGTGACCTACCCAGATGGAAGATGAGAAAAAAAATATGAAGTGTGGTCTCATTATAATGGGTGACCTACCCAAATGGAAGATGGTGGTCTCATTGTGATGGGTGACCTACCTAGAAAAAATGATGTTTGTTTTTTTTTTTCAAAAAAAATGGTCTCATTGTTACGGGTGACCTACCCAAAGATAGAATGTGACTTACCTGGAAAAAAGACTTGGTTGGAGCAGTCCTGACAGGACAAGGCTGAGAAACTTGGCACCTTCTGGTTGCAAGTTGACTTGAAGACTTCTCTTGATGACGGGGTTAATCTCCTCGTTTCTTTGAGATTCTCCTACTGGCAGGGTTCATCTCATTCTCTTCTCGTTCCAGGATCTAAACCGATTCTTTATCATCCTCAACTCAATGATTCTTTCTTTGTCCACAATCTTGCATGGACTTCATTGAGGATCTTTCTGTAACAAATCATAAGTATGTGCAATGCTTTGAGGTTGGATGACATGCATGCATCCTTACCTGATGTGAAATATAGGTTACCCCCCTTGGATTTGTTTGCTAACCAAAGCTTTCTTTCCTCTTCCCATGTACTGGCTCATTCGTATGCTAGCCTTCCACTCAAATGTAAGTGCAGTGCCCAACTCGGGCTGTCTACGACGATTACTGCTCTTGTTGTTTATCAAGCTTGACTCTGCCCCCAAGTGTGGTGTTGCTTGATTCATCATGAAGATCTTAACCGATCATTCATCCTCTGTATTATCCTGAGAATTGTTCTCTCATTGATTGTGGCGCATCGTGCCAACACCATCACGATTGTCAATCAGTCATAAACTTGCCTCAAGCTGAAACAATACTCTTCAAGTAATGTTATCACCAGTCTTCATGGAAATCATCCAGTCGTCCAGACATGCATCTCATAGCTTGCAGTGAAAAGTTCTTTGTTGTAAGCTCAATGTTCTTCTCCATAGATTCCTCTCAGCTTGTCAAATCAGATCATGAAAGGAAATGCGTTGGCATCATCAATGATGTTCATCACCCATATTCATGCGGTGAAGTGCGCATTTGAGATTCAGAATAGATGGTCCCACAGTCAGTCTTGGTGGTGTGCATCTTTCGATGTTCATTCAAATGCACTCACCTGATAACATCTGTCAGGAGTCATAGCCATGTTTCAGAGGGTAACCCAAGCTGATGATAATGAAATGCACTTCAAGTGCAGCGTTGTTTTCAATTGCTGTTGGAGTTCACTAGATTATGGAATGTTTTTTTTTTTAACAATATTGCCCCCGGTGTGATCTGAATGTGCTCTTTCATTGATTATCTTTCTTTGAACCACATTGTCCTCTATTCATTGATTCTTCATTTAATCATCTTTCTTTGCCCCCCCAGCTAATCTGAATACCACTTGTTTTCCTTCTCGGGATCCACTGTATTGCCCCAAAGTGTCTCAACTTTTCAAGGAGTGTTGAGAAGAGTTGATGTCATTTCTGTCGAGGATTTTGCAAATTCAATTTGTTCGACAATCTTTCTTGTTCTGGAATCAAATCTCATACTTCAAATGTCATGTCTATTCAAGTCTAATTGTTGAAATGAAATCAGAGAGATGTCAGTTTTGAAAAAGATCTTTTAAAAATCAAGCTTTTGGTCAAAGACCCAACACACGTCATTCAATGTAGTCCTTTGATTGTCTTGTATTTTGAAAACAGAAATCAACCCGTTGTAAGATTAAAATGGCCTTTCCCATGGTTCTTTGTGTCCACTTTAAACTCTGATTTTGGGTATATCTTTTGATGGTCTGTGATGAGGTGACATTTTTGTGAATTTCAAAAACAAGATGATTAGGCTTTATCAAGAAAGGTTGTTTCTTTTCTTAGCATTTATTTTATCAACATACATAATAACCAGTAGCTTAATGAAGTCACGACCCTTATAGAAAAGCTCTTCCAGTTTTGAGAGCGCCATTTATCGGTTCAGATTGCTTACTTGATCGAAAAGGGCTTTTAAAAGCACGTAATGTAGGCTATGGTTCATGGCTATGAAAGAAAGGGAATTCACAGGCTCAAAAGGTGTTTGAGGGTTTCAAGGACCTAGGATCAACATCAACTATTCATCAACTTTTCTTCTCTTGTTGTCTTTGTAGAGGAAATGACATATAACTATGTTAACTTTAAATAAAGCATTCTCTTCCCATAGATCATAATGCAAATCCAACTTTTCCTTTGATGAATAACCAGTCTAATCATTGATACCAAAAGACAATGTTTGTAACTCAGTATTTTTTCTGGTATTGAACTTTGGCGTATACTATGTCTTTTCTTAATTGAAACCTTTTTTCCTCTTTCTAGACTTGATAGGCGTTCTCCTTCCTTAATCTTTGACTTGCCTTTAAGTGTTGGCAATTTCCACTCTTTTCCTTTGTTTTTTTTTTTTCATCGTCTTCCTCAAATTCTAACATTGTCTTCATCTTTACTAACAAAAATCTCTTATTTGCCCCCAGTGTGGGGTGTGATCCCAGTCAGGGTTTCTTTTGAAAAGAAATATTCTATCAGGCTCAAATGGGGATTACAAGGGATATATATCTTTAGAAAGTGAAGGGATGAACAAAGATGGCCTTTTCTCCTTTCAAGCAAGGTCAGTTAGAACCGATAAATTTTGACCTCCTCCAGTGTAATAATTTGGACTTGTAAGAAACATGATTCGCGAGTCCATAACTACCGAATCCACTACATGCCATTATGTATACTGCTAAATTTAGCTACATTGTGGGTGGTTCAATTTCATGTGTGAGCTCAAAATTTGTTTGGTCACCTCATATTGTTTATCTTGCCATTTTAACAAATATCAAGTCATTTCTGCAATCAAAATACTTTTAATCTTTTAGGATTGACTAACCTTAATTTTGCATGTTGGAGTTTGATCAAAATATTTTGTCAACATACATTTTGAAAGAAGCATCTCTTGATTTCAAAACAACAGAAAAGACAAAGGAAAGACATGTTTCGTTCAAGGATGAGATGTGACCCCAAGCAAAATGCACAATGGCAACAATCCACAATGAAATGATTGACAAATCAGCACCATTCTTGGATCAGCTTTTCTGGCAATATTTGTGCTCTGCCAAGCATTTTCAATCTTTTGTCAATCTGAGGATGTTCTTGTGACAATATGGCCAATGACATCATCTTTCACAAACTCAACTCGCTTCTCGCTCGCCATCATTCGGTCTCGATTCTTGAAATTCTTGCAACTGTTCAATTGAACTGGCTGGGGAACCCACAATGATATTCACATCTCGTCTGGATTATACCACCTAGAAAAAAATGGTGGCATGTGATTTACCGGAAACGAGGCAACAAGTCTAAAATCTGGCAGATACTGGTAGACAAACTTGAGTGGCAGAGGGATGTCAATCTTGGCAAAGACATTTGAGCAGTTGATGTTATGGCAAGACCTGACTAGGCAAAATAACTGAGGTTTCTCAATTGAGAGTCATCTTCTAATTCAACTCTCATCATAGTTCTGGAATCCGTGGCAAAACCTCAATCCTTCACTTCTTCATAGCTCGCTCAATTCTTTCGATGATCTTCACAACATCATGTCATTCTTCCAATGTTGTTGTGGTCGTTTGTGGATTGTTGGAAACCTTCCAACAGCTAGGTAATCTTGGCAAGCGCATAGAATCATGCAGCGCTATCACTGTCAATGTGTGAAATGATGTATTGTTTTTATTGGAGGAGAAACTGATGAATCTGAAACTCCTTTGTCTCCTATTCGATTCCTCACTAACGGTGCACAGACACCTGTAGAGGGAGTTCTGCTCTGTGAAAGTTTCAGTCTTCTTCCTGTTTTTTCAGTCTAGTCATATCTTTTCTCTCTACTTCTGTGTTTTCATGCTGACACTAGTAGGAGAAAATTGTAGATGATTTGAAACCACTGCATTCCTTCTTGAATTCCTCATTGGCAGATCCATAAACAAATCTACGTTGAGAGAGCTTAACTACGTTGAAGTTCAATGTGAAGTCATGTTTTTCATACCAACATCCTGTGTTGCTGGACTGGAATGGAGTTCGGTGACTTCAAAGAAAGTCAGGTGCAAAAGCTAGCAGCTATTGGGTGTTATTGTAGGACGTGAAAGCGGTGAACAACTAATAGTGTAGTTTGAGCCAGAAAGGAGATTATCTTTCATTGATGATTGGAGGCGTTATTGTTGTTCATAACTGAAATGAAGGAGAGGTGGTGCCACTTCAGTGTTCATGGCCCATACTGGTGGAGTGCTGAGGAGAGAAGCCAATGATGTTTTCCTTATGCAGGACATAGACAGACAGTGCTTCCACAGGAGACTGTGCAGACATTCCCTTTCCACTCTTGAAGTTCGGCACTTGTTCAAGCAGATCGAGTTTAGCTACTTCACATTTTGATGCTCTCGATTTCCTTTAGACAAACGGTCTCTCACCAAACCCTTTCTTCATTTTCCATCTTTTTTCAGTCCAGTATAGTAGACCTCGAGTGAGGGAACCAACTTTTCATCCCGGTGCGTGCATGATAAATGTATGAACATGTAATCTATATGATGAACTCGCCCTTCGAGGGGTGACAATATGGTCGTAACTCTTGTATGATGAAACAAGAATCTTGATTCTTGCCCAAACTCTACAATGAAAATTTTCTGAGTGACGGTCATTGTGTCACCCACAAGTCTTGAGTTCAAGATGCTTCAAGAAGGGTTTGCCCTGATGCAAATAAAAATAGCACATACAACCTAAGGACAGGTTCTATTCATTATGTGATCATGGGTAGGTTTTCTACCTGGTCTCAAAGGGTCTCATATCAGCCCAGTGACGATCTTCGTAAAGACAGTATAGGGGCGTTGCAAGAAATGGTTAAGGTACATATACCCACCATTACCAAGCAGGCACTCAGATATGAGTTCGGTTTTTCACGCATCTGAAACCTGACCAATAGTCATAGGGCAGATCGCTAATTCACCACCTAACTTAGAAGCTTGTGTGTGCTTTCAAAAATAAATACAGGTGATGCATGAAACAATTCTAAAAATACATGGATAAAACAAAAATAAAACAAGACAAAATGCAAAAACTTAAACACATCAAATACACAAAGCTTAGTCCAATATTGTCAGAAACAGTACCTTCCCCAGTGGAGTCGCCATTCTGTCGCACGTGACCAAATCCGCGCTGGCGTCGGCTGGCGATCTTATCGTTGTCGTTTGCTTGATTTGATTCGTTAGAGTCGCCACCTAGTAATTGATTGAAGGCTACTAGGAAACCGGATGTACTGGTCTTGTCAGAGATTCGCGGGTAAGGGACTGGTTGTGGTTAGGGAAGGTATTAGCACCCCTAACGCACCCTACCTGAGGTAAGCTGCTTCATGATTTTGACGTGTTAAAGAAGTTTTAAAATTTTGTCTTTTCATCGGATATTAGAAATACAACTTACGTATAAGTTAATAATTCTTGACCGTGATCCAATCAAAATATTAAATTCTTCTTTAATCTTTGCAATTTTATCATAAATAAAAACATCCATAAAAAAAAAACATACAAACACACACATACACTTTCACTATATTTTTTTCCTTTCCTTTTCTTTTTCTTTTTTTTTTTTCATGTTTACAAAATACAAATTACAAAAACTCAAAACTAAACAAATATTACATTAAACAATTCTAAAATTACAAAACAGCCATTCAAAAACATCCCTAACAGTGTTGGGACATGTTCTGTGAAGCCAAAGGACAGCAGGAACAGTAGCGGCGCGTCTTCCCACGCGCCACCGTCACTGGCGGCGCGTGGGTTCACGCGCCGCCGCAAGAAACTCCAGAAACAGGGGGGATATGGATCGACTTCTTCTTCTCAGTCTCCCTACGCCGGCGGTGACCTGCAAAGCAACCGAAAACACCACAGGCAGTTGATTTTAATTTTGTTTGTTTTTCAATCTGCTTCGGTTTTTTTTTCTTTAGATCTGCATCCGTTTCTCTGCCTCCTCTCTTCTCTGTCTCAGGCAACCGAATCGAAGGTCAGGGCGTCTGTGGCTAGCAGTCGGCAGGTTCTGTGGAGGGGGCGGCGGCGTTGAGATCTCCTCTCCTGGTGGTAGCGGCGGCGGTTGGGCTTGCTGCTGGTGTCGGTGTTGGTGCTGGTGCGGGTGGACGGCGCTGCTGTGGCTGGTCTGTGGGCACTGTTGATTTGGCCGTTTGCTGTTGAGAAGACCGAAGAAGAAGAAGCTGCTGAGAAGGGGGCTTCAGTGTTGATGGGTCTGTGGGCGCTGGAGGAACGGCTGGAAGAGGGGAGCTAGTCCGGTGTGGGAGCAGGAGGTGCAGCGGCGGCTGACTTCTATGGATGAAGAAGGAGAACAAACCGGCTGAGAGAGGAGAGGATAGAGGGGAGATCGGCTGTGGGTTTTGTGAGGAAAAGGAGGCTGGTGTGTAAAACAGGAGAGGAGACAGTGTGTGGGGGCTGATTCTGGCGGAGATGGAAACGACTGTCAAGAGGGAGACGAGGACGATGGAGATGGTGGAACTGAGGGGGAAAATGTGAGGGTCTGATATGGCGGGGGGTCCTTGGCCCTCTGGTTCTGGGCGAGCAAAAGCCAAGGACCCCGGGGGGCGCGGCTGGTCTTGGTTCCTTTTTTCAAATGGGGGCGCCGGCTTGGGTGAGTGGGGAGAAAGAGTTAGGTTTTTAGGGTTTTTGTGGTTTAGGGTTTTTTTGTGGTTTTTTTTCTTTGCAAAATTGTCCCCCCTGGAAATTTAGTGTAGCATGGTATTTATAGGAAAAGTTTTGCTAGGTTTTCAAATTAGTCCCTCAACTTTTCCTTTCCTTCTCTTTTCCTCTTTTTTTTGTAAATTTTGATTTTTCTTATTTTTTTTGTATTTTTGAAAGCGAGCAAATATCAATGTCGACTCAATGAAGAAAATCAATGATTTTCAAAATAACGCGTTAAAGTTGAACGCGTTCCAAATGTCTTTGAAAATTTAAATTCTTTTAAGACGATGCTAAAAACGCTAAAAACGATGCAAATGTATTAAAAATGTATTTTTTGGATTTTCAATGTTTTTCGCTATTTTTGGATTTTTCTGAAAATTTATTAAAACATGGGTCAAAAATTGGGGAGCAACAAATGCCCCCTCTTTACAATGCTTACGAAGCAAAACTCCTCAATGTTTCACATAGTAAGCTTTGTAAAGAAAAACTCTAAATGTTTCTTTCTTCTTCTTTTTTTCTCCTTTCCTTCTCTCTCTTCTTCTTTCTTTCTCTCTTTTTTTTTTTTTTTTTTTAACCTGAGATCCCATCGGGCGATCTCCTTGAACCAAAACCAAAATCTGCGTGGTTGGGCTAACCTGAGATCCCGTCTGGCGATCCCCTTTAACCAGAACCAAAATCTGTGTGTGGTTGGGCTAACCTGAGATCCCGTCCGGCGATCCCCTTTAACCAGAACCAAAATCTGTGTGTGGTTGGGCTAACCTGAGATCTTGTCCGGCGATCCCCTTTAACCAGAACCAATATCCTGTGTGTGGTTGGGCTAACCTGAGATCCCATCTGGCGATCCCCTTTAACCAGAACCAATATCCTATGTGGTTGGGCTAACCTGAGATCCCGTCCGGCGATCCCCTTTAACCAGAACCAAATCTGTGTGTGTGGTTGGGCTAACCTGAGATCCCGTCCGGCGATCCCCTTTAACCAGAACCAATATCCTGTGTGTGGTTGGGCTAACCTGAGATCCCGTCCGGCGATCCCCTTTAACCAGAACCAACATGAGATCCCATCTGGCGACCTCATTAAACCAAAACTAAAAACAATGTGTGTAGCTCGGTCAACCTGAAATCCCATCTGGCGATTCCCTTTAACCAAAGCTACATGAGATCCCATCTGGCGACCTCATTAAAGTGGAACTAAAAAACGTGTAGCTCGGTCAACCTGAAATCCCATCTGGCGATTCCCTTTAACCAAAGCCACCTGAGATCCCATCTGGCGACCTCATTAGACTGGAACTTAAAAAAAATGTGTAGCTCGGTCAACCTGAAATCCCATCTGGCGATTCCCTTTAACCAAAGCTACATGAGATCCCATCTGGCGACCTCATTCAACTGGAACTTAAAAAAAAAATGTGTAGCTCGGTCAACCTGAAATCCCATCTGGCGATTCCCTTTAACCAAAGCTACATGAGATCCCATCTGGCGACCTCATTCAACTGGAACTTAAAAAAAAATGTGTAGCTCGGTCAACCTGAAATCCCATCTGGCGATTCCCTTTAACCAAAGCTACATGAGATCCCATCTGGCGACCTCATTCAACTGGAACTTAAAAAAATGTGTGCAAATGGTCTCATTGTAATGGGTGACCTACCCAGGTGGAAAGAATGTGGAAAACGGTCTCATTATGATGGGTGACCTACCCAAATGGAAAGAATGTGAAGTGCGGTCTCATTATAATGGGTGACCTACCCAGATGGAAGATGAGAAAAAAATATGAAGTGTGGTCTCATTATAATGGGTGACCTACCCAAATGGAAGATGGTGGTCTCATTGTGATGGGTGACCTACCTAGAAAAAATGATGTTTGTTTTTTTTTTTCAAAAAAAATGGTCTCATTGTTACGGGTGACCTACCCAAAGATAGAATGTGACTTACCTGGAAAAAAGACTTGGTTGGAGCAGTCCTGACAGGACAAGGCTGAGAAACTTGGCACCTTCTGGTTGCAAGTTGACTTGAAGACTTCTCTTGATGACGGGGTTAATCTCCTCGTTTCTTTGAGATTCTCCTACTGGCAGGGTTCATCTCATTCTCTTCTCGTTCCAGGATCTAAACCGATTCTTTATCATCCTCAACTCAATGATTCTTTCTTTGTCCACAATCTTGCATGGACTTCATTGAGGATCTTTCTGTAACAAATCATAAGTATGTGCAATGCTTTGAGGTTGGATGACATGCATGCATCCTTACCTGATGTGAAATATAGGTTACCCCCTTGGATTTGTTTGCTAACCAAAGCTTTCTTTCCTCTTCCCATGTACTGGCTCATTCGTATGCTAGCCTTCCACTCAAATGTAAGTGCAGTGCCCAACTCGGGCTGTCTACGACGATTACTGCTCTTGTTGTTTATCAAGCTTGACTCTGCCCCCAAGTGTGGTGTTGCTTGATTCATCATGAAGATCTTAACCGATCATTCATCCTCTGTATTATCCTGAGAATTGTTCTCTCATTGATTGTGCGCATCGTGCCAACACCATCACGATTGTCAATCAGTCATAAACTTGCCTCAAGCTGAAACAATACTCTTCAAGTAATGTTATCACCAGTCTTCATGGAAATCATCCAGTCGTCCAGACATGCATCTCATAGCTTGCAGTGAAAAGTTCTTTGTTGTAAGCTCAATGTTCTTCTCCATAGATTCCTCTCAGCTTGTCAAATCAGATCATGAAAGGAAATGCGTTGGCATCATCAATGATGTTCATCACCCATATTCATGCGGTGAAGTGCGCATTTGAGATTCAGAATAGATGGTCCCACAGTCAGTCTTGGTGGTGTGCATCTTTCGATGTTCATTCAAATGCACTCACCTGATAACATCTGTCAGGAGTCATAGCCATGTTTCAGAGGGTAACCCAAGCTGATGATAATGAAATGCACTTCAAGTGCAGCGTTGTTTTCAATTGCTGTTGGAGTTCACTAGATTATGGAATGTTTTTTTTTTTAACAATATTGCCCCCGGTGTGATCTGAATGTGCTCTTTCATTGATTATCTTTCTTTGAACCACATTGTCCTCTATTCATTGATTCTTCATTTAATCATCTTTCTTTGCCCCCCCAGCTAATCTGAATACCACTTGTTTTCCTTCTCGGGATCCACTGTATTGCCCCAAAGTGTCTCAACTTTTCAAGGAGTGTTGAGAAGAGTTGATGTCATTTCTGTCGAGGATTTTGCAAATTCAATTTGTTCGACAATCTTTCTTGTTCTGGAATCAAATCTCATACTTCAAATGTCATGTCTATTCAAGTCTAATTGTTGAAATGAAATCAGAGAGATGTCAGTTTTGAAAAAGATCTTTTAAAAATCAAGCTTTTTGGTCAAAGACCCAACACACGTCATTCAATGTAGTCCTTTGATTGTCTTGTATTTTGAAAACAGAAATCAACCCGTTGTAAGATTAAAATGGCCTTTCCCATGGTTCTTTGTGTCCACTTTAAACTCTGATTTTGGGTATATCTTTTGATGGTCTGTGATGAGGTGACATTTTTGTGAATTTCAAAAACAAGATGATTAGGCTTTATCAAGAAAGGTTGTTTCTTTTCTTAGCATTTATTTTATCAACATACATAATAACCAGTAGCTTAATGAAGTCACGACCCTTATAGAAAAGCTCTTCCAGTTTTGAGAGCGCCATTTATCGGTTCAGATTGCTTACTTGATCGAAAAGGGCTTTTAAAAGCACGTAATGTAGGCTATGGTTCATGGCTATGAAAGAAAGGGAATTCACAGGCTCAAAAGGTGTTTGAGGGTTTCAAGGACCTAGGATCAACATCAACTATTCATCAACTTTTCTTCTCTTGTTGTCTTTGTAGAGGAAATGACATATAACTATGTTAACTTTAAATAAAGCATTCTCTTCCCATAGATCATAATGCAAATCCAACTTTTCCTTTGATGAATAACCAGTCTAATCATTGATACCAAAAGACAATGTTTGTAACTCAGTATTTTTTCTGGTATTGAACTTTGGCGTATACTATGTCTTTTCTTAATTGAAACCTTTTTTCCTCTTTCTAGACTTGATAGGCGTTCTCCTTCCTTAATCTTTGACTTGCCTTTAAGTGTTGGCAATTTCCACTCTTTTCCTTTGTTTTTTTTTTTTTCATCGTCTTCCTCAAATTCTAACATTGTCTTCATCTTTACTAACAAAAATCTCTTATTTGCCCCCAGTGTGGGGTGTGATCCCAGTCAGGGTTTCTTTTGAAAAGAAATATTCTATCAGGCTCAAATGGGGATTACAAGGGATATATATCTTTAGAAAGTGAAGGGATGAACAAAGATGGCCTTTTCTCCTTTCAAGCAAGGTCAGTTAGAACCGATAAATTTTGACCTCCTCCAGTGTAATAATTTGGACTTGTAAGAAACATGATTCGCGAGTCCATAACTACCGAATCCACTACATGCCATTATGTATACTGCTAAAATTTAGCTACATTGTGGGTGGTTCAATTTCATGTGTGAGCTCAAAATTTGTTTGGTCACCTCATATTGTTTATCTTGCCATTTTAACAAATATCAAGTCATTTCTGCAATCAAAATACTTTTAATCTTTTAGGATTGACTAACCTTAATTTTGCATGTTGGAGTTTGATCAAAATATTTTGTCAACATACATTTTGAAAGAAGCATCTCTTGATTTCAAAACAACAGAAAAGACAAAGGAAAGACATGTTTCGTTCAAGGATGAGATGTGACCCCAAGCAAAATGCACAATGGCAACAATCCACAATGAAATGATTGACAAATCAGCACCATTCTTGGATCAGCTTTTCTGGCAATATTTGTGCTCTGCCAAGCATTTTCAATCTTTTGTCAATCTGAGGATGTTCTTGTGACAATATGGCCAATGACATCATCTTTCACAAACTCAACTCGCTTCTCGCTCGCCATCATTCGGTCTCGATTCTTGAAATTCTTGCAACTGTTCAATTGAACTGGCTGGGGAACCCACAATGATATTCACATCTCGTCTGGATTATACCACCTAGAAAAAAATGGTGGCATGTGATTTACCGGAAACGAGGCAACAAGTCTAAAATCTGGCAGATACTGGTAGACAAACTTGAGTGGCAGAGGGATGTCAATCTTGGCAAAGACATTTGAGCAGTTGATGTTATGGCAAGACCTGACTAGGCAAAATAACTGAGGTTTCTCAATTGAGAGTCATCTTCTAATTCAACTCTCATCATAGTTCTGGAATCCGTGGCAAAACCTTCAATCCTTCACTTCTTCATAGCTCGCTCAATTCTTTCGATGATCTTCACAACATCATGTCATTCTTCCAATGTTGTTGTGGTCGTTTGTGGATTGTTGGAAACCTTCCAACAGCTAGGTAATCTTGGCAGCGCATAGAATCATGCAGCGCTATCACTGTCAATGTGTGAAATGATGTATTGTTTTTATTGGAGGAGAAACTGATGAATCTGAAACTCCTTTGTCTCCTATTCGATTCCTCACTAACGGTGCACAGACACCTGTAGAGGGAGTTCTGCTCTGTGAAAGTTTCAGTCTTCTTCCTGTTTTTCAGTCTAGTCATATCTTTTCTCTCTACTTCTGTGTTTTTCCATGCTGACACTAGTAGGAGAAAATTGTAGATGATTTGAAACCACTGCATTCCTTCTTGAATTCCTCATTGGCAGATCCATAAACAAATCTACGTTGAGAGAGCTTAACTACGTGTGAAGTTCAATGTGAAGTCATGTTTTTCATACCAACATCCTGTGTTGCTGGACTGGAATGGAGTTCGGTGACTTCAAAGAAAGTCAGGTGCAAAAGCTAGCAGCTATTGGGTGTTATTGTAGGACGTGAAAGCGGTGAACAACTAATAGTGTAGTTGAGCCAGAAAGGAGATTATCTTCATTGATGATTGGAGGCGTTATTGTTGTTCATAACTGAAATGAAGGAGAGGTGGTGCCACTTCAGTGTTCATGGCCCATACTGGTGGAGTGCTGAGGAGAGAAGCCAATGATGTTTTCCTTATGCAGGACATAGACAGACAGTGCTTCCACAGGAGACTGTGCAGACATTCCCTTTCCACTCTTGAAGTTCGGCACTTGTTCAAGCAGATCGAGTTTAGCTACTTCACATTTTGATGCTCTCGATTTCCTTTAGACAAACGGTCTCTCACCAAACCCTTTCTTCATTTTCCATCTTTTTTCAGTCCAGTATAGTAGACCTCGAGTGAGGGAACCAACTTTTCATCCCGGTGCGTGCATGATAAATGTATGAACATGTAATCTATATGATGAACTCGCCCTTCGAGGGGTGACAATATGGTCGTAACTCTTGTATGATGAAACAAGAATCTTGATTCTTGCCCAAACTCTACAATGAAAATTTTCTGAGTGACGGTCATTGTGTCACCCACAAGTCTTGAGTTCAAGATGCTTCAAGAAGGGTTTGCCCTGATGCAAATAAAAATAGCACATACAACCTAAGGACAGGTTCTATTCATTATGTGATCATGGGTAGGTTTTCTACCTGGTCTCAAAAGGGTCTCATATCAGCCCAGTGACGATCTTTGTAAAGACAGTATAGGGGCGTTGCAAGGAAATGGTTAAGGTACATATACCCACCATTACCAAGCAGGCACTCAGATATGAGTTCGGTTTTTCACGCATCTGAAACCTGACCAATAGTCATAGGGCAGATCGCTAATTCACCACCTAACTTAGAAGCTTGTGTGTGCTTTCAAAAATAAATACAGGTGATGCATGAAACAATTCTAAAAATACATGGATAAAACAAAAATAAAACAAGACAAAATGCAAAAACTTAAACACATCAAATACACAAAGCTTAGTCCAATATTGTCAGAAACAGTACCTTCCCCAGTGGAGTCGCCATTCTGTCGCACGTGACCAAATCCGCGCGGCGTCGGCTGGCGATCTTATCGTTGTCGTTTGCTTGATTTGATTCGTTAGAGTCGCCACCTAGTAATTGATTGAAGGCTACTAGGAAACCGGATGTACTGGTCTTGTCAGAGATTCGCGGGTAAGGGACTGGTTGTGGTTAGGGAAGGTATTAGCACCCCTAACGCACCCTACCTGAGGTAAGCTGCTTCATGATTTTGACGTGTTAAAGAAGTTTTAAAATTTTGTCTTTTCATCGGATATTAGAAATACAACTTACGTATAAGTTAATAATTCTTGACCGTGATCCAATCAAAATATTAAATTCTTCTTTAATCTTTGCAATTTTATCATAAATAAAAACATCCATAAAAAAAAAACATACAAACACACACATACACTTTCACTATATTTTTTCCTTCCTTTTCTTTTTTCTTTTTTTTTTTCATGTTTACAAAATACAAATTACAAAAACTCAAAACTAAACAAATATTACATTAAACAATTCTAAAATTACAAAACAGCCATTCAAAAACATCCCTAACAGTGTTGGGACATGTTCTGTGAAGCCAAAGGACAGCAGGAACAGTAGCGGCGCGTCTTCCCACGCGCCACCGTCACTGGCGGCGCGTGGGTTCACGCGCCGCCGCAAGAAACTCCAGAAACAGGGGGGATATGGATCGACTTCTTCTTCTCAGTCTCCCTACGCCGGCGGTGACCTGCAAAGCAACCGAAAACACCACAGGCAGTTGATTTTAATTTTGTTTGTTTTTCAATCTGCTTCGGTTTTTTTTTTCTTTAGATCTGCATCCGTTTCTCTGCCTCCTCTCTTCTCTGTCTCAGGCAACCGAATCGAAGGTCAGGGCGTCTGTGGCTAGCAGTCGGCAGGTTCTGTGGAGGGGGGCGGCGGCGTTGAGATCTCCTCTCCTGGTGGTAGCGGCGGCGGTTGGGCTTGCTGCTGGTGTCGGGTGTTGGTGCTGGTGCGGGTGGACGGCGCTGCTGTGGCTGGTCTGTGGGCACTGTTGATTTGGCCGTTTGCTGTTGAGAAGACCGAAGAAGAAGAAGCTGCTGAGAAGGGGGCTTCAGTGTTGATGGGTCTGTGGGCGCTGGAGGAACGGCTGGAAGAGGGGAGCTAGTCCGGTGTGGGAGCAGGAGGTGCAGCGGCGGCTGACTTCTATGGATGAAGAAGGAGAACAAACCGGCTGAGAGAGGAGAGGATAGAGGGGAGATCGGCTGTGGGTTTTGTGAGGAAAAGGAGGCTGGTGTGTAAAACAGGAGAGGAGACAGTGTGTGGGGGCTGATTCTGGCGGAGATGGAAACGACTGTCAAGAGGGAGACGAGGACGATGGAGATGGTGGAACTGAGGGGGAAAATGTGAGGGTCTGATATGGCGGGGGGTCCTTGGCCCTCTGGTTCTGGGCGAGCAAAAGCCAAGGACCCCGGGGGGCGCGGCTGGTCTTGGTTCCTTTTTTCAAATGGGGGCGCCGGCTTGGGTGAGTGGGGAGAAAGAGTTAGGTTTTTAGGGTTTTTGTGGTTTAGGGTTTTTTTGTGGTTTTTTTTTCTTTGCAAAATTGTCCCCCCTGGAAATTTAGTGTAGCATGGTATTTATAGGAAAAGTTTTGCTAGGTTTTCAAATTAGTCCCTCAACTTTTCCTTTCCTTCTCTTTTCCTCTTTTTTTTTGTAAATTTTGATTTTTCTTATTTTTTTTGTATTTTGAAAGCGAGCAAATATCAATGTCGACTCAATGAAGAAAATCAATGATTTTCAAAATAACGCGTTAAAGTTGAACGCGTTCCAAATGTCTTTGAAAATTTAAATTCTTTTAAGACGATGCTAAAAACGCTAAAAACGATGCAAATGTATTAAAAATGTATTTTTTGGATTTTCAATGTTTTTCGCTATTTTTGGATTTTTCTGAAAATTTATTAAACATGGGTCAAAAATTGGGGAGCAACAAATGCCCCCTCTTTACAATGCTTACGAAGCAAAACTCCTCAATGTTTCACATAGTAAGCTTTGTAAAGAAAAACTCTAAATGTTTCTTTCTTCTTCTTTTTTTCTCCTTCCTTCTCTCTCTTCTTCTTTCTTTCTCTCTTTTTTTTTTTTTTTTTTTTAACCTGAGATCCCATCGGGCGATCTCCTTGAACCAAAACCAAAATCTGCGTGGTTGGGCTAACCTGAGATCCCGTCTGGCGATCCCCTTTAACCAGAACCAAAATCTGTGTGTGGTTGGGCTAACCTGAGATCCCGTCCGGCGATCCCCTTTAACCAGAACCAAAATCTGTGTGTGGTTGGGCTAACCTGAGATCTTGTCCGGCGATCCCCTTTAACCAGAACCAATATCCTGTGTGTGGTTGGGCTAACCTGAGATCCCATCTGGCGATCCCCTTTAACCAGAACCAATATCCTATGTGGTTGGGCTAACCTGAGATCCCGTCCGGCGATCCCCTTTAACCAGAACCAAAATCTGTGTGTGGTTGGGCTAACCTGAGATCCCGTCCGGCGATCCCCTTTAACCAGAACCAATATCCTGTGTGTGGTTGGGCTAACCTGAGATCCCGTCCGGCGATCCCCTTTAACCAGAACCAACATGAGATCCCATCTGGCGACCTCATTAAACCAAAACTAAAAACAATGTGTGTAGCTCGGTCAACCTGAAATCCCATCTGGCGATTCCCTTTAACCAAAGCTACATGAGATCCCATCTGGCGACCTCATTAAAGTGGAACTAAAAAACGTGTAGCTCGGTCAACCTGAAATCCCATCTGGCGATTCCCTTTAACCAAAGCCACCTGAGATCCCATCTGGCGACCTCATTAGACTGGAACTTAAAAAAAATGTGTAGCTCGGTCAACCTGAAATCCCATCTGGCGATTCCCTTTAACCAAAGCTACATGAGATCCCATCTGGCGACCTCATTCAACTGGAACTTAAAAAAAAATGTGTAGCTCGGTCAACCTGAAATCCCATCTGGCGATTCCCTTTAACCAAAGCTACATGAGATCCCATCTGGCGACCTCATTCAACTGGAACTTAAAAAAAAATGTGTAGCTCGGTCAACCTGAAATCCCATCTGGCGATTCCCTTTAACCAAAGCTACATGAGATCCCATCTGGCGACCTCATTCAACTGGAACTTAAAAAAATGTGTGCAAATGGTCTCATTGTAATGGGTGACCTACCCAGGTGGAAAGAATGTGGAAAACGGTCTCATTATGATGGGTGACCTACCCAAATGGAAAGAATGTGAAGTGCGGTCTCATTATAATGGGTGACCTACCCAGATGGAAGATGAGAAAAAAATATGAAGTGTGGTCTCATTATAATGGGTGACCTACCCAAATGGAAGATGGTGGTCTCATTGTGATGGGTGACCTACCTAGAAAAAATGATGTTTGTTTTTTTTTTTCAAAAAAAATGGTCTCATTGTTACGGGTGACCTACCCAAAGATAGAATGTGACTTACCTGGAAAAAAGACTTGGTTGGAGCAGTCCTGACAGGACAAGGCTGAGAAACTTGGCACCTTCTGGTTGCAAGTTGACTTGAAGACTTCTCTTGATGACGGGGTTAATCTCCTCGTTTCTTTGAGATTCTCCTACTGGCAGGGTTCATCTCATTCTCTTCTCGTTCCAGGATCTAAACCGATTCTTTATCATCCTCAACTCAATGATTCTTTCTTTGTCCACAATCTTGCATGGACTTCATTGAGGATCTTTCTGTAACAAATCATAAGTATGTGCAATGCTTTGAGGTTGGATGACATGCATGCATCCTTACCTGATGTGAAATATAGGTTACCCCCTTGGATTTGTTTGCTAACCAAAGCTTTCTTTCCTCTTCCCATGTACTGGCTCATTCGTATGCTAGCCTTCCACTCAAATGTAAGTGCAGTGCCCAACTCGGGCTGTCTACGACGATTACTGCTCTTGTTGTTTATCAAGCTTGACTCTGCCCCCAAGTGTGGTGTTGCTTGATTCATCATGAAGATCTTAACCGATCATTCATCCTCTGTATTATCCTGAGAATTGTTCTCTCATTGATTGTGCGCATCGTGCCAACACCATCACGATTGTCAATCAGTCATAAACTTGCCTCAAGCTGAAACAATACTCTTCAAGTAATGTTATCACCAGTCTTCATGGAAATCATCCAGTCGTCCAGACATGCATCTCATAGCTTGCAGTGAAAAGTTCTTTGTTGTAAGCTCAATGTTCTTCTCCATAGATTCCTCTCAGCTTGTCAAATCAGATCATGAAAGGAAATGCGTTGGCATCATCAATGATGTTCATCACCCATATTCATGCGGTGAAGTGCGCATTTGAGATTCAGAATAGATGGTCCCACAGTCAGTCTTGGTGGTGTGCATCTTTCGATGTTCATTCAAATGCACTCACCTGATAACATCTGTCAGGAGTCATAGCCATGTTTCAGAGGGTAACCCAAGCTGATGATAATGAAATGCACTTCAAGTGCAGCGTTGTTTTCAATTGCTGTTGGAGTTCACTAGATTATGGAATGTTTTTTTTTTTAACAATATTGCCCCCGGTGTGATCTGAATGTGCTCTTTCATTGATTATCTTTCTTTGAACCACATTGTCCTCTATTCACTGATTCTTCATTTAATCATCTTTCTTTGCCCCCCCCAGCTAATCTGAATACCACTTGTTTTCCTTCTCGGGATCCACTGTATTGCCCCAAAGTGTCTCAACTTTTCAAGGAGTGTTGAGAAGAGTTGATGTCATTTCTGTCGAGGATTTTGCAAATTCAATTTGTTCGACAATCTTTCTTGTTCTGGAATCAAATCTCATACTTCAAATGTCATGTCTATTCAAGTCTAATTGTTGAAATGAAATCAGAGAGATGTCAGTTTTGAAAAAGATCTTTTAAAAATCAAGCTTTTTGGTCAAAGACCCAACACACGTCATTCAATGTAGTCCTTTGATTGTCTTGTATTTTGAAAACAGAAATCAACCCGTTGTAAGATTAAAATGGCCTTTCCCATGGTTCTTTGTGTCCACTTTAAACTCTGATTTTGGGTATATCTTTTGATGGTCTGTGATGAGGTGACATTTTTGTGAATTTCAAAAACAAGATGATTAGGCTTTATCAAGAAAGGTTGTTTCTTTTCTTAGCATTTATTTTATCAACATACATAATAACCAGTAGCTTAATGAAGTCACGACCCTTATAGAAAAGCTCTTCCAGTTTTGAGAGCGCCATTTATCGGTTCAGATTGCTTACTTGATCGAAAAGGGCTTTTAAAAGCACGTAATGTAGGCTATGGTTCATGGCTATGAAAGAAAGGGAATTCACAGGCTCAAAAGGTGTTTGAGGGTTTCAAGGACCTAGGATCAACATCAACTATTCATCAACTTTTCTTCTCTTGTTGTCTTTGTAGAGGAAATGACATATAACTATGTTAACTTTAAATAAAGCATTCTCTTCCCATAGATCATAATGCAAATCCAACTTTTCCTTTGATGAATAACCAGTCTAATCATTGATACCAAAAGACAATGTTTGTAACTCAGTATTTTTTCTGGTATTGAACTTTGGCGTATACTATGTCTTTTCTTAATTGAAACCTTTTTTCCTCTTTCTAGACTTGATAGGCGTTCTCCTTCCTTAATCTTTGACTTGCCTTTAAGTGTTGGCAATTTCCACTCTTTTCCTTTGTTTTTTTTTTTTCATCGTCTTCCTTAAATTCTAACATTGTCTTCATCTTTACTAACAAAAATCTCTTATTTGCCCCCAGTGTGGGGTGTGATCCCAGTCAGGGTTTCTTTTGAAAAGAAATATTCTATCAGGCTCAAATGGGGATTACAAGGGATATATATCTTTAGAAAGTGAAAGGATGAACAAAGATGGCCTTTTCTCCTTTCAAGCAAGGTCAGTTAGAACCGATAAATTTTGATCTCCTCCAGTGTAATAATTTGGACTTGTAAGAAACATGATTCGCGAGTCCATAACTACCGAATCCACTACATGCCATTATGTATACTGCTAAAATTTAGCTACATTGTGGGTGGTTCAATTTCATGTGTGAGCTCAAAATTTGTTTGGTCACCTCATATTGTTTATCTTGCCATTTTAACAAATATCAAGTCATTTCTGCAATCAAAATACTTTTAATCTTTTAGGATTGACTAACCTTAATTTTGCATGTTGGAGTTTGATCAAAATATTTTGTCAACATACATTTTGAAAGAAGCATCTCTTGATTTCAAAACAACAGAAAAGACAAAGGAAAGACATGTTTCGTTCAAGGATGAGATGTGACCCCAAGCAAAATGCACAATGGCAACAATCCACAATGAAATGATTGACAAATCAGCACCATTCTTGGATCAGCTTTTCTGGCAATATTTGTGCTCTGCCAAGCATTTTCAATCTTTTGTCAATCTGAGGATGTTCTTGTGACAATATGGCCAATGACATCATCTTTCACAAACTCAACTCGCTTCTCGCTCGCCATCATTCGGTCTCGATTCTTGAAATTCTTGCAACTGTTCAATTGAACTGGCTGGGGAACCCACAATGATATTCACATCTCGTCTGGATTATACCACCTAGAAAAAAATGGTGGCATGTGATTTACCGGAAACGAGGCAACAAGTCTAAAATCTGGCAGATACTGGTAGACAAACTTGAGTGGCAGAGGGATGTCAATCTTGGCAAAGACATTTGAGCAGTTGATGTTATGGCAAGACCTGACTAGGCAAAATAACTGAGGTTTCTCAATTGAGAGTCATCTTCTAATTCAACTCTCATCATAGTTCTGGAATCCGTGGCAAAACCTTCAATCCTTCACTTCTTCATAGCTCGCTCAATTCTTTCGATGATCTTCACAACATCATGTCATTCTTCCAATGTTGTTGTGGTCGTTTGTGGATTGTTGGAAACCTTCCAACAGCTAGGTAATCTTGGCAGCGCATAGAATCATGCAGCGCTATCACTGTCAATGTGTGAAATGATGTATTGTTTTTATTGGAGGAGAAACTGATGAATCTGAAACTCCTTTGTCTCCTATTCGATTCCTCACTAACGGTGCACAGACACCTGTAGAGGGAGTTCTGCTCTGTGAAAGTTTCAGTCTTCTTCCTGTTTTTCAGTCTAGTCATATCTTTTCTCTCTACTTCTGTGTTTTTCATGCTGACACTAGTAGGAGAAAATTGTAGATGATTTGAAACCACTGCATTCCTTCTTGAATTCCTCATTGGCAGATCCATAAACAAATCTACGTTGAGAGAGCTTAACTACGTTGAAGTTCAATGTGAAGTCATGTTTTTCATACCAACATCCTGTGTTGCTGGACTGGAATGGAGTTCGGTGACTTCAAAGAAAGTCAGGTGCAAAAGCTAGCAGCTATTGGGTGTTATTGTAGGACGTGAAAGCGGTGAACAACTAATAGTGTAGTTGAGCCAGAAAGGAGATTATCTTTCATTGATGATTGGAGGCGTTATTGTTGTTCATAACTGAAATGAAGGAGAGGTGGTGCCACTTCAGTGTTCATGGCCCATACTGGTGGAGTGCTGAGGAGAGAAGCCAATGATGTTTTCCTTATGCAGGACATAGACAGACAGTGCTTCCACAGGAGACTGTGCAGACATTCCCTTTCCACTCTTGAAGTTCGGCACTTGTTCAAGCAGATCGAGTTTAGCTACTTCACATTTTGATGCTCTCGATTTCCTTTAGACAAACGGTCTCTCACCAAACCCTTTCTTCATTTTCCATCTTTTTTCAGTCCAGTATAGTAGACCTCGAGTGAGGGAACCAACTTTTCATCCCGGTGCATGCATGATAAATGTATGAACATGTAATCTATATGATGAACTCGCCCTTCGAGGGGTGACAATATGGTCGTAACTCTTGTATGATGAAACAAGAATCTTGATTCTTGCCCAAACTCTACAATGAAAATTTTCTGAGTGACGGTCATTGTGTCACCCACAAGTCTTGAGTTCAAGATGCTTCAAGAAGGGTTTGCCCTGATGCAAATAAAAATAGCACATACAACCTAAGGACAGGTTCTATTCATTATGTGATCATGGGTAGGTTTTCTACCTGGTCTCAAAAGGGTCTCATATCAGCCCAGTGACGATCTTCGTAAAGACAGTATAGGGGCGTTGCAAGAAATGGTTAAGGTACATATACCCACCATTACCAAGCAGGCACTCAGATATGAGTTCGGTTTTTCACGCATCTGAAACCTGACCAATAGTCATAGGGCAGATCGCTAATTCACCACCTAACTTAGAAGCTTGTGTGTGCTTTCAAAAATAAATACAGGTGATGCATGAAACAATTCTAAAAATACATGGATAAAACAAAAATAAAACAAGACAAAATGCAAAAACTTAAACACATCAAATACACAAAGCTTAGTCCAATATTGTCAGAAACAGTACCTTCCCCAGTGGAGTCGCCATTCTGTCGCACGTGACCAAATCCGCGCGGCGTCGGCTGGCGATCTTATCGTTGTCGTTTGCTTGATTTGATTCGTTAGAGTCGCCACCTAGTAATTGATTGAAGGCTACTAGGAAACCGGATGTACTGGTCTTGTCAGAGATTCGCGGGTAAGGGACTGGTTGTGGTTAGGGAAGGTATTAGCACCCCTAACGCACCCTACCTGAGGTAAGCTGCTTCATGATTTTGACGTGTTAAAGAAGTTTTAAAATTTTGTCTTTTCATCGGATATTAGAAATACAACTTACGTATAAGTTAATAATTCTTGACCGTGATCCAATCAAATATTAAATTCTTCTTTAATCTTTGCAATTTTATCATAAATAAAAACATCCATAAAAAAAAAAACATACAAACACACACATACACTTTCACTATATTTTTTTCCTTTCCTTTTCTTTTTTCTTTTTTTTTTCATGTTTACAAAATACAAATTACAAAAACTCAAAACTAAACAAATATTACATTAAACAATTCTAAAATTACAAAACAGCCATTCAAAAACATCCCTAACAGTGTTGGGACATGTTCTGTGAAGCCAAAGGACAGCAGGAACAGTAGCGGCGCGTCTTCCCACGCGCCACCGTCACTGGCGGCGCGTGGGTTCACGCGCCGCCGCAAGAAACTCCAGAAACAGGGGGGATATGGATCGACTTCTTCTTCTCAGTCTCCCTACGCCGGCGGTGACCTGCAAAGCAACCGAAAACACCACAGGCAGTTGATTTTAATTTTGTTTGTTTTTCAATCTGCTTCGGTTTTTTTTTTCTTTAGATCTGCATCCGTTTCTCTGCCTCCTCTCTTCTCTGTCTCAGGCAACCGAATCGAAGGTCAGGGCGTCTGTGGCTAGCAGTCGGCAGGTTCTGTGGAGGGGGCGGCGGCGTTGAGATCTCCTCTCCTGGTGGTAGCGGCGGCGGTTGGGCTTGCTGCTGGTGTCGGTGTTGGTGCTGGTGCGGGTGGACGGCGCTGCTGTGGCTGGTCTGTGGGCACTGTTGATTTGGCCGTTTGCTGTTGAGAAGACCGAAGAAGAAGAAGCTGCTGAGAAGGGGGCTTCAGTGTTGATGGGTCTGTGGGCGCTGGAGGAACGGCTGGAAGAGGGGAGCTAGTCCGGTGTGGGAGCAGGAGGTGCAGCGGCGGCTGACTTCTATGGATGAAGAAGGAGAACAAACCGGCTGAGAGAGGAGAGGATAGAGGGGAGATCGGCTGTGGGTTTTGTGAGGAAAAGGAGGCTGGTGTGTAAAACAGGAGAGGAGACAGTGTGTGGGGGCTGATTCTGGCGGAGATGGAAACGACTGTCAAGAGGGAGACGAGGACGATGGAGATGGTGGAACTGAGGGGGAAAATGTGAGGGTCTGATATGGCGGGGGGTCCTTGGCCCTCTGGTTCTGGGCGAGCAAAAGCCAAGGACCCCGGGGGGCGCGGCTGGTCTTGGTTCCTTTTTTCAAATGGGGGCGCCGGCTTGGGTGAGTGGGGAGAAAGAGTTAGGTTTTTAGGGTTTTTGTGGTTTAGGGTTTTTTGTGGTTTTTTTTCTTTGCAAAATTGTCCCCCCTGGAAATTTAGTGTAGCATGGTATTTATAGGAAAAGTTTTGCTAGGTTTTCAAATTAGTCCCTCAACTTTTCCTTTCCTTCTCTTTTCCTCTTTTTTTTGTAAATTTTGATTTTTCTTATTTTTTTTGTATTTTTGAAAGCGAGCAAATATCAATGTCGACTCAATGAAGAAAATCAATGATTTTCAAAATAACGCGTTAAAGTTGAACGCGTTCCAAATGTCTTTGAAAATTTAAATTCTTTTAAGACGATGCTAAAAACGCTAAAAACGATGCAAATGTATTAAAAATGTATTTTTTGGATTTTCAATGTTTTTCGCTATTTTTGGATTTTTCTGAAAATTTATTAAAACATGGGTCAAAAATTGGGTAGCAACACATCGTATGCTTTTTTTTTTAAAAAAAAAAAAGTCCTCCACTCTCTAAATGTCTTTTTTTTAATGTTACAAATAACTTATTGCCTGCAGCCTTAGAGTTCGACGATCGCAAGGTCACCAAAAAATTTGAAAAAAGGGTATTTTACAACAAAAAAAAAATCTATTTACAATCATTTTTTTACCCTAAAATACTTAAAAACAACCTATAGACCTTAGCAAACTTGTTTATGCCTTTAAATAACCCAAAATCCAATCCAAAAAACAAAAAAAAAATAACTTGAAACCCAAAAACTTCTTAAGGTTAAATCTACTTTCTCATGTAATTTGAAGGTAAAAGAACAGCCAATGGAACTCCTCTCATTGAATGGAATATACTAACACTAATATTGACAATTTTAGTGGTCAGAATCAGTGTCAACCAATATTTTTTATAACACCACGTAAAATCTAAACGTTATAAAGATACCTTGAGCCTTTAATTTAGAAAAAGAGAGTGATTTTTTTCTTACATTTAATATCAGTAATCCATGTTATCATTTTGATCTCATGGTTAAATTTAATTCTTTATTTAACACATTCATATACATTACATAAATCATACAATTATGATTTATGTTTCTAGTTCCTACTGAAATTTCAACAGTTTTCTTTGTCCAAGTCACTAAACAGTTCTTCTTTCCTTAGGATATCTGCAAAGCAAAAGATAGAATCTTGAATTCTCATAGACTACCATTATTCTTATAAGTTGTCCCTCAGACGATATATTCAACTCATCATTAAATTATCCTAATAACATATATATTCCTGTTGATTATACACATATCATGAACACTTGATTCAACCTTTCTGAATCTTAACCTCATTTTAATGTTACTAGCAACAACTCATCACCACATAATCCCCATCAATCTATTGTTGTCAAAGTCGCGAGTTGACTCATAAAATCATATGATTTTACGAGTTAACATGTATATAACGTGTAAAATCAAGTTAAAAACTCGAAAACTAGCAAACTCGGTCAAATCGGTAAAATCAGATCGATTTTATGAGTTTGATAAAAGTTAAAAAATTTATTGACTCCCTGACTCTGAGTCTACATACTCCCTAGTCCCCAGTCTCCCCTTTCCCCTTTGCCTTTTCTCAAATCTTAAATTCTCAACCCTAGCAGGCTAACACTAGCAGCGTAGCTAGTTTCACAACTTCCACACACACACACACACTCTCTCTCTCTCTTAAAACACACACTTTTTTTTCTTTACTTCGTTTGTCTTTGATCTAACTGTCTCTACTCTCCATCTTCTGACCCAGTTATTTATAGAAACTAAATCAGTCCAGACCCTATATTTTTTACGACTGATGCTTCTTTAGTATGTGGCTTTAATGCACTCAATAGAAGAGGACAAGTTTTTCTTGCCACTGTAAATGAAGCAACAATTGTGCCTTTCGTTAGTGGCTAGGTTTGCTTGCTGGATTCTCTCCTTTTCTGTCATATTTTATTATACGAAAAAGGGCCATCAATCTTATATCATTTTTTGATGGTTTGGCAGTTAAATAATCTCGAACTTGCTGTTAATCTTGCAAAAAGAGAAAATCTTCCTAGTGCTGAAAATCTAGTAAACACATTATTTTCTGTTAATCTTTTCTTCTTTCTCCTCATCCTTGAGATTAATCAGGTTAATCTTCCCAATACTGCAATGGGTTCTTGTACTCGGTATTTGCTGTGACAAGTAAAAAGAAGAAAGGTTAATCAAACATTAACTTGACATGCATATAAAAAAAATTATGTGATTGAGAAAACATGAACAAAAATTACATGCATCCTGTCTGAATTGGTCAATAGTAAAAACTATAGCATTATAGAGATCAAGAATTACAAATGAGCTTTTGTTTCCATCATCAGTGTTTAATTTTTCCAATGCTTTCTGTAATACCTAGTTATGAATCTTGGCGTTTCTGTTGGATTCTTCATCTATGAGTTTCTCAGCTTATAGTTGCATACCAAAAAAGAATAGAAGTCTTTGTGAGCAAATTATTAATAGATTATGGAATATTTTGCTAGCTAACATAGGATAAGAACTATATACCGTGCATTAAACTAAGATTTTGAGATTGCAATTATTTCTTGTACATATATCCTTTCATATCTGCGTGTATAGATATTGATTCCCATATATTCTTGCATTTTAGTGTACAAAAATAAATAAATATAAAGCCTATGTACTTTCAAGAGAGAGAGAGAGAGAGAGAGAGAGATGATAAGCTAGAAAAAACTATAAATAAAGATGAACATCTGCAAGTTTTTTAAGGAGTTATGTGACCTGCAAGATGGAATTGGATCAAAGAATTAGCTTGTTACAATTGATGTCCTATATGTGATATCTTCCAGCTGTGACCTGCATCTGTTTATTTAACCCAAAGAGAATAAACATTGATAACTCTTCCAAATACATCAACCTAAATATGAAAAGGACTAGGATACCAAAAGAAAAAAATAAGAAGAAAGGAAATTATAAAGAAAAAGGAAAGGTAGGCAATGTTTGACACAAATCACAAGTTTATTACCATATAAACTTGAATGTCCATCTTTTATGGAAGTCAATTGTAATTTTTCTAGTGTTAAGAAAAGGAACTGTAAATGAACATCACCTGCTCCAACAACATTTGTGATCAACACCAAATTAAAGTAAGAGTGCTTGTTTGGAGTTTGGACCAAAACAAAGCATATTAATGAGATGAGCTAAATCTATTTGGTAATGGTGGATACTATATTACTTCAACGTATGAGCTAGAAGATCATAACTAGTCACTGTATAAATAATCTATAAGCATATGGAATATTACAATATTAAAAATCAAGTTAATTACAATTATTGCTACCCAATTGTTTACCCATGTTTTGATAAAAAAAATTAAAAAAAAATAAGAGTTTACATATGGCGATAACATAGAACATCAGGGCTAAGGAAGCAATATGTCAAGGAAATAATTACTGAATCATATATAATTACTGCGATATAAAATATCATAGATATATGATTTGATTCGTGCTAGTTATGAAAAATAATTACTGCAATATAAAATACCATATATATAGGATTTGTTGGTGCTGGTTATAGAAGACAATCTCTGCAATAATTATTGCAATATTTCCTTAAATAGCACATGAAGAGATTTTCTATATAAGCGAACCTCTAGCCATATGCAAAAGGGGAGAAGAAATTGATATAGGACAATTTTTAAAAGAGACAAATTTAGGGCAACCATAAAAAAACCTAACCCTATTCTTTTTTAAAAAAAAAAGACTATAGTAGTTGCCCCCGACCTGGGCTAAAAACAAGCCAACAATCCGGCGCCCCATCCTTTTTGATATATATATTTTTTCTTCCCAAGCCTTCAGCCAATCCCCTCTCTTTTGGCCAAAAGCCAGAGAGCCACCGGACACCAGCCTCCATTCCCCTTCTCATAGCCAACAAAAGGCAGCCGCTCATCCTCTCTTCTTCTTCCACAAAGCCCTATCTCTTCCCTCATCTCTCTCAAACAGACTCAGCTGCTCCCGTCTCCCATTTCCCTGTCAAACAACTGTTCCACCATCGTCCCTCTCCTCTCTTCGAGCCGGCCACAAACCTATGGTCCCCCCTCTTAGCCATGCCCATCTCTTTCTAGCTCCCCACCATAACCATAGCGGTCGCTCACCCTTTGGAAACTAGAGACAACCTGCCTCTCCACAACTGCCCATTTCTGGTCTGCCTCCCAACCAAAGCCGGCTGATCTCTGTCTCCATCGTCCCTCATCTCCCTCTCAACAGAGCCTCCACCAAACCCCGAAACCCACCAGTAGCGTCTTCTTCCCCTTTGGTCTCCTCAATAGTAACGGCCATGGACAAGCAGCAGCAAGGCCAGCCGCCACTGTCCAGCAGCGACGCCCCCTTCTCGGTCATTCCTCCTCACCGCCAGCCACCTGAAACGAAGGAGGAGGAGAAGAAGCCCTCCCAACCACCAGATCTTCCATCAGCAAAAAGAAAACAAACAGAGAAGGGAGAAGGCGAAGGAACTGGACAGATCTAAAAAACAAAATAAAATCGACTACTTGTGCATTTTCTTTTGTTGCAGGTAACGGTGGTTGTCACCACTGGCAGGGAAGGGAGGAGGAAAAGATGCTGAGCCAGATCCATCATCTTTCGGTATTTTTCAACGCACCGCCACTATTCCTATTATCCCCAGAAGGCTTCCTTGCAGTTATTTTTTTGTGTGTTATGTAATTTTGGAATTGTTAAGGTCTTGTTTGGGTAATTTTATTTTATTTTTTTAATTTTGTAACATGTAAAAATGATGTGTGAGTTGAGCTTAGTAAAAAGTTTTAGTTGTGTGTATTTGTATTTTTTTTTATGTATGTTATTGAATTATAAAAATAAAAAAGATAAAAGAAAATTAATGTTTTAATTTGCATATGATCAAGTATTTTAGGGACAAATAAAATCATGTTGTATTTCCCGTGAAAATATAAGAACATGTTTCTACATATTTTTTGGGATTTAATAACTGATTTATTAAAGCTCTAAGAATTTGACTAAAGTTGGTTTTTAACAAAGAAAAATATAAAAATATTTTTGTGTGTTGCATACTGCCAATACCCTAACATCTTTTTGAAATTCCTCTTAAAAAAAAACAAATATTTGAAGTTTTGAAAATGTGTTTTCGTATGGATTTCTTAAACACAACAAAAAAATTATTTTCTTGCATTTATGGATTTTACAACATGTTTGTAAAACTCCAAAGGATATTGGCCAATATTTCAAAAAAAATACAAAATCTAATTTTTTTTTTTTTGGGAAGTCATCTATTATTCACTGTTAATGTTTGGATAAAGAAATCCCAAAGGCATGAATATCCAAAATATTATTGGGAATAACTTATTATTATTCGCTATTAATGTTTGGATAAAGAAACCCCAAGCGGTTAATATCTAAAATATTTTTCTAGAAATAATAAGTCATCAAACATCCTTAAAAGAAGCCTTGATTATAATCGAGGACATTTCAATTTTTTTACTCCACGGTTTACGAGCCGTGAGAATATGAAACACTAAGGCAAAAATAGGCTTTTAAAGCGCCATGAATTTCTTTAGATTTTTATCCCTCCTCCTTGCAATTTACAAGTCGCAAACTCTTGAAATACTAAGGGAAAAATGAGCTTTTAAAGCACATGGAATCTCCTTGGATTTATATCTTAATAAATTTAGTTTAAATCAAACCTAAGAAAACTGATGGGATTAGAAAACACCAACACCATAGCAATTATAAAAGCAAACCAAACACCAAGCAGCTTACCTTAGGTGGGGCGTACTAGGGGTGCTAATACCTTCCCTTTACGCAACCAGTCCCTTGCCTTAGAATCTTTGAAAGACCAGTTAGGATTCCTAGTGACCAAAATACTAGATGGCGACTCCTTTACACAATAAAAAAAAAAGACCCCGAAATCAATCGAAGGCTTTCCGCTCCACCGCGAGGGTGCGATAGGATGGCGACTCCACTGAGGACCCTTGGACTAAGCTTGGTAATTTTTTTTATTATGTTATGTGTTGTTTTTTTTTTTTTTTACTTTGAATGATACTTTATTTAAAAGCTTTAGCATGCATCTTTACATTCTGTCATACAGGGTGTTGTCATTCATCACTTTATTATTATTTTCTTTTTTGAGAGCACACACATTAAATTTTAAGTTAAATGAGGGACTAGCAGCTTGCCTTATGACTTGAGTCAAGGTTTAAGTTTGTGTAAACCCCAACTCTTTGCTGAGTGTTTAGACTGATAGTGATTGGTACACGTGCCATCCCACTATCTGCTGAACCTCCATATTACCTTTACGAGGGTGATCACCAGGACAACAAAAGATCTTTTTTAGAGATCAAGTAGTAAACCTACCCTATGTCTCACATAAAGGAACTAGAACATATCCTTAGGATGTATGCTCCATAATATCGTTTTGCATCCAAACAAGCTTAAGCTCAAAGCATCTTGAACTCAAGACCTTCATTCAAAAGCTAACCAAGGGAGAGATGTTCCAAAATTAGGAGACCCAAGAAGCTCCATTGGTGTTCAAAATTTAATCAATAATGCTTGTTTGATCATGATATTGTGTTGTTTGCCTTTTTCACCTTTTTAAATCGAGGTTCCAAATGTCAATTGGATTTTATCCTTTTTTTTTTTGCCAAACTTTTCCTTTTAATGAGATCATGCATTTTCAAAAGTTCATCTTTATGTTTTTACTATGCATTTACACATCACTTTCCACTTTCAGGAACTCTAAAAGCGAATCTTCCAAAACAAAACTAGCACTTTACACTGAGAATGAATGACCAAACTTTAAAGAATATATAGTTGTTGTAGAAGAGGAAGAATGGGATGAAAATAACATTATGGAATTCATAAAAATTAATAGAACAACATGAACAAGCTTGAAAACCCGCTAGAGAGGAATTTGAACCGTAGATGTGGGTAATGAAAAAAATAAGAGAAAAACTAAAGATAGGGACTTCAATCACCCTTAAAGAAAGAGAAGAGTTGATTACACTACTCCAAGATTATGTAGATGTTTTTTCCTAGTCCTACAAGGATATGCCTGGTTTGTATAGGGTACCACTAGTAGAAGAATGTAAATTGATTAAGCAAAGATTGAGAAGGACCAATCTAAATGTCTTGATCAAGGTAAAGACAGAAATTGAAAAGCAGTGGAATGCTGGTTTTTTAGAAATAGTCAAGTATTCGCAATGTATGTCTAACATAGTGGTAGTACCCGAAGAGGGAAGATAAAATTAGAGTTTGTGTGGACTTTAGGGACTTAAACCAGACTAGCTCTAAAGACAATTTTCCTTTATCACACATAGATATGTTGGTTGACAATGTAGCTCGTAGCTCCATATATTCCTTTATGGATGGATTGTCGGGCTACAATCAGATGAAAATGGCATAATAGGATAAGAAGAAGACAACCTTTGTAACACTATAGGGAACCTTTCGCCACAAAGTCATGATATTTAGGTTAAAGAATGTTGGGGCCACATACCAAAGGGCCATGGTGGTTCTATTTCACAACATTAAAGTATACGTGGATGACATTATTCTAAATCTAGAGAGGGAGAGAATCATGTCCAAATATTGAAGGAATTATTTGAAAGACTAAGGAAGTACAAGTTGATGCTTAACCATGCAAGGTGTTCATTCGGGGTGAAATCTATAAAGTTGTTGGGATTTATGACGAGTGACAAAGGGATAGAAGTGGACCCCGGTTAAGTAAAGGCTATTCAATCTATGCCAACTTCCAAGATTGAAAAGAATGTAAGAAGGTTCTTGGAAAGGTTGAATTACATTGCTCGGTTTATATCCCAATTAACCACGATTTGTGACTCAATCTTCTATTATTAAGGAAGAAGAATCTCGGAATTTGGAATAAGAGTGTGAAAAAGCTTTCGAGAAAATCGAGTAGTACCTACTGAATCCACCTCTATCTATCAAGCCGAATTGCAAAATGGCAAGTTCTACTGGCTGAGTACGACATAGTATAAGGAAAGCCATGAAAGGGAGTGTTATTGCCGATCACCTGGCCGACCATGCTAGGGAAGATTATGAGTCATTAAAATTTGACTTTTCTGATGAAGATGTGCTTTCAGTTGAGGAAGGGAAATTAGATTGGTGGACTATATACTTTGATGGTGATGGAAACGTATGTGGTAACAGAGCTGGTGCAATGATAATCTCTCCTAATAAAAAGCAGTATTTGGTTTTAGTTAAGTTGCAGTTTGGGTGTATTAACAACATAGGAGTATAAAGCTTGCATTCTCGTTTTAGAGGTGGCATTGGAGCTGAATATTAGAAAGTTAGATGTGTATGGAAACTCGATTTTGATTATTTGCCAAGTGAAAGGAAAAGGGCAAACCAAGGACGAGAAGTTGAGACCTTACTAAGAATACTTGTCTAAATTGGTTAGAGAATTTGAGGAAATAAAGTTCACCCATTTAGGAATGGAAGGAAACCATTTTGCTGATGCTTTGGTCACATTAGCTTCTATGGCTAGAATAGACTTTGGGCACAAGATACAGCTGGTATACATTGATACTAGAAATAACCCAGCTCATTGTTGCTTAGTTGAAAGAGAAATAGATGGAAACCCTTGGTACTATGATATCAAGAATTTCATCCAAAACTAGACATATCCCATGGGGGCATCTAAAATCAACAAGAAGATTTTGAGGAGGTTGGCAATGGATTTCTATCTTGATGAGGAAAGTTTGTATAAGAAATCATCTGACGGAACTTTGTTAAGATGTTTGGATGACGTGGATGAAAAAAAATGGTGAAGAAATTTATGGAAAGAGATTTGATCTGTCGATATGGTCCACTAGAAAAGATTAATAATGCCTAGAACTTCAATAGCAAGATGATAATATAACTCTACGCTAAATGAAAAATCAAGCATTCCAATTCCTCGCTATATAGGCCAAAGATGAATGATGCAGTAGAAGCTGTTAACGAGAATGTCAAGAAGATTATTTAGAAGATCGTAGTCACCTACAAGGATTGGCATTAGATGTTGTCATTTGCCCTTCACGCGTACCGCATTGCAATCCAAACCTCAATAGGAGCCACCCTGTATACATTGGTATATGGAATAGAGGCGGTGATGCCTTTAGAAGTTGAAATCTCCTCATTAAGAGTATTGATAGACTTCGAGCTAGAAGAGGTAGAGTGAGTAAAAGTTAGATATGAAGAGTTGAGTCTGATAAGTGAAAAAAGGATATCGCTGCAATTTGCCATCATCAACTATACCAAAGAAGGATGGCCAAATCATTGGACAAGAAGGTCCGAACTCAAGGATTCCACGAAAGAGATCTTGTACTGAAGAAAATATTGCCTTTACCAGGAAAAGATCAGAGAAATCTCCTCATTAAGAGTATTGATAGACTTCGAGCTAGAAGAGGTAGAGTGAGTAAAAGTTAGATATGAAGAGTTGAGTCTGATAAGTGAAAAAAGGATATCGCTGCAATTTGCCATCATCAACTATACCAAAGAAGGATGGCCAAATCATTGGACAAGAAGGTCCGAACTCAAGGATTCCACGAAAGAGATCTTGTACTGAAGAAAATATTGCCTTTACCAGGAAAAGATCAGAGCAAATGGCACCAAACAATGAGGGCCCTTACGTGGTAAAGAAAGCGTTCTCGGGAGGAGCTTTATTGTTATCTAGAATGGATGGAGAAGATCTAGTTAGACCTGTGAATTCTAACTCTATATAGAATTACCATGCTTCCTAATCAATAAAATAAAGTTCGGCCATGAATTCTCTCTATAAAGAACCTTTTCTTCATAAAGTGCATGATCTCATAACATTCAAAATCTTTTACTATTTTTACGCATGACTAAGGAGATGACTCCATCAATTCTCAAATTGAAAGGATCCAAACCAAATTTAAACTTGATAAGTATTGCACACCACACTGGGGGCAAAAGATGTACATATGAGTCTATAGTGAACCAAAGCTCAAAAGGGCATCATCATAGAACTTCTGAAACACGTTTTATGAGAGTTGCTTAAAACAAAATATGATGACTGCATTAAAAGTTTCAGTTTTCATGAATAAAACCAGATCCTTTGAAAATAATTTCTTAAAAAATGGAAAAGACAATTAAAACATCTGCAAAAGTATAATAAAAGACAACATTCAATGGAGCAAGAAAAGGCCCTATAAGGAACTAGAGATCTCTTCATCAAGCATTAAAAGGATAGGAAATGCAGCACGTGGAGCACATATTGGTTAAAGAGGACAAATCGGGCAAACAAATGAAAACAAGAACTCGAAGAAGGCAACAACAAAAAAGGGGACCTATGTTTCCAAAATAGGTAACAAAAAAAAAACATGCATGCCATATTGTCATAACACTAACCTAGCAGGAGAAGGTGTGATGAAAGCCAAAATAGTTCCAAGTTTTTGGGAAAACCGCCAAGGTACAAAATCTCAGGTTAACGAAACTACGGAAAAGGATAGGAATTGTGAACTAGCACCGCTTCATTTCCTCAAGGTAAGATGTTTTCATTTGAAGTTTGAGAGGGGTAGGTCACTTGATATTGAGACTATTCCTTAGAAAAGCGTGGAGTTTTCTAAGAATTTTAAGAGAGGCCGGTCACTCGATATAGAGACCGTTTCTTAGAAAAACGTGGAGTTTTCTAAGAATTTTAAGAGGGCCCGGTCACCCGATATTGAGACTGTTTCTTCGAAAAGCGTGGAGTTTTCTATGAATCTTAAGATGGGCAGGTCACCCGATATTGAGACCATTTCTTAGAAAAGCATAGAGTTTTCTAAGAATTTAGAATGGGCCGGTCACCTGATATCAAGACCGTTTCTTAGAAAAGCGTGGAGTTTTTAAAAAATTTTAAAATGGGCTGGTCCCCCGATATTGAAACCATTTCTTAGAAAAACATGGAGTTTTCTAAGAATTTTAGAAGGGGCCGGTCACCTGATATTGAGACCATTTCTTAGAAAAGCGTGGAGTTTTCTAAGAATTTTAAAAGGGGCCGATCACCCGATATTGAGACCGTTTCTTAGAAAAGCATGGATTTTTCTAAGAATCTTAAGATGGGCAGGTCACCCGATATTGAGACCCTTCCTTAGAAAAGTGTGGAGTTTTCTAAGAATTTAAAAGGGGTCGGTCCCCTGATATTGAAACCGTTTCTTAGAAAAGCGTGGAGTTTTCTAAGAATTTTAAGTTGGGCCGGTCACTCGATATTGAGACCATTTCATAAAAAAGCGTGGAGTTTTCTAAAAAATTTAAAAGGGGCCGGTCACCTGATATTGAAACCGTTTCTTAGAAAAGCGTGGAGTTTTCTAAGAATTTTAAGAATGGCCGGTCACCCGATATTGAGACCATTTTTTAGAAAAGCGTGGAGTTTTCTAAAAAAATTTAAGATGGTCACCCGATATTGAAACCATTTATTAGAAAAGCATGGATTTTTACAGAATTTAACCATAGGCATGTATGTTTTTTTTTTGTATTTTGTCTAACTTTTTGCACTATATATCCTTGTTGGTGCATATATTGATTCTTGAACTGTAGGATACATGGCATCTAAAAAACTACCAATGGCAATGGAGTCGACGTGGGATGACAATATGGTATAGATGTCGATAAGAATTCAGGAAAAGTTCAGTGCAAGTATTATCAAAAAATTTTCAGTTGAGGCATTTACCGTTTCAAACATCATTTGGCTTGCATTTGAAAGGATGTTGAGCCATGCCAACAAGTACCAGAAGATGTAAAGAAGATGATTTTGAATGTTTTGGTGAAAAATCAAGAAGCAACTAAGAAGAAAATACAGGTTTTCCAATATATTGGAAAAAGATTAAAATAATGATGAAGGGAATGAAATTAGCTCAGTGGACAAGGGAAAAAAAGCAGCACGTGGGAGTGGAAATACATAAACTACCATCAATCAACTGCTACAAAAGGATCTTAGAGAAGAAGCATGTTGACAAATTACAAGGTTTTTCTACACTAAAGCGATTCCATTTAATTGTGTGAATAACTCTGAGTTTGTTAAGGCACTTGAATTGGTTGCAAAGCATGAGCCAAAGTTTAAGCCTTCATCTTACCATGATATTAAAGAGAAGTATTTTAAGCAAAAAGTAGATCACACGATGAACTTGCTTGAGGAGTACAAGCTAGAATGGAAAAAAAAAATAGGTTGCTTAATAATGTCTAATGGATGGACTGATAAGAAAAGGCGTTCTATTTGTAATTTTTTGGTTAATAGTCCTAAAGGGACAATTTTTTTTTTATCATCGGTAGATACCTCTAATATATCCAAGACCGTTGATAAGGTATTTGAGATGTTGAATGTTATTATGGAGAGGATTGGAGAGGAAAATATGGTGCAAGTAATCACTGATAATACTGCAATTTATAAGGCAGCAAGACAATTGTTGATGAGAAAGAGAAAATGATTGTTTTGGAAACCATGTGTTGCCCATTGTATTGACTTGATATTGGAAGATTTTGAGAAAAAACTAGAGGTTCATCAAGTAACTATTGCTAAGAGGAGGAGAATCACCTCGTACATATATTCAAGAACTATTTTTATTTCCATGCTAAGACACTTTACAGAAGGAAAGGATTTGATTAGGCTTCATACCACTAGATTTGCTACTACATACTTGATTCTTGGATGTTTGAGTGATTGTAAGATACAGTTGATGATAATGTTTACTTTCATCCAGTGGAGGTCATGTAGGTTTTCAAAAACAGAAGAAGGGAAGTGAATTCAAAGTTGTGTTCTAGACAACAAGTTTTGGTATGATGTCACTATATGTATTAAGACAACATATCCTCATATTAAAGTTCTTCGATTAGTTGATTCATATGAGAAACTAACTATGGGTTTTATATATGAAACAATGGATCAAACAAAAGAGAAGATACAAATGAATTTTGGTTCTGTGAAAAAAGATATTGATTATCTATCTTGCTAATTATTTATTTACTATTATCAGTTAATACATAATGTTTATTTCACTTTTATATTATTTAATTTAACGTTGATGATAATATTCTTATTTTTATTTTATACTTATATACCTATATGGAATATTATTGATGCAAGATGGGAACTTCAACTTCACAGACCTTTACATGCAGCAACTTATTATTTGAATCCTCATTATCATTATAATTCTAATTTTAAAGTCAATCCCAATATTAAAATTAGATTATATTAATGCTTAGAAATGATGGTACCTGATGCAAGTAAAAGGTGTAAAATTAACTTACAACTTAATTCATTCAAGGATGCAAAGGGATTGTTTGGTATTGAGGTTGCCAAGATAGCAAGGGATAAAAAAAACTCCAGCTAAATAGCAGGATTCTTATAGGGATGAATGTTCAGAGCTATAAAAGTTTGTAATTCGAGTTCTAAGCTTGACTTGTAGTTCATCTGGATGTGAGTGAAACTGGAGTGCATTTGAGATGATAAGTTTTTTTTTTAATTTTAATGTTTTTATATCTGATATGAATCTTATATGTTATCAATTTGAATTGCTTACAAAGGTTTATACGAAACAAAAAAATCATTTGCACTAGGAAAAATTGAATGACTTGATATTTGCAATGTGCAATCTGAAATTGAATGATAACCAAGTAAAAAAGCAAACAAATGATTTTGGTGAAGTTTTAGATGATCTCTCATTTGATGATGATTGGATAAATAGGGGAGAAAAACATGATGATTTATCAAACTTTGATTTGCTTGGTGTCATTGATGGTGCAACACGAAGAAAAAATAGTAAAAGATGAAAGTTATGATAAAGAAAATTTTAATGATGCTGAAATGGAGTGTCATGGAACTGAAGATGATTTCAAGATTTAGAATGATGTCAATCTAGATAATTCAAGGAGTTTGGAGTTAAATATTGTTGACAATATTGGTGTTGATGTTGATACTAGTAGAAGTACTAATGTTCATAATATTAGTGTTGGTATTAATAGTAGCAGTAATAATTCTTTAGATAGTAATGATTTTGATGAATGTTTTAGGAACAATGAGAAAGATAATGGCAATGAGGCTGTGTTTAGTTTACATGACACACCGACAAATTATTTATTTTAGGTTTGTTAATTTTTAGTTAATGAAATTCTATGGACATAATTATATTGTATTGTATTTTTAAATTATGTAACCATGTATGAATTTTTATTTGAACTATATATTTTAATGTGTTTGAACATTTGTATTATTTATTTCACTTTTATTTTAATTGTGTTATTATTATTTACTACTTGACTGGAACTGTTAATATATAATTAATTAAAATATTTTACTTACAATTTTATTATTTTACAATTCGAGTTTATGATCCGAGTTTATATTGTATATTCTGTGTCATGTTAAAAAAATATTTTTAACAACCTTGCATCAATTCATAACAATCACATTACCAATAGAATTAAATATTATTGTCAGAAAGTAAAACGTTCAATCATAGAATTCAATCTTAAAACATGATTGTTAAACCTTTAATTAAGTCTATATATCTAGTAAATACAAATATCCAAAATCACATAACTTTTAATTAATATTATACATAAATCAATCAATAAAAAAATTATTGGATTATATACTTATTTTCATAATTATTACCTAAATCTAAGTAAAATACAAGAAGATAAATAATTACTCTTGTCTAAACTATAGAGATTTTGTAACAAATACACACAAGCATAAATATTTAAACTTAAATATATTTTCTTAGCATATTAATAATTTCACTTTATCTTACTTATTACTCATATTCTTTGAAGAAAGTTCATGCAACACATTAGTTATCGTAACAGAATAATTTTTCTTTTTGATTCCTGTCACCATTTTAGCCTTCCTACAAGCACATAACTAGATCATTAATATCCTTTATAGATTTAGCCCTCAAAATCTTTCCATTTATGATTAGTTTACCCTTTTTAATGGTAACACCAACATTTTGGTTCTTACACAATTATATAATTTACTCTACTTTAGCAGCTTACTACATTCATTTCACACCATTGACGGCCACCTTCAAGAATAGATCATGATCTCCATGACTATATGTTCATTATCCATTGAGCATCAACCACCACCCTTACTTTAAGTTAACTACATTCATTAAAACATTTTAATGGCCCACTAGTGGTTTATGACATTTATACATACGTTCCTCCTTTTTAGAAATAAAAGTTCATGTTCTTTGCTAGTTTCCACCCCCTCTCTTTCTTGTTGACATATTTAACCTCTTACATTCATATATTATCCCAAATTAATAAATATGGCTTTTGACTATACTTTTTAGTCAAACTTAATATCTTTAACTTTGACTTTAAGTTATTAATAGTGTCCTTTAAGATAATGTTTTAAACATGATTTGAAATCATTTATCTAGTTCATTATTATTATCATTTGTCTTAATCAAACCTCGAAATTCTTTAATCCAATCCTATAATCCCAACCATTCATGGAAAATAATCGTGTACACTAATTCATTCTATTCATCATTCTAGCATGTAGTTCAAATAAACATATAACATCTCACTTTTTCATGTATGTATATAATTTCCATTACAACTCCAATATTATATTCCAACTATTTATATCGACCCTTCATATGAACATTGAATTTCAAATAAACATATAACATCCAATACAAACTTTGCATTTCTCTTTTATCTATTATATTATTTTTCCACAACATAATTATTTAATACTATAATAAAAATAATAACTATCTAAGCAATAGTTAAAAAATTTAAGAGTCGAGGTGTCGAACACCCACCTTAATCCTAAGTGTGTCCTGTCACTCCTAAATGTTGTTCTGATTAAATAACCTTTTCTATTCCATAAGGACACATTTTATGTTTAATTATAGTTTTGCCATTTATTTAATGTCCCTTGTACTTTTGCATAAATTATCTGGTTGTTGCCTAAATCACGAGTCTTTATTCTAAACTCCGATTGACATGTAAATTCAACCCTAGGTAGGACATCAAGTTAAGAGACTCCACATAAAATTCTAGCTCGATCTAACGACCGGATTGAGAGTTATACTTGATGTTGTAAGACTAGTTAGTTTGTTATTTTTTTCATTATAAATCTGAATTTTCTTATTCAGCTCTTTCATTATTTTACTGAATCCCTGAGATCATTTTTTTATCCCCAAATATATATATATACACACACTAATTATTTCATTCATGGACTTATTATTGTTTCACAATCTCATTACTAATTTTTAATTGGGGTTTACACCAATTTTCTTTCAGTTCTTTCTTAACTTTTTGTTCCTCATTTCTATTGTTTACACCAACACTTTTTCATGCATTTCTTTCTTACTTTTTATTCCTCATTTCTATTATAATTCTTGGATTTATTTTTCCATCCAACAAAACCCATTAATTTTAATTTTCCCTAATTCTTCCATCAAACAAAACTCGTTACCAATTTCGCCAACTTTATGAATTTTTAACTAAATTTCTTAGTCCTCATTTTAACTTCAAAAACATCTTTAAATTCATTTGTGGATATTATCCCCTTCAACATATATAAAATTATTATTATTCTCATTAGTTATCCATTTTATTTTATCCTGAGTTTCCATTCGTCGTCAAAGTCATATTATCTTCGACCTTTTTCGCAAGGGTTCACATTTTCTCTCTCTACCATTGTAATCCAGCGATTCTCTCTCTCCTCTCTCAAACTAGAAACTAAAAAATAAGAAAAATAAAATATTAGACCAAAATTAAATTTTAGAAAACTATAGGGATTGAAAATTTATCAATTAGAAAGTAGGAGGGTGAAAGTTAACTTTTCGCTCTAATTTTGAAAAACAAAAAAACCACCTAATTTCTCTGTCTTTTTTCACTTTGGTTCCCTTACTTTTGATCTTTCTCTTTATCAATAAATTGGTAGCAATTGGCAACAAACTTAGCCACAAAAGGATCTAATCGAAGAGAAAAAAAGTTTGAGTGCTAAAATTAAATAGAACGCACTATTTGTATGGTGATTTGTGAGAGGCTAAACAATACACGAGTGTACAATAAATTTGTTAATAAAGTACTAATATTGAATATTTAATTATTAATAATCTTTCCTTTCTTAGCTTATGTTAATTTCCAACTTTTGATGCTAACCAAATTCTTTGACATATTTTAAAAGTTTGATTCCGTATTTTATAATTCATTACTTAATTTTATTCTTTGTTTTACATAAATTTAGAATTAAATTTAAAATAATAAAACTCATCATTTAAAATTTGTCAATGTGCACACAATCAAAGAAAGAAAGTTTGAACTATCATGTAGATTTGTGTTTCCTATAACACTCAAACACTCATTATTAACTCTTTCAGTCATTTTTTATTAAATAAATATTTAATTGTGTGTTTGTTTTTTTCACTATTCACATTGAAAAGGTAAGTTTAACTTTAAATATAAAACACACATGTATTATTAAATACTACAACATATATACATATTCATTTTTAATTTTTACAAAAAAAACATTTTGGCTTTTTTTTAATGTAGACTTATATTTATTACTTTACACTTAGTCTATTTATTGTCATTCTTTTTGTTTTTATCTTCATTCTTATGTAATTTTCTCCTTAATTTGTTTTTTAAAAAACTATTATTTCTTATTCTTGATAAATAAAATATTTACCACGTTATACTTGTAGGCCCACACATGTGGATCTTTTTTCCCCCTTTGTTCATGGGATGAATGGCACTCTACACTTGCAAGCTCATGTGCCTAGGCCCTTGTTTTTTTTCCTTTATTAATGGGGTAGACGAGATGTCATTTATCCCTTTTCAAAATAAATCAAGTGTGCCAGCCTGGCTTTCTGAGCCTAGTAGTCCATGACCTCCTTTTCTTTTTTAATTTCATTTTCTTAATTGATACCTTTTATAATATGTATTTTTTAAAATAAGTTTTTTAATTTATATTTAAATTAATATTCATTTTCTCTGATTTTGATATTGTTTATTTGGCCTTTTTTTTAATAACAGTTTTTTTATTTTGTTTTGTATAAATAACATCTTTAGATTTCTTGATTAAAAGAATCATGATATAGTGAATGCACTCGCAATATTATTATTTTTTTTCTACTATGTTAAAAATTAACCGGAGATCCTACATATTTTTATTAACATACATGGTCATCGTTTTATTTTATTATATATAAGTATTGCCTTTTCAATTCATAGTTATGTTTTTTACTCAAAGTCAAAAAAATATGTTAACAACACCTACATATTTATTCTTTTGCGTTACAAAAAACATTATTTTACCCGTAATGAGGCGAGTCAATTGATGTGTTCATATTTGTTTTTCATTTTTTAGCACCAAATAGTTTTTAGTTCATTTAATTAAATGCATGGATAACCTTTTTAATTTATATTTATCATCTTCTTAGTTAAAAATAAATTGAAAATACTTGCATGTTGTTTATTAGAAAAATGTATTCAACGTGCGACAAATCACGGGTGAATGAGTTAGTAGCATGTCTCATTAGCATCATATAGTATGCATCCACTAACAATAATTCATAGTAGAGCTGAGCATTTTCGATTCGGTCCGATTTTGGATCAAAATAAACAATCAAACTAAAATTTTTAAATTTTTTTTGAACCAAACCGAGCCAAAAATCGGTTCAAACCGATTAATATCGGTTCGGTTTTTTCCCCTTTCAAACTGGTTCAAACCGAAATTATTCCAGTTGCAAACAAAATTTGTTCACAGTCCTAAAAAAATCCCTACGGTTTTTCTCATAATCTCCATTTCTTTCTGCTATTGTGTAGCCAAAAGTAGTGGGGAGCACAACCCAGAGAAGCCAAGCCCATGACCACCACTTTTCTAACATTAGCATTGTACAAGCATGATTGCAGATCTCACTGTGTTGTCAAATCTAGAGATCGCAGACTTCTCTTTGTCCAATCATTCCCTTTGATAAAGTCCAGAGCCTATTCTTGCAAACAACCTTTTGTCCTAACTGCACATTTGAAGCTTCTTTTATCAAAGAGCTTGGGCATCTTTCGATGAGTAGGTCCAGAAAGAGAGTTAAGACGATACCTCCCTGTCACTCCGATGAGGGTACAATAGAGAAAAGAATGAGCTTTTGTTTAGAGCTTGAATCAGAATATCCTTCAGTAACTTTATGCATGCACCTCATAAAAACCTGTAACTTTAGGTTTACAGAGTAGAAGGAGGGGAGAAAAATCAAAGAGGAGATTAAGTTTTTTTTTTTAAGTTTTTCCCCTTTTTTAATTGTTTTTTTTTTCAATTTGATCTTTCAACATTGAATTAGTAGGAAATTAAGCTTCATGATCTTTTTTTCCTTTCAATAGAGTTATCTTAATATCATGATCCTTGTTGCGAGTTTGACGGGTTAATCTGAGTTGACTCTAACAATATTTTTTTGTCTTATTTTTTATTTAATATTTATTTTTTTAATTTTATCCTTTAATATTGGGTTAATTATAAATTGATCTTCATAATTTATTTTGATTTATTTTCTATAAGATTATTATAATTTTATGATCTAAGACACATATTTGACAATTTAACTTGGGTAGATCCAATATATTACCGTCCCCGTATTTGAAAAACAATTATTTAATATATCATTGTATTAATATTTTTTTAAAAATATCTAATATCCACGATATTTAAATTCATAATTATTTTTTTATTAGAAAATACATATGCTTATATACTTTTTTTCATAATTGCCCGCGCGCCAACAATCTAATTGAAAACTAAAAACTATTTATAATTTCCCTTGAATGGGCCTTTCCAGGAACTACTGTTGACAATTGGGCCTGACTATCAAAACGATTTTCATCAAGTAGGTCAACACTTTATAAACGACGTCGAATACACGAATCCTCTTAACCGGCAAGATCTGTCTCAACCACTTCCACCATTTGCATCGAATCCACATCCCCAAGAAAACTCTCAAGTCTTTCCTCCTCCTCCTCCTCCTCCTCCTCCACCACCACCACCACCACCACCAAACCAAAAGCCTCCTCTCAAAATGAATAAACCACCGCATCTCCTCCTCCCTCTCGTCCTCCTGGTCCTCATCTCCCTCCTCTCCCTCTCCACCGCCGAGATCAAAACTCTATCAATCACCAACGACGCACGCGCCATGATCCTCTTCGAAAAATTCGGCTTCACGCCAACTGGACACGTGAAAATCTCCGTACACTCCGTCTCCGTTGCCTCTTCTGTCAACGCTCCAAATCCCGTCTCTTCACGCCTCGGTTTTTTTCTCCTTTCCGAAGAATCTCTCCTTCAAGTCATCCTCGAGATCCAAGAAAACCCTAACTTTTGCGTTCTCGATTCTCACTACATTCTATCTCTCTTCACTTTCCGTGATCTCTCACCGCCTCCGCTCTCGTCTTTTAACCAATCTTATCCAGTCACTGCTCCAAATGAGTACTCACTCTTCTTCGCCAATTGCGCGCCGGAAACGCGCGTGTCCATGTCCGTAAAGACTCAGGTGTATAATTTAGACCGCGACGGGTCTAAGGATTATCTTTCTGCAGGGTTAACGCAATTGCCTTCGTTATTCTTTCTTTATTTCCTTGCTTATGCTGCATTTTTAGGGTTATGGATTTATGTTTGTTATAACAATAAAAGATCTGTTCACCGGATCCATTTATTAATGGGTGGGTTGTTACTTATGAAGGCTCTTAATTTGATTTGTGCCGCTGAGGATAAGCATTATGTGAAGGTTACCGGGACTCCACACGGTTGGGATGTGTTGTTTTACATTTTCCAGTTTATTCGTGTGGTTTTGTTGTTCACTGTTATAGTTTTGATTGGGACTGGTTGGTCATTTTTGAAGCCGTTTTTGCAAGAGAAGGAGAAGAAGGTGCTGATGGTTGTGATTCCACTTCAGGTCTTGGCTAATATAGCTTCCGTTGTGATTGGTGAAACTGGTCCCTTTATTAAGGATTGGGTAACTTGGAATCAGGTGTTTTTATTGGTTGATATTATTTGTTGTTGCGCTATTATCTTCCCAATCGTGTGGTCGATTCGGTCGTTGAGAGAGAATTCGAAGACGGATGGGAAGGCTGCTAGGAATCTGGCGAAATTGCAGTTATTTAGACAGTTTTATATTGTGGTTATTGGATACTTGTATTTCACAAGGATTGTGGTGTTTGCATTGAAGACGATTGCAGCTTACAAGTATCAGTGGGTGAGCAATGCTGCTGAGGAGACTGCTAGTTTGTTGTTTTATGTGGTGATATTTTATATGTTCAGGCCCGTGGAGAAGAATGAGTACTTTGTTCTTGACGAGGAGGAGGAGGAAGCTGCAGAGTTGGCTTTGAGGGATGAAGAATTTGAGCTTTGAAATGGATAGGAAGTGGTGGGTGATTTCACTGCCGCAAATGCAATGTTTTGCTGGTGGTTTACTGGATGTGCTGAAAAAGATTGTTGGGACAGGTCTGACACTGCAGCTGCTACTCGTTTATTACCTTTAGGTTTTTTTCAATCTCGTTTTCCTGCTATAGAAACTTTGATTTTACTGAGTAGTGGCTGTATTTTTGGTTAATGGATCTTCCTTGTTGTAAGTTGATAATTACCTGTGCACTTTATATGTTGTGTCAAAATGAAATGTCATGCATTCTGTTATTATGGAACTAGCTAATGGCTTTGTTCTAAATGACCTGTTAATTGATACCATTCCTGTTTAGTATTTCATATTATTGAGCTTTTGTGGCCCCTAAACTGTACACTTTGATGTTTGCTTTTCACATCATAAGGATGATTGCACCGAAACCACATGTTTATTTTTTACAGTTTTTTGTTTTCCCATAGTAGTTGCTCATTTCTGGCATATATTTTCCAATGGTTTGAATTTTATTATGAAGATAATGGATCCCCCCCCCCCCCCCCCCCCCCCCAAGTTGGAGTGGATATTGTTAGCATTATGGATTTTGTTGTTACTAGTTCTGAATGAAAATTTACTGATAGGTGAATCAGGTTCATATAACATTATCCTTCAAAAAATGGAAAAGAAGTTGGCATGTCTTTGAAACTGGAAACTATCACCAATGTTCTATAAAACCCTGAAGCACTTAGGTTTGATTTGTTTTGAAGAGTTGTTTATTGATGTATAGAGCCAAGCCAAAGTACATTATTAGAAGTCTTTACTTTAGGAGAAGTCCTGTTCCTGCCTCTGTAGTTACTTATGGCGCTGAAGAAGCAAAAAAAGAAAGAAAAAAGAATGCTTCATCACAACTCTCCTAGTTTCAGTTTTTATACTTGAAAAGCAATTTCATTACGAATTTGCTTTCCCAGCTGTTATTAGCTGCCTGGGGCAATTAGGCTTGTATGCTTAACTTTTCCGAGCTTGCATCATCCTTAGTTCTTGATTTTAGGATGCCTTGAATTTTAAGCTTTCCCAGTGTCAATTCCCTAGCAAGGTGGTTTGAAAGCAGTCATTGCGAGTGATGCATAATGGCTCTGGCGCCCAGCAAACATGCATCAACTCTTGACTTGCTAAGGGATGTGGCTTTCATGCCTGGTTGTCTAGCAGGCTGTGACACACAGATAGCCATTGGATTGATGATTTGCTGTCACCAAGAAATGTCCAGAGTAGATGGTGTAGTGTTGTTTATGAGCTGTGCGTAAAAAAAAAAAAAAAGAGTGCTATACAGAGGTAGACAGTGAAATGCATTGTGCATGGCTTAGCTTGTCTTTTGTCTAATGTCCAATAGATTTGCATACAAGCTGTTCATGTTGAAGACAATTTCTGCACTCTTAAAGTTCTGAAGGGATTATCTGAGATCTTTCTGTTCATGTTGTAGATTAATGGAAAGCAACCATAACTGTAATTTTCATAGCTGTATTTACTCAAAACGGAACGGATAGATATAGATTAACATATCTTATCTCATGTGACAATAAGCCCTTAAGTTTTTTTTAATTGTATGGATTATTTTTTTGGTAAAAACAGTAATAATTTAAATTTTATTGAAATAAAATAATTTGTTATTATGATTCCTTTTTTTTTTTGTTAATAATTCTTTTCTATAAAAAATAACTTCTTTGTTCTATGTTCTTTATTTAATAAAAATAAAAAACAATAAGAGCAAATATAAAAAAACTGGATGATTTAAAATATGAATAGAAAATGTATTTCTCAAATTAAAACTCATTTATCTTATTAATAAGCTACCTTATCTCTTGCTATTTTTTTAATTAAAAAATAATATTTTGAGCAAACCTATTAAAAAATATGAAAATAATACATTGCTTGTATGTTGATGCCATAAACTTATGGTCATGTCGACAAGTTAGCCTGGAGATCTTTCAATCCAATTCTTGACTTGATTCAATGTAACATATCTAAATATGATTTAGTTAAAATTTAATTTGACTATAATTGTTTTTTCAAGACAACGATATTTTTATTTTTTATTTTTTAAATATTGAGGTAATAATATTTTAGATCAATTTGTTCAACTAATCAAACATACAATTCATGTTATAGACCTGATTGAATTTAATAACTTTATTTTTAAAATTTATTTTTTATTTAACTATATAATAATAAAAACATAGATGCGTAGAGAAGCCACCAAATAAAATTTAAAGGAAAAAACCCATAATTCTCTACCAAATAAAATTTAAAGGAAAAAACCCATAATGAAAGGTTATATAAAAATAAAAGGTTATATAAAAAGAGCTATTGTTAATATTATAGAAAGAATGCTATAATTTTATTGGAAAATAAAGTAAAAATTAAATGATATTTAATAGAATAATTTCTCAAATATATTTTTAATAAATTTATTTTAATGGATTTTGATCAAATTTGAAGAATATATATATATATATATATATATATATATATATATATATATATATAACATAAGGCTAAAATAAAGTAGACACCTAGATTCGGAAGACAAATATGCATTGTCAATTAAAAAAAAAACTATAAATGTAGACCTGTAAAGCTAAGTTCGCACACCTGAAAATCCTTTTCTTTTTTTTTTTTCTTAAAATTTTATCCATAATTGTTTTTTATTTTTTTAAAAAGCGATGACGCATTCATGCAATGGTTCAAGACATTGTCTCCAACTTTTGTATTTTAATTGCAGCCCGAATTAATTTCTTTCTACGCTGAAATTCCTTGTAATTTAAGAGTACAGTATTCCAGTTTAGGCCCTGACTGTGTCTGCCTGGCACCATTTACCTTATTGGAACACCCCCAAACAGGCCTTGCTCCAGCAGAGCCCAACCCGATTACATTGGCTGCCAATCCAATTCGGAATTTGGTCCGCGCTATACCGTAGATGAATTTATTATCAAACAAAAAAAATCCAAACATTGTTAATATGATTTCTAAATAAAGAATTTAATTATAAATTCAAAATCCTTGTACGATATCTTTTTTAAATATTAAAACATTCAAAAATTAAAAAAGATATCATTTTGAGATATTAAAACGGCAAAATAATTCATCAATTTTAGTTAACCAATTAAACTCACGACTCAGGTCATGAAACTGCGATAACCCTATAAAAAACAAATTAAAATGGATTATAAATTTTAATTTCCAACCAATCAAATATTAAAAGATGAAATTGATAAAAAAATTAAAATAAGACAAAAAAAAAAAGCTCAAGTAAGCTCGGGTTAACTTGCAATCTAGGTTAGACACCACATCGAATTCAATAAGTTTTTATCAATGAGATCATTTTTTATTTAATTATACGACAATAATCTGCATGAGAGCTTTTTTTGTATCAAATAATTTTTTTTTCTTAAAAAAAACAGGATATCCATGTTGGATTAAAATAAAAGAAGCAAACTTAATTTTTTTAAATTAAATAACAAAAATATTTATTTTTTAAATGTTAAATAAGAATAACATTTAATTGAATAACGGAGGATGTATTTTTTTAAGTTTAAAGGATTAAAATAACATAAAAAAACAAACAGACATGCTAGGCATGTGGTAGTGATATACCAAAAGCATGCTCAATTTTTTTTTAACTTAAAAAACAAATTGATTGATTTTTTTAAAGTTCAAGGTAAAAAAATGCATTAAATAAAAATATATATAAAAAAACCAACATACCAAGTGCTTGGGCCTCAACAAAAGAAGCCTAGACGTGTGGGTCTAGAACATCTAGGCCAGGTCTGTGCTTGTGCTTGGGCTTAATTTGTTTTAGTAATGGGATGGGTGATGCATTATCCGCCCATTATTTTTTTTATTTTTTATTTTTTTTGCAGAGGACGCATCATTTGTAACTTAGATTCTTACAACCAGAGGGTCACCAAAAAATCAAGTCAAGGGTGTTTTACACCCCAAAACACATTTTCAACCATTTGGTGACTTAGAAAAACCTAAAAATAACCCAAAAACCTAAGTGAACCCGTTTGTGCTATCAAATAACTTAAAAATTGATCTAAAAACAAAAAATTAATCCGAAACTAAAAAATTTCTTGATGTTAAATCTACCTTTTAAGGCTATTACAAGGTGAAATAATAGCCAAATGAAACTTATCTCATCTAATAGAACATTGTAACACCAAAATGGTCGATTTTGGTGTCATTTGAGATTTTTTCTTTTACCACCGGAATTTGAGGACTCTATCTCTTCTCAAACTAGAATATAAAAAGTAAAAAAAAAACGAGTTTTTAGAACAATATTGAAGTTTAAAAAATATAGAGACTGAAAATCTATAAATGAGAAAATAAAAGGATTAAAGTTAACTTTTTACGCTGATTTTAAAAAGTCACCTTTCTCTGTTATTTCTTTTTCTCTCTTTCCTACCATTCATCAAGAAATTGGAAACTATTGGCTTTAGTTTGGCCATAAAATAAAACCACAAGCCCTTTAGTTTGTTTTTAATGGTTGCCTTGTTGGTGAAAGCTACTTGGATTGATTCTCCTTATATAAAAAAGGTTTCTATTCTTACCTTTTCGTACAAAGTAAGAAGAAAAAAAGAACTAAGCTCTTGTAAAAGAAAATCCAGCACCATTACCAAGGAGATATAACAACAAACTAGTAAGAGTATGATGTAAATGCATAAATGCACTAGACTAATTAGCACCTTGTTTTGTATGAAAATCAACATAAATGTTCTTCTCTCCTAAATTAGATTTTTTTTTAAAATGACATAGTTAGAAAAAAAAGTTATTATAGAATGACATAATTTTGAAAAGTTTTTGGGAAATAGTATAGTTTCTAAAACACTGATGTTCTGAATCGCATTTGTTAAAAAACCATTATTCAAAATAATGACTTAAACAAAAATCGTGATTATGAATCACAGTTTAAGTGAAATTGTTATTTATAATATTGGTTATTTAACAGCTACAATTCAAAATAGCAGTTACATAATAAAATTGTGATTCTGAATTGCGGTTACAATGCATATATAACCCCCTCTTTTTTTTCTTTTTTTTTATTATGGCCACCACTCCTGCAAAACATAAAAACCCTACAAACAAATAAACCCAAGAAAAACCAACTTTCAATATCCCAAAACACTGTCCAATCCTCTACTAAAACATCAGAATCATCTTCCCCTTGTCTCCATGAGTCTTTCTACCATTTGTTTTGTTGCAAAACGTTGGCCCAAGCTTTCGTTGATAGCCTCTCCATTGCCACAACTGGTGGAACTACCACCTAGACATCAAAAAATCAAGGTAAAACATTTGCATTGTTTTTATTATTGAATTGATAAATTTTGTGTTTTGATTTAATTATGTATTTATGTTGTGTTTGATGATTAGATAGTTTTAGGTTTGAATGTTTCAATTATGTGTTTTTAATATAATTGTGTTATTTATAGAATCAATTAGGTTTGAATTAGAGAAATTAGGATTTAAATTGATTATTGGATTACTTGTCATATTTGATTATATTGTTTGAATTGATATAAATTTTATTTTAAGTAATGCAATTAGATAGGATTTTAATCAATTAATGTTATTTATAAAGTTATGGTCGAAATCATAGCAACTAGAGTTTGCGTTGAATTTTTGTAAAAACAATTATGTTAAAGATTTTGTTCAATTAAGATAATTTGCTTTTTAATTGATATTCAATTGTTGTAATTGGTATTTTCAATTGTAAAAATTGTTCATTTGATATTTTGTAAAAATTGTCGTAATTAAATTTTTGCAATTAATTATTTTTTATTGCTATTATCAGGGTCAAAGTAATATCAATTATTGTTTGTGTTGACTTGTGAGATAATTTGTTTATGATGAAATGAGTATTTTGATTTTACAGAATATTTCTTTAAACTTATTTATATTGTGTCATTGTGGTGGTACTATTGTTCATAATACAAATAATAATATCACTTATCACTTATATTGGCAGGAATACTGTGTGCTTAAATGGTACTAGATGCATGTCATTTGAAGATACCAAAAACTTTATATGTGGAAGACTTGAGTTGAATTATAATGATGCTGAAATAGATATCTCTTAGAGGTGTCTTATTGGGAAATATTAGTATTTTCCAATACCGATTTCATATAATGTGTATTTTAGAAATACGATGGAAATGTTTGTCCATAGTGAAACGAACATGATGAAGTTGTATGTGAGAAACCGACCTAAACTTAGTGGCTCATATAATATGGATCATTGAGATACCAATATATCTATACCCATATCTGCTCGGCCATTTAGACATTTATCACATTTAGATGATGCTGGTACATCTAGGATATTGGAAGATTGGGTGATGAGAATTTGTGATGAAAATAGAATTAAAACTGCATATTGTAATCAATGTAGGTATGACTCCTCCGATCCTAGTGATAATAAAGACGAAGGTATCGTAGGTTTAGTTGAAAAATCAGATGATGATGACGTCCTATTTTGGAATTTGATCATGATACTGGAGTTGATAACATGGTTTGTAATGATTGGTCTGTTTACGTAAAAAATCAGTTACTACAAGTGTTGAAAACAAACATGATTTGACAGAGTAGACATACTCTATGCTATAACATCAAAACTGAAACATTTTTGATGAAGGGATAATAATTACACTAAAAGTTTAAGTCAATCCGTGTATGACTTTTCTAATATTTGCAGGATCATGACACGTTGCTAGATAGTATACTTGATTATCAAATATAAATCAATCAATTATTGAGATGATAATAAATTAATTAAATTATTTAATTTATTTAATCCTATTTTTATTAGTATTATAAATTATATTTGAATTAACATATTAGAAACATAATGGGTCACACATAATAAGAACAATTGATCAGAAATTAAATTAGAATGATTAATCAATTGTGACTTGATTGGAAATAAGTTTTAGAAATTAAAGGCTACAATATAATTATTACAAGGATTACAATCCTAGACCTAAAAAATCAAATAGGGATTTGATTGAATAAATTTATAAAATTATCATAATATAATATATGTAATATTATTCAAGGAGAAAATTAGTATTTTGCTATTTATAAAATTATTACGATTTTCCTATAAATATAATATTGTACTTTATAGAGATTTAGTACTTGAAAACATAACAATCACTCTCTTTTAAAAAAAAATTTAAAAACATTGATAATTCATATGAATTAATATTAAAGACCGAACAATTAAACGATTTATGATTTATAACCACCTATCCTAACCTTAAAGAAAAAATCAAATCTTAGAAATAAAATATAATATTTAGATAATCTTTATTTAAACTCTTACCACCTTTAAATTATGTAACGATATTATTTAGACTCCCAAAAAAAATATTAAATTACTGATTTCACTGTGATTACATGCTTTCAGAAAACTCAATAGTCACCGCATATTTGACGTGGATTGAACTGGAAATATGGATGACGGAATCTCCGGTAGTGCTTATATGGTATTTTTAGGGTCCAACCCAATATTCTGGAGTACAAGAAAGCAACGCTCGTTCCTGTCACGAGGCAGAGAGTATCGTGCATTAGCGGCCAAAACTTCTGAAATTACGTGGCTCTCCTCTCTCTTTAGGGAGCTAGCTTCGTATACCCTATTCAGAACCACCACTCATTTTAAGTGATAATACTGGAGCAACTCAGTTGAGTTTAAATCCAGTTCATCATCATTAATTCTTATATGAAACATATTGCCGTTGATTTACATTTTGTTTGTGATTATGTTGCAAAAGTATTACTGAATAGTTGTCATGTTTCATCACATGATCGACTGACAGAAGCTCATACTCGATCTCTTCTTGAAATGCTCAGATCGAAGATCGGCATGATCACCGATGGTGAGACGATCTTGCAAGGGCATGTTAAGGAATCTCCTGCCAATAATCGTACACCTACAACGACCTCTAAGACAGCAAGATCACAGGATAGTTACAACTGAAGTTTCGACATTAATTTACATGAAGATCACGAGCAGTCAATTCAAGGGATCTCAACACTAATACCATGATTACGTACACAGCCAGCAATTCCAGCAAGATTACAGACAATTCCAACAATTAATTACTTAGGTTGCAGTTATATCCAGGAAAAGATATTGTCCCGGCAGGTTATAGCACATGATAAGCTTATTATCCTCCAAATTAACTACATGATATATATCATAACTGTAATGCTAAGGAAATCATAGCATCATGTCATGAATAACACTTTGTAAATACACATTGTATTGTATGATCAGTATGGTGATTGAAAATTCTGAAAAACAAACTTATAAAGAAACTTAAGGCACATGTGTGCTGTTTCTTTTATACTTTTGTAAACCGTTTTGATTACGAAGTTGATTGTGCTGAAGGTGATCCTGGTGGTAATGGACATGACCTAATTACGTGACTATGCCGGAAGTGAGATGCCTCCTTGTTTTTATCATTAAATTACACAAGCACAAGACTGAACTTGGCATGGTGAGCTTTATGGCTTAGCGCACCGAATTCTAAAGCATGATTTTGAATTATGGCCTTTTGGCTGGGGGGTTAAGATTACTGATGAGGAAATGGAAAAAAGAGAAGCATGATTTTATAAAATTGGCAAAAGTAGCAATGATAGCTGAGAAGAAAGCTACTGTTTATTTATTTTTCTTCTCTTAATTTTATGGGGATTAATCAAGTAGCATGGCATCATTATCTTTGTTTTGGACATGCTTCATAATCAATTAAGGTATGACACCACCGCGGAAATGCAGAGTGATTACAGTTAAAAATATGCATAGCAAGGTGTGATTGTCCAGTCTAGCACTGACGCTCATCAAATCTGTAAAGAAGGTAAAGTACTTTTTTTTTTTTTCCTAACTCATGCTAATAATAATAAAGATGGATCACTACACCAACCGGTTAGATAGTTTTAATCCACGCCAACCTAATTCGTGCATAATTTTCCAGTCCATCCACAGAAGATCAACTTCAATATTTGGCTTGTTTCAGGAGAGAAATTGATGTTGTTTTGGTTACATATAGCCAGCCATGTCAGTACTGACAGGCTTCAACAAGGAAATCAAGGACAAATTGGCTATTAAAATTGGCGATGAGGCCACCAGTTAAGCTCACTAGTCTTGAAAATGAAACGCTGAAGCTCGAGTTTTACTGGAAGTATCTGAAATTGCTGATTACTAGAGTGACATTTTCTGAAAATCTAAACTCATGATGAGGCCCATGGAAAGCACGCATGTCTGGGAAGCATACTGATGAGCCCCGTAGAACCCAAGTTTCAGCAAAGCTAATGCTGTGTTTGGTGGATGTTATCATTATTCCATCTTTTTCCTAGCCTGGGCTTGTGTCCCGGGCTTCTTCTAATCTTTTATAATTGCACACTCAAATTCACAGCATAATGAAAGCATTAAACCTTTCAACATTCCTTGTTAAAAATGGTGACAGATTTGTTTTTTCCCCGCCCAAGAGATATATATATATATATATGGTTTCCATAATGGCCTGGCCCCATTGTTATCGAGCATGCTTTCTTGGTAGGTCTAGGACCATTGGAAAGTCCTGAAGAATAGTGGTAGATATACAGTAGCTTGTATCAGAATCAAGACTCATTCAAGAAATAAAGAACGGGATCATGACTGTTTGATATATAGAAAGTTTTTGCCGCTACATTAGGCTTTTCTTCCAGTTACCAGACAGGCATTTGTTTTTCTGACCCAAACGGACCATTACAGCCCCTTTCACTGTGCGTTCATAGCTGGCTACTTTGCTAATGAATTGGAAAGTGAGAATGGAATCCGAGGCTAATTAATCAGCATATATAGTATCTCAAAAAATAGATGTTTGGATTAAGCTTTTAATTATCTGTGAAATCCATCTCCAAATAGGCAGCTTTTTTTTTTTAAATATAAATAGTTTATTAAATAAACTACGTGACTGCTTGACTGCCCAGAGGGACCGGAGAAGTCAAAATCAAGAATCCAACAGTTGAGAAGTATAAAGGACGTCAAGCTCCATGATTGATATGATCGCATATGTCACAGGCATACAGCTAGCTGGTAACACCATAGCTTTTTTGACCATGCAATGCTATCTTATAGGAAATAAATAAATAATCATTTCCTAGTCAAAAAAGCTTAAGAGCAGGAACGATTAGATGAACTACCGGTTTGATTCTTAAACGAACGACTTTTTTCCACAGTCACTGCTAATGGTCTACTACCTGCAAAACTGAAAACAAGGAAAGGAAAGACAACAAGATATGCAAAATGACATCATGATTTCTCATTACCATTACTGAAAAGCTAGACAAATATTGTTTCTAACCAAAATAAGCACATATACAACCCATGATTTCTGCCACATTTAATTTCCCACTCGATATCCCTTCAGCAAATTCATAGCAATACAGTAGAGCAAACTTCATATCACCTTAAACATAAATAAAAAGAGAAGAGAAAAAGGAAAACAGACGAAAGTGAGTAATTCCATCAACTTAATTATTATTGGTCGTGGACCTTAATTAATCTTTTTGATCCACAACATCTACTGTAGCAGTACAAGACAGCAACCTGTGAAAGATCCTAAACAAGGCACTGCAAGATACTTCCTTGGCTTTCCTAAACACCAAACACTTCCTCTTACGACCACCCTTAATCTGATCATTTCTCTTCTTTCCATGATTTGCCACCTTCTCTTTCACTCTACCAAAGCACTTCTTGGTCTTCTCTGGCATACTTTCTTTTCTTGAAAACGTGTAGCTCCTCAGATACAGCTGCCTGCAGGAGATACTGTCCACCACTCTTGGGTGGCCATGCAACCCATGGCCAGCTACACGGCGGACAGATTTTATGAGCTCAGCATCAGATTCTGACCACTTGTAGAGGTTCACGTAATTGGCACGGACAGGCACCCGAGGGTCACGTGTATCATTGACACAGTTTGCTATGCAAACTGAGCTCATTTTATTCGCGGGTTTGATGGTGTGATATGATCAGAGCTGGTTACAGAGTTTTGTTCTGGGTTTTGGACTATATATTGTTACAGCTTCCAAGGCTTAGATTGCAAGAAAAGATATATGGAGAAGCAAGAGAGAGAGAGGTGGCGAATTGCTAATGGGATTTGGTTATAGTGGGTGAGTAGAAATTGTATCAAGTTATGATTTAGCATCATCATCGGTAATGAATGTGTTTTAGGGTGATTTTTTTTTTTTTTGTGTGTGTGTATGGTGGGCAAGAAAGTCGATCAATTTCAATGACAGTAACATCCCTACAAAAAGTCATTTACGTGGTGAAATTCCAAGACTTGGATGGGGCAATCATGTAACTCAACTGCTGCTGCCTAAATTTATAAGCATCGAGTATCACGTTGAGGGAAGCATTTATCCATGCTAAATAAGCAAAATAATCTCTCTCTCTTGCCAAGTCTTCATGAAAAACAAGTTCTTGACATTTACCCAGGGATTGGGGTGGTGAAACCTAATTTTATATTAGTTTGCTTTGTAGATTGTAACTCGCAGGCCGGCCCGTTTGTCGTTGCCTTAGAAGACAAAGCAAAGAACAAAGGGTTCAAGATGATAAAATTTTACTTATGAACAAGTGCGGGCTTTTCTTTTCCTGAACAAAACCTTTTGTTTTTCATGGGCTAAACAACAAGTTGAATAATTACTTCTATATCCTGAGATTTTTGGGGAAATTAGACCCAAGTCCCCGAACTAATTCCTAAAACTAGTAAAATAATTGAGAACTATTACTTAGATTTGTGATCAAGAACTAACTACAAGTTATGAGTACTTCATATTAATGAAGTTTTAGGTTCAACATTTTCTCGTGGTGATTATAAATTTCAAGAATTACTAAAATCCAATTTTATTGAATAAAATATATTTGGTATTTGTTTTACTTGTAAATAAAACGCTTATTTTAGGTGATTATAAAAAAAGTAAGGAAGACTTTTTTAAGTGAAAACATAGTCTTAATATTTTTAATTCTTTTATGTCCTTCAATTTTGTTTTTACTTAATTTGGTTATCAAACTTTTTTTTTTAATTTCATTATTTTATATTGTGTTGATTGGACTTAATAATTTATTTAATTTTTTTATTTCAGGTTTTATCGATCTCAAAAATAATTTCAACATTGAGTTGGTTCTTGATTTTGCAATGAAAAATTTGCTTTAATTATTTGCAAAAAAATAAAAAACAAGGGAATAAAATTAGAGGATCAAAATTAAAAGCTTGGTAAAATAATGGTCCTTTTAAAAAAAATATGGTGGAAGTGCTTTTTAGCTCGAGGATTTTTCCAATTTCTATTTTGAACCCTTTATTTTGAAAATTATATGTTTTAGTATAAAATTTCTTTTATTCATATTTTAGTCCCTAGATTTTGGAGAGGAAAGAGTCGCCAAAAACTAGTGAATGAGAGATAAAGAGGTGAGTTGTTCCAATTATGTTCACAAAAATGACCACCTTTGATTTTAAGGTGTCCGTCTTGACAAGAATAGTGTCATTGAGATTTTTTAAGCTTTTTATATTATCTGAAAAAATAGATCAATGTTGAAAAGGGTTTTTTTTTTGTTTTTTTTTAACCAATCTAAGAGATTTTTAAGTTGAGAAATTAGTTTCTTGAGATTATGAGAGTGTTTTTAAAGATATTTTTAAGTGAAAATAGGTTAAAATTAGATTTTAGGGTAAACAATTACAGAACCTGAATTTTTTGCCACCTTCGTGGTGGCTAAAATTTGAGCATGCAGATGATGCATCTTTTACTTCTTTTTCTAAAAACATTGGGCACATGACGTATCGTCCACCTAACTTGAAAGTAAAAAAAATAGGTTCAGTCACACGGGTTTGGATGTATAGGGCCACCAGACCCACTCTCATGATCTTTTTTTCCCAACAATTAATTTTAACTTTTTAAGAAATTAAATAATTTAAAATAATATATATATATATATATATAAAAGAATGTTTTTTTTTCAAATATTATTCTATTAAATTTCATTTAATTTTTGTTTTATTCTCAAAAGATTGTTCTTTTTTTGTAAAACCCATCATAATTATTATTTTTTTTTTATTTTATTTGGTTACTTTACTATGATCGTCGGTTTTTGTTATCATATAATTAAATAAAAAAATAGTTTTAGAAAAATAAACTTATTAAACTGAATCGAGTCTATGAATCAAGTCATGAGTTTAGTAAGTTGACACAAATCAATTCGATATGTTGCCATCATAATATTAAAAAAAATATATCATCTTAATTTTTTTTAAATTTAATCCATGTTTTCGCTAATCTTTTGAGTTACATTTAAACCCGTCAAGTTAGATGGGTCATATTAGATTAACCTTCATGTGATTTTATTTGAAACCTGGGCTAGGAAAGGATTCAAGTCAGAGGGTTTCAATTAGGGGCGGAGCTAAGATTCTTAATTAGTGGTGGCAAAAAATAATATAATAAAATATAATATTTGTTTTAATTTATTGTACATGAGTTGTAAAAAAACCCTGCATGATTTAGTTTTATTCAAATAACTTACTACAAACATATAATGACATTTATATAAGGTAAAAGGTTTGGAGCAATATCAAATTAAGTCAAAGCAATGAAGTTAATTCCATCTTTATAATGTATCCATTACTTTAATGTTGTTGGTCTGTATACCTATCAAATATAAACATATAAAGTATATAAGAAACATTAGCTAAAACGAAGCATTATTTATGTTTGATAAACTTTGAAATAAAGTAAAAAAAATAACAAAGAATGATTCTTACGTATTTATTTTAATTGTGCTCGTTGTTCTTTCAAAGAATAGAAATCATCGATTATCATATCAATTGTGAAACTTTCAGCAATTTCTTTTTCTATATAGACAATCAAATAATTTGCAAGAAAATCATCCTCCATTCGATTGCGAAGTCTTGTTTTAGCAATCTTCATCGCTGAAAAAGCTCATTCATTAGTTGTTGTCAAAACAGGAAGAGTCAAAATAAGTTGAATCAACCTGTCAATTAATGGATAAATTGTTGATTTTTCTGTTTCAACCAATCCTTAACATAAATCAGCAATCGATGACATGTTTTTTAACTTTGAATTATTGGGTACATGAAGCTCATAATGCTGCAACTGAAGTCTCAAATGAATTTTTTCTTGGTCAGAAAAATCTTCAGGATAGAACTTGTCAACAAGTAAGCATATATCTTCAACATTGAATAATTTATAGCTATTTCTAGGATCTAAAGTTGTACTCAACTTAAGAAGCTCGATCGCCTGCTCATTGAATTTATTATTTGGCTCTTGCAATTGTTGATCAATGATAGCTGTAAATATATCAACTCGGTAGTGATATTCAATTACTGATTTTTATTTACGGCAAGATCGTCCCACACTAGAAAAACAAACATCCATATCAGAAACTTCAATGTCTTGATGCTTACAAAATGATGTTACTTTTTCTAAAATAGTTTTCCAACCATCATCTCTTAACTTCTGAATTAAGGTCTTTATGGTAGTCATCAAACACATAGCATTTAAAATGTCTTGAGATTTTTGTTGCAAGGCTTGGCAAAGCACATCAGTAATTCCCATAACATTCTTCATTATATGTAAGATGAATGCAAAATCAAATGACATTAGTAACTTAAATGAAAAGGCTGCATCACCACGTTGAGAATAAGTAGATCCATCTAAAGCAATGTTTTCAAGAACCAATCAAGTTGCAAACTACCTACTTGATTAACTCCTTTACCCATTTTAATCTCACAAATATCAACTAAATGCTTAATTGTACTTGCTAGAAAAGCCTGTAATTCATCATTACGCTTACAAGAAGCACTAACAATGTTAATAATAAAAATTAAATTCTGAAAGAAAGTGTGAACATCAGATATTTCTCTAGCTGTAGCAATAAAAGCCAATTGTAATTGATGAGCTAAGCAATGTACATAATATGCATAAGGGCAATCATTAATGAATAAAGCTTGCAAACCATTCCACTCTCTACGCATATTACTATCACTATCATACCCTTGACCCTTAATATTTTGAACATCAAGATTGTGATGAGATAAAACAAAGGAAATCTCTTCCTTAAGAGTTATAGCGGTTGACGGTTGTATCTTTGACATGAATTATATCCAAAAATCATTCTCGTATAAATCCACTTTTATCAACAAACCTAATAACAAGGGTCATTTGCTCTCTTCTAAATTCATCTCGAGCGTCATCAATAATTAAACAAAATCTTGCATTGTCAATCTCATGATGAATTGAAGATTGAACATTTCTAGCAAAGACATGCAAAATTTCTTTTTGAATTTGATGTGAAGTGTATTTAGCATTTTGTGGAGCATTACCCAAAACAAGAGTACATACTTGTTCATTGTATGATGCTCAAAGTTCCATCATTTCAAGAAAATTACCTCGGTGTTTTTTATTCTGGACGTTCGTCATGCCCTCTAAAAGCACATGCTTGAAATGTGAGCCAACAATCTATTGAAGCTTTAATACGCAATCGATTATTTAAAATTTTTAGAGTAATTTGCCTCTTAACTACCTTCTCAATATGACATGACTGATTTTCAAATTTTTCAAGTACCTAGTAGCAAATCTATGAGCTGAATTTGGTCATTTTCGCAAAAAGCACATCGTTCCTCATCATTAACTTTCTTTCAACAATTAAATCCTTTAACAGTAAATGTGTTTGATCCTAGCTTTCCAGATGGTTTACTTGGAAATAAATAGCAAGGGAAACAAAATGCAGTATTTTTTCTCTAAATATTCAAGCCACGGATAACTTTTGAACCAATGAGACTGAAATCGACGATGATATTTTTTACCAGTCAACAGATATTCAGACATCAAAGGTTGATATAGCTCTAAATTAATGTATGCCCTTTGAATATCATCTTATTGATTAACCGGATATTCCTAAATTTGAGGATGGTTGCTTGGATTTCTAATTAAAAGAGCAATGTTGATTCTAGTAAGAGGCTGCTCACTAATCAACGCAGGTTCTTTGTAAATTAAAGCACATTGAAGCTGCTTAACTATAACTTCAACATTACACATTGGAGTTGGTTCACTAGGCTGTGAGTTATCAATATTTTCCTTTTGTTTTTCAAAAAAAGAATCAATTCTTCTTATTTTGTTCATGGTTCAACCTAAATTCAAAACATATATCGTGAGAAAATATTGATAATTTTGATGGCTCTGCTAAAAACAAAACATAAAAAAATTCAAGCATAATCAAAACAAACCAATAAAATATATTTAATTAATTAAAAAAAATCATTATAACAAGAATTCAAAAAATAATTGTTAGAACTAACAGATCTGGAAAAAAGAGCAAAAATGGTAAAATTATAGAAAACACCTCATCGAATTCTTAACAAACATCTCAAAACAAAATAAAAAGAGATTTTAAATTTGAGTTATCGATACCCAATTACCTTATTTTGTTTAATGAAAGATGAATTAATCAGTACTCTACTTCAATCTTTTCACAGGGAAATTCTGCTTGTTATTTCTATCTTTATTTCTGCGTTTGACCGGCTGCAAGGATTTATATTAGGGCTCTAGGGAGAGAAAAGGTAGCAAAGTACATTGATGACTTTATATTTTTTTTTCTTTCCATGTAGGTACCAGAAAATCAAGAGCAAAGTCAAAGGAATTCAAGAGTAAAGTAAAGGATATCAAATATATTTGTTGTATGAAGGGCCCACCTCTTTAAAAAATATTACACCTCCTCACATTTCATTACCAAATAAAAAAATTAAAATATCTTGCAGGGCCCGAGCCCCTGCTTGCCCCCCTTAATTCTGCCCCCGATTTCAATAATGACTGACTAAGATAGGTTTAATGACACTTCCAAATAGTTTCCCATGACAGCATGCAAGCATTTTATTATTATTATTATTATACTCACATTATAATTATTAAGGTATTATTTTTTAGAACAGAAAGAATCAAGATAGAATATTGTCTAAGAAATAAATATTCTCATGAAAAATAAAAAATAAAATAAATAAAAGGCATGTTACATTTAGATTGCTTTTGGTTTTTATTAAATGAAGACATAAAAAATGTTACTTTTTTTAAAATTAAAGATATTAATAAGAAAAAAAGACTTTTACTAGAAAAGTATTTTGTTTCAATGAAACTTAAATTATTATTCTTCTTATAAAAAATATTATCATATAATAAAGTAAAAACAAAATTAAAGGACTTTTTGTGGCACATGATCAAATATCCTTATCTGCATTTATTTCTCTACTTTACGACTTAGTATTTAGTTAGCATTATGATATTTTATTAGCATTTATTGATGCATATAATTCTCAATATATTCTATTAAATATCTGCAATAAATCTTGACTTAACGGTTAAGATTTTTCTTGTTGATGGAAAATGTGTTAGCAATATCTTGATTTTTTTACATTAAAAATTAAATTAAATTAAATTTGTGGGCCTGTGATATAGTGCGGACCAATTATACAACGGAGACATGAGAACCTCAAAGTTCTTGCAAAGTTCCTATAAAACCCTATATATTTATAAAATACTCTATTTCATACTTAAAATTTTTAAACTTTAATATATATCCTCCCCATTAAGTTTTGATTGAAATAGTCTTGTTTTATACTGAATATACAAAAAAGTCTTTCTTTATGTTGACGAAATTACATATGCAAATCTACATTTTGATAAGTTTTATCTTGACAATAATTGTTGTAATATTCTTACACCTTAATCTCTTTTCTTCAAATTAATATTTACTGCACGAATTTTAACACACACAAAAAAAAATAAAATCAAATGGCAGACAACAACCTTTTACCATTTTATTGCTCGGAAGAGAACGTTGTCCCTTTTTTTTATATATATAATTTCTATTTCATTATCCCATGTTATAAAGAGGTGTAGCTAGTCGTCACCTACATCCAAATTCATAAATTATTGCATGATTAGATTATGTATGTAGCTTTTTTATTTTATTATTATTATTATTAACGTGAGTGTTTGAGTTAATTTGTGCGTAACTCGACTAATCTTACGGGTCCTGAAGTTAATGACCATCTAATCCTCTAATAGTTTTGTGGAGATTCGAACTTATGAATATTAAAAAACAAACTCAAAAGCTGATTAATTGAGTTACCCTTCCTTCATAGTTATGGAAGGAGCTTGTGATGTTGGTTTTCCTAGCCAAATATTCTATGATAAATTAATATTAATGAGGTGCCATTCTTTATTGAGGAGATTAAAAAACAAACTCGTGAATATTAATGAGGAAATTAATATTAATGAGGAAATTAATATTAATATTAATGAGATTAATTGGCTTTGAAGAGATTCGAACTCGTGAATATTAAAAAACAAACTCAAAACCTGATTAATTGAGCTACCCTTCATAGTTATGGAAGGAGCTTGTGATGTTGGTTTTCCTAGCCAAATATTCTACGATAAATTAATATTAATGAGGTGCCATTCCTTTATTATTGTATCCATTGTTATTAATTCACGTAAATTTAATAATTTTTAAAACTATTTTGAAAAAATGGTGAAAAGAAAACAAGAAAAGAACAATTTTTTTTCTTTACTATAGCCGAATGTTGCAACCATGGAGTTATGATGACATTATAAATCCAAATCACGTCCCATCAAATTATATAATTGATACCCTTTGGACATGGTCTAATGTCTCAATGCTTGAAACACATTCAAAACATTTATTTAATTTGAATAAGTTTTATTTTCATATAACTAAATTAAAAAAACCATTAGGAGTTATAATGGCCCAACACATTCAAAACATCCAGCATTAAACTTTATTTATTTACCACCGACCATGGAAACAAAATATAAATATATTAATTGAAAATATATATTTTTTTACATATTTTTTTAGATATTGATCCTATCATCATCAATAATAATATAAATTCTATAAACCAAGAACTAAGATAACTTTTATATTATAATACATTATAATCTATATTAGTTCAAGTGAAATCAATCATACAACTTGTATTCTTATCATATTTTCACAATAGACACATAAAATACATTATAATCTAGGGTATGTGGTAATGCAAGTATACAAGCTGTATTTTCAATTTTCTCTAATGTGCCATTGTGTCCTATAAGTGTTTAATTTTTAATAAAAAATAAATAAATTGTTTGCTTGTGAGTTTGTAGGCTTCTGATTTTGTCCCCTTTGAAGTATTCCTTCTCCTCTGATCTTTGTTCACACAAATCATCATGTAGCACCTTGTTTATTTTTGCATTTCAAAAATATTTTTGAAAAAATTTAAATTTTTTTATTTTTTTCTTTGCTTTAAATTAATATTTTTTTAGTGTTTTTAGATCATTTTGATGCACTAATTTCAAAAATAGTTTTTAAAAAATAAAAAAAATATTATTTTAATATATTTTTAAAAATGCAAGACTATCTCACAAATAACTTTAAATAAACCAATGCTAAGAAATGTCAATGTGCTCTAAAAAAAAAAAAACAAAAGCTGACTCAAAATTTCCACTCAAAAGTATGAATTAAAATATTTAAAACTTATTGAAGATTAATAAGAATAAATTAGAACAATGTCCGTCCTCTTAAGTAACAAATCTAATGACTATTCAATCATGTTGAACGGTGTCCTCTCCCTCCCATCCCAAACATTCAATGATCACCATCAACTTTTATTATCAAGAACAAGGAAAAAAAAACCCTATAATATAAGTTATTGATGATTTAATTACCACCCACAACATTAATTTCAATTACCACGAACTTAACACAATAACATATAATACCATAGAAATCATAAAATATAAATTAATAAATATGTGCATCCATTCTCAAAAAAGTATTATAATCTCAATCCCCACTGTATCCATACATCCCCATCCCCTCAAGAGACATGTTTTCAATGCATATTAATTCGTATTTAACACACATATCTCAATTTATCCCTGAGAGATAGAGTTTCAATTCACAAAGTTTGAAATTATATTTTAAATGATGTTACTAAAAAAAATGAAATTTTTATTTCTTTTTTATATGTTTTAAATTATTTTGATGTGCTAATATTAAAAATAATTTTTTTAAAATAATAAAATATTATTTTAATATATTTTTAAATAAAAAATATTTTTCACCATACTCTCATATATTAAAAAAAAAAAAAAAAAAACAAAACGTGTAGCAATGAATTTGAAACTAATGGGCCTCGAAGATGTGGGTCTCGGCCCACATATCCAATCAATTTGCCAGTTGTGTGTGAAAGAATTTTCGTCTTGAATTCCTAGCCCTTGGATTAACATCAACATATGCTGTCCGTCCAAATCAAGTCCTCTTACCTTTTTCAGTCATCATCAAAGAGATAAAACAAAGGAATCCCCGTCGGTTTGCTAAGCTTTTATATAAAATCTAAACCAGCCACCTCTCTCTCTCTCTCAAAAAGTTAGGGTTTTCAAGGTACGAACTGCTTAATAAAATTGATTTTATTAGAAAGTAGGGTTTATTTAAGTCTTTTTTATTGCAGTTTCAATTCAATTTTGAGTTTGTTTTATATAATAAGTGATTAATCCATGTGAAAAAGTTGCAATTTTTTGAATCCAGATTTTGTTGTGGTAAAGATTTTTATCTTTTTTCATAGTTCTGATTTCTTCTTACCTTGATGTTCTTACATAAATAAATGATGTGCTGCTATAAAGCCAACTATAATTGAAAGATTTGATCTCTTGTGAAGTTTCTGGCCAATTAATTTGTTTGTTTGATTTCTGTGAAGCTCAAGAGAATAGACTTTCCATTTTAGTGGGTTTCTAGGTATTAAGGACTTGTTTTGTTTGTTGCAGTTTGAAAATGCCACGTTATGATGACCGATATGCGAGTACGCGCCTCTATGTTGGTCACCTGGCTGCTAGGACACGATCACGGGATCTGGAACATCTTTTCAGCAAATATGGGCGGTAATCTCTCTTATTTCTAAGTTGTAATTAGGGTCACCTCTTTCACAAACACACATGTATTTTGGTTTATAGCTAGCTATTGAGAACTCGTCCAAATGTATTTTGTGCAATTTATTCCTGGGCTTTCAAGTTTCTGCTGAATGATGCTGCAACATGAATTTAACACCATTGATGTATTTCCTGCAGTAAAGTAACAGTATATCTGTTCGTTTCCTTTGCTTAACTGCCATTGATTGATAGAGAAAATGCGGTTTGCCCCTGTGAATACTTAGGAAACATTTAGGTCTTCAACAGCTTGTTTTGCTCGTTGATTTGTGTTATCTGTGTGGGTGGCCCTAGGTGTCCTTTTTTTAACTTGAATGATCTTGTTGAAGGTTTCTGGCCTATTGCCTAACCTGGAGGTCTATGGTGAGGGGGTTGCCATGATGGAATTGGTGGAAATTCTTGCCGAGTTATAGGAGACTTTGGCGATTCTTTCTATTATGTTATTGCGTGTTTTTATGGAATTGGCAACAATCTCAAACTGGTGTTTAGTTCGTCTATGAGGGGTGAAGTATCATACACTTGCAGTACTTAAGTAATGATGGCCTTACTGTTTGTGGCAACCATTTCGCAGAGTACGAGATGTGGATATGAAGCGTGACTATGCATTTGTTGTAAGTCTTTCTCATTCTTCTCATGATTTTCACTGAATGTAATTTTTTAGAGCTTTGGTTGAGCACATATATTTTTTTTTTCCCTGATGAGAACTGCTTTATATGTTCTATGATACACATATGGTTTGTTTTGCTGTTTTTTTCTCACCTTTTTTAAACAGGAATTTAGTGATCCCAGAGATGCTGACGATGCAAGGCATTACTTAGATGGTAAGGATTTTGATGGAAGTCGTATCATCGTGGAATTTGCAAAGGGGGTAAGTTCTTTCTAGTTAATGCTTTCAAATAGTATAATTACAATTGTAAATTAGTAACTAATCTGCTTTGTCTTTTGTTTTATGGGGTTAACTGGAAGCTAATTGGTTGTTTGAAGATGGGACCAAGTCCAAATCCTAATCCAAATCAAAGCTAATTTAAGATTTTGTTAGATAACAAACTACTTTATTCTTGTTAGTCTTGTGGCCTTCCAAAGTTTGATTTTCCACAAAGCATCTGATTCATTTCATCTTTTTTTTTTCCGTTCATGAAGGTTCTTGATCCTTATTTTTTGGACTTGATTCTATCTCTTGAAGAAGATTGAGTGGGTTGATTGCTATTGATTTCTCATATGGCTCCTGTTAAAAGCATGATAAGATCTCAATTGATATAATTTTGAAGGCTTTTATTGCTCATTTACCAATTTAAATGTTGTTTCATGTTACTTGGGAGTTTGTATAGGTACCTCGTGGTTCTCGAGAATACTTGGGCAGAGGTCCTCCTCCAGGATCTGGACGCTGCTTCAACTGTGGCATTGATGGTCACTGGGCTCGAGATTGCAAAGCTGGAGACTGGAAGAACAAGTGTTACCGTTGTGGGGAAAGAGGTCATATAGAGAGAAACTGCAAGAATAGCCCCAAGAAACTCACGTAATCTTCACTTCCTCTTCTGCTTTCTTTTCATTTCTAAGAATTTCCTACTGAAGCTCATTGTTTCTCTTTTTATTGTGTACTCTATCCAGTAAGCGTGGGAGGAGTTACTCTCGATCACCAGATAGATCACCCTCTCCTCACCGTGGCAGAAGCCGTAGCCCAAGTTACAGCCGAGGCCGAAGCTACAGGTTTATGATTTTCTTTGAAAGTATATATGATGATGCAATATTCTCATATCACAGTGCGACTTTCATAATGGGTTTTTATGCAATTTATTGTATAGTGTGGTAACTGCATCTTCTGTTCGTTTGTCAGCCGATCAAGATCACCACCAAAGAGGGAGAGAAGTGTTGAGAATGAGAACAGGTCACTGAGCCCCGAGCCAAAGAATACCAAGGCAAGGAAGCGTAGCCCAACACCTGATGAAGGCAGCCCACGTCCTTCTCCTAAATCTCGGAAAATGGATGATGAACAGGATAGAGAGTACAGTGGCAGCCCCAGGGGAAGAAGCAGAAGCCCTCGAGGTGAGAGGTATAGAAGTCCTCCTCAGACTAATGGCCGCAGCCGCAGCCCTAGTCCAAGAGATGATAGAAGTCCTGTTGATGATGATTATGAGGATAACAACCGCTCACCAAGAGATAGTGATGTGTCACGTTGAAATGCAATGCAATGGAATTAGTGCGCCTGCTTGCACTTTCCTATCATCGCCCAGACCTTAAGTTTGTTCTATTTTAGATGATCATAAGCATTTTATATGATAAGTAGAGATGTAATTTGAATCTTTTGATTTGGATTTAGGCCTATTTTGAACCCTGTGGTATGGATTGATTTGTTTCAAATTCGTTTTGTTTTTTGTTTTTTGTTTTTCTGGATTTAGAACCCCCCACAATCTGGATGATCTATTGTCATGTATCCCCGCACATCAAGGAAAATGGCAGCATGAATGAACTTTAGCATGGATGGAGCGGATTGTTCTTTGTTTCGGCAAATTCTATGGTGGAGAAAAGAATTTGCGTTATCAGGTTCCAACCAGCTTGGAATTTCAAGCATGACGTGGGGTTGGGTTCTGCGTTGTCGGCAACGGCTGTAAACCAACAAAATTGGAGTAGTGAAAGCATGAAAGTTTCAAATCATTGTGTTTTTTTTCCCTAAAATCGATGTCGAATAATTATGTGGATCTACAAGCTATTTTATATTCAACTGCAAATTCGTTGTGGAGTTCTAAAGTCATTTACTGTCAAAACCCGAGCTCTTAAAGCTCCTAAGAATCCATCTAATTCTCAACTGAAAATGTCACCTGCCATGACACTCATCTTACTTCAACACCGCTATCTTTGCAGCGCAACGGTCACCCCAGAAAGGAAAGTTGAAGAATGCAAAAGGTCCCGGAGCAACGCCCGCTGCAGGCTTTGTTGCCAGTACGAAAGAGCCATTGTGGCGGTGTATGCAGTGTTGTGGTGCTTGCTGCAAGCTGGCCAAGGGCCTGCTTTTGCCTCTCCTGAAGAGATCTTCACAAACCCTTGTGACGTTAACGTTTGCTTTCACAGTTTTTACAACGTACATCATTGTTGGACGAAACGCAAGACTCATCTTTTTCTCTTCCTTGTTCTCTTATGTTGTTTGCAGTAGCTGTAGAGAAACTATCAAGGCAATCTATGGTTCTCATTCCAAGGAATTGGATAACTTCAATCGCTCCTTGAGAAGTTTTGAGCAGTTAAGTTGATCCAACTTGCCCTGCTTATACTGCTCAAGGTCATTTAAACCCTTATCTTATTCCTTTTTTACTTTGTTCATTGAACTGATCAGAAAGGTATGTAAGCTTTTCTTGGATGATCCGATGAAATATTGACTTCTGAACAGGATTTGGGCTATTATCCTATTATGCCACAAGGAAAAGGGTTTGAAGAAAGTTGAAAGCTGGAGTTCAATGCATGTACATTCAACAGTGCAGCAGTATGATACCACTAGTATATTAGATACTGGCAAGATCATCAAGGGAAAAGCATGGCTTCCTTTCACTTTCCGTCCAAAATATCTATGGAGCCCCTTTTTGGCAACATTTGCTGTGGTGTGTCTGAATAAATGATCTCAAGGACCAGAATTAATTGTAGTAGATTGGTCATGAGATCAGATAGCTTTGGAAGATGAATTTCCCTCCTATCTCTATGGTGTCTGGTTACTCTCCTACAATCATAAAGCTAGTGGTTGATTATCCACGACAATCATAAATGAATATTCAGTTATCATGAATGCTCTGAAATTCGACATGATTATCCACGCCTTCTTTTTTCATTGTTTTCGAGGAATGCATATCCATGCTTTCGAGGAATGCTCAAACAAAATTCTCGAACTGGTGATGTTATTTGATCGATGTTCTTTGACAAACAAGTGTTAAATGGGAAGCTTGTTCTAGATTGCATGCCTCCTAAAGATCTGTGAATTTTGGAAATTAGAATTTCTCAAAATAAATAAAAATGAAATAAATTCAGGCCCCATAATAGAATTCCTCTAGAACTGTGGTGAATTTCAATAGAAATTTAATGTTAGAACAGAAACTGCTCTAGTTGACAACACTAGTTTAAAGACGCCAATGTTTATGTTGCTTTTCTAATTTTATTTTTTGTCTGGTATTGGTTCGGTTCAAAAGGGGTCTCAAGGTTGGTGAAAGGAACGCAGAGATTGCTATAGAATGAATCTCATCGATACAAGGGCGGTGCTAGACAGGGCAATCCCCTAAAAGGCTGGTGCCCGCTGCCCAAACAACCAGCTTTCTTTCCCTGAAACCCCACCTCTAGGATACAGGAATCAACAGGAAAAGGAAGAAACCATTTATAGAGGGACTAATTGCAGGTGATTCAGTAAGACCAAGTCCGGAGAAAGTGTTGCTGGTTGAATTCTATCTAATTATCATATGCAAGAACCACAAGCATTCATCGCAGAAGATTGTCCCACTTCGTTTTTTGACAGTTATGATATTCCTGGAGTATATGATGATTTCCCTCCATTGTTAGAAGCCATATGCTATCCTCTGGTTTTCCTTACCAGGGTAATTCCATCCACGATTTCAATTCCTCACCATATAGTGAAGAGGATGCAAAGAACCCTTAGGAAGAAGGGCAGCTGCCATGCAACAATTGGAGGAATTGGGGAAGTGAATACGAATCTTGATTCACCTTTGGTGATTGTTGGGATGATGACCTCTCCTCCTATGTCAATATTACTGACAACAACGGGAATGGCAGTGGATTGCACAGCAGAGAAGAATGCTTTCAAGGTGAAGAACAGAGAGACATATATTCTGGCCATTATGAAAGTGAAGAAACCCAGTTTTCGTATTATGATAATTGGTCTGGCTACGAGTCCTGGTTTGATGAGAGGAAGGAAGATACCAATTACGATGACAAGCATGAGCCTAGATATGCATATAGCTACAGCCAGGATGAGATGGGCAGCATCTGTGAAGGTTTCTTCGGTTACTTGCCTTGCTTGACTCAAACATTTAGCAGCTTCTGGTGAATAAAGATCCTCCAGCTTCTGCTACTATCATCAGTTTAGAGTTTCTTTTGTATTAAAGCAATGGTTAATAATAGTGATCTTTACTTGTTATCAGAGAGGCAGGGTTCAACTGAACCTTCTCCTGAACAAATAATTACCACTCAGCAGCATGGATCAATGCTGCTGCAAAACCCAGGAAAATTCATCCGGTGTAAGCATGAAGATCTGGATTAAACTTCCTTTTGATCTGCCACAGATGTTTCTGTTCATTATCCTTGACCAGGAATGCAGCCCGAGCTATTCTTCATTCTTCACAAACCAAAACCCTTCGGTAACTTCGGTTTGATTTGCACAATGGGTGTGTTGTATTGTTGTCTGACGACCTGTGGTGAGTACTGTCATCCATCCCTAATCTACTTCTTTGAATAGTCTCATTAGGGGAATAAAAAAAATAAAAAAATTCTTCTAGGTTGGGAATTAAGACAATTAATCTTGTCTTCTTGACCGTCATTAAGACCTAAATTACATGTGCATCGCAAGTGTTAATGTTAACACGTCAACAATCACAGAGAAAGAGGAAGTTAAGAGTAAACTTCTTTCTTTTGACGGAGTAAAATATTATGTATGATCAGTGTGCTATACAGATGATGGTCAAGCTAATAAAATTTATCATAGTACAGTGCCAAGCCCCAATTCATCCTCTATATCATCCCCATCTTCAAACAGCTTCAGAAACCGAGCTTGATCTTGCTCCCTCTTCTTCTTTTGCCAGTACTTGTATGCTGCTACTACTCCAAGAACAAACACAGTTGAAACCAGAGCACTGATCAATATGACCACAGCAAGATGCGTTTCGTTCCCTTTTTTGTGGGGCTTTGAGGCTGAGTTGGAATCTATTGACAAATGGAAAACAGACTCATGAGTATACTTTTGAACAAAGAGCTGTTTGCACTGAAACATCAACAAGCAGAGGGACATGCAGATCACACACAGATGGATTCATAAAACATCCGCAAGGCATGTCCCTTGTTTACCCTATCAAAAGAATACCCTGAAGGTTGGACAACCTTAAAAACTTTTAGTCACAGGCCAGCAAGCTAAGAAGTGTTATTGAAGTACCAGTAGCATCTAGAAGGCTGAAATGAACATGAATGCAATGTTATTATTGCAGCAACACGCAAACCTTCCTCCTATTTTTTCATTAGTTCAATTACCTATTCAATCAGCAGAAGAATTCACACACCAATTTGCCACAAGTATCATAAATTTATCTGTACAATCTAAATATCAGAAAAAATCATGAGTTCGCATAGCATCAACAATCAAAGTTCCACACATATTTCAGCTCATCAATCAAAGTGGTCCAGCCAAACCAGAGTTGCACCTTCCCTACAGCTGCTTAAGTTCCTAAATTATCTAAAACAGCACTTCTTACTTCCCAGCCATCCATGAAAGCAATATTCTTTGATGCATAACATCTTCACCTCCATAATTACTTTGCTATAAGAAACAATTCAAACCACTTTCCACCAAACTATCATAGGCAAGAAGCCATTAAAAAACACTTGAAACATAGATACACAGAAAATACATGATCATATAACACAGATAACTAACATAACACGCACAAGGCAGGTCCCTTGTTTTTACAATAGCCGGCAAGTTTGGTCACCTTAATAATTAGTTGGAAAATTCACACACAAACAAGCTATAAAGTATTATTGAAGTACCAACAGCATCTAAAAGTCTTGAGATGACTACAAAAGCAGAATTAGTGAAGCAGCAACATGCAAGCTGAAACAAGTACACGATCACTCTTCCGACAGCAAAAATCCCACCTCAAGATTCTTGTTGTACAGCCAAACAGGAATCAAAGTCCCTTGATTATCTAAGCCCCCACCCCACCTTGTTTCTGACTAAAAGTTCATTTACCTATTGATGGCATAATTCACTCCCACTTGCTAAAAGTATATCATACAGGTATAGTAGCATCTAAACATCTGAAAATATAACGAGTTGGTCATCAACCACAGAGCCAAACCAGAGTTACACCTTCCCCAACATCACGAAGTTTGTTAATTTTCAAAAGCAACATTTCCTAGTCATCAATCGAAGCGACACATCTCCAAATTACTCACATTCTTTTTCTTTTTGACAGATGCACATACAAACACAATTCAATGACCTCACAAAATAGCATTCAAAATATTTTTTTAACCTTTGATACAAAATGGCATCCTTTAGCTCTATATATACAGACACTCAAACTCCAAACTTCAACATTCCAGTAAAGAAACCAGTTATCCATCGTAGGCTAGAAGCTAACAACATCTTGAAACATTATGTACAAAATATAGTTACAAGTTTTGAACTATGAAATACCAACAACACTCACCAGCTGCTAATGGCACACATTGTGGACACAAAAACGTAGCATCAAATTCCCCGTGAATAATTCGCTCATTTTTCCCATCGGAACCCGCAAAATCCGACGGACAAAACTCCCACTCATCAAAAACATCATCAGACTTGAAGTCATCCTTCTCATAAAATCCACATCTCTTGCATTTCAAGCTCGTAAACTCTGTCAAAGGCTACAAACAACACAAACGCACACAAAGAATAAGATAATAATAATAATAATAATTAATTAAAAACTAAAAAAAAAATGTCAACCTCACCTGCCATGATTCTTCGCCTTTAAAAGTATACGAGACATTAACTTGTTTAACATCAGGCAATGCTGTTTGGTTCTCTCCTTTACAGCTGAAATATATTGTTGGTTCAACATTTAACCACTCGTGTGTTCGGTATATTTTCATCGAATCCAATGTTACGACAGCGGGTAATACAATTCCTGTCACCAAACACACACCAATCAATCTTAATGTAAGACTCCAGATTGACAAGATGAGATTCTTCTTCTTTTCGTACCTGGAAAGTAGATGAGGAAAATCAAAGAGACAAGAAAAGTAGCTGAAGAAACCCTAGAAATCTGAAGATGGCAACAAATCGACATGGCTTTTGATATTCGATTGAGTTATAAATTGATTGATTGATTCAGGAGAGGAACGCACTTCTAAATATCGACAGGGTTTTTAGAAGATGGTGTGAGTTTGTGAGAGTAATTAGTCATGGCGGTTTTTTTAGCCTCTGGTAGAAATAAAAAATAAGAATAAGTTTGGTTCGTTTGCGTGAGCTGACCGCTTCGTGCTGCGCTATACTGTACGGGGGGCGGTGTCTAGATTACGCTGAGGTGCGCAGCATGGATCACGAGAGCAATCTCTCTACTCTCTTACGTCAGCTGAAGGGCATTTTCAACATGCTGTGCTAGTGCGTATGAGCCATGAGGGCGCGGCAGAAAATCTCTCTCTCTCTCTCTCTCTTGTTTTATTCAACAAATAGGAGTGGTAAATGAGCCCATTGATTATGACAGAGTTGGATATTAATCTCAGTCGGATTTTCAAACTATACAAAAATTCTCGATGGCCGGAAGACATGGATAGGAGTACTACATTAAAATCTTCTAAGATTTAGGGACTTAATTGAGATAAATAAAATTCTTTAGAGATACCATAAGAAAATTCCCTATAATTAGAGGTAGGGGTGAGAAAATAACCGAAAAATTGATTAAACAGAGAAAATAAAAAAAAAAATTGAAAAAACCGAACCATAAAAAAAACTAATTAAAATTTTGAAAAAACCAACGGTTCAATTAGGTTTCGGTTTTATAAGCCTGAAACTGAAAAAACCAAACCGAACCCAAATAAAAAAAACCAAGCCAAAACCGAGTCAAACTGAAAAACAGAGTCAAACCGGTTTGAACCGGTTTTTGTCCTAAAAAACCAAACCAAAACCAGTCTGTTTGAACTGATTTCAGTTTTTTTAAAAAAATCAGTTTGATTACTTTTTTATATATAAAAACCAAACAAAACCGAAAATAATCATCCCTAATTAAAGAGGTCATTTATAGTTTCTCTCTTCCTTTCACATGTATTATTAAGATGAAGATAATTTTTAAAAGTTCAGTAACCTCTTATTTTAGATATATTTTACATGAAAGAACATAAAATTGATGTTTTGTTATTTGATTATTTTCAAAATTTAATATTAACAATAAATGAATAAAAACTATTTTAATATATATTTTTTAAAATGATCTTGCCCATAATACCAGCCGTTAGCTTTGTTGCGGCTTTTAATATTTTTAAAAAATTAGCTCGCCTACCTTTGTTGCAGCTTCAATAGATCATGGACACTCACATTAAAAATATGTTTGTTTGAGAGATGTACCACGTGGCGTATTTCTTACACAAAAACACCTTAAAACGATGACATTTCAATTACACTGAGAGTTTAATTTAATGAAAGTCTTGTAGCTTGTAATATGTGGTAAAGGCTTACAGCACAAGATGAAAGAATACGATGACCTTCGTGTAATGGTCAAAGGAACAGTGATGATATCGCAGACCCGTATTACAACTTGAAAAAAAAAAAAATGACTAAAAAAAGAAAACAAATGTAACCTGGGGGTTATATTTTTCTCCATCATCAATATCTGTTTTCAGTGGTATTTGAAGGGATTGGAAATCGAATTGTATCACAGAACGAAGGCATGATAAAATGATCACGGTTGTATTAGTTTTCCGGTGGTGCATGTTTGAGCCGGCGTGTAAAATCGGATGATATTCCGACAACATTAAAACGGGAGTACTATATTTAACCAGTCTAGTTACTTTGAACTTCATGGCAGAGGTTAAGCAGGAAATGGTCAAAATCAGATTCGGAAACAGTCAATTTGCTATTCTGAAAATCACACACTCCAAGATAAAAATCGAGTGGTTTACACAGACAGTGCCTAATTATGGAATTGATGGCAGGAGAGAGCTGCAAGCAGCTAATTTAGACACCCATTCTTTCCCTCTCCTGCAGCTGCTCTCGCATTGCTGGGAGGGAATTTAGCCCATCGCCCTGCTTGAATCCATATTTCTAACTTCCTCTTCTCATAATTCTGAGTTATACAACACAACATCACGCAGGACCAATGTGGAGATTTGCAACTCTTGCAACCATTCTCCTTTTATCCCTTCCTGACCATGCTGACTCTACCAGGTTATCCGACTTGAGGGATTCAATCGGACGAAGACCATTGTCAAGGCCTACCGAATTCCTTGCTGCTCACAACAAGATCAGGGCAATGCACAACTTAACGTCCTTGTCCTGGAACAGAATGCTGGCTAGATATGCTCGCCGGTGGGCCAACACGCGCCTTGATGACTGCAAGAATCTGGAACACTCTCCCAATAGCCCTTTTGGGGAGAACTTGTTTTGGGGTCTAAGAGATCACTGGAATGCTTCCAAGGTAGTCAAATATTGGGGTGATGAAGTGCGGAATTACGATCCACTAACAAATGAGTGCCTCAACAACAGTGTCTGTGGGCATTATACACAGATTGTATGGAATACGACTCAGAGTGTAGGCTGCACCCATGCTTTATGCAATAATAATGAAGGTCACCTATTTGTTTGCTCCTATGATCCTCCGGGGAATATTTACTATCAGGGCCCATTTGGTGGTCGTTTCGGCAAATCTATTGTGTACCCTCCGTCGTCCAATCGATCAAGCTCAACACTTTCAGGAAGCCCACATGCCCCCACGGGGATCACCGTGATTACAGCTAATAACAGGGATTTCATCTCAGGCACCACTGGGCATCCAGCTAATTTGACCCCTCCTAAATTTAAACTTAACAATGTATGACACTGCCATGGCAATATTGAGAATATGCATTCTAACCATCTTCACAGGCACGCTGCCTGGTTAGCTTGTGAGTTATATGTATTCCTCCATATAAGAGTATAAGATATACAGCATGTAATAAACATATAACCCATCGACAGCTTTTCTCCGTTGTGTTTTCCTTCTTTCTTTTTTGTGTTCTGACTTCTGATCTGCTGGCAATGAGAATTGTAAATCGCGTCCTTTGACGGACAATTTTGCTTGATTTGGATACAAAATGAGATTTTACCAGGATTATAGTACAGGTTCTGTCAATCACCCTGGACTCGGAAAAACACCAATGGAAATCTCTTTGATTCTCAATGGGGATGCTTGAAAAGCGCGAATGGTTCAGTATTATGGTGAATCCGAGACTAGGCAGGCTGAACCGGTCCAGGCTAATTCTCTAATCACACATGGCTGGTTGGCCTACTTGTACAAGTTGCTCTTTATCACTTTGCTCTAAGTAGATTTAGCCAAGTCCCCCTCCCCTCATGCAGGTACATCTTATAGGTGATCGTGTTGGTTTTTAGGGTGGGAAAGGATGAGGAAAGGATGGAGAAAACTAGCATCACCATTAACCAGCCAACCGCATGCTTGCTTCATAACACCTCAGTCATGACACGGCCAAACGATTAAAAATAAATATAGAGCTATAGATATAATCCTAGCAAACAATTCAACTAAGGGTAAATGATTATTGGTGCTCTTCACTTTCTTGGCATTTCCACTGCTAACTAATGATTTCAGATAAAACTGCAGGCTAGAAGCTGTAGTGTAATTCAAATCTTGCGATCCCATACCCATATAATGCAATAACGCTTCAAGTGCGCACCACAAGGATGCACTGTGTTGTCATTTCATTTGCGCATTACGCATTGTACAATCAGAAACTATCACATAGTAGATTTTCAGATATTGATACTGCTCCCTTGCCATTTCAAGTGTTACATATGCGGTAGGGTGTTTGCAACAGTATCAATAAACCTCAATCAGTAGAGAATACCTTGGTTTCTAATTGATAAGCTTTGGTGAAGAAAGCAGGCCAACAAAGATAAGTTGACATAATGCTACTAACAGTTGATGCACCAATGAGCATGTTCATCACCACAATTTGCAATTGAATAGCTTCTAGTGGAGAAGCCCCTCCCATGATAAGCCCAGTCATTGCTCCAGGAAGTGAAATGAGACCCACAGTTTTGGCATTGTCCAGTACAGGAGAAAGCGCAATAACAAGAGCCCTTTTCACTTGTTGAAGTGTGGCTTGACGTGGTGTTGCTCCAAGTGCCAATGCTGTCTCTACCTACCACAGAAACCACCCAATTCGAATAAGCCATGGAAATTGTTAACAAACAACAAAAATGAATCAGAATTGGACTAGTACTCTTAGCAATAAATGACATGTTGGGTTCACATAAAAGTTGTAAATATCCTACAACGAAAATGAATGGAGAAATTGAGGTATTTTTATCCAAGATTGCCTCTCAACCCCTAACTCTAAGGCTTTTTGGGTCAAAGGTTGTATCCATCTTGCATATAAGAACCCGTGCGTGCAATCCTAACACGAAGACCGAGTCCCCTGCATCTCCTCTAAACAAATAGGTCCTAACATGGTGAAGTCTTGGTAATGAGTTGTCTTTAACATACCAGGTTCATTTGGACTTTGATATCATCGCGGAGTCTTTTCATTGTAACTCCAGTAACTGTCATTGCATTTCCAACCATCATGCCTGCAACGGGAATGATGTACCGTGGAGTGAAGGGGAAAACGTTCAATATAACGAGCAGGAACATTGTCACTGCAGTACCAGCAAGGATAGAAGCACCAGCCACCAATTTTCCTCTAGGAACATGTTTGGCACGTTGTCCTGCTGTATATCCAGCGACAGAGACCTGCAGGGGGGTCAATAATAATGTCAAGAACTAGGAAAAATAATTTGAGAGAGAAGCCTAGTTGAAGTCTTGCATCAGTTGCCAAACTCCTATAATTATAATCTAGAAAAAAGAATCACGACATTGAGACGGCTTGTTGGGAATTTCAGGGATAAAAAGCCCATTACAGATCAAGATTTTCTCGACACTTGCAAGTTGTGAAGTGCAGGCAGCCAAGTTTATCGACGGTAGAGTTGAAAACCAACATTAAACAGAGTAAATAAGAAAGCAGAAAGCCTGTGCTCTGTTGCTGTCAGCATGCATACAATTCTAGGTATGTGGCGAGGATTGTTCGTTGAGAGAAAAATCAAGGCTTAACAAAAATGGCTTAGAAATTCCATGTTTTTGTCTCCAATAATACTTCTTTTCTTCTCTCTCTCTATGTTCTTCTGTATGAGCTAAAATCACATGTCTGCTGTATTATGGAAAGGCCGCTCAAAAAGAAATCAAAACAAATCCGAGACATACAAATAATCAATTGATGCAGAAAAAATATATTCAAACTGAATTAAGCTCTGTTCGTTAATGAGAAAAGGAGTAAAAAATAAATAAATATTAAAACAGAAACGAGGAATTCACACAACCCTTTGGCTATTTCCTTCTTGGTTGAACTTTCTTACCAAGCTAACATATACAGAACTTGCAAGTTAAAAATGTTAATCAAGAAAAGAAATAAAAATAAATTAATACGAACCATGAAAATGTAAGCAAGGATGATCCATACAGCGTGGTCCTGACTGAAAATGAACTGCAAAACAAACCCAATAACAGATAGCTGAAGAAAGGCTCTAACGATGGAGTACACCATCTCTCCCTCCAAACCAAGCTTTTGCATATAGGACAGAATCACCGCCACGAGCACCACTGCTGTAGCAGCCAGGGGCTTTATCATACCCTTTAGAAACGTCAACAACCATTCAAAATTATAACTACCAATACCAGAACTCAGCAATTCATCAAGGTCGAAATCCATTCCAATAGTAATTTCTACCGCTCAAACCACAAATTAACTAACTAGTTTGAGCTAAAGTCCTCTATTTGTAGAAAAAACAAAGTTGAAGGTTCTTTCTTGCATGTGGTGGTTTATACATATGGTGGCAGAAACGACCTTCCCCTAAAAATGAGATATCTCGTGGAGTCCCTATTAGAGGAATATGTATATGTGGATCATCGAAACTATCTCCTCAAGTGGCAAGTTTCCTGCTTTTCTGAGTACGGCACAGGTACATCCTATTTTTTTTATTTTTTTATTCTTGAGAGAGCCCACAGTCATCGTTCCATCGTCATTCGATTATATATATATATATATATATTAACAAATATACTAAATGGTGTGGGGAATCACTGTTCCCCCACACACATTTCACTATGGATTACAACACTAATCCACAGTGATTCTTCTCCTTATTTTTTTTTTGTTTTTTTTGCTAATTTGCCCTTTTTTTTCTTTTTTCTTTTTTCTTTTTTCGTTTTTTTTTAAATTTTTTTTTTCAACTTTCCTTTTTTTTTTCTTTTTTTTTCAAAATTACTTTTGTTGATTTTACCTTTTAAATATTGACCTGGTTAAAATTTTTGCTTTATAATTTTATTTCTTTAAAATACCGTGAATTGCTGCGATGTTTTTCCACATAGTTTTTCTATTTTATTTCTTTATTTTTTAAAATTATATTTGTCAATTTTTTTCCATATTGAGCTGATTGAGAATTTGGTTTTGTAATTTTTTTTCTTTAAAACATTGTTGATTGCTACAGTGTTTCTCCGCATGGTTTTTTTTCTCCAAAATTATCTTCTTCTTTTTTTATTTTTTAATATTGAGCTGGTTAAAAATTACAGTTACAATATGTTAAGAAAGCACTGTAACTTTTTTTGAAAATTATTGTTGATTGCTACAATGTTTTTTCCCACATGGTTTTTTTTCTGTTTTTATAATGTTTTTTCCTAAAATTATCTTTGTTAATTTTATTTTTTAAATATTAAGCTGGTTAAGAATTGCAATTATAAGTAAATACAAATTTTTTCTCACAAAACACTATGGATTGATACAGTTTTTCCTCACATGGTTTTCTTCCAGTTTCTTTTGTGTTTTCTTTTTTTGTGATATTTTTTTTCAAAATTATCTTCGTCAATTTTTTTTTTAATATTGAGTTGGTTAGAATTTAACTTTGTAATAAAGCTTAATCATGTGGGGAAAACATTGTAGCTTTGCTCATAAAACATTGTCGATTGCTACAGTGTCTCTTCGCATGGTTTTTTTTTATATATTTTTTTTCAAATTATCTTTTTTTCATTTTATTTTTTTAATATTGAGTTGTTTGTAAATTATAATTACAAGTCATTACAAATAAAGCTAAATCATGTAGGGAAACACTGTAGCTTTCATCACAAAACACTATGAATTGCTACAGTGTTTCCAACATGATTTTTTTTTTCCTTTTTTTGGTGTTTGTTTTTTTTTTCTAAAATTGTCTCTGTCGGATTTTTTTTTAAATATTGAGCTGATTAAGAATTTAGCTTTGTAATTTTTTTCTTTAAAACACTGTGAATTGTTGCAGTGTTTTCCCATGTGATTTTTTTATGATTTTTTTCAAAATTATCTTTGTCGATTTTTTTTTTAATATTGAGTTGGTTAAGAATTATAATTGCAATAAAACTAAATCATATGAGGAAAGCGTTGTAGTTTTTCTCACAAAACACTGTGGATTGCTACAATATTTCTCTAAATGATTTTTTATTTTATTTTATTGAGAAAAGCGCTATAGTTTTCCTCACAAAACATTGTCAATTGCTACAATATTTTTTCTCATGGGTTTTTTTCCTTCCAAAATTATCTTTGTTTTTTTAAAAAATATTAAGTTGGTAGAGAATTTAGCTTTGTAATTTTTTTTTTTGTTTTTATTAACTGAAAAGTTAAATCATGTGGTGAAAGCACTATATTTTTCCTCACAAAACACGGTAAATTGCTACAAATCATTTTGTTCAGTCTCTAAGTTTTTGATCACCAACATAACTTTTTTTTTCGTCATGAAATATTTGTTTCATCATACATTTAATTTCTATTACTTATCTAGTACTGGTTCACAATTATAACGCTATCAAATACATTTGTTTTATAAGCCCGCGGCAGCGCGCGGGCATGTCATCTCGTGTGTGTGTATATATATATATATCGAGTGAAAGCAAGGGCAAATTCAATGCCTGAGTCCTCTTTTCTTCCCTTAGTCTTCATCTCACCCGAGTTCAACTGACTTGGAATGCTAACCTAACCGGATTGGAATACTGGACAGCTTATTCGAAAGCTAAGGGACAGCAGGCTTACTGAAGTCTTGAATATATGATCGGACTATTTTGAGCTGTAATTCTATTGATTTGCTTAAGTAACAGTGTATATTAGCCTTGGCCCGTGATGTGTCGCGGGCTAAATAATTTTTTGAATAAAATATAATATCTAGATTCTGAAAACGAGTAAAAAAATATATATGTAAAAGCTCATCAGAGCCAAATCGATGCAGGATATTATATGAAATTTGTGATATATACTATAAGAATGAAATAACCTGATTAAAAATAAATAAAAATTTATAAAGTTTTTTTTAAAAAAAATATGTTAATTTTTTTAAACTCGTAACTCGAGTCATTATACTTGAAGCATTCAATCTAGAAAAATCACAAAATTTAATTTAAAAAAAATATTAAAGAAAAAAATTTTAATCATACAAAAAAAATTAAAAAAATAAGGATGAAGATCACTGTAACTACTATTATTAATAATTAATTTCTTCACTATTACTATTATCATTATGACCACTATCATTATTTCTGCTGCTGCTGCTGCTGCTGCTACTACTATTATTATTATCACCATCACTATAATTATGGCTAATATTATCATTATTAGTAATAATATCAACATTACTATTAATATTATTATTTTAACAACTAACACTATTATTATTATTATTATTATTATTATTATTATTGTCATTATTACTATCAGCACAATAACTATTATTAGTATTTTTATTATCATCACTATTATTCTTCTTCTTCTTCTCTCTTATTAATAATATTATTATTATTTGTGATAGTAGCAGCAGCAGAGCATTGTTACCACCACAACACTACAACAACTATCATCATCATCATCATCATCATCATCATCTTTTTAATATTAATACTACTACCACCACCATCACCACCACTATTATTATTATTGTCACAACTATCATTAAAAATATTATTATCATCATCGTTATTATCATTACTAATTTAATTACTTAATGTTGTTATCATCATCAATAATATTATTATTTTCATCACTATTTTTATAATTATTATCATTATTACTATCATCATCATCATCATTATTATTAACATCATCATTATTATTAATATTACCATGATTATTATTACAATTATTATTGTTTTTTTTAATTATCATTATCATTATCATTATTATTGAAAAAATAAAAACCACGAACTTAAATTTTAGTAATTGACCTTTTCGGCCACCATAGTCATGATATCAGTTTTGGGTTAATTGCTTTTCCTTTTCCTTTTTGTTTTCTTCAATGATTCTGCCCCCGAAAGTTACGTGACGGACGTACGATTTGATACGAACCAGTAAAAAGGTTCAAAGCTCAACGCGCGCGCGTGACGTATTTGGGACCAAAAGTCCAATATAGATGTTGATTTTGATGGACTTGTGAGTCCTTAAAACGTGGCAAAGTCCACAAAGAATTTGTCCTTCCTGTTGGATTTTTTATTTTTTTATTAATTAAATATCCGGATCAGGTTACACGTACCTCAATTAATTTTATGAGTCATAAAATTAACGATCATGTAAACCTCCAATGACTTTAAAAGAACTCGAACTCATGACCATTGGAGAATAAATCCAAGGCCTAACCAGCGGATTTTCCATCTTTATAAAGATTTATAATAAAAACAACCAAATAAATATTTTATTCTCAATATTCAAGTTTATTTTTAAAAAAACTTTACATATTATATTCATATATAATTATTCATAAAGTAAAGCTCTAGTCTTATTTAAAAAGAACAAAATCAGAGGATATTTTTTAAATATCATAGTAATTGTTTTTCTAAAGAGAATATTATTTTAATATCTAAGAAAAATTAAAAACCAAGTGAATAAAGCTCATTTGTGTTTAGACTCCAAATGATGACCCACCCAAGTATGTCTACGCTTATAAGGCCAGGTTAGGTGTTACTAGGTTTGATAGGTCAAACTTATGCACCTAGTCTAAAAGGCAAAGGCCTAGGCGTACTCTTTTTTTTTGTAATGAGCGGACTATATGTTTTTTAAATAGAATGGACAATACATAATTAATGTGCGAAAACAACATTTTATCTATTAGAACATATCCCAGTCACCACAAGAGATTGGAAAATCAGGGCTTGAGTTTTAAGACCCCCAAACCATAAATTTTGACTTATTTTCACCTGGAAACCCCCCAAAATAACATCACAAGAATCTTCATAACCTTATTTCAACTCCAAAACAACCACTAATTTAGTCTAAAAACCAAACTAAATAAAAATGATTTTTGGACCCCAATCTATTTTTTTCAACATGGTTAAAAGGCAAAACCACCTCTATTGAACTCTTATTTTTAAGAATAACTCATTGATACCAAGATTGATCTTTTTGTTGCTGGAATGTGGTCAACTAAAATCTTTCTCTCATCTCTTTTTTTAACAATTTTCTTGCTCCTCTCTCAACATTGAAGGACTTAAACATGAGAAAAATGATTTTTTAGAATCAAAATGTAAACATCTAAAATTACAGGACAAAAGATATAAAAACAAAAGCATTACCAAATTGAACTTTTGTAAAAACTAAAGGGACCAAATCTAACTTTTGAAGATTGTAATTATATGGGAAGAATGCAATCCACATTGTTTTGTGTCTTGGTAAATAGTGTTTGTACTAAAAAAAAAATGTTCATCTCTTTTAATTTATATTATAATATGTATGGTCATATAAGTTCTTTGTCCATGACTTAGTTAGATAAACAAATACATAGGTCTTTAAGATGGGTTTTTTTCCTGGGTAATAAGAATTTTTAAATCAATTTATGAATGGATCAAAACTAATTATTATGTTTTAGTCATAATAATCTTTTTAAATGATCTATATGCATCTTCTTTTTATCAGTTTGGTGAGTTTGGTGTCAGAAGAACAAATTCTTTTATGTACTAGTTTTTGTTTATACTAAAAACAAACTCTCATGTGTTTTTAATCAAGAATAACAATTGTTCAATTTGCATTTTTTAACTAGTCAGAATGAAAAGTTGAAATCAATCATCCACTAAGAAAATCAAGATTCATGTTATCGATCGATGATCAAGTTTATTGAGAAAAGGAGTCCTTATAAATTAAATTGGTGAATGTTATAGTATAATTATAATTATAGCATCTACAATTGCTACGAGGATGTACAATAGGAAGTATGAATTGCACCAGGATTTAGATTGTAATTTTTTTTTGTCATAGATAGTTTGTATAGGTTTAAGATTTATAGTTTGTATAAAACTCAATTTTTGTGAAATTATAAATAGATGATCTAGCAACTTAAAACGATGGTCAAGTCCATATAAATAATTTATTCACAATAATTTTATAATTTATCTCTTTTTTTTTTAATTGCAATTTACAACTTTTCTTTGCAGTTTTTCTTATAGCTTATATATATATATTTCTTTTTTTTATTATCTAATTTGTATTCTTTTAGCCTCACCCTTCTTTTCCTTTAACTTCTTAAAGTCAAGTTTGAAAACTGCACATTCTACTTGATTTTTGAAGTTGTTACTAAGTCAATATTTAAACCAGTTTTAAATAAAATTTGACCTGAGTTAGACTTTGAATCAACTCGCCATGTTATATTTAATAAATATGATTGAAATAGCTCTTCCTATCAATATGTATTTAGGTTTTTTTTTTGTTTTTTGCTTATTTGCTTCATTTTCTAATAGATAAAAACTATAAGCTATAGACATTTATATCTTAGAGACAAAACTCAAAGGAATGAGGGAAATATCATTCACATCCTATTCCTTTTTATTAAATTATTGAAAGAAATTTAAGATAAGATAGTGTTTTATTGTGTAAAACACTATTCTTTCTCTCACATTTCATCACTCATAACATTATTCATTGTACAAGTTTCCTTCTTCTCTCAATTTTTATATTAATTTCAACGTGGTCATATAGTTTCATTTCATTTCCTTTCATTTTATTTCTTTGAAGTTTTGTTGAAGTTGTCCTAAATCTTTTTTATTCTCTTTAGATTGCATACTAGATGATTGACCTGCGCTATGCTGCGAGTCAAGTCAAATTTTTCTTGAACGTAAACAAAATATTCAAATCTTGCTAATGTTTTTTTTCAATAGGAAAAAAATTAAATCATATGAGGGTTTAACCGATGTAACTCAGTTGACTTTACTGGTTCAAAAATAACCCATACAACCTGTGAAAACAAAATTTGGTTTAAACAAAATTTCAAGATGATATCTTTTCTTAATATTAAAATATTGGATTGACCTTGGACAATCTGGGTTAACATATCAAATTTATGACCCACGTTATGAGACTATGATTATCTTATAGAAAGCAAATCAAAATAAATTATTAAGCCTTATTCTCAATCAACCCAACATTGAAGGATGAAATTAAAAAAAGACATAAAAAAACGACCTGAGTTAACATGTCAAACTTGCAACCCAAGTCATAAGACTAAGATAAACCTATGAAAAATAAATCGAAACAAATTATAAATTTCAATCCCTAACCAGTCTAATACTGAAGGATGAAATTTAAAAAAAGAACATAAAAAAACAACCCAATAAAAAGGACTCGTGACCTAGGTAATGAGACCGATATAACCTTTTAGAAAAAAAAAAACGACTTGATTTAACCAGGATTAAAATGTCAAAACTCATGACCTTGATCTTAAGACCAATATATTCTCTCATAAAAAAGCAAATCAAAATAGATTATGAAACTCAATTCCTAACCGATCCAATGTTGAATGATAAAATTGAAAAAATAAATCAATTAAATAAAAGACACAAAAAACAATCTGAGTTAACTCGTGTTAATTCGTTAAACATCATTCTCGTGTCAAGAGATCAGGATAATCTAATGAAAAGTAAAAAAAATAAATCATGAAGTTTAATTCTCAATCAAATCAATATTGAAGGATGAAACTGGAAAAAAAAAAATTAATTAAGAAAAAGAAAAAAAAAATCTAAGTTAACCAGGATAACCTGCCAAACCAAGTTAACCTGTCAAACCTGAGATCTGTATCATAAGAGTGTAATAACTAAATATAAAAAAATCTAATATTAAAAAATAAAATTAAAAAAATATTAATTGAAAAAAAAGTAAAGAAAAAAAACAAAACAAAACACTATATAATAAATAGTGTTTTGTGAGGAGGGGTGCTGTAAAACCCCCTCCTCTTTTAGTTTATAGTTAATTATCATAGGTCCAAGATGTCAAAGATTGTCCGAGGATTAAATGACAAACTAATTTTACATCAAAGATTTTTTTTGGTAATTATAAAAACAAATTTAAAAGAATAAGACCAAAACCGACATTGACAAAAGTTGATAACATTTTTCCTATATTTAATGTTCAAGATGCATATTAATCTACACTCTAGTCCCTTATTTTTAAAATTTTTTTACATTTGATCCCTTGTGTTTTGGGTTTTTTTATTAGGTCTCAGATTTTATTTATTTTACATTTCAGTTCCTGAATTTTAAGAAAGAAAAGAAAAAATTATAAAAACTTTTCAGGATAGAGAAAGTTTTTGGATTGCTAGATTCTAGCCACCAATAAATTTTATTCTAGTGTCTATGAATTTAGCTTTGGTAGACGAACTCAATGGAGGTAATTACCATCTTTAAAGATGTCGGAAAAAAAAAGGATTAAAACTAAGAAAGTTTCTTTATTAATTTTATTTGATTTTGAGTTTTTATGCCAATTAGGATTTGTTTCATTGTTAGAAATGAGCTTATAGAGGTGCATGGTATTTTATTTATGTTTTGAGTGAAAATGATTAGAATTTGTGTTTTTTGGGTCCATAAACTTAGATCTTTTTTTTTTTTTTTATCACAACTACCTCTAGTAATAATAATAATAAAAAAAGATGGTGAGCGGACGACGTGTCGCTTGCCATTACAGACAATAGATCATCTACCTATTTAAAAACAAATTAGGAAGGATGATATGTCATCCACTCTTTATAAAAATAAAACCAGGCATGCATGAGTTATCATATGGGCTAGGCATGCATGCCTATTCTTCCATCCTCTGCATGCTTGACCTTATTTTTTATCTTATTATTTTTTATTCTTTTATTTTTAAATTAAATTAATTTTAAATAATTTTATTGAAATGATGTTTGAATAATTATACAATTATTCCATTATTTTCAAATAGTAGTAGCATCTTTTATGGTAATATTACCAATTGTTTTTCGAAAAATTATATATAAACCTAATATGCATGGTTTTCTACATATGGATGAAATATATATTATTTTAATTTTTTTTTATCAAGTATATTATTATTAAATTTTCAATATATTCAGTCAAAATGATCAATTTATCTTTTTATTAAAACTTTCTTTTAATATTATGATAAAATTTTGTTAAAAAAAATACTTCTAATAAAAAAATTGTAAAACAAAAGGAATTCATTAATGAAAAAAGATTTTGATTAAAGAGATATCTTTCTTTTTTACTTATTTTAAACTGTTAAAACATTTTTGGATATTGATTTTAATCGGTTTTTATACAATAAACAATGAAAAATAGTTTTTTTGTTAAAAACAAATATATTAACAGTAAAAAAGAGAATTTATATTTAAAATTAATTTTTTTCTATAAAATTTAAATTTTTATTTTTCTATGAAAAATTATTTTTATTATTATATAATTGAATAAAAAATAAGAATAGCACCTCATTCTTATCAGCGAGATCAAATATTTTAATGTACATCTATTTTTAAATTTCTCGCTTTAAACTTAGTTAGCATTTTCTACTATTTATTGATTCATATAATTTTTACTTTATTTTATTAAATACACTCATCAACTTTTAAATTTTTCATAAGACTAGAAAATACGTTCATAATGTTCATATTAGAAATTAACCCGGAATCATATTTTGTAACATAGGTCATAGGGCAGTAAGAGTACTAGCTAGTATCATCACTAATTACAGGGTGACACCAGCCAGGCTAGAACTGGTCGTGCTCTATCTTGGTCCTACATTGAAACATACATGATAGTTATCCGTGGAAATATTATTTTTTTAAATTGTTTTTTATTTAAAAATATATTAAAATAATATTTTTTTTATTTTAAAAAAATTATTTTTAATATCAGTATAATAAAATAATCTAAATATAAAAAAAATTATTTTTTTAAATAAAAATAATAAAAAAAACACTTTTAAAACGTTAAATCAAACCGTTCCTAAAATTCCGTGTGCTCACTTTTGATAGAACCATGGTTTTCATACAATAATATCGGAGACTTTGTCTGCATCTCTATGTGCTATTGAATAAAGTAATTCTGGCACGTGAGAACAGGGTGAGTTCGAGTTCGAGTTCGAGTTCGAGTTCGAGTCTTTTAGGTGAAGGTATCTGCTTGCCTGCCAGTTTTAGGGCCACTGTCTATGGATTTTTGTCTTGGGAGGTTGCGCAAACAAGATCCCCCCAGAGGATATGAATTATTGCTGATAAGCCCACAGCCAGAGACATAAATAAGTAAGCTGCATTATGGCTTGTAGCCCAGCGGGGCTTGTAGCCCAGCGGCACCTGGATTCGAGCCCTAGCATGCACGCCTATTATCCCCGCAGTGTTTTACATGTTTACTGGGCTTGCAGGGTGTTCAGTGGATCCGGGGATTAGTTGTGGTGCGCGTAAGCTGGCCAGGACACCCCGGATTACCAAAAAAAAAAGAAAGAAAAGTAAGCTGCATTATCAATATGGACCCTCGTAACAAAAAAAAAATACCCAATTGCATGTGACGATTACAACTCTTAGGTGGGTGGACGTTTCTTATGGTCCTGCACGCTTGCTTGTTTATATTATAGTTACTGGGCTATTCCCTCTTGATGAGAATGAGGTTGAAATTATATTTTTGATAAATTTTAAAATTTATTATTTATTTAAAATTATTTTTTTATGTTTTTAGATTGTTTTCACGTGCTAATATTAAAAATAATTTTTTTAAAATAAAAAAAGTTATTTTAATGTATTTCCAAGTAAAAAACACTTTAAACCGTAACCACTACAATATTTTTATACACCATTAATTATATTAATTATTGTTGGAGGTCGAGAATGAATTAGGATCTTGTACTTTGGGTTGTTATATATTGTTGTGAAACTTAATGATCAAGAGTTCTTCTTGTTTCTTGTCATCAAGAATTTTAATAATAAGAAAATATTAGTTACCCGTTTCTCAATTGAATCCTTACATATTTTTTATTTATCATTTGGGTCCCCAATTTATAGAAATATCCTCAATCAAGCCCTATCTAAAATCACTGTAAATCTTTGGCATAAGATGTCAATTTCTCTTTAAAATGACATCATTTTATTGTACAAAGAAGGCATTTGAGGTGGAAAACATTTAACATATTTGCATGGGGAGACCTGATTGATGATCGGGTGCATAGAAAATTGTATGGGTCAAGGTCACCCATAATTATTCCTTAATCTAGGCTAGCTAGATATTAGGCTCGCTTCCGCTGTAAGTTCTAATGGAATATTCTGCAAATAAATGGATTAAGACTGACATTTATTTAATTAGAGCTTGACTCTATTGTTATTATTTTTTTTATAAGGATTTTACTCGTTTTGAAAATAACTTGGAATTATCTTAAATATTTATATTTGTTATTCTTTATTAGATTTAGTAATTTTTTAGAGAAATTTATTTTTTTTTTTTTTAAATTAAAATAATTAATTAAATATAAGTATAAAATATTTACTTCATGATATTTTATTTAGTTTGTTTTACGACTTGTTGCTTTGATAGCGTATGCAGCCTTCTTTAATAATGACGTGTAACCTTTTATAGTGGTGTTAAAACCCTCTTGTTAAGTTCTTTCTAATGGTAGGATAGTGTCTATGACAGAGTAAAGATGAGTCTTCAATGAGCCTTTTAATGTAGCTATTATTGACTAACAATAATATTGTCAAACTGCTCAATGTTATTGGCTATGTTTATATACATCCTTTATTATACAAATAGAATGCTCACTATCCTAACTACTACCTAACTTGCCTCTACTACACTCCTTTTGCCAATTCCAAAGACAAGTAATGATAGCATTCCTTACTGTCAATTCTCAATATCATAATTATTAAACCCAACTTGAAAATTGACTTAGTTAAAAAGTCGGATTTCAGGTCATAAGGGTTTATTTAATTGATGGTATTGTGAAGTTTTAGAGTATTGCACTTATGGCTTGTTTAGTTGCATTCCAAGCTGAGAGTTATGCGTGGGATGGTGGAATTCAAAATGATGATGGAAAAAACAAAATTATTTCCGCACAGCACCTTTAGTAGTCGGCTTGAGGGTGTTTGAGAATGGCTGTGGTTATTTTTTAAAGTGTTTTTTTATTTAAAAACGTGTTAAAATAATGTTTATAATTTTTTAAAAAATATTTTTAACATATGCACATCAAAATAATTTAAAAATAGAAAAAAAAAATTTGAAGTAAAGAAAAAAATTTAAAAAATTCAATTTTTTTTAAAAACGTTTTTAAATTGCTTTTAGAAAAACTTTAGCTATCAGAATCTTGTTGTACAGAAGGGGGTTTTATACGTTAATAGTCAATTAAACTTGAGCATGTGCATTTGAAACCATAGAATTCACCGTTGCAATATGCAATATTATATATGTTATTTTTGCAAGCCCTTGTTCAGGTTATTTTGCTTATATATGTTTTTTTTTTATCATCTGCATTCTCTTTGTTATTTTTCTTTTTAGTAATATGCAGACTATATAAGGAAAATAAGGCGTGGTCTTCATCATCTAGCTGAATTTTCTGAGATGCCCAAATTCCTTAATTTTAAAAGGTCTCCTAGCCTTACAGACACTACCAGAAAATCGGTGAAAACCAACAAAATTACCGACGGAAATAATTTCATCTCAACATTTATCGATATATACCGACAGATAACACCCGTTGGTGATACGGTCGGTATATACCAACGGAATACGTCCGTCGGTATATACTAGCCGTATCACCGACGAATTCTATAGTTTTTTTGGAATGTTGCAACAGTGTGATGACGTGGATTTTTTTTGAATGTTTATACCGACGGAATGACCGAGGGATTCAAACCGGGATATCCGTACAGTGACGTGGCACATTCACCTGCGGAATCACCGACGGGTATACTAACGGAAAGTGTCCGTCGGTGATTCCATCGGTAAAAGTCAATTGATTTGTGGTTATTGAAAAGATTTGCAGGTTTGAAAACTGTGGGTAGTCTCCAGTATAGGGGAGGTGCTGCCGATTTTTTTTAAATAATCGAAGCTAATTATGTAATTATTCGTATAAATTTGTGTAGATGCGTAGAATGAAATCTACATTAATTATGTAATTATTCGTATAAATTTGTGTAGATGCGTAGAATGAAATCTACAGCACGTCGTCAACAGACGGTTGCAGCTAGTTCTTGTAGTAGCGAGGAGGACGTATCCTTAGGTGCTGATCACGGCGAGGCATCGACGCCAACTTGTGATGCTGCCTCTTTTAGCGCGATTTCACAGCGCAGAAACGGTGTGCCTTCACAGTGGGGTCAATTCACCCGCAAGTACCAGGCACAATAGGAAGGATGATCTCTCAATGTAAGTTTGTTTAGGTTTTAGTTTTTTTTTTTTATATTTATAACATAATTTATGAACAACTAATTAATATTTTATTTATTTAATTTAATTTCAGGTTCATAAATATTGAGGCTGCCAGGACAATTACATCAGCATTTAAATTGTCGATGGAGATTCTATTGTTTCAATGGAGTCAGGTTTCTAGACATCCTGAGATGAGACCTAATATCGATGCATGATTTCAACGATTTCAGGTCGGTGTTAACTTTTAATTTCCGGCTTATTTTTAATAAATTATTTTTATAATTTTATATCTTGTACTATTTTTATTTTAAATGAATTATTTATATACACATCATAAATTTGAGTGGGATAGCGCGAACAACAATGTTGTGAGGAGGGTATGGGAGAATCACGCGGCAACTAGGTAACATCGAAAATAATATTTATTTTTGTTTTATAATTTTATGTTCTAAATTCTAATTTGCTACTATGGAGGTAGGTTGCGTAATTTTTGGTATGACACCCAAGAAAATAAAAAAGACATGCGAGGGATAACGGTCTTGAAGGATGGAATGAGGTGGCAGTTTGGCAGGAATTCAAACCACCATTCATCTCGGGAGATATATGGACGACATATATTGAGCACGTGACGTTATAGTGGTTCTCACGGCGCTCACAATCCGGCGTCGACAACCGGAACTGGAAAATTCATGGTTTGGTGACCACGCACACCAGCGGCTCCATCCCGTTCAGCGCACATGCAAAGCGGATGGTAAGATTAATTTAAATGATATATATCGTTAATTAATTTGTTATTGCATATAAATATATTTAACTTGCAACCTTTTTTAGAGACGTCTCTTGGATGTGAGTCGAGTCCAATGGAGCTGTTTGTAGAGACGCATGTGCGGAGTCAAGACTGCCAAAAGGGGGTGCAACAGTTCGTGGGCAACCGTGCTCAGCACTTCGTGGTATGTTCGTTCAATCATTTTATTTTGTAAGTTATTATTTTCTTGAATTGAATATGATGATTTTTTTTAAAATTTTCAGGAGACCTATAATAGCCGGTTAAGGGAGAGATATGGGGACGATCCTTCGACCCATCCGGATTTCGATCTAGATTTGTGGATGGAGGTGGGATCGTCTGGTGGACTCGAAAAAAATTGGGTCTACGGGCTCTCCAATACTACGATCGAAAACTTGCGGTCGACCCGTAGTGTCTCAACCGTTGGGAGCTCTTTATCAGTATCGAGCACCCAGTCTAAGGAGTTCGTGGCCTTGAAACAACAATATGAACGACTCTCGACGAATTATGATTAGCTCCCCTCAAATGGTCATGGAGATTAGATCAAGGATGGGTGATGATACATGTGCAACCCCTTTTTGGCAATACGGTCCCGAGAACAATCAACCTCCTCCAGCTCCGCCGCTATTCTAGTTTAATTTTGTTTTTTAAACACATTAAATTTGTAATGAATATTTGGATGAATATTATTTAACATTATTTTTAATGTTTAATACAATTTTATGTGTTTATTAAGCTTTTTTTACTATTAATAAATAATATTTTTTTTAATATTTTAAATACATACCGACGACATTCCAGACGGAAACCGACCATCAGTATTTTACCGAGAGTTGCCAAACAATTACCACCTATGCCACAATTACCGACGTATATATTCCGTCGGTGTTTACCATTACAATTACTGACAGATATATCTGTCGGTATTTGACAGAGTTCTGAAATATTTACCGCTCATGCCACCATCACCGACAAATATTCCGTCGGTAATGTTCTTCTAGGAAAAAAAATTTTTGCCGTGCTTTGTTGTCTGTAAGACCGTCAGTGTTCCGTCGGTGGTTGGTTTTTTTATTTTCGACGAAATGGGGAATTATCGATGATCAGTATTCCGACGGAAGGATTCCGTCAGTAAAAATGTTACCGACGGATTGCATGCCTTACACCGACGGAATTAATCCGTCGGTAAAACTGTTTAATGGTGTAGTGAGATTTATAAGATGCTTTCCCAGTTTCAGTTTTAAATGATTCATGCAGCAGTGCATTGTTCAATATTTAGGTGCTTGTGGAAATAATTCTTCTTGTTGAAGATTTGGCTTTCACTGTATGATTATTGTTCTTTTCAGTTTTAGAGATAAAACATAATAAATTGGCTCAAGATCCTGTTAGCATGTACTATTTTGAGCAATTTTGGGACCTTAATTCCTTTATGTTCTAAATATGAAGACTCTAGTATTTGATACTGTAAGCAGTTTCCTATCAGCCCATAGAAGGGGGAAAAAGGAAGGTTGTTTCTGTTTGTTGACGACATTGAATGCATATGTTTTCATTTATGCTTAAGGAATATCATCAGAAAGCCATTGCTGCTCTGAGTTATTTGCAACAGCAAACATTATTAATATACTATTGGTTGATTGTGAACTACCGAGAGCTCTTTAGCAGCTTGGTCGAGGCTTGTAGCTATTGGATTTGTCTATGTCTGTAAACCTGCTTGTACCAGAGATTTGTTTGATTTTTTGTTTCTTTTCACCTATCTGCTTTTCAGTAAGTGCTTGATGCCCAAATCTGAATTTTGGTATGCTGAATAGGAATGGAAGAATTGAAATGTGAATTATAAGATACCTTAAGTATTACAAATCCAATTTGGACGATGTGAAGCCTTCAAAAAAACGAGACTGAACCTTAACTAAGCGCTGTTTTATTGGAAGTAAGATTGTGGAAATGAGATCAGTTTGCTCGAAAGACAAGCAACTAACTCCACGAAGGTTGAGAACAATCAAATTAAGCTCCATTCTTTTGCTGTAAAAACAAGTGTTTTCAGCTTTCAACGTCTTGGACAAAATGTATCGCCACTGCAGAATCCGTTGCTGGCCACCCACCTAGAACCCAGGTTTTTATCTTGACATCGCCGTGCAGCTCCCACAAACAAGGCATTAACACAAGTACACACAAGGGTCATTTTGCATGATGCGTACTACTGATGAAGATGGGAGCTTATGGACACACATTATCGTGTATATCTTCACTGACCTCTTGCATTTCAGGCTCACGTCCTAAAGTTATCATGTGATCTACCAGCCAGTCCAAAACATTATGCATTTCACTTACTCTAGTGTTTGAACAGTCTTCTGCTCTAAATCTATAAACCTCATTCTTGATCTCAATCCAGCTGCAGCCAGGATTTGTTTTAAGTCTTCTATCCTTCATCAATTTTCTCACTCTAGCTGCCTGATCCCAGAATCCCACACTAGCATACAAATTTGCCAACTGCACGTGGGTAGCAGCGCACTCTGGTTCGAGCAACAGCGTGTTCTCTGCAGCCTGTATGCCAATCCAAACACTCCCATGAAGCCTGCAGGAAGATACTAGTGAACCCCATATAACAGCATTGGGAGATACGGGCATCCTTTCAATAAAATATTGAGCCTCCTCCAGTAATCCAGCACGACCAAGAAGATCAACTATACATGAATAGTGGTCTAGTTCTGGCTTCACACCATATTCAACCATTGAATTGAAGTAATTCCTTCCTCCTTCAACAAAACCTGCATGTCGACATGAAGATAAAACACCAAGAAAAGTAATAGCATCAGGTTTCACCCCTTGACTCTTCATCCTTTCAAAAAGCCCAATCCCCTGCACTGCTAGCCCATGTTGAGCATAGCCAGCAATCATTGAATTCCATGACACTATATCTTTGCCAACCATGTTCTCAAATATGTGAAATGCATCCTCGACGTTCCCACACTTGCAGTACATTGATACAAGAGCATTGGCTATGTGCAAATATGAAACAAAACCCATTTCAATTATTTGACAATGAGCACTTCTACCTTGCCCAAGAGCTCCACTGCCAGTGCACGCACTCAAAAGACTAGTAAATGTGAAATCGTTGGGTTTCAGCGTTGAATTTCTCATTAAGCAATATAGCTGTAAGCACATATCAACTTGCCATTCCTGTGCAAACCCAGAAATGATGGCTGTCCATGACACCACATTTCTCACAGGCATTTCTTTGAACACTTTGTAAGCATTATCCAATTCACCGCATTTGCCATAAAAAGTAACCAAAGAACTTCCAATATAAGCATTGGCGATAAAACCAGCACTTATTGCCAAGCAATGATATTGAATGCCACCGCGAAGATCCCGCGTGGACGCACAAGAACTCACAGCATTCGACAAAACACTCGCATCGAAACTCAAGCTCGTAGCATTAGAATCTTCATCATTGTTTATAAAAGAAGATTCAAGAATTTCATCAAACACGCTGAAGTCTCCATTATCTGAGTTCGGAGATATGAAATCGTTGCTCAAACGTTGTTCACTGGTTCTATTTGAATGTGCTTGTAAGAAGTCCTGAATGACACGAAGATGGTTCTGGCCATTTGTTGGGGCGGTTGTTTTGGGGGTTATAATGTCTAGAATCCTGAGTGCCTTGTCTAAACGTTTGGTCTGAGTTGTGCGTCTGAATTTGTGAGAAGAGAAAGGCCTATGCTGTGATAGAGTTCGGAAAAGTTGTGTGGCATAAGGGACTTTCTTCCTAAATCGTGTCTGAAGAGAAACAATATTCATGCCGACCCATGAGACATTCTTCCATATCCAACTAAACTGCTGAATGGGTTGTTACTCATGATGACCCAAGTCATTTGAAAATACATTTTGATCACTGCACCTTTTCACACAATTTGCTTAAGTGAGGGAGTGAACCAACTTTTTTTTTCAAACCCAAATCAATTTAGATTGCGAGTTCAGCAAGTTGTGTTCATAAAACATTTTTTAATTCAATTATAATAATATAAAAACAGAAAAAGATAGCAACATGTTGGAAGGAGAACAACGACGGCATTTTGTAACGTGTAATAATATAAAAACAAAAAAAAAAGATGGAAAAGGTTTAAATTAGTTTCTGGTTTTACAAGAACTAAATATTCAGGTATATATGGTGCTCACTGTTGCGAAGTGTTGTTCCATTGTGGTTTGTATTCTCCCTTTTCCTTCAAAGAATTGAGAAGATACCCGGATATATTGTGTTCTTGATAATCAAGACGTGGATTTGGTTTGGAACCTAAGCTTATTCACCATAAAGATGCTGCTCGGTTCACTTCTGGTTTACAGTGAAACCTCGTTGTCAAAATATGTCTTTTTACTGGTATGGAATCTATTATCTACATTAAATTAAATTAAAACAAAAAACTAAATGATATCAGTGATACATTGTGTATTGTGAGGAGAATAATTGTGGATTGATAGTTTCTCTCTTCTTTTTTTTTTCACTATAATCATTGCTTTTCAATTTTATTTTTTGATATTATGTTAATTGGGATTTAGGATTAATAATTTATTTTGATTTGTTTTTATATGGTTATCGTGATCATAAAAAAACATTTTGGTAGTGAGTTGATGTTTAATTTTGCAAAATAAAATCTGATTTTGTTGTTTACAAGCAATTGAAAATAAGAAGATCAAAATTAAATAAAAAAATGACATGTCTTTTTTTTTTAAAAAAAAAAACAAATATGGTGTCAAATGTGGTCCTTTATCTTCTTTTTTTCACCTTCGGTCATTGATTTTTTTTCTTTTCAAATAGATCCTTCAATGTTGTGTTGATTGAGATTTGTGGTTAATAATTTGTATTGTTCTACTTTTTTCTTGGTTATCTCAATCCAAAAACAATTCTCGTTATTGGGTTGGTGCTCGATTTCACAAAAAGAAATATGATATTAGTGTTTGAGAAAGATTAAAAATCAAGATACCAAAATTGAAACATACAACAAATGGAAGGTCCTTTATAAAAAAAAAATGTGTTAGCTCCTTTTTGCTTAGAATTGCCTTCGGATTTTGATAATTTCCTTTCGATCCCTTTAGTATAGAAATTAAACAATTTAGTCCAAAACTTTATTTTTTGACATTGTAGTCACTAAGTTTGAGAAAGGAAAGAAAGTCGCCAAAAAACAACAAGGAAAAGAGAAAGTTGACTAATGGGGTTGGTAGAAAAACTTTTCAGTTAGCTTTTGTGTTTTTGGAACTTTTAGGGATTTTTTTATTGATAAATTGGTTTTTTAAGGTGTTTATTATTAAAAATAGGTTGAAAATAGATTTTGGAGTAAAACCTCATCCTTCTATTTTTTTGGCCACTTTTGTGGTTATCATATTCTGGACATCAAATAACATGTCATCTATTTTTTTATACAAAAAAAAAGCAAATAACATGTTTGAAAAGAAAAAAAAGGTCGAGGCACACCAAACCACTCAAGTCGGCACATCTGACCTTTGTATATATATATATGATTTCTTAAATTCTTGGATTAATTGAAAATGTTTTATACTTGTTATTTAATGGAATCCCATTTAATTTTTATTTGTTCTCGAACAATCATTTTTTTTTTGTGCAACCTGTCATGATCATTTTTTTATTTGTTTGATTTATTGTGTTTGCCTATTTTTGCTATTATAATTAAATAAAGAATAGATTTAAAAAATGAATTTAATAAATCCAATTGGATCCATGACCTAGATTGCGGATTTGATAGGTTGACGGATCAATCTAACTTGTCATTGCCTCAATATTTATAAAATAAATGTTGTTTTGAAATTTTTTAATCAAAGCATACTTTTTATTAATCTCTTGTGCCCATGAAGTTGACTGAGTCACTTCATGTCAATCTCCTTATGGTTTGATTTAAAACTCATACCAGACAAGCATCTAGGATAAAAAGTTTTAAATATGAGCAACATAGACAAACAGAATGAGATTTGGACTTCGATTGCATGCTTGTGCTTGAGTCATGCAGTGATATCTTAATCTTTTATTATAAATCTATAAAGAGAGTTTGTAAACTCATATTTTGAGGAAATTACTTTCCATTTTCCTTTTTTGGTGAATTTTCTTAATGGAGAGACCATTTTGGACTTTCCAGACTGAGTCCTTAGATGAATGACTGACAAGGTATCCACTTCAACACCTTGAGACTTGATTGAATAATGGTTCACATGCTCCAAATGACTGACAAGGTATCCACTTCAACACCTTGAGACTTGATTGAATAATGTTGTTTCTTGGTTTTTAACGTTTTAAATTGAAATTAATAGATAAATTTAGCATTTCTTGATTTTGTAAAGAAATTTTATGGTATTTAAAAAGTAACTAGTGATATTCTAGTAGTTATTCTTAGATCTATTTCAAAGAAAGAATAAATATAAATATGAGAGAAAAATTCTAAATAGAGATATTCTTATATTTTTTTGTAGGTCATGAATTATATTTTCTCTTTTCTTTTTATATTTATATTTATATTTATTTTTAAAGTAGATCCAAAGAATAGCAAAAAAACCACCACTAGTTACTCATGAATACCATAAATTTGTAGATTTTAGAATTGACCTTTTTTATTTATCCTTCTATTTATTTATTTGCTTAGACAACGGGTTCAGTCTGATTTGTTCATATTGTCTGTTAAAATAAACACAAATATACTATTTCATGACGTCATATTTTTTTATGTTAAGAAAATTTTAAAATTGTTCATTATTTTTCTGAAGGCCCCAAAAGTCCGGCCAGAAAGCCCGTAGCCAGAACTCAGGCCTAGCTAAAAGTTAATCAAGCTGTTTTAGGACCGACCCGAACCCCAACCTGGACCATGAACAGTAAAACACACAGCGTCCAAGTTTCCGAAGGATTAATGTGAGCTGGGCCGAGTTCGATAACTCCGACGAGCTCCTTGAAGAGAGGCGCTAACCGAACCCCGAAAACCATAACCTAGGGCCCAAAAATAGGTCTTTCTTTTTTGCTCAAACCCTTAAAAACCCGTAGGCCTTCATCTCTCATTGACAGCCGCACCGCGCCTCTCTCTGTAGACTGTAACGGGTATCTCTCCCTTCACATCTCCTAGCTTCTCCCCTTTCACTTGAGTTTCGATTTTTCGTTTTCACACTCTTGCGCTGTTGAATTCTTATGTTGCTTTTTTTTTTTTTTGTATTTTGCAAGTAACCCAGGACTTGGGGTAATATTTGTCTTGTATTTTGTTTGCTTTACGAACGAAGGACATTGTTGGATCTGATGAGTTTTAAGCACTGCTTACTGTTTTACTTATGCTTACTTTTTAGGTTAGAATGTTTGGAGAGATTTTAAGTGCTAGTTTCATCTCAATATTTAAACTCTCAATGCTTTGGAATGATTGAACAATAGGCTAGAGTTTTAAGTTTACTACTGAGTGTGGAACTGGCTGTAGTGATCATGAGTTATTTGTTGTTCAGTAATGCTTTCTTCGCAGCCTGCTGTTGAATGCTTTTTTTGGTTTCTTATTTTCATCCATGAATGAATAGGAAGACTTGTATTGGTTAACTTCAGGGCTCATGGCGTTTCAGTAGAAACTAATTGAGATTGTACTCTGCTTGTATTATAGTTAGCTTAAGTTTTACCTTTTTCATGTTGTCAGCTTGATTCCTATCAGTTTTTGAATGGTACAGACTGTCATTTTTCTAACTCTGTAACTCGCATGCTCTTTCAGGTAAGACATGGTTAAGCATAACAATGTTGTGCCAAATGGGCACTTCAAGAAGCACTGGCAAAATTATGTCAAGACATGGTTTAACCAACCAGCTCGAAAGACTCGCAGACGCATTGGTGAGTAGCTTCTACTTTGCCTTTATTTTGTAATGGAATTTACCCGTCTCTGGTCCCTATATACACATGTGCTGCACCCATTGTTTCTAGGGTCCTCATTTGGAAGTGCCTTTATTAACAATATTCATGTCTGTGTTATCTATGAAATCATTTTTAGCTCGTCAGAAGAAGGCGGTCAAAATATTTCCTCGACCTACTGCTGGACCTCTTCGACCCATTGTACATGGCCAGACTTTGAAGTATAACATGAAAGTGAGAGCCGGTAGGGGGTTTTCTCTTGAAGAACTCAAGGTTAGTTGGTTTTCCTTTTCCTGATTCTGCAGAGTACCTTTTCACGTTTAATCATCTTCAAGTCTCCAAAATGCTTAATTGAAGAACAAATTGCATGCATTTGCTTAATGCTCTAGTTTATGGTGTTTCTATTTTACACTTGTATAAGATCTGTGTTTATCTATGCCAAGTTTCATATTTGTACTTGAAGTGTTTTGTGATTACTGTAATTGAAGATGGATATATATGTGCATTTAGTATTCATTACACATTTCTTTTTGATCGAGGATATGTGAATTTGTTTTAGGCCTTGAAAGGGTCTTGGGAATTGTTTTCACTTTCTATGTAATATTGGGTACTTGTGGTTCTATGTCATCCATGGATACTTTTATTTAGTTTTGTGGGATGAATAACCCATTTCCTTTTCCTTCTCCAGGCTGCTGGTATTCCAAAGAAACTTGCTCCGACAATAGGAATTGCAGTTGATCACCGTCGCAAGAATCACTCCCTGGAGGGACTCCAGGCTAACATTCAGAGGCTGAAAACATACAAGGCCAAATTGGTTGTCTTCCCAAGACGTGCTCGCAAGTTCAAGGTATTTTCTTGGGTATGCTTGACTAATATGATGATTGACTGGTTTTCCACTTGGAATTTCATTTTTATACATGTATTCTTGCAGGCTGGTGATTCTGCTCCTGAGGAACTGGCAACTGCTACTCAAGTACAAGGACATATTATGCCTATTGCATGTGAGAAGCCATCCGTGGAGCTTGTGAAGGTCACTGAGGAGATGAAGTCATTCAAGGCTTATGACAAGCTTCGAGTGGAGCGTACAAATGCACGCCATGTTGGTGCCAGGTTGAAGAGGGCTGCAGAAGCTGAGAAGGAAGAGAAGAAGTAGAAGTTAGACCCTGTCAAGGGGATTTTTGAGTGGGAACTGGGAATTTTGTTGTTTCATCTTGAACTGGGTTCAATTTACTGGTTTCCAACCTGTAGACTCGACCATAGTTTTTTAAAATGTCAATCGAGTTTTAGCAAGGATTCTTTGTTTGTGGACATGCTTAATTTATTCAACGTTCTCCTTGCCCCATTGATGTGGCTCGCAGTGCTCAAGTTCTGATAGCATCTTGGCTGGTTGTTTCTGCTCAAGTTCTGATAGGTGTGTCGATTTCAGGCTTGATTGGAACTTGTGCATTTCAACCGAATGTGTATCAGGATAAACGGCTTTTGTTAAAAGGTTTAACTCGTAAAATCTTCAATTTAGTTCATAAGATACTGATAATTATATAAATAAAATAAATAAATATTAAGTTTAATTTTTAATCAATAAAATTTAAAATAAAATTCAATTAAAAAAATAAGATGAATTAACCTGTCAAACCTGAGTTATGTGACGGATGAAATTAAAAAAAATCAATTAAAAAAGGATGGAAAACCACATGAGTTAACCAATAAAACCCGACACCTGAGTCATGAAATCAGGACAATATCATAGAAATTAAATCAAAATAAATTATGAAGTCTAATTCTCAATTAATTCAATATTAAAAGATGAAATTGAAAAAAAAAATCCTTAGGCAACCATGCTGACTTGTAACTTGAGTCATGAGACTGTGATAAACCCACAGAAAGCAAAAAAAAAATATATATATATCAAATACAATTCTCAATTAATTAAATGTTGGAGGATTAAATTAAAAAAAATTAATTAAAAAAACATAAATATCTTGAGTTAAATTAGGTTAACTTTCCAAACTCGGATCATGAGACTATGATAACTCTATAGAAAAAAATAATATGAAGTTAAATTTCCAATCAACCCAATGTGAAGTGATGAAATTGAAAAAAATCCAATTAAAAAAGGAAAAAAAAAACCCGAGCCAACCTGACTAACACGCAAAACTCACAACCCGGGTTAAAAGATCATGATAACCCTATAGAAAACATATAAAAAACATAAACCCAAATTTTTAATCAACCTAATATGGAAAGATGAAGTTGAAAAAAAGAATCAATTAATAAAAGAATAAAAAATAATCCAAATCAACTAGAGTTAACTTGTCAAATTCGGGTCATAAGATCAGGATAACCATATAGAAAGTAAATTAAAATAATTATGAGGTTCAATATCTATTAAACCCAACATTGAAGGATGGAAATGAAGGGAAAAAAACTTGAGGATGAAATTGTATATTTTAATTTTTCCGCTTTGTTTTTGGGCGCTTGTTTAGGTCTATTACAACTTACAACCCTTGCAAAGCAGGAGAAAGTGTTGGGCTTGGTGTTTATATGTGGCAGCTTAGTAAGATAGGTGCTATGGTTCTCAATTCCCACGTTAACAGTGGTTTTCTCTTAGAAATTGCCGAAACCTAACGCTAATGCTCAGTAAAAGAGCGCCCATTCATGAGTTATATGTCTTGTGCTTGTAGCACTAACAATTTAAGTGTAGTTTGATTCACTTCCTTGGCTTAGGTTTATGAACTGTTTCTATATCTTGCCATTAACATAGTAATTCTTGATGCTTGTTAACTTTCGTGTTTCATCCTCGGTATATCTTTCATGATCTATTAGGTATTATTAGATCATTGAGTGGATTGAATCACTTTTTAAAAAATAATAATAAAATTATTTAGATGATGTTATTTTTTTCTTTGCGAAATAAAAAATTAAATTATATAAAAATTAATTTTATCGACTTGATAGATTCAAATATCATTCAAATGACTGTTAAAAATATAACTTGATTTAAAAATAAAAAAAATCAAGATATCTTTTTTTAAAATATAAAAATGACAACATATTAAATTGACTCGGATCAACTCGGGTTAACCTATCAAATCTGCTACCCGAGTTATAAAACCCTATAGAAAGCTATCAAATCTGCTACCCGGGTTATAAAACCCTATAGAAACTCAATTCTCAATCAACCCAATATTGAAATTAAAAACAAAATTCAACTGAAAATATATATCGAGTCAACTTGGTTAACCTGCCAAACATGAGTAATAAGACCAAGATACTATAGAAAACAAATCAAAATAAATTATAAAACTTAATTTTCAATCAACCCCATGTTAAATGGTAAAATTAAAAAAAATCAATTAAAAAAGAACACAAAAAACCACCAAAGTCAACTGACTAAATTCGTGACACAAGTCATGAGACTATGATAAATTCATAAAATTCAAACCAAAACAAATTCTTTAAAATTTGATTGATTGGAAATTATTATTTTATAATTCGAATCACGAGTTAGCTTTTTTTTTTTAGTTAATTTTTTTATATATTAGAAAAACACATAAAATTGATCGATATAAATTAAAAATATATAATTTCAACTTATACGTGGACATAATAAGTGTATTGCTTTTAACGATGAAAAAAATATTACAATAGTGGTTTGATGTTATGGTTCTTCTCGATGGTTTTGTCAAGCAAATTATCCAAAATTATATATATATATATATATATATATATATATATATATATATATATGTGTGTGTGTGTGTGTGTGTGTGTGTTGTTTTTTTCTTAATCTTTTTCATGATAAATTATTTTATTAATAAAAATGCATTATAAGGATTTTAGTAGAACACTAGATCATTTGACCATCTAAAATACAGTTTAATTAGTTTTAAAATCATCCAAAATTTCTATTTGCTCTCTCTCCCTCTCTCTCTACATTATAATTGCTGCTAGCATACTGGAGAATATATTGTTTCCTTTTTATGTTGTCAAATGATTCAATTAGGGAGAAATATCAGTAGAAGATCAACCTTTTCTATATTTATTTTTAAGCCCTGAATTTCTGGAAAATTAAGACCATTTTCTTTGAATATTCAAATTCTTTTCTTCCCTTTTCCGAGCAAAACACACCGTTTTACTTGATTTGAAACAACTTCTTTATGTTTTCTTCAATTGGAATTACGCCAAACTTCATATCTGTCCTTCTATTTCAATACCTTTTGCACTTCGATCCCTAGATTTTCAATTCTCTTATTTTTGGTATAGTTTCACCTTTTTCTCTATTTTCTAATTTCATCCCTGACTAAATTACAATGTCCTTTGATTTCTTCGTTGCTTTCATGTTAGGCCTTGATTCTTCAATCCTTCATTTTCAAGTAAAATTGACTTCTAACTTCAATTTTCTTCTTCAATTAAGCTTCTAATTGATTTTTTTAACTTGGCTATTTGTTTCAAACTCATCCTTTAACTTGCAATTTCTTTCAATTTTAGCCAAATTAAACTAAATTAAGATATTTTCTTTAATTTCTTCTTTGATTCAACCCTCAATTATTACCCAAAAACTCTCAAACTCAATTTTTGCTTTTTTTTGGGTACTTTCGTATTTATTTTTGTTTTTTTATGACTATTTCTAACCCACAAAAAAGGAATAAAAATAATAAAACAATAAAAATGATTAAAACTGACTAAATTTACCGAAAAGATTAGTTTGGATCTTATGTTTTTATTTGAAATATAAAAAAAATAAAAAAAATCAGGTTTTGACACAGACAAGCAAGGCAATGGAGACAAATTGATCTCAAGGCATCTCGGTTTATTGGCAGAATCTCACGAATGTTTAAGCGACAAGTTCACTAGAACAGTCAAAACGTGCACCAGGGCAAATTAAAAAAAAAAAAATAGTAAAAATTTCTTTAAGGAAGTAAGAAAAAATGATATAGAATCTATATAATAGATAATCCATTAGAAAGACTAATGTGAAGGTGGCTAATGAACGATGGGATCCGATCTTCATTGATGTCGGAAAACATGTGGAGCAGCCTCTGTTAGCCAAAAAGGATCAGTAGTCATGACGTTCCTCATGTATTGCCGGTCTGTTCAGACAAGAGAGTGGTATATAACCCTAGCGAGTCACAAATTCTCTTTATACACTTTGAAAATGGTTTATTTTTGTTTTTTAAAAAATATAGTTTGTGTTGTTAATGGTGTTTTTTAAATGATAATTACGGTAGCAAATCCTTAATTTGCGGTTGTAATCCCTAATTTGCTGTGTTCTCGCTCTCTCGGTGGGAGTTGTTGCTGGTGCTGTTAATTATGGGAAGTAATTCTTGAGGAGCACATCAGTGTAATTAATCACACTTATCACGCTGCCTGCCACTAATCAACGATTGAGCAAAACTCTCCGTTTCATGAAGAAGCAGAAGCGCGCGCACTCCTCAAACCACAAATCACTTTCAAAACTCCACTCCTCAGCCTTGAAAGCATCGTCACATCACAATATCAAAGCGAAACGAAAGGAATGAAATCCTTCACATTTATTGTTTTTTAGTCTAAGAATTAAAAAATAAAAATCCCTCCTCTCTCCGCTGAACCCAAAAATAACGCCATCCAATTCCAATTCACCCCGTAACTCTCTCTCTCTCGCAGACAGTGAAATGATAGAAAGCTGATTTCTCGAGTGGAATTTTGTATACAACACCATCCAGGTCTCAATATTGATTTCTTAGACTCTAATTCACTTTTCTCACATTAGTTTCTCCTTTTCTTTCTTAGATTGATCGTTCCGATCTTTTTTTCTTAAATTTATTTATTAGGTACAGAGATTTAGTGCTCTTTGGTTAATGATCATGAAGTAGGACCTTTTTTAGTAGGAGATCAATTATTTACTTTTTCTGTGAATTTTCTAAACAGGACTTTCTTTTTTGTGAGATTATTGCAGCGAGTAGGAATTTGTGCTGAAGATCAATCAATTATGGACTATTCGCAGTCGCAGCAGCAGAAGAGATGCAATACAATCCTGCTCTCTCCAGCTCAAACTCCGCGATCTAGCGTGAGAAGGAGCTTGAGGGATTCGTTATCGATGGACCTGTGGAGTTCGAATATCAAGCCTGATAGAGGAGTCAATGTGGAGGTCATTCTGCGTTGCAGGTAAGCAAACTATTTGACGCGTTCTTGCTACTTATTGCATGCTTTCTTGGAGTGTTGAAATAATACTAATACCAATAATTAATGTTCAAAAAATCTAGGCCATTAAATGACGACGAGAAGCAGCTAAAGTTACCTGTAGTGATTTCATGCAATGAGGGTAAAGGTGAAGTTTCTGTGGTCCAAAACACAGCTTATAAGCAGATAGATAAAACCTTTTCCTTTGACAAGGTTCGGTTCTTTATTGTATTTCTTGAATTGGAAAACTTAAGCTGTGTTGATTAATGCATTATGTTTGCCATTTTTAATTCTACTTTATATATTTTGGTTCAGGTTTTTGGTCCTACATCGCAGCAAAAAGAGCTGTTTGATGAAGCCATCTCTCCTATTGTGAATGAAGTTCTCGAGGGCTACAATTGCACTATCTTTGCATATGGTCAGACAGGAACGGGAAAAACTTACACAATGGAAGGCGGCAGAGTAGGAGAAGTAGAGGTTCTTGAATAGTTTGCCTACATGGGGGCCTTCATAATTTTTTTCTCGACTAGTTTTGATTGAGTAATTTTGCATCTCAATTAATCTATTTTCTCCTTTTCTTTGGTAGAGTGGAGAATTTCCTAGTGATGTAGGAATAATTCCAAGGGCAGTTCAGCAAATTCTTGATGTTCTTGAAGCTAGAAATGAGGAATATAGCATGAAAGTTACCTTTCTAGAGCTTTACAATGAAGACATAATGGACCTGCTTGCACCAGATGAAAGTTTAAATGGACCGGATGACAAGTTCAGGAAGCCAATAGCCCTCATGGAAGATGGTAGAGGTGGTGTTTTTATAAGGGGTTTGGAGCAGGAAGTTGTTTGCACTGCAGATGGAATATATAAAATCTTGGAGAAAGGGTCAGCAAAACGGCACACTGCTGACTCTCTGCTCAATATGCAAAGCAGCCGCTCTCACACTATATTTTCCATCACTATTCATGTCAAAGAGAGTTCTTCCAATGGGGAGGAGCTAATGAAGTGCGGAAAACTTAATCTTGTTGATCTTGCTGGTTCCGAGAATGTAGTGCGGTCTGGTGCAAAAGAGGTATGGACACTATAAAGTTACCATTATCGTTCTTGTTTTGTATTTTAATTGCTTTAGATGTGCCTCCTGTCTCAGCATATGATTTCTGTGGTATTTATATGCCATGTATGCGTGACTGGCATTTTCATTGTAATTGTAATCTATTTCCATTATATTGTGGCATCTTCTCATTTGACACACAATCTCATAGGGAAGAGTTAGGGAAGCTGGGGAGATCAATAAAAGCTTGCTTACGCTCGGTCGAGTTATTAATGCTCTAGTTGAACACTCTGGACATGTTCCATACAGGTACATCATATTGGCAGTTAATGTAACAGAGAATGCCCTGCTAAAATCTTAGTATAATGATTTTTTTGTTACTCTTGTAACAACAGGGACAGTAAGTTAACAAGATTATTGAGAGATTCGCTTGGTGGGAACACAAAGACGTGCATAATTGCTACAGTATCACCATCTATCCATTCTTTGGAAGAGACACTCAACACTCTAGATTATGCTCATCGTGCCAAAAAAATCAAGAACAGACCAGAGGTACTTCACTTGTTTCCTATTTTGTCATCCCATGTCTTCTAGTTTTCCTTCTCATCTTCGAACCAACAATAACAATGTCATCTTGTTACTACTCTAGGTCAATCAGAGGGTGGCCAAATCTGAGTTGATCAAGGATCTGTATAAAGAGATAGACCGCCATAGGCAAGGTTGTTAAGAGCTATTTTGTTAAACTATGATAAAAACCTTATTGTCATCAATGTGTCGGGGATAATTTCTGTTTCCATGGACAGAAATATATGCTGAAAGGGAGAAGAATGGCATTTATATACCACACAACCGTTTCCAAAGTGAAGAAGCTGAGAAGAAGGTACAAAATTTTGTTGATTTCTCACCATTGTTATGACTTCCATACTCAAGAGAGACATTGTATTATCTCTTGCATGTTCTTGTGCAGGCCTTGGTTGAGCAGATTAAGAACATGGAATTTGACTTAGTATTTAAAGACAAGGTGAACACCTTATTTTGGCGAAATATGCTGTACTCTTTCCTTGTATTATATAGAGGGTGTAGGAAATAATACAAATTATGCTTTGACCAGGAACTCATGGGGCTTCAGAAGCTTTATGATAAGCAGCAAACTTTGACAGCTGAATTAAGTGAAAAACTCCAAATGACACAAGTAAATGAACCCTTTGAAAGTGATAAATATTTAGTTTTCTGACAGGACTAATCAACTCCCTTTTCTTACAATTTTTAACTGCAGAAAGATTTTGAGAAAACTCAAAATACTTTGCTCGAAATAGAAGGCAGAAATAGAAAGGCAAATGCAACGATAAAAGAAAAGGAGAACTTGATTTCTCATCTTCTCCAATCCGGTAAGAAAAAGGCCACAGGAATTCTTAGGAAATTTTCGGCATTACTTGTATAAAATTTTTATCCTAATTTCTTACATTCAAATGGAAAGGACACAAGAAGAGTTTACGGGGACAAATATTAGGCCAACAGACTAGGAACATAGCACATGCTTGTCAGTCTTCTCTGTCTTCTCTGTCTACTTTGTTCTTTTGGTATAACATTACCACAAGAACAATTACTTTTTTTTTTCTTTTTTGATAATACATGGCAATTTCTTGAATGGGACGAACATATAGTATTGAAATCATAACAGTATAACAAACTTGAATAAACCTGTTTCATGAGCAGTCCCAAGCCAGACACCTCTACTTGTATGTTTGCTTTCAGAGTTTAGAAACTAAAACTACATTTTTTTAATGGAAAAAAAAAACAGTTCTGATTATGTTTATGACAACTTTCCAAAAATAATGTTTGTTAATATTTTGTTTAGAAAAATCCCTTACAAAGCAAGCATTGGAGCTGCGGGAAGAGCTGGAGCATGCAGCTTCTGAGGCATCCAACTTGTTTTCCAAACTTGGTCTGTGCTCAGTTTTACATGTTATACATGCCAAAAAGTGAATCCTTACATCTTACTCTGTCTCTGGTTTACACTTTACAGAACTGCAGGATAAATTGGAAAATGGGAACAAAATTCTTGTCCAGAAATTCCAAACTCATTTAGCTCAGCAACTTGATGTTTTGCATCTAACTGTTGCAGCCTCCGTAACACAACAGGAGGAGCACCTGAAATCAATGGAAAAAGATTTCAATTACTCTATGTCTAAAAAAATGGGGGTAGGATGTCTCTGTGTATGTCCTTTTTTAGTAGACATGACTTAAATAAGTTCGCTAGTGGTTTTGGCTACTTGCAGGGTATTCAAGAACTCACAACCCAAGTCAGACATCTAAAAAGCACGCATGAATCTAGCATTAAATCTTTGGATGATATATCTGAAGAGCTTGATATGAGTTATCGATCAGTATTTTCAAATTTGACTTCAGAAGTGTCAAGGAATTCTTCTGCTCTTGTTGGTGTAGGTATTGATTGCTATGTTAATGAAGCTCCTGTTGATTGCAATCTTATTGTCTGTGTGCTTTACCTTTATTTTTATACAGCTTTTGGAAGAGAAGTTTCTGGAGATAAATGACATTCTTGATGATGTACAAAGGGATCTCTTTAATCAACAGGAAAAGCTTGCTGAATTTGCAGAACAGCAACGCCAGGTTATTGACTGAAATTCTTATTTCAGTGATGTGCAAGAGGACCAAATTGTTGTTTCTATTATTTGATTCTTCTATTCCTTTCTTTTTATTTTTTTATTTGTTGAGCTGTGGGTAATCCCTTTTTCATCAAATTATTTTCCTCCATGAAATGAAATTGTCTACAGGTTCATTCCAAAACACTGCAGTTGACAAGTTCCATGTCTGAAGCTATGATGAAGTTCTTTGAGACTTTAGGCACACACACTTCTAGTTTGACCCGAATTATGGAAGGGACCCAAAAAATAAATGGGCAGAAACTCTATGATCTTGCAAAGGAGTTTGAGGTGTTTACTTTGTTTTTTCTTTCATTTAATACACACTAGTTTCGGTGCAACATCTTCCATTTAAGGTTACTTAACTGACCCTACCATCTAATAAACTGACTTGCATCTGTAGGATTGCGCTGCTTTTGAGAAAAGGCAACTCTTGGAAAAAGTAGCTGAGCTTCTGGATATATCAAATGACAGGAAGAAAAACCTGGTTTGCGCCTATGCTTTGATTTCCACTGTAGAATAGACCAATGAGTTCTGTTGTTATATGCTGTAGAGAGAGTGATAAAGAAGTCGGATGTCTAGTAATGAAGACTTAATGGAATCAATAAAGCTGTAACTTGAATTTCAAATCATGGCTCATAGCTTAGAAGTAATTGAAATATATTCATTGGAAATCATCAGCTTCCTACTTGTGCTGTTTCATTGGATCAAAGGAAAAAATCAGCGAATGAACCAAATCACCCCACCCCCCTCCCCCTCTCTCTTCAAATACTGTTTTAGTTTCTTTTGGCATTAGCTCACAGATAAGTTTGTGCAGGCCTTTTCGTCTTCAAAAGTTCTATAGTTTATGTATATTTGGACTAATTTTATTAATTTTCTTTTCAGGTTCAAACAGCAATTAATAGCCTTTTGGAGAGTACAGCCAGCAGAACCTGCAAGCTACAGAACGAGATGTCAAATCTGCAAGATTTTTCCTGTTCTGTTAAATCTGAATTGACAACTCACGTGGAAACAATAGCAACCAGCTATCTTGTTGCTACAGCTGTGATGGATAACGGAAAGGATGGTTTTGAAAAATGCCTTCAACAATGGTATCCAGTTACATCACAACAATTATTATAATCTGGGGATTTCTTTCTGCATTTCCTTAAGCTTAAGCATTCTATTGGAGCTCTGGTATATCCCATTTTTATTTTTATTATTGATCTTTTAGTATGTCAAAGGCAAGAATGGGAGTTTCTCAGTTAAGGAATGCCCAAGAATCAGTTCTTGATCTACAGAAAAGAAACGTTGGTTCTCTTGATTCCATTGCCAGGTAAGCAATACTCTTGAAAAGTTCTGTATGTTTCTGGTTAAGTATCTGATATTTTATTGGCCTGTTTTATTAGGAATGAATTGGAAACCAGCGGCATGATCCTATCAAAAGTTTCTTCTTTTGCTTTATCTGCACTTGAAGAAACTGGCATTGCATACAAGTCTCTTCTTTCCTCCATTGAGAGTGAGTTTCATTTTGCATACAAACTCATATCCTTGTACAACTTTTAATGAAAAGCTGAAGAAACAATGCTTGCAGATTTGTTGAAACTAGATCATGACGCACATAAGAACATCCGTTCCATTGCTGTTTCTTCTTTTGAAGATATGAAAGGATCGGGAAGCAATCACTACCACACAATTCTTAAGATCAAGGAAGCTGGGCAATGTTTTCTGGGTGAATACAAGGTAAGATCTTCAGGAACTTGATTGTTTGCAGCACATTCTTCTTTAACCATGCAGAGCATCTAATACGTTGGCCTTTTAGTAATTTCAAAGGCAAACAATTACTCATCTGAGGTATCAATTAAGAAAAAGGAGAACGAGCTTCTTGACTTTCTGCTCAAATCTTATTGCTAATTTCAAAATATACATGGGTATTTATTTATGTACACAAAACAGGTGGATGAGCCTTACTGTTTGACACTTGAAAAGAGACCATCAAATACACCAAGCACAGAATCTATTGAAGAACTCAGAAACCCAACATTTCAAAAGTTGTCAAGAACATTTTCAGGAGATTCATCAGTGCAGCAAGAATCTGAGGATCAAAATATTCTGTCAGATGTCTGTGAGTCTGTTCACCCCTTGAGTAATTCGAGAGTTACTCTCACAGCCATCAACTGAGGTGGAGAAACTGACAGACAATAACGACACAGAAACAGGATCAGTAGGCACATACTGGCAGAAGAATATCTACAGGAAGTAGCGTTCAACTCGTTCAGTTCTGTCGAACAAGAATTTATTTTCCAATTCTTCCCTTCACCAACTTCCAGTATGTTTCATTTTGTTGAGAGTCACAGCATCTAAGGCTCTGCACTAGCCCTAACGGCTAAATGATTGTTCAACTTGTTTGAGCCTATACCAGCCAAGTAAACATGGAAATCAGATTCGAGTTGTTTAAATGTCAACCACCTTCTAGTTTAATTTATTTTTTGATATACCAGGAGACTGCAACCCAAATTCTGCAGGGGATTGGGATGGTGTAAGCTGAGCTACAGCTAATTGGCACATTACTCTGAAATAGATGATATCAGAGTGAATTCAGTTGGATGTGCTTGATATGTACTTGTTCTTAAGAAATAGTTATCCAAAGGAAGCTTCCAAGCTGCATTACCTACAACTCTGTTCCTTCTGTAGAATAACACTACTCATTTAAATACTTGCTCACACTTTTTACTCTTTTTTGAACAGTCTTCTGACTCTTCTTGATGATCTTCAGTTCTAATGACTTCACCGGAACTGTATATTATCCAGAGGCAGAATGACCTCTTGCAACTCTTTCCAGTCAGCTTGTACCAGTCAGTCAATCAGTCACAAATCACAATACCACTATAATAGCGCTCCCTAAACAACTTTCGAGCATCTCTTCCTTCCAATCATTCACCAAAACCTGAATTTCCAAGAGATTCTGCATTTTGACTTGTATCTCTTATGCAGAACAACGAAATAAAAGAATTAAAGTTGGAAAGAAAAAAGCTTTTAGAAAAAGAAGCTAAAAATTAAAAGAAAAAAGAAAGGGGTTGGAAAAACACGCAACTTTGTAATTTTTATTCAATTCATCAAAATTCATTAACATTTAGAAAAGTAAGATATAAATACTAAAATTCTAACTAGAACAAGCAATTTGTCTTATGGCCTACTAAATAAAATACCCAACAATAATTAAATCAAACCCAACAAATAAAATCTAATTTATAAATCTTAACTAAAAATTTATATAAATTAAATTAAAACATAGGCTAAAGCCCAATCTCTTAATGAGTGTGTAAACAATGTCTCGGGTCCAATGTCCCCATCAATTCTCTTGGGGTTGGAAGAACTCGATCGCATTGAGTATAGGTCAAGGCAACTCCAATAATGCTCCCAAAGATAAGGATTAAGCTGTTGTGATGTCTCTTTAATAATCCAAATATAGTTTGAATCTGGTCGTCTAGCCCATATACTGAGATTTGCTAAAATTCATCATCCCTGATAAAAACAACTTGTGCATTCAAAGTAACATTAATATGTTTCTTTTATGCCAAAGATTAGGATAATGGGGCAAGAGTTTCAAAAGGAGCATTAGGAATAGGCTGTTGTGTTTTATATATAACAAAGTCCTTCATTTCAAAAGTAGAGCTAAATACAAAGTTTAGTGGTAATTTAATAATATAATTATTTGATTCAATTATCTGCAACACTTCGAATGGTCTAATACTACTCACTTGCAATTTATAACTGATTTTCAAAGGACAGGTCTAATTTGTATCATGAAATAATCTCCAACATTAAGTACATCATGATACTTATTTAAATCAGCTTAAAATTTATTTTGTTCATTACTTGTTTGAATTTGTTTTATGATCTTAACATGCAAATTATGAATTCTACATGCAAAAGACAGGTCAAATTATGAATAACTGATTTTCAAATGACAGGTCTAATTTGTATTATGAAATAATCTTCAACATTAAGTACATCATGATACTCATGTGAATCAGCTCAAAATTTATTTTGTTCATTACTTGTTTGAATTTATTTTATGATCTCAACATGCAAATTATGAATTCTACATGCAAAAGACTCAGTTGAATCAGATATTTTAGGATGAAGAGACAAGAAAGATGATCTACAGGCTTTCTAGGTTCGTAACTACAAACACTATATGATTAAGGATGTGAAGTGGAAAAAATATTATTGAAAATCTTAGTAGATATAGTTTGAACATAACCTAGTAAATCAAGATTATCTTCATTTTCCTCATCACGTGTCAGGGGTAAAGGATCATGAATCTCAAAATGTTGTTTTAAACCTATGACATGCTGGACGTCAAGTGTGAAGGGTTGATGGGCATGTTGTTCTAAATCTTTGACGTGCTGGACATCAAGCATGGTGGGTAGGGAATAAGATAGTTTAAGATGACTAATATCATAAGACTCTTTTAAGACCATATTCACCTCTTCAGGCAATTCCACTAAAAAATTTCCAAAAACTTCTTCCTCATTTTTAGACTCATGTGGACTTATAGTGTTAAGTTTTTTTTTGCACATTCTTTTCATCTAGATCACTTAAGTCCTCGGGATTGGGTTTATACACTTGCACATAATAGTTTTCTTTATCTTCTATTTCCTTATATTCTTGAATGACTAAGGGTTTAGAGGTGCAATTAAAGAATATATGGCCAAAACCTTGACATTTAGCATATTAAACCTTTGAACTCAACCTAGACATTTCATTAACGACTTGTTTGCCTTTATCTTTTTTTATAAATTTGGGCACTACTAGGATTAGGTCTACAAAGTGGAGCACCTAATAAAGAATTTTTATTTCTAAATTGAGATCTAAAAGGGATCCTAAGAGGGTCCTGATGCTTTATCCACCAACTCTTTATAAGAAACTCATAATTTTGCACTATAGTATAGGTTTAGTCAAGAGTGAAAGCATCTATGAGCCTAATCTTTTTTTTTTAAAATCATCATTCAAACCTTTATAAAAATTTACACAAAGTTATGGCTTCATTTTCCCATATGGCACATCTCATCATGTATTCGTTAAACTATGTTATATACATATTGATAGATTTGTTCCCTTGTGTTAGGTTTTTCCATTGATTTAAGAGTTATTTCTATAAGACTAAGATATGTACTTTTCTTGTAATTTTTGTTTTATTTTGATCCAATTAGATATAGGAGGTTTACCTCTTATCTCTAAATAATCTTCAACATCTCTCTAATAAAGTTTTGCTTCACCAATAAGTATTATCTTGACAAATCTAACTTTTCTATTATCAGATAAGTTATGCCACTTAAAGAATTGATCCATATCATAAATCCATATTTCAAATATCCAAGGGTTATGACGGCCATAAAAAATAAGGGCTTCGATTTTGTTAGGACTCATGACACAAATGTATGCAACACTAGCCTATAAATGGAATTGAGATCACAAATGATTCTTACAAGTGAAATCACAATACAAAAATAAAGCAAATTTATTTTTATTTTTAATTTTATTTTAATATGGAGATTAATCAAGAACATAAAACACTAGAAAATTTTAAACATGAAATGCTAGACCCTTAAGTAAATGATTAATCAAACACAATGTCATAATTTTCCATTATTTTTAGCAAGTTTTGTAATTACCAACGAGAACTAGATGCTCAATATAACTGAAGAAAGAGGTTGATAAGAAAAAAATAACAAATATGAAATGCAAAGTGAATTTTTTTAGGTATAAAGTAATATTAATTAAAACCTTAAATGACATGTGCAAAATGAGACAAAGTAAAATTCAACAAATTAAAAGGTAAAGTGCTTTACTGACTAGATTGCTTAGGAGTATGCTAGAATTTGATGTCGATGACATGACAATAACGTTGATGTGGTAGTGTTGGGCTTATATGGCACCGAAGTGGCGGTGCTGGGATGACATGGCTTGGAAGTGGCAATGATGGGATGATATGGCACTCAAGTGACAATATTGGGATGATGTGGCACTGAAATGGTAATACTGAGATGATATGGTGATGAAATGGCAGTGCTGGGCTTACGTGGTACTAAAATGGCAGTGTTGGGATGGTATGATGCTGAAGTGGAAGTATTGGGATGATATGGCGCTGAAGTGGCAATGTTGGGCTTACATGACGCAAAAATGGCAGTGCTGGGATGATGTGGTGTTATTGTGGTAGTGTGGTAGTGTTGGTTTGAGGTGATGTTGATGTGGCCGGTGGAAATCGATGACATGGAAATGGTGAATTATTTTGCCTTGGGAGCCTTCCGTAGTTTCCTTGCCTTCTGCGATTTCTTGGTTGTTATTGCTTGAGGCGACTATGCAAGGATGCAAACTGATTTGTTTTGTTGATACTGTTGGATAGGCATCACAGGGACTGAAGGACCGGTTGTGTCATGAGGTGGTGATGTAGTGGTGGTTGCGGCTGATGGGTTTAGAGCTGGTGGTTATGGTAGATGGTTTTTTACGCTAGTATGGTTGTTGAAGACAAAGATCTGTTACTGTTGGTTGGTGTTAAAGATCTGGCCAATTCTTGAAGATGAACATTTTTTTCCAGATTAATTAGAAATTTTACAAGTTCTAATAGATCAATTAATTATAACAATTAGAAATTCAAAGCTCTGATACCAAATTTGATGCAAAACAATGAACCAAAAGAATTAAAATAGGAAAAAAAAGCTTTTACAGAAAGAAGCTAAGAATTAAAAGCAAAGAAAAAGAAGAAAAAGCTAAAAAAGAGAGAAAAGAATAGGGCTTGGAAAAATATGCAACTCCGTAATTTTTATTCAATTCATCAAAACTCCATAACATTTAGAAAAGTAGGATATAAATACTAAAACCCTAACTAGAACAAGCGATTGAGCTTGTGGCTCACTAAATAAAATACCCAACAATAATTAAATCATACACAACAAATAAAGCCTAATTAATAAGCTTCAACTAAAAGTTCATATAAATTAAACTAAAATATAAGCTAAATCTCAATCTCTTAATGGTTTGGACTACTGTCTATTGTCAATGATTATACAAGTGCGTAAACAATGTCCTGAGTCTAGTGTCCCCACTAATCTCCTTGTGATTCTACTTCACTTACACAACTTGAGAGAACAAGAAAACCTTCACTAGGAGAGATGGCTAGCACACCATCAATAACTATCACTGGCTTTCCAAGTAACTCAAAACCCCTATTGTTAAAGACTCTAATTCTAACTCTATGCTTATATTATCCAATTCCAGCACTCTTTTTTAATCAGCTTATGGAAATGCCAAACAATCTGAAAAGGCAATAGATCTTTGAATTAATTACAATCATTAAGAAAATTTCAATAACTAAAAACTTTAGATTGCAAACATGACAATTTGTTTGAAAATAAAAAAACAATCTTATCTTCTCTAATCTATCCCTAACAAAACCTTACCTTCATCAAAGCAAAACTAATTCTATGCATCACAAAATGAGGAAGATGTTAAGATATCCTTAACAAAACAATGTGATTTTAATAATTGTAGGAGATAAGAATGTATAAGAAAAGATAGATAAAATAGGCTAATCAAAGATTGGAAATTCTTATTGCTTGTTTTCTTTGTCCCTTTATACAATAATTTCTTCTAACTTAATGAACTAACTAACTGGCTAACTAATTATATCACATTTGATTCTCTTAAATCAATTTTAATTGCTGCATTTTGCCACTACTTTAACTGATACAATTGATTCTTGCTAAACTTGTTCCTAATATCTTCTTCTTACCAACCAACCAAGGCTACTATTCTAATCCTTTATATAATCTTGTATAGACCATAAAACATGGGACTCAACTTAGTACTCTTTCTTAATGCCATACTAGTTTGCTTGTAGGGTTGAAGTTTGAGGTACACTATATCCTCTACCCCGAATTCTCTTTATGTTCTTCCCTTGTCTGCAATATATTTCATTTTTTGTCTTGTCACTTCCAATTATCTTTGCAACACTTGATCTATGTTAGACTTTCTTTGAATTACCTCTTCAACTAAACTTACTATTGTAGTCTCTTGTGTGATCAATTATCTATTTGGCGGAGGTTATCCATATAAAGCTTGAAAAGTAGTCATTTTGATAGCAAAATGAAAGGTGGAATTGTATCACTATTGTACCACAATCATTGATGTTATTTTTTGGATTGTGTATGGTTATGCAACTCAAATATATCTTTATATATTGATTAACCCTCTCGGTTTGGCTACTAGTTTGTGGATGGTATGACAAACTCATTAGCAGCTTTATCCCTAACATTTTAAACAACTCCCTCTAATATAAGCTAGTGAAAACCTTATTTTTATCTGTGAAAATAGTTGTTGTCAATCCATGAAATTTGTAGAAAATGATCCATAAATATCTAAGCTACCTCCTAGGATGTAAATGAGTGTGCTAGTGTAACAAAGTGTCCATATTTGGTGAATCTATAAGCTATCACTGTGATTGTATCATTTCTCCATGATTCCTTGTATGAAATTCATAACTTTATCTTTCCATGTTATTTTTGGTATTGACAAAGGTTGAAGTAATCCAAGATATGTTATTTTTTTCATTTAGCATACTCGCAAGTATCATATTCTTCCACAAACCTTATAACTAATGTTTTTATTAAAAACTAATAGAACATTGACTTAAGCCTTTTGTAAGAATTACATATTCTTGTATGACCCTTTATGTATGAATCATATACGACACTCGATCTTGTTGAAGACCAATAGTTTATCCTAAGTGATTATTTAATGAATATATTGATCTTGTTGCCAGGTACGAGTTCTAATGAATCAAAAGTGAATTAATAAATAAATGGACTCAAAGGTAGATACTGAGTATGTTCAAACTATCGTATGTATGATATTATTGATAAAGACATATACTCTAAGGGAAAGGAGATGATACCATATCATGTGTAAGATTTTAATTTGATATTTTGTGAGAACCTAAATATTATTTGTAATCTTTACTTGTGCTTTTGAGATTCTTGTCTATTTCTCAAGGCTTAGATTTGATGTTCCCTATCTTATTATGTTTCTAAAAATTTATGAATAATTCAATTCAAAAGGACATTACTATAAAAACGAGTTAAGTAAAAGTTGAGAAAATAAAAAAAACAAGGAAGATTATTTTGGTATTATTACATGGACTTGTATTCATTGGTTGACCAATTATGTTTGTCTATGTGATAAAATATATTTATAAATACAAGAAGTATAATGAATATGGTAATAAGAGATTAAAAAAAAGGGTGATAAATGATCAAGGGTACTGCATATTGCATCTATGCCCCATGATCTGAGAAGCCATATATACTACCAGAATTTTTAAATATTCCGACGGAATATTCTATCGGTGTTTATACTCTTAGTCCGTCAGCATGAATTTTACCGACAGGATCACAGGTAAAAATAATTTTTCAAAAAAACTATTATCAATGATTTGTGGTTTGTTAATGAGTTCATCAGTAATAAAATTACTGATGGATATACTAATGGAAAAAACGCATCAAAAACAAATTTACCCGCTTAATTCTATTGGTATTTTCATTAATAAATATGACATATCACTGACAAAAATATTATATATTATTCCAATTTTCTAGAATACATATTCTTAATATCCCTTCAAAGCCGCATAACAACTCCCTATTCCTTGAAAAAGTATAGCAACTGAGCTCTCGAAGTGTGTCTAGTCATATAGTCCATTTGTAAAGAATGGTTTTTACAGAATTAACGAGATAGTTAACCTCATCACATGTGAGTGGGAGATTAAGAAAAAATAAATTTGGGTCACTTGTGATGGGTCAACCTAATGCATATTAATATTAATTATATTAATAAAAAATGGAAAATGATAAGGGTTCAAATAATGCTCAGGTACATCCTAACTCTTTAGATTTATTAAGGATGTTCAGTACATCCTGATTTGTTAGTTATAAAGGTTGTAATGCTTATAAATATATTTGTTAACATTTACAGACAAGTAAGAAAAAGAATAAAAGTATATGAAAGAAAAGAGAAGGAATCTCAAAGAAAACTCCATGTCAATTCTCAAAAGAATCGTTTTTGCAAATAAGATATGCTTAGGATATTTTTCAATTAAGAAACTTCTTGACATGTAAGCTATTTGACATCACATGGGAAAAGTTATGGATTGGAATACTGGTTCTTGGCTTTACTTCGACAGTGGTGGCCTTTTCTCAACACTAACAACCAGCAATTGTTCCTAATTGTTACCTTTAGTTCTTTACTGGGACGAGAGGATTTGAGATCTTTCTTTTTATTCAAGTGGCAAGCCTTTTGCTTGCAGTTGTAGTTAAAGTGTCCCATGTTATAACTTACTGTTCCTAATGTACGCAGTTGCCAATTTTCCATTAACTTATCATTACGTACGCCTGCCGGAGGTGAGATCGATACGCCCTCCGAGACAAAGAGAAGGGTGTACAATAGGCCGTGATAAGGGCAAGAACAGTGTGCTTGCCAAGTTTCCATGAAGGATGGATCCTTTCTATTAGTAGTAGTTTATAGGAGACAAAAGAAAGAAGTCATGGATGGGCCAAATGATTATTTTTCCTCTTCTGCTTGTTTTGTTGCCTTTAAGAGTAGAGCTTACTGATCAGAGATAATGAGAGGAATGGAATGTGAAACGTGTTTGAACTCGATACATCCATGTGGACAAAATACCTACCATGTTCCCAGCGACTCCATTCCACAACTTGACTGCCCGGAGTTTCCATGAATAGCCAGTAACCCACCGGAACCACCTTACTTCAAACTGACGTCCCTTTCTTTCTCTTCGCTTCCAGACAACATGGGGCAGAAACACTGTCTTGCCCAAGAATATTGGCTGATCCTATCGTAAGTTACATTTTTGGTATTGATATCTCATTATAACTTGTTTATTTCTCAAATTAACAATTGAATCATACGATATTAGCCATTAAATGTTGGAAACAAGATATTATCCAATCATCCAAGAAGTTAAGAGAATGGTTCTCCCTAATTAATTAATTAATTAATTGAGTAGTTTTTTCTTTCTTTCTCCTAGCGATAATAATACCGGGGAAACAATTGTCAATAGAACAATAAATGATGGCCAGTTGGTCGGTCATATAAAAAGCCATACATTCCTCAAACTTTCCACACTCAAGTGAAAGTCCAGGCACACGATCCCGTAATGGAAGAGATCACAATCATAATTGCAGCACTCTCCACACTCAATTCTCCCCAACTCACAGATATCACAAGCTCCATCCTCTCTCAAACCGTCCACCGCCGCCGCCGCCTCTCGTCCCTCCTCTGCTCTCCCTCTCTTTTCTCCCTCACCTTACACCATCTCCATTCCCTGTCCCTCATTCAGAAGACCTTACTCATTTCCAAACACCTCCTCTCATCCCTTCACTGCCTCACACGTCACTTCCACCCAACAACCCTTATTCCACCGCACCCCAACACCACCATCAAACACCGTGACCTCGACGCTGCATTGCTTCTTATTTTCCTTTGTGATGTACACCAAGAAAACCCCGAAATACTTAAAACACCAATCGCTGAATGGCGTGAGGGTTTGAGGAAACATTACTCTGAAACTGTGCTAAGGCAAACAAGCATTGTGGTGCATTATGGTGGTGTCCTTTTACCATATGTTGAGATGATAATAAGGTGTTGGCGGTTCGTTGGTATGATGGCTGGTTGTACAGTGAGGGAGGGGAGGGAGTTGGCAGCAGCTCCGGCAGCAGTGGTGGCGCTTCCGGCAGTAGAGGTGAGAGGAGGTGGTGGGGAGTGTGTGATATGTAGGGAAGAGATGAGTGAAGGTAGAGATGTGTGTGAATTGCCATGTGAACACTTGTTTCATTGGATGTGCATTTTGCCATGGCTAAAGAAGACGAATACATGCCCATGTTGCAGGTTCCAGCTTCCAACTGAAGATGTGTTCGGAGAGATCGAACGGCTGTGGAGTGTTATGATCAAGATTGGTAATGGGGCCCTCAGTGGGGAATATTGCACGTGATCGATGTTGATAACGGCATGTATTGTAGACGTGGAAGAATCGCAAGGACTTATTGGCCTCTAGTGAATTTGGACAATTGTGCATTTACGAGGAGGCAAACGTATATAGTATAATGAATGGTTGCGATGAACAGGCTGTAGAGGATCACTTGTTGATGATAAAGACCCCTGTGGTTTAGGTTTGGGGCATGCTTGTAGAATTATCGATTTGTAGCTAAATAGATGAAAGGATTACATATATTATTGGGGTTGCTTGGAAAAGTGTAGATTATTAGAATATATATATATATATATATATATATATATATATATATATATATATATATATATATATATATATAGTTGCACAATTTGTTACTATAGCTTTTGCAATCACATTAATTTTGTGGGTTAATTGTATTTTATTTTTGTATAAAGCTAAATTTAAAATATTTAAATTATTTGTTATGAAAAATTCAAATTATAGATGTCATATTCAATTTTAATTTAGGGTTTGATATTATTATGTTTAAATCAGATTAGGTTAGATCAATCAAATGATCTAACTAGATTAATTTTTATATTAGTTTAATTTTAAACTTTATTAGATTAAATTCTAAATTACTTAATTTTTTTAATCAACTCATCAAAATATATTAGATTCCTCCACTATATTTCAAATATATTAGATTCTAAATTATTGAAAGATAATAGACCTTGTTTCCATCACACCAATCATAGCTTAACATGAGATGACATGCTTGCGCACTGCTGCAGGCTTATAAAATAAATGTACTTGATACTGTTATAATTGTGAACCAGCGCTAGATAAGTAATAGAAACTAAAGGTATGATGGAGCAAATATTTCATGATGGAAAAAAAAGTTGTGTTGGTAATAAAAAACTTAGAGACTGAACAAAATGATTTGTAGCAATTTACAGTATTTTATGAGGAAAGATACAGTGCTTTCACCATATGATTTAGCTTTTTTGTTAATAAAAAGCAAAAAAAATTACAAAGTTAAATTCTCTACCAACTTAATATTAAAAAAAACCAACAAAGATAATTTTGGAAGGAAAAAAAACCCATGAGGAAAAATGTTATAGCAATTGACAATGTTTTGTGAGGAAAACTACAGTGTTTTCCTCAATAAAATAAAATAAAAAACTATTTAGAGAAATATTGTAGCAATCCACAGTATTTTGTGAGAAAAACTATAACGTTTTCCTTATATGATTTAGCTTTATTATAATTATAATTCTTAACCAACTCAATATTAAAAAAAAAATCGACAAAGATAATTTTGAAAAAAATCATAACAAAAATCATATGGGAAAACACTGCAACAATTCACAGTGTTTTAAAGAAAAAAATTACAAAGCTAAATTCTTAATTAGCTCAATATTAAAAAAAATCAACAAAGATAATTTTAGAAAAAAATAACAAAAAAAACACCAAAAAAAGAGGAGAAAATCATGTTGAAAACACTGTAGCAATTCACAGTGTTTTGTGATGAAAGCTACAGTGCTTCCCCACATGATTTAGCCTTATTTATAATGACTTGTAATTGTAATTCTCAAACAACTCAATATTGAAAAAATAAAATTGACAAAGATAATTTGAAAAAAATTATAAGAAAAGAAAACTATGTGGAGAGACACTGCAGCAATCCACAATATTTTGTGAGGAAAGTTACAATGCTTTCCCCACATGATTAAACTTTATTATAAAGTTAAATTCTAACAAACTCAATATGAAAAAAAAAATTGACGAAGATAATTTTGAAAAAAAATATTACAAAAAAAGAAAACACAAGAAATTAGAAAAAAACCATGTGAGGAAAAACTGTATCAATCCATAGTGTTTTGTGAGGAAAAACTTGTATTTACTTGTAATTGCAATTCTTTTTTAGGAGTAAACGAAGATAACATAAAAATCAAACTAACCAAGAAACTTGAATGTAATGTGGGCTTGAAACTTGCACAAGCCCACATTACCTTGTATTTATTAGATATGATTTTATCTTTCTTTGCTTATCAAACAATATTAACACAAAAAACACAATATTTAATAAGCAAAAATAATTGCAGATATAAATTTTAAATTTTAAATTTGCAATTTTATTCTTATTTTAAATTTGCAATTTTATTCTTAGAAAAATAAGTATATGATGTGCTACTATTTACTTGTAAACTACAAGATATGTTTCTAGAAGAGTTATCTTAGGGATTAAATGTCTTGTAAATTTTAAATTTGCAAATTGCAGATACGGTGTGCTACTAGAATTTGCACATCTACAGCAATGAAGTTTGAAGCCATAACCCTAACCAGTCATCTGTTGATTTTGTTATACTAGCCTAGATTGTGTGGTATTAGTCATCTTACTATTATTACATCATCCTCTGTTATTTTGATATATCCGAAAATTTTTACTAACAACTTGTTGCTTTTTTACTGCCAAGGCCTTTTGACATGCCTCATAAATTGTCCACATAAATTTAAGACACAGTACATCTTGGATGAAGAATCATATATCTTTTAGACCTCGCCACCAATTGTTCTTTAGGTTTTTTCCAAATCATTCAAAGCTACTAGCAAGTAGAAATCATCAGTGTAATCATTGACAAACTTACTTCTTTGTTTCAACGTGTGAAAACTCTAGTATAGGGTTTGATAATAGCTAAAATGAAGGAAGTCCTCTCTCATTTTCTTTTTCATATTGTTCCAATCACTTATTTTTAAATTTTCTTTTCTCTAGTGTTTTTTTTTCAACTATTCCAACCAAATATATGCTTGACTTTTTAGTTTGATTGCGATTAACTTAACTCGCGTGAATTTAAAAATATTATTTTACTTAAAAATCCTCTCAACTTCATTCACCTAGTCTATGAGCTTTTTCTAACTATACAGTTCCAGCAAGCTCAGAAATTTTAACAAGAAAACTGAATCACCATATTTGATATCTTCCCATTCAAGGGCATGTCTCCTCCAATCATGCATTTGATTTTCAGTATTGGTCAAGGACCCGTAGTCACTTTTCTAATTCTATAAACCCTAACCTAGTTTGGCATGATCAGACCTGTTCTTGAATCTACACTTGTCACACTGGTCTATAAAAGCATCTTTTATAACATCCACATAGTCTCTCTAGATTAGATCCATATCTAGTTGTGTAAAATCATCATCTGAATGTTTAGAATGTTTTGTTTCTACAAGCCATGGCTACATCGATTTAGTTTTATTTGATTAAATTATCTTATATTAGAAGGTGTTTACCAGTTCTAAACCTGTCCTACTAGTCTATAAAATTATGTTTTTTGTAATTATTAATTTCTATTCATAAATTTCAATGTTCGGCTCTATTAGCATGAAAGATCTTGCTTAATTACTCATTGGTTATTTGGGGCAGTGTAAGTTGAATCTATTTTATTATGTCTTTCATATTTTACGTTTTTCTTTATAGCATATATTGAATGCGTTATATCTATTTTTTTTTCTTTTCTATTTAGTTGATGGTTGATTAGAGGGGTATTTATTAGTTTCAATCATTGTTATAGCTCTTTCGCTCGTTTGAGTGCTGATGAAGCTCCTTTGCCCAAGCCATGCTAGTAAGGTGGGCAGATTCATAATGCAAAATCAATTAGAATGGCTGCCATAGTCATCAATCATTAGTAAATACTAAAGAAATACTAGCCACTACTCCTTTCTTTGAGTGCAATGCAAGCTGATTCCAACACTTCAATAGATCGAGTAGCAGCTAATGATGCCAAATAATGTTGAAGTTGCAAAAGATAATGAAGTGATGATGAAAAGAAAAATACAATACACAAACAGTAGTAATTAAGACGATATTATATTGAAGGATTCCTTCAGTTGGACATGAAATACTGTCGATATTATTACAGATGGGAATTACACTGACAAGTAGGAGTAAGTGGAAAATACAATTATTGAGAAAAGTGGTGAAAAAACTTGATTGGTGTCGAAGAGGAAGACAATTCAGGGACATCTAGGGTCAGGCTCAATGAGATTGTAGCTCCGTGACATAATTCAAGATTCTGATTCTTTTTTTCTTTTTTTCACGTAGCCATACATTGTACTCATATTATATAGTATATTGTCTTATGTTCTGATGTGGGTTAATATTAATATTTTTTTTAAATGTAAAAGAAATATTAAGAGCATTAAAGAATATTTTAGATCCAATAAACTTAAACCTGACGGTCATGGCAGACCCAAGTAACTTTGATCTGGCATTTGTGGCAGGGCCATACGACTTGAATCTGACATTCGTGTCTGGTTGGTTTTTTTATAAATTATTTTTTTTTTTATAAAAAATATTTAAACTATCCGTAAGTATCCTAAATAGAAATTCCAATTAATTTTTTTATAAATATTTTTATTTTTTATAAAAATATATTTAAATTTCCATTAAAGTATCCTAAACAAAAATGCTAATTGATTTTTTTTATAAAAATAAACATTTAAACTATCCTGTAAATATTCTAAATAAAAATTCTAATTAATTAAAAATAATAATTAAAACTACCCTTAAAGTATACTTAACAGAAATTCTAATTAATTTTTTTATAAAATAAAATTTTTAAATTATACTTAAAGTATCCTAAATAATGTTTTTTATATAATGTTTTTCTATTTTTTTATTAAAAAAATTATATTATCCTTTAAATATCCTAAACAAATATTCTAATTAATTTTCTTATATATAAAAAAAAACATTTAAATTATCCTTGAACTATCTTGAATAATATATTTTTTATTTTTTATAAAAAACAATTTAAATTATCCTTGAATTATCCTAAACAAAAATCCTAATGAAGTTTTTTAATTTTTTTTATTTTTTATAAAAAAAACATTTAAACTATCCTTGAAGTATCCTAAATAATTATTTTTTATTTTTTTATAAAAATAAATTTAAATTATCCTTAAAGTATCCAAAACATAAATTCTAATTAATTTTTTATAAAAAAAATGTAAATTGTCCTTGAAGTATGCTAAATAGAAATCCTAATTAATTTGTTTTTTATTTTTTATAAGAAAAAACATTTATACTATCCTTAAAGTATCCTAAATAGAAATTCTAATTTTTTTTATTTTTTATAAAAAAAACATTTAAACTTAAAGTATTCTAAACAAAAATTCTAATTAATTTTTTTATAATTTTTTTATTTTATATTAAAAAATTTTAAGCTATCCTTAAAGTATCTTAAATAGAAGTGGGGCTATGACAAACCCAACAGACTTAGATCTAACAGCCATGTCTAATTATTATTTTTATAAATATTTTTTATTTTTTGTTAAAAAAACATTTAAACTATCTTTGAAATATTCTAAACAGAAATTCTAATTAAAGTTTTTTAGAAAAAAAATATTTAAACTACTATTGAAATATCCTAAACAAAAATGCTAATTAATTTTTGTTATTTTTTATTAAAAAAATTTAAATTATCTTCGAAGTATTCTAAACATAAATTTTAATTAATTTTTTATAAGAAAAACATTTAAACTTTCCTTAAAGTATCTTAAACTTAAATTATAATTATTTAAAAAAAAATTCTATTAAAAAATATTTAAACTATCTTGAAGTATCCTAAATATAAATCCTTATTAATTGTTTTTATAAATTATTTTTATTTTTTATAAAAAAAAACATTTAAAATATCATTTAAATATTCTAAATAGAAATCTTAATTATTTTTTAATTTTATTTTTATTTTTTATAAGCTCTTAGATTCGACGACCATGTTAGACCTAAGATATTTGGGTAAGACAGTCAAGCCAAATTCAACAGACTTGGATATGACAATCATGCCTGATTTGACAAACTAAAAAAAGATAATTATACATTTTAATTAATTATCAAGAGAGAAAAAAAAATACATACAGCTAAAAACACATCTCGAAAAAAATAAAATTAATATTACAATCTATAATAAAACATCTTGATTCACGTTGATCTCTCTCTCTCTCTCGATTCACGTTGATTTCTCCAACACGGATTGTCTCTTGGATGCCATTAAATGCCAGTGAGTAGTGAGCGGTATGTGCCTCTGTATTTGCTAAATTTGAAAGTGGTCCAACTGAAATGTCTGCCTATGTTTACTTCTGGAGGTGGAGCTTATGATAGGATGTTTTCACACAGTGAAAGTGGCTGATTTCACTGTCTTGTTTTAAAAGAAAGGAAATCACGGTGGTTTCTGAGGTGAAAATTAACGCGAAGAGAAAAAGAGCAACGAGCCAAAGCAAAAATGATGAAGGGTGGCAGTGGTAATAAACAAAGTTGGATTTAAAGGCACCTGACATGAGCAAGAGCGACCAATGCACTGGCTTTTGAACATAGGCAGCTCCTCCCCTATCTTTCATACAAATTTTCATAGTTTTGGTTCTCAGAATAGTAGTGGCTGGGATAAATGTCTTCCACATTTCTTTCTTTCCAGAGAATTTAACTCATCAAGTAGGCACAGTGACAGAGAAAATGACAGCTACTGGGAAGGATGGAAAAGGATGGAGGTGGGCTCTTGTTGATCTCTCTGTTTTCTCTTCTTTAATTGTTCTTATCTCTCACATTTTGAGATGGATTGTCTCTCAGTATCCGTGAAAGCAAGAAAATGGAAGGAGAGGATAATTTGAGGACTCTAGAATGCCTGAGAGGAAGGTTGCTTGCAGAGAGACAAGCTTCAAAGATTGCTAAAGAGGAGGCAGAGCTCATGGGCAATAAGGTCTGCTCCTTCTATCCCTTACATCTGGATGGCCTTTAATTTACTTTGTTTCTTCTCCTTCTGGGTAGATTGATGTTATTGCATGCTTCGCATTTGGGATGTCAATATACAACCACAATGCATCAATTGTAAGATCTCAAGTTTCATTTTCATCTATTTTTTGATGGTATAGTTAATAGAGCTAGAGGACAAACTCAGAGAAGAGATCAAATTGAGGAAAAAAGCTGAAAAGAAGCATAAATTCTTGATGAAGAAGCTTGAGTCTTTGAAGATTTGGCCTGCATCAGAGGGATCAGAGAAGTCAAGTTCATCTGAGATTAGTGGATTTTCTAGCGCATCATCCACAAGTACTGCAGGCCACAAAGACCCCGAAGAATCTGAATCCAAGCCCCAAGTCATAATCACAGCAGACTCACAAGATATGAAAGACAATGGCTCTGAAACAACTACATCCAATCAAAATATTTGTCCTGTTTCAGATTCCATCGGAGAGACTCAAGATTCAAATGCTGACAATAACCTCAAAGATTGTTCTTTAGATAAATCAAGGCATGAAACCGTTGCATGTTCACAAGATTCAAAGATTGATGATCAAAGGTATCAAGTTCAACATGCTTTGTCCTTTTCAATAGCCACTTTTATCTATGATAATTTAATGGGGTTTCTTTAAGCTAATTAAGTCAGTGTTCTAATAATCTCTTTCAGTTCTGCGAGCATTAAAGCATCAGTGGTGGAGATGGAGAAAAATGCAGGAAATGAGAGTGATAACGAGGCTTATGTGAATAATTCGTTGGCACTAGTCCCATTGAGTTTGCCAGCTTCTACCAAGAAAAGTGAGTTGAAGGTAGTCAATAGAAGTGTTATTGAAGTTCTTGACGCTTTAAGGCATGCCAGGGAGCAGATACAAAGCTCAATGGAGAGAAGACACATGATTAGAGTTTGCCCAACTTGAATCCATGTGTGTTAAATGCTAATGATGTGAGATATATAGCTAATAACACAAATAGCAGAAAGAGACATTAGGATGAGGAGGGTAGAGTATTGATTAGTTGATATCATTGCATGGATAATAAAGTCGTATGATAGTGAGCATCAAAGAAAGCATGTGATGTAGGGAATTATCAAGGATTTGTTGTCCAGTTGATGCTGGACCTGGGTCCATGAAGGTCGTATTCTTTCTTGTTTTCGTTCTCTTAGTTTGATTAATGAAGATGGTATTTGACATTATAATATAATCCAACTGTATTTTTGAATTTTTTTTTACTTTAAATTAATTATTTTTTTTATATTTTGAAATCATTTGAATATACTAATATTTAAAATAAATTTAAAAAATTATATAAAAATTAAACGCGTCACTTCATTGTTGATTTTTGTGACTTGCTCCAACCTGGAGTACTGGGCTTATGACAGCCGAGGCTTACTAATTTGTTTCTATAAATACACAGCGTTAAGGTTTAGTGCCCTTAGTGTTGTATTTGAAGCTACTTTTGATGAAGCTACATATATAGCATATCAGAGTGGACAAAAGATGATACGATGCTGGCGACTTCGTAAGCTAGCATACCTTTTCTGTTTCTGAAGTTTATATATCAGGATCATCTTTATCACTAGTGCCAGACCAGATAACCCTTTCTTGGAAAAACTAGCCGCTTTGATTTCACCAGAGGCTTCTTATATATTTTATCATTTCAATTCAAATCCTAACATCCATTTCACTCTGATTCAACCAAAAACGAGCGTCACTCATGGCTTTTGAAGTTAAGGAAGCATGCACAAAGCTTTAAAATAAGATGGCGGTGAAAATTTATAACCCCCAGATCTTCAAATGCAGCCTTGAAAACCAGAACAAGACTTCAGAGAGGACTGAGCAAGGTTTTTGTCTCTTATAGTAAACCTGCCAGAACTTCAGACCGAGTTTGCTTACTGCACACATTATTCCCTGAACTTGATGAGCATTTTTTGGTCTATCCTTGGATTACATGCCATCCCATCACGTGTATGAGTATATCCAGATACCAAAACAGTGCATATTTTTTGGATTAACTTGTAGACACTTCAAAGACGATGTTTTGTTGTCCTATTAAGACAATTTCTTATACCTTCGCAGGCACCCGAGGAGCATGGTCTTCTCCAATTTGCAAGTTCAACATCAGCCCAAGAAAAGAATCCAGTCTTTTTCTTTGGGTTGCGTCTAGTCGAAAACCAAGCCAACCTAGTGACTGTGGTTCGAGTGTCATAAACCCAATACCCATGGAAGGATGAAGTTGTTTTAAGGAAGATAGAATTCTACTTGGGTGAGAATAGACATAGTAATTTATCTGGAATAAGCTTGCTTTATTAATGACAATAAAAAATTTTAATACAAAAGGGAATTAACAACTATTCCTGAGATCACATCTCTATGAAATATGACACTAACCTAATAGTTTATACTATTAAGTTGAGATGATTTTTTAATATGGTATCAAGTCTTAATGACTAAACGGTCACGAGTTTTAATCTCATCATCTTTATTTATTTGATAAAAATTAAATACAAGGTAATGCAGACCTTTGCAAATTCCAAGCCCAAAAAATTTTCACTTGAGGAGATGTGTTAGAAAATAATATAAGTCATATCTTGAGATCTTATATAATAATTTAAACTTTAACACTAACATTTAATCATGACAACTAGGTAGCCAAAATATTTTCAAAAGCATATAATAACTAATTGACTTATTTTTTGAGCAAGCTTGAGGACTTGATTAACAAACAACAGCTTTCAGAATCTTCATGTATGCTATCATGTCCTGGATCATGCAAGCTCCCTACATGACATCCTGTGCATGTCCCCCTCATGACAATATCCTAGATAATGTAATGTGAAGTGCACAGCTCTCCTACATGACAACTCCTACGCAAAATATTTTGGGTTCTTTATGGGCACTCTTTGGGATGATCTTCTTGGCTTATCAATACCCCTTCCTCTAATTGAAACCTTGTCGGCTCATATTTATGAACTTGTCTTTCATTTCTTGAGTGTTTTCCCACGTAGCATCATCTACTAGAAATCTTTTTCATTTGACCAAGTATATATTCCTCGATAATTTTGGATCCTTTTTTGACCTAATTATTGTCTAATATTTCCTCTGGTTCCTAGTTAATTAATTCACCATCTTCAGTTATTGGAGGTAACCTAATTAGTACCAACAACCATTGTTTCACCCAATTATTTCTTCAAAAGGACACATGAAAGACCAGGTGAATACAAGATCCTTGTGGAAGCTTGAGCTTGTAGGCCACCTTTCCAAGTTTTTCTTCAATCTCATATGGTCCATAGAACCTGCTTGCAAGCTTTTGATATGCTCTTTTAAACACTGATTGTTGGCAGGACGTAAGGATGAAGCTTCAAAAACACAAAGTCCCTCACTTTGTATTCAATGTCTTGTCGTTTGGAATATGCCTGCTATTTCATACAATTATCTGCTTCATGTAAATTCTCATTAAGCTGTCGGAGTAAGGCAAGCTAAGCTTTGGTCACCTGAATTGTCTAGACAAGAACCTTCACTACCAGAATTCTCATATTTACTGAAAAATTTTTGTCGGTAATATCATTTCATTAGTAATTAATATACTGGCGGAATCATAAATGAAAATGCCATGTTGATAAATCTTTTGTTGGTAATTGTTTATCTATCGGTAATAAAAAAAATATTATTACTGATGGATTTACTGATGGAAAAAACGCGTTAAAAAAAATTATCCACTTCATTCTCTCAGTATTTCCTTTAGAAAGCTTATCATATAACCGACAAAAATATCGTATGCAATTCCATTGGTGATTATTTAAAAATATTTTTAAAAAATCTATTTAACAAAACTAGAAAATAATTAAATTAATATAAATCAACACTCTATAATACTCAGAACTGAGTTGCTTGGAAAAAAGAAGAAGAAAATCAACTCAAACAAATTTGCAACAAATAAATAACAAAATAAAATAAAAAACAACAACAACAAATAAATAAATCAACTAAAAATAATTTCATATGAAAAAAATGAATTTGCGATTGCTAAAAAAATAAAAATCCTATAAAAAAATCAACTAAAAATTAATCTCATATGAAAAAAAATCTTACAACAACATTCATACAATTATTAAGAACAAAAAAGTTTAAAAATAAGATAAAAAAAATAAATATAATGAAAAAAAACACAAAAAAAAGAAAAAAAAAATCTTACCTTAATGTAGTTGCTAGTGAAGCTGAGAAGAAGAAAAAAAATTATAAAGTATATTAATTTAAAAAAAAAACTGAGAATAGAAAAAAGGAAAAGAGAAGAAAACATATCTGAGCATGGAAGAGAAGGGAAGAGAAAGAAAGAAATGGATGTTGATATTTTTTACATAAGGCGAAGAGGAGGAGGAGGAGGAGTAGGCCCGTCTGTTGTGAAATGAGGAATTCTAGTCTTTTTATTGAGGTATTTTACAGATGGATAATTAAATATTAATATTTTTAACCATTTCATTTGTGATTTCATCTCTAATATTTAATTTAAAATTTTAATTTAATCAAAAATTTTCAGAAACCATCAAATATCACCAACGACTTTTCAATCCGTTGGTGATTCTGTCTGTAATATTTAATTTAAATATTGAATTTAATCAAAAATTTTCAAAAACCCACCAAATAATACCGACAACTTTTCAATCCGTCGGTATTTCATCTGTAAAGAACAGTAACTAACAGTGCAAGTGGGAAGTGAATAGTTCTAGAATTTTCTGGAAAATACCGACAAAATCTTTCATTGATGATTTTCTTTGTAATTGACATAATGAACAGTGTTAGGAAAAAGTGAAAAGTTTACCAACAAGTTTATGAATAGATTTTACTGACGGTATTAATACTATCTGTAATTTCATTGGTATAAATGATACGTCATCATATTTTTTTATTTTATTTTAATTTATTTTTTTCATTGTAATATACCAAGAAAATTTTTTTATCAATAAAATTAACTGTAATTTACTAATAGAATTATTCTGTTAGTATTTCTATTTAAATTTAATAATTTTGAAGGCAATATGGAATTGTAGATGCATGATAGATAGTATTGTAGTCAGCCCATTAAAGAAAAAGAATGCCACTTGCAGGGTTCTTGGCAGGCAAAGCACCGGAGATATTGTTCACTACAATGGCTGACTACTCCAATTTGTTCATATATATATATATTAGTGCATGTACGAGTTATCTTTGTCGCTTCACTTCAGTCTGAACTCACGGGACCCGGTTGTCACCTCCTTTTCTTGTAAGAAGGAAGACCCACAGATCACCTCCTTTTCCTTTTATAATGAACCAAGAGAAGACCCATACTTGCTCCATGCAATTTAATTAATGGGGGTTGGGTTGGTTTGGTTTATATCCAAGTGCTTAATTAGAAGAAAAAAAATCCAAGCTTAGTCAGATGTCTGCAAATGGAAAACACTAATTATCTGAGGTCATGTTTGTTCAACCACTTTCCAAACTTTCCTGTGTTTGTTTATCATTAGAAAAGATGGTCAACGGAAAACACTTTTCAATCAACGAAAAATACTTTCCAGTCAAAGGAAAACACTTTCCGATCAACGAAAAACACTTTCCAGTCAAAGAAAAATTTTACTTAGTTTTCAGGAAAGTGTTTTCCCTTAAAGGCTCTGTTTGTTTTCCGGAAAGTGGTTTCCGAGAAACCACTTTCCAAACTTTCATGTGTTTGTTTGCCATTAGAAAAGTTGGTCAATGGAAAACACTTTCCAGTCAAAGAAAAATTTGGCTTGGTTTTCAAGAAAGTGTTTTCCTGGAAAATTTGGGCTGAAAACACTTTCTGGAAATTGTGAAAAATTTAGAAATGTTATTATTGACTGATTATATCAAATTTGATCCTCAAACTTTTGATTGCTATATATATTTTGTTTTGAATATTTATTTTTTAATTTCATCTCTTAAAATTTAATTTTTATATTAATTTTGGTCCTTATTTTTATAATTGCAATTTGCTTTTTCCTTATCATTTTTTTATTGAAATTTTTTATCTATCAAATTTGGTCCTCATTCTTTTGATTGTTACTTATTTTATTTGAAATAATTTATGAAATGTTAATTATTATTATTTTAATTTCTTCATCTTTCAATTTTTTTATTTTTTATTTGATCTCTATTATTTTGATTATATTTATTTTATCTGAGATAATTTATGAAATTATTTTTTTTTTCAATTTCATTCTCATTCAACCTTTTAATTTATAAGATTTGTTCCTCATTATTTTAATAAAATTAAAAAACAATATTAATAAGTTATTTTCCAGCTCATTTTCCATAACATAATCAAACACTGGAAAGTGTTTTCCAACTTATTTTCCATTACACTACCAAATATTGGAAAATACTTTTCCGGAATTCACTTTCCTGAAATTCACTTTTCTTGAAATTCACTTTGTAAAAAGAAACTACTTTTCAGCAAACAAATGGTACCTAAAGAAACTTTTCTTGACGAGCCAAAAATCTTCAATTCCTGGCGTATTAAATTCTTCTTTTTCCCCCTTCAATGTGATGAACATTAATGGGTTTTAGTGTAAATACTAGTTAATTGTCTATGCGGGTCAAATTAATAATTTTATTTATTAAAATTAATGTTTTGTTTAATTAAAGGATAATATATATATATATATATATATATATATATATATATATATATATAAAAGATTAATTGAATAAAATAAAAAATTTCATACAAGGCTACATATATTAAAATAAATATTTTTTATTTTTTTAAAATCATCTACATAAAACATAAAAATAAAATTTATGTATGAATCTGAATAATATCTTTAAAAATTAAACACATACAAAACAATGTTTTTTTAAAAAAAAAACTCTTATTTAAAAAAGATTAAATAAGCTAAATAAAAAATCATAGAGGAGGGATATTAATAGAAACATAAATTTAAAATTTAATTTATTAAAAGACATATTAAAAAAGATATTAATTAAAATAAAAACTAAAATTAAAATAAGAAAATAAAAAAAAGACAGTGATAGTCTAGTGATGTAAAGGCATTTAAAAGAAACAAGAAAACCAAATAATTTGGGTTGCAAGCCCGACTAAATTTAATAAGTTAGTTCTATTTTAATTAAATAATTAAAAAAAACAATGCTAGTAAACAGATAGAATTTTTATAAACAAATATCACAATAACTTGGAAACAAAACCTTGGAAGTATGAAAATTGGATAAATAAAAGGACAACAAAATGACATGAGTCAACTTGAGTTAGCATGATAAATATATAACCTGGGTAATAAGAGGTGAGTCAATTTATGTTAACCCGCAAAACTCGTTACTTAAGTTATGAGACTGAGATCTTGATAAAAAAGAAATTGAGATAAACAACAAACCAATTAAAAAAAAAACAAATAATATCGAATGATAAAATCAAAAAAATAATAATAATAAAATCAAAAAAAAGAGAAAAAAAAAAGGTTGTCGACCCGAGTTAATATTTCAAACCATTAACCTAGGTTATTATACTAAAAACACTTTAAATGAAAAAATCACAAGTTCAATCCCAGCAAATATGAATGATGAAACTATGAATAAAAATCAATTGCACTATATATATATATATATATATATATATATAATTGAAAGAATGATGGTAAAAATCAAAATAAAAAATAAATGAGAGGGCTACCAAAAAATTTATATTGGAGGGTTAAATTGAAAAAAATAATATTTTTAACAAAAAAAAAGAAAAAACTAAAATGAATGAGGATCAAGTTGAAAAAAATAATACACAATATACTTCAATTGAAAGATAAAATTGAAAATAAATAAAACTTTAACAAAAAAAAGTCAAACAAAAAAATTAAAAATAAAAAAAATACAGACCAAATTAAAAAAAAAATAGTATATAACAAATTATAACTGAAGGAAAAAATTAAAAATAAATAAAATTTATCTGGAAAAAAAAATACCTAGATACAAAGATGAAAATGCCCCTCCAATAAAGCTTTAAAATTGTTTGATTAGAAAGGTATTTAAGTTTTTTTATTGTTCATTAAAAGAAAATGACCACATAGCCCCTGAACAAAAACTTTTTTTTTTTTTCTAAAAATTTATTTTAGTGATTCTGTTGTTAAAAAAAATAAAAAAAACCTTTTTGTCCCTAATGATTTTTTAAAAGGCACGTGTCATTATAAAAAAATAAAAAGACCCTCATTCCTGGCCTTCATTTTTGCACTGAGAGGGGAAGAATGAGAGAAACAATGTAGATTCACTATATACATCCACAATGTTTTTGCCATAAGTTTTAGAATTTCTTTTAATTTACTTAATTTATGATATTTGATTTTTAATTTTGTAAATTATCAAAAGATTTAATTTTTAATAGCTAAGAGCATCTTCAAGGCAAGATGTTATTTTGAAGTCCCAAAATATTAATATGACATTTTAAATAATATAAATATTTTTTTCCGGTGTACTTCAATGAAAAAATAATAATTTGAAGAGCAAATTGTATTCAAAAAAGAGAAGAAAATGATTTATTTTTTCTTCTAAGAGTTTAAAGTCATTTCTTTCCACGTAGATACACTTATTTAGTTCATTTTTTTACTAGCTTTGACTTTTCTTTTACCTCCCACATTACAGATGCCCTAAGAGATAAGGGAGCGCAAAGGGAAACAAAGGGCAGCTCGATATTCCAAAATCATGAATTTAGTAAAAACATCTCAGCTCAATGTTTTCAGCTTAACTAGGAAAACAAGAAGTGGAAGCCTAAAATGGAGCAATAAGAGCACCTAAAACAGTGTGTTATTGCTTATGAATTGTAATGAATAGAAAACTGAGAATCTCGGCCATGGAATGGGAAACCTAGGGGGGAGGGGGAGCACCACTAGACCACCAAAGAAAAAAAGGAGAAGTAGAGAACCCAAGTGAAGGAAAGAAAGAACAACGATGTCAGGAATTGTAATTTAAAATCTCTTTATTTCCCATCCTTGAATCTCATCTGACAACAAAACTGAAGATCTTCTGTCAAAAAACTCCAAAAACCCCTTCTCTTATCCATTGCTCCCTTTGATCTCTCTGATTTCAGACCAAACTCTGCCACTACCAAATCCATGTGTTCTTTTCCAGCTAAGTCTGTTTCTTGAAATATGGCACACATGAAAGAACCAAACATACTTAACCCAGATTCAAGGTACATGGCACCAGCACATCTCTATATTCTCTGAACTCACTTAAAAACAATTGCCTCCTTGTCTCGTTATACTCTTTTCAATTAATTTAGCCCATGCCCTTTTGGTCTTTACATGATAATTGTACTTATTAATGGTGTCTTGAGTTCTGTGGCTATATAGTTTCAAGAGCTGGGACTGTAAGATTGGAGCATCAGCAGGAACTGGATTTCAGATTTAGTCTTGTGAATATATTGGTTCCTGGCTCATTTGGATAATGTGAAAGTAAGTAATACTACTATTATAAAGTTGGTTGCTTGTGGTTGTGGTCTAAGTGATCTCTTCAAAATGTTTAAACCTTGTTTGAGACCTTGTGTGGAGGATGATGCCACTGAGAAGGTTGATGGGTTGTTGTGGTACAAGAATTTGGGGAACCATGTTTATGGAGAGTTCTCGATGGCTGTAATTCAAGCCAATAGCTTGATGGAGGATCAAAGCCAACTTGAATCAGGGCCTTTGAGTTCAACTAATTCAGGTCCACAGGGGACTTTTGTTGGAGTATATGATGGACATGGAGGAACTGAGGCTTCAAAGTTTATCAACCACAACGTTTTCTCCAGTTTCAAAAGTATGTTTTCAGCTTAATTGTTTTGCTAATTTTACTTTTTGCTTGGACCACTTCGTAATTAATTAGTAATGCTTTGTTTGCTTGATTCTTTAAGATCATGCTCATGACTCAAATCTAGTGAATGATGTTATCTAGTAGTATTGTGTCTTAATGAAGGTAGTGTGAATGGTTGGTCAAGTTTAAAGAGTTCTGATGTTCGCAAGCTAGATGCATTTTCTTGGAACATATATACAGGTTGTAGGAAATAGTTTTTCATGGTCTAATTCACCTCACACTTTTAATCTTAAAGGTTAAAGGGAATCGTGTGCACACCAAGTGGATGGGCTGAGGATCAATGTTTCGTTTCTGTAAAAGTTTAGTTGTTATTCTTTCTGTTGGATCTATTTTGTATGAATCTATATTTAACTTCTCAACTGGCTTAAAGCATTGATCAGTAATAGATGCCCTGTTTCCTACACGATGTAGCTATCTTTCTATTGGATAGGCAGATGTTTAATGCTGCTAACTTTCTGTTTGTTTGTGATGCAGAAATTGTTTCTGAGCAACAAGATGTATCGGAAATTGCTATCAGGAAGGCTTTTGCATCTACAGAAGAGGGTTTTCTTTCACTTGTGAAAAAGCAGTGGCTTAGTAAGCCCCATATGGCATCTGTTGGATCATGTTGTTTGGTGGGAGTCATATGCAATGGATTGTTATATATTGCAAATGCAGGAGACTCCCGAGTGGTTTTAGGAAGAGCAGAAAGAGGAACCAGGGAAGTTACAGCATTACAATTATCTACGGAGCACAATGCTAATATAGAAACTGTGAGAAATGAACTCCGGTGTCTGCATCCCAATGATTCACAGATTGTTGTGCAGAAGCACAAAGTTTGGCGCGTGAAGGGCATCATACAGGTAATTTCCTTGCATTTTCTTTCCTATACACCTGACTGATTGGAGAAGGTTTATATCAGTTGAACTTTGTGCTAAAATGCGGTTTGAGTGTTGCTCAACGCATGAGGTTTCAGCGTGTTCAGGAAAACACATGAAGAAGGGGGGAAATGCTCTGCTATCCATAGCTTGTGCTCATTAGAAAATTGATTTAATTTTTGTTTCATAAATATGTAACTAGAAGGTTACTATGTTCTGTTATTTCCTTTCATGAGAACTTAACAATCTGAATGGTTAAGCAGTTTTAGGTAAACATTTTCCATTTGCTGACATTTATCCTTGCAGATTTCAAGATCCATAGGAGATGCCTATCTTAAGAAGTCAGAGTTCAACCGAGAGCCTCTACAACCAAAGTTTAGACTGCCCGAACCTTTCCACAAGCCAATCCTAAATCCAGAGCCAGAAATACTAGTGCGCAAACTCCAACCAGGAGATCGATTCCTCATATTTGCTTCTGATGGTCTCTGGGAGCATCTTAGCAATCAGGAGGCTGTTGACATTGTCCAAAATTTCCCCCGGAAGGTAAGCTCATCCCATTCTCCCCATGACATCATGTGTAAACCTGTTCAATCATCTTGACTGCTGTTTATCCAGCAGTTCACATAGCAACGATGCAGTGATTGATAGTCTTTAAACTGTAATTACCTCAAATTTTCTGCCTCCTGACCAGAAGTAACTCTAACTAGATTCTTGCTTTTTCTGATTCTAGTTTCCATCACAAACCAATATTGGTTGTTCTTACTTCTTACAGTTAGACAGCATTTGTTTTCTTCCACCGTTGTATAGTTTATAATTTCCAAATTAACAACGCGTTGTAGTAATGAACTGTCATGATCATTGCAATTTTCCATAATAGGCCCATAAGTGAAGGTGTGGCTGTTTCAAAGCATTAACTTGATTCCTTTTCCATCTCTACGATGCAGGGAATTGCCAAGATGCTTGTCAAAGCTGCCCTTCGGGAAGCTGCAAAGAAAAGAGAGATGAGGTACACAGATTTGAAAAGGATCGAACGAGGCGTCCGGAGACATTTTCATGATGATATTAGTGTCATAGTTGTGTATATAGATTCTCATTTGATCAGTAGAAGTTCCATCGGTGGCCATCCCTTATCGATAAGAGGAGGAAGCGCCGCCACTATATCTGACTCAGAGGCAAGATTCTAGTGTTTGATCTCTCCATCCCCATCTTTAGATTATTGCTGGAAGATTGTGAAAGACATCCTGTTTCTTGAGACCCCAAAAAGTGGGGCTCACAATGTCAATGAACATCACTCTTCAAAAGATTTCTGGCTGTTACCCCAATTGACAAGCCAAAAACATTTTGGAACTTTTGGCTGAAAACAGATCTGTTAAATACATAACCTGCAGTTAAATGCAACCGGGCAAGTTTAAAATGAAGCTAAATCATATATGTTTATGAACTCGTTTTATCACCACCACGAAGTTGCGGGTAGAATTTTAAGTTAATTTTGAATATAATAATAAAAATTATTAATGTTGTAGATGTATTTTAAAATAACATGAATTTTTTTTAATTCAGAATTATAAACATGTTTTTGCAAATATGTTGTTCACGTTGCATATAAGATTTCTATAATGTAATTGAAGAATGTATTAATATTACGGATGTGTTTTATTATACCATAATTTTTTTAATTAAGAAACACAAAGATGTTATATATATATATATATGTTAATTAACAACTTAAGTGGAAAGGTTGACAATGCAAATATTTAGCCTTGAATCTTCTTTCTAATTTATGTGTTGTTAATTGTTTTATTTTAAAAGTTATTTTTTTCTTAACAAGAACAAATTATTTTTATTTTTGTAAATTCATCATGCAAATAAATTATATTTATAACTAATATAAAATAAAAAAATTAAATATAAATTATAATAATCTCTTAGAAATATTTTATAAATAAAAAATAAATAAATAATAAATAATATTTAAATAAGATGAATTAAAAATTAAAAAAATGGAGAGAAAGCAAATATTAATTTAAATTTCAATAAAAAACTAATGAACCAATAATATAAAAAAGAGTCGTTAAAAGCTAAAATAAAAGTTCAATATTTCTCCTAAAAGAAAAGGACATATGAGTATGTAAATATTTAATCATGACTTTTCTTTTTAATTTATGGGGTTTTTTTTTATCTTGAAGGTTATTTTTCTTATCATGATTGGTTTTTATTTTATAAATACATCATGAATATTTATATGACATATAAAAGAAAAACTAGAATAATCTCTTTGAAACATTATAAGAAAAAAATTATTTTTATAAAAAAAAAACTACTATTTCAAATCGATGAACAAGAAATTTAAAATATTAGAGAGAGTATTAATTAAAATTTAAATAAGAAAATTAATGCAAAGTAAAAAATACAAAAAAAAAAGAAGAAAAAGGTATTAAGTAAAAAAATTCCAAGCAATAATCAAAATAATAATAAAATAGGTTAGGTACTGAGTGGTCGGTCTTAAAAAAAAGCCCCTCCATTTTTTTTTTAAGACAGGTGACAGGTCTTCCATAGTGATAGATGACCTGTCACTGTCAAAAAAATAAATATCTTATTTTTAAAAATCAAAAACTAAATTTTTATTTTTTAAAAAATCCTTACAAAAAAAACCACTTTAACAACTTCAAGCACTCCAAAATCACACTAAAAAAATAAAAACAAACCAAATAAAACCCATTCTACCTTTTCTCATCATGTTTAGGAGAAAAATAAAATTATCTTTATTATTGAACTCCTCTTGAAAAGAGGTATCCATTGACATAAAAATCCTCTTTTTTTTAGTGGTTGAAATTTGACTAACTAATGACTTTTTTTTTTTTTCACTATTTTTCAATGAGTTTCTCTTTTATCTCTCAAATCAAGAAATTAAAAATTAATAAAATAAATTTTCAGATCAAAATAAAAATTATAAAAACTTTAAGAGTGTACGAATTTTCTTCATTTTCTACTTTTCTTTTTCTTTTAATTTTATCTTTTTACTATAATCTAGGTCAAAAAAATTAAATAAAAAAATATTTGAGGATAAAATTGAATAAATAAAATGACAGAAAAAATATAAAAATAATGAAGGTAATTCATTGAACAATAAAGTATCATTACAAACCCCAGTTTTTTTTAAAAAAAATTTAGTTACTAGTATTGCACTTCTTTAGACCTATTCGAATCATTGTCTCCTCCTTTTTTTTCCTTTTAGCGTATCAACCATTTTATTAACGAGGAACTATTACAATGAGAACCATTTAGAATATAGCAACTCAGAGAAACTAGAACAAGAGTGCCATCTCACACAAAGCCATTCCATCAGAATTCCTGAAAGTCGGTCCCTTTTGAAGTATTGTTTTAAGCTAACTCATTCAATATTGTAAAATACAAGTTCAAGCTTTGCAGAAAGGTTGCTGCTTGCTCTCCCTGAGTTCAATCTCCTCCCTTTTACAATGCCAAGCAGTTGTTTTAAGCTACACAAAAATATCAATTCCACTGATATTATTTTTTATTGTTTTTTTTTTTTTATCTTGTCACACAAAATAAAATAAATAAATAAAAATATAGAAAATTATGAAATGGATTGAACATATTTTTGGAAATTTTTTATACTTTCGAAAATGCATGGAAAAATTGGAGTAAGAAATAGTTTCTCACAACCAGCAAAAGAAATCACCGCCAAATATATATAGAAGATGTTGCAAACATACTAAGGGAACAAAATGAAGAAAGCAACAACAAGAACATATTCTACAGATTCTCCCAATCATGTTACCTGGTCTTTCCAACATCAATTACAAGAACTTCAGATGCAGTGTTTGCACAATTTGTAATCATGTCATACTCAAAACTAAAATTATAAAAGGAAACACACTTAAATCAGCAACCCAATATCAAGATATCCTCCATTCCCAGTAGCCTACCTTGCAGAGCAATTCATCGTGAGGCCTAAAAAATCAATAACACCTTTGAAGCGTTCACTGATCTCAAAATACCAGAAAGAGTATCAGAAATTCTGAATCAATAACTAGAAAACATTTCCTTTTATAGCCCACTATCAACCTGTATGCACAACTCTCTGACATACTCTAAAAACTTTACCTTCAACATGTTCAAACCAAATGTCATATGACAGTTTTGGACATACACACCTCATGATCCACAGTTGAACGGCAGCAGTAAGTACCGCATGCATCTGTCTCCTGATCTTACACATCAGAAGACTTTGTAGTTTCATGTAAACATGTTCTAATGCATGGTCATTGGATGAATATATAAATGAAAAGGAAACAAATTTAAGAAAAAAAACTGATTCTAGTTCACTTGCGTCTAAAAAGGATGAAAACATATGCATGCTTTATATGACAATAAAAAGAATGCAGCCTTTCTCAAATGTTTCAATTCAAACGAGCAGACTTACCCATGTTGGTTTGCTTTGGTTATAGGCTTCCGTGACTGCCAAATAGCAATCCACGGACATATGCCTAAACCAAAATAAGACTTCCCATGTAATCTTATTCATAACTGCCCATTCTCTGGATCACTTATGAAGTCCTAAGAATCATCCCCATTTCCTAATGAAGTAAGAAACATGTTGGAAATCTCGAGGTCATGAATGACACAATGCAACACACAGCATCTAGTCAATACTAATAATATTGGATCATGAACATGCAGCTTCATGAATATATGAGACACTTGCGACATGTCCTTGTCACGGAGAATTTGTCCAATGGAAAAAAGATCACTAGATACTTTCTTTGAATAGGCTAAAACATTAACATTTTACCTAGATTCAAAATTCAGAACTTCTGATACTTTTAGAAGATTTCAAGAAAAGTGAACACTCGAAGGCGTTGTTGATTCCTCTAAGCCCCAAGAAAACAACACCAAAAGCTAATATGAAACAGAAGGTGCCAAAATCATGTCAAATGCCTTCAAGAGATTTATCTGAGAATGAAGAGTGCTGCATCTGGGAGTTCTTTTGTTGAAAAATGAAAAGGCGGATAGAAACCACTAGGAGAATCTCATGTTAGAACACTAAACCTGCCAAAACAAACAACAGAACAAAAATTAAGATTGAGTGAACTAGCAAAATTAAAACCTAAATAAACATGACTCAACAACTGATCACAGATAAAATGTCAATTCAAGTCAATATGAGGTTAACTTCCAATGCAAAACATATTTTAAAAAAAATACTTGACAATTATTCTCTCAAAAAAATTAATAGCTGAAAATTAGAAAATAAAATCTCAAATAATACCTAAGAACTAGTAAAGGAGATGTCAATTCAAGACCCTCCACCAGCCTCACCTGCAATAGCTGCCTTCTGATTGCAGAAAGCAAGAGAAAAAAACAAAAAAGTTCAGTACTGAGAAATAATATAAATATAAATAACAATTTATCCTTTCAAATAAAAAGGAGCAGTAATCCAAGAAAGAAGGTCTCACTGGCTCAAGATCCCCCTTGCCATTTATGGATAGAGAACCAGATGAACTTTGTGAGAACCTGGAAGCATGGAGTAGCATGTTAGTCATGGTTCTTATGAATCACGAGCATTTTAAATTCTGAACAACTCAGAGCAGTTTGCAGTTAAACATACCTGAGAGCCCTTGCCTTCCTTTTGTCTTCTTCCAGGGTATTTGATTTAGCAGCCGGTGTGAATCTTTCAAGACGAGATTTCTTCTTTGCCTCCTCATCACTAGCTGCGGGTGGTACAGGAATCCCAAACCTGAAGAAACAAAATAATAAGTTTTAGGACTAACTTGTGAGAACAGTAAACTGAAAAACAAGGGCAATTCAACTAAAGCTATTTAACACCAGGATGCGACATGGAATAACACCTCTCTGCTCTAGCCTTCCTCTTCAGCTCCTCTGATTTCTTCACCGCGTCTGACTCTGACCCCTGTGCTGTAGAGCCGGTGCCCGTGCCGGTGCCGGTGCTGGTGCCAAACCTAAAGCATGATAGGTTCACCGATGAAAGTTTCAGTTAGTGAAAAGAAAAACGAAATCAAGTTCTTCAGACATTTCCATGGGGAAAATCCCATGGGCACCTAGAAAATCATTTGATCCATACAACACCTTCCCACAAACACACACATTTTCACTTGCACATAAGCACAAGCATACACACCAAAGCATAAACTCCTTCAGAGACTCATGCTGGAATCACCAGGGCCGAAGCAGTGGCAAATGCATGCAAATGTTGAAACAAAGTTCCCCATGACTTGCTTTATGGACTCCAACTATTAACTTTGTATTATAAATACTATAACAGATCAAGCCAAATGCACACCTTTCTAAACAACTCAAGATCAGTCTCTCGACCATTAAAGAAGTGAAGTTACGGTTTTCATTCCCAAAAATAATATACCCTCTACTTTTCAAAATACCAGTTAAGCTCCCAAAAGAACACTAGAACAACGCGTATGTAATCTAAACTTTGGGCCAAAAAAAATCCACAACAACACAGAATAACTTAAATCATGTATATGTATGTAACTTTGAATCAAGGTCCACTAATCCAAGCGAAAAAAAAGGAAAGAAATTCAAACCCTAATTGCAAAGTTCAAAATAGTAAATGAAAACTAATAAACCTAAAACACGAAGAAAAATATATTATATACCTTTCAGCACGAGAATTGCGTTTCTCTTGCTCGGAAAGCTGAACAGTAATTCCAAAACGTTCAGCACGGCGGATCTTCTTCTCGATGTCGGTGACCGGTGCAGCGCTCTTTGAGTTCTCGGAGTCCTTCTGAGGCCCTTCGGTAGCTAACTCAACGGTGGATGATGCGGTGTTGGTAGAATCTTCGCCTCGATCTGGCTTGGTAGAATCAAGGACTGCCGTGTCTAGGGTTTCGCTAGGGTTATCTTCAACGGCGGCGGTTGAAGGATTATCTGTTTTGGTTGCCATTGAGAGCGTAAAGAGATGTGAAAGTTGGAGATAGAGAGAGGGTTCGGCTGTTTGGAGTGGATTGGAAGATGTTTGTTACTTTGCTAGATGTAGTAGTATGAACCTGAGAAAGAAGAGGAACGGGTATAAGGGGTAATAAATTTGTGGGAGATTCTCTTTGAATTTTTTAATTTTTTTATTACCGGTCAAAGTACTGGTTAGGGGCCTAAAACATTAATTTCTTTGTACGGATGTTTAAAAATAATGGTAAAGATGTAATATTTGTATTATAATCTATCAAAATCAGTTAATATAAATAATAATCAGTAAAAAAAATATAAGAAATAGTTATTATAGATTGGGAATTTTGAAACACGATTAATTTAACCTAATTATATACCCTATATTTATTTTATTTTTATATTTAATAATTTATAGATTGAATATTTATTTTTTATTTTATTTAGACATGTTTTTACTCTAAAGTTTTACAAAGTTAAAGTTCTTATAGTATTATAATAAGAATATAACTAATAAAGATCTCAATAAAAATATTTATGATAAGAAAATATTTTCCAATTTTTTTCATGTTTTCTTGCTCATTATTAATATTAAATACATATGAATTATAGTTATTTACAAGGATCTTGAAAATTATTCGTTGTTTATTGTATGAAAGTAACAGTTAATCAAAACCTTTCCAAAATAGATAAAATAGATAAAAACTAGTATATTAATACATGCTTGCAGCGGATTAATAATAATACTTTAAAAAATATATTATATATTTAAAAAATATTTTTTAAAAAAATTTAGGTCTGGCTACAATATCAAACCCAAAAATCTTGGGTTTCACCTTAGACCCAAGATACATGGATTTGGCGTTCTCCTAAACCTAAGTTATTTTATTGGATATGATTTCCTTGTTAGACCCAAGATTTTAGGCTCTGACTTCTCTAATAATAATAATATTAAACTTGTTTCGATCTTATAGCTTTTCAAATTTTTTTAATAATAATAATATTAAACTTCTTTCATTTAGATTCTTATAGTTTTTAATATTTTCAAATCACATTTATGGTTTTTTTTCAATAATAATAATATTTTTTTTTCAAATTCATTAATAATAATAATAATAACAATAACAATTTTTAATTTTACCATTTAAATCAAATCTATGGTTTTTCTTCAATAGTAATAATATTTTTTTCAATTTTATTATTACTATTATTATTACTATTACTATTAAAGAAAAACCATAGATTTGATTATTATTATTATTATTAAGAATAATACTGATAATCATAATAATAATTTTTAATTTTACCCTTCTCAAATCTATGATTTTTTTCAATTTTAATAATATTTTTTAAAAAAATAATTAAGAATTATATTAATAATAATATTAAACATGTCTGACCCAAGTTCTTATAATTTTTAAATTTACCCTTCAAATCAAATCTATGGTTTTTCTTCAATAATAATAATATATTTTTCAAATTTATTATTAATAATAATAATACTAATAAGAACAACAACAACAACAATAATAATTTTTATTTTACCTTTCAAGAGACTTGGGTATGGCGGCTAAGCTAGATCCAAGATTAAAAAAAAATTCTTTGCTTTAAATTATTTTTTTATATTTTCAAATTATTTTAATATATTAATATTAAAAATAAATTTAAAGAATAAAAAATATTATTTTAATATATTTTTAAATAAAAAATACTTTTGAACAAAAACTATATCGGTAACAACCATAAAATAGAATTTCTATTGAAGGAATAACAAATTCATAAATATAAAAAATGAATTATTTCAATGGAAAGATATGATTTGAATTTTTAGATCTAAAATGTTAAATTAAATTTTTGTGATGGTTTGTTGTTCATAAATTATTTATACTTCGTTTATAAATAATTTTTTGACTCGCGTTACTTGGGTCTAGCAAATATGTCTGACCTAAGTTTTCTTGGATAATAATAATAATAATAATAGAAAATAGAATTTCTATTGAAGGAATAACAAATTTCTAAATATAAAACATGAACTATTTCAATGAAAAGATATAATATAAATTTTTAGATTTAAAACGTTAAATTATATTTTTGTGACGATTTGTTTATAATAATGAAGATATGTTTGCTTGGGTCTGTCAACCATGTGTGATGCCAGACCCAGGCGTGCGGGTCTTGCAGACCTAGGAGTGCGAGTCTAGCCCTAGCACCTAGGGTATGACAGACATGTCTGACCCCAGTATCAAGTATTTGGCAGTCATGTCATTCCCAGCGCCAAACCCAAAAAAACCTGAAATAACCATTTTATCCCTAATCATTCTTTCAATGCCAAATATATCTAATGAAAAAAACAACTCTACCCCTAACTGCATGTTTAATAAGTTTCTTTGACAATGACAACAACATCATTACACTACTTAAATCCACAGTGATTTGTGTCTTGATGAACAGTAAAATAACAAACAATTAAACACTAAGCTCTTTTAGTATATTGTATTTTCTTTGACAATGATAACCATATTATTATATTATTCTAATTCACAGTGCTTTGTACCTTGATGAATAGTAAAATGACAAATAATGAAACATTAAATTCCTTTAGTATATTGTATAATCTTACACAAATTTTACTTAGCTAGTTATGGGCTCTACTTGGCTAGTTCTGGGCACTACTAGGTTAGTTTTGTCATTACTTATTACTTTGATTGGTTCTAAAATTTTACAAGTCAACTTTTATATTTTTCTTTATTTTTTCTCAAGTTTTCCTATCTAACTAGATTCATATGACTCTGGTGTGTGTGTTCACGCGTGCGCTCATGATCCATTCAAAATTTTTTCTAATAAGTATACAGAACATTATTATTATCTTCAAACATATTAATCCATTTTAAAATTATAATGCAAGAATTAAACTAAAGTTTTTTATCGCTTAAAGCTCAATACTTTTACACTTCAATAAATAATATTTTAAGATATTCTCTTTTCATACTTGTTCAATATCATGCTCCATATTTAGGCTTTGTTTGTTTCCCAAAAAGTGGTTTCTGGAAAACCACTTCCAAACTTTCATGTGTTTGTTTGTCATTAAAAAAGTTGGTCAACGAAAAACACTTTCCAGTCAAAGAAAAATTTAACTTGGTTTTTCAGGAAAGTATTTTCCTTTGATTTTGAGAGGAAAACACTTTATGAAAGTTGTGAAAAATTTAGAAATATCATATTATTTGCTGATTATATCAAATTTGGTCCTCCAACTTTTGATTGCTATATATATATATATATATATATATATATATATATATATTATATATATATATATATTGTTTTGAATATTTGTTTTTCAATTTCATCCATTAAAAATTAATTTTTATATTAACTTTGGTACTCATTTTTATAATTATTCTTTTTTCTTATCATTTTTTAATTGAAATTTTTTATCTATTAAATTTGGTCCTCATTCTTTTGATTGTTACTTATTTTATTTGAAATAATTTATGAAATGTTAATTATTATTATTTTTAATTTCTTCATCTTTTAATTTTTTTATTTTTTAGATTTGTTCACTATTATTTTGATTATTATTTATTTTATTTGAGATAATTTATGAAATTATATATTTTTTCAATTTCATTCTCATTCAACTTTTTAATTTGTAAGATTTGTTCCTCATTATTTTAATAATTTTTTTTTAAATAAAACATTAATAAGTTATTTTCCAGCTCATTTTCCATGACATAACCAAACACTGGAAAATATTTTCCAACTTATTTTTCATCACACTACCAAACATCGAAAAATAATTCACTTTCCAAAAGGAAACTACTTTCCAACAAACAAACGGGGTCTTAAAGTCTGCCCACTTGTATTGAGCTAGCTCTAAAACCACAATCAAACATGTAATCAGGCTATTCACATATAACAATAAATCAGGCTTGATTTATGCCAATATTTTTTAAAAATATAGAATTTATGAAAAAATCATTATTGATAGGATGAAGGATTTTTAACAAATATCATTATAACTATTATTTATATGGTGAGTAATAATTGATTTGTTTCCTTTATTAATTATAGGTTTATGATTTTACATCTTGATACATGAGAAGTTAATGAAAATTCATCATACCATCATGAATAAATCCCATGAGGATGGTACGGTAGTTAGAATGATATGCTCCCTTTCGTAACTTTCTAGGTTCAAACCTTGGGTTAAACACTTTGAAAATTTTATTAAATTCCATCAATGATCAAACTCTAAGTATTGATCTTGATACTAATAAGATTAGCTTACTGTCCGCTCTATCACTGCGACCTTGACCAAGAGTTTTTGGCATGTATGAAAAGTAATATCTAGATTATAGGTGATTTTTTATATTATTACAATTTAAATTTGAAAATTCCTAGCCTAACTCTTTGCTTATCTTGAGTTTTTAAGTTAAATTATGTATGAGTTACCTCAACATGATCTTATCAGCTAGACAAATCAAAGAAAAAATATTAAAGAAAAACAAAATAAATAAGTCATGTTCACCCTAATCAACCTGTCAAGTCGTGATCTTCTTTATAAATTCTATTAGGTTGAATTAATTTTTTTATGTGATAAAAAATATAAAAATTGATTTATAATCAATTTAATATTAAATAATAAAATTTAATAAAAACCTAATATTAAATAATGCAATTAAATTAAAAAAAATAAAAAAACCAAAAGTACAACAAAAAAAAATATTGACAACCTTGAATGATACAAAAAATTAATAAAAAATAATAATTTGACAAATCCTGCAATTTTCATCTATTATTCCAAGAATGATTCTTAAAATATAAAAAATATTAAATTATGCTTCTTTTATTTGTTTTTATAAAAGCTAAATAAAAACACTTTTAATTTGCTTGAAGTGAACAATAAATATAGAAATAAGTTTCAGGTTCATGTGGTACCTTTTAGACTTCAGTAATTAAGAATGGACTGTTTTTCTTGGCTTTTAACGTCAACTAAAGTCCTGCGATAGGGTGAGAAAAGCATGCTCGATCTTTTATGAAATGTTCGAGAGTGTAATGGTTTATTTTTATTCAGAAATATATTAAAATAATATATTTTATTTTTTAAAAATTATTTTAATATTAACATATCAAAACGATCTAAAAATACCAAAAATTTATTTGAAATAAAGAAAAAATAAAATAAAATTTAATTTTTTTCAATATATTTTTAAAATAAAAAAACAAACAAGACTAAAAAAAAATATTCAATGAACAAGATTATAACCTGCGTGGTGAGTTCCATAGCTTTTTAGTTTGTCTCTTTAACCACTTATACATACTGGCATTCATTGATCATTTCCGCCCAAAAGGAATTGAATCTAAACCTCAAGAATCAACTCTCGCACTTTAATCAACTAAGCTATGAAAGAAATTTGTTAACAAATACTTACATAATATATGAATTTAATTCATTATTCATATAAACAATTGAACAAACTCCATGCTTTTTAGTTGTTTTAGTAATACGTTTTCTATTTGACTTTTTAAATGAAATTTACTATTAACTTCAGGGAATGTGCCCTCTAATAGTAAGAACAACCCCATATCTGTTGTATCCTATACTATCAATCGCTTGCCTACTCCTCTACTTGATGGTAAGTCACCCTTTGAAATTTTGTTTGGTAGATCTGCTAATTATGCTAATATTCATCCTTTTGAATTTTTTATTGTCGAGTATATCCTTGTTTACATGATTATATGGCTTATAAATTTTCACCTCACAGTGTTCCTTGTATTTTTCTAGGTTATAATCCATTTCATAAAGGCTTTTGTTGCTTAAACCCTTTTACTTCTAGGATCTACATCACTCGTCATGCATAATTTGATTAATTATATTTTCCATGCAACTCTACCTCTCAAGCTAAGCCCCTCACCTCTTTAGACTATTTTAGTTTTTTATAACCGAGTGTTTCTTCAACTGCACTTCCATTTCTATCCCCTAAAGACCCGAGTTCCACAATTACCCAGTCCTTACCAATCCATATGCTATTTATATTGATCCATCTAATGAGTTTTAACGGGTTACTAACCCCTTGCAAGTTCCTTTTCATCCATTTCAGCATCTAATTCACATCCTCATGTAGTAGAACGGACTCTTCAGCACAATCGTTATCTTCTAGTTCAAATCTACTCAGTTCTCATCCAATGATTACGCGTGCTAAGACTAGTATTTTTAGGACTCGTCATCCTGCAAATCATATTGCCTTATGCTTTTCCAATCTTATTACAACTCTATTAGCCTCCACTGAACACAAAGGGTTCAAATTTGCTGCTAAGAATCTCGTCTGGCTTACTATCATGATTGAGAAATATGAGCTCTGCAAAATAATCAAACTTGGGTCTTGGTCCCTCATCCTGCCAACACCAATATTATGGGCTCTAAATGGGTGTTCCGAACCAAATATCATTTTGATGGCTACATTGACAGACTCAAGGCACGTCTTGTCGCAAAGGCTTATACGCAGGTACTTGGTTTTGACTACACTGATACCTTCAATCCTGTTATGAAGGCTGTTATTGTTCTTGTTTCTCTTGTTGTCACCCATCAATGGCCAATTCATCAACTTGATGCCAAAAATATCTTCATCAATGTCACTCTCAATGAAAATGTCTATTTGAAGCAGCCTCTTGGCTATGTCAATCCTTGCTTCCCTAATCATGTCTTTCATCTCAAAAAAATCCATTTATAGTCTCAAGCAAGCATCTTGTGCATGATTTCACTAGTTCAGCTCCTTTCTTATTTGAATTGGGTTCACTTACAGTCGTGTTGACACCTCTTTATTTGTTTTTCATAAGCAATCTGCTATTATTTATCTATTTCTTTATGTTGATGACATTTATTATTACTGGAAACAATATGTCTCTTCTTGAGAGTTTCACTCGGAAACTTCATTTTGAGTTTTCTACTAAAAATTTAGGCTCTCTTAACTACTTTCTTAGACTTGAGGCCATACCTATTATTGATAAACTTTTTCTCAACCAGCTCAAATATATGCGTGATATCCTGAGTTGAGCTAAGATGCTTGACAACAAACCTGTTGCTACACTTATGGTTGTCTCTCAGTATCTCTCTGCCAATAATCCTTTATTTTTTGACCCCACCTTGTACAGATCTCTTATTGGTGCTCTCTAATATTTCATTATCGCGCGACCAGATATTTCTCATGTTGTTAACTCTATCATCCAATTTCTACATGCTCCCACTACTAACCATTTTCAAGTTGTCAAAATGCATTCTTCGATATGTTAAAGGCACTTTTTATTTTGACATCAGTTTTCAACGCTCTACCGCATCTACAACTCTCACTGTCTACTTTGATGTCGACTGGGCTGGTTGTCCTAATACTCGTCGTTCAACTTCCAGGTATTCTATTTTCCTTGGTGATAATTTAGTTTCTTGGAATGATAAAAAATGACCAATTGTCTCTCATTCCATTTGTGAATTTGAATATCATGCACTCGTACATACTATTGCTGAACTCCTATGGCTTACTCATTTGTTGTGAGATCTTTGGGTTTCTATCTCTCACCCACCTCTCCTTTTACGTGAATTACTTTTTTTTGACTATTTTCGTACCAAGCTTCACGTGCAATCAAATCCCACACTTAGCTTGATAAGGGTGTTAACATTAAGGAATATGTCAAAGATATAATTGCAGATTATATTGAAGCTAATTGATTCAATTACAAATTATCTTGATGACAATGTAGTCTTACCATTGTTAGAAGCATTGACCCTTGATTATAGCTATGTAATTGATTCTAAAAGATTATTTCCATTATTTTAAAGATTACAATTAATTGTACATGTAATTTTGAACTATAAATAGAATATTTCACCCACGTTAAAGGTGTGGTGGTTTGTAAACACTCTCACCACCCCCTTTAGTTCTGAGACCCAGTCGAATCGGCCTTTGTCCCTACTTTTTCCTTTGGTCTTAGGTTGAAACCTTAACTCCTCTTTAAAGGCAACAACATCCTTGTTTTTAGGGACAGGTTCGAGCCTTTTCAAATCCATTTCTGTTCAGAGTAAAAAAGAAAAAAAAGAAGCTTTTGGTGGGAAATACCTAGAATAAGAGTTTCTTCACAGATTAAGACAAAGGTGACTCGGGATTTTCAGCAAAACTGTTTTTTAGAAATTATAAAAAGTGAAAGTTTAAGAAAAGATATAAGCAAAAACAACTAGGGTTATAAAGAAAACAACTTTTTACCATCACTATTAGATGAATGACTTTTCATATCATCTCAGATCTCCATAAGTCTATTTAATTATTGCATTAAATGCACACCGTCATTTTGTTTCCTAATGGACACCCCCTTTTAAAGAAGATAGATCAACTTGTCATCTCCTTCAAATAAAGACAAAACACATGGTCGCAAAAAACCCTAACAATTTTGCAAAGACAAATCTCATGGGGAAGGTAAATGATCTTTTATTAATGGGAAAACTAACTCAAGTAAAAAGACTTTCATTAAAGCTAATAACTTTTCAAAGTCTTTGCGTATTAAATACGTAAAGACTTGGAGGGTTATTGATGGATTATTGTGTTTTATACACGTTTCTGCCTAAAATTCATGTTTTAAAAAGGATCCAACATCTCTAGTGTCAGCAACATGAGAAGCCCAAATACATATGAGTCCGAGGAGTTGTCAGACCCAACATCATTTAGTTTAATTACACGCTAAACCCAAGTACATGTGGGTCCGATGAACTGGCAGATTCAATATCTCTGGGCTCATCAATGCACTGACCCAATGACACATGGATTTAGTAGACTACCAAACCCGACATCTCTAGGCTTAGCATCTCAACGAGCCAGATAGATGTAAAATTGATGATCTTTCTAAGCCCCCTATTGGGCCTTAATACTTAGTTTGTTTTCTTTCCTGTAACCATTAACATAAAATATTAAAATCAAGAGTATTAATCTCTCTACACACCTAAGTAGAACTTGACATTCATCCTTTATTAATGATGTGTAGAAAATATTTATTCTTATTTAATGCATGTGTTAGGAATATTTTCTCTCGTTAGTCTCACAAGAGCAAGATAATACTTCAGCCCCTTATCTTCGCAAAAAGATAGGACTTATAGGCTATAAAATCTCTATGAATCCTTCAATAAAAAACAAGTTCACAATCTCATTTTTTACTACATATTTATTTTCAATCTCTAAAAAATAGAATTATTTTCTCTCAAAAAATACTTGAGCATAAAAGTCAAATCCATCAAAATAAATTTTTTACGGGTTCCAACCCCTTACAGACATCAAGTACCAGCCATCTTAACAAGAAAAAATAAAAACAAAAAAATTAATCGACTATCCAATATATAAACCTTTTCTTAAATTACTTGAATTTTCTAGAACATCATTAACTCTCTTATTTACACGCTTAAAGTTTCTTAGTGCTTTGTGAGAGTACTCCTCTTTTAGGTTACTAGTTACATGACCTGCGTGATGCCGCAGGTTAATTTTTTTTGTCTAAAAAATACCAAGAAAAAGCTAAGATCTAAAAGTGTTAGGTCTTTCTACAAAGCTACATCCAAGAATCTTGGGTTTGGCTGTAACGTCTGACCTAAAAGTAATATTTATAATATTAATAATAACATTAAACTTGCATGACCCAGTAGGTCTAGCTACAATACTAGACCTAATAGCCTTGGATGTGGGTCTGGCTGCAAGGTCGTGTCATAAAAGTGTGATAATTAAATAAATTAATTAAAAAGAAATAGAAAGAAAAAAACTAATGAAGAAAAAGAAAAAAAAAACTAAATTAACTAGGTTAACCTTTTAAACCAGGTTAACCCGTCATACCTTGGATTCGTATCGTGAAAGTTTGATAACTAAATAGAAAAAAAATTGACGGGTTACCCTAGAATTAACTGGGCTAACCCGTCAAACCAGGTTACCTGTCAAACCCAGGGATCCGTGTCATGAAAGTTTGATAACTAAATAGAAAAAAATTGAACATTAACAAACTAAATTAAACGAAAACAATTAATTAAAAATAAAAACAAAAACAAAAACAAACAAAAGACATAAGCCTGTTACTAATGAGGAAAAAGAAAAAAAATCTAAATCAACTAAGTTAAGTCGTCAAATCAGGTTAACCCGTCAAACCTGGGATTCGCGTCATGAAGTTTGATAACTAAAGAGAAAAAAAAATCAACGGGTTAAACAAAAAAAAAATTAACAAACTAAACTAAACGAAAAAAATTGATTAAAAAGAAAAAAAGCAAAAAACAAATTCTAGGTTAACTCATCAAACCAGGTTAACCCGTCAAACCTGAGATCCGTGTCATGAAGTCTGATAACTAAATAAAAAAAAATTCATATTAACAAACTAAATTAAACAAAAGAAAATTAATTAAAAGAAAAAAAACACAAAGAAAAAAGCAAAAAAAAACCCATAAAAGCATAAAAAATGAAAAAAAACAAAAACAAAAAACAGTTAAGAGTTTCACTGTGCACTGTGTGCACAGTAAAACACTAATGCATAAAAGGTGTGGGAAAAGCTACAGTACTTTCCCCACGCCTTTTAGAGTATTCTACTAGTTACATGACCCACGCGATGCCGCAGGTCAATTTGTTTTGCATAAAAAATATCAAAAAAAATTAAGATTTAAAAGTGTTAGGTCTTTCTGCAAAACTATACCTAAGAGTCTTGAGTGTGGCTGCAACGCCTGACCTAAAAGTAATATTTATAATATTAATAATAACATTAAACTTGCATGATCTAAGTTTAAATGGGTTTGACTGCAATACCAAACCCAATAGCCTTGGATATAGGTTTGGCTGCAAGGTTTTGTCATAAAAGTGTGATAATTAAATAGATTAATTAAAAAAAAAACAAAGAAAAAATTAACAGAAAGAAAAAAACTAATGAAGAAAAAGAAAAAAATCAGAATTAATTGGGTTAACCCTTCTAAGTAGGTTAACCTGTCAAACCTTGGATTCGTGTCGTGAAAGTTTGATAACTAAATAGAAAAAAAATTGACGGGTTACCCAGAATTAATTGGGCTAACTCGTCAAACCCAGAATCCGTGTTTTGAAAGTTTGATAACTAAATAGAAAAAAATTGAACATTAACAAACTAAATTAAACAAAAAAGTTTTTAATTAAAATGGGAAAAAACCAAGACAAACAAAAGGCATCAGCCTTTTCATTGTGGATTGTACTGTGCAATCCATAGTCAAAAGCATAAAAACAATAAAAAAAACAAAAAGATAAAAAAAAATTCTCTAATTAGCCAAACCTAAGATAACTAAATAGAAAAAAGGTATCAACCAAAAACTAAATAGAAAAAAATTTCATATTAATGAACTAAATTAAATAAAAAAATATTAATTCAAAAGAAAAAATAACAGAAAAAAAACTTATAAGAAGAAAAAAACTAATGAAGAAAAAGAAAAAAAATCTAAATTAACTGGGTTAACCCGTTAAACCTAAGATCCGTGTCATGAAAGTTTGATAATTAAATAGAAAAATATTTAATATCAACAAAATAAATTAAAAAAAAAAGCATCAGCTTGTTCACCGTGGACTGCACCATGCAATCCACAATGAAAGGCATAAAAAGAAAAAAAGAAAAAAAAAAAAAGCTAAAGGCATCAGCCTTTTCACTGTGGACTGCATACAATATTAAAAGATGAAATCGGAAGAAAAAATCTAATGATGAAAAAGAAAAAAAATCTGAATCAACTAGGTTAACCCGTCAAATCAGGTAAACCCGTTAAATTAAGATTCATGTCATGAAAGTGTGATAACTAAATAGAAAAAAGATTTAATATTAATGAACTAAATTAAAAAAAAAGATTAATTAAAAAGGAAAAAAGCAAAGAGAAAAAAACCTACAAAAAAAAACTAACAAAAAAAGAGAAAAAAAATATGAATCAACAGGGTTAAACCATCAAACCTGGGATCCGTGTCATGAAAGCCTGATAATTAAACAGAAAAAATTTAATATTAAAAAACTATAGACAAAAAAAATAAACTAAAGGCATAAGCTTTTTCACCGTGCAGTCCACAGTAAAAGGCTTAAAAAGGAAAAGGAAAAGGAAAAAAAAACAAAGTCATACGTCATGGGTTAAATATTTTTTCTTGCATAAAAAATATCAAAAAATGCTAAGATTTAAGAGTGTTAGGTGTTTCTGCAAAGATATACCCAAAAGCCTTGGGTCTAACTGCAACGCTTGACCCAAGAATAATATTTATAATATTAAACATACATGATTTAAGTTTAAATGAATCTGGCTGCAACATCGGACCCAAGAGCATTGGATGTGGGTCTGACTATAAGGTCGTGTCATAAAAATATGATAATTAAATAGATTAATTAAAAAGAAAAAAACACCAATAGGAAGAAAAAAACTAATGAAAAAAAAGAAAAAAATCTGAATTAATTGGGTTAACCCTTCAAACAAGGTTAACCCGTCAAACTTGAGATTCGCGTCATGAAAGTTCGATAACTAAATAGAAAAAAAAATTGACGGGTTTACCTAGAATTAACTGGGTTTATCCGTCAAGCCCGGGATACGTGTCATGAAAGTCTAATAATTAAATAGAAAGAAATTTAACATTAACAAACTAAACTAAACAAAAAAAATTAATTAAATAGAAAAAAAATTCCGAGTTAACTCGTCAAACCAAGTTAACCCATTAAACCCGGAATCCGTGTCATGAAAGTCTAATAACTAAATAAAAAAATTTAACATTAACAAACTAAATTAAATAAAAAAATTCATTAAAACAAAAAAAAAATTTCAGCGTTTCATTTACTTTTTAGTATATGTTATAATATGTTATAATATAATATATTAATAATGAGGAAAGTGTAAACGGCGTGGGGAAAGCTACAGTACTTTCCCCACGCCTTTTAGAGTATGTTACTAAAAACGTGGCCCGTGCTACGCCGCAGGTTAATTTTTTTTGTATAAAAAATATCCAAAAAAGTTAAAATCTAAGAGTGTTAGGTCTTTTTACAAAGTTATTCCTAAGAGCATTGGGTCTGTCTGCTATTCCTGACCCAAAAGTTATATTTATAATATTAATAATAATATTAAACTTGCATGACCCAAGTTTAAGTGAGTTTGGTTGCAACATCAAACTCGGAGCCTTGGATATGAGTCTGGTTGCAAGGTCTTGTTATAAAAGTATGATAATTAAAAAGGAAAAAAATTTAATATTACAGAATAAAATTAAAAAAAAAAGATTAATTGAAAAGAAAAAAACAATAAAGCAAAGCAATATTCCAATGAATAGTGCTTTGCAAGGAGGGGTGCAGTAAAATCCCCTTATGAGATCACAATAATCTAATGAACAGTAAACAAAACAAATTATAAAGTTTAATTCTTAATCAAATCGATATTAAAAGATGAAATTGAAAGAAAAAAACTACTTAAGAAAAAGAAAAAAAATTTGAATCAACTGGTTTAACCCGTCAACCCTAAGATTCGTGTCATGAAATTGAAAGAAAAAAGATTGATGTCTTTTAGTTATAGTTAATTACAATATTTAAAGAAGAAATTAAAAGAAAAAAAACTAATAAAGAAAAAGAAAAAGAATCTGAATCAATTGGGTTAGCCCACCAAATCAGGTTAACCGGTCAAACCTGGGATTCGTGTCATGAGAGTGTGATAACTAAATAAAAAAAATTAACATTAATAAACTAAAGTGAACAAAAAAAAATTAATTAAAAAGAAAAAAAAACAAAGGAAAAAAAACCTATAGGAAGAAAAAAACTAATGAAGAAAAAGAAAAAAAATCTGAATTAACTAGGTTAACCCGTCAAATCTGGGATTTGTGTCATGAAAGTTTGATAACTGAATAGAAAAAAAAATTACGGGTTAACCCAGAATTAGCTGGGTTAACCCATCAAACTCGAAATCCGTGTCATGAAAGTTTGACAATTAAATAGAAAAAATTTAACATTAACAAACTAAATTAAATGAAAAAATTAATTAAAAAGAAAAACCAGAAAAAAATCTGGGTTAACCCGTCAAACCCGGAACCCGTGTCATGAAAGTTTGATAACTAAATAAAAAAAAATTTAACATTAAAAAAAATTATTTATTAAAAAAACAAAAAAAACAACTTAAAAAAAACAAAAAAAAAAAAAAGCAAAAAAGAAAAGAAAAGAAAAAAAGCTTAAAAAAACAAAGCCAAAAAAAAAATCGACGTTTTACCGTGGTATTTAAAAAAAATTAATTAAAAACAACTTAAAAAAAACAAAAAAAAAGCAAAAAAGAAAAGAAAAGAAAAAGTTTAAAAAAACAAAGCCAAGAAAAAAAAACAACTCGATGTTTTTTTCCGTGGTATTTAAAAAAAATCAATTAAAATAAATCCATGTTAAATATATAAGTTATATTATTATAATTATAATTATATAAGTTATAAGTATAATTATAAGTACAGACATGAAAAAAGCTACAGTGATTCCCACGGCTTTTAAAGTATTAATTAATAGTTAATTGTTTTTTGGTGACAAAGCATTGGTGCGAGGTGTCGCATTCAAGGCTTCTCATAATGTTCAGAGTTCGCTCCTAGCATGACCAACTCTGCCTAAAGAGTCGGATTCACTTGAGGCAAAAAAGAGCTGCAATAAAATGAATTGCTAGTCTATATACATCACCTTGGCTAAGTTAATGGACTTGCCGCTCTCGGAAATACCCGACTAGTTGTGTTTGTTGAGACTGAACCAGGAAATAGCGAACATAATAACAAAACTAATCATCATGATCCGGAGAATGGCTTAGCAAGCATAAAGAAGTCGAGAAATTGCACGACACATAAATAACAAATTCTATTACACTGTTATTCTTACAAATTCTATAACCCTTATTTCCTACAAAATTTTGTGAGAACTTTCGCACTCATTTTTTACAGAAATGCAATCAAAACCTTAACACGACCAGTATACTTCAGGAAAAGAATGATAAAAGAACTCAATAAAATTCTAGTTCACCAGATATGATGATGGTTGGATTGATTTCAATACGAATTGCTTTCCCCTCCAGAAGCAATTGAGGCAATCTGTTGGCCTCCTTGGCCGCAATTTTCTCTCCAGTCCATATGGTAACATGCGGCCACTCATTTTTGGGTATAACTTTTTCGCCATCAACAGAACCAACTTCCGCTTCTAGAGCAGCCATTTCATCAGTGAAAAGAAGGGCAGTCAATTCCACAGGGACCTTCTGATGGAGTAAATGCCCATAACTAGCTACAGCCGTAACGCCATGACTTCGCTTGTGGGCAAGAGTGAGATGAGCCTTCTTCAAGTTGTGTTCCATGTCCTTGTCCTTGAGAAAGCTTTTGACCTTGGGGTTGTTCTCAACCAACTATTTCAATAGACACAAGTCAATGTTAGACCAGAAACTATAGCTTCTACAGCCATAAAAGGAAGAAAGAGAATGCCAAATTCCAGATAGAAATAGTCTAATATGACTTGTACAATGGGAGGTTTTTTTTTTTTTTTTTCATTAAGGAAAGCCTTCATGGATGAATAAGGGGAAAGAGAAGAAACACAGGGGAAATAAGGAGGAAGTTATATGAGCTTCCAAATTTAGCTTTTGTTATGTTTATTATTACCTACCGACAGAAATATGGACTGAAGTTGGGAACCCATCTGATTTGTCTCACTACGCAGCATATCAAGCCTTACTTAATTTTTAAACTTGATTCGGCATATACTTGGACAATGAGATTCTCACAGGCTTGATTTATTAAAAAACTACTCCCTCCAGCCTCTCGTACAAGCATCTAAAATTCTAATTACAAAGTCTGAACCTTAACAGATACCAGTCCCTGAATGTCAATGCTCACACATTAAACTAACTCCCTCCAGTAGAACTATAGAATTTTCACTTTAACATCCTTTTTCTAGTTCTGTCCAATTTTTCCAACTTCATTGCAAATTTTTTTTATATATATTCCTTTCTGCATCGTGGAACTAAATAAAACTCTGGTTTCCTTTATTTTTTTTCAGAGATCACTAAAGGGGAGAGGCGTAACAGGTTTTAGCAGTGTGATTTTTACAACAGCGATTGGGTAGAGAAAAAATTCTTCTGGTATATTTTTTTGGTTTTTCAATTAGCCCTACAAAGGGTGTTTTAGGTTTACATGGTAAATAACCGACACACATCACCACAGTTTTATGGAACGCATAGCACCCATTTTGTAAACTAGCTTCGGATGATTAAAAAAACTAAAGTTTCACTCCCGCACAATTATTGGTGAATATTTAAGCTGAAGAAAAGGATGGAATGATGAAAAAATTTGTCATGAAACTAGAGTTCAAGATCTGATTATGCATTCCTAACAGGTATCACGAGTGCGCATTGTCTAATTGTAGGAACTAAAAATGTCATTTAAACCACAAACCCAGTGCCCTTAATATTTAAGCTGAAGAAAAAGGATGAATGATGAAAAAATTTGTCATGAAACTAGAGTTCAAGATCTAATTATGCATACGAGTGAGCGTCGTCTAATTTTAGGAACTAAAAATGTCATTTAAACCACAAACCCAGTGCCCTTAACAGAGAGACTCGGAAGAAAATAATAACACAACTTTATGCTTGCCTTATCTAGGAGACTGGAGATTTCTGTAGCAGGCAAACTGACAGCAGCAAAAATAATTGTGCCAAGTTTCCTCATCTCTGTGCTCGGTGGAGTGTATTCTCCCTTGATGATATTCTGTAGCTGTTCTGACACTTGCTTTACTGCAGACTCAAATGGAACCTGGATGGATATAAATTATGAAGAAATTAATTAGTGCACTAGGTATTTCATTGGAGCTTGAGTTCTGTCCTAGAAAGGTGAGGTGGATGGTGATTTCCAGTCAATAATATTTGGCGACCCAACAAAGATAACAAGCACAGACGAAATAGAAGATGCAAACCTGAATGGAATTCAGGTGCTCAGCACTACCAATTAAAACCTCACGCAATTGTTTCTCCCACTTAACCCACTCCTTTCCATATGAACCCTTGGTGGATTCCAATCTAAGCACAGAACAAACAACAAAAATGTAACTATCCTCACTCAAAATGAGATAACTGTTGAAAATATTTTTGAATAGAGGCTTATTATGTACTTTCTATTGCACGTTAGATACACTAAAAAGTAGAGTCTAATTGAGGTCACCTGTCATTATTATAATGATGACAACTAATAAATCTGCGAGAAGCCCTTTGGTAATAATTGACAGAAGTAGTGACGTGAATGCTGTGATAACTACAGCATCAGGCAAAAATAGGAACTCTTCACCAGAGAATGAAAGACAGTTTTTACTATTCTGTTTACTGATAATGGAGTATTGGTCAACACTAAGTCTTACAGATAAAATAGTGATAACTCATTGTAATCAACAACAAATAAGAGTTCAACGCGATGATTGTCTAAATTGGTCCAAGAGGAGTTGCTAGAATAGATGAGACAACACCGGATAAGATTCTGAAAAAGTGGTGTTGGGGAACGAGGGTGGGGTGCTAACAACTAGAAGAAACTAATTTGCAGAAAAGATTTATTGGTGTTTAAGTAGTACACATGTAAAAATCAAATGAATTTATACTTTGTTTTTAATTCATTATTCTATTCCAAGCAACTTGGCAAAAAGAAGAGTTCTGTCTCTTAATGCTCAGTTTTTCTTATTATAGGTTTCAGTTAGAAATTCCATGATGCATGCATCTAAGAGGAGCAATGAGTAATATAAATGCATGCCATGCCTCAAATAGATCCTACTATGCATAACATAAAGCAAACTATCTGGGCATTATACAAATTATAGATGCACACCTTCCATGTGCATTAGTATGCAGTCTGTATAAATTTATCCCCTCTTCTAGAATCAATCTCACTGGATCTGGCAGAGAACTCCTGCAAATGAAAAGGCAAAAAACCAAACAAAAGATTCAACATTCAAAGTACAGGAAGTAAATGAAACTAAAATAACTGTAAAACAAACGCAAACACAGGGGAACACAAAAATGGGGAAAACAATAAAAAGAGCCTGCATCTGTAATTGTCTTACGAAAAAATATGAAATCATTAATGTATTGAAAACCCACTCTTGGAGATGTCACGAAGCTGGGCTACTTGTGAAAATCTTATGCCAACTCCAATCCATCTTAAGACCTCTGATTGAGACATTGCATTCCAGTGCAAAATTGTATTTCACCATTTTGCTATTTCCACGGTTCCATTAGTTTCAAATGTCAACATGCTTCATAGACATGAAACTACTGCACTCTTCATGCTTATGGATATTTAGCTTTCTAATTCATTTAAGTTTGTGCAATTAGATTTCTTCTCGTTCACAATTCACTGTTAAATATAGACAGAGGTACAATCAAAGGACAGTTTGTTTTCTGGTGTTGTTATTCAAGGCTTGTCAAGATTGGGTCAAATATAATTCGGTCAGCACATACCAGGCATTGTCCACAATGTTAGCATGATAGTAGTTCACATATCCATGTTATACTGTAGGTCGGATTAAAATTTATTTTGAAAATAACAAAAAGATGTTTAAGAAATAGAGAACTATTTGGTATTATTATTAAATTCGGCCCAACAGTTCAACCTTGCAAGCTCCTGGCCCGATTCATTGCCTAACCCGGGTTTAAAATTAAATCGTGTTGGAGTTTTTCTAATGTAACCTAGTTAACTTGGCCGATCCAAAAATATCCCGACTAGTAAAAAAATCCAAAGGTGAAATTGAAAAAAAAAAACAAAATTGACAAAAAAAACCCTATCACCTAGCTCGAGTTTAAAATTAAACTGTGTGGGAGTCTTCTTGACGTTACCCAACTGACTTGACTAGTCTAAAAACAACTCAATTGACTAGTAAAAAGGTTGAGGATAAAATTTTTAAGTGGGTGCAAAGCACCTACTTTAATTGGGTGCAATGCACCTACTTTATTGTTCATCTAAATGTAAAGCAAGTTCTTTTATATGGACCTACTTTATGCCGCAAGGCTCGATAATATTTTTTGCTTAAAACATGAAGTTTAAGAGTCACAAACGCTTTTGAAATAAGGAAGAAAAATTGTGACTCAAGTCATAGACCCGACTAGGTCAAATAAGTTGGTTTTATTTTAATTATATAATAAAATAATAGACAACGACACCAAATAGATAAATTGAAAAAAATAATCACGATAACTTCGAAAAAGGATGTAACTCAACTCCCAGCCAATTAAATACGGAAAAACAAAAATGAGTAAACCCGAGTTAGCATAACAAACTTGTAACCTGGGTAACAAAAGTCGAGCCAACCCGAGTTAATCATCCAAACTTAAAATCCAAATCATGAGAACATGATAGCCTAATAGAAAAGGAAACGAGAAAAATCACAAAGCTCGTTCTTTTCATAAAATCAATGCTGAATAATAAAATAAAAAATGAAAATCGGTAAAACAAAAAAACAAAAAAAAAGGGATATCAACCCTAATTAACTCTTTAAATCCACGACATGGCTTAATAGACTGGAAGTGACCTACCTAAAAAAACCATGATGTTCAATTCTTAACTAATCAAATATTGAAGGATGAAATTGAAAAAAAAAATCAATAATACAAAAGAACCCAAAAAAAGGAGCAATTAAAAGGATAGGGATCAAATTGAAATAAAAATAAATAAATTGGAAGACAAGTATAAATGTTTTATTGGACAGTGAAATTGAAAAGAAAAATCAATTTGATAAAGACCCAAAAAATAATCAAAAGAATGAGAACTAAATTGAAAAAAAAATATCACCACTAATTAGGATTAAATGATGAAATTGAATACAAATTTTGAATGTCCAGCACAAATTTCAAGGGGAGAGAAGAGGGGAAAAGAAAAGCACCTCCAACGATAAATCGTTCCACCACTGCTTTCACGCACCATCCCAATAGGAATAAGACTCTACGACAATTCTAATAACATAACAAAAGGAAGTTTTTGCTGCTGGTTAACACTGCATGCGCCACCATAAAACCATGGGGGCCTCCCACATGCTAGCAGATAGGTTATACATGCCATCCACTTTTGGTTGTTTAATTATATTTTATATTTATTAAAATATTAAATTACCCCTCAATCAACTTGATTATAAATTACCCCTCAAATAGGTTGAAAATACAAAAAAGCCTCTTTTTCTAGTTTTAAAAATTTTGCTTTCAATAATATTTTAGCCATTTTACTATACTTTAGAATTGTGAAAAGACCAAGTAGTCTACCAATCTAATAATGATTAATGAACCTTGTGAAAAGACAACACTGTCCCCAATAGCCAATTCAATGATTTTTTATGTGAAGAGCAAAACCATCATTAAACTATTACACTGAACGTTAATCCTTCTCAATGTGAACAGTGTTTTTCCCTCCCAAATTAGTTTTTGTTAATTTTGAATTCTAGACTCTTTACTTCAACTGCAAGTATAGAGGACTCTGCTTATGCATCACAAGAGGAAAGTGAAACATTTGCATGTTTGATACGAGTATAGAGATAGGCTACATAGGTACTGCAAGATATTAATATGTAATTTTGTTAGTGTTTTTTTCCAACAAGAGAAGTATATGCTTGATATTTGTGTACTCTAGTCATAGAGGTCACCTGGTCTGTAAAGAATTTCTGCATTTATCAAGGCACTTAGTTTTTCTGTTATTGTACTAAACTAGCTAGCTATCTGCCATTGAGATGTAAATTGTAATGGATTTTTAACTTCTTGGGCAAACCTTGAAAATGATGATCACTTACCACATGAAAGACAAATGAATTAAAGCACATGCTTTGAGCTGGAGTTGCTGATTCTTTATAAAAATAATGCATTTTTTACAACAGATTATTTTTAACGTGAAAATTATGCGAGAATTATATGTCTGATTCTTATCATGAGGATGATAACTTAGAAGAATGAAACCACTGGACATTCATTATAGGAAGATGGTGCATGCCTAAGGGCACAAGACATTGAGTTATGAACAAACTGGGAGAACCTCACTTCTAAAAAGAAAATACTTGAGATTAGAGCAGTGACCTTAATAATAGAAGTGAGATACAGAAAAGAAAAGAAAGAACCAGAATTTGAAAGATGAGATAATTAACAATATAGGAGAATCCAAATATCTCACATTCAAGTTTTCTTACCTATCTGGTCTCAGCAATGGCATCTTGACAAGAGAGCCAAAACGTTCTATTAGTTCACTCTCAAACTCTGTGCGGTTCTGAAAAAGAGAAAGGAGAAGATGATAAAAAAAAGATGATTCAAATGCTGGAACACCCGGAGGCCAGACCATGCCAACATAAAACAATACCTTGCCATCATAAAGGTGATAAAACATAAGCAGCACAAAACCAGCATTTGGAGATGATTTGTCCAAATTCCCCTTTAAAAGTCCAAAGCAAAGAGGAATGTGTTAAAAAGATGAGAGACAATATTTTACATTTGGGTCTGGTAAATTTACCAACCAAAGGAGTATAAATGGCATGTACCGGATGATTAACACGTTGAAGCACACGGAACATGAAAACAGCTAATGCATCAAGAGAAAATGGATTTGAATCCGTCCCTGAAAAGTAAACAGTGAGGAAAAAACATTAATCGCTGACAAAAAGCAATTATTAGTTAAATACAAACAATATGAAAAATAAATTACAATGAAAAATCAAAAGCAAAGATTACAACTTTCAATCTGATTGCTTAGGTTTATATGTAAAGTGAGGAGAGATTTGAGAGGATCTGATAGCCGAGTAATCTAAGTTGGTGCCTTCCAGCTTATATAAAGTATAAGCTTATAAACATGAAAATTACATTAAAGTCCCTGACTGATATACTTTCATTCCTGATCAAGTTGAATCGACCATTTGAAAGTAATACTCGAAGAAGATTAGGAGTATTGAAGCACTTGAATGTCCTAGTTTATTGAAAACATGTATAACAGTGAAGTATTGTAGCTGATACACAGAGCAAAGATAAAGGTGCAGAGCCCATTTTACATGAACTTGATGGGATTCACTGCAATTTGTATTTCTAGGTAAATGGCTAGCACACATATTGAAAATTTTATTATCTTCAAAAGAAAAATTTATAAGTTTGAGCAAGCACTCATTATAAAAGAACTAAAAGCTATGAAGAATGAAAAAACAAGACTAGTTTTTATTTTCTTTCATAGTAGGCTAGAGCACAAGATGCTCCACTCAATAAAACAACAAACCAAAAACACAAAAAAATGCTTCTGCAGGCCATACCAGAGCATTCAATCAGTTGCAATGATTTATCCTAGACATGAAGGCATTTAACGTTCTAAAAACTAGAATCTATCTAAAAGGAAGAACATGCATATAACCATATCAGTGGAGAGCTTTCTAAATGTGGAGTTTTAACCATGAATTCAATGCGCATTCTGATTTCACAGCTTTGTAGTCTTAAAAATGAAATTCACCAAACCATCATGAGAAACAATAGCAGCCCACTAAGAATACAATTACAAATAAGCATCCAGCTAAATCTTTACCAGTGAATAATGACAGAGAAATGCTTTGAAGTCTTACTATTCACTACAGATGGAATGCAAAAATTAAGATAATTAGTACAAGAGGGAACGGTAACCTTCTGAATCAGGTATGACCGGAACAGCAGAGGCTTGGGTGCTCCGGCACATGCCTTCGATCTGAACAATAGAAAAGCCTATCATAAGACATGCATGTCATTTGAAATTCAATTAACAAAGAATCCAGTCATTGGTTCAGCAACTCTCTCTCTTAGAGGCGCAAAAATATACTAATATAGGAACCAACAAGATACTGCCCATCTATGGAGGAAAAGAAACAGGCAGTAAGATCACTAACTAAAGATTGTCTGAACTAAATGCAATGTAAATTATCTATAAAGTCTAAGCACTCTCCGTAAAAGAGTTGAGCAAACTCTTCCTCAAATGTTCTTCTTTTGCCCATCCAACACAACTCAAGGTATTGTTTTGCTAAAAACGCACAGCTTGGTGTGTCTTTTTTCCTGTACAAAAAGCACGACCACTCCAAGCACTAACTCTCAATCAACTGACTCTGCCGTACCCAATGAGAACTCAGTAGTCCCATATACCACAACTTATACAAGCTTATGTACTTTGCAGAGTAAAAGCAAATGATTAACAAATGAACTTGGTGCATAAAATACTTATTCACATATATGTTAGTACTTTGAATATTATCTAGACTCAAGAGTTCTCCCTAAGTTGTAGATTATCTAAATGGAGCTTTAGTCCTCCATATAGAATTCCAAGGAAAGTTGGGTCCTTCATAAACACCTTCAAATATCAACAAAGCCTGTAACAAAATTTAACACTGGACTTTGCCACCTTCAGTAAAGTTGCAAATCACCTTCTTATTCTATTCCACATTACCCTTGGTGCTAATGATTAATTCAAAGAATTTCTACCAAAGATTCCATCTCTAAACATGGTGCAATCCTGCCAAAAGCTACTTTTAAAGAGGCAAAGCCACAATCTCAAAAGAAAAACTCCATATAACATCTTTGTCTCCAGCCAACTGAAACGTTCAGGAAACTACATCTTCAAAGATTCTTCCCACACCATCGTGAATGCCAAAACAAAATAGCACCCTCTTTGCCAGCTCAAAAATAACAAAGGATGAAACTGCTTCCATCCTTTTCCACTAAATTTTTGTAATCAAGTTAAATCAGATTACCTGTCTCCAAACCTCTTCATTGGGTGCATTTTTGTCTGCAAGTATTACAGAGTATGGTTTTTTCCGCCGCTCATCAGCAATCTTCTGCCAGTACTTTCCTGTTGAAAGCAATGAAATATAAATTAATAAGTATACAAGTAAAAAAGCAAACCTTTAAGAATGATGGTTAAAATATTGGAAATTAAAGAGAATGCTATAACCATGAAGAAAGAGAAGCAACCATAGCAATCAACTAAAGGTTAAGATATTGTATTCTTATTAGGAAATTCAAGCTCATTTCCCTCCATAATCATCCATTTTGGAAAACTAACGTTCCAAGAGCAATTTTTCCTTCAGACATCTTGACCTTTAATAATTCCATAATAACAAAGAATACTTTTAGTAAAATAAAGTATTGGTCATTTAATTTACGAAAGAATGCTTCTTTTGCAGTAGTTTTGAAGAATATAGACTGGAACTCTTGTATCTTGGAATGCCTCTCTGAAAGCAACTATTGTGGACAGGATGGACTTTTGACCTATTTGCATGGTTCTGCTTTCAGGGCATTTAGATTAAGCTCTTTAATGTATCTTCTGTCAGATGGGTTTACCCTGTTGTATTGATTGTCTTGTTTTTTCCTTCTCTGATTTCTTTTTCCCTGTTCTAGAAAATATCTTATCTTACACGTAATTGATGCTTCCTTCCATAATATTAACTTACTGTTATCCAAACTAAAACTCACCACCTCTCAAATTTTTGAAACTTAAAAAAAAAAAAAAACAAAGGAATCACAAATAATATCAGATTTTTGGGGTATAAATTTACATTAACGCATTCATGCTAGAAGGATTTCCAAGCAGCTGTGACAGAAGTTTTGAAATCAAGAAGATCTTACCACATGATCTCTCCCCATGATTGGGGATCCACCTAAGGGAGGATTCAATTGATGCTAAATTCTGGTTAGTTTACAAAAATTATAATGTAGAACAATTAATTACAATGTTTTAAGATAAAAGAAAATTGTATTAATAGAGAAAGGAATTGCAAAATCTTGATGGAGAATAAGCCATCCTTCCAAATAAAAAAGCAAAGCAAATATCATAAACAAACAGCCCAATCCCACTGAATATCAACTGAAGGAAAATTTGCTCAAAATCAAATACCTTTAAAAAGGTCACCCATCAAACTATGAATTGGGCGATCATCTCCAAGACCTCCAGGGGCATTTAGTAATTCCTTGCAAAGTGCAGACTTAGCGCATCCTGGAATTCCTGGAAACGGAAATTCAAAAGCATACAACAAAGTGAACCCTCACTATGAGAGAATAAAGAAGCAATCTCAATAGAAGTTACAGAGTACAAATGAAAGGGATTGCATGCAATGAAGGTAAACATCAAGTTTCATTCAAAAGATTGTCAATGAAAGACAATGGTTTTGAATTGCAGACACAATATTGCGAATGAGTCATTAACAAATTTTAGCAATAGTCTCTAAAATAAGGATTTAAAAGAAATTTCACTAAAGAATGTATGATAATTTAGACAAGCATGCAGTATAATTTGCAAGAAAAACATGCACTCCTTAACTTATTACATGAACAATAATTTAACAATTAATACATTAAAAGCTGGGTATCTTAGGCAACAGTGATGGAGGTGCCCAGCTGTCAACAAAGGACTGGGTGAAAGAAGAGCACAACAGCTGGATAACACCTATTTCATGAAAATTTACAATTTGATCCCTATACCTTCATATTTATTACATTCAGGTTACTATGTTTGTAATTTCTTCAATAAGAATCTTAAAATTAAAAAAATAAATATGACCCTAGCGATTGAATAGTTAGAAATTAATGGAATTCCTATTTTTAATTCAAATACAAAAAAATGTATTCATAATTTTTTATTCAAGTGCAGCTAAAGTCAAGTTAATGAAATTTTTAAAACCTAAAAATTAAACATTAGCCCATGCACTTCATAAACTTGCTCTTGGAATCCTTGCATTCAAATACAGAAAATTGCATTCATAATTTTTTATTCAAGTGCAGCTAAAGTTGAGTTCATGAAATTTTTAAGACTTAAAAATTAAACAATAGCCCATGCACTTCATAAACTTGCTCCAGAAGCCTTGAACTCAAAACTAAGGTCCTTCTTCAAGACCACAAGTTCCAAATTCTCAAAAAATGTCTGAGGTTCTTATGTGGGATTCAAATAGGACTACAGTTCTGGAAAAATTAAACTGTTTGGCGCCCGAGTTTAGGTTCTAGAAGCATCAGATTTAAAATTTAACCATATGCCGAAACATCAGGTACTAAGAAAATAATTTACTGATAATAATAATAATTGTACATAAATCCCAACAACCTAAGACAGTAAGATTTTACAACTATGATGCACGGAACATAAACTGTAACTGTAAGAAAATGATAAAATGATTGAGACATTTAAGTGTAACAGCAATGAAGCATGTCAACAGCTAGAAATGTATACCAGGTTCTAATGTAACAGGATTGCAAAATCCTCACACATAACAATGTTAATTACTATCAAATTCCACATATACAATACAATTACTTCTATATTTGAAAGTTGAATTTTCTTAAGTATACAGTTTTCTAACATTAAATAAAAATTAAAACACCAAGAACTTCAGTGAAATTGCTTAGCTCCTGACATGTAATATAGAGAGCTACACAAGGATAGCTCCATATTGAAAAAATATAGAGAGACGTAAAACTAGAAAACTAACAATATCATGATAAATTTCTTTTAATTGCCTCCAAGATATTCAAAACTATAAAGTTGTGAAAAATCAGTGGAAATCCCATTGATCTCCTATTAGCTAAATGAGTGGTCCCCATAAGCGACCGCAAAAAATTGTACTGCATGCTAAACCTCTAATAGGGAGGTATGTTTACCTGGAAAGAAGACAATCAAACCCTTATCCTTTTGAACAGTTTCCTTGAATGAGGAAATAGGACTTGGGGACACCACCTCCTTATCCATCTCAAGATCACCCTCTTTGTCCCTACCTCCTTCTATGATGGCCATGAAATCTTCCGCCCTAACAAAGCTTCCAGCAGATCCTATCAAAACTTGGTTCTCTGGACTTCGACTTGCATATTGTTCAAGGAAAGATTCAGCCTCAGTCAGGTATATTGAAGATGACAACTGCTTCTTTCCACATTTTCTTCGTATGTATACAGCCCTGAACATTGAGGGAGAGATTCTATTCACCAATCATGTATACCAGGTATGAAAAGAATAAGCTGCATCAGGGATTACAGGGTACTTCTCACAGTACCATTCATCTAGCATCTTGCTGAGTTCTTGCTGTTTTCCTGCTGAAGTTCCCCAGATTTTCATCTGCCTGTAAAATATATAGAATAGATTCTTGGTGAACAATCTGGGGATGAAACTTTAAAATTTAAATTTATGGCAGTACAAACAGAAGCAGCAACAAAAACAACCAAGCCTCAATCCCAAACTAGTTGGGGTAGGCTATATGCATCCTTTTGCACCATTCTGCACGATCACACACCAAATCCGTATTATGATGTTTAGTAAGTCATAAAATTCAGAATTGCATGAAACAGTTGCGCTGAACATAGCTGTATGATAATAAAGAAGCTATTACAATCATGCATAGCAGTCAATGGCTAACAATGATTATAACTAGAGAAGTATACTGAGGAATGAAGAGAGTAAAGATTCTCATTGGTACATATTCTGAAAGAAATATTAGTTTCCCGCACCATAGGAATTTCTGATGCAGCAAGCTCAAACCATGAAGACAAATGGGCCCAAATCTTTAAGAATTCAATTGAATCCAAAAGATTTTGACAGCAATTAACTATATTTTTAATGCAAATTACATATGGGAGCATATGCACTTGCAAAGTTTCCAGCCCAAATTACAGCAAATTAGAACAAAACTAACCTTAGATAGTATGCCTTGTAGGCAGATGGGCCATCCTTGAAAAGAGTTGACAAGCCATTGCGGATCAAAAAGGTTCTCAACTGCATTAAAAGAAAGAAAGAAAACAAGATTCAGATGCACATCACAATTGAGATCACATTAAGCCAATAGAACTCTAAATCATTATTGAGTTCTCCTCCAGTCAGTACCATATTGCTTAAATAAGCTTACAAATTCTACATGAATCCACATGTCCACAAATATAGCAGATTTACATTTACTTGTGGAAAATTTAATTATCAAGAACATAATTTTTTTTCAGTATAGCTTAGAAAAGTTTGATTCTTCACGTTTTACTGAAAAAAAAATGGAGAAATATTAAAAGAGATTTTCCATATATCCCTTTTTTTAAGGACACGCTGAGCCTGTTTGGTTCATCTTTCCTAATCTCTCATCATCTTTTCTTATTTTCAATGCAGATTTAAATGGGAGCACTGTTTCCTAAATTGGAAAAACATTCATTAATAATGTTTTCTTATATTTTTTTATGCTTGAATAAATTTAAAGTAGAGATGAAAGGTACAAAATTGTTCTTGAAAAGTAAAGGCACCATATTAGTATTAAGCCAATTTAAAAAAGAAAAGCAACTTCATAAAATACATAGAAAATAACCAGAAAGGAAAAGTGCATTGAGGAGAAAGGGGGAAAATTACTAAAATTGAATTGATAAATTCTACGATTTTTGTAGAGGAATAATTGAGCTATTCTGTAAGTTTTATAAATTAAAAAAAAATGTTTGTAGAAATCCTTGTGATAATCTATCTGTTTTAAAAAATTAAACAAACAAATGCAGCACTTAACAAAAATATATAATTAAAAGCATCATTGCTTTGCAAGTTTCTAACCTCCAAACATGAACAAAACTTTTATACTTTCTGATACAATTTAAATCAAATAAAAATATGTTGAAGAGCACATACCTTGTATGTAAGAAATTTCAGTTTGATCATCAAATTTGCATCATCATCAGCTAAACCATCTTTTGCTCTATCATTAACATTTCCATCTATGTTGTTGTTTTTTGCAATTTCAGCAGCTCTCTCCTTATTAGCCTTGAATAAGTTAATGTCAACAAAAAACCCTACATCCATAAAAAGGTGTTAGAAGTACTGTGCATAACTCATAAGCTCCCGCTTCCCATTTTCCCCCAATCCTCTAAAAACCCAACAAATCCACATAAGAAATAGAGTGTGTGTGTGTGTGTGTGTGTGAGAGAGAGAGAGAGAGAGAGAGATAACATTTCATATAATATAGAGATTTTTATAAGTATCAACCAGACATTTGTCCCCTTTCATTGATTCATTTCAGTTATTGAGCATAACAAATTGGCAATGGGGCTTATAAATATAAAATTGCATCTTGATTAACTCATGTATTTCTCGGCCTTTATACTGTTTGGAACATCCAAGTTTGCACCGTCAATTATGTTATATTCTCTAATATGTCTTGGGAAACATTTGAGTACTTTGCTTCACATCCAAACAATGCTTAAATCACTATCAGATAGCATTCTTACAAAAATGCAACTCATCAAACATTTCCAAATACAAGACTTCATATAAGCATAATAATAAAAGATACGTATTACAAATGAAATTTTGGAATGCAACCTAAAGTTAAATCGTCCTTGTTCACAAGATTCAAGAGTTTTACCTCGGTATAATGGCCATAATCCCGGCTTGTACCTACAGCATGGAAATCGTTTAATTAGGCAGCATGGATAATAAGATAAAAGCAAACATTATTTGTGAAAAACTAATGATCTTAAAACAAGAATTTAGATTGTATGTTCAAACAAAAACCTCATCTCTTTTTGATATCGCCGAAAAGCAGAGTCACTGTGGACATGAATGACCAATTTATAGAAAAGATTGTCAACAGATACAGAACCGATTTTGTGGAAGTTATGATAGCATTTAAAAGCAGCTGGTAAACGCCTTTCTCTCATCAAACGAATCATTTCCTAGATCAATCAAGAATTAAAATTACAACTTCAGAAACCAGTACCATATGCAGCTTTTTAACACTATATTGGCTCCACAAAAAAGTTCAATTAATTCACAAACCATGATAGCAGTCAACAATGCCCCGAAGGATTGCATTATTTTGAGAGCATGAAAATTAATTATGAAGCAACATTTTATAATAATATTGAATGGCCTCACCTGCAACTTTGTGGTAGAAAAATCAGAAGGGTGAGCTTGTAAAAATTTTGAGACAACAGATCTGTCGGCATTTTTTGAATGACTATCACCAGATTCAACCCCAAACCAGTCTGAAAAGTTAGGGCAAAATGAAGAGCCAACACTCTGAAGGAGGGCTTTTATTTGCTGCAGCAGTGTTTCACAAATCAAACAGCAATGCATTCAATTAAGTTACTTTTACAATCTAATTTTCTAAAGAAAATATAATGCTTTTTTTTTCAGGTTGAATATAACTCTGACTCACCTGTTTTTCATCTGACCTATTTGCAGCACAGATTTCCCTTAGACTTGGCCCCAGGTCAAGGCCAGCTGGAGTATAAAACCAAATTAGATGTAATTCCAAAATATCAAAAAGTGAGTTTCATTGATTGTGTCTGTGCAGTGATCACAAGGGTAGAGAAGGGGAAGGGAGGGCATTGCATTGACCTTTCAACAAAGACACAAAAAATGGTGAACCAATAAATGAGGATAGGCATGGGTCCATTACAAGCATTTTATGTCTATACACGTCTCCAAATGCACATCAAAAACTGTAGGGACCATAGTAGGATACACAAGTATCATCTAAATGAAAAATATTACGGGCTCGTCAACTTCAAAAAGTAGAACAGTAAGTAAATCAAAAGATGACTAAGAGTCTCCAAATGACCATAAAAAATAAAAAGAGATGTGAACACAGTACACAAGGCAAAGCATCTACCTCCCTCAACTGGTGGAGGAGGATATTCTCTCAATACCTCCTCCATGTGCTTTGAGCTCTCATGACCAACAATACGAGCCACAAGACCCTCCAAAATTTCACCCTGCACTTTTATATGGTCTATTGAACCTGGATAACCATAAAAGCTGATTACTGCTATCAATATCTTAAGTTAGTTAAATTACATTTTCAACTCTCATTGATTATGACGTAACTTAAAAGCATGAAAATAGATGTTTGTTCTGAATTATCAATAATTGATTCTGAGCACAAGCACACCTCATCCTTCCATCCCAACAGTGCAGAGATTTTATGTATACCATTCACCTTTTCATCTGTTGTTAAAAAATTATGTTGTTTCCCACAACCATCCCTCATGCACAATTTCATGACAGTGGAAAACAGAGAAATTTCAAAAATCCCTGACTTTATTAGTTCACATATAATTCAATAATCTAAAATCACAACATAATTGAAGCACATTCTACTTTAAAACTCCACCTGGCACAGATATATCAGCAACTTCATCAAGAGCCCTACATACAGTTGTTGCCAATCCTTCCTCACACAATGCGTCATAGGCCACAAAAAAGGATGTCACTGATTTCCTTGATTAACAAAGTAAATATATAAATTAAGAAATGTATTTCAATTAGTTTTCATGACATATAAGATCACACACTGAGCAGTTCAAAAGTCACTTGTAATAAAAATTTCTTCAAGTGAGTTACCTTTTATCAAACATTAATTGGGGCTTAAAAAAATAAAGTACTCAACAATTTCTTTCAATGACTGTTCCAACAGTAGCCATTTATAACGTTAGTGGATTTAATGATACCAAGACTAGTGGTGCATAAAAATTCCCATTATCCTTCCAGTGTACCATAATAGTTATATTGCTAAATTACGATGATTTGAACTTTCTTCCAAAAAGAAAATAATATTACAAAAGGATTATAAATAGATTTTCCTTTGGTTTCTTGTGTCAGATGCACCCTAAATAGGAAAGAAGAAAAGTATTTTTTTGGTCTTCAAAACAAATGTCAATGGCATTTCTATACTGGCGAGAATTTAATTCTTCTTTGAGAAGATGAAAAATAAGAAGTCTGCCAAGAAAATAAAATTGAAACGTAGATTGCTAGATTACAAGATCTGATTTTAAACTTCATTTCTGGAGAAAAATAAGAACCAAACAAGTATAAAGAGATTATTTTTTACTTTCTTTTTACCATGTGCAATAAAAGAAAAGAAGTGTAATTCTGGTACTCAAGACAAGATATTATATGGCATTTCTACACAGAAGAAACCTAATTCCCTCTTTGAGAAGAAAGAAAGAAAAAAAAGTTAGCCTAGAAGATAAGATTAAAAGTAAATTGGAAAACTTGGAAATCCTTCCAGCCTACAATTCCCTTTTCCAGGAAATCTCTTTATTGTAATTTCCTTAATCTTAAACTTCTCTTTATTGTAATTTCCTTATCTTAAACATAACTTGAAAGAAAAGGAAAGGAACAAAGAAAATAGAAACAGAAGATAATGAAACTATTGTGGCATAACCAGAAAATAAAATGAATGCCTGATTTAGCGATCATAAAAGGGCAGACAAAAAGTTTCCTCTTTGTACCAAGTCTTCCATTGCAGAAACCAGCCAGGCAGCTACACGAAGAAAAAGGTCTGATGCAGCCATCTGGTTGTATGTTTCAGCATTTTACACAATGTCTAGCCATATTTCTAAAATTTTCAGCCATCAACTGTCAAAATTTCTTCCAGCAAGGAAAATTTAAGTTTACCACTTAGAATGCAGTGCTTTAGGATTTCTTTCAGTTCTCAATTAAGAGCTCAATTTTGAGGCTTTCGTGAAAATTTCCTATACACAAGATGAAAAGCTTCCCAATGAAGGAAATTCTCAGTTAAGAAAACCCGTGCTAGCTTACAACTCATCCTTAGCAACATTGCAGGGACCTCAAAAGTGGAGGGACGGGTGAGGTTTCCTGACCAAAATCAACCAGTCATACAAAAGAAAGTTTTGTAATTTTCTTTTTTAATTTTCTTTTTTTATGGACATTATATTGGTCAAATTAATCGTATTTTGTATTGCTAGAGTCCTAGTGCCCCATCCTTGCTCAGTGTTAGTTTCTTTCTAATCTTTCTACTCTTTTGATCGATAAGAGTTTCATCTATAATTCTCCCTTGGTGATATCTCATGTAAATCCTCTTTGAACTCTATTCCAAAATCTGATTCTCTTCCTTCCACCCAGATTAATCAGATGACATTTCTTAATTCTGACCCTTCTTCAATTGTTCCAACCGCTTTGAAATTGTAAGACAGACACATCTCAGAATTCCAGAGACTATCTTCTATCAAAGCTATAACAACCATTATTTGAGAGATAAATCACTAAATTAAACCAATTCTTACAGCAGACTAAAACAATACAGATTCCAGACCATTACCTTGTTGAGAACAACCAAACATGATTTGTTGGAAGGCGCCATTTCCGACAAAAGGCAATCACTTCAGGAGTTGAGTAGAACTTTGGCTTTCCATTGCCCAGTTCTGTGACTGCCGTCACCACCACTGCAGCAAGAACACAGGACATAAGCATTAGTAAAGAAATTCCACAAGCCCAAAGGAGTTAGTTAAATGTAGCCAACATACTGGAGAAGGGAAAACATGTGTCCTCACAATAATCTGACTTGTCAATTCAATTTTAAAGTACACATCACACTGCCAATTCCATAATAATGACAAAGTCGCAATTATTTGCACCCACTATTCATCTTCTTTTGAAGTTCCTTGCCAAAATCTGAGGCATAATAAAACCATGAATACCAAATTTTGACCATCCAATCAACACCATAAAACTTATGCTCTCACTCCAAACCAGATCAATCAAATAATAACTTCCTAATAAAAGTTCAAACTTGCAATGAATTCTATAAAAGAATAATGATGGGAAGTAGGTGTCTTAAAGATCATGTGAAGTATTCTAGGAAATTCTAAGTCAAAAAATTCGGAAGAAGCACACTACCATAATCTTCTCGAGGGCGTTGCCCATGGTCTCCTAGAACAGCTGTAACTAGTTCCATTGATATGCACATGCGGTTTATCTGAATGGAGGAAATGATACTGTTAGTTCTGACAGGTGCACCTTAATGTTACTGTTTTGATGGTGAGCCACAATATAATGATAAGATAATAGGAATTATGCTCAAATAGTAGAAAGATGATGCACTAGGAAAAACGTTGAACCAGATGAGGAATCAGAAATCAGCAAGCAAACCAGCATTGTAATTAGATAAGGAAAGCTGGAAAGAAATGGAGCCTTAAAATTGTTGATATAAGCATTATTCATAAACATAAATGCCACAGACAAAAGGGAACATAAATGATGAGAAGAGAGAGAAACAGAAACTGTGTAATTATCATCAAACAACGTAGGATTGACTAAAAAAATGTTTTTTTTTAACAGGTCAAAAGGGGGCGTGAAGAATCTATTCTCTTTTCCATTTTTAGCTCATTCTAAATCTTTTTCCAGTATTACCTCAAGAAAATCATTGAACTCCACTTGCTTCTTTCCAGCTGCAGTTCCCCATGCCTCTTGAAACATCCGTCCAAGAACAAAGACACCAACAGCAGTGTATCTACATTAGAAAACTATGTTCAGCAAGCTACATCTTATGCAATTAGTAAAAGTAACCATTGATGATGGAGTATGAAAAATGTGGTAAAGTCAGTGCATGAAACACAACTGCCCACCAATTAAGCAAAAGCAGATAATAAGATGAGCAATCGAGTAATAAACAGCACCAGTATAAAATTGATAAAACAGTACACTAGAACCGCTAGACATGGGGAGAGAGGAGAAGAGGGTGAAGGATATTTTGCACATACACATTCCCAAAGCTATTTTTGGCATACGCTCCACCTTCATGACCCGCATACATAAAAAGTGACCCAGAATGTTTAAGAGTCACCTGTGGAAAAGGCCATTACTAACAAAGCCAAGCAGTCAAGCATATCACTAAACTAGAAGAAAACATCCGAAGAACAATAAGCCAAAATTCTGGATTAAGATAATATCTACGAAAGACTGGAAAAATCTAACTGTAGTTTGAAGGATTTTCACTTCATGACCAGTCCAAAGTGCCGAATGTTGTCAATTCCATAATGTGTGGGTTTTGCTAAAACAGACAAAAGAGGCAGAAAATAGCGTGTAAAGTCAACAGCTTTTTAACACAAAGGTTTTACAGACCCTTTACCTCCAAGGTTCCCAACCCTTTAGACACCACCTCTATCATCCTGGCCCTAATCTGCGCATATCAAAGTGGAAGAAATAAATTGGTTAAAGCTGCGACGAACAAGCAACAAATTATCTAAATCATAAAAAAAAAAATGAAAACAAAGAATCAAAAGAGAGAAATCAGCAAGAGTACCTCTTGATCAGACTTTTCATTTTCAAATTTAGGATAGAAAGTGGCTCTTATTTGAGCAAGTGAATAGGTCGAATCGTCCACTGTAAAATTCTCCAACAAATTACCCTTGAATATTTTGCTCAAACTTGCACTCCTTTTTGGAGTTGTTTCGGACACATTTTCAACATCAGCATTGGCAATTGTTTGATAAGACTTAGGCTTCGAAATAGTTTTATGTACTTCGTTTTCAGCTATTATACTCAACCCACCAATTCTGTTAGTGACTGCTTCAGCCACCGCACTTGGCATCGATGAAGAAGAAGCCGCCTTATCGGTATCTGCCTCGGCTTTACACTTTTGTTGTCCTCTCTGCAAAAACCCCAATTCATCCAACAAGTATAAACAAAACACTATCAATTATTATAGAATTGGGATTTGTGTGTACCTGAGGCATGATTATATTGGGGTGAGAAAGAGAAAGGGAAGGGAGAGTGAAAAGGCGAGCTATGGATATGGAGGCTCGAACAGGAATGAAGTTTGTAGAATAAAAAGGGAGAGTGAAAATGCGAGAGCAGAGGATCCTCTGCTTCATCAGCCGCTTAAACGAACTCAAAGCAGACCGAGTGGATGTGATTGATTGGCGCGGTGAAAGAGTTGGATGTGCCGGCGGAGCGTGGTGGAGGGTTTTAATAGTAAGAGCGGCTGAAGCGGCGCTGTATTTTTGTTTACAAGACCTTCTCCTCGTGAGCTAAGGTAATCGGTTTTGCGATCGGTAGCAGGGGACAAGAACATTGCCACTTCATAACTTTGACAATTGGCGTTCCATTTTTCTTATTATTCTGGTTTCTGGTTTCAGGGTATATATATATATATATATATATATATCTTTCCCCATGCTTTTAGACCCTATTTGTTTGCTATAAAGTTTGTTTTTTTTCAAAAGGAAATTTCGGAAAAGGAAATTTCATAAAAATAAATTATTTTTTGATATTTAATAGTATAATAAAAATTAATATAAATCCCGTTTGTTTACTGGAAAGTAGTTTCTTTTTGGAAAGTGAATTCTGAGAAAGTATTTTCCGATGTTTGGTAGTGTAATGAAAAATAAGTTGGAAAATATTTTCCAGTGTTTGATTATGTCATAGAAAATGAGCTGGAAAATAACTTAATAATATTTTATTTTATTCAAGTTTATTAAAATAATAAGGAACAAATCTTACAAATTAAAAAGTTGAATGAGAATGAAATTGAAAAAAAATATAATTTCATAAATTATCTCAAATAAAATAAATAATAATCAAAATAATAGAGATCAAATAAAAAATAAAAAATTAAAAGATGAAGAAATTAAAATAATAATAATTAACATTTCATAAATTATTTCAAATAAAATAAGTAACAATCAAAAGAATGAAAACCAAATTTGATAGATAAAAATTTTCAATTAAAAAATGATAAGGGAAAAACAAAATAAAAATGAGGACCAAAGTTAATATAAAAATTAAATTCTAAGGGATGAAATTGAAAAACGAATATTCAAAACAATATATATATATATATATATATAGCAATCAAAAGTTTGAGGACCAAATTTGATATAATCAGCAAATAATATGATATTTCTAAATTTTTCACAACTTCCGAAAAGTGCTTTCCGTCCAAAATAAAAAGAAAACACTTTCCTGGAAACCAAGCCAAATTTTTCTTTGACTGAAAAATGTTTTCCGTTGACCAACTTTCCTAATAGCAAACAAACACAGGAAAGTTTGGAAAGTGGTTTCTCAGAAACCACTTTTCGGGAAACAAACGCCTTGGAAAACACTTTCCAGTATTTGGTTATGTCATGAAAAATGAGCTGGAAAATAACTTATTAATGTTTTATTTTTTTCAAGTTTATTAAAATAATGAGGAATAAATCTTACAAATTAAAAGGTTGAATGAGAATGAAATTGAAAAAAAATATAATTTCATAAATTATCTCAAATAAAATAAATAATAATCAAAATAATAAAAATCAAATCTAAAAAATAAAAAAATTGAAAGATGAAGAAATTAAAATAATAATAATTAACATTTTATAAATTATTTCAAATAAAATAAGTAACAATCAAAAGAATAAGGACCAAATTTGATAGATAAAAAATTTCAATTAAAAAATGATAAGGGAAAAGCAAATAACAATTATAAAAATAAGGACCAAAATTAATATAAAAATTAAATTCTAAGGGATAAAATTGAAAAATAAATATTCAAAACAATATATATATATATATATATATATATATATATATATATATATATATATATATATAGCAATCAAAAGTTTGAAGACCAAATTTGATATAATCAGCAAATAATATGACATTTCTAAATTTTTCACAACTTCCGAAAAGTGTTTTCTGTCCAAAATAAAAGGAAAACACTTTCCTGAAAACCAAGCCAAATTTTCCTTTGACTGGAAAGTGTTTCCCGTTGACCGGAAAGTGTTTTCCGTTGACCAACTTTTCTAATGTCAAACAAAACATGAAAGTTTGGAAAATGGTTTCCTGGAAACTAGTTTTCGAGAAACAAACGCAGCCCCAATATTAATATATTATTATTATTATTATTATTATTATTATTATTATTATTATTATAACATATACTAAAAAGTAAATGAAACGCTGAGCTGTCTTTTTTTATTATTTTTTTTATTTTTTTCTTTTAATGAAATTTTTTTGTTTAATTTAGTTTGTTAATGTTAATTTGTTTTATTTAGTTATCAGACTTTCATGACACGGATCCCGAGTTTGATGGGTTAATCTAGTTTGACGAGTTAACCCAGATTTTTTTTTCTTTTTAATTAATTTTTTTCGTTTAGTTTAGATTGTTAATATTAAATTTCTTTCTATTTAATTATCAGACTTTCATGACACGTATCACGGGCTTGACGAGTTAACCCAGTTAATTCTGGGTAAACCTGTCAAATTTTTTTTCTATTTAGTTATCAAACTTTCATGACGCGAATCCCAAGTTTGACGTGTTAACCCAGTTAATTCAGTTTTTTTTTCTTCATTAGTTTTTTTCTTCCTATTTGTTTTTTCTTTTTAATTAATCTATTTAATTATCAAACTTTTATGGCACGACCTTATAGCCAGACCCACATCCAATGCTCTTAGGTTCGATATTGCAGCCAGACTTACTTAAACTTAAGTCATGAAAGTTTAATATTATTATTAATATTATAAATATTACTCTTAGGTCAAGCGTTGCAGCTACACCCAGGGCTTTTAGGTATATCTTTGCAGAAAGACCTAACACTCTTAGATCTTAGCTTTTTATATATATTTTTTATGCAAGAAAAAAAAATTAACCCGTGGCATATGCCTTTGTTTTTTTTTCCTTTTTCTTTTTCTTTTTAAGCCTTTTACTGTGGACTGTACGGTGCCGTCCACAGTGAAAAAGCTTATGCCTTTTGTTTATTTTTTTTTCTATAGTTTCTTAATATTAAATTTTTTCTGCTTAATTATCAGGCTTTCATGACACGGATCCCAGGTTTGATGGTTTAACCCAGTTGATTCAGATTTTTTTTCTTTTTCTTCATTAGTTTTTTTCTTCCTGTAGGTTTTTTTCTCTTTGCTTTTTCCTTTTTAAATTTTTTTTTAAATTTAGTTAATTAATATTAAATCTTTTTTCTATTTAGTTATCACACTTTCATGACACAAATCCCAAGTTTGACGAGTTAACCTGATTTGATGGGTTAACCCAGTTGATTCAGATTTTTTTTCTTTTTCCTCTTTAGTTTTGTTTTTCCGATTTCATCTTTTAATATTGTATGCAGTCTACAGTGAAAAGAATGATGCCTTTAGTTTTTTTTTTTGCTTTTTTTTTCTTTTTATGCTTTTGACGGTGGACTGCACAGTGCAGTCCACGGTGAAAAGGCTAATGCCTTCTTTTTTTTTTCTTTTTAATTAATTTTTTTATTTAGTTTGTTGATATTAAATGTTTTTCTATTTAGTTATCAAACTTTCATGACACGGATCTTAGGTTTGACGGGTTAACCTAGTTAATTTAGATTTTTTTTTCTTCATTAGTTTTTTTCTTCTTATAAGTTTTTTTTCCTGATATTTTTTCATTTGAATTAATATTTTTTTATTTAATTTAGTTTATTAATATGAAATTTTTTCTATTTAGTTATTGGTTGATGCCTTTTTTTCTATTTAGTTATCTTAGGTTTGGCAAATTAGAGAAATTTTTTTTTTCTTTTTGCTTTTTTGCTGTTTTTATGTCTTTGACTGTGGACTACACAGTATAGTCCAAAGTGAAAAGGCTAATGTCTTTTGTTTGTTTTGGTTTTTTTTCCTTTTTTATTAATTTTTTTCGTTTAATTTAGTTTGTTAATGTTCAATTTTTTTTCTATTTAGTTATCAAACTTTCATGACACGGATTCTGGGTTTGACGGGTTAACCCAATTAATTACGGGTAACCCGTCAATTGTTTTTTTCTATTTAGTTATCAAACTTTCACGACACGAATCAAAGGTTTGACGGATTAACCTGTTTTGAAGGGTTAACCCAGTAAATTCAGATTTTTTTTCTTTTTCTTCATTAGTTTTTTCTTTTTGTTGGTTTTTTTTTCTTTTTAATTAATCTATTTAATTATCACACTTTTATGACACAACCTTACAGCCAGACCCACATCCAAGGCTATTGGGTTTGGTATTGCAGCCAAACCCACTTAAACTTGGGTCATACAAGTTTAATGTTATTATTAATATTATAAATATTACTCTTAGGTCAAGTGTTGCAGCTAAACCCAAGACTCTTGGGTATAGCTTTGCAGAAAGACCTAACACTTTTAAATCTTAGCTTTTTTTAATATTTTTTATGCAAAAAAAATTGACCCGTGGCATCACGCAGCTTATGTAACTAGTACATAGAGCTAAAATGTGTGATATTTTTACTGTTTATATAAATACTATTCACTCTTTTACATTTTATTGTTGATTACAATAATGCAATTTTTTAAAAATTTTAAGTTAGTTCTTAAATTTGTTTTTTCTTTGCACAATTGAGTCATTTTAAGATCAAATTAGAGTCAAATTGCATGTTTTTTTTTTTCAAGGAATGGTTGAATTGAAAGAAAGATAGATTGAAAATTTCAGTCAAAAATTCATTTGAGTCCCCATCTTTTCAGATATTAGGTGACCAATTCCTTGAATTTTACAAAATTTAATTTTGATATCAAATTTCAGTTTACTCATTGTTTAGTCCTTTTTTAATTTGGGGGAGTGAAAGGAGGTTGTTGAATTTTGGCTTTGAGATAAAAAGTATCCGTTAGTGAGAAATCTGGCCATCAAGATGGTTGTTTTGTATGTCAAATGATTTCATATGATGAAAGGAGTTAATATTACGTGTTTTTCACCTTGAAAACACCTAAAAAAATCAAACATAAGCTCATTTCGGGTTTTAGGGTGGTTTTTTATGTTTTTTGTGGTCATGAATTGGTTTAACAAGGTCTCTACGGTATTTCCTAGGTGTTTTGGGCAAAAATTGAGTTGAAAATGAGTTTTGGGGTAAAAAAACAAAGGACCCTGTTTTTCCGGTGACTATCGAGCGGGTTCTAGAGATAAACAAACAATGCTTATTTTAATTAGTTTTTCAAATAAATTTTGGGTTCGTATTTTAATTAGTTTGTGATGATTTTTTAATGATATTAAGTATGTTTAGTTTTTAAAGAGGTAGGTATGATTCATTTGTAATTTATTTTTAGTTTTATATAAATTAAGTTTTTTATAAATATTGATTTTTTTATAAGATTCTTCATATATGTGTAACCTTGTATTTTTTTATTCAATAAATTTAATGTGTGTGTTGGTTTCTAATACAAATTTTATGTGTTTTTCTATTATAAATTTATTTTGATAGAGTAATTCATTAAACACAACAAGATAATTAACCTATGTTGCGATATTAAATATTTTGATCTTTATTTGTCACTTATTTTTTTACAATATCTCAATATTGATTGGTGTTTTATTTTGTGATTGTATATTTTTTTATCATGTTGTTAAATAAAAAATAGTTTTGGAAAAAAAATAATGATCCCATTGGAATTCATAACTTGGTTCATAAGTTTGACGTACTAGTCTGAGTTACCCAGTTCATAGGTTTGACAAGTTCACCCACTTTTTTGAATTTTGGTTTGTTAATTGTTTTTAATAGTTTTTTTTCTCGATTTTATCATTCAATATTTGATTAGTTTGGAAATAAACTGCATGATTTTATTATTTATTTATTTTGCTTTTTTTAGGGTTATTACTATCTCAAATAAGTTTTTATTTAGGTTGGTGCTCAATTTTGTGACTATATATTTTTATCATATAATTATATATATTATAAAAAATAAATTATTAAACCCAATGAAATCTATGACACGGTTTGCTTAGGTACTAAAATCGATATAATTTGTCATTGTCTTAATAGTTTTTGTGAAAAGTTATCATCTTGAAGTTTTGTTAAAAGCTAAGTCATATTTTTATTGGTCATCAAGATTGCATTTTGATCTATGAAATCAATCAATTTAATTCGGGTCAACTCCAACGCAATTTGATTTGAAACTCGAGTTAGATAAAAAGCTAATTTTCAAAATTTCAAAATTGATCCATTAAACCAGGTTTAATAACACAATTAAAAAGTTCTTCATGCTCTTAATACTTTTTTATATATTTAAAAAATTTATCTGATCCGCATACCCGCATAGAAGAGCAGAACATTCTCACTATATGATATCTACTGTACTCTCATCATTTCAGCATTGATACCAAGTGAAACTTCCAGTTGATATACTTACAATCAACCAAGATGCTTGCTATCCCCTTCCTGGTAGCAATCCATACCAGACCAGCTTCTAAAATATTTAAGCTTTTTCATAGAACTATCTATTTCCTTGGGAAGCTTTGTCATGACTTTTACACCATTAGCTAGAGCATTGATAAAATGATCTTCATCAAAAACATCTGAAAAGTTGCTGTAACAAAAAAAATCAAAAGAAAGAAAGAACTATGGCATCATGACACGAGAGGGGCCAACAACTTGAAATTTTTACTGGTCTAAAATTTACCTAAATCCTGCCAATACGACTTTTTATCTAGTTTTGGAACAACAAGAGTGGCATTTATGATATGTGCAGTAGCTACCATTAGATAACTCGCGTTATGTTATATGTAAAATCAGTTAGGTGGCCCGTGGCAACTTTTTATTTTGATAAAAAATATCAAAAAAATTTAATATATTTTTTAATTTTTTAAAAACAATTATGGTTTTTCTTCTATGGTAATAATAACTTTTTTAAAAAAATTTACTAATGATAATAACAATAACAATAATAGTAGTAGTAGTAATAATAATTCTTAATTCATAATTTTACCTTTCAAATCAAATCTATTATTGTTTTTCAATATTAATAATATTTTTTACAAATTTATTAATTATTATATTAATAATATTAATTATAATAAAAATAATGATATTTATAATAAAAATAATGATATTTTTAATATTAATTGTAATAAAAATCATAATATTTATAACACAAACAATAATATTTTCAATATTAATACTTTTTATTATAATAAAAATAATAATAATATTTAGAATACAAATAATAATATTTATCATATTAATAATAATAAACTTTTCTGGCCCAGGTTTTTATAGTAATATTTTTTTAAAAAAAACTTATTAACGACGACGACGACAACAACAATAATAATTGTTATTATATTTATTTTTCATTTTTCTTCTCTGGAAGGTCTGCAGACCCAGCCGCACGAGTTTGCGACCTCTCGGGGGTCTGTAGACCCCAGGCACAAGTCAGAAGAGACTCAGGCGTGCGGGTCTACATCTAGCGTGTAGGCCTGCAAATCCGCTCACCTGGGTCTGTAGCAAGGCGTGCGAGTCTGGCCCAAGGCATGACAACCCTAGTGCCAGATGTCTACAGCCTCACCATGCTCCACCAAAAATTACACTGACAATTTTCTTCCAAATCATCCATTCAATACCAAATGCATCCTAATAAAAAGACAATCCCACCCTCCCTTGCAATCTTTGCAACTCTCTGTAGCAAGAGCAATTCTATCATTACACTGTTCCAATCAACAATGTTTTGTGTCTAGGTAAACAATAACAGGGCACTGAACTCTTTTAATATATTGTATAATAAGTTTTTTTAACATAAAAATAATTGATGTTTTTTTCTAGTAGAAGATTTTAAAAAACTATATGAGCATTGATCTGACATAATTAGTTGATTTGATAACTTTAAAAATAATTTAGATAATCGATAAAAATATAATTTGATTCAAAATAAATATTCAAGATAATGTTTTTTTATATATATTGAGAAAACAACATATTGAATCGATTTAGGTCAACTCAACTTAACTTATCAATCTGTATGTCGGGTTATAAGACTATGATAATTTGTAGAAAGTAAATCAAAACAAATTATGAAGCTCAATTTCCAATAAATCTAATGTTGAATGATGAAATTGAAAAAAATCAATTAAAAAAAGGACTAAAAAATAATTTTAGTTAACGTGAGTTAATTTATCAAACTCGCTAACCAGGTCACGAGACCGAGATAACCCAATAAAAAATAAATTGAAACAAATTATGAAGTTCAATCCCCAATAAATCTAATGTTAAAGGATGTAATTGAAATTAAAAGATCAATTACAAAAAAAGACACAAAAACAACTTGAGTCAAGTTAGGTTAATCTATTAAGCATATGACCTGAGTTATGAAATGAAGATAACCTCATAAAAAGCAAATTGAAACAGATCATGAAAATTTATTCTCAATCAACCAAATGTTGAAGAATGAAATTAAAAAAAAATCAATTAGAAAAATAAAAAAACAAATTGAGTCAGCCAAGTTAACTAGTCAAATATGCGACTAGATCATGAAATTATAATAAACTCATAAAAATTAAATTGAAAAGAATAATAAATATAATATTAAAGGATGGAATTCAAATTTTAAAAAATAAAAGATAATTTAAAAAAAAAACAAAGAAAGAAAAACACTATTAAAGTAAATAATATTTTATAAAAAGAGGTATTAATAATATCACATATTTGGAATGTCAAAACGAAAGTGTTTCTCAACCCCCTAGTACAAAAACCCAAGAATTAATTAAAAAAATACAAATTATTATTGCCTTAATAAATTGTACCATGGAGCACAACACAACCCGGAACATTATGAAAGTATTGATTTTTTCCCCTCATTTGTTTTCACAATTAAACGAAGTCGATACCGTTGGTGATGGATAGCTGAAAGTATAATTATTAAACCCGATCGGATTTGATGGGTCGATTCAAAACTCAGTTGACCTGATGATTGGACAGGTTTGGATTTATTAAAAGATTGATCGGTGTAATAACCCTGTAAAATCCAGTTGACCTGGTAGGTCGATCCACGATTCGGACGAACCCATGATTCAGACGAACCCAAATAAGACCCGGTGTGTTTTTTTTTTTTAATACCATGGCATTTATAACCCGCCGAAATCTCCTCATTTCCTCCATACAATGGAACACAAGCATCCAGAGACTTCACTAAGCAGTTTTGGAGTCCAGTGAAAGCCCACGTTCCACAAAAAGTTGACACTCGTTTGCTCTTTACCATATCTGTCAACCTCCTTAACTGCAGTATTGATAAACCTTGCGCGGGTCCCTTAACATTAGCTTTGTAACTCCTCCATCATTGGATATCCTTCAAGCTTACTATTATGGGATTGCTGGTGTTTTTGAAAGGAATTTTCCTCGTAAGCCTCCTAATGAGTTCAATTACACTGCTGAGAATCTCCCAGCCAACCTTTTGACACCGAGTTTTGGTACTGAGGTGAGGGTTTTGGAGTACAATGCAAGTGTTGAGATCATTCTTCAAGGGACAAATGTACTAGCCGCTGATAACCATCCCATCCATTTACATGGCTAAAGCTTTTAAGTGGTTTGATGGGGATCTGAGAATTTTGACCCCAATAAGGATCCTTCAAGATATAATCTTGTTGATCCACTAAAGGAGACTACAGTTGAAGTTCCTCATAATGGATGGGCAGCGATCAGATTCAGAGCAGATAACTTTCGGCGAGTGATATCCGAGTTGACCCATGAAACCGAGATCTCATTTTTAGCCGGCTCAATCCCATGCCGGATCTGAAAACTGTGGCTGGAAGTACAGGGTCTTGTAAGACCAAAATTAGAGTGGAGGGGTAAATATGGTAAATTATCAAAACTAGAGGGACCAAGAATATAATTTAAATAATGGTGAAGGAAATCCAGTACTGGTAGTGGAGGTTCTTAGGCCAAAACCATGTTGATTGAGTTTTGGAGAATTAAAACGGGTCCGGATTTTGTGCCTTGATTGTTGTCTCAAATAGGAGCAGTAATTTGATTACGTGGCTTAAGCCTGGGTTTTTGGTGTGTCAATCAACTTTGAGCAATAATCGGAACAAAACGCATGGAATAAATACATCTAGAATATATTTGTCGGCAAGCAGGAAATATGGAGTAACTTGAGATTACGTAGGAAATAAAATTTGTCCCCTTTATTTCAATTTTGAAATAGTATAAGATATATGGGCTATTCCAACATGAACGAAACAAAACTGACAATCTTGCTTTATAAAAATTATGAAATAAAATATACATCTAAAAGAAATGCAAGTTGATTTTCTCATGAAAAATCCATAAAAAATATGGCATCTTATTAGTTACTAATTAAATCTATCTTAAAAATAAAAAACCCGACAAAGACAAAGAGAAGAGAGAGAAAAAATACAACTCATAACTAATTAAAAATTATAAAAATATCTCAATATAAAATTTCTTTCATACTTATATTCATTTTTTTTTCTAAATGAGCTCATAAAATAACTGATAAGATGTCACTGGTTATTCACTTAACACCATAACATTTCTCTATAAAATCTTGAAAGTGACTAATTATTAAATTAAATTAAAAATAAATTAAAATGCTCATGTTTTAATGGTGGATCAATGGATTGGATTATAATAGTGAATTAATAATTTTTTTTTATCCCAAAATCATTAAACTTTGCATTGGAGGTAAAATAGTATTTTTAAAGTTATTAAAGAGTCATTTAGAATTAAAAAGGTCTTTGCACTTTTTTATTTAATATAGTAAAACTATTTGCAACTTTTGAATTAATTCAATTAAGAAGTTTTAATAAATTTTTTCATGTGAAGATTCTAAATGAAATTTAATATCTAAAAATTATATAAAAATAAAGTATATAAAAATAAAGTAGAGACACTAAAGAGAAAAAATTAATGTTAAAACTCGTTTTATTTTTTTTTAAATATCTATCTATCCTTCATTTTTTCAAAGATATTTGAAAGAACAATATAAAGATAACGAGGATAATCTAGGAGACAAAATAAATTGAATTTTGAACTCAATTTATTTATCAATTAAATTTAAATTAAATATCATAATTAAATTTAATTACAATAAAGAATTGATTTAAAATTATTAATCTAGAATTTAAAATTTTCTTTTATGAACCTGTCACACTTGCTCTTCCAATACACTTTGATATTTTGCCTCGTAGCTTAAATATCTCTAAGAAAAATACTATTCAAGTAAGTAGCATGTGTTTTTTTTTTTTTTTTGTCATTCTTTGTCAAATTATTATCCTTTTTCTCATCTTTCACGGATAAAACTAAAGGAAGATTTTTTTGAGCATGGTCAGTGAGAATTAAAATTTTGTTTATTTTTATGTTTTAAAAGTGTTTTTTTTTTTAAATTAAAAATCTTTTATTTTTTTATTTTAAATTATATTTTTGGTGTTTTTAGATTATTTTGATGTGTTTATGATAAAAATAATTATTAAACCTCTATGTTGTCATTGTTATAAAGAAATATTTCAGCTCGTACAATAATAGTTTATAATAATAAAATTGAATTTTATTTTCAAGTTTCAAAAGATTCAAATGTTATTATCAGAACTCATGAGAAAATCAACTACAACGGATATATTTTTTAAACAAGACAATATGAGAACAATGCATAATCTCCAATGTCAAGTAAATCTTAACTCTTGAAAAGTCTCACAAAATCCAAAGAAACTGGATGAACACTTGCTTTGAGTTCCATGCTGATAAAATATCAAGAGTAGAAATACGATACATGCAATTGATGGGACGTGAGTGGGTGCCGTGCCTGTTTGTAACATGTTGTTTTCCGTCACCTTCTCCCCCTTCGTCTTACTTGGAGGCTCAGATTGATATATATATATTTTGATTAATTTTAAAATTAATAATTATATAAATTTTTATTTATTTTAAAATTAATGATAATATAAGTAGCTCTAAAATTTATAAAACTTTAAATATTAATATCCAAAAAACAACCTTAAAACTTTATCAATTAAACTACACACCTTGTAATTTCTACCGTGACCAAACTTGAGATCATGGATGGATGAGCCTGATCACGTATCCCTTTCGTCATTGCTAAGGTCATAAACGGCTATATAAACCCAACCCAGACCATTTTGTATCTAGACACGATTCTGTCCCAAATCACCGCTCTTTTGCACCTTTAAAAAAAGGCCACGCACACGCCCCTCTTAACTGTCACTGCCATGGCTGCTGCTGCGTAAGAAGCCGTAGCTTGCTTTCTCTCAATTCTTCAACTTGTGTTTTGCTCTTTGATTGATCTCTCTCTGTTTTTTTGTTTGTTTTCTGTATTGGAAGTTTGGATAAGAGCGTACCAGAGAAATTGCCCCCATCATTGGATGCGACTGCAGAGCAACCTCCACTATTTGATGGAACTACCAAGTTTGTTTTTTTCTTTTCTTTTTTGGTTGCTGTGATTGACAGTAGTAAGAATTTTGTTTCTAAATTAGTTGTTGTTTTTGTTGTGTCTAAGGTTGTATACATGCTACACTTGTCCATTTGCCCATCGAGTTTGGATCACCAGGAATTTCAAGGTCTCTTATCAATCCATTCTGTTCTTTGCTGTCACTTTCCTTTTTTATTTATTTATTTTTTCTTCTTGATGGGTGCAGGGATTACAGGACGAGATTAAGCTAGTCCCTCTAATCCTTCAAAATAGGCCTGCTTGGTATTCAGAGAAAGTTTACCCTCCAAACAAGGTCAATACTTCCTTTCTTTATGCTTCATTAATGCTTCCTTTACTGTTATCCGTCACTCATACCCTATTTTTCAAGAAACGATACACTATTCTTTGATTTTTCTTCCTATTTTTGTAGACAATATTGCAGGAGGTCACCAAAGAAAAAAGAAAAAAGAAAAAGAAAAAAGAAAAAAGAAAAAAAACCCTGCAATGCATCAGTCTAACAAGTTTCCTGTTAAAACCCCACAGAGTAGGGTTTATAGTTGGGGTAGTATGAGCTGTAATAGCATTGTTTTTGAGGCACTGTCGATTCTGCTTTGTTCTCGTATGGCTCTAGTGAAGTTGTTTATGATGGCTCTCGTAAAATAGTGTGGTCATAAAGCTGATGAATTATAGAATTTAGCCTGATACTTACTAAATTATTGGCCGTTACATCAATTTTTCACTGAATGTTCCTGGAGTATAGTTCTGATTTTTGGAGTAGTACTAATTTGATAGCTAGTTGTATAAAGTGCGTACGGTTGCTGTTTAACCTATGAATTATTTATCATTTCTTGGTTGACTGCAAAACCATTTTTGTTCACAGGTTCCATCACTGGAACACAATGGCAAAATCACCGGGGAGAGTCTTGATTTGATCAAGTATTTAGAAAGCAACTTTCAAGGACCTTCCCTTCTCCCTGAGGTAAGATACGTATGATTCTCCTGCACTCTTGATGTGAACTCCCAATCAAATTGAAAAAAATTAACAAAGCAAGTTACTGTAGGATCCTGCTAAGAAAGAGTTCGCTGAAGAGTTGTTCACCTACACTGATACATTCAACCGTACAGTGTTTACTTCATTCAAGGGAGACCCGGCGAAGGAAGCTGGTAACTTCAGATTTTCCTCTCTTTCTATGTGTGGTGTTTCATATATAAACTGGACTAACTATAGTTAGTAACTTGCTTCAGGTCCTGCTTTTGATCATCTAGAAAATGCTCTGCATAAATTTGGTGATGGGCCATTCTTCCTTGGTCAAGAATTCAGTTTGGTATGTTTTCAGTTAATACCACGAGCACCTTAGCCTGTTCTGTTTGTTGAATTTTTCACCGTATATATATGTTTTCAGAAATATGTATGGTTAATCATTTGCCTTTGCACATTATTTGAGTGTGATATGTTTTATATGTATGTTTATTTGTTCTCAGGTGGACATAGCCTATATCCCATTCGTTGAAAGATTCTGCATTTTCCTGTCAGAAGTGTTTAAGTATGATATTACTGCTGGCAGACCAAAACTGGCAGCTTGGATTGAGGTAATTTGGAACCCATTTTTTCTTCATCTGCCCCCCGTGTTCCATGCTCTTTCACTTTGTTCCTCCCAGATTTACCTGGTTCTGTACTCTTTATCTTTTTCACCGTTTGGTTTAAAGCAGTTTACTGGATCTTCCATCTTGCATGACTTAGATCATGTCTGGTTATTGTGTTGGCCTCTTCTCTAGTGTCTAATAATTAAGCTTATGATGAGCAATCATTTGCTGTTACGCAACTGAACATTTGAGCTGAATGTCCTAGTGCTCCTTATCTTGAACGAGTAGTAAAAAAGAGGCTGAGCTTCTTTTTGGGCTAGAGATTTTGGTTTTGGATGGTTATTGTGTTGGCCTCTTCTCTAGTGTCTAATAATTAAGCTTATGATGAGCAATCATTTGCTGTTACGCAACTGAACATTTGAGCTGAATGTCCTAGTGCTCCTTATCTTGAACGAGTAGTAAAAAAGAGGCTGAGCTTCTTTTTGGGCTAGAGATTTTGGTTTTGGATGGTAACTTGTCCTTTTATAAATCCAAACGCAGGAGTTGAACAAGATTGAGGCTTACAAGCAGACAAAAACTGATCCAAAAGAGATGGTTGAAGTTTACAAGAAGCGCTTTATGGTAAAGAGTCAAAACCATCCTGATATGCTTATACCATCCTGATATGCTTATAATTCATGGAAGTTGTGGTGAAGTAACTGATCACCTCTTTATGTTTGCTTCGCAGGCTTAGAATGAAAATGCCATTACACTGAATAAGGGCCCTGGGGTCTCTTAGCTGAATAAGATTGGTTGTCTTTGTAGGGTTAAGGTGCAGATATATATATAGTGGTCGATGTTTATGGTTGGTCTCCACGGGTGTCTACTTGTAGCTCTGGTAAATAATGAAGAATAAGCCTCCATTTCATTCTAGTTCAATGTGTGTTCGCTAGATTTCCAGGATGGTATTACTTCAGCACCTGCTTTTAGGCTGGATGCTGCTAATACTTTTACTCCAAGCTCTTTGCATGGTGTTTAACGAAATGCTTGGCTTGTAGTATGAATATAAAAGCTCCTGGTACTTGTGTGATATTGTTGCTGGCCGGAATTTGTTGCTTCCTAGCTATTAACAGTTAAGAATCCGAGGCATCCGTGGTCTTCCACAGAAGATAGTTTTGGCGATGATATACCAGGCCTTTCTTATGGGCACTAGAATTAGGTGATAAGAATGATGCCGACAAACATATCAGGTTAATGAATTTTGCATTTTCTATCTCGAGGATGTTAGGTTATATAATGGAGTGGACTTCTTCTCCGATACATAAACTACAGATAATGACACTCGAATTAACCTTACTGCTACTTACAATAATAGCAATAAACAACATTGTAGCACTTGAGGGTCTAGCTGCTGTGGTCAACCGTGTGACTTGTTCCGCTCCCGTCCCGGGTTCGACCCTTTATGTGCACACCTGTCACCCCCGCGGTGCCTTACCTGCTCCTGGGCTTGCAGGATGTCCAGTGGGCCGTGGGGAATAGTCGTAGTGCGCGCAAGCTGGCCCGGACACCCCACGTAAATAAAAAAAAATAAACAACATTGTAAAACCTCGGGCAATTAGAGGTTTATATAATTCGAAGAATTAATTGAGATGTGTGTAAGATAAATCAGGTATTTATGTTAATAAAAAAATAAATAATATTATAATTTAAAAAACAAGAAACCGTGCAAATAAAATTTAAATATTGAGAATTTTTTTTTATAAATATTAAAATTATAGAAACATAACCTGATGGACATTGGACTGATGTTGACAAAACTTATCAAGTTAGTTGAATTGTGTACCCGCACTCGTTGCCCAAATATATGGTTTTTTTTTTTGTTAAATTAGTACAATAAACATAAACAATTGATGGAATAGCACCGAAAGATGAAATAATATTTTTCACCTTGTTGTTTTTTAGAAATGTAATATTTACTAAATATTAATATTTCCAAGCACGAGATATTTAATATTTATGATGTTATTCCACTAATTTCTTACTTGTTAATTACTCAATTTATCCCAAATGTATACAGAAGATCACACATCAGGACCAAACAAAATTTAAGAGTAATGTCAACCATCTAGGTGGTGGCCCAGTAGTAAGAGCTTGGGACCAAGAGGTTTGCTCCCTCTGTGATCTCAGGTTCGAGCCCTATGGTTGCTCATATAATGACCACTGGAAGCTTATATGGTCGTTAACTTCAGGGCCCGTGAGATTAGTCGAGGTGCGCACAAGCTGGCCCGGACACTCACGTTAAACTAAAAAAAATAAAAAAATTTAAGAGCAATGTCGTGCAACAGACGTAAATGCAGTGGGGGGTATTGGCAATGATCTACGTTTCTTTATCTCCATTTCTTATTTTAGAAGCTATACATAGGACCTCTATGATTTCACATCTTTTATGTGCATTTGCTTTATGACTTGTAGATTTTTGCTGGTTTGACTGCATTTTATTCCTGTGCATAATTATCAATTCCTTCTCTGTCTTCCCTTTTTATTTTTATTTTTTTAACCTAGATCATTAGGCCTTGAGTCGGTCAAGCTTTTACTTTTATTTATTTTTGTTTTTAAATTTATGTTACGTGAAAATTAAAAGAGAAAGCTATGCATGGGCAGTAGAAATGGAATTATATGTGTGAAGGATGGTGTTGAGCAGGCGTACGTACGTTGGAGGTTGAATCATGATAAGTTCAACTCCATGACATTTAAAGTTTCTTTTCTTGTGTTTATTTAACTTCTTAGTTTTGTTTTGGCATTTTTATTTTAAATATCGGCATGAATGGATTTATTTGCAGTTTAGTGGGAGTTCAAGAATGAAACAAGTTTTTGTCAATGCATGACAACAAAGATGGTTATGTATTTGCTTTAATTAAGACCTCAACACGCACAAAGATAGAGAATATAAAGGCGTGGTAGGCGCATATTAAGATTTTCTAAAATTGAGATGTTTTGCTTTAGCATTATGTTTTGTGTTAGATGTTTTTTGACATATAAAGACATGGTAGGCAATCATGGTGGACGCAATAATTATAACAAAATAAAATTTTTTAATTTTTTATATGTAGTTTTTTATTACATTCCAATAAACACAAAAAATTAAAGATATTCAATATAGATATAAAAGTAAAAGAAAAAAAAAGTAATAGAACTCTAAACTAAGTCATCATCGATAATCTTTTATTGAGTAGAACTCATCCATAATCATATATATTATGAAGTTCATAGCAATGTCTTTTTCTATATAAATAACTAAATTGCCGGCAAGAAAATCATCATCAATTTTGTTACGAAGCTTTATTTTCATCAACTTCATTGTAGATAAAGTTCGCTCTATACTTTTGATCATCTAGAAGTTGTCATTGCTCTATATAATTTAGAAAGAGTAGTCAATTTCTAGAACTTTGGATGTTTTGGTACATCAAGCTTAGAATATTGCAATTGAAATCTCAAATGAAGTTTCTCTTTCTCACTAAAATCTTTGGCTTAAAAGTTTTTATCCAAATTGTATACATCATCAACATTGAATGAGTTATAAGAATCACGAGAACATAATGCTGAACTTAAAATAAGAAGCTCAACTGTTTGATCATAAAAACTACCATTTAACTCTTGTAATTAAAAGTCAATTGCAGCTGCAAATATATCAACTTTAAAATGATGTTAAAAGTTATGAGAACTTCACTTTGATGATGATACTTGCCACACGCTCTTGTATATTGTGCTTTCAAATCAAGAATATCAATATCATTTTATGCACAAGACTCTTTGACATTTTAAAGAAAAGGTTCTAATCCATCATCATGTAACTTTTGAATCAATGACTATGTAAATGAAATTAAACTTATGACATTAACAATGTCATGATCTTGTTACTGCAAAGCTTGACATAAAACATTAGTAATTTCTCATAATTTGTTTTATCAAATGCAATATGAAAACAAATTCAAAAGATGTTAATGCCAAATAAACTCTTTCTGTATCACCTTGTCGAGAGTAATTTGCTCCATCTTTAGAGATAGTATTGATAATTTTATAAGTTGCACTAAACATCCTTAAAAAGCTACAAATTAATTGAAAATAAGAACTCCATCGAGTATCGCCAAGTCATTGTAAAGGACCAATTTGGATTGCTCATTTTCATGTCTTTATTTCATCTTTTGCAATTTTATTGCTTGAGAAATTTGCAACTCATCATTTATTTTACATGAACCAACAACAATATTAATAATAGAAGTCAAACTTGAAAAAAAATTGATGGACAAGTTTTACTTCTCTGGAGGTAGTAACAAGAGCTAATTGTAACCTATGAGCTAAGCAATGTACATAATAAGCAAAATGACAATCTTTAAAAAACAAAGCTTGAAGTCTATTCCACTTACCTTACAAATTGCTTACACCATCATATTCTTAAACTCGAATATGTTCTACAAGAAGATTGTAACGAGATTGAACATTGCACACCTCTTGTTTTAGAGTTAATGTCATGGTGTCTTTCACATGCACAACATAGAAAAGATGCTCCCGAATAAAACCATCTTTGTCAACAAATCGTAAGATAATTGCCATTTGTTTCTTTTTTGCTTCATCTCTAGTTTCTTCAATAATGATACAAATTTTGACTCCTCAATCTTATCACGAATCACCCTTCATACATTGCTAGCAAAGATATGTACTCAAAATATCCTTTTGAATTCCATGAGAAGTATATTTAGCATTTTGACAGGGATTATTTTTTAGAACAAGCCCAGCAAGCTTATCATTATGACTTCCTATGAGGTTCAAGAGTTTAATAAAATTACCTCGATTTTTTAAACCATATATTTCATCGTGGCCTCTACATGCACATACTTGGAAAGTTAGCCATCAAAAGATATCAATCTAAGGCGTAGACAATTATTCTCAACTTCTTGTGATGCTCTTTTATCTACCAAGTTGTGAATATCTTGTGATTGACTCATTAAATCTTCACAACATTTCATTGTAATTCTATGTGATGAGTTCTCCTTCTTAATATGACTCAATAAAGGACAATAAATCCCATCATTTACCATCCTCCAATTAACAAAGACTATGAATACAAAAGCATATGATCCTACTTGTTGTCTTACCAAAAAGGCAGCAAGGTAGACAAAAGATAACTTTCACTACATTTAAGTACTCTAGTCAACTTGAAAATGCTTTAAACCAAGAAGCATGAAATCAATGATGGTGATTCTCATCTTTTGAAAAAGAATACCCTGAATGCATAGGTTGGAATTGACTGGCTTTAAGATATGCACAACAAATTTCTATTTCTTTGGTTAATATGAATATCCCATATCATTAATTAGACATAATCACATCACATTCCAAAGAAGTAACATTCATTTCTTCAGGATGAATTCTTTGGTTTTTAGATGGGCATTCATCGAGTTCCTCGAATTCAGGAGTTATTTCATCAAGATTTCGAGGAGTTGTCATGTTTGAAGTAGAAGTTACAACAAATATATTATTATCCAGGAGATCAACATCTAATTTCTTAAAAAAAAAGTCTAGAGCTCTTTGTTGCCACATTTCTACTCTTAAAACTTCAATATAAAGTGAACCTAAAAAATGTCATTACAATTAGTTCAAAAATTAATCTTGTAGATAAGTAGATTAATCACAATAAAAAATAAAACAATTTGCTCATTTCAAAAGTAAATTAAAACAAATGCCTAATAAAAACAGTGAATTGTATGATTTCAAATATACATGCTCAAGTTTGATTGACAAGTACTCCATGATGTTTGATTAACTCAACATCTAAACATACCACCATACTTACAAGTATAGGAAAAGAAACAAAAAAAAATAAAATCAAATTACTACATGCAGTAAGATGTAGATCTTTACATATGTCCACCTAAGTTTCCAAGCTACAAATCCTCCGAATTAATAAAAACAAAAGAAAAGGTATAGGTGCGACTGAAAAACAAATTACCATATCCACAAGATTTTTTTTTCCCATCAAAATTAAACCAAATATCAAGATATTAAATCTTTGAGAAAATTAGAAAATAAACAAAACATAGAAAGGAGAGCCACTTACAGAGTTATAGTCGCCGAGCCTGAGTTGCAGGAAAAAAAAAATCCAGAAAGGGAGAGACCTCATAGTGGAGCTGTAGAAAATTGAGAGAACAAAAGAAATTAAATAGTCTTTTCATCGTTTTCTTTTGTATTTTTAAATTACTTTAATGTTAGTGTGCTGCTCCTGCACTAATATTGTTAGTGTTAATGGCAAGTGCGGATGCAACTTACAGGTTATAAAAAATTAAAAAATAAAAATTACTATTACCATCATAGTTAATTTACTTGTGCTCTATTATCGTGGGTGGGATGAAATGTTAATTTCAATAGCAAAAACAAGTATTTGCAGGCACTATTAATATTTTAATGAATTTTAATCAAAACTAAGAAGGATGATAACTTGAGTTTTAAACTAAAATAGATTGGAGTTGAAATTTCTATAACTTGATCAACTAAATGAATTAAAATATGGCTAGATTGAACTAATAAAAATAAAAAAAAATTTGACTTGATTTTAAAAAGAATGAAGGCGACGATATTTTAACATTGTTTTTAAATATTAAGATAATTATATTATCCCGAGTTAACACTCCAAACACATTACCTATTTGGGTCTAACAACTTTAATTTTTTAAAATTATCTTTTTATTTAACTACTCACTAATAAAAATAGGCATGCAAAAGAAAGGAAAGTAATCAAATAGTTTTTTTAAAAAAAGAAATAAAAACATCATGAAAGGTTGTAATAAAAAGCATTTATGAATATAATAAAAAAAACTATGATCTTAGTAAAATTAAAAATAAAAAATGAATGATATTCAATACAAAAACCTCGAATAAAATTTTTAATCAATCAATTTTAATGAACTTAAATTAAAATTCAAAGAAAAAAATAGAATAAAAAACAAGCAAAACAGGTTATGTGAATGAGCCTGAGTGTTTGACCCATAAATAAGGAGGCTAAGGCTCACATGCCAGATCTATATTTTTTTTTTTTATGTTCCTATCTTAAAAAAAAAGATGACATGTTAAGAGCTGACTATCAGATATGTGGTAAAAAAATTAAGCATAGTTTTTTTCAATCTCAAAAATTATTTCCAACCTATTTTAATATAAAAATACCTAAAAAACATTAGAACCTCAATGAACCAATTTCTTAGCCCAAAACATCCAAAAATTGGTACAACAAAATATAAAATTAAGCCAATTTTTTTTCTTTATCAATCCCAATCTATTTTTTCTGGTATGATGAGAGACAAAAAACACCTTAAATTTTTTTTTCTCGTGAAATGAAACCTATGAAAACTAAGAATAACTCATTTGATCGTCGAAACGTTACAAACTAGTGACTTTCTCTTCCCTCCCTTGTTTTTCAATGATCCCGCATTTATTTTCTCTATCTCATGGATTAAAACATAGACAAAATAAAGTTTTTGATCAAAATATAAAAACCTCAAAAAACAAAGATTAAAAATAAAATGTAAAAAACTTTGGGGACCAAAAAAGTAAAAAACACGCCTTAGATACAAATGAAAAAAAGAAAAAAGAAGCTTGGATTTTGCTTTAGCATTAATTTTAGTCCCCTTGAGTCTTAATTATGTTCATAAAAAAGAAAATTGAATTTGACTTTGCATTAATTTATTGCCAAAACTTTCTTTTGACATTGTGAGAACTTTTATGAAATTAACTAAAATAAATTATCAAGTCTAATTTTAAATAAACTAAATGTGAAAGGATCATATTGAAAAAATATTTAAGCATTCATGAAAAAATATTATTGTGTTCGATACGTTAGAATATGCTCTACCACTTGAGGCATATTATTTTCATACACCTTTAATCATACATAACCTGCATGGTTATATCAACTACTATAATATGGTTATAATAAGTCTTGTTCGTGACGATGGTTATATCAACTATTCTAGACATTCTCATTTAGCTCATTTTATCTTCTTTTTTTAGTCCATTCAGAAGCTTATTGGTGAGTTTTGCATGCACATTTGTCTATGGATGTGAAATTGAAGATAACCTCTGTTCAATATGGAATTTCTGACGATGTTCTTTCATCTTTTTATTGTCAAATTGGGTGTTTGCGTATAGAGCGTTTAGTGATTTGTCTCGTGACTTACCTAGAAAGATTTACCTTGAAAAGATGAAGCGTAGCCCGCCATTGTAGGGTAACAATGCTCGTAGCTCTCTGCAATGCAAGAGTGTTTAATTTGTGCCTGCATAAAAGTTAAGATGCTTAACTTGTAAGAAAATTTAACCGTGGTTAGCTTTATGCGTGAGCGTTGATTTCTGTACAAGATCATTGATGTCAGTGAAAAAAAGAAAGAGGAAAATATGGAGAGACGAGTAAAAATTGACAAAGGGCCCAGACGACCAGGTGTTTCTCCTAATATATATATATATATATCAGCTGGAAACGTGATGGGGATTGATATTTTGAAAGCAAAATATAGCTACTAAGATTTGTGATGTACAAGAGCAGTTCTGGTCATGAATATATCAAAAAACGCTGGCCTTGTTAATGCCCCAGCTAGCTAGACAGTGGCTAAGGAAAAGAATCAGTTCTTTTCTTTCAGTAATTCCATGGCAGCAACATTTCATTGTTGGCGTGTGCTTAAGAACTGCTGTACTATAATCCAATACTACATCTTCACGTCCTATTCAGCTTTAGCATATTCTTTGTAGGTCTACAAGCAATGAAATCAGAATGAGCAAGTGCTATTGAGAAAAGTATCAAAATATTTATGCGCCTGAAAATTGTTAAACTTCCTTCGAAACTTATTCTGAAGCTAAACAGGCGTATATATTACACAGGATTAGCCAAGGCAATAACTGAGAGAGAGGGAAATGTACTCGTAAGCTTAAGATAGGCCAGCAAGGATAATGAAAACGAGACAGCCATTTCGATATTAATCCTCGTCACCAACACAAAACCGGCACCACGAAGAAGCCTCCAGAACTGAAACTGCTATGTTCTTGTTTTTTATTGTCTATTTGCTCGTGTTATTTAGCTTCTTGTGCGCTGAACTCTTTTTGATATCTGGGACAGAACAAGCATCGAGATTTCGCCCATCCATGGTTGAGATCACAGCTTGTCTCTACTAGGAGGTGCCTGTAGATCAGGGTTCAAAGGCTGTATATTTGTACTCTTCAGAGGCATCTCATGGTTATGTTTTCCTTCATATGTTGTAATAAAAGCTTTTGGATCGTCCGATGCTCTTTCCACATGCTTGCGCACATTGCATTTGATACTAGTACATCTATAGTAACTCCTGCAAGATGGATTTAAAATGTGTTGTGAGCAAAATTCGAGGAAAAAAAAGAGTTTTCACAAGCAAAAAAAAAGCAACAAATTCATTAATATACTGTAAAACATTAGGATAATGTGTTATCCTCAATTCAAATTTCAAAGATCTTAGGTGGGGAACAATCAGTCAGAAACAACTTAACTGTAGCAGTTATACGAGTACCTAAATGCTAAATCAATGTTGCAAATATGCTGGATTCATGAAATATTGCAAAACAACCAAAAACGTTTGTCTTCAGAAGGTTTTTAAAGGCCGCATTAAACATTGAATCAGAGAAGCAGAAAATCAGCATGCAATACATATCTCAAGCAAGTCTAATGTCTCAACCTGGGATATGGATTCCCCCTTACAATCTTCTGCCCATATTTTCTCCAGCGAAAACCATCCCCCAAAATCTCAGAATCTGTGGAACTTTGCACCACTACACGGGGCTCCTGAACGCCCTCCCCTGATATGCCACCTTTATTGGATTGTATCCCAGCTTTCCTAAAAGAAAAATTAATATATGTCCATCACATAAGAACCAAGAAGATAATTTCAAGGGTGATGTGTATAGTAAAATTAAAAAAGCCATCAGGCCATGACAAAAGCTTATTGGATTCATGTAATGAGGTAAGGGTGAGAAGGGCTGGAGGAAGAAGCAAATAAACTTGGATTATTCCCTGAGATGATCCGATTCAGCACAAAGCAACAAAGTGAACGTGAATTCATTTCTTTTTAACGATGAGGTGAACCTCTATAGTAGCTGATTTTCAAATCTATTCATGAGTGCTCTATCTCTTACCTTCTTTTATTTCTAGGTTCATCATCGTCTCCCTCCAATCCCTTGCTTCCATCATTACATTCCCCATTGAGACCACATGAGTTATCAGAAGTTCCCGCACCAGCATTAATTGATCCAGTTCCAGCACGATCAAAAGATGGCGGAGGTTTACCCTGGTAAATTGAATGCACCTGTAATCCTGTTTCGATCTGATTTTCCTCTCTACCTTCAGAGCCTTCATTTCTTTCAATGAGTTGATTACTCCATAAGGGAGTCGTGTACCTATCTTGAGCATTGCTATCAGATACAGCTCCTAGTCCTTGTGTTCCTGATGAGTTGCGCTTAGGAGGCTGAGGCTTTGAATGGTTGTGTTCCCCTTTGTAGACAATTTCTGCAATTTGCCCATCAAATGATCTTTCGACCTTCTTTTTCACCGGACAATTTGGATAGGTGCACTTGTAGTAACTCCTCGGATATTCACTTCCTTTTACTTGCTTTTGCCCATATTTCCTCCAATTATAACCATCATATGAAGCCCTGTCCCCGTTAGATGCATGTGATAAAGCTTTTGGATCCTCCTGATTCTGAGATGTCAACAATACTGCATGGGATGGAATATTCTGATGAAGATTTGAGGTTAGCTGGGATGAGAAATTTTGTTTATTTTGTTTTGGACACTGAGGGCGAGCCTCAACTGATTGTAGCATTTGCTGTGAATTGGTATTGAAGTTCCCCTGGTCAAAAGAAATTCTTGCATCAACATATGAAGAAAAAAAATACAACAACCAGTTGCCAGATTACCATGGCAGAAGAAGTTACAACTGGTGGTAGAATTTTGCCACTCACCATACTCGCCAGTAGAGAAACAGTTGCCTTCGACACAAACTTTGCCTGTGGTTTATATATGACAGTGGTTTTGCTATCAGTACTTGAAACTCTATTAGATGAATTGCTAAGTGTTGTTCCAGAGAGTTCAACCTGAAAGTGTCCAAGAACATAAGGATCAGAAAGCAAGAATTCATTGTGGAGAGAGCATTCAGAAGAGCTATGTGATCACCTGGGAAGAAACCAATGCACCTGGAGCACGATTCACCGTTGGCCTAAACCTCAAAGTTTTTGGTCTAATGGCAGCAACTGCCATTTCAGAACAATCAGTAGAGGGTGAAGTATTGATGGCACCCGCAAGCAACTCTGAGAAAGATCTAAACTTGGAGCAACTAGGCCTGGAAGCTACTGGTTTAGCTATAACCACCCTCTCTGATTCCTTGATCTCCATTTTCAATAGATATCTGGAATATTAATTACATTTTACTGGTAAACGTGTAAGAAACGGCCATTTCAAGATCAAGGGAGCTTGGAAGTCCTATCTTTTGAACCTCAATCCACATTCAACAGAATGTAACAACAGCTGCAGAGATGGAAAGTTGATTTGTAGACACTAAGAAATCGCTTCTGTTGGCTGGGACAACCTCTCAGACCTGCATTATACTGGGATTATATTAATGGCAAGTATAAAATGAAGACTACATTTACAAGGAGGAAGAATAGAGCAATGCCATAAATTACTAGTCCTATAAAATCTCTCTGCAGCTCTTGATTATTCATTTCCATTACTAATGTTTTATGCGAGTGGAACAACATAGGGATAATTACCCAAAAAACTCCACAGTAATCGATTCCTTTCCAATCAAAACATGAATGACAAGTGACCGAATAAAAAGAAAAAGAAAAAAACAATTTGCAGAGGACCTCAGCAAGTAAAACATTCGCAAAATCCAACACTCACAACAAAAAACATTGCGAGTGGATTGGATGAGCAATGTCCAACACAATTATTAAATATAAAAGAATCTCTAAGAAATCCCTTTGAAAGATCAGGACTTCAAAATGTCGTTGAATAAAACTTTGGTCTCTGGTTGCATAAAAAAAATATAAATAAATTCTTTTCATTCTCCTTAGAACTTCTTGTGCATTGCTAGTGCAATGCTTTCCATCAACATAAAGTAAACTTCAGGTAAAAGTTTTGCGGCGACTGCCGAATTATTGTTATGTCAAGAAAATAAGCTTCAATTTGCAATTTTACTCGCTACAATTAGACTCTATCATTTAGTTACTCTTGATATTCCACTAATGACCATGGATCATCTGGACATGGGTGCGCTCACAATCTCTAGGTTCTCAAATTTGTCAAATTTACAACCAGCTTTCGTTCTTTTTCTTGAGAAAAAGAAAGAAAAATCCCCCTATTCAACAGAGAAGGATAAAGGACCCAAAAAGATAAGACCTTTTCTACAAGCACTGCCCAAAAGAAATTACAATAATATTCGAGTATTGTAATGAAAGTACCATTAAAACCAGTGTAGTTTCTAACACTAAATAAATATTTAAGAAAAAATATGCATAGCCAGAAATTAGTACTTAAAGGGTATGCAGAAAAGATTCAAACCCCAGAAATCTTAAGAACAAAGAACATGAACTCAAACCATAGACTGGCTTTAGCTAAAAGAAGGCAAACAAGAGAGAGGCAGTGGGAACTAACCAGAAAGGCAACAAGTAAGAGCTAGTAAGGAGTTTCTATGCTTCCACAAGATCTCATTTACTACTATCTCAGTTCATAACATTATTCAATCTATAACCCTGCATTTGCAGAACCAAGAATTTTGTGAGAAAACTATCTAACTTTTAAAGAAACTGGAAAACGTTATACATAATGAGAGAACTTGACCTTGGAAACAAGAAATCTTCTACACAATTCAACACATGAACAGTTAATTCTTTCAGCTTATATTACTAGAGATCTAGTATAATCGCCTTGTATTTTTATTCTACCACTTTTACAAGGCTAAAAACACAATTTTCTATCTAGTTTTTGAATAGCTAGCTAACAAGGTAGTTGAACACAATGAACAGTTCCCTTATTAGAAAGCTATGAGAGAGGGAGGGGGGTTAATTTGTTTCTTCTGCAAGTACACTGCGTGGCAATTTGGGCACAAGAAGAAGTTGTTGCAGGAAGGAAAATGCGGGGAATCCCAACCAAGTTTTTATTACTCATATATTTATTTTCGGAGTATACACAGTTGTGTATATATATATATATATATATATATATATATATATAGTTTCTGACAACATTTAGCATTATGGAATTGTCGCATGGTGATTTGATTGGTTCTTTAGTTTGATGTTTATTTTATGGATTATGTTTTATTTTAAGAGGGTTTTGTGTAGTGAAGTGAGCCGGCTCGATACTATAGAGCTGATGGTACTGCCAACTACCTGTCTCTATTTTCTGCTTTGACTATTCGCTGTTTGCTCCATCTCCAAGGCTTACCTGCTTCGAATAAAACTTGCAAAGCCCACTTTCATCCATGGAGTGTGTAATCCACTTGATGCTGACCTCGTGGAAGGGGACTTTTCTATACTCTAAACTCCTCGGACTGCAAATCTTATATCTAGGCAGATGTGCCGCTGTATCACTGCTTAGTTTTTGGCACATGTGTTAGTGGTCCCAGTGTTTATGGTGTAATTTAAGACTATTTTCCCGTATCTACCATGCATGTCTCGACTGGTTCAGCTTAGCAACAGAGTTCGGGTTCATGTTGTGATATCATTTGTCCTTGGTTTATGGCAATTATACCTTAAAATTTTGATCCTACGTGAGTAAAAGTGGGATTCTTTTATATATATATATATATATATATATATATATATATCCAAGCCGGCTTATGCGTATCTCAACTAGTCATACATGTTCTAAAATCAATGATTATATAAGTTTTTAATAAACCTAAAATTTTGAACTCCCCAACTCAAGTATTCTTTGAATTACATGTGGATGCTGTTTATCAGAAAGTTAGAAAGTTTGAAGTATCCTACGTTTTTTTTCCCAATCCCCCAGGAAAAAAGGGGATTACAATCAAGTGTTAATTCTTTTTCTTTTTCTTTGAACTGTCAGAGAGGGAGGGGGTGCAAGATCCTAGATTAACAAGAAGGGATCAAGCAAAGCCAGCTAACAAAACCCTTTTACTCAGCCTACGCCCTGAATAGATGTTGGGTCTAGCGACGGGCAAATTGGACTTTTGTTTTGTAAGCTGGCACAGAGCAACAATTTGTAGGCAAAAATCTCCACGTATAGAACTTGTTTGGGAACACCGCGCGTGTTTCTAGAAATGAAAACACTTTCAACAATACCAAGATAAATACATGTTTAGGCAATTGAAATCAATGCGCACGAGTCATTTCTACAAAAATTAGTCACTAGACTAGCTAGTTGCTCACCGGCTGTGGTGAAGTAATTTTTTACAATGTTATTTAATAAAGTTAAGCACGGTAGGTCAGCATGGAGACATGTCGACTTAGCTTTTAAGTGAGGTTGGATTTTAATATAAATTGAATAAGAGTTGAATTAGTTTGGTTTAATAACTTGGTTGGTGAATTCATAACTTGATTTACCTTATCAAAATTTAATTTGTTATTATTAAAATAAAATAAAAATACATTTCTTTAATGACCAGTTTAACCTCCAACTATTAGCTTAGATTATGTTCTGGTCAGGTTAAATAAATAGCTACCATAATCTCAACAACAAATTATACAAAAACTATAAAAACAATGTTTCAATATTTTATATGTGATTGAAGGGGAAAAAATAAGAAATATGATAAAATCATGACAAGAGTCAATTAAAAGATTTAAAGAACATAAAACTTTACTTTCATTGAACATTCTTTAGCAGTTTTAATTTCTTTTGCCATTCTAGGCACATAATAATTGAAAAATAAAATGTTCATATTCTAAAAAAAATCCATGATATTATTTAAAAACCATGACAAAATTGAACAATAATTCAAATATCATGTTAACCATATTTTTTTTATATTGCATTTCAATTCAAAAAAACTTGCAAAATAAAACAACGTAGGCTATAGACATTAGGCCCGCATGCCTAGCCATCTGAAAGAAGGCCCAACATGTATGTGTCTAACATGCTAAGCTTGCACACTTGAAACTTTTTTTTTTCTAAAGTGTGGACAAGATATCATACCTATTTAACACCCTTAGAATCTCAATAAACTAATCTATCAACTAAAAAAAAAAAACACAAAAAATTAAAAAAATCCTTCCCAACTCCGATCTTTTTTTCCCAGCAATATGGAAACTCAAAAAACCTCAATTACACTTTAATACTAAAAAAGAACACATTAACATCAAATTTGGCTTTTTTGTCAATGAAATATAGTCAACCGATCATCCTCTCTCCTCTATTGATTTTCAGCAAGTCTTTCTTCTCTATCAAACTCAATAACTAAAATGTTGAATTGTTAAACTAAAAGGTCAAAAATGAATTTGGCATAATTCTTTAGGTAGAAATATTAAAAAAAAAAGACACATTTCAAATAGTGATTAAAAGAAGAAGAAAAAGCCTTGTATTTTTGTCTTGTGGTAAAATCGGTCACCAAGATTTTTTTTAAAAGCAATAAAACCATTTTTTATAAAAATGAGTATCAACCCAATGTTGAGATATTATTTTGACACTTTAATAACCTTATAAGTAGAAAATAAAAATAAAATATCAAACTCAATTCCAATTCATTTTCTAACAAGTATGTTAAAAAATTAGGACCAAATGTTTTGGTTGTTTTTACCCTCTTACTCTTTCTAAGCTCAACTTCATCATCTTCAAATTGATAATGATTACTTGAGTTAGCCTAAATTGTTATCTTAAGTGAATGATTTTCTCTTGTTTCTTGCCATGGAAACACATCCTCAAATAATATAGCATTCTTTGATTTCGTAACAATATTAGGATGAATATCCTAAATACTTGACTTATGTATAAGAAATTGATATGCACTATTATTGTATGTATTTTCAATAAATACACAACCCACAAACTTAGGTTTTATCTTAACCTTTTTAGAATCAAGTATTGCTTACCTTTGTAAGACAATCTTATATTTTAAGGTAATTGTTAGAGTGTCTTTTACCCTTGCACAATTCATATAGTGTATTTTCTAACTTTTTAAGGGCTTGTTTTTTTAAGTATATAGCTAGCAGTTAGAATTCCCCCCTATACAAGTTTTTAGGTGCTCTTGAACTTATCAACATAGATTTTTTTTTATGTTTGGTTCTTACGTTTCATAATGATATTTTATTATGGTGAATAAGAAACAGTAATTTGGTAGATAATACCATTTTAAGAATATAATTCACCAAAAGGTGCTTCATATTCTCCAACCCTATCACTTTTATTGCCTTTTTTTTGTTAAGTTGATTTTTAATTTCATTCTTGTAATGTTTAAACATTTCAAAAGCTTCATCCTTACTCCTAAGCATATAAGTATAACATTATCTTGTGCAATCATCTATAAAAGTAATATAATAATTTTTTTTACCTCTTGCTTGCACAAATTTTAAATCACCAATATCTAAGTGAATTAAGTCTAGAGATCTACTACCTTTTTCAATTTATTTGAAAATAAGGTTTTGTGAATTTTGATTCCACATAAATTTCACACCAATGATTTTTCTCAAAAATCACACTTGATAATAATTCATGGTTTATTAATCTTTACATATAATTATAATTCACATAACCTAGCCTACTATGCCACACATCACAAGACTCAAGTAAATAAGAAGAAGAGGGATTCATATTTTTGCTCTCATTATTGGTTACAATAGCTATTACATTCATTTTTTAAAAGGCCATCACACAGATACCCTTTTCCTACAAACATACCTCTTCGAGAGTGTAAATTTATCACTTTCAAATACCATCTTAAAACCTTATTTTGCTCAATAATGAGTCAAACAATAAGTTCTTCCTAATGTTCGCAACATGGAATACATTGTTGATGGTAGGAAGTTTTCTAAAGATTATCGTTAGTATGATCTTTCTAACACTCAATACTTTGGAGGTTGATGGGTTCTCCATTTATAGGTTTTCTCCATCTATTTTTTTTGTGAGTAGAGAACATTCTCTTCTCCGTGTATACATGTCTTATAACACTAACATCAACCTGCAACTTCTCAAGATTGTCTAATCAGGTTGACTTTGAAAAAAAAACATGTTCATTTTCAAAACTTCATCAACAAGGTAATTAGCCTCATTGATATTGGCTTTAACAATCATTTCCTTTCTTAGGTTGATTTATTGAGCCCTATTTTTATTTATTGTGATTTGATCAAATATTACCATTTCACTTACAAACTACACTGTATATGGAAAGAGTATCGTGTGAATATGAATTTCACTAAGTAAGTTCTTAGGAAAGATTGGAAGGGTCAAATGGTCTCACTTAAGGCCCCATTTGGCATTGCGATCCAACCATGATTTTTAAATATTTTAAATTTTTTTAGCTTTAAATTAATTTTTTTGGTGTTTTTATATTGTTTTGATGTGTTGATGTCAAAAATAAATTTTTAAAAAATAAACCAAAAAAAATTATTTTAATGTATTTCCAAGCAAAAAACACTTTGAAAAACAACCTTTACTACACTCCCAAACAAGCCCTAAAACCCAGTCTTCTTAGTCAGAACTTCCTAGATCATAACTATTCACTGCACTAACTTTTCATATATGTAAACATTAACATATACGTGAATAATATTGTATACATGAAGAAATATAACCAGATAACTTTGATGCCATTCTTAGATTTAGAAATTTGTCGACTATGAACCTTTTCATAACGACAACTTCAATCTCAAACTTTTTGTCCAAAGCTTTCTAAAGTACCTTTACACTCTAATTGAACTATACACATCATATTATGTATTATTTAATCTATTTAAAATGTAGTTTTTTACGTACAAAATCACTATGATTTGATATGTCCAAAGCTACCATAGTAATAAAATCAAATTCATTATTTGACAACATTCATATTTTTTTCCTACAAAAACATAATCAAGTTTAAGGTGGGCACATAAATTAATATTTTATATTGTCATCATTTAAGTTCAATCCATTGAACTTTTTAGGTTTCTTAATATGCATTATAAAAGGTGATAGTAGAATCTTCACTACCGATGTGACACTTGTCGAAGCAATATTAGTTGGAAAAACCAATTTTTGAGTTAAAAACATGATATAAATTATAAAAACAATAGCCAATAATATTTCTAAATAAATATTTTAGCTCCACAATAACCAAATAATATAAAGAATAAAAATTTTAATAAAGCAACTTGATAAAAAAATTATTTAAATTATGCAAGATAAAAAATAAATGTTTTTGTTTATTTTAGTTTAAAATAAACATGCATTATGTCAAAACAATATGTTTAAACAATAAAGACAATACACATGATTATATCAATAAGTTTGCAATAACATGTATAAACTAAACAAATATATAAACATGTTTACAATAGCCTCGTTCATGCAACAACTCAAAAATATTCAAACAAATTGCATGAATTAAAATTTTAGAGCAACCTTCTAAAATTAAACAAAGAAAAAAAAATTAAAGTTATAAACAAACCAAAATGATATATATTAAAAACACATAGTATTAATATAAATCTATATGTGTGAATATAACAAATTAAAAGGAAGTTAAATTACAACTTAAATTTTAAAGAAGCTAAAATCTCTTTAACAATAATCTATATAATTGACTATTTTTTCACATGATAAACTAAACAAAGTCTAATATAAAGAGTAAAGCTTTAAGATTGTAGATCAAAGTTTGTAAATATATTAGACTAGTGTATAAATATGTTTAATTTATCATAACAAAATTGTAGTTAAAAAATAATTAATTTATCACTTGGTTTAGATACACTTTTAAACCAAGATATTTGAACCAAAAAATATGAAACTCAAATATCTTTCAACAATATGAACTTAAGCTCTAGATTTGAGAGGAAAACCAAAGCATAAAATGAGAAGAAAACACTAAAATATACGACGAGGAAGAGTGCGTAAAAATCTGAAAAATTCTTGGATTAAACTCTTCCTTCACCCCTTCTTTTTATAGGGATTTTGAAAGTTAAAAAGTTGAAGAATTAATAAAAATTAATTCTCATCATTATCAACTTTTGATTACCCACCATAAAATAAAAATTAAACATAGAAACATCAAGGGTTCTTTGAGATTAACTTCTCATTCACACATAATTTGTTTAATTAAAACAAATTTTTGACAAAATATTTATTCTAAAAAAAAATTCTAATATAAAGAACAATCCAAATATTAAGTTTTTATTTTATTTTTTAATAATCTAGGATATATTTTTTCAAAATTTGAGAAAGATTATAAAGATTGAGTTTGGGGACTACTTCTATTATATAAATAAATATGTAATAAATTGCACTCACACTCGTAATACGAAAAAAAAGAAAATCAAGAAAATCACCATAATAATATAGTCTAGTAATTTGGAAAAAGAATCCAAATGTCCATTGCATTTTTTTTAATTATTAAAATAAAGAACTTCAACTGAAGAATGTGATTCCAAACCGAAAGATTAGAATTATTTTGGCAGGCTATTTGAATATTGCTGCGTGCAATCTTCTAGTTATTAAAAGATTCAAAATTCTTAGAAAAAATAAGAAAAAGTTTCCTAACATACAGCCGACAGGTGGTAAATATGGTATTTAATTTTTATTTTTAGAGATTTGAGTTAGATTTACTCTCCGAATGTGCAGAGTTTTTTTTTTTTTATTTTACAGCCAGTGTCATATGTGTATTTATTATATGCATAGCGGAGCAAGAATAAAAAATTAGGTGTTAAATTTAAAAAATTATTTAAAAAAAATTAAAATTAAAATTATTTTTATTAAAATTATAAATATTTACAAGAAAGATACTGGGAAGACATTTCCTGGCAGGCCCCGCCACTGCATATATATGACATGGAATGACAGTTTATATTCTCTGGCAAAAACAGAAAAATGTGTCGAGGAAGAAGTAGCTGAGAAAGATTTAGATTTCGGAAAGTTAGTTGGGTCTTCGATTTAGAGCACGAGGGCTGGAGCAAACCTTCCGAACCGAAATTCCACGTCCAAGACTGGTAGTTGAATCTTAATTTCTTCGATTTTTAGATTAAATTATATACAGGCAGACAGCCACGGTGTTAGACACTTTCCTTTTTTAGCAGCAATATTTGAAAGTACGAGACAAAATTATAGATTTTACTCACGCGCCGGCTATTCACGCTCTTGTTTTTGTTTTTTATTCTCTTTTCCGAACCAAAGTTATTGCTCGAATCAATTATTAATTCCCCATATTCCATTACGCTCCATCTACATTTCTCTTTTACAAATGGATATATTTGATTGGATATAGTAGACCAGTTCATTGTAATCTTATGTTTGAAATATGAAATTAAAAAAATAAATTGTAATGTAATAGTGTAATAAGCATTACATAAAAAAAAACTTATGTAATGATTTCATCGTAAAAAGTTTTGTTATAAAGATTAAATTATAATATTTATAAATATGAGGGCCACATAAACTCTTAAATAAAGATCAATTTGTAGATGAAATAAAAATATAGGTACTGAAATAAATTATATGAAAATTACAAGGATGAGAATAAAACTTTGTTAAGACCTGCACAAAATTACTAAAAAGTTTTCAAATAATAATAATAATAATAATTGTCGCGTTCTACATCGCAACAACCCACCATCTTTTCTGTAAAGGAAACTTTTTAGTGTTGTGAGATGATGTTATAACTCAATTTTGGCTCGTTAGTTTTTAATTTAATCTAACAGGGATTAAAATTTAAAATTAAAATATCAAGGATTTATTTCGATAAAAAGTGTGATTTATCAACTTGTGGAGAAACTAGGGATTACAATATGCTTTTGTCTTTCTTTCCTTATCATCAAGATAATAATAGTTATCCGTTTTCAAATTTGATTCCTTATTAATTTTTTTTTAAAAAGAATGAATTTAATTAGAACTTTATTACTTATACACAATGGAAATCTTGGACAATAAATATAAATTACAATGCATATGCAGAGGGGGGAGACATTACAAGAAAACCTAAGCGAGAAAATACAAAAAAAGCCCCAATCGGTTGCATGGCTTAGTAACCCTAACAAAAAAATGGCCACCACAACCCTATCTCCAACATAGAACCATTATAGGTCATTGAGCCATCACCGAGGGTCGCAACTTCTTCTCCCCGTGGCCAATTCCTCCACGTCTCAACTGGCACTGCTCCATCTCTCTTATCCCCATGGCAAGAGCTCCAATCAGTGCCTGCATCAGTCCATAAACCATTGTCATGGTAGTTCAGTCACCCAACAAGAATAACACAAGGGTTGCCCGGTCACTCACCACAGACGCAACCATAATACCATTCCTCATCAACCATAATAGAGTTGAACGCCAGCCTCCAACCGACAACAACAACAACAACCTGTACACTCTGAGAGTTCTTCTCCTTAACCAAAAATCAGCCTCTAGGATCACCAGCAGGGACGCCCTTACATCAGGTCTCCACCTTCAACAACTACTGCACTAGAAACAGAGCATTCCAAGAGAAGGCCAAAAAAAAAATAAAGAACTAAGAAATCTAGAGGACAAACTGAAAGACGAAAGACAAAATAGAAACAAACACAGAAGGAACCAAATGAGAAGATAGACACGGAAGAGAAGGAACGAAAACACAGGTACAGGACGATATAAGAATACCAGAGGAGACAGAACAAACAAACGAAAATGCAGGGATAGAGGGAGCGAAAAAGACCAAAAGAGAGAACATAGCAAGCAGAGAAACATATAGAACAGTGACCAAAAGAAAGAACATAGGGAAAATGAACGAGAAACGGCATTGCCATTGTCTTTGTCCCTTCATCTCCAAAACCAGGCATGTTCTTTCTGCCTTGTAATTTGTATTTGACACAGTGCAAAGGTAATTTTAATTACCTTCGCATTGTGCACATCATGCGTGAATAGTTCAGGAATTCTTAAGAGGTGACAATATCTTTCTTTTCGCATAACCAGTCCCGTACCATAAATCTTTGTTGACCAATTAGGGTTCCTAGTGACCATAATACTAGGTGACGACTCTGCAAATGAGACCTTTTGCTCTAAAAAATAAGATGCCAGATATCTATTCTTTTTCCTTGATTTTTTAATCGGTCGCTACGATGTTTAGGTGTGGGGGGGAATATATGAAACTTATGAATAGTGTAAAAGAGTCACCACCTAATATTATGATATCTAGAAACCCAGTTTTGAGGTAAAGGACAAGTTATGCTAAAAGAAAAATAGATAAGATACTATTACCCTAAAACATCTGCATTACTATTTATCTTCTATTCCTAATGAGTCTTTTGTGCCCAATTTGCCAATGATCTATCTACAGGGATGAGAATGGATCTACTATAATGAGTTAAATCCTATATGGATATTTTGGTTTAAGTCTATCAATTCTAAAGTCATCTTTGCCGCTTACAATTGTTACCATTCATTCATTTTGATAACAACTGGTGAATTGACATATCTAAAACCAATTACTTCTGATCAAGACCTATAATCATTAATGGTCTTTTTAGGTAACATTAATGAATAATCAGGATGAACTTATATTGGACTCAGTGAACCCAAACCTAAACCTATGAGGGGTAGTGCCAAACATTTTGTTTCTACATCCAAGGTCCATGGACAACGACTAATGGAGATTCATTTGTAGTTTTTGTTGAATGAGGTTTTTATGCCCTAGTCTCAAATATCTAAGCAATAACCATTATGAGTTGATCTACTTAGAGGTAAGATCTAATAGAACAAATATTTGAGACGTAATAAGAAAATTAATACCTCTGATTGACACTTAGTTGTCATCGATGGATATTAGACCTAAAGATTTAAAATTTTAAAAAGAAGACATGTTTTGAAACTTGAAAACAAAAGGAGTCGAGGTGTTACACATTAAAATTCAAGGTAAAGGCTCATCATGAATCTTTTTATCTCAAGCACCATGAGTGAATAATAAAATATTTATTTTCAACATGGTTTAAAAGAAAAGAAAACTTTTTGAAAGAGGTTTTGAAATGTTAGCCTATAAGGGCCTTTTTAACATGGGTTAAACCATTAATGAATTTTTATAAATGAGTTATAAAACCCAATGTAAATATATGTATGAGTGTGGACATTATTCTTTTATGTAAAAGCAAACTCATGCATAAATAACACAAAGGCATGACCATGAACATCAATCATGCGCAAGATGCAAATTTTGAAAGATTCAGCCTAGTTGCATATAGACCAAAATAACTTGAATACACATTAAATACATTCATAATGCACATGCATCCACAAAATACATCATATTAGAAAACATACATATAAATCAAGTTTCCAATACATACATAATCAACTCAAAATTTATTCAATCTAAAAACATTCATCATAATACATGTCCAAATTAACTCTAAACCAAAATAATCATTAGAAATACATTTAAGGTTTGAAATAGATCTCCTAAGGTGGCTGGACTTGGGCTAAAGGGGCTGAAATAGTTGTTGAAAGTTGCTGGACAATTATGAGAAATTTAGCAATAACATCTCAAATTGTGTTGCGTCGTTTGGATAAATTGTGGGGAAAGGAGGTGCATGGCCTATTATGAAGGAAGTACCATTTCTTCCTCTCCCTAATGGTGATGGAGGTGTTGGTCACCACCAGCATTAAAAGGAGATTTGGCCATTTAAAGTTCGACACTTTTTTGCCCCTTATGTTTTTTTTCATGACAAAACGCGTCGTCATGCTTAGTGGTGGGGAGATGATGGGCATGGGACGCTCCTCAAGCTTCCCTATCTCCTTCTTTTCCTATTATTGGTAGTGATGCCAGTCACCACTGATCACTGAAAGAGATTTGACACTTAAAAGTTTTGGTTGGTTATTGTTTCTTTCTCTAACAACTTCTCTTCCTTATTTTGATTTGGTGTTTTTCGATAAGAAAGGCTAGGAAAGTTAGATGGACGTCAATGAGAGACGAGTGAGAGGTTAAGGTTGCTATTAAGATGGCTAGAATAATGGTGGTTGGTTGAAATTCAATGAGGTAGGTTGAGATATGACTAGGGTTCTTGGTTTTGTTTTTGGGTTTTTTGGTGGGAGAGAAGATGTTAGAGTTTTTTTTTATGTGGTTTCTTTCTCAAATTTCAGTCTTCTTGATGGTTAGGTTTTCAAGTGGAGAGGATATTGGTTTTTTCTCTCTCTATTTTCTCTCTCCTTATGGTGGCTAGGTTTCCTACACATCTTACATTCTATTTATACTACACTTTTTAAAGATATTCTTATTTTTTATGCCTTGTTCTAAGAATATCCTTATTGTATTTTTTTTTATCCTTCATTCTTCTTGTTTTGCACTTTAGCTTACTTGTCAATTTTGCTCTCTATTTTGATTTTTTAATTTTGTTTTTTAAAGAAAAATGTTAATGCCGATAAGAAATGTAATTAAGAATTATGAAATGGACGTGTTAATGGATGAAATGCATCGAAAGCATATTTTTGAATTTTGATCTTTTAAATAGAAGTTGAAAATTACAAAATGGGCCTAAATGTGTTGAAAATATTTTTTTGAATCTTTGATTTTTTTGAGAAGACATAAACAAGAAAAAAATGGGGATCTCTTTGTTCCCTCTTCCCTAACAACTCATTCAGGTTTTCATCATAGCCTTGCGTAATTGAACTTTTATAACTGGTTGAAAGAGACAAAAACCTTGGAATCAATAAAACTATGAGATCTCATTTATTCTTATTGTTCAATTTACACTTTAAGTAATGTATATTCTTCTGTGTTTATTTCTATGATTGTCTCATTTAATTACTATGAGGCCTATTAGTGTATTATTTATTGCAATTTATTACTAGATTAGATACCATATTTGTAATTGTTTGATCCCTTTAATTTGTGAAGCAACTAAGATCTAATGATTTGCTACATCAGAAATTATTAAATCTTAGAAAGAATATTCGATTAAATTAAATACAACAACTTGTGCTTATGTTGTTTAGTTTTATTGATCTATCTAATTCTTAAGATTGTTATTAGATTAAACTTCCAATACTTGTCTTGGGTTGTTTAGTAGTAAGGATTAATTACATTGCTTGTTTCTAATCAACTACAATTAAAGAGAGACAAGAAAATAATTCAAACAGTAAAAATTCAAAGTGTGAATTGATATATACTTGCATTGATGATTAATTGTAAAACTCCAAAGTAGATGTTGACTTAAACCAATGTTTGTTCTTCTAGTTAACTTTAATTCTTTAATTAGAGTTGTTTCCTAGTTGTTTTTCTTATAATGGTTTTCGTTATACTAGGATCTCCCCTCATCCTTGTTCGTGTAGTATAAAATTAGGCTAGATACTCTTTGTATGAATGATCTTTACTCTTACCACTACATGCATTTTTAAGAGTTTAGGTTTTATATTTGGATACCTGCAACAACCTATCAAATACAAAGAGTTAATACTTTGTCTATTGACTTTTGACTATTTATGAATGTTTTATATTTTAAAATTATATTTAGATGTTTGATATTGTGTTTGTATTGTATCATTTAAAGTTAATTTATCTTTATATTTAAATTGAAATACAGAATGTTGAATTATATTGTTGACAAGATTCTAGAATATAATGTCAAAACATTTAAGTATCAAAATTTATCATTCTAATAAGAAAAATCAAAACATTGTGTGTGTGTAAAAGTATACACCTTTAATTAAGTTTGAATTACTATTAACCTTCATTGATACTCAAAAGTTAGAGCTAAAAAGAAAATTTTTTCTTTTCATTCGTTGGAAAAATAACATTTTTATTTCCCCAACTATAACCGTCACTTGAAAGTTAAAGCTAAAAAAGATAATTTTTTTTATTCAATGGAAAAATGATATATTTATTTCCTCAACTATAACCGCCACTTAAAAGTTATAGCTAAAAAGAATAATTTTTCTTTTTATTCGATTGAAAAATAACATATTTATTTGCCCAATTATAACTGGATTTTCAATTGGATCCCTGAACAAAAATATAATAGCCTATTGGGTCCTCCATCTATTAGATATTTTTGGATGGGTTTGGCCGCTTCACTTGTGAAGGTAACCATTTCAACAACCACCCTTTGAAGGTATAACAGCTGACAAGAAGGAGGTAACCAATCAACATCAAAGACAGTCTCATTCATCCAATTCTAAATTTGCCATCACATAACATAATGCCAAACCAAATATCCCATGTAATTGTTCCTGAATGAAAATGCTTACAAGATAAATAAATTCGGCACAAACCAACTCTACATATTCAATGAGAAAAACTCAGGAATCACAAGAGTTGCATAACGGCCCTTCTTTGTAACTTGAGCACGCACACAACCACGCAGCAAATACAAGATCGGCTCAACTGGGGCTCCACTCCGTACATGTTCAGCATATGTGGTGCAATGGCGATGAACTTTTTGCTTATATTAGAAAGGATCGTTCCCCATGCAGACCTAACCATAAGGCGTCACGTAGTTACTTGAAGGAGCACCCAAAAGCTCATTCAAAACTACGTCGTTGGCATACCAAACGACAGCATCCAAACCATTAATCCAATTATCGACCCCTCTAAAATGAATACTTTTGAAATCTCCCACAGTCTACGCCACACCCTTCAGCAGCATAGGCCGAAGTTTAGAAACCGAGCTTGTATTACTGCCATGTCTTACAGAAATAAATCTAGCTTGTTTTTGTTCTTCAACACTTGGACCCGTAAAACCGAGCTATAAATAAGCGAATGCCACCTGATTTTCAGAAATAATGCATCATTGACAAACCTTACTTTCTGCAAACCTAAATCACCGCACCTCTTAGGTTGACAAACCGTGTCCTAATGAACCAAGTGAGTTTTTTTTCCGACCACCCCTCGAACCATAAAAGAACATTCGGCTTTGCTTCTCAAAAGCCTCACAGCAGCTGGTAGCTTTGCAGATTGCAGCCACCAACACTGACTGGGTTAAAATTAACCTTCCAGCCATATACTGGTAAGTATCCCCATTCACTAGGCCATGAATTAGAGGAACTCCCAAATATGTCCTTAGATTTTTAGTTGTAGAAAACCCTAAGAAGTCATAAATAGTTTGAAGTCTAACTATTGATTTTTAATTTAATAATTTAAATTAAATGAGATAAATAAAATAGCAAGACGATAAAGTTATTTCTATTTGCATCTCCAAAATAAAATATGATAATTTAATTTGAATATAATGAGATTTAATGAACAGGATAGTCATATTTTCTAAAAATAATATAAGATCCTACAAATTGATTGAAGCCCGATTTTAAATTATTGTAAACAAATACAAACCCCAAGATTATTATAATAATAATTATTATCTTAATTTATAAAGTAATATTGTTTTGTCTTTGCTTGGTTTGGCTGTTTGTGAGACTGTTTATTAGCAAGCACGTTTCTTGGAAGTTGCATTTTCTCATCTACCTGTCTTCATCATAACCGTCCAACAAATCATGGCTTGGTGATTGGATATTCAAAAGGTCGAAAAAGAGGACATCCCAGTCAAGTATAGCTGTGACGCATATGGATGAAGGCAGCGTCTTGTGGTGGTCTTATTCTTATTAATTTTTTTTAATAAACAAGGAGAGTACCCAACTGCTTATCCATTATTTATTTATTTTTGTTTTTTTATGAAATTTATTCATAATTTAATTATAACTAATCTTATAATTTTATTTTTCATGTCAAATTTATCAAGATTGTCATTGGCAATACATTTTAAAAGAGAAAGATCGAACAACTTTGGGCTTGGCTACGAAGTGGACAAGGGATGCCCAATCATAATTGTTGGGCCACAAGGCCCAAAAAAACTGCCCAACCAGACAGCTGGGCGAGGTCTAAGAGCCCAAGACCTTTGGGCCAAAGCCCAAACCAAGTATCAAAGCTAAATAGAGGTGAATTAAGTTGGCCTATTTAGCGCTGTGGTTGCGACTATATTTTACAATAAACAAAGGACTTTGATATTTGATAATCTCAAACCACACTTTTATTTGGCATGGGCCCACACAAAAACTGAGGTTGGACCTCAGCTTGTGAAAAGCAACTCCCACCTGCTTTTCACTCCGTGCTCTCCTCTCACCGACGCTTTTTTTATTATAACAAAAAAATTTCCTTGCTCGAGCTAACAGCTCTGTTCCCTTCCCCTCTCTAAAACTTAATCTGGACGAAGATTGACGAACAGACACTCAAGCACTCAAGGTTTACAATGGCCGTTGGACCAAGTAATCTGGTGTGTCGAGGGCCATCATGCTGAAAATCCTTCTATGGTGGGTCCTACACCTTAGTGTCTCTCTTGATCCTTGAGGAACAAGGATCGGTCTGTTATAACAAACACAAGAGAAAGAGAGTTCGTTGCTTGTTGAGATGATGTTGTTTTTTGTGTAAGCATGGAGGCAGTAATTTTCTAAGGGGCCGTCCTTTCTCTTTCTACTAGTTGATCAAAAGCTGTATACACTACCAAAGTATTATCATAACTTTTGTTTCTGTCCACCTAAAAAATTTCTATTTTTTTTTTGAATTCACGTATAATTGCATTTAAACTTTAATTTTTTAAAAACTAGAACATGTTTATAGATCTGTTTTATTTATTTATTTTATATATAAAAATTTATTGTATAATATTTTTAATTAAATACATATTTTTTAAAAAACCACAACTAAATTGTAGTTGTATTAATGACACTATATAACTATATTAGAAGGTAATCGCAAGATGATGATGTTTTTTCTGAGTATGATCGCAATTTCAATTTCATTTCAGATGACTTTTTATCTGATATTATACCTCGCTCAGCTATTCAAGGATCACATCGGCCTTTACGTATAGATTTTGTACGAGATGGAATTGCAAATAGTTTGATGGGACAATGAAAAACTTTTATTAATGTACAAAGATTATTCATTTTGTTATGTAATCATACTTCTAAAACAACAATATTTTGCCAATATATATAAAATGTCCTTTTCAGTAGTTTTACAATCAAACATCATACAAAAAGCATAAAACATAAACACTTCAAAATTAACAACAAACCTCACATAAAACACTTTTTATTAAACTTCTTTTTTAAAACCACAACCACAACAGTAATCACAATACCAAACAGACTTTCGAGTCTGTCCTAGGTTAACAACACTGATGCCGCCTATGGAATGCTTTGTACTGGTTAGCAACATTGTCCTAGGTTACACATCACTGTTCACATAAACAATTTATTTTACTAGTGAGGTGCACGATCTACAATTCATTAATAATTGTAATGTGGTGGCTTGCATAGAGTCGAACGATGGATTTTTTTTTTGGTTAGATTAAGGGTTTTTTTTTTGATATACTGAGATTAATAATGAAATCATGATTTGAAAGATTGAGAAGTTGTTACCTGATATTATGATCACTAGAAAATTTATTAACCTATAAGAGTTTAGATAAAGAAACTAGTTGTATATGAGGAAGACACATTTCCCTAATGCACCTTACCTATAGTAAGCTGCATTATTGATTATTTGTTTTTTAGGTCATGTTTCTATTCATTGTTCTGTCTAAGATTTTAAAAACATCATTCTAAGTAAATAGGTTCCATTTTATAGATTTGAGATAGACCCTCCTTAGTAAAGAGGTCTCTATTTCCATGAACTCAAGACAAATCCCCCATTTAAGAGATCTTTGTTTTATTAAGCTAAAATCTAATTATTTCAAGACCCAAATCTTAATGATGTATTTTTTTTTATATTTTGTATATTTAATACCCGAGGATATAGTTTAAATTGAAATTTTATACCCCCAAGTATTAAAGTCTATAATTAGTTCTTAACATTTATTTTTGTCAATTCATTTAATTTAATATTGGGAATATGCATTACATTATAAAATTCATACCCCAACTATTAATTAAACAAATTTATTTTTGTTGTGTTTTTGAAATTTTAGCCAAATTCTAAAGGATAATCACAAATTTATTAAGATACCCATTAATTGATTTCTTTTCCAAACTATGATAAAAACATAATTTAGTTTCTTATATATAAAATATGCATGAGAACTTTTAGAATTTGGCTGTATGTACCCAAATAAAAACATATTTTTATATTTTTTAAATAAGGAATTTTGGATTATTTTTTGTATTTTTCTAAAATTTTAAAGAAGAAGAAATATATTTAATATCAGATCAGTATCTTATAGTGTAAGTTTATAACTCAAATATTAAATGAAATGATTGAAAAATATGTGAGGGACCCACAAATAATTTTAGAATGGTCCCTGAATTTTTTAAAATATTTGAAAATCATTTAGGGTTTGTTTGACAAAATAAGAAAAATGTTTTAGCAAAGAAAATTGTCAAAAATTCATCAAGACATGTTTGCCAATCATGTCCCAAGGATTAAAAGAATGAATTTTTTTCTTTGTAGAATTTTTCTCAACCAAACACTGCCCTAAACTTGTAATGGATTCAGCCCAGCCACGTGTGCTAGGCTTCCCAGCCCAAAAACTGGAAGCCCAAAAACAAAACTCACACTCATAAACAAAAGAAAGAAGATCAAAGGTCATTTTTGTTTGAAATTCTACCAAGAACACAATGAACAAATAGAAGTACCTAGAAATCAAGTTGAAGATTAAATCTTGTCAAATAAAAGGTATAGAAAACATTGAGTATGGAACAATAAAACATAAGGTGCATCATGCAAGAAAAGCAAACTAAGAATGACTTGAAATCGAACCTGATAGTTATGAATACAAACCAAAATATCCAAACTTAAAAATGATCAATGAACAAAAGTCAAGCTTCTAATGGACAAATTGATAGCAAAGAATAGTATACATAGATCTTAGTTTCGATCTAGGTACATAAAACAAGCAAAAACACTGATTTGTGAAAAAAATCAAAATCTACAACTTAAAGAACATTCAAAGGAAGAAACCTATAAATTTTCAGAATTTGCCTAAAAATACCTACACCCAGAAACAAGCCTAAAATTAGAAAAAAAAGAACTTAAACATCGTAACTATAACTTAGACATGCTACACATAACTTATTTGAAACAATAGAAACAACAATAAACTTTGAAAACAACAATCAAAACTTATTATTTGTAGTGAGTCAGAAATGCATTCTCTTAAGTATAAACTTTGTTTTATTGATCATTCCTTTTGTTTCTAAACACAAACCTTATGCTTGCAACTTCAAACAAACCTAGCAAGCTACTCAAAACAGCTTAATCAATAAAAACATCATACTTCAACATATTCATATCTACACTATTGATTAACTAAATATTAAAACATTTAATATATATATATATATATATATATATATATAGACACACACACACACAAACATTTATCACTACATTATCATCTCTAAAACATTAAACAAGGCATTAAACAAACTTGAGCATACATAAACTAATTTCTAAGGTATAATTAAACTCCTTAAAAAAAACATTCATGGCATTTAAACTAAAAAAAATGACTATAATGGATGTATATTAAATAGGAATTTAAAAGATAAAATAAAGCGGGAAGGGTGTGCTTATTAAGCTACACCCTTATCAAAGTTTGAAGGTATACCTTGTAAATGGAATGTTGATTCCTTCATTGGATTATTTGTTTTTTTTCTTTTAATTTTCAGTTTTTTTTTTATCTAATATTGACCTTGATTCTCTTTCTTCCTTCTTTTATAACTCAGCACACAATTATTCTAGCTTCTCTCTTAATCAACTCTAGGGTTCTTCTTCTTAATCTTTATGTGTTTCCTCTCTTTTCTCTCCGTGATTTTCTTTTCAAAAATATCTCATCCATTACTCAAGAGCAGATGCCTTTTTATAAGAAAAACAATTATAAAAAATTCAAAACCATGGTGGTTCTAAGAGGTTGTTAAGGAAGATTCTTATTCTTCTAAAACCTTTCTCTCCACAATAGGTGGTGTCTAGTTCCATTTTATCTTCCTGTAAACCAAAATCATACATTAGAGAATAACTTGAGATTCTTTTATATCATTGTAAAATTTTCTCTAGTCATAAATGATTGGGTTGGGTACTTTGTTAAGATCATTGTGGGGATTGAGCCATAATGTATCATTTATTGACCTAAACCTTGTAAAGGGGATGTAGATCTATCATTAGAAACAAACCATACTAGATTTAAAGGTATAAAACTCTACATTCATTGATAGGAAGGTGGCTGATCAAGGGTAAGAAGTTATCAAGTTCATTGAGTTAAATGAGATACAATTATGTGATGATGATAATTGATTCTTATGAAAGAAGTTTCTAAGTCGAGTGGTGGTGGATGGAGCCTATAAGGTGGCTGAAGATGCCATGTTTATTCTCTTGAAAATGACAATTCGATTAGCCTTCTCGACTGAAAGAGATGATAAGAGGGTCAAACGACATGTCACTCATTTCTTTATTAAAGTCTGAGTGACGCGTCATTCATTTAAACCCTAAAAATTAGGGCTTTTAAAATAGGATTTTACAAAAATTTCAATTTAGTTTTTGTCATTCCAATTTATATGAGCAGATATTGGTATAAATCAAAAACTAGTTCAAAAACTATTTGTTCTTGTGGTTCTCTTAACCTCTAAATCAAAAACTAGTTCATTTATATGAGAAGATCTTGGCATAAATCAGTTCGTTATTAAAGGAAAATAAGATATAAACTTCCTCAATAACAACGCTAAAATTCAGTTATTATCAAAACAACGAAAATTAATTTTGACTTTTCTCTTTTTTTAGGGAATTGATTTTTATAGCATTGTAATGAAAGTCAAGTTAAACCTAAATGAAATTATTTTAATTCTTCTTACAAGAAACTAAAATAAAGATTGGGAATTAATAAGGAAATTAAAGAAAATTAAACTTCTGAAAAGAAAATGTAAAAGATAATTCAGTGTTTTTATGTTCGATTCAAATAGATTGTCCATTCAACGATTTAGGTTGATCATTAAAGTAAAATAAGTATTCTTTTAATTAAGCAAATACTGAAATTCCTTTAAGCAAGGAAGATAGAAAAATATTAAATTAATCAGAAAAAGCCCCTAATTAATTCTTTAATGTCAATCAAATTAAAGATTGAAAAGCTATTTTTATATTCAGTGATGAAAGCTTTAAGAGCAAAAAATAATCAAGTATTACAAGCTATCATTAAAAGTTTAATGATTTTTACTTGTCTTATTCTTTTAACCTGAAAGTTAAAAAACTTAACGATCTCACTCATATCAATCATCAAACTTTTAATTTCTTTCCAATAGACCACTGATTTGATTAATTTCAGTTCTTGAACTCACGCGTCTTGTCGCACGTGTGCAGCGTCGCGACGATCGCATACCACCCTCATCATCAGGTGTGGTATGTCTATCTATTCTAGAAAATATGGTGAGACAAGGGATTCTTTGTCTCTTAGTGGTGAAAAAAATAGAATGGGAGTTTCCACCTAGTATTCTGGTCATTAGGAACCCTAACTAGTCTCAAAGATCGGGTACGGAGACTAGTTGCGTAAAGGGAAGGTATTAGCACCCCAAATACGCCCTACCTAAGGTAAGCTGCATTGTTTTTATTGTCTGATAAAAAAAATCTAAGGTCTTGTCATGTTGGCCCGTCTATGGTTTAAGAAAAGCCCTTCCGAGTAAAGAGGTTCTTATCTTATGGGATAAAAATCTAACCGGTTTAATGTCTATAAAAGAACTATGTTTTTAATATCAGGGATACGTTTTACGTATAAATTCGTAATCCCAGATATGAAAACAAAACAATTTTTTTTTTGATTTTTTGAAATATTGGCCAAGTTCTTATGACTTTAATAAACTGGTTATTAAAGCCAAAATGCATGCTAAAATATAATATGTATATTTTTAAATTTTTCTTTGTTGTATAAAAATACAATATGATTTTTTTTAGCTTTGAGAGACTTGGCCATATGCACAAAAAAAAAATTAAAGAAAATTCTCTTTTTTTTTTATGATTTCAAAGTTTTGACGAAAACCAGGTATTTTAATACCAGATTTGTATCTTTACGATAAAAAATACAGACCGATATCAATAAAAAATAAAACAAATACGCAGGGAAATCACAATTTCTTCAAAAATATATATTTTTTGCTTTTTTAAAATAGAAATATAATGAAATGAACTGGGCTGGGCCTGTATTGGCCCAACTACAAGATTGGACTCAGCCTAACAGCATGGTCTGGGGTGATATGTCAGTCCACCAAATAAGCTGGTTATTATGCATGAGCACAATAACCAGCCAACTCTGCATTTGCTGTAGAACGTGATTTATTCATGTTCTGCATGCAAATGCAGGCGAGGTTAACAACAGGGAAGAGGGAGGCGCAGTTACCTGGAGCGGCGGCTGCGCTGGCGGCAGTGGAGGCGGCAGGGGTGGTGTTGTAAGCGGCGGCTGTTTTCTTTCCTTCTCTCTTTTCTCCTTTTCTGTCCTCCCCCTCTGTTTCTCCTCCTGTCTTCTCTTTCCCTCTCTGGTTCTGCTGGCTTTGGCAGCATTGATGGTGGCAGAATGGCGGTGCTGTTGTGGCGGTGGAGAGGAAGCACAGTGGTGGTGCCTAGGTGGTGAGGAACGGTCCTTCTTCTTCTCTGTGCAGTGACGCCCAGTCTCTGTTCTTTCTTCCCCATGTATGCTTTCGTTCTCTCCTTTGTCTCCCCCAAAACCTGTTGTTTCTCTTTCGGTTTCTCCTCCCTTCCCCCCTATTTTTGTTTTGGTTTCCCCTCTGTTGCTGCTGGTGGCAGCTGTTGTTGGCGACGCTGCTGGTGACAAGGCAAAATAGCGGTGGCGCAGCTTCCAACGGTGGAGGGAGAGAGACTAGAGAGAGAGATGAGTTACTGTTCTTCTCCCCTATTCTTTTGTTTTTCTGTTCTTTCCTTCTATTCTCTCGTCAGCTCAAGTCTTCCCCTCTTTGTTCGTCTACCCTGTTTTCAAAACAATCTATGTTCCTCTCTCAAACAATCCCTGCTCCCTTCTTTATTCGGTTCTCTTCTTCAAGTTCGTTTCTCAAAAGTTTTGCCCCCTTGGTTTCCCTTTTTTTTTTTTTCCGTTTCTACAGCTTGCCCCTCTCCCCCCTCTCCTTTTTTTTCTCTCTATACCTCTCAGTATTTATAGCCAGCAGGAGTGAGAGTGACGATGCCTTGTCCTGTCATGGTGCAGGGCAGGGTGGCGGGAGGCAGCTCTGCACCGTCGACCCCTGCATGGCATGATTCTCTTCTTTTTTTGGCGTGTTGATAGTGCATGCAGGTGTGGGTAGTGTCAATGAGGGGACAAGTCGGGGGAATGATTGAGAGGGTGCGGTGCAGGGGAGAGAAACTTTTTCTTCCCCTGTCTCTACATGTGCAGGGGAAGAAGAAGCACAGTGTCGTTCAAAACGGCACTATTTTGTGCTTTTTTTTGTTATTTGTGCGGGGATCCAAAAATAGGTTACAACAGATGCCCCCTCTTTACAATACTTACGAAGCAAAGACTTTGCATAGTAAGTTTTGTAAAGATAAACAAAACTGAACTTCCTAAAACTGATCTTCTCAAAACTTGGTTGATCTGAAAACTTGTCTTTACAACAATTCTCTTAAACCAGAAACTAAAGATCAACATTATGCACAACCAGGCTATTTTGAGATCTCGATCAGGCGATCTTCCAAACTCTATCTTTGATTGGGTTAACCTAAAATCCCATCTGATGATTTCTTTTAACCTAAGTAAACTATCTTTTTCTGACGACGGTTCGAGCTTCTCTTTTTTTCTTTTTTTTCTTTTTATTTTTTTTCTTTCTTCTTTTCTTCTTCTTTCTTTGTTTCTTTCTTCTTCTTCTTCTTCTTATTCTTTTTTACAATTCCCCAAACGATAGCATTCTTCTCTCTTTTCTTTCACTGCTAAGATAACGTTGGTGGCTCGATCATCCTGAGATCCCACCTAGCGATCTCTTTTATCAAGAATCAAAGTCTGTTCGTGGTCAGGTTAAACTGAGATCCCTTCGCCGATCCCCTTTAACCAGAACCAAAATCCTTTGTAGTTAGGCTAAACTGAGATCCCTTCGCCGATCCCTTTAACCAGAACCAAAATCCTTTGTAGTTAGGCTAAACTGAGATCCTTTCGCCGATCCCTTTAACCAGAACCAAAGTCTATGTGTGGTTAGGCTAAACTGAGATCCCTTCGCCGATCCCCTTTAATCAGAACCAAAATCCTTTGTAGTTAGGCTAAACTAAGATCCCTTCGTCGATCCCTTTTAACCAGAACCAAAGTTTGTGTGTGGTTAGGATAAACTAAGATTTCTTTCGCCAATCCCCTTTAATCAGAACCAAAATCCTGTGTGGTTAGGATAAACTGAGATCCATTCGCCGATCCCCTTTAACCAGAACCAAAATCCTTTGCAGTTAGGATAAACTGAGATTCCTTTCGCCAATCCCTTTTAACTAAAAATCCTGTGTGGTTAGGATAAACTGAGATCCCTTCACCGATCCCCTTTAACCAGAACCAAAAATCCTGTGTGGTTAGGATAAACTGAGATTCCTTTCGCCAATCCCCTTTAACTAGAACCAAAATCCTGTGTGGTTAGAATAAACTGAGATCCCTTCGTCGATCCCCTTTAACCAGAACCAAAATCCTTTGCAGTTAGGATAAACTGAGATTCCTTTTGCCAATCCCCTTTAACCAAAAATCCTGTGTGAATAGGATAAACTGAGATCCCTTTGCCGATCCCCTTTAACCTGAACCAAAATCCTTTGTGGTTAGGATAAACTGAGATTCCTTTCGCCAATCCCCTTTAACCAGAACCAAAAATCCTGTGTGGTTAGGATAAACTGAGATCCCTTCGCCGATCCCTTTTCACCAGAATCAAAATCCTTTGTGGTTAGGAAAAACTGAGATTCTTTTCGCCCACCCTTTTAACCAGAACAAAAAATCCTGTGTGGTTAGGATAAACTGAGATTCCGTTCGCTGATCCCCTTTAACCAGAACCAAAAATCCTTTGTGGATAGGATAAATTGAGATTCTTTTCGCCCACCCTTTTACCCAGAACCAAAAATCCTGTGTGGTTAGGATAAATTGAGATTCCGTTCACCGATCCCTTTTAACCAGAACCAAAATCCTTTGTGGTTAGGATAAACTGAGATTCTTTTCACCAATCCCTTTTAACCAAAACCAAAAAACCTTGTGTGGTTAGGATAAACCGAAATCCCTTCACCGATCCCCTTTAACTAGAACCAAAATCCTTTGTGGTTAGGATAAACTGAGATTCCTTTAGCCAATCCCCTTTAACCAGAACCAATAAACCCTGTGTGGTTAGGATAAACCGAGATCCCTTCACCGATCCCCTTTAACTAGAACCAAAATCCTTTGTGGTTAGGATAAACTGAGATTTCGTTCGCCGATCCCCTTTAACCAAAACCAAAAATCCTGTGTGGTTAGGATAAACTGAGATCCCTTCGCCGATCCCCTTTAACCAGAACCAAAATCCTTTGTGGTTAGGATAAACTGAGATTCCCTTCGCCAATCCTCTTTAACCAGAACCAAAAATCCTGTGTGGTTAGGATAAACTGAGATCCCTTCGCCGATCCCTTTTAACCAGAACCAAAATCCTTTGTGGTTAGGATAAATTGAGATTCTTTTCGCCCACCCTTTTAACTAGAACCAAAAATCCTGTGTGGTTAGCATAAATTGAGATTCCGTTCACCGATCCCCTTTAACCAGAACCAAAATCCTTTGTGGTTAGGATAAATTGAGATTCTTTTCGCCCACCCTTTTAACTAGAACCAAAAATCCTGTGTGGTTAGCATAAATTGAGATTCCGTTCACCGATCCCCTTTAACCAGAACCAAAATCCTTTGTGGTTCGGATAAACTGAGATTCCTTTCGCCAATCCCCTTTAACCAGAATAAAAAAACCTTGTGTGGTTAGGATAAACCGAGATCCCTTCACCGATCCCCTTTAACTAGAACCAAAATCCTTTGTGGTTAGGATAAACTGAGATTCCTTTAGCCAATCCCCTTTAACCATAACCAATAAACCCTGTGTGGTTAGGATAAACCGAGATCCCTTCACCGATCCCCTTTAACTAGAACCAAAATCCTTTGTGGTTAGGATAAACTGAGATTCCTTTAGCCAATCCCCTTTAACCATAACCAATAAACCCTGTGTGGTTAGGATAAACCGAGATCCCTTCACCGATCCCCTTTAACTAGAACCAAAATCCTTTGTGGTTAGGATAAACTGAGATTTCGTTTGCCGATCCCCTTTAACCAAAACCAAAAATCCTGTGTGGTTAGGATAAACTGAGATCCCTTCGCCGATCCCCTTTAACCAGAACCAAAATCCTTTGTGGTTAGGATAAACTGAGATCCCTTCGCCGATCCCTTTTAACCAGAACCAAAATCCTTTGTGGTTAGGATAAATTGAGATTCTTTTCGCCCACCCTTTTAACTAGAACCAAAAATCCTGTGTGGTTAGCATAAATTGAGATTCCGTTCACCGATCCCCTTTAACCAGAACCAAAATCCTTTGTGGTTCGGATAAACTGAGATTCCTTTCGCCAATCCCCTTTAACCAGAATAAAAAAACCTTGTGTGGTTAGGATAAACCGAGATCCCTTCACCGATCCCCTTTAACTAGAACCAAAATCCTTTGTGGTTAGGATAAACTGAGATTCCTTTAGCCAATCCCCTTTAACCAGAACCAAAAAACCCTGTGTGGTTAGGATAAACTAAGATCCCTTCATCGATCCCCTTTAACCAGAACCAAAATTTTTTGTAGCTCGGTCAACCTGGAATCCAATCTGTCAACTCCTTTCAACCAAAGCTAAAATCTTCATGTGGTGGTTAACCTGAGATCTCTTCTAGTGATCTCTAAAAAAATATGTCTCTTCTTCAAGATGATAGGTTTGAATTGAAGACTCTTCTTTGTTGATCTTCTTATTTCTTTGAGATTTCCCTAATGTTAGGGTTTATCTCATCTTCCTCCCGTTCCAGGGTCAAAACCATTATTCTTTGTTGTTCATCAACTCAATAATTCGTTCTTTGTCCCCAATCTTGCTAGACCAACAAGAATTTTTCCTACAACAAATCAAAAATATATGCAATGCTTCGACGTTAGATGACATGCATGTATCTTTACCTGATTTGAAATATAGGTCCCCCCTCTTCGATGTTTCATCAGCACAGGGTGCCTTTGTTTGTTATTCAAAGCTTTCTTTATTCTTTCAATGTACTTGCTCATTCGTGTGCTAGCCTTCCACTCAGATGTAAGTGCAGTGTCTATCATGGGCTGCCCGTGACGAGTACTGCTCTTGTTGCTTCTCAAGCTTGACCATGCTTCCAAATGCGGTGTTGCTCGATTCATTATGAAGGAGTTGAACAAATCATCCATCTTCTAGATTCTCTCAAGAATTGTCCTTTGATTGGTTGTGCGTGTTTTGCCAACACCCATTAAGAGGTTTTAAATGTTTAACCTCATTTTAGATTACCAATCAGTCATAGACTTACCCCCAGTTGAAGCAATACTCTTTAAGTATATGATCATCAGTCTTTTTGGAAACTATCGCATCATCTAGACATGCATCTCATAGCTTGCAGCACAAAGGCTTATGGTTGCATGCTCAGCGTTCTTCTCAATAGATTCCTCTCAACTCTTCTAATGTCTCAGTCTCATCACTGACGTTGCTTTTATCACCCATACTCATGTGGTGAACTGCACATTTGGCTTCAAAACAAAATTGTCTCATAGTCAGTCTTGGTGATGGGCGTCTTTCTGGCATTCATTCAATGTAGTTGTGTGATAACATCTTTTGATAGCCATATTTCAAACGGTGACAATATGGAATTATCCTTCAAGTACAACATTGTTCCATAGTCAGCTATAGTGGTGTGCATCTTTTCGCCATTCAATTACATTCATTCGTGTATCCTCATCGATCGATAACCATGTTTCAAAAGATGATGATATGAAAATGCCCTTCAGGTACATCTTTGGTTCACTGTTAGTCTTGGTGATGTGCATATCTTTTCGATATTCATTCAAATACAATTATATGCCCACATCGGTCGATAACCTTGTTTCCAAAGATGACAATATAAAGATGTCCTTCAAGTAAATCTTTGTTTTCTTGATTGTTGTCGGGGGTCCACTAGGTCACGGGATGTTTTTGAACAACATTGCCCCTAGTTTATCTGAACATGCTCGCAGGAGGTTTTTGTCATTACCAGAAGCTAATCATAACTTTAGTGGACTTTGCTGACTCGTCATTTAATTCTTTCTTTGCCCTTAGCTAATCTGAATGCTGCTTCTCTTCCTTTTCAGGTTTCAAATGCATTGCCCCTGGCTGCCCCACTTCTTAAGGAGTGTCGGGAAGTGTCAATGTCATTTCTGTCAAGGATTTCGCAAACTCAATCGACGTTCTTCTTCGTTCAACAATCTTTCTTATTCTGGAATCAATTCTCACATTTCAAAGATCATGTCTATTCAAAGTCTATTTTGTTGAAATGAAATCAGAGATGTTCTTTTGAAAATCAAGCTTTTTTTTATCAAAGATCCAACACACGTTATTCAAAATATATAGTTTCTCAATTGTCATGTATTTTGAGAACAGAAAATGACCCAATGTAAAAATGGTTTTTCCCATGTTTTTTTCATTTTAAACTCTGATTTTGGGTATATCTTTGATGGTCTGTGATGAGGTGACCTTTGTGTGAATTTCAAGACTCAAGTCAAATCTCAGGCTTTATCAAGAGAGGTTGTTTCTTTTTGAGCTCTTATTTTATCAGTATACATAATAACCAATAATTAAATTATAACTCTTATGAAAAGGCTCTTCAAGCTTTGAAAGCGCCATTTATCGGTTCAGATTGCTTATTTGATCAAAAAGGGCTTTTCAAAGCACGTAATGCAGGCTATGGTTCAAGGCTATGAAAGAAAGGGATTTCACCAGCTCAAAATGTGTTTGAGGGTTTCAAAGATCTAGGATCAACATCAATTATCCATCAACTCTCTTTCTCTTGTTGTCATTGCAAAGGAATGACATAAAGTCATGTTAAGGATAAAATCGAATTTCTCTTAACATGGGTCATACTCTATTTTTTTGATGAATGACCAATCTTGATCAATTTGAAGACACTAGAGGCTTTATAATGGATACCAAAAGTCACGTTTATAGCTTAGTTTTTTTTTTTTTTTTTTTTTTTTTTTTTCTGGTATTGACTTTTGTTGTGCCTTTCCTTGATTGAAATTTCTTTTGCTCTTCCTAGACTTGATAGGCGTTCTCCTCCCTTTATCTTTGACTTGCCTTTAAGTGAAGGCAATTTCAACTTCTTCTTCTTTTTTTTTTTGCTTTCTCAAAGCTTTCCTCAAAATTTTCTTATATGCCCTCAGTCTATGTGTTTTCTTTTAGCCCTCTCTCAATCATTGGACTTTTGTTCTAAGCCTTCCCCTTTATCCATTAATTATATCAAAGTCTCCAAAATATCTCTCATTTGCCTTCAGTGTGGGGTGTGATCCCAGTCAGGGTTTTTATGAAAAGAATATTCTATCCAACTCAAAATGGGACTACAAGGGATATAATCTTTAGAAAGTGAAGGGATAACAAAAACAGCCTTTTCTCATTTCAAGCAAGGTCAGTTAGAACCGATAAATTTTGACCCCATCCAGTGTAATGATTGGAACTTGTAAGAATCATGATTCACGAGTCCATAACTACCGAATCCACTACATGTCATTATGCATATTGCTAAAACTTAGCTATATGATGTGTGGTTCAATTTTGAGATTAATTCGGTCATCTCTTGTCATTTTAACGAACATCAAGTCTTTTCTGGAATCAAAACACTTTTAATTTTTACGTGTTGGAGTTCAATCAAAATATTTTGCCAAAATAAAATTTGAACGAAACATCACTTTATTTCAAGACAATAATATGACTAAGAATAAAACATAATCCATTAAAAAGTGAGATGTGATCCCAAAACAAAATGATGGGCAACAAAATTGACAACATGGCAATTCTAAACAACTTCTTCATCGGTTATCCATGTCTTGTTATCATTCATTGGTGATGGCCTATTGACGATGTGATTGTTGATATCATTCTTCACAAAATCTGCCCATGTCTTGCTCACCAACCTTCTGACTTCATCTTCAAATTTCTTGCAATTTTTCAAATCTCATCTGGATTATTCCATCTAGAGAATCATGCCTTGGGGCCATGTACTAACTGTGCTTTTTCCTTGGTGGCAAAGGTGAGCTGAAATGGGAAGCATCTATGGAGCAAACCCTTCCCTAATCGTAGCATATCAATGTGCCCAGTCTTAAAGTTGAAGAATATCACATCAGGAAAATATTCTCCCATCAGCACAACATCAGCATTGCAGAAGGCCAAAGGACTTACGTGGGGTTTTTTCCTTGTTAAAACCCCTATGTTTATCGAATGTTTTTTGCTTCATTGTTTTCTGCCATGATCCTCCATAATCCATACTTCCATGAAATTTCTCTCCCTATCAATGCAGGTCGTGGCGAGCTTTCCTTTGTATTCAGTAAGTCTAACATCATTGCCCTCAGAGGCTGGCAGGGGAAGTGGGAACAAACAATGACTCTCCTTTTTTACATCAAAGGCAAAGACATTTCTCTTCCAAGTGAGCCATTTACAAATACTTTTGTCATGCGATGAAGGGACTCTTCATGAGGCAACTTCACTTCATCCAACAGCTTCCATTTCTAAGTTACTGATTCAAACAACTCGACTCTAATGCAGTGGTACATATAGAATTCTTTATGTGAGCAAAATTTGGGCTCCGAGAATCTCACAATCTTGTATCATAAAGGCGTTAACCTTTCAACCATTAGGCTAGATTCTATTATATCATATCGTGTCTTTGGATTTGGGACTTTTTGCCATTGTTGGATGGACGGGATACACACATAATAACATGATTTATTATGTGAGTGACAAAGTAAGATCCCTTGATTTGTTGATGACATAATCTTTGCGTGTTCTGGAAGAAAATCGAAGGATATTAGTGTACGGTTCTTCAAACCGTTAATTGAAACAAAGGAAACCTGATATTCGTTCATGATCATGCTTTGGATAAGGAAACCGGAGACAATGTTGGTTCTTTGACTGTGCAGCTTTGTGAAAAGGGATTCGTAAGTCAACTCATTGTACTCTTTAGACAAAAGCCTACATTCCACAGTCTCCATTGATGAGCGTGTTAGCACTTCATAAATGACATCTCAGCACAGCTCACTAGTTGAGTCCATTTGAGTAGAGAACCCTATTACCACTAGTTATGTTTCTTGATTGGAAGCTTGAGCGAATCCTTCTTGGCACTGGCGGATGTCAGCAACTCTTGATTCTGTAGCAGTGGAAACAAAATTGGGGGACCTTTATTCCAAACTAACGAGCATGCATGAGTATGTTTTATATGATAAACTCACCCTTCAAGGGGTGACACATGGTCGTAGCTCTTGTATGATGAAACAAGAATCTTGATTCTTGTCCAAACTCTACAATGAAAATTTTCTGAGTGACGGCCATTGTGTCACCCACAAGTCTTAAGTTCAAGATGCTTCGAGAAGGGTTTGTTTTGATGCAAAACAAAAATGTAGGGAGCATACACCCTAAATGCAAGTTCTAGTTCTTTTATGTGAGACAAAAAGTAGGTTGACTGCTCAGGCTCTAAAAAGGGCCTCTTGCTGTCCTAGTGATTGTCCTCGTAAAGGCAATATGGGGGCTCAGTAGGTAATGAGATGGCATATGGACCAATCATTACCAGTCTAAGCACTCAGCGAAGAGTTGGGGTTTTCACAAACTTAAACCTTGACTAAAAGTCTAAGGTAAGTTGCTAGTCCCCCACTTAACCTAAAGTTTTCCCATATAAACTCTCATATTAAAAGAAAGATGCATGAAATAATTCTATACAATGTATGAAAAAATATGTACAGAAATTAAAGCGTGTAAATAAAATAAGCATCTTAACGGCAAATACGCACAAAACCAACCACAAGAATCAGACAAAACAATGCTTAGTCCACAAGGGTCCCAGTAGAGTTGCCATTTTGTCGCACGTGTGCGGCGTCGCGGCGATCACCCACCACCCTCATCATCAGGTGTGGTATGTCTATCTATTCTGGAAAATATGGTGAGACAAGGAATTCTTTGTCTCTTAGCGGTGAAAAAATAGAATGGGAGTCGCCACCTAGTATTCTGGTCACTAGGAACCCTAACTGGTCTCAGAGATCGGGTACGGAGATTGGTTACGCAAAGGGAAGGTATTAGCACCCCAAATACGCCCTACCTAAGGTAAGCTGCATTGTTTTTATTGTTTGATAAAAAAAATCTAAGGTCTTGTCATGTTGGCCCGTCTATGGTTTAAGAAAAGCCCTCTTGAGTAAAAAGGTTCTTATCTTATGGGGTAAAAATCTAACCGGTCTAATATCTATAAAAAAAACTATCTTTTTAATATCAGGGATACATTTTATGTATAAATTCGTAATCCCAGATATTAAAACAAAACAAAATATATATTTTTTTAAATATTGGCCAAGTTCTCATGACTTTAATAAACTAGTTATTAAAGCCAAAATGCATGCTAAAATATATTATGTATATTTTTGAAGTTTTCTTTTTTGTATAAAAATACAATATGATTTTTTTTTTAGCTTTGATAGACTTGGCTGTATGCATAAAAAAAATAAAGAAAATTCTCTGTTTTTTTATGTTTTCAAAGCTTTGACGAAAACCAGGTATTTTAATACCAGATTTGTATCTTTACGATAAAAAATACAAACCGATATCAATTAAAATAGCGTAAAACAAATACAAGGGGAAATCGCAATTTCTTCAAAAAATATATATGTTTCCTTTTTTTAAACAGAAATATAATGAAATGAACTGGGATGGGCCTGTATTGGCCCAGCTACAAGGCTGGACTCAGCCCAGTCGCGTGGTCTGGGCTGATGTTCCAGCCCACCAAATAAGCTGGTTATTGTGCATGAGCACAGTAACTAGCCAACTCTGCATTTGCTGCAGAACATGATTTATTCACGTTCTGCATGCAAATGCAAGTGAGGTTAACAATAGGGAAGAGGGAGGCGCAGTTACCTGGAGCGGTGGCGACGCTGGCGGCAGGGGAGGTGTTGTAAGCAGCGGCTGTTTTCTTTCCTTCTCTCTTTTCTCCTCTTCTGTCCTCCCCCTCTATTTCTCCTCCTGTCTTCTATTTCCTCTCTCTGTTCTGTTCCTCTTCTCCCTCTCTGGTTCTGCTGGTGTTGGCAGCGTTGATGGTGGCAGAATGGCGGTGCAGTTGTGGCGGTGGAGAGGAAGCACAGCGGTGGTGCCTAGGTGGTGACGAACGATCCTTCTTCTTCTCTGTGCAGTGACGCCCAGTCTCTGTTCTTCTCTTCCCCACGTATGCTTTCGCTTTCTCTCCTTTGTCTCCCCCAAAAATTATTGTTTCTCTTTTGGTTTCTCCTCCCTTCCCCCCTATTTTGTTTTGATTTCCCCTCTGTTGCTACTGGTGGCAGCTGCTGTTGGTGACGCTGCTGGTGACAAGGCAAAATGAAGGTGGCGCAGCTTCCAACGGTGGAGGGAGAGAGACCAGAGAGAGAGATGAGTTACTGTTCTTCTCACCTATTCTTTTGTTTTTCTGTTCTTTCCTTTTATTCTCTCGTCAGCTCAAGTCTTCCCCTCTCTATTCGTCTACCCTGTTTTCAAAACAATCTCTGTTCCTCTCTCAAACAATCCCTGCTCCCTTCTCTATTCGGTTCTCTTCTTCAAGTTCGTTTCTAAAAAATTTTGCCCCCTTAGTTTCCTTTTTTTTTTTGTTTCTGCAGCTTGCCCCTCTTCCCCCCCTCCTTTTTCTCTATATATACCTCTCAGTATTTATAGCCAGCGGGAGTGAGAGTGACGATGCCTTGTCCTGTCATGGTACAGGGTAGGGTTGCATGAGGCAGCTCTGCACCGTCGACCCCTGCCACTGCATGGCATGATTCTCTTCTTCTTTTGGCATGTTGACAGTGCATGCGGGTGTGGGTAGTGTCAGTGATGGGACAAGTCGGGGGAATGATTGAGAGGGTGCGTTGCAGGGGAGAGAAACTTCTTCTTCCCCTGTCTCTACATGTGCAGGGGAAGAAGAAGCACAATGCCGTTCAAAACGACACTGTTTTGTGCTTTTTTTTTTGTTATTTGTGCAGGGATCCAAAAATAGGTTACAGCACGTCTTATGCACCTTGGTTTTTAGTTTTGAAATTCTCCAATTTAACCCTTAATAAGCCTTCAATCTCTAAGTTTCTTGCAATTGAACCCCAGATTGCATCAATTTATCATTTCTAAGTTTCAAATGTGTCTATAATCTTTAAATCTTTGCAAATTGATATGAACTAGGCCTCCAAACTTGATTTATTTTTTCAATTGAGTCCTTAATTGAATCTATAAAACCTATTAGAAGTTACATTAAGTCCTCAAACTTAATTCATTCATCCAATTTAACAAAATTGACTTTTAAACTTATTTTCTTCTTCAATTAAGTCCTTAATTAAGACAATTAAATGCATAAAAATTTAATGAAGTCCTTAAACTTAATTAACTCTTCTAATTTTGGTTAAGATGGATTTCAACCTCTAGATTCTTTTTGTTGAGTCTTCCTTCAGCTCATCATGTCAAAACATCACAATTTGATTATTTTGGTTTGTTGTAGCTTCAAAGCTTATCTTTTCGTGTCCTTCAAATATTTTTAGATTTTTTTATTTTTGAATAAAAAATAACATGTATTTAAAATAATTTTAGGGGATCCAAAATTGTCTTATGACGGGTAAGATGCATTGTTAATGCAATTGTTCTCCATGATTTCTCATGCACAATAATCTAACTCCTTGTTAAGTAAATCCATGTGATCTTAAGTTGATATGTAGTTCTTTAAATATATAAGGGTTACCAGGTATAAGTGATAATTCAACAAATCCACACACATATATAAAACTTTTCTAAAATTATTCTCTTGCATTTTTCATCATTTTCCTTTCACGTGCTATGTTCCCCTTTCATTTCACTAACTTAAACATCAAAATATCCCCTGCCTATATATCTTGTTTTGCAAGAGAATGAGAAATAGCCCAGACCCAAAAAGTTCAACCCATTAAGAAGTCGTAAGTACGGGTGTTTAAAAAAACTAAGAAAACAAAAACAAAATTAACCAAAAAACCAAATTGAAGAAAACAAGATTAAACACCCCCTCACCTAAAAAAAAAGCTTGGTTTGGTTCAATTTTGGCTTCAAAAGTCATAAACTGAAAGAACTAGTTCAACCAAAACTTAAACCATTTATAAAAAGCCATATAGGTATAAAAGGTAAACCTTTCCCAAACCCTAAGGTAGTATACACAACCACACACCCCTTCCTTCACATTTTCCAAACACAATCATTTGGTTCAAAGATAACCTTTTTTCTGTCCTTATTAGCTTTGAATGTATATTGGTCATTCCTTTTTTGTATTTGTCGTCATACACTCTCATAGAGAGATTTCATTACCCGTGCTTTTTTGTTGCACATATGATTAAAGGAAATAATGCTAGGAGTGAGATCTGTGTGTGTGTGTGTGTGAGAGAGAGAGAGAGAGAAGAGAGAGAGAGAGAGAGAGAGATGAGGATGATAAAGTCAATAACCTTATCTATTTTCCTTAGATAAATATGATATAAGCGGTATCACCAATTGAATAATTATTGTTACTAGGCTTTCTGCCAGCCAAAGGAAGAGCTTTGGAGTAGTGGAAAGTGTGAAAGCAACTAGTGATGTCAATTCTCCAATCTTCGGTGAGATTGTTGAGGGTAATACATAGTATAGTGAGACTCCTGGATTGGTAAATATCAAGCCATACAAGACTAGATTGTTTTAATTTTATAAATTTCTAATCGTTGAGAAAAATATTTGTATTGTACTATATATGCATGCATGATTTTGACAATTTATGTAATGAAGATAAATAAAAGTTCAAATGAAGAGATGTATGATCAAGGTGATGCCAAGTAACCCATCAGAATTAGAATCCTTGTTGGGTTCATAGGAACACACAAAACTCTATGAGAAAGAACATCATTAGGAGTTTATTTTATATATATATATATATATATATATATATATATATATATATATATATATATATATATATATATATATAATGGTTTGTAATACAAACCATTTCCTACTTTGTCCTATCTTTTTTTCTTACTTTTTATATTGTAATTATGCAATTTCTTGTAATTGAGTACCATTCCTCCCCCAACTTCTTTTTCCATTTGTTTTTATGGATTTCATGGTGCATAGTTTTATTAAGATGAAGATGAAGATAGTGGTTGTGGTCTACACTTCATGTATAATGGGTATATAGTATGGAGATAAGAATCTTAGTGTTGTTGATGGATGAAGGTTATGAGATCCGTGATTGTTGTTTATTGTAAAGTGTTAATTATGAATTTGGAAGGACGATGTAACTTCATATTTAGGGTGGAGGTAAAGTATGGACTTTTGTAAATTTTTTGTTATTTTAACGCAATATGAATTTTTTAGTCATTAAATAAAAAATAATGGAAAGCTTATAAAAAATCAAATAATTTTTCTTTGACTTTTTGAATGTGTCATAAACAAAATGTAAATTGTTATACATGTATCAAAGTTTAGGATACAAACTATAATTTTTTAAAATTTGTTAAGCAAGAGAAATTTTAACTAAATTATAAGATACTTGGGTTAATTTTTTTTTTCTAAAAAAAAGAAAGTTAGGTACGCGGACCTAGCCTTTCAGGTCAGGTGAGCCTGAATTGTTTTTTTAAAGGCTTGTTACCTTTTTTATAAATTAATTTTCCAAACATTTCTTTAAATTAATTGTTTTGTTTTTCTAGTTGATTGATGAAGGTTTTAAGATATGTGTGTATTATTTATTGGATGAAGGTTGTAACATATGTGTATATTATTTATTATGAAGTGTTAATTGTGAATTTGGATGGATAATATAGATTTAGATATGGGATGGAGGTGAAGTAAGGGTTTTTATGGCATTGTTGTTATTTTAATGCAACATAAGCTCTTTAGTCATTAAATAAAAAATAATAGTAAACTTGTAAATAATCAGATAATTTTTATTGATGTTTTTTAGGTGCATCATATATAGAATGTAAATTATTACACGTGCACCAAAATTTAGGATGAAAACTGTAATTTTTCAAAAATCGATAAGCAAGAGAAATTTTGACTAAATTATAAGATACTTGCAGTAATCTTTTCTTTAAAAAAAAAATTGAAGCCAAGTATGCGGAATTGGCCTTCCAAGATGAGGTGACCCTGAGTTGTTTTTTTAAAGACTCCTCACCTTTTTTAAATTATCTGTTTTTTTCTTTTTATTTCAAAAAAATTCTTTTTAAATAAGATTATAAACTTTTTTAATATAATATTAGTGATTGTTTCATGATGTTGTATAAATTATCGAGACACAATCTTTTTTTATTGTAACTTTTTAGATCATGATAAATTTTTATTTAAAAAATCATGATTGTAAAAAAAAACATGTTTATGTTAAAAAAATATATAAATAAAAAGTTAAACTTAGACTTAAAAAAAAAATTTACTCAAAAATTTAAATCATTAAAAATCTTATAAATATTTATTTTAATTGTTGCAAAACAAAATAAAATTAGATTTTAAACATCGAGCATGTAAATTAACAAAAAGTAAAGCTTGTGGGTAAAACGCTATAACAATTTTTATTGTTCCCCCTCTCACAATTCACTATGGATTGTAATATTGTATTTAAAAAAAAAATTTCTCAAACTTTTTTTTTTGCATGACTGAGCCATTTTGAGCCCAAGTTTTGTACTCAATTGCATGTATTTTTTAGAATAAATGGTTGAATTGAAAGAAAAATGATTGAAATGATAAACATGGGTAATAAAAGTGGAGACTTTGAGATGTTTTTTGCAAAGTTCATTTTCGTTTCCCATCTATTTTAGCTATTAAATGACCTGTCCGTATAATTTTTTAAAATATAATTTTGGTAACAAACTTTATTTTTTCTCATTTTTAGTTTTTTCTTGTGGAGGAGAAAGGGGGTCGTTAAATTCTGACTTAGAGAGAGAAAGTTGTTGTTAGCGACAATTTAAGCTACCAAATCAGTTGATTGTTTTTTGTCAAATAGTTTCATATGATATAGGGGGCTAATATGACTTTTTTCTTATTTTGAAAATAACTAAAAAAACATATATAAGCTCAGGAAGATTTTTTATTTTAGATTGATTTCAGGTTTTAGAGCAGCTTTTTACACTTTTAGAGGCCATGGATTGGCTTAACAAGACTCCTAGGATGTTTCCTAAAAGTTTTGGATAAAAAATTGATTCAAAATGAATTTTTGGGTGAAGACAATCGTGAACCTCATATTTCCGACCACACTAGTAGCCTCATTCTAGGAATTCCAAATGACATGTTGTCTGCTGAGATGGACAACACATCATCTTTCTTCTTTTTTTTTTAACAAATAGAGCAAATAACATGTCGTTCGTCCTATTAAATTAAAAAAAAAAGGCCCACGTGCGAGCCTCTTCTTAATGGGCCAAGCACTTGGCCTTGCTTACTAAGCTCAACAATGTGGGTCTTTTTTAATTAATATTATATATATATATTAAAAATAATTTTTTGATTTATGTTTTACTTATTGCTCATTCTCTATTAATTGTTTTCTTTTTTAGTTTTTTTTAATAGTAATTATTTCTTAATTATATTAAGTGTTTTGTTTTTATGATACTAGTATGATTCATCTATAATTTTTTTATATATTTTATATAGATTAAATTTTATTTTTTATAATATTTTTTGTATATACAACCTTGCATAATATATTTTTTCTTTTCTTTTATTCAATAAGATATGTCTATTTATATTATAAATTGATTTTAATTAATAAATTCATTAAATACAACCAAATAGAAGTTTAGATAACTTGTTTTTTTTTGCTTTTGAATAAAGATTTTTTTTTCTCATATTATCATAATCTCTCTCTCTCTCTCTCTCTCTCTCTCTATATATATATATATATATATATATATATATATATATATATATATATATATATATAGACACACACACACACTCTCTTGGAAACGTTTAAATATTTTACTATAAAAATAATATAAACCTGCATAGGTAACTAAGGCACAAGTCTAGTATATATAAAGATCATTAAGATACAGAAACTTTTGGCTAAAGTTTTTTTTTTTTCATATTATCACAATCTCTTTATTCACATACATACATACATACATACACTTTCCCGTTTGCTATTGTTGTTTTTTTCAATATAATTCAAATAAAATCAATTTATTTAATTGATTGGATTATAATTCGAGTTATTAGATTTAAAAAAAAAACATAACTACAACTTTTAAATATTTTACTATAAAAATAATATAAACCCGCATAACTACAACTTTTAAATATTTTACTATAAAAATAATATAAACCCGCTGGTAAATCAGATAGAAGTCTAAGTATATATGGAGATCATTCAAATACAGAAAATAACCTACATTCACAAATCTGACGGGCAGTACCTTTTCTAATGTATTCGAATTCTTGTAGTTAAATGCCTAGGCAAAATGTACGCCGCTATATGCAAAATTATATTAAGGGACGGCCAAACCACCACCAAACAGATCTCGCAAGATATACACGCTTGTTTGGTTGAAGGCCAAATCGTCAATATAATAGAAACAGCCATTGCAAATGAGGTCAGTAGACATCAAGGTACACACGAACCTTGAAAATCAGTCAAGAACTTTCTTCTACCATCATAAACTATGAACCTCCAAGCATGTGCAGCAAGATGCATTTATTTTATTTTAGTGATGCAGCAAGAATTATAGCCAACATCACCACGTTACTGCAACAAAAGATGCTAAGAGGAAGTTAGAGCCTGGAGAAGCAAGGAAAATGAAAAAAAATAAAATATGAATGGGTGAAAACGTACAGGTCAGCAAAATTTTAGTTCAACATGCTATATCATTGGTCTGGTTCAGGGCAGCAACTCCCACTGTTTTGCTATTGGCATCATAAGATGACATGACCTTCCTCTGAATCAACCAAGGAAGCAAATTAGCCAAGGTTACAGAACAATCATTGAAGAATTTAGAAACATAAAACATGCAAAAGAGAGAATATGAGAACTTGTTCAAAGATCTTTCACGGGAAAGTTTTTGCATGCATGCTGGAAAAAGCTGCTATGAACATACTTACAAAACATTAAAACTTACAATTGGCTCAAAATCAGGGCTAGATAAATTAACAGTAAGGTTCCTCATCAACAACAAAACCTGCAAGACACCAAAAGGAATTATATACAGAGCACATTGAAATAAACAGGAAAATCAGGGTACACACCAAACTTATGTTTACTGGCTCCATGTATATATTCTTGTACCATTTTGAGAACTCCACTAACACACTAATGCTTTTAATGTCAACATATAAATCATAGCAGAAGGAAACTTTGGAAATATAGACATGATTGTGCTGAATACATATATTTTACTTGAATGAACGCTATGTTAAGCAAGTTGAGAAGATGAAGGGCCAATTTTGAAGAGCCAAACAAGCCCATCAAACAAGTGAGACTCACATGAACTAGCCAACCAGGTCAGCACTTAATTTTATGCAGTAGAGAAAATCATAAGATTGCAACATGGGGAAAGTTTTTGTAAGTAATTATGGAGAGGACTTTCCCCTGACATTGGCTCACTATAGCCGAAAGTGACTTGCCATGATAGCTACAAATGCGAACCACTTTCTGTCAGGTTAAACCAGAAAAATTAACATAAATATTTTTTTTCTTTATATATTAAATTGATGTCTATCTAAAGGAGGATGACAGCATGACAGCATACGCCCTGTAAAATCTGATCGTGTTGTAAGTAACAGGTAAGACTAAAATATTCAATCCAGTGCATGTAGCAATCCTCATTTTTTATTGTTCTCTTTCAGGTCTTAGTTCAGGCTCCCAGACATAGAACACTGGTTCTGATTACCAATTTACCAGCAATACGTAGCTCATAACCAAATATCTAGAAAACATTGTTAGTACTCCAACAATATTATTAACTTCTGTAGCCCCCTTGCATATCATATAATGCTTGAGTAGAAAGATGAGAATCATCGTTGATCCTACGATTCATTTATGGTACTGTATTATAGATTCCACTGTAATCACGAACCATACTCACCACTATACTACGCCTTATCCAAATTTCTCAATGATTATACAAATACTTGCCTTTTCATAGTATCATGGGAAAAAGATGCATCTCAATTCAATTCAACTCACAGTTTCAAAATTTATTGGGTCCATTTCGTTGAGCTTTTTCACATGCCCTTTCGTTTCCATATCAAAAACGCTTCCAATGAAGCTATAAACTTCAGCAAAATCTGGTATACCTGCAAACAATAGGTAAAAGTAAGAGAGAACCCTTTTTTTTCTTTGAGTATGAGGTCAGTATCAGTGGAAAATTAACTATATTCTTGTGGATTATGGATTACCATGAAGCACAGGTGCTTGCTTCCCTTGCTTTGGCATCTCAGCACTCGGCAATGTTCTACTTGATGTCCCAAGGCCACTGATAGTGTTGTAACTAAACCTTGATACACCGTTTGTTCCAATATCTGATACATCCTTTGTTCCAATATCAGCTGACTCAGTAACGTTGCATGCCATAAGAAGTGCTGGAAAGTTTCCTCTTGTAGAAATAATCTACTAATATAATAACATGAAGATAACAAATAAAGAAGTGTGCACACCTTCAGCTCCGTGAAAATTAGCAAGCTCATCTTGCGATGGCATGATTTTTCTTGTTGCGGAGGTTATTAACATTGAAGTTTCATCCCATGGAGCATATCCCGGTGTAAAGGTATTCATTGATGAAGGGTAAGCCATGGATACTGGGAGTGGCAATAAAACTGAAATAATTAGGACACAACATGGCTGAACGTCAAGAAGGAAACTTTAATGCGCAATAGCATATATCATCATATTTGGTGAGAATGGTCAAACCAATTTTTGAAGCCTTCTGTGGGTAGGGATGAGAGGCTTTTCGTTTAGGGCGAGGAGGAGGCACGTGGGCAATTGTACCATTCTTCTGGACCTTCAGAAAGTATTTCTGCGCATGACTCCGAATCTGCAAGTGTATATAATCAGTAAAGTAAAGAACACTCCAAAAAGATAGTAGAAATCTGAACCTGCAAAGCCAACACATATGATTCAGACCTGGATCACCGTCTTTGATCCCACAAAATCTTCAATCTTTTTCCAGTCACGATCAAACCTGAACGAAAAAGGACCTAATCAAATTTAGTTTCATGTGATAAACATCCTGTATAAGACATAATTAATAGGTCCGTTTAATTATTTCTTCCCAGATAGCAGTTCAACCAAGAAAAAGTGACAGAGCTAAAAAAAGAAGCAACCATCAAACAGCAACAAATCAAACTCAATTGCTGAAATAAAAATCAAGAAATGGTGCTTATTTTCCGTTCTTTCTTCTTTTCAACTCGAATTTCCAGAGCAAGAACTAAAAACCGAGGGGGGGAGACAGAGTAGTTATAGAAAGAGAAACGAAAAAGGAAATTTACAATTGAAGGGCTTCAAGGAACTTGTCATGCTCTTCCTCAGTCCAACTCTCACGAGACTTGGTAATTGTATAAGGTTTTCTTACTTTCTTGCCTGACCCATCACTGCTAGTTGCTGAGGTTGTGCCTGTAGCTGCTGCTGCTGCTGCTGCTAATGGTGGTTGTGTAGCCATTGCTTGATCAGGACCACCTGGATTCGCTTCTGTTCCAGCTCCTGCCGTTGAAGTTGAAGAGGATGAGTTGGTGTTCATTATCATGTAGAGCTACTCTCTTTCCAAAGCATAGAATTGTGTAGAAATTGGAGAAGCAGGAAAGACAGGGCGTGTGTGGGTGTCAGTCAGTGTGTACATGAGGGCAGAGGACAGACTGTGGTAAAGGCAAACACACGCTCTCTCTCTCTCTGACGCGGGCTGTGTGTACGAAACTGTAAGGTATTTGAGACCTCTCAATTAATCGTCTACTTTACTTCCTTGTCTACGCCGATTTTTTTTATCGTCTCTAACTGACCAACCATCCTCATCCATCCATCCATTGACGTAGGATCTTATCTTGTGTGAAATCATTTGACTCGTAAAGACAATACTGCTCCTCTCACTCTCAATTTCTTAAACTATTTAAAAAACAATAATACATCAAGTGTGTACTTAGTGCTTGCTTGGAATCACCAATTTAAACGTGGCTGTAACTTTTAATTATGGCTGTGGCTTTTAAATATTTATATAGTAATACTTTAAAAAATAATATCGCATCCCCTAATTTATAGTTTTTTAAAAGTCATATCGCCCACTGCTATGACTTTTCTCAAACAAACCTTTAACTTCTTAGATTCGGATTGGTATAATGATCCAATAATTTCATCTTTATTCTAGGTCTAGGATACCATGGTGGCCTAATGTTCTCTACAGATTGAACCATTCTTTGCTAGGGGTGGAGATGCTTTGGAATTCAACATGCCTTGGTGAGTCAACAACCCTAAAATTAGACGAGATATTTCTCAAAACATATAGCATCTAGAGACTTTTTATTCTTACTGCAATATATTACCTTAGAATTAAAATCTAGTTTATTCATCACTAGCAAAGAGAACAAGATGTATATGCATTATATATAGATACGTTCTCATAAACATGTCATCTTAGTGATTGGTTCAATATTTGTTATCAACTATACACAACCCTCACATTCTAAAATTCTAAAATGTGAGCAGCTTTTGTAGTGATCTATTGTCACTATTAGGTCTTTGTCATCAAATAGTTTAAAATTATAGGGTGATAAAAGCATATTGATTCCTTTATCCTTGTATAGACTCGTCTAGACAAGTTCAAGATTATATGAACAATCTTGATATTCAATGTAAGATCAATCTTATTCTTTTTACTCAACCTTATTGCTCTACAACTAAATACATATAGTCATACAATTTTATTTTATTATTACTTTTTTTTGGATTCGAGGAAACCCCACTTCCTGAAAAGCGCACTTTGTGGGCCCAGGTAAGTGAGTAAAACCCCGGCTGTCTCAGGCTCTTACAAGAGATGCACACCCTAACTCGAACTCGAGATCTGCCGTGCGGATCTCAAGTCCTTTCTTACCACGCTACGCCTCTTGAAGACATATATATAGTCATACAATGTTTTCATTGCTAACCGAAATTGATTTAGATATTTGAGTATTTCTAAATCCACGAGAAAACTTGTTTTACAGATCTTACAAAGGTCAATTCCTTCCTTTCTTTAACCTTCAAGACAATTCTGAACAAATATTTTCAACATCCTCCTCAATATTAAATACATATTTTTTATGGTATAACAATTGCATATTTATGTTGAAGGATTGATGAAAGAAAATGAGAGAATAATCTAGTATTTAAATGTATCCGGCTAGCTTTGTTATTAAAAAACACTTGTTAATTTTTGGGTATGAATTCAAATTTCTTTTCCCTCACATTAGAGATCACTGTTAAAAAAAAAAAAAAAAAGGAAAGGAAAGAAAAGCCGACGCTGATGAATTAATGGAGAATAATTCATTAAAAAAAAAAAAACCCGGTGGATTCCCTCCTATCCGCAACCTAATTTGGAAAGTAACTTTGATTTGGTAGCTCCCGATAGCCGATGCTGAGAACCAGTCATTTCATCATTGACAGCGCCGCCGATGTTTTCATAATTTCTGGCGATTAACCGCTAAGCCCAACTGGAAGTGGGACAGAGAGAGACTTGCGATAGCGACGTGTGAATTTTTCCAGTCCACTAATCCCAGAAACCCACAACCACAAGTGTCCTTTTCATGTGGGGGCAGCTGGGTGTGTGGACTGTGGAGTGCAAATAATTTTTGTTTTTTAAATGTATTTTTATTTTTAAATATTAAGTTAATATTTACGTTTAGTATTTTTATAACTTTATTTGATAATACTATAAATAAAATAAATATTAAAAAATTATTTTAATATACTTTACAATAAAAAAAATATTTCAAAAACAACTTATACTATAATAATAAGCACACTAATCCACTATAATAATATTTTACACCCAAGTTACGGGTATGTTTGATTTTCTTACTGAATTTTTTTGTAACTTGAGAATTTGCAATTATTAGAAAACTAAACACGTGAAATCATAAAGTGATCAAGACAACAATAATAGCAAGTTGCTACTTAAAAAAAAAAGTCACTAGTTGAGACATCAATCTCATGAAAATTTTAGCAAAAATAAGAAGTATTTATAAAATTATATAATGCTATTATTAAAATCAAAGCAGTTTTTTTTCCTTTACACGGTAAAATTAGGGGCAGAACCAGAAAATAAAATTAAAAAGACTAAAATGTTAGTTTTTTATTATTTAAACAAAAAATATATATATTGTTAAGAGAAAGACTGGAAAATAAAATTAAAAAGACCAAAATGTTAGTTGTTTTATTATTTAAACAAAAAATATATATATTGTTAAGAGAAAGACTGGAAAAGTTTTTTCCTTACAGGGATCGGGCCCTCCTGTTTCCGTCCCTGAGTAAGGTCTTACTGTTTTTGTTTTTATTGGGTTTTTTTTCCTATAAATACTTTGCATGTGAGGATTTTATTCCGAACAATATTTTAAAAAAAAAAAACAAATTGAGGATATAGTATTTGTTAAATGATTCAAGTTTTCCAAAGCCTAACAAAGGAGATTGAAAGTTTAGCAAATATTCAAAAATTACCTTTTGAATTACTCTGTTGGATTTTTTTTTCATTATTTCTAATTTCATGTATAACAAAAGAAAATATGTTTTTTTATTACATGATTGAGAGTTGAGACCTTAATTACATAAAAATTTTCATTCTTTCATAATTAACGATAAAGAAAGATCCTTTTATATAACATCTTTGGCTTTAATTTACCCTAGAATTATACACTTGATTCATTTTAACTAAAATGTATAATTTACTTAACATTTCAAAAAATCATTTTATATGTACTCTGTTGGATTTTTTTAAAAAACAAAATCATGCATTAGGGAAAAACCAAACGCTCGCCTTAATTATTTCCCGTGATTAAGAACTTACGGAAGAATTGAACTTTAGTACAATAATCTATAAAATTTACCAAAAATTGTAGGGTTAATAAATTTTAAGTGAAATGTCAAATTTAAGTAAAATTACTTTATATGTAATTATTTATGATCATTGTCATTATTACTATTATCATGACTATTATATTATTAATAAGTCAATTATATATATATATATATAAGTTAATAATTTAATTGACATTTTAATAAAACAACATACAAGTGAATTATGAATTAAAGTAATGTAAATGCTTTTTGATGAGGTTGAGCTAAACTATTTCAAGATTAAGATGGGTTGAAAAGTATGGTATGTTGGGTTGTAATAAGAAGGAAGCCTATAAAACAAATTTTCTAATGTAGTATAGGATTCTCTAATTCCTAAATCAGTTTTGGTAAAGAAGATGAAGCCTTGGCAAAAGAAAAAGGATTATAGTATTGAGTTTTGAGAAAGAAGATGAAGTCCTTGACTTTAGGGTTTAAGATTATTTATATAGCCTTGAACCCATATGGGTGTATTGCATGCAAGGATAAGGTGGTTAATATGTTTGTCATCTATAATCATGAACTATTTAAGAGATAAAAGTCTATAGTAACAATGGGCTACTGCAAAAGCTAATCCTCATTTTAAAATTTATAGGTTAAGGACGGTTGATGTTGACTTTTGGGTTTTTTTATTATGTGACACTCGAGCGGGAAATATGATTGCATTTAATGCATGTATATTTTTTGCTCTTAGCTAATGGTTAATTGACTAGTTTTGATCAGATGGTGTGCTAGAGTCAAGTTTGATGTGGGGGTGAGTACACTTTAGGGTCCACTTTTGAGGCCATTACCTATGTTTTAAGCCATTTTTTACCCGGGGTATACAACCAAGCCCATCACTGTTATGAGCCTATAATCATCTTAAACCTACATGTGTGAGAAGAGCACTATAGACCCCATTAAGGAGCTTTAAATCACAAGCCTATTAATGACCTTCTGAATCTTTGTGCTAGGTGAAGGATAAAGATTAGCCTTTTCATCTAACTTTTTCATTACAAAAAAGGAAGATCTCTCATTCATGTATCTCATCTAAATAGGGATGTGCCTTATTGTCATTTTAGGTGTGATGTATTGATACGAAGATACATATGATTTATCTCGATACTATTTATAGTCTCATCAAAGATTTTGTCATTTACATTTCCCAAGAGTGTCATCAAGATAGTTTGTCTTAAGAGTAATGCTTATATTTTTTAGGCATATGAGGAAAGGCCAGGGGATGGTGCATATGTGTGTGTAGGAATAACAAATGTTTTTTTTTTTTAAGAATTCTAATTATCCATCATTAGTTTGACCATGTTACTTTGTTGACCGCAAACATGTCTGAACCTTGTTGGATGTGGATTTTAGGTCAACCAGACTTTGTTGATATTGTTGGGAATGGTAGCCTTTATAAGGTGTAGGGTTGGTAGTCTTCTTCGTTTTCAATAATTTTTTTTTTTTTTACTTGTATCTCTTTTGGGTTATTTTTTATTTTAGAGAAACCATCACAACCTACCATAAAAATCTATCAACAAACTAATTATAGGGCTTTCTAGTAGTGTCAAAAGATATTATTCATATTTTATACATAAATTTAGATATGTGAGCAAGTTAAGGGGTACATTAGTGTTTCTTTGCCACTTCTAGTCCATAATTTGGTTGTTAGAGTTCCATTAAGATTAATCATTTTTTCTCAAAATTTTATAATTATAAAATTATAGACCTAACTAAAATAGCTTTTAAGTCTAGGTCTTCCCTGAACAAGGAGTAGTCTAGAGAAATGATTGATTTTTTTTTTAAGAAACTTGTGTTATGGGACCTTATAAAGAGTAGAACCTAGGGAGTAATTTAACTATCTTAGAACCAATTGGTCTGCATATACCTTAGTAAAATTTATAAGATGAAGTCAGTGGAATATTAGACATGGCTGAAAAAAGGTTACATTTCTAAAAGGCCATTAGAAAAGATCAATGCCTAACCTATTAAGACTTATACGGGAGTTAAGAGATAAGTACCACCTTTATATATTCAGGTATGGGTATACATGCCCTTTATTGGAGTTTATTTAGAGAGTGTGGAACCACTTCATCCTCTACACCAATAAACTACATCCCAATAACCTACATCATAGAACTTTTTTATAAATTTATAATGTACATAGTTAGGGGAGAATTCTTTTTAGTGTTATTCAATAATTATTCCTAATTGATTAGTTATCCGAGCACACTAGGGAAATTTCATGTTTTTACACCTTTTTATTTTGACCGAACAGTCCCTAAAAGGGGTTATCTCTAATAAGAATAACCAAGCAAAAGGATAAAGGTGCAAGTGATTCATCGTGTCTTATAAGAGTCACGTTCTTGTCATTGACCCTTAATATATTTAAAGATACTCTAGCTCTTAAAGGACTTTAGTGTTTCTATATAACAACATGCTCCACCTTACCTCGAGTGAAAAACATATTTATGACTAACTATTCTATGCACTTCTTATTATAAGATCAACCATTTGACTCGGGGATGCAATTTGTTAGAGTGTTCGACTATTAATAGACGTTGTCTTTTTTTTTTCTCTCATATGAATGTTACTTTTGTAAGGCTTCTCTAACTATTTATCATTTTTAAGAGTTGTTTCACCCTAAACATATTTGTTTGAACATATGTCAAAGGGAAACAAGAAGAAATAATCTTCTTTAAGTCTTCAACTAACACAAATGCTTCTTCTTGGTCCACCTTGAAGGTAAACCCTTAAGATATTAATCTTTGAATCAACCAAATACCTTTATTGACCAATACTCTCTTTTCATCTAAAACTATGGATTTTAGAGGCGTTACTACTAGTATGGCTAATAATATAAAGAAGACGAACAGGGTTGACGATCCTAGTCGTAGTACTCTACCATTCGTTCCTTCTATTTCCACCTATATTTGCATCATCAACTCTCATAGTTAAGAACCTAGTTGGGCTTTCGTTACTCCTCCCCCCTTCCATCATGGTCACCACTGTTGTTACTCATTTTTGGACCCCATGTTTGCTAGAAGATTGATAAAAGCAAATGAAATAAATATTTTTTCGAAACTCTGTTTGAGCTGTTTTTTGCTCTCTTTTTTTATCCTTCCCCTTTGCTGCCAAAATCGTCAGGTTTTCTTAAACTGATCAGAAGTCTTCATAATGCCAAATTCATTCCTTTTTTATAGGGTCTTTAAGGATGAATAAATCCCTCAAAAGTGGAAATAAAAAAACCTGGTTCTGCTGCTGCCGCAATCTTTTTGTTCCAACTTAGGCCCTGATTCTGACTTGGTTTCGTGCAATATCTGACCATCCCAGCTATATTCTGTCACTCATGACATGTTGAAGAATGGACCTACACCTTTATTGGGTCCTAGAGCTCACTGTTCTTATGGCAGACTCTCAGTCGAACTAGGATGCTTGGCATTGTCAGTTTCCTGAATTTAGATCGGGAGACCCTTTTTTGACCAATCAGATTGCGGCCCGTTTCTGTCCTATAAAATGATTATAACTCACCTTGAATCCTTCATGAAATTCGTAGTCCTGGATGCATAGGTGAATTTAGGCTTTCGAATCGCTTGATTTCGATATCAGGAGCTCGAGATATTCGTGTTTGAATATCTGACGTGAAAGTAGAGAATTCTGCCGCGAGCAGGATTTTGACCCAAGTTTCGCACTGAAAATTCTGCTGCCATCATGATTTTGCTGGTTCATTCTTAGGATACTCTCAGTCATATCGGGATGCTCGGCATTCGTCAGTTTTTAAATCAAATCAAGACACTATTTTTTACCAACCAGATTGTGGCCTGATTCTGTCCGGTAAAACAATTACATCTCGCCCTGAATCCCTCATGAAAGTTGTAGTCCTACACATATAGGTGAATTTGGGTTTTCGAATCGCTCGATTTCGATATCAGAAGCTCAAGATACGCACGCTTGAACATTAACTGAGGAACTGAAAATTCTGCCGCATGTTGCAACCCAAAACAGTGTCGTTTTGAGACACTGTTCCTCCTTCCCCGCATGCTGCTGCCCGAAACCCCAGGAGTGGAGAGCAGCGCAGGCGCGCCCTGCAAGGCCACGCCTATTGGAGACCTCGTCTTATGTCCCCTGCTCCCCATGCGCAGCAGCGTCCCCGCTCCCCCTTCGCCTATAAATACTGCCCTAGGCAGCTGCAAAGAGGGGGGGGTTTTTTTTTTTGAAACGGGAGAGAGGGGAGAGTTGGTCCGTTTGGAGGGAAGGGAGAGAGTTCAGTTTTTAAACGAGAAAGAGAGAACACCCAAAACCAGTCCCCCCCCTTGGCCATTCCCCTCTCTCGGCCATTTCTTCCCTGCACCCGAAACAGCCTTCTCTGCCAACGCCCTCATCATCTCCTCCATCCCAGCAGCAGCAGCAACACCAGGAGGAGGAGCAGCAACACCGGGAGCCGCACCAACGCTGCCAACGCCCTCATCATCCTCCATCCCAGCAGCAGCAGCAACACCAGGAGCCGCACCAGCGTTGCCAACGCCCTCATCATCATCTAAGGACTGGGACTGTTTCCCTAAACAGAGACGGTGGAGATGAGAGAATGTGAGGGTGGTCTCCGGTTCTGGCATATATAACAGACTGCTTTCTTCTTCTTCCAGCAAAGGGAGGAGGAGGCGAAGAGAAGAGTAAAGAGCAGAGAGGGCTGGCATAGAAAAAACTAAGAGAACGAGAGAGACGAGTAAAGAGCCGAGAGGGCTGACATAGAAAAAACGAAGAGAACGAGAGAGGAAAAGGAGGCAGGCTTTCTTCAGGTTTCAAAGGCAGTAAAGCAAAGGTTTTCACCCCTGTTTGCACCTCATCTTCTACATCCGAACCAGCAGCATCTGCAGCCACTGCCACCTTCCTAACCACCGTGAGGCATCGTCGGTTTCCTCTCCACCGCCACCAGCATCGCCGCCAGCTGCCACTGCCCTCCCAGTCGACAACAGCCCCGTGAGCAGCAGAAACAGAGGAGAACAGAGTAAGAAAAAAACAGCAGCGAAGAAAGGCCGGCCACCAGCCCAGCCATCCTCCGGTCAGCAACCGCCAGTAGCACCGCCTTCAGAGCCACCACAGGTCAGCCCTCTGACCCTTATCTTTGTTTACTGTTCATCGTCTTGCATGCAGAACGTGCACTGTGCACGTTCTGCAAGCAAGAAAATAATTACCCCTGTGTGCACAGTAACCGGCTAATTAATTAACGGGTTACTGTGCAGGTGAACAGTAACCCCCGGTTACTGTACAGTGAACAGTAACAAGTCATGTGGTTTTAGACTGGGCTGAGTCCAGCCCTGTAAAAAGTGGGCTCATTTTATGTTTGGCTGATTTCGGCCCAGTCTCTTTGTGGGCCAGGTCTGGCCTGTTCGGAAAATTGTCATCAAAGAATTATTTAAATCTGTCATTTTCTGAAAATTACTTTTACTGTATTTGGATCAATATCGGCTTGTATTTTTATACTGTAAAGATACAAATCTGGTATGAAAATACTTGATTTTTGTCAAGACATCAAAAAATAGAAAATGTTTTGTTTTCATGCATGCGGCGGCCAATACCCTAACATGTTTTTAACGTTTTTCATAAAAAAAAACAAATATTTGGATTTTTGAAAATGTGTTTTCGCATGAATTTCTTAAACACAACAAAATCAGTTTTCTTGCATTTCTGGATTTTACAACATGTTTGTAATGTTCAAAGGGTGTTGGCCAATATTCCAAAAAATATAAAAATCTTATTTTTGGGAATTCATCTATATTTACTATTAATGTTTGGATAAAGAAATCCCAAAAGGGGTAAATATCCAAAATATTATTAGGAATAATTTGTTATTAATCCAAAAGGGATAAATATCCAAAATATTAGTCGGAATAAGTTGCTATTATTCACTATTAATGTTTGGATAAAGAAATCCCAAATGGGTTAATATCCAAAATATTATTAGGAATAATTTGTTATTATTCACTACAAATATTTGGATAAAGAAACCCCAATAGGGGTAAATATTCAAAATATTATTAGGAATAATTGTCCGCTGTAAATATTCGGATAAAGAAACCCCAGGTGGTTAATATAAAAAATATTTTTCTAGGAGTAAATTCTAAATTTATTTCAAAACAAACATAGACTTTAAGAGATCTGCAACGTCTCTCTTTGCCACTCTATAGACATATCTAAAGGTATGATCCGTATTGGTCAAGGGTTCTTTTCCTTAGACTTTGGACCCAAGTTTCGTTCATTAGAGCAGACTTATCCTAGGAAACTGATGGGATTCGAGAACACTAACACCATAGCAATTATACGGCAAACCAAACACCAAGCAGCTTACCTTAGGTAGGGCGTACTAGGGGTGCTAAAACCTTCCCTTTACGCAACCAGTCCCTTGCCTTAGAATCTCTAAATGACCAGTTAGGTTTCCTAGTTACCATAATACTAGGTGACGACTCCCTTTTTACAAAACAAAGACCCCAACATATCTCCCTGCTACGGAGGATAGGTCGCCGCGATGTCGAGCTCTCGGGAGGGTACGACAACCACAACTATTTTTTTTATGGTAATCACAACCACTCATCTTTGAGAGTCATGCTCTATTACCATTAGAAGGGGGCCACTCTCTAGGGAGGTTAGATTTGGTTCCATATCTCAATCTTCCATGTCTTTTTTTAAAGATAAGTATAAGGTACAACAAAATGTGTTCAGGCATAATAAACTCATATTTTAATAATTTAGGGAAATACTTATAATTAAAGGGCTTGGGTGTTTATTCTAGTTCTCAAATGGCATTGATTAGTGGATATGAGGCAATATTTCCCATCAAATATGGATCATAGATCTAATGGCCTTTAATGTAAATCTTTTTTTTTCATACAGGTCCTCACCCTTTTTTTTTCTCTTGTGGGTGTCCATAAGTGGGAGAACTGTAGATTCACAATACTTAACACTAGGAGGCCATGCAGAAAAAAGATGAACCAGGCTTTGAGGGTTGCTATAAAGAATAGCTAGACCCTTATTACCATTAGAAAAGAGATGTAAACCTTGAGAACCAACCTAAAATCACTCGGGTGGTATTGATGAAATCCCTAAAAAGATGTTTTTGTAACAGTCTAGATTGTTAAAGGCCCTAATAAAGGTTGACCAAGATCTTATAGCGCATCAAAGAAAAATAAAAGAGTTAAATGTAGCATCGAGCAAAGCACAAATCGGGAAAAAATGGGTCCAAAGGATTGGTCATAAAAGATAATATAATGGATATCGCAAGTCACCTTCACTTTTTCAACTTGTCTAAAGGTGTCACAACTTAATTTTTGAAACTTTTTTTTCAAAATATTTCCTAAGAAATCCAAAAAAAGAAGAAAATTAAAAAAAAAAAAAAACATGTTTTCGATGCATTTAAACCATTCACATACTTCTTCTTCTTTTTTTGTAATTTTCAGTTATTTTTATCTTGTTGATGTTCTTTTAAAAAAATCAAATTCAAAAAAATATATTTTCAATTTATTCGTGTCTATTTTATATTTTGTAATACTTTTCTTATTGAATCGATATCAACATTGTTTTAAAAAAAACCAAAAATAAAAAAGTAAGAAAATTAATAATTAAAATAGGGAATAAGATGCATAAGTGGGCTAAAAGTGCGAAACAAAGATAATGAGGGACTAAAATAAAATCAAGTTGCTTGGGAACCAAGCAATTGAAAGGAAGATTATAAAATTTGGCTTATAAATAGGAGAGGAATCTCGCAAGAAATGAGGATGCCACCATAAAAAAATAACCTTAGCCTCTGTTTTTTGGTCAAAATAAGGCTAGCCTTCTCCCATCACCTTCGCTCTAAAAAAATCAAGTAAATAAAGACAATTTAGCATGCATCTTTATATGTTTGTATATATGCCAAGTATAGTTTGCAGGTGAAATATAGGTCCCCTAGAATGCAATTCCTCCTCAAGGTTGATGACACCACAAACAAATAAAGTGTAAGAAGATTGTTTCATGATATTAAATGTAAGATTCTTTTTTATTCTAAGACAACTACTTCATTGAGAACTTTGGTGTGCTAATGAAGGGTTCTAAACATTCAACCTAAAATTATAGGGGTACTATAAGAGCATTAACAAGATAAGAATACGAAAGCTTTTCAACTTATAATCGAGTTGGATCATAAAATCTAATATGCCCTAACAAAAATCCAAACATATTCTTTGATTGTGCAAAAGATCAAACTGAATCATATTATAACTAGTGCATTACATAACTAGGCTTAAGTGTTACAGTTGCCATCAAAGCTAATACAACGAGAGATACTTTAACCAAAACATTAGAAATTCCACTTGGTTCCATGACCATCTGATGAGGTGATAATAATTGCTCTAAGAAGTTAGGCATCAGATATTGAGGCATCGAGATATAAGGTTTATTGAATGCCAACAATAAGTAATGGTAATGGTAGGACATGGTAACAAGCTTACTTGAAAGCACTAAAAAAGTTAAAGCTTAGAAATTGCTTCCAATAACTTGCATTCTATAACTAATGAACTTTACATTGCATTTCTTAAAGCAAAGTCAACTTTAATGATTTTTAGAACATTATTCTTGCAATAAAAGACTGTGTATGTAAAGTTAGTGTGGAAATATCTACCTTTGGTTACATCTCAAAAATGTGTATAGCCATAACTTCTGAATCTTGTATCATGTTTGAGAAGGCTTTATCCATAACTAATGATCTACGTGATATTCATTCTCTGGGAAATAAGGCTATTCTGTTACAATGTTTTTTCATGGAAGATCTGCCTAAAGCAAATACAATTCCACTTGAATTTTTTTTGTCAAAGGATATGTATAATATAACATATTATAAGAGAGAGAGAGAGAGAGACCAAGATAAAGTATCTTCAATTTATGGCAAAGTCTTACTACTTGGGAATTAAAAAGGCTATTCAAACATTTAAGTTATTGGTAACATCACTTGCATCATCTATACAAAGATTGCATTTAATGCTGATAAGGTTTGCACAAACTACTAATCTTTATGGCAATCTTCATAAAACTCCTGAAAGATTAGCAGAAAGCCAGGATTTCAAGCCATAAATATTGGTTAGGGGGAGCTAATATGAAAATATAAGGAGTAATACCATGCCAACTCTTTTTGTTATCAAACTTTACCATTTTTACCATTGTCTTTCTTAAACATGTTTTCCATGTGTTTTAGGACTGAATCGCATCTTTTAATCAAGTATGCTTTTTCTTTGTCTCATTATTGTTCTGAAACCAGTAGATGTTTTTATGAAAGTAATATTTAGATTTTTTTTTTCATCCATCATTGGATTTATATAATGGTAAGAAAATGGTTGAACTCCAAGGTGTGTCACGCAAGACACTAGGTGGCAACCCTACCCTTTTAAAACTCATAAAAATTACATTCTCTATATGATCCATTGGCTCAGCTTAAAATGTAATGATCAAATTGGTTTTATGAAAATTCTTAATTTTTACCTTTTGGTTAAGAAATATTTCAATATTTGTTCAAAATAGTGTTTTAGTATCCTGCTTGTAAGATGATAAATGAATTAGTCAATCAAACAATTCTTATTCTGAGGTGACCAACAAACATGAACTAAAAGATATAAATCTAAAGAAAACTTATAGTCACCCACACACCATGTCTTTTGGGCTACATTTTAGTTATATACATAATGGTATGTAATGGATTCAGTAATTATAAACTCACAAAACATAGTTCTTTGTAGGTCCAACCATTACACTAGACGAGTTGTAAATTTATCGATTTTAACTGCTTGTGCTTGAATTGAGGGAAGACCATCTTTGCTATCAATTCCTTATTAAAATACAATATGTCTCATACAATCCCCTTTAAGCCTGAGAAATTTTGCTCATGAAAACCCTAACTAGGATCACATCTCATACTGGGGGTAAGTAGGAGATCAAAGGTTAAAAAGAATGTCATAAGAAATTCAAAAAGCAAAAAGCCTGAGAAACTCAAATGCTAGAGGGCATGCCATAAAAGAACAAAAATGATGAAGTCAAAACTAAATAAGGGTGCCCCACCAAAACAACAAAAAAAGGGTAAGTAAAAGAAATAAAATAAGGAAAGACTAAAATATATAGCAAGTTAAAGAAATGACAGTGATTCTAAGTCTTTGGAACCCTAAAAAACTTTATGAGCCTATGAATCCCTTTTTTTCAATTCAAAAAGCCTCATCCTGAATTATATGTCTTTAAAAGTTCTTTCTAATCAAGCAAACAAAGAACATGTACCAGTAAATGGTTCTCTCAAAATACAAAAAGCTTTTATAAAAGTCGTGACATCACGAACGAGCTACTCATTATTATTCATGTTGATAAAATGAGTGCTCCTGAAAAGACAAACTTTCTTGACAAATCTTGAGCATTTCCTCAAGCCTTTTAAAACTGAAGCCTCCAAGATAAAAGGTCACCTCAGCATATATCTTAACCAATTACATATCTTGTTTATAGAAGAGACCAAATTACTATTTTCCTAAAAAACAACTACCCTGAGAATTGTAAGAAAATCAAAATAAGATTGTTTTAAGTTTACACGAGGTAAATTTCTATTTTTAAAAATACAGGATAGTAAAGATTTTGAGAATTTTATTTGAGCCATCAATAACCTAATTTTTATCTAACATTTCTTTCACGACCTAGTCCTGGTCAATTATCAATAAATTGCCTGACTATATCTTTGCATTGAATAACATATTTAGGAGTCTTGACCAAAGAAATTTAGTCTTTATGAAAAAACTTTCAAAATTATATCTTTATGGTTTCATTCCAACAATTAGACTTAAATTGGTACAATTCTCTAAATTTATAGTTAGATTCTAAAATGATTTTCTAAGAGTCATTGACTGAATTTACAAAGTTTTGGATAAAAAAGAATATTGATGCATCTTGAGGTTGCTTATTGGAAAGTTGAGCATTCAGGTCAACTTGGAGGCAATTCTATAAACCTTATGATCACTAATGAAAAACAACTAGACCAGCTTGGGACAATCTGGTTTGAAGAAGCCCCTTGCAATAACAATAGTCAAATGATGATTTGGCAAACTCCATCAAAGCTATGAAATGTATCTAATGATGATGAGTGACTTTTAATGATAGCTAGAAGAATGAGCACAATCAAATTAGCTGGAGGAAATGTTGCTCAAAATAGTCAATAATAATGGATGATTTGGTGAGCTTTCTCAATAGTTAAGAGTAACACACATTTAAGGAGCATGGATGAACTAGAGGACATCTTTATGGCTAAGGGCGATTTTCCTTTTGAAAAATGGTTATAATACCTGATGAATATATGCCTTTTAATGAACTTTAAAAGGATGCACACAACCAAATTATTTGGGGGTAATTTGAAACATGCCTTGGTAATAAAGGACTTTATGAACTCCTTCAAAAAGTGAGAGAAATAGAGCATTGCTTCTCTTGCTTAATGTCATGATTATCTTAGATAAATCAGTGAAGCAGAATGCTTTTAACAGTGAAGCCAATGAGTAATGACATGGTTAAAATGCAGTTAATCCTTTAAGAGTGATCAACAAAAATAGAAAGCTTTTAATAATGAGAACAAAAGGCAATAGACTCTGTGAAAAGTCTGGGTTATATACTTATATTTTAGCAAGAGACTTGCATATGGAGAAATCAATTGGGTTAATGAGTCAAGCAACCAGAAAAGGGAAAAAATAAAAAACTTTCCATCATTAAAAAAGATGGGTTGTTAATCAAAGAGGCTTATATTTCAAACTAGGTGAAAATCCATGCATGCCATTTAACCCCCAAAGAATTTAATAATATTTTTGTTTTAGAAATTTTACAGGAAAAAAAATCCTCGATGGAGTCCAACAGAGCTTTGATAAATTCCATCAAGAGGCAAGGTACCTCTAAATGGCAATATTACAAAACACTTCTAAAAATTATCATTTTAAAACTTTTTTCATGTTTTCAAAAGCAGGTAGATCACTTGGAATAATGAAAGCATTTTAAGAATTTTCATATTTTCTAGATGCGGGTAAGTCATCTAGAAAGATAAACTATTTTGAAAAAAATTCATATTTTCCATAAACGGGTAGGTCACATGAAAAACGAGACCATTTTGAAAGTCTTTGATATTTTTAATAAGCAGGTTGGTCGCCTAAGATAATTAGGCATGTTGTTAAAAAGTTTTGTGTTTTTAAGAACTTTACATATTTTGGAAAACCTTATGGGAAGGATCACTTTAGACGATTTGACCCATTTCAAAAACGTCCTGTGTTTTTCTTTACAAGCTTATTATACAAAGTTTTAAATAAAACTTTGCACTATAAAAATTATAAAGAGATTGACAATTATCATAACCAAAATTTTGACTTTTTTTAAAAAAAAATTCCAGAACAATCCACAAAAAAGTAGAAAATTAAAAAAAAAATGTTTTCAAAGCATTTCAGTCATTCACACGCCCTTTTATAATTTAAATTATTTTTCTTTTATTGATGTTCTTTTAAAAAACTCAAATTCAAATAAATATGTTATCGACACATTCGCGTTCATTTTGTATTTCTTAATTACTTTCCTCGTTGAGTTAACATCAATGTTTTTTTTCTTTTCAAAAAAGCCAAAATACAATAAAAATAAGAAAATAAAAAATCAAATTAGGGAAAAAGGTGCACGAATGGGCTAAAGTGTAAAGCAAGAAAATGAAGGACCAAAATAAAATCAAGTTGCTTGAGGACCAAACAATTGAAAGGAAAATGATAAAATCTTGCAAGAAAGAAGGAGGCCATTATAAAAAAAAAGCCCTAGCCTCCTTGTTTTGGTCAAAACAAGACTAACCCTCTCCTATCACCCTCTCTTTCAAAAAATAAAAACATCAAGCAAAGATTAAAAAAAAACACTAAAAAAGAAGGAAAATAAAGGCAAGTCATCCCTCCTCTCTCACTCTTGGGAAACCAAAAAAAGAAAAGGAAGAGATTGCAAACCGGTTATCCTCTTCTCCTCACAATATCCTAGTCTTTCTAAATAAGTTGTCACCTTCATAACAAGCATGGCCACCATTATCCTAGCTTTTACAAATCCACAAACCCTAGCTCTTATTCACATCAACCAAGCCAAAACCAATGGTTTCTCCCTCTTCATGCATAACTTAAAACCCAACTTTTTACCTTCTTGATATCATCGACTAGAACCAAACAGAGCAACACAGTAACGTCAACCCATAGTTGCTCTAACAAAAACCAATATGTCCAGCTATGAGAGTTATCGTTGTCTCTCTCATAAACCTAAACTCACCTAAAATAACTCGACAACCCTTCCTCTTTCGTTTATTTTTTCACCAATGGTGAGTATGAATAAACTAGTCACTATACCAGTAGCAAACGGTAGCTTTTAGAACTGTTAGAGGAGAATGATTGATGAATAAAGAAAGCCAACAAAAAGAGTTAATCAAAAAAGAATGAAAGCCAACGAAGATAGAGAAGTTGAAGCTTCTTTAGACTAGATCTTTTTCCTCGAGTTAAGGTGTATCTCACTATCGTATAGGAGTGAAACTTCAAATTTGCTAGAAAAAGCACCACTAACACTAGCGGTAAGAGGTCCCATATGCCAACAATCATGATGGTACATGGGTCCACATGCCACCACAATCTTATCCCATTTTTAGTAGTTTTCTAGCCATTTTAGTAGCTTTCAATCATTCCTAACCTCAATTAAAGGTTGATCTCAAACCTTAAACTTTTTATTTGAATTTTGCTTTGGGTTTGTGTTTGATTTTGAAAAATATTATGAGATGATTAGATATAAGTAATTGTTGAATGTGTTGTATATATTGTGATGAAAAAGTTATTGTTTGGTTTTGATCTTGGATTGTTGAGTGGATTGTGAAAACTTGAGGTGTTGATTTTGTTGTGTGATTTGAATATGGATCTTTAAAATTTATTTTTGGTATACAAAACCTATTTTTGCAATCCATATAGGTTTAACACCTATTTTAAAACCCACTAAAAAAATATTTTACTATTCACTTTTGATATTTAAGGTAAATGGATTCAATATTAATTGTTGCTTTGAATATTAAGAGGAGTAAGACATTCTCTTGTTATTTTCAAATAATAAATTTTTCAGTTCAATATTCACTAGGAACAAAATCAAGAATATTAAACTTTTAATCTAATATTCACCGATAATACCTGAGTATCAATCATAAATATTATTTCCTTAAGAAATTTTTTGGGCATCACTGCCGCTAAATCCTATCCCAAGTAGAATAACCCAATATGATTACTACTTAAATCATAAAGGACTGGGGTAGAAACAATCTCATTTAACAAATATTGCAAATGAAACTTAGGTGCCATAGAACAATTGAACCTCATTGAGGCACCTTTCATGGAACTTTTCTAGAAATTAGGTTGAGTTCGATAAGCCCAATATAGGTTATGATCAAAAGTGACAAACCATAGTACTATTAAATCACCAAGTGTTATCTAAAAATAATAACTAGGAGTGGAAAATATGAATTAAACCATAAAATGGTTAGGTTTAACCTTCAACCTAGGGTTTAACTTACTTTAGTAAACCCACCATCACCATGTAAATATACCACTAGTAGATTAGGCACTATAGATTATTAACAATTTAAGACAAGACTAGTAATGTAGTTTACCTCATGTGAGATGCTTTAAGGTGATAATATCTTTCTTTTAATATAATCAGTTCTTTACCATAGATCTATACTGATCATTTAGGGTACCTAGTAATCATAATATTAGGTGGCGACTCATTTATAAAGATTAGACCTTTCCCCCTCTCAAACATTTAAAAAGCTTTTCCTCCAAACTCAAGGACATAAGGTGGATTGTTATGATGTTGGGTGCGACAAAAAACTAAATAGGCTTTATAATAATTTATCATCCAAGACTCATGCATAACTTTAATAAGATCTTTCCCAACCATGCCATTGTTTGGACCTAAAAATAAAGAGAATAAATACAAGGCTTAGAAGGATACCTCACTAATAAAATTCCCTTGATTGTTACCTAACGAGGATGTTTTCCAGAAGGTTTAGGTTGTCTCAACTTGTATAGAAATAAAACTAAAATACTCAATATTTAGAGAAATTGTATACTTTTCATCCATAGAGTCTGTAAAATATAAATCACAAAAGTTGAGGCTAGGTTTTTTTTTATCAAACTAGGTCTAATTACTAGTGATTAGGATTTTAGGTTGACCAAAATGATTGATGATGTTTTTTACTTGAAAAAAATGACCTTGTTCACATTAATCTCTATTAGGGCATCCATTTGTGCCCATTTTACAAATTTCCTTCTTCTTAATGCTTTACAAAATTGTTTCAATATATTCATATTTTATTGAGAAAAAGACTAAAAAGATTCTCTAAGAATTATTTTTGTTAAAGGTTAGTGAGGCTTAGAGGTGAATCTTTTGCACTTGTTGTGTTTCTTAATAAGATCCACAACATCTTGGAGCATAGTTTGCCAATAAAATCTTGTTTGCTTAGTATATTAGGGTTCTTACACCTACATGCATGTTATAGATCCCATCATGCATCTCTTTTAAGATGTATTAGCTTTTATTTATAGATATGAAATTCAAAATGAGAGTCTTTGTAGATCTTTTGTATAATTGGTCATCCATTAAAAAAATACCTTATTAACCAGTTTATGAGGCATATGACATCTGCCTTATCTATAAAAGGGAATCCTTTCAGTAAGTATTGTTTAATAAGCATCCTCCAATCAATCATTGTCCTATATGTTCTCAATTAGGTATGCAAATATCTTTTTTTAGTCAATGTTAGGTTTTCCTAAGACTTCTATCCATATATCTAAAGAAAGCTCTATATGATTAATGCTAGAAAACTTTAATAATAAATCTACTAGATAATTTTCTTCATTTGATATTCATATGATGGTGGAAACTTTTCCTTCTTCTTTTCAATCCATTAGAAGCTCTAACATCCTTTATTGGTACTTAGCCATTGAGGGCTTTTTAACTTCAAATTGGCCCTCACATTTTCCCACAATCAATTATGAGTTACTATGAACTTAGAGAGAGAGTAAGTATTAAAGGTCTATGTTAAATTTAGCTCATCTATGATGACTTTATATTCAAACACATTAATGAAGGAAAGGAAATCAAAACATAGGTTATACTAAAAAATCTATTGTTCAGGGCTTATTGATACAATCCCCACTCTATAACCCAACTCACCAAAGGCTTCATCCATGAATAATTTTTAAGTGGATTCGAGGATTGTTAGCTTTGATTCCATCACACCTCTACTCTTAAAAGACTTATTGAAGGAATATTCTACTAAAAAATCTGTTAATACTTGGGTTATGATTATCGATCAATGTTAGTATTATAATGAAACTAACACAACTTAATGGCCTATTTCCCCATTTTCCTTTATGCATATGATTTATATAGAATTTACTTTAAAGATTGATTGGTCAAAACAATCATGCAATATATTTAATAATAGGGTCTAAACTTTCTTATCAAACTCATTAACATTAAAACAATCATTTCTACATATAAATACCTTGTATCTAGATCATAAAAGGGTCTTTCTAGTATAGTAAATGGGTTTTCGCACTTCTTCTTCATGAACTACAATGATGCTCATTACTAGGTCAACGACTCTCAAGTAGAGGAATATATTCTTATTTTCCCTTAACTGTGATAGGACCTTCATAGAGGATAAAAGTGCTTTCATCTCATCGAATGTCTTTTAACATTTTGGTACTAATTTTTTAAAAGGTTCTTAAAAATAGTAACCAGTGTTCCTCTAAGCAGAATATAAACCTGTTAAGGGCTATAATTCTCTCGATGAGTCTTTGAGCATCTCTTATATATTGTGGGGATGTTATGTTTAAGATGGCTTGTAACTTCATAAGGTTTGTCTCTATCTCCTTACTACTCATTAAAAACCCAAAGAACTTTCCTTTTCAAATGGAAAAGGTGCATTTAGAAGGGTTTAGCTTTATCTAATACTTACAAAGGATAAATTTTTTTAAAAGATCTTAAAGGTGTTGCTCAAAACTCTTGCTTATATATATATATATATATATATATATATATATATATATATATATATATATATAAGCACATAGTTCATATATGCTTTAATGTTCCTCCTTGATTATTCTTTAATAACCTGATTAATCATTATTTGGTACATGGCACCTGTATTTTTTAGTCTAAAGGGCATAACCTTATAACAATATGTTCCTCAATTAATTATGCATGCAATCTTTTTCTCATCATTGAGGTGTATGAGGAATTTATGGTAACCCAGATTTACGTCCAATAAGCGTAAAAGTTATGTAGTCTAATAACTTGTTACTCTTAAAAAGAGGTAAGTTGCCTTTCGGTTAGGTTTTGTTAAGATCATTGAAGTCCACACATGTTAACCACTCTGGGGTATATTACCTTTTGAAATAAAGTTTACTTCTATGAGTTTTTTTCACCTCTTCAAATTCTCTCCTCTAAAGTTCCTTTTCTTCTAGTATAATTAAAGGAAATAAGGGTTCACGTTTAGTATGTGGACATGTAATTCGAGGCTAATCCTAGGAATATCTAAGAATTTGAAGGTGAAATTAATGTAGAGAAGTTCTATAAAAGATTTTTCTTATCTAGATTCTTACATATGCCCTATTTTTGGTAAAAGTATCGAATTCATTCTTCTAAAGACTAACTCATTACAATTCCCCATGTGCCTTCACGTGTCTTTATTTTTTTTCCTTTATATGATTCTCTTAATCCTCCATAATCACGATTTTTTTTCCCTTTGGTTCCTCTTTATTAAGTCTACCTTTTTTTAATAAGAAATTTTATGGATAATTATATATCGATAATTGTGGCATTGATTTCATGAATGAGGGGTATCTTAATGATTACATTATAATACTAAGCTCTAGATACAAAATAATCAAAAATCAAATCAAAGACAACTAAACTTAAGGAAGCCGAAACTAACAAGAATAAAATAAAGGATATAACCTGATTTTTGGAGTCTGACTCTAATACCAACTAATGCAAACCTCTTGATCACGTGGTCAAGTAACCCCTAACAAAGTAGATAGCAACCCGAAAAGCTAAAAATTAGATTTGATAGAACCTTAACCTAGAGGTAACCCTGTACCTAAGAACCAATGGTATTGGAAAAGGACTTGGACCTAGAGATAACCTTGTATCTAAGAACCTTAAGTATACGAATGACACCATGAATCAGTTAATCTTTAATAAGTCAGTGTACGATATTTGTCCCTGCAAAGAAAGGTTGTTTTGCCACAAACAAACAAAAGAAAAACTCACGTTTATTCTTTAGCTTCCTACTGAAATTTTCAGCTAAAAAAACATAATATAGTCTCCTCTAACTAACCTTAATGGACCCTTTTCAAGTTGCAAGCTAATGAGCTTAAACTAGTAATCAACTAATATAAGTCCAATAATAAAATAAATTCTTAAACAATATTTAATGGGCCAGAACAAACCCAAATTAAAAAATAATTATTCAAAAATAAATAAATAAAAAATATGATATAAAAAAAATCTTCATGCCAAGATTCTTCTATTTAGTCCGAAACTCCAATTTTCATATATTTTTGGCGGATTTTCAGTTCTGAATTCAAATACATCGTTCTCTCATGTCTAAATGAATTATTGAGCCTACTATATCTAGTTGGAAAGCTTGAGATGTATAGTTTCTAACTCAACCTAAATCACAACAAACTTTCACTTATAGCTCTAGATATGTCCCAAACAATACAAAAAAATCTAGTCTGACAGATTTGACAAGATTTGTATAGTAACTTCAATCCTCTAAAATAATATGTTCTCAAACTTTATTTGACCTGAAAATTTACCAAAATATAGTTTCATGTATCTAGTATCTCTCTGTAGAATTTTAGCTCTTTCTTATATAAAGATATACTTAATCTCATAAAATTGATAAGCAAATATTTTAAGATCAAATTTGAACCTGAGTTGTTTTGTATTATTTTTAGTACATAAAAGAATCATAATACATGAGTGATTCTTAGAGTTCTAGTACAAAATAATAGCTGAAGTTTCATGATTTCAAAGGTTTAAATAACAGCTGGAATATTGGATCTTTTATCTTCCATGATCTCCTCCTTATTTGTCTTCAATTGATAGCTACTAGGTTATTTCCTAAAGTTGTTATTCATCTCAATGCTTTCCTCCACGGAGGAAAACATAAATTTCAAGGTGTTTTCTCTGGTTTGTGTTTAGAAAGAAAAGGGAATGAGAGGGAGGGAGGGGAGAGGAAGACGAGAGAAAAATTTTCTCTTAGACCAACCTCTAACATTCTTTCTGAGGAGAAATTTGATGGAAAAGTTATAAAATTTATAATTTTATTATAATAAAAATAACTTTCTAGTTTCAAATCAAAGACATAAAGTAGTAATTTTATCTTTTAAAAAAAATTTCATCAAAATTTTTATAATTTAAATATTAAAAATAAAATAAAATAATTTCTCTCCATTATCTTTCATCTTATTTTTTATTTATCCAAACAAAGAAAATAAAATGATTTTCCATTCATCTCATTTTTTAACCCCTTATCTTTCCTCCCACTTTCCTTCCCCTCTCACAATTTTCCCAAACACAATATCGGAGAGGAATCAGCTGCCACTTGGCTTATGGTCCCCGAAATCACTAGATGTCAAGCACTCAGGTGACGTAGCAATAATTCGTGGCTCAGTATTGTCCGAGTAAGATAAGAGAAGGCCGAATCTATTGGTTGGTTGGTGCTTTTTTTTCTTTTCTTTTTTTATCTCTCGAAGTAACTAACTGGAAGAATCTTCTTGTCTGAGATGCAGAATGAATATTCAAGTTAGCAGCATCAGTAGTACCATAACAAGAACACAGCAAAAAGCATCATCATCATCTCGAAAACCACCTTTCTGTTCCAGTAGAAAGCCCCAAGATCCCAAAGAAAATGGTGACACCAATGGTACGTCCCGTTAATTATAAGTTTTATTATTATAGTAATTTATATAAATGAAAGTTTTGTTATGTTCTTTCTTTCTTTTCTTGGTTTTAGTTAATTGTTTATGCTAGTTAGATTTAGTTAAGGTTTCGGCTGCTTTATGTAGGAACAGGACAGTTAGTGTCTTTGATATTTGTTCAATTCCCTTTTCCCAATTGTGATTTCTGTATTTATTCAAAAGATGTACTTCCCAGTGTTCAACTAGCAACATTGTCGATTTCTTGCCAGAACCCTGTGTTCTTTTTAGATAAACAACAGGCCACTTTCACAATGGTACATGCTTCTATTAGCTGCTCATTCTCCCTGCTCCGTGGTTTAGAGATAATGGGCATCCGATCAAATGAACTTGAGAAAATATAACTGTTAACTAACAGTGGCTCCATTTTTTCAGCAAATTAGATGCATTTCATGAAACTGAAAGCATTATCCAAAATAGTAGAACATGTGTGTACTATGAGGTTGTGTTCTACCACTGGCATACAGTATGATTTCCTAGTCTTGTTTCTATGACTAATTTCATTCTGTGTCGTCAAGCAAATTCTGTCTTTGAATGACAGAACTGCAGTTTACGATGTCTTTGTTTGTATGTTCTGCTTGATCGGTAGTCAGATGTTTTTTAAAATCTTGAAGCTGGTGTTTTGAGCTTGAGATTAGACATTTGATAACATAATTGCTTTTCCACCCAGGGTAATTTTGTTAGTTTCTTCAAGGATAGGGTGCTTACCTTGGCAAGGCTAGTTCAGATATCTGACTTGTTTATATACCGAGGTTGATGATTCTGTAGGATGGGAAGAGGGGTTGAGGGCTTCCAAATATGTGCATAATTTCAATGTTTTTACTCGCCACTCAGCTTTCAAAACATGAAGCTGAGGCAATGTCACCATCATCGTAATTGCAAAGTATGTTCATTCTGTCATTTCAAACTCCTTGTTAAATTTGTAGTCAGTAGGACATTTGTACCTTTTCCATTGTGATTGCTCTGTTTAGAGGTCCCATGTGGAACTGAAAACTCTTACATCCCTCTGGTTTCATTTGCTCTACTCGTGAAGTGGAATACTGAAAAGAAAAAAGAAGAGAAATCATGAAATAGGAATTGCCTACCAACTTTCCAGCTTTTCCAAAATAAGGAAAGATCAGCTGCTTACTGCTCACGAAAATATTTGACCTCCACTTATAGTCAAGTCATCCCCTCATCTTTCTATCTCCTATTCATCAAATTTATGGCTTTACTGAAGGTTGGCATTGCTAGAGTTGAGATAGTAGAGTGGATCCAATATATGACCATTGCACTAAATTTTTTCATTGACAAAGCTTAGCCCATCATTTACTTGGAATAGTCATGAAGATAGTTATCAAGCTACTTCACGGCATCCTTTTAGCTAGCTTGATTTGAGTCAATTCAAGCTTGATCTGTAGCTTTTTTTTTTAAGGTCTGTAGTATTGATAACTAGCACTTGCAAGTGACATTCCTTTAAGTTACTATCCTGCTTCAGGTGCTCGTTGTCAATCAGTTAGCAATGTGAATAAGAGCAATGTATAGGCAAAGGCAGGAGGGGTAAGAAAGCAAGCTTGTGTAAGGGAAAGACGATAAAATTCTAGCAGAGAAAGCCTTACAAACTGATGAATTTTTCTTCTTAGGTATAACTCTTTTGGCTTTTTAGGTTCCATAATCCATAGAATAAATGTAAGGCTGAATCATCAAATCATGCCTTTTACACTTTGGATATGTCATTGATATATATATGTGTGTGTGTGTGTGTGTGTGTGTAAATGAGATTTTAGTCAGCCATGTCTAAACACTGGCTGAACTTCTCCTCCAACGCATCCTTGAATATCATACAGTTGTCTGTGATGTAAAACTAATGTCCCACCATATCAAAAATATTCCCTCAGCGAGGCTACATTTTATTTACATAAAAATGTGTGTGTTATTGCTGTTGCAAGGTCTTTATTTTGACATTTTTCTTCTGTCATTTGAGCAAAATGTAAAGTTTTTAAAGTATTTGACTGCATTGGAGAAGCTTGTAAAAGATTGCATTACAAATTTACGACCATAGTCACATAATTAGGTATGTGTCTTCTGTTGAACAAAATGGTTAGTTCCACATGCATGATCATCAACTTTGAAAAATTTACACTCTCTGCTGCTACCCAATGGCAAATCTCATGCCAACATTATTTAATGAACTTCCCTCAGGTGATAAATTCTCAACAGACTGGGACAAGGCGTGGTCTAACTTCAGGAAGAAAGGGAAAAAAGCATTCTTCTCTCAGTTCTCTCCAAACAAGTACGTGACCTGGAATCCTAAGCGCTCGAACTACCCACTGTCTGAAGAAGTTGATCCCATCAAGAGAGCAGAGAGGTCAAACCTCAGGTTATGGACCAGCCCAGAGTTTACTCTAGTGGGGGCGATTATAATTGTCACGTTTCTTTTGGTTTACACCATTGTTGTACCATCTAAGTGATTCTACTTAATTCCAGTTACTCTCGTAGAAAGCAGGTGCTGTGCTTTAAGGATACGAGGGAGGGAGCAGACAGGAAAATGAGTGTAAGGGATGGAGATATAAATCATAACTTGTGAGTAAAAAATGCCTCCATCTCCAATACGTTTTTCTTCTTCTCGGGTGTAAAACTTTCGTATGTATTCGAATTAAGATAATTCCAGTCATTAATTGGAGATCAAAAATGAGAAATGGGCAGCAAATGAATGACATTGTGGATCTTTGATCCTGTATTGGTTCTGTTGGGGGACATTCGAGCTGTTGATTCTGAAAAGGAACATTTTTAGGAAATCTCTTTTTTCTCGTTTTCCCTTTATTAGTTTTGATGGTTAAGTACGCTAGGTGAATCTAATATTCTAGAATACTCTCATAAAACCTTGTTCTGTGGCTGGGCATAAGGAAGGAATGAGAACAGAAGTTCCCTGTAGATTTACTCACTAACAAGGAATATTTTTCTCAAATAAGATACTTGTTTCTTGAGAATTTGTGTTAAAGAAAGGATCTTTTTAGGAAAAATGAGGTTTGATTCATCATTAATTCTCTGCCCTTACCGTTCCTCTGTTATCGGTGCTAGACCATTCTTTGACAGTGCAAGCACACAGCCACAGCACCAAGGTTGACAGATGACAAGCATCACTGGAGAAGCCTGGAATGATGAATTGAGAAGTTGGCCTTATGTCAGAGGTCTTCTATATGTTAGCTCGATGGATCATGACTTTCTCTTCGTCCGTTATAATGTCTGAGCGCTTCAGTTCGTGGAAGAATAAAATAAACCCTACATTCATCAATAAGTTTGCCGCTAATATTGCAGTCAATCTAACCCAGTGAGACTTGCCATGGCTGCATCCCACTATACATCCACTTCTTTGTGTTCCCTTCATCATAAGAACACTTCGTTGTGTCTGCTCTTCTACGTACAAGGACTTTTGGAGTCCTTTTCAAAGGGGACAAGAAAACTTAGAAGGTAACCAATTATATACGAAATTGAAGTCCTTACGTTGAAATGGTAAAAAAAAAACTTTAGACCCTGTATGGTCATATAATGCACAGAACTTGACTTCGTGGCTTTGTTTTGCTTAGTAAAGCCATCAGAATTGTGTTTACAATGTTGGATCTATAGAGTTCTTCCTGGTCACCTTATCAACAACAGGGGCAGATCCGCAACCGTACCAGACAGAACAATTTGGTGCATGAAGATGTCGGACTATTTTACATAAAAACCGACACAATTTACAAGTCTACAATCAGTACCATAATCATTTGAAATTGTTGATATCAAAGATTAACAATAAGATTTCTTGCAAATTAGGTTTAAGCATTGTATTTCTTTATTAGTACTGAAATATTCGTTATGTTGCAGACCCCGCAGGCATGGCGACTAAAAGTCGCTTCAAATTCTCTCTGACGTAAAAGCTAGAATATGTGCATATATACCCCCATCGATCCCTCCTCTCCTATCAGTATCTCCGAAGTTTCTGCCTTTACTCGTTTATTTTCTATCACAGACCAAATTTGTTCTTTCTGTGCCAAATTGCTTGCTGAGTTCTCTCTCCAAAACTACAAAGTAGCTAGCTGTCATAGTGTTAGGCGCGAGGGCGCGCCAACATAAACATTGCTGGAGTTACAGCACCATGCATAGTCAATGACAGATTCAACAGCAGTGTGTATCGGTGTGTGCAAGCAACGGGTTCATGTTTGGCATGACTTCTGATTTGAATGGTAGGTTGTCCAAAGTATGCAGCAACACAACAACACTGGCAGAATGGGTTTTGGCAAGTTGGCTTATGGTTTGATTGGTTTAAGACCAAGGCAACTTGTTGCGGGTTAGGCAGTTTTCAGCATTTATTAGCATTTGGTTGTCTTGGGTGAAAATTGTCTAGATTTGTTTTGGGAGATAGTTTATTTGTAGCTTTTGTATTTTTTTTATAATATAGATAGGCCAAAGAGTTGTGTAGCATGCAGAGATAATTATGCATTACACACAAAGACTTTTGTGTATTTCTTTGTTAAAGGTTAATAAAGGTTGGGATTGTTTCTTGTAATACTTGTGCTTTTGTATTTTGTTTCTTTACTTATATTGCATTTATTTGTCTATAATCAACAAGAGATTAGGGGGAAGACTCTTGGGTGTGTGAAACACTTAAATTATAGGATAAACACGAGTTAAATTGGGAGAAAGGTTGAGTCTAGTAAGGGAACTAGACTGCTGCATAAGGCTACGAAAATTTTGATGAAAAATTTTACCCTGTGACAATTGGTATCATAGCTTGGTTGGTTCTGATATTTTCAATCCTAAGTTTCATATGCCAATGGAAACTATTCGGGAGAGACTGACATGTTTGGAAAATCTTATTGGTTATATTACAGAGGATGGAGATCATTCTATCAATGACAGACTTGAGTTCGTGAAACTTGCGACAAACATGGGTCATAAGTTGCAAGGTTTTAAGGATAATGTTTCTGCCTTAAAAAAGGCATTGGCAAACACTATAAGTGGCAGTGGCACTTCTAAGCCGAAGTTATCAAAGCCAAAGACTTTCGATGGTGTGCAAAGTTCCAAGGAACTAGAGAACTTTTTGTGGGATATGGAACAATATTTTAGTGTTGCGAAGATTGATAGGGGTGAACAAATGAATATCATCATTATGTACTTTATGGGTGATGCTAAATTATGGTGGCGAACAAGGATTAAAGAAGATTTGAATGTTGGGCGTCCTAAGATTGAGACTTGGGAACGTTTGAAACAGGAACTAAAATAACAATTCTTATTAAATAACATGTCTTAGCTGGTACGTGTGGACTTGAAGAAGTTAAAGCAGGACAGATTGTTAAAGGAGTTGTGAAAGAATTTAGTTCCTTGATCCTTGATATTGAGAATATGTCAGAGGAGGACAGACTATTCAATTTTCTATCTAGTTACAGCCCTAGACGCAAACACAGTTGCGTTAACAAAAGGTAATGGATTTGTCTTTCGTTATTTTTATCGTAGATGGTCTGGTTGATTTTAAGAGTTTTGTTATATATGGTTCTAGTGCAGGCCCCTCGAAGTCCAAAATAAAGGATAAAAGGGAAGAAAAAAAAAGAAAGAAGAAAAAGTTCACTCTTGGAGGGTTCGAACCTGTTGTTTCCAAGGATAAAAGGAAACAAGTTGAAGGGCAGGGAAAGAAGTCTAGACCAAATACAGGTTGTTTTATCTATGATGGACCATATTATAAAAGAAAATGCCCGAAGAAGGAAAAACTTAATACTATTCTGGTTAATGACGGTGAAAGGGAAGAAACAGTCACACACGTCAACCCGATTCGTGTGTTGAATTGTTTGGTCGCTAAGTTGAAGGATTCGGTGGATGAATCCAACCTTGTGAAAAGGATCTAGTACTACCTGACATACTGAGGTAATGAAAGTTAAGTGTGGAAGATACCCTTATGTACATGATAATTAGGGTTAATGGCAAAGAAGTTACTTTTATGTTGGACTCAAGTGCTACGAACATGTTTGTTTCTAGTCGACTAGTGCCACAACTTGGTTTATGATTAAGAAACAACTATACCACAATGAAGGTAGTGAATGCCTAAACACATTAGATAGTTGGAAGGGCATATGGTGTGCCAATAGTTATGGACAAATGGCATGGAAAACATGATTTGTTTTAGTGGTAATGTTGGATGACTTCGATATCATTATTGGGCAAAATTTTCTAAGGAAAGCCAAGATTGCCTTGCTATCATATTTGAATGGTATTTTGATTAACAATGAATTGTGTCCATGTTTGGTGTTTTGTTATGAAATTATGCAGGCTGAAAGCAACAAGAAGGGCAATAACATGATCTAGGTCATGGCAATGCATAAAGTGTTATGGAAAAAAGGTGAAGTTTTTTTAGCATCGGCAATATGTGAGGACTCTAGCCCGTGTGGAATGGTATCGGGTCCTATTTCCAAATCTTTGGCTAAATATGAAGATGTCATGCCTTCAAAGTTGTCGAAGGAACTTCCCTTTGGGAGGGTTGTTGATCATAGGATTGATCTAGTGCCTAGTGCAGTGCCACTATTGCAACCCCCGTACAGAATATTGTTAAGGCAATTGGTTGAATTGAGAAGACAATTGGACAAGTCGATCGATGTTGGGTTCATTCATCCCTTCAAGGCTTTATATGATGCTCCGGTATTGTTCTAGAAGAAGGCAAATGACAGTCTTCCCATGTGTGTTGACTATCATGCACTAAACAAAGTGACAATAAAGAACAAATACTTGGTGCCTTTGATACAAAATCTGATGGACAGGTTATATAGAGTTTTTGTCTTTACAAGGCTGGATTTGAGGTTTGGTTATTTGCAAATGATAATTGATGATGGGGATGAGCACAAGACAACGTGCGTGATGAGGTATGGTGCTTATGAGTTTTTGGTTATATTGTTTGGTTTGACCAATGTGCTACAAAGTTTTGTAATATGATGAATGATATACTTTATGAATACTTAGATAACGTTGTTGTAGTGTATCTGGATGACATTGTTATTTATTATGGATGATTATATAGCATATTTGTCTCAAGTGCTAAACAACCTTCGAGAGCATAAATTGTTTGTAAAGAAGGGGAAATATGAGTTTGATTGTACAAAGATTATGTTTCTAGGACATTTAGTGAGTGTGGGTCAAGTGAGGATGGACTCGAAGAAAGTGCAAGTCATATTGCTGGAGATGGGGTCATTTTTAGGTTTGGCCAACTACTATCTTTAATTTATTGAAGGATACAACAAGAAGGAAACTTTATTGTCTGATTTGTTAAAGAAAAACAAGAGGTGGGACTAATCTGACGAGTGTCAGCAAGCATTCGACAAGCTAAAAATGGCAGTAATATCTGTACCATTAATGAAGTTTCCATATTTTTTAATGTCATTCAAAGTCTATATTGATGCTTCAGATAGGGTTGTTGGTGGTGTACTGGTGTAGGATAGTCATCTAATGGCATTTGAAAGTCGAAAACTAAATGAGGCAAAACAAAATTACTCTACGCATGAGAAGGAAATGACAGTAGTGGTTCACTGCCTTAGAGTTTAGAGGGTTTATCTGTTAGGGGTGAGATTTATAGTAAGGACAAATAATATTGCAAATACTTTCTTCAAAACTCAGAAAAATTTGTCATAGCAGCAAGCACAGTGGCAGGAGTTCTTAGCAAAATACGATTTTGTTTAAGAACACAAGTCGGGGCTACATAATTTGGTTGCAGATGCTCTTAGTAAGCGTGAGGTGCTTACTATAATATTTTCCATTGTGATGGTGGAATCATATACATGCTGGACAAATAGAAGCAAGCTATTAAGGAAAATGCAGTTTATACTAAGTTAATTGACCTCATACGAGATGGGACTATATAGAGGTATTAGCTAGAAGAAACGGCCTTCTACACGTAAAAAAGAGTCGTATCTATGTTCCAAATAGAAGGCTAAGGAAGCATTTGTTGATGGAAACATATGCATTGCTAAAATGAATGTTGGGTTATTTTACAAGAATTTTGTGATGTACTTTGGGGTTCCATCTGACATTGTGAGTGATCGTGATGTGTGGTTCACTAGGAGATTCTGGATTGCTTTATTTGGTTTAATGGACACAATGCTGAAATTCTCTACTATTAATCACCCACAGACCGATAGACAAATAGAAAGAGTAAATGCTTTACTAATGGAATTCTTGAGGCAATATATGACAATGACTCAACAAAGTTGGCTGGAGATGCTAGATAACGCTCATTTTTATTATAACCTCCATAAGTCATCAGTCATGAATGTAAGCTCGTTTGAATTGGTGTTGGGATGCGCAACCTTAAACCCCCAGCTGAGGTAGCAGTACAGAAGTCATGGGAAGGAATCCTACTGCGTAAAGGTTTGCCAAGGAAAGGCAAGAGTTATTCGAATATGCTCAGGACAGCTTACGTAAGGCAAACGAATGTATGCAAAAATATGAAAATCTAAAACAAAGACCATTGGAGTTTGAGAAAGGTGATATGGTGTTGATGAAATTGACTCCTCAAATTTGGAAGAAGACAATTGGGAAAAATCAGCATCGAGGACTAGTGCCAAGGTATGATGGATCATTTGAGATAAAAGAAAGAGTAGAAATTGTTGCCTACATATTGAAGCTATTAGAGAAACCAAAGTTTCACCCTACATTTCATGTGAGTTATTTGAAGCCTTTTCATGATGATCAAGAGGATCTGGGGAGGAGTAAGTCAAAGAAGGCTCAGACGAGGGCGTCAGACTCTTCAGGTGGGGATGGTTTGTCACAATCTTAGGCGCGAGGGCGTGCCAACGTAAACACTACTGGAGTTATAGCACCATGCATGAGAATTGACAAATTCAGAAGTAATATTGACATGATCAAAAGATTAATGTCTTATTCCAAGTGTAAGAGTGTCGAAGTAATAAATAACCCGGCAAGACCGGGGTCGAACCATAGGGAGGTGAACTATATAAATTACAAATAATATATATATTTAATAAAACAAATAGTTTATGAGAATTTTATGGGATATTGATGTAAGGATTAAACAAGGATAAAACAATTGTCAAAGTTAGAGGATCCACTAATGGTATTTCAAATAAGTATAGTATAAACTCTTTTTATTACTCAACTAGAAATCACACACAAAGGAGGTTCCAATTGGATTATAAATTGTTAACATAATTACATTAGTTATCTTATTTGAATAATGTTAATACTTATAAATGTTGTCAGGTATTCATGATGTTAATTTGTGTTAACAACAAATCAAGTTCCTTTCATAACACAGGTGTCGGTTATACCATACAATTGGTTATGAAAGGATCAAGTATTTGTTGTACCAAGGGTTATATAACATAAATCTATATTAACCATTTAACAAGCAAAGTATTAAGAGTAAATAAGATAACAAATACAAAACATGTTAGTATCAAACATTAAAGTCCATGTTGAGTTTCATTATACTTATTCTTACACCATTAATGTAACATTTTCACCTTAACATAATAAACTTAGCTAAACATAATGAAGAAGAGAAACATAAATAAATAACATAAGAACATAAATATAGTAAAGGAAATGAAAAGCATAAACAAGAGATTAAGGAAAATATAACATGAAATAAAACTTAAACATTACAAAAATATAAAGAAAGAAATAAAGAGCATGATCTTGATCTGAAAACCAAGATGCCTAAATGCATGGCAAATGCCTCCTTTTATAGGCCAAAATTCAGAACTATTGATTTGATGACTAATTGTTGAGTGGGTGGCCACCTCTTGACTTGGTAACAATCCTTATCTTCTTGTCTATAGAAAATATCATTGCTAACATCATAATTTGAACAGATAGTCCCATGAAAGTTCTGGAAAACTGTCTCAGCTTTCCAACCAAACAAGAATGAGGTCATTTGGACTTCTAGAACTCAAGATATGGGCTGAACACTGAATAGTATCTGGGCTGCAAGATAGATTCTGATTCTCCGTTGTTGCTACCATTTGAACTCGAAAATGGCACTTTTAAATCTTGGACTCTTCATAAAAGTTTTAGGGCTATGTCTTAGTTTTCCATACATATAAACTAGACCTAAATCCAAGTTCTACAGCTCCAATTATGATCCAATAACTGAATAGTGTTCCAGTTTGGACTGAACCAGCATCTCTTTTCTAAGCTTAGCCCTCTCTTTGTCTTTTCAATTTCAGTAATTACACTCATCAATCAATCCTTTGATTTATATGATAAGCATGCATTTAAGATGAAAATTTACCATAAATTAAAGGTATCTTATATTATTAGACATGTCATTATAAAACATGCTCTAGTTAAAGAGTTGTTGATACTTCAAGTGCAAAATGATGATATAAAACCTTGATAAAAATGCACTTTTAAGTACTAATCAAATATGTAATGATGCTTGCAAACAGCAGGTTCATGCTTAGCATGACTTTTGACTTAGATGATAAGTTATCCAAGGTGTGCAACATCATAACAAAACTAGCATAATGGGTTTTGACAGGTTGGCTTATGATTTGATGGGTTTCAAACCACAGGAACTTATAGTGGGTTAGGCAGTTTTCAGTAATTGTCGATAGTTGGTTGTCTTAGATAAAAATTGTCCAGATTTGTTTTGGGATACAGTTTCTTTATAGTTTCTATATTTTTGCATTATAGATAAGCCAAAAGGGTTGTGCAGCATGCAGATATAATTATGCATTCCACACATAAAGACTTTGTGTATTCCTTTGTTAAAGGTTAATAAAGGTTGGGATTGTTTCTTGTAATACTTATGCTTTTATATTTTATTTCTTTACTTGTGTTGCATTTACTTGTCTATAATCAACAAGAGATTGGAGAGAAGAATCTTGAGTGGGTGAAACACTTAGATTGTAGGCTAAACACAAGAGAGATAAAGAGAAAGGTTGAGTCTAGTAAAGGAACTAAATTGCCTCATAGGGCTAGAAAATTTTGACCCTATAATAATAGTCATGGTCATTACTCATTAACAAAAAAAAAAAGCCCACAAAAGAAGATATAGATGTTTCCTCTTAAGAGATGTCTAACACAAAGAACATAATATCAAAGTTTTTCAAGATGATGCTAGAGTAGCTTCTGATACAGGAAAAGCACTGGCAAGAAAGGAAGAAAATGGAGCTCAAGCTCGGCAACCAAATGGCTCAATACGCATATGATTCCATTGGAATGCTTATTTTATGCAAACAAACACAGTTTTTCCAACATTTCACTAGCATTGAGTGGTTTAGCTTGTGCAATGCATCTTTTGGACTGTAGGATATTAGTAGATAGAATGGTAGGGTTTCAATAACTCTACCATGTAGTTGACTTAAGGTTTATATAACTAGTAATGTACTCTCTCTCTCTCTCTCTCTCTCTCTCTCTCTCTCTCTCTCTCTCTCTCTCTCTCTCCCCCTCCCCCCCCCCCCACCCCCCTCCATTTGGCACTTCACATATTATTGGAGGCAAGGCGTTAAAATTAAAACCCAAATACAGTTCCTAAGAACAAACAGGGTTTGTTGTGAGGTCTTTCATTCTCAATATTGTTGCTAGTTTTAATTAGCTGAAAAACACTTGCACAAGAAATTTGTCAATATTTATGATGACATTGCATTAGGCTTTTTTGTTTTGTATAAAATATACATGATGGATACAAGTGGGGAGAAATATATCCATCCCCGAAGGCAAACTAGTATGATGAAGCCAATATTTCATGACGGAAAAAAAAATTATGTTGGTGATAAAAAACATAGAGACTAAACAAAATAATTTATAGCAATCCATAATATTTTGTGAGGAAAGATACAGTGTTTTTGCCACATAATTTAGCTTTTCTGTTAATAAAAAACAAAAAACATTACAAAACTAAATTCTCTACCAACTTAATATTAAAAAAAAAATCGACAAAGATAATTTTGGAAGGAAAAAAACCCATGAGGAAAAATGTTGTAGCAATTGACAATGTTTTGTGAGGAAAACTACAGTGTTTTTCCCAATACAATCAACAAAGATAATTTTAGAAAGAATCATAAAAAAAAAAAAAAAACCATTTAGAGAAATATTGTAGCTATTTATAGTGTTTTGTGAGGAAAACAACAACACTTTCCTCATATGATTTAGTTTTATTGTAATTATAATTTTTAACCAACTCAATATTAAAAAAAATCGACAAAGATAATTTTGGAAAAAATCATTAAAAAAAATCATGTGGAAAAACACTACAGCAAGTCACAGTGTTTTAAAGAAAAAAAATTACAAATGTAAATTCTCAATCAGCTCATTATTAAAAAAATAAATTCGATAAAGATAATTTTTGAAAAAATAAAATTAAAAAAAAAACAAAAAAAAACAGGGACAAAAAAACCATGATGGAAACACTGTAGCAATTCATAATGTTTTGTGATGAAAGCTACAGTGCTTCCCCACATGATTTAGCCTTATATGTAATAACTTGTAATTATAATTCTCAACCAACTCAATATTAAAAAAATAAAATTAACAAAGACAATTTTGAAAAAATCATAAGAAAAAAAAAACTATGTGGAGAGATACTGTAGCAATTCACAGTGTTTTATGAGGAAAGCTATAATGTTTTCTCCACATGATTAAGCTTTATTACAAAGTTAAATTCTAACCAGCTCAATATTGAAAAAAAATAACATCGACAAAAATAACTTTGAAAAAAAATATTACAAAAAAAAAACAGAAATGAAATTGGAAAAAAAAAACCATGTGAGGAAAAACTGTATCAATCTATAGTGTTTTGTGAGGAAAGTTACAGTGTTTTCCCCACATGATTTCTTTACTTGTAATTGTAATTCTTAACCAGCTTAATTTAAAAAAAAAAATTGACAAAGATACTTTTAGAAAAAAAAAATTATGAGGAAAAAAAACAATGTAGTAATCCACAGTAATTTGCGATGAAAGCTACAGTACTTCCCTCACATATTGTAATTGTAATTCTTAACCAGCTCAATATTAAAAAAAAAAATAAAAAAAAAATTTTAAAAAAAATCATTAAAAAAAATAATAATAATGTGAAAAAACACTGTAGCAATCAACAATGTTTTAAAGAAAAAAAATTACAAAACTAAATTCTCAATCAACTTAATATTAAAAAAAAATCAACAGATATAATTTTAGAAAATAAAATAGAAAAATCATGTAAGAAAATACTGTAGTAATTCACAGTATTTTAAAAAAAAATTACAAAGTAAAATTTTTAATCAGCTCAATATTAAAAAAGTAAAATTAACTAATTTTAAAAAAATGCAAAAACCAAAAAAATAACAAAAAAAAAAACGAAAAAAATAATGCTCCATGTTGTAATCCATAATGCATGGATAAACAGTAAATTCCCACATCCTTTTGCTTATTAATTAATACATAGCAAATGGTTAACACAGCGACATAATCATCATCTCCGGTAGTCACATAACTCCAAATGGGGAGATTGATGAAAATGAACCTACAATAACAATCATAATTACTTTTCCAAAGTTTATTATTTGGGGCAACTCTATTACCAAAACATTGCTACAAATGACATGGGCAAAAAGCACGAACTTGCAAATGAATCTAAAAGCAAGTTTTCGGCGTTGTTTGTTTTTATGATTGAACTGTGTTTCTGAAAACTTTTATTTTTATTTTTTACTTCAAATAAACCTCTGTAACAATCTTACACTCACTCTTGATATCAAGAATAATAGACATCTACACTTGAGGGTCTAGCTCAGTGGTCAACCGTGTAACTTGTTCCGCCCCCGTCCCGAGTTCGATCCTCTATGTGCACGCCTATCACCCCCGCGGTGCCTTACCTGCTCACTGGGCTTGCAGGATGTTCAGTGGGCCGTGGGGAATAGTCGTGGTGCGCGCAAGCTGGCCCGGACACCCCACGATAATCAAAAAAAAAAAAAAGAAGAATAATAGACATCATGTCAAAAAGGAACTGCCTAGATTAGGGGAGGCTCATAACTTTCAATTAATTATCATTGGCAGCTAGTGAAATGGTTGCAAGTGATGCATTGGCCATGCAAATCCCTTCTCAGCAGGATCATGGAGTCAACATTTTAAAAAGGCATGTGGACCACAGACTCTGCCTCTCAAAACTATTTACAACCACTGTGCTCCTGAATTTGGATTGACGTTCTTGATAAACTTGCCTCCAGTTCATTTAACTCATCCATGTCCAGTTCATCGTCATCGTCATCACGCAGATCTTCAGCATCACCAACAGCTGCTGCTGAGGTGCTTGGTCCATCAGCAGTGGATTTATCTTTGACCTGAGTTCCAGGAACAAACCACATCTCATTCCAGGGTATATAACTTTAACAGGCAAACATCCATTCAGTTTATGGATCGCAGAACTTTAAGACGCAAATGATTGGGAATGATTCACAGAAATTCAATTAAATTGAAGAATCTAATCCTTCAAGAAATTACCAACACACATGATGTTATTATGACACATTCCTCATTCGAATTAATGGCAGACATAGGAAGTGACAATTCAACCATCAAAAAATATTTCCATACTTGTCAATACAAAGCACAGATTTCATGTTAGTCAAGCACAAAGAACTAAGAAAATAGAGCATCATGCAATCCTTCACCTAGGCTACCCTTTGAACCTGAACAAGGCGAAAAAATCACTATGTCTGAAATGGAAAAGGTCATAGGACTAATAAAGTTCTAAGATTTCAGGAAGTGCTTGATGAAAAAATCAACATCAAAGAAACCATCACTTTGTCTGTATGGTATCAATAATCTCCATATGTATCATATAATCTAATTCTGTCCATCAACCCAATCTAATTTTTTGTGCATCAACTAATTTGAATGGGCATGCATGCTAAAGCTTCACTAATCATTCTTTATTTGAACCCATTATGAAATCACATAAAAAGGAAAAAGTTTACCTGCCGTTCAGTACCATCGGGTTCTTCCTCTCTTTGATATTTCTCATATGCCTCCTCGTCGTCCACAAACACACTGGCATCTGATAGAAAAAGCTCCCGGCCACTGAAATGGCATGGAAATGATAAAAGAGTTAACAAATAATATCCTGTAGGCTAGGACATACAATCATCCACAAATGTGTCTGCAAACGTAGACGGGGTGCGGAGATACCTCATACGATCAGTCTTAGCTCTCTCTGCCCTCTGAGAAGCTAAACCAGCATCTCTTTCTTCCATCCTTTTCTTCTTCCATTGCATGAACAGCTCAGGAGTCATAGGGGTTGAAGCAGTTGTTTTGGCACGCTAAAACCAAAAATGGGTATTTAGTAAACAAATGGATAATAAGACATAGGCATGATGCCACTGGAAGAAAAATATCCTGCGTTAAATCTACAGCATGGCTAACTTAGCCAAGTAATAATCACCTGATTTTCAATCTCCTCTTCAATGGAGATCTTTTCAGCCTCTTCATCCAATAGAGCCTTCATCTGAGATTTCAAAACATACCCTGGAGGAAGAGCATGCCGATAATGGCAATCTTTACCACCATTTGGGCAGACCCAGAACCAACCATATTGTTTCTTCTCCACTGCTTCAAGAAAGTACTTGCAAACCTGCACAAGCATTGTAAGTCGCATATAAAACATTGGCCTAATTGCTCAACTAGACAAGATAAATCCTATCCCATTCACTTGGCCCAAATTAATGCCATAATTTGGAGTATCATATTTTGGAAATTCTTACTTGATGCCAATCAAAATCCTTTGAAACATATCCTTCACCTAGTCACTTTTATGTCTGTGCAACTGCACCTAATGTGCATATCATATCAAAATTAAGAACAAGTTTCCTGACCCACTTACCTTTCTTAAGAGACTCATGTTCCTATTCTCTACTCTCCACCCTTGATCAAATACAACATGGGCACAAAGAACTTTCACTAAACTTCATAATCAAACTCAAGATTACCTTTCCAAATCCCCAGATCCTTCGTATTGAACTAGCTAGGAAACAATTCTCAATTTCACCTTCATTCTTGTAATGATACTTCAGCAATTTCTTTTCGAAACTTCCCACCAACAGATTTGGTAAGGAGCAAGAATACAATAGATTGAATGAAATAAAGAAAAAATAAAGTTTCTGGAAATTTACAACTACAGTTCATTTCTTATTTCCTATGGGGGAGAAAGAGTGCTTGTTTTTTATTCCAAGTGTCAGAATCCTCTGCACCACAAAGAAAGAGTCCCTAAGTTCTCAGGATGTATCTAAAAAATAGTGATAACTATTTAACCCGCTTAATCTACTCCCCAACTCCCCTTCTCTGCAACTTCCAAATTCTAAAAATTCATCTCTCACTTCATATCTACCAATGATGTCTCAGATTGAAATCGCATTTCTTAGTATCATAGGCCGACAACATGGTTCTCATCAAGCATGCACCAAAATAAAAGGAAAAGAAAACTTCAACCAACAAATATGAAGTTTGTGGATGTGGACAAATTACACAAAAGAAAAAGATGCTAGACTTATGGATACTCACTAACAAAACAACTTTCCATTTTTTGAGATAGAAAACTTACAATGTCAGTAGGTTTATTCTGTTGATACTCTTTTCCCTTAGACTCCACAACCTTCTCCAATGTCTCTTGGTCCCAATCCTCCATTGTTTCTTAAAACCCAAAAAGAAAAAGAAAACGAAACAAATACATGTAAGAACCAAACCTAATACTAACAAAAAAAGAAATCATAGAAAAACAACCAAAATAAAACATATTTCTAACTGGACAACCTTGGTCACGCTTATCACTATATATATCAATCTTTTCTCCCTTCCGCTGAACATTCAAATCGTGCGAGAACTTGCATTTGAAACCCTTCGTGCATTGCCCTACTTTAAAGAACTCACAGACTATTGACTTTGGATCAACACCTGATCAATTAAGCTATTAGTATAACTCACATCACATTGAACAAAAATTTGAACATAATAAAAAAAACTAAAATACAATAAAAAAGAAGAATAAAGGGTAATTACCATTGGGGACTTTGGGCTGGCTAACAGCAACTTTAAACAATTCATTTAGCTCCTTCTCTCTAGCTTTCTCTTCCTCTTTCTTTTTCTGTTTTTTTTATTATTTTTATAATTAAAATTCAAATACACATAAGAACATCAGCTAATTAAATGTCAAAATTACAGGATATTTCACAGTATCGATTCATCGAATAAAAGAAATGATAAAATATAGAAATAAAAAATATATATAATATAAAAAGGGCTGGAATTTATAAATTACCTTGGCGGCGAGTTTAGATGAGTCAGGTTGGGGTTGTACATTTTGCTTGAGGGATTGTACATATTTCTGTACATTTTTACTCTTGTTTTTGTTTTTGAGCCCGAAGGTCTTGTCTTCTGCGATCTTCTGCTTCTTTGCTAAATCTGCTTTTGGTTGCTGCTTCGGTGGCATCTCTTATTTGCATCCAAATCAGTACTATACACACTCGCAACCAAAAGCGCGATGATTATGCCAGCGGCGGAGGGAGCTATGGCACAGGCAATGCAGTAAGCAACTGTTGATGGAGAGAGAGAGAGAGAGAAAGAGAGGAGGGGATGTGTGCGGTTTTGCTTGGTTTTGGTCTTTTGGACGGGGACGCTACTGGAGCTGGGGATTCCAGAAGGGGCGTTAGGTCATGGAATGACGGATCTTTCCTTGGGTTGTCTCTTGCGTGGCGCATTATGGTTGAAAATGGCACTCCCTTATGTTTTTTCCTTGTTAAATTGTTTTTTAAAATATTTTAAAAATAAATTTATTGAAATAATATTTTTTATTTATTAAATTTTTTTAATATTAAAAAATTAAAAAGTATAAAAAAAAATTAATTTAAAATAAAAATAATTATTTTTTCCAAAAACATTTTCCAATCGCAAAAACAAACAAAGTCTTTACCAAGTGATATCCACAACTAGATAAATCCAAAACCATGTATTTTTATTTTATTTTTAATGAAATAACATTAGTTTAAATAAAATTTTAAAAAAAAGTTCATTTTGACGAGTCTTGTATAGATTTGAACTTGTTAATTAAATTTTATTAAATTAATCTTTAAATCGATTCAAGATAAAACCTAACTCAGATTAAAGTCGAGGTCAATCAAATCAACCTATCAAATGAGGTCGGGTTTAATAAATATGATATTAAATAAATAAAAACACAATACATGATTCTTTCTAGCAAACATAATTCATAGGTGAAAGATTTATTATTTTTCAAATCAACTTGTCAAGACTAAATTCTTCTACATTCGAGATAATATATATATCAAATTGATTTAGAACATCAATAATTTGTAGTATAATTAAAAAAAATTAAAAAAAGGTTAGATAAACACTATGGATTATAAAGAACTTTTAATATGGACTCAAGTAATGGATCTCATCATAAAGAACTTTTAATATGGACTCAAGTAATGGATCTCATCATTCCTTTCAAACTCTTATAGCTCTTTTCTCGCTTTCTTACATCTCTATTAGCTCATCCCCTATTCTCTATGACTTTGTATTGGTTTTGATTGGTCTTTGTTCTTAGATTTCGGCTCTGTTGATTTGGTTAATCATGGTTAGGAGCTGGTAATAGTTATTATCTTTTGGCGTGAGATTGAGCTTTTTGTCTGGATGCAATAGACATCTTTCTTGATTGATTAGTGGGTTTGCAATGATTATGTATTAAATTCACACTCTACTTGCCATGCCATTTGCTAATTTTTGTTCATTGGAAGAGTGCAAGTTGTTTTTTTAGGATTTGATACACAATTATTACTTGAATAGATAATTTACTTTATTGTTGTCTCGCCTCCCTTTTCTATCATCTGATTTCACTAGGATATTGGCAAATGATTTTTTTTGTTCCTTTCTGGTTTAATTATTTTGCAATGTAATTTTAGTTTCTCTTACTTGCAATGTCCTTTGCCAATTCTTGTTCATTTGAATTTTTTTTTATTTGATGCATAGTTGTTACTTAATTAGATAGTTTACTTGATTGTTGTCTCGCCTCTCTTCTCCATCATTTGATTTTATTGGAATATTGGCATATGAGTTTTATATTCCTTTCACATTTAGTTCTTTTGCAATCAAATTTTAGTTTCTCTTACTTGTCATGTCATCTGCAAATTCTTATTTATTGGAAGAGTGCGAGTTTTTTTTTAGGATTTGATGCACAATTGTTGCTTGACTAAATAGTTTACTTGATTGTTGTCTTGCCTATCATCTCCATCATCTGATTTCACTTGGGTATTGATAGATAAGTTTTATGTTCCTTTATGGTTTAGTTCTTTTGCAATGTAATTTTAGTTTCTCTTAGTCATTTCCCATCTTTTTCATGCCAATCCATTTTTTATATTAATTAAAATGTTTATGATTGGAGGTGTTAGCTACTTATATTTGTTTATTTTCTTTCCTTAGAATTGGGGTGTCATTGTTATACAAGACTTTATATAAACTTTTCTCTTTTTGATTATTTCTATTGAAGAAAAATTGGCTTGTAAGTTAGTTTATTGTTATATTTACTTTCTGTATTGTTCATGATATTTTTTTCCCTAAAAGTTGTGCTGGTGATTTATCTACTTTCTTATTAAACTATTACTTCAATTATTGTTTACCTTTTTTTTTGTTTCGTGTGTGTTGCTGTTTCTTGCAGATTTTCAAAACTACATTCAACTAGGATTGATGCCTTGATTGTTTGTCTCTTATGTTGCCCTTTTTTAGTTTGTATGTTCCTTTTATATGTTTGGGTCTCTAGTTTGTGCAATGCATCTTCATAGAACAACTTGGATTTCCCTTTGCTTGTTTGTTTGTTTTTTCCAATTTATGTTGCTCTTCTTTGATGGATTTGGATGCTTTTAGTCTATTTTTATGTTTGTTAATTATGTTGCTAACCTCTAAAAGGACTAGTGTTGTTTCTTTTTCAGTCTGACTATCTTATTATTTGTTTTTTATTTATGTTTTGTCATTAATTGAAAGTTGTGTGGTGTTTGTTTGTTTTGTTTCCTTGTGTCTTCAACCTAACCCTAAAATAAAATCATAATTCAACTCAAATTATCAAATAAAAAGCACACATCAATCTATATCAAATAATGTCCAAAAAGTCTAAAATGTATACACAAAAATGATAATTTTGTCCTAAATTTTACAAAATTATAACAATTAGTCCAAAAAATAATTTAAGGTTACGAATCGACCTTCCAAGGTGTTTGGTGTGTCCAAGAATTAATGAAATCAAGGTCGAAGGATTGTTGGAATAGTGGAGGCGCGTGTACCACGTGTCATCACTATTGTTGGTGCATGGATTCATGCACTGTTGCTGCTGAAGGAAGGTGGGCTGATGGATCTGAAGCTCCTTGAGCTCCTCTTCACTTCTGAATCGGTGGTGCTTCTTCACACTCTCCAAGAAGAGAGATCGAGTCACCTTAAGTTATTATAGAAGACTATTACTTTTGTGAGAATGTTGTTTAAGATGGATGTTGAGTTTTCTCCAATCAATTCCCTTTCCCAGGAGAACAACTTTTCTAGGTTTAAGGTTAATTTGGCTACCCTATGATCCGAGATAACCACATAAAAAGAAAAGTGAAAAAAATAAGAAAGCTCAAGGTTCAATAATCTAATGTCAAAGGATGAGATTGAAAAGAAAAACTATTCAAAAAAAATATAGACCGAAATTAAATCTAGCTAATCTTCAAAACTAGTGATCTGAGTTATGAGACTGGGATGACCCTATAAAAGGCAAAAACAAAAACCACAAATAAAACTCTCAATCATAAAATTTTTAAAAGATAACAATCAAAACAATGAAAACCAAATATGGTACAAAAATTAATGAAAGAAAATAATGAGGGACTAAAATGAAAAATAAAACAAATTAAGAAAAGGATAAAAAAGAGCAATTAAAAGAATGATGACCAAAATCGATGCAAAAAATTAATGAAATAAAATGTTGAGGGATAAAATTGAAATAAAATTAAGAAAATAATAAAAAAAAGCAATTAAAATAATAAGGAGAGAAATTAGATAAAAAAAAATAAATGAAATAAAGTATTGAGGGACAAAATTAAAAAAAAAACCAAGAAAATAATTAAAAAAAATAGCAATCAAAAGAATGAATATTATATTTGATATAAAAACAAAATAAAATGAAATGAAAAGGGATAAAATTGAAAAAACATCCAAAACAAATAAAGATCGATAAAAAAAAGAGGAACACAATTGAAACAAATAACAAATAGGAAGACTACTCTAGATTTTGGCTGACCCAATGTAGATTTCAATGAAAGGAGAGAGAAGAGAGTGAGGAGTAGAAAAAAAAATCTTACTTCTGCAAAACAACTATGAAGTTCACTATATGTGTCGCCCCATCAGTTGTGTTGCCATTGGATATTTTGGACAACAAGATGATTAGGTCTTTTTTGTCGCTCCACATGTCGTTTGAAGGGCGTAGACAACATCCACTCATTAGTGAATGCATTGCACGTACCAACCATTCTTTTCTATTTTATTATTATTTTTATTTGTTAAAAGATTGATTTGCCCCAAATTCAAATAGATTATAACAAAATAACCATGATGAAAAGACCAAAATACCCTTTTGGTGCCTTTTTTAAGTTTTTTGACTTGAAGGGAAATGCAGTAATTTTTATTATTCTTTTTAAAAAAATGACACAAAAGCCCCTATCATAGTTATTAAACCCGACCTGGGGATTAACCTGGCCAAGGGGCCGGGTTCTGAGTTACATGGGTTGACCTGGGTCAACCGTGATCAACCTAAAAAAATTTAAAAAAAAAAAATTTGAAGTTTTAATATTTCATATGAAAAAATTAAGAAACAATCCGTGTGAATATAGGTTACACATATTGTAAATAATGAAGTTTAAAAAATTATTTCAAAATATTTTTTTATCCCACATTGAAAAGATATTATGTTATCCTTTTAAGTTGAAATATTTAAACCAAAAAGGTTTTTTTATCCCATATTGAAAAAATATAGTTTTTTTCTTATAAACTTAGAATATATATACTAAAAGGCTTCAAATCCCACATTGAAAAAATAAAACATTCTTCTAGTATTTATATAATGAACTTTGAAAAAAGTTAATAACCAACTAAAAAATATGAAAAGAGGAGTCTCTGGTTAGGAGAAAAAACACATTTGAAAAAAAAAACTGGTCTCTACCAGGTAGCTCAGGTCACGGGTCGACCGAGTTTGACTATTTTTTTGCTCTTGTCGGTCTTTCACCTTACCCGAATCGATCCAGCCACTAGGTCGACTTATCGGGTCGGTTCGAGTTTAATAACTATAACCCCAATTAACCTTTCATTTTTTTTTCTTTTTACAAGTATTTATGTTATTTAATTGTTCAAAAAATTGATAGACCATTATATCCACGATTAATTTCATAATGATAAATAAACCCCCTAGAAAATACCAATTTACCCTTCGAATAGAGGCCATTTGACTTTTTGTCATGAAATGAAAAGATGTGACGGTGCAAAGAGTCTAGCTCTACAGTAAAACACTGTTGGGGTTTAGAGTTTTTTTTTTATTGTTGGAAGTAGGGCTTCTTATTTTTTTTATTTGCTTTTTATAAATTAATCTTTATCTTATGATTTAAGTCACAGGTTTAAAAGGTTGATTTGGGTTGCTTTTTAGGATGATTTTTTAATTGATTTTTTTATTACATCCTACAACATTTGATTAATTGAAAATTAAGTTTTATAATTTTTTTTGATTTGTTTTCTATAAGATTATCTCAATCTTATTGTCTAGTTCGCAGGTTTGGTTGACTCTATTTATTTATTTTGCTCTATTTTTAATTGAATATTTTTTAATTGGGTTTCATGATTTTTTTAATACTTTTTATAGGGTTATCTTGATCTAATGATCCGGGTTGTAGGTTTGACAGGTTGATTTGGGTTGACTTAATTAATTTTTTATTCTTTTTTAATTTTTTTTAATTTCACCTTTCAATAACTCAATTTTCTTCTTATTTTTTACTTAGTTTGTTTTTTCAGTTTCATTAGTTGTTTGGAAATTGAGTTTTGTAATTTGTTTTTCAAATTGTTTTTTATAGAGTTATCATGGTCCCATGATTTTTTTTTTCTCGATTTAAACTTTCAACATTAGATATGTTGGAAATGAAGATTTGTAATTTTTTTTATGAAGTTATCTCAATATCATAGTTCAGATCACATGTTTAACAGGTTAACATAGATATGACTTTGGTTTTTTTTAATTGGTTTTTTTTTATTTTATTCTTCAATATTAAATTAGTTAGAAATTAGATTTCTTAATTTTTTTTACTCTATGGGGTTATCCCGATCTTATGAATCAAGTCGTGAGTTTGGCGGGTTAGCTTGGGTTGACTTAGATAGTTTTTTCATCATTTTTTTTATTTAATATTTTTTTTCAATTTCTTCTTTCAACGTTGGTTTGATTATGAATTTATCTTCATAATTAATTTTTATTTTTTTCTATGAGATTATCACGATCTTATTACCTGAATCATAAATTTAACAGGTTAACTTGGGTAGATCCAATAAGTCATTGTCTTAATATTTGAAAAAAAAATATCATCCAATATGTCACAATATCAATATTTAAAAAAGATATTGTCCAATATATATTGAGTTCATAATTATATTTTCTTTATTAAAAAACATGTTAATAGAACTTGGATATTTTTTTATATTGAAAAAAGTTAATCAGACCCACAACACAATGAGCTAATAATCTAGTTATTAACAAATACTAAAAGAGGTAATGCTTTTGTTGTGCACCTCCTCACAAACATTATTTATTGCAATAATGTTTTTTTTCTTTACCTTTATTTCTCTTAAGACATTTGGTTTATTAGAAATTAAACTTTATGATTTGTTGTAGTTTGCTTTCTATGTAGTTATCACAGTCTCATGATCCATGTCATGAGTTTGACAGGTTAACCTGGTTGACTCAAGTTTTTTTTAATTGATATTTTTTTTAATTTCATTCTTCAACATTGGATTGATTAGGAATTAGGTTTCATAATTAGTTTCGGTTTGTTTTCTATGATGTTATTTTAGTCTCATGACTTAAGTCTCAGAATTTTGCAAATTAACTCAGGTAAACTCGGGTCGTTTTATTGTGTTTTTTTTATTTGGATTTTTTCTAATTTCATCATTCGATAATGAATTGATTAGAAATTAAATTTCATAATTTGTTTCAATTTGCTTTTATTGTGGGTTTGATAGGTTAATTCAAGTATTTTTTTTTGTTTACTTTTTATAAGGTTATTCCGGTCTCATGATCCAAGTCATGAATTTGACGACTTAACTCTGTCTGACTCGGGCTATTTTATTTATATCTTTTTTAATTAATTTTTTTTAATTTCATCATTTAATTAATTAAAATTAAGTTTCATAATTTGTTTCAATCTACTTTCTATGGAGTTATTCTGATCTCATGATTCGGGATGTGATTTTGATTTATTAACTTAGATGGCTTTTTATGTTTTTTTTTTAATTTCATAATTTAACATTGAGTTAATTGAGAATTACGTTTTATAATTTGTTTTGATTTTTTTATATAAGTTATCATAGTTTCATGACTTAAGTCATTGATTTAATAAGTTACCTCGAGTTGATCCAATATATTGCCGCTTTAATATTAAAAAAAAGTTTGTCTTGAGTTTTTTTTTAATTCAAACTATGTTTTAAAATTGTTTTTGAATATGTCAAATTGACTATGTCACATCTAATCAATCACTACATGGATTTTTTTATTCAAATAAAAAAATGTTTTTTTTTAATTTAAAAAATTTAATAATCATGCCTACAACATTGCACCTGCAAATCTAGTCAAAAACTATTATGGTTTTTGGTAGCATGAACTAGAAGCTCAATTAATTGAGTGTTCGATATATCTTTTGCTATTATTTTTAAGTATTTTTTTAAAAGTATTTTTTATTTTAAAAAATATTTATTTAATATTTATTTAATAATTTTATAATTTTAAAATGATGATATCAAAAATAAAAAAATCTAAAATAAATTATTTTAATATATTTTTAAATAAAAAAATATTTTAAAAACACAATAAACAGCTACACACCCAACACTCTACAGTACAGTTACAAACGGACGACTCGTAAGTGGCTGGAAGCAAGCCGTCGTTCTCCTTTTAAGCAAATCAGGAAAACAAAGAATCGAATTCCCTCCTTTGTAATCCTGGTAGAAACAAATTAGGGTTCTTCTTGCAGATTTTCATTAAAAAAAAAGGGAAGAACTATTCTTCAAAAATGCATCAGCACCAAATTGTACAATCGCCGGCCAGATTAGGCCTAACAAACCCAACTTCTCCTTCTCTCCCAGTCCAAACCCCAAATCCTCCTCCTCCCAAATTTCCCAACCCTCAACCCCCGCAGCACCACCACCCGTCCACCACCACCACCACCACCTCCTCAGCTCTCCTCTCTCTCCTCCCACCTCTCCCCAGAGCCCAATCTCTCCTCCTCCAAATGGCTTCTTTAGCCACCAAACTCTTCGAACTCTCCCCTAACCGTCCCCACTGGCTTTCCGCCTATCGCGGAACACTCCCAACTTTTCTTCCGTCACAATCCCAATCACTGGACGAACCCACTCCTACTTCTACCAAAGAAATTATCTCCCTCTTTACTTCCCTTCAAACCCAACTCTTCGAATCCGTCGCCGAACTTCAGGAAATCCTTGATCTCCAAGATTCCAAGCAAAGGATTTCCCAGGAAATCAAATCTAAAGACTCTGCGCTTCTTAATTTTGCTAATAAATTGAAAGAAGCTGAGAGAGTTCTTGATATTTTAGTTGATGATTATGCTGATTATCGCCGCCGCCGCCCTTTCCCTCCTAATGAAGAAGAAGAAAATGCTACTAACACCACTACTGTTGCTACTCAATTGAAGTTATCTGATATTTTGTCATATGCGCATCGTATTAGTTATACTACATTTGCTCCGCCGGAATTTGGTGCTGGACAGGCACCATTGCGTGGGGCGCTACCTCCTGCTCCTCAGGAAGAGCAAATGAGAGCTTCCCAGTTGTATAATTTTGCTCATCTTGATGTTGGGTTGCCTAAAGATGTTGAAACTAAGGAGAAGACAATTGAGGCAATTATTGAGCCACAACACGAAGCTAATCCGCTTGAGAATTTGGCAGGCCTGTTTCCTCCTAATATCTCTGTTCCGGCAGGGTGGAAACCTGGGATGCCTGTGGTTTTGCCAACAGATTTACCAGTGCCGCCACCTGGATGGAAGCCTGGGGATCCAGTGTCATTGGACTCTATTCCATTGCCTAGAGCTGTGGAACAGAAGTTGCCACCTATTGCTCCTCAAGGATTGCATAAGCCACCAGAGACTATACAGGTTCGGCACGTGGAGCTGGATATTCCGGATCAGGATGATGATAGTAGTGATTATAGTAGTGATGTGGAAAGCTCTGATGATGAGGATTGAGAGAGTGATGGTCCAGAATAATAGATTGTTCTGATCAAGGTAAGTGTACTTGCTCTTGTGAGCAAATTGAAATTATTGAGTTACATGTGATGTTCCTAGATTCCAATGTACAAGTAAGATTCAGTTTTAATGATATTTTGTTTGTCTATTGTGAAAATCCCATGATTCTTTTACCATTTGTTTCGTTACTACATATGGTTTGCAAGTTGCAGTAAGTCAAAAAGGTTACTGTGTTCACAAGTGCTTCTAAGATTATAACTCTTGATAAGATGTCACTTGATGATGCTGTGGTATTCAATTATTCATCACAGAAAGTACTTTTGTGAGTTTTTCAAGAAAGAAAATAATTTATCAATATATAGAATCAGGTTTGGAAAGAAGAGTGATGATTAGAAGGATAGATTAAATTCATGTAAGCTGTGACTTCGTGGGACAAGTTATCTCATACAGCAGACATGTATGAAGAATCCTTCTACTTCCATTGGCTGACAGACTAGCTTGGCAAGTAGGTAAAAGAGCTTATAATCAACGGGGGTGAGAACTGATTTATTTCTTGAAAGACATGATATAGAACTTAATATTTTGACATAGAAGGATTAACGCAGGGTATGAAGATGCAACTTTAATGAATAAGAAGAGAGGGCAGCAGGTTGAAGACTTTTTTAAGTTGTTCCCTTGATCCATTTTCCTTGAGGGATGTAACAGTTGATTATCCATCCTAGTGGTTATTTAGAAGTTTCTATAACTATGAAGTGGTTTGTTATTAAATGTTGCATTTTAATAGCATAAATGTCAAAAGATGGCTGACGCCAATACTAAGATGAGCACCTGATGGGTGGGGGAGCGCCAAGGATTCAATTCATTTTCTGTTCTTTTGTTTATTTATTTACAATTGAGATGGCTAAGGATCGGATTCTAATAAAAATTGAATAGATAAAAAATGAAAAAAACTGCGGTAAAAGATATGAGTTTATCTTTAATTAATCATTTAGGCCAGTGCTATCAGAGATTAATTACCACAATTATTATTATAAATGAAGGATGATAATTCTTAGGTCACGAGGAAGCTGTAGGTGAGAAATTTCACTTTCAAAAAGAGATGGAGAAACTGGGATTTTCTGTTTGAGCTTCATGCCTCTACATGTTTTAATGATAAGTTGTAGAGATACAAGTACAACCTGATGGATATTCAGAACCTTTTTGCTAACTATGTTTGGTTTGGATGGATGCTGTGTCAACTATTTCCCTGAAAGGTGTAAAATGTTTCAAAACTTCTCAATATGATTTCTATTATTTTCCTGGATTTGTGCTGCTGGCTCCATGTTGTTGGTTTGGCATTGTTGGTTTTGCAAATTATCATAAAAGAAACCTTTTGCACAGGCTTTTAAATGATGGGATCCCATAGAATGGAGCTTAAACTCAAATGTTGTGGAGCTAATAAATGTTCTACAAACAGATGCACTATCATAGACAAAAAATACCAAGATCTCTCAATTTATGATCCAGGAATTTGCTTAAAGTTTCTATGTAGAAGCTCGCACAATGATTAATCACCAGTTCTGAATATGTTTTAAGATTCCTATTGCCTGCACATGTTTTTTTAGCTCTGCATTCTTAAGAGATCTTGACCTTTCTGTGTCAACTAGATAATCGAAAGCATGCTTATGCTTTTGTTAGTAAATTTTGTTGTTCATATGGGAGCTTGGAACTGTAATTGACTTTTGACTAAAAGTTGTGTCACTTTCCTTTTCTTTCTTTCCTTCCTTTTCTATTTCTTCTTATTGTAGTTCTTTGATTTTGTTGTTACAGTTTGTAGCCAAGAGAATTATTAGGAAAATGAGTAGAACCTGGAGGAAAGAAAATTTTTGTGTAGTTGTGCTATTTTTTCCATGATATGGTGTGTTTGTGTTATGATGCTAAGAATATTGGATAGTTGCTAAACATTGGGAATTATTGGATAATTTCTTTTTCTCTTTGCATTGTTATGTTGTATTGTTTACAGGGTATTTTGGTGGTGCTTCTCTGTTTCTGTTTCCTCAGCTTTTGTTCAGCATATTGGATAACTGGAGCTCTATTTTGCCTGTGCCTTTTTTTACGGACATCTTATATTCTTATCTTAACAAAGGGAAAAAAGAAAAGGAACATGACTTCTGTCTCAAATCCATGCAAGTTTGTGAGTGGGATGATATGCTCGTATTCATAATCTGATATGCAATTGTCTATGATACCCATCATCAACGATCCATTTCTGTTGCTGGTCCGGAGCCGAAGGAGTGGTCCAAAACTATGTTAGAGTATATAACTGATGACCATATTGCACTCTACTGGTGGATCAATTCCTGATAGTTGCTTCAAGGGAATGGAAGTGGTTCTACTTTTTTGACTTTCTGAATTGTAAAATTGCTATGTGTTCCTTTATTCTTTTGGATGGGAAAATTGCAACTTATTCTTCTAACTCTAATGAGTACTGGCTGGATGTTTGATGAACTGAACAATATGTAGGTAGCTCTAACAAGCCAACCTCTGTTTTTTTTTTTACTTAAGTTATGAATGTGAGTTGAGTTAGCTGCTTTGAGTGAATGTGGAAAGTGTCACTAGGTGAAGAAAGTCATGCATGTAAGTTTGGGTGAATGTTGTTTTGTATCTATCCTTGTAGTATTGTGTCGATTTGGTTTTTTCTTGCTCCTTTTCTTTTCTGAATCATTCATGGGTTGCTTTCCAAATAATGACCAAATTGGTGCTTTAATAGTTTTATTCTGTTTTCCTCTACCATGTTTTGACACATGGGGACCAAACCCTGAATTTTTCAAATCAGTTTTGTTGAATTGAGATGCATTTTTCCTGTGATAATGTTAAGATAACTACTGGCATAGTCCAATAGAAAAGATCGCATGGCCTTTTATGATGGTGAAAAGTGGTTAATAATCATAGTTGAGGTCTATGCTCAAGTATCATACATGTCATGGATAATTGATAATTGAAAAGTGGTTAATAATCATAGTTGAGATGCAGGATATAGTATATCAAGAGACCAGATAAATTAATAAAATTCCTTTTTGATATTATTGGTAATCAGACATGATCGGTATTTTAGGTTCCTGAACTTGAATAAGGATTGATGAAAAGGCATGCTTGAGAATAAGAAATATTTTACTTTATGGACTGTTTTTAAGTCGTACCTGTTGCTTACCAAATTATATCTGACGACCTGTTAAATAGATTCAATTGCATGTTTTCTTGCTCAACTTTTCAGAAGTGGCTCTGATTTGGATCTAGTGCAGTAAGTTGCATCTGGTATAGCCAATCAAGTTCAGGGGTAGTTCACTACAAGTGCCCTGCATATAAGCTGATCCCAAAATGGCAAGGTTATGATTTTCTGTGGCCTATATTATCGAACCCATAAATGATTTATGGTAGCTCACTTGTGAGTTTGATGAGCTTGTTTGGCTCTTCGAAATTAGCCAAGCATATTATCAACCTGCCAGCATAGTGGTCAGTGAAATGTAATAGTTTATGCCTTTTTAGTTAGATAGGGTTTTACCGTTCAGAATTTTGTCCATATTCCTAAGGTCTAAAGTGCTATGATGTGTTTTATAGACAGTAAAAGCTTTTCTGAGACTTAAGTGATATTATGATTTGGTGTCATAATTTTGCCCAACATGTATGGTCAATGAACATGATTTCGGTGTGTATACTTCGTGCTTCCCCCTGTTTGAGTTCGAAATACACTGTATATGTAATTCCCTTTGGTGATTTGCAGGTTCTGTTATTGATGAACGTTGCTATTAACTCGTGGAGGCTAGAGCCCTGATTTTGAGCCAATTGTAAGGACTAGCATTCTTTTGCAGTATCATTCTGGAAAAGCTCAGTGTGATCATACTCTTAGCAGCAAGCATGTGATGATCATACTATGGAGTTAAACATCGTATGTGACAAATTCCCTAATGCCAAATAAGTGTCTGTGGATTGCTTTTACAAGGAAACACATCACTGTCTTATATAAATTGGCAGTTTTATTAGTAATATAATTCTCAGTGACCATTTCATCTTGAAAAACATACATGCTGAGTTTTCTCCTTCTACTTTCAAGGGACAACGTTGACAAGTGACAGCAACGTGCAGAAATCTATGAAAGTCATTGTAGGGGTGATACGAAAAGAAAATAACAAATAGTTGAAGGCATATGCAATAATACAAGTTACAAAAGTTCGAAGGTCACTTGATCACTCAAAATGGTGGGTTTTTTCTTTGAGTTCCTGAAGTTCTGGCAGAGTGTGATGATGCACGCTACAAAACAGTGGGAGCAGCTGCCCAAAATCAAACCACTGATACAGCATTTTTAACTTTCACTACTTAGAATTTGCTGATCTGGTAGTGTTTTTTTCCCCGACCCTTCGATATTCTCCTATTTTCTTGTTGCCTTGCCCCTCTACGCTCCAATTTGCTCCACGTCTTGCTTTTGCTGTAGCTGGATATGTTTACAAGAGAGGCTTTAGCAGCTACAGCGAAGGGAGTGCATGATGGTAGTGGAACATTTTCTACTGATTTTCAAGGTCCATGTGGATGTCATTAGGATTGGATGGTGCTATTCTATGGATGATTTGTCCCTCAAACAAACCAGTTTGTTTTCGTGTGAGATTTCTCTGGTGGCTGTTTGATCTCCCTTTAAGATTGGATTATGATATTGTATACTGTGGAATACATTTTGCCAGGGAGGTAATGTAATCACAAGGATTTGAACTCGCTACAAGAAGGATCGTCGTTATTCTGTTAACTAGGAGCACCTCTTTTTTTTTTTTTCTTGCTGATATATGCTGTGTTTCGTTCGTTGCATATTCCATTTTGAGTCTTTCTAAATTACAAAGTGTTACGATACAGCAAAGAATTTGCTAGCAGTAGCAGCCAAGTGAAACAAGAAGAAGGTTGAACTAGCAGTTGATTAATTCAGCCACGTGGTTATATAAATAATAGAAGTTAGTTAGAGCTAGTTAGATCAATAAAGCATTAGTCCCAGTTAGTGGATGGAAGAACTTGTATAAATAAGGCAAGCATGCATGAAGTGAAGGTCAAGCAATCAATGAATGAATTCATTTTTGTATCTCTCTCTTCTTCTCTTCTAATTTCTCTTATCTGAACTTCTATACAATATTTTGTCAAGGAAGAACCTTAACAAGCGGTATCAGAGTTGATCCAAAGCCATTATTAATAGATTTTGGCGTTGTTCAAAACTTATAAAATGATATAGAACAATAAGATGAAGGCTGTGGAAGAACTTTGCAAATAACTTGATGAACAGATGCATGCAGGGAATTCATCAAGAACTTCAGGAATCTATGGCAAATAGCAAGGAAAGATGGAAGGAACAAGATGAGAAGAATGATCATATCAATCTAAAGATTAAAACACTAACCAATCAAATCCTTCTAAGCTAATCATATGGCAGAAAAGGAAGTTGGAGTAAGTTCTAGGGGAATCTTGTCTAATCCTCTAACAGGAAGAGAAGCTAGAGCTAACAACACTCAAGAAGGAATATTATATGGATTCTGAGGCCATGGTCGTGGAGATATCATAGGCAATCAAGATCACCATAAGACTGGATATAACCCTGCAGCACCAAGAGTTGATCTACCGATTTCATGGGGAGATAATCCTAAAGGCTGGGTAAGGAAATGCAGTAAACTTTTAAAGCCCAACTTTGTTCTTGCACATCGAAGGGTGGAAGTGAGTACTTAATAGTTAACTGGGAGGAATTCTCTGAAGCCATTTGCAAAAGATTTGACAGTAGAGATGAGATAATGAAAGAATTTAACAAGTTGGTACAAGAAAGAAGTGCGGAAGATTATGCGAAGAAGTTTGAAGAATTGAAGTGTTTAACGAATGTACAAGTCCTTCATTGCTTTTGTCTTACAATTTGTTATTGAATTTATTTTTGCTAAAAATAATTTTGTTTTTATATTTTTAGATCACTGTAATAGGTTAGTGGCAAAATAATTTTTAAAAAATAAAAAAAATATTTTTTTAATGTATTTTTAAATAAAAAATATTTTGAACCGTCACCGCTACCACAATCTCGTACATATGCTAAATTAAATCAGATTTTAAAAAAAAAATACTAATACCATTACTTACAATATAAAAGCCAATTTAAATCCCATAACCAATCCTCATATTTTAAATTCAATCTTATTTTTATATATTTATACTCTTACAGGATTTACACGCGCACCTCTCTCTCTCTCTCTCTCTCTCTCTATATATATATATATATATATATATATATAGTAGACCTAACTGTTTAAATATAGGAAGCTGTATTACTCATGGTTACCAAATTGTTTTGTTTTTTGGTAACTAAATATTTATTTTGTCCAAGGATCTATATGCAAGTATTATAATAATCTTTATACCAGAAAACCCGCGTAAATCCTACACAAGCAAGACCCAAACAAGGCCTATCCGCCCACTAGAATACCTTTATTCCATAAACCAAACACGCAAAAGCAAAAGCTGAACCCTAAAAAATCCCCTATATATTGAACTCTAAACGCATCACAAGCACTCTCGCACACCTAAACCCTACTGCCCCTCCGCTGCTCTCCCCTTCTCACAGCGAAATGGCCGCCGCCGCACGCCCCCTGGTCTCCGTTCAAACCCTCCCCTGCCTCAACGACATGGTCACGGATTCGGCTGCCACCGTGGCTCTACCCGATGTCATGAAGGCCTCGATCCGACCAGACATCGTCAACTACGTCCACTCAAACATCTCCAAGAATAGCCGCCAGCCTTATGCCGTCTCCAAGAAAGCCGGTCACCAGACCTCAGCCGAATCATGGGGTACTGGTCGTGCCGTTTCTCGTATCCCCCGTGTTCCTGGTGGTGGAACTCACCGTGCTGGTCAGGGAGCTTACGGAAACATGTGCCGTGGTGGACGCATGTTTGCTCCCACCAAGATCTGGCGCCGTTGGCATAGGAAGATTAATGTGAACCAAAAGAGATACGCTGTCGTTTCAGCTATTGCTGCATCTGCTGTACCCTCTCTGGTGATGGCACGTGGTCACCGCGTGGAGTCAGTCCCCGAGATGCCTTTGATTATCTCCGACTCAGCCGAGAGCATTGAAAAGACATCTACTGCTATTAAGGTGCTCAAGGAGATCGGTGCTTTTCCAGATGCTGAGAAAGCTAAGGATTCTCACGCGATCCGGCCTGGAAAGGGGAAAATGAGGAACAGGAGGTATATATCTCGCAAGGGACCCCTGATTGTGTATGGAACCGAAGGTGCTAAGATGGTTAAGGCCTTCCGTAATATTCCAGGAGTTGAGGTTGCTAACGTTGAGAGGTTGAACTTGTTGAAGTTGGCTCCTGGTGGTCATCTTGGAAGGTTTGTGATCTGGACGAAATCAGCTATTGAGAAGCTTGATTCAATTTATGGGTCATTTGAGAAGTGTTCAGAGAAGAAGAAGGGGTATGTGTTGCCTAGGTCCAAGATGGTCAATGCTGATTTGGCTAGGATCATCAACTCTGATGAGGTTCAGAGTGTTGTGAAGCCAATCAAGAAGGAGGTTAAGAGGGCTACTTTGAAGAAGAACCCATTGAAGAACTTGAATGTGATGTTGAAATTGAACCCATATGCTAAGACTGCTAGGAGGATGGCTCTTTTGGCCGAGGCAGAGCGTGTGAAGTCTAAGAAGGAGAAGCTCGACAAGAAGAGGAAGCCTGTCTCAAAGGTATCTGTTCTTACATCCTTTTTTTTATGTTGCTATATTGTGAAATGGTTAGTTGGTTACTCTGATGTTGTGATGCGTGCTCAGGTAATGTGTATGGATGCTGTTAATGTGAAGGTCTTATCTTGGTTTGGATATTAAGAATTAGGCATAGCGTTTAAGACTGAAATATTTGTATATCCGTATTATGTTCGTTTTGCAGTGGTGTTTTTGGTTATCTGTTTGAGCTATACACCCTTTGTTTCTTTCATGTCCTTAAGAATCCTTCCATCATATTTATATATTCATGAGATCAAAGGCTATTTTATTCTTTTAGCCTTGTATTTTGTCTCTTTTATTTGTTACTGTTGTTACTTTCTATCGAAGTCCATATCTTTATGCTTCAGGGATGCGATGGTAAGGCATTTTTTAATGTGTTTATTAACAAGTTGTCTTTTCTTATGAAACCTATCAGGAGGAGCTAGCCGCTGCCAAGGCTGCAGGAAAGGCATGGTACAAGACAATGATCTCAGACAGCGATTACACAGAGTTTGAGAATTTCACAAAGTGGCTTGGTGTCTCTCAGTAATAGTTCTGTTTTTAGAGAAGAGTTTTGTTCATCTACTCGATTCTGTTATCAACTTTTGTTTGTTTTTTGTTGTTGGACATGGATGAGATTTGTTGGGAATTGGATTTTTGGTATTTCGATACCGTTCTTTCATTCCCACTCTTGCTCTATTTTGCTAGCTCAAAGAATTTCTATTACCATCAGAATTGGAATGGAACATTTTATGACTTTTGTGTGTTTTCATTGCGCTGCATGCTTCGATGTTCTGTATGCTTTTTCTATGCTCTTTAAGCAGCCATTTCGATGCCTAATGCTATTATGCATAAACACGTATGGTTTGTGTTTTTCTCCTGGCAAGGATTTATGGATGCGGAGATCTGTCTGAATTCCCCCACGTCGTTGGTTAAAAAATTAACTTGAATGTACATTATGAACGGGATTGGTATCAGGATGTTGTTCAAAGCGAGCTTCTTTAACGGACTCGAATTGCTTTTTTATTTCTACAGGCTTTGACAAATTTTAAAGTTTGACTGATGTAATGTAATGGAACTTGAGGCATCTGTCCCGGTCTCTCTTCATTTGAACTTGAAAATTGTTTGCGTGAGATCAACTTAAATGGATCCTGCCTTTAAGGTCTATCAACTTAAATTGTTTGCACGAGTCCATGAATGTCTTACAACCTTTTAGTTGATAGTGGGTTTTCAGGTCAATTTTTTTGTGGATGTTTTGAGATCATGAATATGTTTTATGAGCTATTGAGGGTTTTTTTGGGGTTTTCTAGGTTGAATTATGGTTCGAATGAGTTTTTTTTTTTTTTTTTTTAACCTGAAACTCAAACTTTTCATCGATCCAAGTTCTCTCCGAGCAGAGGGCAAATGGTTAGCATTGCCTATATTTTGCTTAAAAAAAAGGAAGATTGACAAGGGTCGTTAATCTCATAGAAAATTAAAAATAATAATAAATCGCAAGTGAATGGACTGGTTTAGGCCCTGCGTATCTGGATCATTTTCTTGAGGCTCGTACGCTTTGGGCCAATTAAGCCTGAGTATTTGGGCTTTTTCTCTTTTTTTCTTTTTGTTTCTTCAAATTTTACCTATTATAATTGATTTTTCTTGTTTAATATTTTTATTATTTAATATTTTATTGATTATTAATTAAGTATTGTAATTTGTTTTGGTTTGATTTTTTCTTCTTCAATTGTCTAAATATTTGATTGATTTTTAATTTTATAAGTATTTATTTTCAATTAAAAAACATTATTGAAAAAAATTATTTTGTGCAATTAATTCATAACTCAGATTAATTTTATTTTATTAAAAATATAGTTATAATATTTTTTAGTTGTACAAGTAATTCTTAATTTATTTACTTAAATGCATTTTGCAATTGGAATTTTTTTGACGCTCGAATAAAAAAATAAATCTGACGCTCGAATTCAGTGGCTTGTTGGATCTACTCTCGAGTTTAGATGTATGTTTGTTAAATAACAGCACGAGAAAATGATACAAGCCTGAAGAGTTTTACATCGAGGAGCACAGAGGAGTAACGCCACTGCTTAAATTCAAATGCTCTACAAGCTCAACCAAACCCCCAAGAGATATCAGACATGGCACCAGGATGAATTAATTTAAGCACTCTATAAGGCTTTGCAGACGAGAGAGAGCTCTACTTAAGGAGGGGGCACAGGAGGAGACCCGGGGGTCTCTGTTTGGAGCCGGGAGCGATAAGAGTTGGCTTAAAGCAAAGGGAAGGCAGACGGGACTAGATTGAGGGAGGAGCAAGCTTTCTTGGGGGCCGGGAGCTGCTTCAGCAAATAATAGTAAATAGGGTTTGTTCTGTATCATCTGGTTTTGAGGGACCTAATTTTTATCCAATTTGTCTGCGATGAGCAAAATCTGATACGGTTTGATCGGAGCTAGGAGAGGAGGAGATAGATGAAGGGTTCATTTAATCCTTTATTTGGCCTGCTCTCCACTTGGTTTTTCTAGGGTTTTCATGCTACGAGAATGCCTTCAACCAGGAGGAAAAGCCCTGTGATATGGTGCGAGAAACTGTCTGTAGCCTTCTCACTCTCAGTTCACTAAATTATGCAGCATTTAGAACTCTCAAAGGGATCTCTTTCTGTGAGCCTTCAATGTTTGTAGTTCTTCCCCAGTACTGTGAGTCTTCTTCACCAAGCCTGTGTAAGAACTACAGTCTTAAACCATACCCAATATTATTGCGCAAAACGTAATCCTCCACAGTTTCATCTTTCCTGCAAACTCTTCATAGATCATCTTAATTCAAATCTGTGGCTTTAACAGAAAGCGTTGAGGCACCCACCATGCTCCTCTTTCTGCTCATTAATTATGAAAAAAGAAAAAAAACAAAAAGCATTAGAGAGCAGACAGTGGAGTTAGTGAGCAACTTACCATGGCATCCTGTGAGAACCATTGATGTTAGTGGCTCTTTTCCCCTGTATGGCCACATCCAAGTAGAAACAAATAAAAAAAAAAAAAAGAAGAAGAAAAGAAAAATAGCCGAGGCTATGTTTGTTTTCCAGAAACCATTTTCTAAATATTTTTATATTTGTTTGACATTAGAAAAAATAATCAACAGAAAACACTTTTCAATTAAAAAAAATTTGGTTTGGTTTCCAGGAAAATGTTTTCCTGGAAAATTTGGGCAGAAAATACTTTCTAGAAGTTGTGAAAAATTTAGAAATGTCATATTATTTGCTAATTATATCAAATTTGGTCCTCAAACTTTTGATTGCCATATATATTTTGTTTTGAATATTTATTTTCCAATTTCATCTCTTAAAAATTAATTTTTATATTAACTTTGGTCCTCATTTTTATAATTGTTATTTGCTTTTCCCTTATCATTTTTTTATTGAAATTTTTTATCTATCAAATTTGATCATCATTCTTTTGATTGTTACTTATTTTTGTTGAAATAATTTATAAAATGTTAATTATTATTATTTTAATTTCTTCATCTTTCATTTATTTTAATTATTATTTATTTTATTTGAGATAATTTATGAAATTATATTTTTTTTTCAATTTCATTCTCATTCAACTTTTTAATTTGTAAGATTTGTTCCTCATTATTTTAATAAACTTGAGAAAAATAAAACATTAATAAGTTATTTTGCAGCTCATTTTTCATGACATAACCAAACACTGGAAAATATTTTTTAACTTATTTTTCATTACACTATCAAATATCAGAAAATAATTCACTTTTCCGGAATTCACTTTCTTGAAATTTACTTAAAAAAAAAATTATTTTCTAGCAAACAAACGAGTCTAGGTCAATGCAATCTCTGTATCTGATATGTAATGCATTTGTTGAAATTTAGATAAGCCAAGCCCATTGTAACTCTTTTTTTCCTTAACCATCAAGCCCAAGCCCATTTATCATTGAGACCGTGAGACTGTGCATCAAAACCTCAACGTGATGGCAAATATGAAGTGGACAGTTTCTAATGCTCAAAACCCAGCCGACACCTAAATAGGGGGCCCATTTGCAACTGACGCTACGTTAACATGGTCGTTTTATCAAAACAACGTCGTCGTTGTGATATATATATATATATATATATATATATATATATATATATATATAATTTAGGTTAAATTCTATAACCCTTAACTTGAGTTTTATCCTGATTGTGCTTGGATCGGATTTTAAAATTATAGATGAAACCATTTCAAAATTAAAATTTATTTTAGAATTAATTTCTAAATAAGGATACCATTCGAAACCATTCATAAAATTAAAGTTATTTTAGAATTAGTTTATAGAATTTTAATTTTAGTTTTGATCCTTTTTTATATTTTGATACGGTTAAAATTAGGTTATTTTTTTTATGTTTTTTGTATTTACATATAAATATAATGAAATGATTTGAATATTTTAAGAGTTAGTTGCAATTATTTTTTAAAGTGTTTTTTATTCAGAAATATATTAAAATATTTTTAAAACAAATCAAAATAATTTAAAAACATTAAAAATATTTAATTTAAAAAAAAATTAAACTTTTTTAAAAATATTTTTAAAACATAAAAACAGACAAGAACTAAACCTCAATATTTTTCAACGGAAAAAATATTTATTTGGCTATATATTTTCCATGAAGAAAGAAGATATTTTTAGGAAGAAGTGGGGCCGGGGTACAAAAGAGAATAAAGTAGTAGAGCGGGGAGAAAAAGTAAAGAAGCATAGTGGGGGGTCAAATTATATATTTATATGTATTAATGTATGTACTCTGTAGCCTTTCATTGTTGGAATTAGTAGAATCAAAGATGTTCCTTAGACTTTGCACTTTTCGGCTAAATTCTCTGACCATATTGTAAATTTATACACCAAGAAGCTGATTCCATCGGTCCAATAATTTATGCCCACCTTACAAGAAAGCAAACTATTATTTTTGTCCCGACACAGCCATTCATGCTCCACTTCTGCTCTTATGGTTTTAAGTTTTATTGTATTATTGATGGTGCAATAATAATAATAACAATAATAATAATAATCCTAGTCGTTGAGTTCTTCCAAGTTTAAATGGCTAGAGTTTCTAGCCATCTTGGTGCATACCGTCCTTGACTCACTTTGGGCTGTCTAATACCAACGCCTCATGCATAAACCTTGATATATTTTAAAATTTCAAGAAGTTAGAGTGCATCGTTTAGGGGTGTTTGGAATAGTTATTTTTTAAAATATTTTTTTTAAAAAAATATATTAAATTAATTTTAAGAAGTTAGAGTACGTACTTGCACACTTTCAAACCATCCAATGGTGTTGCTATCACTCATAAAATTTCCATGCATAGCAAAGACGCCTCATTTCTCACTGATGATCATTTCTTATCATATGTCACCTACCAACCACTCACCTCTCTATTAATAGCGCAACAAAGCACTACAACCAATGATGAGTATCAACATCTCTACTTATAGTACTTATTTATCTAACTAAAATGTATAAATATCTCGAGTCACCGGGTAGATTGATAAGATTCAACCAACACAAATCCATTCAAGACATTCAACAATTCATTCAATAACATCAGTTATAATAGAAGTCCATGCAAGAAATCACACGACTCATGGCCATTCATTACCATATAAGGCCACTCACGATTAATCATAGCCAATTCATTCAATCACACACTCTATGAACCTTCATTCTATTTCTCTTCTCTTTGTATTATTTTTTCTCATACATTTATCGATTTATGCATAAGAAGGTTCCGGTTTTGATAAAGGACTTGGTTTTGTAGTAACAACTAAGTTAAGAGACAAAGCTTACATATTTTAATTCAAGATGTTGCCATGGAAAACATAATCATGAAAAGCTCAATTCAATCTGAAATTTTTTCTTTATCAATTTCCTTTATAGGTTTTTTTTTAAAAAAAATTCAATCTAACTTCTACTAATAAAATAGCAAATAAAATCTAATGTTAAATTCACCTTTTTTATTTTAGTTTTGACTTATCTTAGGGTTTGAAGTATATTTACAAAATATTTTCATGTTATAGAAATTTGAGACAATGAAACAAGATAAAATAATAAAAATATAATACAGTTTCTTGATTGTTTAAATAATTAACAAAAAAAACTAGCGTCCTCTTCTTCCTCATCCCTTTCATAAAATTGCCACCATCTCCACCATTCAAGCTAACCACTCAGCTTTATTTGAGTATAATAACAATTTTGTAAGTAATCACATAATTTTATAATTTTAACACATGTTTCTTGGTCATTAATTGAAATATAATGGCAATCTTGTAAATAATTAGGTAGTTTTTATTGATTTATTTTGGACACCCCAAACAGTGGATGTAAATTGTTACTTGCATATCGAAGTTTAGAATGCCAAGAATAATTTTTCAAAACTCGATAAGCAAATACAATTTTAACCTGGCAATAAAATGATAGGAGTAATTTTTCTAAAAATAAATCGCAGGACCCTTCATATTTTGACAAGGAAAAAAAAGAGAAAAAAGGAAAGAGAATATAAAAACTCATCGGAGTCTAATCATCATGCCGCGACGCATATGAACCGTATCAATAAGAGGAGAATGTTAGTGCACTTTCAACACCATCATGGAAAGTGACATTTAACTACTGGACGCCGCTGTACATTTTGCCTGAAGGGCTCGGGCAACGTCCATTCACTATCACATGCATAACATATGCCAACCACTTTTTTAATAATACTTTATATTTACAAAAGGATCAAATTATCCATCATTAAACATGTATAGCAATAAAAACCAAGTATAAAAGACAAAATCTCTCCTACAAAGAAGCTTTGAGTTATTTTATTGTGAAAAAAATGAGAATGTATATAAAATTCTCAATACTTTAATTCAATAATTTTTTTAAAAAAGTTATTTTAATCATTGCACTGTTCTAAAAAGACATATATACCCCCTTATTAAATCTAGCATTCCATGTAAAAGAATAATTTTACTCTTCAATGTAAAGTTGATTTGTTGGTTTCTATAAAAGGCAAAATTGAGTTTCGAGTGTGGATTACTGTAGTGAAACTCCATGCTTTCAATGGGATTAGAAGTAAACTCCAGCAATGATTGGCCTGTCGTATTTTTGCTTTTTTTTAATTAATTAATTTTTTTTTTTTTGTATTTACATTTATTTGCTTGGTGCCTAGTATGATGGTGTGTGAACTACTAAGAGAAAAAAATCAACACAAGCGACAACCAATGAGAGGTTAGAGGAGTGGGCCTTAAGTAGTTGGCCCACAAATTAATACATAGACAACTGGCATTTTAGGTAGTTAACGACGTGTACGGATATCGCCCTCTCAAACCTAAGACACAACATGCAAATTGCTAATTTTATAATGGATCATTTGTTCAGCCGGCTCCCACTCACCTTTTTTTTTTACTTTACTCTGGGCCAGTGAAAAAGGAACCCCGTTCCCGTTTTTTTTTTCTTTAAAAAAAAAAACCTTAAAAATCGTACCATCCCAGTCCGTCAAAGCTGGTCGGTAATATTTTAAAAATATTCTTTAATTGGTATTAGAATATGAAAAACATTAAATAAATATATAATAAAATATTACTCAAATACTTTTTAAAATAAAAATAATTTAAAAAACACCATAAAAAAAAAAGTTGAACCATGTTAAAACATAGTATTAAAGGGTATTTGAGAGTTTGTGATAGTTGCAGTTCAAAGTATTTTTTGCTTAGAAATATATTAATATATTATTTTTTTTATTTTTAAATATCAATATATCAATATAATTTTAAAATATAAAAAAAATTAATTGGAAGCAAATTTTTTTGTAAAAATAACTCCACTCCGTTTTAGTCTAATAAATGAAATCAGCGTATAATAATAATAATAATAATAATAGAAGAGTAAAGTAAAGAGAAATAAACGAGGGGAGTGGACCGTTCGTTGGTTGGACAGGAGGATAGTTAAAGGTTCCAATCGCCATTATCTCATTATTGTTTTCGTGACAGCTTGTCTTGCGTCCGTTTAGGTAAGCCATAAAAATCTAGCAGCAAAAGTGAGGGCTCCACTTTGATAAAGGACTGCAATCTTCTCTCTCTCTCTCTCTCTTAAATAAATAAAATAATAATAATAATAATAATAATAATTTTTGACCGTCAAATTAGCGTGATTCGTCACGACAAAATACAAAAAAAACACGCGATATATGAGGGAGTCGTCTGTCAAACAAAAGATGCAAGCACAAGTGTCGCCCAGGTGAGCCCTTTTATCCCCGGGGGCCGCATCTCCTCACCGTCATAATCACACCCACACAGTAAAACATCTCACATTGACTTTTCCTTCCACCACTGGCCTCCCGTCAGTTGTCACGTGCTCCTCTCAGTGCACACCGAAACCCCCATCCACAACACATACACACAAGCCCTTTCCTAATCTAGTCGAACCACGAGATAGGACGGTGCGCTAACAAGGATCCGTAACTATTATAAAACAGTAGGGAATCTAGGGATTAGCCCTTTCCTAATCTCATGTGAACCACGCGCCATTTATGCATATAAAGCAAAAAAGAAAAAGCTGAAAAACTTTGATTAATGTTTTGATCCGAAATGGCATATAGCTAAGCGTTCCCTCTTTCTGTATCATACGTCCCATCCACATCTCTCTCTCTCTCTCTCTCTCTCTCTCTCTCTCTCTCTATCCATTTTCTGTTTTGGCCAAACACCGCCAAGCCAACAACCAAGCCCCAACACACAATTATAACCATAACCAACTATTAACCATTTTATATTCCAGACACCAGACAAGCCTTCTCTCCTTTCCTCCCTCGCAAAAACATGAGAACCACCTCTTAGCCGGCAAAAAGAAGACACCTCCTCCCTCTCCTCTCTCATCTTCTTGTGCGTGCTTGGCTTGTTCACACCCTTCGTCAATCCATCACTCTCCATGTTCCTCTCTTGAATAATTAATACTGTTCTTGCGCTACTGCTCTCTGCTAAAACGGTGCCGAATTGGAGTTGAAAGTGACTCGATGATGTTGGATCTTAACTTGACCGCGGGTTCTGGTGACTCGTCAACGACAGCGAAGAATAATAATAAGATGAAGATTCTAGAGCTTTCCAACTCTCCAATGGAAAGTTCTGGGAGCTTCAATTCTTCTTCTGTAGTCAATGCGGATGGCTGTGGTGACGAGGACTCTTGCTCCAACGGCGACGTCTTTGCTCTCAATTTCACTATCTTGTCAAATGAAAGCAGCTCCAAGAAGACCGTTTATTCTAACAACAATGATCATGATGACCGTGGAGATCGAACGATCCAGCTCTTTCCAGTGGAGTGTGGGCCCAAGAATGTAGGAGGAGAGTCTAACTCTTCTTCGACGGTGCAGATGCAGCCGGTGGATCTCGGTGGTTCCAGGAATTATGGTGGTCCTCCGGAGCAGGGGATCGGGGCTCGACAACAAAAGCCCGTGAAAAAGAGTCGGCGTGGGCCCAGGTCGAGAAGCTCGCAGTATAGAGGAGTCACGTTTTATCGGAGAACTGGAAGATGGGAATCTCATATTTGGTTAGTTATTTCAACTCGTTTATTAATTAGTTGCTTAGTTACTCTGATGATCTCTTAATTAATTAATTATTCTTTATTGGGTGGTTGTGGAATTTTGAATGTGATTTGGGTTTCCTGTTTCTTGTGCTGTTTTGCAGGGATTGTGGAAAGCAAGTTTACTTGGGTAATTTTGAGATAATATTATTCGATTTTCTCTAAAGTTAATTTTGATACTTTGGTGCTATGGGGTACAGTTAATACTTTGCTAATTTGTATTTATTTATTTTGTGAATCTGGGTGTTTGGTTTCTTGTAGGGGGATTTGATACTGCACATGCTGCAGCTAGGTAACAATGATAATAAATGAGATTAGATTGTGATATGTAGTGTGATTATGTAAGTTATCGAGGATTTTGTGTTTTTCGGGTTTTTTTATTTCAGGGCATATGATCGAGCTGCGATCAAGTTCCGTGGAGTTGATGCTGACATCAACTTTAACGTTAGTGATTATGATGAGGACATTAAGCAGGTGAGGATTGTTGTGGATGTAACTCACTGGGTTCTAATTGTTTTGGTTTTTGACTCTCGAGTGATTAGTTGTTAATTGAGTTTTTACTTGACATGCAGATGAGTGGTTTCACAAAGGAAGAATTTGTGCATACTCTACGGCGTCAGAGCACTGGATTCTCTAGGGGCAGCTCAAAATATAGAGGAGTGACGCTCCACAAGTGTGGCCGATGGGAGGCTCGTATGGGGCAGTTCCTGGGAAAGAAGTAAGAAACTCCTTCCCTTAACATACACCCAGCTGATTTATTTCAGCGTTCTGATAGTAATCTTACTATTTATACTGCATTGATCTTATAATTTGCATAAAGGGCTTACTAATGCATGTGTTCTTACATTGAAGTGAGAATGAACTAAGAACTTAAAATGTTTAGGCTTGTGGTGTGAGTTGGGAACTTGGTTTTTTATTGGGCAATATTCATTGCTTGCCTGCAGGTACATTTATCTTGGGCTATTCGATAGCGAGATAGAAGCTGCAAGGTCCTAATGATCATGAATTGGATCTTTCTTAAACTAAATGTCTTAGTTCGACTTTGACTCAACCAAATCTGTTTCAATTTACTTGAGATGTTCATTTTCTCTGGTAACCAGGGCTTATGACAAGGCTGCCATTAAATGTAATGGAAGGGAAGCAGTTACCAACTTTGAGCCAAGCATATATGAAGGGGAGATACTTTCAGAGCCCAGCAGTGGAGGTATTTTTCATTGCTAGAATCTCCTCTTTTTTTTCTTTTTTTTTTTTTTATCATCTTTGTAAAGAAAATGTTCTCAATTTGCCAAGTGATCCTTTATTGTGCCAATCTACAAACAATTACTTCTCATACAGACGGCAACCAAAATCTTGACCTGAACTTGGGAATTGCCCCTCCCGATACTTCTGATAGCCTAAAGGTAAACAGCAACATGGGTGGCTTTTATTTCCACGGTGGCTGGGATGGCGTGTCTACTGATAGGGCACCAAAGGTACCGTTGAAATCAATGTTGATTTTTCTCAGGCCAAAGTGGTACTCTGTGTTTGTTCTAGAAAGCTTTGATTATCTATCTACGATTTACTTGATGAGTTGATGATTTTGGAAAAGGTTTTTTAATACTCTTTAAAGAAATTGTTCTTTGGCAGTTTCTGAACTCTGTTTCTGCAACAATGAAAAATCAACTACCGAATGGCCCCGGTGTGACATCTGTTCACCCTCCTATGTGGGATGGTATAAATCATCGAATCTTTCCCATCTATGAGGTAATTTCAATAGCCTAGTTTATTTCATACAACACTTTTTAGTTTTTCCAAGTTTATTTAGGGAACACAAATGCATGCAAACACCTCACACAAAGATAACAGTATCATGCTGAGCTCCCTGTTCATCGTTGTCACAAAGATGCATTATCATGCCTATTAACCTTGTAGGAGGACATTGTCATCCTGCTGAATATTTTAAGCACACACATAAAGATAACCAGTATCATGCTGATCTCCTTGCTCATTATTGTCACAAAGATACATAATCATATGCTGATTAACCTTCTAGCAGGACACTTTTCATCCTACTGAATATTGTAGAGTGCAATTGAGAATTTATGTCAGTTATTTATTTTTCTTTGAAAAGTTTTGCTTATTCATCTAGTTTTCAGAATAATACCAATTTGATGTCAGAGAAATTTTCATGATAACCATTTTGATTGATGGTATTCAGAAATTGATGGATTTGTTTCCACTAAATAGCAAATTAAGAAGAGGATTTTCACTGGTTTGATAATTGACAATGCATGATGTTTGCAGGAAAGAGCAATGGAGAAGAGAATGGAAGTAGATTCCTTTCCAAATTGGACCAGGCAAATCCAAGGCCCTTATGGTGGTGGAGCAAATCCACTGCCTCTCTTCTCTACTGCAGCATCATCAGGATTCGCTTCTTCAGCAATTATGGCACCTTCAGCAGCTGCTGGTCAACTTCACTATCCAAGTTCAACAATCCTCCACCATCGATTTTCTCCTCCAATTACCAACCCCAGCAACATCTCTCAATTCTACTGTAGGAGCTGAATGGTCTAGTACAGCCATAATCCAGAACCTTTTCTTATGTAGAGGAAAGAAATGGGTAGGCCAAAAGTGCTAATCGGGTTCATTTGTTAAACTCTACATACAAGGATCATTATATTCTACCTTCTTCTGTCTTGTAAAGCATATTGAACTGGAGAATATTGGCATTGATGGATGGTACATGAGTAAATCTCATTAATTTTGCCTCATTGACGAGTGCAATCCCATCAAAATATGCCGTGTCTATGCTTTTGTTTTCCTCGTGACCAGGGTGCGTAATGCATAACCATTTGAGATTGAATACAGGAAAATGAAAATCTCTTCTTCTGCAGAACTCCAGGAAGCTTGATTTTGTATTACAGATGCTTCATGCATGAATGTATAAACTTAAATCAATATGCATGCCATCGCATATAATGCATGTACATGCGATGTTCCTCGTGTACCACAGCATCTATTCCCTCTCATTTTTCAGCTGGTTAAATTCTCCAGATCAGTATAAACTCCACGTGGCGTAGCTTTGACTAGGGTGATAGCTTTGCTAAAATTGGGTAGTTACCTTGTTTTAAAATATTTTTATTTAAAAGTATATAAAATAATTTTTTATTTTTAAAATTTATTTTTTAACCTTAGTATTTCAAAATAATTTTAGAACATGAAAAAAAATTAAACGAAAAAAAAATAGTATTTTTAAAAGCAAACCGCCCCTGAGATAGAGCTTCTACCCTAACCCAACCCCAAGAAAAGCCTAAACCAGGTTTATCAGCAAAAGATTTAAGTTCCCCCCATGTCTGTGTGGTAAAGTCTATCTACTTCTCGTTTTAAAACTCTCAAACCGAATTTAAATCAAACCATCTTGTATTCAATTTTACAAGAAAAATCGTAAGTTTAAATAGAGGGCAAAAACAAAAAAGGGGACATGGAAATCAATTAGTTGAGACATAAAAAAATATTGTGATTTCAACAGAAGAAAAAAAAGGACAAAAACCTTTGATTGTCATTGTAACTTTGCAAGAGATATTTTTTAAAATTAGCACAATAGACATAAAAAAATAAAAAAATAATATCGTTTTAAAAATATTTGATAAAATAGTACAGTTTAATCATGTTGCGCTCCTGAAGCGTGAAATTTAATAAATGTTGCTGTTAAAAAGCATAACATGGTCAAATATCGTGTTTCTAAAACATGAAAACTTAAGACGTCATGCTTCAAAAGCGTGACATCAATTAAAATTTAAACTCTTCAGATCAAAGAACAACAACACACACATACTCTCTCTCTCTCTCTCTCTCTCTCTAAAACCACTGACGCCCTTAATTTCTCTTTAAAACAACCCATCAAACACTTATATTTTTCCATTAAAATAAACAAAAATCAAACTCATCATAATTTCTAAGCATCCTTCGGTGTTTTAATGTTAAAATACTTTGTTACCTTTGTTGCCACCATTCTTGCCACTACCTAATCCTTTTTCTAGTCCTACAAGTAAGATAAACATACTACATTGCTATGAATTCGTGTTTGATTTGGTTGGAATGAAATAATTGTTTAGGTTGAGTTTATGGTTTATAGTGAATTTAAGATTTGTTGAATTAATGTTAAATTAGATAAGAATATCATAAATTAGGGTTGATTTGATATAGTTGAATATGAAAATAAAATAAATTACTTATGAATTAATTATTTCAATTAATTATGTGTTGCATTTAATTGATGTTAAGTTTTTGAATTAGGAATTTTATGTGTATTATTGGAATCAACTAATAATGTAATTAACTACGCTTGATGATTTAATACAAGATAACATGAATGTGGTATTTGCATGACGAATTACATGTTCCATTGAATTGTTGATAAGTTCATGAATTTGATATTTTCTTTGAATTTTATTAATTTGCTATGAATTATATTTAATTATTGGTGAATTTGCTTTAACGTTAAATTTTAGAAATTTGATTGTATTTGATATGAATTTTGTCGATTAGTGGTAGGATAATGCAATTTAGTTATAATTACGTCAAATTAACCAGAATCTGATTTTTTTTAACAAAATATCTTATAACATGTTTATGTTATGTCATTACGGTGACATTATTATTTATAATGTGAACAGTAATATCACATATAATGGTGGAAGCAATTTGTTGTTAAATTGTAATTTAGGCATGTCACATGCAGAAATAAAAAAAAACCATTTGTCATGGATTTAGGTGGAATTATAATGATATTGATGTTGAAATAACTTGGAAGTGTCAGATTGGTGAACATCAGTATTATCCTATACCGATTGTGAGAAATAATAGTTTTAAGACCACGATTGATTCTTTTACCCAAAGTGGTTTGAACATGATGATATTGTATGTGGGTAGTCGACCACAATCCGTGTGTCTCCCAACTTCTGCTAGGCCTTCAAATTCAGTTAGTAGAGGTAAAAGGAGTTTATTGTCAGATGATTTGCTACAAATGATAGGTGATACTATGTTTGACAATCCATTTGCTAAACAACATAGATTTGATTATTCTGAACTTAGTGACAATAAGGATGACGATGCATTAGACTCGAATGTGATGGTGAATGTTGATGATGATGTTGATAAGGAAATCATATCTCTTGTTTATGAATTTGGAGATGCTTTTGGGTCTAGTTTTGTTGTTTCTAATGATTATGCACTTAGTTATAGACATATGTCAAGAGGGTCTGAATTGGAGGTTGGACAAACATTCATTGGTAAAAATGAATTGGTTAATGCAGTTAAATGATGACACATTGCACATTCACTTAAATACTAATTATAACGGTTGAACTCTATATTTGTTCAATTACAATATGTACAAGAACCTGAATGTAAGTGATATTTACGTAGGGGATATCATAATAGGTCAAATTCATTTGAGATAGCAAAGTTAAACGAGTCGCACATATGTGTTTTGACTTTTGTAAAAAAAATAATCATTGTCGGTTTGATGCAAATTTTATTAATAATGTTATATCAACCCTTATGACGAATAAGCTTTCAATAATGGTTACAAGCATACAAGATGAAATAAAATTACATTACAAGTATAAAATTTCATATGACAAAGCATGAGTTGCAAAACATAATACCATTGAGCATCTTTTTGGTTCACACGAGGAATCTTTTGAAAAATTACCTAGGTTGTTGTTGGCAATAAAAGAATCAAATCCTGGAATAATTGTTGATTAGAAGCACAAAGGAAATATTGATTATCGTACAATAGTTTTTAGGAAAGTGTTTTGGTCATTTGGATCTTATATTTAAGGTTTCAAGTACTATAGATCACCCATCAGTGTTGATGGCATACATTTGTTTAGACGATACGAGGAATATATGATTTGGTATATGAGTATCACATATCGGGTCATTACTTCAGATCCTGAGAAGGTTCCTTCACCTGGATACATGTAGTATGAGCAATATGCCTAGCAAATTCAAAATCTCATTAGTAACCAAATCTTTTCATAATTAATATTTGCTAAACGTTGGGTTTTATGTATTGATCTTTTAATTTAACGTTAATGTTTTATTAATATTAGGTTGGCTTCATGCTACGGGAGGGTCAAGAGGTTGCAACTTATCTTCGTAATACTCACGAAGAAAGAAAAGTTCACATTGTTATGTCCCAGTGGTTAAATATTTATCGCATTGGAGTTGATATCTTTGAAGAAATGTTAACTCTTGATGTTGCTATAGCAAAGGACGAGGCTACTATGGCAAGTGCAAGAGCTGAATATAGTTGTGATATTACTGAGCTCAGATCATCTAGTAGACGATGTAGACGTAGATAGATAGATGAATTATGTTTATATATTTTGGGATTACTTGAATATTGTATTATTAAATTATTTTTTATTCATTTTTCATGTATATAAATATTTGTATTTTTGGGGCTACTTGTGATTATGAAATGTGAGAATTTATTGATTGAAGTTATAGTGGTTGTTTACAGATTTTTTTAAGCGAGATAAAAATTTGGGTATAGTTTCTATACAGAGAAAACTTATCCAAATTTTATTTAAAATTATAAAATTTTTAACTCTCTAAATCATAAAATAAATTAAATTTTAAATTAACAAAAATTATTATTTTATAAATTTTTTCAAACTGGAAACATAAGATTTTTAGAAACAATCCAACCGTTTCTCAAAACAATCGAACCATTTTGGGCTACTATCCGATTGTGTTTTGAAATGTCTAGCTGTTCCTTAAAACAGTCTATTAATTGATGTAATGGTTCTAAACCGACATAAAATTATAATTGATTTGACGGTTTAGAAACGTGATGTTCATTCAAATGGCTGCCTGCCTAGTTTGAAGAAAAATGCGGATTCCTCGGCTTTGCAGGACAGCGAGTACGCCTGCGATAAAAGTTGAGGAGAGGTCAGGCACTCTATGACTGCAGTCGTCTATTCTATTCTATTCTCTGCTCTGCTCTGCTCTGCTCCCGTCTCGTATATGTAAGCTCATTGTACCTTTCATAATACTAGTCGGCAGTAGCTAGATCCACTTTTTATTATTCCAGGCTTTCCAGAAAGCCTGTCTCTACTTAATTCCCCTTCTCCCTCATGAACACTAATATATTTTGGAGGGTTTAACTTGCTAAGCAGGATTGGTAGCTATAGATTGATAAATAGATTTTCTTGAAATCTTTCAATCTAGCTCTTTATTAGATAAAATCAAAAGAAAAAAATTATTATGCAATGTTGTTAAAAATACCATAATAAATAAATATTTTTTATTTCTATGTTTTTAATATTAATAAAATATTAAAAAAACTACAAATAAATAATACGAATCTCTTAAAATTTTTTTAAAAAATCCAATATAATTAAAAACTAATCACTATTTAAAAGAGAAAAAAATAAGGGAAAAATCACAAAGAAGTAAAATACAAATTTAAAAATTATTTTAAAAAAATTTCTAAAAATAAAAGCAAAGAATAAGGCCAGGCCAAATACGCGAGCCCTTTTTTTTTTAAAAAAAAAAAAAGATAATGGGGATTGTCCTACCAATTCAATTTGAGAAAAATGGCAACGTGTCGTCTGGCATACTTAGATTTCAACCATTGCGGTGGTCGAAAATTCAAAGTGCCCGATTTTCATCCTTTAAATTTCAACCTCAAGCACCTAGAAAACACTCTTATAACCTTGTTCAACCCATCATTAACCTTTAAAAACACACAAAAAAAGTCCAAAACCAAGAATCAACCTAGAACCCAATTTCTTCTCTAACTCAAATCTATTTTATGAGGCATTTTCAAGGTAACAAAACACCTAATTCAAACTCCCCTCATCATATGGAACCATTTCGAATAAAAATCTAATGTTTTGGTGGTTGGAATCGTTGAAACGATGCCTTTCTCTCTATAGACCGGATTCCAATGATTGCCTCTCTCCTCTCACCCAATAAAGACTTAAAAATGATGAAATTGAAGTTTAGTACCAAAATGAATATTTAAAAAATGCAAAGGATCGATCACCTTATAACAAAAAAATATAGGGGATGAAAATATACTTCACCAACAAATTCAAACGTGTCACCTATATTACTCGTGTATTGCATTTCAGTAACTTGTCTTGCAATTCAACCCTCACCCCCCAAAAAAAGCAATTGAACTATAATTTGAGCTTAATTGTGCAATAATAATAATAATAATAATAATTTGATGACCAAATTGAAAATTATCAAAAATTTCATTATTGTAATTCATACTAAAATGTGAGAGGGTGAATAGTGGTGTGACTACATTAAAAACATCACACTATCTAGCTTTATAAATAAAATAATAATATAAATATGATGGTGAGGTAGTTATCTCCATGTCAAGTGAATGTAGGTGTTAGAAATTAACATACATAAATGACATATGAAATACCTTTACTCATAGTTTTGAAACCTGGCCCGGCCCGGCGGGCGACCAGAGACCCGGCTGACTCAGGGCTGGAACCGGGCCGGGTTAAATAAAATATAGGAAAAGTCATGGCCCGGTTGACCCGGCAAAACCCGGTTGCAATCCGTTGATTTTTTTTAAACTAAAATGACACCGTTTTAATTTTTTTAAAAAATAGGGATTGACCCAGCCGACCCGATCGAAACCCGGGCCTTGGACCGGACCAGGTTTAAAAACTATGCCTTTACTTCATGATATATATATATATATATATATATATATATATATATATATATAATTTGATAAATCTCTAATATGTTTTTATATTTCTAATTGTGTGTATTGTTTTCTTGTATAGTGTTTGATTTTCTATTATGTCTTTTTGTTCATTTTTCACATCTAAATTGATGTGTGTGTGTATTCTATGAAGATGTCCTTGGGATATACAAGGATATAATTTAATTTATTCTAAATAAAATTTTTATCTTTAAAATTTTAATGCTTGAGTAATTTTGAATTTTTTTTGTTTTTAAATTTTTTTTTATAAATCCTAAGCAAATATTTTACTATATTCTCATATAACTCAATGGTACTTTTTGAAATGAAAAATATAATTCTATTAAATTTGATGAAAAACTTGACAGATTTGCATATAAGAGAATTAGATACTATATAATGATATAATAAACAATAAACTAAAACCTAACTAATGAGGAAGAAAAATATCAACTCACATAATTAATTAGTCTTATTGATTTTCTTTTTATTTTATTTTTTCCATTTTCCTAATGAAATGTAAAAAAAATAATAAAAAAATAACGATTATTTATGACACATGACCCCATTTGCATTAGAAATAACTAAGATGTCAACAAAATTGTAATAAAAGCTTATGATTTCATTGATCTAAATAGTAATTAAATAGTAAAATATTTGAAAAAATAAATGTATTTGATTAAATTTTAGAGACTGAAAAGATCTATTTTAAAAGATTCATTATTAAAACTTAAATGAGAACACTAATAAAATTAAAAGTTAATGAAAAGAAATTGAATTCACTTCAAACCTTATGGAGTAAATTAAAATTAACCCAATTGGAAATTTGGAATGCTTTATTAAGAAAATTAATAATTGATTTCATGAGTTATTTAAGTATAAAGATTTCATTTAAATACTCACTAACTTTAAAGTGTTGGAATTTTTTTATTTTTAGATTTCACAATATACTATTAAATCAGCTTTCACATATTAAGATTGTAATATCAAGTGCACATGCATGGCTTGGTCAAAGAAATGCATAGCTTTAAGTAGGCATTACATAACGCTTTAATATTTTCCAATTCCATCATCTAAATTGAAAGATTAATAAGAAAGTATATTTTGGTACCATAGTTCCAAGAATTAATAGAATTTAAGCTCGGAACTTGTGTTTTAGAAAACATTGTCTTAATAGAATTACTAGAATAGACATTATTTTTGCTTTAACAAGTTACGGGAGGATAATGAACACTGATGATGGGGCATGGGGTAGAGGGGAGGCGAAAACCACTGAACCTCTTTAAGTCCATGAAAAAAAAGAAGCCCAATTCTAGCACATCACATGATATGTAATCTTAACATATTATATTAGGCTTAATTTCCATCTCTTTTGCGAGTGAGCCTATATTATTAAATACTATCTTTCATTTTTCTTCATTATAGCACACAAATATTTCATGACCCTTAAAATATATCAACCGTTCAACTATGGTTAAGCCATGGATTGTAAATGGAGACTTTTCTTGTTTTCCATGATTGCAACAAATATGGGTAGAATCTACTTAATGCAATTTGATGAGTTAGTGATTTTAACTTACTTTTATATAAATTGAAAAGATTTTAAAATGATATAGGTCTAGCAGATGTACCCGATCTAAAGCACTTAAGTTTGGGTAATAACCAAATCCAAGATATTATGGGCCGAGAGAACGTGCTAGATCTAAAACACCTGGGTTTGACAATCAGTCAAACCCAGGACAATATGGGTCTAGTGAATGTGTTAGACCCAAGACACTTGAGTATGACAATCAGTCAGACCTAAGATACTGACAATTAGCCAAACTCAATGCAATATGAGTTTGGCGAACATGCACCCAATACACTTGGGTTTAGCAATAAGTCAAATCCTAAGTAAATATAGAACTGATAAAACATGTCATACCCTAAGCACTTGGATTCAAATACTATCGGGTTCTACAACTATGTGTTGGACCCTAGATGATCTCCTAGATTAAAAGTGTTGTAGGTATGATAAACAATCATGTCTCTCCATCTAGAACAATTATATGAGTAATTCATATATGAGGTAATGATTTCCTTACACTTATAGGTTTACAAAAGATCTCTTAAGAGACGTATCATATTTACTATCTCATTAATGATATATAAGGAATATTCATTCCTCATTAATGCCACCAAAAGCAAAGAACTTTTTAGTCCTTCCATTCTCTAAAAACAACAAGGTTCAAGGGGTATAAATTAATACCCCCTGAACTATCCTAGTAAGGGTTCAAAACTTTTCATCTCTTAAGAAAAACTTGCATATATTTCAAAGTATTAATCATCTTAAAACTCAAGAACAAACATCTTTATTCCTTAAATATAAATCTCTTTTAAGTTATTTATTGTCTTTTCCATAAAGATATTGACTTTATTATCGGAGGGTCTTTCAACCCCCCTAATTGAGATTGTTTTTGCAAGTACTTAAGTTTTTGCCATTAATTTGGTGTTTTTTGATCTAAAGAGAAGAAATCCAATTATCTAGACATATTAATTAACCATTATCACAAACATTAAATAACATATTATTTATATTTCCTGGGTTTTGGAAGATCATCAGTGGCATTGTCTTTGAAAAATTGATCAAAAAATCATAAATAACTCTATTGTTTGATTACTTTCCTTACTTATAACCATTAATGACAGATAATCAGGACACTTCTGAAATGAAACGAGTTATTGATCTCCCTGCCACAATAGATCGCACCACCAATCTTTCAACAACTTATTGACCAGGTGCAACTCCTCACCTAGGTCGTACTGGGAAATCAACAAATGAAGGAAAATCCACTTCAACAAGTCTTAGTCCCACCTTAGCAAGCTGTTGCATCTTTTCACTCACCTCTTCGACAATAGACCTCACCTAGTTTCCATAAACAGCTATACTATCTAGAGGAATGTGGGCAAAATAGTTTAGTTGAGGGTTTACAACCTCAAAGGTTGTCGAACCATTCTTAGAAGCATACATAGCCTCATAATACTCGGGCGTGAAGTGGTTTTTCTAGGCATCCATCTAGGTAACAAAAGAAAGAAGTTGTTCGTGTATCATGTCACTATACACTAGAGACTTCAAGCTCTACTAAACCCAATAGGCATAGGAGTGACAAGCATCCAGAAGAAGAATTCATCCAGGAGGATGTTTACACCCCCCATCAGATCAGAGATTCCCCATTATTTAAACATGTATTGAACACTCGTAACTTAAAGATTATATAACCATCAAAATGACTCTAAACAACTATGATGGACTCTCAAATCCTCAATAACATGTATAAAATGTACATAACACTCTGGAGCTGGTCATTCAGGACAATCATATCATGTGAAAAATCCTCCAAATAATATTCATAGGTCTAGTAAGAGCATGGTATAACAACCTGGAGCTAGATTCAGTCACAAGTTTTAATGATCTTTGTATCAAATTGGTGGCACGCTTCAGTATAAGTATCCTGGTTGGAAAGAGTTCCGCTAAACTTTTTAGAATAACTCAAGCGAAGGATGGGTCTACAAGAGCAAACTTGAAAAGATTTATGAGAAAATGCTTAAGACTAAAGAGTTCATTGAACCTATAATGTCAGAAGCCCTTATTAGTGGAGTGAAGGAAAAAATCTTGTGGAAGAAGTTATATGCCTTACTAGATAGAATGTTGTTGAAAGTGAAGCAAGTCATACACAACTATATATAAGTAAAGGAAGCAAGCATGACGTATCATAGTCCTCTTGTTTTTCAAGAGATAAACAACATAAAAGGTCCCCCCAAATATGGTTGCTCAACCAAACAAGATTGCTTTCATAAGAGGGACAATAACCCTAAGAGGAAACTGAAGAAACCAATAAGGGAATGTTTAGGCTACTTTAAAGCGCATACTCTCCCCTTAAACACCTCTCTCACTGAATTCTTTGTGGCTATCTAAGGCAAAGAATTTGTCCAACATCCCTCACGCATAAAGTCCCATCCTAGCACCTACTCCTCCAAGAAGTACTGTCCTTTTAATAAATACAGAGGACATAATGACATCGAAGACTATTATGTCTTGAAGAAGAAAATTGAAAGATTGATAGCCAAGGGCTACCTTCATTGGTTTTTAAAGAAGGATTTTTACCCTTGCCAGAACATGGAAGAGCCTAATCAATCTACTACGACTTTACCCGAGAACAATATGATCTTAGGGGCTACCTCTGCAGGGGGTGATTCTAACAATGAAAAGAAGAAGTATGGGAAGTAAATCCTTAAAACTACTAGATCACTAGATTAATGGAACGAGCCAATAGTTTTTACTCTTAAAGATGGAGAATAAGTGATCATTTTATATAAGGATGTCCTCGTCATTTCCACTACTATCTCCATTCAAAAAGTATATTGAATGTTGGTAGATGATGGCAGTGCATATAAAATTCCCTTAATGAAAGTTATGGTCGAAATGGAAATCCGTTCTTCAAAACTAATACTGATGAAGACTCCCTTAATTGGAATAAAGGGTTCAGGTGTGCCAGTGAAAGGTGCCTTGAAATTACCTGTTATGTTGGCACCTTTCCGAGATGTGTCTTACTTCAACAAAGCTTTATGGTGATCGATATGGCATTGAATTATAATGTCATTTTAGGAAGGCCCCTGTTACATCAAATCAATATTGTAATCAGTACTAGGTACTTAGCATTGAAATTTCCAACCTAGAGTGGAGTTGCCACGTTGTGAAGAGATCAGGTAACCTCTAGGCAATGTATCACTTATTGCTTGAAGGGTAAGAAAGTGCTAATATCGCACCACCAAAGGTCTTTAAAGAAAAGAGTAAAATTTAGAACTGAGACTTTGGAGGGATTGAAGGACATCTGTCTAGGGGGAGATGAACAAGTCATCACCAAACTAGGATTCACCTTAACACCCATACAATAGCAATCATTAGCATAGCTCTTACAAATCCAAAGATTGAATTTCACAACAGATGCATTAGGCATGCCAGACATCAGCTCTAAAATAGTTACTCACTAGTTAAAAATATTCGGATGTACAACCAGTTCGCAAGAAAAAAAAAGAACTTTGGAGGAGAGAGACTAAAGACTATAACACAAAAGGTAGATAAAATTTTAACCGCTGGTTTTATCAGGGAAGTGTTATACCCTGTCTGGTTGGTGAACGTGGTTATAGTCAAGAAAAGTAATGGTAAGTGGTGGATGTGTGTAGATTTCATCGACTTGAACAAAGCTTGCTCAAAAGATAAATTGATCATTTGGTAGATGTCACTGTAGATTTTGAATTCTTAAACTCCTTAAATGCCAACTCAGGTTATCATCAGGTCCTCATACACCCTGAAGATGAAGAGAAAACAACTTTTATAACTGAGATAATGACTTATTATTGCAAAGCCATGCCATTCAGACTAAAGAATACAGGGGCAACATATCAGTGAATGGTCAACTAGTATTTAAAAATCAGTTGGGAAGAATTATGAAGGGATATGTTAATGATATATTAGTAAAGCACATTACTTTCAAAGAAGTTTTCTCTATCTTACGTCAATACCAGAAAAAATTCAACCCTTTCAAATATGTTTTCTCTATCAGGGGAGGGAAATTTCTGGGTTTTCTAGCAAGCTTCAAGAGAATCGATCCAATTCTAAAAAACAATTCAAGCCATATTAAACATGACACCTCCGTAGACTATGAATGAAGTACAATGCCTTACAGAGAGATTGATTGCCTTAAATAGATTCATTGCTCGCCTTAGAAAGCATACTTATCCCTCTCTTTTTTCAAGACATTGAGAAGCATGACCACCTTCAAGTGGACTGAGGACTGTCAAAAGGCTTTTGAAGAGCTTAAAACTCATTTGTCATCTCCTAAGATTTTGTCTCAATCAAGATAAAATGAAGATTTATTCCGATACCTGGGGGTGGCAGATTTAGCAATGAGCTCAATTCTGGTAATGAAAGATGCAGATGTACTCTATGACTCTGAAACAAGATAATTAAAGGTGGAAAAAGTACCCCTAACATTGGTAAGCATCTCTAGAAAGTTGAAACTATATTTTCAAGATCATCAGGTGATAGTATAGACAAATCAACCACTAAAAGAGATTCTACACAAGCCATAATTATCTGGGTGCCTGGTTAAATGAGCTATAGAAGTGAGATAATTTGGGCTCAAAATCTCTTAAGCCTCTAATACAAGATTAAGCATCAAAGGCTTGGGGGGCAACTGATGAGGTAACTTTTTGGTTAGGATTTTTATAAATAAAAATCATCTAAAATAAAATAGGTTTGGCGAACATGCAAGACCCAAAAAACTTAGACTTGGCAGTCAGTCAAGCCCAAAGTAACGTGGGTATGGCGAGCATGCTAGAACCAAAGTACTTGGGTTTGACAGTCAGCTAAGCCCAAAGTAACGTGGGTCTGCCGAACATGCCAGACCCAAAGTACTTGGGCTTAGCAATCAACTAAACCCAAGGTAATGTGGGTCTAGTGAGTATGTCAAACCCAAAAAACTTGGGTTTAGCAGTTAGTTAAGTCCAAGATAACGTGAATCTGGATAGCATATCAGACCTAAAGAATTTAAACATTACCAAGTTCTAAGGCTATATACCTAATCGTAGACGATTCTTTACAATAAAAGTATTAAAGACATGAGAAACTGTTATGCCTATACTCATAGGTGTATATAAGATCTTTTAAGGGACCTACCATACTTACCATCTCATTAATGACATGTAAGAGATATTTGTTTCTCATTAATGTCGCCGAAAGCAAAGGACTTTTCAGCCCCTTTCTTCTCTGAAAACGACAAGGTTCAGGGGATATAAATACCCTCTAAACTATTTAGGTAAAAGGTCAGAACTGAAAAACTTTTAAAATAAAAATATATAAATTTCAGAGTATTAATTAACGTAAAAACTCAAGAATAAATATCTTTGTTCCTTGAATTTAAAGTTCTTTTAAGTTATTTATTATCTTAAATTATTTAATATTTTTTTTATAATTAAAACTGTTTTTAGAGATACTTAAGTTTATATCATAAATCTAAAATTCTAGAGATTAAGATGAAGAAATAAATAAGGTAAATGCATATCAATGTACGCAATCCAACCAGGATACACATATTATACAGTCATATCACTGTCAAAGTGTCTATAGTGGTACTAGGATCTTTAAAGAGACAAACGATTTGTCAGTTTTCAACTATGCATTTTACCAGATAAATGATCAAAGCACAATAGCATTTGCTTCAAAGCTGGGTCTCATCCATAGCAACCTTTCCTATCCTCCCTCCGTCGACCTTTTTCTTTTCACAATACACGCAATTGCACACATTTATCCATCGAATGGTATAAAAAGTTGAAAGCTCTACTAGACCTAGCTAGGGTAGTAAATACTACAGGTCTGGTGTTTCATAGAAGGGTCACTGTCTGTGTAGGGTTGTCAAACCGCGTGATACTCGCCACTGTTAGCCTCCTCTCCTTCTTTAAAGCAAACAAGGTTTCTAGCTGAGATTGATTAATGGCGCCTGTACTGTAAGTGGAGTTGGAAGGCAACGGAGCGCCACTTTTACACGCCTCAACTAGATACATATAATACAACTAGATATATATATAAAACGACATATCGTCGTTCGGTGACGATAAAACGATTCATTAATGCTTCAGATGCATTTTCGCGAGAAAAAAGAGAGTATTTTACCAATTCCCTTCTCATCATCCTGGGATTGTTTCTTGGCAAAACATAGAATTACTCCAAACATTAACAATTTCTCGCAATCGTATGCAATTCACTCATCAATCGGGGAATTTTTTGAAAAAAAAATAGCACAATTAAAAGAAGAATGAAAATTAGCACATTTAATGAATTGAGTTGAACGGTTAAAAATAGCACAATCCAACAGATTGCGTTATTCTCAATAGCATAATCTACAAAAATATTTTTTTTTTTCAAATATAGAGGTTTTTTTAGTCTTTAATTCTGTTATTAATTTGTTTTTTTTTTTTTGGATAAGGAATTTTGTTATTAATATTAATGAAGCATTAAATTTTATTTATACAATTGGAATAAGACTTCTTAATATGCAAGTTTTATTCAATTTAAAGTTTTAATTTTAATAGGATTGATAATTAATAATTATAAGTAAAATTGAAGGAATAAAATAATGTTAACAAATGAATTGTTTAGAAAACAACTTTATTAAGTGCTAGGAATTCAGATGTGAGTAGATTAGTTAAAATGATGTTAGTAAATCAATTATTTTAAAGAATAATTTTGTTTAAAAAAGTTGGGATAAGATTTTGGTTCAAATTCTTCTAAATAAATTGATTATATATATATATATATATATATATATATATATATATATATATATATATATATATATATTAAAAATAAAAACAAATAAAAATTTGTATCTGTTACATGATTACGGGGAAACGATTTTATTTTAAAAAAGGTATGGCTGAGATTTAAATTCATGGTCATCATATTGATTTTAATAACAAAATTAACAAAAAAATAAAAAATAAAAACAACTGTAGACTACATTATTCCCATGTTTTCTAAAACTTTTTTCGAACCCATGATAGTTTCCCCTTTTTTTCTTCTTCTTCTGAACGTGCTATTTTCAAAAAATGACCCAAAAATAAACCCACTATCAAATATCCTTGACGCATTGGGTTGTTGGACAATTTCACAAGCAAACATGAATTGCTTTCTGTAAAGAAGACGAGCAGGAAAATCCCAAAATCGACCTAAGCGGCGCAGAATGTACTTTGGAGCTAAGGATGGGAACACGAGTACCCGGTTCGTGGCATGGAGCTACATTCCAAACCACCCGTGGTGTCTCCATCTGCCATTAACAAAGGTGTAAATGAGTTTCAATGGGGAGTAGAATGTGAAACTAAGAGCAATATTTGACGACAATCTCTTGGAAACAACTCAAAACATTTGTTCCTTTCCGTAATATGCTGTGTGCTTAAAAAGCAATATTGACAAAAAAAAAATACAAGCTATAAACTGTTGAGAATGGTTTCTCGTATTTTCCTCTCTCATAAAGCAAAGAGCGAGGAGATTCATCGTAACAATTCATTCTGTGAAGAGAAAGAAAAGAGGACGACCTTCGTTTTCCTATTATCTATAGGAAGCCTTGGCTTTCCATTTGAACTCTAGCTTTGGGCCTAGTAGTTGTGAGCATAACTTAACGAGGTGCAGCTACCAAATACCTTCACTCTTCATGCAATGGGTGAGCATGACGGATTCACTCAATGTCTACAAAGCTGCCAAAACGTGCATGGCTAAAAACAGTGTTCTTTTCCCAGCTAACCTGCAAATAGAAAGACAAGTTGAACATGAACATATAGTATTCAATGTATATTGATTTTCTGAGTCCTCGGTGAAACAAGCGAGAAGGGAATTGAATACACAAGCACACAACAGGTCTTTTGCCATTCACCTTCTCTTCATGTAGAAAAGATTGACGTCAATAATGCATGGAATGAACATGCATCTGCATTAAATGGAACCACCATGCAGCTCAAATGTACCACACAGAGTGAAGCCAAGAGCTATCTCAGTCCTATAAGTACACCACTAACAGCACAGTAATCTCTTGCAGCACATTCAATTCTTCCATGATGATAAACTGCCTTTTCAATCGCTCTGATAGAAGATAAAAGTTCCTGTTAATGAGGGGGCAAAGAATGCACCGGATTAGGGTTGCCAACCACCAATATGCAACGAGACTATAAATCCAAACCATAGTATATTCATCTAAGGGCACCTTAGAAGCCACCAAATCAATCACTCTGTTATGTTCATCAGCCCATTCAAGTATTAAGGAGCAATTCCAATTCCACAGATATCACATTGCAAATCCTCTGTTGTATAGATTGCTGGAACCAGACATTTGATACTTCAAATCCTCATAGCTAGGAACAAATTTGCTAAATCCCAACCCTCCATTTCCCAGGAATTCTGGCATACAAGGATCGCTAATGTTTTTTACCTCATTCCAACCACCGCCCAAACTGCCATTTGACATGTGCATATTTCTAAGCTGTTGAGCTGTCAATTGTGTAAACGACGATGATTTGTTGGGTGGAGATTGACCAAGAAACATAGGTGAAATGGTGTAAGCATCATCTGGTGGAGAGAATCTATTCCTTAAGTGATCCGAAAACCTGGGGTTCTGCTGAGCAGAAATTGATTGCCGCATCAGCATTTGAAGCTCTGAATCATGATCAAAAGGACTAAACTGGGGGGGAAAGGCTGGTTTTGCATCAAAGCCTGGATTACTCAGCCTTGCTGACAGAAATCCTTTGCCAACTTCCATTATTGCAGGATCAATAAATTCAACATCCCCGGAGATGCCAATATTCCTAGATAGTGGAGCAGAGTTTTGTAGAAAATGATTTGCTGAAGAATGAGAAGAAATATTAAAATTCAATAAAGAGAAAGAAGACAAAAAGGAATAAACCATTATAACTTATAAATCACAAACCAGAATGGTCAAAATCATAGTGTACTGCCCCATGAGTAAGAAAGCCTGGAGGCACAGCTCTGCTTGGCACCGAGAATCCTGGAGGGGGAGAAGTGGAAGTTTTGGAAACTGTTCGTGCATTGCAGTATGAAAAAAGTAAGGAGAATAGCTAAGAAAATTCATAAGATTACCAAAATAATAGATGTTATCATCCCGGTCTCTGTGAAACATGTGATTGGAATTCAAGGGAAATCACAGTTCATAAAATTACTGAGTTTTTTATTTATTTTAATTTGTCATAAAATGCTAAGAAAACTTCACATAACTGATGGAACAAGCTATGGGAATCCAGGCATTTTGGCATTTCCAAATATAAATAAAAACTATATGGAAAACCTTCCAAGATGCTTTCCACGATGTTCACAAGAACTAGAGTAACTGTACTGAGGGTATGACAAAGCACCACCACTACTGTCACTTTGTCAACTCCAGCTCTGACTCTCTAAAGATCAATAGAATTGCTTGTTCAATCTAAAGGACACCATTCTCACATGTCAAAATTTTACCTTCAATAGCCCATGTCTCTAAAATTAATCAGTATCTCAAAATCTGAAAAAGAAACTGACAACACACCTACCCTACCAAAATTGATACCAAGCAAAGATGTAGCCTTGCAAAAAGAACAGAAACATAGGGAGCGAGATTAAACTTGAAAGGCATTTCCTTTCATAGAATATCCTCAACAAGTATGAAACAGAAGCCACCATATCATGTCAGCCTCAATGGCCATGTTGTCATAACTATAAAAAATCTTAGATATCAGAAGTTACTCTTTAATCCATTAAAACATTCAGAAGATCTCCTAAAGAACAGAGCCCAGAAACCAATTCCATGTTTCTTCTAAATCATAGGCATGCCTCCCACAGTGGCGTGAATGGAGAACAAACCACCCCTAATAAAGGCTAGATAGCAATTTCAGCCTCCCAACTTCAAAGATTGTCTAGAAGTTAATATTCCAGAAGGCACTCTATCCCTTTAGAGTTGGATGTTATTTTGAAAATACATACTCAAAACAGAAATCATCTTACCTGTTGACAAGGTAGAGAACATTCCAGTTCTCTACATGTCCCTATCACCAATCAAATTTATTTACCTACTTCCAACACAGTTGTGGGCCAGGACAGTCATGGCCTAACTGGTAGCAACACCTTATCACTAGAGAACAGCTTAAGCTAAAATCCTCCCCTCAATCAAAAGAAAAATGAGAAGAATAAAATAGAAAAGAAAAGAAAAATGGAAAGAAAGTAACTCATGTGAATACTTTCAAACTTTGAATACATGATAAAATTTCCAATAAAAAGGAGATGCATCATTTCACATCTAATAAAGAAATCAGATTCCCTGCTATTCAAGGAAATTAATTAAAACATGTTAACATACAAATAATGCTAGAGATACTAAAGAGTTTTTTAATGCATCTCTTACTGAATAATTAACTAACCTACAAGTGAATGACAAAATATTAATTTTAAAAAAACTTTCGTAAATGATAGAACCATATCCTATTTCTTTAGCAAGAATGGCCAATAAGAAAACAACACATCATTTAGTAAGAGAATTTAGAAGTATCCCTAGCATTACTCTTCATCATAGATGGTTTTCTGCACTCAGAGCAGTATGCACACAAACATACAGAAATTATAAGCCTTCTGTATCATAAAAATATCATGTATTGAAAGAAAAAAAGATTTATCCTAGTATATGATAATGGCAAGAAAAACATTTGGTAAAAATTAACAAGAATAAGCACAAGGGCCGAAGCAAGAAGCTGACAGCAACAGAATTTAGAAGTGTCCCTAGCATTACTCTTCGTCATAGATGGTTTTCTGCACTCAGAGCATTATTCACAAATACATACAGAAAAAATAAGCCTTCTGTATCATGAATCATATCATGTATTAAAAAAAAGAAGGATTATCCTAGTATAAGATAATGGCAAGAAAAACATTTGGTAAAAATTTACAAGAATAAGCACAAGGGGAATAGCAAGACAGCAACAATACTGCACTGGCTAACTGTAGTACATCCAGTAACATGAAAAGAACAGCTTTACAAGAAATAGGAAGAAGCATCATATCAAATTAGGTGGCACTCACCAGAAAAGCTAGAAGATGTAAAAGGATGCTTGCTGAGAAAACCATTTGATTCCACAGAAGTAATATTTGAAGAGATACTACGGTAATGGTCCATCCAAGGTTCCTTGTTTTCAATAATATGATTTGAGACGGGAGATTTATTTGTTGCATTTTCAAGAGAATGTTCAAAATTAGACAAATGATTGGAGAAACCATCCTGCCTGGCAAATGAGAACCTTGATTGACTACTCTCCTGTGGTTTTCGTATGCATGGTATTTTGAAGGAACTTTGTTGTGTATCATTATCAGCCAGGAACTTAACTAAATTCTGAGGTGATGTCAATGAATCTTCCCACACACCAGAATCCATGGATAAAATATTTGAGATAATGCTGCTCTCATCTGTATCTTGATCAAGTTTACAGTCACCACTGGCCACATTACCATGTTCTTCCAAGCACTTCCCTGATCCTACCTCTAACAAGACACTAGAATGGTTAGAAGATCTATCCCACTCAGTAAGGCCATTAGCTTGTCTGCCATGCAATCCATTAGACATAACTGTGTTGCCAGATCTGAATGGAAAAGCAACCTCATCATGCTTAGGGGGAAGAATGCTTGGATGTACATCAACAGTGCATTGATGAATCTTGCCTTGCTGCCAGGACTGTTCCAAATGCTGTTTTGAAGAAGGTGAGGATGATATGGGTGGTTGATTATGGATGCTTCCAAAGTCCTGGACTTCCTGATCATCAAAACAGAGTAAATCCTCAACAATAGCACATTCTTTCAGTGTTGGCAAGAATGAAGACTCGCTAAGTGGCTCACTCACAAATTGTTGTGAGACTTGACTTTTGGGCAGTTTATGAATAGAAATTGAAATTTCTGAAGTAACAGGTTCACGGTACTCATCCTTAAGGTTACCATCAGTGCAAATTGACGATAACCCAGAACATAGTCCCTGAAGATCCCCATCCGAAAGAAAATTTCCATCCTCATCCAGACTAGTAATACAGGATGGTTTGGTGAGTTTTGAAGGGCTTGTTCCAGCTGATGGCAATGCAGTATCTCCAGCACTGTCCTGAGATGCTGGAGAACAAGGTAAATGGCCAATCAATGTTAAATTGGCAGGATTCACTTCACAGCTTCCTTCAAGTATGGTTCTTTTTATGTCACCAGAACTTTTGGTGCTCACAACTTCTGATGCAAGAGCACAGGGACCACGTGATGTTTCAGGTTTATGATTGGGAGTTCCACCTGACGATGAAAAACTTGTAACTGGTGGCAAACTGCCAGCGACACGTGTCACCCTGATAAAGGACATTAAATGGAATATAATAAAATTCTCAATGCCACATATCATAAGATAAAATTCAGGATGCCACATAACAAACAGATATCATACCATGAAGCTGCCCCATGTAGTGTATTGGATCTTCCAGCACCACTTTCCGCATATGAACTGCTATCCCAGTTCATTATATTCTGCTGGAAAGCAATAGTCAGGATATTTCAATTAGTGAGCACACTGGAGGAGTAAAATACAGTAATACAATATGGTTTGTAGATTTCATTTATTTGAACTTTACTGAACTGGAGATCATTCCCTATTTTAACTTCATAATGATAACATCAGATTATAGAATATAATTATCAGTCCTAGAAGAATATATAGTCCCCAAACGCATCACCAAAAATAACCAAATTTTCCAAAAAGGCAATGTATAATGTGGAGCCTTACGTTAGAAGTTTTGGAATCATGTTTGGCTGTCAATGATATGTTCCTATCAGTGCACTCATCTGCTGGGGGTGGCAAAACATTTCCTGAACGCCGATGCAAATTATTTGTAGCACCAATAATTTGTTGTACTCTACTCCTTTAAAACCATAATGAGGTAATTTAAGTAAGATAGAGGTATATATGAATAGCAGAGGAACCAACAGTATCAGGCAAGTCTTCTAAAGCAACATATTTAATGTAAGAGAGATGGAAAACTGAAGAATAGGGGGAGACCCTGTATGGATCCCTTCAACCCTCCCACCCCCCAAAAAAAAAAAGATATTAAAGCATGCTAGATGAGAACATATAAGGTGTAAAAAGAAAACAGAAAACTTTTGCTACCCTTGTATCATTGTTATTAAAGACATTCACAATGGACAGAAGCCAAGTGAAAGACAGCATTATCTTATCATTACATTGTGTAGCTTTAGTGCACATCCTTTAAGCAAATTGAAAAGGATCGTGATTCAAAATGAAAGACCAGATAGCAATACCTTGTAAAGGCTGAAACTAAATCATCTTTTGTAAAACTATCTTCTTCGGAGCCAAAATCATGCAAATATAAACAGTCCGGAATGCTGCAAGGCTGGACCGATGGAAGTATTGGTCACAGAGATAACATAAGAATCTCAGTTCTTGGTATACAGACTCATAAAGGAAGAACCTTTTGTGTGTGCTTACCATATTTTTCAGCCATGCATGGCAATATTTTGTCGTTCCAAAACATGCCCTGTATAGGAAAACTCTTATTAATCATCAGATTGTCAACATAAAAAGTAACACGCAGAAGAAGAAGAAGAATAAGATATGCTTACCTCAAGGATCTACCTTCTAAGACAAAACTGTGCACTGATTGAATACAACGAACTGCTTCCTCCTCTTTTCCATATGTTATATACCTAACAAGTGAAAAAAGGTACCATTTTAACACTACAAAATATCAAATAGCTACAATATGACAGAATCCCCAATTAGGATTGTGGGGGAGGGACAGGACATTTGACAAAAAAGGCCATTGAGCTTACACACAACAGCTGTTGTTTGCAGAATGTTGAATTGCCCCTGTTGCGGTTCGAGAAATAGACACCTTCAGAACTTTTCCATATTGGCCAAAATACTCTCTTCGCTGAAGAAGCTGATAGATAGCAAAAATATACCTTAGACTCTAGAGATATATAAAAAAGAGCAACTAAAATTTAAGAATAAGTACAACAGGATTATATCTAATTTGAAATTGCAATGAGTTGCACAAAGATATGCAAGAATACTCACGGATTCATCTGCATTATTGAGAGGTAATCCAATTATATACACTAGATTCCGTTGAATGACTCTAACATTGCTTAGATGCATCCTCCCTTCAGATGTTTTTGGCTTCCCTTTATGGGACTTCAGTTTTCGCTCTGAATTCATTTCAGCCACTAGCCTGCATATCAAAGAATGCACGGTGAATTATGAACATCAACAACTCATCAAATGGCATTTGCATAAAAGAAGGGAAACTGCAAAGTAAGCATGATGATAACCTTTCACAGTTTGCTGCCATCCCCACTATCTTTTCTTTGTCGTATACCATACGACAAGCTGGGCAGCGACCATCAGAATTATCCTTGCCAGCCATTTCCATAATGTGGTTCCAGCACCAAACACAGATCTGTGATAATAAGAGAGAAGAAAACAGATGTGAACAAAATATAATAAAAAAGTGGAAAAGTTGACAGCCCCTTCACGCACAAAAATTAACAACAAAGTAAGATTTCGGAGCTTAAACCTCATAACCACATTTGCATGGCTTCAATTGCTGATCCGTCAAATCCATCTCCTCAGCACACAATGGGCATGTCTTCTCTCCCTTGTCGCTCATGATTGCCCTGGAGAAAACTCACCAACATTAAACATATCTTCATAAAATATAATTTAAAAAGAATCCTCCTTGAACTGGATCCCCCGTCTATAATCATGCCAAAAACAAGATTTCCAAATACCCATAAATTGTTTTTCAAAAAATCCACTCAACTCTCACAGTTTATACTAGTTAAAGCATATAAAATGGCTTCTACACACCTCAGTATCATAACAAAAAGGTAATCTTTTCAATTTCCTGGGTTTTCTCAGCAACCAAACGGAGTGTTATGAAGTAAAATCCTCATAAATTCAATTAAATCTAATCAAATCATGCAACTGATGAAAAAGAAAACACTTCCTTTTCACAACCAACAAGGTCATCAGCAAGAAGAAGAACTACATAAAAAACAGCATATCAACTTTTGTAAAAAATAAAAATTGAAACTACTCAATCTAACAAAAATCATACATTTGTACATCCAAACCCAAATCAGGATCCGAAAATTCAGAATTTAATTTCAAGATGTGTAAAGCAAGAGACGGATTTCTCAAGTTGTAGATACTACTTTTCCTTTTAGGTTTAACGATCTAGACTACTACTATTATTATTAAGAAAAAGAGCCAACAAAGGTTGGATCTTAAATAATTAGAGATAAAGCTCAGGTCGGCCAAAGAAATGAAGGAAAAAAACAAAAGAAGAGAAGAGAGTGATTACTTTGTTTTGAGGTACGGCACGGGAATAGAGGATAGAGAGAGGCTTAACAGTGAGGAAGATAAAAGCAGAAGTGGAGCAAGGAATCTGTGCTTTGAGCTTGTGTGTGTGAGGGAGGGAGGGGGAGCGAGAGAGAGAGGGCGACCTTTGGATAAAAGTGAAAGCCACAAACAAGAGTGTGTGTAGGTGAGTGTCCGTGTTTTTATTTTATTTTATTTTTTTATTTATGGATAAACGAACGGACGGACGGATTGGCGTGTGGTGGGGTGAATTTGTTGTTGATGGATGGATGAATGTTGATGCGCTTGTGGTTTATATACCATGTTCATACCAAACCATAGTTATTAAACTTGTATGCGACTACGCACGTAGATTTGAGATCCGGTTATATACATTATTCAAGCTACTTTGAGCTTTTTTTAATTATTCAATAAAAAGAGGTATTTGAGATTGATTTAGTAGTTATTTTTTAAAGTATTTTTTATTTAGAAATATATTAAAATAATATTTTTTATTTTTTAAATTTATTTTTGATATCAATATATTAAAATAATTTAAAAACATTAAAAAAATTATTTAAAATAAGAAAAATATTTGAGTACCATATTAATTGCTTTTCAATTATTCATACTTAGGTTATTGGTAAACCTATTCAGTTTGTTAGCCGAATATGCAATATCTAGTCTTGTGTAGTTTCTAACATATATCAAGCTCTCAATCATTTGAGAATGTTTTAATTAGTGTATTCTTTCACCTTTATTTTTGGATAGATATACACTTATATTTATTAGTGTTTTGACAATATTGTTATTACTTTTAGAAAATTTGTCAAAAATTTTCCTAATATAATAAGATTAGGATAATACAAATCCATTGTATGTCTTGTTAATTTTATTCTTAGTATGACATCTGCAATACTCAAGTCTTTCATGTCTATTTGATCATGTAATCATTGATGTCTAAAATTAATAAATTATCTATAAAGAGACATATAATGACATCACCTTTATATGTGTCTTTTACACAAACACATTTATCAATTTTACTGATTATAAATCATTTGATAGTATAACCTAGTTCAAGTCATTATTTAGATGCTTTTTTTCAAATCATAAAATGACTTGACAAACTTATAGACTTTTTTTTTCTTATCCTTTAACAACAAACCCATTAAGTTGTTTTAAATAAACCTTTTTGTTAATGTCACAATTTAACAAAATTATTTTTATATCCATTTTATGAATTTTGAGCTCGTTAATAGTTGTGGTGGCTATTGATATTCATATAAAAGTTATTATTGACATAAGTAAATAGTGTCAAATAGTCCACATCTTCTTATTAATTGAATCCTTTAGCAACAAGTTTTATTTTAGTTATGTTAATAGTTTCAATAACTTTCATCTTTTTTTAAAAAAATATCCATCTATGACCATGATTTACTTCTGAATAGAAGATTCACTAGTTCCTATATATGATTGGATATAATTGATTATATTTCATTATTGATTGTCTCATATTCAATATGAAACTTTATGACAAGACATTATTTCGGCAGTAGCTCTAAGGTCTATTTTTTAACAAGTATGTGAGAAAAATAGGATCAAATATTTTGATCGTTTTCTCCCTTTTAATCCTCTTTTGCTCAACTTCATCATTTTCTAATTGATGTGACTAGGCTTTAATCATTCTCTTAAGTGAACGAATTTATTGTGCTTCTTTAAATGGAAACACATCTTTAAAGAATATAACATTTGTTGATTCTATTGTTATATTAGGATGAATATCTTCGATAATTGATTTATGTATAATAAATTGATATGCACCACTATTGTAAGCATATTCAATAAATAAAAAAAGCTTAGGAAAGATCATGGAGTGAAGCTCCTTCCCAATTGTTTTTCTGTTTTTTTCTTGGCCAAATCGACTATTATAACTCTCATAGAAAAGAGTTAAAAAAAGAAGTAGCTAGGAGAAAGAAGAAGCTAGGCTGAATAATGCCATATAAATAATGTGTTAGTTGACAGTTAGAAATAGTTACTTATAATGAATAAATGATGAGAAGTTAGTTAGACAGTCATTAACAATATATGTAAACTAGTGTTGAGATTACATGAGAATTAGACAATTACATAAGAATTCATTTTTAACTTCTCTTTTTATTTTGTTACTTTTTCTTCTTTTCTTCTCTTGTGTTCTAAGGCTTGTTAAGGTTATGCCTTAACATTTGGTATCAAAGCTAAGTTCAGGGCCATTAATTAGAAGTGATCACTTTAAGCTTTACAAATAGTGGAAAATAACAAGTTAAAGACAATGGAAGAACACTGCAGGAAGTTGGATGAACAAATATAGAGTAACTACCGAGAATGGAAAGATTCTATGATGGAAAACAAAGAACATTAGTTAGAGAAAATAAAAAGATTGACCAAATAAACCTACAAATTAAAGCTTTGACCATTAAATTCCAGAATTTATTCGAGAATCAATTGGCAAGAAGAGAAATAAATGCTAACTTAAAAGGCATCTTGGCTACTCTAGGAACTAGAAGGATGTAGGGGTTAACAACATTCATGAAAGCATTAAAAGTCAAAATCATAGAGATCATATGGTAGGTCACGAGAAAGGTAGAGTGAGTTATAATTCAACACTACCAAAGGTTGACATGCCAATGTTATGAGAAGATAATCCTCAATGTTGGTTAAGGAAATGTAGGAAGTAATTTAAGTTTAATTTAGTTCTTGCACAACAATGGGTATAATTAGCTTCATACTATCTTGATGGCAAGGCAGAAGTATGGTACAGGGGGTTTATATGTGGGAATGAGTCTTTGATTAATTAAAAAGAATTCTCTCAAACTATTTATAAAAGATTTGGCAAAAAAATTACATCACGAAAGAGTTCAACAAGTTTGTGCAAGAAAAAAATATGGAGGATTATATGGAAAAGTTTGAAGAGGTAAAACATTTGATGAGTGTCTTAAGCCCTTAACTATTTAAACCATAATATATATCCAATTTTATTAGAGGATTGAAGGATGACATTAAACCAATATTAAAGATGTTAAAATCAGTTAATTTGTTAATGGCTTTTACACAGGAAAAGTGGCAAGAGGATTTCAATAATGTTATAGCTAAAAGGAGCAAAATAATGTAGAGAATAAATCATTCCTTCAATAGTGGAAGACCAACATATAATTTCTCAATCAAAACTTCTAATCATTCCAAAAATGAATCACTGAAACAGTCTTTTAATAACTTATTTGAGCAAAAAAAAAAAGACTAGGACAATGCTTTCAATATAAAGATTACTATATGCCAAAACATTAATAAAGTAGTAAGGGTCTGCATATGATAGAAAAAATAAAGGATGGTAACTAGGAGTTTATGGAAGTTAAAGAAGGATTGGAAGGTGAGGAAAAAAAGAGTAGCAAGATTGAGAAGTTTAGGCTATCATTAAATGCTCTAGCTAAGACTTATGCTTACAACACTATTAAGACTAAAGGTAGTTATCAAGGAAATGATCTTATAATCCTAATAAATAGTAGCAATACTTATAGTTTTATCAATGAGTATGTAATTAAAGGATTGGATGTTGTTATTAGAAAGACTATTGTATTGGTAGTAACAGTGGTAAATAAAAATGTTATGTTATGTGATGTATAAAATCCTAGATTTACCTAGTTTATGCAAGGTTATGAATTCAAGGATGACCTAAGGATACTTAAGTTAGGCAGTGTGATGTAGTTTTGGGAGTGGATTGTTTAAAAGTATATTCTTCAATACTATTTGATTTAATAAGTTGAAGTTGTCTATTAGGAAAAAGAGTGAGATGATTGAATTAAGAAGGATAATTAAGAAAGTAGGATTATAAATGATGAAATATAGAAAAGATGCATAAGAGCTTTAATAATGTATTTTTTAGACTAGTGGGTTAATTTATTTCCTTGGAAATAGCTGAAGAAGTGAAGAAACTGGTGAAAGTTGTAGAGATTAAGGTATTGTTAAAGGATTTACAAGAGTATTTAAGGAACTAAAGACATTAACCTCTTTTAAAAGGTTTGATTATAAAATTTCAATGAAGTCAAGTCCATATCCTGTGAACATCAAACCTTACAAGAGCTCCTTTATTCAAAATGGTGAGATAAAGAAATTGGTTATAGAGATGCTCCTTAATGGAATAATCCAGCATAGTGTTAATCCATTTGCTCTACTAGCACTACTTGTAAAAAAAAGATAACACCTGGAGATTTTACATAGATTACAAGCAACTCAATAATTTAACTATAGAAACAAGTTCCTTATTCCTCTCATTGATGATCTCCTAAATGAATTTCATGGTTTCAGATTCTTCTCCAATTTAGACTTAAGGTCTAGTTATCATCAACTAAGAATGAATGAAGAAGACATTGAGAAGACTACATTTAGAACATATAAAGGCCATTACGAGTTTAGAGTAATACCATTTGGATTAACAAATGCTTTTGTCACTTTCTAGACATTGATGAATATAATACTGAAACCTTTTCTAAAGAAGTTTTTCCTAGTATTTTTCAATGAAATATTGATTATAACTCTACTCTTAAATCACATGTTGATTATTTAAGACATGTTTTGGAGATTTTAAGTGTTAACCATTTGTTTACAAAGAAGTCCAAATGTGCATTTGGTAAGCAACATGTCCAGTATTGAGAGATGTGATTTTAGTGGAAGGAGTTGTAACTAATACAAAAAAAAATCGAGGTAGTGAGAAATTAGCCTACTCCATAGCCCTTAAAAGAGCTTAAAAGATTTATAGGTCTTGTTTACATGAAGTTTATAAGAAAATTGAGAGTCATTTGCAAACCTTTAATGTATTTGCTAAAAAAAGAACAATTTTGGTTAGAATGAAAAGGTTAATGATGTTTTCATGCATCTTAAGAAAGCACTTTGTGAAGCTTTAGTGTTAGCTTTATCTGACTTCAATAAGAGTATTGTCTTAGAAATAAATGCTTGTGATTATATAGACTAATCAGAAAGGGAGGCCTCTAGCTTTCTTCAGTAAAGCTTTAAGTCTTAAGCATATAGGGTTATTTATTTATGAAAAAGAATACTTGCCAATTCTCATGGTAATAGAAAAATGGAGACATTTTCTTGAACAAGAACAATTCATAATCCAGACTAATCACGAAAGTTTGAAGTACCTTTTAGATAAAAAAAAATCATACTTTAATTCTAAAGAAAAGGTTAACTAAGCTACTTGGATTCATATATTTTCTAAAAAGAATTGTTTAAAAAACTTGGAGTTATTTGGATTGATAATTACATCGTATCACCCTCAAACAAATGGTCAATTTAAATGGATGAACCAGTGCTTAAAGATTTATCTTAGTTATATGACCATGCATAACCTTTGTCACACCCGACATCGCGGCGGCCTTAAAAATTTATAAAATCTTTGGAAAAGAATGGATTTATGACATCCTATTCTTTGATGGTGAATGGTCTTATTTAAGGAGTTGCCACCTAGTATTATGGTCACTAGGAACCCTAACTGGTCAACAGAGATTCTATGGTACGAGACTGGTTACGCAAAAGGGAAGATATTATCACCCCTTAAGCGTCCTGCCTAAGGCAAGCTGCATTGCTGACTTTGTCATAAATTGCTAATGTTTTGTTGGTTTATGCTACGGTGGTTTTGCATGTAATATTCCTGACTCTAACCTCATTGAATATTTAACTACGGATATTTCCAACTCTGGCGTTGGTAAATATTACGTAGCTATAAAAGCAAAATATATTTTAATCATTTTTTTAAAATTATTCCTGACTCTGGCGTTAGTGAATAAACAAATTAAATAAATTTATTTTTACGCATCACAAAAAAAAAACCAAAATAAATTTAAATCAGTATTTTTTTTTATTCCCGACTCTAGCACCAGTGAATAAACATATCAAATAAATTTATTTTTTACGCATACATATTTTTTATGTAACTAAATAAAAGTAAAATACAATAAAATAAAATAAATTTACATCGGTATCTTTATTCCTGACTCTGGCGTCAGTGAATAAACCAATAAATTTACTTTATTTTATTTTATTTTTGCATGCCTATTTTTATTTTTATGTAATTAAATAAAATACAATAAAATAAATTTGAATCAGTATTTTTATTCTGACTCTGGTGTCAATTAATAAAAACAATAAATTCATATTTATTTTTTATTTATACAGACATTTATTATATATTTTTATTTTTTTATTTATATTTTTGGGTTGGGCCCAGCTCAGCCCACATGGGCTGGGCTAGACCCAGCCAGCCTGGCCCGGCTAAAAAACAGATGCACGTGTGAAACAATTTCACGCGTGCATCAACAGTGCGAAGGTAATTAAATTACCTTTGCACTGTTCAAACGTTATTTGAACACCGAAGAGCAAAAAAAACAAAAATGGAAACGGGTGCACCTATTTCTGGCGATTGGAGAAGGCTGCAACGCTGGTGTGGCTACTTTGATTCAACTGCTTTCTGTTTCTGGCGATGCTGAGGAAGGTTGCAACGCCGGTGTTGGTTCGATTGCTTTCTGTCAATAACCAATGGTTCGGTGATCAATTGGTTTCTTATAGAGACGAAAACAGGGTTGATCCGTGATCCTCTGCCTTTCTCTCCTTTTCTGTGTATATATTTTTTTTTTACGAAAACTTGTTTCTTGCAGGGACGAAATCTGGGCTGATGTTTCTGTTCTTCTCCGTATTTTTTTTTTGTTGTGTTTTGTTTGCTCTGTTTTTCTTTGGGTTAATTGCTCTGTTTTTCTTTGTTTTTTTTGTTGTTGTCGGGTGCTGTGAGTTGCTCTGTTTCTGGGTTGATTTCTTTATTTTTCTGGGTTTTTCTTCCTTTTCTTTTTCTGTATTTTTTGCTCCCTTTTATAGAGACCCAACGGATTGCTTATAACCAGTACTGCCTTTGCAGGACTGTTATCTTCCATGAACGAGATTACAGGCGAGAGACGTGGTCCATGATTGGATCGAACCCGTTGCAGATTTTCAGCCTATTGAATCGGGATGGAGAAGACAAACACGGCTGTTCCACCAGCAACGGCGGCGTTTCAGCAGCAAGGGATTCCACAAGCAACGGTAACGTTTCAGCAGCAATGGACATTTTGTTTTTGACCCCTGAACTTTGGAAATTCGGCAATTGGACCCCTAATCAATTAAAAATTTCTTTTAATTTTGCCTTTTTGGATTAATTTCAATTAAAATCCCTGAATTATAACACTGTTTACAAAAATAGTCCTTAATTTCCGGATTGTTCAATTTAGCCCTTAATTAAATCTTTAACTTTTAATTCTTTGAAAATTGATCAATTAACTCTCAAATCACATCCTCAAACTTTAAAATTTGTTGTCTTAACCCCATTGTCAACTATATTTTTATTATTTGTTCAAAAATTGGGTTATGACAACCTTAAAAGATGGTATTTGCGGTTGTCCTTGGCACAATTATGGTATAGCATTAGTTTCCATTAAATCATAGGAATAAGTCCATTTCAAGCTTTTTATGGTTATCTATATCATCACAGAGAAGCGATTAATCAAGAATCAACTTCAGTAGTTGTTTCGGAAGAGTTAATATAAAGATGAGTCAATATAGATTATGTGTTTAAGGCACAACTAGAGATAGTCATGCATATGATGAAATAGTGAGCTAATAAAGGCAGGATAGAAAGAGAATTTCTATAAGATGATTAGGTTTTTTTATATTACAGCCTTATAAATAGGGGAGTGTGGCTTTAATAAAGAATCTTAAACTTAATCCAAAGTATTATAGACCTTATCAGATTAGTAAGAAAATGAGGGCAATAGCTTATCAGATTAAACTATCTAAGGGAAACTTGATACATCTTGTATTTCATGTCTCTCTACTTAAAAAGTAAATGGGGGAGAAGGTTGTATTGTCCATTAGTCTACTAGTAATTGACGAGGGTGGAAGGATGAAAGTTTTTCATATTGTAGTGTTGGATAGGAAATTGATGAAAAAATAAATAGGGAAGTAGTAGCTCGTCTGATTCAATGTTCAAGTTTATTTCCAGAAAATGCCATATGAGAGGATCTTGAAGAAATCAATGCTAATTTCCTAAGTTCAAAACAAATTCTTAAGGATTCGAGGAAATTTTTAAGGACAAAAATTTATTCAACGAAATAATATTGTTACAACTCATAAAAAAACTAAAGAAAAAAAGCCAAGCTTAATAATGCCACATGAATAATATGTCAGTTGATAGTTAGAAATAGTTAGTTACAGTGAATAAATGATGGGAAGTTAGTTAGTCATTCATTGATAGTGTTTATATATCAATGTTGAGATTACGTGAGAATTAAGTAATTATAAAAGAATTCATTTCATTTGTAACTTCTCTTCTTATTCTGTTACTTCTTCATGTCTTTTTATCTTGTGTTCTAAAGCTTGTTAAGGCTAGGCCTTAACACTGATATAATTAAAAAAATGTGTTAATTTCTCCTAAACATGTAGCAATTCTCTAAAAGAAAGAAAAAAAGTCAAGCCTCTTTTAAGTTTTTCTTTTCCTTCCACCTCTTTCTCTCTCCCCCATACTTATCCTACTTAATGAAAAACACAAAAATAGCAGACCAAGACTTGCTGAAAAAAATACATTAACTATCTTTGCCCATATTCACTTATTTCTCAATCTTCACTTTCCATCGAATTTTGCAAAACCAATCACCAGCTCTTTCTCTACATCACTAGACCCATCACCTTTTTCTATGTTAAAGAAAAGACAGGCCTTTTTTTTTTATCTCGGAATACTAATCTTTTTAAGCAAAAAAAGGTGGGGAAAGAGTCAAATTTCTCATAACAAAAAAGAAGCTTTGAGTAGATAAAGACATAAGTAACACAAAAATAGAATAAGAGGGTTTTGTAACTCAGGGTTTTTGTTTTAATTTTTTTTACGTATGATTTTTTATCAATTCTTAATCTGCTGGTTTTTTCTACAACATAGTGAGATAATGGATTTATGTAAATATAGCTATTATAGAACCTCAGGTTCTCAAATTCAAAGTTGTGAAATCTACAAGCATTTATCTTTTCATTAACAAATATCAGTTGAAGAGTGAAGAATTGGGAAAGAGTTTTGGATGGTTGATATATTTTGGTTGTTAATTATTTTTATTATGTTGAGGAAATTGAAAAAAAAATTTGTGTCTTTGCAGGGTCTTAATCTTTTTTACTCTCTGCTAATTTTTCTAGGTAAATGACATGTAAATTTTTGTTTTGTTTTTCATTTTGTGTTATGGATTTACGAGGAAGGTTTCCTTATGGGGAAGGCTTTTGAGTTGTTATTGGTTTGTATCTTGGTTTTGCGTTTCCAAAGGTAACTTAAGCTTTTATTTCACTTGGGTACAATAGATTAAGTGTGCACTTTATTTAATGTTGTGACTAATGATGGAAAAAACTTGCAGGCTTGGTTTTGTTTGTTCTTAATAGTTTGGTGTGATTGATTGTTCTTTCATTAACAAAATGAATGTATCTAATGAGAATAATGTAATGAATTTATTGCTTCTAAACATAAAATGTCATATCTTTTTTCAAGATCTAACATAGATTTTTGTTGTTTTTTCTTAATAATGTTAGGAAGACTAGAGATGGGTAACAAAAAGATTGGCAGTAGGTTAATAGGTAGAACATGAGATCTTTGATTGTGTTGAATCAAGATTTTTTTGGAAGACAACAAGTATACCCTTGCATTGTTAATATGAAAGGGTCACAATATTTTTTTTCTTGTTCTTGATATGAATTTTTAAGTTTTGGTGTTGGCATTCTGTTGATTTGTTTTCTTAATCCTTTTTAAAGAAAATGGTTATTGTTTTGTGCATGGAAGCCATGGGGTTTGTAAAAAACATTACAAATTACAAGGTTAAAAACAATAACCCCCTTTACTTCATTTTCTTTCTTTCTTTCTTTTTTTTGGTTGGTAAGATGATAGGAAATAGAAGAAAATCAAATTTGAATCATAGATCTTAGAAGAGAAAATAACAATCGATATCCAATTGTAAAATTCTTATTTTATTTAACAAATGTCGGGTTCCCGAATGTCATATATGCAGTGGAAACAATAAAACAAAATTATTCGAGAGTTCTTAAGATCCTGTTAGATAGATCTAGAATTGTTTAAGAATTTATCACTTGAAGATCTGATCTTCGTCGGCTTTTATTAATTCTTTAAAGGTTGGGTTATTGCAAACCACAAGTCGTCTAATTATCCGGCCTCCAACAGTAATGTGCACGAACCATCAGTGAGAAATCTCCTAAATCCCTATTTAGAAGAGAGTGATTGTTATGCCTAGAGTGATAGCCCTCTATTTTGTGACTTACATAGTTTTTATGTCAAACATACAACCTCTAAAAAATAACAGGCATAGCTTACTATTTATAGGAAAATCTGAAAAATCTTATAAATTGGTAAAATATCAATTTACCCCCTGAATAATATCCATAAATTAAGTCAGGATAATTTTAGAAATTAACTAAATCAAGTCCTTAATTTTTCTAGGTCTAGAAATATAATTCATGTATTAATTATATTCTAGTTCTTAATTTCTAAAGTACATTTTAATGAAATCATACTTAATTTAATTATTCTAGTTTAATTTTTAACTAATGGTTCTTAATGTGTATGATCATTAGGTTCCTAATATATTAGCCCAAATATAAATTATAAATATAATTAAATAAACTGAACAATTTAATCTATTATAAATTCAACAATTAATTTAATTTATATTTGAAGATTAGGTGCATCATCTAACAAAGTGTCATGATCCCTCAAATATTAAAAAAGTCATTAGTGGTTTGACTTAACCTTTCATGATCGATTTCTCAGTGTAATTACTATCATTTCATCAATAATGTTTTGATTTAATATTAAAGCATAAATTATGTGATACAACCATATTATTCGATAGTTTCACCCATCTTTAACAAATGTTTTGCCTATGTTATATATATAAAATGCCTTGATATTCTTTGTTTTATGTTATGAAGGCACTTTTGGATTAAAGATGCAAAAGGGAGTAAATTGAAGGTAATTAGCATATTTGACCTTCAGTCGATGTCAAATCTTGCAATCTACTAGTGTTGAGCTTCGGTCATTCCGACTTGAATATCTTGAGCTACAGAAGTTCATTTCATGCAAACTCAATTTTTTTTTGGATTCCTAAATCAAAGACCTATCAACGTATCAAATCTCAGCAAAAAAACGATCTCATATAAGGGAGATATGATTTTTCTAAGATGAAAAATGAATTTTACCAGCAAATAGATTTTGTGAAGAAATGAGTCGAAAATATGTCCCGAAACATCCAAACTGACATCCAAGTTTTTATTTTAGCAATTTAGCTCCTCTAAGTCAAATCTTGAAGATTTCATGCAAGGTTATTTCTCTTTTTTAGGAAAATAGTTATTGAAGTATTTAAATGTAAATTGTCTACTCAAGGGAGGACTATTTTGTAAAATAAAAACTAGGGTTTCCTAGGGTATAAAAAAAAAGAGAAGGAAAAGAGGAGAAGAGAGGGGGACGACCAGAAGAGAGGAACACAAACCCTTTCTCCTATAAACCCGAATTCATGCATTTTTCTTTCTTTTTGGTTAGTTCTTTAATAGACATATAAGTCTGAACTCTTTTTCTTGGTTGCAAGGACACAAAAACCTTTGGATTTCAAGAACTATGAGATTTATTTTACCTTTTCTTTTCAGTTTATATGATGAATATATTTGTTCTCTTATGCTTATTTTTCCTATGATTGTTTATTTTAATTGCTAGAGCGGACTCAAAGTTATTATTGTAAACAATCTATTGCTAAATTTGATATCAAAACTGGAGTTGTGGTATATGAACTTGTAAAGCAACTGAGTTTAATAATTGTAGTGGATCTATGTTATTAACCTTAGGGAGAACATTCGAACAAATCAAACATAGACTACAGATAGTCATGTTGTCAAGATTAATCAATTTATCAAATTCTTAAGGCTGCCATTCAATTAATTTACTAGTGTGGACATTGTGGTTGTTTGATGGGTAGGATTAGTTATACAGCGGATCTATTAACTAATCAACATAAAAAAGATAAATATTCAGAGTATAAATTGACGTTTCATTTCAGTGATCAGTTTTGATTTCCGTAGGTGGACATTCACTTGCGACCAAGGTTTGATTTTCTTGATAAATTTTGATTTTCTTTGATTTAGCATTGATTGCTTCTTTCTGTTTACTTTTGCTTTAGTTTACATAATCTCCAAACCCCCTCTCCCAAATTGCATATCATATAGCATAACAATCTGAACTAGACCTTCCTCATGGGATCGACCCTTTGCTTGCTCCATATTATCTTGTGTGTTGTGTTTTAAGCTAGGGTAATTAATTTGTGCGACCGCGACATCGCAACAGTATGTCTACATAATAGTTATTGATCTTTGAATAAGATTTAAGACCCTTTTCAAATCTCATTCTATATTGGCCAATAATCTCTCAGTCAATACTATTTAAGAACAGATGAAACATTTTCTCTAATTCACATAGGGTGATAAACTATCTATTGATCACTCAAGTACCTTTATATAGTTCATGTTATACCTAATGTCTACCCTTTTGTTACATAGATTAAGATAATATATAACAGGATCAAAATATGACATATATATATATATATATGATAACTTAGTGATCTCAAGTCTAAGGATCACTTACATGATCATCACATGAGCCTTTCGATAGACATAAGTGATCTTTCCATATAAATTCTCTTGCGAGTCAGTTTAGTGTACATGTCTTATGACAAGCATCTATATATTAATTTTAGGTATCCCATATACCTTACCTTATAAGAATAACTACTTCATTTTATAAAAGAAATAACATAATATGTATCAGTCTCTACGACTCTAATGAGTGTATAGTATTTAAGAGAGCATCGACTAGTAACATTTTAGAAACAATGTTTTGATGCAATAAGAATCTCATAATTATAACAACTTTATAATTTTCTTTATAAAGCATTTTTATCCTATAGACTTTATCTTTACTCTAGATTCATTAATATAATATTATATAAATATTAAAGATAAATTAAGCCTTTATTAATAATAAATATGTATTTACATGAATATAATAATGCCACATGTAACTAACCGATTGACTACATGACATATTAAACTAACAATCTCTCATTTGCACTAAAATCAATCGCTTATGTTTCTAATACCATATTGCTCCATGTAGCATTAATGCTTCTGCATGGATAGTGACTTACTAAGAAGATCTTCTAGATTTTCTTTGATAGGTACTCAATCTATCTTTACATCTTTCATTTCATTGATTTATCAAATCAAATGGAATTTCTTAAGTACTTGTTCAGATCATTGATGAGACTTTGGTTCATTTACATATGTAATGACTCTATTATTATCACAGTACAGGGAAACTAGATCAATAATGCTAGGAACCAATCTAGTTCATTGATGAACTTTTTAATCCAAATAACTTTTTTATTTCCTCAAACATGGTGGTGTACTCTTATTCAGTTGTAGAATCAATTGTGCTCTCTTGTTTGGAACTTTTTCAACTTAGGGCATTACCATTTAGAGTAAAACATATATTGACTGATATTTATTATTTTTCCAACATTTCATTGAAAAAAATCTTAATTCAAATAATTTTGAACTTTTAGTTTATCTTTTTCATTGATGGATATATAGCCAAGTATAGGATACCATTTCCATCATATCTCTTTCAATCTATGTCTTAGAACATATGTCTTTGAAGGGAAGTATTTCATGCAAAATAGATAAGAAACCAATCTTAGATTCTTCTATGTTAAACTATTTTAGCATCTAGTTTATATGTATGGATTGAGACAATCTAAGTAATTTTTTAGATCTATCCTTTTATATCTCCATATCTAATATATAGGTTTTTTCTTTCAATTTTTTTATGGAGAAATTCTTGGACAACCAAAACTTTACTGATTAAAGTAAAGATATGTCATTTTTTTAACAATAATATGTCATCTACATAGAATATTAGGAAAACGATCATATTTTTTATGAATTCAAATCTATTGATTATACCATCAAAATTTAATATTCCTACTCCTTAAAACTTGTATTATACATTTATTTATTGTCTTTCATGTTAGTCTTTCTCTTAAAAAGCCACTTATATCCACTGGGTTTTATCCCTTTAGATGGATCAACCAAGTTCCAAACTTGGTTAGTACATAAAGTCCATAGCTTCAAGTCATTTCTTGGAATAAATATCATATACTTCTTTCAAGTAATTGATAGGCTCATCAATCATGAGTAACATGTCATTCACAACTTCCATGAGAGGTCATTATCTCATTGTTCCAAACTTCGTGTTTCTTAAGGTTCAGGCTAAACATCCAATATTTTAGCCTTAAGAATATATATTTTATCCAGATATAGTTTTCTAAGAGGTGTAGAGAATCTCATTCCATTTTAGATAATCCTTGAAAAAATTGGTCAAATATTAACCATCTCGATCCATCAAAGTTTCTTTATATGTATTCTAATATGTATTTCAATTTTATTTAAGTTTATATTGAACCTAGGCATTTTAAATGTAGGTATATACAAACCATTCGTATAATTACCGGATCTATAAAAATATCATTCTTATAAATGAATAATAGTTGTCCTTAATAATAAATTTAAATCCATTTAATACTATATAAAATGGAAACAATATCTTAAATTACTAGAATAAAATAACAATTATAAAGTTCTACTATTAGCCCATTATCCAAAACAAATTAACTAGTTATTACAGCTAATGTAGCAACCTTTGCTTCATTACTAAGTCTTTGATCTATTATGCCTTTACTAATCTTTTACTTTTCTTTAGTTTCTGCATGCAATTGCAAATGTGAAAACCATATTCGGGTTTCCAATACCAAAAACGATAATGCAAAGTAGTAAGATAGTTTTCAATTATAGCCAATTAAGCAACGAGGCCTTTTTCCTTCTTAAGAGTCCCTTCAACAGTCTTAAGCATATTAAGCAATTCTGACAATGTAATATCCAACTTGTTCATGTAATAGTTCATAATGAATTGCGAAAAGTTTTGGGGTAATAATTGTAAAACCATGTCAACAATTAACTCTTGGTCTATGACAAAACCTAATTAGCCCAATTTCTCATTATAACCAATCATTTTTAAAAAAAAATGGATGTTCACTGAAGAACCCTCTGTCATCTTGCAGCGGAGTAATTCTTTAAAGGTCTCATACCTCTCAGTCTTACTGGCCTTATCAAACAATTCTTTGAGATGCATAATTATAGTATGGATATCCATATTCTCATGTTGCTTTTGAAACTCAGGTGACATACTGGCTAACATCACACATGCAACCTATTCATTGTCATCACAGACACTGATGTCCATTCCTAACTTTTTCTTCAGCATCCTCAGTAGAGGAATTTGGAATTGAATTTTCAAGAATATACAACCTTTTTCTTACTTGAGAACAATTCTTACATTTCGATGTCAATCCAAGAAATTTGGTTAAGGCAATTTGTTAGCATCAAGTATATTTTGTAGGGAAATGTTACTATTCACTTTGATCTACCAACCTATTTATATAAAGATAGAGAGTATTATTTCATGCATACATATTTAAATTCCTATTATTTGGTCTTTAATTTTAATTTTGTCTCCTATTATTTTCTTACAAATTAATAGCCCTCCCTATTGATTCAGGGAATCTCGCTTAGATTTTCCTAATGGACTAGGATCTTATTTAGTTTATTTGACCTTGAGTGACTCAACAAATCAAAATAAATTAAATTAAATGGATAACATAGTTTATCAATCACATCTCTATGGGACTCCTAGATCAGTTATGTAACAACTCTTTGTTTAAACATATCTTATATGTTTCACTAAACTCATGTCTCTAACCTCATATGATCATAAGTGACTCATTCAAATCATATAGGTTAGTTAAGTAGAACCTAATTTTATAGCAATAAACTTATTCAATTAATGGTAACCTTGAGTGACTTAACAAATTATCTATGAATAGAACTCTAGTTTTATGCATATAAAATTGGAAGGCAATAAATCATGTTCTCAACATGTACTTAATATTTTAATGAGGGATTTAATAATTAAATAGGTCTAATTCAAAACATCGCATAACACACACACACACACACACACACACTACAATTTATATATAAATATAAACCCTTAGCATACCATTTTAATTGGATGATTATGAACATATATAAGCCAATTCCCTCGAGCCATTGAAGGAAATTAGATGGTCAAATCCTAGGTAGTTGCTGCAAATCTTCATAAATCCTTTGCAAGCACCTTAATTATAGCATTCATTACCATTTTTTTCTTCATCTTGGATTACAAAATAATTTTCTATCTAAATTCCTACACCTATAAATTACTGAACATTTATATAATTAATTAAAAAACCTCAAGTTACATTCAAGGGGAATTAGATGAGAAAAGAATTTACAACCTCGAAGAAAAATAGAGATAAGACAGGACAAGTAGAACTTATTTAATAAAAAATTACAACCATTCAACCATAAAATTAAAAAACAAACACATTCATCTTTAATGTCCATAATAATCTATCATGCATAAAAACATTTTAATATCATGATAAATTACATTGCATGCTTCAATTCTAATTATTGGTTTTATGTGCTACTATAAAATAATATTTCTAACACTTAGAAATATTCAATCAAATCTAATTTGATAATTTCCCAAACAAAACAAATTTTATTTAACATAAATACCAAGAAAAACATTTTTCAAATTTTAATAAGAAAATTAATCACATTAAAATTCATATTAATATCCTAAACTATTTTACGATTAATTAAATAAAATTTTCTAGCTTGAAAACTCTCATTATTTTAGAAAAATCATTTTTCTAAATATTATTTAATTAAATAAATCCTAATCCCATTATGATATCATAAAACTTAAAAAATGAATTAAACAATTTAATTCATTCCTAATCCAATTAGGAAATTTAATTCTTTAATTAAATCTAGGGTTTCAATTTTAATATAAAATTATTATTTTATATATGAAGGGTTAAAATCGTATTTTCAGCCTAAAAATACCTAGAAGTAATTAGATATAAGTTGCAGGGGTAGAATCGTAATTCTACCCCTTAAAACCCTAAAAAGGTTGCGGGGGTATACACGTAACTATGCCCCTCTTCATCTTCATATTTTTGCTGACAGTGGGATCTCTACCCACTACTGGCTGCTAGAGCAGCAGCAACCAACGTTGTCGTTGCCAGCCAGCAGCGTGAAGGGCAATCGCTCGCCCTGCGCAGCCTCCATAGCGAGGCTTCTACCTCGCGCTTGGCTTCTAGCACCGCTAGCAACCATTGGTTACCGCCTCTTGCATTTGGCATTGCAAGTAGCAGCACCCATAACAACCACCTTATTTGATTTTAAGATTTCACTAGATTCCAACCAAATTTGGTCGGATCTGATCGTAATAGGAGAGAATATCTTTTTTTTATTATTTGAAAAAATCAAGAAAGAAAAAATAATTTTGGGGAAAATAATTTTGCACATAAAATTAATTTAAAATTAACACCAATAATAATTAAAACAAGCAAACAACAACCCTATTTGTCTAACAATGGCTCCACTATCCCTGAATATCATACACGCAGCAAAAACAATAAAACAAAATTATTTGGGAGTCTTTAGGATCCTGTTAGACAAATCTAGAGTTGTTTAAGAATTTATCACCTGAAAATATGATTTTTTTTTCTTTGATTAATTATTTAAAGGTTAGGTTGTCACAAACCACATGTTATCTAATTGTCCGGCCTCCAACGGTAATCCATACGAACCACTAGTGAGAAATCTCCTAAATCCCTATTTAGGAGAAAGTTATGCCTAGAGTGCTAACTCTTTATTTTGTAACTTACGTAGCTTTTCTATCAAACAGACAACTTCTAAAAAAATAAGAGGCATAACTTACTATTTATAAGGAAATTTAAAAAACCCTATAAATAGACAAAGTATTAATTTTTTCCCTGAATAATATCCATAAATTAATTTAGGATAATTTTATAAATTAACTCAATCAAGTCCTTACTTGATTTTTTAGGTCTAGAAATATAATTCATTTATTACTTATATTCTTGTTTTTAATTTCTAAAATATAGTTTAATCAAGTCATACTTAATTTAATTATTCTAGTTTAATTTTTAACTTATGATTCTTAATATGTGTGACCATTGGGTTCCTAATATGTTGACCCAAATATAAATTATAATTCTAATTCAATATAATTAAATAAATTAAATAATTGAATCTATTATTAATTCAATAATTGATTTAATTTATATTTGAAGATCAGGTGCATCATCTAGCAACGTGCCATGATCCCTCAAATATTAGAAAAGTTATTAGTGGTTTGACTTAATATTTAAGTGACCAATTTCTCAGTGTAATAAATATTCTTTCATCAATAATGTTGCAATTTAACATTAAAGCATGAAGTATGTCTATCATGTTAAATCATGTTTATTCTCTACATAATAGTCATTGATCTTTTGAATAAGATTTGACAGTCTTTTCAAATCTCATTTCACATTGACTCAGAATTTCTCAGTCAATACTATTTAAGAACAGATGAAATATTTTTTCTAATTCATATAGGCTGATGAATCATCTCTTGATCACTCAAATACCTTCATATAGTTCATGTTGTACCCAACATTTGCCATTTCATTACCTCGTTTAAAATAACATGTAACAGGATCAAAGCATAACATTCTCTATATAAGATAACTTAGTGATTTCAAGTCTAAAGATCACTTATACAACTATCACGTGAGCCTTTCCATAGACATATGTGATCTCTCCATATATAATTCTTATACGGGTCAATCTAGTGTACATGTCTTATGACAATCACCTTAGCTTACATGAACAGTTGCTTCCTTTCATAAAGGAAAGAACGTAATATGTAGCAGTCTCTACGGCTCTAATAAATATCCAATATTTAAGAGAGCATCGACCATGAACATTTTAGGAACAATACTATGATGCAATAAAAATCTCATAATTATAACAACTTTATAATTTCATTTGCAAAGCATTTTTATCTCATAAACTTTATCTTTACTCTAGATTCATTAATCTAATATTATATCAATATTAAAAATAAATTAATCCTTTTATTAATAATAAATATGTATTTACATAAATATAATAATGTCACGTGTAACCAACCAATTGGTTGCATAAACCATGTTAAACTAACAACAACAACATCAACAAGGTGGGAATTTTAATCTTAGGTTGTTTTGCAAATGTTCTTCATTGTTGTTTGTCTCTATCCATTGATCTTTCTCTTATTCCTGTTGTTTAATCCTTATTCTCCATTGCTTTTTTAGAATTGATTGTGGTTTCCTACATTTACATGTGGAAATTGTCCAGATTTTTTCCTAATAATTATGTCAACCTCCAACTACCAACCATATAATTTTGACAACCTCCAACTGCCAACCTCCAGTCATTATTAGAATGACTCCCTATAAATAGAAGACTTCCATCATTGTTAAAACAAGATGAGAGAGCGAGATCAATAGAAGAGAGTAAGCATGCAGTGAGTACAAGTACAATTGTGAGAGTGAAAAAGAGTAGATTTGAAAGAAACACCGAGTGTAAGAGTGAAACACTGGGTTTTGTGGGATTGTACTGGGTTGAGTTAAGTGTTTGTATCATTCCTCCAATAATATACAATATGCTGTCTCCATGGACGTACCTGGTTTTGGAGAACCACGTAAATCTGTTTTGTTTGTGTTTTATTTGTGTTTGCTTTTGGTCTAGTATGCACAAAACATTTATCAACCCCTTTGCCATTCATGTGGGGGCAACTGTCTGTTTGCTTCTTCAGCACATGTTTGCATCACGCATCTCTTCTAAGCTTACCATTCTAAGAGCATCTTTGGCCAAGTTTATAGGTATTTGCCACACATTTCAATCACCAGAGTCACCCAAGCACCCCATTGCTCACTCCAAAAGATCACTTCAACCAGATGGTTTGTCACATCTCATCTGAAGAGTGTTAATGCTTATCTCTAGGACACATTGCACTCCTCTTTGAGTATATCAACCATGCTCGGTCCGGAATGACTTATCAAGCCTTACACCAAGGCTTACAACACCCCTTCAAGGGAAATTTCTATTTCCAAGTATGACAGTCATTATCTAAGTATCTCAATATGATCACAAGCTTACCACTCTTCTAAGAGTCTACTCATCCAGGAGTTGTGTCTGCCCTCTATTCCACCCTAGAAACCACGCCTTACTTCTCCATGAGTCTCATGCTCTTAATCTCAAGAGTCTAGGTAACTCTTTACCTTTAACCATGGGGGCAGCCCATTAAAGGTTGATTCATATCTTCATACTCTGAGTATTACAATGCCATCACCGAGCTCACCACCTTGACAAGAGTCAACTTGTTGCCGAAACCTACGCATGCCCTCTGCTCATTCCTAGCAGTCGCGTCTTAATGCTTCACAAGTCACCCACTTATTGTTCAAGGCAAATGTCTTTCAGCTCATTGATCTTTAGCATGGGGGCAATATCCATAAAAGTTAATCCTGCATTTGTCTCCATACTCATCATAGCCACTTCATTGGCTATCCATACACATGTCCACTTATATCTAGCCATCACATCGGCTCTGGGCATTTTGTAATTGGGCTCCTATCATGGCCCTCACATCTTCTCTAAGGTGTCTTTGCCCGTTGTCATGGGGCGGTCTGATCTTGGGCTCATATTATGGCCCTCACACCTTCTCTCTAAGGTATCTTCACCTTTTATAGACGATCGCATCCTCCTTCAGCTGAGATGCTTCAAAGTGGCTCCAAAATTCTCTACCACCATGTGGACTTGGGAGAGATCACTGCCACTGATCACATAGAAAGAGAGAGTTGTGGTACTCTCATCGCAATCTTCCATCTCATTTCCTATGTTTGAAGCTTCTGCGCCTTTTATCATCGCACTGATAGCTCCACCTACACCAACTTTCTTTGGTGTCTTCGCCTTTCAACATAGGCGGTCGCCTTTTATTACAGTGTTTGCACCCCCTCCATTGCTTTTTTAGAGTTGATTGTGGTTTCCTACATTTATATGCGTTTTTTCTGTGTCGTAGCTTTGCACTTCTTTATTTTGACAAGCTTGCATTACTCATGAAACACATATATGGTCTTTCCTAGACACTTGGTTATTTTTCAGCTTCTTGGTTTTGCATCTCCAGCTTTTTACAAATCTTCTCTCATCCCAGGAATTCCTATATAAGCTGCTGGAACTCTGAACTTTTCTTAAGACTTCCACATTGAATTTCCTATTTTTTTTTAGCAATTGTTAATAGACGATACTTATAAGAGCTCTACATTACAGGGACGTTAACCCTTGCGTTGGAGCTCCATCAAGCTGCAACTTTTCGATCTACAACTCTTCTGGCATGAACAATTCAATTATGTTCATATTTCCCTCTTCGTGTCTGTGTCTTATGATTTGTTGGGTCACTACTGATGGCTGTAGCTTTTTTATATGGAAACAATTATTGGGAATGAAGCTTTGCCGCTTTGAAAACTAAACAAATGTAGCATGGTTTGTTCTTTGGATGATTATATGACATTGTCACCTTTGCAAACTCAAACTTTTGTTTAGCAGGCATAGGCTTTCCAATATATGTTTTTCTTCTCTCTTTTTTCGTGTGAAGGTTCAAACCTTTTAGATAAAAAAAAAACTAAATAACCTGTGTGTGTTTCCCAATCAAGCTATCTTACATCAAGTGTCATTGGCACTTTTTGATAGGCCAAGAAGATCTAAAAGAATCCGTAAGAAGAATCCCAAGTTTTTAGCTTGAAGTGAAGACCAAGTATCAGCTTTTATATTTCTTTTCATTACTGTTGTTTTGCATTGTTTACTCATTCAAAGTTGTTATGAATTTCCCTTAAAATAAGGCTAGATAGTTCCTGAAGTTAAGGCTGATTTGTTAAGCTAAAACTCTATTTATTGGAACGTTAGCATGAAATAAATATAACAGAGAATTTCTTGAAACAACTATGGTTTAGCTTTCACCCTAAGAAAGCCACATTTCGCTAATATTGTATCTGCTATTAATTGGGACCTAACACTTTTGCAGTAAAAATTTTGGTTTTGGGTCTTTTAGCACTACACATTACAACCACGGTTTCTTGAAGCTAGCTTTTAGTTACAGTAGCCTTCCATGCAAGCTAGCTTTTAGTTTTTCCATTCTTTTTGTTTAATCTAACTATGCAAATTAATGGGAATGATTATTTAATTTTCAATTCTAATAAATTACTCTAACTATGCAAATTCACTGTTAGAGAGCTTTAATTACATTGCGGATTCACACTGTAATTCCAACTCTCTCTGTTTTTTTCTTTAATGTTCTTGAAACGTGGCCAGGTGAGGACCATGTTTTTTCACCAAATGTTTTTGCTTTCTTTCTTCTCCACTGGTAAACAAATCAATCCTTTCTTTTCATCTGAGAAGAAAAAATTATTTTGATGATGAGAGACAAAAAGGCTAAGGGGAGTTGCAGGAAAGATGAAGACAGAAAGGAAAACCCATGGTCTCTAAAGTTAATGCAGATGGCGTGGGTTTTTTTGTATGATTTTCAAAAGACTCAAAAGCATAAAAAATAGAGGAGTTACAGGAGGGATGTAGAAGGGGAAAGAGAGGAGATTTGCCATGATTAGGGAGGGATTAGCAGACAATGACTATTAGTATTAGATAGAGGAGGGGAAAATTGGGTTAGAGATAAAGGGGGTGATACCGTGATAGTATCCGATTTGAAGACACAAAAAGAGAGACGAAGGCAAAGATAGAAAGGGTTGTTTATGGAAGACAATGACTACTTTTCGCATTGCTCTTCCTCTTTTCCTCCATCATACTGCTAACCTCCTGCTGGTTTTATCGTTTTTTTCTATTTAGCTATACTGTGAAAGTTCCAGATAATGCACTGGATAAATAATGTAGCTTGCAAGACTTCCCATCTAATGGATCACCTTAACTAATGAAAAAGCAACACATATATGGTAGCTTCATCTCGCTCAGAGGTAGCTTTCCTAACCTTCAATGGCTTTCATTTCATCTGTATTTGCACCATTTGACAAGCTGCTGCTGGAGCATTGCAACTTTGTTCTTTATCACTGCCAACATTTATTAAATTTAAGGTTGATTGTTCTTTGTGTTTATGCATATCCTTTTCACTTTGATCCACCCTGTAATTTTTCGTCTTCAACTTTGGTTGTGTTCACTCATGCTTGGCTGCTTTGTTGTTGTTTCATTGAATTAATTGAAAACCAACTGTCACCGATGTAGTTTGTGATGGTTTGGAATCATTGAGTAAACATGTTAACCAAGCTATGGACATCTTTGGTTGAGTCTCTATTTTTGGTTCCAGCCTTGCTTTGTTGATCAAATTCAAAGAGTAACAGATTTTCCATCATTTTCTTTCATCATTTCGGCCTATGCTTTGGATTGGTAGCCCTGCATGCTGTCGTATCTTGCTTTTTCTGCTAAAAAACATGCTACTTTTTCCTCTAGAAGAAATACCTCTTCACCATTTCTTTATTGCAATCTCAAATAACACTTTCATTGTTTCTTGACTATTGGATGACTAGCTATTGATGCATTAAATGCATTTGTTTAAGAGTTGGGCAACGCAATTAATTGATTTTGAATTAATTTTTTTTTATTTTTTTATGGTATTATCTCAGTCTAAAATAAACGAACTGATATTTGATTGATATTTAATTTGTGAGTTTTTTTTTGTTATCATATCATAATCTAGGTTATGAGTTTGGTGAGTTAAGCCTTGAAACCCAAGCTAATTTAGTATATTGTTGTCTCAATATTTAAAGAAGAAGATGTCATCTTAATTTTTTTAGGTCAAAACATGTTTTTTTTTTCACCAATTGTTCAAGTTGCTTTTGGACCTACCAAGCTAACTTGTTCACATTGATGTCATTTCTACACGTGTTAATTTTAAATCTAAACTAGATAAAAAGTCGTTTTAATAGGTTTTAATGTTGACTTGCTTTGTTGGCTTTAATAATAATAACAAATAATTTTCAATGACTTAACATTTTTATATGTGTCAAAAAACTTTTAATATGATCGAGGTGTAACCTATATTACTAAACTAGTTACCTTTAAACTTATATTTATCTCCATTAATGAATTAATTGAAATATGCTATTATAAAAATAATATTATAATAAATAAAAAACTTTAATTTGTAAGTAATTATTTAAATTTAATGGGGAAAAATACAGTTTTTGTCATTTATATTCTAACAATATATTAATTTTAGATAAAAATAACTGATAAAATAAAATAACTATACGAGTTGTTATTTTAAAGAGTGATGGCAAAAAAACTTAGTTAACCATAGGATATTTTTTTATTATGAACAATTTCATTGAATCGAAAGTAGAGCAAAATACATTATTATTTTTAGGACCTATTAGTAGTGGAAATTATAATTTAATAAATGAAAACATATTAAACAAAACAATCAATAACAATGGAAAAATATGATCTTGTACCAAAGGCATAACTACCTAAGGACTGCAGGGGACACGCCTCCTATAGTCCATTTTAGTTTGTATACCTATATGCCCTTTAAAAAATATAAATTCATCTTTTTCAAAATACTTTATTAAATGAGATTTTGAAAAAGTGAAGGCGAGATTTTTAATCACAATGTATTTTTTTATCATCTACTTTCTCATTTAATTGATTATTAAATGGGAAAACCACCTTGATCTACTTATAGTTTAGTTGTTCTTTTTTTAAAAAAATAAATATCATGAGTTAATATAATTTTTAAATTTGGGTGAAAAAATGAATTTACTCTCATATATACTATAAAACAAGCACCCATAAATGATATATCAATTAAACAAAAATTTTCTCAATTTTGATATGATCTCTCTTTCTCATCTCAAGAAGAAAACAATTTTGGACCTCAATCAAAATTTTATAACAACACATAATATTCACTTTTGAATTCTATTAAAGTACATATTTACTTTAAAGTAATTTATTTACAACATTTATTGGGAAAACACAAGTTCAGAAAGTTCTCATGATATCATGGTAAAATTATTAAGAAATTCAATTCATAATCGTTTGTGTCACTTTAATTACTCAATAAAGTTCACAAATTCCTTCTAAACTTAAGTCTCTTTCACTAAAAACTATCTAAAAAATCTCAAAATGTGTTTTGGGTCCTTATCCATATATGTCTAAAGTTTCAAGTTTCCTATATAGAAGCAGAAGAGTTGAGATAATTTATTCTTTATATTCAGTATGCTTGTTATTGTTTAAATACAAGTTTGTATTAGTTAAGAATAAAAGGATTTGTTACATCTATTAAGGATAAAGAACGATAAAGGATAAGAAACTATTTTGAATTCTTGTTGCTTGATTATAGGAGGATTTGCTGGTTTACAAGCTGAACCAATCAACTTGTATTGAGTGGATTGTTGATATCCTTTACACGCCCTAGCAAGATGGTGCTCCCATTAGAGATACCAATCTTGGACAGAAGAAAAGAGAGACGTTGTCTAGATAAAGGCTTCGTTAGAGCATCTGCAAGCTGGTCAGCAGTAGTAACATGAGAGACACGTAGAGAACCGTGAGCCACTTTGTCACGAACAAAATGAAAATCAATAGCAATATGCTTCATGTGAGAGTGAAAAACTGGGTTGGCACAGACATAGTTAGCACCGATGTTATCACAATATATAACCGGGGTGCAGGGAAGAGGAAATTTGAGTTCTGCAAGGAGAGACTGAACCCATGCAAGTTCTGCTGTTGTGGTAGCAATGGCTCGATACTCAGCTTCTGTGAAAGATCGTGCAACAGACCTTTATTTATGGGAACTCCATGAGATAAGATTGCCACCAAGAAAAATCACATAAGCAGTTGTTGAAGTTCGATCATCTAAATTTCCAGCCCAATCAGCATCAGAAAACGCATGTAAAGAAGGATTGTGATGCCGACGAAGATGAAGACCATGAAAGATGGTGCCTTTAAGAAAACACAACAAACATTTAGTGGCAATCCAGTGGGATTCGAAAGGGCAGTGCATGAATTGAGATAACTTGTTGATAGCGAATGAAATATCTGGGCGAGTAAGATTAAGGTATTGTAATGCTCCAATAACACTCCTATATTCAGTGGCATTTTTAGTAGGCGAACCATCATTGAGAATAAGGGAGCTCGTGGTAGGGAGAGGAGTGCCATCCTCTTTAGCACCGTCTATGCATGTGCGAACCAAGAGATCACGAATATATTTGTGTTGAGAGAGAAACAAACCTGAGGAGGTGGGAAGCACTTCAACACTAAGGAAGTAATGGAGTGAGCTGAGATCTTTGACTGAGAATTTGGTTGAGATGGCAATGATGAATCTAGCAATGGAAGGAGGATCGCTGTCAGTCACAACTAAATCATTAACATATACCAGAAAATAGATTAGCTGGTCATTGTGATGATAGATAAATAGAGAGGGATCAGAAACTGCATTTGTAAAACCATAAGATAGCAGAAAAGAGCGAAGCTCATGATACCATGCCCGGGGGGCTTGTCTGAGACCATAAAAGGCTTTATGAAGCTGGCAGACATGGGTGGGAAACTGTGAATTAATAAATCCTGGAGGTTGAGACATAAAAACTGCTTCAGAAAATGTACCATGAAGAAATGCATTATTGATATCAAGTTGACGAAGTGGCCAGCCATTGGTAATAGCAAGGCTGAGGACAATGCGAATAGTTGTGGGCTTGATGACAAGACTGAAAGTTTCTTTATAATCAATATCTGGTCGTTGGTGAAAACCTTTCGCAACTAAACGTGCTTTGTAATTATCAACTATGCCATCCGAGTTTTGCTTGATCTTGAAAACCCATTTACAGCCAACCAAGTTTTTAGATGAAGTGGGAGGGACAAGATCTCACGTGCCATTCCGTAGTAAGGCATTGAATTCATCCGATATAGCAGCTCGCCAATTCGGGTCATAAAGAGCCTGTGAAGCACATGAGGGTTCTGCAGTGTCAGGGAGGTTATCTGGTGGTGGCATGGAGTTGACGGTTTGGCTTAACAATACCATTTCAGGAGCGAGTAATCATGGGGTGTGTCCGAATGAGGTTTGAAGATGAGTTATTGATTGGAGCCCATATGTTTGTAGGAGTTAGAGATGGGGGATGATAAAAGGAGCCATGGTGGCAGTAGCTTCAAAGCCCGAAGAAGATGACATGGAGGGAGACCGTGGAACTATGCATGATATTATGGGAGGGGAGCGCGATGGTTAGTGGTGCATGGAGCCATTGATGAGTGGGATAGTGATGGGAGACAAGTCATCTGAGGAATGAGAAGGAGTGGGAATGGAAGGGGATGATTGGGCAGAGGAGAGGGATGAAAATATTGATTCATCAAAAACTAAATGACGGGATATATAAAGTTACGATTTGTGGAGGGATCAAAACATTTGTAGGCACTTTGGGTTAGGGAATAGCCTAGGAAAATACAAGGATGTGAACGAGGTTCAAGCTTGTGATTGTTGTACAAACGTAACCAAGAAAAACAAAGACAACAAAAAACATGAAGTTTGGAACATCACCAAAAAAAGCTTGAAAGGGAGAACAATTGTTTAGAATAGGTGTGGGAAGGCGATTTCTGAGGTAGGTGGCAGTTTGGAAGGTATGAGACCAAAACTTAAGGGGAAGACCAGACTGATAAAGAAGAGTGAGACCGGTTTTAACGATATGACAATGATGATGTTCAGCAATGCCATTATGTTAAGGGGTATGAGGTGGTGTCATGAGATGAGAGATGCCAAAGTTTGCAAAAAGAGGTTTGAGTTTTTGAAACTCACCCCCACCATCGGAATAAATGGAAATGATTTTGGTTTTGAAGTAGTTTTCCACAGGAGTTTTGAAGGTGGGAAAAATAGTGAACACATCAAATTTGTATTTTATAGGATAAAGCCAAATGTATTTAGTGAAATGATCCACAAAAATAACAAAATATTTGTTTTGATCAGTGGATTCAACAGAGGCAAAACCCCAGACATCAGTGTAAATGATTTCAAGGGGACTATGACTTGTAAGAGACGACATTGTAAATGGAAGTTTGTGACTTTTATTGCATTGGCAAGATGAGCACAATGTTGAACACATATTTTTGGATGAGACAAGTAAAGAAAAAATCTTGAGAAAGGACTGAAGTGTGTGGGAAGAAGGATGACCAAGATGCTTATGTCACTCATGCACTAAAGTCTTGACACCAACTATAGCAGAGGGTTGCATATGCACAATCCGTGGTCATTCATAGATATCATTCTTATTCGAGCCTTGAAGAAGTGTCTGCCTTATGTGTAGGTCCTTCACAGAAAAATAAGAGGGAAAGAATTCAGTGGAAGTTAGATGTTGTTTGCAAAACTGAGAAATAGACACCAGATTTTTTTGTATTGAAGAAACACAGAGGACATTAGAGAGAGTGAAAGGAGAGAGTGTAGTGGAATCAGAATGAGAGATACGCAAACCTGTCACCAATGAGTATAGAATCAGGGCCATCATATGAGGAGTGAAGGGAAAGGTTGTGAAGATCGGAGGTGACATGATTTGTGGCAGCAAAATCCAGGAGCCAAGGTTGCCTAGGGGCAGTAGTGGTGGTGGTGCAGTGACCAGCGAGTGATGGACCAAGGAAACCTTTTGCACGTGGGCATTGCTTTGCGCCATGGCCTTGTTGGTCACAGAATTGACAAACATCTCTATAACCACACCGTTGATAGTTGTTACGATTGGAGGACTAATGAGAATTTTGCTAGGGAGAAAAAAATAGACGAGAAGATGACCATGAGGATTGAGGATGAAACTGATGTGGTGAAATAGTCTTGCGGGTAGATGACTATGTGGATTGATGCCCACGATTTGAATTATTAGAATAACGCTGAGTAGTATTGGCAGACATAACTGATGGAGTTGTGCATAAATCCTCTCGTTTCAGATATGCCTCGTAATCAATTAATTTATCATGAAGTTCTTCATAAGAGATGGGGTGATCCCAAGCACGAATACCTGCTGTAAGTTCCTTGAAGTCATGACCAACACCATTAAGAATGGCAATGGTGATATCATCATCAGAGACAGGAGTATCAATTAGTGCTAATTTGTCAGCAATGTTTTTAATAGAACGAAGATATTCACTGAGAGAGCAGGAGTTACGAGGACGAACAAGACGTTCTTTAAGACTCATGACACGTGACCGAGAGCGGCTGGCATAGAGATGAGTAAGCTTGTCCCATGCCTCTTTTGAAGCTGTAGTAGATGCAATAAGAGGAGCAATGAAGTCAGAGATAGAAATACGAATGGCATGTAGCAATAGCTGATCTTGGCACATCCATGAAGAGAAGGTGGCAGAGGTACGATCTGGGCAAGGATGGGTGCCATTAATGAAACCTTGCAGATCATAGCCAAAGAGAAGATAATTAAATTTAGCACGCCAAGAAAGATAATTCAATTGAGTGAGTTTGAGAGGTAGTTGACCACTGGTAAGAGCAATAAGAGGAATGGCAGGATCAGTGGACGAGGTGGTGACTGTAGGGGTTGCTGGTGTGGAAGTGTTATTATCAGCCATAAAGAGAATAGAGAATGAGAAAAGAAAAAAGAAAAAAAGAAATCGTGTTAATCTCATTAGAGCTATAACTCTGATACCATATAGAAGCAGAAGAGTTGAGATAATTTATTCTTTATATTCAGTATGCTTGTTATTGTTTAAATACAAGTTTGTATCAGCTAAGAATAAAAGGATTTGTTACATCAGCTAAAGATAAAGAAGGATAAAGGATAAGAAACTATTTTGAATTCTTGTTGCTTGATTATAGGAGGATTTGTCGATTTACAAGATGAACCAATCAACTTGTATTGAGTGGATTGTTGATATCCTTTACATCTTATACAAGAAACCCAGTTAACTAAGCTACAAATTTTAAAACTTTTTGTACATCTTATCCATCAATTTCAATTAAATCTTTTAATAGGTTTTCTTTAAATTGATTTTATTATTTGTTGTTGTTGTTGTTGTTATAATCATTAAATTGCTTGTATCTTGTTTTCTTGGATATAAAAGGAGTGTAAAAGATGAAGCGATGTTCTTATTAAGAGAAAGAGATCTATGTTGTTGATGATGATGTTGACTTTTCCATTTTGAAGTTAATTTTATAAAGTATTGTAAGTGGTGAACAACTCTCACTTGTTTGTGAGAAATAGCTTATTCTGACTCTCTTCGTTATCTCATCAATCACTTTTTTTTACTTGTTATTATTTTCGTCTTCTTCTTCATGTTGTTCGTATGCATATATTTCTACTTATCCCAGTAAATCATCCTCTTTATACACATATGATGTGAACCCTATTGATATAAAAATTCAGAAACTCACGGTCAAATCGACTCTTTCTAAGAAGGTTAAGATCAAGTTTGGAATTGAGTTTTACACAACGATAACTTGTACTGAAGCACCAAGACAATAAGTAATCGAACCTATTCAATGAAGAACCAAAAAGTATGAGCAAAATCTCACATACACAATAATAATTGATGAAATCAAAGTCTTTCCCATAAAAATATCTAAATACAAGCTAAATAACCTTATTTATAATATAGATATAAGGCCTTAAATAATATTGGAGAAATAATAAAAGAGTTTTAAATAAAATAAAAAAACAAAATCATAAATCAAATAGAAACTAATATAATTCCTACATAATAGCTTTTGAACCTTATTATAAGGCCTTCCTGATGTCTAATTGCCCTGAAATTTTAACCCAATATAGAACAAAACCTCTAAAAATCTCTGATAAAATATTAACCCAATCTAAAAACCAGATAAAAAATCATGCTTGTTAGAGTAAAACTAAGCATTATGAAAAATAAATCTCTAATTGCTGAAATTAATTAGCCCATAAAGCAGATGAATCAGACCCCTCTTATGCATGAATTAAATTGACTAAGGTCTGATCTTCACTTGTTGATGTTGCCTCCTTGAAATCCACCATGTCCCAAATATTCTAAATAAGCCAATTGAATGTATATTTGAGCTTCTTTTTCTTTGATCTTGTAATTGACCTAACTGGAACTTGCAATGGATCTTTTGGTGTAGTTTTGATCATATCATCCCCTCCCTCCTAAAAAAGATTCATTCATGAATCACCTACATCAAACAAAGAGAGATAAAAAAAAATATTAAATGTAACACTAACACTATAATCACTTGGTAGATTCACTTTATAGGCATTATTATTAATTTTTTCAAGGATTTGGAATGGTCCATCTCCTATCGGCATTAACTTTCAACTTAGATCTTTTTTTTGTTGAGAAAATCTATTGTTTTTCCTCATATGCACTCAAACCTAATCACCTAGTTAAAAAAATAACTCATTTTCATCATTTATTAGCTTCAAATGCATATTGCTTAATTTTTTTGTATTTTCCACCTCACATTCTCGTGGGGATCCTTTACTACATGTGTTTTTCCAAGGTCAAGAAATAAATAACAAAAAAAACTTTAAAAAATCATTGAGTTGCAAGACTCTTGATTCATAGTTCGATGTTAACTCGACAAACATGCACCAATAATTAATGACTTGTGAATAAGCTCAAAAAATAAATTAAATAGGTAATGACATGCATCAAATAAATTTAGGATAAAACTTATAGCTAAGATACCTTCTATTTCAAAGGATTCAGTAAGAATGATGCCTATCTTCCCTTAAACATAACCATTCTCTTACTCAAATCTCTAGAACTAATACATAATTTAGGATTCTTACTCTCTTTAAAGTATTAGGTGACGACTCTATTCTTTCATATAATTTCTTTTTAATTTTAGAGGTTCTAATTATGTCGGGAGTGACATAGGTTATTGATTCAATCAAATCAAACTAATCTAATCAAAATCCATATCAACTTAATTGATCCATTCAAGATCCTATCAAAACTTGACCTAATAAAAAGAAAATTAGACTTATTATTTTTTTCCATAAAAAACTAACTTATAGGTCATGTTAATGAAAGATAGATCTCTAGAACTGTTCATTGCAATTATGATGTTGTGGTGTGGAATATAGTTTTAGTACTACATCAATAACATGCTTTACACTATGATTTTGATCAAGATTTCTTTGAGCACAAAAAAATATTCAGGTATTTTTAATTTTTTTTACTATAAAAGAATTTAAAATATATGGGGGTTGACTCAGTTTGATCTGATCGACTTGATAGATTTAAAAGCAACTCGAATAAGTGGTAAAAATATGGTTTGACTAAAAAGATTTTTAAGATTATATTTTTAAAATATTGAGATGAAAATATATTGGAATAACCTGGGTCAGTCTATTAAATTCGTGTATTAAGTCATGAGACTGTGATAATTTTATAGAAAAAAATAAAAATAAATTATGAACCTAATTGCCAAACAACCTAAAGTTGCAAGATGAAATTGAAAATATCCAATTAAAAAAAAATACCTTAAAAAATGACACAAGTCAACTAAAGTTAACCCGTCAAATCCATAATTGAAGTCGTGAGACCATGATAACCCTATGAAAAGAAAATTAAAACAAATTATAAAATCCAATTCTCAATCAATCCAATGTTGAAAGATAAAATTGAAAAAAATAACATAAAAAAGCCTCGAGTTAACCTCCCAAATCTATGACTTAAGTAATGAGACTGGGATAATCTCACAGAAAGCAAATTAAAATAAATTATAAAACTAAATTCTCAATCATCTCAATGTTGAATGATAAAACCACAAATAAATTCAATTAAAAAAGATAAGCGAGTTAAATCAACTTGAGTTAACCTACCGAACCCGTAAACCAAATTATTAGACCGGGATAACCTCATAGAAAATAAATCAAAATTAATTATAAAATTCAATTTCCAATTAACTCAATATTGAAGGATAGATTAAAAAATAAAAATAAAAACTGACCAGAATCAATCTAGTTAATTCGCCAAACTTGATAAGATCACAAAACCAAAATAATCTCATAGAAAATAAATTAAAAAATTATAAATCTCAATTCCTAATAAATTCAATGTCAAATAATAAAATTGACAAAAAAACCCCAAAAAGATAAAGAAAAGAAAAGAAAAGAAGGAACAAAGCCCAACAAAATTCAAGACGACCATCCCGGCATTGTAATTAATTTAAATATTTAATAAATTAATATATTTAAATTAATATATCCAAAACCAAGTTTATTTTTTTCACATGAGCGAACAACATGCTATTTTTTTTCTTTTATCTTTTTTTTTTAAAACTGGACAACAAATGACTTGTATCATACATTAATGTTTTCTAGGTCACCTTTGGTGATTGAAAAATTAGGATTCAAGTTTTTTAGATCCAAAACTCAATTTTAAAATAAGTTCTAACTAAAAAGAACTTAAGAACACCACTAAAAAATCTTCTATAATCTATTTACAACCACAAAAATATCTCAAAATCACTCAAAAAAATATAAATCAATCAAATAAAAAAATCTAAATGAACCTCAATTTATCTTTTCTGATATTTTTATAGGAAAAACCCAACACCATTAAACTTTTCTCATAGAATGAAATTCATTTACACCGAATTTGGCCATTTTAATTGCTTGAATGTGGCTAACTAATAACTTTATTTTTTTTCAATTATTTTTTAGCAACTTTCTCTCTCTTTTATTAATTTTTTTTTATCAAATTTAGAGATTGAAAAATAAATAAAATAAATGTTTGAATTAAAAATATAATTTAAAAAAAAAGTAGATAAAGAAAGATAGGAAGAAGACTGCAAAAAAAACTTTATCGAGTGAACTTGAAATTGATGACGGGGCTTTCTTTGTTTACCCTTTGGTTTTCTTTTGTTGAATTCATTTTTTCTTTTAACATATTATAAGAAATTGGTGTCCCAGAAGTCTGCAATAGAAAAAATAGCTCAAGGATGAAAATGAAAAAAATATAAGTTACTGTATATCACCACAATGTGAAAACAAAGTGGGGGTTGATGATGGTTCTAGAAGTCATTAATTAATTAAATAATTAAATAAATAAATAGTAACCGTTATATTTTTTATTCAAACCAAACCAAACCAAGACTATAAAACTGAAACTGCACCACTAAAGTCGTATACAACGGAGATAGATCATCATTAAGGTTATTCTATTCATACGTGGCAATATCTCATTGGAAGCCCAGTTTCAACTAACAATCATTTATTCCAGCACGATCTGAGCCGTTCAAAGACAGCCGGCCCACGCACAACCACGACTACTTGGCAGAAAAGTCCAACGACTCATTAAGGTAAAGGCCAGAAACTTCGTGTCTTGAATAACCATCCCTATATCTTCTTCCCTTCGTCACTGGCTGGCAGTGAGCTAGAAAGAAAGAAAGAAAGAAGAAGATCACCATTTTCGTCATGGGCAAGTGCTACCCTACAGTGAGCGAAGAGTATCAGAAGGCAGTGGAGAAATGCAAGAGGAAGCTCAGAGGACTCATCGCTGAAAAACACTGCGCTCCCCTCATGCTCCGATTAGCGTAAGACTATCTCCCCCCCTCCCCTCTCTGATTGTTTTATTTCCCTTTCTTTTTGATAGTGGTAGCTGTTTTAAGTATTTATGGGGTTTTATATTCTCTGTTGTTGTTGATGATGTAGATGGCACTCTGCTGGTACTTTTGATGTGAATACCAAGACAGGAGGGCCATTTGGGACGATCAGACACCCAGATGAGCTTGCTCATGGAGCTAACAATGGTCTTGATATTGCTGTCAGGCTTTTGGAACCCCTCAAAGAGCAGTTCCCCAACTTGTCTTATGCTGACTTCTACCAAGTAATGTTTTCCCTGCCTTAATTTGATTTATATATTAATAATAGTGTTTTTATTTTATTTTATTCATGATTGAGACTTTTTTGTGTGTTTGATTGTCCTCGCAGTTAGCTGGTGTTGTTGCTGTTGAAATTACTGGAGGGCCTGAGGTTCCTTTTCACCCTGGGAGACCAGTTAAGTGATCAGATCTCCTCTTGATAGTTCATTCTTTATCAGTTCTTTTTCATACGTGGTGGTGTTTCTTTCATCGTTATTCTGTGCCTGATATCGAAGTTCCTTTTTTTCTAGGGAAAATATAAATCATGTCCAAACTCCAAAGTACATATATTTTTTAATTAGTTTATAGGATCAATCTCTAGATATGTGTTGTAGGATCTTTTGGTGGCCTGATGGTTTCTTTTTTATCTGAAGATCACAACTTTGAACTCATAGTGAATGCAATAAGTTTGGTTGAGTTTGATTACTTTGTAGGTCTTTCAGGTAATAGATAGTATAGGCAAAAGAAATTCCATGGAGGAGGAAGTGTTCTGGATTTAAGAGCTTTCACCTGCTGCTGCATTATAAGGCTAACCTGCAACGCATGCATTTTTTTTTTTGGTTGAATTTTGAAATTCGGGTTCAATGGACAGATACAATTTAGTTGTTTAGTGATATCAGTCCTTACCGTCAAGGTAAATTGACTACTCTTGTACTTGTTTGCTTTGACTAAAGATTAGGTTGAGTTTAGCTTGAACTAAATTGTAGAAGCTCTGTCCATCTGTGACCAAATGAAAGTGATGTCGATCTTAGGTTAACCTGTGACCAAATTGTCAAAGCTAAGTTCCGCCAACTTCTTCAATGTATTAGTTAGCTTGAAAACATGGTTCATTATGCTAGATGGTGACTGGCCAAATGTGTTAGAGACAATGGACTTGAACAATGATGATATGGCTGACTTGTACTGCTATCGATTAAGCTGTTTGTTCAGAGTTGGAGTGAACAGTGCGGTCATATGGCACAATTAGATACCATCTATTTGAATGCCATTGACTGCTGTTGTTCCTGATACCTAGAAATATTTTGCACTTTTCCTTGATTGCTTTTGTAGCTTTGGTGGGATGTGGACGGGGCCATTCAAATGAAGAAGAGCTTATTATTTGTTGGGATATCATTGCAAATTGCAGTATATATTTCAAAGCTGTTTGCAATACTTTGAGCAGTCTGATATGAATTTTTGTAGATTTGTAGAGATAGGAAGCAGTATGTCAGAAAGAAATATAGCGATGCAGATTTTGATGTCATTAGCTGCCTTTTCAGAATTCATGCTTCAGTTCTTAGATGATAGTACTAATCAACCTTGCATTTATTCAGGACAAGTCTGATCCACCTCCAGAAGGTCGCTTGCCTGATGCAACCAAAGGTTTGTTCAAGTTGAAAACTGAAGGAAATCACTATAATTTTGTAATTATGTTTCAAGTGGATTTCCTAATCTTTTTCTATCGCTTCAGGTTCAGACCATTTAAGGGATGTCTTTGGCCATATGGGTCTCAGTGACAAAGATATTGTTGCCCTGTCCGGTGGTCACACTCTGGTCTGTTCAAAGAAAATGGAATTTCTCTGCTGGTTTCTTTTATGATTGTTGCTCATTTTGTGCGATTTAAGTGAATAATTGTCTTATTCTATTTATTGATGTTTATCATTGGTTTTTGAATATAAATTTACAGGGAAGGTGCCACAAGGAGCGTTCTGGATTTGAGGGACCCTGGACCCCCAACCCTCTTGTTTTCGACAATTCCTATTTCAAGTAAGATATATTCAGCTCCAGAGATTTTTTTTATTGATATTATTTTGTCAAGAATTCAAGTTATATAGCATGATTTTTCTATTCTGTAATCATCTCACCAACTGGTGTTTTACATATGCTTTTATCCCCGCAAACTAATACTGAATCATTTGTTAAAGAAAAAGAAGATGCGGTCAAATAACCAATGCGAATTTTGATTCTGTTAAACAGGGAACTCCTCAGTGGAGAGAAAGAAGGTCTTATCCAGCTCCCTACAGATAAAACCCTTCTGGAGGATCCAGTCTTCCGCCCCCTTGTTGAAAAATATGCTGCAGTGAGTAGACACCCATTTCTTTTTTATATTAGCCTATAGATTTTCTAAAGTTGACCTTGGATGGAAATTCCCCCCATCAACTTGACAATAATCTGGTCCCAAATTACACTAAAGTGTAATTATCTAACTTTGACGTCATGGTGTCTTATCTCTAGGATGAGGATGCCTTCTTTGCAGATTATGCTGAAGCTCATTTGAAGCTCTCAGAGCTTGGGTAAGTAAAAAGCAACTTTCAATTTCTGTACTACTCTCTTTAACCATTTGCCTTGTCCATATGGTTTTGGTGTCTCTGATCTTCTTCTAAATTCGGTCACTGCTGCAATTGCATTTCAGGTTTGCCGAGGCATATTGAGGACTGGAATTATGCTCATGCAGCTGCTGTTGTGTGTCTTATTGCTGGAAGCTGGTCTATTTTTCATAGTTATTTTTTAGACTAGATAAGATATATGAATTGTGTGAAGATGGGAATGTTGTTGGTCCATATTTGTGTGTTTCTGGGTTCTGTGGGATTGTAAGCAAGCTGCCTTATATGTAGTACTGGAAGATGGAATTGTAAAGCTTTGAGTTGGTCCTCTTGAGTCTTAAACTAGCCAGCTTTATGGTTTGGCCAATAAAGTATGGTAGTTGCCATTCATGGATTATAATTTTGCAATTACTTTGCTACATGGATTTCAGATATAATAAGTGGGTGTTACCAGCAACCTGTCAAAAACTTAAATTCTTGGATTTGGTCCCCAGCATAGACCCATTCAGGTAATTGTTTGGTTCGATTCTCTCGAGCCTTTTTTCGCAGCATTGTATTTGTAGTAGAATGGTCTTGGTGCTCAAGCAATATCGCTTGCTGTAGCATTTCACTGAGGGCAGGAAAAGGAAGGTTTGTAAGGGCAGGGCTTGTGGCTCTGATCGACAAAATGATCTCTTGATGCAGATGAACTAACTATTAAAGTAAACAAAATTTTACTTCTGTTTGAGTAATTTAGCAGAATTATCTTTTTTTTTCTTTAGAATTTGTTTTTCGTTTTTAGCACAGTGAAAAAAAGGGTAAAGTAGCACAGTAAAAAAGATATTTGGGGATATATAATCAAGCAAGTCATAAATGGCTCTCGTGACTAGCGTGTTGCAAATGAGAGTCATTGTCTTCCTTTTTCTCCTTTTATTTCTTCCTTCTCTCCTCACAGTTAGCTACCCCTACTCTCTCCCTTGGTGAGCGAATGTCATCACGAAACACACCCAAAAACATCATAAGATCACCTCCCTCCCTCTCCAGCAAGAGATCTCCACCTTCTCTCAAGCTATTTTTGGCCAAAACCACAACCACCCACATTCTATACTTAAAAGATATATTCAATATTTTTTCTCTAATTTGATGTAATTTATACTAATATGTGTTAATTTTGATTTCAAATGTTAGGGTTTACAAGTATGATTTTTTAAAAAAAAATTAGGGTTTTTTTTTATAATTAGATTAATTAGATATAATTTGAGTTGATAATTATGTTATTTTATAAGATAATAAATGTTTTTTTAAGGGGGTTTTTTTATTGTGAATTAAGATTGGAGTTGGGGTTTATTTAGGTTAAATTAGGAATTATACTGAATTAGGTATAAAATAAGATTATTAGCTATCAAATACATGAATTGGGGTGATAATTTTGTTATGATATAAAAAATTGATGAATTTAGGTTTTCGCCAATTAATTTGATGAATTTAGGTTTTTGTTGATTATGTTATCTTTAAAATTTTAGTGATAAACTATCTTAATTAACCCCTAGATATTAACAAATTATGCTTGTGTTTTGTTGTGATGTTTGACATAATGTCTAGTGATTTTAAAATATTATTTACTTTCATGGTGTAACCATGTCAATACCAACAACAATATTATTTATAATGGAAGAAGTCATGAGTTCTTAATTGTTATATTAGATATGTTTCTTAATAAGCTGTTTAGAATGTTATATGATCTATTTCACTAGAATATACTTGATACAGAAGTTGAAATTACTTGGAGTTAGTGAATTCGTTATGTCAGCGTACCAATCTATAGTAATAAAAATATGTATTCAATGTTTGGGTTTGTGAGCATTAATGAGATTAATATGCTAAAGCTCAATTTTAATAACAGACCTAAACGAGAAAACTTTTCTAATATGAGGTTTACTCAGGTTCCAAGTAACTTTAAAAAGACCACAAATGCATCACGAGCAATTAGTTCTTTAGGTTAGGTGGTAATGTAAAGAGATAATTGTCGGTGGAAGAAATTGTTAATATAAAATCTCAGTTGGGTATGATATTTGTTCTATATTGCCATGAAAAATCTAAATCAAGTGACAATGAATATAATTGCCACATTGATAAAGTTGAGGTTGCTAAGTTAATTGAGCCTATAAATCAATACATGACACTTCATGCTTCTAAATTTAAAATTGTAAATGACATGATTAACATAGATGTAATGACTAAGTTAATAGTCGTAGGCATTCTGGCTTATCCTTGTTTATAAATCTTCCTTGAAATTTTTAATAAGTACAGATGCTACTAGCAAATCAATGATGCTAGGTTGCAGGATTGGGTTGAGGAGAGTAACATGAAGGTTGCTTTGTGTGTGGATGAGGTGAAGAAACATACATGTAATTTGAATTTGATTTCAAACACGGTGTTAGTATATAATTTATTGAGTTCGTGTTATGTATTGATATCTTAATGTACTCATGTGTAATTTTACATGAAGAAAAGAATTACATAATAAAAAAATTATAGGAAAGAATAGAAGTCAAGCAGTCCAATGGAATATATACGTCAAGTCAATGGCACTGCTACCTTAGATACTCAGTCACAATCCCGTGATAAATTACCAACAACATAAATTTTAAATTAAAAAGATTAAATATTGACGGTAATTTCTAGTCCCATGTGTCCACCTTCAATAATTAAAAAAAACCCCATATAAATGGCCAATCGCTAAGCTCATTAGAGAGGTTCTTTGTTGCAATTGAGTTCGTGGCTGAGCGAGAAAAGGATCTTATGTTTTTTTTTTTTTTATTATTATTCAGATTTGATTCTTTTTGTATATATCTATTATTTCTGTGATACTTTATTTATTTACTGGGCTTGTATAAAAACTGGCCTAATATATTTAAAGAATTTATTTTTGAAAGTTTTAAATTATTTTGATATACTGATATCAAAAATAATTTTTTTAAAAAAATATTTTTTTAGTATATTTTCAGATAAAAAACAATTTAAAAAATAACCGCTACCATAACACCAAACAAGATTAAACACCAAACAAGATTAAAGAAGATTTCGCACCGAGGCTTGTGGCCCAGCAGTCTTGGCAAGGTTTCCTTGCCTCCGCATCTTGGGTTCAAATCTCAGCGTGCACGCATGTCACCCTCGTTGTGCTTTACCTGCCTACTGAGCTTGTAGGGTATTCAGTGAATCCGAGGGTTAATTATATTACGCGTAAGCTGACTCGAACACCTTCAGTTATATATATAAAAAAGATTAAACACCAGACAAGATTAAAGAAGATTTCATCTACCATGGAGCAATAATTTATTAGAAAACTAAAATCCAGTTTTTATATACACTTTTAAGGGATTATCTGCATGTGACGAGGTTAGAGAAGTCATTTAGTGAAAGATGGCCTGAAATTAAATACAAACCGTCCCTACAAAAACAGTTCATGATAAATCACCACCCAGAATCATTTCAACCTATCTTTGATCACGAACTTAATTATTGGTATATTCTACAGAGACTATAAATACAATTAAGCAGTGTTGGACAAGAACCCAGTTTTTTTACGTATCAACATAGTTATTGTCAGGTCTTCAAATACCTGTACATGCTCCGGCGAGCAGCTACCTGTAACGTTTGACTCCACGATCCCAGGCCGGCCCAAGTGATAAATCAAAAGGGCATCGGAAAACGAAGAGAGAGAGAGAGAGAGAGAGAGATCCATGATTCTTTTTGTAAAGATATGACAAAGCTATGCTTTGATGAAAGGGCCGGTAGGCCTTGAACAACTCCATAAAGAAACCTTGTTGAAGGTTTGCTAAAGTAAATACATAAAGAACGCGGTGGAGGTACACGGGGTTTCCTTTTTAGACCACCATGAATGATACAAATCTTAAACACTCGGAACAAATTGCATTTTTGGATGAATTATAGAGATTTCAAAGGTTATAAAGAGATAGTGATATTGAATTCAGAGATGAAGTTTCCATCCAAACCAAAAGGAGGGGGAAAATACTCAAGATCATCATAGCTTATTTTATTTAATTTTCTTGAGGAGTTTGCCTTTAATTTTGTGGATAGATATTAAATTATTAAACAGTCGTGGCTTTTATCTTTTGGATTCTAAGGTTGTTTTAAGGTAACATCTGAGGTTTTTTTTTATCATATAAATAACTTTATATATATATATATATATATATATATATATATATATATATATATATATTGGTACGAAGGATAAAGAAAACAAATCGAACTCATGGAGAAAGCAACGGCTGCTAAGTCACCGTTAAGGATAGATAGCAAGTCAAATCAAGGATGTAAAGGAGCATGCAGGATCATCATGTATTTAATTTTTAAAGAAATTATTTATAATTTATTTATGTTTTATATAATTGAATTTTATTTTTAAAATGAAAAATATTTATGTTTTTATAGTATTTTTAGTATATGCAACCTTGCAAGATTTTCTTTTTATATATATTTTGGTACAAAGAATAAAGAAAACAAAGGTAACATATGTTTTTTTTAAGTTTTTTATTTCTTAAAAATTATATAAAAAATTAATTTTTTCTTTAGCGTGGATTCCTTAAGAAGAAAGCAATAAAGTTGGTATAAGCAGAGATTAGTACTATGAGAAAGTTTAAGCTTTTAACCCCAATAGTCATAGAAGACTCTTCTTGCTTGAAGCATATATATATATATATATATATATATATATATATATATATATATATATATATATATATATATATATATATAGATTTATGGCTGTAGGCAATGCTGGTTCAACCCCATTCGTGTCTTTATTTTATGTTATTGTTTTGTTTGAGTGTGGTAGCAAAGTTTTGGTTTAGCAAGTGGTAAATATTTTATTTCAAAATGTTTTTTTTTGCTATTAAATATATTAAAATAATATTTATTTTATTTTTTAAAATTTATTTGACATCTGCATATCAAAACAATCCAAAAATAATAAGAAAAACAAAAAAAAATCAAAATTCTTCTAGAAGCACGATTGAACACACTTCTAAACTCACCCTATTTTAAGGATGTTTGAGAATGTGGTTGCAGTTGTTTTTTAAAGTGTTTTTTACTTGGAAATGTATTAAAATAATATTTTTTTAATTTTAAAAATTATTTTTAATACCAGCAAATTAAAATGATTTAAAAACATAAAAAATATTAATATTTTAAGAAATTAAATTATTTTAAAAAAACTTTAAAAAAATAGAAAAATAAATAATACATTTACTTAAAATACGAAGTTAATTGAGATTTTAATAGTTTGTAGCATGACAAACCCAACAACGAATATTGGTGAAGCCTCGAAGACGACAATGAGAGATTATTATGTTGCGGAAAACTTTTGTTTGAGGTGGAGAAACTTGAAGAAAAGAAGACTTTGAAGATTCAACAAATCCAAATTTAAAGATGATGGAATTTGATAAAGAAAGAAAGAATAATTAGGGTTTGTTGACTATTGTGCATTGGTTTTTGCAGATTCCTTATTCAGAGGGTTTCTGTAGATTCCTTGTGTAATAAGAGGGTTTTTGAAAGTGCAGTTGTTGTTATTTTTAAATAACTTTTTGTGTTGAATTGTATTAAAATAATATTTTTTATTTTTAAAAAATTATTTTTAAAATCAGCACGATAAAACGATTTAGAACATATTAAATTTTTTTTTTTAAAAAATAAATATTTAAACTTTTTAAAAACATGATTTATACTGTACTTCAAACAAATAATTAATAATAGACTTGGTATAAACAGGGTCATAAATGGCTTGTAGGCTGGGATGAAAAAATTTAATTTGTTTTTTCAAAATTTATTTTAAAATTTTTTAGATTATTTTAGTACGTGATTATGAAAAATAAATTTTAAAAATAAAAAAATTAATATATTTTTAAATAAAAAAACTTTAAAAAATAACTCAATCATGGTCTCAAACGACGACGTGGAGGTAGCTGTGAGGTGCTTGTGCACTAAACACATTTATTTCTCTAAATGGCCTGAGATTAGGGGAAGAAGAAGAAGAAGTAACAGCGATGTGACTTGAGGTGGCAAAGGAATAATGATGGCCCCTCTTGTCCTCTTAATTTAACTGATTGGAGAATCTAACGTAGTCTTTAATAACGTGATTTATGATGTTTTTTAAAATATTTTTTAAAATTTTTAATAATCTGAAATAAAAAATTAATTTAAAATAAAAAATAATTTTTTTTATTAAAAAACATCGCTGTAAAAAAAAAAAAAAACCTCCCATTGACCCTTTCAACCCAACCCTCCAAACCTTTCTTGTCAGAACAAGAGTCTAAATTAACCACATAAAGCCACTTTTAGGGTCCCCACATGGCCATCTCTCCACTTCACTTGCCACCATTCCCAAAGTGAAAGTGAAAAAAGCAGAGAGATCACAACATGTTCTATGATTCTAATGACCAAAGCACCATAGGAGATAGGACTCTTACCCTCTTCCTCGCTCTCTCTCCAAATCATTCACTTTCACATTCACACTCTCATTCTCAAAACAGACTGCTACAAGACACCACCATTTATATTTCTTTGGAAGGCACTATAAAATAATTCAAAGAAACCTCTGCCTTTTGTGTTTTTGAATCCCTGTAAAGAGCAGAGTGGCTCTTCTCTCCTTTATTGTTCTGTTCTGTTGTTTCTTTATCTGGCTTTGCCATCTTTTTTTTTATTTCTATGGGCTTCTGATCTAACTCAGTTGGTCGAGAGAACATGGGGTCTTGGCTTCTGCTTCTTTTCTCTCTTCTTCTTTTCTTTCACGCCTCCTCTGCTCAACCGGGTACCTCTCTCTCCCCTTCTCTGCGTAATATTTTTTTCTTATGTGCTTTGTAACATGCATATGTGTAGTATTGTTATATAAGCATCACAGTACCTCCACACTTGACTCAACGTTTTCGTTTGTTTTTGTTGTTGATTGCTTTGCCCTTCTTGATTCTATTGAAGATGAGATTCAAAGACGCAAATTTTATAGAGCTATAAGGTTAAGAAGAAGAAAGAAAATGGAAAAGAAGAGAGCTTTCTTTTGGTTTGTCTAGTGTTTTTTTTTTACAGACCGTATATAGGAATGGAATTTGATAGATGTTTTGGTTAACGACTGGCAAACAAAGAAATTTATGTGGGGTTTTAGTTTTGATGCATTAAAATTTTTGGTGAAGCAGCAGCAATTCATAAACTATTTATAGTTTTGATTAAAAAAATATATATTTATGGCTGGGAGACTTAAATCTTCTTGTTTCTATGTCGTGTCTAGAAGACTAGAATCTTTTCTAATTGGTAAAGTTTTTTCTAATTACCTGTAGTTGGAGTTGTTAGATGAAAATCACACCCGACCACCAAGGCAATAAAATTAAAGTAGCAAAATTTGGGGAGTTTTAGTCCAAGTTAGAGACATTAGTTGCTTAATAACACGAGTGAGCCGCCCATTTGGTATATACAAGGCTGAGTTCTTTGAGTATGGGCAACTTTTTATTGGTTGCATCTTCACAGAGATGCTACAACTAGGAACGTAGCTGGCACATGAAAATGTAATCAATACTTGAAAAATGCTCAATTCAATTCTGCCAGTTGTTTGCTTGAATAAGATGTTATGACATGCATGCACACATGTTAGCCTGGGAAGTGAAATAGTAATTGTTAACTCTTCCTTTTCCTGAAACATGCTGTCAGTAATATTTGATATCATGTCAGCTTAATTGTGTTTTTTTTTTTTTTTTTGGGGGGTGGGCTAAAATATTGACCGGAATCCCCTCTCCCCGCTCTGCATTTGCTTGCTTGTGCGTGTTTCTGGCATGAAAATCCTGTTTCTGTATACGGACAACAATGTGATTTTTTTTAACCTAATAATGTGAATATGCTTGAACTAAAACAGGTTTTCTGAGTTTGGACTGTGGTGGCCCAGCAAACTTCACTGATGCACTTGGACTATCATGGACTTCGGATGTTAATTTTATTTACGGAGAAGCAGCAAGCATATCAGTTGCAAATGAGACACGGAAGCAATACACTACAGTGAGACATTTCCCTGCAGATTCCAGGAAGTACTGTTATAGATTGGATGTTACAAGCAGGACAAGATACCTTTTAAGGGCAACATTCTTGTATGGTGACTTTGACAACAATAATGTCTATCCAAAATTTGACATATCTGTTGGGCCAACTCATTGGTCTACCATTGTCATTTCAGATGCTAATACCATAGAATCTATAGAGCTAATATTTCTGGCTTCAAGTTCTTCTATCAGTGTATGCCTATCCAATGCTACAACTGGGCAGCCGTTCATATCTACCCTTGAGCTCCGACAATTCAATGGTTCAGTTTATTTTACAGCATTTGAAAACCAGTTTTATCTCAGCGTGTCTGCCAGAATCAATTTTGGTGCTGACAGTGTGGATCCAGTTAGGTATGCTCTAAATATCTGGTTCAAGATGCAACATGATGTAATTTTTACTGATGTACATTTATCTGAATGCTTTTTCAAGCAACATCTGCTTATAATTTAAGAGAGATAGAGAATAAAAAAACACGTTAAATTGTACAAACTTAAATGATCCACAGAAATACCTCTACTCCTCGTAGTTGAAATACTTTATCTCCCAAATTTGTTGCTGCTTGAAGAGTAATATATCAATTTTCCCTTCAGACACAAATCTTTTGACACGTGTACATGCGCGCACGCACGCACACATCAAATAATACAACTTCTTTTTTTCCAGGTATCCTGATGACCCTTATGATAGAATATGGGAGTCAGACTCTGTGAAGAAAGCGAATTATCTAGTTGATGTTGCTGCTGGTACCAAGAAAGTTTCAACTGACATGCCAATCAACGTCAACATTGATGAAAGGCCTCCTGAGAAAGTGATGCAAACAGCTGTAGTTGGCACAAATGGGTCGCTCACGTATCGGTTGAATTTGGATGGTTTTCCTGGTTTTGGGTGGGCTTGCACATACTTCGCTGAAATTGAAGATCTGGATCCCACTGAGTCCAGAAAATTCAGGCTGGTACTCCCAGGGAACCCTGATATGAGCAAAGCTGTTGTCAATATCGAAGAAAATGCTCAAGGAAAATACCGACTCTATGAACCTGGATATACCAACCTATCCCTACCCTTCGTATTATCTTTTAGATTTGGAAAGACTTCTGATTCTTCCAGGGGACCACTTCTGAATGCCATGGAGATAAACAAGTATCTTGAGAAAAATGATGGTTCTCTAGATGGTTAGTAGAACAATATTCCTTGCATGCACTCCTATAGTTTTGACTGTGAACTTTAGCTGAAGACCTGAAATCTTGGTGTTTTAAACTGTGTTTGAAGCATAAGTTCTGTTAATTTGACATTGCCATTTTCCATTTTTCCATGAAGCAGATTATCTAGCACATCACGTGTTAATGTGAAAATTTGAAACCTAAAGCGCATCTGATACTAAATTTGCATGAGGTGCAGGAGATGTTATTTCTGGTGTGATTTTACTCTACTCAACAGCAGATTGGGCACAAGAAGGTGGTGACCCATGCCTGCCAGTTCCATGGTCATGGGTGCAGTGCAACTCTGAAGCAAGGCCAAGGATTGTTAAGCTGTAATGATTTATCTCTTTTATGATTTTATTTTATGCATTTTCAGATCCATTCCTTCATTTATCTAAGTTAAGTCCCTCACAATGTATGAGGAGAATCTTGCATTCATATGGTTGAAATAACTTCTGTGTACCTGGTTTGGCAGCTCATTGTCTAGCAAGAATTTGTCTGGGAGTGTTCCTTCAGACTTGACGAAGCTGACAGGTTTAGTTGGATTGTAAGTTTCAAGCTGCTTATCTTTTGGCTGGATGATGGATTAAATTTCAAGGTATACTGCTGTAATAGCCCCCTCATGATCATATCCACTTGTCTTGTGTGCAGATGGCTCGATGGAAATTCATTAACTGGTCCAATTCCTGATTTTACTGGATGCACAGACTTGGAGATCATGTAATGCTGGATGGATTTTCTTAATCATGGTGTTTAATCTTTGTTTTTATTAAAATGTTAACCTAACAAGATGATCCATATCTGACAGTCATCTTGAGAACAATCAGTTGACGGGTGAGCTGCCATCCTCCTTGCTGAACCTACCAAATTTGAGGGAACTGTAAGTTATCAGAACTTGGATATCATTTTAAACCAAAGCTTAAACTGTTAGGTGAGGTCCCAAGTTATGATTTATATTAGTTTTTAACACATCCCCTTAAGTAAAAGCCTTTTGAACTTGAAACTTGCACACTCACACTGTATTGTGCATAATTTTTTTTATTAATTAAAATGAGGTGGTGAGATTCAAACTCGTGATTATTTGGTCAATAAGACTGATACCATGTCAAATAATTATTTTAATCCAAAGTTTAAACTATTGAGTGAGGTCTCAAGATATGATTTATACTATTTTCTAACAAATCTTTCATGGGAGTTTAATAATTAATATATATTTCTGTTGTGATTGATGAATGATGATTGGAAACAATGTCACAACTTTATATGGATATAATTTTTTGGTAAAACTGTAAGAAAATAGAGAATTAGTTGTCTAAGTAAATAATTCATTTCACTGTCCTTTATTCTGCTTTTCCTTTAGTAAAATAATTTATATGCCTAACACCTGGGATAATTGCAGGTATGTGCAAAATAATATGTTATCCGGAACAATACCATCGGGTCTCAGTAGAAAGGTGGTTTTGAAGTGAGTCTCTCTCTCTCTCTCTCTCTCTCTCTCTCACCCACATGCGTGCGCACGGGCACATCCACACCCCACTTTGCAATAGTTTATTAATTTGCTGAATTTTGCATATTATTGATCATGGACAAAGAATTCTTTATTTAGACTACAATGTTTTATTGTATTTTTTCCAACCATAATAAAAAGCTATTCAACTACTTCTAGACATAATAAGTACATAGCCATAGTCAATTGAAGTAACTATTAACAACTGCATGTGGTTTAGTGTGTTGGTCTTTTTAATTGAGGATTTCTAATTTGTTCGTTATATGTGTCAGTAGGTCTTTCAATACTTCAGTGTCCCATATTCTTTTATCATTTCCCCTTTGTAGTTTTCCCTAAAAATCTGTTCCTCACATCTGTGCATAATCCCAAAAGGACTAGTCAGAAGTAGGAATTGATTTAGAGGCTCCATGAAATAAGGTACGTGATAGACAACCTCGTACAATCAGGCTTACTTTCACCCTGTCATAGTACCATTATCTTCCCACTCAAATCTCTTTTCGCTATGGCTCACTGAACTGGGGTTTTGGTGCTTCAATCCCACACAGGACCTCCAAGTTGGCTTTCCCACATTTATAATGATCCAGGGACATGCTAGTCCAATAACATTTAACCCCAAGAGTCCTAGTCCGAAGTTTCTTTGATACACCCCTTTCCACCTGGTTTCTTCACATCAATGGAGATTTTATACATCTCCTGTATAAAATCACATTTTTGGGTGTTTAAATCAAATATATTCAACCCTGTTTTCTTGGTATAATCACAGCTACTCTGGAAACATAAATATTCATGAAGGAGCCAGAAGAGGGAGGCACATGGGTATTATTATCGGTTCGTCAGTTGGAGCTGCTGTTCTTCTGATAACTACATTAGTGTCTTGCTTGTTCATGCAAAAAGGAAAGACAAGACACCCTGACCAAGGTATGGCTATAAAACAATTTTGAAGTTTTTGTCTAGCCTACCAGACTTCTCAGATGATAAAACATACGCAACTTGTCTTTTTTAGAACAACTTCGGGATTCCCTGCCTGTGCAAAGGGTAGTTTCTACCTTGAGTAATGCTCCTGGAGAAGCTGCTCACCGTTTCACATCCTTTGAGATTGAAGATGCTACAAATAAATTTGAGAAGAAAATAGGCTCTGGAGGTTTTGGAGTTGTGTACTATGGAAAAATGAAAGATGGAAGGGAAATTGCAGTGAAAGTTCTAACTAGCAATTCCTACCAGGGAAAGCGAGAGTTTTCAAATGAGGTAAATTTCCACCTTATTGAACTTTATTCAATGAGTAAATTGCTATTGTAAATGAGGATACTTAAATTCATAGTCTTTGAATGCTAGATAGTTCGTTATCGCTCAACTAAATTGCTGCTGGAAGGTTCATATGATTTTACTTTATTATAGTCATATGCTGGTTGGAATTGTTTAACCACTGAATGTACAGAGGATTCTTGTTTCTAACTAGATGCCATTGGTCTTGACCCTTGTTAGAAAATGCATTAAGTACTTCTTATAAAAGAATTACGTTGTCATTTTGGCTTCCAAACATTCTCGTGCAAATCATGTTTAGAGTCCCCAGCCCTGTTGAATCTGTAAGATGTAGAATTTCTGATTAAAATGTTGATATTTGTTTTGTAAACTAAGTTCCTACTGGCAGTGCTATGGATGTTATCCAAATTTCGACAAGATTGACTTAGCCTATTATAAATCAAATTACCTGGATCTGCCTTGGGAAAAATTCAGTAAGATAGATGAGGATTCATGAACTTCTAGAACCTGCAACAGTTGAGCTCCTTAATCCTTTAATGATAGTTTCCATTGGTTATTAGACAAAGGAAAATTAACAAGTCCCTAAATTTCCTAGTATTGTAAATAAATGGATAAAATCCGTTATATTATTTAACTGATTTTATAAATTGTTTAAGAATTGAAGCTAATATGGAAACATGCATATGTTTTTGAACGTCATGCACATATTCGTAAAATGAATATTGTTCTCTGGGAATTTAGTTAGTTTGAGAATCATGCTGTATTGGGTAGTATATTTTTCAGTTGGAGCTGAAACTGTGACTCGATTTGTTCTGCCATTTGCACAGGTGAGTCTTCTTTCAAGGATACATCACAGGAACCTGGTACAGTTTCTTGGATTTTGTCAAGAAGTTGGGAAGAGTATGCTTGTTTATGAGTTCATGCACAATGGAACACTTAAGGAACATCTTTATGGTAATTTCAAGTGTTTTTGAATTGGACCAATTTAAATTTTGACACTCACTATTTTTCTTACACTTTGGCAGGTCCGTTAAAACAAGGAAGAAGTATTAGTTGGATCAAGCGCCTTGAGATAGCTGAAGATGCCGCAAAAGGTTTATGATAAGCCATTTTTTCATTTTTTCTGTTCCTAACATATTATCTATCCTTCACTATGGTGAAGCCTATAGCTTAAATAAGAGTTGCAGTTGAAGAGTTGTAATGACTCTGTTTTCATACTTGTTCAGGGATTGAATATCTTCATACAGGCTGTGTTCCAGCCATTATACATAGGGATTTAAAAACCAGCAATATTCTTCTTGACGAAAACATGAGAGCGAAGGTTGCGGATTTTGGCCTTTCAAAACTTGCAGTAGATGGAGCTTCACATGTCTCAAGCATAGTTCGAGGCACCGTAGGGTATTTGGATCCCGAGTAAGGTTCTTTTCTTTAATTTTATGATAGATCAATTTAAGCAGTATGATCTGGGAGAATTGATTGTGTTGCTGCTGCTGCATTGCTAGATGATTTTAAACTTTAAAATACCATAGTTATTGTGAAGTGAATAACCTTATTAATAATCTGCTAACAACATTCAGGCAGATAAAATGGTAAGGTTATATTTAAGCTTGAGACATGACAGTTGTATCTAGAACTCTGTTATGCACTCTCTCTTAGCCATAGATGTGTTTTTTTTTTTGTGGTTTTTAACTAGCCACATTCTTGTTTCTTATAGAAAATGATACTTTCAACTGCAGTGAGAGCCTTGAGTCAAGATTGAGTATGAGTTTCGGCAAACACTTTCCACCGACATGGGTGCTTCAACTGTTATCAGATTGCATTAATAATTTTTGCTCTGTTATGCAGGTATTACATCTCGCAACAGTTAACAAACAAGAGCGATGTTTATAGTTTTGGTGTCATTCTCCTGGAGCTGATGTCTGGTCAAGAAGCCATATCTAACGAGAGCTTTGGTGTAAATTGTCGCAATATAGTACAATGGGTAAGCTTGTTGATTGTTCAAGGACTAGAGGCTTGGAATTTTAACCATGTGTCTTTGGGAACTTCATCATTGATGATCATTACCTGAACAACCAATTCTAACCATCTAAATTAAATTCACAGTTGCTTTTGGCAAAATGCTTTAAGCTGAATAAATATGATTGGTGTTATTATTATAAATGTGCCTTATGTCTCTATCTTTTCTCTTCAACAAAATTTGTTCAAAGTCAAGATCGAAGCTTCAAGCAAAATTGTTCTTATATCTGTAACTTGTAGATTAAAGTCATAAGATGATTTCAACCAAAACAAGGTCGACGAATAAGCTCAATTTGAATGCTGAGTTACAGCTTTTAAAGGGTCTTTTACTTCAGATTCTTTTTTCACTTTCAGTTTGTTCCTGGAAGACGTTGAGATCATTCATTTGAATGCTGAGTTAAACATATTTGGAAATGTTCCTTATTTCCTGCTTTAGACATTTGGCTTGGTGGTTGTCACAAAAAAGTTTGCTACATTTCCTTGAGAACCTCATTCTTTTCATTTCTGGAAATTTCTATTGCTGTTGATGGACTTAAATAATTGTATGGCAGGCAAAATTACACATTGAGAGTGGGGATATCCAAGGAATCATTGATCCCTCACTATGTAATGAATTTGACATCCAGTCAATGTGGAAGATAGCAGAGAAAGCTTTGACGTGTGTCCAGCCTCATGGTCACATGAGGCCATCTATTTCGGAAGTTCTCAAGGAGATCCAAGATGCTATCATAATTGAAAGGGAGGTGACAGCAGCAAGAGGTGTCTCTGATGAAATGTCCAGAAATTCTGTTCAGTCTTCACCCAACCTGGGTTCTTTGGATTTGGGTGGAACTGAGAATTGCCTGGCGCTCGACGAGTCCATTGCGCAGCCAACCGCCAGATAATTCTTTACATTTCCACCGCTGGTAGTTTTGGGTTCTTAACATTTCCACCGCTGGCAGTTTTGGGTTCTTATCGTCATATATTTTTTGGTCTAGGATTTATAGTGCTGAAATCAAAAATCGAATCGACCCTTTAGGTTTCAAGCAAGAGCAAGAGCTTTGAACGTGCAAATTTTGAGCTTGCAAATTATTTATATTCCCATTTTGCTGTAAATTTACCCTCTTATGGCAATGAATAAATGGATCCTCCCGTTTCTATGCTATAAATCCCATCAATGTCTGGAAAATGAGGCCTCAATTACACGGTTTAGCTGTTCAACTAGCTGGTGGCCTGCGTGCCTGCTTGTTGCAGCGAGGATTTTTTTGGCGATGTAGCAACAAATATGATCAAATAATATAAAAAATCAATCAAAAAATTTAAAGAGAAGCAATTTTATTTTCATTGAATATTAATGAGAAGTTCTTTTTTTTATTATTCATATTAGATGCATAATAAAAGAAAAATTGCTATGCTTGAAAAATTAAACATCCATCAAATGTTAATGTTATGGTTTTTTTTTTTTTTTTAACACCCCGAGAACCACATAATAAGTTAATAAAGTAATTTCTCCAACTCAAATCTAAAATAATATAGCGTGCAAGGATAGGATTAAAAAAAAATTAATAAAAAAAAATAATTGTTGCCTAGCTAGTGAATTATAAATTTAGCAGCAGAATTATATTTTTTTTTTTATTATTAATATTGATATTCGAACCAGCTGACATACACTTTAATTATTAATTATGAAACCTAAAATTAACAGTTAGGTTTTTTTTTTTTAATGTAATGAAGTGGGGGTGTAAATTTTTATCATCTCTGTCCATGAGCACTGGAATTATTGTCCAAAGGTAACAATCATGTGAGCTGACAGTGGGGATGCTGAGTGACAGAGACACAGAATGGTGGCTGCTTTGGATGTTACGAGGTTGGCCGAGTAGTCTTCTAGTCTATGCCTTAGTGTCTAGGTGGACCATCCATCCTTGCACGCTAAGATTAAGCAAAAATCATGTGGTTTGTCAGCATGGATCTTGTTGGGCAACCCATCAGTGATCGATTTGTTCTTCCTTTACAAGACATCAGAGCCCCATTGCTTCTTTCAAACCTCAGGCCGTCTGAATTGGTCCGATCATGGTGGCTCCTCCCCGCTTATTTTGGGTCCCGAATCGGGTCACCTGGGTCAGTGGTCAAAGCTGTCTTGCCATGGCAGAAGGACAAAACAATTACCTTTGAGATGTGGCTTTTCAATTATGCTGTTCATTCACCTGAAATGGACCTATGAAGGGATTCCCGATCTATCTTTTTCAATGGTTAGGCCTTGATACCTTCTTAATTAGATGTCCCTTCATAATCCTTCTCTAAATTTATATAACGATTACCGACACTATTATTTAATGACACAAAAATGTTTTTATTGGATTTTAACTTGTTTCTTGAAAATATATCCCCTAAAAGGAAATAATGAATACAAATTAAAAAATTATACAACAAAATTATCGAATATATATAAATATAATGCATTATAAGATATCAACAAATATCTTACGCGGTTTTCAATTTCATTACACAATTATACATGATATGATTATTTCGATTTCATTAGATTACAAACCATCATAAACTTCATGCATGACTATTTCTTAGTTCAATTCTTAAATAAGAACAATTAATTATGTATATTGGTTGGAGGACCTTGGGCAATTTTCATTCATCATTCAACAATTCGATCATATGATTGCTCTTTTAAGGCTTCTAAAAACATAATCAAGAGAGTTATTACTTGGGTATGTTCTCTTGATCTCTCATTGGAATGGAATCATCCTCGATCTTGCAAGCTATGGGTAAAATTATTGGAAGTACTATTAAAATTAAATGCAACATGCAAATAAACCTAAAATATTTTATGGAGAGAAAAGGTTGGATTAAATGTTGTTTAGAATGATTTCTGGGACTTGATTTCTAGAGATTTGATTAAAGATTTAGGCTGAAATTTTGGGGTTAAAGAGCTGAAATTAGAAGATTAGAATCTGGATTTAAATGTTAGGATGATAACTAGATAATCTAAATTCAACTGTTGGGATTTGGAGTTTTATTAATTTGGACTAAATTGGATAAATTGAGAACATGAATTAAATGTGCTGAATTAAATTAATTTAATTCAATTAGACTTAATTGGTATTTATTGGATTGAATTGATTGAAATGAAACAAATATGATTGAAACGAAGTTATATAAATAATCAATTGATCCTTGGGATATTTCTTCATTTTCATTATAATCTTTGGCTTTGCATTTTTTTCAATTGCCCTAAATCATCTTTCTTTTCAATTGTGTCCCTAATTGAATCAGTTTAGACCTTCAAATTTAACCACTTGTTGCATATTCATCCTTAGTTCCTAAAAGTATGCAATTTTGACCAATCAAACTCTTAATTTTGATCTTCTTCTTCAATTATGCTCTCCATTAATATATAAATTGGCTATTTATTTCAAAATTATTTTGGACTTCAAATTGTTTTTAATCTTAGCCAAACTAAATCAAACTAATCTTATTTTTCAATTTCATTCTCAATTTAACCCTCAATTGTGACCAAATAATTCTCAAACTTTATTTTTTGCTCAATTATTGGCTCAGTTTCAACCCTAGCTATTTTTTTTATTTTCATGATTTATTATTATTATTATTATTATTATTATTATTAGTAGTATTTTAACACATAAAAACTAAATAAAAATGATTAAAATTAACTAAAAATATTGAAAAATATATTTTTGGGATTTTTCTAATTTTCTCAAAATATATATGAAAATAAAAAGTGAAAATCGAGTTATGACATAGTCTATTAAAACTTTTTACAAATTGCATTATAAAACCATTTTATGTTTATCATCAACCTCCAATATAATAATAGGTTTAATTGGAGATAAATTGCAATGAAGTTTGTTGGCAAATTTAAAGATTCAAAAGGTTGATAACTACCTAACTAAACCAAAATATAAAAAACTCATTGGTTTATTTTTTTAAATTATAAGGTATGAACCCTTACAATACCTTCAAGAGCATTAATTAAAGTATAATGTATACAACTTCAGCATTGTTATATTTTTGTTTAACATAATTTTCTCATCCTCACCTTTATTAACAAGCTCTTCCACTATATGAATAAAGTACAATTATTTATTTTTAATTGATAACTAGGGGAATATTTTTCATCATATTAGAAATACTCATTTTTAGCTTTTTTAAAGTTTTTTTAGGTAAATATGGGTTTTTTTTTATATAGATAAATTATATAAGTGCACAAAGCATTTGTTAAGTTAATTTAGGGAATGCTATAGTAGAAAAGTTGGTATATTTTTTTATAGAAGAATTGAATAGATAAGGTGGAATATATAACCATGAAAGCTCTTGGTAAAGGAAGGAATAGATGTTTTGAGACATGGTTTTGTTTACCTAGTTCATACTATCAATTATTCATTTTTTTTTTCAATGAGGAGAAACTATAATTGAAAATTTAATTTTGAGTAGAGGTGGGTAGCAGCTTTATAAAATTAAATGGAGTATAGAGATACCAGACCTTGAACTTTAAAAAGGTTATTTGTTCTCTCCATCATGTATTGGAGAAAATAAAAAAAGAAAGATAGTTGTAGGGAAAATAAAGATACTGAAAATATTAAATAAAGTTATAAAAGAAAGCGAGTAAATAAAAACAAAAAAGATAAATTGAATGGATAAACATTTACATATATGAGACTAAGTATCATTTATAGTAGTTGTATGGCCTTTTATATATTGGTATCGAGTTTGAATCTTATCTAAATATGTAACTCTAATCCCACAAAAATATTGGTATCAGATAAGGAGAATTTATTGAATCTTAATACAAACTAAACTTCTCCTCAATTTATACCCATATGAATCCTAAACTAGTATATGACTTTTGAATTGGTTATGTTGTTAAGGACCTCCACTTTAAAAAGATTTAAGCTTTTTGGTTCTTTGTACGCGTTCAAACTCTTATGATAAATTGATTTCTTGTCGATTATGACCCTTGATCACCTGTTTAACTATTTTGTTAATTATCCTAGTCAATCAAAACTCTTTCAAAGTGGTCAATTCTGCTACACTCAATAGATTTTAGCTTTCTTCCTCTGTTTCATCATGAACAATCATCGTTTTTCTATGTTTGACATGTAGATGTTTATTTTTGGTGTAAACGGGTTTATTTTGGATTGTGAAGTTTGTAGTGGTTTCTTAAACTCTAACCAAATCATAAGCTTCGTTAAGTTATTTTAGATGAAACATGGTGACTGAACCATGATAACATTTTGAAGGCTAAAAACAAACATATAAGAGACTTGATTTTCATTTAATTTTGCTTGGTTCAACACCACATCAAAGTTTTTAATATATAACTTTAAATAAGAAATTTGTTATACATTCTTAATAACAGCTAAAGGTTCCACCCACCATAAAATCTACTACATAGAGCTAGGATGTGCTCTTTCTACGTAAGAACATCTTTGAAAGATTTAATTTAAGTTTAATGCTATTGTAAAACATCTAAATGAAGAAAATAAGAAACATATTTTACCTTCTTTTTTTTTTTTCCAAATCCATGAATTCCATGCCAATGACTAATTTGTTTTACAAATTCATTTGTTGACATATTCACCACCAATAGAAGGAAAGTCTATCCTAGGCCTTCTTGGTTCATTAAAACTACAACATAGAAACTGTTATGATGGTGATCAAAGGATGACTCATTAAGAGTTAAGATTGATTTTTAGGTAACATCACTAGAGACAACTTGGAGAAAGAATCAAGTAGAAAGTGGATGCTGATGTTGAAATAAACCAAAACTACTAAGTAAGCCTTCAAGTTTCAAAAACCATTTAGATTATCTTCCGTCATCCTCTAGCCATTTAAGGTAGCTTTATTGTATCTTAAATTGTAATGCCTTTAGATTGCATTAAGTATCTTTGTCCAGGTTTCTTCAAGCCCGCTAATGTCTTGTATCTTGAGGGGAGCCACGACCTCATATAAAGGTTCAGAGGCTTTAATATTAATTGTTGCAAGTGTAAATTACAAGGTATCAAAGTAGATTGATTCTAGTAAAGAATCAAGAGACTTAGATTCCATTATTTTCACATTTCAAATTTATAATTTTCTTTTCATTGTGAATTATATAATTTCTTTTATGGATTTAGAATATTTTATTTTTTATACTACTTATAGCTAATTTTCACATACATCTTCATTTTCACATTTGTTTCAGGTTATAAATTATAAGTTTTTTTACCAAAAAAGTATTATAACTTTTTTAATAAATATAACACATAACGCTCCTCTCTATTAAAAAAGAATATGAATACTTAAATAAAAGTGAAGTTTATAAATAAATACTTATAAACAAATGATGTATTATTGGAAATAACAATTTTTAAACTTGCACGAGGTTTTTGCATTTAAAATCACAAAAAAGGAGGGTCAATTTGTGCCCTTTTTGTTACAAGTTTTAATGGTGGGGTAATTGGGTTGGTTTGATGGATAAGATATGTAATTGGAAATGTCCTTTGTTAAGAGATCTAAGTTGAGAATGATGTAATAGTTGAGGGACGAATATGATTTTTCTCGTGTCAGGAAGACCTAGTTCCTGCGAGTTTGACACGAGGTGAGTGGATAGAACGACGTCGTTAAGTGAATGGAAGCACAAAATAAGCCGAAAGTTTCTGATACCACGTGGGTCTAATAAGATATCGACGAAATGTCGAAACGGAAAGAAATCGCAGAAACAAATAAATAAAAATTAAAAACAACCAGAAAGAGAAGAGAGAGAAAGAACAGAAAAACCAACGGTGTTGATAAACCTCATTCTCTCATCTCAGTCGTCTCCTTTCACCTCGCTTCTCCAGCGTCCGATCCAATTATCCCTTCCCATCCGCGCCCTCTTTTTTCTTCTTCTTTTAACAGGTAATAAATTAAACACACACACACACAAGCACTTACTCTCTCTCCCTCTCTAAATTCTCTTCCTCTGATTGCTGTTTTGATCAATCAATTATGATTATTGGTGGTGAGTTAGGGTTTTCGATATGGCGGCAGAGGCACCGGCGAGTCCAGGGGGAGGAAGCCATGAGAGCGGAGACCAAAGTCCTCGCTCTAATTCTAATGTACGTGAACAAGACAGGTTCTTACCGATCGCAAATATCAGTAGGATTATGAAGAAAGCGCTACCTGCTAATGGAAAGATTGCTAAGGATGCTAAAGAGACTGTTCAAGAATGTGTTTCTGAGTTTATTAGCTTTATCACTAGCGAGTAAGTGGTGTTATTTAATTTTGTTTAGTTTTTTTCTTTGGTTTGATTTGTGATTGAATTGTTGACTTTGAGGGTTTTGTTTGGTGTAGAGCAAGTGATAAGTGTCAGCGAGAAAAGAGGAAGACGATAAATGGTGATGATTTGCTTTGGGCTATGGCTACGTTAGGGTTTGAGGATTATATTGATCCTCTTAAGATTTACCTGTCTCGATACAGAGAGGTGATAATTTATTTCTACTATTTTTTATTTTATTTTTGTACCTGATTTAATGTTAGATTTTGCTTGGTGGTTTAAATTATAAGAAACTGATATGGAATGGGATTTGGGAATTTAATTTTTGTTGCTGTTTTGTATTGTTTTTTAGTATGCGAGATAGTGATTTTGTTGCGATTTGAGTAAATGATGACTGTCTGATGTTTTTGTTGTTATGTGTATGGGGATTGAATGGATGATGCAGATGGAGGTATGTCAATTATTATGTGCTTTTGATATTTTCTTGTTTTGGAGTGTTTGGATATATAATGAGATACGGCGTTTGATAGGGTGATACCAAGGGATCTGCGAAGGCTGGAGATACATCTGCTAAAAAGGATGTTCACCCTGGTCCAAATGCGCAGGTGAAATGGAGCTTTATGTTGCTGAGTTACTGCCATTTCTTGTTTTTAGTCAATCAACGTACCTCCTTGTTTATTTTATAGTGCTAACTTTTAGCAACCCTATCATAATCATCTTATATTGGGATATTTGGCAAATAAATTTTCCAGATTTCTCATCAAGGTTCTTTCTCACAAGGTGTTAGTTATGGAAATTCAAATTCTCAAGTAAGCACCCTCTCCCTCTCTCTCTCACACACACTGCACACTGTGCTAATCATTCTTGGAATATTTCTTCTCATCTGGACATTACATTAATGTAAGCATAACATTATGCTTGAGGAACACAATTTAATTTTAATAGGAAATAGGTTTTTTTTTTTTTTTTTGGGTGGTAAAGATTACTTCATTACAGCTAGGAAATCAAGGTAGGTTGGATCCTTAACTTCCTTTGTAAATTAACATCAGCGTACCTAAGAAATTATCCTTCCTTCTCTGTGAAAGGATTTGCTTTATATCATTAAATGTATGGGTTAGTCAATTATTGTGGAATAACTGTTCTCCAGTTTTTATATTGGCTAATAACTGGCTGAACTATTTGCTAGCTACATGTCACGCACATCTATTCAGATACACTTGGTTGCTAGATTAGGGCCCTGGTAAGGTTATGCATATGTGTGCCAGCTTTGGTTTGCAAGCCTAAGGTCTTTGTTATTGAACTGTTGAATTATTCTGTCTTGCATATGGGGATATATCTTTATCAAGGGGATTGTAGCATTGTTCCATCCAAATGACACCACCTTGCTTCCTTATTATGTTATATATGGCGCTACCATTCCATGCCACCAGTGCGTTTCCTGCCTTCTGCTGTCATTGCTGCTGACACTATCACCATCTAATGCCATATGCCATCAGCATTGCTACCATGAAGTTTTCAGCGCCACCATTACCTTTTCTGCCTTTATTTGACTGCTATACAAAACAGTTACCATCACCACTATACTGTACAAATCATCAACTTTCATGCAGTTGCCACCGTCATAGCATCTCAATTTCCATCAACACCCTATACCATGCGATGTGTCATTGCTATGGTCCCCTCCTTTAAATTTTTAGTAGTTTTATAGTAAAGTAACTTAAACTCAAATCTATAGCAATCCAAACAATAGGATAGATTAAGCTGTGCTCTGATTAACTCCAAACGAGTCCCAAGATGTATATTGACCCCCATTGGGTTCTGGGTGGTTGAGTGTGATCTGTAGTTAGTGCAACTATACAGCTCTAGAGGCTAGTTACTAGAGATTAAATGGTTTTCAATTAGTCATTGTGGTTTTAATTGTTTGAGACATGATGAGAGATGGACTTATTTCATCTTAAATCTTTCCTGTTCAAGTTAAAGTGTACTGAAATATAATGTGAACAAGAGGAACTGGAATCTCAGACTTTCCGATATGCTCCTGTTCATTGACAATTATGTGAAGAGTGATTCTGAATTTGATATGCACACCCAACCCTAATTTTTGTGTGAATGTGTTCAAAATCCCACACGTACTCTGGCACTTCTGTCATGTGCAGAGCATGGGATGGGGGTGGGTGTTTTGGATTTGATTTTGTTTTTAGCCAGGATTCACTATTTGAACCGTTACTCTTCATCTTTTCCTTCAATTGTCGTTTCTAAATTGTTTTGATAGTAAACTCTTTTAACTTTATACTCTCTTTTTTTCTTAGCATTCATGGTTGGTTGCATCTCCATATAATCCTAGAGTGATTTGGTTGATGGAACTAAAACAGTTATCGCTACATAACAAATTCCCTTTTCATTTCATAGTCTAGCATTTTTATTTACTGGACTTCTCTAAATGTTTGCAGGTTCCGCACATGATGGTCCCTATGCAAAGCAACGAGTAGATATGTGCTTTTTTACAATGAATTCTGTCATTTAGAAGGTATTGAATTTCTCATCCAGTCCTAGAACCAATAGTGTTTCAAAACATAAAACATTGGTATGGTGTAAGCACTGACAGCTTGAGTGGTTTTTATTCACTTGTTGTATCCTGGGTTGTTTCCGGTAAGATTTGTATAATTTGGGTATCTATCGGAGGTAGAATGACTCTTGAAGCATTGTAAATGATGGGAACTTGTAACTTGTGTCTTGATTTTTAGACTGGGTACTTGGCAAGGGTCTGTCACTCTGTTCTTATATATAAAACTGGGGCATCTTTTAATGATGCAGTGATTTTATTCATACTATGTTAATGCTATAATTGGTTTAAACAGTGAATGAAGGCCTCTGATTTTAAGAAGACTGGTTTCCAATTTCTTTACTTTTATCAGAAGCTGGAAAAGAAAAGAAAGTGCAAGGATGAATGGACTCGAATAACATCTAGATTTCAACTGGTGTGACTTTTAACTTTGGCCAGATCGAACTTTTTCAGTTTTATTTATCCCTCGTGGTTATAATTATCTTTTATACGAGAAGATACTTGACTAATCAGGAAACTTCTGTTTACACCACATACTTTTATTGTTTAGACAATTTGGGCGTAGGGACAGCATCAGAATTTTTAATTGTTAATTAATATTAAGTGCGTTGCAATTGACGTGATATTCGATCCAATTTAATGCAAAGAGTGGTTATGTTATGCACTAGACTTGATCCTGGCTCCGCATTTTGTTTGATTTATTGCGATCTTACTATTCATTTCAGCCTTGTGGTGAAACTTGCTGTGTTCATCTGTGCATGTTCTTTTGCTTGTTCTGGATATCTTCTAGTGGATTCAAATGATTGTGATTCATGAATAGCCAGAGAGACAGTTTTAAATCTCCCATGTTTTTGGTGAAATCGCGATCCCCACACAATCACGAAACAACAATCACTTTCATGGATCACAGATCGCTGTACTGTTGTCATGTATATATTTACAACTTTTGAAAATTTGCTAAATATATACTGTAATATCTTGCAATTGTAAAAATATATAAACAATAAATTATAACAATGAGAAAGTTGAGAGATTATGAAAAAGGAATTTGAATATGAAAAGCTAGATTGTTTTGGTAAGTTAGCACATTTAAAAAAATTATTTTGTAAAATAATATAAGTGCAAAAATAATCATGAAATTAGCACACTCGAGAGAGTCGTAATTGATATATGAGACATGATAGTTGCATCTGCGACTAGCATGCCGTAGATGGTATAAGTGATTTTTCTAACATAGATGGTATAAGTGATTTTTAATAAAGATAACATGAGGCAGACTATTCTATCATCAACTCTATATCAAAAGAAAAAAATAATAATTCATACAATCATAAATAATTAATTTTTCAGCAACAAAATACAATTCATATATAAAATTTAGACAGATAATTAATATAACATAATATTTTATTAAAAATTCAAGTAACTATATTTTTATTCATAATTTTCATAACATATAATAACATGTAATTATATCTAATAATCTTCCCAGCTTGTAGAAAGGTCTGAAGCACTCGTGTATGAGTTTGGAGCATCATCCCAACTCATCCAAATCGAGGACGAGTCTGTAATGTTCATGCAGGTGTGAGGAGGATCAATGACATCCCAGCTCTTGGATGAACTTGGGACACTCGTGGATGGGCTTGGGATGGTTGTGGACAGACTAACATCCCAACACTTCCATGATAAGTAATTTCATCTTCTGCTAATGTTGTTTCAAGACGCTCAACCTCCTCAACCTCATGAAATCCACCATGACATAAAATTAAGTGTAGTGTTGGCCACAATATGTCCCTTTCCATTGACATCTTCACGGATAGTCGTTGTTTTCTAAGCTTCTCGTACCAAGTAATTAATCTATATACATAGATTAAAAACCAATTAGTAGTCATCATTCATAATAAAATTAATCTGGTTTTTAATAAATATAAAACAATATTGCATACCAATCAATTATGTCTTGGATATTAGGGGCATAGTGCATCAGATTTCATGGATGCTTTGGGAAACATGACAAGGTCGATGTAATGAAACAACATGTAATGAACTAACACCATGTCATATAGGCATCTATATTATTTGTTGGATGCCACTCCTCAAAAACATGATCTCTCTTGGCATCCCAAATATCAAATGTAAGATGCATGAATTACCAACCAGTTTCCCTAACGCCTACCCTAGCGACTAATACTATGCAGCTCGTCTCCGGTATCAACATATCTGAAATATGCTGAGATAGTCCAAACCGACGCATTACCCGATTTAGACAATGTATCTTAACAATGTCAAAGCAGTGTGATAAGACTTATGCTAACCAAATATCAGATCCCTCACGACATATTGGCAAAAATAAAAGTATCAAATCCTCTCTATAAGACATCCATAAAGCCTATCAAAACATATAAATAACTTATTTCAGATTAACACACAAATAAAAAAATTAAATACATATGTGTTACATACCTGATGCGGTAGTTGGACATCTAACTCACCATAGTAAAACTTGTGGATATGAGTGAAATTTAATGTGAAATGTCTAACCTCACATCATCTGACATGATAGGCCACAAAGTTAACATTTTTTTTTTTGCATTCAATTTATATAAATAACATGTTGAATACAATCAAATATTTTTAATTATTACCTAGAACCAATGAAGAGTGGCCTCTGAGTGATAGTGTCAAACATGTTATTACCCTAACTCTCTGAACGTCCAATATGAATACACTCCAATGACCAGAACTATATTAATCAATATTGAGAATTATAAGCATTTAAAATGTCATTAATTCTAATAATTAGATAATTTGAAATACATAAACTTGAAGAAATAGGAGACACCCAACAATTTATCTTCTCTTTTTTAGACATGTTTTACATGGTTATCGGTATAAATATGCAAGTATGCCCCCTCCTCAACTATAATTTAGAATGACCAAAAAATCATCAAGTAGTGTTAGAAAGTATAATGGTACTACATTGCCACCAATACTTGTGAAAATAAGACCTCCAAACATGTGTAATATGTATGCTCGAGCATATATAATCAGCTTGTTTGCTGTCACATCTATTGAGGGGTTTGAAAATTAGCATCCAACCATGGCAACTTGATGCAGTCGCTTCTATGTGCACTGGATGGAGGCACCCTCCTAACAGACAATCGCATAAAGTGTCTCTATCAATCGAGCCTCCACAACTAGTGACATGTGTCCCATCTATCGAAAGACCGGATATCATCTCCATATCCTGGAGTGGTGGTGCCATCTCACCAACATGTAGATGGAAGGTGTGCGTCTCGTGTTTTCATCTCTTATCAATGCATGATTAAGATGTATACGATGCAACTGACTAATCTCATAAAAACCAGTCTCGATAACATATAGATGCACGCGATCATGTGGTCTAGGTGTGACCGGATCACTGTCATGAAAATCAAACAACTTAGTTAAATCATCAATTAATATAGTTAAAATTGTATAATTAGAAATCTTAATTAAAATATTCATCTTACCTCTCCACTCCAAATATTATCTGAATGATGTTGATCCTGCATATATAATATTGACCTATCATCAGGACTTGTAACAAGAATAAGGTGGCCATATCTGTCGGCACTTCTAGAAGAGTTCGAATCTCCTCTAGTCCAAACCATATCTATCTCGAGGTCCTGTATAAAACAATATTAGAATTTGCAATATAATTGAACATACATATAGTTAAATTAAAAACATTAATTGAAGTTGACTTAATTTAAAACAAATATAAAAAAAAACATACGTTGTCTAGTTTCACAAGTTTTTATGTTATGACCCTTTTGACCGTATATGCAACATCTATTCAATAAGTGCCCTTCTTAAGCATCCATCTCATTATATAAACGAGTGAATTTCTTTGACCTTTATCTGTTTGCCATCTAGTTTGACATCCATATACATTTGGACTAGTATATGCATACCACAATGATGATCAGGCAAGGGTTGAAAACAAGGACTGTGTATTTTTGTACAACGAGTTGGAGTAGAAATCATCAACAAATTATATATAGTCCACATCTTGTAAAGTGCACATGCAAGTAGGTGTGAACATGGTCGATGATATAATTGTCATTTGCCATAAGTACAAGTTGCTTCATTGATGTTAATGGTTTCCCACATTTCTCTTGTAACACCAGTTGCTGGAGGTGTCTTAGATTGAAATATACCACCTCCAAGATCAAATAGAGATATCAAATATGATCTAGAAGTTGTCGCATCATGAAGTATTTCAGTTAGGACTTTTGGAGGCCACAACACATCACGACTCAAAAATTTTTTTAACTTTATCTTTGCGCTCCATAAAATATTTATTACATCTAAAAAACATTATCTACACTATAACTGAAATAGGAAATCCATGGATAGTTTTGTAAACATTATTAAAAACCTCCGACAAGTTCGTGGTCATATTGTCATAATGACGACCACCATAATCATAAGATAATGCCCACTTTTTTTTAGGTTCAACTTCTAACTACGCTCTGATTGGATCATCAATTCTATTAACTCCTCATATAAAATGTCAAAATCTTGTTTAGAAGGATTTGTACACATCCCATGTAACATATTTTTCAATGCAATATTTTTAACTTTATCTTGAAGTTACTCATAAAGTGTCGTAAACAATATTGATGATATCCAATAAGCTTAGGAAAAAAATTATGCCATAGAACTCTTTATTACCACATGTCTATTTGATATAATACACAACTCGATCCATCCTCCAATCATATATCGACGAAGAAAATTTAAAAATCAACTCCAATTATTGTTCGTCTCTTCTTCCACAATAGCAAAACATAACAGATAAACATCATTATTCGTATCATAAGTAACTACAATCAACAACTTAGCCTTGTACTTACTATAAAGGTGAGTATCATCAATACTAATTAGAGAATGACAATATTTAAACCTATTAATTAAAGCACCAAATGCCCAAAATGCTCTCCCAAATGTTGCCTTATTGCTATCTATCATTTTATGATCTCAAGTGATAATTGTTCCTGAATTTGAATCTCTGATGGCTAGTAGAGTTCTATATGGGTTTTGAAATGACTCTTCATGTATTCTAAATAATCTTTTCAATATGTTTTTTTTGTCGTCCACGCCTTCCAATAAGATACTTCATGCTCATAATCCTTCTCTATGATACCCTAAATCATTGCAGGACATGTGTGTGACACTTTCAATTTAGAAATTTCCCATAAATCAGACCTTTAATGATACCCCTATGTAAATACCATTTACAAATCGGTTCTTGAACACAATGCAACTAAACATAAGACTTTATTGAATGATGGATCTTGTATTGCAAAGAATTCTTTATATGCCACTACTTTACTACATCAACACATTCAGACTTGTCTTTGAATCTTTTCCCAATCTTTGACTCATCAATTAATAAGCCTGAATGCCTATTATTATCAGTCCAATCATTGCATCTATATTGGTCATCCATATTAACAACCTCAAATTCAGGAGCTAGAGGTGCCATGTATTAATTAACAAAATCAAGCAACTCAGCATCCCCATCTTTTTCATCAACCATAACTCTATTAATGTGATGCTCATTTTCATCATCACTTAGTTCGGATTCTCCATAATAATATGGAGCAGATATCATACCCAACCAAGGTTCCATATTAATAATTTCCTGCCCTGAAACTTGTCTACTGGCATTACCACCTAACCTAGATGGACCAGTTGTTTGTGATGTCTATATGGTTCTCTGAGAGTTACTTAAAAACTAGGTCAACTCCATACTAGAAGAGTTTCCTCGTTTAGTTATATTATTCAAGTAGAGCTCCAGAATATTAATCCTATTGATCTTCGCAAACCCACACATTGAATTCACACTCTTGTCACTACAGATCGATACCCTAACATAACGAGCTTGACTAACCCTGATTTGCAACATCCTTCAAGTAATTTCAACTTCTATTTCAAACATATTTTAGCCAAGTTCATCACATAACATTTTTTATAATTCGTTAAGAGACATGTATGATGTAGCAATTAGAAATTTATGGCTTCTTCCATTATAAGTGATACCACTATCGATATTGATAATGATATCATTATGAAAGCATAATATTCCTAAATTATCAGATATTCTGTCAAACAACACTACAAAACACAATTTAATTTATTAATATCTTGGAGTTAATCAAAATGCATCAATTATCAACTAAAAATATATCTAATTAACATAATCCATAATTTAACCTAAATCAACACTAACATTTCAAACACATAATTTTGTTAATTCACAATTAGCAACAACCTAAAATAATTGATTATTTAACAAAATAACCTAACTATCAACTAAAAATATATCTAATTAACATAATCTATAATTTAACCTAAATCAACACTGACATTTATTCTCCATAATTTTGTTAATTCACTAAATAACATTATTAATATGAATTAAATATAAATTAATTCTAATTAACCTAATTCCTAATTCAAAGCCCTAACATTCAATAAAATGAAATTAACACTAATTAAACATAAATTACATGAAATTAATTGAGGGTGTTCAATATACTTCTAAAAGTAAAATGTGGCTAGTAAGGGTGACCGGTGGTGGTGTTTTGGCTGGAATATGGTTGCCCCTCCGCTGGTAGAGAGAGAAAGAGAGAGGTTATCGCAGGTAGAGCTACAGAGAAAGAGAGAGATGTGTGATGTAAAGAGAGATAGGTGTTTTAAGGCTGCTCAGGGTGTTTTTGGTGATAGGGAGAGAGAGATCTAGCTGGTGACGAAAGGGGAGGACCGGGGGAGGGAGAGAGAGAGGGGGTGGGGGGAGAGGAGAAAGAGAAAAAAAAAAGAGTTGAAAGATTTAAAATTTAAGATGTGTCGTGACTCATTAAAGTTTGCTACTTTTTTAATTATTTTATTAACTATGATTCTTTATTATTATTTTTAACTGTGTTAAAAAACAAAAAAAAATCTGAAAAGCTCGGTTTTGTAAATGAACCATTACCAATCCCTTATTTGCAAAATAACTGGCAATAATAGTTGTTACTATTATATAATTGATGTTATGCTGTGATTTGCAAATAACATGCTATAACTTTGAAATCTTGATTTCATCAAATAGGACTGTCAATTAAACTATGCAGAGAAAGTTCAGTCATACAGTATCATGCTTGTATTGCACACTGAAGAATTTCCTTGGATCCTTCTTTGTGACGAATTTTCGTTGATGTCATGATGTGTGTCATCATCTGTGTACTTGCTCAGTCTTGTCCTGCCGGCAAGCCTGGATGATCCACCAGGACTAGAAACTAGAAGCTAGGGTCTTGGTTCCCCTATGAAAGTGATAATTGAGCCAGTAAGGAAAGAGGGAGGAAGGAACCATGGCTTTTGCGTGCTTTCTGGTGCAAGCTGACTGCTTAGCACCAATCTGGTTGGTGCCTTCCTCTTTAAGTTGGACCAAAGAATGCTATGGACTTGATTGGTTCAGTCAAGGTTGGGTCTACTCTACTGGTAAGGTGCAACAAATTCAAAAGTAAATAGTGGGATAAGAAATTGCCCTCCTCATTGCCTAGCAAGCAACAATGTCCATGGACCCCATCGCTTTCTTGTGCGCCTGTCCCCTGCACAAATCAAAAGACAATTCTAATGTTGCAAACACTTTAAAACCATCAGCATGCATTACTTTATAGATAGGGAAGATTTGCTAAAACCAAGATTTACTTTAGCAAGAGTTATTAGTCACAGTAGTGGTTTTGCTAAGACTGGTAATCTTGGAAAGTAGGTGGAAGTTCCTCTATTACATCATAGAATTACCAAGCAAATTGTATAATTACATCATTGAGAACATGCCGCAGAAGTTGGAAGAGCAATAACTCATCATTGGCGAGGAGAATCACCCTTTGTAAATCAGTTTTGGCAGTTATCCTGCTGTATCCAATGCAATCTTCCCTTATTCCAGAATCAATCTGTTTATGAGATTGAAAAAAATATGCAGAAGATTTATATGGGGAGAGAATGAAGGTAAAGCTAAAGTCCACCTAATCTATTGGAGCACATTATTCCAGTCGTTGTTAGATGGAGGACTGGGATTAAAGAAGATGTATTCAGTGAATAAAGCCTTCGTTATGAAATTATGATGGGGGATTATTCATGACAAGACCAGCCTCAATTGGGCCGCAGGAGCGCATTCCTCCTATTCAGGCTAAAAGAAAAGATTCCTAACTATGGAAAGCAATTTGCAAAACTTGGCCTCGTGTTGTTGATGGTGTTGGCTGGGCAATTGGTAGTGGAAGAAGCATTCAGTTCTGGATGGATAATTGGCTAGAAGGTTTTGGCCCGTTAATTAATCATGCACTTCAAGAAATTCCAGTGGAGATGAAAAACCTATCAATTGCCAAAATGGTTAACATCAATGAACAATGGAGATGGGAAGCCTTTGCCCACCTTCTTCCCATGCAAGTAACTGTAGCTATGGCTAGTGATCTCCCTCCTTCTAGCGTGAGGAATGATGATAAGGTCTTCTAGAGCTTTTCTTCTAGTAGAATCTTCTTCATTAAACCTGCATACGAGTCTCAAACCAACATGATGAATTCAAGTATCCTATTTGGAAACTCATATGGAAGTAGAGGGGACCGGAAAGAGTAAAAGCTTTCTTATGGACAGTTGCGCGTGAAAAGATCATGACCAATGAATCTAGGGTTCATCGTAAACTTGCTCCTGATCCATATTACCATAATTATCGGATTGAAAGGGAAACAGTGCTTCACGTTCTGAGAGACTGCAACAATGGAAAATGGCACAACCAAAAAACTCCCAAGAAAGACTCTCCCCCAAATATTGTACTCCTACTGCTACAATGAGGTCATTGGTTGCAGATACCATGTTAGCCAACGAGATTGATGCTAACAGTTCGAAAATCATTAAGCAAGACAATATGGTTAGCTGGAAATACCCTCCGAAGCAATGGATGGAATTGAAAGTTGATAACCTAACCTAACCTTTGTCTCTTCCCCCCCGGAAAAAACTTAAAACAGCTTCATTTTGGTAAAAAAAGGGTTTTTATCTGCCGAATGTGGTCATGAGTCAATAGTCACCACGTTAACATACAGGGATAGGTCAGATTGAGTCTCGTAATCATGATTAATTATCTACATATTTTCTATAATTCCTAAGAACTTAAGTTCGCAGGTCAATTCTACAAAATCCAGCAGCATATAGGCGTAGTTGGATGCTTACTTACTGATTCCTGAAATTTTTCATTTTATTTTGTCTGTAAAGTAAAAGAATTTGACAGAAGTGAAAAACAAACCTGGCAGTGTAGATTATTTGCAGACTAAACCAAAATAGCTTGAGCAAAATCCAATGTTGTCTAAGGTGCAATGAAAAAAAGATAGCCTTGCAAAATATATGAAGAGTCCATTAAAACCAGGAAGAAGAAGAAAAAAACTAACTTTAAAAACACTGGATGAAAAGAAAACCAAAGAGCAATGAAATAAGCAGGCAATTTCGATCACCAGTAACTAAATAAACAATCCATACACACCGAAAAAACAACATTAAAAAAAGCAACTGAAAAGAAAGACAAAGAGCAATGAAATAACTTGAGAATTCTGATTATCAGGAGTCAAACAAAAAGCTGCTGGAAACCGAGTATTCTCTTCAATGCAATGGAAGAAGCAAACCCTTCAAAGCAATTGGAAAGAGACCAAACATCCCGTGAGTTAAAATAAAATAAAATTAAGAAGCCATAAAAACCACAATAATTAAAGAGAAAGAACGAATATACCCCAATTAAAGAAGTTGCTGGAAAAACAAAACCAAAGTTAAAGGCAATAAAAAGTACAAGAAAATAAAAACAATGGTAAATTATTAAAGTATTTAATGTATCATCATTTAAAATTATTTTCTATCGCAAATAAAAAGAAAATACTCAATTACAAAAAAATAAAGAAAAAGCAATGTAAATTTTTAAAGTATTTAATACATAAATATAATGATGTCGTTTTTATAAATCAAATATTTTTCAAGCAATAACTTGCTATAATTCTTTTAATAATATAATAATAACTAACAAAGAAAATTATTTGATGGAAAAATACAATGCTTTTCCAGCACGTTAACCAACAAAGAAAATTGTTTCACGAGGAAAGCACAGTGCTTTCCCGCGTGTGTCAGAGTTCTTTTAATTAATATATAAAAAATGAAAGAACGCTAACGCCCCTGTTTGTAACTTTGTATCATCATTATCATACCATCACCAGAAAGCATCTGCGAAAAAGAAAAACATCCTTCTAAAATTAAAAAAAAACCTTAGGATTAGATTTCGTATAGGTCTTCGATTCCCTCGAAGGCCTGTAAACAACAACATCAACAACAATTGTTATTAGGTACACACATGTGTATTATCAAAATTTAAGTAGTATCATCAAGTTTTTTTTTTTTATCCGATCATCATTGTTTCCTTCTTTTTATGGTTTGATTTTCCTTGTTTTTTCGTTTTTTTATCCTTCAAATTGCAAGTTTTATGTTTTTTTTTTCTGGGGGTGGGTGGGTTAAAGTGAGTGTCTTTTTTAGTGTTTTGGTGATGATAATTCGGTTACTGGTTTATCATAAAAAGAGAACAAATCATGTGTTTTCTTTAATTTTTTTTCTTCTTCTTTTCTGCTGTTTAACATGTTTTCACTCTTACAGCGTTGTTTGAGTTTTTCTTTTGGTGTTGTTTTCACTGAAAGCAAACCCTGTGTAAGGATGATGAAATGGACATGTATATATGGTTTGGATTTTTTATATATATGTAATTTTTAGGGTTTGTGAGTTCATAAAAATGACAATGTTTACCCCCCCCCCCCCCCCCCCCCCCCCCCTTTTTTTTTTTGTAATGGTTAAGTTTTGTTGACTTTGCAGAAGTGATTTTGGGTGAGGTAATTCTGAACTAAAATTATGATTATTATGATTGTTTTTTTTTATTATTGGGGGGATAGATTATTGATGTGGTTCTTGTGTCTGCCAATTTGTCAGAATGATATATATTTTTTACTTTGTAGGATTTGATATTTATTTGGAAGGTTTGTTGATAAAAGCTTTAAGAAACTAGACAAATCAATGGGAAATCGTGGACAAAAACGAGCAGAGATGGTTGATGAACTGCCGGCTGATAAGAGAGCTTGTAGTTCATTGGAGTTTAGACCAAGTTCATCCAACTCGTTAATTCAAACTCAAATAAATACTGAGACTCATAATGCTGAAATTCATGATGCTGACATGGATACTTCATCATCTGGTTCGGCATCAAGCCATTCTGATGAGGAAGAACCTGAGATGGATTCAGCTCATGGCTCTTGTGATTCTGAGGGTCCAAGACATAGCAGTCTGCGTGAGTATCAGAGGCAGAGATCCTCTGGTGACCATAGTAGATTGAAGAGTTGTTTATTTAATTTGAGTGGAAGGACGGAGCCTTCTGGACAGTTAGCTGCTCTAACAGAGTTATGTGAAGTGCTTTCGTTTTGTACGGAGGATTCACTTTCTAGTACAATGGCAGACCTGTTATCTCCAGTACTTGTTAGGCTTTCAAGGCATGACAGTAACCCAGATATAATGCTGTTGGCAATACGGGCTTTAACTTATCTGTGTGATGTGTTTCCCCGAGCATCTGTTTTTCTTGTTAGGCATGATGCTATTCCTGCTATTTGTCAAAGATTAATGGCCATTGAATACTTGGATGTAGCTGAACAGGTATGCTTGTGGAAAGTAAATAGCTTGTCTAATGTTAGTAATGGTTTTATTTATGGCTTTATTCAAAAGAGAAAGTGATCACGTGTATGATTTTCATTTAGTGTTTGCAAGCATTGGAGAAAATAACTCGTGATCAACCACTTCCATGCTTACAAGCTGGGGCTATCATGGCAGTTCTAAGTTTTATAGACTTCTTCTCTACAAGCGTACAAGTAAGTGAATACCACAATGTTGATCAATTGGTATATACTGTGTCTTTTTTCCCTTTTATTTCTTTCGGAATCTATTTACATTTTGTATTGGTGTGTGGGAGTTTGAACTTTAATTTTTTTTTTGGTCTTCATCAGAGAGTTGCACTTTCAACTGTGGTGAACATATGCAAGAAACTGCCATCAGAAAATTTTTCACCTTTCATGGAGGCTGTTCCGATATTATGCAATCTTCTACAATATGAGGATCGACAGGCATGAACTTATAAGAGTTACTTCTATCTCAAGTGGCTTCAGATTCATTTTTTTGGTTTTCATTTTGACCTTTTCACATATATTCTCATGTTCAATTTCAGCTTGTTGAAAATGTTGCTATTTGCTTGATCAAAATAGCAGAACGAGTCAGTCAGTCATCTGAGATGCTGGATGAACTATGCAAGCATGGACTAATTAATCAAGCTACTCATCTAGTGCAATTGAACAGCCGAACAACTCTATCTCAGCCAGTATACAATGTATGAATGTTTATCTAAATGGCACTATTGAGAATAAGTCTTCTCGTATCTCTTTTTTCTTTAGATAATTGTCTCTTCCTTTCCATTTTGATTTGCAGGGTTTGATTGGGCTTCTTGTCAAACTTTCTTCTGGTTCGACTGTCGCTTTCAGGACCCTGTATGAGCTCAATATAAGCAGCATTTTGAAGGACTTATTTGCCACTTATGACCTCTCTCATGGAATATCTTCTCCTCATGTGATTGATGGGCAGGGCAACCAGGTTTACATCTTTAACTGTGTAGCTTTTCTACTTTTCTACCTGGGAAAATGTAATTTGTGTTAGTTTGAGGAAGAAATTGGAGCATTTGTATTGTTGTTTCCCTGTGGCATTTGGTGTGAAAGTGAAATTTACAGAAAGATTAAAAATGGTCACCATGATGCTTGTGAATGTTAGCTCTTTGGAAAAAAATATGTTACAAAAGACTTTATGAAAGAAAGTGTTCAATTCTATTCATAGCCTGGTCATTTTTTTTTCACAAATTTAGAACAGCCAATCTTGTGGAAACTTTTTGTGCTTCTACTATACTGCACTTGGACCCTATCACGAGTTTCCAGGAGTACTGGATCTGAGATGCTAGCTGATCATTATTTTTTTCAATAGAGGCTCCCTTCTCAATTCATGCTGGCCTGCAATTTCCATTGTCACTGCTGCTAGATTACTATTGGTCCTTTCGCAATGAAAAGAGTGTGATCATCTTTCTATTTTCTGCCTTAGGTACATGAAGTGCTCAAGTTGCTAAATGAGCTTCTCCCTACTGTAGCAACAAATCAAGATGCTCAACAACTTGTGTTGGATAAAGAGGCATTTTTGGCTAATCACCCTGATCTCTTGCACAAGTTTGGATTGGATATAATTCCTTCCTTGATTCAGGTTTGATATCTGATGCATAGCGTTTATTGACTGGTTGATGTCCTCCCTTACCTTTATAATGTTTCCTTCAACCCTCACAACAGGTGGTTAATTCTGGTGCAAATCTATATGTTTGCTATGGCTGCTTATATGTCATCAACAAGTTAGTTTATCTCAGCAAATCTGACATGCTTCTGGAATTGCTTAAGAATACAAATTTTTCAAGGTGGAGCAGGTTTCCTCATGTCTAATTAGCAAATATCAATCCTCTTTTAATCTAGCTAATATCTTGCTAATAGCATTGCTTGGATAATTTGGCAGCTTCTTGGCTGGAGTTCTTACTCGTAAAGATCACCATGTGCTGATGTTAGCCCTGCAAATTACCGAGACAATTCTCCAAAAGCTTCCAGATGTTTTTGTGAACTCTTTCATCAAGGAAGGTGTCTTTTTTGCCATTGATGGCCTTCTTGTGCCTGAAAAATGGTCACAATTGATCTTCCCGGCGTGCAATGGAATCCATCTGCCACTCAATTCTAATCAAAAGTCTTCTTCAAAAGTAGTCATGAGATGTTTATGTTATGCTTTTGATACTGGGCAGTCTCTTTCAGCCTCGGAGACGGGAACATGCAAGCTTGAAAAAGAAACTGTAGAAAATCTTGCAAAGCATATAAGAATTAGTTACTTTGCTTTAGAATCATGTGACTCTGAGAAAGGATTGACAGATATCCTTCAAAAGCTCAGAGCTCTTTCTGCTGAATTGAGTGATTTGATGAATATGTCTGTCAAAATTGGTTCTTGCACCCAGGATGAAGAGAAATGTTACTCTATATTGTGTCAAATCATGGAAAAACTTGATGGAAGAGAACCTGTGTCTACTTTTGAATTTATTGAAAGTGGGATTGTGAAGATATTAGTGAATTACTTATTCAATGGAAAATATCTGAGAGAAAAGGTGGAGCCTCAAAGTACATTTGATGATTTCTATGTTGTAGAGAAAAGATTTGAGGTATTTGCAAGGCTATTATCTTCTTCAGACCTATCCGAAGAGTCTCCTTTATCAGCATTAATACAGAAATTGCAGGGTGCGTTATCTTCTTTGGAAAATTTCCCTGTTATTCTGAGCCATGCATCAAAGTACAGATCCTCATTTGCAATCATCCCTAATGGATGTTGCACGTCTTATCCATGCCTAAGAGTTCGTTTTGTCAGGGGAGAGGGCGAAACATGCCTTTGCAACTACTCTGAAGATCCTGTGACAGTAGATCCTCTTTCTTCTGTGAATACAATTGAAGGATTTCTATCTCCTAAAGTTAGAATAAAAGGAACTGAACAAATAGAATCGGCTGCTCAAGCTCTGGAGCCAGCAGAAAATGTACAGTTCAAATCACCATCAACTGCAAACCCCAGTGAAGGGGAAAGTTCAGGACTTATGGAGCCTGATAGCATGGCTTTTGATTTACTAGTAATGCAGGTTATGATCTAGTGGTTATTTAATGGTCTTCTGAATAAATGAGAATTCTGGATAAGTTTCTTTCCCTGCTTTGTTATCTGTTTATGCGGATTTTTAGCACCAATTCATTTCCTTTTGCAGGACAATGAAACTAACCTGTCACAGCCTCCACCAGAACTAGATGTAAATTTGATACAGAGAAATCCTGATGAAACATTATCAAATGATACTCATATTGTAAGTAAAATTTTCCTTTGCAAGTACGTGTGATACCAGGTGATATAAAACTCACTTAACTCAGATAAAAGCAGGGTTCTCTCTAATGATTGGTTGTGCATGTATACGCTGGTGCTGATTTACCTGGTGATTTCTGTATATATAAATATGATTAGATGTTTAATGTTGTACCACCTGTTAGTGGAATTGCAAATGAAATGCAAGCTGCTTAATTTGATTGTTGTTGCTGTTGTACTGTTGTCATTTTAACTTGCTTATGGCCTGCTTAGACCTTAGTTCAGGGTCTGGTTTTCTTATTATCTGAAAGATAGATTGCTGGCCCTTCTCATTGTGACACTGTTATATTCCAGGTCTCAGTGGAGGATATAGTGCAGTCTCCTTCATGTGCTGATGACTCTACAAAAAGTCATTGTCCTACATCCTGTAGCAATGGAGATGCTATGCCAAAACTGGTATTTTACCTAGAAGGACAGCAGTTGGATCGAACTTTGACTCTTTACCAGGCAATACTCCAGCAAAAAGTTAAAGCAGACCATGAAATTAACAGCACAGCAAAGCTGTGGAGTCAAGTACACACCTTGACTTACAGAATAGCTGTGGACACTAGAGATGATAATACTCAAGATTGCCCTAGTATGGCTCAAAATTCCTCTATATTAGATCAAGCTGTGGCTTTTATGCAGCATCCTGCATTTTTCTCCAGCATGTTTAATTGTGAACTCCCTTCTGACCTGGATAAGTCTAGTCCTACTAATGATATATTGTTTCTGCTTAAAAGTTTAGAAGGTTTGAACAGGTTTATTTTTCATCTGATGTCTCATGAAAGAATCCATGCATTTGCTGAAGGGCTGATAGATAATTTGGATAATTTAAGGGTTGCAGCTCGCCCAGTAGCACAGAATGAGTTTGTGAGCAGTAAATTGACAGAGAAATTGGAGCAACAGATGCGGGATTCTCTGGCTGTGTCCATGGGTGGCATGCCTGTGTGGTGCAATCAGCTCATGAATTCATGCTCCTTTTTGTTTAGCTTTGAGACTAGATGTAAATATTTCCGGCTGTCAGCATTTGGCTGTCAGCAAATTCAGATACAGCCTTCATCACATAATAATTCAGGTGTCTCGAGAGACAGGCTACCAAGTGCTGGCAGTTTGTCCCGTAAGAAATTCATAGTTTTACGTGACCAAGTTCTGGAGTCTGCTGCTCAGATGATGGACCGTTATGCCCATGTTAAAGTACCTATTGAAGTGGTATATAATGAAGAAGTTGGTACTGGTCTTGGTCCGACCTTGGAATTTTATACTCTGGTTAGTAAAGAGTTTCAGAAGTCTGGCATTGGCATGTGGAGGGAGGATCATATTTCGTTTCCCACCATCGAGAGCTTGCAGGCAGAATACTCTGGAATTGTGAAGTCTCCATTTGGACTTTTTCCTCGCCCATGGTCACCTACAGTGGATGCATCTGATGGAGTACAGTTTTCTGAGGTTATTAAAAAGTTTTTCCTTCTGGGACAAATTGTAGCCAAGGCTCTTCAAGATGGCAGGGTGCTGGATCTACCATTCGCCAAAGTCTTCTATAAACTTATTCTTCAGCAGGTATGGACTTGGGAGTATTGATGGCTTCCATGAAAGCTTGTCATTTATTCTTGACCCTGCATACTACCCAGTATTTGACTAATTTCATTCTCTTTGGGGGTGTAGGAACTTAATTTGTATGACATCCAGTCCTTTGATCCTGAGCTTGGTAGGACTTTGCTAGAGTTCCAGGCTCTTGTCAACAGGAAAAAAAATATGGGATTAGTCATTGTAGAAAACTCATCTTCTACTCAAGATGCATGCTTTTGGAACACTAGAATCGAGGATCTCTGTCTTGACTTTACTCTTCCTGGATATGCTGATTACATTCTTAGTTTTGATGAAGATCACGAAATTGTAAGGCATTGCTAAATATGATCACATATATTTCTCCTCAGTTATTAATGCTTTGGGTAAAAAATTATAACACTCTATTCATGTCATGCGCTTAGGTGAATATGGATAACTTGGAGGTGTATGTTTCTCACATTGTGGATGCTACTATACACACAGGAATTTCCAGACAAGTTGAAGCATTCAAGTCTGGATTTAACCAGGTCTGCTCTATATTTTTGTTTGAAGTCCATTAACTCCTCAAGAATAGTGGAACTCTCTGAAGAGAATAGGGTTTGACTCTTTTATCTGTTACCCATAGTAATACAGCATGTATTGTCCCTTGAATAATCTGAAAAACGAATGTAGAATGGTGTTCTTAGGCCCTTCTTTCCACTATCCTAGGAGATTTAAAGGGCATTTGGAAATCTTTGGGTGGCTATATAATAGCCTAAATCTTTTGTTTTCCTTTGAAGCTTTATAGTTTAATCACATAATATTCACTCATTCCCTCTCTTTGTAGAGATGACTTGCTATGTTGTTAACCTTATTCTGATTCTTGTAATTCTCATCTCCTTAAGTTGCTACAATTTTTCAATGTGTATCTTTAATCTCAATTTACTTGTTTATTAATTTCTAACTATGTTGTAGCACTTTAACTTTCAGGTTTTTCCAATTAAACATCTTATGATTTTTACTGAGGAGGAACTTGAGCGTTTGCTATGTGGAGAATGTGATTTTTGGGCTGTACGTATTAACACTTGATTGATTTGGTCTTTGCTGAGGAATACTGCTAATAACGATGATATTATTTTTATTTTTCTATTTATCATTTACTTTGGAGCAGTTCAATGAGCTTTTGGATCATATCAAGTTTGATCATGGATACACTGCTAGCAGTCCTCCTATTGTTAATGTTGGTGATCTCTCTCTCTCTCAAATCACTTCAAATATTGATCAATCGTTATGGAATTAGTTGCTGAAATCATAAATCAAATCACTTCAAATATTGCTCGGTCGTTATGGAATTGCAGTTACTGGAAATCATAAAAGAATTTGAATATGAACAACGACGATCATTTCTACAGTTTGTAACTGGGGCACCTCGGCTACCTACAGGAGGCTTGGCGTCTCTGAATCCGAAATTGACCATTGTACGGAAGGTCTGTGACATTAACATTCTCCCTTCCATAAATTACAGTCACTATTCAATCACTTATCCTCTTGGTGCTCTCTACAGCATTGCAGCAACTGTGAAGATGTGGACCTTCCCAGTGTGATGACTTGTGCCAATTATCTGAAGTTGCCTCCCTACTCGTCCAAAGTAATATTTATTGCCTAAGAAGCATATGTTTTTGTCTTCTCTGTGAAATATGCATATATGAAATTTTTTATGCTTTATATTTATGCAGGATAAGATGAAGGAGAAACTTCTGTATGCCATAACAGAGGGTCAAGGCTCATTCCACCTCTCGTAGCTTCGCTGGTACATAAATTTTTAATGTGTAATTATTAGACTAGGTGCTTTTGTGTAGATAAAAGAATGAGAGCTGGTGAGTGGTGATAGATGGCGGTGGAATTGGAGCTGATTGCTGTGGAACAAGAGGAAGCTCCTCTATTTGCGGACTGCATTGGGATGTGTACGTAAATGAAAACATGATAGTTGATATACTGAAGTTGTACAGAGAGGTGGAGAGAAGGATTTCTGTTGGATGGGGCTGGCTTTCTAACATTCCATGCACAAATCTCACTGTACAGAGGCCAAACAGTCTTTTAGTTATCTTTTGGCCCTTGAAGATGGTGTCTTGAGATGGGTAACCTGGTGCTAAACGATAATTCTATTGAAATATCTAGATTACAAAAGCATGTGTGACTTTGTGCTGCTTCTTTCATTCAATTTTTTTTCCATTTTAAGCAGCACTTGTGTTTGAGAAGAATGAAAGGAAGAAAATGACAGACCGCTTGAGCTCGAGCAGTGATCTTTCCTTGTAAACCTATATTCTGTTTGATCAGAAGGGGATCAGAGGAAGGATGGACAGGGGAGGAGGGCCTATACTAGAGAGGGATTGGTGGTATTCCTCTGATCCTTCCTCACTTGTATCCTCCCTCCCTGTTTGGAAGACTTCACTCTTCTTCCAGTGCTTCTGCTTTGTGTTGACCGGCTCTCGTCCTCACCCTCCTCTCTTGTTAGCTAAGAAGCGCCCCCCCATCCCCCCCCGCCCCCACCCCCCCCCCAACATCCATCCCTCATGAACATAGCCTTGTATATCTTTATTTGTAAGGGCGAGTAAAAAATCTAAAAAATTAAGAAAATTATAAAGAAAATAAATAAAAAAAATGAAAAAATCAAGAAAATGTGAAAAAAATAAAAAAAAATCAAACTGTAAAAAAAAATCAATTAAAAATTTAAAAAAACTGACCGATTTAATTTTGGTTTTATAAGCTTAAAATCGAATTGAATTCAAATTGAAAAAACTAGAAAAAAAATCGAGTCAAACCGGAAAAATCGAACCAAACTGAAAAAATCAAGTCAATCCGGTTTGAACCGGTCTTTATCTTAAAAAACCAAATTGAAACTGATCGATTTGAACTGATTTCAGTTTAGTTTCTGTTTTTTTTTTAAATCGATCTAATTAATTTTTTTTAATAAAAACTGAAAAAAAATTAATAACCTCTTATAGACTGGTAGTATTTGTATGCTTATTTTTTTTAAAAAAAAAAAGATTTATAAAAAAACATATTTTAATGGAAGTTAGATGATTGTTAATTTTTTTATTTTTTCTTTCAAAATTATAAGATTTATAAGAAAATATATTTTAATGGAAGTTTTGTGAGGTGTGGTTTTTTTTTTTTTTTTTTTATAAATTTGAAGGTTTTTATGAAATTTTAAAACTTGATTTGATGTCAATTTAAAGCTTGTATTTGTAGTAAAAAGATACAATTAAAAGAAAACGAATCAAACAAAAAAAAATGGTGATAATGGATGATGGAAAGAAGGAAAAGTCAGAAGGGTCCTTACAATACAAGTGTAGTTGTAATTATAGATTGAAAGTGGAGAGTGCTTAGCTTCTTAAGGATGTAATATAGCGACGTAGTACATCCTCCTTCCACCCAAACCCAGCCTGAAACTATCTTCCCTCCCCTTTCTCCTCTCAAATGGAACACCACAAGCCATGAACTTACCTCTACCCTCATCCTCTCCATGCTCTTCTCCTTCTTCTTCTCCACTCACTAGTTCCTTCCCTCTCACTCTCCGCTGCCCCTCTCCTCCACTTTCCACCATTTCCAAACTCATCCGCCTATCTCGACTACACACAGCCACCAATCATATCAACCCCACTACAAAAGACCTATCTCTCGCCACCTCCATCCCCGCCAGTATCACCTCATCCAGCAATGACCAAACCCTCTTATCACTCCTTCGCCAAAGAAAAACGGAAGAAGCCTGGGTCCTATACACCCAAACACCTCACCTTCCACCACCCACTTGCCTTAGCCGCCTAGTCTCTCAGCTCTCCTACCAAAACACCCCTCTCAGCCTCAGACGCGCCCAGTCCATCCTCACGCGCCTCCGCCATGAATGCCAACTCCACCGACTCGACGCCAATTCCCTTGGTCTTCTCGCTGTCTCCGCTACCAAATCCGGACAGCTCTCTTACGCTTTCTCCCTTATCAACTCCATGCTCCGCTCTGGCTACCTCCCCCATGTCAAGGCCTGGTCTGCCGTCCTCAGCCGCCTCGCTTCAGCCCCGGATGGTGGCCCCACACGAGCCCTTAAGCTTTTTAACACAATTACTCGCCGTGTGCGTCGGTTCTCTGACGTAACAATGGTGGCTGACTCAAGACCTGACACTGCGGCTTTTAATAATGTGCTCAATGCCTGCGCTAATTTGGGAGATGGTAAAATGTTTTTGAAGTTGTTTGAGGAAATGCCTGATTTTGGTCTAGAGCCTGATATATTGACTTATAATATTATGATTAAACTATGTGCGAGGTGTAATAGGAAAGATTTGCTTGTGTTTGTTTTAGAGAGGGTGATTGAGAAAGGAATTCCTTTATGTATGACTACATTGCATTCGCTTGTCGCGGCATATGTTGGGTTTGGTGATTTGGAAACTGTGGAGAGAATGGTTCAAGCAATGAGAGAAGGAAGGAGAGATTTGTGTAAGATACTTAGGGAGGCGAATTTGGAGGACTTTAATGAAGATGAGGAGAACGAGGTTTTGGATTCGAGTCAAATTGGGGTAAGTGTGTTTGAGAAGTTGCTTCCAAATTTGGTTGAAGTTAGCAATAGTGAGCCACCGTTGTTGCCGAAAGTGTTTGCTCCTGATTCGAGAATATTCACGACTTTGATGAAGGGTTATATGAAGCAAGGTCGTGTAACAGATACTGTAAGAATGCTGGAAGCAATGAGGTGCCAGGACGATAGCAAAGGTCAACCTGATCACATTACATATACAACCGTTATTTCTGCTCTTGTTAAGGCAGGTTCTATGGATCCTGCTCGTCAAGTGCTTGCTGAGATGAATAGAATTGGTGTGCCAGCAAATAGGATTACTTATAATATTCTGCTCAAAGGTTATTGCCAGCAGCTACAGATAGATAAGGCAAAAGAGCTGCTTAAAGAGATGGCTGATGATGTGAATATTGAGCCTGATGTGGTTTCATATAATACTTTGATTGATGGTTGTATACTGGTTGATGACAGTGCAGGGGCTCTTGCATTTTTCAATGAGATGCGAACAAAGGGAATCATGCCCACTAAGATCAGCTACACTACTTTGATGAAAGCTTTTGCTTTGACAGGTCAACCAAAGTTGGCTAACAAGGTTTTCGATGAGATGTTGAAAGACCCTCGAGTGAAAGCTGATTTGGTTGCTTGGAATATGTTGGTTGAAGGATACTGTAGATTGGGATTGGTTGAGGAAGCAAAGACAGTAATCCAGAGAATGAAAGAGAATGGTTTCCACCCTGATGTGGCGACTTATGGCAGTCTTGCAAATGGTATATCATTGGCAAGAAAACCAGGAGAGGCGCTTCTGCTCTGGAAAGAAGTGAAGGAACGGTGGGAGGTGAAAGGAGAAGGGGAGAGTTCCAATTCTGATTCTCCTCTCCTGCCATTGAAACCCGATGAAGAGCTGTTGGCAACACTGGCTGATATCTGTGTGAGAGCTGCATTCTTCCAGAAGGCTTTAGAAATTGTGGCTTGCATGGAAGAAAATGGGATACCGCCTAACAAGACCAAGTATAAGAAGATCTATGTAGAGATGCATTCAAGGATGTTTACTAGCAAGCATGCATCACAGGCCAGGCAGGATAGGAGAAGAGAAAGGAAGAGAGCAGCCGAGGCTTTCAAGTTTTGGTTGGGTTTGCCCAATTCTTATTATGGCAGTGAGTGGAGGTTAGACCCTGGGGATTCAGATTATTAAGCTCGAGATTCAGTTTAACCACTCTGTATTTGACTGTATACTATGCATGTTTTTTAGATTGAAGCCCAAAAAAGGGGAAATGAAGACAAACATCTATAGAATATATCTGTTTACAATAAAAACACGAGTTCTGTTGTTATAACCATTGGATTAATGTTGCATACTAACTCATGCCCTCATCACATGAATCATTAGATATTAGCTATTTCAAATCTGTCCAGAGAAGGGAATTTAGAGTTCATGCTTTCAAACCCAGACTGCAATTGATTCACCTAAAAAAACATCAAGTGGAATGACATAGCAGTCTTCTACATGCTTCACGCTATCACTATTCATGATTGCATGAGCTCATGGTTGGTTGTATGATAGGCACCAAGTGAATTTGGTGCTGATGTCCCTCAGGCAATATGTGGTAGAATAATAAAGGGACGCCCCTTGATTGACGCCGCGAGTAAGAAGATGATAGCACCTGCACAAATTTGATGGCTAATCAGAGGTTCTGGTTTCTTATTGATACTGACGTGTGCTTAAGTTCACCTATCATGGATGTGTTGCTTCAGAAAGTAGCCATTCATGCAGCAAAATAATGAGCATAATTGTCAGGGTTTGTTAGTGTTACACACCCAACGAAAACAGTAAAACAAAGTTATCTAGAGTCCCTACTGAAATTTTATTAGGAAAATCTGATCTTTAACTTTGAATAATTTTTTAAATATTGGGTTATTGTAAATTATATGTTGTTTAATTATTTGACCTTCAATAATAATTCTAACAGGTAAAATAAAAAATATTCTAAATTTCTATTTAGAAGAGAAAAATTGTTATGCTTCGAGTGCTAACTCTTTATCCTGTGAGTTTTATAGTTTTTCTGTCTAACAGGTAACCAGCGAAAAAAATAAAAATAAAAGGCATAGCTTACTATTTATAGGAAAATTTAAAAAACCCTATAAATTGGTAAAATATCAATTTGTTTCTTAAATAATATTCATATATTATTTAAGAATAATTTTATAAATTTAATCAATGAAGTTCTATTTGATTATTCTAGGACTAGAATTATAATCCCTAAATTAAATACATTTTTGTGCTTAATTTCTAAAATTATTTTCATCAAGTCATACTTAATTGAATCATCTCAGTTTAATTTCTGACTAATGGTTCTTAATGTATGTAACCTATTAGGTTTCTAATATGTTAACCCAAATATAAATTATAATTTTAATTAAAAAATTGAATAAATTAAACAATTTAATTTATTATCAATTCAACAATTTATCAATTTATATTTAAAGATTAAGTACATCGTCTAGCAACGTGTCATGATCCCCTAAATATTAGAGAAGTTATTAGTAGTTTGGCTTAACATTTCAGTGACTAGTTTCTTAGTGTAATTAATATTCTTTCATCAATAATGTTTCGATTTAACATTAAAATATATAGTATATCTGTTATGACCAAGGATTTCTCAATCAATATTATTTAAAAACATACGAAATATTTTTTCTAATTCACCTAGGTGATGAATCATCTCTTGATCACTGAAGTACCTTCGTATAGTTCATTTTATACCCAATGTATGCCCTTTCATTATCTCGATTAAGATAACATTTAACATGATCAAAGCATAATATTCTCTATATAAGATAACTCAGTGATATCAAGTCTAAGGATCACTTACACAACCGTTACATGAGTCTTTCCATAGATATAGATGATCTTTCCATATAAAATTCTCAAGAGGATCAGTTCAATGTACATGTCTTATAACAAACATTTATATATTAGTTCTAGTTATCTCTTATAACTCAGCTTATGAGAACAACTAATTCTTTCCATAAAGAAAAGAACATAATATGTACTAGTCTTTACGACTCTAATAAATATCTAGTATTTAAAAAAGCATCGACTAGGAACATTTTATAAATAATGCTTTGATGTAATAAGAATCCTATAATTATAACAATTTTATAATCTTTTTTACAAAGTATTTTTGTCTCATACACTTATCTTTACTTTAGATTTATAAATTATATATTAGATTAATATATATAATATTATATAAATATTAAAATAAATTAAATTTTTATTAATAATAAATATATATTTATATGAATATAATAATATCACGTTTAACTAACTGATTAATTATACGAGGATTCACGCCCCGTTTTACTACCCATTTTCTATCTAAAACCTCCGAATGCCTGAAAGTTGTTGTTTTATCAGGTCTAGTTGCGGTTCGCTTTTTCACTTATTCAGTCAAGCAGCTTCACGCCTCTCCTTCTGGTTGAGCTGCTACGCTACTTGACAGTCAGTGTCCACCCATGACCCCATTTCTTTTAGCTGAGGAACTTCTATTTTGAATCTGAGTTCCAATCCTTTTCCATTCCTATGTAAGTTATTCTATGCAATGTCTTTCATAAAAGTACAGGAATTTGATAATCGATAGAGCTGTTAAATCTTTTCAAAACCGTGTTTTTGCTTATGTATATGAAAGTTGAACCATCTGAGTTCTGACTATTACCGAGTATTTGCGATTCTGGTAACCAGAATTGTCATAGTATAATACCTGGAACGTCTTCGGTCTTCTTTGGTAGATAAAATCAACACTGTTTTAAGTTATGAACAAATGGGTCGACATCTGGAACTTTTAAGCCTATTCCGTCTGCTAAACACAGAAATTGAAAAGGTATTCTTTTGCTGCAACGCTGACTGCTTTTTTTAGGGCACTTGGAAACAGTTTTTGCTTCTTTCTGTTGACTCATCCCCCCACTTCGACCAGAATCTGCGAAACCACGCTCATCAACATATTTATCATTTAGGGATTCTTTCATTATTTCAACCACATCCTGCAAGACATGTGTTAAATATGAAAAATCAATCCAAATTCATGAAATAGATTGTTCACAAAACTTAAGTCCTTCAGATAGCGTTGTTATTCACATCATTTTCAAAGACACACAGGTACCGGGGCTTGAGCTAAAACGGAAGTAAGAATATTACGATGTCACGGCAAAGTGTAACAACATTTAATTACGAGATTAATGAATATTATAACTTACCAAGCTCCCACACCGCTAATAGGAAGACTTCTTGTTAGTAACTTTCTTGCCGCTGGTGAATATTCTCCATATCCAGCATAAAGCTGCATCAGAGATCCTTTCCGAGTCTTTCATACCATTAAATGCACACGAAACCCAAATATTATCTTTTTATTCTGTTCCTGGAGACAATGATAGTTCCAACAACTAACAATATTTTCCATTTATTGGAAAACAATCCAATTACATGCCGCTGAAGTTTTAAATACAAAATAGTCCACGTGTTGAAGATTAAAAACACATGCTGTATTCAATTCGAATACATGTCTCATCTCAAAACTTCTTTGAAATTGATCTAATCTTCATGCATGCATGCCCAGACTTGAGAGCAGTAGACAACAGACGTTTTCTGCAACTTTTTATGATACAGAACAGACTCACCTTGAATTCCATAGCATGTTTTCAATGCAAAAGAGTGCCACTACTGTATCTGTATGCCAGACAAGGTATCCTACTGATATGATGTTATTTGAGACTCTTTTATCCAGTATTCATGAGGTTTATCGAGTAATATGAAAACCAAATCGAATCGCGCGGCACTCATTTTCAAGTTCTCATTCACTGTCCTGCGAGGCTGCAATATGGATTTCAGATGTCATCAACATATCCATGTGAGAAAGCTAGATTGCCATCCTGCTAGATTACAAAACTAGGGCTATATTACGAACAGAAAATGCCTAGGCTTTGTGTTGTCAAGCTTTCTCCATATCAAAAAACATTTTCGTAAATATCAGTACTTAAAAGATGCATGGTCCAAGGAAAAACCAAGTTATATTTATTATTATCCAGACAGTGTTACAATAAAGAATTAACATATATGGATGAAGACTTAGAAAGTAATACTTAATGACCACCAACTGGATTTTCCGCTGCTAAAACAGAAGTTCGTGCTGATAAACTTGCCAGGAGGCCAGCCTTTGCAACAGAGACACATTGCTGCTCCAAAGCTTCTAGAAGAGCCTGTGGTTAAATGGTAAACCCAATATAAGTCCGAGATCAATGTGATCAAAACCAAAAATCGGTAAGTGCTCAGAAAAAACCTGATGTTCTGCAGACATTTTATCAAATTCACCAATACAACAGTGTCCAAGATCTGCAAGCACCATGGCTCCTATTTGAAGATACAACTGTTTTGTGAATTTCCAATGAATGTTCACTAACTGCAAGGACAGTAAAGATAAATTGGAGCACCATGCATGCCTGATCTGCGAACAAAGCAGATACAAAGAAACTCGAAATTCTTTGTATGAATTACTGCATTCCCATATTTCTCTTCATGCATTCATTTCATTTCAATGCATTCTAAGTAACTTCCCAGTAGTTGGATGTTTTGAGTATTCCTTTATATTTAAAACCACATATGTAACACTTGTAATTCTTTGGTCTAGCTCTGAAGCCACATAATGCTCTCCTTTCTAAATAAGGAAAGCCTAAATATTTTGGATTACAGGATATCAATATTTTCAATCCAAAGCTGGCAATTTAAAGAGAAATCACTCTTCAATCAGTTCCTCCACAATCACCAAGGCTGCTTTTGTTAGGAGGGACAGTAGAGATGATAGATGAGGGGAACGGATGGGATAAATCCATTGTGTGGCACCGTGAATTGAGACTCAAGGAAGGAAAGGAAAGATCCTTCCTTCCTCAATTGTAATTTACAATCTGTCCAATTTGGGCGGATTGGCTTCCATTTTTTCCCTTTCTTGCTGGCCAAACAACTAGATGGATGAGTCAACATCCATCCTTTCTCAGAGAATTAAAAGATATTGATATCTGAAATATTAAATATCAGCAAATTTAGCGGTGATGAGAAAGTTGTTTTATGTTTCCAGCACAAGCACAAAGATTGGGGAATAGGAGCGAAGACCTTCTCACAGCACAGTCTACATTCCCCAAAAACAGTGAAAGATGCTTGAGACACTGGGGAAAATGAATCATAATAAAGTTATGGAGTCCCTTCAATACACAAAAGTTTGAAATACCTTTAACAAGCCCGTGTCCATAGATTGATGGACATTTCGCCTGAAGTATTTTCCGGAAGATACCTGAACCATGTTCTTCTGAGGACTTCACAATAAATTCCAAATCCCGTACGTGAAGAGAACGAGAACAGATCAGACAGCTCTGTAGCTCTAGCATTACGTACATTTGGAATCTTGCAGATTGTCAGAAACAGTTTTCTTACAGTCAGAATACCATATTCTCAACGATGTAATCTATCCATAATAAATCTGTCATGAAAACAGGAGAAAGGATATTAAAAAACAACTAAATCATCTATTATCTTTGAATAGCAAGCATATCCCTATCAAATTAACTTTTCTTTGTATTATTAAATTCATTTTTTTAATAACATTAGTGTACCTATAAGAATAATGTACCTATAAGAATGGTTTCGATTATTTTTTAAAATAATCTTTTATTTTAAAATATATTAAAATAATTTTAAAAAAAAAAATTTTGATCAGATTTAAAAATATCAAAAAATATTAATTTAAAATATAAAATATAAAAAAAAATTAAAATTTTTTAAAAATATTTTTAAAACATAAAAACTTCATATTTTGTTTTATTAAACGTAGTTATTTAATTTCACTGATATTTAAAAAAATTGCTAATAAGGAAAAAATAACCGAAATATAAGACAGCTTGTCATCCAGGGTACAAAATATAATGCCCCTCGCCTCAGTTGACTCTTCCATGTTTCTTTCTGTGCTTCTGTCTCTTCTCTATGTCACTTCTGCACAAGAAAAGAAAGCTCAGCGCAGCTGAAAGAGAGTGACCAAAGGGTAATTGTTTGTCTCCAGGACTTTTTTTCTTTTGTTCTTTTCTGTGTTATAAACTGAGTTTTCTTTCCATTTCTTTTTTAATTTATGATTTAATGGTTCGGTTTTTTTTATTGTTAGGGTTTATTTGTTAAATGCCTGCAAATCTTGACAGCATCGACTTGAACTCCGACGTCGTTTCCGGTGAACGAGAAGACGGTGTTAATGGGTTTAGTAACGTCTCTGTGGTAAAGAGTATGGTGGGTTTATCTTCTGATGCTGAAACCCTAATGGACTCTGTTACTAATAGTCAGGGTCAGAACCAGGAGCCTGTAGTAGATGAAGTTAAGGATTTTAAAGGGGGTAATGACTTGAAGGAGGTTGCTGTAGGTGGGCTAGGCTGGGAGGGAAAGATGGATTCTGTTTATAGAAGTGTTGATTTTGAAGGGGAAAATGGGTCTGGAAGTGGTGTTGGTGATGCCTCTGTGCGAGAAGCAGCGGAAATAACCGAAACGCACTCGACTAAAGTAGTGGGAGAAGAAAATGGTTCGTGTAAAATTGAGGGGGAATTGAAGGAGGGGGGTTGTGGCGTAGTGAGTTCAAGTTCAGTTGGGGAGGATGCGATCCAAGTTGAAAATGCTAACGTGGAAGTGAAAGTAGACAGTGCGAATGACTTACTGCCTCGCAAAAAACCTGGAAATGTTTCACTAAAGGTTAGTTCTGAAGGTGTAGAGAATCAGGGCATGGAAATCAATGACGAACAAGCTAAGAATTCTGAGGGTCAAAATGAGGATGCTGCTGCTGCTTTTGATGAAAGGGTTTTGCAGGAAAATGAGAACCTTGAATCCAATGATTTAAATCTTGTTGCGGATTCGGAGCCTTACGTGGGTGCAGATGGGAATGCAAAAATGGCTTCCAAAGAAGCAGGATTGAGTGTTGGTGATCTGGTATGGGGTAAAGTGAGGAGCCATCCCTGGTGGCCTGGCCAGTTATTTGGTTGTGCTGATGCGTCAAAGAAGGCTAAGAAGTATTTTAAAAAGGATAGCTATTTAATAGCATACCTTGGGGATCAAACTTTTGCTTGGAATGAAGTGTCAAAGATAAAGCCATTCCGATGCAACTTCTCGCTATTGGAGAAACAGAGCAATTTAGAGGACTTTCATGATGCTGTTCATTGTGCTTTGGATGAGGTTTCTAGACGGGTAGAGTTTGGGCTAGCTTGTCCTTGCATGCCTGGGTATAGCAAGATAAAAACTCAGATAATTGTCAATCCAGGAATCCGGGAAGAATCTTGTAGAAGGGATGGTGGAGATAGTTTCTCGAGTGCTGCTTCCTTTGAACCTGCAAAGCTAAATGACTATGTGAAAGAATTAGGCCAATTGCCATTAGGTGGAATTGACACACTGGAGTTTGTAACAGCACGATCCCAATTGTTGGCATTCAATCGTTGGAAGGGTTATTGTCACCTGCCTGAATTTCAATTCCTTGGTGAATTGCTAGAGAGTGATGCAGAGATTCCACTATCACCAGAAGTTAAACACGGCAGTGAAAAGGTTGAAAATGCTGCTACCACGGTTGGAAAGGAGAAGCCAAAAAGTGAAGATCACTCTTTGCGTAGGCGTAAGTGTAAGCGCATTTATGGGGATGATGAACATCCAAGCGAGAAAGAAAAATGTTTGGCTGACCTTATTGCTGAAAGGCGCTCATCGGCTGCTAAAGGTAAAAGTGGTTTGGATGGTGAAGCTACTGGCGAGATGACTAAGTCATCTTCAGGTCGGAAAAGGAAGGCAGTTGATTCTATTTCTGATGACAAAGGGATGAAACTAAGCAAAAGTCCTTCCTCGCCAGGGATTGATAATGGTTCCTCACAGCCTAAGAAAACCTATAGGGTGGGAGATAGCATCCTTAAGGTAGCAAGCCAACTGAATACGTCAACGCCTATACTCAAATCTGTTAATGGAACTTACCAAAAAACTGCAGTGAAGGCTAAGAGCCAGGAGAAGTCTTCCTCTGGAAAATGCAAAGGTAAAATGCTGTATTCAAAAAAGGATGATTCTGATGGAGAATGATTTCTAGATTTTTGTCGTGAGAATGTAGAGATTATATATTGTGAATGTTGTATTGTATTTCTTTATAGGAAAATCTAGTCATTTTAGGCTATCATAAAATTTAGTAGTGTTTTTCATCTTATTCTGTTTAGGTTTTTATTATCTTTCCTAAATCTTTGATAATTGAATTTAGGCTATCTATCTTTCCCCTTCCTTCCTCTACTCCCCTGGCTCTTTCTCCCCCTCTCATCCCTGATTTCCCTATCCTATCTTTGTCAACATCAGCTTCGTCTGATGAGTTGGTGTCACGTACTTGCCTGGTTGGCAGAGATCTATGAAGGGATGCAACTTCCTGAAATCTGTAAAAGTTTCTTTGTGGAATTCATTATGCATAGATAACTCAAGTCACAGCGGTATATGCAGTCCTCCCTGAACATATTTCTGGTGGTGATATTGGAGAATTATTAACCAAAGTAGAAACGAAAACATCTGATTCCGAGAATATGAAAGATTCATAATGGACTGACAAAACGTTTCAAATCAATCATGAAGATCAATCGTCAGTTGAGAATAAGAATGAAGCTGGAGAGATTCCAGTGAAGACTCCGACTAAAAAGGGCACTCCCACCTTCGGGAAACAATCAGCTGTTCAGGTGGGTCCCGATTTGGAATGTGAACAACAAATTGTTGGTGGAATTCTAGGTTTGGGAGCAGGCAACCCCAAAGATCAATTGGAAGGCTAATGATACCTGCCCAACAGCTTTGACTATAAATTTCGCAGATTTGGATGCAGCTCCTTCAGAAGCAAATTTGAACAGGCTATTAGGCCATTTTGGAGCTTTAAAGGAAACAGAGACCCGGGTGCAAGCGTGCTAAAGTGGTTTTCCGCAGATGCGTTTATGCAGAAACAGCCTTCAGCAGTGCTGGGAAATACAACATTTTCGGACCTTCACTTGTCAGCTACCGCCTCAAGTACATTGCTTCCACAAATGGTAAGTCTTCCCCAAATGCAGCAAAGCGCAGCAAAAAAGAGGCATCGTCTGCGGAGGGAATAGCAATTGATGCCTCAAATTCCGATGAATAGATTGAAAGTAATTTTGGGAATTCAAATCAGGAGCATGAACATGTTCTCACAGCTTTCTTCTGTTTTTCCTCACTTTTTTGTTTGTTTGTTTTTTTATGATCTCTTACGATCGGGTACCTACACCTATAGTCTTGGGCAAATGCAGTATGAATGTGATGTCGTTGTGATGGTAGAAAATGAAGATTTTGAACAGTCATATGAGAATATGACTTGGTTAGGATTAGTTGATCATACAAATAGCCTAGTAGATCATGGGACAGTGCTAAGCTCGAGAGGAAGACAGCAAAGGAGCATTAAAAAACTAAATTTTTTTTTTTTTCAACTGTGTTAGATTAGGCTTTAAAAAATTTCAAAAGATTCCCAAAGCTAAATTCTTGACTCGCTGTAATTAGCCAAGACTCCAAATTAGGTCATGAAGATGATGTTTAATGAAGTTTTGTTATTTTTCTTTGATTTTTTGTTGTTTTTGGATTTTCTGTTAGTTTTTCTTTTTTTCCTAGGGATTATGATTTTGCTTTCTTGTTAAGGTCCATTTCAGATGTATTATAGAACTCATAAACCTCTTCTAAAAGCAAAACTTGTTAGATTTTAAATCATAAATAAGGTTACGACTTAGGGTTCTATTTGTAATAATCTTATTTGGGCCAATTACTTTTGTCTTTTTATGCATGTTGTTGTCTTCATTGTGTTTCTGTTTGCATTAGAATGCAATAATTATGATTAAATTAAGCAGGATCTAATGTTGATGTAGGTATGATTAAGTTGCAAGGAAGTGATATATATATATATGATTTCGATTATCTTGCTCAGGACAGCATTTGAGCATATATTCACTACAAAAAAAACTGCTAGTCATTTGGGTTTGGCTCAGATTGTTAGAATATGGTCATCTCCTTACCTGAACGACTTCTCCTTCACTCTAATGATGAGTGATAATCTTTCCACCAATTGTATTTATTTTTCTTCACTCACCACAAGGTTATTTTTCATCATTGCTTCACTGACCATAAAACCCCTATAATTATATGCATCATAAGTTATCGTACGAGATAAGTTGATGTAATTAAGATTTATAAATATTTCTGATCACTGGATAAAACAAATAAAATATTTAAGCTAAGCCATGCAAATGAAAGTCATTCACAATACATTGTTTTTGCTCCTCACTTTACACATTTTTCTCCTGCTCGTATTGATATTTTATGTATATTATTTTCTTCTCTAATTTTTAACTTACGCAATAAAGAGTCTCATGTTCCTGACATGGAACTTGTGTTGAATCATGTTGTCAGAAACACTGAGCTCAATGAAAAAAGCTCATATCAAGCCCAATCACCACAACTCAGAATGCAATCATGAAAAGCCAATTTTTTACCAAAGTTTTCAAGACTTCATCAACAATGCAGTATATAAAAAATTAAATAAAAGTTAGTTCATTCTCATTTAACATTCATCACCAAAAAATTGTTTCATTAATGACAATTTAGAAACTCTAAAAGACGAGGGAGTAACTAATCTCCTAACCACAGGAACTTCAGCTCCTCCAAAACTCCAAATCTCTCATCAATTTTGTGTTTATTAATGATGTTCTAGCAATAAAAGAACAGCTCCACACTCTTCAATTTTCTCAATGGGAAATACATCACCTAACTTTGCTAAATGCATAAAAACAACTTTAGTTCATTAAAGGAATGGAGCAAAAAGACGACGAGCACACTCGTATGATAACTCTTTGAATGGACCGCAATGACATAATATAATATGATAATATTAGATTGACAGTAATGGGGCGTGCGCCCACACACACAAATGAACATAAAGCATATAGAGAAAAAAACGAGCTGATAGCATATTGAGCTTAAAAAACAATATATCGATGAACCATAATGGGTATAGTAGATGTTGGAGTTGAAATTGATAGTGATGAGCTAATCGAAATGAATAAACATAAGTAGTGAGCCAAAGTAATATCCATGAATCTTAAAGATGTTAAATAAATTGATGAACCCATAATTAAACTACGTGTGACCTATGAGTCAATCCTAGGTTGATTTGGACTATGAACTATATATATGAGTGTGATGATTTTATAGAAGTGATTAAGTTAAATCATGAATAAGAATTAGATATGACATTGTCATGAATTTGATTTATTTAAAAATGCAAGTGGTGAATGTAACAAGATGAGTAAATAAATATGTTGTCAATGGAGGTATTATTGTGAGTATGACATCAACAATTTCATTCATATAAAGAAGAACGGGAGAGAGTTCATCAATTGTTAGAGAAAACATATTACATTGAAAATCTATTATGGATTTAATATGCTTATAGAAGGGATTAAAGATGTTATGTCTTTTATATATTTTCATTGAATATATATATATATATATATATATATATATATATATATGTTTGTTAGTATTTTTGTGATATTGTGTGTTTCCAAATATCTTCCATTGAAGGTTCTTAATAAAGTGATATCGATCTATTTAGCTTTCATTATTGGAAAAGCACTTATAAAGTCTGATAATGTTTTGTAATTAAATTAAAATCTAATAGTATATCATTGTAATTATGAATTTAATTGATGGATTGTAAGATTGAGATTACCTTATGGTATTGTAAAAAAAAAAACATTACCCCTAAACTTCACATATAAGACAATTAGAAATATGAAAATTGTACAAAAAGTATGGGACATTACAATGTGAGAGATAGTAGATTTTTTAGAAACCCACTGTAATGACACCATTTAATACTTAAAATTTCAATGTGATTAATATTCTAATTTGAGTAAAAAGCCAGGGATTTTTTTTTAAAAAAAAATCTACCAAAGCTCCTGCAAAGTTTCCTTTAGAAATATTAATACTAAGTTACTGACAACATAAAAAACCAATCTTTACAATCAATTCTTTCAAAAAGTCCAATCATCCTGGACTAAATCATTTTATCCTAGACTAATTCCACTACCTATTATCAAGCACTAGCCTTATTATTGAGTGACTAGTTCCATCATCCATTACCGGATAACTAGTTTTGTCGATTATTATCGAACATTAGTCCTATTATCAAGTAACTAGTTTTGCTTGTCCATTATCAGATACTAACCATAAGTAATTCCACACATATTACAATAAAGAAAATATCAACATACCACATTTAACGAATTAATAGTTACTTGACTAAATAAGTTGTTAAATAAAAGTGTCAATGTGTCAAGCACCTACTTGATGTTCGAGCTTTAGATGCATTGTCTTTTGGTACCTCTCCTGAATTTTAAATATTATACTATAACCATTCATTATTGGAACTTCCTTCCAAGTTCAAGTTTTTTGCATATTCATTTAACTCATCCATAATTTCATTTTCTTCTGTCTTAGCCAAGACATGCACATGAGGAGAATATGCGAGTTTTCTTCAATTTCTTGAAATTAGTTCTTTACTACACTATTTTCATTTTAAAAAAAATTAATAACACATTTCTCCATGTATATTTCCTTTGAATAACACATTTACCTAGAATTTCACACCAATTAAACCAACCAACCCATCCTCTCTTTTTTTTTAATCAATATCAGATTCGTATTTTACAATATAAATATATAGTCCGATATTATACAAAATTGGTAGGAAAACATAAATCACAATTTTTTAAAGGATTGTTTTGAATTTTTTTTTTAAATTTTGTAATTTTTTAATATATAATATTACATATTATATAATATATTATTATACAATATGGACTGGGTCAGCCCAACTAACTAGGTCGAGCCCAACTTAAGAAAGGGTTGGGTTGGGCCGATCTTGGCCTAACAAATCTTTTTTTTCATGGGCCGAACCCGGCCCAACCATTTAGGCTAGGCCATAAACGGGTCCAACCCAAAGCAATGCATGAACAAGACGTGGATTATAATTCATGTCCACTGTTCAAAGATAATGGACATGAGGAGAAGAAGAAGAAGAGAGAAGGGTGCAGGTGAAAAGCAACCTAGCTTGGTGGTCGTGGCTGGCAGGCCTGGTAGTCGACCACTAATGGAGAGAACGGTGGTTAAACCGGTGGTGGGTTGCTGAAGGAGGTGGAAGAAAAAAGGATTTGCAGAGGAGAGAGAGAGAGAGGTGGTGCAACCATCACATAAGGTGGTCAGATGTCTGCTTATGATGGAGATGGTGGTAAGAGTGGTGGTGGCCGAAGGCCAAGATGGAGAGAGAAAGAGGATAAAATTCATTGTGGTAGTAAAACGATGGGATGAAGCTGATTTTTGGTTATTTTTTAACCCAATTTTCTTCATGCTCAGGCATGAAATCCACCCCTATTTATAGGGGATGAAAGCGGGTAATATTGTCTACACATGGGAAACATTTCAGCCCTTGATTCGGTTATGAAGGATTCCAACCGTTGGTTCAAAGTAGGCAACATGAACTATCAAATCTAACAGTTCGGGCTGCCTGAGATGGCCATTTTAGGTCGGCAGCGGGGTCGTTGTGTTGTCATTAAGCCTGAACGGACCACATGGAATTGTAGAGAAATGTTAGGGGATCATTTGCGTGCAAGTTTGATAAAATTTGGTGGAGAAATAAGCATTAAATACACCTGAAAAGTAGCCACCCAGACAACTTTTTCGGCAAAATCAGGAAAGACAATGAATAGTAACCAGATGACGCGTCGTTTGGTTCTTTTTTTTTTAAATGCAAAACGGTGTCGTTTAGGGTTAAATTAGGGATTTTTGTCCAACTTTAGTTTAGTCCTCTAGCTTTCAATGTTGTTCAATTGCACCCCTAATTGACCCTAAAATTTTTATTTAATGTAATTAAGCCCCCACTAAATTTCAATATCAGCCCCTAATTTACACGTCTTTTGCAATTTGGTCTTTGATCTCGGAATTATGCAATTTAACTCTTAATTGATCATTAAACTTTTAATTTCTTTAATTTCACTTCGATTTCAATCAATTAAGCCCCCACAGTTGGTCGTCTTCTGCAAAATAGTCCTTGGCTGCGAAATCTTTCAATTTAACCCCTAATTGACCCGAAAATTTTAATTTTCTTATGATTAAGCTCCTGATTTCAATCAATTAACTTGGTAAAAATTAAATTTGGTCTCTTAAAGTTTCAATCTTCTCAATTAAGCCCGAATTGGGCTCTCAAACTTAATTTTTCACCAATTAAGCCCCTAATAAAATTAATTTGACTCATTTAAAGTATAATTAAGTCCTTGCACTTAATTAAATCCTTCAATTAGACCCAAATTAATTCTTAAACATAATTAAAATTTAATTTGGCCCATGATTAAATCAAATTGGCCTATTAAAAATTTAATTATGTCATTGGGCATAAATTTTATGGAAATTCGTCCAATAATCATTTAATTTGACCTTGAATTTGCATTTTTTTTCCCTATTTTTGGACATAATGGGGTACAATTAGGCTTCAAATTTCCTAAAACAATATAGCTTGTTTTTTTTTATGTATTTTTAAAATTCTCTTCGGCCTGCTTTCTCCATATTACTAGCCTTTATTTTAATTTTTTAATTTTTATTTTGAAAGAAAGTGAATTTTGAGGAATAACCCAGAATTGGCTTATGATAAACATATCATATATTATGGTGAAAAACATGACCATGACACATGATTAAAAAAAAAAAAGTCTCTACCTCATGGTCAAGCATTAAATTTCATTTTTTACCATTTTGAGATATTGCTAATGGGTATAGATAGGACACCGTATCCAAAGTTAATAAAGATAGATAATATGATCCTCATCAAGATGAAATATATGTTAAATATACATGGTTCTTGGGTTTGTAAGGACCAAATAAATGCATAAGTTTAGAAAGAATATGATAAGGAAGAATAACAAATTGTTGGTAGTGACAATGAATTTAAAGCCATGTTTAAGACATCATCACTTGCTTCCTTGCTCGAAGAGGCTTCAACTAGTGCTTGGTTGACTAGGATAGGCATGGCTAGAGATGGATGTAGATCACATTAGAGAGACGCAATCACACATTATTGGTGATTTGATGGATATCAAGACGATGATAACTAGTTAGCTTTCTCGCTATCCACTACCCTAGATAATGTACTATAACATATACATTGTGTTTTCAAGATTCATTTTTATTTTTTTATATTTGTAATGGATAACATATTATCTTGGAGATTATACAATGATTTTATTATTATTTATAATTTTCATAATATACTTGTTTATTTACATGATATATGTGTTTTTGTTGATGACAAAGGGAGATAAAAAAGATATAGATATGTATTGGAAAGATAATATTATTATATATTCCATTGATATGTATTTCATTGCAAAAATAGGAGTAATATATTGATAACATATGCATACATTTAGGGGGAGAAATATAATTTTCAATAACATAAGTTATTATTGAACATGTCATTTTTTAAATTGCTTAGATTGTGTTAAATTAATAAAGTTTCCCACATATTGCATTGCAAAAAATAGGAGGAGATATATTCTCATAACTAAGTTATCTATTTCTTGTCATCATAAACAATGGGGAGATTTTTTTACTTTTAGGACAAATATTCATGTTTTTATATATTTTGATGATAACGATAAAATAGAAAATGGACTAATAATATGCTTTGTTAGGAATAAGTTTTAAACATGTTTATTCAAAAAATATATCAACAAACATAATTAATTTTATGAAGAAATCCATCAAAAAGTCTAAGAAGAAAGCAAAATGAAGACTTAGATTAAGTATTCTTTTTAAATGCTCAATGTAAATCTTTATATCCTACTTAATAGCACAATTAAAATGAATACACACACTTCACTCTACATGCACTTAAAGGATTGATAAATAATATACTATAATCTAAGATATATGGTTCTAAGAATTCACATATGTTAATATGTCAAAATTAGAATTCTTAATGAATTGGTAGACCACTTGGTAAGAACAAATGAACCAGTCAATCACTTATTCATTCATGATGAACACTTGATAATTCTGTAGAAACCGATCAGCTAATTAGCTTGATCAATCTTAATTGGTCAATTGTTTCAACCGTTAATGAAGCTGTAACGGTTATAAACAACTAATTTTTGCTTATATATATGTGTGTGTGTGCGCGCAAAAAAATAGTGGGGGATTCTCATTATATAAAAACAGTACAAAAACATTAATCCTTGATTATACTCAAATTTGGGCAATGAAACCTTCATAATCTAGCACAAAAGTATACATTCTCACTAAACTTAAACACTTTCTAATCTTGTAAGTGCTATCTTATGAGATATTGAGATATTAGAACTTTTAGTTGTATTATTCACTCTATTAAAAGAGTAAATTGTGATAACAAAAATCACTCTTTTAAACCTTTGAGAGTTGGGGAAAAACTCTTGGTTATTTTCATTAAGAAAAAAATCTTGAAGAAAGCATATCTTCAAGTGGAAGAAAAATCTTAGAGAGAGAATATCTTAAAGTTGTGCAAAAATCTTGGTGTGGATTCATCAAGTGGTTATTGTAGTCTAAAGCTTTGAAAAGTTAAAGAATACAATACTCAAGTACGGTTTGATATTTGAGATATGAATGTAGATTTGTCAAACCATGTTTAAAACAAGTTTGCACATTCTCTTAGTTATCTTTTTACTTTAAACAATTTAATTATATTGTTAGTTATTGTGTTTATTTAAATTAATTTGTACTATTTGTTAATATTAGTAATACATCTAATCCACCCTTCCTCTTAGGTGTTATAGTTGCCTTAATCCTAGAACAACACATCCAAGATGTCTAAGGACCACTTTATCCCCGATTAATATGATAATGACAAATGCACTTCATGAGAAATACCATTTTGCCCCTAATTTTTTGTTTATGAAGGGAAAATGATCATTTAACTGTTGAATTTCATAATGAAATATGTATTAGTGCATAATGAAAGGTTGATGGCTTTTTAAATTTTTTTAATTATATATAGTTGTATATAATTAGACATGATTAGATGTCATTCGCTTATTAAAGAAAAATGATTATTATATATCACATTTTGAGTTCTGCATTTAGATAACTACCCTTGTATTCCACCATTTAAATTTCCTTACTTAAGATATAAAACTTTTCATTCACTTGGGTCCCGTTTGTTTGCTGGAAAGTAGTTTCCTTTTGGAAAATAAATTTTAGGAAAGTAAATTATTTTCTGATGTTTGGTAGTGTAATGAAAAATAATTGAAAAACACTTTCCAGTGTTTGGTTATGTCATGAAAAATTAGATGGAAAATAACTTATTAATGTTTTATTTTTCTCAAGTTTATTAAAATAATGAGGAACAAATTTTACAAATTAAAAAGTTGAATGAGAATGAAATTGAAAAAAAATATATAATTTCATAAATTATCTCAAAATAAAATAATAATAATCAAAATAATAGAGATCAAATCTAAAAAATAAAATAAAAATGAAAGATGAAGAAATTAAAATAATAATAATTAACATTTCATAAATTATTTCAAATAAAATAAGTAACAATCAAAAGAATGATGACCAAATTTGATACATAAAAATTTCAATAAAAAAATGATAAGGGAAAAGCAAATAATAATTATAAAAATGAGGACCAAAGTTAATATAAAAATTAAATTTTAAAAGATAAAATTGAAAAATAAATATTCAAACAAAATATATATAGCAATCAAAAGTTTGAGGACCAAATTTGATATAATCAGCAAATAATATGACATTTCTAAATTTTTCACAATTTTCAAAAGTGTTTTCCGCCCAAATTTTTCAGGAAAACACTTTCCTGGAAACCAAGCCAAATTTTTCTTTGACTGAAAGTGTTTTTCATTGATCAACTTTTCTAATAGCAAACAAACACAGGAAAGTTTGGAAAGTAGTTTCCTGGAAAGTGAATTTCAGAAAACAAACATAGACTTAAATTTATCATAGCGTTAAGAAACTAAATTTTAAAGCACCCATATATGCATTACGAGCTTTATGCACTGAACTATCATTGATTGAATGATGATTGTTTTGTGTATGAAACTAGGTATCAAAATGTGAAAGAGTTTAAAATAGAGCTATATATATTGGAATTTGAATTAGGTTGGTTACACCACATTGAATGAGTGTTTGAAAATGTGGTAATGATTGCTTTTTAAAGTATTTTTTTTCAGAAATACATTAAAATAATATTTTTTAAAATTTAATTTTGACATCAGCACAACAAAACAATCTAAAAATACTAAAAAGATTAATTTGAAGCAATTTGTTTTTCAAATTTTGGTGAACAACGTGTTGAAATTCAATATCAAACACCCCTGAGTACCACAAATGAATTAATTGAAATGATTGTGTTAGAAAATAATATAAATGATATCTTGGAACCTCACCTAACAACTTAAACCTTTAGGTTGAATTAGTTCTTCAACATGATATCAAAGTCTTAATGACCAAGTGGTTACGAGTTCGAATTTCACCAGCCCTATTTATTTGATAAAAATTAAGCACAAGGTAGTGTAAACCAGTGCAAGTTTCAAACCCAATGGGCTTTCACTTGAGGAGGCATATTAGAGAATAATATAAATCATGTATTAGGACCTCATCTAACAACTTAACTTTTTAAGTTAGATTGATTCTTAGACATATTATGTTATTAGAATTACACAATACATGTAAATATAATATTTCTAGTTAGGTATATAGACTGCACTGCTAGGAAAAACACAACCTATTCAGTTGAGCTGGTTTCAATGACATAACTTCCTAAACTATGCTATTTTCCAATGTTCTTTTCAAATATACTAGTTTATAAATAAAAAAAATTACACCTCCAAATAAAAGACATGCAAATGAAAGACGCCTATCCTTTTAGCGTTTTGTGTCCGTCCAAATTTGTAAGCAATAAAAATAATAATTTTTAATGCCGCTTGGTCACTTTATCTCTAGAAACGAAAGTTAAAAATTAAATTTTTTACCCTACATTGTTTATTATTTAAGAAAATGAAACTCCTGAATTTCTTTCGTCTGGCAATAATTTGATCACAGCCATTCATTATAGCTGTGGGCCTTTCCCTGACGTGATCAAACGGTGGTGGTTTGCGCATTGCTCAGCACTGGATCTCTTAAATCGGCCCTGTCAGTTGCCTAGATGACAGGAAACTTTGATCTCCGTCAAAGCGGAACATACACCAGACAGACACCTACATCCCATCCTACCGTGTTTTTTATCTTTTAATTATTTTTTTAAACCACCGCTTCTCCAAAAATTCAAAATTTTATCTCCCTCTCTTTAGACTATCGGCAACGGCCTACTTTTCGACCTGGCTCTAAACTCTCTCACACTCCAAGCCCTAAATTCAAAATCAATAAATAAATAGCTTTTAAGGCCTCGATTTTTTATTTTCGACATAGATTATAGATCCTCTTCGCAATGAATGAATCAGAGCAAAATTTCTGTTTCGAAGATAGAAGGCTGAGCCTCATTGATGTCTCCTTCGAAGACGATTGCCTCTACAGCTCCCCTTCTCACGACTTTCATGTCCGACTTTCAGGTCCTCTTTTTAACACTCATCTAATTATTTCTTTTTTTTTTTTTAAAAAAAAAAACATTGATTAAGCTGTTTTTAGTTCTGCAAAATGAGCTTAAAAATATAACTAGTGATTTATTTGTTTGTTGCGACATGTAGGTGGGTGATCTTGTTGCTTATTATTTTTATTTTTAAATTGGTAACTTTAATTACCCCTTTTTATTTTTCCTACTTGCTTAATCTCAGTATTTTCTTTAATCCAAGAAAATAGTTTCAGAAATTGAGCATTAGCGGTGATTGATATAAGCTTTAAAGTGCCCAAAAGATTGCACATTGTGAACAAACTTGTTTGATTATGTGTGGCATAAATAATCTGTTAGCACTAAAAATGCAGATGCTGCTAAGACAGAGGCCAAGAGTAATTTGGGTTTTTCAGATGCCAACTTCACGCAATTCGACGGGGGAGAAGTAGGAGCTGAGCCGGTTGAATCAGTGGAAGCAGAAAGGGTGAAAAAGAAGAACAAGTATAACTTGCGCAAAAGCATAGCTTGGGACAGTGCTTTCTTCACAAGCGCAGGTTTGCTTTCATTTCCTGTACTTCCGTCTTATCATTGTCCTGTATGGTGTGATCGTATGCCTTTTTGGTGCAAGCAGGTGTTCTAGAACCGGAGGAGTTGTCTACCATGATTGGAAGTGGGAAACATATGTTACCTGGAATTGAAGAGGATATTCATAAATCTACTGATTCAATATCCACATTAGCGAGTGATAATTTGACGTTGGAGAATCTTGAGGCTGACTTGTTTGGAGATATAAGAGCTTCAATCCAGCGATCCACTAAAGGATCTGATGTGGCAAATTCAACTAGTAAAGTGGTTTCTCCGGAAACAGAAAATGCAAGTATCCCATGTAAGTATATGAGTTTATTTGTACACTTGGTCTCAGACCAACTAAAATACTGCATCTTTGCAGCCATGAGTCCAGTCCACTATCACCAATATAACTGATTGTTCTAAGTCTAGTAAGCTATTACTTAAGTCCATTGGTGATACAACCACATAGCCAATTGGTTCCATTCATTTACCCCCTCTAATACTGTCAAACTGTCCTGACAAGTTCAATCACATTTTCCAGCATGCCACTACCATTCAGCTGGTTTTCAGCTCTAACAGTCTAAAATAATCTTTTCTGATGTCGCAAAATCTAAAATCCGTAGGTCATCTTGATTCCTAGCTAAGATGGGCATAGTGCTCGTGTTTGCCCAGGGGACAAGGTGAAAAGTAAACTTGCATTTCATCCATCTAGTTATACCTGCTGGATTAATTCCATTGCGGAAAAGATGGTGTGATTTTGTTGGATTTACCCTGTAGAACTTTGAGCTGTCATTCTCTTGTATTTGTGCACAGGTTTGGGTCTTGCAGGATAGTCTAAAGTAAACATGCATTTCATAACTTTAGTTACGATTGCTGGACTCATTTTCATGCACAAACGATGGTGCAGTTGTGTTGGGTATTCCATGTGTGATGTCAACCTGCCCTCATTTTCCCTCTTGCATGTGTGCACATGTTTGGATCTTGCAGGATAGTTTCCTTTGCTTATTTGCTGTGACCAACTTTCGTCTAAGTTCAGGTTGATTAGACTATTACGTTCCCCAGTTAACTTGTGGATTTTGGCTGGAAGATTTCAATAAATCCATTATGATCTTATATTTTTTGTTAGTTTATCTTCAACTAACAGAACTATTCCTTTCAGCTTTGGAGAAAGCGGATGTTGCTTCTCAAAATAAGGTAACTTCAACAGCTAGAACTGTAAATCACTTAATTGTCGCTATTTATAAGAACTATTGTACTTGATACTTTATTATTGTAAATTTCAGTTAAAAGCCAAAACTGCTCCCAACAAACCAAATGCAGTCATGCAAGGAACAGAGAAGACTGCAAAGCAGGTCTGTTTGTCCAGAAACTTCATAGTTCATAGCTTGCATTTACTTTGATATTAGTGTTTTTTTATTGTTTTAATGTAAAAAATAAATTTTAAAAAATATTATTTTGATACATTTCAATGCGAAAAACACTTTAAAAAGCAATTGCTGTCACACAATGTCAAACACTACCAAAATACTATAACATAATCATATAAAGTTATATTTTTCACTCTTTTTAAAGTAGTAAGTAAATAGATTAAAAAGTAAAACTTAAATTTCATCATCATTATTCATTAATCACATCTTCATCCATGCTTTCCTCTACTTCACTTGAGTCCATCATATACTCAATTTTATGATTATAACTCAAATCCTCATCTCTCGAACCATAATGCACTTATTTAGAATTAGAACTTGATCTCTTTTCATGTGTAGTTCTAGCACTTAATGTTCCTACACTTCTTCTCAACTGTTTGTTGCCTAGTATTTGTTCTTAGTTCTTTAGCTGTAGTTGCCTTTGCCATATCACCCTAAATTATGTCTCCATCAAACATCAATTCATCTTATGTAACAAATCGAGTAAATCCATGCTTCATCAACTTTCTTTTCTTTGTAAATTTCCTCATCATATTCAATGCACCATGGTGGTTATAAAGAAAACCAGTAACAAAAATAGCTTTTTCTAAAGTTTTCTTGACTTGAAGAATTTTTCTAATATCTTCTAATATAAGATTCATACAATGAGCTGCATGGAGTCCAATACAAATGCTTCATCTTTGCTTTTAATAACTTATTTAATTGTAATAACAAAAATCCAAATATAAAATAACATATTTAATCAATTAATTGAAATAAGAATCTAAATTACAACATATAAATTAATAAATAACTACTTACCGGCTAACACATAATTGCTTCCATTGTTAGTGATTACATGAACATCATTGCTCTCTCCAATTTGCTTCACAAATCTAAGTAACTCAAATGTCTTCTCACTGGATTTTTAAAAGATGATCCACCAATAGACTCAATAAACATGAAACTCAAAGAGCAATTAATAATAAAATTGATTATGCTTCTATTCCTTCTATTCGTCCATCCATCTGACATAATAGAACAAACATGTTTTGCTCATTCCTCTCTTTTTCCTTTCAACAAATCATTTGTATAATCCATCTCTTTCTTAAGTAGTGAAACTTGAAGTTTATGATAACTAGGAGGTTTCAAATTTAGCCCATATCTTTCAATAACTTCAACCATCTTCTTAGAGCTTTCCAAATGAGTGACATTGAATGCAATCCCTGCTTGATAAAAGAAGCGAGCTATTGAGTTGTTCTGGCTCTTGTTTCTTTTTACAAGCATCATTTATGTTTATGTCTCAACTTGACCTTTTGTCCTCATTTTGAGATCATAAACAAATCCATTGATCCCTTACCCTTTGCTTTCTTTCCACTATCTTGTCAGCCACTTCCTTTACCTACTCTTTTACCAAGTGAAGTCAAACATATCTCTTGTGCTCTATCATCCTCTTCAACATCATCCCTAAGAGCTTCAACTTCATCAAATTCAGGTGGACGACCATGTGATACGGCCTTTTGTGTCTTCTTTGCTTTCATGTAAACTTTCAACTCCTCCTTCGCTTTAGAAGGACATTTTTATATGCCTAAATTTGATGTTTTTTTGCTCGAAAAACTCTACCTTTTGTTGTTTTGTTTTCAAATAGTTGTACTTCCATATAGGATCTCTCTTGTTGTCAATTCTTCATTTGCTATTTTTTATGAAAGTTAAATGTAAAAATATTGTTAAATATAATTTTAATTTACTGAAGTACTAACTAATTTTTGTATTGACTATGAATGTAGGTACATGATATCAACTGAATTTTAAAAAAATACAAGGAAAAAAAAGTTAGAAATTTTGGTAATATAACATCATTAAAATGGACATGTGAAAAGAGAGAGTGAAGGAATAACATGAGGAGAGAAAGAAAAAAAGTGAAGAAGACAGAAGTCAAGTGAGAAAGAAATAAAAAGATGACATATAATAAAATATAGAGCATTAAAGAAAAAAAATTGAAGTATTACTTGTTGTTCTCTAACTCTATTCAACACCATGGTTGAAAAATGAAAGTGTCTCTTTTAACATGTCATTTCTTGTGTGTTTGTCTCACTTTAATGATTTTTTTGAAAAAACTTTTTACCCTAATCCTGTGTTTTACAAAAAATACCCCTAAATTATTTCTTGTGGTAGATTAAAATAATGGAAAAATATGTCAACATAAAACATTTTAAAAAAAAGAAAAATTCAACAGAAAAAGATGTATTTCAAACCGGCATTAGCTTTAATGCACAACACTCACTTACCAGGTGAGCGCATCAGTGAAATTCATCGCTTGAGGCTAATGAAGGTGTTGTGGGCTTGCTTTGCTTGTAGCGCTTAAGCGAGTGCCTGATTGCCTTTTGACAACACTAGTTTAAATGAAAGCAGATATTGGTCATTGGTCATTTGATCTGGACGTATTGTCTAGATAATATTGGGCATGCTGTTTGTTTACTTAAGGAGGCAAAAAATAAGCATATGACGAAATGGACCTGATTTTGGATATGGTTTAACCAACATTATTTTGTCAATACAGTCTAATCCTGTAAATGGAGATTCAAAATCTCTATGTAGGCCGCCCAAGATAGTGAGCAGAGTTGGTCCCATCTTAACACCAGCAACTAAGAGAGCTTCCTTAGGTGCCAACCGTGTCAAAGTGGAAAAGTATAAGGATAGTCCAGAAAATGAAAAAAGATTGACTGGTATATTCATCTCTCATTTTTTATGATTTATTCCTTGCAATACAGAAAATGTGCAACTGCTGATGTAAATGCATTGTGCAGGTAGGGGGGCAAAAGTACCTGCTTTGGGTGGTCCCCGAAATGTTGTGCCTAGGCCCACATTGCCTATTAAATCGTCATTGCGATCTTCATCAGCATTGAAGACTCAGCTAAAAACTTCTTCCTGTGTTGATAGTTCAGGACGTTTGTCATCAGATAGTAGCAGTAAATCTTCATTGAATTTTTTGAGAAAGGATGACTCCAGAACTGGCAATCATTCTTCCTCTACTTCAAATGTCAAAACCGCGTTAAAATTGCCATCAAGAAACAAAAACCAGTCTACTAGTTCACATCTCTCTCCTTATTTGAAATCCGTGACCAAACTCTCTTCCAACATATCACCTGCTAGCTCTATCAGTGAATGGTCTTCAGCATCATTATCACCAACTTCTACACTTAATAAAACGTCTAACAGTTCAAGATCTAGCTTTGACATTAGCTCTCGCAAAGATGCTTCTGGAGACAGTGATGCCTCCCAAGTTATGGATTCTCAAAATTATTTCAATGATGAACACTCTGTTGGTACCCATGTAGGATTGTCGGGTGAATGTGTAAAGAAAGCTACTACAGCAAGCAGTTCAGTTCTCCATCCAGATTCGGCTAAACCCTCAGGCCTTCGGTTGCCGTCACCCAAAATTGGTTTCTTTGATGGGGTCAGTTCTGAGTTTCCTTTCATAAGCGTTTAGACTTGTTGGGAAGTGGTTTTGCCAAGGGAAAGGGGATAAAAAAGACGTTATAAATGATGCCTAGGATAACTATCTTTACAAAATGTAGTTTTCTTAAAATTTAAGCTAGCAAAACAATCTCCATGTTCTTGATCATTTTTCTTCCATTTTGTTCTTTTTCAGGCAATTAATATACACATGTAATTTGCCAATTATGCAGGTAAGATCAGCTGTGCGAACTCCCAATAGAAATAAGCAATCTCACGAAGCTCTGCCCAGTGGCTTGCCTGGATTTGGGGCAGGAAGTGTTAGTCCAAGTGGAGGATCAAATGAGGCGAAGGTTGGAAAGCTTCAGCCTGCTAGAACAGCAGTTCGGGGAACCAGAATCATGGATCAGGTAACTGCCTCGGGCATGAAATCTAAATCTCCCTTGCTACTGCAGGAATCCTCTATCGCAGCACCAAGGGTCTCCAGTGCTGTGAAAAATGAGAAACGCAATGCTAGCACATCTCTGAAAGCCCAGAGTAGAATGTCTTTTCAAGGTGAAAGAAAAAGCAATTTGAAGGATAAGAAAGTTGGATTGGAAGAATGTAATAAGTCTCTGAACAATTCAGATAGTGGTTTTACAGAAAGGAATGGGGATGCCTGTTTCTTGAAGGATAAAAAGGAAACAGAGTGCAAGGGTGATGCTCCTGAAAAATATACAGAGGTTACTCTCTGCAATGGATTGCCTTATATCACAACTGACTCGAGTTCTATTGAAAATATAACCTCATTAGAGAAAGTAAGTGGAGATGTGATATGTAGCCAAAATTATATCAAGGATAGTTTGCCTTATCCTTACAGCACCAAAGAGAAGGAAAAGGCTTCTATTGAAGATCGAGTTGATGGTTTGACCAAAAAAATTGGAGCTATAGATTTTTATATCGAGATGCACAAAGAAACTGTAGGTAATTCTCTTTCCCTTTCTAAAGATGATGTCAGTAGAGTTGATTCCGGTATTCAGGAGGAATTCAAACACTCATCAAAGACTACCAGCTCCTTGAATCCTACTATGGCATCAACAATCATGGAAGCAGAGGCAGTAATTGAGAAAGATTTTGTTGAAGACCAAGTTGGTGACTTGACCAAACAAGTTGGAGCTGTAGATTTTCATCTTGATATGCACAAAAAAGGGGGTGGTGATTCTCTTTCCCTTTCTCGACATGATGTCATCAGAGTTGATTCTGGTATTCAGGAGGAATGCAAAGAATTGTCAAATCCTGCGTGCTCTCCTGTTCCTGATATTGCATCATCAATGGTGGAAACAGGGAAAGCAGAGGCAGGTCTTCATAAAGCTTCTGCTGAAGACCAAGTTGATGGTTTGACCAAACAAATAGGAGCTTTTGGTATTCACGTCAAGATGCATAAAGAAGCAGTGGGTGATTCTCTTTCCTTTTCTCAAGATGATGTTAGCAGAGTTCATTCTCATATTGGTGAGCAATTCAAAGAGTTGTCAAATCCTACTTCCTCTCCGTATCCTGCTATAGCATCAACAATGGTGGAAGCAGAGAAGGCAGAGGCAGGACTTGAGAAAGTTTCTGTTAAAGACCTGGTTGATAGTTTGACCAAACAAATCGGAGCTTTAGATATTCATGTCGACGTGCACAAAGAACTTGTCAGTGATTCTCTTTCCCATTCTCAAGATGATGCCAGCAAAGTTGATTTTGGCATTCAGGAGGAATACAATGAGTTGTCAAAGCCTGCTTGCTCTGCCACCCCTGCCAGGGCATCAACAACGGTGGAAGCACAGATGGCAGAGGCAGCCATCCTACTACATCCAACAACCACCAATGGAAAACCTAAAGATGGTGAAACATCCCAGCAGTAAATTTCTCGAAGGTATAATTGCATAAGGTGATCATCAAATACCATTATATTGTGTCATACTCTTGCAACTTGATGAAAGTATTTAATCTTAGGTCATCAGTAAGTATTAATGAAGTCATTCTTTAAGTTTCCTGGAGTTCTGCTTCATGCAAGATTGATCTTGCCTCATAATGGATTGCAGATAGGTGTTTACATGGAGAAAATGTTTAAACTAATATCTGAGTTTCTGTTTCCTACCAACAAGAGAATGAGCGGAAGGATCTGAGAGCTTCACCCCACGTTTCTTGTTAGGGTTTTCTGTGGGGTGTAAATTGTGTAAGGGTGTGCAAATCAGACATGTAGGATGTGATAACGGGAGGACACAGTTGTAGTTCGAATGTACATTTTATGCCTACATATCCATGTTTATATCATTGATGCTTCATTGGATTTTCTGTGGGATGTAAATGTTTTGAATGCTTTAAAAATGATTTTATTGACATCTAGTGGTACCTCATTTATGCATTTCAATTATTCACAATTCATAAAATAATAATATTTTTTTATATAAAGGCCACATTTATATATTTCAATTATTCACAATCAAAAACTAGTACTTTTAATATTTTATACATTTGAAATATTCACATTAAAAAATAATAATATTTTTTAATGGTTTATGCATATATTACTTTTAAGAATCAAACTAATTTAATACGTAAAATAGTTAATAAATTATGATATATTTTAAATAATTTTGTTTGTTTTTAATAGTCATTTTAAGAAACCTCATGAAAGTCCCCAACGTATTAGAGTAACCTCAAATAGATCTCAACTTATTTATGGTCTTGATTATGATCTTATTTGTTTTTGTATTTAAAAAATATTTTTTTTAAAATTGGATTTTTTTTATATTTTTAGATTGATTTGATGTGTTGATGTCAAAAATAAATTTTAAAAAATAAAAATATATATATTATTTCAATATATTTTTAAGTAAAAAACACTTTGAAAACACATCAATATCATAATATCAAACATGCTTCCAAAGATATTAATGGATCCTTAATCAATTCTTTCAATGATATAATAGTTAAATAATTATGTGATTTTTTTTAGTCTCGTTAAAATCCCATGAATTTACTAAAATTTTCTACATCACATAATAAAATAAATTATAGAAAGAAGAGTGAGAATTTTATGTTTCTTTTGCAGTTTGGTTTATTTTGTGAGTTTTACATAAATTTTAAAAAATTCATTGATTTTTTTTAAATTATGTGACCATTTAATATATATATATATATATATATATATATATATATATATATATATATATATATATAACTAATAAAATGAAAGATTGGTTTAGAATTCATCAATACATTGAGAAAATGATAAAAGTAAAAAATAAGTTGGAACTAATCATAATTCTTGTTAAAGATTAGGGATTTTTATAAGGTTTGCTTTAGTTATTTTGATATATATCGTTTATATTTTTAAAAAATAATAAAATAAATAACATTTATATTTCTTAACATCATTTCATATCTTGAGCTTAGATGTCTTATTATCTTTTTCTTTTTTTTCTACTTGTCTATTATTTTTATTATGTTAATGTTTTATTTTATATATAAACATTATACATAATATACTAAAATGATTGGGGTGGTATTGTTCATATGAATTAGTTAACCACTTGTTCATTTGTAATGAACATCTTAGAATTCTACAAGAACCGGTTAACTGATTAACTTGATCAATTTGAACCGGTCGGCCGTTTTAGCCGTCAGCTAGACTGTAATGGCTATAAATGATTAGTTTTTGCTAGAAATATATAAATAGCTTCTCTAATTGTAAAATTTATAAGAGAATCCAAACCTATATAATATAAAGCTATTTTAAGTGCAAAAACACTACAAATTCTTTAATCCTTGATTGTATTCTAGTTGGTGCTATTAAACCTTGATATTCTAATAGAATAATATTTAATCTCATTCTTACTATACTGCAAATCCTTTAAGTGCTATTTTGTGAGATATAAAGTTATTAGAACTTTGAGTTGTATTATCCATTTTATCGATAGAGTTATTTGTGATAACAATAATCACATTTGTAAACCTTTGAGAGTTAGGTATAAACTCTTGGTATTTCTGAGATAATTTTATAATGAAAAAATCTTAAAGAAGGCATATCTTCAAGTGGAAAAAAAAAATGTTAGAGACATATGGCATGCTTTAGAAATAACACTTGAAGGAACTAACTAAGTTAAAGAATCTAAAATAGATATGTTAGTTCATCACTATGAATTATTCAAATTGCTTCCAAATGAATCTATAACTAGTATGTTTACTAGAATAACCACTAAAACTAATAGTTTGGATGCTCTTGGTATGACTTATACTAATGTCGATATCGTGGCCAAAATTCTTAGGTCCTTACCAAAGATTTAGGAAGCAAAAGTGACGGCAATCTGAGAAGCCAATGACCTCACCAAACTTCTATTGAAGGAGCTCATTGATTATTTGATAACATATGAGATTACCATGGAAAAGAGAGAACAAAAAAAGAAGCCAAAGAAAGATTTTTCATTTAAAATCGTTCATTTTGATGAAGATGATAAAAAAAATTGAGGACATTGTACTAATTACAAAGCAATTATGAAATTTCCTAAGGAACAAGCAAGTGAATAGAAGATTCTTAAACTTTAAGAAAGATGAAAATAAAAAAGAATCTAGCAAGGAAACACTTGGATGCTATAAATACAACAAAACATGACACATTAAGGTTGATTGTCCACTTTTTCAAAAGAAGAAGAAAAATTGTCATCACAAACAGGCAATGAAAACAATATGAAGTGATGACTCAGACTCTAGTTCAAACGATGAAGAAAAGCATATTGTAAACATAAGTTTCATGGCAATTAAAAGCAATAATGAGGTATAACTTTGGGTGATGAATCTGACCTTACATATAATGAGTTGAATGATGCTTTTGAATCTTTATATGATAAATATGAAAAGTTAGGTTCTAAATATAGCAAAATGAAAAAGAATTATGCATGTTTACTTGTTAACAAAGAAACTTTGGAAAAGAAAACTTGTATTGTCATTGTTGATAATGATAAGGTGAATCAACTAGAAAGTGAATAAATCCCTGAAAGAAAATTTAGACAAGTTAACATTACCTTAGCTAAATTCACACAAGGCTTTAAGATTCTAGAAATCATGTTTTCTCGCCAAATATGTGTTTTCAACAAAAGATGTTTAGGTTACTAACCTAAAAAGAATCAAAACTATTTGAAAAACTATTTTGTTAAAGCCAAGCAATTATATGATCCTAACCATAAGTGCAATTACTATGGAGCAATATGTTATTTGATTTATGCATGTCCTATTAAGAAAGACAAAGCTTGTAATTTGACTTGGGTTCCAAAAGAAACCAATAAAGCTTAGGTACTAAAAACCTCATCTTGGTTTTTATGTGTAGGAATCAAAGGAGTATGGGGAATGATTTTTGGATAGTGTTTGCTTAAGGTATATAACCAGAGATGATTAATTATTTTCAAGCATTACCAAAATCAATGAAGGAAAAGTCACTTTCAAAGACAACTCAAAAGATAAAATCATTGGAGTTGGCAATATTAGAGGTAAATATTCACCTTCAATTGAAAAAGTATTTCTTATTAATAGCTTAAAACATAATTTTCTTAGTATTAGTTAATTATGTGATAAAGACTATAAGATTATATTTGATCATGCATGTTGTTTGATGATTGAGAATGTAAGAAATAAAAAAAGGTAATGTCTACAAGATTAAAATTGATGCATGTATAAGGATAAGAAGTTGTCTTGTTGTTAGCATTAATGATAGTTTTCTTTGGCATAGAAAACTAGGTCATATAAGATGAAAATTCTTTCTAAACTAGTTAAGAATTAACTAGTTAAAGGTCTTCCACATATTGCATTCAAGAAAAGAAAGTTATGTAATATTTGTCAAATGGGCAAACAAGTGAAAACCTATTTTAAAAGCAAAAATCATATTAATTGAAAGACCTCTAGAATTGTTGTACATTGATCTATTTGGACTAATTAGAATTTAAAGCTTAAGTGACTAGATATGTATTTGTGATTGTTGATGACTTTACTAGATATATATGAGATTTGTTTTTAAAATCTAAAGATGAAATTGAAAAAAGGTTTTCCCATTATAAACATAAAAAATGATCATGATGGTGAATTTATAAGTTAATTGTTTGAATTTTTTTATGAAAAAAAAATAATATCACCATAACTTTTCAACATATAGAATTCCTCAACAAAATAAGATTGTCGAAAGGAAAAATCAGTCTCTTCAAGAAATGCCAAGAACAATGTTAAATGAATTTGACACACCAAAATGTTTTGGGATGGAAGCTATAAACACCTCTTGCTATGTTTTAAATCGTGTTACCTTGAGACTAGAGTTGAAAAGGACTTGTGAGCTTTAAAGAGGGAGGAAACCCATCATCTTATATTTCAAATATTTTGGTTCAAAATGTTTTATTCTCAACACCAAAGATAATTTGAACAAATTTGATTCAAAATTCGATGTAGGAATATTTTTTTTATTCCTCCTCAAGCAAAGCATATAGAGTTTATAATAATATAACAATTTGTCTTAAGGAATCCATTCATTTTCTGTTACTTGTATGATTCAATTGATTTAGGGTTGTGGTATCCAAAATGAAGCAATTTGAGTTTGATTATCTATTTGGATGCTGATTTTATCGGGTGTAAAGTTAGTAACAAAAATAATAGTGAAACATGTCATTTTCTAGAATTATCACTAGTATCTTGGGTTAATAAGAAACAGAACTCTATAGCTTTATTAATAATTGAAGCATAATATATTGCGGTGGGTAGTTGTTGTGCTAAAAAATTATGGATGAAATAAATCTTAAAAAAACTATGGATTTAAGTTTGATCATGTACCTATTAAGTGTGATAACACTAATGTAATAACCCTTTCTAAGAATCCTATACAACACTAATGTACAAAACACATAGAGGTGAGACATCACTTTCTAAAGGATCAGATGACTGAAGGAGATATTGTATTTCAGTTTGTGAGCACATAACAACAGTTAACAAATATTTTCACAAAGTCTTTAAGTAAAGATTGCTTTTGTGAAATAAGAAGGAATTTAGGCTTTATTCATGCTAAAGATATTTAAGGTTTTGTTTTTATAAATATACATTATTGAAAATAAATTGGACATATTTAAGTGATGAAGTGTATACCCTTTCAGCATGTATATTTTGGAGTTAGGTTTTTAGTCTAGAAGTTGGACATATAAGTATATTTTGACTTATGAAACACCATTGAAAAATAAAATTCAGAAAACTTTGATTTTTGTGTTAATTGGTCGACCGATTGAACCAAAAGAGAGTATCACAATCAAATACAATTGGTTTGTCCAAAGATTTCTAAATTATTTTATATGTAGGTCTATTGCTATTGAAAGAGGATTAAGAAATGACCTATGTGCTTTTGTTATTGATAATATATTTAAAACTACGGGTTTCTATATGAAAAAACTCGCATATCCAAAATTAATTAAGATGTTTTTTACAAACATGAGAACTAATATTGAGCCTAGTATTTAGTAGTTTGCAAGACAAACCAATTGTATTTGATTGTGATGCTCTAAGTGAAATATTAGGTATAAATAATGAAGATCCTAGCGTGTTTAAAGTTAAAATAATACGTACAATTGAGGGATTTATCTATGATGATATTATTGTATTGTATACAGGTAGATATGATTTCTCTCTTAGAGAAAAAATTAAAAGCCAATACCTGCTCTTAAGACCTAGAATTTTAGTTAGGATAATAGCATAAAATATTTTGCCTAGGATAATAGCACAAAGTATTTTGCCTTAAAAAAGGCATTTTGATGAAGTGATTTTTATGGATTTGTGCTTAATCAATTGCATGATTAGAAGTCATCTAATTAATCTACCTTACATAATGATGAGAAATTTGATCGTGGCACATGATCAAAAGCAAGAATATCTTCCTTATGGTCAGTGTCTAACCACCATTTTTGAATATTTTGACATATTATTAACAGGTATAGATAAGACACTGTATTCAACATTAATGGAGATAGACAATAAAACTCTCATTAAGATGAAATTTGTGTTAAATAAAGATTGTGCTTGGGTATCTAGAGATCAAAGTAAGGTTCATGCTAAGGAATAACATGATAAGGAGGAGGAATAACATGTTGGTAGTGATTGTGAGTTTGAGGCGATGTTTGAAACACAACTCCATGCTTCCTTAACAGAAAAGGCTTCAACTAATTCTTGGAGATCTAGGATGGAAACCCATCTAACATAGCTTAAAACAAATATATATTACATTAGAGAGACATAAGAGAATGTAGCCGGCAATGTGATGAAGATAAAAACGATGATGGCTAATCTCTTCTCTCTTTATTCACCACCCTAGAATTTGTACCAAGCGTATTGTTGTTCATGTCTTCTTTTTTTTTATGTTTTTATTCATTTTTATTTGTAATGGATATTTGTGTTTTGAAGATTATATAATGAACTTTTTGTTTATTATGATCTCCATTATATATTGCTTATATTTATCTCTCTATAAAATATTTTTGTTAATGACAAAGCGGGTATAAATAGTATGTAAATTGTAAAAGGGGAAGAAATGTATTTCAATAATATGCATACATTTAAGAGGAGATATTAAAAAAAAAATTTAATGCATAAGCTATTATTGAAAATATAATCTTTTCATATTTACTTAGATTATGCTAAATCGTTAATTTTACAGCATTGCAAAAGATAGAGGAAGACATTTTTTTTATATCTAAGTTACATATTAATTGTCATCATAAAAAAAAAAAGAAATTGTTAACCTTTAGGTCATACATTTATATTCTTATATATTGATAATAGCAATAATATGGAAATTGGATTAATAATATGCATTGGTTAAGAATAAGTTTTAAACATGTTTAAACAAACATCATATCAATAAATATGAAAGATTTCATAAAGAAATCACGAAGTCTAAAAGAAAGCATATTGAAGACTTACATATAAATTTCTAGTTTAGTGCTTTAAGTAAATCTATGTATCTCATGTTGATAGAACAAATTAAAATAAATAAACACACATTCACTATGCACACTTAAAAGGATTGATTAAAAACCTAATAGATGGTTCTAAGAATTTACCTAAGTTAAAACTAATAAATTTAGAATTTTACATGAACTAGTTAATTGTTTGTCTTAAACAAATGAGGTGGTCGACCACTTGTTTATTTGTGATAAACACTTGAGGAATCTGCACGAACTAGTCGACCGGTTGACTTAGCTAATTTTAAACGATCGACTATTTCAGTCATCAGTGGGACTATAATGGCTATAAACGATTGGTTTTTGTTAAAAACATAAAAATAGCTTCTCTAATTGTAAAATCTACAAGAGAATCTAAATCTATATAGTATACAATCTATTCTAGATGAAAAAACACTACAAATTCATCTTGATTATACTCTAATTAGTGTTATTAAACTTTTATATTCTAACACATGGATATTTAATCTCATTTTCACTACACTTAAATTCCTTTAAATTCTACAAGTACTATCTTATGAGATATAAAAATATTATAATTTTAAATTATATTATTCACTCTAATAAAAGATAAAAAAACCAAATTACCCTCATAAAAATATATTAGAAATTCTTACTCTTTAGAACACGTTTTCTTTCTCTTCCATCTCAATATCTCTCTCTTCTTGTTCTCTCTCTTCTCGTGGAGATCTGAACCAAATCAAGTTGCTAATTGATCTCTCCCTTTTCTCGTTTTGGCTACAAGAATTCATATTTTCCAGTGCTCTCCTAATCTGCTGTGCACTGCACTGCTATCTCCAATTTCTAAATTCCAGTCCTAACCCTAAGTCCCTAGATTTTCTGTCAAAAACCAAAGCGATGCACTGCACATTCAATCTTTATCAAAATTAATTCAAGTCTCACTCTTGCTGGGGCTTCTAGCCGGACTTGCTCTGGAGAACCGGATTCTTCAAAGGTGCATCCACATGCAGTATTAAATACAAGAGCTTTTTAGTAATTAAATAAAATTTAATACAATTTTAGAAATAACCTAATATAAATTTTCACAAGAACAAACAAAATAAAAATATTAAAAAAACTTTTTAATGGAGAGAAATGAAAAAAGCGAGTAAATTTAAAAAGATTTTTTATAATTAATCCTAAATAAAGAAGTCAAAAATAAAAAAGATATATATCTTTTATTTTGAAGAGAAAAACTAGGTTTCCATTTAAAAAAGCCATCATATTTCATTACTACACAAGTCCAATAAATATTGCGTGCATCTGCAGAGATAATCTTGGACTGAAAACTGAAACCAGAAATTGAATACAATAACTGAAAGGCAGATTAAACAGAGTTCGCGAAATCCACTCAATAACAAACTAGAGCCATTCCCATTTTTTAAAAAGACTAACAATAAGCATTACAAAACGGCAATCTCTCCATTGACAACTTAAGACCTTGGCTTCTCCTTCTTCTCTTTGAAAAGTGCAAGAAGTGAGACTCCAGAAACCTTCACAACCTTGAATCTAACACCAGGAATATCACCAACAGCATGACCTTTACGTCCAAATCCAGCAATCAACACCTCATCCTACAAGAGCAAATTATGTTCTAGGTTATCAGCAAGCAAAAAAGGACCATGAATGATCCAAATCAGTTAAAGCGCACAAAGAGTACTCACATTTTCTTCAATATAGTTTAAGCAACCATCATTTGGAACAAAAGCAGCAATCTTCTTCCCATTTTTGATTAGTTGAACCCTAGCACACTTTCTAATAGCGGAGTTAGGCTGCTTGGCCTCAATACCTCTGTATATATAGACATCCAATGGTACAGATTGACACAGATTAGCATTTAAACTTTGGAGTAGAAAGAAAACAAAAAATGAAAACATATAAAATACCATAAGGCAGCCCTACATCTTCTCAAGAACAATGCCTTTGGCATGAGATGATCCAGCAAACGGTTTCTTCCACTCATTGCCAAGGTTAGACTTCTTGTAAGATTTGTCAGCCCACCTCTGCCTTCGGCGGTGGGACTTAAGCTTGCGACCAGCTCCCATACCACGTGTCTTACTGTAATTCAGAAAAAAAACCCATCAAATTTAAATGGAGAACACCCAAACACTGCCCTAAATAACTAACAAGTCATGCACAGAGGCAGGGAACTTTCCATATCAGTAATCTCACCAGGAAACAATACACAATACAAGTAATGCTAGTTCTAGATGACTTATGGTCATTAAATTTGATTTGGCATGAAACCTCACCATCCCTAACCCGCTAATCTGCTAATTTCGTTTCTATTCAAAAAATAAATAAACAAAACGACGCGCCCTTTTGGGAGGGCAGGAAAGATCCCACCAATGCATTTTCAAGTTGATAGAAATGGATTCAAATTTAACAGGTCAAAGGGATTAATTAAACTAGATTCAAATACCAAAACATTGAACAGCCTAATAAATTTCTAATTCAACCAAAATTACTGTTTAATCACTGCATAGCCTACTCATAATCCAATTTACAAATACCAGATTTAATTCTCAGAAACAAAACAAGGAGATGGCATCCACCATGACTAAAACTCGTTTCAACATACAATGGAATACACTAAACATGACGTGGCAATATTTTCATAAGCCGATAGCATGGCTTAAGGTTTAAAACTTAAAAAGATTTTCAACTCTTTCCCATCTTCAACCTTCTCAGCTACCAAGCATGCCGTTATTATGAGAAAACATTAATTAAGATACCAAAAAATACAAGATGCAAAACAAATAGAGGGAGCTCTAAACATCCCAGAGTCAAGAGCAGTAAAGTAGCAGAGTGATGCTGAAGGAGAGTGAGAATCGAGGAGAGGAAGCGTACCCCATGGTTACTGAGATAAGTTGTTGGACGGCGAGGAGGGTTTTGAAAGCTAAGGAGGAGGGGGAGGAGCTGCCGCTGCTGCTGAATAAAACCCTAACCCTAAGAAAGAAGTGTATGCTGTGTATATATAAGAAAGATAGCAGTGGGCTGTTTCTGCAAGGTTTATTTCTCTTATGAGCACTTGTTGGACTTATCTTCGGCCTTGTAGTTTTTCATTTTGTTTATCGGCCCATAGAAGTTAATTTGTTTTCCAGCAGAAATAAAAACAGGAAAAGAGCATTTCCTTATTCTTTTACGACAGAAAATAATCTTCTTTTTTTAGAATTAGAACAAATAAATTGATTATAATTAATAAATGCTTTTAAAATATTTTAAAACAAATCTTTATAATTATAATTATAACAACTAAATTATACACACACACACACACACACACTCAAGTTGATTATAATTAATCTAATTTCAATAAAGAAGACCATTCAGATCTTAAATTTGAAAAAATATTATTTCCATAGAGAATAATTGATTTTTTGAAAATAATCTTAAACAAATTTTTATATTTAAATAATTTAAGTAATACATGCATAGCATGAGTTAGAAGACCATTTATCTCTTATAATGCTATGAAGTAACAAAGATGAGCATTCCTTTGGTATTAATTTGGCCTTAGTTTAGGAAAGAAATTTCACTTTTCATTTTTTTTCTTTTTAATTTAAGTTATTTTCATATATGATGATGCATCCATTATAGTTAATTCGGTGACTTATAATCCGACTACTAACTTGGGTTATTTTTTTAAAAAAAATAAATAAATTGAAATCGATCATATTTAACTAACAAGTTGCAAGGCTAAATTCTTTTTTGACATTTAAAAAAACTCTTTAAATTAACCTGGATTAACTCATTTAATTCATGAATGGAGCCTTGAATGTCATTATAACTTTGCTTGGTATTAAGAATTGACATATTTAAATTCAATTGCTATGATTTTATAAGTTTTCTGGTCTTTGACCCGAGCGTAAATGTAAATTCATTGAGTTCCTCAGAGATATATGATGCGACGTGGGATGCATGGCAAGCCTGTATGTACGCCCATATTACTAGATAAGAAAAAACCAGACAAAAGGGATAGAAATACGAGTTCAAAAGCCTAAGATCAAAGTGACAAATTTGGCCGCAGTTTAAGGTTTGGATCAAGAAGCCATTTCTTCGCCTTCAAAAGACTTGGCCTCGTAAAGCACACATCAGGTGTCCTATTGGTTGCCCAAAATGAAAACATCCATGATTCCTCACTTCACACTTGTAATGGATGTTGATGAGTTTCAGAGCGTAAACTACCTTCTATTGAACGCATCGTAGGCAGCTAAGAAATGTCGGCACTGTACGAAGAAGAATGATTGCATGGGCACATGCTCATGGATACTGTCTGCTGTAACACTCTGGGGGTTTCTTAGGATCAATGGCATAATTTGCTGTTATTGGAGATATACAGCGGGGAGGATTGGATAGCTGTGGGAAATAAAACAAGCAGAGGCATCGAGCAAGCAAAAATATATAACAACAATGAAGGAATGACGAGACGACTAGCTTGGTCTCGGACAATACAAGAAACACAAATTCATGAGCCAAAGTAAACTTGGAATGGAGTTCCCGCAACATATCGTCTCCGATACTACAATACAAGTGTTCCTATTTTTCAGATTACTTGTTACAGATTAATACATAATCCATGCTGATGGCATACTAGCACAGATCAACTGCTTCACACAGTGAACTAGATATGGTGGAGAAAATCAAAGCCACTGCAACCATCAGATGAAACAAAATGGAACCCCTCAGTTCATCATTTTCCACAAAACTATACAGTAGTCCTCAAAAGAACTTAAGTCTTTGAAACAAATTTATCATCATATTAAACTTAGCTGCCACCAACCAGTCCCTGCAATAAATAAGAACAAAGGACATTAAAAGATGTGCGAAAATAAAGCAGTCAAAGCAATATAACAACCATAAAATGCATTGTAACCTGACAGAGAGCCTGGCTACTTCTGACCCCTCTTCCACAAGACCCCAATTTTCTTCAACATGTTCCCGTTTTTCTTCTTTGGAGAGTCATCATCCATATCTTCAGAGAAGGGCGAACCCATATTTCCAGGAATAGGATTATAGTTGTTGTCTAGAGAACCTGTTCTCTCTACAAATTTGCCATTGTTCCCAGTTGAAAGCATAGCAGCGGCTGCCTCTGCAGCTTTCCTCCATTGGTCTGACTGCACCTTTAACCTCCGCAATTCAGCCTCCATTTCTGTGTTTGCTGCCTGAGCTGCATCCAGCTGCTCAGTCACCCTTGCTGCTCTTCTGCTACTTTTATCTGCTTCCTCTGTCAGATAACCAAGTTTCATCAGAGCCTCGTGTTCTGCAGCCCTTGCAGTTTCTGCCAATGCAACAGCTTCATCATTGACCTTACTTTTCTCCATTTCCCCTTTCTTGATTTCTTTCCAGAGTGTTTCATTTTCCTCTGCTACACTCTGCAACTGTGCTTCCTTATCCAACAAGCTTGCCTTCAACTCTGCCAGATCATGCTCTAACTTTTTCAGCTCCATTGCAAGTTCAGATTCCCTCTCACTTGGCTGATTTTTCTCAATCTTTAAAGCCAGTCCTTCATTCTCCTCAGAGATGCCCTGCAATTCAGTTTCCTTATCCATCAGGTTAGCCCTCAATTCTTCAATATTGTTTTTGGCTTTCTTCAATTCAGCTTCCAATTCAGCCTCTCTGTGGCCTGATTCCAACTTTGTACGTTCAACTTGTTCATAGGCGCTTCTAATCTGCAATGTGCTTTGAATATATTCTTCCTGGTACCTGGTCTCAGATGCTTCTAGTGCGGATTTCAACTGACCTACTTCATGTTTCAAAAGGTTCATTTCTGCTTTGAGCTGTTTTGTTTCCTCATTTTCTACACTTTCCTGCAAAACTTCAACATCCCCTGTAGGATTCATGACTGTTTTCCCACAAATGTTCGCTGGATCAGCTTGCAGTTTACTCACAAGTTCCTCCAAGGGTTTTACTTGAGCTCTTGATTGTTCCAGCTCCAGTGATAAGGACCTGTAAGCCTCCATGGCTTTGACGTCATCTGCCTGCAGCATTTCAGCAGTTGCATTTGCTTCTTCCAATTGCTTTTGAGTTTTACTAACAAGTTCCAGGGCTTGAGCTTCAGACTCCCTGGTATCACTGAGCTCAGTTTTCATTTTTTCAACAAGGGAGAGAGTTTCAGTTAGTTCCAGTCTCAGCCCTTGTAATTCAGCATATGCTGATTCTGCATGTTTTGTTTGGGAAGCTTCAGATTCCACTACCATTTCCAGCTGATTTTTGAGCCTCTGGATTTCATTCATGGCAGAAGCCAGGGCTGCAGAATCAATTGAGTGCTGCTTCTGCATGGCCTCCAGTTCAGACTGCCAAGCTTTATCACGATCATGGGAAACTTTACGGAGCTCTTGAACACGGACATCTTCAGAACTAGAAAGCTCCATCAATTGCTGTTGTGATTCCTCAAATTTCTCTGACATGGTTAAAAGCTGCTTCTTGGTGTCTTCAGCTTCCTGATGGGCTCGTCTCTTCCATGACTCTGATGCGTTCAGTTGATCTTTTGCCTTCTTCAGATCCTCCTGGAGTTGTGCAAGCTGTGTTTCCAATTCAGATATTCTGCTTGGGCGCTTCTTCTGGGCTCGCAAGACAGAGAGGATAGCAAAGCGAGTAAACAACAGTAATTTATGAAAATATTATCAGTACGAAAAGTTTCTTCCTAAGAAAAATCAATTGTGATAATTTAAAAGTAAAGAATTGTGTCTAAAAACACCTGAATGGTGGGAGACAGGCATTTGTAACAGAGTAATATAAATAAGCATCTGTGACTATGACATGGCCAACTGTAAAAAAACTCCCCCATGCAGTTCCATTTAAACATGAACTAGTTGTAGCTGAGTACCTCAGTTGCCGGACTTTGAGATAATCTGCGTTCAGTGACTTTAGGACTTCTGTCTTTCGGGGTCCTACTTGCTGGATTTGGGGAGACAGAGTTGTTTTCTGATCCAGGTGTTTTGAGTTGCCGAGTTCGAGGTGTTGCGGGAGATTTCTTCTGAGGCACTTCCAAAGAGCTGGTTCTGCACTCAAAGTTGGGTGAATGACAACAAGTATAGTTAGATATGCATGAAAATCAAAGGACTTACTTCCAAGTTCCAGCAACTGATGCTAGATAACTGTCAAAACGTGGAGAAAAGAAGAAAAGAAGGAAGGATGCTATATAAGTTAGTAGCTGGGCCGTAAATTTACAGAATCTTGAGTAGATTAACCATGCTAGAATTCATGGTACATCAGTGTTATTAGGTGAAACAATTTCAATACCTGCCACCTCGTGAATGGGTTAAGTAACAATGCTTAGGATTCAGGGTATATCAGTGTGTTGTTAGGTGATAAATTTCAACACCTGCCACCTATTGAATGGATTAACCATGCTACGATTCAACATTCACCCACCAAATGGATCTTGATGCCCCACCTGATTCACTATTATAATTTATTTTCCTTTGAGATAGTAGCCAAACTTTGTTGACAGTTGAGGTAGAAAAAATAGGTTTCTTACCCAAAATCAAAAGAAAACGAAATTACAAGGAAAAACAAGGCTTACAGGTAACCTTAAAGCAAAATGTGAAAGAGAGTATAATGTTCAATTCTTAACAAGAGTCCCCTAGTCACAAACCACATTAATTGTACTCTTTCTTCCACTTTCCATTATAATGCAGAGTAGAACCAATAATTTGTAATTGGATTCAGTTAGCTCAGTATCAGAACTTGATCTTTCTTTTCCTGTTATGGTACTAAAAATCATCCTGTTCCTTGTAACAATTTTTTTTTTTTTCCAGTCCAAAGTCCATTCAATTGAATGATCAGTTGGATCCACTTTAAAATCACCAATACATCAATTGCAGAAGAGAAGTAATCATAATCATAGAATTAAATGGACTTGAATGAAAGCAGTTTTCTGAAAGTAGATCAGAAAAACAGTGCAGAGATGAGCAAGTCTACATTACATGAACAGAATATTGAGGTCACATTCAGTTAATGACATGAGAAAACAGATTATCTGGAAACAAACAAACACCAAGAGCAGGTAAAAACATTGTAACAAGGAAATGACAATCTTACTTTGCTTTTGGTGTCTGCATTATGCCTTCTATCCCCTTCACTAGAAGTACTCTTCTTGAAATCCCACCTGGCCCACACCACTTGCAGTTCTTCAGAGGAAATCTTTGGCTGAGAAAGAAATTCAAAAGAGAATCTAATATATAAAAATGTATGAAAGAAGAAGGATAGTGTGGTGTTCAAAACGATGACAGCCACCTCAAATAAGCATGCAAAAACCTAACAAACAAACAAACAATACAATGCCTTCAAAGAAACTCCTCAGAAACTACCCCCACTACCACCAACCAGAACCACAAGACAAAATTAAAAACAAAGAAAAGGGTGTACTCAGAAGACCTCATCACGCATGATTACATAATCCATCTTTGCAACTTTCTTTTCTCTTTCCTTTTTTATCCCTTTCTTTTCACTCAAGCACTTTATGTTGTGCTCCAAAAAAAAGAACAATGGGCCAGAGCCAAATTAATGATGTTGGTAGCATAAATTCTCTGTTCATTTGGAAACTGCTGTCTCATTTTTTTTTAATATAAAAAATAGAGTTCCATTCTTAATTAAAATCCTTTTGCCTTTCTACTTGTGTATTTGGTGTGACAAACCCACTCCCTACGCACCATTAAAATTTTCCATTTGATGACAAGCACAGATATTTTATAACACAGCTACAAAAGGTAAGAAAAGAAAACGTATTAGAGACCTTCTATCTCCATATCCAGACACCATCTCTGTTTTTTTTTTAAATCAAAACTTGGACGTATAATGTAACAATAATGGTAAATAAACATGGCATTGTCCAGAAAATCGACTGCCGGAGGGAAATTTGAAAAGGAAAAATTCCTTAAACCCTGTAGCATTTTCGGAACCTTAAAATCCTTGACGAAATTATAGTTTCGACAAACGAGAAACTACCCTTGTACACCCCAAACACTACCCTCTCCCCAAAAGTAAAGGATGAAGAAGAAGAAGAAGATTAAATTAGTAAGGAAACTGAAAACAAATTATCAACAGCATATGAAGCACTCTAAACCATGGTAAATTCTCACTCTTTTGAGTTTTAAACGCTTAGATCTACAAAACAATGATCTAAAACAAGCTTACCTCAAAATAACCCAAACTCAGAGAGTGTTGAAACACAGATCTACGTTAAGCAAAGAAATGTTTCCCCAAGGGTACTCTGTCACATGAAAAAAAAAACCACTCAGGGCTTTGGTTCTTCTTTGAAGAAACTTTCAAAACTCAAAAGTCTGCAAACACTTCAGGCTCTGAACTTAAGGCCAACCAAAGAAACCCCACCCGCATTTTTCAAGTGGAAGCAGAACTTTACTAGATAATGAGATATCTTTAAAAAAGAAACACAAAAGAAGCATTATTACTAAGAAGAAAGGAGGAAAAAAAAAAAGCAAACCCAACTCAAAAATCGACAGCACCTAAACCCGAAGAAATTCTCTGAACCGACAAAAGAAAAATTTGAACTTTTACTCACAAAAAAACCAAACATTAAAACTCTAAAAAACCAAATAACCTCAAGATATGACAAATAACCCATAACTAAACAATGTGTAACAAAACAAAACCAGAACAAATTCACATTCGGGGCTTACCAGAAGATGTCTCTCTGCCTTGTAGGAAGCTTTTTTTAACGAAAAAAAAAAGGGAACAAAACCCTAGTGTAGATAAACCAAACAAGGAAGTGGAGAGAGTGAAGTAAAAGAGTAGCTAGTTGCTTGTGCGCTCAGTTCTCGAGACTCTCTCTGCGTGTAATTTGTCAGTCTTTACTATATTTTGTCAGTGGGAGGCAAGAGCTTACAGAGCAAATATATGGAGAGGTACTATTTAGGGGTGGACCACGTTATTATTTTTTACGCGCTCCCCCACGCTCTCCTATTTTCAAAGATCCTCTCATTGTTTTTACTCGGAGAAAAAACAAAGAAATCATATTTATTTACTGGCAATGGGATTTGGAATCCCAATCCCTTCCCTTCCGTTATACAAGTTGCCATTATAAGATGAGGAACGTTGTGAGAGCAAATTAATAAAATTACTCTGGAGAAACATAATCTCAAGAAAAAGGATAATAAAAACATAATTATTTTTATTATTATTTTTACTTGAGCCCTTAATATGTAAAAATGCTAAGCTTTGTTTCTTAAATGTACAGTCATGAAAAGCTTCAATGGTTTTGACCTCTCTCGTCCTCTTTGCCACGACTACCTTTGCTGGTTGTTCCTTGTTATTATTTTTCCAACCATTTAGGAATTTGTTTTCGAACGTTATCTCTAGATAAGTTTTCATGTACCCAAATTATACGTAAATCAACCATATAGTTTACACTTTGGATATATAATCTTGTTATGTTACAAACCATATTAAATCCTTTTAATATTATTGTCATTACTAATATATCTTCTAATAAAAAAAGAAATTAATCGTGTGAGATAAATTTAATGTGATTCGGTCAACTTTAAAGATCCAGAAGCAACTCGAACAACTAGTAAAAATATAATTTAACTAAAAATAATTCAAGACAGTATCTTTTTTTAATATTGAGACGACAATATATTGAATTGACTCGAGTTAATCCGGGTTAATTTGTCAAATTCATGACTCGGGTTATGAGACTTTGATAAACTTATAGAAAATATTTCGACACGAATTATGAAATTCAATTCTCAATCAACTCAATATTGAAAAATAAAATTGAAAAAAAATATCAAGTCAACCTAGGTAATCCACCAAACTTGTGACCTGGCTCATAAAACCAGGATAACCTCCTAAAAAACAAATTGAAATAAATTATGAAGTTTAACCTCTATTAAAAAAAATTATATATATTAAATGATGAAATTAAAAAAAAAAGGTACTGTGCCAATAAATAATGTTTAGCGAGGAGATCAATGGTGAATTTACCTTTTTAGATTTTTTAATAAATTTAATTTTTTACGTATAATTATTTTCATCGCAACGTCGTTTTAGATTTAACAGTTTTCCGCCAAATACGAAGGTGTTCTCACTTTCAAAAATTACTAAATATAACCAATTAGAGAGGATGGATAATTGTACGTGCTATGTTGTGGGTCAAATTAATTTTTTTGTTAACATAAAAAAAAATTCAAGTGTTGTTAATGTATTTTTAGTATAAAAAATAAAACTATATAGGGATTAACTTGATACGACCTAGTCAACTTGACAGGTTTAAAAATAAGCCAAATAACCAATAAAAATATAGTTTAACTAAAAAAACTTAAGACGACATCGTTTTTTAAATATTGATACGACAACATATTAGATTGACTCGGATCAACTCAAATTAACCTGTCAAATCTACTATCCAAGTCATGAGACCCTGATAACCTATAGAAAGCAAATAATAACGAAATTATTCAACCCAAATTTGCAATCAACCTAATGTTGAAGGATGAAATTGAAAATAAAATTCAACTAAAAAAATAAGTTAAGTTAACTCAGGTTAACCTTCCAAACATAGGTCATAAAGACTGAGATAACCCTATAAAAAACAAATTGAAATAAATTATAGAGCTCAATTCATAATCAACTCAACGTTGAATGATGAAATTTAAAAAAAAAATAAAAATAAAAATGACATAAAAAACTACCTAAGTCAACTAAACAAACTTGTGACCTCGACATAAAACCAAGATAACCTCTTAGAACACAAACTGAAATAAATTTTGAAGCTTAATTCCCTATCAATTCAATATTGAAGTACGAGATTGAAAAAAAAATCAATTAAAAAGAGGGGGAAAAAACTCAAGTCAATCAGCTTAATCTGTGCCCCGGGTTATAAAACTATGATAATTGATAACCCTATATAAAGAAAATAAAAAACAAATTATGAAGCTCAATTCTTAATTAACTCAATGTCGAAGGGTTGCATTGAAAGTAAAATCAAATAAAAAAAGACAAAATCAATTACTCGAATTAACCCAAGTTAACTTGTCAAACCCAAGTGAAGAGACTAGGATAACTCCATGAAAAGCAAATAAAAAAAATATAAAGTTCAATTCTTAATCAACCCAATGTTGAAAGATAAAATGAAAAAAATCAATGAGAAGAAAGGAAAAAAAAACTTAAGTCAACATGGCTAACCTGTAAAACTTGTGACTTAGGTCATGAGATCATGATAACTTCTTAGAAAGCAAATCAAGAAATAATTATAATTATGAAGCCTAATTCTCAATCAACCCAATGTTAAAAGATGAAGTTGAGAAAAAAAATAAATGTAAAAAACAGGAAAAAAAACCTAAGTTAACATGACTAACCCACAAGACTCGCGACTCAGGTCATAAAACCGTGATAGCTCCATAAAAAACAAATCAAACTAAATTATAAAGTCTAAAACCCAATAGACTTAATGTTGGAGGATGCAATTGAAAGAGAATATAAGTTGAAAACTAAAAAAAAGTTCTTAATTTTTTTTAGGACTAAAGTGTAAAATGCCTTGGCATTTCACTGTTCACTACTATAATGAAAATGCCAAGGAGTTTCAGTATATTACTAAAACGGTAACTCGTGTTGCGCTGCAGGCCGATCAAAAATTTCTTAGCACACAAAAGAGATGCCGAGACGATAACAATATTTATGAAGAAGTAAGAAAAACTTGATACTCGAGTTATTAACTCGATTAGACCTAATAAGACCAGGTAATCTAATAATCTGATATAAACTACAGGCAATGATAGCAGACGAACCATAAAAAAACATTTTGCAACAATCAACCAAAACAAATGAGCCACTAATATTATACCCAAAAGGAAAAGGAAAAAAAAACATTGGCAACCTACTATCAACTCCATTGTGGACATCGCTCATCATAAAAAAAAATCTTGTCAAGACGGTTCAAACCTGATCGCGAAAATCTAGACGACAACATAAGAAGAAGTCACTAGAGCAATGTTCCTGAAAAGCAAATCGAACAAAACAAACTGAAGTGAGCATTCATCTATATTCAATAAATCAATTCTATTTAATTCAAGAATAAAATTTATTTTAAAAAATAAACTTAACAAAGAATAACAAATAAAAAAAACCTAAGGTAACCCAATTAAATTAAAAAAGAAAAGAAAAGAAAGATAAACCAAGGTCATAGAAAGCATGAAAAAAAAAAAACAGAGCTCAATCTTCAATTAAATAAATATTGAAGGATAAAATAAAAAAAATAATAGCTTAAAAAATGATATAAAAAATAAAGCAATCTTAGGCAAACCTCATGAAGCAGTTTAATTTACAAAGTTTGCAACTTATGAAATCTTCGACACAGGCTTAATAAGCTCAAATCCAAACCAATTAAATGTTGGAGAATTAAATTGGGTAAAAAAATACCACTCTTGAAAATTTTGCAAAGCAAAAAAAAAAACAATCAAAAGAATGAGAATGAAATTTACCAAGAAAAAAAATTTATGAAGGGTGGAATCGAAGAAAAATACATCTTTAAAAATTATCTTAGACTACAAAAATGGGGATCAAATTTTACAAAACAAAAATTTTAATGAGGATGAGATGGAAAGAAAAATCTAATTCCATGAATTATTTAAAGCAAATGTAATAAAAAAAACAAGGACTAAATAAAAAGAAAATAGAAGTTTAGGGGTTGACTTGAAAAATCAGGTGGTAGGGCGCAAAAACTGAGGAAGAAAAAGGAAAGAAGAAGAAGAAAAAAAAATGGTTGTCGATGACAAATCAAACCTCCAATCAGTGCATGTGCCACATATCCAAGGAGGAGACGTTGAGACGAAGCTAAAGCTACCCTGGAATGACCTTTATGGCTATTGGAATCAATTGCACGTGTCATCTAAAGACGACTAAGAGGCCGACGCTTTTTAATTATTAAAATACTCAAATGACCCCACCCCAACAAATTAATTACAAAAAAAAAAAACCCAACAATAAAATAACATAAATACCATTTAACATAAAAGTTAAATTATCTGACGCCAAGATCTTTTTACTATGCAATAATATTGAAAATGATAAAAGAACCCTCTATTTTCCTGTTAGTTTTAATTATTATTATTTTAAGAATAAAAAGATTATTTTATTGTGTATTTTTAATTAAAAATACAAAATTAACCCCGAGTAGAAGTTCAAAAATTGATTTCTTTTAAGGGTAGTGTTGTAAATTCACTGTACAATCTAAACACAAATTACTCATCCCACACCAATCAATTTTATAACACCAAAATTATCTCAAGACAAATATTATTTTACTCTTAAATACATGATAAAGAGCTTTTTTATTTTATTTTTGAGGCTAAGAAGAAAAAACACTATTCTCATCCACAAATGGTGTCTAGGTGAACAATGTATTCTTCTTCTCTTTTAATTTTTTTAAATAATATAATATAATGGGTGTCCATCAGATTTTGAAACTGTGATTTCTAACTGGAGAAAAAAGAATGCGACAACTCAACTGAATGGTTGCCTTAGTGAATAAAAAACACAAAGAACGAATAATTGCTGGACATGTGGTCAAGGTATCTAAACTTTATCTTGTTATTTTGCCATCACGGATTTGGAGAATTCAGTAATTGTACGAACTACATATTAAATAATTCGATGAGTTTTTTATGTATTTTTATATTTTTAATTATGTCTAGTATACATTTGTATAATATTTAATTCATCGATATTTAGTTTTGTTTAATTTTTTCATCTAAATTAATAAAATTATATATTTTTTATTTTAAAAATGATTATAAAAATGTAATTCTAATTTTTCAAAAAAATTAAAATATTTATTGTTAAAATTTTAATGGTTAAATAATTTTGATTTTTATTATTTCTTAAAATATCTTGAGTATTTGTAATCAATTCTTTAATTGTATCCTTATATAAATAAAAGGTATTTTTAAATGAAAAATATAATTACATCAATTTATATTAAAAAATTAACAGAAGGACTTATTGGAGAGTTGAATATTATAAGGATATAGTGGACACAAAATGCTGATTTGTTATCATAATAAAAACTTATTGATAAATTAAGCAATTTATTCTTATATAATGAATGAGTTTTCAACATGTTTTTATGTTTTTAATTGATATATTATATTTTTATATAATATTCAATTCTTCAATAAGCAATCCTGTAAAAAAAAAAAACTCATCCAAATTGATATAATTATATTTTTCATTTAAAAAAATGTCTTTAAGTTGCATAAGAATGTGATTTTATTCTTAAGAAATATGTTAATTTTAATGATTAAATAATTCTGAATCTTATATCTTCTTAAAACAATTTGGGTAATTTTCATTAATTCTTGTATTGTATCCTTATATAACTCAAGTATATTTTTTTGAATGAAAATACAATTCTATTACTTTAGATAAAAAAAAAAAAAAAGCTTGATAGAAGGACATGTTGGAGAATGGAGAGTTGAATATTGTAAAGATATAATTGACATAATATTTCTGTCATGATATCAATAAATGACTCGATATATATTTTATATAATGGACACAAATGACAGTTTGTTATAATAATAAAATTTTATTGGTAAATAACTCTAGAGGTGTAATTCAACTGGTCAAGTCCTTGGTTTGCTCCTTAGAGATCACTAGTTCGAGTCCCACAAACCTTAGGGCCACTGAAGGCTTACATGATTGTTAACTTCAGGATCTGTGTGATTAGTTAAGGTACGCGAAAGCTGACTCGGACACCTATGTTAATAAAAAAATTATAGGTAAATGATCTAGTATATCATTATATAATTGTATAAAGTTTTAAAATGTCTTTATCTTTCCAATTGTATCTATTGTATAATAATGAATTTTCTAGTATGTAGTTTCGCTAAATTTTTCCATCTAAATTAACATAATTATATTTCGTATTTTAGAGATATTTTTGAGCCATAAAAAATTAATTTGAATTTCTTGAAAAAATAACTTCAATGGTTGAATATTACTTTTGTTTCATTCAAAATAGAAATTATCACAAAGCATTTGTCCCCAAATTTTCAAAAATTTATTAAAAAACAAAAACATTTATAAAAAAATTGCATTTTTCATAAAAGTTCTCCATTTGTTTTTCAAAATTTAGTCATTTCCTAGATTTTTTATATTCCTAGTATGTTTGCATATTTTATTTGGATTTCAAATACGTAGATAAAAAAGAGAAACAATGATGAAACAAAATCGAGTGCGAGTTTAAAAATAAAAAAAATAATGAGTGAAAGTGGAGAGAAAAAAGAGGAAAATAAAAAAAAAATGAAAAAATGAAAAACTATAAAGAAGGAAAAATGAGAGAAAACAAATACGGTATGGAGGAATTCGTTAATAATATTCCTTTTCTATTTATAATTTAATCCTATAGTTCATTTTTTTTAATCCAAACCAAACACCTCAAGTGGAGTGTTACCTTAAAATTTCTCCAATAAATCCATCACTTACATAAGCAAGGGCGCACACACTCAAAAGAAAAATACACAAAGAGAAAGAAAAAATTATTAATCCTTCTTCTTATTCTTCTTGTTCTTTTTTATTTTTTTTCTATTTTAACCACCAAAACAACCCTACATACCATCAAAAAAACCCCTAAACCTCTTATAAAAAACATCATAATAGCCCCTAAACTCACCCTAAACACTATATTCACAAATAATTTTAGTCACAATCAACTTTCTAAACTATCAAAACAGCTGTTAGAATCACCCCAAAATAACCTTCGAACAACTATGACGCTCAAATAGCTCCCCGAACCACCATAAACAACCATTTAAAACATCATTGAAATAAACTTAAAACTACCCTCAACAACCCCTAAAATGTTGTCATTTAATATCCATCTGAATCATCATTATTATAATTCAATTTTAGATTCCTTCAAAATTATCCTTTTCTTTTATACAATAATATATATAAAAAAAGAAAGAAAAAAGGTTGAGAAATTAAAAAAAAATACAAGAAGACAAGCGATTTGGTTGGCAAAAACAAGTTGAAGAGGGATCTATATGCATAAATAAGAGATGAAGGGACCAAACTAAATATTTTACATTTTTAGAAACTCAATTGCACCCTTGAAGGACCAAATGTGAAAGGTAATGCAAATTCAAGGTTAACTTAAATGAATATTGAATGAATTTGCATCAAAGTCTGAGGACTTAATTAGATTTTTAATAAGCTAATTTGATTTAATCATAGATCTAATTAAATATTTAATTAAGTTTATAAATTAATTTAGGCCAAGACTAAAATAATTAACTAAGTGCATGGACTTAATTAGACTTTTTAACGGGTCAAATTAATGTTATTAAGGAACTAGTTGGTAAAAGTTTGATGGTTAATAAGGGTCAAATTGAAAACAAATAACTAATTAAAAGAGATGCTCAAATTAGAGTAGTTAAATTAAAGTTTCTAGAGGTGCGACTGTAAAAAATTAGAAGTTTTAAAGTCAATTGAGGATACATGTGCTATAATTAAAATAACAAGGACCAAATTGAAATTTACAAAATATAAATTCTTAAACCCTAATTTTTAGGGTTTAAGTAGATGACATGCCACTTGTTTTTAATGAAGAAATCGAGTGACACATCGTATGTCCTTGTTTTATTGTCTTCTTCAGCCAAGAAGGCTGATCGAATTGCCACCTTCAAGTGAATGGATGTGATATTTCCAACCACCTCAGAAACTTTAACCAACACCATTTAACAGAGGAGATTCCCCTCTATAAGTTTATGCCACCCCTTTTCAATGTTTATGCTCCACTTAACATGTGGAAGCCCTTAACTTCTTGTCTCAAGGTAACCTTGTCTGGTTCAGTAGAATTTGATAATTATACACTCAACTTTAGATCGATGGTGGGAAAGCTATAGGATACCAAATCAATCATGGTTTGATCCTAATTGAAAAATAACACCTCTTTTATAGGATATATATCTTGGTTGGATTTAATAACCCCATATTTACCATGTTTAATTCATGGAAGGGGCAACCATAATTAGTCATTTTCAGCTATCTTTCAACTAGGAAGTTCCCAACTTTTTTTAGAAGCTCCGAGAGTTTGTTAAACATCTAGAGAAAGGGAAAACAAAAAAGAAGAAAGAAGAATGTCTCCTAATAGACTGGAGGAAAGAATCACTTATGATCTAGTTTCGAAAAACCACCTTTAAACCCACAAATGATTTCATAACCACCTGGCCTTTTGAGGCTATAAAAGAAAAAGAAATCATAGAGAATAAAAAAAGGGGGTCCTAGAGAGAGAAATCATAGAAAAAAAGAAAGAAAATACGTATAAATAAATAAAAATAGTTAAAATAGAATTAAAGCAAAGGTGACAAAGATTGTGTGTTAATAAGAAAGAAGAGACCGTAAAGAAAAAGAAAAAGTTGTTTGGAAGAGGTTATTGAAATCTACTCAAATCAAACAAAAAAGGTAGAAACCAGTTGAAACCATCTCTTGAGGGTAAGTTATTCAACTTGATGGAAGGGTAGAACTTATTTAGAATACCCTTCTCCTCTGCATTTTAAGCTTTAAACCTTTTATTCAAGTGTTGTTTATGATGCTTTTGATTTGATTTGACCATGTTTTAATTTATTTTTGCATAAATGTTCAAGTTGTTTTGAATGCAAGTAACAATATGTTTGTTAGTTTTAGTTGTTAATCTGATATTTTATGATGTTTAATAAATGATTACCGATATGCTTTTAGATGCCCTTTGGTAACGTGGTTGCGGGTGAGGTTCACCCGCAACCACGTTAATAAGCGTTTGGTAACCTAAATAAAAGTACTTTCAGTGGTTAGGACCCACATGGCACCACTAGTTTAGGAGAAGCAGCTGCTTCTCATCTGGGAAAAACAGCAACAGTGGAGCATGGCTCCACTGTAGCTGTTCACTAAAGTGAACAGTTTTTTTTTTTTTAATTTCAAAAAACTAGTGCGAGTGAATTAATTCACTCGCACTGTTCACATGAAAAGTTTCACTTTTTTTTTTTGAAAAACCAGTGCAGTTAAGTGATTTCACTCACACTATTCACGTGAACGTGAACAATATTTTTGAATTTGTTTTTTTAAAAAATTAGTTTAAGGTTAATTAAATTTACTCATATTGTAATCTCAATTTTTATAAATGATAATATTTTACCTAATTTTATTGCACGCTCAAATTTTTTTAGAAAACTGTAGTTCTTGTCGAATGAATTTTGTACGTAATAAAATTGTAATTTTTTTTTTAAAAAATTGAGTTTTACTCGAAAAATTAGTATTTAATATTATTTAATAGCACTACATAAATTAGAAGGATATTGCATGATGACGTAACATTTATGGAATTTGATCGCAATTCCAATTATGTTCTTGCCGGGTTCGACCCAGTTAAAAAAAATCAGTTATTATTTTTATTTTAATTGTGTTTTATTCAAAAAATTAGAAGGAGATCGCTTGATGAAGTAACAAAAACTTCAGTTTTTGTTGTTGCGCGCTTAAAGAAACCATGAAAAATATAGTCTTTATTTGATAGATTTATTTCGTATGTGATGACATTGCACATAGTTTAATTGAATAATAAAAAATATTTGATATCAATATTATTTATTTCATGATGTAATAACAGTAGTTAAATCTACAATATTTAAATTAAAAATCATTCATATATATATATATATATATTAATTATTTTATAACCTCAATTTGAAAAGGATTTTTTTAACCAAACACATTAAATTACTTTTTGTTCAACCTCAATTTCAACTATAGTCTTAACCAAACATATATTTTTCCAAACCAACCTCAACTAAAAGTACTTTTTATAAAACAACTTTTTAAAAACCACAACCACAACAGCAACCTCAATACCAAACACACTCTTAATGCTTGAATACTTGTTTTTGATGCATGAAAAGCTTATGTTATGGTTTGATGATTATATGAAAAAATGAGACATATAGAAATGCTTGCCCATCTTGGTGTTTTTGTTCAAGTCTTGGAAGTTCATTTAGGATATTTTGACGTTGAATGAGCTTTTGAATTGATAAGAATAACATATGTGCATGTTTGTATAATGACAATAGGTTATATGCTTTGAGTTCTATGCATTTTAATGTTTACATGTTTATTGTTGTTTCTAAAGGTTTAAGCATGCATAAATGAGTGTATGTGACTTTTTTGAATAGGTTTTAGGCCTTTATTAAGGGTTTTGTTGCATTTTCTACATTTTGGAAGATTCTAGGTTTCTAGGTTTCATGTTCATCAGTTAAAGATTGTCTTGGGTCCATAATTTGATTGTCTTTTTGATCAATTGTTGGTTCTTGCACATGCATATAAGTTTGTTGATCATTAATTTAGGGTCTTAATAACTTAAAAACACTGAAATATTGGCATTTGATCTTTGATTTCTTCATTTTATATTTTGCATAAAATAAAATAATCATGATATTAGGTCAATTATTATGTTAATCTAGCCTTAAAATCTTGCTTGAATGTTCATTATACATGTTTATGTGCTTTCAATTTGACATAATGTGGTCTTATATTGAATCTTAGTTTCTAGGTTTCTTTATGAGTTCTTGTTGTTTTTGAGTGGATTCAAACGTTTTTCCTTGTTTGCTCTTCGTTTTTTTTTTTTTTTTAATTTGGGTTGTGTTTATGGTCTCGGACCTTTAGGCTAGGAAGCACAACTTACATGGCTTGGTTGAGTCCATTTTCAATAAGGTAGTGTTTGGCATGTCAATTTTTCATCAAAGAAAAAACATAATATTTTGTTCTTAAAACGTGTTTTCCAAACATGACCTTAAGATATTTTCTAAGCCTCGTATTTTTAGTTAATGACGTGTTTGACAAACACACTATATTAATTTTAAAGCAATTTTTACTTTATTATTTTTTTGTACTTTCGCCAAACAGATCCCAAATAATTTCTAAGATTCCTGAAAAAAATCAAGGGCAATTTTAAAATTATATATGGTTCCCTCGTATATTTTCCAACAATTTTATTTAATATTTGGGCTCTAAACTTACATGTAAGATATTGATCCGATATTAAATAAACCTTTTTTTCCTTCAAAATTTTAGAAAAATACAAAAAAATAAAAAAAAAACTCTTTATTTGAAAAAAAATACAAAAATATATTTTTATTTGTGTGTATACGATCAAATTCTAAAATTTGTATGCATATTTTATACAAAAAAATAAAAATTATATTTTTATCACACATTGAAAAATAAAAAAATCAATTAATAGGTATCATAACAAGTTTGTGATTATCCATTAGGATTTGACCAAAATCTTAAAAACACCACAAAAATCATTTTGTTTAAATTTGGGATATGTAGTTTACATAGTGTTTGGGCTTTAGAGTGGTTAGGTTTTAACTTGATAAGATAAGAATTCCTTTACTAAAAAGAATTTTTCTTGAACCTTAGACAGACCAGCGAAAAGAAACATGACTATAGAAAAAAAAATCAATCAATAATGCAGCTTATATAAATAGGGTACATCGGGGGCGATGTATCTTTCCCATGCACAACTAATCCCTTTACCTAGACTCTTACAGACCATTAGGTTTCCTAGTGATCATAATATTAGATGGCGACTTCTAAACCCTATTAATCATAATTTTATGATTATTTCCCAACACTTCTAAACCCCCCTTGATTTAGTAGCTAGATTTTCCATTCGATATTATGCATGCCATGATAACCATCATTAGCTCCCTCAACCACTATAAAAACCCATCAATATCCACCTAAAGCCACCCTAAAATTGAAACTTTTTGAGTTGCAACTCTCTCAATTTAAAACCACCACAATTAGCCCCATAACTTAAACCACGTCTTTGCTCCATCAAACTAGACCATAGCCAACCATCATGATTAGTTCGAACACCACCAATAATGACAACCAAACACCCCTATCTCTGATAGCCATTGTGAAAGAAAAAATAGGGAGAAACCAAGTTAAAGAGAGCACTCATCTCCCTCATTGGTTGGTAATGAATGACACCACCATTATCAATAAGTAGAGAAGACTGAGAAAATATGGATATGTTTAATAACTAAGCCTAGTGGCATTGACGTGCGTGCTACATACATCGCCAGATATGCCAATGTGTATGCTCTCCAACATATTTTCAGCAACTTGTGAGGTGAGTTTCTACCTTTTTCTTATATTTTTACTCATTTACCATTTGATTATTATTAATTAGATCCATTTGTATATGTTTAGTTTTTATTGTGTTTGATTCATGCGCCCCAGAGGTTAGAGACCAATTAGGGATTTTGAAAAGAAATATGATGGTGATCAATGCTTTGTGATGAGGTTGAAAGACTTGTATTTGTGCAATATCATATTATCCAAGACATAACGGTTGGTCTTAATGTGATTTTAGTATGAGTTTTTATGTTCCATTTGATTTGTTTATTATTAACTTGTGAGAGTTTAAAGGGTATCTAAAATGTTATGATAGTTTTGTTTGATTTGAACCTATTGACATATTTATTGTTGTGTCAGTTTTTATTTTTATAAAAAAAACTACTTTCACTCCAAATCTTAAAATTTAATGTGTTGCGGTGTTCTTAAATTCATTGCATGTTTGTTTTTCTGTTCAAATGTTTCTCGTGTTGAATTTATGTTAAAGGTAAGTTCTTATGTCAAACTAATTGAATATGAAGTTATTAGTATATTTATTGTTGTGCTAGTTTTGGTTTTTATAAAAACATCACATTCTTTCTTTTTAAATTTAAATTCAAACTCATATAGTATGCGATGTGGTGTTAACTTTATTCTTTTATATAAAAACTATAGTTTTAGGTCAAGGATTTCAATTCTAAAATTATCAATTTATTATGGATTTATTTTCAAAATTCATGAAAATCAATTTTTATATATGAGTTCTGAATTTGAAACTATGATGTTAAATATATAAAAAAATTAGCATAAAAATCAGTCAATACAAAATCACAACTTTGATTTGAAACTTAAAGATTGGGGTTTGCACATGGTTGGTTTTTATTTTCATATTTGAATCAATTAATTTATCTTTTCAATGCAAACTTTTCTTTTCAAAATTCTTATCTAAATTTACTTCATTTAACAATATACATGATTATTGTAGTTTGTATTTGTTTGTTTATGTTCTACTTGTATATTTCCCCCCTTAAATGTCTCCAATAACAAAATTGTACTTGTTAAATAAAAAAAATTATTTTATATTAGACTTATAATATAAAAATAAATTTTGTGACATTGAAAAAATATGAAAATATAAAGAAAAACAATTTTAATGTTTTATGTTGCATAAATAAATAATATTGTATAATTAACTTGTTTATTTATTTTAATTTGAAAATACCGAAAACATGTTTCTAAACTTAATACAAAATTAAAAATTTTCTATTAAAAAAAATCGCATTTAAAGTTTTGAATAGAAAATCCATACATTTCTTTTTCTAACTTGGACTTTTATTTTTTTAAAAATGAAGTATTATTTAATTTCATTTCGCAGCTCTCGATTATCATTCCCAAATAAAATGTAGGTCCATAAAAGCCTAAAGAATAAGCAATTGCTAAATCTTAACCTAAGATTTCGAGGCGATTGAGTATTGAGAGACGAAATTGGGTATTTTAATTTCACAAAAAAGTCTCCAATAGATTTCTCATTGGGTACATTTGCTTTGAGGTGTCATTTTCTTTCATTAATTAGCAAGCACTCGCAATAATGGGGGCGGTGCTCCTGCTTTTAACCACGCATGCACGGATGCTCTGCCTTCCTATTTGGGGCATTGAGGAATAGAAAAAAGTGGTCGCCGTCGCCCTTCTTCTTGGGGTAACCTAATTAAACATGGGGACCATTCAAAATTGGAGCATGGCTAATAAATAATAATAAATTTATTGAATAAAAAATTGAGTCGATAAGTCAAGATCAAAATATTATCTAACCTTATATTGGGGCGAGTTCTTCAAATATTTTTTTATTTAATCATGCATAATAAATTTGTTTTTTTATTAAAAAATAAATAATTTAAAATCCATATATATATATATATATATATATATTTTGTCATGGGTTCTTCATTTGTTAAAAAAAGAAAACAATTAGAATATAGTTTGTTTTGATTGCTGAAATATGATGAATTAATAATATTTTTTTTGTTTTCCAGTGAGATTTGCTCTATTCTCTCAACTTAGGGACTGAAAAAAAATAAAATAAAAATAAATCTTTGAACTAAAATGATTATTTGAGTGAATTTTATGTGGTTTCTCTGCTTTTTTTTTGTCCTTTTTCTGAGTTTTTTTTTCTATTTAAAATCTTGCTAATAACTCATTAAATTGACAATAAAAAAATTCAATTGAAATTTTTTTTTTTTTACCAAGTTAAGTATCATTCGAGCATAATATTTGTTTCTTGATATTGCAAGGATCTCTTACCAAGCCAGCCAAAACAAATCACCAAACCTAATCATAAATCAATCTACTGTAAAATAGTTAAATTAAAAAAAATTCAAATGATAAAAAAAATAATATGAAAGGATTAAATCGAGAAAAAAATAACAAAATTAATTTTAATTTTTCAAAACAAGCATCGACCAAGCATTTTATTAATTTTTCGACATGTAAAGGCTTTATATTGAGTTAATCATAACAAATCACCAAACCCAACCCTAAATTAATTTAATATATAAAAAAAAGTATAAAAGTTTCGGTCTGCTCTACAAAAGATGTAAGAGAAAGTTTGCATAATCTACTATATTCCACCGCCATAACAAACGCCATAAGAAACGGAGTTTCGCGAGTTTCCATAGAATTAGTCAAATAAATAATCTCGAGTCTAATAATTGAAAAAAAAAGAAAAAAGAATCAATTGTGTTTTTCACAATTATTATACCTTTAAGATTTAAATCGAAACTAAAGGGAGGATGCCAAGTGTTTACGGCCTTTGCTTTGTTTAGAATGAAAGCAACGAGCTATGATAGTACTGCTTTTTAATGTTGATAATTCTCCTTCAACAGCAAAGCAACATGGCACATTCAATTTTAAGACCGGACTTGATCACACATCAGGGAAATTTCTTTTATTTTATTTTTTAAAAATTCAAAGTATGGCTTCCTTTTTAAGCATATCAAGAATTTAATTAGATGCTATTATATTATTTTCAGTTCGGTTTAGTTTTTATAAAAAATAAGTAATTAAACCGAATTTGTTTTTTTAAAAAACCAAAACCGAACCGAAGCCAATTCAAACCGACTGATTTCGATTTAGTTTTTTAGGACAAAAACTGGTTTAAATCGGTTTGGCTCGATTTAAATCGATTTGGCTCTGTTTTGGGTCGGTTTTTTTCGGTTTGAATTCAGTGCGGCTCGGTTTTTTCGGTTTCAGGCTTATAAAACCAAAACCGAACCAAACCGGTTGGTTTTTTTAAAATTTTAATCGGTTTTTTTCACTGTTCGATTTTTTCAGTTATTTTTTTTCCGGTTTTTTCAGTTTAATCAATTTTTCAGTTTTTTTCTCACCTCTAACTTCAATGTTATAAAAGAAAATAAATCACTTCTAATTTTGCACATAAATTTATTGTTTTGTTGATGGGCATTATGAGAATTTGAATATAATAATAGAAACAATTGATTAATATTCAATTCAAATATTCTCTCTATACTAGTTTTTCTAATGTTGCTTTGTATAAAAGTCTAACCTGTTTGAATTCTAAGATTATAAAAGTGGTTTTTTTTTTAATTGGATATATATGGCTATGGTTTTGACTTAATTAGCATTAGGTATATTTTACCATATGAACTATACTAGTCATTGATTCCTCTTCAAAAAATATTTTCCTATTACACTCGTGAACAAATATTAATATTTTTTTTTATTTACGATCCAATTATCAACTGTTATATTCTTTTTATAATAAGAATATGCATAATTATTTTTCATGTTATTAATTAAAGTATTTACGTGTATGCAAGCAGAGAAGTTGCTAAAGAGAATGCAACTGTGCCTCCAAATGAAGCAGCTGCGGAAGCAAACTAGCCGAGGCATTATTACCAGGCCTTTGTGTTTTTTAGAGGTAAAAAACAATCTACTTCACCTAGCGATCAACCTAGCTAGCAATAGAAAAGTGGTCTTTGTTTCTCCAATTGAGCTGATAACATAATGGAATTGAACTACTACCGATTAGCAAGAATTTTACACGCAAAACAGCAGAATCAAGTGGAACACTTGGGAAATTCTATCATAAGACCGGCTCCAGGTCCACTGGGTAGTTATGGACTCCCAGTAACATCACAAAAAGTCTCACCTGAAGTTCCACAAGGTAAAAACAAGATGGCAGTGGCAGTGGAGAAGAGAATCTACCAAGCTCTCCATGCTATTGCAATGGGACATGTCGATGCGCTCTAGTTCAGCTGCATACCTTATTGATGATGAAACATCTCATAAACTCATCACATCATTACAATTATAAATAGCCAGTTCTTCAATGTTATTCGGGAGTTGTGATAATCATTGTCTTTCCATTGTCCTACAAAGAATTTGTATGTGCTTAGTTCTTGGGTCCTGTCACGAAACTCCACAGAGTCAGAGTGAACTTCAAAATGACATTCCGAAGTTTCCAACTTCCTCAAGCATTCTACTTTTCTTTGACTGTTATTGGAGCAAACATTCCATCCCAGTACTCCTCAATTATCAAGTCTTGCAGCTGAGAGAGTTCAGGTAATATCTCACAAGGAAACTTCTTTTGGCCACATCCATTCAGTCCAAGATACTTGAGATTGGTTAGACATTCCACGCATTGAGGCATGTTTTCAAGTGAAGTTGATCAGCTGAGATCTGGACTCTTGAGTGCCCTTTGCTTTTCTAGCGATGGTAGATGCTGTAACTTTTCACAATCAATGAGCAATAATGAAGCAATATTTCAATATTGGTATAAGACATACCAAGAATCTGCAATAAATTGCAACTTTCCATTATAACGTAGTAGAGTTAAAAGGGAAGGACACTTTGGTGAAGGGCTAGAATGAATGTCTTCAATTTGGTTTTTCATTAATGAAACTCTGACAAGATTCTCTGTCCTTCCACAATTCTTTTAATTGTGCTCCTGCCTTAACAATGATTGAAGAGCTCTCTTGCAGTATTTGGAGGGCCACGTCCCTAATCATATCATGCATCCTGACATATCCATCACTTGAGTTTCTACCCCTCTCTAGTAAGCAGACATTTAGAAGGTAGGTTATTAAGCATCGCATGTCCCTTGTCAAATTCTGCCTGCCCCGATCAAATAACCTATCAAGTCATTCCTATCAACCTCAAAATCTTGTTGCAGTGCTGAATCCTTTAGGTGTGTATAGCTAAATCTCAATATTAGAAATACCTCAGGTTCCATGTCATCATCATCTTGCCTATCCTTTGATTCTTTCAATTCCGCCAACAACATTCCTCCACTCGCGTACGTCAACCACTCCCCTCATGGCTCCAGCCATTGTTTTAATTCCTAAAGGCAAACCAGCACATTCCCTTGTGATAGATTTTGCAATTTGTTCCACTCATGGAGGAAGTGTTGTGTCACATCCAAGATTCTCCATGAACAAACTCCAAGCCTCTTCGCTTGAAAGAGGCTCCACTTCGATCATCCTTTGACAGAGCATCCGTTGACAAACTCCAAGCAATCGAGTAGTAAGAATGACCTTGAGTCCCCTTACCTGGATAGGAATTCCAGCATCATCAAAATCAAAATAGTTCCACAAATCATCTAAGATAAGAGCCCATTGTTTCATTTCATTTAATTTTGTTGACAGCTTCACAGCTCTGTTCATCTTTACTTGAAAGATCTAAATGAAATTCTTTGGCAATGAGATTCTGCAATTTAGAAATGCTAAAATCCTTGGATACAGTGATCAAGGAAACATGAGGGAAAGGTTTCGGTGGTTTTAGAAGAAGATTGTAGATATGTGTGAGCAATGTTGTTTTTCCCACACCCCCAAATCCCGTAAACAGCAAGACTTGAAGAGGCCTCATCACTCATTAACCAAGACCAGATAGCTTTCTTGTGTTTTTCGAACTCTTCAGCCACTAGCTTTTTAGTTGGAAATGCATCTCCGCTGCTCCCATCACCATAGCACATGCAGAAGCCCTTCAAGAGAGCTTTCTCTCGCAACAGGATGCCCAGGCTCTCTAACCAAGTTTTCTACATCATTCATTATGACCTTATTGTTCAATGATGGAGTACAGAGTTTGATCATCATATCTTCCAAGGCCAAGACGCATTAGATTTGCTGGTTGGGATGAGTCTCTTCTAGGTTCATGCATCTTGAATAACTGTAGCATCTCATGAGAACTGCCTCTTACAACAGGCTGCTCAGGTTCTGTAGTCATGTTCACCCCATCATTCATGATTATAACAGCATTGTTCACTAATGAAGAATAGGGTTGACGCACTGAATTTCCTCTAGGTTCATCCTCGTTGTCTGCATGCAAGCCTCTCACGAGAGCCGCCTCCTGTGGTCTTGTTGATATCAATACCATAATCCTCCACCGACAAAGATAAGTTGTCACGAGTATTCCTTTCACGCTCTTGAACCACCTGCACCCTTCCCATTCCAGTCTCAGGTGCACTATGAAGCTGAAAACTTCCCATGTGTGTATGCATGAATTCTAGTGTTCCAGGCGAGTGAAAGTTTGATTCTGGTGCCATTCCTACACCTGGAAAAACATTTTTAACTTGATTGTTTTGATCTTGTGTGAACCCTCGGTTTAAATCCTCTTCTTTTTTTTTTTTTTGTAAATTAACCGAGAAATGATATGGATTAATTGAAAATATAAATGGAATTAATATTGCTAAGTAATTAGAAATAAAAATTTAAAGAGTTAGATGTTTATGTTAGATAATTTAAAAGTGGATCGAGATTGGGCATAAGAGCATTGTGGTAAATAAAAAAATCCAACTTATAAATACATGCATTTTTCTTCTCCTTGGGGCCGGCAGCAAGAGTAGAGAAAGGGATAAGGGTTTTTGATTTTTTTTTTCTTTAAATCCTTAAGAAACATACCAAATATGGGTTCAATTAAAGTGGTTAAGAGAGTTTTTGGGGTTTAAGAGGAGGGATTCAAATTTTAAATCCTTAAAATTTCATGATAGTATTTTTTAGTTCCACGTATTTAAATATCAGTCTTTATTTTTTTATTTATAATTTTTGTCTTTATTTTTTTTATAGGTTTTCAATTTGACCCTTCATTCTAGATTTATTATTTTTTATTTCTTCAATATATTTTGATAATGATTTTTTATATTTCTTAATTTTTTTCTTTCTCTTTTTATGAATTTTCAAGTTTTCAATTTCATTATTTGATAAAATATTTTTATTTCGTTATTTTTTTTAATTTAGTCCTCGTTGATTCAGTGATTGATTCTTTTAATTATTTTGTGATTTAATTTTTTTTTAATTTAACCCTTCAATCCAAAATTATTCACCCTATCATTTTTTTTTTCAAATTGATCATCATTCTTTTAATTGCTATTTTTTCTTTTTTATCCTTTTGTATAATTTTTTTTAATTTCATGATTTGAAACTTGATTTATTAAAAATTAGGCTTCGTGTTTTTTTTTAATGCTTGGCACTTCTGATCAAATGGTCTGAATCACGAGTTTTATAAGCTAACACATGCTGACATCATATTTGGACTTAATTTCTCTTTTGATCTCATTACTCAACATTGGTTTTCTTACAAAAAAGACTATGGTTTTCTTTGTTTTTCTTTTTATTAGGTTATCCTGATCACATAACATGACACGTGGGTTTGATAGGTTAACCCGATTGGACTCACACCTTTTTTTTTGGCTTTTAATTACTCTTTCTTCTATTAGATCCTTATGTGTGGTTATATTTTTTTTAATTTAATCCTTCAGTATTTAGTTTGTTAAGAATTGAGTTTCGTGATTTTTTTTATATTTAATACCTCTGTTCAAATGGCTTGCATCATGAGTTTTGTAAGCTAAAGATGTTTTTTTAAAAATTTTGATTTCATGATTTTCTTCATTTTCCTTTCTATCAGGTTATGTAATCTCATAACTTGATCTATGTATTTGGCGTGTTGACGCGAGTGGGCAGAAACCTTTTTTTTGGCTTATTATTGCAATTTTTTTTTATCCTTTTGTATGATCTATTTTTTTTTTTTTTATCCTCCAACATTTAATTAATTAAAATTTATGCTTCGAGGTTTTTTAAATTTGATGCTTCTAGTCAAATGACTTGGATCATAGACTTAATAAGTTAACATGAGTTGACATTGTTTTTTTGAGCTAGGAAATGAGTTTCTTGATTGAGTCTAAGTTTAAGATTTCACGGGTTACAATTTTAAAAGATTAAATTAGAGTTGCTTTTTTTATGTTATTAAATTAATTGAACTTATTGAACCCAATCGACTAAATTTCTTCTTTTTTTTAATAGAAATCCTAGCGTCTTCTAAACTTTGTTCTTCTTACTTTTTTTAAAAAATTGAATTGACCTACAACGTTGTGCTAACTATCGATATAAGTTTACTTGGGTCATTTAAATTTTTTTTTTAATTTTTTTTCTCACTTTTAGTCTTTAATATTTGATTCATTATAATTAAGTTTTTTTAATTTATTTTGATGTAGGTTTTCATAGTTTTATCACAATTTCATGTCTTAAATTGCGAGTTTCAGAGATGAATAATTGTTGTCCCGAGTAGATATAATATGTTATTGTCTCAATATTTTTTTTATAAAATATATTATTTAATATATCACTATTAAAATATTTTGATAATTATGTATTAAAATTTTAATGTTCTAATATCTTTTGTTTTCTTTAAGGCTTAAAAAAAAAAAAAAAACCTTACCAGCACGAAGCTAGAAATATACGGGGAGAGAGAGAGAGATCTGTCCCCACTTTTTCTAAGGAGTTAGGTGCGATCGAAGCAATCTGCATCATACCAAAATTGCGTGGACCCAAGACCTCTAGAAGAGGGTATCTTATTCAAATATATACCGACAAGAAGAATTAACTGCTATGGATCACTGACACTGTTAGTTATTTTCGCAATTATAGATAATTTATTTCAAACATTCTTTGATTCGAGTTTCAAAATTCAAACCTGTGGGACGTTGTTTACGTAAAGATGTGTATGAGTTGTACTTGTTTTTAAATATTTTTATTTAAATATATATATATATATATATATATATATTATATATATATATATATATATATTACATGTTATATTTCACAATAAAATATACAAAAAGTCAACAAAAAAAAATACAAGGATCCATCAATAAATAAATAAAAAATTCAAATTTTTCTGAAATTTTTTGTTATCTAAAATGAAAAGTATGCTTTTGTAAACACATCCTTAACCCAAAATAAAATTTGACTGGTTGGGCTTAAAGCCTAGCTTTAACTGTTTTTTTTTATTGGATTTAGCTCAGTTATACGTATTATGCTGGATCCAGCCGGTCCAGCCTCGTTACTGGCTCAAGCCAGCAACCCGGCTGGGCACTGTTGCAGGCAGCGTGAATTATTCACGCATGCTTGCAACAGTATCAAGGTAATTATAATTCAAAACCAGGGAAAGAAAAAGAGTTACCTGGGGGTAGGACGTTCTGGACGAAGACCTTGCAGGTGCTCGTTGCTGGGATTCTGGGAAGAAGATGGGATTCCAACCTCTGTTTTTCGGCTTCCTTTCTGCTCTTCGTCTTTTCTTTTTTTGTTCTTTTTTATTCTATTTTTCAGGTTAATTCTCTCTCGTCTCTTCTGGCTTTTTTTCCCTCTGTTTTCCCTCTTTCTGGTTTTATGTCCTCTAGGTTGGACCAGTGGTTTCTTGTGTTCTCCTTTTTTACTCTCTGTGTTTCCTCCCTGGCTCCCTCTCCTGTTCTCTCTGTCTTTTCTCCTGCTCTGTTTTTTTTTGTTTTTGTTTTTTTTTTTTTTTGTATTTGGATCCTCGTCTCTCTCTCTTTTTGGTTTTTGCACCTTATCTTCCCAGGATAATGATAAGGTCTGGGACTTTGTATTTTGGTTGGATTGGGACACCAACTGTCCTGTCAGTGCTAGACTGTTGGTGGCGGTTTCCTCGGCCTGCTGGCACCTTGTGGCGGTGGAGGAAAGTCGGCTGGAAAGGGGTCAGATAGTAGACCATTCGGTATACGTCCAAGTCTGGTCTGAGGGCAGTGAGACCTGACCAGAGGTTATGGTTTTTGCAGGCGGGCTTTCCTCTGTTTCAGACGAAGAAGAAGATGCACAGTGTTTTTGAAACGGCGTGGTTTTGGGATGGCAATGGCCATCTTTCAGTTTGGTCACTGAAGTTTTAATATTTTTCAATCAAGCCCCTGATCTCATTAATTAAACTAACTCAAAGCTTAATTAAGTTCCCATACTTACCACTTCTTTAATCAATCTTCTAATTTTATTAATTAAACTAATTCAAAGTTTAATTAAGTCTCCAAACTGATCAATTCTTTCAATTTTTTTTTTTTATCAAAATGACTCTAAATTTTATATTCTCATCCTTGTAGGTCCTTAAATTTTTAATTTGTATTGTCTTAACCTAAATTTCAAATTTATTTTCTCATTGTTTTCTTTTACCAATATGTGTTGTCAAACATTGAGTTATAACTAATATATAATAATAATAATAATATAATTGATTCGGTTTCCTATTATGTTTTTTTTATTAATTAAGGGTATTATAAGTAATAGTAGTTATATTGATAATTACATAATAATTCAGAGAATAAAAAAAAAATAACACCTTAGATTAATTTACATTTTATTTTGTTAGACAATCAAAACCTACATTAACATAGAAAGGGAGAGGGAGATCAAAGAGGAGGATTTATCTATGATGAAATTTTTTTCTCTATGAATTTAAGGTGTGTGTTCTATATCGTTACCTTTTAAGTGAGTTTTTATATGTTATGAAGAAAAGTTTAGAAATTAGGGTTTTTATGATATTTTATTTTTAATCACTTTTAAGGAGTGATTGCTATACTAATGGAGTCTTAGATTGATAGAAAGCCGATTTTATATGTTTTTGGTAAATTATTTTTAATTAATAGTAAAATTAAGAAATTGAAAAAAGATGATGAGATGGTAACTTTAGGTCACCGTGATGTGGCCTTCTAATAGTGTTATGATGAGAATGACACCTAGTTATAGTATGCAATGAGTTCTTTGTGTATGATTTATAAATATGCTTTTAGTCTTTTAAATTTTTAAAAATACTAAAATTTTGGTATAATAAATGAATTGATTGTAACTTATATGTATCAGTAAGTTTTGACATGCTTGATTCAATTACAGAGATATTTACTGAGCATGTGACACTCCCTCTCTATTTATTTATTTATTTATTTCCAGATGATTTGGAAGATGTTTAGAATGTTAAGTGGTTGCTTTGGAAGCAAGTAGATTTTAGATTAAAATATTTTAATAATTGATAAATTTATAATCTTAGACTTGTAGTACATTTAATCTTATTTATTTTTGAAGCTAGATTATTTGATGTGAGATTATTTATATTGAGTTTAGTTAATTTATAATTCAATATATATTTTTTTTCTTTTAATGGGGCATTATTTTAAGTATAATTTTTTGAATTAGAGTTAAAATGCCTTGCATGCTTATAAAACATTTGGAGGATCGAGTTACGCAAATGGAGAATTTTCATGATTTTTGGCTTCAGGGCATGACAAATTAAATCATATTTCATACAGTCAAAGTTTGGCGGGTGATCTTTTCACCAGATTCCGTGCTGAGTTCTCGATATTTTCCGAGAACCACCTTGTTCTTTGCAAAAATTGGTTTTCGGCCAAGCTATATATATGTTACGAACCTTGGCTTTAGAAAGAAGTGGTTGCAGCAAAAGATTGGTTATAGCATAACATTGGCTTGACTTGGCAATATTTATCATGTGGTGAATTGAAATTGGCATGTGCATAATAGGTAGTTAGCTGATTCAGTTAGTAACAATTAGGAAGGTAGTTACAGGAAGTTAGAGGCAAGTCTGTTATCTTCAAGATATAAATAGGACTGTATGAGATTAGTGGGGGCAGATAATGAATGAAGTAACAATTTTTGTATCAACTCTTCTCTTCTTCTTCTTAGTCGTCTTGTTCTACTTCTTTTATCTTATTCCTTTCTAGTAGTAACTTGTTAAGGTTGAAGCCTAACACTATAAATGGGCGAAGTAGGTCTGAAGATGGTTTCTTGGGAACAACTCTTTGGTGGTTAGGGTTTGGAAGGACAGGTGGATCTCAGTCAAATCATGTTTCTGATTTGACTGGCTGGTGGTCTAAACTGTGGACTACTCTCCTTCTTCCACCTGAAGCAAAACATCATGCATGCCATCTCTTGCACGAAGCTTTACCCATCCCGCTGAACCTTTCTACTAGGGACTGAATATTGGCTGGAACTCCCAGTTCTAGATGTGGAGCTTCTCATGAAGACACTGCATATGTGTGTTTATTAAATGCCCTGTTGCCAAGGCAGTCTGGTCCTCTAGTTTCGTTGCAAATCCCACTAGTGTACATTAATACACTAGTTTTTGGGCTGGTTTACAGCGGTGAAGAGTCACCTAATATATTGTCGATCGGTGAAATATGCATTTTCTTGGGTTTTTATGGGCATTATGGAACTCAAGGAACTTGCTGTTTTCCAAGTACTGAAGGAGCTGGATAGGGATGATATCAACAAGACCATGGAAATTTCTCTTATCTCTGGTTACGCAAAAAGAGAATTCCATTCCAACGCATGATTCGCAGGACATGTATTACAGGACCATGGATTCCACCAGCAGATGGCTCACGGTAGAGACCAACTGCTTATCATTGGTTTAGGGATTTATGAGCCTGCCCAACCTTGAGGATATTCAGATGTTGTCCCATAGCTTTGCTTCTCTCTCTCCTTTTCACATGTTAAAGGGAAAGTAATGTCGTAGCACATGCTACCAGTAGGCTAGCTGATCCCAAGACTTGGACACAGGATGCTCCTCATTCTATCAAGATTGTAGCTTTCTCGTCCAAAGCCCTTTAGCTGATTCAAAGCCCAGCATGTTCGTGTAAAGAAGGGGAGACTCAAAGTGATAGATTAAAATCAATAGTTTCCTGGACATGTGGACGTACGACCGTTCTGATGTTATGTTGCTCATCCTGACACGTAGCCTCATATTCTGCAGGAACTTATAAATGTCGCAACTGGTAATTACAATCCTTTTATGATGGAGAATCATTATCTATTGAAGGGGTTATTTACGGTCCAATTTATGTTTTCAGTATATCTTTCGTTCTATTTTGATCTCCACGACAAGCTGCTCACTGTGTGAAGGTTTTGCTGGAAAATGCTTGCAAGAAGTGGGCTTGTGTAGACGGGAAACAATGCAGTGCTTCCTATACAAGTAGCCTTTGGTGCTTAAAATGCGTCAGTCCGTGGAAAGCATTCGTGCTTTTTAGATAGCGCATTGTACGTTTCTTGGTAGTTAAACCTATACAAATACAAAACTAATATGAGAAATTTAATTTTTAAAAGGATAGACATGAAACTCGAGGTGATGAGACAAAAATAAAAAGGAGATATTTTATTGCCTGAAGGTCACAAACATATCCCACTTATTTAACGCACGTATTATACGTGCCAATAACTTTTATTTTTAAAGTAATATTTTATATTAATAAAAATACCTAGTTGTTTATTAGTCAACTTAATTATAACTAAAAAAACCAAGATGGAAAAAAATAAATCCTTGATGCCACTTCAAAAAAATTTATTTTTAAATGTAATTTATTTATTTTATTATGTTTTAAAAAGTAAAAATACAAAAAAGATGCCTAGATATTAGTTTAAAGTTTTTTATTTTTAAAAATAATTTAGTTATTGCATTGTATTAGAAAAAATATTAAAAAATCGTTTTGTAGTCTATCATTTGACCGATGAATCTTATAAAAGGACTATATTACCCCTTTATATTATTTGAATCCACAACACACCGATTCGGTGTTGAATGTTTGATTTTTTTTTAAGTTTTTGATAATTTCTGTGACCTTGAAAGCAAATAGGCAACGGTTTTTCAGTCTCTTTCAAGTGTAAATACCAAATTCTCCAATATTTAAACCAGCATTCGATACTGAAGTAAGGACAATGTGGTAAAATGAACTCTATCCATAAATTGAAAAGCGCTAAAGATGAACGGATGGGAGAGGGGAGGGAGGGAGAACAGAGCGAACAAATCAGAGCTCCGTGTCTGAACAAAAAAAAAGATACCAGGCAGGAAGAGAACCCGAATACTATTGCAATTTCTGTAGAGATATTCCTAGTGGTATTCTTAATTACTTTTTAAAAGATGCTCGCTTTCTTTTGTATGAGTTCCGGTATGGGTTTTCAAACAGAATCGAAGGTGTTTGATGAATTGCCTGCCGTTGAGGAGACTTTTATTGATGAATGAATCATTTCTATGAAGGTATCTATGGCACTTAAAGTCCGTTTTGTTCTTCAGATATAGTTATTATCCGAATCAACACTTGCTATAATTGACTTGATTTTTTTTTTTTGTATATAAGTTGGCGTCAGGTGTTGCAAGCCACTGCAGAAGTAGCTGTCCTTTGAACTGAGTTACAGCACTCTCTCATTCAAAAATTGAAATGATCACGATGCGTTTTTTGTTCATGAAACCCCTTCTTAACTCCTTCTCTCACCGCCAGCACCACCGTTGTCTTTGCCTCTTAACTACTGAATCAAGCCAAACGTACCCATCTTCACCATCCCAAGTCAATGAAGATCACCTTCTCCGGGTTTGCACCGTCCTCTTCCAACAACAAGACTCTTCAGACTTCAAACTCCGTAACAAACTTTCCTCCATTGATTTCAACCTTACCCATGAGTTCTTCCTCCAAGTTTGCAACAAATTCCCAGCCTCTTGGCGCCCCGTGCATCGCTTCTTTCAATACACACAACAGATGCCTTGTTCACGTTTCACTCACACTTCCGTGTCTTTCAACAAGATGCTTGACATCTTTGGAAGATCAAGAAACCTTGATCTCTTGTGGGGTGCTGTCCAGGAAATGGCAAAACGTGGTTTGGTTAATGATAAGACTTTTATAATTGTTTTGAAAGCACTAGCTTCAGCAAGGGAGTTGAAAAAATGTGCTGAATTCTTTCACTTTATGAATGAGCATGGATGCGAGTATAGAGTTGAGAGGTTAAACAAGGTGGTGGAGAATTTGTGCAAGGGTAAGCTTGTTGAGGAGGCAAAGTTTGTGGTTTTGAAGTTGAAGGATTGGATTAGGCCTGACGGGGTTACCTATGGGTGGTTGGTTAAGGGGTTCTGTGATGTTGGTGAGTTGATCGAGGCTTCAAAGATCTGGAATTTGATGGTGGACGAGAGCATCGAGCCGGAGATCGAGGTGTTTGAGAAAATGATGGAGACACTTTTCAAGAGGAATGAGTATGATGAGGCTTTGAAGGTGTTTCAGACGATGAGGGTGAATAGAATGGATGATTTAGCGCTCTCCACTTACAAACTTGTGATTGATTGGATGTGTAGCAAAGGTAAAGTTGTGCAAGCGCAGATGGTGTTTGATGAAATGCGCCAGAGAGGAATTCAAGCAGATAATTCAACATTGGGGTCCCTAGTTTATGGCCTTTTAACAAGAGGCCGGCACGCAGAGGCTCATAAAGTTGTCGAAAGGATTGAAAAACCAGACATTAGCGTGTATCATGGACTGATTAAGGGGCTCGTAAGGTCAAGGAGGGCGAGTGAAGCAACACAGGTGTTCAGAGAGATGATTAATAGAGGCTGTGAGCCTACAATGCACACATATATTATGCTATTGCAAGGGCATTTAGGGAAGAGAGGGAGGAAGGGGCCAGACCCACTTGTGAATTTTGAGTCTATTTTTGTTGGAGGTTTGATTAAGGCTGGGAAGTCATTAGAAGCCACCAAATACGTAGAGAGGACAATGAAAGGATCACTTGAGGTGCCTAGGTTTGATTACAATAAGTTTTTGCACTATTATTCAAGTGAGGAAGGTGTGGTTATGTTTAAGGAGGTGGGGAAGAAATTGAGGGAGGCAGGGTTTGTTGATTTGGCGGATATACTGCAGAGGTATGGGGAGAAAATGGCTACTAGAGAGAGGAGGAGAAGACGTTTTGAGTTAGTTAATGGCTCCGAATAAGCTGCGAATTGCATTGGCTCCATTTTCAAATGTGCAGGTAAAGTAATATGGTAATGTTTTTAATGGGTTCTTTTGTCTGTTTTGCTATTTTCTTATGTTAATTTTTAAGTGTGTTTCATCCACTGCTTGCTGGGCCTTTCGACCTTTTTAGCTCATGGAATGCTGTGGTAGAAACACTAATCCTAACTGATTTGTTCTTCCTGATAAAAAGGATGCTCTGTCGTTGACCCTCTAATCCCCCTTTGCCAAAATATGATATACTTTAAAGCTGATGAAAGGATTGAGTGAGAAGAAATTTAGAAATATGAAAGCGTCGCTTGTCAAATTAAAGTTCTATACTCCCTTTCAACATCGTTATATTTGGCATATCCACGTTAATTTCATGCCTGTTATAGTAAAATGTTATTTTCCATCACTTGATCACTGCCACTTGAAATTGTAGAGTACTACACATCATTCATGACTTTTGCTTCTCCATCACATGATTATATGGATCAAAGTTATTTTCTTGGTTGTTACATTATTTTGTTTGTAAATCCCATTCCATTACTGTTGTTCAGACTTATCATCAATTGGTTGAAGATGTATTAGATCAATTGCTTAATCTCTTGATAACACATTTTCCATTTGCTTAGCTCTGCTATTCTAGAGAGCAACTCAAAGTAGTGCTATTGATTATATGTATCATCATTCCACTCCTATTCTACTGCTCAAAGCCATGAGAACGTATTTCACTATACTGAGTTTGTGAGAAATAGAAACATGTTATGGATTAAGTACCAGGCCTCGATTTTAGAGAATCTGGTTGAAAATTTCTTTCATTCTTAACTTGGAAGTTTGTATGATACTAAGATAATTGTGTAGCAACTGTGGGATTTTAATTCAGTAGTTGATTGAATTGAAATACTTGAATTGCTTTTCTGTCGCAAGGTTTTCTTTTTAATCATCTGCTATTACTGATAAAAGAAGAATGCTTTTCTCTCTTCATTATTTTGTATTTCTTTAACTTGAATACTATCTTTAAAATCATAGTAAGATCATCTTTGTCAAATGGTAATGAAGAGGCATCGTATCACTTTATGACTCACAAATGGTAATAAGTTGCATGGCTATACAAGATACTTGCTTCACAAGTACAAGTGGGAGGTTAGAAAAGTGTACTCGGAGGCTTCAATTCTCTACTATTTGCACCAAGTGGACGGAAATTTGGCTCTGGGATAGTGATCATACCACGTCTCGGTCATATTATATTTCATTATATTGAATAATATACTGTTATTTAAATATGACTTGTTTAATCTATGATGATACTTTGTTTCACTTGGTCTTGGCTTGTGTTTGTTTTGCAATGGCTGAAATACTTCCACCAGCAAAGACGCTGAATTGTCTTGTATTATGCAGGTCAAGTTGTTCGGTTCTGAGATTGAAGCCCGTGGGGGAGTGTCGCCACCAGCGATCAAGGACGACAGGCTCGGTGGAGAATCAAATTGAAACGCGATTTTGTGGCAATCTTGGAAGAAGAGTACCAGCAGGGGTGGATTAGGGATTCATTCTTGACATGAAATTGTGGCCTTTTGTAGCAAGCACCTAAAAATTTCGAGTGATGTAGCTGTACTGTCAGCAGTGGAAAAGCAGCACATGCCATGACATTTTTGAAGGCATGGAGCTCGCTGGTTGGCAGGCAGGCAGGGGAGACAGACTGTTCATGATGTACAGGTAGGCGGATAGACCAAGACCAGTTGGTGTGGAAGCACAATGCGCTTTCGTTGGCCCAAGAAACCAATATTTCTGTGCGACGTAAAGAGGAGTTGCAATTTGCTCGCATGACAGCAAATCATGGCTTGCAGAATACTGGCGTGGAAAGGACTTAAAAAGATTTTCTTCCCACCATTAGCGAATCATGGGAGGATATGAAATGTTCATGCACTAATCTGTACATCTCTTGATTTAATTATGATTATTAACAAAGAAATCATCATCCCCCAGAAAGGGGACTGTCTATTATCTTTCGTTAATTTGATAGCTGGCTCTTTCAATCAGTCTTCAATAATTGAGTTTGGTACCACTAATAAAAGATGCTCCCTTCATTCCAATAATGGAAGAGAGCAGCTCATATCCCAGTGCCTGAGCAGCACATGGGATATCATATACGGCGTCGTCAGCGCCAAAAACTACTTAGTTACTGTATGTTATCAATAATGTGGTGGATGATTTTTTTTTAAAGAATTTTTTAATTAAAAATTTATTAAAATAGTTTTTTTTTTAATTTTTTAATTTTTACTTAAACATGTTAAAGTTATAACAAAATAATTTTTTTACAAACTATTAATTTAATATTTCTTTGAGAAACAAGCAAACGCAATGCAACCGTTAATGGGCTTAAAATTTAAGGAAGACGGCTTAAAAAAAATAAAACTGCAAAAACATTCCCGTGCACATGCATCCACCGCATATTTCTCACTGACACATCAGCGCCGTACGCAACTACCACCAGTGAAATATCATCATGCTCGTCCCCACACTAACTAACTCCCCGAGCCGCCAGACACGCACCGGCACAGCCGGTTTTACGAAGGCCTTAACCGCGCGGCGTGCGAGTATTGGCAGTGAGTTACGTGGCAAAAGCGTCACCTTCCATGGCATCCAACGGCCCAAACATACCATCACGTCTCTCTCCATATACAAAAGGTTCAACACAATTACAAGCAGGGAGAAAGAAGGTGTGATAAGCGAGGGAGAGCGAGAGGATTGGTCAATCCATTTTTTTAAAAAAAAGTTGCAAAAAAGTTGATATTACTATTAAATAAAGGAAGAGAGAGGGAGAATGTGTCGAAAGTAAGATGAGAGCAGCAACACCAGGGAGAGACTGGCTGACTGACTCTTCTTCTTTTTTCCCCTTATATTTCTTTGCCTTTCTTCTTTTCTATTCATAGAAGAAGATTTGATTCTTTTTTTTTTCTTCTTTAATAATGGTCGGTTAGCTGGTTTCGATGAAGGCTTGAAACTCACGCTAGTAAAGCGAACTCTCTGTCGTTTTATAATGTGTGTGTGAGAGAGACTGAGAGAGCGGTACTAGTGCTGTTCCTTTGTTTCAGTGAAAATGGTGGATATGAGAGGAGTGAACACGTGGCAAGACGAGCTAGCGAGTTTTGTGGAGAACAGTGGAATCCAATACACTGGAGAACCTATCGGTATAATGGCGGCTTCACCGCCGATACTCGCTTCAACAAGAATGATGGAGTCGGAGACGGAAACGGAGAGTTTGAAGGAGCAAGTGACGGGGTTTCTGAAGTCGTGGGGAGAGATGTTGGTGGATTTAGGGAAGGGATGTAAAGATATAGTGACGCAGAGTAATTTGGTGAGCGAAGATTCGTTCATTGTGCAAAAATTAGGAAAGCCAATGGCTAAAGCGTCGGGTAGATTAAAGTATTTGAATGAGTTTTTGCCTGAGGATCGTGACCCTGCAATTGCTTGGCCTGTCATTTTCTTCGTCCTTCTCCTTGCTCTTGCAGGTAATCGTCACAGCTATCGATACACGTATATTTCTCCATCTTCTTATGCAGCTTGTTATTTTTACTTGGATCTGCGTATGTGTCGAGAATGTGAACAAATTCTTTGCTATTTTTTTTTTTATTCATTCATTTAATATGCTTTGTGATTGGACTGATCATACATACAAAATTTGTTGTGTTGTTTGCAAACAATGTGCAGCCATAAGTGGAAATTGCACAAATAATAGCTTGGTTCCGTCTGTTAAGAAAATGCGTGTACATCTACCTAGTGCTACTCGCATACTGCTCCCTGATGGTCGACACATGGCTTATCTGGAGCAAGGCGTTCCAGCGGACAGGGCAAGGTTTTCCGTGATTGCTCCCCATTCTTTTCTTTCCTCTCGACTTGCAGGTATGGTATGCTATGGATGAGGAACTGGGAATTACTAGACTCTACCAGCTGGCTTATTAATTTAATGTCTTTAATGCCTTGTGCTATGAAAGGTATACCTGGAGTTAAAACATCACTGCTTGAAGAGTTTGGTGTGCGCTTGGTCTCATATGACCTTCCTGGTTTTGGAGAGAGTGATCCTCATACCAGAAGAAATCTAAACTCATCGGCAATGGACATGCTCTACCTAGCTGATTCTGTCGGTATTCTTGGAAAGTTTTGGGTCCTGGGTTACTCAAGTGGGAGCATGCATTCTTGGGCTGCACTTAGATACATTCCTGACAGAATTGCTGGTACACCAACTCTTTTATTTTTATAATGTATGATTAGGTACTTGGCCTTTATTTTCATAAGAATCTTATGCTATTCTCTTGTTTTCTAGCCTGATAATGTCAACAAAGGTAAGTATATTTTCAATTGAGTTATAGCTAGTTGGCAATGGATTACCAAATTCAAGTTGGGAAGTGGTTTGGATTTGGCAGCATATGCAAGGATAACGTTGAGTTTTGAGAATGAGAATGGAAATCTGCCTAGCAGTGACTGAAGCCTTGCAGCAACATCGTATCTAGCTGAATGTTTCGTACATGGCTAGCTATAGTTAGATGAATTCGGAGCTTAAGAAAATGCCATTCACTAGACTAGTTCATCACATTGATTAATTTTACATTAGAAAAATAAAAAACCAGGATCAATGTAATGATTTTGGTCTGGGATCAGCAGCAATGGTACCATGCATGTACTAGGCAGTTCCCTGGATAGGGGATGGTACTATTGTTGTACAATATGCGATAATTTGAATTTATAATGAAGGAAGCTTTGAACTTCGTGGACACTCTGGCTACTGCGAGCATAGCATTTCTGTACCCCTCATCTCATCTCCCCACCCCCACCTGCCTCATGAGCAGATGTTTCAAGTTCTCAGATCACGACTATATATTGATAAATATAAAAATTTGATGAAACATATCTTTCATAATCGGTATTTCTTAGTATTTCAACCAGGAGTCAGTATTTCATGGGATAAATGTCACATATATGATGTAACTTATCGTGATCTTCTTTACTGAATTTGCAGGTGCTGCCATGTTTGCTCCAATGATTAATCCATATGAGCCAAGCATGACCAAGGAAGAGATGAGAAGAACATGGGATCAGTGGTCATCAAGAAGGAAGCTATTGTTCTTCTTGGCTCGGAAATTCCCGAAGTTCCTCCCTTATTTTTATCACCGAAGCTTCCTGTCTGGAAATCATGGTCGAATTGATAAGTGGATGTCTCAATCACTTGGAAAGAAGGTTAGTTTTTATTAGCTTGAGCTACTTCCTCCAGAGTATATAAGCCTTGCCAGACTTCTCCAGTTGGATCTCCTGTTTGTAATCTTCAACCTTTTTATGTTGTTACTACAAGATGGGTTCCCCTATGAGGATTTCATCTAGTACACGACAACCGCTATTATGAGTGGAAACATATGACTTCCTTCTTGTATTATTGTGTACTTGAAATAAATAGCAGTTTCTGATTAAGATGCATTTGACAATTTACTTGTCTGGATAGCCTTCATAAATTAGAACTAGTTGTGATGGGTGTTATTTTGTTAATTATTTGTATAACATATGCTTGACACGTCCAGGATGAAATTCTGATCGAGGGGCCAATGTTTGAGGAGTTTTGGCATAGGGACGTGGAGGAGTCGGTACGCCTGGGGATTGCAAAACCATTCATTGAGGAAGCTGTGCTGCAGGTGTCAAACTGGGGTTTCAGCCTAGCAGATCTTCACGTGCAGAGAAAGTGCCTGAGGAATGGCATTCTTCTTTGGCTCAGGTCCATGTACAGTCAGGAAGAATGTGAATGGGCAGGATTTCTTGGTCCAATACATATATGGCAGGTTTGTGAAATGTGAAATCTTCTTTCATGATAGTGGCTGCTTCACCATCCTGATTCATAGCTCACAGTATAAGATTTCCAAGTGAATAGCATACTTTGTTTTGTTTCGAAGTTAAGTTAGACTCTGTTGTTTTAGTAAAGCCAGCATTAGCATACTGTTTTATAATTTGAAAAATTCCTGCCCCTTTTCTTAAGAAAAGGTACCATGCCTGAGTTTTTTTTCTGAGATCACCATCTCTAGTTTGGTAATGGAATACGCCTCCAAGGCAGCGTAGTCAAACTTCTTGAATTTTCAAGCATTAAAGCACACAATACTCCACTGATTTAATTATGCAGTTGACATTGCAGAGTGCAACCTAGGTTGTTTTCATTTTATGTGTTGATTGATGCTGAACAGGGGATGGATGATCAAGCAGTGCCATCATCAATGACTGAATACATAACTCGGGTTCTACCTCGAGCCATCTTGCATAAACTCCCAAATGAAGGCCACTTCTCCTACTACTTTTTCTGTGAAGAATGCCACAGGCAGATATTCTCTACTCTTTTTGGAGATGCCCTGGGTCCTCTCAACAAGATGGCGGAAATCGATGAGACTTCATTTGAAGCGGTGGCGGAAGAAGCATCATCCATTACTGGTTCTGCCAGGAAATGATACATCAGTACAGCTATACTCGTTTAGCATGAAGGAAATCAATGTAAATACCACAGGTCAGTGGAGAGGTTCTAATAATATAAATAGATTTGTTTCCAGTTGTCAATTTTGTTTCTTCCCAGCACCTGCAATTTTATGATAGATGCGTGCAAGACAGCATGAGAAACATCGACGGACGAAGCAAACAACCTCTTTCAATATAGAAGGAAATTAAGGAACACTTGGATTTTATATAGGAGGGAGTAGCGAGCACCACGGATCAAAAACCTTCTTATAATTTGATTTTGATGCATGATGATCGTGAACGACAAAAACACAAAATGGCATAAGAAACAGTTGCCCCAAATGTTGAAGGCTCTTTGTGTGAATATTATTAATAAACAACGAATATAGAGATGACTGTAAAAGAAGCCGCGTTCTGACCATCTGTAAATGGCCGTTTAAACATGGTCAACGTGCACTAAAATGCAGATCCACCACCCTTAGTCTTTCCAAGCATGACATCTTTTGCTTGTTCTTGCCTTGCCATACTTCGACATAGTGTTCGAAGTAAGTTGTGATGATCCTAATATTGGAATCAAAGTTGTCATATGCTAAGAAGGAAAGCCATTTGCATATTTTAGTGAGAATTTGAATGGTTTGAGAAAAACTTTGTTGTGCCGTTTTCATCCATTTAAAAGCCCTTTTTTTTAGGTATTCAGTAATTGTAAAGAGTATGTATAGCGCTGAATCTCTTGATGAATCTTTGATAAAATAATGGAATTCGGCACAGGCTAGATGGTAATAGATTCCAAGTTGCTTGGATCAACTTTAATACCATTTTTGGAGACAACAAAGCAAAAATACATAAGGCTATCAATATAAGAGTGGCATTTCTTCAAGTTGGCATACAAATGTTGTTATCTTAGCACATTGAGAATTTGGTACATGTGGTCTAAATGCTCCTTTTTTTTTTATTGTATACTAAGATGTCATCAAAGTAAACAGCAATAAAATTCCTAATAAAAGACTTAAATATATAGTTCATAAGATGCGTAACATTACATAAAGCATTAGAGATGCCAAAAAAGCACCACCATTCATTTGTAAAGTTCATCCCTTGTTTTGAAAGCTATTTTCCCTTCATTTTTATGCTTCGAAATTTGATGATAACCACTTATAAGATCAATGTTAAAGGAAAAAAAAATAGTAACTTCATAAAGTTAATCAAGTAAATCATAAGTGAGGGATGTGAAATCGATTTTGAAGAAGATCTTATTCACTATATGACTATCAATGCACAAGCACTAAAAATCATTTTTTTAGGGGCACAAGTAACATAGGGACAACACAAGGGTTCAAGCTCTCTTTTATCAAGTTTTTTTTACAAGAGTTCATCAATTGGCCTATATAGTTCTTCATACTTTTTAGGAATCATTCTATAAGAAGATTTATGAGGAATGGAAGCACTAAGAATAAAATTGATGTAATGTTGAATTTCTCATATTAGAGGAAGACTTCTCAAAATTTCATTAGGTATAACATCTTGAAACTCTTGAAGCACAAGCTGCAAAATGGTTGGAATTTTTTTATATCATATTTTCTTTAATTACCAATAAAGCATAAGCCATATGAGAACCTTCCAAAACTTATTAAATTAGGACTTAGAAAGCAAATTATTTCCCTCTGTTTAAGAAGGTTTAAAGTGGCTTTTTATTTTGAAAGAGTCTAATATAATTTTAATCATATTTTTGACAAAACAATAAGTTTTCTTGAAGTCATAACAGATAACCCTTGTATAATATTGTCATGGTTGACCAAATAGTAAATGACAAACATTTATTTGAACATCACACAAAATAATATCTTTATAATTTTTACTAAATAAAAATTCAACTAAGAATCTTTTATTTACCTCCATCTTAATTTTTGAATGCAACCACTTGAGCTTATACGAATATGGATGGTTTTTGGTATCGAGTTTAATTTTCCCTACTATGTTTTTTGAGATATCATTTTCATATTTTCTGTTGTTTATGATAACATCATATACCTTTCCCTGCGAAGTGCAACAAATATGAAAATATACTATTACAAAGCCAATCATCACCTGAAAATACAACATTAAACTCCTCTAGATAACAAACATATCTCTCTCATCTCTATAAGTGATTTCCTCTTCATTGCTCAAGCTAGTTTATTTTTGGAAAAGTCAAGTTCAGCTTCCTTCTCAAATGCTTCTTTAACAAAAGTTAGTATTTTTTAGTTTGGGAAATCAACAACTATATGATAATATCCACAACACTTAAAATATTATTTTGAATTTACAAGTGAACTAACAAGATGGTTAGATTGAGAAATGTCATCATATCTGAGAGCTACTTTAGAAGGAGACATCTTTAGGGTAGGTATAGTTTTAGTGATGGTACTCCCTTTTAAAGAATTTTCTTTACTTATAAATCGGCAATTACTCTCTCTTCTCGCTTTTATACCTTGGATGCAAGTTTAAAGACATCATTGAAGATCTAATATGGCTATAATTGAAAAAAAAATAAAAATTTCTACAGGAATCCCTTCAAAATAGCAAGATATGGTTTATTCCACTTGTTTAATGATATCACACCATAACATCAAATGCTTGAGCTTCCCTTCTTGTCTGAAATTATGAAATTTATGGAAAACATTTATTTTATAAGCCTCTAGCAAAAATTTCTTTGTCAGCTCATTTATTTTTTTCCATGTCACAATTCATTTCTTCTTCCTTTCACACTCTTTATGTTTCTTCAAATTATCCCACCAAATGGAGACATGTTCCTTCAACTTAATTGCCAAAAGTTTTACCTTTTGACTGACTTTCTGACATATTTTTGTAGTCAAAAGATCCTCTTTACAACATTAACCTAATCAATAAGCTTTATGGTTGTAACCCCTTTCAAATTCAAGCACTTCCACTTTGATTCCCCAATCACGTTGTCCATGTAAAGCTTGACGAACACATCTATTAGGAACCTCTCCATGAACGCATTAGAATGATCATCTTGGAATGGATTAATGTCTTAATGTTCATCTAAGACCTCACACCAAATATCAGGAGGAAGATTGTTATATCCTATAACTTGAAATCATTGTACTTGTTATTGGAGCTACTACATATTTCTTAATTCATCCATATAGCAAGTAATGATGTTTAGTTTATTATAACATTGCATGTTAAACAGTGGAGGAGCCAGAATTTTTTAAATGAGGGGGCAAATTATTAATAAATATTTGATATTATATATTATACAGACATGTGTTATATAAAGAAATTAATTTGAAATATATGTACCAACTCAAGTTAAGTAAAACTAATTTAAGAATTTTTAAAATGAAAAAACTTACATTATAATTGTTCTTTTCGAGATTTTATATTTTAAAACTGCTTCATAATGATTTTATTTTAAATTTCATTAAAAATATCTCTCTTAATATATACAACAAACTTTTATTTATCTATTTCTAAATCTTCCAAAGACTACGAAAGTTCTTGGCAACAATTCTATGCCGACATATGATATATAACATCTAAAATCATAGCTTAAAAGGATTGTCACAAATTGATGTTGTTCTTACTGACTTGTTTTTTTGTACAAGTGGATTAAACATAAATATTAAATGTTTTTTTTTTAATTTATCTATTATGTCCCTAATTTTTTGAGCTGTCATGTACTTCACTTTTAATCACTAGTCAATTCATCAACATTATTTTTCATATGAAATTCATAGCAAAATACTTATCAATTTATCAAAACTCATTTCAATTCATATCCATTAACATATAATATTACTCATACATCTATTAATTCAACAAACCCATAAATTATTATAAACTCTAATATTTTCAATAACTAATTAATATAGAAAAAAAGCTAACAATTAGTAGCTAACAAAGAAAATTAATAATGTAAAGTTATTATATTAATATTTTAATATAAAAATATTTTGAAAAAAAAAATTAAGGAGGCAATTGCCCCCTCTTGCACACCCATGTGGCTCCGCCACTAATGCTAAATATAAGAAAGATTTTACGGAAAGCCTAAAAGTTCATACAAGTGTTTTTAACCTTCGGAAGGTCCATTCTGTAATTTTTAGATGTTTAATGTGTGGTTTAAATTAAATTTTTGTGGTTTGTAAACATACCGGGGGCATTTTCTTTTTTATTACTTATTTTTCATCTTGTGATAGAAAAGATAAAAAGATAGAAAATTTTAATTGCCTACAATCAAGTCTCTAAAAACATACAAAAAAAAAATTATATCTCATCTAAAAAATAAAATACATGGTATATTTTATTTTTTAGAATGTATTTTGAATTTAATAACAGGTTTAAGTTTATTGAATCCATGAAAATTTAATCAATATTTCAATAACTTATAAAATTTTAATTCATGAGTTATTGGTTCATATTTTAGTATAAATGTTGGATCTACAAGTAGACTAGTACTTAAATATCAGAGTTAATCATAAAATTCTCATAATTATTCTGAATATTCACTAATTTTACTTGAAAGTATTTTTCACCACAACACACGAGTTGTGAAAAACTCTTCTACCTTCTAGGATAGGTGAATTCTCTCAGGGTACTTACATGGATCCTCTCCATAAGAATTAATTTGGACACACGAGCTCATAATAAATTTGAAAAGCTAGATTTATTCACACAAATAAATCTTCACCCCAAGACATATACAAACCACCGGTTAAAAATTTATCAAAATCTTTAAACCATATTCAGTTCACACAATGTAGCTTATCTCAGATAAAATACACTAGAGATGATACTATATTTTCTAATCGTAACCAATCTCTTATTATTAGAATCTATCTCTGATAAATTCAATATCCATAAGTTTCTTAATAATATTAAATCAAATAACTAGGTGATAAATTTTTTAAGCCCCACACCACGTGTCCACATGCCACAATAATTATAGAAGACATTAACGCTCATAAATTAATAATCCCACAGCGCCAGGAAATGTGAGCTGACTCAACGTGATCCGGATTGCCATTTATCAACGTATCTGTTCAAGAATGACCATAAGCACATGTATCTATTATTACAAGAATGATCAATGAAATAAAGTAAAGAGACATTTTGAACTTACATTTGTAATTTCCTTTTAAATTGTATTTCTAAAAAATAAAAAAAATATTATTTTACTATATTTTTTAAAAATAATTATTAGCACACCTGTAAAAACACCCTAAATCAACAAGATTAAAAGAACGTTCTTAAAAGAGAGAAAATCATTGTCTCAAAGTCAATATTGAACATTATTTTTCAGTACAGATATGAAGACCTCAAACAATGGAAATAAGAGTAAATATAAACAAATAGAAAAGAACGAAGAATAAGACTGCAGATCTTTCTCTGACCAATGAATAAATAGTTAACAGAAGAAGTAGAAGCAGATGATTCAGGAATCAAATGATCCTTACGTCCTCTCCTTTTCTCCACTTCTTAAAACAGACGATTGCTCCGCCCAACTTCATCAACACTTAAATTAAATTCCCTCGCCAGCTGCCACGCTATTTCTTGCATTTAAGCTGCTTTCCAACTTTGGGGGACCAGAATACCTCCTTCCTTTGGCTGGTGATGGAGGGTATGAAAGCCGTTTCTTTGTAGGCCCCGAGGAACCCTTTTCCTTTTCCGGTGTCCCGTCCTTTTCTGCTCCCAATAGGCTATGGATTCTGGACTTTGCTCTTGCAGATTGTGTAGGTACCATGTAACTTGGAAGCGCTGGAGAGCTTCCGAGGCTCTCATCATCTCGCACAAATGAACCAGCAATGCTATGCCTTCTACTACGATCTGATTGAACACTGACCATGCTTCTAGAGTCATCTTCAATGCCCCCAATGTTACTCCTTGGGCTTGCTGACTTCAATTTTCTAGCAACTGTAGAAGCAGCTGGCTTTTTAGGAGTTGATGGGGACTGTAGGTTCGTGGTTTTGGTTGGCCTTTCACTTTCTCTTGGAGTTAATTTATCAGAATTGAGCTGGTAGCGAGCATAAGATTTGCTTATTTCTCCTCCAGTAATGCTGCGGCTGGCACTCTTTACAGATGAGTGGTCGTTATTGTGTTCTTTCTCCATCAAGCTCCGGCTCTCCCATGGATGGGCTGCCATCCATCGTTCCAACCAGCTCCAACCCCAGGATGGATTCCCATTCATGAACATGGGGTTTGCAGATCGTGAAGAATTCTTCAAAGTTTGCTGTAAAGGATTCTATGGGAGTTAGACTTGGTTCTTGAAACACATGGTCATTGAAGTTTTATGAAATTAACTAAAGGCTGAACATCTTTCAATCTGGCGTAAGGTACGCACAGATCATCTGTTAAGTCATGGCATATATAGTTGTGCATCATCGTGTTCCTATCATGAAAACTACACCACACCATTTTGCAAACTACTATCTACTTAATTTTGTTAGCTTGACCAAGCAAATGATTAAATTCATGCACGAATAACCAAGTTATTTAACAGACCTGTTCAATGTATTTTAACTTTCAAGAAAACTCGGTCAGCTGTCATTGCATACTTCTTATTTATCTATATGAGCTCTACCAAGCTATTTAAAAAACCATTTTACATAAAATTTGAACCTTTCAGACGTTGAAGTAGCCAGGTCAGCTGTCCTTTCATACTTCATTATTCATCTATGTGAGCCTGCACACCTTCCAGCAAAGTAAAAGAAGTAGAGAAATTGATCACCTGATGAGAGAAAGCATAAGCCAGTGCTCTTTCCCTTCTCGTAGCTGCCTCAAACTTGTTTAGCAGGCTAGCTTCAATCTGTTCCTTCGACTGTAGACTGTCATCCCATTCCTCTCCAATCTGTTACAACATCAGTACACTCATTCTCAGCACAAGGGACAGGGACTGAAGCACCAGAGCTTCTATGTTAGTTCATCAGATAAGAAATATGTGGCAGGGATCCTAAATCAGGCACTTACATGAAAACATTGCATGCCCTGCTAAATGTCCAGATATGTAGTCATTTGGAAATCTAAAATTTAGAATGCATAGGGTTCCAACAATTTGGCGTTCGTTTACCATTTAAAGAAAAAAATTTCTATCCAGTACCACTAGTTCTGTTCACAGCACTTTATGAATATCAGTCTGTATTCAACAAGGCAACAAGGCTTACAAATTCCCAAACAACCTCTACGAGTTTCTTATCCATGGTAACATAGCCAAGCAAATCCATGATGACTAAACCAAAAAATAAGTCAGGAATTGAGTGGGAAAATTTGAACAGCTAATATTACGAATAAACACATAGAACAGACCCGCAAGTTTTCAAGCTCTTTGGCATGCTTCTGTAGGAGTTGTCTCTGTAGGGCCTGGTTCTCTTCTGACATTCTGATCCTCCTTGTGTGAATCTGTGACTGCACCCGAGCTAGAGTCTGCATGCAGCGGAGGGTATGTGTTGCTTGCCTTTTTATTCTAGGCCCTTCCATCAGAGATTTGAGCCTTACCAACCCTCTCAGAGCCCGCAATGCTCTTCTGGCCTAAAATAAAATCAGAAGAAATGAAAATATAGCTTATCACTTGAAATTGACAAGACCACTGAAGTTTGAACTTTCAACCCCTCCCCCACGAAATTTTTTTTTAAAAGAAAGTGCAAAAAGCAAAAGATATTCTTCTCTAATTACAAGAAAACATATGAATACCTAGTTTATATGAATTGTTAATTATCCTTTTGCTCCAACATCAATAACAAGGGCAATGCAGCAAAACACATACCATGTATCCTCTGAATGTTGTTTGAATCTTAATTGCGGCCTCTTCTTCCATTGATTTGCCAGCATATTTGTTTACCTTGGTCAGTTGAACAACCTCAATATTGGTTTGGACAGTAGTCGGAGCAGGCTCAGGTACTGCAGCAGTGGCAACTGGAACAGGGAAAGTATGCTGGTTCACTTCATCTGCTGTCTCAATTAATTTCACTTCTTCTGGTTGAGGAGGAGGAGACAGCATTGTAACATTTTCTAAAGAAGTGGAATCCGAATCCAGTTGTTGCTTTCCAAACCATTTCTTCTTTGATTTCTAAAAACAATAGAACCAAAAGTATTAGAGAAAGAACCACTAGAGATTTTCTAAAACCACCGACGATTCAAATCAAAAACCATATCCTTCTAAATACCTGGTCTGTCTTCTCCTTGGGATCAGGGCTAAGAGCTTTCTTTACACTGGAAAACCATTTTCCTTTCCTCCCCATCTTCTGATCATTCCCCAAAACAACCTTTTTCAGAATCAAATCAAAAGATCAAGTTGGAAACATAAATTGTGCATCTTATGCATTACCAGATCACACATGTTTTAAACGGAGAAAAGTAAAGTTACAAGTGTGATTAATAACAAAAAACCTTTGCCATAAGCAGAGATGAAAAACTACGTTGGCAAGACTAATGATGGTAAAAAAAGGAAGAAATTTAAGAATATCATGTATACAATGCATACAACTTTACTTTTTCATGACAAAAGAAATTAGCAGGATTGTTGACTTAATCCAGTTTCTCTCTGTCCCACAATATTTGTCAAGTCAGCCAAGAAACTAGCACAATAAAGCAACTATTTTACTATTACCAAGTATCGAAACTAAAATAGATAGCAAAAAGAAAAAGAATTTAGATTTTGCTGTTTTTCCCACATTTTCTCATCAACAAAAGAGAGAAATAAATTTAAGAAAGAATATATTTTTAAGAGCACCGACAAACATCCAATTCAGAAATTTTGTCTACTTTTTCAACAATTTCTCCGAGACCAAGATCCAAAAATTTTAAGCCCATCTACAAAAACTCAGTTTCAAGCAAAGTACCAGTGGGCAGATTTCTTTGTTGAAATCACAGATGCGTCTCTATCTTCTTCTTTTTTTCTTCTTCTTCTTCAGAGTAGAAAACAAAAGGGATTATTAAGGAGAAGAAAATGAAAAGCTTTATTTGACAAGAAAGATCTTTTCTTTCTTTGGTTTGATTCAATGATGAAGAAAGAGTGTAAAGGAGAGGAAAGAGGAAGTGAAGAAGACACAGCTGGGAATGGTATAGCAGCAGCTAAGTGTGGCCCCACTACTCTCGTCTCTGAATTGGTAAAATGGGACCCACTTTCATTGATGTCTCGCTCCGTTTCTTTCGGTGCAACGATGATAATTTTGATACATTTCTTTCATTCTTAAAAGCTTTCCAGTTTTTCAGGGAACAAAATTCTACTGTCTGTAAACACGAAAGTACAGTAGTAACTAACACTTGAGATCTAACCCAACATGTGCAAGCATTACCAAGTCTTTAAAAACAACTCCATCTTACTCAACAGAACCAACTTGTATTATCCTTTTCTTTTTCTTTTCTTTTTTAATCTTTTGAGGCTATTACCACTCTCACTATTAATACACAACAACTATCTTTTTAAAATGACTAATATGCTCTTTAACCATTAAAAAATTAAACTTGTAATTCCTTCTATTTGAACCAAAAGTCAAAGTTATTAAACTCAATTTAGGATCCATTTACTTGGTTAAAAAATTAGGTTTTTAATCACACGAATTGACCTGAATTATCTTCAAAAAATTAAAAAAAATATATTTAAAATTTTAATATTTAACATAAAAAAATTAAGAAACAATTCATATAGATATAAACTATATATATTATAAATAATAAAATTTAAAAAATTATTTTAAAAAGTTTTTTTATCTCACATATAAAAATATTATCTTTATTTTTTAAGTTGAAATATTTAAATTAATAAAAAAAATTTATCCCATACTTAAAAAAAACATATTTTTTTATGAATATATATATACACATACCTTTTTATCTTTCGTAGTAATTTGTTTTTTACCATTAAAATAAAACTATTATTTTAGATGTCTTGTTTTGGGAAGCACCCACCTAGAAAAAAAGATATATGAGGTTAATTGTTTGTGCGTTAATGTTTTGGCTTAGCAGGCAAAAAAATTAGTTTGTTTAGGAGAGCTCCCACAAAAAAAAAAAATGTTCTATGTTAGTGTATTTATAAATTATTTACTTGTTTTTGAAAACAATCACCCAAGAGAATTTGTTCCACCTCTCAATAAATAGGTATTTGAAAATTAATTTTTTGTTTATTTAAAAAAAGATGGGTATTTTTCGAGTTGCAGCGGGTCCTAGAGTTGACCCGGCAGGTCGCCCAGGTCTTCCTAGATCAATTGCAACCCTGGTTTTCTTTTTTATTTGAGTCTAATAACTATGATTTAAAGGGAAAAATGAGTATTAAGCTTAGATATATAATCTAATCTAAGAGTTTTCATATTCGTATTTGTCCATTTTCAAGATATTTTTTGGTATGTGATAAAAAAAATAGATATTTTTTATTGAAATACTAGTCAATGAACTAAGCTCTAACCTTTTAATACGAAATAAATTAGCTAATAATTATATTAAAAATACAAAGTATTGAGTGATAATTCAATTATTGTTTGATTTCTACATTCTTCTATGTTACTATTATTGAAGATTCTGTTTTTAGTCATATGTTTACTCTACATAAACCAAGCTGATATAAGTAGTGTTTGATATTATGGTAGAAATTATTTTCAAAGTGTTTTTTACTTGAAAATAATTTTTTTTATTTTGTTAAAATTTATTTTTGATATAAACACATGAAAAAAATTAAAAAAAACTCCTAAAAAATTAATTTGAAGCAAATAAAAATTAAAAAGTACAGCTAGGTCACACAAACAAACAATGCCTTATTTGATTAGTAGAAAGCAGCTCAAAAATTTGCTAACTATAGTTATAAATTGTTTTTACTAAATTGCTAAACCAAAGTAAAAATAAAAAATCAAGTCATCTAACCACATCAAATCATTCATAAAAAGGAAAGTCTTAGGCTTATTAGAGAATAAATATTTAAGAGATTTTTCACAATTTAGAAATTCCAAATAATTAGTTAAACTACTCTAATATCTTGACAAATGGAAATGAGATTTAATCATTGATGATGGATGTATCCCCCATCAGTTATTAGCATGAACTACTCTTAACACATTTCTCTCATCAAGTCAGTCGGTCAAGTTGACTTAAACAGGTGATGAGGGATACGTTCATGATCTTAAGATGCTCGAACTGAGAATACACGATCTCATCTCTTCATGGGACCTGCTTGAATCTACCTCACCTCTTTTTGGTGGATTGATTATATGTTTTCCTAGATAGAATTTATATCTATGAGTCTAGCTACGAAGATAAAATATACATGTATTAAATATAATCACTTATCTTTAATACATTTACGCCATTCAATCACAATTGTGCCCACTTAATAATGGTTGTTATGTTGAACTCCTTTAAACTTAATTAGTAATCTATGTGAATTTTTTTCTCTCGAATAGAACACCTCCACCCATTAGGATTTATAAATCCAAATGATTCTTATTTGCCTAGGGGTTGTAGTCATTTTCCTCTTTTTTTTCCTTTATCACCTAGCAAGTGGGTGTTGTTCATGGATATAAATTTACGCCCATAAACTACAAGGGAAGGAAAACATTTTTTTTTTTTTGCATTTAAGTGTTTTGACCTTCATTTTCTTCATTATTTCCTATAAACAATTTTAAACACACAAACACTACATAGCCTTTAACAAAACTTTTCCTAGATTTATGTTAACTTAAGTATCAAAGGGTCTTTTATACCATATAAAAGACTTGTTTTACAGGAATTCATGGACTACCAGCCCAGCATCAACAACTCTTTGAGCCCAATATTTTCAAAAGTTTGCTTTAGACTTCGTTAATGGCAGAGTCGGTGGGAATATCAATCAAATGTCGTTTCATTCTCCTTTACTTTTTGCTAACTCTTTTAGTTTTTTTTCACTACAAATAATCCTAGAACTTTAAGACATAGAAGGGTTAAAAAGCTCTTTATTACAAGCATTTGATTAATATCTCTAAATCTATAACAACTTACCCAACAAGTGTGAATTCTTATTAAGGCTTTTTTGGCCATGAAAGAGCAACTTAGGGTATTGCTTTTTTCTTAACAGGTAGCATAACCTTTAGGTCCACCACTAGCACCACTAAATACATGTATACATCTTTATTTTCTAGAAAAGACAGCTTAAAACGATGTGTAAGAAAGTAGATAAAAGTGTCATCACTTTTAGAATCCATCTCAAAGTCTTTCTCACCATCAAGAAAAGCATCTAAGATCAAATAATCCAGACACAATATCTATAAGTCCAAAAAAAAATCATTTAGCACTTATAACCGTTAACATCACCATTACTCCTCATTAGAGTCTTTCTTACGCAATTTTATACAAAAATAAAATCCCTGAAAAGGGTTAAAAGTCACAATCATGTGAGCCTATAAAAAATAGTACAACCCTTTCAAGGTGATGAGTTCTTCATTGTCTAAACTATAGTGGATATTCGTCTCTCCAAGGACTTCATTATCACAAAAATAAATTTAGACAGCCATAATGAGCTCGCAAACCTAAGAGAACACATACAAAATATACATCGTAGCTTAAAGCTCATCATACAAGATAGTGATGCCATATGTAAGATCCTTGCTCGCCATGTTTATCTGATTTACTCGAGCATGGTATCATAACTTAGAGTCGGCTTCTATACTTGATTTATATTATCTTTGTGTAAAGCTTATTGCTCATTTTAGCACAAGTAGAGCTCAATTAATCCATTTTACTATCATAAAATACAATATTAAAAGCATTATAATATATTTAAAAAAGATTTAAATAAAAGATGTTAAGGCTAGAGGGCCTTATATAACTAGTCGTTACTAAGGCCTTGACAAATGGGGTAAATGATCCAACCTTATAAAGAGAGTTGCATGCTTTCCCTAATAGGAAGACCTTCTTGTAGGTGAAACAGATCATGAAAAAACATATTCGGGTAGAAGAAAATGATAAAATTGTCTTTATGATATCATCTTTATATGTTGTTTTCTATGAATTATTTGAATAGGGTACTCTCCAACCTAGGTGAAAGAAAATATGTGCTCTGGGTGTACCACAGTCTCTATGGTATTCATCGTGGAATAACTTTGTAATGTCTTCATAAAATATATCTCCATATGATGGCCTCCAATACTTTCAACAAGAAATGCCTTTATAAAAATATCTTTATAAAAACATCTTCATGTCTCTATTCGATTCCCTATCCCCGGGTAAAACATAGGGTGGTTACCTAAACACAATCTTACCCAAGTACACAAAATTCTTCATCTGAGTAGAAGGATCACAAATGAAAAGTCTTCATATCTCCATGACAACGTATTTTCATAAGTGATTTCCTCGAAGATCCCCTAGTAAATCACCATGTATAGTCTCTATGAAATAGTCACTATATGATGATCTCTATGGTTAATCACCAAGTATAATATTCAGGAAATAGTCTTTATACAATACTCTCCATAAAATATCTGCCATGTCATTTTCTTTATAGAATATTCATAATGGAATTTTCTCCATAAGATGTTCCACCATAGTTGAGAGCTTTTCCTTCATGTCTTGGTATAATATGTCTCGATTTGTATCTTCATTCAGTTATAGAGACGACCTGGTCCAAACTCAAAACATTATCAACTCCTACATACAAGGAACAACTTTGTCTAAGTTTAAAGACTTTCTTTATCTCGGAAACAAGATTGATTCTCCGTGAATAATATCTATGATAATCTTTATAAAAAATCTTCATGGGATATCATTATATCGAGTCTCCATGGGGATCTCTATGATAAATATCCATGAAAGTCTTCATGAAAAACTTCAATATGACTTTCCAAAGATGATCTCCATAAAAATATAATAATAAAGAAGTATTTTCTCCATATGACTCTAATCAAGGTGAAAGAGCACCTTTACCCGGGTACAACATGCTCTCAATTCTTTATTCAGGCTAGGGCAATATCTAAGTACCTGCATACGATGGTCTCCAAAACAATCATGAAGGGACAACCTAGTCTGAACAAGATGAAGAAGACACCTTCATCCAGGCTAAGGTTATACTAATCCTGAACAAAATAAAAAGTCAATGAGCCACCTTAATCGAGTATACAGGCACCCATTTTTTCAAAGTATAAAGACAACATTTTTCTATACATGTGTGGTTACACCATGTCCAAGTTCAATATCACAATAAAATTTTAGAGACATCATAGTAGAGCCTTGACCATTTCAGAAGGCATGTTGGCTAATCAAACAAGATGACCAGTTAGTAAAACTTGATGACTCACATCTAAAAGGTAGGGTCTACTCAAATCACATGTACAATAAAACCATCTTATCTCAAACTAAGTGAACCTTACTTTAAAAGATGAGGCAACTGAAGAAGGATGTGTTCTTCTAGGATAATAATGCTTGAATTGCTCTTAATTTATTTCTCAAACCATGTCAGCCAGATTGACTTAAGTAGGTGGTGAGAGATGTCTCATGTAACACCTCACCCCACTAGCAAGATTGTCCACTTTGGTCCACGGGCCTCACAGATGAGCATGCTTCATATAAGGCCCTCCCCCAAATCCTCACCCGTCGATGTGGGATATTACATTTTCCCTGAGCTAAAGATGCCTAATGTGGGTATACTTGACTTTAGCTCTCCACAGAATTTAATCGGACGGACATCACCTCTTTTTGAAGGACCAATCTTGTGCCTTTCTTCTTGGCGGACCGACCATGTACTCTTCTAGATAGGGCCTAAACCCTTGAATCCAATTATGAAGATGAAATGGACATGCATTAAATACAACCACTTGCCTCTGGCGCATCTACGTCATTCTGTTACAACTACATCCATTAAGTGGTGGCTGTCTCACCTTATACTCATTTAAACTTAGCTAGCAATCCCCACAATTAGATTCTTCTTTCCATGAACAGAACATTACCATCAATTAGGATCTATAGATCCAAATTATTGTTATTTTTCTAGGGGTCATAGTATTTTCCCTCTCTTTCTTTTCCTTATCACCTTGAAAGTGGGTATTGTTCATATATCCATGAGCCACGAGGGAAGGAAAACATTTTCTTAACATTTAGTATTCTGACATTCATATTCTTTGCTATTTGTTGCAAATAGCTATAAACACACAAGCATAATACATAGCTTTTAAGACAATATTTCTCTTATATTCATGCTAAATTAAGTATCGAGAGGGTCTCATGTACTATATAAAAACTTGTTTTACAAGAGTTCTCGGACTATTAGCAATCAAGCCCACTAACCTGCTATGAAAATGCCTAAAATTTTCTAAAGTTTGCAGTTAATTATATTCTTAGAAATTGTTATCCACAGTCATAATAAAAAGGTTATGAATGACCATAGAAAATAATTACAAAATATTCAAAACTTCGAATTTCAATCTTATTTTTTTTATTCCTTTGAAGGGAAAACAACTTAAATTGAATTTTTTTTAGTTTGCACCAGACAAAAGAAAGTCTATTATTTCCTCTTTAATTTCCTTCAAACTACTTCAATATTTTTTTTCTTTTTTTTTTCATTAATGGAACTTCCATAATTTCTAAAAAAGTTGTCCTTTTCCTTTCCTTTTTTTTTTGGTATCTTTCTTAAACTTTGTTTTCTAAATATAATAAATATATTCTCCGACTATTTCACAAACAAAATTAAAGATTTATTCAATTGAATTGTATATCTACATTTTAAACACATATCTCAATATCTCAAGGACAAAGACTCTTTAAATACGAGACGTTCATTTCACTAAAATTTCATATTCTGATAAACTCAAAAAATACCTTGTATTAAATAAATAATATGCATAGGTGATCCATATTTTTTTTATTATTTTTTTGCTTTTTTGAAGAATAATAAATAGCACTGCGACTTAAGGGCGATTCTACTATGTATCTCTATCCAAATTCCAACTTTCTCAGCCTTCTTTATGTCTCTCAGCAATCACCCGAAAATGACATAAATCTGTGTGCGCTCTCACTAGCCGTTGCCACCTGTGACTGCAACGTTAATTTGTGCTGGTTTTTTGTTTTTTTCCCCTCTGTTCTCTCTTCATTTTTGGTTGCTTGATTATGAAAGAAGGCCTGGTTTTGTATGATTGAGTCGTATAAACCCTAAAGGTGGGGGTGGGGTAGGGGAAAACTCAAATAAACCAATTTCGAAGGCATCATCAAATCCTGATGAGTAGCCTTCATGCCTTGATTCAACAACTCATCCAATAATTGTAGCTGGTGTGGAGCATTTTGATGCTAAATTTGACTTGGTGTAGGGCCATGGCTGTTAGCAACCTAACAGCTATGGTTCCTCCTCCAATGGGCTTTACAGTGATGAGATAAGAAATGCAAACCAAGTAAAGTAATGTGTTTGGTTATCTATCCATTTCTAGTTATCTGATTAAGAAAATAAAGGAAACAATTAGAATCGGCAAAAGATAAGTATCAGGAGCAATTATTGGTAATCTAATCGTGCAAAACAAACAACATTCGGAGGAAATGCAGCTCAGCTTTCATGTCCATCTTGGAGCTTGCTTCTGAAATTACTCGGGACAGCTTCGTTGGTGATGGTGCAGGGTGTTTTCCTTCTTTTTTTTTTCTTTTTTTTTTAAAAAAAAGAAAAATCATTAATTTTCCAGCCTCGTGTACATGCCAACCTAATTGGCTGAAATTGCAGCCCAAAATTCCAGCCTGGACAGCTTTAGTTTTCAGCCCAACACTCGATATTGACCTTGTTTGTCCAACTTCTTCTATACAATCATCCCCTTCTATATATTTATTTTTTATTTTTATTTTTTAGGAGTTGCACAAGTAATTTTTTTATGCACATAAATTTTTCAACTCATGCACAAGTTTTTCAATACAGAAAAGATGTTATTTTTTTTGCACTAATAGCATTATCCATCGTTAATATTTCTATTATAGTGTGCATGACTCAACAATCATAACATGACACGACACAATAACCAACAATCACCATAACTAGTTAATTATAAAATACTAATTTGTTCATAAATTTTATACTATTTTTCTCCACGGAGAAATTTCTAGACCGGGGTATATAAGTATATTTAGGGCAAAAATAAAGATTGAAGCTCCACTTAATCATTAAATTTATTTTAGATCATAAAAGCTAGTCAAATTAGTCATGTTATTCGAGGCCTAAGCAATAAACTCTTTATCTTCATATATATTTTTCTTGCATTTTTTTTCATACACACTATATTCCTCTAAACCTTGTTGACTTAAGTATTGGAAAGGTTCTAATTTTAATTTTAATAGGAAACATGTTTTATAGGAAAACTCTGGACTCAGAATCAAGCTTAAACATACAACAGCCAGGACGCAAAAAATAAAAAATCTAATTTCTATTTGATGTTTTTCTTCATCAATTAATATTACCGATAACTTTTTAAGCAGGTCAATTATTCAAGAAAACAAATTACCCTAAATATCAGATAGTTTAGTCGTTTGCCTCCAATCTTTTTTTAAAAATTAATTTTTAATTTTTTTTTTTAAAAAATCTATCCTCTTCACAGAAGGGATCCCAGAAGAGACAGGACTGAAACACCATAAAAAAAACCTAGCCCCCTTCATCCTTCCCTGCTGCCAAAAACCCATCAGTCTCTCCCTTTGCCTTTTCTCGCCGGATTCTGGCCAAACCATAATAACTATATTGCCTCTTCGATCACAGAACTATAATCGCGACCTCATCTTCGCCCAATCACCATCGACGCCCACTTTTCTAACCAGCAAGACTAGTTGTCGATCCTTCCTCTCATACCCACTAGCCACTGCCACAAGCCTAGCGCTGCCGCCAACGCAGCACCCATCGTTCCCCTTAATAGTCTCTTACTGTAACAATCCCTAATCGCTATCATAGCATGACCCAGCAGCCCCCCAAAGCGCCATCGCCCAAGCACTTTGTTCCAATCACAAATCCAACCCAGCCACTTAGCCATTTTCGAGGAAACAAGAGCACTAGCCACCGCTGAGATTTTAATGCCAAGAGAGGTCAAACATGAATTAAAAATGTTCCCTTTCAATGATTAGGAATATTCTTGGCTGTGATAATAAGTGCAAGTGTCTCGGATTATGTTGCCAAGATGTTTCCCCTGGAATTAGAAATATGATCAGATCGATCGAATGGCATAACTACATGGCATGCACATGCAGGCAAGCAAGCTACAGCATCATCTTGTTCTTCCATTCAAAGACAGTTTTAAACATCATCAATGACAAGAGCCTGCTTTTCTCATAATTTCCAAAGAAAAGTTTTAGGCTACAGTGTTCAAAGAAAGAACTGCAGCAGAAAAAAACAGGAGGAAATTGTTGAGCTCTTGCTTCAGTAAGAGCCTCTCTTGAATACATACGTACTAGAGGTGGATGGAGGAACCACCTCTAGTATTCACAGTATGGGGAAATGCAAAGGTGGAAACCATAATTCCAACTATTGTCATTACCACACCAAGGAACATCAATTTTCTCCAATCAACTTTTTTCCAAGCGCAAGGTTTGCAAAAAAAAAAAAAAGAAAAAAAGATGAACTAAAGAGAGGCAGAAGGAATGTCCAAGAGACGAAAAGAGCACTGTTTGAGAATGAATTTCAACTTGTTTTTTTATTAAAATTTATTTTTTTTCTTGCTTTGAATTAATTTTTTTTAGTGTTTTTTTTTATTGTTTTGATATGTTGATATAAAAAATAAATTTTATAAATTAAAAAAAATATTTTGATGTTTTTCCGAGTAAAAACCTTTTTAAAAACAATTGTTAGCAAAAAAGTTATAGGGTTTTTGAGAGAAAAGAAATATGAGAATTTTTAAAATAATATTTTTTTATTTGAAATTAATATTGCAAATCAAAGAGTCTTTCATCTATTTGCTTTCGTCTATTTTTTATGATTTGAATTCTATTTGAGATTCAAATCAATACCCTTCAAAAATTTCAAATACATGAATTGATTTAATTATTGAAATTGAATTGAATTTCAATGGTTCTAAATAGTCGGACAAAGTTTAAGATATAAACCATAATTGTTTTTGTAAAATAGAGGCAAAGTAAAGAAAAAATGACTAAACTATAAGATGTTTAATGTCATTTTTTCCTTGAAAAATAATATTAATATTAAATTATTTTTTATTATCAATACTTTTATTTTATAATAAAAAGATTCACATGAAATAAAAATGAAGTTGAGGATGCTTTTGCTCAGTTTCGATTTTTTAGTAAAAAACAATTCTTTGTGTTAGTTTACAATGTGGAAAAACAATAAATTTGTCCTAACAAAAATTAAATAATTTAAATATAAAATAAATTAATATTTTTGGTTGAGTTAAAATGATAATCCTTCGTCATTAGATGACTAAAATAGATATAGGGTAGAATTTTCAAATCAAGAAAGGATATGTGTGTTGGATGACTTTCCAAATAATATTTTATTAGGAATAAAAAGTCAGGATGAACAAGAAAAAAAAAACGAAAGAATTAATTAGTAAACAAGAAAAAAGCTCAGCCATGAATAATAAGCACGCGTAGAAGGTAAAAATACTATGGTAATTAATAGGCATATTTTACTAGTACTGTAATAGTGGAATTGTTTTTTTATTCTTTCTGAAAAAATCACTATAATATTCTTAAAAGCAAAAATTAATATTTTTCACCATAATATAATTACTATTTAAAATCAAAAGTTAATAAACTTCTGTCCAGGGTTATTTTATTCTTTTTCTCATGGCTATCACAATGAAATTACAAAAAATATTCTTAAAAGCAAAAATTAATAAATTGCATTCCAAGGAGTATTTCATCTTTTAACCCTAGTTTTTTTTGTTATAATAATATTGATTTAATGACAATTTAGCACTTTAATAAATTAAAATATTATTTTAAAAAGAAAATTGGATGATATTTGCATTGGACGGTCAGTGCGTAGGACACTCTATCACCTTCAGGTTTGGAAGATTAACCTGATTTAGAGGATTCGTCCGAGTTTACTTGTTTTTTTTTTAAGCTAATTGTATTTTAGTTTTATCCCTCAATATTTATTTGTTTTTTCAATTTCATCATTCTTTAATTTTTTTATATATCAGATTTGATTCTCATTCTTTTTTATTGTTATTTGTTTTGTTTTAGATAATTTTTAGAATTAATTTTTTTTTTCACAATTTCAACCTCTTTCAATTTTATTCCCATGTGATTTGATCTCATTCTTTTAATGCAATTCCTTTTGGTTTGAAAACTTTTTAATATTTTTTTATTTTATGATTTCATCCTCCAATAATAAATTGGTTGGAAATTGAGTTTTATGGTTGAACCTGAATCTAGTATTCCACAAGCTACGGGTATGAAATATTAATCCAAGTTTAAAAGATTTGTCTGAGTTTACTTGTTTTTTTTCTTTTTTAAGCTGATGTTTTTAGTTTCATACCCGTAAATCCTTCATCATTTATTAAATTGGTGAATCCTTCATCATTTATTAAATCCTTCATCTTTTTTTAAGCTAATGTTTTCCTCCAACACTAAGGGTGAATCCTTCACCATTTATTTGTTTCTTAATTTCATCCTCCTTCATATATTTTTTTTAGATTTGATCCTCATTCTTTTTATTGTTATTTTTTATATGATTTTTAGAATTGAAGTTTTTTTTTTTGCAATTTCATCCTCCTTCAATTTTTTCTCTACGTGATTTGATGCACATTCTTTTTATTGTTGTTCTTTTTTGTTTAGATAACTTTTTTTTAATTTAAATAATTTTTAGATTTTATTCTTCAATATTAAATTGGTTGGGAATTGAGTTTTTTGATTGAACCTGGATCTAAAATTCCATGAGATACAAGTTTGGAAGATTAACTCATGTTTAGAGATTCACCCTGGTTTGTTTGGTTTTTTTTCTTTTCTTTGTTAAGCTAATGTTTTTTTAGTTTTATCATTAAGATTTATTTATTTCTTAGATATCATCTCCTTTCTTTAATAGACCTTAGATCAATTAGTCCTCGATCAAGGGCCAACTAGGAGGAGGATAAGGGAACGAAAAAAGAAAGAGACAAGTTTTCTGACCGAGTTAAGTCATTTTAGTAGTGTCCATTATTTGAATCGTCAATTTCACGAGTTAATACATGTCAATACAAAGAGTTTCTATCTTTTCATTTCATTCCTTGGATTTTTTTGCAATTTAATCCTTTGATATTTTGTTGTTTTGCATTTGAGCTAGGATTATACATAAATTAAAATAGCAGCAACATTAATTTTTTTTAACCAAATCGCTATTTAGGTAGGGCAACCAACTCGCTCTTGGCATGTTAAGTCGAACTGGTCACACCAACTTTCTTTCAATTTATTAATGTATATGGTGGTTGATTAATTTGATCTAACCATTGGTTTTTAATTTTCATTTCAAATATTTTATCGCATGCATTTAAAAAATATGATTCTTACAATTATTTTAAATGAAGTAATTGGATTTTGATTCGGCCTGTAACATAGCATGAGCCAAGAGCCAAGTAAAGCAGCCAAAAATATGTAATATTGGTTGTGTTTTTAAATCAATAAGATCAGTCGATCATAAAAATCATAGTTATAAAATCATGTTTAAATAATGTTTTTTTTGAAATTATCCTTTATGCTCCATTTGTTTGCAGGAAAGTTGTTTTCTTTTGGAAAGTGAATTCCGGGGAAAGTGAATTCCTGGAAAGTAAATTCCGGGAAAGTATTTTCTGATGTTTGGTAGTATTATGGAAAATGAACTGGAAAACACTTTCCAGTGTTTGGTTATGTTATGGAAAAGAAACTGGAAAATAATTTATTAATGAATTAATTTTTTTTCTTCAAGTTTATCTAATATATATAAAATATTTAATATAAATATTTAATCACTTACAATAAAAGAATGAAATCTAAAAAGTATAATGATGAATTTTTTTTATTATAATATATATTCATACATAACTTATTTTATAAAATATAACTATATATGTCATATCATATTATATAGAAATAAGCTTGTGAAATATTTTTTAAGTAAAACCTATTACTATATTTTTTTTCAATTTTAAAAGCTTAAAATAAGTTTTTTTTTTTTCATATGAAGAAAGCCAAATTAGTTTATGGTAAGAGTTATATATTTGGGTTCTTTTTTTTTTGGTATGAAGTTTTTTAAAAAAGATAAATACATTCAAAAAATATTTTGATAGGTTTTTTGGATAAATATTTTTTTTTACGGGTAAAGGCAATTATCCCTTTAATATCCCTTTAATATATATCGAATAAGCATCAAGAAATAAATATAAATATCTAACATCAAACAAAGTCATGCATAAATATTAAGTTTCGATGTCATATACATACATATTAGTTCAAATTACAAACATAAACATGCCAGACCGAATTAAACAAGTAAACATACTTGTCAAATAACAAACATAGTCTGAACCCAAATTTTAAACATAGTCGAACCATCTTAGCAAGCAGGCCTGTAGTAGTGTTGGTTCACAAAATTCTGAACCCAAATTTTCCTCAAATTAGCATTTTTTGCCATAAATGCTTTTGCCAACATTTCATTTTGGACCAAATGATCAAATGCCTCCCCAAGAGTGATCTCATCAAAGCCTTCAATTTTCATCACTTCCGCATACAACGCATTAACATCAAGTTGATTTTTGCTAAGGCTTTGAATTGCAAGTGCTACATCTCCAATCTGTTTAGACAACTTTTCAACACCATCATCTTCTTACATGCGATTTTTTTTCCTATGTTGCCTCTTTTGCGTACTAGAGGAAGATGTCTCTTTTCCCTTAGAAGTTTCTTCATATTCCCCTTCATTTTCAATTGAAATTGATTGCTCTTCAGTGTTCTCTTCCATGTTGACATCAGCATATGATTTGGCATAATTTCCGGTTGCCATGTCTTTTCCAACAACAATTGCCATTGCCTCGTACATATCAAGTTTTTTGTTGAGAAACTTGTCATGATTGGGATGTGCCTGTTCATAAAGTTTAGAATATGCAATTTTTTAGTTCATTGTATAACGTTTTAGAAACAAAAGTAAATATAAAAATTACAAAGAGTATAATATTTATCATACCTTTACTTCTTCATCATATACATCTTTCGAAACTGTAATCATCTTCAGACAATCATCCCAGCCAAAGCCACTTTTATTTTTAAGTTTGGTTGCTATTCCCCATTCTTTTTTCACAGTCTTGAGATGATTGTCCACATGCTTAGGCTCGCATTGCACGTTGAACTTTTGACTGATTTCTGTTGCCACCTTAACAAAAGATTTTGCTTTAAAGGTGGAAGAAGGTTTGCTTCCTTTAAGTGCCTCCTCAGCTAATATCTCAAGTAACATGTGAGACATAGGCTTAGACCATGTGAAGTGCTTGCCCTTGCATTTTTCATTCTGTGTGGAACTCATTTCTACAAAAAAAAAATTACAAATTTATACAAAATAAAATTATATAATATTTAGATTTAATAAATTTCATATAAAAACTACAATTAATATTTAAAAGAGAATACATAAAATACATAAGAACTTATAATAAAATCAACATCTACTCCAAATACATAACAAAGATAATACAAACTCAAGCACGACATAATAAAAACAAACATATATAATTAACACTCAATTACTAGTTTCTTTAAGTGTTATAATCATTCCACATGGTTGATGCAATCATTTCTCTTTTTGTTATCCAATCCCTATTCTCTTCCCTTTCCTCCCGTTGACTTAAGTTGATTGTTCGTCTAATTGGTTCACTTTCCGAACATATTTCTTCCATAAAAAAGTCATAAGGATCAACTCTCATTATGTGATTATGAATAATACAACATGCAAGCACAACATCTACTTGTGTTTCATAAGACCAAAAAGATTTTCCATCAATTGATCTAAAGTGACTCTTCAAAACACCGCTCAATAGCGGTTCTCAATGAAGAGTGTCGAAGATTAAATAGCTCCTTTTCATTTTCTGGTGAACGTTCTGTAAACTCATTCAAGTGATATCGAACTCCATGAAAAGGAGAAATGATTCCTTTTCGAATACCGTAACCAGCATCACCGAGATAATATTTCCCTACAAATTTAAAAAAAAAACCTATTACTATCTTTATGTAATAAGATATTTTATATGTTTATTGCATATAATACATACTTTATTATATACCTTCTGGAATTTTTAAACCATTAGGTCTTGATAATGCATCACCTAAAACCCATGAATCATGGGCACTTCCTTCCCAGCCAACTAAAACATATATAAACTTCAAATCAAAAGTTATAGCTGCTAAAATATTTTGTGTTGTTCCTTCTTTTCGATCTCGAAACTTTCCTTGAATCTCAACAGGAACATTTGCAGGAACATGGGTACCATCAATTGCTCCCACACAATCCTATATAAACATGAAAAAATATTTTATAACCTTTTTCTCTGGATGTAATTAATTAATGTATAAAAATATTGGTATTGTTTTCATACCTTAAAATAAGGATAGAATCTTCGATTATTCATTATCTCTGCTGGAACTATATCCTCTGGATCTTTAATAAGGTGTTTGTATAACTTAAGAACTGCTTTTAAAACAATTCTAAAGTAACGATGGATAGTTTCAACAGACTTATAGTATATACCACTAATAACACGAAATCTTTGGTTTTGGCCTATAATTTGTAAGAACACAATTACTTGCTCTCTAATAGACACATTTTGAGTTGATCGTAATAGGTCACGACTTGTGAGAACATCACACAATCTAGAAAAGACAACAGGTTTCATACGAATTTGTTCAACGCAATGTCTATCACCTCGATTCAAAATGCTGTCAATATAGAATTCTCGTTGAGCAATTGCATTGATACGTGGTAAATTCTATTTCTTTCTTGTTCAATAATAGCTACCCCTGTAGCTATCACAGTTACAGCTGCTCCCATACATGCTGCATGAATTATCTTTCTATCCATAACATGAAAGTGAAGTTTTTCTGACAACAAAACCTAAAAATTTAGGGAAATAAATATTAAAAAAGCATATAAAATACTTACACAATCAATCCAATAAATTATGCTAAAAAAAACTGACAATATACAATTCATAAGTTCACAACGATTAATACGATCAATCATTTTAATTCTTAAAAATAATCTGATTATCGAATAATTAAATAAAAATAAGTTTCGAAAATCACCCCGCATGCAGCAACACAACACACGATCGAGTTCATGGCTAGGTTCAATTCAATTCTATTTTGATTTGTTAGTTATAACCATGGAGATTGTTGAGTCTAGGCACTAATAGGCAGGCAAGGCTGGCCCATAATATTTGGATGATAAACAAACTAATCTACCCAATCATCAGTTACAAATTACAGAGATTTTATTGTTAATCTCTATTTTTAGGGAACAATACCTACTTAGAGTTGTATTACATTAGTTCATTATGTTATTAAACACATAATTTATAACTGAAATTACAAATATATAGTATAATTATAAATAAAAAACCCCACGGTTCCCCAGCTCTTGCATTGCAAATCTTTAACTCTCTCACATAACTTAATTAATAAGACAACATCATGGGTTTCTCTGTTTTCTCTCATTCGATTTCTATAATTCCCCTGCTTTCCCCTCTATTGCTTTCCCCTGGTTTCTCTCATTCGGTTTCTCTAAGTCCCCTGGTTTCCCCTCTGTCGATTTCCCCTCATTGTCTAATTCCCCTGGGTATTTGGTATTCGGTTTCCCCTCCTGTTTTCTTTGTTCTCTCTCGCCATTCACTGTTCGTTCTACCAAGTCCTTAACTTTCTCTATCAGTTGTTCTCTCTCGGTCCTTAACTTCCCCTAGCTTTCTCTCGCTATTCCCCTGTTCTTAAGAAGCAGGACAACATCACAGATTCAAGGGGCAAGGGCAGGAGGGCTAGACCTCAAGGACCTGCTCCTCCTTCCCAGTTCTCATCCCTCTCCCCCCCGGCTAAATGTACTGATAACGCTGGGAAAGAGAGCAAACAACAGATTCACTGATTCCCCCCCTCCTTTTACTTTGCGTCTCTCTCTTTGCACTGGATTCGGGGACAGGGAAACAGGGTAGGAACTGGATGGGGAAGTTTGGGAGAGTTTGGTTTCTGTAAAGAAGCTGCCGAATGAGGAAGAAAAAATGCAATAATTTTATGGCTTGCTTGTGATGAATTTGTTGGTTGGTTTTTTCTGTGAATTTGTTTGAACGTGACGATGTAAGATGAAGAAGAAAACTGGGTATGGAAAAAAATTTTACAGGCAGAAGATAAACCATTATGAATTGTTTGAGAGTAATAATAGTTTATTTGGGAACAAACACAACAAATTTAAACAAGATCAAAGGATTTCTTCCTATAATTCTTACAGATCTATAAGGATAAAAACATATAAAGGAAATAATATAGAGAAATAGAGAAATTTGAGGGAAAAAAATACCTGAAGTAAAGATTGTCCAGGGATATGATTCTTGTTCTTCTTACTTCTGTTTTCGGAAAGAGACACACAGAGAGAGGGGGATTTGTTTCAGATATGTGGTTTATGCAAAGATAGGAAAGTGTGTTCCTTTTGACAAGGAAAGGAAAACACTTTCCTGTGATAAAAGGCAGTTTTTTTCTTTGGAAAAAACTTTCCTTTGACTAACTTTCCGGATGGTTGCCAAACATGGGAAAATGAGGAAAATGGATTCCAGGTTTCCTTGAAACAAACAAGGCATTATTTAAGATCGGAATGATATTTTTTTGGAAAAACAATTTTAAAAAGTCAAATCATAACTTATTCAGTTTTTACCATAATACAAGTTAATCTATCATATTAATTGAGTTTGATTAACGAAACGTAATTTAACATGAAACTTAATCTGTACAAGGTACCGGATCGGTCAGTTACGTTACCTGGTGAGCTATCCCATGTTTAATATGAATGATAAAGACATTGATTCATGTTTGGTGAGTAAAGTTGCCTGAAAGAACCTAACAATTGACTGTCATGCTGTTAACAGTTTCAAGCTACCTGCTACCATCATACCACCTCCTTTTATTTTACTAAAGGTCTGGATTGAGATTCAAGTGAATTTAAATACTTGAAATTAAATTATTTTTATGAACGCAGGGGAAAACCCACTCACCGACGACTGGAATTTGTCTAAATAAAAATAGAATTGACCTCTTCATTTTTTTTTAATTAGGATTAAAGAAGGCACAGCTGGTTTTTATGTAGAGGTCAATTGGTTACGGTGTCTCCATCATGGATGTGACCATTTCTTTCAATCCAAATACATAGCTTTCGAAGTCATTATGCTCTAATTAGTCTCTGGAGTCAGGAAATTGATTGTGCAGTAGGAAGTCAAGTTATAGATTACCTACTCCTTGAGATAAATCACTCCCTCAATTTTTCTTTTTAAGGGAGGGAATCCAGACATGGACACTCATTCTAAGATTTGCTTCTTCAGGAATCTAGTTTTTGTTGCTGAATAACATTGATTCTGTGTAATCCAAAGGTCATTGATTTATGCTATAAACAGACTAGATAAAGGAGGAAAAGAGAGGATTTATACATGTAAAGAATTGTAATCTGCTCATCATAGGATCAATATCTTTGAATCTCTCTACACGATTTTGTCTTCTTGATTTTCCTGATAACTTGGTGATTTTGAAGTAGGAAGATTAAGACGCCAAAGCATGATTTTTGAGCAGTCCTCTGGTGGGATTCCCTTTAACTTTGTCTCGTCTTCAAGAGCTACTTGTTTGACGAATTTGATTGAGTTCTGTAAGAAAAAGAAAAACAAAAATGAATGGGAGGACAAAGCAAAAAAGGCCCAAAGTCTTGACATCTTGGGACGTTTTCTTTATCCTTTAAATGTCACATTGATTTCCAGGTTTGTTATGCACTAATCCTACAAGTTATTTCAAGGAATTCGCAAATTCTCAAAAAACCTGTACAGGATTCATTGAAGGTTTATATTCTAGCTACTACGAAAAGTTCATTTGCAACATGAAGGTTAGTTACTTTTAATGTGTTTGAAGGGACCTACCTAGTCATGATTTCAGAGGTTGGTTTAAGTTAGATAGGCACAAGTACCTGTGATGTTTGCTGGACTGATGAAGGGCGACCCCATCTCTCAGGATCCCAGAGGATTGAGCTGTTGAATCCAAAACTTGAAATATGAATTGGAGGCCTTTTATCCGTTTCGTTGTTCATTTTCCTTAGATGCCAGCCGATAACCTGCGAGGAATCACATACAGGTCCTTCAATTATCACTTTCTTCTCGTTCGCTGAAAGTAATGCCATTGGCCATGTTCCAAACACCCTGCATATTATCCATCGAAAGGAAGTTCTGTCGATAATCAATGAGCAATTATTATGAATCTGTTGGTGCTATTAGAAGAATTCTGGCACTTGAATATCTGGCACAGCTATTGATTCCATTCCATCATTCATCTTTTTTTAAGCTTTTGCAAGGCGATTAGTTAACGTAGACCTTATTTTTCTACAAATGAAAGCTACATAACTACGAATATAAAGCACAAGCTGCCCCCCTTGCTTGATAGACAAATCACTTAGCCTAACCACCCATTGAAAGAGTCAAAAATCAAATAAAAATGCGGGACTCTTTAGAATGGTATTGTTTAATTTCCCCTGCCCAATCATACATTTTCTGGTAGAAAAATCTGTTTATAAACTTTAAAATATATAGATTTGGTACACCTAAGCAATCACGCTTCAAGTCTCCCATTGGATTTTGTTTAACAAGTTCTAAAACTTTGAGAATTCCACCCACCAGCCAGACATTTCTTGTTTTATTTTTATATCTATTTCATGTTCTTTCTTGAATTTCTTAGTGACCCCAACCTAAAGCATAGCATTGACAATTTTAAAGCTCAACTTGCGAAGCACCAAAGAAGAAGGAGGTAAGAAAAATTAACATACTCAATTTGTCTAATCTCGTCAAAGAAGCCTAGATCGTAAACATTGGAAAGCCTGGCAAAATGAACAATCCCACTCAGCCTGTGTTTTTCAATGTGCCTTAATGCAACATTCCTTTGATGATCCAACTCTGCTTCGGGATCTGTAAAATTCTCCTTGAACACCAAATGCCTATACATAATACCTGTTTTCCTAAGGACCTCCGATACTTCATCTGAATCTGATTGCCCTTCCACAACAATCCACAATAATGGTGGAGGAACCAGCCTGATCGTATTAGCTAACCTCCTCAAAAAAACCCCTTGATACGGATCTTTAGTGCTTGTTGGCGTAACGATTATTGCCAGTCGTCTTGGCGCTAACTTGGATTCTGTTTCTTCTTTTTCCAAGAATGTTGCATGTTCAGATTCCTTAGAGCTTGGTGGAGCTGGTACTGCAGTTTCAGCTATCAAACTTCTGTTGACATTACTAGCATGTGGTGTACTTGCTGCCTGCTGGTGCAACATTTCAACAGGTTGCGGCAAGGATTGCGATTTATTTGATGCAGCAACATGACTAGTAAAAATTGAAGCCTTGCCTGCTGGAGCGAAACCTGTAAAAAACCCCATAACAAAACACAAACCAAAATGAACTATAGCTTTCTTCCATAACTGAACTCTCCTCTTTGATCTTTCCACAGAGCCCATCAAGCTAAACCCCTCAAAAACGTGATCAAAATCCAAGCTGTTGGCTCAGATACTGACCGCTGAGTTTTGGGGAAAAAGAAAGGGATTCTTCGAGAGAGATTGAGAGATGTGGAAGACAACAATTAATATACAAGGAGTCGTTTTATAGCGAAGTTGTGTGTTTTTTTGTGGAGGTTGAAGCTAACTGGTCGATGACAGGTACTGGCAAACTCAAAAGCCACATTATGATTATTCGGAACCCTTTTTTTTTTTTTTTAATTTGACGAGGCTTTGCTTCGTTTAGTTGTCACTTGAAGGGAAAGAAATCATGGAAAAATATGTTCATTGGGAAGGACTTGAGTTGCTATCTGCACCAGATAGTTGGTGGGATGCTACCCATCAGCAAAATATATTTAGAAAAAAAAAACAAAAACTTGTTTTATATTAACTTGTTGTTAAGATTAATTATAGAGGGGGTGAGTTGTGTCTGTTTAAAGATAATTTTATTACATATACCAACCTCTTGTTAGAATTTTGGAAAAAGACCTAGCTGGTGACACATGATCATATAAATAATCTATTACACACCATGATTGAATTACGTACATTTTGATCCATTATTTTTTTATGATTGTGTGATTAGGTCCAAAACCGACAACAAAAAAAAAAACTCTCCTTTTATTACCCTTTAATTTGACCTTGTTGTTTTAATATGTTGACCTAGAGTGTTTGGAATTGTGATAATAATTGTTTTTCAAAGTGTTTTTAGTTCAAAAATGTATTAAAATAATATTTTTTTTATTTTTTCAAAATTATTTTTGATATCAGAACATTAAAATAATCCGAAAATATAAAAAAAATTAATTTTAAACAAAAATAAATTTCAAAATTTGTTCAACCCTCATTTGGAACGCAATACTAAATACATCATAGATAAGGTATGTATAGTATTATTCTAGTCTATTTAATTTAATAAATGTTAAAAAAAAACACAATTGTTAAATCTCTAAAGAAAATAGACAAGTCCAATCCAATTATTATGAATTAAAAACCTTTCCATCAAAAGAAAGTTAAAAGAATTGAAAATTCAAAATATATAGTTACAGAAACTAGAAAGTGATCGATGTTTATGAAATAATTAAGTTAATTATATTATCCATTAAGTAATTTAAATGGATGCTTGTGATGATAATTTCATATTTCAAAATGAATTTATTGAGTAAGATCATGAAGTTGGTCATATATATATTTTTTTAATCATATGGGGTGTTCGGGCCAGCGTGCTCGTACCTCGACTAATCCTCACTAGTCCTGAAGTTAACGAGCATGTAAGTCTCCATTGGTCATCAATATTAGCAATCACATGACTCGAACTTGAGATCATATAGAAAGCAAATCTTTTAGTTCGAAACTTTTATCATTGGATCACCTACTAGATGGTTAGGTCATATATTTTACTCATTGATAACTTGGAGAGAGAAAAAAGAGGAGAAAAAAAAGGAGGTGAGGTCAGTTGAGATTATTCTATGTACATAATTTAATTCATATATTTTAAAGAACATTCTATTTCTATATTATATGTTAATTGTTGATATTATATGAATAACATAAGTGTATTTTATTCATGTTGTGAAAGAACAGTGCAAAGGTTAGAAAGATTATTAAATGAATGAAGCCAGTGATTTTAATAAATGGCATAAAAACTAAAAATAAGTAGGAATTAATTATACAGAATTATTAGTACGACAAATAACACTATTACGAAGAATTTCTGAGATTTTTATTAGAAATATAAGGTATTATCTTAGACAACTTTGAGAATTTAACAGAGTTGAGAAAGAGACTCAATCTATGATACTTAATCGTATTATTTAGAATTGATTGTGATTAAAAATCTATTATATTAAACCCTTTTTTTTTTTTGCTTACATTGATAAAATGAAAAATACTTAAGGATCAATATGTATTCTGGAATCAACAGCAAGGACTAAGATGAAATTATCATAAAAAGTCAATAATCTAAAATAGAAAAATATAACAATCTAGCGGTTGCAGTTAAGAGTGTAGCATTGTATCATGGTTCCTCTAGGATTTAACATGCTGAAATTGACCAGTGGTTTCAAAAGGCTTGAAGTTGAATGTACTGAGTGAAGTTGTTTTATATTGTTACTGTATATGTATATTTCATGTAGCTAATTAATTAATTATATGTGTTATTGATTTTGTTAATATATATATATATATATATATATATATATATATATATATATATATACTTTATTAATGAATCTAATATTTGATTAATGAATATAGAATAAAGATAAAGTTCATGAGATAAAAATGCTATGTAAATAAAATTATAAAGCTGTTATAATTATAAGATTCATATTACATCAAAATATTATTTATAAATATTCCTAGTAAGACTTGACATTAATTACAGCTGTTGAAACTAATATATATTATGTTATTTTTTTTTATGAAAAGAAACAGTTGTTCTTATAAATTGAGGAATGGGGGATACTCGGAACAAATATACAAGTGCTATTCAGAAGATATGTACACTAAATTGACCTTATGAGAATTCCATGTGGAGGCATTACATGTATCTATGGAAAGGCTCACGTGACGGTTATGTAAGTGATTTTTAAACTTGAAATCACTAAGTTATCTTACATAAGAAATGTTATATTTTGATCATGCTACACGTTGTTCTAATCAAGAGTAACAAATAGACAAATATTGAGTATAACATGAACTATATGAAGATATTCAAGTAATCAAAAGAGGATTCATCATCCTTGATCAATTAGAGAAAATGTTTCATATGTTCTTAAATGGTATTGATTGTAAATCCTTGCACAAGGTATAATGAGACTTGAAAAAAGTTTCAAATCTTATTCAATGACTATGGTGTTGAGAATATACATCATTTGATGAAGTAGACACACTCATTGCTATAATATCTAAATCAAAACATTATTGATGAAGTGATAATAATTATACCGAGAAACTGAAAACTAAATAGTTAAGTTAAACTCATATGACTTTTCTAATATTTGAGAAATTATGACAGGGTGCTAGACATTGTATTTGATCTTCAAATATAAATCTATCAATTGTTGAATTGATAATAAATTAATTTATTTTGTTTAATTAATCCTATTTTATTTAGGATTATAATTTATATTTGGATCAACTTATTAGAGAATCTAAAGAGTTACACACATAAAAATCATTTGTCATAAATCAAAATGGGATGATTAATCAAGTGTGGCTTATTGTAAATAAGTTTTAGAAATTGATGACTAGAGTGTAATTTATACATGGAATTACAATTCTAAACCTAGAAAAATCAAGTGCGGACTTGATTGAATAAATTTCTAAAATTAGCTTAAAATAATGTGTTTATTATTTAAGGGGTAAATTGATATTTTGTTATATATAGGGTTTTTATGTTTTTTTATAAATAAAATGTTATGTCTTTTATTTCCTGTGTGAGGTTTGATGTGAAATAAAGTACAGCACAGAAACACCTAAAACACAAAATAAAAGAGTTAGCACTCTAAGGTATAGCAATCTCTCTTTCAAGTTTGTCATGTTAACTCGGGTTGACCCGTGTCAATATGAGATATCATTGCCTCAATATTGAAAAAACAAATATGGAGTCTTCAAATTTTGTTTTAGGTCAAATCGAGTTTTGATGTATTGTCTATCTCATTTTTGGATCGAGTATTTTTATCTATATTTATTTCTCAACTTTACAAGTTAATTTTTAGTTTGTGTTAGAATATGTTTTTACACTTATTTACACATAATCTTCAAACTATTTTATCAAATGTTTAAATTAGATTTTATGTCGATGGTTAAGAAAAAAAAATGTTCCTTCAAAAAACACGCTAGCAATGTCATGACATTAGTTTTTTCACGTTGCAAACCACTTATCTATTGATATTTGCTTTTACTCCATCTTCTAAAACAAAAAGGGTATAGACGGATTTTTATCTTCATGAAGTTGCAAATAAGGACATAAAAATATTTGATTTATTTAAACATAGAGTCCCCAAATTTATATTTATGAATAATTTATTATATTTATAGTTTTTTTATATGTATCTGGGAAAATTTGTTTATTTTTTTCTAACTTACTATAATTAACTTTTTTTTGTTAAATGTAAAATATAAATTTATTTTCCCAACCTATATACTTAACGAAAATTGATTATTGATTATGAAGAGAAATTACGTGGACCTCAAATGAAGATCCGTGTTCGACAGAGATGAGTATAAAAAAGATTGAGAGTTGATTTTAATATAAATGAGAAGGGAGATAAGAAGTAGGAACACTCTACACACGAATAATCTTTGAATGCCCAGGGTAGGGCCCATTAGGTTTTCTGATTTCCAAGCTAAACAGACGAAGCTAAGAGTGTAGTTCAAGCATGGTTCTCGTCAGACAACTGGAACGAAAAAAGTCCATTCCTTGGGATCTCGTAGAAAGATGGGAATGTATGGAAGTCCTAGATGACTCTAAATATTCAATTAAATAATAAAAGAAAAACTACATGCTCGTTTGGGTAGAGATAACTTGAAACCAAAATGGTAATCCGTCCTCAAAACTTGGAGAATCAAAACAGCTGAAACAGAGACATATAGACTAGCCTAATAAAACACACTTCACTTTCCACCTTTCTTTACTGCACACTTTGTGACCTTGGCACCAGATGCATCTTTCTTCTCAACACTCTTGGTGACACCAACAGCCACGGTCTGGCGCATGTCCCTCACAGCAAAACGACCAAGAGGACGATAGGTAGAAAAGGTCTCAACAACCATAGGCTTGATGGGAATCATCTTCACAAACCCAGCATCACCATTCTTCAAGAACTTTGGCTCCTTCTCAAGCTCTTTCCCAGATCGCCTGTCAAATTTGGTCAAAATCTCTGAAAACTTGACAGCAATGTGTGAGGTGTGACAATCAAAGACAGGAGCATATCCATTTCCAATCTGACCTAGGTGGTTCATTATGATGACCTGAGAGGTTAAGTTAGCAGCCTCCTTGGCAGCATCATCCTTAGAGTTAGAAGCAACAAAACCACGCTTGAGATCCTTGACAGCAACATTTTTAACATTGAAACCAACAGTGTCGCCTGGAAGGGCCTCCTGGAGAGCTTCATGGTGCATCTCAACAGATTTAACTTCAGTGGTCAGTCCAGAAGGGCCAAAAGGTCACAACCATTCCAGGCTTCAGGATACCAGTCTCAACTTGTCCAACAGGTACAGTTCCAATAACTCCAATCTTGTAGACATCCTGAGGTGGAAGACGGAGGGGCTTGTCTGACGGTCTCTTGGGCTCATTGATCTGGTCAAGAGATTCAAGGAGGGTAGGGCCCTTGTACCAGTCAAGGTTGGTAGACCTCTCAATCATGTTACCACCCTCAAAACCTAAAAAAAGGGACAAAGGGGATCTTCTCAGGGTTGTAACCAACCTTCTTCGAGTAAGAGGAAACTTCCTTCACAATTTCTTCGTACCTGGCCTTGGAGTACTTGGGGGTGGTAGCATCCATCTATAAACAACAGCCAACAAAAGCAATGCAAGCACCGGTCAGGAGTTTAAAATTTTAAACAACTGAAGTTCAAGTATACATGAAGCATCAAAGAAAAAGCTGAACAAATTAATAGAAAATTTTTTAACCTTGTTGCAACAGCAAATCATCTGCTTGACACCAAGGGTAAAAGTAAGTACGATATGCTCACGGGTCTGGCCATCCTTGGAGATACCAGTTCAAAACCACCAGTGGTATCTAGGTGGTGGCCCAGTGGTAAGAGCTTGGGACCAAGAGGTTTGCTTCCTCTATGGTCTCAGGTTCGAACCCTCTGGTTGCTCATATGATGACCGCTGGAGACTTACATGGTCGTTAACTTCAGGGCCCGTGGGATTAATCGAGGTACGCGCAAGCTGGCCCGAACACTCACATTAAACTAAAAAAATAATGAGGACAGCACAGTCAGCCTGTGAGGTACCAGTGATCATATTCTTAATAAAGTCACGATGACCAAGAGCATCAATGACAGTGCAGTAGTACTTGGTGGTCTCAAACTTCCAGAGAGCAATATCAATAGTGATACTGCGCTCACGCTCAGCCTTAAGCTTGTCCAAAACCCAGGCAACTTAAATGACCTTTTGTTCATCCCAGCAGCTTCCTTCTCAAACCTCTCAATGACACGTTTGTCAATATCTCCAAGCTTGAAGGTCAAATGACCAGTGGTGGTTGACTTGCCAGCGTCAACATGGCCGATGACCACAATGTTAATGTGTGTCTTCTCCTTACCCACGATAAAATTTGGGAGAGAAGCTGAAATTGATAAAAAAACAAAGGCTTTCTAAATACATAAAAACATATTGAATGGAAGCGATAACATACAAAAGAAACATTACCAGTAATGTAATTTAAACAGTCTAATTCTTAAAATGCAACAAATCATAATTCAACAATAGCAAAACAAATACCACATTCAAACAATTACCTTGACATAAGGCAACACAACAAGTCAACACTACTGGTGCAATAAGAGAACCAAACTAGCATAAAAAGTATTCACAAATAATCACAGCTTACAAACATAACTAAAAAATGATAACCCTTGAAAAAAAAAAGTAAATTCAAGTTCAACAAATATAACGATACCCTTTTTAGTGTGACTGCTGGGATTCGAGCCCAGGTCTCCACGCTACATAAGCATGGAATTTACCATTAAAGTACAGCCACTGAATAAGTCAAGAAAACCACTTTCCCATTAGATGCAGGCACTTTAGATCAGGTCAGAAAGAACCAAATGATATCAAGGTTCAGTTTGTTTCTGCCTTGTTTCCGATGGAAAAGGATACAAACATAATCTACATGATAAAAAAAAAAATCAAATCAAGATCCTTAAATGAAAAGAGCAACGACAACTGATTGGTGATGAAACAAAACATTAAACGATATAAACATAACACAGGAACAAAAGAAAACGAATTCACAGTCAGAATTCAATCAAAACAAACAGTTTTTCCATCAATTAAAAATAACAAAAACTGAATCATCAGATCTGAAATGTGACACGACCACAAGTAAACATCAGTTGAAGCAAAGCATAAGAACCAAAACTTCTAACACATCAAATCAAAGGTTTCTATCAATCAAAAAAGGATTCACATCAGACAAGTAAGCATAACAGAATACTAAATGTAGAGAAAGAGAGAGTAGGGATCAAACCTTAAAGAAAGGGAATTGAAAAACGAAGGAGCTCTCTCGCAGCTACAGGGAGCAACGTTGAGAGCAAGCGAAAGAGGGGGAGTTTTAAGGCTTTTGCTGCATTATATACTGACACTAAGAGTGTTTTTGGTATTGCGGTAGCGGTTGTGGTTGTGGTTTAAAAAAAGTTGTTTTATAAAAAGTACTTTTAGTTGAGGTTGATTTGAAAAAATAGGTGTTTGGTTAAAACTGTGTTTGAAATTGAGGTTGAAGAAAAAGTAGTTTAATGTGTTTGGTTAAAAGAATGCTTTTCAAATTGAGGTTATATATATATATATATATATATATATATATATATATATATATATATATATATATATATATTTTGATGGTTTTTAATTTAAATATTGTAGATTTAACTACTGTTATTACATTATGAAATAAATAATATTGATATCAAATATTTTTTATTATTTCATTAAACTATGTGCAATTTCATCACGTACGAAATATATCCAACAAGGACTATATTTTCCATGGTTTTTTAAGTGCGCAACAACAAAAACTGAATTTTTTGTTACGTCATCAAACGATCCCCTTCTAATTTTTTGAATAAAACACAATTACAAATAAAAATAAAAACTGAATTTTTTTAACTGGGTCGGACCCGGCAAAAACATAATTGGGCTTGCGATCAAATTCTGTAAATGTTACGTCATCAATTGATCTCCCTTCTAATTTATGTAGTGTTACTAAATAATATTAAACACTAGTTTTTTGAGTAAAATATAATTTTTTTAAAAAATAATTTTTTAAAAAAATAAATTTTTTAATGTAAGTAGATATTCACCTGGCACTGTTCACGTGAACAGTACCAAGGTGCCTTATATTTAGCTGGACACCCAGGTGAATATAATTCATCTGGGCACTGTTCACTTGGAGTGAACAGTGCCCAGATGAATTATATTCACCTGGGTGCAGGCGTGAGAACTCAGCTGCTTCTCACGAAACGGTGTTTCACCAAAAATATACATGGGTCCCACATGAAAAGCAGATGAGTTTTTATGTTACCAAACGAAATGTTTACGCGGTGAGCTTTAAAAGCAGAAGCTACCGCGTAAACAAACACCCTCTAAGAGGGTGTTTCAGATATAAGTGTGGTTGATTTTTTATTTTTTTTTATGAATCAATATATAAAAAGTATAATTTTTTGATTTTCATGGGGTGTAATTTGTATTTAAAAGGATTGTAATTTAAAAAATTTAATTATATCTTTAAACTAAATATATATTAAGAGTTTGTTTCTAAACTGTGTTTTTTAAAATTTTAAATTTTTATTTTATTAAAATTATTTTTTTTTATCTCTTTAGTTGCATAATTGATATCTAAAATAATTTTTAAAAATTAAAAAGATATTATTTTAATATATTTTTAAATAAAAAAACATTTTAAATTATAATTATTATTTTAATTTCAAACACATTTTTACCTCTTCGGGGTAGTTTAGGGATTCTCCATCTACCGTTGGATTGTTTTCAATCTAATGGTCCAAAATAACTACGTATCCGCCGGTATATGCATTACCTTTGTGTTGTTCGTGCATATCACGATTTTAGGGAACATCGGATTTGATTTTTTTTATTCGCACGTAAGATTCCTGTTTTGTCCTACACGATAGTAGTAATAACAATAATAATCTTGTAATTGCAGCCCTGATTCATGCAGCAGTGATGGTCTGAGCGCTAAACCTTAGCTTCATCTCCTTTTTATCAAAGCAGAGGTAGACATGTACAGAGGTTACCTTTTGATTTTCTAGAAGCAGAAGAAAAGGCAGTAGCTTGGGGGTATCAAATCTAATTTATTTTATGTTGCTTTCCATAATCTCTTCATTATTTGTAATAGTTCTTTGCTATGCTAGGATATAGAGAACAACATAAAATAAATTTGTTTTTTTTTCCTCTCTCTCTCTTGACTCAACTACTTCCATCTTCTTTCTATCCTATTCAATGCTGTAAAATCCTAAGCAGATGCAGAACCCTAAAAATTCAAGACACGATCTGTCAGAAGCAGCCCACAGACTCTGCTCAATGATCATTTTCCATCCAACCACCTGACCTCAGCCAGAACTGCTGCATCTTTGCTTGTATAAAAAATAAAACTAATCAAAAATATACCTCAACTAATCAGCTTTAAATTTACTTCCTAAAAATCATCAATTCAAGTTCCATTAAAAATCATTAATTCAAGTTTTACAAATTTCAAAGCCATTAAAGGTATATAATCATTAACTTTAAGATCCGTGAAATTAATCGAGATATAGACAAGCTAGCTCGAACACCCACATTAATAAAAAAAAAATAAGACTAAACCACCAAGCCAAATCCAATTTCTTTAGTTGGGTGTTATGTATGCTGCATGCTATCAATGTTACACATGATAAACAAATTTTGAAAAATAATTTTGTCAAACTTTGCATCATTCAGGATAAACAAGACAACAATTTCCTAAGCAGCGGTACTAAAACCTTCAATATACAACATGTTGTGACCCGCGCAAGCCATGGATCAGGCTCTAGATTGCTGGAGGCAATGAAACCATAGATTCATTGATGTGCAGTACACTGCATAAAAGATGGCCAAGCAAAAATCAAAGAGGTCTATTGTATGAGCAGTGAAGTTCCCTTTTCGCAATGCCTGCATCACTCAGCCTCCTCGTCAAGCCCATAGTCCTCGCCAAAGTATCTATCAACTAAAGCATTTGCCAAATTTCTCAGGTCTTCATTCTCGTGAAACTGAAATCTTTCCATGGCATCAATACCATCCTCTCGCTCAACAAGCTTCGGGCCCTCACCATTTGGCATCCCCCTCAAGACCTGCATTGACAATGTATAGATGAATGATGATCAAAAAGGTTTGGGTGGGTCATCAAGTGATAAAATGTTGAATAAAAAAACCCACGTTAGACTTTAAAAAAAAATTAAATTGAATTTGTTGCTCGCATGTAGTTTTATGGACAAGAAAGGAAATCTCACGAGTCACCAAACCAATCCTAGGTTCATATCTTAGCAATGGGGAAAATAACTTAATTTTTTTCAGTAACTAGAAGCAAACCATAAAGCAAGAAACAACGCAATCTTTCTTGATGTAAAGTCACATACAAATAGATACATTACAAGGAACTGTTTCCTTACCAGCTCCATAAATTGAAGACCTAGTCTTGCAGCCTCAGTGTCGGCAGATCTAACCAAGTCAATAAAACCAGGAAGGCATCCTCTACCAACAAGGGAAACCAGGTGCTCTGAGATTAAATTTGGCTTTCCATCACCTTCTGTTGGGGCAACACAGAGATTACCCAAAACACATGCTACTTCCTTTCTTATATCAAAAGGTGCAGTTGAAAGTAAACGCAGTAATAAAGGCGCAGCCTCGCTAGAATATATCAACTGCTTGTGCTCAATCGAACCAGCTGCAATGTTAGATAATACCCAAGCAGCTTCCTAGAACAACGGTAAAACATTCCAGTAAGAACAAGTTATAAAGGTTAATGTCAAAGTGATTAAGACATGCTAACTCACCTTCTTCAAGACTCGGTGCTCACTCTTTAAACATTTTACAAGGACCTCAATGACATTATCTGAGTTTCAGGGAAGTTCATATTTTAGAAATGGAAGACTAAACTTTCCCAATTTAAGCAAGATAGGTATTCCACTGACCTGTGATTTCACACCCAGGAAGAAGAACAGCAACTATTGTGTGTGAATCACCGGCTATTACATTACCTAAACTTCGCAAGACCTGGATAGGAAATTACTTCTCAAATTATTCAAAGACAAGGAATATTAAATTTATATACATCCCAAATCATTTGGCAAAGCATCACATAACTTGATTAAGACATGGTTGCTTTAGCCAGCTAATTATTTCATTAGTATCTTTTGAAATTATTGAAATAGCAAGAAAATGCAGATTTGTAAAGTTTCCAAATCAACTGTCTGGTTTAAGTATACAAATCTAATTTCCATATTGTAAACAACAAAATAGTAAAACAATAGTGTTAAGTTAGGTTTAGTTTTAAAGAGCTCATTTTTTTTTCTTTTTCTTCTAGTCTTTTGAAAGAATTCATTTTCCTTTTGAACTACAAGAATAAATCAAAGTTCACACCATCATTTTTTTATATATATATATAAAAAGATCAAACTGAGGAACTCACTGGACTGGGTTTTTCAAGACAAAAGCATTACCAGCAAATGGCTGAAAATTTAGAACCCCATAAAAAAATATTTCACATATTTTCTACACATTATAACGTGCCACTACATGACATTATATTCAAAGTGACAAAATAAAGATTTATGACAACAACATTGATCAACAAAAGCTATGTAAAATCTCATATTGAATGTACCGGAATAAGCAATTGCAAGCTATTTGATGATGCTAATCTTTGTACAAGCAGCTGAAGGGCATCACTTTTAACCAGCATACTGGTAGCAACATTCGAAAGGGCTGAGAGATACACAACCACCCATGCTACTTCAGTTGCCAATTCCTCATCCCTGAATTCAACAAGTAAATACTACTTTAAACTTGGGTATAAATTTTCTAAAAAACTGAATAAAATTATTTCAAGAAATGAGAATTATTCCCCAGATCAAAGAGAAGAGAGATGAGAGATGGTAATATTGTCCCATACAAGATATAAGGATGGAGCTATAAGACAACAACTTGCAAGGGAATTCTTCCGAATAAAAGAAGGAAAAAAAAAACTTGCAGAACCTTAGAAACAGATTGCCATTTTTTAGTAACTTAACTACAACTGATTACAGCAAGAACATTACCATCACGATTCTTGCGTTCTAAAGTATAGTCTAATAAGCTAACCAACAAAAAGCAAAACTGATTGTTAGGTACCTTTTACATGGGATTCTTCAACAGAGTATAAATTTAAACTTGTAAGAGAAAAGGAAAGGAAAATGATATGAAGCAAATCTAAAATAAACAAGCAATCGCAGATATTGGAACAAGAGTGTGGCATACATGATGTAGAAACTTTTCTAGGCCAACCATGGGTATATGCCATGAAGCAAAAGTGAAATTTGCATGAGCTGCTTGTTGATGAACAGCACCTTGTGTACCAAAAACTGAGCTTTGAATGATTAACGGGATAGAAGATAATCATTGAGAGCCATTTTTCAAATGGCTTAAGAACGACTATCACCTAAAATGTGTTTTCCTCATAAGGAATTATTTTAAATGGTTCCTGGTCATGAGGGTAAGCCTCTATATAGATTTAACATGCATTAGAAGAGGGAATAAAGTTGAAAAAAACAGAAAGATACTAAAATATTGATCAGATTGTAAACATGGACAGCCACCTTGGTCACCACAAGGCTTAAAGAAAAGGGCACAACAGAAAATTCAGAAAAGGCAGTCCAAAAGTTTTCTAATGACAATGATTGATTGACACCACTTACGCTTTTCTTAAGTGCCGAAGAATTGCATCTAGAACCCCATCAACTCTAATGAGTTCTGTGGCAGCTTTATGATCTGGTCCCTGCATTCAAACACACTGAAGCTATGCTGTAAATGAAATTTAGCACACAAGCATAATGATGTGGATACGAATATATCAGACAATGAACTTATTATGTTTATTACCAAGTCAACAGGTGCTTTAATCACAAGAGTGGAATAGGTACAATAGGCGCCTATCACCCTAATAGTGGAAGGGTACCTTAATCACAAGAGTGGCTCAGGACCTATTCCTTCAATTGAAGAGATCAGGAATGCAATTGATTGAGGTTAAAGCTTGTTTAGGAAAGCCTAGAACTCAACAACTGATGAAGCAGAAGTTGTCACAGAATTGGGGTGCATGCTATACGCAAACTCAACACCAGGTTTGTAGGTAAACAAAGAATTTTAAGTATCTTTGAAAAAACCAATATGATACTAGAATAAATGAATGAAGGCATAAGAGTGGGGCTGTAGGTGTTGTATTTGCTGAAAACTAATTGATAACTTTGTACTACTAACAGATTTTTGAAAACAACATGATAACCTATTAAAAAATACATGAACATTTAGCATCACACTGGGGTTTCTACAAACTGCACCTATGAATTCTCTGGCATCACATCTAAGAAAATATTGCATGATGCACCAACTATTGAAGGCATCTCACCAAATAAAACGCTAAATCCTAGCAACATTCTGGCTTGGAACTTATTTTCCATTTAAAAATGAGATCCCTGCATATAGCCTCTCAAAGTTGGTTCGAACTTATTTTCCAATAAAAAAGAGATCCCTGCATGCAGCCTCTCAAAGTAGGTTACTTGGGAAGGAGCCTCTGAGTTGTTGACAAAAGAACTAACATCTCTAGGGGATGACGTTCTCTTTGGGACATGTTTCTAATTTTTCAATAGCATCATAAGCCAAAAGTGACAAACACATGCACAAGTTGTTCATAGTGACAACGTTCAAAACCTTGATTAGGTTTGACAATGCCCAAGCAGCTGTTCTCACAGTTGAACCCTTGTTTGGCAGCATCATTCTTGCAAGAGGTGGTAAGGCACCTTGACATAGCAAAACACTTCTCAACTCTTCTCCTTCACCAGCAACATTTCCCAATGCCCATGCGCACTGTTCAGCCACAGGTAAGGAACTCTTTTCTACACAGAGATGCAACTATAAATGCCAAACCAAAAGTAGCATATCGATCCACTAAAGTTTCAAACAAAAAACAAGGAAAAGAAAAACTAAACATATGCCCATGAATTACTAGGCTACAGATTTCAGAATTAATAAGTTTTGGGAAATGAATGTTTAAATTCTCTAAGTTAAAGTGGCATTTTATTATAACTCAGAGTTACCTCATATTGTTGTCCCAGTATGGGCTCAAATCACCACAACCATCATACATGTATCATAAAGTATCAAGGCAAGGAAGCAAAAAAACATTATTGACACTGAAAAGGATGCACCAGCTGTCACAAACCTCCAAGATGTGCAATAAGCAGTGGTAAAGCGGGCAATAATGCCTTTGTTTCTTCTGGTTTTCCTGCTGCAATATTTGTAAGGCACCATGCTGCCTCAAGTAACTGCAGATAAGACAAGAATCAGTGTTTGAATTTACATTACTCCTCAGAAGAAGCTGTACGTTTTAAATTTTGTTCCTAGACAAGGTAGGTGGATAAGAATCAATGTATTTCTCTGACAGGCACTGAGCATTCATTCAACATGCATTGCAATTTAAGAAAGAAAAAAAGAAACAACTAGTAGACTATTAGAACCTAATATAGATAGAAATCCCACCCACACCCCACACAGACACCTTTTAACTAAGGAGAACGATTCCTTTTCATAATTTAATAAAGCTGAACAGTTTCATGTATCAAATAACTGGTCTGGAAAAAGAAAAAAAAAACACCATCATTGGACCTGTTCATCTGGAGAGCCAAATGAGAGACACTGCACAAGCAAGGGGATTGCTCCAGCTTTAATAGCAGCTTCAACAGGAGGGAATTCAGATTTTGACAGCAAACGTCTCATCTCCCGGAGGGCACCAACTAGCTTCTGCATTGCACCTTTTCCCCTGAAGGTTCAAGCATAGAAATATAAAAAAAATTCCAAAAGGACTTAGAGATTCGATGACACAACATGTTTATGAAAAGGAGAGGTATGGGCTGAAAACAGAAGAAGAAAACAGAGCTTGGATTCATGTCTCTCAATGCCAGAACAGTTAGGAAGCTATACGTATATATTCATTAGCAATAACATTAAGCAAAGTTCTTCAAACATTTTCCTGATCCTTATGATACATTTCCATATGAAAATTCAGTTCCCAGTAGCAACAGTTTATGGCATTGAGCTTCCCAAAGTTTAATCAAACATGGTTATCATTCATCACTGATCAGTATATCTCAAAGTTTTATAGTTCGTACTTCTATACCCAATCTCTCATATCCTCTTAAAATGGAAAGCTAGCTTCTACTTTATTTTGAGCAACCATGAATTATATACAGGCATGAAACTTAGTAGTCAGTTTATTAAATTATTCCCCGAAGGAAATTGATATGCATTACTCAAGAAAACCTGGCTGATAGCATAGTCCTGATTAGCATATCATTGATAACAAGAGTATGAAAATAGGTATAGGTTTTGGGAGGGTGTAAGCTGCGAAAAATCTATCAAAGATTACCCCCACGAATCCACGAACACATGCAGGGCATTTGTTTTCATTTCACTAACATTCCCCTAAAATCCCCAATTTTTTATACTCATCTTAACCAACAGAGTTATGATACAGGAGCATAACAAGAATGAGCATCTGCATACCCAAAAAAAAAAAAAAGAGGTTCTTCTCTAACTGAAAACAAAGAAGGTATAAAGTTTAACATACTGAAAAGAAACAGCAGTCTTCAACTCTTCAACTGCCGACGAAGTTTGAGCCTCCAAAATTGATTGCTCTTCATCAATTATCATGTCATTTTCAATACATATGTCACTATCATCACAACTAGGACCCACTCTACAAAGACGCTTCGCACGCACCAACGATTCTCTCCTTTCCTTCCCCACCGCCACCGCATTTTGCCTCCTCCTATGCGCCGCAACATTACCAACTACCCACAGCAAAATTAAATACGCATCCAGCAATATATGTATTTATATATAAATCCTTGTGCTGAATCAAATTAACAAGTGTGTTCGGTAGAAGTGATTCTACAAAAGTTCAATTTTTTTTCTCGGCAACCAAACAGAACAGTAGAACGATCTTCTTAAAAAAAAACTAGTTATGAGGGGAAGAAAAGAAGAGAGAGATAGAGAGAGACAAACCTGAAGACTTGATAGGGTCTCTTCGGTGAGGATTCAATCCATCTTCAGCCATTTTTTTGTATTGCTTTTTCCAGTGAGGTTTTTGAATTTGAAGAAAAAGAGAGAAGAGCGCAAACAAAAACCCTTTACAAATTGCAGGGATTTTCTAAACTTCACGCGCCTTCGATTGATTTCTATTTATTTCTTAGCAAATTGCAAAATGGCTCCTTCCTTAATTTAACGCGTAGCACCCGTAAAAGTTTGATATGTGTCTCGAGCCCCTACTTCTCTCTTCTTCTTCTTTTTTTCAATTTATTTGAGAAACCTTGGATGGATTTTTCTCTTTTATAAAAAATTCTATGAACTCTACCTTGTACTTTGGTTCTGTTATTGTTTTTTTTTTAACTCACTTATCCGTGCTCGGATTAAAATTTAATTTTCAACGAAAAGAATATTAAAGCTTTGTCAATATTTTTTTATATATAAAGAAAATTTAAAACTCTGAATTCAAGAATTGTATATATTTATTTAACAAAATAAATTGATTATATAAAATGTTAATAATAATTTAAAATTAAATCAAAAAATTAAAAAATAAATACCAATTAAGAGATTCGGCCCATTCCTTGAAGAGCTCTTTAATATTTTTTATTTAATTATATGTCAATAACTTTTAAGGAAAAAAAACAATTTTAATTTTATTTAAACAAAATAATTTTTTAGTATAATTTCTTTCTTTTTTATTCAGTATTTTTTTTCATAAAAATAATATGACTTTTTTGTTATGTGTTTTTTATTCAATAAAAATAAAAATAAAAAACAATGAGAACAATCATCAAAACATTTTGAAGGATTGAAATAAAGAAAAAAAAAAGACATATCTCTAATTAAAAATAAAAAAAGATAAAAGAAGAAAAGGAAGAATACCTTTAATATACGTCATGTTGTTTAAAATTCTTAAAATAATGTTAAGATAATCTTGATGTAAATATATTAAAAACTATAAAATAATGCTCAACTTGCGTATCAACGCGTTAAATATCTTGCTAATGTTACTAGACTCGATTCATCTACTATGAGAGATGATGTGCGCTCTGTTAGTATGATTTTAGTCATTTTAGAAGACTAAAAAGTCGGTCTCAATTCATCTAAAAACTTGTTTTTTAGATTTTTTTTTTACTTGAAAAAATATAGAATATATATTATTTCAAACCAACTTTTAATCACTTAAAAAACCAAAAGAATCAGCCTAATTTAAAAAACAATTCCTAGCCTCGATCTTCAGTTTCTAACAATGTAAAGGACAAAGAACAACTCAACGAAACTCCTCTCATTAAATAAAAAAGATTTTTTTATTGCCTCAACCAACCACTTTTTTCTTTTTTTATCTTATTTTTCGATAATTTTCTCTATACTCTTTTAAAACCAGAAATTAAAACATGAAAAAATAAAATTTTGTCTCAAAACTTAAAATACTACAACTAAACGGGGCAAAAGAGAAGTGAATGGAGAACATGTTGACAAAAGTGAAGCTTTTTACAAGAATTCCAAAAAAGCCATGTTCTTTTGTTTTGGTTTTCAGCTCGGTTTCTTTCCTTTTAATTGATACATTTATACCACTAATGTGAATTAGCCTCGAATAAAGTTGGGAAATATAATCAAAACCTTTAATTGTTAATAATATGCAGATGCAGATATTAGAGATAACCAACTCAAGAAAACACCACAAAAGGATCAACGATAAATTGAAAAAAGCTCAATGCAAACACTTCATTAAAACACCTTTCTGTTTTAATTTCTTTTGTAATCGTAAATATAAAACCATTCTATCAACACCAAGCACTTTCTTTACAAGCTGCCTCATCATGTTAGCATATCTTTGGGACATTTTGATAGTTTTTATCGGACTCAGCGGCTTGACGTGGAAGGAAGGTTCACATCACACAATCATGAAATAAAAGGGAAACATTAACAAATTAAAATGATGAGGCACGCTAACAAAATCAAAGTAGTAGATGGGCTAACCAGACCATTTAACCAAAAAAAGAACCCTTCGAGAGGGGTTGGTTTTTTCTCCGCTCAGATTTTGATCCAAAGATAATGTGAAAACTACTATAATATTTGTCCAAACGATCCAGATGTTCAGTACGTATCATAAAAGCATCATATAAGAGGAGGAAAAGTACTATCATGTAATAAAACTACTTTAGAAACATCACAAAACAGTAAACTTCTAAAAATCAAGTATAAAATATTTATGCTTTCTGTGGTTTTCCTTTCAGCACAGCCGAGCTCTAGTATGACAAAGACGCTCATCCTTGCCAATATAAAGCAATCTAAACTGAGCACCAGCTCTTCCAGTTGGCGGCTTCCCTTGTGTGCTCCCGGATAAAGCCCTTGTGTGCTCCCGGATAGAACGACTCGAAGAAGAACTCCAGTTGCTCAATCGTGTCATTCATACAAGGAATGGCACTCCTCAATCCATCTTTGGAGCTGTCAACCAGCAAAATGGAGCAAGAAAAGCATTTTCAATGAAGGGCATAGAAATCAGATATTGCCATAAGAGGTGAATAAGTAGATAGTAGATTTTCTTTTGTGCAGTTACATGCAAGACAAACACACACAGCACCTCAGAAGCACACTTCTAGCATTGATTTGGTACTCATGGTAGCTTGGCACAGATATGCACTCTTCACAGCACCACATGAACTCAATTATAAGTGAAAGGTTTAGTAATCATCATAGTACACCACACACGCAAGCATTTTTAATGTTCCTGTCCTTTATCACACATTCAGGTTTACATCCTTGTTTCAACTATCCGATAAGCATGCTACTTCTTAATGATTCAACCCTGTGAAGTCCTCATTTATTCTTCCTGTCTTGTTATCCAACATTAAGCTTGACACTCTTGTTTCAATAACCTATGATCATGCTAGTTAATCATTCAAACATTGAATTCATTTTAACAGTTCCTATCTTGTAATCTCATATTTGGCATGACAGCCATGTCACTACCCCATGAACTGCTGCTACTATAATTATTTGACACCAAGATTTCCCAGCATATCCAATTCAATGAACATGGTAGACCTTTTCCTAATCAATGTGAAGATGTATTTTTTATACATATATTTAGTTGAAATTCTATCAAATGTGGCAGGCCATGTAAGTCTTTTTGCAAAGTAAACTATGTTCTCCCAATTTGAGATAAGTGGAATGAGTTCCAAAATATTAGCGTATAGATATTCTGTCTTGCTCAAATTTAATCCTTTATTGATTTAACCTTTGAGTATTATTTCTTCAGAACAGCTTCCGACTATCGAGAGATTAAAAAGCAGGTAATATAATAAATCCAGATTTGCTCAACTCAACAATCTCAACTATCACTCAAAATATACAACGATGGCTTCGTGCCCTGCTTAGATACAGTCTGGAACTACATTTTCTTCTAAAGGGCACTTCAACATTACAAATACTTACAAAAAGGGCTACATTTGACACTGGAGAAACTTAATGTCATCTGAGGCCACAAAAAAAGCTTACAGTTGAAGCGGGGGGGTGGGGGGGCAAGACATCAGCAAAGGAAGAAAGGGAGATAAAGAATCCTTCAGTGAAAACTATAGAAAGGTTAAAAGTCATATAAATTTTTCTAGCATTTTCTTCTTCTAAGAGAAGAGAATAGATTTTCCTATTGCATGGCTTCCAAATCCCAAGCTTCTCATTGAGTGATCAAGCATATGGGACTATCCTAGGAGAACTTATCCCTTACACTGAAAAGAATAAAAGTGTTAAGATAAATGTATTAGAATGGAAGGGCTTCTGGAAAGGGATTAACTAATGAATCAATTAAGCCAACAAGTAGAAATACTTCAATTTACACTCGTGAAGGTTAGAAGTGTCATCAACAATGTCAGTTTTTCAAGACAGATAATCAAGGGATTACATCTTCTAGCATCACACAAAATGGCGGTTGGATGTGGAATTTACACTCGTGAAAAATTGACACATAAATGCTAACAAGTTCAATTCTCAATAGTTAGAAGTGTCATCAACAACGCAGCGCAGCTAGATGGATGTACCATACTGCAGGGAAAAGTATCTCACACAGTCAGACTGTATTTTACTCTCTAGAGTTTCCCTAGCGCTGTGTGTTGTTCCTATAGAGAAACTCTCAACAGCTGTTTCTTTCTTTCTTTCACGCCAAGTTAATAAATCTTCTCGTGGTACAATGGTTCACTGTAAAACAGTGAAATTGAGATAGCAGCAAAAATATAAAGCTGCTGTTTCTAACCTAATAAAAAATCTCAATATCAATCAAATTCACAAAAGTCAGTGATCTGAACTAAACATTAACAATAAGCACGCATGGCACTAAAAGGAAAAAAATCAGAATTTAAACAACCAGCAAAAAGCCGAATTAATAAAGATCAGATTTCACTTACCCAGAAAATATATTCAAAACTAGCCAAATCAATCAGCTTTGGCATCCATATTCTTTCTAGCAGCTCTTGCATTTTCATACTCAAACTTCAAAACATTCCTAATATGGGAAGTATCCTTCACATAAAACATCCTTCCAAACATACTCTCCTCAATCATCGGAAAATACTCAGAAATCACATTAGTCACGACCCAATACCACCCGGCCCCAAGAAAAAACCCTAAAACAGCCCCAGCAAAAACCTGGGCTAACGTATGATACCCTAAATAAACCCTAGAATACATGGTCAACACAGCTAATGACCACGGAAAAAAATTAATAGCCCAATTATTCTTAATCTCCGACAACCCAATTCCATCAAGGGTCAACAAAGTGAAATAAACAGCGAAAAAGAACATGTACTGCGAATGGCTAGAAGGCCAGCCAAGAGAATCACACATGTCAAGAAGAGCACATGTTTCAGGTCGGGCTTGTTTGACGAATGTTTTAATGATTCCGTTGATGAATTGAGAAATAAGAAGACCAAGAGCGAAAAACATGCCATGGAGTTCACGACGGAATATGAAGTGAGTGAGGAAACCGCCTAGACTTATGAAGACAGGGATCAGTGATACCCATGCTAAGAAATGGCCTATTTGGTCTCCTTTTTGGTAGCGAACGAGAGTGAGGGTCACGGCTTTTAGTGGCGTATTAGACATTTTTGAGAGTTAAAAGAGCGATCTAGATTATTTTTTTTGGGGAAAGTACGGAGGGGATGGCAAAGAGAGTTTTTAAGAGGAAGGATAAATCAACGGAGGAACCACGAAACACAAGTTGGATGGGAACAGTCTAGCTGCACTCTTTATATACTGTATTTTTTATTTTTCCTTTTAATTATTTTTTTTATTTTTAAATTGTTTTAATGTGTTAATATTAAAAATAAATTTTAAAAAATAAAAAACATTACATTAATTCATTTTCAAATAAAAAATTATTTAAAAATAACTGCTACCATAATATCAAATAAGCTCATAAAAGTATATCTAAATCTAAAAATTATATGAAGTTGAAGAGAATAATGTTTTTGTTTTCCAATCTTTTAGAAATTATATATATATATATATATATATATATAAAAAAAAAAAAAAAACTAAAACTAGTGGGGTGTTTATTGTTGAGCCGGCATTGTTCATATGCTCACAAAATACTATGGATGACATTATGTATTTTTTAATAATTCATTTTGGTCTTTGAATTTTTATTTTGTGTGATTTGATCATAATTAAAGGCCAATTGTATCTGAATTCTTAGTCAAATGTGAAATTGAAAAAAACAGAATTCAAATAAAAAAGAAGTCAAACATGGATAACGTGCTAGAGATTGCATAAAAAAATATGCTTAGGTCTTCAATCTTTAAAAATAGCACAATATATACAATTTAGGTCCCCTTAAATTTTAAACAATCAATTATGGTCCACGAGTTTATTTATGTTATTTTTTAATCCCTTGTTAGAAAGAGAAGAGAGGGGGATTGCTGGAATCCGACAATGTAAGAGAAAGTCATCATCCACACCATTTCCGCCCACCAAAATGAATTTTCATCCATGGGTTCCATGAGATAAGAGGAGCTTTATGGTAGTTGTTTAGAGCTTTGATGTTGCATGAAAAACTAGATCTAAACCAAAAAAGACAAATTAAACCGGTTTGATTTTGGGTTTTTGGACCATTTTTTTTTTGTATTTGGAGTTGATGGAATGGTTTGTGGGTATTGTAAATGTGTTTTTGGGTTGAAATAGCTTGAAAATTGGGTTTTTTGGCCAAAAGACTAGTTGCTCGATTTTTCGACAAGATCTACCTTGGCAGGTGATGTGTCGCCGACTAATTTTTTTTTGAAAAAATAGGGTAGACGACAAGTCATCTTTCCTTTTTAAAAAATAAAAAATAAAAATAAGCTCAAGCCCACGGGTCTGGGCTTGATGGTCCGCCAACACTCCTAGTCTCTTCATTTCAGTGGCCCAGGCACACTAGGCTCTTTTTGGCCCTTTTTTTAGGTTGAATATAAATTTAAAAGAAAAAAATATTGAACCCGATTGAGTTCATGATCCGGATCACAAGTTTGACGAATTAAGTCACAATAACTGAGTTATTTTTTTTCTACTATTGTTTTTTATTGATATCTTTTATTGATATAACTTTTCTTTAAATAATTTTTAAATTTGTGTTTCATGATTTTCTTTTTCTTATTTTACATTTTTTGGATAGAGATTTTTTTTTATAATGTTGTGTATTTAATTTTTTAAAAAGATTACTAATTCACCTATATTTTGTTTTTTTTATCTTTCACAAGAACTTTATTTTTGAAAATAAAAAATGTTTATTTTCAGATAATATTTTTAATATTGTAGTCCTACATGATATTTTTTTACTTTTATTTTATTCAATTAATTTAATATGTGTTTCTATTTTTAATATCATTTGATTGAATAAAAAAATAATTTTAATAAACAAATTCAATATATACAACTAGGTAAATGTTTTGTCTTGTAAGATTAAATATTTTGATTTATACTTGTCTTTTGATTTTTTAAGTTTTATTTTTGGTTTTTGTTAATATTTTTTTTGTTTATTAACACACATAGTTCTCGATTTATTTGATTACAAGTATGCATGAGCTTTTCAGTTTACACTTAAAAAAAATATAGACAAAATTATGTTGAAAAAGTCTATATGTACAATTTTTTATAAGAGAAAGAAACATTTGACTTGTGATAGAGCGCGGATCAAATGGCTAGTAAGTGTCTAGAGAAAAAAGAAAGGGGAAAAAAATAGAAATATATTTGATTGTATAGGTAAATTTATCTCTGTAATAGTTTTGAACTTATTGTTTAAAATAGAAAATACTAGTAGATTATATTCTTTTAATTTTCATTGTTATTGTGAAGAGGTGCGTAGAAGAATTAATTTATTTGCAATATTTTCATTATTTAACCTGATTTTATCCGTCAAAGTCAAATAATATGAGTATTATATATAATAGTAGGTCAAAAAATCTACAAAATAGATGTCAAGGGTCGGGGTTTTTGAAACCCGGTTAACTTGACCCAACTCGCATACCATATATATCCTATTGAGTTTTTTTGTTGTTCAGAGCTTAATTTGCTGTTGTATGTTCTATTTGTTTGCAATTAATTCTTTTATTTTAGTCAATTAATCCATTAATTTATTAAGCATACATTGTTTGTTACAACTTATAATAGGTTTTGATCTAATTTATTGAGCTCAAATCTTAGTTTTAATTAAACTCAATTTATGAAAATTAGCAATATAAGCCTTGCATGTGGATATTTATAATATCTACAAAAAAATTAACCCAACTCGATATTTTCAACCCACTCTATTCCAAAAAAAAATTAATAAATCAAATTTATAATTTGTAAAATATCATAAGTTAGGTTTGATATAATTTATGGATACAAACCCGATATAACTATATCTATAAACAACTCTAATCTTCTTTTTTATATCATTAAGAACATAACCAAATATTATTTCTCTTTTCTACTTTTATCTCTCTTTTCTATGACATAAATGTTATACTTTGAACACTATAAAATTTCTCAATGCAAATTAGATTCAGTTGCAAGTGCATTTAAATACAAAAACTGAGTGCAATTGTGTAACCGCTGATCATGACTACTTCCAAATGACCAAATACTATTTTAAAGTTTATACTTAACAAAAAAATATTTATTAATCCATATTTATTTAAGATTTTGTTTTTTTTAAAATAAATATTATTTCTTTCTTATCTTAAATAATAACTTAACTCTTTTATGTCAATTACTAATTAAATAAATATAATTATCATATTGTAGAATTTATTTCATGGCTTCTTAACTTAACTTATAATTACATTATGGTTAATTGCAAACTATATAATTGCAGTTCAATTATTATTATTATTATTCTTGAAAAGGAAAAGAACACTTTATTCATCTGGTAATAATATAATTTTTACTTATTATATCGTGAAAATTCATCTTATTATTTTACAAGTTAACTAATTATGTAAAATTATTATAACTATCAAGAGTAATTTCAGAGAATTAGTCCCTCTTAAAAATTAGTAATTTAGGACATGGACAGAGGCAAGCCCAGTCCTCAGTTTTAATATAAACATACATTGATATTTAATCTATTGAAATTATATTTTTAAAAAATTTAAGTTTTTTAATTAAAATTATTTTTTATATATATTTAGATTATTTTGATATACTGATGTTAAAAATAATTTTTTAAAAAAATATTATTTTGATATATTTATAAGTAAAATACACTTTGAATTTCACAATTGCTATTACACTCTCAAACACCTTTAAATCTATTCTAATTTATTAAGGAAAAATGGTCCTAAGGCATCATTCATGCTTAGAGAATGTGGTTATAGTTGTTTTTCAAAATGTTTTTTTACTCTGAAATGTATTAAAATAATATTTTTTATTATTATTTTTTTAAAATTATTTTTAACATCAGCACATTAAAATGATATGAAAACATAAAAATAATATTAATTTAAAACAAAGAAAAAAAATAAATAAAATTTAAATTTTTTCAAAAATATTTTTAAAATACAAAAACAATTTCCAATACCTGGTCAAGTCAGCCTACTCCTAGTACTCTTGCTACAGAAGAAGAAAATTGAAATTTAAAAGAAGAAATAATAAAAGGTAGATGCAATTACTATGATAAGTCATTTATTTCTCATTCTACAAGAAATGACACCACCACACGCAAGTATGCAAAAAAGAAAAAAGAAAAAAGAAAAAACCCTTATAGTGTTAACCTTGAGCAAATTTAAATGAATCTCCAATCAAATTCAATTACTGATGAGGGAGGGAGGGAGGGAGGTCACTCTTTTCACAGGAAAGTTTGACCAAAAAGGTATTAGAAAGGATTTATCTTTCACAAATCTGTGGACAACTATGGATTTAGAAGGTTCATGTCCCTTGCATCTCCCGGCTTCAAGATTCCATCACAGTTAATGGTTTCGAGAGTAGACTGCTATGAATTTTATTTAGATGAAAGATTAAGGATGAAGAGATTCTTGAGTACAAAATCCTCGGAGAGTATATATGTCTCACCATGGAAACATGAAGATCTACAAGAAAAAAAGAATTAATTAATTACATTTGCTTAACAACTCATTTTATTGATAATGATTGGATCATAATATTCATTTTTTTTGCTCAATTGATGACAAGTGCTTAGATTTAGGTATAATGTTGTTGAGAAGAATGCTTAATTGATTGAGAAATTGAAAAGTTTTTAATGAAGAATCTCTTGAAAACATTAGCAAGCTTTTAATTACATCATAGCTTTTAGATTATTACACTTGGAAATTATTCATAACCCAAAAAAAAAAAAAATTAATGCTCAAGGCACAACTAAACCCATTAACTTATAAGCCTAATTTTACAAGCGCATTAACTTAGCCCTTTTACATTTTTATTTTATTTTTTTATTTTCTTACATTTATTTAACCTAAATATAGAAGAGAAAAAACTAAACCCCACATCAAGCACGTCACTAGTAGCATTAAAATTCAGCACTTGAGGATCTAGCTGCTGTGGTCAATCGTGTGACTTGTTCCGCTCCCGTCCCGGGTTCGACCCTCTATGTGCACGCCTGTCACCCCCGCGGTGCCTTACCTGCTCCTGGCTTGCGGGATGTCCAGTGGGCCGTGGGGAATAGTCGTGGTGCGCGCAAGCTGGCCCGGACACCCCACGTAAATCAAAAAAAAATTCAAGCACAAAAAAAAAAAAAAACAACTAGATGAAGAGAAGGAAAAGAAGAAAATTGAGGATCTTATACGGTGGGTATTTGTAATTCTTGATTTATTTTTTATTTGAGGTATGTGCAGTGATTGGATCGAAGTATTTTGATTGTAAACTAATTGTAGTTTCAGGAAAAATGCTTGATGCTCATTGACTGGTTACGAGGGGTGGCACCACATTGATTCTTTAGTTCGTGTGCGAGCATGAAAAATTTTATTGTCGGCTAAGCTTGATTAGGAAGCTTTCATCATTTTTTTCTTCAAATTAGTCCTTTTACTTTAAACAATATTCATGGGATAATCCTCTTAGTTACATTTTTTTAATAAAAAAATACAATCAAGTAAAATTTATTTCATTAACATTAAATCCAGATAAGGATTGTGCATACGAGCATAATATCAAATCTTTTCTAGATAAATCAAGGAATTTATTATCGACTCAGTTTGTCATAAAGATTATATGTTGTTCTGTGTTTTTCAAACATAATATTTTTACACTTTATCAAAGTTAACAGAGTTCAACAATACTTTTCCTTGTGAGAACAATCTTTTAACCATATAGAGTCTGTTTGGCTGTGCGTTTCAACCTGCGTTTCGCTAAATTTTGATTTTTTTTTGCTAAAATTGAGTGCGGTTTGTACCTTTTGGATCGTTTTGATGTGCTGATGTTAAAAATAATTTTTAAAAAATAAAAAAATATCATTGGCATATATTTCGGCACGAAAAGCTATTTGAAAAGCAACTGCTACCACACTGCCAAACATACTCATAAGGTCCTTCATAATTAGAGGCCTAGTTTCCTCATTGGTCACTTTGGTTTATAAAAAGCTTATGAATGCCAAGTTCATATATTTGAATAATCAAGAGGGATCCTTTTGTTTTATGCTTGCATCATTCTTCTTTAGTATAATTGTGTATGGTATAATGCAACAAGTCTTTTTTCTTCTATAAAGTTGAGTTGGTAATAATGGATTTGTATTCACTCAACTTCTTATAGTTGTATTAGGACTCTTAAAATGACATGTCAATTACTGCTATTGGTAAAAATACATTCATACCATAAACGAAGAAGAATGAGTTGCCTTTATTGATATTTAAATGATGTGCTTACAAGGCAAATAAAAACATGTTATGCCAATCTTTACAAGTTATAATTATTTTTTAATATTCTTATTTTTTAAAATTATCCCATGACTCAATTTCTTGTAATGATTATGTGTTGAAGTGTGTTTTATAAACATAATATTTCTTTATTTCATCAGAGTTGATAGAGCTTAAGAATTTTTTTTTTTTTGTATGCATTGTGGATGAAAATATTAATTTTATGTTTTCGTCCAAGTGTTGGATAGTTTTTTAAAGGGTTCATGTTTTTTTTAAAATTTGAGATGTTGTTGCATGATCTAATTGTAAAAGTTTGTTACAAGGAGAGTTTATTCTACATTATAACTATTAGTATATACAAAAATTTAAAATATATGATCATAAGAGAAAACTTTTGAACTTTATAACAAATTTATAAAATAAGTTGCATAAAAAAAAAATAGTTTACAGTTAAGTTCTACTGCATATGAATGAAAAAACCTGCTTAAATGAGGCAGTGATTGTTTTTTAAGTCCATTCATGCTTTTGAAAAATTTTAAATTTTTTGACCTAGGTGTGGTTTTGGCATAGTTACCAGACCTAGGCACGGGTCTTACATGGTTGCTAGGCCTAGATGATTGGGTCTCGACCCAAGGTATATGGGTTGACAATCATGCCAGACCCAAGGTGCGTGAAAATGATAAACATGCCTGATTTGACAAACAACAAACAAAGATGATTTTAGTTGTCAGGAGAAAGAAAAAAAAGAAAAAAACACAACAATCGATCATCGATGACAATCCAATCATTATCTATCTACACGTGCCACACCATGTGGAAGAGGGCATGACTGCACATTTAGTTAGGCTGCGGATGACTAGATTTGGCTACTAGAAAGTGTCATTCGCGCCTTCTTAATGGCACGAGCACCGTCCACTCATTGGGGTGTGAGGAACATGTGCCTATAGCTTTTCGATTTAAAAATAACAAATATATAATGAAAATACTAAAACATCCCCATAGTCCTTTTAATTACACAAGCATGCCCATGTAAAAATATCAAAATACTCTCAAATGCAAAACTTTTTTTTTTTATATATCTTTTCTGAAGCTAAAAATATTATTTGACTGTACTTGAAAATTTTAAAAACCTAAATATCCTTGTGGAAGAATGCAAATAAATGTTTATCTACTAGTAAAAAGATAAGAAATTAAAAATAAAATTACTATTATAATTTACAATAAAAAATTTCACATCTAGAATAATTTCTCCAAACCATTTAACTTTTGTTATTAAAAAAAAGGAGGCATAAATAGAAACAATGCTCATGACAGCTTTATCCACGCAATGAATATTTCTGTTATGCCAATGAAATGGTTTTGTTACAATGGGCTTGAGCCGTCAGAGCCCAATCATTTAACTTCCAAATCAAAGTTAAAGAAACTAGCGGGAAGCAAGCATGTGATGCGAGCGGTGACAGTGAGACCAAACCAAACTTGGCAGCCACCAGCACTAGTCTCCGTCAACCGCCTAACATCGCCTCTCCTCTCCTTTCTAAACTCTCATAATTGCACACTCTAATCAGCAATTACCTCTCTCTCTCTCTAAACTACATTCACTGGTTCTCTACTTTTAATCTCCATCCAGTAATGTGGCAACTACTCTTAACCGCACTAGTCGCAGGATCCACTGCTTTTATAGCCAAACACATTTTTACCAATCATTATTCACAAATTGAAAAATGCGAGGAAGAGGAAAACCTCCAAGAATGCACTCCTGCTGCTACTGCTTTATTTGACTCTTCGCTGGTGACAGACGAGTTCTGTTTTTGCTTATGAACTTGAATTTTTTTCGTAGTTTTTTTCTCGAATTGGAACTTGCCGTTAATTTTGCAATGCATTAGGTGATGCTTTGTTAAACAGAAATTGCAAGGAAGTGGTTTAAGCACAAGAGATACTTGACTTCTAAAGAATAAAAAGGTGATAAGGAATGCGTCTTTTTGCTACGGGAAATTATGTGATTGCAGATGGGGTCGGTTGTCTTGTAAAGACAATGATGGGGGTATACTAGTTTAAATTAATGTATAGAGAAATGTGTCAAGCCTTTTAATTATTAACAAAAAGTTCAAATCATTTGTTAAATCATGATGAAGTTCCTCGTTAAAATATTAAGAATTGATTGATAGGTTGATGAAAAGACATTGATCGGGCCATTGTTTTTTTGACAAACCTACTGCGAGGATATAATGTCTATTGATACGATTATAATTTGTGCTAATTTAATTTGTTGTTTTACATTATATGGAAGTAATTTTCTTTTTTACAAGTTTTTGTTTGTTTATGTTCAGCATGGTTGTGGAACAATGGTGGTGACATGCCAATTTACATCGTTTAATATGCAGACAGCTCTTTATTTGGTTGGGGACTTGGTGTTGGAATCATGTACATGATGTCTACTGGGAAAGCTGAGATTAGTAAGCTAAGCACTTCCATGGAGGTGATGTCAAAAGTTGTTCATGAATTAAGAACTGAACTCTATAAAAGAAAATCAGCACATGTTGCTACAAGCTCGAAAGATAATAGTACTGAAAAAATGCAACTAGTGGTTAATAGAACAAACATGGTGGATAGAGAATCCAGTGGTATGAAAATGTGTGGGCTTCCTATTGCTGATGATGTTGAATACCCGAGTAGTGTTCTCACTGAAGAGCCAGAGCCAGAGCCAGCAGTGCTTAATTGAAATGGATCAACTGGAAGCAGGGCTCGAGTCTGAACTGTGCAAAAACTTCCCTGGTCCGGCACTGAAGCTTCTGGACATGAAGTAACATGGCTAAATTTGGGCAAGGTGAGTCATTCAAGTACCACTTTGATCCTTTCTTAAATTTACCCAATGCTTGACTGTGTTCCTCGTTAGCATTCTGAACCTACCTTCGAGACTTCAGACAGATTTGTGTAAATTTCACTTAGCGTTTTGCCATTTCCATGAAGTTATTTTTTTTAAATTTATGTATTTCACCTTAACATTTTTTTATTATGAAATGCTAGGGTTTGTTTCATTTGCTACAGCTACGATATCCTTTGCCTGGAACTTGTATATTTGTGAGGTAATTAAAGTTGCAGCGGAAGTCCTCCTTCTTTTATCTATGTTCTATTAATCTCCATCACGTCTTGGCTTTCAAATCATTCTTACCAGGCACTAGGTTCTGCTATCATTAGAAAGGTTCAATTATTAACTTAAATTTCCATGTTGGAAAAACACATACCCAGTCATGTGCAACAACAGTCGGGGTAAACAGTTTGCAAACCAGATACATGCAAAGACAATAGATCCTCAGTACTTGCCAAAGTTACAGGTATGCTGACGTAGGACTAGGAGAGAAAAGAATCAGGCAGGATACAAGGGAGGAAGAGAAAGGAGAGCAGCCCGAAGAATTAGTGGGACAAGTGAACTAGAACTCAGTAATCAATATTCGTGCGTCGACCCTCATTAAATTGAAATTTCATTCAATTTAATGTTAACTTTGCTTTCTGTTTGTTCATTCATTTATTTTTCTTTTATTATGATACCTTTAATCTTCTGCCTAGAGTCTAGAAATCAACTAGCTTTCACTAAAATGAGTGCTTCTTGATTGACTTTTGCTATACTGCCAGCTTGTTGGTTAAAACTCTCTCTCTCTCTCTCTCTAGATCTCTCTCTCCCCCTCCAGAAAGGAAACCTGAAACTTCAGATGGCTTTTTGTTCTCTTCTTGGGAAAGATCATTGCTCAACAGTTTGTTTCACATTGCCGAATTACTTGATTGCACTTGAAGCTCCTGTTCTTATTTGGGTACTTTGAGGATAAGACTGGAAAAGCATGAGATAAGATAAATTCATGGTTCAGTGGTGGTTGCTTGTGTAGAGACATTATAGATTGGTGGAGCCATGGTGGGTTTGCCTTTGCTGGTCCTATGAAGATAGGGAGATGACCCCATTACATGTTTTTGGACAGCACATTCGTGACCTGTGAATTTTCATCTTCCCTACTTGATTAAAAAGCACCTCACTTTTCACTGTGCCCACCACCCTCTTCATTGAAATGATCTTGTCAAGTTGAAATATGGAGAGCACTGCCACTGACAAGCTGAAAGGCCCCAAGATTTCAAAAAGTCTCAAAGTCTCAAACCTAGAAAAACATGGATTTTAAGATAAGTTGAAAAGGAAACCCTGGGAAACAAAATTTACGGTAGATAGTAAAGAGATTCTTTACATCACCGACGAGAAGATTACTGACCATGTCTTTGCATGCTTAACAGTGATATTAATCACCAAGAAAGGACTAGCAATGGAACCATATGAATTGCTATTATATTATGCAAAAAACTGCTGTGCTAATCTAGCAAAATTAGGGTTCAAATTCCCGTTTTAACTTCTTGCCCCCCTCCACAGTTGCAGCCTGTGCATATAAAAGCATTTAAAAAGGGAATGTTTCATCTGCTGGAACAACCCGTGATCGAACATCAGCGTGGAGTAAAGTCTAAGAAAAGTTTGACAATCTAGTGATGTAGAATTTGATGAGAGTTGAGTGAGGCCCATACCATATTAAGTATCACCATGACGTGTGAAGCAGTAGGAGAATCACACAGGCATGGCTTTATTCCCCCGGAATAAAATATCAAAAGGGAACAGCCACAGATCAGAGTTTCCTAAGAAATCAGGAGCTCCACCAAGTTTTAAGCTTCAGCAAGAATGGTTGTTGAGTGAATTGGTAGGATCGATCAATCAACAATCCAGGTTGAAGGCTTCAACGGTAGTATCATTTGTAACGACCCCATTTTCTTGAATGCTACTTGATTAAAGTAAAAGAATCCTGTTTGTTTGAGACTTTGAGTAATAAATAAATGAAGCAAGTAATTTAACGTCTCGCTATAATTTAATCACCTACCAATCATGGAGTGACTGAATGAGTGGACTTCCCTTCGATCACTTACTCCACCGACCTTCACCTCTTCAATCCTAACTATAGAACTTAACAAAAACCTCTCATATTTATGCGGACGCAGTACGTCACGGGTATAATTTTTTTTTTATAAAATATTTAAATGTTATAAGTGTGTTTTTTTTTTAAATAACAAAAATCTAATAACTCGAGTTATACTATTGATACTAATTAACTATGGAAAAACCTAGTCAAAACTCGTTGATAATTTTTATTTTTTAAAAATGAACAATGTCATTCTTACATTTTATAAAATTAAAAAAAGGATTGATTCGGATTAATCTAAGTTCACTAACCTAACTCGTGACTTAGAACTTGCTACGGTTGATCCTTGGGTTTGGCTTGAAAATTGTGCGCTAGATAACTTTTAAAACCTATTACTCGATTCATTAGAACAAAAACACCACATATGAAAAAACAGAGAAGTCCAATCCTCAATAAGTCAAATGCTGAAGGACAAAATCGAGAAAAAATCAATTACATGAAAAGATCTAAAATTATATATAAAAAAGTAATTAAAAGAATAAGGATGAAAATCGAAATAAAAAATAAATTATAGGTCGAGAACAATTCTTTGATTGGAGGATTAAATTGAAAACAAAAAAAAATTAACAAAAGGACAAACAAATAAGAAGAATGAGCACCAAATTATAGTCTTGAATGGGTCGAATAAGCCGACTTTATTTTAATAAGACGATAAACAAAATTAGCAACAATGGTAAATGGATTTTTTTTAAATATAATGACAATGATAACCTCAGAATAAAAACCTTAGGAAGCAAGTGATTGCGTAAAAAAGAGCCAATTTTTTTTTTACTCAAGCAAAAGTTGTGTGATAAATATATAAATTGTGCAATAAGGTGTGAGTAAACTTGAGTTAACCCTTGAAACCTATGGCTCTAATAATGAGATTGAGATAACCTGATAGATGACCTATTTAAAACTTAACCCAATAGTTTGACTTATGACCCAGGTGATTCAAGGCTTAGATCGTGCCGAGTTCCAAAAAAAATAGGTGACGATTAACCTGGTCTGATCTAGTAAAAAAAAAAGGGTTAACACAAATCTATTTAGCCCTAGACAAACCTACTAAAAACCCTTTGATATTTTTATTTTTATATTTTTAAATGATGTTATTTTTATGTGTTTATCACACAACTTTTGCTCAATGATGGTTGGAATTAGGTGTTGTAATTAGGTCAAACAACTTAACTCGGGTTAACTTACTTAACTCATGACCCATGTTTTGCCTCGGGTTGACCCTTGGGTCGGGTTTGAAAGCAATGCTATAGATAACTTTCAAAACTCATGACATGAGTCATCACACCTAAAGCACTATAAATGAGAAAACAAAGAAGTCAAACCCTCAACAAATCAAATACTAAATGGTGAAATCATGGAAAAAAAACCAATTACACAAAAAAGATTTAAAATAAAATATAGCAATTAAAAGAATGAGAGTAAATATTAAGAAAATAATAATTAGAAGGCACGAACAATTCTTTGATCAAAGGGTTAAGTTGAAAACAAAAAAAAATAACAAAATTAAAAAATAATTAAAAATACGAGGACAAAATTAGAAAAAAAAACTTGGATTGAATGATGAAATTAAAAACTACCAAAATCTGACAAAGGGGCAAAGGAAAAAAATAAATTAAAAGAAGGACCAAATTCAAAAATATTATATATGATGAATTAGAATTAAGGATTAAATTGAAAAAAAAACTTTTACATAAGAGCCAAGGAAAACAAAATAAAAAATCAAAAAAATAAGGACCAAATGAGAAAAAATTAAATATGCCAAATTGGAATTGAAGGAATAAATTAAAGACAAATAAAACTTTTCTAAAAAGGTTAAAAAGAAAAATAAAAAATCAAAAGAATAAGGACTGTAATTTAAAAGCAGACTAAAAGAGAACAAATTTGCATTTTTTAGGGAGGAAAGAGAACAAAATGAAAAAAGAAGAAGAAGAGAACGCGGTGGTGCATCCAATGAGATGATGAAAGGACTTGTTCGATCATCATAAGGTGCTACACGCACCGCCTAAAAGGCATGACGCTTTCTATAACGTGCTAACAATTTTATTGAATAAAAAATATAATATTTCAAGAGAAAAAAAGCTAAATTACTCCCTATGCATATGATATTCACTATCAAACCTATTTGAAAAGACCCAGATAATCTTTGCTTAATGGTTCATCTTTCCTTAACTGCAAGGGAAAAGATGGCTTTTAAGTTTTAACTATACAAAGAAAAAGGGAAAAATACCTTTGGCTAACCGTTTTAAACTTTTTGAAATTAGGGGTAATTAAGTAATTTAACTATTTTAAAATTATATAAAAGACATAAATACCCCCATACAATTAATGACCAATGTACCGTATAAAAAGACCAAAATAACCCTAAATCCAAGGCTTATTATTTTTTTTGGTTAAGGGTAAAAGTTTCATTTCACTATAGTGGTGAATAGAAAAATATTTGTATGGATACAATGAATGTGCCTTTGTTTTAGTTGTTTTTTTTTTCAACATCTAACACATATTATCACTATTACAACTTTCTAACTCTAGATGATTTTTTTTTAAGAAACAAAACTAGTATAGTTCGGAAAACTTTTTAGCAAACTAGTATTAATCAAAAAATTTTAGAAAGTAGCACAGTTTGGTAAAATTCACAATTATTCCATTTTAAAAAGTCTTAGGTATGAATAACAACATTTTTAAAAAAATAGTTGAAATGGGCTAACATTAATTCAAAAAGAAGAGAGGAGAGAGAAAAGGAAAGGAAAAAAAGAAAAAAATATATCTTAGAGGCACATTGAAGCTTTGATGACAATATATCCAGCACCATAAAAAATATTTTAAAGAGAAGAATACAACGACACCAAGAAAAGTTAACAACGATGGTTGGAGTGGGCTACAAACATCCTTTAAAGACAAGTGGGCTACACCCATGTCTAATAGTGTAAAACCTTAACCAATAATAATAATAAATAGTTATATGAAAATACTTACGATTGAAAATTAGACATATGTGGAATAAAACTAAAGGGGTAAATTTGTAAATGGAGAAATTAAACATGAGTGGTGTGAACCTAAGGTTAAAAAGGTAAATTGAAGAGCAATCATTTTTTCTACAATTAAGGCTGATAGTTTTGGAAGAAAAAGGAAGCTTAGAAAATTGTTGTTTTCTCTTGAAAAATTAGTGGAATGAGTGTAACTAGTATGTTTTAAATTCTTTATATCACCATAAACTAGAAGATTTAAAGAGAGACATGGAGGTTAGTGTAGTTTAGGGGGAGATTTCTTATTGGAGAAAGAGTGATGTTCTTGAGCTCCATCATTCAAAACCACAAAATTAAGTTAAATAGAAGGGGCTAAAAAGCTTTATCTTCATTTGAATTTATTATTATACCTTTGTAATTAAAGAGGAAATGATGTTTAAATGTTATGGTTGTTGTAAATAAAACAAAGGTATGTTAAGGTTAGTTGAAAAGTTTGTTTGGTTGGATTTTTGGGGTGAATTGTTCTTGAAGTTGTGTTAGATAAGATAAGTAGGTATGTTGGAGGTCATCAGTGGATTTCCAAGCCATAGATGGTTGATCATGGCTAGGAAAATTTTGGGAATTCCAAACTTTGAGTTTGAATTTGTGTAAACTGCATATGATGATGATTTATAGGTTTAAATTTGATTATGATCATTGTAAAATTAGTTTATGATGTGTTTAGGTCATTGTTGAAGTGTTTGGTAAGGTTGGGTAAGTTTAATTTCTATGTAAAAGATTATTTAAATTAAATGATTACAATGTGTTTTATAAAAGGTTAGACATTGAACTTGGTTAATGAAATGTTAGACATTGAGTTTGGTTGAAGAAAGGTTAAGACATTAAAATGAGTTATGGAAATGGGTGATGAAAGGTTAGGATATTAAAATGGATTATAAAAATAGATGATAAAAAATTTAGGCATTAAATGAGATTATGAATGAATGCTATTATGAAATGAATGTATCGGTAAACAAGAGTGATATAATGAATCCTAGTATGAAAAAATAAATTAGCATGCAAGAGTGACATGATGCATGCTAGTGTGAAAGAATGGAATTGGTAAACAAAAGTAGCATATCCATGAATGTTATTATGAAAATGGATAAATGATGTGAATGAGTAGTTGTGATAATGAGTTAGAAATAATTGGATATTGACATAAATACCTTTTTGAATATTAGGATGTCATTTAGAGTGGGACCTACTATAAGAAGAGCTCACATAGCAATGGATTTTTAGTAGCAATGACTAATATGTAAAAACTAAGTTGATCATATAAGTAAGGGATTTTTGAATGATTAAGCTAGTAATAATAGCAACGGCTAATATGTAAAAACTAAGCTGGCCACATGAGCAGGGATAATTTTGAATGATTAAGCTGACCATAATGGTGGGGGTTAATATGTAAAATTTAGTTGGTCGCATCTACAGGGGTTATTTTAAAAAACAAAGCGGACTACATGAGCAGGAGCTATTATGAATGATTAAGCTAGATATAATGGCGACAGATAATATGAAAAAATTAAGTCAGCTGCTTGAGTGGAGGCTATTTAGAATGATTACGCCAGCCATAATGGTGAGTGCTAATATGTAAAAATTAAACCACTCGCACCCTACCTTCCGAGTAGCCGGACCGACCGACTCAAGCTGTAGAGGGTCAAGGGTGAATAAGGGGCATGTGCAACCTAGAGAGATGGTCGTCTCTCTTTGATGAATGTGAATCGAGGTGTGTGGGGCTATTTTGAAAAAAATGAGTTAACCATATGAACAAGAGTTCTTTTAAAAGATTAAGTTGGCCATAAATGACGAGGGCTAATATGTGAAAATCAAGCTAGTTGGAATGGTATGGTGTTAATACAAAAATGAACCGAATGAAATGTCGAGAGTTAAGAAATGACTTAAAATGCTAGATATGGTTATTGAAATAGTTAAATGGATGCGAATTTGATGCAATCATAAATTATATATTTAAATGATGGTGTAATAAGTAATAGAAGGAGGGGAGGCTTAACTTTTGATTAAGAGAATGAATTACACTAGAAATGTAGCATAATTTGCACATGTTTGTAAAAGGAAAATTAATCCCATATTTACTCTTTAAGGTTGATAAAGATACTAGTTGAAATTGTTATTTACATATTTAAAATATATTCTATATTTTCATGTGTTTTAAAGGTATATCCCATCCATCATAACAACCTTGATACCCAGCTCTGGTTAACATAATTTTTCTTATTAGGTAGACTTTTGTATAAATTAAACTATGTTATATAAATAAATCTATTACATATAGATTTTATGATAAACTAAAAAAGAAGAAGGGAAATGATGAATTATCTTGTGTTGATGATATTGTATGCTTTGAAGTAAATGATATGGTTGCTATCTTTTATATATATATATATATATATATATATATATATATATATATATATATATAAAGAGTGTATAAACATGTTTTTGATGAATTTGATGGTTGGTGAGCCTGATTTCACCTTGAGATGACATGTTGTGATTTGAGTTTAAATGGTAAGCCTTTTTATATAGGAGAAACTCGTTGAAATTCAAGAAAGAAAAATAATTTACAGTTCATTTTGCAATATTCTAATTAATTAAAAGATAAAACATGCTTAGGAAATTTGGGTTGTTACAACATGTGTTCCCATTCCGGTCACTATTAATAACCTTCCTTGATATTATTGAGTTTTGATGGTAGAGCTTCTATATAGGGGAAACTCAACTAAAACTCAAGAAAATAATAATTTATAGTCCATTTTGCAATAATCTAATTAATTGAAAGATAAAACATACTTAAGAAATTTATGCTGTTACATCATATATGTCCTATTCCGGTCACCATTGGTAATTTTTCTTGATATTATTGAATTCATCTCACAAAATCTTTTCGATAATAGCGAGGGGGTCATCATTAAAGCTTCAACATGCCTCTAGGGTCTCATTCATTCATTCTTTTTTTTTTCTTTTCTTTTCTCTCTTCTTTTTCTTCTTTGAAATTTGTTTGAGTCAATTTTAACTATTTCTTTAAAATGTTATTGTTCCTAATCATGAATTTTACCAAATTGTGCTATTTTTATTTATTTTTTACCCATGGTAATTTACTATTTTTTCTTGGGATAATTACAAATTTTTTTTTTTCAATAGTTTGATTGTTTTTTAATTTTTTTGTTATACCTTGAGAAATTACACTTTACATCTTGACTCAAATAAGAATTTCAAAAAAGATAAAAATTCCCTCATATATAATATATGAGAAAAGTATGGAAATGATATATCACACATTCACACTCTCTCTTGTCCCATTTTCTCTCTCCAAAAAAATCATAGTCTCTCTTTTCCATTTATTTATGCAATTTGCTCACTTAATTGACCAAATCCTCATTTGTTTCCGCTTCCTCATACCGGTAACTTGGAAGCTAAAATGATAGGGAAAACTCACCCTTCAATTTGTTTACAACTTAAAGGTTTTGGGATGCAAAAGGTTTCTCTGATCTTTTTAAACAATTTGAATTTGAGGTTAGGATTCTAAAGTCTTTTCTTGGTGGATTAAAGGGGAGGTGGGTTTTGTGTGGGTTTTTCTTGTTTAATAAACATCGATTCAAGATTTATTTATTTGTTTTTCTTATTAATATAGATATCTGAGCCAACTTGTACATACATCGACTAATCCTATGTGTTTTGAAATTAACGACCATATATGTATGCCTCTAGTACCCCTGAAATTTATGGGACTCGAACTGATGATCTTTAGAGAGTAAACTCAAGACCTGATTAATTGACCTATACTCCTTAGAATTTTTTTTTTTTTTGATTATCGTGGGGTGTCCGGGCCAGCTTGCGCGCACCACGACTATTCCCCACAGCCCACTGAACATCCTGCAAGCCCAGTGAGCAGGTAAGGCACCGCGGGGGTGACAGGCGTGCACATAGAGGATCGAACTCGGGACGGGGGCGGAACAAGTCACACGGTTGACCACTGAGCTAGACTCTCAAGTGCATTAGAATTTATTTTCTTGATACATTTGGTGGGAGAGATCAAGATATAATCTTGATTAATGGGTTTATCTTGGTTTTTGAGCCTTAGGTTGATCTTTAAATCTTGATCAACGAAATTTTAGAGGTTATTTTTATAATTTTTCAGAAAACAAATAAATCATTGATTGGAAAAATTATGAGGCTGGACATAAATAATAAGTATTGGTTTTAAAAACGCTCGTTATTAGGATTACGACCGCAAATAGTTTTTCATCACAATATAGGCTTCCACACTCCTCGATGATTTCTTAGTTTTTTTTTTTTTTTTTGGACACATGAGGAAAAATCTATTGGACATTTTCTCTTTGTAGGTGTAAGTTGAACAGAGTTGTTATATATAGGTTTCTTCATGAACACAAGGGAGCTTCAAGTTGAATTTTCTAGAAGTGGAAATACTTCATCCACTGGTTCGTTAATTAGAGTTGGAAAGTTATTAACTTTGAAAACCCTAAAAAAAATCAACATTGTACTAGAAGAACTCAGCACTGTCATTCATGGTTTATCTTTATTCCTTTCTTGGTTACAAATCTTCTATTCCACGCTCTTGTGAAAACTTTTATGTAAAAAGATTTAAGGCTTTCGAATACAGATATATTAATGATCCATCACGGGAATATATCTGTAAACATAGAGTGTTTGTACTGTGGACGACACTGTAACACTATGAAGGCGTTGTCTTTGCTGTTTTTTTAGTTAAAAAATGTTGATAGGGGACATTATCTTTTCTATTTTTTGTGCCAAAAGCTACTAGTCTGGCTTGGGACCTAGACCCAACCTAAATCGCTTCCAACAGGTGCTGGATCTAGCTACTTGGCAGCCAGACCCAACGATATTGAGTCTGGCTCGCAGCCCAACCCAACAATATTGGGTCCGGCTGGCAGCAAGACCCAGATATGTCTAATTTTTTTTTTTTTTATCTCTTTAGAATTTTTTCTTTTCTTTTATGCAATTTTTTTTCATAGGATAAAGAGAAAATAAATTAATTAGATTTTTTTATATTATATAAAAGTTGGGTGATAATATTTTTTTTTTTCATTTGAGTTAACTTGATTGAATTATTTTTCTCCCAATAAAATTGAGTCTTGCTGCTTAATAGAATTTAATAGCGTTGAACCCTGCCTCTAGTATGACTCAATAACATTGGACCTTGATTCAATAACGTTAAGTTTTATTATCTAGTAGTATCCACAGTGTTAAGCCCTGCTGTCAGCAGGACCAATAAAATTAGGTTGCTGCAATACCCACGATAAGTTAATTTATTTTTTATATTATTTTAAAATTTTATATTTTAAAAAAATTATTATTAACCCACAATAAAATATGAAAAAATATACAAGTTTGTGTTGATATTACTCCTAAAAAGTAATTTTATCAATTAGCAATAAATAACTGGCTGACCTCGAAGGACAAAACCGAACAGAAGCCCTACAACCTCGAAATAGAAAAATCTTACAGCCAGATTCACCCATCCGTGCAGAGATTATTTTTTTTAATAAAAAAAACAGCACAAAATCAAAGGGAAGCAGGAAGCTCCAACAAGGTGACCACTGTCTTCTCTTCTCCTCTCCTCCTCGTTTCCCAGCTTCAACAACCAGCCCAAAGCAATAACTCTCTCCACGTATCTTCTTCTTCCCTACCTCAAAAAGCCATAGCAAACCAGACAAACCCCTAGAACTCAAACTAGACAAAATTAAACACACGCACACAAATATAGTTAAAAACATGAAGCTGTCTACAAAACCATTATCGAGTCCGGGTCGGACAGAGAAGTACTACCCACCACCATTGATGAGGTTCTTGAGAAGCAATGTTGGTAGCAGAAATAGACGAAGGTCACGTTCAAGTCCAATGTTTGTTAGAAAGAAAAATACAACAATCGAAACTCAAGAACCCTCCTCTCCGAAAGTCACCTGCATGGGTCAAGTCCGGGTCAGGCGGTTCAAACAAGCCAATATCCGGCCTGGAAAGCCCAAAAAACGCCTATGCAAATGGATCCAAAAAACCCTACTTTGTCATCACCATTTAAGTAGAAGAAAACTCAAGCGTAAGTCTTTTACACCTTCTTGGCCTAAATGGGCTTATTTCTTTCGTGTCGGATTTAAGAGAAAAGGCAAAATTAGCGAGGATTGTAATTCTTCAAAGGCTGAACCAAACTATGGTGTCAGAAGTGAAGATTTTGAGCAAGAAAGCGAACAAGAAAAAGAAAATGGAAGCTAAAATTTATGTCTCTACAGCTATTACACCACCAAGGAATGCTTTTTTACTGACTAGATGCAGATCTGCACCGTACCGTTCTTCTTTAGCGGGAAAATCTTGGGGGTCACCATCGGAGATTGGAAAAACAAAGCAGAACAGTGTAGTTCACCGCAGGAAAACATAGAAAATGGAAGTCCCACGTCGTTAAGAGAGCCTGTTTCTGAAGAATCTGATAAAGAATCAAGTTTGCATCCAGAAACGGAAGTAAAGATTAGTTTTCTCAAAGAATTTGAAGGCTCTATCACTTCAATCAGGGAGGGAATTGCAAATTCTGCAAACATTAAAGAGTCAAATACAGAGGTGGTTTCCACTGTACGACCTTTGATACTCACAAGAAGTAAATCTGAACCGGCGAGAACTGGTGAGAAGCTTGATCCGGAAATGAGCTTCTGGAAGAAGAGAAGGTTGGGTTCCACGTAGTTAATTAATTGTTAGTTACCACCACATTAAATATTTTAATTACTACTTTTGTTTATTTTATCTTGGAAAATGAAATGAAGATAGTTTTTTGAAACTTGTAAACTATAATTATGGTTATTTTTATAAATTCAGACATCTGGGGCTGTACGGGAGAATCTCCATTAGTTATGTGGAAAATATCATATTTGGCAAAATAATCTTGCAAAATGCAAACTAGCCCAACATGAATATATATATATTTTAAATAGAATAATTTTATTGGTTGTGTTTGTAGTTTTAAAACCCGGTCCGGTCAGGCGGGTCAACCCGGGACTGCAACTGGACTGAGTTGAAGAAAAAACATATAAAAGAAAAAATTCGGTGTGACCCAGCTGACCCGGTGGGTTGACCCAACGACCTACTTGACCGAGCAAGACCCGGTCAAAAACCTGGTTGCAACCCGTTGACTTTTTTCTTTACTAAAATAACATCATTTTAATTTTTTTTAAAAAAATTGATTCAATAACTCGGTTAAAATCCAGAACCCAAATCTTGAACCGGGTCGAATCTAAAATCTATGGTTTCATTACTAAAAGTAACACATTAATAAAAAAATTTATTGGTTATGTTTGTTCTAGCAACACAATCAGGATTTCAATTGGTTTGTTGCGTTAATGGAAGTAGCGCAATCAATTGAGATTCGATTGGTTTTATTTTTTATCTTTTACTCTCATGGCGTATAATCTTTGCTTTAAATCTAGCTCTTGAAAATGCTTGTTTTTATATTTCAAACAACCAATTTCGGTCATTATTTAAGGTATAATTTAAGTGTTTATAATCTTTTCAAGTGTAAACTTAACCAATTTTACCTATATAAATAAAATAAAATAAAATACAAACTTATCATTGAAAAATATAAATGAAGAATCACATTAATCCAATTATATTATGTCTAATTGTATCTAACTACATCTAATAATTAGTTCATGGTTGTTTGTTGCATGCTACTTGTAGGCGAGTCCGTATCATCCGAATGGTGTCTTGGAAAACATATAGATCCTTGTCCTCACAAAGCTACCTCATCCTCGACTATTGCAATATCTAAGATGTGAAGCCTCCCCTGACCACATATAGTTCAAAACGAGATGAAATACCAACGAGCTGTCACGAGTTTATAAAATAAATATATTTGATAGTGTTATAATTATGAACTAATGCTAGATAAGTAATAGAAATTAAAGGTATGATGGAGCAAATATTTTCATTACAAAAAAAAAGTTATGTTGGTGATAAAAAACTTAGAGACTGAACAAAATGATTTGTAGCAATTTACAGTGTTTTGTGAGGAAAATACAGTGCTTTCGCCACATGATTTAGCTTTTCAATTAATAAAAAGAAAAAAAATTACAAAGCTAAATTCTCTACCAACTTAATATTAAAAAAAAAACTAACAAAAATAATTTTGGAAGGAAAAAAACCCATGAGAAAAAAATATTGTAGCAATTGACAATGTTTTGTGAGGAAAACTATAGCGCTTTTCCCAATAAAATAAAATAAAAAACCATTTAGAAAAATATTGTAGCAATCCACAGTGTTTTTTGAGAAAAACTACAACGCTTTCCTCATATGATTCAGCTTTATTGTAATTATAATTCTTAACCAACTCAATATTCAAAAAAATATCGACAAAGATAATTTTGGAAAAATTCATAAAAAAATCAGAAGGAAAAACACTGCAACAATTCACAGTGTTTTAAAGAAAAAAAAATTACAAAGTAAATTCTTAATCAGCTAAATATTAAAAAAAAATCGACAGAGATAATTTTAGAAAAAAAACAAAACAAACACCAAAAAAAGAAAAAAAAAATCATGTTGGAAACACTGTAGCAATTCACAGTGTTTTGTGATGAAATCTACAGTGCTTCCCCACATGATTTAGCCTTATTTGTAATGACTTGTAATTGTAATTCACAAACAACTCAATATTAAAAAAATAAAATTGAAAAAGATAATTTGAAAAAAATTATAACAAAAAAAAAACCATGCGGAGAGACACTGTAGCAATCTACAATGTTTTATGAGCAAAGTTACAATGCTTTCCCCACATGATTAAGCATTATTACAAAGTTAAATTCTAACCAACTCAATATTAAAAAAAATAAAATCGACGAAGATAATTTTGAAAAAAAATATCAAAAAAAAGAAAACACAAAAGAAACTGGAAAAAAACCATGTGAGGAAAAACTGTATCGATCCATAGTGTTTTGTGAGGAAAAACTTGTATTTACTTGTAATTGCAATTCTTAACCAGCTTAATATTTAAAAAATAAAATTGATAGATAATTTTAAGGAAAAACATAACAAAAACAGAAAAAAACCATGTGGAAAAAAATATTGTAGTAATCAACAATAATTTTCGAGGAAAGTTATAGTGCTTTCCTCACATATTATAACTGTAATTTTTAACCACCTCAATATTAAAAAATAAAATAAAAAAAAGATAATTTCAGAGAAAATCATAAAAAAACCATGCGGAGAAACACTGTAGCAATCAACAATGTTTTAAAGAAAAAAAATTACAAAACTAAATTCTCAATCAGCTCAATATTAAAAAAAAATTGACAAATATAAATTTAAAAAATAAAGAAATAAAATAGAAAAACTATGTGGAAAAATATCGCAGCAATCCATAACATTTTAATGAAAAAAAATTACAAAGCAAAAATTTTAACCAGGTCAATATTTAAAAAGTAAAATCAACAAAAATAATTTTGGAAAAAAAAGAAAAAATAAATGAAAAAAAATAGAAAAGTTGACAAAAAAAGTAATTTTGAAAAAAATTTGAAAAAAAAAACAAAAAAGAAAAAAAGAAAAAAGGGGGGAAGAATCACTTACTGTTGTAATCCACAGTGATTTAGGTGTGGGGGAACAGTGATTCCCCCACACCATTTAGATAGTGTTATAATAGCAAGATGCAAACCAAATGTCCTTAATGGAGTGTATAACATCATAGGTGGTATCATGAATCGCAATAGCAACTTGGCGACCATACCATATAGAAAACACTACCTAATATATATATGTTATGTTGAAAAAAGAAATAATACATCCCAATTTATTACACTACAGTGCATGGAGTTCATACTACATACATGAAAGCCCAAAAATATGGTCACATTCACATGTGATAAAATGATGCATATATTAATCTATGTTAACATCAACATCAATGGTGGGATGTTGTTACTCAAGGATGCACAATCTTCTTAAATGTCATTGGTTGATATAATCCACATATGTTATCAATTAATTATTATCGTTTTTGCTAAAATTTCTTTATGTAGTCCGAATCTTTAATTTTCGCACATTCTTGGCAAATTTTAAGTCCTAACTTAAAACACATCATTCTTTATTGCCTGGATGAATTATTAGGCCTATCATATATGGCTGAAAAGCTTAAAATGTCTAGTTTAGAGAACAACTTGAATCGCAGAAAAATGCCACTAGTAACTACCAATATGTCTCAAACAGTACATAAAGGTCTAATTTTACAGATTTGACAAGATTTATCTAGTAACTTTGACTCTCTGAAAGAATATGTTCTTGAACTTCATTTGACTTGAAAAGTTACCAAAATATATTTTCATGTGTTTAGTATCTCCCTATAAAATACCAGCTCGTTATGATGTACGGTTTGAGAGATATACTTGATCTCGTAAAACTTGTCAGCAGATATTTTAAAGCCAAATTCGGACCTGACTTGGTTCGCATCATCCTCTTTTTCTTTAAAAGATTCAACCTCGAATCTGTAACATGGAAAACATCTTCTAAGGCCAAAAAATCAATACCAAGCTGAAGAATAACATCATCATCAAAACTAAGAAGAACTTTGTTAGCAAAGAAGGTCTCACTGATATACAAGATGTCCTTTTCAACCATCATCTTCTTCTTCGATTTTAATTGCTCCTTATATATTTGCTTAAGTGTCAAAGATACAAGAGTTATAGGTCTTTCATTCATCTTACAGGAATACCTATTTGTCACTTCATCATGCACAACTCTCCTATCATACTGCCATGGTCTACCAAGCAGCAAGTGACTAACTTGCATTGGCACAACATCACATAACACTTAATCATAATATTTACTAATAGAAAAAGCAACCAAAACCTGTTTATTCACTTTCATTTAACCATCATCATTTAACCACTGTAATTTATAAGGTGTGAGATATTTGACAATGTGTAAGTTCAACTTTCTCACCAATTCAGTATTAGCTACATTAGTGTAACTACCACCATCTATAATTAAGCTACATGTCTTATTACGAACATGGAATCTTATGTGGAATATGTTTTTCTTTTGACCTTCTAAATCATCCACCTTGACATGTATATTCAGTGCTCTCCTCACCACAAGTGCTTATTCTTCAACCAAATACTTAAGACAAACATCATTAGCATCCGTTAATAGTAGCATCTTCTTCTTTTCATCCTCCCCATCGGTCTTAACCTTAGTATTCGCTTTCATAACCATGACTTTTTTTTGGACACTATGAAGCAACATTACCAAAACCCAGACAATAAAAGCATTTAATGTCACGGTTACAAGAAGTAGGAGTAACATTGTTACCTTTAACAACAACTGAGGTGTCTTTCTTCTCTATAGGGTATTCGACCTTGCCCTTCTCATTCTTATGTGATGGACCACCCCTAGTGTGTTAGCCTTCAATTGGGTTTCCAAGGTTTTGAAGGGTTTAATGGTTAGCTTTACCGAATGGTACCCTTTTGTTTAAGCTGTTTCTCCACCTTCATGGCTATATGCACCATCTCCTCTAATTCCATATAATGATGCAACTCCACAATATAAGATATATCATGATTAAGTCCATTCATGAATTTAGCCATAGTAGCCTCCTTATCCTCCTCAACATTAACCCAAATCATAACAAGTTTCATCTCTTCAAAGTACTTATCAACACTCTTTGTACCTTGACTCAAACTTTACAACCTTTAATATAATTATCTATAACAATAGATAGGCACAAATCTCCTTCTCATAACAAATTTCATCTCATCCCAAGTATCAACTTGCCTCTTATAATTCCTTATACTGGTTGTCACCAACTGATCCCACCACACAATAGTATAATTAGTAGAAACAATTACAACAAACTTGACTTTCTTGGGCTCTGAATAATTGTAACACTAAAAAATCCCCTCTACCTCCTTCTCTCATTCTAAATAAACTTCAGGATTATTCTTCCCTTGAAAAGCCAGTATTTTCATCTGAATTGTATCTAAATCTCCACTTAACTCAACATTATGGTCCTGGTACCTATAATTACCCATCTAACCAAAATTATCACCATATCTTTCCCTTACAAACTAACAATTCTACTGTTGTCCAAAACATTCCCAAAGTCTCACAGACATATCTCCAAAATTAACATCACTTATGTTCGTATTATCAGCTACAAACTTATCCACATTAGTGTTAACTCATATAACATCCCTCCTAACATTAAATTCTCTTCGCTCAGGCATAATTTGAACCCTACCATGATTGTCGCATGTGCTCGCGTGGCGCCGATGACGGTTTCGTCGTTGTTTGTTGATTTGAGAGTCGCCATCTAGTATTTGATTCAAGATTATTAGGGAACCCGGGTGTATTGGTCTTTGTTAGAAATTCACAAGTAAGAGACTGGTTGTGGCTAGGAAAGATATTAAGACCCCTAGCGCACCCCACCTGAGGTAAGCTACTTTATGATTTAAAATGTGTTTGAGATTTTGACGGTTTGTCTTATCAGCGGTCTATCTTCTTATATGATAATCAGAAATACGTCTTACGTATAAGTTCGTAGTCTTGGATACTAAAAGAAAATAAAATATTTTTTTGGTATTTTTTAAAATATAGGCCAAATTCTCAAGGTTTTAATAAACTGATTATTAAATCACAAAATATATACAAAAACATATTCTTAAATTTTCATGTGAAATACAATGTGATTTTTTTATATTTTGTTTTGAGAGAGCATGCCATATGCAAATTAAAACATTTAATCTTTTTGTTTTTTGGGTTTTAACATTTAAAAACATACATAAAAAACAAACACACACCCACACATTCTTTTTTCACTATGTTTACTCCCACACCAATTACATGTTCAGAATTACATGTTTACAAAGTAATCCAACAACATTTTAAATACACATTTCAACATCAAAAAATTACAAAATAGACCTTTCAAAGGTAAAAAATTATCTAGAAAAAGTGGCTTGGACTCGGGAATAGTGTTGGAAATTTTTAGGTCACAGGAATAGTGGCGGCGGGTTTGCTCTACTCGCCACCGCCACTGGCAGTGCATGAGTTCACGCATCGCCGCGAGAAAAAAGCAGGGAACAAGGGGGGATATGGATTGACTTCTTTCCCTTTTCCCTTCCCTGCCGGCGGTAAGGGCCACCGTCACTTGCAAAACAAAGAAACACAAACAACTGTTGATTTTAATCTTTCTTAGATCTGTTTAGTTTCTCTGCCTTCTCTTTTCCTCGATTTGTTTTGTTTTTCTTCTTTTGCAGGTGGCAGATCTGGCGGTTGGATAGCTCATGGTTGACGACGAGGGAAGATACGGAGGTCTGTGGGCTGTGAGGTTTTAGTGTAGGCTGGTATGTGCTGATGAGGGAAGATCTATTGCCTGAGGGGGAAAGAGAGAAATGGTATATGTGGGGAGGTTGCTTCAAGGGAGGAAGGAAATGAGGGGAAATGAAAGTGAGGGGGAAGATGGGGATACTTGTGGGTCGGCTGAGAGAGGAGAGGTTGGTTGAGGTGGCGACTAGTTTGGCAGAGAGGGATGGTCTGGTGAGGAGTTGAAGGTTTGTGTTAATAAAGGAAGTGGGGAGACTCGGTTTCGTAGAGAGGAAGATGGGAACGACTAGTTATGGTAGGAAGAAGGTGATAGCTTGAAAAGACTGAAAGTATGCTGATGGCCGACTAGGAGAGGGAGAGTGGCGGCTGAGGTAGAAGAAAATTTATGTAAACCCTTAAATAAAATAATCTCATCTTGATTTAGTAAAATAAAATAAAATACAATGTATGTGGAGAAAGGATTAAATTGAACAAATTAATTGGATTAAAAGAGAAATTATTTAATGAGAGGGGTGAAATTGAAAACAATAATAAAGAAATAAGGATTTAGTAAAGAGAAAGAGAAGTAGTGGGGTAAATGTATTAATAAAAGGAATGGTGGGGTCAATGTGAAAATAGAAGTAAATATGAGGGGGTAAGATGCAGACAAGGAAAGAACATAATTATAAATAAGAAGAAATCTCTAGAAATTCCTAGAGTCATGGCCGACTAAAGAGAGGAAGAAAGAGGAGAAAAATTTTGAGAGGAAACCTTGTAAATTCATCCTTTGAATCAAAATAAAACTGAGAGTAAGTGAGCTAAGAGTGCTTCAAGTAAGATTTAGGAATAAAACTTTGAGAAAACCTAGAGAATTTACTAGTGGGAAGGGAAGGGTTAGAAGAAGGAAGGAAGGGGAAGAAGAAAATGGGTTGTTCTCAATCTCTTAACTCATTTTCTTTATAATAGAAGGTAACAAGCCCTCTTATTAAGTCACTTGAATTTGTTTGTATTTTCCTTGAATAATTGAGATTTTAGAATACCTTAGTATATGTTTAAGAATTTTGTTAAATAATGATAGGTGGAGGCATTTTGTGTTTATAGTGGCTGGAAATGTTGGAAAAATGCATGGGGAACAAATTTATACTTGTTGAACTTAGAAATCAAAACTGGACAGGTTGTCTCTCAATTGTTCTACTAAGATTTGAACCCTAAGATGATAGAATGTGAGATAAGTTCATTCATGAAAGTTGTAGACATGGATGTTATCTTTCAAATGAAATTGACCTTGCTTAAATTAGAGTTAACAAACACTAAATATGGAAAAAAAAACCAAAGATAGGTCAAAACCGGGAAGACTAAAAGGTATTAAAAAAGACTTGGACCTAGAGATAACCTTGTTTTTAAGAACTCTATACGAATGATACCACAAAGTCAGTTAATCTTTGATAAGTTAGTGTATGATTTTTGTCCCTGCAAAGAAAGGTTGTTTTGTCACAAACAAACAAAAGAAAAAATCATGTTTGTTCTCTAACTAGTTACTGTAATTTGTAGCTAAAAAACCAGAATATAGTATCCTTTAACTAACCTTAATGGAACTCTTTTGGGTTGCAAAGTAACGAGCCTAAACTAGTAATCAACTATCATAAGTCCAATAATGAAATAAACCCCTAAACAATGTCTAATGGGTCAGAACAAACCTAAATTGAAAATAATTATTCAAAAATAAAAAAATAAGATAATTAAAACAAAGTCTTCATGCCAAAATTCCTCCATGTAACCCGAATATCTAATTTCGTATATTTTTGACAGATTTTTTATTCTGACTTCAAACATATCGTTCTTTCTTGTCTGGATGAATTATTAGGCCTACCATAAATGGTTGGAACACTTGAGATGTCTAGTTTCTAGAAACACTTAAATCGTAGAAGAATTCCACTTATAGCTTCAGATATGTTCCAGACAGTACTTAAAGGCATAGTTATTAAACCCAGCCTGGGGGTTGACCCCGCCAAAGGGCCGGGTCCCGGGTTTCATGGGTTAACTCGGGTCAACCCGGATTAACCCGGAAAAATTAAAAAAATTAAAGTTTTAATATTTCATATGAAAAAATCCATGTAAATATAGGTTATACATATTGTAAACAATGAAGTTTAAAAGAATATTTTAAAAAGTTTTTTGTCCCACATTAAAAAGATATTATGTTAAGCTTTTAAGTTGAAGTATTTAAACAAAAAAACTGTTTTATCCCACATTGAAAAAACATAATTTTTTCTTTGGAACATAGAGTATATATACTAATAGGTTTCAAATCCCACATTGGAAAAACATAACTTCTTTCATGGGAAAATAGAGTATATATACTAATAGGTTTCAAATCCCACATTGAAAAAAACATTTCTTTCATGGGAACATGGAGTATATATATAAGTAAGGGCTTCAAATCTCACATTGAGAAGATACTATGTTATCCTTTTAAGTTGAAGTATTTAAATCAAAAGGTTTTTTTATCCCACATTGAAAAAACATAATTTTTTTCTTGGAAATATAGAGTATATATACTAATGGGTTTCAAATCCCACATTGAAAAAATATAACTTTTTTCATGAGAACATAGAGTACATATACGAAAGGGCTTCACATCCCACATTGAAAAGATACTATGTTATCCTTTTAAGTTGAAGTATTTAAACCAAAAGGTTTTTTTTTTATCCCACATTGAAAAAACATGACTTTTTTCTTGGGAACATAGAGTATATAAACTAATGGGTTTCAAATCCCACATTGAAGAAACATAATTTTTTTTCATGGGAACATAGAGTATATATACGAAAAGGCTTCAAATCTCACATTGAAAAAAAAATACTATGTTATCCTTTTAAGTTGAAATAATATGTTCTTGAACTTCATTTTACCTGAAAATTTACCAAAATATTATTCAATATGTCTAGTATCACCCTGTAAAATTTCAGCTCGTTCTGATGTACGGTTTGATATATATGTTTGATTTAGCAAAACTAGTTAGCAAACATTTTAAGGCCACATTCGGACTTGATTTAATTTGTATCATGTGAGACCCTCCATAATAAAACACCAAGCTCTATTATTTTTTTTAATTATATCCTCCAACCACATACCACTTATTGAGATTAGGCTCACCAATGTATTTATGAAAACTCTTTTTTTTTTCTTATGATCTGAATTTAAATCTTTATATTAAAAATGGTGAATAAACTTTATCAAACAACTTAGTTATGAAGGATAGGAATAGAAAAATAAACACTAATGGTGTAATGTTTTAGACTAGCTTGGCTTTTTTTTTTTTTACCTAGTAAGTAAATCATTTTAATTCAAGCTATCAAATGTCATCGTCCTGATTTATGATAGAATTAGCATTAAAAGATAAGGAGAATAAAAATTAAGTTTAAAAAATAGAAATGAATGTGAGGTGTTGTCCCAACAAATACATAATAGAATCTTACATAATAGAATCTTGCCTATTCATTTCGTGAATTTTCATCATGATGGAGATGGACTAAGGATTGTCTTGGCTTTTCACACATCAATTACCATAAAAATAAATATGGTGAAGATTTGAGAAATCCAGTCAAGAGATAAAGATTTTAATTTAAATGACACACACACACACACACACATATATATATATATATATAATTCAAAATTCAGAACATTTTTTGTGACTTTGTTACAAAATAATACAAGTGACAATTGTTAGGATTAAGAAAAAATCATAGAAGTTAATACTTATGCTTACATAATGATTGATGATACATGAAAAAACTATGGTGTTTTATATGATATACACATCTCCATAAATATCTTTATAAATATCCTAGATATTTATATTAAATATGTTAGATATTTATTAAAATATTTATCTCAAGAAAGTTTATATAAACTCATCTCTCTAGCAGCAAGAGAAAGGGTCATAATTCATCTCTCTAGACTTCAAGTTTGACACAACATAAGTCTAATACAAGACATAAGGAACATTTAAGTCAAGAGAATATTAATTCTCTCTATCACCTATACAAACGTTATACTAACTTAAGCTTCTGAATATTTTTCTTGTAGGTGGCCCACCAAGTTTTTCAGGTCTAGTTTTATCAGCCTATGAAAAGTACTCTCAACCTTTCTCTTGAGAATTTCTTCCAACCTCATCACATAAGATCATGAAATTATTTCAATATTACAAAGAGATATATACAATTTAGTTACTATAAAACTCCCTTAAAAAAAGAGTTATAAATCTTGCATTGCGTAATCTGAGTGTTAATAAACACATCCCTTATTAAATTAATAAACTTTGAAAGAATAATGTATAAAGTGGAGAATGAACTACAAACCATAAAACAAGTTTTTTAGATAAAACTCAAACATAATTATCCAATAAAAATCTTGAAGTTCAAAACACTTAACAAATCTTAAAAGATGACATGCAACTAAGGGGAAGTGTTAATAAACATATTTTTATATTGAATAAATAAAATCTTAAAAAGTAATATATAAAGTTGAGAATGAAACCCAAATTCAATTATCAAATTTTATACCAAGCTCTAATTAATCTCTTGGTTAAGTCTTAAAAAACTAAAAAAAAACTAAAAATAAATGTTTCATAAATCCTATATTTATACTAACTACTTACAAGTCATTTGCAATGTTGTCCAAAACTGAAAAATAAAATTAGACAAGTGAGAAAAATATGTTTAGTTTATAAACATGCAATATAAAATATATGACTACTTGCAGTCAAAACAAAAAAAAATAGCAGACTTACTAAAAAAATATATAATCTTGCATAAATTATAGAAGTAAAATCCTAGCTACATAGTAATGTATAAGAAAAAACAAAACCAAAAGATTACTTACTTGTTAAAGCACTTTAAAATTGATCAAGCTTAATACCACTTAGTTTAGGTGCACTTTTAAACAAGGTCCAACGAACCAATAAAATAATATTAAATTATCCCTCTATAATGATTAAACCTAAGCTCTCGATTAGAAGAAAGTTTTGATAAGAAACAAATGTTTAAAACTAGAAAACCAATGTTGGAAAATAAGGTGAAGAAAAGTGTCAAATCTTATCAAAACAATGTAGAATTCTCCAACCCTAAACACTCTTCTTCAACCCTTTTGTATAGAGAATTTTAGGAATTAAAAGCTGATGGACTTCCCCACCAATATATTTTATCATCCACAATAAACAAGAATGAAACTTGAATGTTTTTAGATTTAAATCAAATGCCTTTTGAGCTAGAAAAATTGTTCAAGTACTATTGAAAGAGATATTTATGCTCGCTATGATATTACAATTCAATCACCTCCCTACCATCTGTATAATAGGCTCAAAATAATATAATATAAATATTGAGATCTCTTCAACGATATATGCCTCATTTATCAAAGCCTCAATATGCGCCTTGTTTTTAACTTTTTTCTTAAGGTAGAACAAGTATTTGCATGTAATTAAATTAATATTTTAAATTAGAAAAATACAATAGAAATTTAATTGCGTTATCCGAAACAATGTCTTAAAATATTAGAATTAAATAAAAATTATAAATTTCTAGTATCAACCCATTAGATAATAATAAAAAATAACTAGTTCCTATAGCTAATGTAGTAACCCTTGCTTCATACTGAGTCGTAGGTTCTCTTTAACTTCAACTAATCTTCTACTTTTTTTTATTCCTGAAGTATAAGCTTCATTAAACTTTTTTGCCTTCATGGTTGCAAAATATTCCTTGCAATTCCTCCTCTAATGTCTTTCCTTACCACAATGATGACAAATGCCCTTGTGTTTCTTGATACCCCCAGTAGGTTTGTTTGCTTAAGAGACAACACCATTATTCTTTTTATCCTTCTTCTTAGATATTCTAGAAGACCAAACTAAAAGAACTAGGCATTTTTTCTTTCTTAAAGGCCTCTTCAACAATCTTAAGCATATTAAGCAATTCTAGCAATGTACTATCCAACTTGTTCATGGGATAATTCATAATGAATTGCGCAAAGATTTGGGTAATTACTACATGACCAAGTCAACATTTAACTCAATACAAATTTACTGGATCAAATTTCTTGGATTGGCACCGAAATGTGAGAATTGTTCTCAAGCGAGAAAAGAGGTTGATGTTCTTAAAAAAAAAATTCCAAATACCCCTATTAAAGATGTTGAAGAAGAAGAAATGAACATCAATGTCATGTTGATAACGATGAATAGGTTGCATGTGTGATGTTAACCAGTATTTCACTTGAACTTCAAAGGCAATATAAGAATATGGATGCCCAAATTATGATTATGCATCTCAATTTAAATTGTAAAAAAATTGAAATACAGATTGGAATAAGTATTAAGAAACTTTGATTGGATCGAGGAGGTTAATATTTTACCAAATATTTCAAATATTATCTAAAAGAGAATGAGATTCTATACACCTGTTAGAACACTACATGCAGATGAAATATATTTCCAAGGCTAAAACATTGGATGTTTAGCTTGAACCTTAAGAAACACAAAATCTCTATAAATTTAGTAGGATATATCATTCATCAATGAGAAAAGGATCTCTCATGAAAGCTATGAATGACATGTTGTTCATAATTGATGAGCCTGTCAATTACTTGAAAGTAATATATGATATTTATTCCAAGAAATAACTTAAAGGTATGGACTTTATGTACTAACCAAGTTTGAAACTTGAATGATCCACTTGAAGGGATAAAACCCAATGAATCTAAGTGGGTCTTTAAGAGAGAGACTAAAATGAAAGGCAATGTACAAATCTACAATGCAAGCTTTAAGGAGTAGGAATATTCAATTTTGGTGGTATAATCATCATATTTGATTTCATAAAAAATATGGATAAACCTTGTGTTTACAAGAGATTAATGAAAGTGGTGTTATTTTCTAATGTTATATTTAGATGACATATTATTGTTAAGAAACGACATATCTTTACTTTAATCAGTAGGGTTTTGGTTGTCCAAGAATTTTTCTATAAATAAATTGGGAGAAGCAACTTATATATTGGATATAGAGATCTAAAAGAGATAGATATAAAAGGTTGCTTAAATTGTCACAATCCATGCTTAAGATATGGAAGAATCTAAGGTTGGATTCTTATCTATTTTGCATGGAACACCTCCCTTCAAAGACATGTGTTCTAAGACATAAATTGAGAGAGACATGATGGAAATGGTATCCTATTATTGGATATAGGATCCATTAATGGAGAAGATAAACTAGAAGTTCAAGATTGTTTGGATTAAGATTTTCTCAATGAAATGTTAGAAAAATAGTAAATACCAGTTAATATATGTTTTACTTTAAATGATAGTGCTTTGAGGTGGAAGAGTTCCAAACAAGAGAGCACAACTGATTCTATAATTGAATAAGAGTACACAACGAAGAGGTTGTATAGATTAAGAAATTCATCAATGAACTATGTTGGTTCCTAGCATTGTTGATCCAGTTGTCATGTACAATGATAATAATAAAGTCATTGTATAAGCAAAGGAACCAAGGTCTCATCAGTGATCCAAACAAGTATTTAAGAAACTTCATTTGATTTTATAAATTAATGAAATGAAAGATTTAAAGATAAAACAAGTACCCACCGAAGAGAATCTAGAGGAACCTCTTACCAAGTCACTATCCATGTAAAAAAATTAATGCTACATAGAGCAATATGGTATTGGATACATGAACGATTAGCTTAAGTGCAAGTGAGAGATTGTTTGTTTAAAATGCCCTGTAGCCAATCAGTTGGTTACACGTGGAATTATTATATTCATGTAAATACATATTTATTATAAATAAAGGCTTAATTTATATTTAATATTCATATATATTAGATTAATGAATCTAGAGTAAAGATAAAGTCCATGAGATAAAAATTCTTTGTAAAGAAAATTATAAAATTGTTATAATTATGAGATTCCTATTGCATCAAAGAATTGTTCCTAAATTATTCCTAGTCGATGCTCTCTTAAATACTGGATATTCATTAAAGCCGTAAAGACTAGTACATATTATGTTCTTTTCTTTATGAAAGGAAGTAATTGTTCTCATAAGCTGACGTATAAGGGATACCTAGAACTAATATGTAGGTGCTTGTCATAAGATATGTACACTGAATTGACCTACATGAGAATTTTTTTATGAAGAGATCATCCATGTCTACGGAAAGGTTCATGTGATAGTTGTGTAAGTGATCCTTAGACTTGAGATCACTAACTTACCTTATATAAAGAATGTTATACTTTGATCTTGTTACATGTTATCTTAATCGAGGTAATGAAAGGGAAGACATTAGGTATAACATGAACTATATAAAGGTACTTGATTGATCAAAAGATGATTCATCACCCTAGGTGAATTAAAAAAATATTTCATTTATTCTCAAATAGTATTGACTGAGAAATCCTTAGCCAAGATAGAATAAGATTTGAAAAGAGTTTTAATGTAGAGAACAAACATGATAGATATACTTCATGTTTTAATGTTAAATTAGAATATTATTGATGAAAGGATATTAAATATAAACATGTATTTACATGAATATAATAATATCACGTGTAACTAACTAATTGACTACAAGCATATTAAACTATTTTTATTTTGTCTTTTTAGTTTCTCACTCTGGTTTGGCACATGAATCAATACAATGTTGTATACAATTATTCATAAAATATTCTAGCATTACTCCTGTTTACTGTTCCATACTGCCACCAATTAAAACATTATTTTTTACAGCCAAAGGGCATGAGGTTTCTTTACCTGATGAATTGCTCGTATAGAAAGCTAAAACTGACAGTTATTATTACGAAGACGAGCTAGACTAGTGGTGCCATCAGATAACTAACTATATCTCTGTCTTTGCAAGTAAGTTCAGGGTGAGATATTTTTATACCCAACAAGACAGATAAAGAAGAATCCAACTCTCTTCAATAGAAAGTCTATATTTGTTCTTACATTTCTACACCAAATAACTCCACCATAAAATTAACTTAGTCAACGAATGATCCCCTAAACATAAAATGGACTTTGTTTTGCAAGTTACTATACAAAAAGAACCACCCAATCCATTTATGATTCGTGGAAAAGTCCTGCAAACCCATTGAAGTTCTCTTGAGACTTCATCAAGAACATATATGTACAATTGATTTTACTAAATTTCATTTCATGTTTCTTTTTTATTTGGATTTTTCTTTCCACACTTTAGGGGATTTGGGTGGATATTCAAAACCCTAGTGCTTTCTTGTATTTCATAATTCCAAAAATATTTAGTCATGAGCATCATATTCTTTGCCTTAGGATCACAAACAAATCATGTTCCATGTATAGGAGAATCACTAATTGTTTTACCATTTATGCTGCATATCCTAAATTAAATTACTTCATCATCACAAAATTATTATTGATTTCCTTTTGGATCTTCATAAATATGTATAACTTTCAAGGTTAAAGAAAGTATAAATGCATATGACATACGCTCATCCTTTAATATTTAAATTGGTAAAATAAAGGAAGAGAGTAGTATATAAGAGGAGGATGATAAAAGATGTAGAAGGATAGGTTTAAAAAAGTTTTTTGTATGTTTGTTGATTTGGTAAAGTTATGCCTTGTATCCGGTGACCCTTGAGTATTTATACAACCTCTGATCATGGGGATGATATGGATTTACCCAAGTTTTTTGTGGGTGTTCGGGCCAGTTTATACATACCTCGACTAATCCCGTGAGACCCTGAAGTTAAAGATCATGTAAGCTTCCAGTGGCCCTGAGGTTTGTGGCACTCGAACTAGTGACCTTTGAGGAGCAAACCCAAAGCCTGACTAGTTGAGCTACACCCCTCAGGGTTTACCAATGTAAACATTTAACTCTATGGAATGTTCACATTCAATTAGTTCTAATTGAATACGAGCTATTCGGTCATGGTAACTGGTCAAACATTAGTGATTTGGTATGACTTCTTTTATATGTGTACTATCATTTAACCCCCAGTCTCTTAAATATTAACATTTTAAAATGACTAAGGGGTATTTAGGAGTATAATAATGATTATTTTTAAAGTGTTTTTCGCTTAGAAATATATCAATATAATATTTTTTTAAAAAATTATTTTTGGCATGAGCACATTAAAACGATTCGAAAACATAAAAATATTAATTTTAAGTAAAACAAAATTTAAAAATAATAAAACGCGGGTTGCACCGCAACCCCATATAGCCTCTAAGGGTTTGTTTGGTTGTGTGGTATGGTTAAAATTGTGTTTTCCCTAACCATAGTTTTAAAAGTGTTTGGTTAATGAACACACTATCATAACCCAATTTTTACCCCCTCAAAATTTTCTAATAAATTTTTAGAAAAAATGTTATCAAAATCATTTTAAGAAAACCATGTTCAAAGAAAGCATTTTAAAAAATTCATGGAAAAAAAGATTTCAAAAATAAAATATAGTTTCAGGTTGCAATCGAATAAGAATTTATTCTACAACTAGTCATAAAATCATACGAGCATGTAATTTAGGGTTTAATTGAAGAAAAATGGAGAAAAAAAATAAAATCGATCATCATTGGAAGAATTTAAAGGCCAAGGGTAAAAAACAAAAAAAAGATAGCAAAGTCTGGAAGTCCAATTAATTCAAATAAAGACCTAATTAAGAAGAAAAATTTGAACGATGAGCGAAATTAACTAAAATTTCAAGCTAAGGACCGAAATAAAAGAGATGGAAAGATTTGTAATTCCAATTAATTCAATCATGGACTCAATTGAAGAGAAAAATTGATATTTTGAATCAATTTCACCAAAATTGAAAGAACTAGAAAATCAAGGATCAAAATAGAAGAGGCACTAAAATTTAGGAATCCAATTAATTCAATTAGGATGTAATTGAAGAGAAAAATAACATTTAGAATCAATTTGATGGAAATTAAAATAATTAAAGGACTAAGAACCAAAATGGTAGAGAGCTAAAATTTAAGGATCCAATTAATTCAATCAGGGGTATAATTGAAGAGAAAAAAAATGATGTTTGAAGTCAATTTGACCAAATTTGGAAGAATTAAAGGACCAGTGAGCACAATTGAATAGGCACTAAAATAATATTAATTCAATTAGGGACTTATCTGAACAGAAAAATCGATATTTAAAGTCAATTTGATCAAAATTGCTCAAATTAAAAATACAAGGACTTGAGTGTAAAAGACATCAACGGACAATTTTGAATGTCATTAAAGGCTTAATTAAAATAAATCTTGGAAAATCAACCTAAATTGGCCGAGTATAAAAAAATTAAAAAAATGAATGACTACATTATAACATTATAAAAAATGCATAGCAATTATAAACAAAAGAGAAAGGAAATAAGAAAAGCAATAATGAAGAAACCATTTAAATGAAATGGTGTGCAGCACCGTTTCATATCTTGAAATGCAATTTGAAGGCACCAAAATGGTGTCGTTTAAAGCATGTTAAGGGGTTCTCAGCCACTCACGCATGCATGATTCATTTTCATTCAAATTTCAATTTAAGATGGATATGGAGGAAGAAGGTTTAGGTTCAAACCAACTCTTTTAGAAGGTAGAGGGGAGTGAGGAGAGAAATAAAAGGAAAAAAAAAAGGAAAATCACACCAAAACATCAAAATTTTGAATTGCGAGGAAGGGAGAAAGGTTGGTTCTTTTATCACCAATCTCATTCATTTCGAACCAAATAGTTAGAGGGTATAAAGGAGCAAGAGAAGAAGAAAATGATGTATAAATTAGAGCAAATGAGGCACTAACCAATGATAGTTAAGGGATCCTATTATAGAAAGAGAAAAACACCATAACTCTCTCTACCACTAGCCAACAATTGGGATAACCACCAAGGGCCTCCACATTACCTTTTCATTCTGCTGAAACCATCCTTTAGTTAAGTCACACCTCCCTTCTTTTTTTATTTTCTTTAGATTTTATGCCAAAATAGTGCAAAAGGATGCTTTATGTGCTTTTTTATTTTAAAATGCATGAACATTAGTTAACTATAGGGGGTGTGGCGACGTCGGGGGCGGCGACAGGCCTTATCGTGTCTCTTGATGAGGTGTGTGTTGTTGGAAAAAAGGGTTTTGGATTTAATCACAAAATTATAATTAAGTTTCAGGAGTCGCCACCTAGTATTATGGTTACTAGAAACCTATGGTCTGAAAGAGTCTGGATAAGGGACTGGTTGTGCAACGGGAAGATGCATCACCCCTACCGCTCCCTACCTAAGGTAGGTTGCACTATTGTATGATTGTTTTTTCTAGGTCGGGTTTCTATTCGTTAGTTTTTTCTAAGGTTTAAGGCAGATCTCCCTTAATGAGAGAGTCTCTACCTTATCGGATTTAATCCTAACCGTTCTAAAGTCTAAATTTTAGCATCGTATTTATTTTACATCTTGTATCTTTAATACCTGAGGGTGTACTCTATCGTGTAGTTTTACACCCTACAGATATTCAAGTCTACATCTAAACTTTAATATTAAACAAAGAAAATGATTGGTGAAAGATTTTTGATATTTTGGTTAAATTCTAATGGATGATCATAAACTTGATACGATATTTATTTTGCATTTTAAAACATAAGAAAGATGCAATTTTTTTCTTTTTCAGAAAAATATGCTTGGAAAATTTAGAATTTGGTCGTATGAAAACCAATCATTTTTTTTTGTGTGTTTTTTTAAAAGGGAAATAATTTAAAAGCTTTGATATTTTTTTTTGAATTTTTTAGAAATATTTCAGAGAAAATCAGGTATTTTAATACTCCATTTATATCTTACAATGTAAAAATGCAACCGAATATTAAGCAAAATTGATAGAAAAACATGCATGAAAATTATATTATTAAAATTATATTATTAATAAATATATATGGGCTGGTTTGACCCAACTAACTGGGACGGGCTCGGACCAAGAAAGGGTTGGGTTGATCTCAGCCCAAAAGGGGTTGGGCCAATCTCGACCCAACTTATCTTTTTTTATTTTTTAATTTGGGTTGGACTCGGTCCAGCCATGTGGGTTGTGCCAGATCAGGTCTGGCATCTGTAGAGTTAATTAATGGCAGAACGTGAACAATATTTCACATTCTGTATACAACCAAAATGGTTGCAGACTATAAGGGGGAAAGATGGATGGGAGGAAGAGAAGCTCACCTGACATAGGAGGTCGTGGCCGCGATGAGGAGGTCCAAATGGTGGCTCAGGAGGCATCGTTGCAAGGAATGATGGTCAACGTTTGTCACAGGGGGAAGGAGAAGCGTTTTGCAAATGATTGATAGAGAGAGATGTTCACAATAGCTATTTTAGACGTTGGGGTGGCCGACTACTGGTCATGCTGACGGCTCATGATGGAGAAGGTTGGGGATGGTGGTTGCTAGAATGATGGAGAGAGAGTGGGAAAGGAAAATGACATTAGAAAAATGAGGCGAAGGTTGATTTTTGGCCAACTTTGAACTCAAATTTCTTTATCCTTAGGAAATGAAATCCACCTCTATTTATATGAGTTGGAAGAGGGTAATCTTTTATTCACTAGGAAGAAATATTGGTCCTTGATTCAAAGGGAAGGATTTCAACCATTAGTTCAAAGTAGGCATTATGAACTGTCAAATTTGACAGTTCAAGGCTGCCTAAGTTAGCCATTTTAGGCCATTGTCGGGGTCTTTATGGTATCAATCGGCCTGAATTGACAACATAGGGTTGTATAGAAATGTCAAAAGATCATTTGCGTGTAAGTTTTGCTAAATTTGACAAAGATATGAAGCATTAAATGCATCTAAAAAGTAGCCATCTAGATAGCATTTTTTGGGTAAAACGAGGAAGACAACGAATAGTAACGGTGTCGTTTTAGATTTAAATTAGGATTTTTGGTCAAAGTTTAATGTCGTCCTCCAGCTTGTAATTGTGTTGAATTGCACCCCTATTTGACCTTAAAGTTTTGATTTAGTGCAATTTAGCCCCTGCCGAAGTTCAATTTGAACCCTGGATTTCGACGCCTTTTTCACTTTAGTCCTTGGTCTTAGATTTACACAATTTAACCCCTAATTGACCATCAAACTTTTAATTTTCTTGAATTTCATCCCTGGTTTTTGTTAATTAAGCCTCTATAGTTCGGCGCCTTTCGCTAAATGATTCTTAGCTGTGAAAGTGTTTAATTTGACCCTTAATTGACCTCAAAACTTTAATTTTCTTGCGATTTTACCCTTGATTTCAATCAATGGACTTGGTAAAAAATTAAATTTGATTTATTAAAATTCCAATCTTCTCAATTAAGCTCAAATTGGGCTCCCAAACTTAATTTTTCACTAATTAAGCCTCTAATAAAATTAATTTGACCCTTTTAAAGTATAATAAAGTCCTTGCACTTAATTAAATCCTTCAATTGGACCCAAATTATTTCTTAAACATAATTAAAATTTAATTTAGCCCATGATTAAATCAAATTGGCCTATTAAAAATTTAATTATGTCATTGGACTTAATTTTTATGCAATTTCATCCCATAATCATTTGATTTGACCTTAAATTTGCATTTGTTTTCTTCATTTTTGAGCATAGTAGGGTGCAATTAGGCTCAAATTTCCTCAAAAATTATAGCTTGATTTTTTTTAATTTTTGAAATCCTTCCCGACCTGCTTTCTCCACGTTTTTGAATTTGAGGAATAACCCAGAAATGAGTTATGACATTAACAATGGTGTTTTTAGGCATAGATATTGTGTGATTTTATCAGAACTATTAAAAAAATATATATAGTGGCTAAATATGTAAAAAATGCATGGATAAAAATTTAAAGTTTGTCTTTTGAATGTTTTATTTGTGTTTAATTTAGGTGTTGCATGCCATTTATTTTAAATATAAGGAAAATCAGAATTAATATGTTGATTTTGGTTATAAAAAACAAATGGATGAAAGAAAAATCAATGCTTATTTTTTTAGGTTCACTAGCAATCTAGACTTGGAACTATGAAAGTTAGGGTTTTACGATGTTCTTTGTTTCTTTGATGTTGCATGCTTCCTTGATTATGAATGAAAAAATGATGACATGTGTTTTTTATTTCTTAGATGGTACATGAATGAATAATATGACTTAAGATCTTTTATCCTTAAGATTAAATTGTTATCTTTGGTTTTTTATGCTTGTTGTCTTCGTATCATGTTTATGCAAGTTTTGTATTTAACATGTTATTTCCATGTTCTCATTTATATATATATAAAAAATATGCATCGTATTGCATGTTTTCATATTGAGTTCTTATAACTTGTTTATAAATACCATTGAAATTTGGCTCATATTAAAAGGCTCATTAGGTTGATATTCTAAATATTTCAAAACCCATTCATTTTTCTAACAAAAAACATCATGTATAAAATGTTTTTCTATTCACTCTTGGCATTTAGAGTAAATGAATTCAACATGGACCATTACCTTTGATATTAAAAGGAGTAGCCTAACCTTTTGATTTTAAATGATAAAACAAGTCTTAGAAATACCTTAGTTCAATATTCACCAAATTATCAGGAGTATTGGCCTCTTTAATAACTTTTCACATATGCATGTTGATATATAATAGGTAACAACAAGAATAATAAAATTTGATGAGTAGTAAACTTGTTGAACTCCATTTTTGTTGAACTCTATTTTTGTTAAATAAGGATAAAAATATTCAAGCAGTCATCATTGCATATATGAGTCATGAAACTAATGTGTGTTAACATTGATGAGGTGCAACAAGACAACAAAAATTGAAATATAAAAAAGTGATTGTTAAATAGCATACCACATGGCAAATTAATCCTAAAAGGGTCATTATTAAAATTAAGTCCAAAGCATTCTTGTCACTAGATCTCGCCACTAAATAGATCAACCTACAATGATTTCTGCTTGAATATTTTTATCCTTATTCAACAAAAATGGAGTTCAACTACTCTTTTTTAGCTTCTTTTTTTAATCTTCTTCTTCAACCCATTCAAAAGAACCTTGCTTTTGAGTTCTCCTTTCCTATTAGTTTATGGGTGAGACATAGAGGAGAACATGTGTTCAATGTGGGTCTTTTAATATTTTTCTCTCAACTTTTTATTTTCAAATAGGATTTTTAACCCAATTTCCCCTCTAAAAAAAAACTTCATAAGAAAAATGTTTCACAATTGAAATTTCCTAGATCATATTACAAAACATATGCTGTTGAAAAAAATAAAATAGTGATTGGTCATCTAGAACCAAATTAAATACAAAAAGAAAAAAAATTTCACTCGTCTAAAACTATCCTTGAGATAAGCCAAAACCTCCCTTTCTTTCTTTCCTTTTCTTTTTCTTACCCTAGGGTTTTGCATGTATGGCACTATTCTCTCATTTTTAATCACTTTAAAATCACATCAGTTTCATTTTTAAATATCGACAAGTTTTTACTATGGTGATTGGTCGGTCCAATGCATCTTCTTCTAGTTTAACTTTTCCCTCTACCCTAATTGGAGAATTTCTTATTGGTGTCAATTTAGATGGGTTAATGGCTATTTGTAACTTTTTACTATGATGATTGGTTGGTCTAATGCATCTTCTTCTAGTTTGACTTTTCCCTTTATCCCAATTAGAAAAGTTCTTATTGGTGTAAATTAAGATAGGTTAATGCCCATTTGTATCATTTATCAAAATGATGTTGTTTTGGTGGATGCCAAAATAGTTTTTCCTCTACAAACTTTGTTTTACATATCTTTTGGCCTAACTTTAGGTAATTTTCACTCTCTCCTAAACCTCCTAAAAATGACAAGCAATAGACCATTCTCTTCCCCTATATAAGTACTCTATGTTAAGTTAAAAAAGATGTGAAATCACTGAAAACTTGGTGCAACGAACCAACCCAAAAATGTTTGGTTAAAGTGTACAATAATGGTGAAGGGCAAAAAATGACCTAAATCATAAGACACAATCATTATATCTAGAAAGGTTCTAGGACTATCCTTATTTTCTATAAATAGAGAATGAAGTTAAAAAAAAAGACTTGAGTTAGAGATGGAAAACTGATGCAATCCAATAAATATCAAGAGAACCGTTAGAGATTCTAGTTGGTCTAGTAACAAGACTTAGTTCTAAGAGGTTCAAAGAAGCTTTCATTGGACTTATCCAACATACAAGAGTTAAGATGGACTTCAAGAAGATATTAAATAATAAAGTACAACCTTGATTAATTTAATCCATATTCAATAAGGGCTTGTAGATGGGCATTTAAACGTTACAAAAATATTATAATAAAAAAGTTCAAATTTGTCAATCTTGACGTTTACCTACTGTTTTGGTCATGACCAGAGGTAAATAGTGGCTTTTAATGTGATTTTAGTTGCATTGGAAAATATACATCCATAGCTTTCTAGTGATATATGGAAAGCCTTCTAATTTATTAAGACGAGATAGAACCATGCGTTTAAAGTTGACCTTTGATTCTACTAGCAGATTATAAAAATAACTTTAGTCTTATTTAAATTAGTTAGGCTATTGTTTTATTTATCTTTTAGTTATTATTAGGTATTTTATAGATATCAAGGCCTTTCTTTAAATTTGGGTTCTTTGGATTATTATTATTTATTAGGTTTATTCATATTCATTAGGAATATCCTATTAGACTTATGATTCTCCTATTAGACTTATGATTCTTTCTAGTATAAATACTTTTTTATAGAGACTTTTTAAGAGAAGACTATTTTTTATAAAGAATTTGGCATTCTTATTGTCTTTTGTGTTATTGAATAATTTGCATATTATTTGAATTTACAAACTCTTTGAATGATTGATCAACTTCATTGTGATTTTATACTACTCATTCATGTCTCTATATAATTGATGGGTGGGAGTGATCATTGTGTTTAAATTTTGTTCTCCAAGTTAAGTTCTAGTTGGGTCAAGTTGCAAACCATTTAAATATGATTTTAGTTTATCTTGGGAGGTGTCCGCATCAATTGGTATCATAACTTATTCTATTATCAGGTTATGTCCCTTTAACTTTTAGTTTGTTTCTTGATTTTCTTTTATCATGTTATATCCCTTTAATTTTTAGTTTGTATTGTTTCTTTATTTTCTTTCTTCCTAGTTTCAGCTAGGGTCTTGTTTTTTTTTTAAAAAAAGGAGCTTATTCTTCTCTTATTTTTTCAAAGTTTGTGTTAAACCCTGTATAAAAAAAATCATTTTTCATAGTTTCTTGATTTTTTCGAACATATTAAAGAAAAATTGTGTTCTTGATCTTCATCTTCTATCTTTCTTGATTATGACCCAAAGTAAAAAAAAAAACACATCTTGTTCTCACTTAATTGTATGGATAAAAAAATGAAAAATTGCAAGAATTGATTGAATTGACAAGTTAGGGAATAATTCAATACAAGCCCTTGAATTGTATAGTTGGACAAAAGCTTCTTGAATATTTTTTTGATTTTTTCTAATAGGTACACACCAAATCTTGGTATTGTTGAATTGAATTCTTGTTTTTTTCTTGGATTATCTTGTCTTGTTTAATTAAAATTTGGTTAGTATAGATATTTATTGTTTTATTTTAATGGTTTTCTTGAAATTCTTGAAGTTAAATCTTGACTACTTGAATTAGTTAGTTTTCTTTGAATCTTTAACGTAAACTTCATTGCTTTTATTTTGTGTCTGCTTTTTGTCATTATGTTTCGCATGAATTTACATTGTTATTTATAAATTTATCCTTAAGTTTTATTTTGATTAGTTTCATATATTTCTTCATTCTTGAGTCTTCATTATTATAAAATCATTACATTGTTTTGATTGATTATTTGATAAGTTGCTAACTTACCTTTAAGAACTTAAGTAAAGGAATAGTGAGGTAAAAGGGCATAGCGAGATTATTAGAGTGAAAAGCCTAATTGAATTGTGTGAAACACGAATGGAGTGACATTAAATCGAGTGTAAGCATATGAGGGAGTGTGTGATGAAATCTTTCTTTGCTACTAACCTTTATTTCAAATATTCACAATGTCATCAAAAAATATGACATAATCAAAGGTGAAGGATCTTATAGAAAGACATGATAAGTTGGAAATGATGATGGAGGCTTTAATGGGAAAGATGGATAAATCGAGTACTGAGATGATTAGTAGACATTATGTTCCTAGTCATAAGAAAATGAGGTTAAATTATCTACTAGAGGAGCACTTTCTCTACCAGATGAAAGTGTGGTTGGAAACTCCGATGATAAGGATGAGCATAATATATTTAATCATGGAAGAAAGTCCCGTACACACCAAAATCTCTTATATGAGACATAACCAAAGAGAGAGTTTGGTGGTAGATTTTGGCCAAATATGGAGTTTAACCAAATGACGAATTTTGATGATCACAATGGTTTATATCGTAATTTGGATAGCATAAAACTTAAAATTCTAGCATTCCAAGGAAAGAATCATATTTATATTAGGAAAAGAAGGTGAAATTTGTATTTGATTGTCATCAATATTTAACTTGTTAAATTCACTAATTACACTATTATTTGGTGGGATTAACTTGTTACAGGTATAAGGTGTAATGGAAAAAAACTCATTTACACATAAAAGGAGATGAAAGCAACCATGAAAAAGAGGTGTGTCCCTAATCATTACTATAGAAAAGTATATAATAAATTACAATCTTTATCTCAAGGTTCAAAAATGTTGATGAGTATTTTAATAAGATGAAAATAGTTATAATTACAGCTCATATTTCTAAAGATAGAGAAGTCATAATAGCTAGATTTTTAAATAGTTTAAATAGAGATATTGTTAATGTGGTTGAATTGCAACATTATTTAGAAATTGAAGATATAGTGCATATGTGTATAAAGGTGAAAAAAAATTGAAAAAATATATTTATATGAGAGAGATTACAGGTATGTTATTGCTATTGTCATTGTTACAATTAATCCTAAGTTTATGTTCTTGACTAACATAAATTGAATCTCAATCAAACCAGACCGATGCTTCATCAATGGATCAAATTGTTTTATCAAAAAGAGAAGCTATTTCAAGAGTCAGGGATACAATTAGCAAATAATATGTATATTATAGGGGTGTTAAAAATCATTAAAGTATAAAATATTCATAAAAGTTTAAACTATCAAATGAAACTTTAAGAAGTTTTTATATAATCCAAATTTGGGATTTATGATTATTTAGTTATAAACACTCTGATGCTACATGAAAAAACCCTTAGAACTTAAAAGCCATGATAAAATTATCACTTTAGCTCTATGTTAATTTCCCAAAGATGAATTACAATATTGTTGTCTCTTAATATATGATTTTCTTGTGTTTAGATTTTTGTGATTCACTTGTTCCTTGTTTTCTCGATTACATGTATATTGGACAAAAAGCTTTTAAATTCTTCCACTGTTATAGCGACTTGTTACTTAGCTTCGTATGGTTGTCAGCATTTTCTAATACTGCAACGACATGCATTCTTCATGTTGTGTTCTTTGTTTCTTTACTTCAATGAGCCATTAATTTGCCTTTTTCTTGAATTCGTGGTATTAACTTGAACTCTTCTATCATGATCTTCATATTTAGTGAAATATATTGGATTTCACTTAATAATAAGTATCGATTATGCCAAATTAATGAATTAAATATAGTTTCTTGTCATCATTTTTTTAATTAAGCAACTTAAATTTAAATCTTTAAAGAGAGGTTCGGTTTCTTTAATCAGTTAGACCACTACTATATCAGTCCTTTTATATAAAATGCTCTTAAAAAGCTCACAATTTTCCATTAAACAGGTGTACTCATGGGCGTAGCCAGTAATTTTTCCTGTCCTGGGCTATGATATAAATACACAAATTATTTTTTAAGATCAATTATTCACTCGAATATATAAATTTGTCAAGTTAACAATAAAGTTTTAATTCAAATACATAACACAAAATATAAAAAAAATTAAAGTACATAAAATAAAAAATAATAAATTATACTATCAAAGTTTCACCCTTTGATGTTTTGTAGAATAGAATTCATCTATGATCTAATCCGAATCAATATCTTCAACAAGCTCTCGTTCAATGTAAATCATCATAGAATCTGCTAAGAACTCCTCTTCTATTTTATTGCAAAGCACAGTTTTAACATGTTTCATACCTGAAAATGCCCGCTCTGTAGTGGTAGTGGAAACGGGCAAAGTCAAAACAAGGCGAATCAACCTGTCAATCAAATGATAGTGCTGCGACTTATTTGTTTCAACTAATCCTCAACATAATTCAGAAATGGTAGACATATTTTGAAAGCTCTTATAATGAATCACATCAATCTAATAATGCTCTAGCTGAGATCTCATATAATACATCTCTTGTTCATTGAAATCTTCAAGATAAAATTTCTCGACAAGCTTGTAAATAGCATTAGCTTTAAATGATTTAAAGTTGTCCTTGGGTTCTAAAGTAGAGCTAAGTATAAGGAGTTCCATTATCCCATCATTGAATCTCGAATTTAATTCTTCCACCTAGAAATCTATTGTCGAGTTAAATATATCATAATGATAATGCTGATAAACTGTCATTGAACCTTGTTGTTGACATGAACGACCTGTAGCCTTTTTATATGAAGCATTCATGTGTGGTATGTCAATATCATATTTTGTGCAAACAGATTGCACATTTGCTAAGAGAAGATCAAATCCGGCATCTCTCAAAGTTTGAAGCAATGCTTTAGTAGTTGATACAAGATCCATTGCATTTAAGATGTCAAGAGATTTTTGCTGCAAAGCTCGACAAAGTAAATCAGTAATCCCTATTATTTTATACATTAAATATAAGATGAATATATATTCAAAAGATTTCATCACAATCAAACAACCACCAGCTTCTCCACGTATAGAATTAGAAGATCCTTCTTGAACCATATTTTCAAGCACAGTAATATTTGCACTATACATATCTATTAAGCTGCAAATAGAATCAAAATGAGAGCTCCAGCAAGTAATTCCACTTCGATGTAAATTATTGATTTGATTAGCTCCTCTACCAGTCTCATGTTCTCCAGTAGCTACCATATGTGCAATTTCTATAGCCTCAGCATAATGTAAGGTATGACGTTTGGGAGAAGCACAAATAAGGTTGATAATAGTTGTCAATTTTGAGAAAAATAACCAAATAGAAATCTCATTTTCAGCTGCTGCAACTAATGCTAGTTGTAGTCGGTGAGCAAAGCAATGTACATAATATGCATAAGGACAATCTCTGAGAAATAGAGCTTGTAGTCCATTCCATGCGCCACACATATTACTAGCACCATCATACCCTGGGCTATAGCCTTCCTTAGCATTGTAAAAGGTTCCGCCCCTGCGTGTACTTAGGGGCAAATACATCTTTAGTTGTTTTTATTGGCAAGTTTTAGCTTGTTGCGAACAGATACAAGACAATACACGCTCGCGCGCGCGCGCGCACACACTTATTTGACCTGCCCTCTATCGTGAGTAAGTAGTTTTTTTCTCTTATAAAAAAATTATACAGGCAAACTTTTTTGATGCATTTTTGTACATAAAAAAATTAAGTGTAAATTAAAAAGTTTTTACATAAATGTAATCAAATAAATTAAGAACTATGTGTGTTAATAAATAAATAAAAAATAATAATAATAACTAAAAATAAAACTGGAAAAATAAAAAAAAAACATATATAGATCATGATATTTAATCTTGCAAGAAAACATATTTACCTGGTTGTGTTTATTAAATTTATTTATTAAAATTAAATTTTTATTCAATCAAATGATATTAAAAATAAACACATATTAAATTGATTAAATAAAATAAAAGTGAAATTTCTTTTTATGAAAAACTGAACATCGAACTTTCATCATAATGAAGAATTTGGCTTATCTTATTCTCTTTATCTTAACTGTATGTAAATGAAAATAAATATTTTTTATTTTCAAAAATAAAATTCTTGTATACAAAAGATTAAAAAAATATAGATGAATTAAAATAATCTTTTCAAAAATTAAATATGCACAACACTATTAAAAAACAATTTCTATTAAAAAAAAGATTAAATAAACAAAAAAATCATAAATGATGGATGTTAATTGAATATAAATTTAAAAATTATTTAAAAAAAGATATATAAAAAAATCAATATAAAAAAATAAATAATAGTTTGGTCACTGTGACTCAAATCGTCAAACATATAACTCAGATCATAACTCAACTAGATTCAATATTTCTTTCTTTTAAATTTATATTCAACCTAAAAAAAAAAAGAGGGCCAAAAAAATATTTAGCCAGTAATACGTCGCTCGCCAAGACAAACGACATGTCATCTACAAGCCTAGAATTTGGCCACCATAGTGGTGGCTGAAAAATTAGATAACTAATCTTTTGCCTAAAAAAAACCCAATTTTCAAGCAATTTCAACACAAAAACACCTCATCAATATCCTTATAATACCCACAAATAATTCCATCAACTCTAAAAAGTCCAAAAATAGTCCAAAAACCTTAAATCAAACTGATTTAGTTTTGACTTTTTTGACTTAGATTTGATTTTTCATGCAACATCAAGGCTCTAAACAATCACCATGAAGCCCCTTTCATCTCATGAAATCCTTGGACACCAAAAAAATTTATTTTGGTGGTCAGAAATAGAGTGAACGATGAATTTCTCTCTCATCAATGGAATTCAGCAACCCCTCTCTCTCTATCCCCTCTCTAATTAGTGTTTGAAAAATAACACAAATAATTAAACTTGTGTATCAAAATTAATTTTTTTTAAATTTAAGGAGATCTAAATTGTATAAATTGTGTTATTTTTAAAGATCAAAGACTTAGGTATATTTTTCATAAGCACGCCACCTATGTTTGGTTATTTTTTTCATTTCAATTTCTCTTCTTTTAATTTCACTCTTAACTAAGAATTCAAATATAGTTAGTTTTAAATTAGAATTAAATTATACAAAATAAAACTTCAATGACCAAAATAAATTATTGAAAATACAAAGTATGCCGCCATATTGTTTTTGTGAATATGTCAACAGAACCGACTCAACAGTAAACACCCACTAGATTTTTACTTTATATATATAATAGCCATTTAATTAGCCTTTTTCTTTTGTCACTTCGATATGATTTTCACGATAGATGATATGACCAATGAAATGAGGCCTAGGTTTAGTGGAATCCACGTATACTCTTTGACTGATTAATTTTTAGAACTGACCACGAAAAAATTCCAATCATTGCAAACTCACCCTATGATTATTACATTTAGCCTTTTTATCTTTGTAAATACATATTGATGATGTTTATCCTTCAACCATATCCATCCAACTAACGTCGTCACAACACTTTAGGCCCACTAATAATTCCCATGAAAATGATTCGTACTTCAGTGGACCAGATTAATTTATCACCTAATTTCTTGGCTAAGAGGTTCTTAATTAAATTAAACAAGCTGTGCAAGTCCTTAAATAAAAAAAGTTTGAACCTATTAGTCCCTCGACTATTATTTTTTAATCGATAGTTACTGTTCAATTCCGTCTATAGGTTAATAAAGAATTTTTTTTCATTTTAAAATAATTATTTTGACCATTTAAGAAATATTAATCTCAATGAGGTCATGCGATTTCAACGTACATATAATTCACTCTCTTAGTCATGGATGAAACCTAAGAAATAAATTAACAGAGGACTTTGATCAAGAAGTTCAAGGAGCTGGCTGAGAATCTTTAAGCTTAATTGTTTTCCCTAAATTTCTAGAGGGGCAATAAACTTTTGGTGTTAATAAACATCTGCTGATATTTTCTTAGTAAGGGCTAGATGTGAATTTCTTTTAATTTAATTTCTTATTTTAATTGAGGGGAGAAGAGTCAAACTATCTCACATGCAAATTTACTTATAGAGTGATCTTATTCCTTATTTTGGTATAATTTATTGATGGGAATTGATATTTGGGTCTAAGCAGAGAGGAAGCGGGGATATTGGATCAGAAATCTCCACTCTACAAGGTAGAATTTCTTGTCCAATATTGTATTATCCATGGGAGTTAATATATAATAATTTCATTGAGAAGCGACATTACGTGAGTTTAAGGAAGAGTTAATTTGACAAATCATGGATAATTTCATCGCCAAGATCAGATTAAGGTTACTAAGACTAGAGGGAAGATGTCGAGGTGAAATGTTTTATCATGATAGGTAGTTGAGCACTTGGGAGCAAGGTCCCCCAAAGACATCATGGAAGAGAAAATTGAATGTCAAGTTTGGTAAGGTTGATAATATATATCCCACAAACAGTAACTTTGAGACTAATTAAATCCTTACGAGTTAAAAAGATACTAATAAATTTGTTCATTACGGCCAAAAGAAGCAGAATATTGGTAGAGAGGAGAAGTCGTCCAGCACCCGAATCAACTTGCATACTATTCCTTTACGAAGCATGTATACAGATTTGTTGGTGGATAATGAAAGGGGCGCCTGTCTCGTGAAGTTACATTTGTGGAATCTAATATAGAAGTAGTACATCATCCAAGTTTGACGTTATCTTACCTAATCAAACTTCATGAAAAAATGAAGTAAAAATAGACAAGACTCAGCACTTGATGGATCATCCATTGCAATCTTTAAGAAGGATCTTTGGGTTTAGATTAAGGTGTGTTTCCTATTAATGAGTTCACTTGACCTACATTCTCTGCTTTCTGTACCATATTCTAATTTCTCAATCTCAAATCTCCAAGTCGAACTTGCATGGTTTTGAAGAGCTTAACATTGTCCACCGGATCTCCCCGCGCGGCCCCTTGTGTTGATCAACCGTAGGGCTAGGCTTATGCTTAGGGTATTTAGGGTTCAAAAAGTAGTACCAGATCATTTTATTCTCAACTACAAACATATAATTATAATTCAGCATACCCATCTTCCACCTTAAACTAGTATTATGCAATGATTTTAAAGAATTGATAACTTTAGTGCTTGATAAACATGAAGAAACAAAAATAGCAAAAGTAGGTGTGAGTAATGTGAAATCCAGCCAATTGAGCTAAATGGGATGTCCCTCAACAGGACATTACAATAATACACACATGGAGGTGTCCACACCATTGAAAAACAAAAAACGAAAAATGGAGGAAATACTTTAAACATTAAAGTTTAGGTATATGGTATGGTTACACAAACATTAATGTTCCAACCCAACACAGCTATATCGTTACCTTGCAACTTATTGCTGTGTCGATTGTGACGGTTTCAATTTGCCAAAAAGCTGAAAGAAAATACAACCTCAACTGCCTTCCTGGTGCTTCTTCCCGTGACCCTCTGATTACTTCAATTATATATCCCTTCTTCAACATATATACAAGACCATCTTGTCGACCTTATGACACTTTCTAACTCTCACAAATAATTTATTTTGGATTTCCATGGAGCTTAAGTCTAGCATCTCCACGGTCTTTCTTCTGTTCCTCCTCCTTGTCACACCTCACATTTCTAGAGGTTTGTAATTATTATATATTATGTATCTTCTCAAATATATCGTTGGAGTTTTTTAATGTGTAGCCGCAAAACTTGGGTTCCTTTTATATATATATTATCAAGGATGGGTTAGCTAATTTGGTGATGTTTTTTTGCCGTAGGAGGATCTGAAGTGGCAGATTCAGAGGTTTATGAGATTGATTATAGAGGACCAGAGACTCACTCGTCAGTTATGCCTCCTCCTGGCCATTTTCATGGCAGGCCTTGGATTCATCAAGATACTGTCAAGACATCTCATAAACCCCAAGGTTTCAGAGGTGGTAATAACGGAGAACAAGTAAGATCAAGTACAAATTAATCATTTAAGTTATCAAGTAAGATATTTGCCAAGTGAAAAGTAACATGCATGGTAGACCTCGTTCATAGGGAAATAATATCGAGGATGTTACCATTTATGGAACTTGCCCCTTTCTGCAAATTGATGACAGGTTTTTAATTAAGATTCCAGCTGGTGTGTACATGACTAGCTGTTGTGTTTCGACTAACCGTTTTGTCTTGTCTTTGCTTGTGTTTCGCAGGCTAAGAAAATTCATGGATGAGAGAGAGCTATGTGGAGGAAGTATTAGTTTTGTTTCAAGTTATTACACCTTACTTCCTTCGATCTCTTAGGTACGGATAGAACATTTGCATGTTGAGAAATGAAATCTTTTGTCATTTTTCAGCTTTCTGCAATGGCTGTAAATGTTGTTTGTGTGATCTAAGCTGCTGAGTTCGTGTAACTGTTGCACATCTTCAAGTTTTATGAAGGATTGTTCCGTCGAGATCTAGATGTTTCCTCTAGTTATGCTGTCAGATTTTTTTAGGCCACACATAGATTTAAATCGATGCCTTCTAAAATGTTCATTTTTGGTGGTAAAAACCTGTTGATGTGGGTTTTGTGGCTTAAGAATATATTTCAATGTTTTAATTTTTTATTACATACAACTCTCAATGGTCCTTACATGAAAAATAGTAATCTTTCATTATATTATTGCAACTCGACTATTGATTCATTGAAGAAAGGTACAAGCATGCAGTAGACTAAGTTCACTTATTTTAAGAATATATTTCTTAAAATGTGATACTTTGTTGCATATAGCACTCTTTTTATCTGACATATTGTTGATCTAATCTAATCTGGAATGCTATTTATCAAGCTGCTAGAGCTACAAGATTTCATTCTGCAACAATTGATCATATGAAAATGGTTAGGTTGATCGCATTATTGTCAAAACGATCTCAAAGGTCTCACTCTCCTGCAAGAATAACCACAGTTAATCTCCTAGCTTTCTGCATTACTGCATACGAACCATAAAAATCCTGACAACATGCACCTGTCATTGATTGGGAACTTGAGTTTCGAACTCAAGCAAGCCTCAGAATCCACACCAGTTGCTTGAAGTAATCTTTGAAGTTTGATGGTGCAGGCTTTGCTTGCTTTTCAGAAATTAGGAGTTGGTGTGTACTCTGCTGTCTCTATTTTTCTTTGTCAGTTCATTGGGAGACCCCTTGGCCCATGGGAATTGACAGTCTACAAATCCTTCACCGCAAACTTACCTTTTCTGAATTTGAATTTATTACTTTCAAAGGAAATGTTAACTTTTAATCATCACAGACTACCCACATTAGTTTTAGCCATTGACCAGCAATAGTTTTTGGTCATATTGTGGAGCATCTATTTCGTTTTGTTTCTGTTCTGTGAGGTTGCACGAAGAAACATGTCCTCCTATTTCTCCATCCTGTACAAAAAACAGAAGACTATGCGTTGAACAGTAACTTTTCTGGTACATAGAGAAACTATGACTTAATTATTATACATCAAATACTTGATCTTATATAATTAATGTCTACGCGAGTTCCAGGAAAGTGTAAATAAAATTTATATAGGAATAGTTTGTGCAAATTATACATAAAAGACGATTGACTTGCCAGTTAAAAAAGTAGTGCTGACATTGATTCTTCATTTTGAATCAATTACGGGTATCTATTTTTCGTTTTTTAAACTGGGACTAAGCAGCCTTCAAAATCAAATAGAATGTGGAAATACGAAGCCTCGAATCTTTAAAATGTTATTTATTCCATCACCACGTATATAAAAAATGTTTGCGATTTAAGTAAGAATAATCATAAAAATAAAAAAAAATAAAAAAAACTTAAGTTATTAAATAAAATTTCAAGATATGATTTATATTATTTTTTAACAAATAATAAAAAAAATTCTAAAAAAAACAATAAAAATAATAAAAAAAAATTATATTGAAATTACAAGTATAGGGTAGACCATCATCTATCCTATTAAAATATATAATTCTAATCTTATACAAATATTATTATAGGATAAGAAAACTATATTGAAGACTCCCGCTTTGAATAAAATTAAGTTTTATAACTCTTCACATACATTCAAACTCTTTGTAGTCGATCATATTTTCTTGATCGATTAGGACTTGACCTGGTCATCTATTTATTCAAACTTTTCTTGGTCGATCACTTTTTTTTTTATTTATTTATTGGACATCAATGGATCAACAAAAAAGAGGAATTTGTTCAAAAACCATACCTTTGCAATCTAGATGGAAACAAAAGCTAGATGAAAACAAAAGCTAGATGAAGAATCTTAGGATTATGAAAAATAGAAAATCCTATGAAAACTCCTTTTGAAAGATAATCTTATTTTGTACTAATTCAAAAAGCTAGATGAAGAATCTTAGGATTATGAAAAATAGAAAATCCTAGGAAAACTCCTTTTGAAAGATAATCCTAAGATTCTTCATCTAGCTTTTTGAATTAGTACAAAATATGTTAAATAAAAAACTTAGAGTTGTTCTTTTATTTTCTAAACAAACTTGTTTTTTTATATATAATTGTACTTAATTAATCAACTTGAATTAATGAGGATAAACAAAAACTCAAGTTGAAATATAAAATAATAGCTAACCACGAGACTTACAAAATAGCTCCATTTATATGCTAATAAGTGATATAGTACATGGAATCTCGCCTCATCAACATCCTTTAACTCTATTATCATCATTGATTGATAATTTAAAAGGTCCAAATTACACTTTGAAATCTTTATTGTATTTTAAACTCTATCATAACCTTATTTTTTTTCCCCATATAAAAAAATAGAAAAAAGTCTTTTGAAAAAACCCATTTTCAAACAAAAATATTTTAAAAAAATGGTTTTCAAAAGAATAATTTTGAAGAAAAAAGGTTTCAAAAATAAAATACAATTTGGGCTACAATCGAGCAAAAATTTAAATTACAACTAGTCAAAAAATAACGTAGAAATGCAATTAAGGGTTTAATTGAAGAGAAATTAGGGGGAAAGGGTTGAAATTGGTCACAATAGAAGTAACTGGAAGACCAAGGATCAAAATGAAAAATATAACAAAGTTTGGAAGTCCATTACATTCAAATAAGAGCCTAATTTAAGAGAAAATTTTGAATTCAAGGCAAAATTAAGGAAAATTGCACAAATTGGATGGTCAATGATCAAAATAAAAAAGCGGCTAAAGTTGAGGATGAAAATTAAAGAATATTAGATATTAAATTATAAGAAATTCAAAGTTAAAAGAGCAATTGGAAGCCTAAATGAGAATTCTTGAAACCAAGGACTATAACTAAAAGATCACAAAAATTCAAGGACCTAAATGAAATCAATCAAATGATGTTGTTCCATTTAAAATCAAGAAACTAAAGGGCTGAATGATGTGTTGTGTAGTTTATCTTTCAAAACCATGTTTCTGTAAATAGAATGTCAGCTTGCTTGAGGAAGAAACTTTAGCTCTCTATTTCCCCTTTGTTTTGCCTCTCATCAAGATTAAAAAAAAAAAACACGTTCCTCATACCATTCTAGATTAAGGTAGCATTCTTAACCTTATTTTTTGCTAGTTTTTTGCATGTCTATCAAGCTAGCTAAAAAACCCCTTAATAACCAATTTTACTGGCAAACCTTAACTTGACGTTGATCAATGTTGGTCTGAAACTAAACCATAAGATTAAAACACTTACAAACATGTTATTGATACAAGAACGACTTAGATTATTGATTAATGATGATGTACGAACATGCAAAGACAAAAATAAACTTAAAAGAAAACTTAAATATGATATTCAAGACAATATTCTTCGGATGAATATGAAGAACACGAACTCAAGCTGCCTGGAAAATAAGGATTACTGTCATATCAAGAAATTGACTTTCTAGGTCTCTATACTTCTACTTTTTGGTCCATATAAACGACATTGTTCATAAAAAAACATGTTTGAATCAGAAACAATGACAAATAACATCAAATCATTCAAAACATGCTTAGGATTTCAACTTCCAAAACTGCAGCTCCATTGATAGCCAACAAAATATCAAACTTCAATTCAAAACTGACTCTTTAGCACAAAAACAAAATCCAAGAACCAAGGACATGAACTAACAACCCAGAAATATACATCAAATAGCTACTACCATATTTGGTAGATTCCAAAAAACACTCATTTCTGCAAGAACATTCAAACACCATTCTAAACATCTAACAAATATTAATAACTAACTTTAAAAAAAAAATAAGCAAAGAAAATGATATTTTCATTCATCAATCCATGTAAATGCTAAAACACAAAATAATGCTAAAAACATTTAAAAAATTATCATTAAACATTGAAAAAAAAGAATGGATAGACCACATAGACTCCACCCTTGAGTTTTCACAAGAGTATATCTTCTCTAAGCTTGGTGGCTATAGGCTATTATTTCCCTTTTCTTTTCCTTATTCCTTTCCTTTTTCCCTTTTTTATTTCTAAAGCTTGCTTGACTTTCTGTGTTAGACTCTTAAACCTTCATAATAGGGTCTTTCCAAAGGGTATTTACTCATATTTTTCTTATATTTTTTATTTCTTTTTTTTCTTTGATTTCTAGGGATATTTATAAGGGTTTTTCTAGGTTTTTTGATGGATTCTTTCAAATATTGATCAAAGCTCAACCCTTTGATCAAAATGAGAAAGTTCTGGATAAAAACTATCAGCTGGAAGCTCTTGTTCTAGGTTGATTTTGCAATGGTGGTTTTATTTTTAGGGGTATTTAGTGGTTTGCTAAACTTGGAGGGCAAGAAGCTATTTCTGGCCTTTTGATCTTGAGAGGGAGGTTTTAAAGTCATTGATAAAAACTCTTTGAGAAGCTTGTACACAGGAAAAAAATAGGTGTCACAGTCTAGGCTAACTTGGTTGAGCACTTTTGAGGTTTCGCTAGAGCAACTCCGATGTAAATATTATTGGAAACCACCTAAGATTTGTAGATGAGGTGTATACCTTTCATTTGGATCTAACCTTAATTAATTTAGAGGTCTGTAGCTTCACATTCATTTATCCAAACATGCCAACTCGATCAGCCCAGAATTTGAAATTGTAGTGATGGTTTATCAAGGACAAGCTGTTTGAGACTTTAATGAACAAATTAGGATGTAAACGTCCACTTTCATGAAATGGGGTTGTAAAAGGGTTATTCTTCTTTCATTTACAAAAAATAGCATACCATTTAGAGGTCTAAAACTCTACAACGAGTTCTTGGAAGGTGTTAACCCAATCATCCAAAACTATCAAGGAAAAAGATGAACAGTGGGTGAATGACACATCGTCTATGTTAAATCCCTTGAAATTAGAGTTTTTAATTTGGGGTCTAATAGATTTCATTTTAGCTCTTATTCTTCTAATTGGTTTTAATTGCACCTGTAATTCCCTCCCAAACTCTTAATTTCATACAATTTCACCCTTGCAAAACTCAATCATCAACCTCGGAGTTTAGCATCATTTTTAACTTGGTATTTAGTTTTTGATTTGAGCATTTGGACCCTTAATTAACTATTAAACTTTCTATTTTCTTTAATTTCCACCCTGATTTAATTAATTTCAGCCCTTGAAGTCTTGCGCCTTTTATGATTTGGTCCTTGGTTTTGAATTTCTTCAATCAAACTTCTAAATGGCTATCAAATTTTAATTTTTTTCACAATTAAGCCCCTTATTTGACCAATTAAACTTTTCAAAGTTCAATTTCAGTCCTTGAACTACAATTTCTTCCAATTAATACCCAAATTGACTCCAAAAAATTCATTTTCCTTACAATTAAGTCCTCAATAAAATTAATTAAGCCTTTCAAAATACTCATTAAGTCCTTACTAATCCAAATTTCTATCTTTTTACCCAAATACAAATATTTTCACCGAAGGGGTCTTTTTTCAATCAGAATTGGGTCGCTGATTTTGTCAATTTCGTACATTCTAATCCTTTATAACTTTTTCACTTGTCATTTTGGTCCTTCATCACCAACTTGGGCAATCTTTTAGGCTTTCTTCATGTGTATCCTCTTTTATTTTTGAATTTTCCTTTTCTTTTATCTTTTTTTTCTTGATTTTTTATAGGATCAAAAATAGATAACAACATGTGCCTTATACAATGCTTATGAAGTAAATCTCATCAAGGTTTTGCATAGTAAGCTTATAAAGAAAAGGTGTTTGTCTGACTTATTGGATGATCTATTCATCCATAAAATTTGCTTTTAAAATTCAAAAACTAGTCTATTTTTATGGATGAAGGCCCTTTTTAAATTTTAAAAAAAACTTCAGCAAGCGTCCATTCTTTTCTAAAATTTTGATCTTCTTTCCCCGGTCACCTGCTCTTTTTAAATTTTAAAAAGAACTTTAATAAGCGTCCATACTTTCCTGAAATTGGTATATTTTTATAGGTGACCTATTCATTTTGAAATTAAAAAACTAGTATATTTTCACGGGTGACTTGCCCTTTTCAAATTTCAAAAAGCACTTCAGCAAGTATTCATACTCTCCTAAAATTAGTCTATTTTCATGGACGACCTTCCTATTATAAAATTCAAAAACTGATCTATTTTTCTTGCAATTAAGTTAATAAAATTAATTAAGCATTTCAAAATCCTCATTGAGTTCTTACTCATCTAAATTTGTATTTCTTTACCTTAAATATAAATATTTTAACCAAATGAATCTTTTGTCAATCAAAATTGAGTCACTAGTTTTGCTAATTTTATATATTCTAATTATTTAACTTTTTCACTTGTCATTTTGATCTTTCATTACTAACTTGGACAATTTTCTAGCATTTTTCATGTGTATTCTTTTATATTTTTGAAATTTTACAGAGTAAAAAATAGATAACAACAATTGTGACTCTTCATCTGCTTCATCTTCCCCTACTCCAAGCTCTGCATCAGTAATTTCTTCCTTCGTTCCAGCCCGAGAATCTCAGCTCCAGCAGCATCTCAGGCCGACTGCTGATCCTCCTCAGCATCAGCAGCCTCAGCTTATCTACACGGCAGCTCCTCCTCTGCACCAGCGACAGTCCAACAGTGCATCACTGTGTGCCTCCAGCAGCAGTCCAGCACCTGTAGAGTCCTCAGCCTCCGGTTCCAGCACTTCATCTTCTCGTGTTGCATCCAAACACAGCACCAGCAGCACCATCTCCACTGTCAAAAACACTGCCCTAAAACCACACCTCTTCACAGCCTTTTTTCCAACTGTTGCCAGCAGCTCCTCTCTCATTTTTTGACCGAAATCAACCCTTCCTCTAGCGCCAGGGGACTAAAAGAAGTCAGAGAAAAACAACGGTGTCATGAAAAAATAAACACTTCCTATACTCATTTCAAGCCTGAGTCCCTAGTTTTGGAAAACTTATACACACACACACGAGTGCACATCATAGCCTCCATTGTTAGCACCCCCCATACACTTCACGCTATATATACTTAACTTCACTTACGAAGTAGACACAGTAGGGATGAACAAGAAGAGAACGATGGTGAAAAAGGAAGGAGAAATAACAGTAAGGAGCAAAGACCCACACTGACGTTGCCAAAGGAGAAATCTTGAAAGCTTCATGCCATTATAAGTTATCGTATCCCTCTGAAAGCAAGGCTGAAGGACTAAAATTACAGGTAAGATTCTTTCTCTCGCCCATTTATCACTTTGAGAGTTCCTGCTTAATTTTACTAGTTTTTTTTTTTTTTTTTTGCCCCTCAAGAATAACAATCATGTGTTTTCTAAAGAGATAGCAGCAGACTTTATGGTTGCAGATGGTTTTTCTTTTAATCTGAGTGTTGACTCCTTTTGACTTGGGGAAGATATGGATCGTTTTTTTTTTTAAAAAAAAAAAGGAAAATGCATGAAGTGAGCGTATGTCTTTTGTTGATTTTGAGCAGCAAAAAACAGTAAAATTGTGGGCAAATATTTTCTTGTTTGTTTCGTTTTGATTTGTCAATGAGCATTACTTGCATTTGGGTTGTGTTTTTGGAACCAGGCTTTATTACCTTTCGAGTAATAAATTTTAGTCTGATATTTTAATTGAGCCCATCCATATGTTTTGGGCTGTGTGTTCAGGACCACAGTCCTGAGCTGAAAGCCCAGCCCATGTGGTTAGGATTTGACCTTTTCTAAGTTAAGGTAGTGTTTAGGTAACACTTATATTTATTTAATAAAAGCCTTGAAACATTCAACCTAGTCATTATCCCATATTTTGAATTTTTTGCCACTATCTTTTAGTTACAGGTTTTTAGCCTGACAGAATTTGTCATCGGTGGCCTTATATATACTATCTTCTTACCTATTGAAAAGTTAATATTATTCATGCATATGAATTGAACTACGTCTACCATATCATTATATAAGCATGCATCTATCATCTTTAAATTAATAATAAATGATTTGTCATAATTTTTAACTATTTTAGTTTTCCATCTAATAAATAAAACATTAAAACTTAATATAACGATGATGGCATGTAAATATTAGCACGTATCCGATCTTAACCAAAAAATACTTTATAGCTTATCTTTTATGCTCCTATAAAAAATGTTATACTAGATAATTGACTAAACAGTAAGATTTGTTCGTGACATACCCATATTGTCTCTTATTTCTTTTGCAAAATTAGACATAATCATTTTTTACAAGATCATATCAACCTTTTTATGACTAATCTTAGTGATTAAGATCAAGACTCAAGAGCATAAATATTGAATGATTATAAGGGTTTCAAATGATGACTTATAACAAATGTTGGTTTAAGAAAATATAAGACTTGATTGTTGGTCGATTACTAGTTTTGACCATTGATTTCAATGATATATGTATTTTTCTTTACATTATCTTAACAATCAGTGTTTAGATAAGATAGTAAGTTAGGAATGGCTTCAATGGAGCTTGGTATAGTGAATACCATGTTTGTAAATGTAATTTCCTTATGGTTTCTTACTCCTATATCACAAGGTATTTTTAATCCATAATCTTTTATAGCACTCTATTCATTAAATTGTTGTATTAACACTAAAAACTCTTAACTACTTTCCTTTTTCTTGCTATGTATTGTCATTAGGAAGTGTTTTTATACCTTCATCCATTATACAATTATCTAAGAAGCCATCAACATCGATATTTGTCATTCTCTTCTATTTAATTTCTTGAGCATTTAGTTTCTGGCTCAAATTCCAGCCAAGATGTCATTCATTCTGTTTCGGATAAAAGTTTCTTATAGTACTTGTTCTCATCCTTTTTATTGTATATCTCACCACCATCATGTTCCTTCCTGAAACCCAACCTGCCGCTACTATAGAGGAAGAAAAGGAAGAAAGATTTTACTTTAATATCTTCAACGTTGTTGATGTTATTGTGACTGTTTATTTATTGGCATATCGTTTTATTCAGAATCCTATCCATGTTCTTTAATTATCGTTTATGGTTATATTGATGGTTTTTTTAGCTTCTCCATTAGTAGTTCCAGTTCATGATTTTATTCAAAGCTAGACTTTAAATCGGTTTAAAAACCAAACGAAGGTTGAAAGCAAGTTCAAGAACCTTTATTGAGAGAAAAGAAAGCCCAGAAGAAGATTTAAGGAAAGCCCGCTGAAAAGTCAGAATCAGCAGCGGTGAAGCAACCGCAGGCTGTAGAGGAGGAGAAAGAAATAGTGGAGGTAAAGAGAAGGTCGATGAAGCAACCGCAAGCTGTAATTTTAGGTCGTTTAAGATATGGATATTTTTGTTATCCTCTAGCACTATAAGTGTTGTCAATTATATAACATTTGTTTGTTCTTCATTTATTAGGGTGGCTTGTTTGGTAACATTCTCTCATTGTTGTTGCTATAGGGCTAATGCCATCTTCTTTTTTTATTACACAACAAACAACGACCTAGGCCGATGTTGTAGTGCTTGTTCTCTTTGTTCAAACTTCTTATGCTTTGGTGTATCATATTAGAAAAATTTGTCCTCTTACTTATACTAGGTTTAGTCTTTATTTTTTTCAGCTCCTAGATGGTGCCTTGCACAAACTTCTTCATTATCTTTGTGATAACCTTATTTACTTTTCTAGAGATTTCTTTAGTGATCTTTCTCCTTGATAGGTCATGATATTTTACAATCTCATGAAATAGAGATGGTGTAGAGGTAAGATCCCTTTCAATCTTTTTACTAAAGTTGTCTATTCCATTCTATTATGATCGAAATGGCCAGTACATCTCGTTTTATTTAAAAATAAACAAACCAAAGTGGAATAAATTTCATCTCGTCCAGAATCTTAAGCATTTAGTTTCTTGCTTAAAGTCCAGCCAAGATGTCATTCATTCTGTTTCGGATAAAAGTTTCTTATAATGCTTGTTCTCATCTTTTTTGTTGTCTATCTCACCACCATCATGTTCCTTCCTGAAACCCCACCTACCACTACTATAGAGGAAGAAAAAGAAGAAAGCAAATACTTCAATATCTTAAACGTTGTTGTTGTTATTGCGGCTATTTATTTATTGGCATATCGTTTTGTTCAAAATCATATCTATGTTCTTTATTTAGCGTTTATGGTTATATTGATGGTTTTTTTAGCTTCTCCATTAATAGTTCCAGTTCATGATTTTATTCAAAGCTAGACTTTAAACCAGTTTAAGAACCAAACGAATGTTGAAAGCAAGTTCAAGAACCTTTATTGAGAGAAAAGAAAGCTCAGAAGAATATTTAAGGAAAGCCCGTTGAAAAGTCAGAATCAGCAGCGGTGAAGCAACCGGAAGCTATAGAGGAGGAGAAAGCAATAGTGGAGGTAAAGAGAAGGCTGATGATTGGAGAGGATCATATAGTTTTTAGGGCAATGTGGACTGTTGATATTTTTATTCTATATATGTCACAGGTTTGGTTGCGATGAACGATATAGAACATATTGATTTGGCTTGTTAATTTCTCTTTTGATTTCCATGACAAGTATTTGGGGGATTGTTTCTAGTTCAATGCTTGAGTGCTATATCAAGTAAATCTCTTGGTCCCCCGCTTGATTCTTTGTTAGTTTTTTTTTTAAGTTTAATTAATTGGGATTTGTTCTTCAAATTATCTTTATTAGTTGACTTTTATAATTTATCTCATGTCCTTATTTTTTGGATCTGTGGGTTACCTTTTTTCTTAAGCATTAAGGACCATGCTGGTGCCTACAGTTTCTGAACCCTGTTGTTTTCCATTTCCTTTTTTTTTTTTCTTTTTCCATGTATTTTCCAAGTAATGAGATATCTTCACTTCTTGGAATTGGTTGTGTCTAGTAAAATACGATTTGCTTATTTCTTTTGTTGGAGAGTTTTTATTAATTGATTCAAAAATAGTCCCTATTTTGAATCATGATATGAACTAAATTCAAGATTAGTCGATAATTTTAGGACTCGTGGAATTAGTCAAGATATGTACAAGCTAGCCTAGATATCCACATTAATTAAAAAAAAATAGATTTAGGCTGGTCAATTCTTATCTCACATGCCTACAAGTTAGGCCAACCCCACTTGCTTGAATTTCATATTGTTTTAATTTTTAAAAGTATGTATAAATGGTTGATATTGTTTCTGTATAGCATAATTTGAAGTTAATTTATCTTTTTATTTGAATTATAATAATGTATATTAAATTAATATATGTGTGTGTACGGTGAAAGATCCTAGAATAAAACATTAAAATGCTCTTAAATCAAAATTTATCATTTTAATAAATAAATAAAAAACATAACACCAAGCAAAATGAAATTAACAAATTTACTTTTTGTCAAGAGTTTTTTTTGTTGATGAATGATTTTTTTTTCTTTAATAGAAATTAACCTCTAATTTTAAAAAAGTACTAAAAGGTTTGGCTAAATTATTGTAGCCACACCCACAAAATATTATTCATTAGAATAGTGTTTTGTTTTATTTTTATTTTTTGTAATTTAATCTTTGAATAACTTTTTTTTAATTAAACCTTCTTAGGTTGTTTTGGGAATTATGCTTCATAATTTTTTTTATTTTCTTTTTATTGGGTTATGTACTAGTCTTATAGATTTAGTTTTCTTTTCTGGATTTCAACTTTCAACATTAGATCTATTGGAAAAGGGGTTACATAATTTTTTTTAAAAAAATTCTTTTCTATGGACCTATCTCGATCTCATAACCCAAGTCGCGAGTTTAATAGGTTGACTCGAGTAGTTTTTTTTGTTATTTTTTTAATATCATCATTTAACATTGAGTTGATTAGAAATTGACTTTGATAATTTATTTTAAAAAAAATTTTTCTAAGAAGTTATCACTGGTTTTATAATCCATATCATAAATTTGATAGATTAATCTTGAACTATCATGTCTTGTCTCAATATTTGAAAAAATATGTAATCCAAAATGTTATCATATCAATATTTTAAAAAGATATCATTTAATATGTATTATATTTTAAGTTTATGATTAATTTTTATATTAGAAAACATATTAACAATATTAAAAAAAATTATGTTAACAAAAATAATTTGACCCTTAACCCAAAATTTTAATTTATAGTATTGTTTGTCCATGCAGAATTAGGAGCAATGCTATCTAACATTAAAAATATCCCCAATATCTTCACCTGAAGTTCTTTCCACATTCTTTAACTGTAAAATGCCCACTGGATGTCGGCTTCCATTTAATACCATTTTATTTTATTTTATTTTATTTTATTTTATTTTATCAGAGTATACTGTGCCAGGTTTTGCAGATTGAGTACTTGCCATTTCACTTATCATACATTACGCTAATACCAAGAATTACTCCTTATCCTTATTCCTTAGTGAATACATTCTAATTAGAGAATGTTTGTTTTTTATATTTTAAAATATATTTATATTTAATATACTGATAGAAAATAAAATATTATTTTAATATATTTCAAATAAAAATCAGTTTAAAAACAACGGAAGGTGTAACCTTATAAAGTTTCATTGTATTTTCTGATGAAAGGGCCATTGGAATTACAAGAGGAGATTGGCCATAAGAAAGTAGATTTTCTATACGGGTGATATATTGTTTGTTTTGGTGTTTTAAGAATATTTTAAAAAAATAAATAAAAATTATTTTTTAAAAATTAATATTTTTTTTGATATTTTTAAATTATTTTAATATACGAATATTAAAAATAATTTTTTAAAAATATTATTTTAATATATTTTTAAATAAAAAATACTTAAAAAAAAGATGAGGGAGAACGTTTTCTCCGATAGGCTAAAGAATCCAAATTTCAACAATTTGCTGGAAGCCCATCTCCAGTCTTGACGTGCTTTAACAGTCCAGAAGCTGAGTCAACAGCTCATAATTCGGTGAAATAAAGATTATTAGGAAAAAGCTAAATGGAGTTGAAATCTTAGGGGCTAAGAATAATTTATAGCGTGTTTGGCAGTGTGGTTGCGGGTGCTTTTCAAATAGCTTTTCGTGCCGAAATGCATGCCAATAATTTTTTTTATTTTTTAAAAATCATTTTTGATATCAGCATATCAAAACGATCTAAAAAGTACAAACCGCACTCAATTTTAGCAAAAAAAAAAATTCAAATTTGGATGAAACACAGGTACAAACGCAGTACCAAACGTTCCCTTAGTCTGATAAAAACAAAAGGTCATGTCATGGATAATATTGTAAATATTATTTTAATATATTTTTAAATAAAAAATAATTAAAAAAAAGATGAGGGAGAACGTTTTCTCCGATAGGCTAAAGAATCCAAATTTCAACAATTTGCTGGAAGCCCATCTCCAGTCTTGACGTGCTTTAACAGTCCAGAAGCTGAGTCAACAGCTCATAATTCGGTGAAATAAAGATTATTAGGAAAAAGCTAAATGGAGTTGAAATCTTAGGGGCTAAGAATAATTTATAGCGTGTTTGGCAGTGTGGTTGCGGGTGTTTTTCAAATAGCTTTTCGTGCCGAAATGCATGCCAATGATTTTTTTTATTTTTTAAAAATCATTTTTGATATCAGCACATCAAAACGATCTAAAAAGTACAAACCGCACTCAATTTTAACAAAAAAAAAAAATTCAAATTTGGACGAAACACAGGTACAAACGCAGTACCAAACGTTCCCTTAGTCTGATAAAAATAAAAGGTCATGTCATGGATAATATTGTAAATATTATTTTAATATATTTTTAAATAAAAAATACTTAAAAAAAAATGAGGGAGAACGTTTTCTCCGATAGGCTAAAGAATCCAAATTTCAACAATTTGCTGGAAGCCCATCTCCAGTCTTGACGTGCTTTAACAGTCCAGAAGCTGAGTCAACAGCTCATAATTCGGTGAAATAAAGATTATTAGGAAAAAGCTAAATGGAGTTGAAATCTTAGGGGCTAAGAATAATTTAGTCTGATAAAAACAAAGGGTCATGTCATGGATAATATTGTAAATACTTTAATTGTGAAGACAACCATTGACACGGCACTTTAGCTGTCGTTTTATAGTAGCTTCTCTTTATTTATTTCTGTGCCCTCCTCTTCGTTCGAAACTCATCTTTGTAAAAAAATACCTTAAATTACTATAATAATTATCGCCCTTCCAGACACCCTAGAAATCATTCAAAAGCCAAATTCAGTCGAGTTAACTAAACATCGATCATGTCAATTACTATTTAATTTAAAATCCAACCTAAATGCTAGCCTCTTGTCAATGAATTATTAAATTAACCAATAGAGTTGGGTTTATATTATATTATATATATATATATATATATATATATATATATATATATATCATTTAGTAAGAACTAGAAGTAATTGACTCTCGGACTCGTTCATACACAACATCATTTCCTTGAAATTTTCAGATCCAATTTCCTCTGCCATTTCACTCTTTCCAATTTTCTCCTTCTCTGTAGAAATATAATCCAATATAAAGGGCGTTGCTTTTCTTTTCGATTCTGTACTCTCAAAAATGACGGACAACAACAACAACCCAAGCTTCAACAGCTATAATAATGATGGAGAGGAATCAAGCCCGTTGTTGAAGAAGGACCTTGAAGACAACGACAAGAAACCCGCCAAGGTTTCTGCTGATGCAAAGACCGCCACCGCTGAATATGGATGTACCGTCAATGGGCTTCCGTTGATTCATGGGAGCGTGATGGGTGAGCCTATGGAACGGGCTCAGTGGGACTCCTGCCTTTTCTGTTGCCTCGGTCGCAACGATGAATTCTGTAGCAGCGATCTTGAAGTCTGTAAGTCTTTAATTTCTGTGCGTTGGTAGATTAAATTATCATTTTTTGAAATTACTCTTACATTCTTTCAATTGGGGTCGTTCTTGGTATTAATGATTGATTCGTTTTGTAATTTTTCTTTTCCGAGAATTGCTATCGAGAATAGATGATTGATTATTCTAGATTACGGATTCTTTGAAATTGCTAATGAGATTTTTATAATTGATTAAAGTGCAGCAAAGTAATGGATCATATGTCTTTGTTGCAAGTTGAATATTAATAGCACCAATCTGGATGCCTGGAGATGCTCCCCAGGAATGCAAATGGAGTATAAGCTCTTAGATGAGTAACAAGGTTAGAAACGGTTAGTTTAAACAGGAAGAGAGACGGAGTCTATGGTTTCCTGAACTCCAGGCTCACCATTAATTCATCACTTCATAATACTCTCATGAAAAACAATTTCTGTTTCAATATATCCACTTCAGAAATGGCTACACGTTGAAATGACTAGGACAATAAAAAGAACTGAAAATAACTAACCAAATGCTGCGTATAACAAGGGAATAAAAACGCTGCAGGTGGACTTGCTGAAACGGTGTTGGTACAGTAGCTAATGATCGGTCAATTAATTAAAATAGTTGAAACTTTTCCATTATTGTATCTTCCCCTTAGAATCTAGCTCTGCCACCATTTCCCCTCCTTGAAAATGCCCTTGTCCTCAAGGGAAAATTATGGAAACTTTAGATGAAGATCATCACCAAACTCCCCGGTTGCATTCGAAGATGAAAGACCCTTCCATAGGATCAGAACATGCTCTGAAGCACCAGTCTCGATGTATTTCTTGGCATTATCCCATACACCACCAGCGTTGGAAGCAGAGATGGCAGTCTGGACACCAAACACAAGGGATCCAGCTAGTAGGGGTGTTAGCATGACAAGTGCACCAGATGGGGTCATCTACTTGATAGAAGCATCCATGAAGACCTTAAACACAGGTGGCATAGTCAGGCTTGGCATGATCTTCCATGAGGCCATGAATGGTGTTGAATTGCACTCGACCCTCCTTAACCATCTTCAAAGCTGCGCTTCCCACACTTTTAATAACTTGTTTTATGACAGGATTGCAAACTTCTTCTACTTCCTTCAACTTCTCTTCATAATTATCCTTCTCTGCATTTTGGTTTTTGTCCAACCATTCAAGTGCTTCCTTCAATGCAGTTTTGATCCTCTTTATCATCTGAATCAATCTTATCAACAAGCTTGTCTTTATCATTGATTGCACTTCTCATGTTGTAGATGTAAGTCTTCAACTTGTTCCTAGCATCAATCTTCTCCCAAATTTTATTATCCTTCTTGGCTATTTCTTCAGCCTCCTTCACCATCCTATCAATCTCTTCTTGGCTTAGACCCTCCTTATCGTTGGTGATGGTTCTAGATTGAGACTTCTTTGCTGCTTTGTCCTCGGCTTTCACATGCAGAATACAATTGGCATCAACCTCAAATGTGACCTCAATCTGGGTCATTTTCCTTGGAGCTGGAGGAATGCCAAACAAATCAAATTTCCCAAGCTCACAACAATCCTTTGTTAAGCTTCTTTCACCTTCATCAACCTTTATAGACATTGTGGTTTGCTGGTCTTGGTAGGTGGTGAAGATTTGGGACTTCTTAGTTGGTATAACAGTGTTCCTTGGGATTAATTTTGTCATCATGCCCCTAACTGTCTCACTACCCAGACTCAGAGGAGTAACATCAAGTAGAAGGCCTTTGGTTTCCTCTCCGCCTTCACCACTAAGAATTCCATCTTGAACAGCAGCACCATAGGCTACAACCTCATATGGATTCACACCCTTGTTAGGTTCCTTCCCATCAAAATATTCTTTTAACATTTCTTGCACTTTGGGAATTCTTTTACTTTCACCAACAAGCACAATCTCCTTGATATCAGCCTTCTTTAATCTTGCATTATCCATAGCCTTATTTACTATCTCCAGTGTCTTCTTAAACAAGTCCATGTTCAACTCTTTGAATCTTGATCTTGTTATCGGCTCTAAGAAATCAATGCCATCAATGGGTGATTCAATCTCTACTCGAACTTGGTGTTGGCTACTCAACGCCCTCTTAGCTCTCTTACATTCCCTTCAAAGCTTCCCAAGAGCTGTCTTATCTTTACTTATGTATTTGTTGTGCTTCTTCTTGATCAACTTGATGAAACAGTCCATCAATCTCTGATTGAAGTCCTCTTCTCCCAAGTGGGTGTCTCTGCTAGTAGCAAGAACCTCAAAAACACCACTATCAATAGTCAAGATGCTAACATCAAATGTACCACCACCATTATCCCCTCCTTTCTTGTCCAAGCCATAGGCAATAGTTGCAGCTGTTGGCTCATTGATTATCTGAGGCACATCTAGCCCGGCAATGATGCATGGATCCTTTGTAGTTTGGACATGATCATTGGCTATAATCTCTCCATGTCCTTTTTGAGAGACAGCCACATAGAGTAAATAGTCCCAGGATCAATGTCAATCACAGTTCCTAGTTTTGATCCACCCTCTGCTGTCACTGCTAATCCTAGAAAGTAGTATTTTGATATGATGTTGAACTCAACCCTTCTAGGATCAATTTCCAAATCTGTTGGTCCAACAAATCTTGTTCAACCAGCCAAAATGTTAACACTAAGAGCAATGACATCTAGCTTCAGAATCTTTGGTGTCCAATAGTTCAGACCACAGCTCGAAATTTTGCAACCTTAGGAGCTGCAGGTGAAGTCCCAATTATCGTTCCATGAAATAGAATTGTTGCAGTTAGATATTGACTCAATTTGACATATCCTCTAATCTTAATGGCAACAATTTCACCAATCTTAGTAGCAGGCAGAAGATGAGCATCAACAATTAGCTTCTCGCCACTATCTGCTGTGTTTGCCACTATCATTCCAATCCCACCAGCAAGCTTTATTGCCGCTCCTTTCTTCACTCTTGCATAAGCAACAATCAACTCCATCCAAGAAGTCTCATCCCTCTTGGCATTTTATCAAAAACTTTTCTCTCATACTCCAAAAACCCACATTTTATACACATATCAATCATAGAATTCCTAGCATGCAAACCCTCGTCAATAGCTTCATTATCTTCCACACTATTTGATCCATGAATTCACGAGGAATGAAACTGAGGCTTCAGATATTGATGGCACCAATCCGGATAGTATCCAGGTGAATTGGTCTTGATTTGGCAGAGAGCCAAATTTGATTTAGTGCTGAATATGTGTGAGAAACAAGCAAGAAGCCAAACAAATGGAGAAGAGGGCATGTTTTCAGGTGCCCTGAAGGAACCCCTAGCCTTCAAATTGATCTTATCTTCAGTTTTATCTGGTATAGGGTCTCTAGTCACCAAACTAGTAGCGTCAGTAGCAACAGGCGTAAAGTGAAACCCTCTGGTTTGGCATCTGATGATAGACTCAGTTTTGGGACAGATGGATCACTTGGGACTGGAGAAGAAAATACAAAGGGTGTAACTTGATCATCGATTTTATTGTTGGGGAGGTGCCATTCAGTTTCTTTGGCAAAGCAACCTTCTCCTTGAAGCTAGATATTTGAGAATTTGGTAGGGCACCTTCATCAGATATTAAAAGCTAACTTCTGGTTTATTGCATCTTGCTTATCACTTATGGCAAGTAACAGTGGAGATGTAAAGTCAATGCTCTTTTCAGCAATCACAACAGCCTTGTAGGGGTAGTGACCTCATTCCAACTTCTGCAAAATAGATCTGTTTTGATCCATCACCCCATGAAGAAGATCCTTAATCTCCTCAAACACGTCTCAAGACTTAGTATCAGCCATCATGTTCAGGGTCCGAAGATTGACCGCTCTGATATCACTTGTTGCAAGCTGAATATTAATAGCACCAATCTGGATCCTCTCCAGAAGTGCAAATGGAGTATAAGCTCTTAGATGAGTAGCAAGGGTAGAAACAATTAGTTTAAATAGGAAGAGAGAAGGAGTCTATGGTTTCCTAAACTCCAGGCTCTCCATTAATCCATCACTTAATAATATTCTCATGAAAAAACAAATTCTGTTACAATGCGTATATACAGCCACAACAATCCTCTAGACTTGAGCTGATAGAATCAGAAATGGCAGCATGTGAAATGACTAGGACAATAAAAGGAACTGAAAAGAACAAACCAAATGCTTTGTATAACAAGGGAATAAAAACACACTTGTGGACTTACTGAAATGGTGTGTACACACACCAACACGGTATCTAATGAACGGTCAATTAATTAAAATAGCTGAAACTTTGCCATTAATGTATCTTTCCCATTAAATCAAGCTCTCCCAAATTCAACTTGTAACAGTCTTTGGTCAATGATCGTCTAATCTGCAAATTGTATCATGATAATGATAATAACAATTGGCAATTTTTTATTTCTTAATTAATTGGAGATTTACATGATGGTTTCTGTTTTTCTATTAGTAAATTTCTGGTATTATGTGTTCTTTATGTGCACGATAGTAAGTGGATATCAAATTCATTGTTGTTTTTTGTTGTACATTGTTGCTTCTCTATGTGATGTTCATACGTGTGCATGGTATGTAGATATTTCAGAAAGTTTGCCCATTTTTCTGGGTAACTTCAATCTAGCTTGGTAGATATTTCAGAAAGTAGATGCAAGCTTGGTTTAGCTCAATAGCTATTTTGGTTGTGTTTCCTTATGTTATACTTAGATGCACCCACTTTGTTCTCATAAAATCCAAAGTAATAGAAAACACTAGATTAGTTTTCCAAGTGGAATTTAAGCAAAAATTTCATTTTCAATTGGCAATTATTTTTGCATAAGAAATTTGATGGTATTTTTATGGGTGGATGATCTTTAAAGAACATGGTATAACATATTTAAAGGAGGAGGGTTGGCCTTTAGCTTATTTGGAAGCCTTTATATGATTTGGAAGCATTTAGCATGCAATGATTCCAGATTCTGGAATCCATTTACCATAACAGCTTTTAGCTTATTTGGAAGCCTTTATTTGATTTGGAAGCATTTTAGCATGCAATGATTCCAGATTCTGGAATCCATTTACCATAACAGTTCCTTCAGCGTGCGTGTAATCAATTTGTTCAAGAACCCCACCTATCATTGTGGACAATCCCTTCATTTTCTTTTTTTCAATTGTGCAAGGTCTTCTTGGAAGCATTGCCCCTTGCGTGCTGTATGGAAGCAATGCTGAGAGACTTGGATCTACTCCTGGAACATTTGCATCCCACTGCTTGTCATACTATGGTTTGTACCTGATTGGCAGCTCATTTTTTGGTGGGAATTGCCTTGTACCATGGTTTTCATATCCTAGCCGGACAGCTATCCGCCGGAAGTTTAACCTAGAGGCAAGTTATTTCCCTAAGACTTGCTCCCGTATATCTGCAATTTAAACATGATTTTGAATTCTGATTCTTGGTGTAGCTTTATTATCATCTCTGCTGTAATCATTAGTTATGTGTTTGAAACTTCATTTTCTTTTACAGTTCCACTCCTTTTCAAGGAGCAGGGCCCTTATATGAGTTCCAATCCAGTTAATTTAGACTTGTTCCAAGAAATAGTCTACATTTGCATTGCTATATTGATGCAGTTTTTTTTTTTTTTTTTGGCTATGAGTGCACAATTACGTGTTGAAAAAAGCTCTTTTTCCCAATTTATACCCGGTGGTAGGGCTTTAAGACTCTTGAAATTTTCTTTTTTGTAAGGAAATAAGATGGCATCGGGTTTTTTTTTTTTTCCCTGCTTTTGTAAATCAAGGAAATTTAGAAAGATTGCCTTTCAAGCATTAATTTCTGTGGCTGTTAATGTGAAACAGGGTAGCTGTGAGGCACTTAATAGGTCATGTGGTTGCTGTGGAAGCTTTGTGGAAGATGGTCTGCAACGTGAGCAGTGTGAATCAGCATGTGATTTTGCAACTCATTTTTTCTGCCACACATGTGCTCTTTGCCAGGAAGCTCGAGAGCTTCGTCGTAGGGTACTCCATCCTGGTTTCAATGCTCAACCAGTCTTGGTTATGATCCCTCCTGGGGAGCAATCCATGGGACGTGGGGCTTGAATGCTTCCTTCCCAGCATTAGAAACTTATATCCTGTATTTTACTTTACATATTTGGGTGTGATGTTTAAAGATTCTGGAAACCATGTGGTTTTGTTGGATCTTCCAAGCATAAATAAATAAATAAATATGGACACTTTTGATCGCCACTTGTAAAAAATAATTATGGAAACCTGTCCTAAATTTAATGTTTATAATTATCCATTGAAGTGTTTTGGTGGAAGTGTCGACTGATGTGCTAAAGGCACGTTGCTTTTAAGTTTAAAGGGATGCTCGGGGTATGGATTTTCAGAATTTTTTTTCCTAGTAATGTTTGGTTTATATTTAATAATTCATATTTTATATATATATATATATATATATATATAATACTAATTATGTTCATAAGCACATTCAATTTATAAGATGTACGCATAGGAATCCCTCTATTTAGAAGAAAAGTCTTTATTTTTTTTCTTTTTGCTATAGATATTTTCGTTTATAAACATGCGGACTATTTCTCACTATGAATGAAAAAGGAAGCGACGTGGACGTCGATGTTTACTGGTTCATTAAGTGATGGGATTAATAGGTTAGTTTGGTTTGATTTAGTTTGTTTTGTTTTTTAATTTTAGGTTAATTAGGAATTGAGTTTTATAATTTATTTTTGTTAGTTTTTTATGAGATTAACATAACTAGGGTTACAAGTTTGGTAAGTTAATTAGGTGGGTTTTTTATCCTTCTTTAATTTAATTTTTTTTTATCCTTTAATATTGGATTAATTAGAAATTTATTTTCATAATTTATTTTAATTTAATTTTTATAGAGTTATCACAGTTTCATAACCTGTATTGTAAATTTAACAGGTTAACTTGTGATGAATAGATATATCATCGTCTCAAGATTTTTTTAAAAAATAACATTCACTATGATATTATATAAATATTTTTATAAAAAAAATCATTCACATCATATTTTAATTCATAATAATTTTTTTATTAAAAAATATATCAAAATTACTTGAATATAATAAAAAATTATAACACTGCTCAACCTTTAACCTTTCTCGGCAATAATTAAAAAATGAATTTTTTTTTTTTATCCTCTAAACATTCTAATTGATTTGAGCACCCATTGTATGTAATATTTTATGTTGGCGCTAAATGAAGCCACGTGTTATGGATTTACATCTCAATTATTTATATTTTTTGTTTTTTAGTTTAACCATACAATAATCTCATTAAATATTTGATATAAACTTTACCGGGGGTTAGATATTGTTTTTTAAATAATATATATATATATATATATATATATATATATATATAAAGAAAATTATAGATAATCAGAAAAACTTTTTAAAATTTAAATACATAAAAAAATTATCTTTTAAAAAAGTTAAAGAAAGAAGAATTATTAATTTAAATATAAAAAAAATAAAGAAAAAAACCATATAAAACAGCATTGATTTAAAAAAATAATTAGAAAAAAGAAAGAACCAAAGGCCCGCGCGTGCATATGAGCGTTTTAGTCCATAGGTTGGAGGTGCTGTGGTTGGGCTATGCTAGTGTCTGGTGAGTGGGTTGTAGGTGGTGGTGAAGAGGTGAGCAAAGGTTGAAGAGGTGGGCGGAGGTTGAAGACAAGGATGATGGATAATCCAGCCAGAATGAAAGAAATGGGGGTTGGTTTAATGTGGGTTTTTTTATGGGAGGCCAAGGTTGAATATGCTGATTCAGTGCTGGATATGGGTTCCTTTGATAATGGTGGCTGCTTGTGGAGGAAGAGAGGGAGGTCGGTCTGTAGGGAGGGAGGCTGGACTGTAGTAATAACGTGTGGGTCACCCATTTTTGGCTGGTTTCAGAATAATGGGTCTAAGTTTTTTTTTTTTTTTTTGTGTTTTTGAGCTGGTAGATAGGACTATCTTGGTGTTAAGGTAGGTTTTTTTTTTTTAAAAAAAAATAAAGTAAAAAATTAGATAACAATAAATATCCTTTCTTTACCATACTTACAAAAATAAAAACTTGTGAATTGCTTGGCGCAATAAGTTTTATTTTTTAAGTTTAATGTGGATATTCGGGCCAGCTTACACGCACCTCGATTAATCCCACAGGTCCTAAGATTAACAACCATGTAAGTTTTTTATTATTATTATTAGCGGAAACAAAGAAAAAAAATACTAAACAACTCTAGTGTAGCTAATTCTCATGTTATCTGCAAGAAGAAGCTGTTGCAAGTCTTGAGGAGGCTCATCCTAGATCATCAAACCATTGTCGTAGAAAGTTGCAAGCTTTGCCATAAAATCACCACAAAAATTAGCCTATCTAAATGTATGTTCAATTCTGAGAGTTCAGTTTCTATTTATTAATTCTTTAATTTTATCTAATCTCTAAAATAATAGCCATGTACTTATTATAGAAACTCACTTGATTAGTAGATAACAATCTAAGAGCATCCTTCGAGTTTGAGAAACAGATTATTTTATGATATCCCAAATTAAATGTATCTCTTTAATTGAAACTACATTTCCTTATTAATGCACTCCTTTTTCTTTAACTAAAACTTGTTTTTTTATCATAAATATTTTTGAAGTTAAAATACAATATGAAAAGCAATTAAAAAAAAAACAAAACATTGAGAATCATGTCTCGATATTTTATACGCAATTGAAGGGGAAAATAATTAAAATAACAAAATATTATGAAATATAATAAAATATAATTTTTTTTTAATATTCATCATCACATATTTAAAAGAATTTGCATATTAGATTCATATATAATAATTAACAAAATGATTACTAATATTATATAAAAAAAGCTATAATAAATAAAATATTATATGAAAAGAGACCAAGCACCTTGGCATTGATAGTTAGGCACACACCCTGGCCAACTCAAATAAGCCTACGTGTGAGTTGATTTACATTGCTAGGTCTTTATGTCTGGCCTTTTTGCTTTTTATTTTTAATAGAGTGAATAACCCATATTAATTTAAATAAGTAAGTGACATATTATCTACTAGTAAAGATTTGGTAGCCAGAAAGTCGGAATCTAAGTCTTTGGATCTCAAAAACCCATTTTCAACCAAAGTTTCACATGAAAACACCTAAGAAACCATAAGAACCTAAATAAATCCATTTTTAACCTTAAAATACCATTAAATATAACAAACATCACATAAAAGATGAAATTTAAAAGAAATAAATTCCAGGGATCAAAATAAAAAAGACACTATTCATTAAGCAACACTATTTACAATAAAATGTGAGTAGAGTAAAAGCATCCACCAAAACCCTTAACTCTTTTATTTTGTTCATATTAATATTAACAAAACCTAATAGGCCTTGGAAAAACACTATTTATATAGACACAGAGGTACTATTCGCTAGAATACTATAATGATGTTTTTGTTATTCCCACAAGAAGACCCTTAACCTGAGTATTGGAGGTTATAAGGTCTTTTCATAAGATCCATTAGCCATTTATCAGATTGGTTGAAGATAAATTAGTGTTTTTGTATTTTAAAAGTACAGTGAAATAACCAAAATACCATTGAAAGCATAAATTTGTAAACTTGCGTCTCTGAGCTTTTTTGTATTTTTATACTAGTTTTAATATTATTATTAGGTTGGATGAAGGGCAATTTGGTATTTTAATAAATATAAAATAAAATTAAAAAACAAGAAATATATGGTGTGTTGAACGCAGATGTTAGTGTGTAGGAGGCTAGTGTCAATGAGCTTTTCATATTTTCATATTGGTTTTTATTGTTATTATTATGTTGGATGAAGGGAAATTTGGTATTTTAATAAATATAAAATATAATTAAAAAACAAGAAATAACGGGTGCGTGTAGAAGGAGTCCATGCTCTTCGGGCAGTGCAAGCCTCCTAGCAGCCAAAAACCAGTTTACATGGTTACGATGGAAGTTTTGCATCAAGATCTTGCTTTTGGGATGACGTGTGATGATGGTGGAGTACTGATGCGACACCAATGATCTTGTTTTCTTCTCCTTTCACTTTTCTCTCTCCTCCCCTCAAAAATCACGGTGGTCATTCAAAATTTTAGAGTTGTCTTCTTATTTATTAAGATGTCAACTTCGATCATTTTTCTTTTAATTTCTAATTTTTGTTCTTGATCTTTTTGTAAAATTTTGATTTATTTCAATTTCATCATTCAATCTCAATTTGTGATATGTTATTGTTTTTCAATTTGATCCTCATTTTTTTAATTTTGTATTTGGTCCTTTTGTTAAATTGATTATTATTTTCAATTTCACTCTTCAGTAAAAAAATTGTATTTGTTCTCTAATTTAGTTTTTTTTTTAATTTTGATCCTTATTTTCTTCATTGCTATTTTTTGTTTTGAATCCTTTTATAAAATAAAGTTTTTTTTTTCAATTTTATCCTTTAATAATTTATTAGTTGAGAATTGAGATTCATTGCCTTTTCAAATATGATATTTTTGGTCTAATGATCCGGATCACGAGTTTGAAAAGTTAATATAAGGTTGCTTATTTTGACAATATCCACCAATCATCGCATTCCTAAAGATCAAGTTTTTCTCCGGCGTGATGTCAAATAAAACCCTAGCAGATAAAACATAACCATTATTACAATACCCATAAATCATACTAGTCCAAGAAATCGAGCATCTCACCAAACAAACTTCTTGCAAATGTCATCGCCTATAGTAACCCTAATATATCAAATTAAGGAGTTTTCATGATTTCAAAAAAGATTGAATAAAACAACACCAACAAGAGGTTTTTGCTCCTGATATTTGTGTGAAGAGATCTTGCTTCATATTTAATGCTTTTATGCGGGTGTGTCATGTTCTTGGAGAGAGAGAGCATGTTTGGAAGAGAGAAAAAAAAAGGTTTGGTGAGACAATTTTGCAAATTTACATTTATTATATACGAGGAAAAAAATATTTTTCATCTAATTTGATTTTTCTGGTTTACTACATAGAGAAATTACAATTTTTTAAACCTTAGATTGAAAACAAAAACAGGGCAAAATATATAAGGTATATTTTAGTAATTATCCATAAAAATAATACATACATACATACATACATACATACATATATATATATATATATATATATATATATAGAGAGAGAGAGAGAGAGAGAGAGAGAGAGAGAGAGAGCGACTTTCTATGTTTAGTCTTCGTATGGGTTAGGTGATTTATGATAAAATACCGAGAATTTTTCGGGTTGGAAAAGTCCTAGAATCCTCCTCCATTTCCTTTCAACCACATAACCTTAGAAGCACAACGCATGGCAAGGACGCTAGCCTCCTCGCACAACTCACATTTGTCGAGTCTACACGGGTTGTCTTTGGGACAGGGAAGTCTGGTGCCAGCAGTCATAGTAATCCCAACTTCAATAACATATATTTTAAGTTGTAATTATAAAGCTAGTAGCTGAACTTTGAATTAGTTCAGCTAATCTACCCTCAACCCTCAAGTGAGTGTGCAAATTCCATCAAAGACTAAATACAGGTGAGAAACCAATAGCTAACAACTACTACAAGGAAAAGATAAAAAGAACTTCGGGAGTTAGAGTGTGCTTGAAATTGATGGGAGTGAAGTGCGAGCGCTTCTGTAGGAAATTCCTTCGTTTGTGAAAAATGTAAGGTTTTAGGGAATATCAAATTTACATTCCCCGCTAAAACCATGATAATTTTTGTTGGCAACTTGGGGGGAAAATTAAATGTTAAGACCCACTTTGCAGTATGATTTGCTACAACAGTAATGTCAGCAATAGCAAAATCCAGCCCGGCTCCGAGATTAGCAACAACCTTTTTCCTTGATAAATTTAGAGGTTTATTGGTTTTCAAATGCCTATTTAGTAGTTCTACAAGGCCTGAAACAAGCGGAAACGAAGCAGAGGAGGATGACTCCCATGACAGGGGCCGCATTACAAAGACAATCGTCATTTTTAAACTCCTGTTCTACCCAAAACTAGAATATTAACTTCTAATTATGTAGTTTTAATTTCTAAAATTATGAAAGCGGTAAACATAACTGACACAGCTCTCCCGACATCAAAGAAGGGGAAATTCGGAACACAACAGCTCAACACGGAGAGGACTAACATAAAACTAGTCTTAACTTTTCACTCTCCTGGTGCAGATACTCCTTGCTTCAGTCTCTCCTTCTTCATCTTCTTCTTTGAGACTGGCTTCTTCTTTTTCGGAGGAAGGGTCTTCTGCGCATATGTGTAAAGTACAAAGTTTCCAACTAGGAATGACAAGAGTAACCCCCCAATAACCAGCAGCACTATCAACCCCGGGTTTAACCCTTTAGGCTCAGCATCCTTGATCACATTCCCCTGTTCATCATAAAATTTAATTGTATTCTAGTGAGAAAATATCGTACAGCAAACAAGATGAAACAGGAAGCAAGGACAAGCACAACCCACCAGTAAATATTCCAAGTAAAAACAACTTCAATCATATGAGACAATCTATACATGATACAGAAATCATAACCCAAAAAATTTACCTTTAAAATCTTCCTTAAGAGGACTCATCCTGATACTTTCATAAAAAGGCTGATTCACTAAATAGTGGTGCAATTCAATAGAGTTCTAATGCCAATTCAGATTAATATGTGCCTAGGTTAAACCTGTTCAAGCATAACCCATCATTTTGCAGAGGGTATCAGAACGCTCAAATACCCATATTTAGATATATAAACATATCGATATACCAAATGTTTGATTCCAAAATAAATAATCATGGATGTAGAATAGGTTACATAGATGATATGGGAATTTAACGCAAAGAGAATGCGGTATCTCCACACATCTTTACAACCATCTCTCCTCACAATTCCATCAAGTTATTGAGAACAATAACAGAACAAGCAATCACACAAATTTCACAACAAGTGACTACAATAACAAAACATGGATGGCAAAAGAAATGGTTATCTGACAAAGCAAATGAATAAAAAAGGTGTGACAAGTAAATGACAATGGGTAATTCTGGTATCAAGCAATCTCTGATACAAATTATTGAATTAGATTGTAGAGTGGCTTAAACTGACTTATAAAACAAGAAGTTCTAGTCGTCTTTATAAGTGAAACACTAACAAATCCTCTTACAATTCTGTCACATACTTGCATTCAGGTCTATGTCTACCAACAGTTTCGAATCAAACAGAGTGAGCTCAACTACATTCAGAGAAAATCCTCCATCTTCAACCAAAGCATATAAACCTAGGACCTCAAGGACGGTTTTTTTTTTTTTTTTATATATCAAAACACAACCTTGGATTAAAACAAAAAAGCCAACTACTCACATAGAATTTTAAACAAACACGACATGACTAGAACAAGAAAAATAAGATTTTTCACATAATCTCAAACAAAACCCTTCGCCTTTACTTTTAATTAAAAGAAAAGGCTTTAAGATTTATAGATCTAATAAGCAATAAAAGAAAATCTTAACGAATAAGAAGCTAAAATGCAAAAAACAAGTACAGATCTTTGAATAAAAAAAATATCTCTGAACTAAAATCCTAAAAATTCATTTCTATTAGTACTGATCTCGGATTTGAATTTTCGAGAGAGAAAATTCAAGTCTGTAAAAGCAAGTAGCGTACCATATTCTGGAAGGAAGGAGGAGATTGATCAGAGAACTCGAAATCGTCAGCCATGGCTGCTAGAGATCAGCCCCTCGCTCCTCTAATTGGACTATTTGAAGATTCCAGAGAGGAATAATAAAACGGAAGGAGAGATGCGCAGATCTATAACCACAAAAATTGAAGGAAGCTATTTATTTAATGACTTCATTTTGACCCTCTAAATTTTTAGCGTTTGGATAGGACATAAATATTGTTATACCCGCCCGAACTAAATCATTAACTCTAAAGACTAAAAACGTTATAATTGAACTATTTAGGTAATGGTCAGTGATAAAAATTTAGGATTAAGAGATTTGTTTTTTTTATGGTTTCAGATTCGAGCCCTGTAATTGCTCATATGATGACCACTAGAAACTTATATGATCGTTAACTTTAGAGCTCATTAGATTAGTCGAGGTACGCGCAAGCTAACCCGGACACTCACGTTAAACTAAAAAAAGAGAGGTTATAATTATAACTACGAGGAAAGAAAATAGCTTAATTAATTATGTTTTAAATTTATATTTTAAAAGTTATTAATTTAAGTTTTATAAATTTTAGAGCCACTAGAAATTTACATGATTGTTAATTTTAGAATTAAAATTAGTCAAGATACACGCAAACTGGCCCAAACATCCACATTAATAATTAAAAATAAATTACAATTATATATATAAAGAAAAATTAGAGCTTCCACTTTTCACTTGCTCCTCTGCCTTCTCAACCTCCTTCCGAAAAACTTTTCTTTTTGATCCCTCCTGCATTATACTTCCTTTTCAAGGCTTCTCTATCTCTCAGGCATTTCTTTTTTTTTTTTTCTTTTAAGTTATATTTCCAATCTCCTCTCCGTTAAAATAACTCAAAAGCCTTCTCTCTGGGTTTTTTTTTCCTTAAAGGAAGGAATTATTAAAGTGATGAAGGTGGTGTTTTAGAGGCAGAGAAAGTATGGGTTCTTTTGCTTCAAAGTCGGCCATGAAATTATTAATGTTTTTTTTCTTTGGTGACTTCTTTCAAGCTTTTTTTTTTCTATTATTTTTTTTGGTTTTTTTGTTGGTAGTATGCATGAGAATTATATGTTTGTTTCATTACGTAGTTGAAGATTTTGGTTTATTTTTTAAAATGAAAGTATAACAAGTTTTCTATTTCTGTATTCAATCAAGTGATTAATCTCGATGGATTTTATTTTCTCATGTAAAACAAGATAGGAGCTTTGGGAGGTATATTGAGTTCTATCTATTGGTTCTGGTGAATTTGCTTTATTTCTTAATATATTAGTTTTGGTGATTTTGGTTTATTTTAAAAAATGAGGTATATTGAGTTATTTGTTACAAACTTGCTGTATTGGTTCTAGTATTGATCTTGATGGATTTTATTTCCTTAGATACTTCATATGTGTGAGACTTATCCCTTTTTATCTATAATCTTGTGTACAAATAAATTTGATCAATGCAAATTTAATTGATTCTCGAATTGTTATGTTTATATCAATGCAAATTTAATCAGGCTAAGTTCAGGTTAGGCTTAACTGGGCATGGATGTGCAATGAATTTCAATTAGATAACTGAAACCCGATTGGGTTAGGTTTTGTTTATACTCGATCAGGTTCGGGTTCGAGTCTGGTTTTTTTAATCGAGTTTGAGTATTCATTGTCATCCCTACCATTTGGTGTTGTATAATGCTCTGTCACTATTGTACTTTGATTTCCAATTTTTTCATGCAAAGTTACAAAAAGTTATGAAACTTTGTTTCAATAGGAGTACAGTCATTCAATGTTTCTCAATTGAAATACATTGCTATGATAGCTAAATTATGTTAATAGCATATAACTAGATTGGTGGCCACTAAGACTGGACCAAATTTTTTCTCACCTGAAAAAAAAAAGTTTAAGAGACGATTATGTTTTAAAGAAGTAAGGAGATTCGATAACCAGATTAAATCATGATTAATTTGATAATATGATAAAAAAATGAGACAACAATAAAAAAAAATTAAAAATATTGCCTTGGGCAAAGATGTGTTACTACGCGAAACTCATGACCTGATACATGAGATCGGGATAACTCTATGAAAGTATGGTACCAAAAAAAATTGTAAAAAATGTAAAAAAAAAAATTAATGTTGAACGACTGAATCGGAAAAGAAAATAAGACAAAAGAAGATGTCAACACCGATTAACTTTTCATACTCGTAACCTGGGTCATCGAACAGAAAACACTATACATGAAAAAAATGTGAAGCTCAATCTCTAGTAAATGAAACGTTGAAGGATTAAATGAAAAAAGAAATTACACAAAAAAATCTAAAATAAAAAAATAGAAATTAAAAGAATGAGAGTTTAAATCAAAATAAAAGATAAATTAAAGGGAAATAAAATATTTTCAATTTGAGAGTTAAATTGAAAATAATAAAAAAATTAACAAAATCAAAAAAATCCAAAGAATGAGGACCAAAAAAAATATATACTATAAACTTGGATTGAAATGTGAAATTAAAAATAATAAAACTATTATAAAATTATCAAGGAAAAGAATCAGAAATCCAAAAAATTAAGGATCAAGCTAAAAACATCAATACATGATAAAAAAAAAAAAAACATGTAGAATTTTTCAAATTGTTTTTTATATAAAAAAACTCATAAATATAACTCGAAAAACTTATGCATGCATCTAATTAAATAAATCAAGAATCATTGTATATAGAAATGAAAAAAAAAAGTTATTAACGTTAAATAAAAATAAAATTGAAAAAATTAAGAAATAAATTTAGATCAAGATATTTAATATCGCAACACGGGTTATTTACCCAATTAAGTTTAATAAAGTTTTTTATTAAAATCAATTTGTTATAGAAAACGACACACACGTAAAATTTATTAAATAAAATAAAAGGAAAAAGATTGTGTAAGGCTGCACATATTAAAAATATTATAAAAGATAAATATTTTTATTTTAAAAAAATAAATTTAACATATAAAAAATATAAAAACAGTACAACTAAATCATACTAACCTCTTCAAAAATTAAACATATCCAATATAATAAAAAAATAATTGATATTTAAAAAATACTAAATAAGCAAAAAAAAGTCATAGTGAGTAAATTACAGACTTCAAAATTGTTTTAAAAAAGATTAAAAAAAGGTTTAAATTTTTTTTAAAAAAATGAGGCTAGGTCCTGTTGGGGCTTTTTTTTTTTTTTTTTGTAAGTTCATGTCATTCGCCCTAATTTACTTAAAAAAAAAATTAGAATCCCTAGATTTCGGCCACTATGGTGGCCAGAAAAATAAGGTTGCTGTTTTTTACTTCTAAAACTCATTTTCAATCCATTTTTTACCTAAAATACCTAAAAAAACACCATAAAAACCTTATTAAACCAATCCATGACCTCGAAAACATGAAAAACCGTATGAAAACCCAAAATCAACCCGAAATAAAAAAAAATTTAGAGTTCATATATTTTTAGGCATTTTTAAGGTAAAAAAAAAAATAAACATCTAATTTGAACTCCCCTTATCATATAGAGCCATTTGGCACAAAAATCGATCATTTGATGGCTGGAATAATCACAACAACAATTTTCTCTTTCTATGTTGGCATTCAGCCACTTAAAAAGAACTTGAAAATAAGGAAATAAAGTTTGGTACCGAAATTAATTTTTCTAAAATTAAAGGGATTGGTCACCAATATCTAAAAAAGATGGGGAACTAAAATGAACTTTTCAAATAAATTTTAAAGTTGTCATCTATGTTATTTGCTTTTTCTACTTCCGTCTCTTGTCTTTCAATTCAACCCTCTCTCCTAAAAAATTATGCAATTGGGTGTTAATTTATGTTCAAAATAGCTCAATTGTGTAAAATAAAAGTTTGAGGATTAAATTAAATTTTTTAAAAAAGTTACTACTACAAGCCATAATGATTTGTGAGGCAGTGAATAGTAATTGTGCCACAGTAAAAGAAGGAGCCCTTTTATTTTCTTTTATTTTCACTAATTTTTAAGCTCATATCGATTGAAATTTTGGCTTAAAAAGCATGTTGGTTTTTGTTTCACCTTTTCCTATAAGAAGATATAAAGGCATTGCAATTTGTTCTCTATTGATGATGATAATTGTAAACTCTTATGAAACTTTGTTTTAATAGGAGTAGAATTTTTTAGTTCCATTCATTCAATGTTTCTTAATTGAAATACATTGTTATGATAGCTAAATTATGTTAATAGCATATAATTTCACTAATTTTTTAAGTTCATATTGATTGGATTTTTGGCTTAAGGAGTTAGTTTTTGTTTCACCGTTTACTATAAGAAAATATACAGGCTTTGAAATTTGTTTTATATTGGTGATGATAATTGTAAATGTAGTTCTATGTTCTATCATTATTATCTGATTCTAATTACATGGTCAATGAACTCAAATTTGTGTTATTTCTTATAAGTGCTTGGATTTCAATCCAATGTTCATGCTATAACACCATTCAATTATGTTAATCTACAAAAAATGAAGTGTTAATAGGGTTTAAAGGGCCTGTAGCTATAACAATCCATGTGATAAGATTTAATAAATTCCATGGAGTTTATGAGAATCTAATTGAGATAATAGTTAGTAATCTAAAAGAGTACATGAAGAAGAAAGGCATACCAAAAGATGTGATTTTGAGGAGTTGTAATGTTCTTGAGGCTGTAGGACGCAACATATGTGCTCCATTTTACCAGACATTTCAATCTGCCATAAACTCAAAGGATTGATGGATGTTTTTAATGTCTACAATGAGACTTACCTTTTAGGCTTTTCCAATCTTTGTCTTAATTTCATTGCTCTATTTAAAGAAATCATACATATATGTTTATTACAATCTTAGGAATGTTTGATTTTCCTGCCTTTTTCATGCTTTGACCTATAACGAAGTGTGAACACATAAATAGTATCTAACAAAGTTGGAAAAACTTTTAAAAGTATATGGGTTTCTCTATAACTGTTTAGCAGGTTGAAATTATTTTTATTTGGTTTGGACTGATGATGCATGTTCTCCTGCAAAACAAATCTCCTATATAGAACATAGGACCCTTTAATACCTAAATTAGCAAAGCATTAAAGGAAAATAATATGTAGAAGAATAAGAAAAAAAATATAAGAGAACTTATGTTATGGTTTAATTATATGGATTTGCTTGTGTTGTCTTTCATAATTGGTAGTTTTTTTTATACATATACACCTCGGGCCACATGTGCTATAGAATATAAAATCTATTCGTAGGAGTAATCATGGAGAATATTTATTCATCATGAGCTATAGTGTAATTAGCTTGTTAGGATGAGTTGTTTATGTAGGTGTCCATCTTGTCAACTTGTGATGCATAGCTTATAGGTAGGTACTGTATTGACAACTTAAAGAATTCATATAGGCACCGTATTGATAACTCGTAATATTAGAATTCAAGTGTGCGCCAACACTAGTAACTTGTAAAATAAAAAATTCAGGACGTGATAGTATACTATGCCTTGAACCTCGTGTCATGTCTAAATGAGATTTGCTGACACAAAGAGAGTTGGTTATGCTTACCAGTTTAGGTTGGCCACCTTTTCCCTCTCTTTCTCTTTTTGTTTTTCTCCCTTACGTTCTTGGTGAATTCGGTTGGGCCAAGGTTGTTGGCATGGTTGGGCCATGTTTTTCTCTCTCTTTCTTTTTCTTTTTTCTCCTCTCCCTTATTAGTATCGGTTCAGTCGAATTAGGGATTGAATAGAAAAGTTATAAAATAATTGATAACTGAAATTGAAGAAAATAAAAGGTGTATCTGGCAAGTGCAAGACAAGTGCCAACACATGCTCTTCCCCACCGTATTCAGGTTCAGCGTGAGACATGCTTTGTCATTTAATTGGTGTTTTTTACTTTGTTTTGGTGAGGGTAACATTCATGTGTCGTTGGAAAATCTCCAATGTAGATGGCATCCCCCCTCTTCCACCCCCCCTCCTTCTCTTCTTGTTTTTCATGCATTCCTTCTTTCCTTCCTTCTTTTCTTTTCTTTTATGCCTGATTGGGCTTGTTATCGAGCCAAGTTAGACTATCTTTTTACTTTTTCTCCATTTGCCTTATTCTTTAACCTAAGCTTGATTGACCCTGTAATTTTTTCTATTCTCCTTTTTTTTTCTTCCTTGGGCCTTGTCAGGCCTCTCTTTTATCTCTCTTATCTTCTTCTTTTCTAGAATTGATTAGGCTTCTCTCTTTTTTCTCTCTTTTTTTTTTCTTCTCTCTCCTATTTCTTTCTTGTTGGGCTCGGTTGGGCCTAATTTATTTTTGGCCCAATCAATATCTTACTAGTTACTATTGTTATCACAACTCAGACACCAAATTGTTTTTACTATCAGACAAATAAGAAACAGGACAAATATGTTTGTCGATACGCCAAGGTAAAAAACCTATCCGCATGTGAATTAATGTACAAGGTCATGGAATCTATGGGAGATGGTGCCTTATAATCTTTCTGTGACAACGAATCTATGAATGCAGGAAAATCTGGCTGCACTCCCAAAATTTGGAAGGCTGGGGAATCAGTCGCAGCGTTGATATCTGAAAAGCAGCCAATACACGCCCGTTCATTTCTGCTGATATACATGACAAGGTGCGTTGCTGGACCTGGGCCACAAACACAGAGAGAGTATAACATGGAGGCATTTTGGGGAGGGCTGTTCGTATTTCCACAGAAGAATTGTCAAGTTCCGAGCAAATTTGTTTGCTAGCTAGTGAAATGGGCAGATACCCCACGATTTATTTAACTTATTTGCGAAGGACTAGGCTTACCCTTTAGTTATCAGTAACCTTGCAAAAACAATAAATAAATAAATAAATGACAAGAGTTTCGGGAGGTGTCTTTTCGTTGTTTTCTACACACAAACGACAGAGGAGGCATTGAGCATTTGCGTTAGCTTTTCTATTTTTATTCCATCTCCTTGTATTTGTCCGGTATTTGTTTATGGCCTTTGGACATGACTCTTGAATCTTTCTGGCTACACATCACTCAAACCTACACCTTATCCTGTTCTTGAAATCAACTATCAATGGAGGAAAACGCAGAAAATCGACAATAGAGCCAAGTAACGAATCACGCAGTCAGTTTTATTAGCACATATTGGATTTGAAAAGCGTTGGCGTATAGTAACGATCTATTTAACAGTTGTGAAATACAGTAGAATTTTACAATAATTCGTAACTGGATGTAATAATCTCACTAGTTTTTTTGTTTTGTTTAATAATAACTTCACTTCCTGTAAGCATATCTCTAACTAACCACTATACTTTTGACTATAAGCTTGCTTGTGAAAGCAACTACCCACCACCCCTTCCACGAAGGAACAATCATCCAATGAAAGCAAGAAAATGACCCTCCACCATTTCTCTTTGTATATAGCTATAGTTAAAGCCCTCACTACTAATTTTATTATACCAAAAAGGATACATTAATTTAAAACTAAAAAAAAAAAAAAAAATTGTCCCTAAAGACCTTGTGATTACAATGGATGTTATTGTGTTATACATACATAAACGAATAATAATAATAATAATAATAATAATATATGTATTATGAGTCAATAAACAAAAGATTGGAGCCCGTTTCTTCACTTTGATCAGACAAGGTCATGACCACCGCCTATGAAGCTGTTTTCTGACGAGGAAGTGCAAATGGTGATCATACCGTTACAGTCAGACACACTATCTTGCAAGCTCAACAAGAGATGTGAAGTGCTAAAACTCATCGTAGGTTTTGTTCTTGGGACAAGAGGGACCTCAGCTTCCCCCACGAGCATCTGGACCACACCCCTCATAGTGGGTCTAGCCATGGGGTCAGGGTGCGAACAAGCTAACCCAACCAGCAAAACCCTCCTCATCTCGCTCTCATCAAACTGACCCTCAAGCCTATCATCAGCTGCCGCTAGCAATCTGCCTTCTCTGTGTGAATTCCAAACCCATTCCACCAAATTCCCATTAAGCGTAACTTTCCCAACCCCACTAGTCTCTTTTTCGATGGGTCTTCTCCCACTAGCCACTTCAAGAACCACAGCTCCATAACTAAATACATCGGTTTTCTCCGTTGCTCTCCCTGTTAATAGATACTCGGGAGCTAAATACCCCATTGTACCAGCAGCTACTGTTGCATCTGGCGATTTATCATGCTCAATTTGCCTGGCCAATCCAAAATCTCCTAATCTTGCATTGAACCCCTCATCCAACATAATATTGCTGGTCTTAATATCTCTATGAATCACCTGGTTTTCACATTCTTGATGCAAATAAGCTAGAGCAGAAGCAACACCAAGTAAGACTTTACGCCTATGTGGCCATGGCAAAGGCGTTCTTGCCTCGAACAAAGCTTTATCAAGACTCCCATTGGGCATCAAGTCATAAACAAGCAAAATTTCACCTTTTTCATGGCACCAACCTTGAAGCCGAACAAGATTTCGATGCCTTAGAGTCCCAATTATCGACAATTCAGATAAAAACTCATTCTTTCCTTGACTGTTATGACTACACCGCTTCACCGCCACAATGTCACCAGTCTCCGGCAGTATACCCTTATAAACAATACCAAATGCTCCATGACCAATAATTCTATTCGCATTAAAGCATTTAGTAGCTGATTTAAGCTCTCTGTAGCTAAACTCCTTAGGCATTTTGATAACCTCTGATGCAAAAGACTCTGACTCTTTTACATGCTTGGACCTTTTAGAGAAAACCCAGATAAGAACACCGGCGAAGACAACAAAAAAAGCGCTAGCAGTCACCACCCCTGCAACAGCCCCTGCACCCTGCTTGCAGAGCTGATTATGACACGAATCAGACTTAGCACTCTTACCACCAACTGACTCTAAACCACTAGGAGCCAAAGTTGGTGGCGGGGACTTAACAGAATTGGCCGTTGGATTCATCAAACTAGCCGTTGGAGGTGGAGGTACAGGAGAAGATGACTCAGAACCTGAACTTAACTGAAAAGATGAACTGAAACTCCACCACTCAATACTATGAACCTCTGTACTTCCTTGAGTAGACCCAGAAAACCCAACATACATAAAATCATTAACATACTGGTCCAAGTCAAGATTAAAAGACAAGATTGGTTCTTTGGGCTTAAGATTTGAATATGAAACAGAAATGTTAAAGCTTAGGTTTGTACCATCATAATCGATCCAAGCATTAACAAGATCACCACTTTTTAAATCAATATTAATAGCTCCTAAATCACCAATTTGTGTAGAAACCATACTACTTAGATCCAAACCCACATGGTTCCCATTAATGTCTTTAAACTCCACGTCCATTAAAGTATCAAACTCGACCGCCACAAAACTGGAAGCAGCCTTTGGCATGTCGTTGGTGTTGAGGAGTCCAAGGAAGCCGCCGGCAGCACCGAGGGTGTCGGAGTCAGGCGAGAGGACAAAAGCTAGGCCACCGCCGATGGAGGAAGGGTTCAGATTAGTAACAGAAAAGGAGAAGAAAGTGGAGAAGCTGGTGATGGCGTGAGTGGAGGGCTGCCGGAATCTGATGGGTTTAGAGTAGAGAACTTTGCCGGCGCCAGAATTGGGGACGTCGAGGTCACGAGTGAGACGGACGTTGCCATTGTTTAAGTGAGCGTCGCCGAGGAGCTTAAGACTGCTAAGTGTTAAAGTACCGAAGTCAAAATCAGTCGATGTTGCTTTGGTTGTTAACAGTACTAAACAGAGGAGGAGAAACAGAGGAAGGGGTAAAGTACCAATGTCCGAAGTTTTGCAAGAGAGAGACATCAAGACATCAAGACATTAACATTATAGAATTGACTGTTTGAGGTTTATTGGAGAGGTGAAGAGAAGGAGATTGAGAACGCTTCACGGGTTTTGTCAGAGAGTGAGAAAAGAACTTGAAGCAGAACAAAAACGGAAGCAAGCAAGGAAACAAAGGAATGGTGTGCGAGAGAGGGAATCCGAAGCGAGGTGAAGAAGACAGGTGGAAGTGAGGGACTGACACGTGGCCATATGTAACGGTTATTTTTTCGGTGAATAAGAAACGTTTTTTTCCCCTCCTGTCCTTTTTGTTTGCTTCACACGGTTACATGGTTGCACGTAGCGGTAAAAGTCATGAATGGCCGCCCTTTATGGAAATTGGAGTTGCTAATTAGGACCAAAGTAGGGTAAAAAACAGAGATTCATCCAAAGCATGCCTGGTTTGCATTATTGATGCGAGTAAAAAAAGAAGAGAAAGTACAGAAAACCTGAATTGTTTGGTATTAAAAGTTAAGAAATATATATTTTTAAATAAAAAATATCTTAAAAAACAGTATAGATAAACTTGAGCTGCTGCTGCTTAGCAGTCTAATCAAACATCAACGAAAGCTTCGTATAATTTTATGTTAATGGGATGACATAAACATGGCTGTCTTTTGCTGAATCTCTGTTGAACATCGACAACGTGCATGGTATCTTTTGTTTTTTTAATGGTATGTGCAGGCGCCGGTGCTATTTGAGCTTCTTCTTCTTCTTTTATTAAGAGCATTTGAAATTGTACCTTACTACATTTTATTTTATTTCTGGGCTTTTGTCCGTGATTACAATTTGTTTGGGGAATCTGCTCGCCAGAATTTTATATATAAACTACTGTTTGACATATCTATAATTTTTATCTAAACGGTCGATCTTAAAAAAAAAAAAATTAAAAACACGGTGCAAATCATGTTTCCAAACGGTGCTTAATAATTGTGATTGGATTTATTATGTATTTGACATGGTATTTGTTTCTTAAAGTTGTTTTTATTTAAATTGATAAATTCTAGATGCTTTTTAATTATTCTGATATCTTTAAAATTAATAACATACTTACACAAAGAGTATTTCAAAGAACATGTGAATTCTAATTTCTTTGCAGTAGATTTTTCAATGAATGAAAGCTAATCATTTGCTATGTTTTAAGAAATTCACTGGTTATGGATCTTGAAATTAGACCAAATTAATCACCATGTAAATAAATACATTCAAATATGGCGACCCTATAATTCTAGGTATCCAATGATGATTTCTGGGCAAAATGCATGTTGAGATCTTAATTATAACACATGATAAATTTTCCTTCTTTTTTTTAATTAACGGAATGTTTAGGTCAGTTTATGCTCTTACGAGTCCTGAAGTTAACAATAATATAAGTCTTTAGTAGTACTGAACTTTGTAAGATTTAAACTTGTGACCTGTAAGAAGCAAACACAGGATCTAACCAGTTAAGTTACACCCCTCAAGGCTACTATATACAAATATTATTTAGTGTTGTGATTTAAGTGTTTTTCAAATTATCTTTCAAGTGATATTTTTATTTTAAAGAACATAAAATAAATGTTTTTTAAGTATTTTTAGATGATTTTGATTTTCTCATATTAAAATCATTAAAAAATATTAAAATTATTTTAAAACATTTAAAAAATCAATTTAATAACAAGTGTGGTATTTTAGGAATAATATGTTAGGTGGTTTTCTTTATTTAAAATGTGACATCATATCATTGACAAGGAGCAAGAGACAAGGAACAGATCAGCGATGCCTAAAGATGCCGTCGTTTGGCGTCGGTCATATAAAAGCTAAGTTGAGCAGGAGAAGTAATTCTTTGATCCAAAAATGGGTAATGCCTATGCCATGCTTTGCCCCTAAAACACCCAAATTTCCGTTCACGAGAGCGCGTCCATCTCACTGCTCTGGAGAACGCGTGCATTTCGATAAAAATGTCAAAAACATACACGGGGACGGGTGCACGCGACTTTGTGGAGCAAAAAGCTTAAAGTCCTATCTTTTGGGTTTTTTTTTTCTTTTCTTTTTTTTAATCAGCACACTAAATTTAAAGTTTTGGAGTATTAAAAAAGAAACGTAAGATATAATATAGTTTTATTTTATCTTGCTTATAAATAAATAGTAACATTTGTTAAATATCATTATTTTTAATTATAATATTAATTAAAATTTAAGTTTTCTTTCGTATCCAATCATTTCTCTTCCTCACCACTTGTATCTTTAAAAAAACTCATTAAACATTTTTATCTTGTTTCCTCTGCTGTCATCGTCTTTCCAACCTTTTTTTTAGTCTTACAAAGAAGATAAATATACTATATTGTTATGATTTATATTTGATTTAGTTCAAATAATTATTTAGATTGGATTTAAAATTTATGATAAATTTAAAATTTGTTCAACTAATAATAAATTAGTTATCAATACCTCCAATTAGAGTTGATTTGGTATAGTTGAACATAAAAATAAAATAAATTAATTATTTCAATTTATTACATGTTGCGTTTACTCTTGAATAAATTATTGAATTAAAGATTATATGTGAATTGTTGGAATTAGTTAATAATATAATTGATTATACTTGATGATTTCATGCAATATAGTATGAATGTAGTATAATTATGATGGATTATACGTTGTATTAAATTGTTATGGATTTGATATTTTCTTTAAATTATTTTAATTTGCTATAAATTTGAGTTTGATTTAATGCAATTGAATATGAATATATCAATTAAATTTGGTATCATGAATTGTGTTGATTTTTGATCAAGTTTATTTTTATGTTAATTTTTGAGAATTTGACTAAATTTGCTGTGAATTTTTCTAATTAGAATTAAGGGTAAAGCAATTTGGTTAAAATTAAATCCAATTGACCAAAATCTAATTTGACTTTTTTTTTTTTCAAAATGTTTTCATCACATATTTATATTATGTCATTACGGTGACGCTATTGTTCCTGATATGAACATTAATATTACATACAATAACGAGAAACATTTTATTGTTAAATAATAATTTAGATATGTCATATGTAAAAATAATATAAATAACTATTTGTCATGAATTTGAACAGAATTATAATAATAGTGATATTGAAATAACTTGAAGATATTAAGTTGGTGAACATCAGTATTATCCTATACCAATTATAAATAATGATAATTTTAAAATAATAATTGATTTTTTTATTCAGTATAGTTTACATATAATAGTACTGTATATATGTGTAGCAGATCAAAATCTATATTTATGCATCTTATGCTGATAAACCGGTTAGCAATAAAATTTAATTGATGTTACAATTTAAAAACGTAGCATTTGATTTACAGTCACGACCAAAAGTGTGTTAATTCACCAAAATTTCCAGCTCCAGTGTTGATTCGACATTTCATTTCATTTCTTTTCTTGTGTTAAATGCCTAATTTATCCCGTACATCCAGGGGCCTTCACTAAACTGCGCAAGGGTGCGTACGTACGACCTCAGTCACGTCACTCTCCTTTAATTCCCACGTAAGCACGTGAAAGGACGAGACCGCGTGGGTTTGAGAGTTTTCCAACCTACGAGTTTGATCTCTAGCGTATGATGGCGCTGTGGACTGACGCACTGATTCATTATGATATAAATATTATATTGTACGTATGTATATATATATGTGGTGCGGTGTAAAATGGGAGCCCACCGTTAGGTGGACGTGCACGAGACATCCAATCATTGCTGCTCGTTCTGGTCATATCATCTGACGGTCGACGAGGAGGGATGGATGGAAGTAGACTTGCTTGGTGGCTTGAGTGCACTTCACTGTACCCGAGAATTGTTTCCATTCCAAGCAAGATATTGTATTATGCTGGATAGAAAAGTACACTAACTTAATTCCCCCCTCCAAGCCACATATTTGTATTTAAGCAATAAATAATATTAATTAAATTCTTAAAAATCTTATTACATTTATATAGGAAGTTCATCATTTCAATAAAAAAGAAAAAAATTCCTTTATGTCTTTTATATGACTATACTTGAAAATAAAGTATGATTAGTTTGAGAAGATTACATAAAAATTAGCAAAACAAATTTAATATTTTGATTTTATTGAATATTTATGATAGATATTTTTTAAAATATGCATATTATATTTATATACAACTATTCATAAAATAATACTAACATTACCATTAAAAATCTATAATCTTATTTGATCATCAATGTTTTTTAAAATATTATTGTAATTATTTTATTTAAAAATAATCTTATTTTAGCATATCAAAAACTTATGAAAAAGGGGTTGAAGTGTGAGAAAAATGAAGATTGATGACTGATTTGTAAATGTTGAAAATAAGAAAAGCTGAGTGTATGATCAACACTCCATGATAATAAAATATTGTTTTATTTTAGTATATAAAATTGTAACGTGCTTACCTGGAATAATTCAGGTGATAATAAAATAATAAAATATTTTATTTTTTTAATTGATTGTGTACTTTTAGTTAGTGGAAATTAGTTTTAAAAAAATCAGATGAACCACTCTAGTAGGGGTTTGCCTCTGATAAAGGGCAGCATAAATGATTCAAAATTACTTTCAATAAAGACAAATCTAAAGCATTGAAAAACACCTCTAGTAATAATAGGGATGGTTGTGGGAATTAGAAGAGGCCAAAACGGAGGATTCGTTGCAATCTCTACCTTGAAAATTTGTAAGAAGGGCCTTTATAATCCGACCACCCATTTTTCTGACGTAATTATATTGTTTCAAACAAGATTTTTTTAATACACGTTGCTATGATTTTTTTTTTATATGAATGTGTATATTCGGATCAGTTTATTCGCACCTCGACTAATCTCACAAGCCCTGAAGTTAACGATCATGTAAACCTCCAGTGACCATTATATTAGCAACTACATGGCTCAAATTTAAAATCATAATAGGAACAAACCTCTTGATTTCAAGTTTTTATTACTGAGCTATCTAGTAGATGGTTACGTTGCCATGATTTTAATTTGTGTTTACTTGGTGATTAGAAAAAAAGAGTAAGTTTATGTTTAGATTTTTTTTTGTCAAAACCAGAATCTCTAACCAAATTAAGAACAACGTGTGTCCTGTATTGATAGATTAAGAAGTTCGTCCTCCGACAAATTAATTTTAAGAAAGAATGATGGAAAAGAAACATCAAAATATAGATGGGAGATTAATTCTTTCACGAATTCAAAATATCAAGAATTCATTTGTGATTTTTAAAACTTTAACATGACAAAATTAATTTTTTTTAATAAAAAACAAACACAACAACATGCTTATATAATTAAACTATTTTTTTACCCACGCTCTCATAAAATTTATGTTTAGTGAAATCGATTTAAAATTTTGAAACTTGTTTATTGTTGAAATTCTTGTAAATAATTCCATATGCATGGAAGTGATTATTATTATTATTCTAAAAATACAAATAATATAACTAGTTGTTAGAATCTCTTCCGGTGCTGTACTAATTAGAAGTGTAAAAATAAAAGTTGGTCCGTCAAATATGGAGTTTTTTTTCCCATTATACCATAATGGACAAACTTAGTTCCTAAATTAGTACAATTAAAAAAATAATTCTCACTCTAATACAGAAACACTAGTTGCACATTTATTACATGTGCGACCAGTTGCTGTGCATGTAGCAACTGGTCGCACATGCATAACCTATTAAAATTCATAGTTGCACATATAATACATGCACAACTAAATGGCATGAATGGCAAAAAAAAAAGAAAAGGAGAGAGAAGAAAGAAACAAAAAGAAGAGAGGTGTCAGATACACATAAGAGTTTCGATGATGAAACTTTCAGTACTATAGGAAAGATATCGACGAGAAGAATCCATAAACATCATGAAAAACTAACTTCAAAGTTAGTGATGAGATGCTAGCAAGTAAGCATATCGTTGCTTTTAGATTGTAGTGTGACTTACCACAAGCTCCAAAGTTGGCTTTCCATAATGTTCATAAATTCATCTTGTCGATATCTTTTCGGTGGTACTAAGAGTTTTATCATTGGAGCTCCGGTGCATCTCTGACATCTCATTCTTTCTTTCTTTTCTTTTATTTTTTCTTTTCTCTCTCCTCTCTTTCTTTTCCATGTCATCCTTTTATTTTATAGCCATCATATCATTTTGTGTTTTTTCATGCCACTAATCTTCATAAAAATGAATATTTACTTTTGCAAAGGTTAATTATTTAGGAAAGGAATTGATCGATTGTTGATATGGTCAATTTTGATTAATCATGGTTGATTTAAGTCAATCATGGTAGATATCATTATAAAACTTCTTTAACCCAACCAAATTTCTTTTTGAGTTTCTCTTTGTCTATTTGGTTCAAAAATAAATTTTTTCCTTCAACGCTACATGTCAAACTAAACATCTGATAACTTCATTCATTAAAGAGGATTTGTTCCTTCAATGTCAATGCCAATGCCAATGGATTGAAAGCAAGAAAGTAGTAATGAAATGCTATCAATGTGATTAGGTATGAAGTCTTAAACTACTGTTCGTAGCTTTACTTATTGTCTCTTTACCTTTTTTCCATGGTCCTCCTAACTTAATGTAATTTCCCATTTTTTGCTCGTTATACCTTGATTTATAGAAGTATTATTAATGACAATTAAGTTTTCATTAAGAGAGAAAAAGTATTACATGCGTACCATGACATTGGATCTTTAACCAAAAGAGCAACACTATCAACATATGAGACTGTTATAGGGCATGCACTCTTGAGGGCCTTTTTTATGGTATTTACATATTTAAAAGTCCCATTTCAAAGATTCTTTACGATGCTTTCTCTAATTCAATTCTATTTATGGTATCCAGCAAGAGTGACTCATTGCATGTCTAAAAGAACAAACAAGCAATTTCCTTTCTAATTAGTATTAGCTGGCTAGCTAGCCTATTAATTTTAAGTTAGTTAAAGTGTAAAGTTTCACATGACAATGGTATATGGTTAGATTACCTCTACTATGCAATCATGGAAGAGATTCCTAACCTATATGATACAAACCCTATGGTGTCTGAATTTAACTTTAAAATATCTATCGATCAGTTTTGTGAGATTAGACATCTCTCAAACTGTATTTTAGAGTGAGTTGAAATTTTATAAGGAAATATTATACACAAGAAAATATATTATTTTAGAGAGTCGAAGTTACTATACAAATCTTGTCAAATATACTAGATTGGATCTTAATGTACTGTTTGGGACATATCTAGAGTTACACGTGTAACTTTTCTGTGATTCAAGTTTGGATAAAAGCTAGACATCTTAAGCTTTCTAGTCATATATAGTAGGCTCAGTAATTCATCTAGACAAGAGAGAATGATGTGTTTGAAGTCAAGACTGAAATCTGCCAAAAATGTGTAGAAATTGGAGATTCAAGCTATATAAAGGAAATTGTGATTAGGTATGAAGTTTTGAACCACTGCTTAGTAGCTTTACTTATCGTCTCTCAACCATTTTTTTCATGGTCCTTCCAACTAAACGTAATTTGCTCATTATACCTTGATTTATAGAAGTAATATTAATGATAATTAAGTTTTCATTAAAATAAAAAAAAAAGTAGTACACACCTATCGTGACATTGGATCTCTAGCTGAAAGAGTAACATTACCAGCACAAGAGACTGTTATAGGGCATTCACTCTCAAGGGCCTCTTTTATGGTATTTACATATTTAAAGGTTCTCATTCCAAAGCTTATTTGTGATGCTTTCTCTTATTCAATTCCATTCAAGGTATCCAGCAAGAGTGACACATCGCATATCTAAAAAGACAGACAAACAATTTCCCTTTTAATTAGCTTAGGGCGTAAAGCTTCATATGGTAATGGTATATGGTTAAATTACTTCAACTATGCAATCATGGAAGAAATTCCTGACCCATGATGATACGAACCCAGTGATGTCTGAATTTGGCTTTAAATATATGTTGATCATTTTTGCAAGATCAGATATATCTCTTAAACCATACATCAGAGTGAGCTAAAACTTTACAGGGAGATACTAGACACAAGAAAATATATTATATAAGAGGGTCAAAGTTACTAGATAAATCTTGTCAAATTTGCTAAGTTAGACCTTCATGTACTGTTTGAAACATACATGGAGTTACATGTGTAACTTTTCTGCGATTCAAGTTTGGATATAAATTACACATCTTAAGCTTTCTGACCATATATAGTAGGCCCATTAATTCATCCAGATAAAAAAGAACGACGTGTTTGAAGTCAGGACTGAAATCTGCCAATAATGTGTAGGAATTGAAGATTCAGGCTATATAGAGGAATTTTTACATGAAAACCTTTTTTTATTATCCTATTTTATTTTTTTATTATTTAATTTTAAATAATTATTTTTATTTTGGGTTTGTTCTGGTCTATTAGATATTATTTATGGGTTTATTTTATTATTGAACATATGTTAGTTGATTACTAGTTTAAGCCCATTAGCTTGCAACCCAAAAAGGGTTCATTAAGGTTAGTTAGAGGAGACTATATTATGTTTTTTTTTAGCTGCAAATTTTGGTAGTAATTTGAAGAATAAACATGAGTTTTTATTTTGTTTCTTTGCGGCAAAACAACCTTTCTTTACAAAGACAAAGATCGCATATTGACTTATTGAATATTAACTGGTTTTTTTTGTGTCATTCGCATACATAGGGCTCGTAGATACAAGGTTATCTCTGGGTCCAACTCTTCCAATACCTTTGGTTCTTAAGTGTAAGGTTTTATCAAACCTAATTTTTGGCTTTCGTAATTGTTATATATTTTATTGAGAGTTGTTCAACCTAATTTTTGGCTTTCCTAATTGTTAGATATTTTATTGAGAGTTGTTTGACTATGTGATCAAGAAGTCCACATCAGTTGGTATTAGAGCTAAACTCTGAAATCAGGTCATATCTTTTTAAAAATTTTATTTTCTTTGTATTCTTTAAGTTTAGTTGTGTTTTTCATTCTTCCTCTTCTTTTGTGTTTTCAGCATCTAGGTACCAAAATAAAAAAGAAAACAAGTTGTTTTATTTTGTTACCATCCATAAACATATCAATAGCATAAAAAGTAATAATAATAAAAAAGAAGAATAGATGTTGAAGCTTGTTTCAATTCTGTCGAGAAAACACAAACAATAGAGAAACTAAATCATACTATATTGAACTCACTTCAAAACTGATATACTGGTTATTTGGGGTGAAATCACTTTATATATTAAATTTATTCTCTTTTTAATACTGTTTGATTGGGGTCTCGATTTTGAGTTAAATTCTACTGCAAGCTTATTATACATGAGTTTTTGATACCTAGGCATAAGATAATGATTTATAAACAGAGATACGTTGTTTATTAGGTACAAGGGTGCTACATATCGAATTTGAGATTGTTCTAATATCGTTTGGTTTGGGTTTCAATTCTGGTGCTTAAAATTGCGTAATATATCAGATTTGCGAGAAGGTGAGCCGAGAGGTAAAAGGCGTAGTTAGAATAATGGAGTGAAAAGCCTTAAATTGTATGAAACATGAGAGTTGTGAGATATATTTTTCTTGCTACTAATCAATTTTTACAGATTTAAAGATGTTTTAAAATTATAACTCCATGACATCAAAATTAGATAACACCTTTCAGATGCACGCTTTCGCCAAACAACTTGAGCTTTTAACTGGGGTGATGAAAGATATGAAAGATGAGATGATTTCGATGAGACAACAAGATAATGTGATGAATCGATTGATAATGGGAGCTGATCGGAGAAGAAACCTTATTTGAAGGGCTATGTGGAATGTTAAAACTGATCATAGACATTTTAAGGTCAAATTCAAACCTGACTTGGTTTGGATCATATAAAACAGTTGTGTTTCCATGTTTATAGAACAACTTAAAAGTCTAATGAAATGAAAAGCTTGTAGTTAGTAATAGCTTAAAAGTATGATACACAAGAAATAGTGAATAAATCCACTACATTTTTTCATGGGACATTATAGAAGAAGATTAGAAAGTAGAAATGAAAAAAAAATCAATATATGCAAGATTATAGGAATAAGATTATAAAAGTAACGGTAATAACAGAAGATGAAGCTTAAGTTGCAATGGTGCCTCTTAGAACTAGCCATATCTTTTCGACTTACAGGGAGCTTCTAAATTAACTTTGTGTGTCCAATTGAGGAAGTGCGCTTCTTTTATTTAGGAACGCTTTACAAGTGGGCAAGATAAAAATTCAATATGGGTTTGAAGATCATGAGACCATTAAAGTATGAAAATATAAAAGCAATGATAGACCTGCAAAACAAGGGCCAGGACCTTTTCTTTGATATTAAGACTCTGGTGAGAGTCTTTTTATGGGTTTGGAGATCCTCCTATACCCAAATTAGTTTAGGTTGGAGATAAAGGCTCTATAATACTATGTGTGGGTGTGTTTAATTACAAAACAATATTTATGGTTCAACAGGTGGAAGAATATGATCTTACCTTAGGGTAAGTTATAAGGTTGTTTATATAGTTTTGAATTTCTATAGGTGTATCCACATAAATCACAAGGATAAACTAGTCAATATTTTTACCATCTATAGCGTTGAAATACTTTAGGACAAAGGCCTAATAATGACAACTATCCTATAAAAGCTGTCATTATTTTTTATTTGTGTGACTGCTGGGGTTTCTGATACCACTTGTCACGGGGTCAATTTTTCATCCCAAAAATAGACCTCTTGTGATAGTCTAGTCCCACTAGACTCAACCTTTCCCTCATCGATTCACTTGTGTTTGTCTAGCAACTAAGTGTTTCCCTTACCAAGAGGTTTCCCACACTCTCTCCCATTACATAGACAAGCGGAATACACAAGTGATAATATACAGAACCTAGCACACAAGATATTACAGGAAAACGTTCCCAACCATTCTTAGTCTCGTCAACAAAGGATTCACCAGTCCATTAGTGTGTATGTTATGCACAAGTATTCTGCTCTCTACTAGAACATTGCATGCTACCCCCTATATATAACCTATTATATGGAATATTACAACAAAACTGTCTCCCAAGACATGGGCCACGTTTGGTTAGTTTGGCCTCCTGGAAAACTACTGCTAATTGCCCTCAACTGCTGCTTCTTCCATAGCCTGCCACTCAACAAGCTAGTTGTCCCTTCTGCCAACTCCCATGTTGCCAGAATAGGTGTTTCCATGGCTTAGACTGTCTATCATTCAAGTCAGGATTCGTGCCGAACATCAACCCATATCCTCCCAAATCATTAATGCACGCTGTTGTTGAATCTGCACATGCACACTGCCATTGCCTATGTGTGCTGTCATTCATGCCAATACTATATTTCATCCTATCATGGACTGTCCATTGTCTAGACCTATCACCAGCCCCTGCTGCTGATTTTATCGACGTTGTCGATCTTATCAATGCTGTCAAATTCAACAATGTCCTACTGTGTCATTCCAGCACTATTTTGTCAAGCCTCGAACAATCCATCGTCCAAGTCTCCAACTCGTGTCAGCACACTGCCGCGCTAGCTGTTGCGTGCTACCGCACAAGCATGCTACCGAGTTTCGCTACTGTCACGTGGGCTACTACCCCATAGCTACTATCCAGCAATACTTTTGTTAGTCTACTCCCTGACAAGTTTAACCTTATAACGAACATCCCCCACCAAAAGAACCCGACGTCCTCGTCGGACCAAACCTGAAGCACCCTCGCACCAAGTCTGTCCACTGTCATAGATTCGTGCCTCTGCACATAGCCTCTCAGTTCTGCCCATTTTCACATCCAGAATATTGTCAATCGATTATGCGATGTCAAGCTGACATTCTGTTCGTCAACTCTTGCCAAAACCAAGTTGTGACTACATTCTTCTCTAAGGTCCTGCTTGTTACCACAGATCAGAATGTGCATAGAACACAAGACGGATTTTATGTAATCCTTTTGTTGACTTAATGAGAAGGTTGGGACTTATTCCTATAATCTGCTATGTTTGGATTGTGCATTCTACTTCTATTCATTTGTGTTATTCCACTTGCTTATGACATTGAAATAATGTAAGTAATCTCTTGGGTTTGCGAGACAAACTAGTTGTAGGCAAAACATGAGTGAATCAGTGAGGAAAAGGCTAAGTCTAGTGGGACAGACTGCCGTGCGAGATTTGTTTTTAGGATTAAAAATTGACCCCGTGACAGTTGATAAAAAATGTTGAACTAATCTCTAAGATGACAAGTGTCTAAGATGTGTACTCATATTTTGTTTATTGATTGACTAGATTTAGTTGGAGGTTTGTATGTTAGGTGTATAGAAATCATTTGAAAATTATATAAATGAAGCATATCTTATCTCTATAGATTTAGAACGATTTTTTGAGCAAAATTCATAGGAAAATGCTTAAATGGATATTAGGCCATCAATGCATCCTATGCACAAATTAGCACTCATGTTGTGTGGGTCCAAGCTAGGCTATTTGTACTCTAATAAGTTTAAAGACCCACTGCTATATTGGATTTACAAGATCCAACACATGTAAGAATGTTGATGGACTCGGTCTTGATATGCATAAAGCATAGAGCCCATTTGTGATAAAAAGGAACTATTTCTTCATTTATATAAAATTGTTCCAAGAATGCCCTTATCATCACGACCCAAAATATAATCAATTAATTTATGCATTAATATGTGAGTTGAAAGGCATGTTTGGTACAACTTTTACTTTGACTTGAAAAAATATTAAATTAATATTTTTTTAGTATTTTATAATGATTTTGATATGCTAATATCAAAAATAAAAAATCTAAAAAAAATTATTTTGATGTATTTTCAAGTAAAAAAATATTTTGAAAAACATTATGCACCACACTCTCAAACAGCCTTGAAGTACTTGAGTTGTTTTTCTTTGTGCAGTCAGTTTTGATGAAGCCCAATCAATTCTAGGTCCATTATACTTTTGCTCATAAAGCCTGTTGAGTTATGAACCAGAAGAAAACATTATTATTGTCCATTTTGATAGATAAATAGACAGATTGGCCATTATGTTATTGATCTATCTAGTAAAAAAGACAGTAATTACCTTTTATGCTCAATTAACCGATCATACCAATCACCCCTCAATATGGATGTGTCGTCTCGCTCAAATGACACAACACAGTCATGACACCTAGTGACAATTGCAGTCATAAAGGCGAAATGTTCATAAATTCATGATCAAATATATTTCTATCACTAAAAATGAAAAAAAAATTTGTAACCTATACGAACTATTTGGAAATTGGAATTCTCATGTATATAAGATGAAGAAAACAAATTTTCAGAACCTATAAGGCATTAATTGTATTGATAAAAAAAAATAGAGAAAATCTATCCCAAGACCATTTAGAATTAATTAATATAGTAGATGTGGGTCAGCGCTACGCTGCTAGTATATTTTTATTTGTTCTCATAAAAAAATATTTATAAAAGAAAAATCTACAACTCGGGTTATAGTCTTAATTGAGTTAAATAAGTTGATTTTATTTTAATTAGATGATAAGAAAAATTGGCAATGAAAATAAATAAACCAAATTTAAAAAATACGGTCATGATAATTTAGGAAAAAAAACCTTTTTTTAAAAGAGAAAAAACAATGTAGCTTAATTTTCAGCCTGTTAAATATAGAATGATAAAATTGGATAAAAAAAGAATAAAAAATCAACCCGAGTGAACCCAAGTTAACATGTCAGACATGTAATCTTAGTAGTAAGGGGTGAGCCAACTGATTTGATCTGTCAAATTCACGGCTCGGGTTACGAGATCATGATAACCCAATATAAAATAAATCGACGAAAACCACAAATCCCATATTAAAAAGAAATTAATATTGAACGATGAAATAAAAAAAAGATAAAAATAAGAGATGTCAACCCATGTTATCTTCTCAAATATTTGACCTGGGTTATTATACTAGAAGCACCATTCATTGAAAAACCACGAAGTCCAATCTCTAACCAATCAAATGTTGAAGAATGAATTTGAGAAAAGAACAATTATACAAAAGGATTCAAAACAAAAAAAATAGCAATTAAAAGAATGAGGATCAAAATTGAAATAAAAATAAATTAGAGAAAAAAATTGAAAAGAAAAATCACTTTAACAAACAAAAAAATCAAAAAAATGAGGACCAAATTAAAAAAATTAAAATATCACAAATTGAGATTTAAGGATTAAATTGAAAATAAATAAAATTTTTATAAAAGAGCCATGAAAAAGAATTAAAAATCCAAAGAATAAGGACCTAAGTTGAAATATAAAAATTAAGAGAATAACAATTAAATTTTTAATGGCTAGCGTGACTTTCAAGGATAGGAGAAAGGAAAGGAAAAAAAAAGGAAAGCCTTGCCAATGACAATTCATCTTACAAACACTACCATGCCCCGCTCTATCAGGAAAAAGATGCCACGACGATTACAATGACACGGTGGAAGGGTTTTTTGGTTACTGGGAGGCGGCCACAGGTGTCTCCCCTGCGTTGGTTACATGTGCCAACCACTTTTTCATTTTAGTAATATTTTTAAAAGAATAAATTACCATCAACCAACTTGATTATAACAATAAAATCAGGGTGAAAAGACAGAAAAACCCCTAAAATCAAGTTTTAAAAATTTCTCTTTAAAAGATAATAAAGTCATTTTATTATTTTTTAAAAAGTGAAATGATGTAAAAGCCCCTCGATGCCAGAAATTACTAAATATATTGTACTTAAAAGAATAAAAAGGTAATCATGCTCGTGATTAATTTGAAAATAACCAATAAATCATGAGAAAAGATAAAAATAGATCTAAAACTAAGGCTATTGGGTTTTTAAAAAGATAGTATAATAATTATACTATAGCTAATATATCTATAACCACAATAACTTTGCTTTTCATTTTAGCTTTTTTTGTTATTTGAAATGACAGATTGCTATAGTGTCTCTTTTTAGTAGTGATTAAAAATTTTCAAAAGAAGAATTGATCCTGATGAGTAGCCTAACAAACAGTCGAGTTAGTTATAATACTATATTTTTATGGTATAAACCATAATTTGCTGACCTCGAGCATTGTGGTCGTTCAAGTTAGGAATTTTAAAGCAACAAAAAAAGCTGGATAGAATTTACATGTAGGCAAATGTCTACACGAGGTAATAGTGTAAAGACCACAAGAAAGCAATGTTAATAGAATATTTACCCCTTTTTTTATATTGGGTCAATAAATTTATTTTTTAAATATAAAAAATATAAAAAGTATAAAGAACATATTAAGTGTTTCGGGTCTAGCATTTAAACTAGATCTAAAATATTTTTGGGTTTAAACCAGATCTAAAATAGCTTTAGCTTTGCCTGTAAAGATGAACACAATAGTATTGGGTCCTAGTAGAAACTAGATCTAATGCTATTAGATTCTGCCAAACCAAATCCAGCATTACTTTTTTACTAAAACACACAAAAGGCAATGTCTTATGGTGCTACAGTGTCGTCCACAGTACAAACACTTTATGTCTATAATGCAGTCTACAGTGCAATGAATCTATGTTCATAGTCAACAGAATCCAACGCTATTGGATCATGCCGAGTCAGACCCAACAACACTTTTTAACTAAAAACAATAAAGTTAACGCTCCCGCGACGCTATAATATCATTCATATTACAAACAAACATTTCATGTTTGCAGTGTGGTTTAGAGTACAATAAATCTAAGTCTATAGTACATGCATAGTATTTTTCTATGTATTTTAAAGTATAATATAATGTATTTAAATATGAGGTAATACCGTAATAGTGTCAAGAAATGATTGTTCCCCGAGTTCATTTTGGATAATATTACAAATAAACTTAACACATCAGTGTTTACGATACTGTGCATTATAGAAAAGACTATTCATTCAACTTTCACATCACATCACTCATTCAACATACTGAGGCATAAAAAGTTTCCGTGGACAGCTCAGGAAGAACAGGTTGTTTCCTGCTTTCTTCTCGGTATTTTTTTCCCTCGATACTTTACTGGCAATTGCTTTTACTGTTACAGGAAGGGTTGCATAAAATATTCAAATGCCAGAAAAGCTCCAAGGAAGAGGGGCATTTTGCATTATGGTAGTTATGTATTTTATGAATGGCCGCAGAGCAATAGACCTCAAGGATAAATGGAGGTAAATGTGGAAAGGAAGCCATGAATCGAGTAAACTATGGTCTGCTAGAATGTTGATTTAAAATTATAGTTAATAATAGTTTTTTTCTTGTAATTAGTAACTTTTATTGACTTTCACGTTTAAATTTTAATGGTGACATATAAAATTTAAATGGTCATCATTAATATAATTAATGTGTTGATATTTATAATGACATTAAATTATTATATATTTAATTATTTCAAATAGATTTGGTAACTGATATATTTATTGAGTATATATATAATCTTTTCATTATCAAAATTTTTAATAATTTTTTTTATTTTAGTCTCTTATACATCGCTACATTCAGGTCCTGTTTGGGAATGCAGCTGCGGCTGTGTTCCCAAAAAGTTTTTAAATTTTTTTTTTCCTAAAATTTAATATGGTTTGTACGTTTTGGATCGTTTTGATGTGCTGATGTCAAAAATAATTTTTAAAAAATAAAAAAAAATCATTGGCATGTATTTTGGCATGAAAAGTTATTTGAAAAGCACCCGCAACCACACTACCCTACACGGTCTAATATCTTTATTTTTTATATTTCTCTTAAATTTTAATGTACTTTTTTTCTGACACATTATTAATTAAGCAAGCAAAAAAGTTATTTAAAGGTGTAGGAAATTTTTGTTGCATCCAAAAAATTCTAAGGGGTTGTTGTATCTTGGAAAAAAGGATGTTTTCTCTCTAAAAATAATGCTATTATGTTCCACAATTCTAGACTTCTTCGAAACCCTTACTCTTTCCATGATTACTTTTAATTCTTATTTTATTATTAATTTTAGTTTCCAATTTAAATGTTGAAAAAGGAAACGGAAATCTTGGTTGAATTTATTTGCCTAATTCTTTCAAATATCTTTAATTTTCCTAACAATATCAGAGAGAAAAACATGTTACTTCCCCTAATTTATCTATAAAAAATATTGATTTGTTTGCTTGATTGTTGCTATGAACATCATAAATTTATTATCTAGCGAACCGGAAAAAATTATTTGTTGTTGCCAACAAAAAAAGTTTTGACAAATAAATTTGGGTTTATAACAAATACAATCATGTTGCTAGGAATTACAACAATCAATTAACTTGTTCAAACATCTAAAACTTTAGGACCTTTAAGAGTCTTTTAAATCATACAACGATATAGTAACTATGAGAGCTAGCTTTTTTTCTTCAATTTATAGGTATTTTATTTGGAGTCGTGAGTTAAATATGATTTTTAATTCAAATGATTGGTGGTTGGATTATGGTGCTAATGTTCATATATGTACTAATAAAATATTATTTTCATCTTATTATCAAGTATCATGCACATGAATTATGAGCACGGGAAATGAGGGTGTAGCTCAAGTGGAGAATATCAAGTCAAATTGGAGTTGCATATGGAAAAATTCTTACTTTTTGATGAAGTTTTTTGTGTTCCTAATGAACTGTGGGTATGGGAATGAGATTGTAGCTCAATTCCTAGGAGAAGACCAAGTCAAATTGGAGTTGTCATCTAGAAAAATTCTTACTTTGGATGAAAATTTTCATGTTCCTAGTGTTAGAAAAGATGTAGTTAGTACATCTTTGTTGGATTAAAATAATTTTACTCTTGTTTTAGGATATAATAAAATAATTATTAGTAGATTTGAAGTTTATGTTGGAAAATGTTATTTAATGAATGATCTTTATAAATTAAGTGTAATATCTTATTCTAATACTACTTTGCATTAGCTTCATCTATTGTAAATATTGAATATTGTGGGCATGGTAAGCTTTAGACATGTTGACTTTAACTCTATTAAAAGAATGATGCATTTAAATTTAATTCCCAAGTTACATATAAGAGAAAAAGAGTGAAATTTGTGTACAAACTAAACATCTATAAAGGCTTTTAATCCAATAGAAAATAAAACAAATTTATTAGAATTAATACATAGTGATATTTATGATAGCAATAATGTCTTAATTCATAGAGGTAAAAGATACTTTATAATTTTTATTAATGACTTTTCAAGATATTGTTATGTTTATTTGACTAACTTTAAAAGTGATTTTTTTGATAAGTTTAAAATTTTTAAAGCAAAAGTAGAATATCAATTAGAAAAAAAAATAAAGATTTTACGATTTGATAGAGGTGGTGAGTATTCTTCTATTGAAATGAATTATTTTTTAGAATTGGATAATATTATACATCAAGTAACACGTTCTTATATACCATTTATTTACACGTCAATACTATTTATATCAATGCATTGTGATACCCAAGCTACTATAGCTAAGGTTAAAAGTAAAACTTTTAATGAAAAAAAAAGAAGACATGTGACCGTTAGATATAAATCCATTAGACATTTGATGTCTCATGGTGTTACAATTTTGAATTTTGTCAAATATAAAAACTACATTGCAAATCTGATTGGTATAGGTTTAGCATGCCAACAAGTTATTCAATTATCAAGGAAAATAGGACGGGAGCTATTAAATTAATCACCAATCATGGAAATTTATCTTCAAATATATGACGATCTCATGAATGAAGTTCAATAAATAAAAACAAAATTGTTGGGTGATTAGAGAGAGCACATTTTTTTTTTTTTTGTATATATATATATATATTGTAGGGGTGGTCATTTAAATTGATGGTTAACATTAATATAATTAATGTGCTACATTTATGATTAAATTAATTTATTATATTTAATTGTTTTAGGATGGTAATATACAATCTTTTCATTATCAAAACTCTTAAAAATATTTTAGTCTCTTATGATTCTTTACGCATTAGTTAAGATCTTCCATTTTATATTCATCTTAAATTTTAACATACTTCCTTTATGATACTTTATTAACTTATTGAGCGAAAGATGATTTAAAGGTTTGGGGAGTTCTTACTGCATCCTAAAAATTCCAAGGAATTGTTGTCTATTGGAAGAGAAGCATATTATATGAAAAATTATTCTTGTACGAAGAGGGTATTTTTTCTCTAAGGGTATTTTAATTTTCCTAAAAATTATTCCACATTTACTTTTAGTTATCATTTTTATTATTGATTTTAGTTGATAATTTAAATATAAAAAAATAAAATTTTTAATTGCATTTATTTGCCTAATTCTTTCAATTGCCTAATTCTTTCAACTATATTTAATTTACCCAACACTAACAAATTTGCATACATAGACGTGCCCTTATTTTGGTCTGCTCAGCTGACAGCTTTACTTTTGCTGGGATGCTTTTTGATAGTCAAAGAAAAATGTTAGTGTATAAGAACTTTGACTCGTTGACCATTCTCATATAGAAGCATGAAACTTGCTGGTTTGGTTATTTGTATCTGTAATCGATACAGGATTTCACAATCTATGTTATCACTGAAAATTTCATCCTATCTTGAGCCATTGCAGGTAAATTTTATGGTTGGTTCGTAATGAACCAAATCAAATTTTCTTGTTCCCTGAGAAGATGGTTCACGATCTGATATCCAGCTTTTGATCGGGCGTCTCCCTGAATCACTTAACAGAACCTACATGAGGGCCAGAAACATGCGTCTGCCTGTTCTTTCAGAACATGGAGCTCATCTTAAAGAAGATTTAACGCAAAGAATCATCAAATTTGGTTGAATTTTGCAACAAGGTTTAAGAATGGGTTCCATGACAGCTAGAATGGGAGTAGGCTGAAGTTATGGCAAGTAGTCACTGTTGAATTGTTCTTATATAGAGTCAAGCATCTCATGCTCAAATCAGGTTTGTTCATAGTGAATTAGTTCCAGGTTGATACTTGGGGGTCTAATATAGAAAAAAATTAGTTTAGGATCCGATAAAGAATTGGTGAAAAGGTTCGGGACTAATTTGAGATTCCCAAAGAAAAGCCAAGTAGAGAACGTGTACAAGAGTCCCTAACGAATGAAGCATGACAGATACATAGGCTCAAACCCTTTAAAGGCCTGTTTCAGAATAGTAAGGCAACTTCAGTTGCTATCCAGCGAACAAAGTATTGTCATTCTATTAGAAAATAGGTGCTCGATTTAGTGGATTCAATGCAGGAAAATACTAGGTAATTCACCCACACAAATATAATATCGCCGCCAGTACCATATCACGCCGCACACCCCTGCTGCTTCAATGAGCGGTGGAGAATCGGTAAAGAAATGACAAAATAAAGAATGAATGGGTGGTTTATCTATTCTCTTTTTCTTTTTTTCCCCTCCTGCAGGTTCTGAATTTGGTTCAAGGTGTTTAAATTGTATTTAGGTCCAGGAGGGATGGCAGGGATGCTCTAAAATGATACGCCCAATTCAGTTTTTCCATCCATAACACCAGTAAGATTTCTCTGCATCACTTAAAATATACAGTTTTGTGGAATTATGAATGCAACTAGTGCTTAATATGAAAGCTAAAGTAATTTGTGGGAACTATAATGAAGAACCTTTGATAGCTGCCTTCAAACTTAATTTTTAAAATAGAGGTAAACAATAAAACATTAGCGTATGTGTCAAAATTATTGAACATGCGATACAAAGTGAACTTCAAATGGATAGTACAGAACAGTTATCAAAATTCATTTTAAAAAATTAACAATCCTGGCTTTCGCCCAGAAAAAAAGGCCGCATCATAATCGGGTTTAAATGTGCTAAGGTAATGAGTTTCATCTCACCTGCATGAACATGAAAACCCCCCAGAACATCTAGATATGATCATATTATTTGTATATGAGAGCATCACGTCCCGGTCCAATACCAATGTAATGAATAGGTACACCAACAAGCTCCTCTATCCTCTCCACATATTGCTGTGCAGCCTTTGGAAGGTCCGCATACTTTCTGATGGAAGAAATATCACTCTTCCATCCAGGTAAGACTTCATAATCCACCTGAACAGCATTGGAAGCACATGAATTAGAGAGTTCCACAGGACACTTGATGAGAGTGTAACATAAAAATGCTCCTTTTACAATTGTGCATAAGATATAGATATTTGTATTATACTGTTGCAATTTCAACTCTTTCGATGATGAAATTTATCCTGAACATTAACTAAAACTGCTTTTACAGCTGGGACCACAATAAAATGAAGAAAGAACAGTTGGAACATGGCTTTTCGTCCACTATGCCCATTTTATTCATAAACTTGGCTGGTTATAATATAATCAGAAAATGGGAAAGGATAAGGTTACCTTTAATTGTTCAAGGAGACAGAGATCTCCTGGAAATGATTCCACTGGTGTACCATCAATTTGTTTATAAGAAACACCTATCTGGATTTCAGAGAATTCTGACAACACGTCGAGTTTGGTGAGGTTCAGAGAAGAAAAGCCGTTAATCTGACAAACATACTTCAACGCAACTACATCAAGCCAACCACAACGACGAGGTCGACCAGTAGTTGTTCCAAACTCCTGCCCAGCAAACCTTAGGAGGTCACCACCTTGACCCAATATCTCAGTAGGAAAGGGACCAGAACCAACCCTTGAAGTGTAAGCTTTTACCTGCAAGCAAATTGATGCAACAAGCTAGAATGAGCATCATAAGCCATTCCAACTTATCTGTTACTATTTATCTATTAGTACTATAATCAATACACATTCCTTGTATTCTTTCAACTTAAAAGGCAAATGTTATCAATGCATTTTCCAAAAAGCTTCATCTAAATCTCCTAATAGGAAAATCTTTCTTAGGAAGAAAGCAATAGAACTATCATGTATACTATGAAAATCTCTTGTGCTAAAGTCTTAATAGCAATCACCAGCACACTAATAATACAAAAGAGAAGGACAAAAAGGCTCTAAAACGTAGTAAGAAAAAAAGATTAAAATAAGCAAAGGAAGTATCTATTTACCACTCCAATGAGATCACCAACAACTCGGGGGGCAATGCCAAGACCAGTACAGATCCCACCAGCTGATGGGCTCGAGGAAGTCACGAAAGGGTAAGTTCCAAAATCAATATCTAACATGGTAGCTTGACCACCTTCAACCAAAATTTTCTTCTTCTTTGCAATGGACTCGTTCATAAAATGTACTGTATCAGTAATGAACGGCTCCAACCTTTCAGCAAACCTCTTATACTTCTCAACTTCTTCCTTAAGCATTTCAGGACCATATTTAAAACTCTCAAATCTCGAAGCAACATCTGACAACAGAGTATCAAGCTTTTGAGGAAAAGTATCCATATGCCTCAAATCACATACTCTAATCCCATTCCTAATCACCTTACTCGAATAGCATGGTCCAATCCCTCTCCTAGTAGTCCCAATAAAAGATTTCGCTAGCTCAGCTTCTCTAAGCCCATCTACTTCTTGATGAAAATCAAACAACAGATGTGCACGATCAGACACTAATATTCTACCCGTGCAAGAAACCCCATTAGCTTCTAACCCATCAATTTCCTTAAACAAACCTGGCAAATGGACAACAACCCCATTCCCAATTACACAAAGAGTATCCTCGTTAAGAATTCCAGAAGGAACAAGGTGTAATGCAAATTTCTTTCCTTCCGAGTTATAAATAGTGTGGCCAGCATTCGCTCCGCCCTGCAAATTAACCGTAACTTCAATAAATTAAAAAAACAGAAAAAACAGGAATCCCAGTAGATATTTGAAGTAAAAATAATTCAGTACTATAAGTGAGATGGGTATGAAGCAAAACCTGGCAGCGAGCAACTATGTCGAAATGTTCGGCCAAGATGTCGACCAGTTTGCCTTTGCCTTCATCACCCCATTGGGAGCCTAAGACGCCGGAAACTTGACTCAATGATTCAATTCGACTAGCTGAGTCTCTAGTGAATGACTCGGCAACACTTAAGGAGGAAGAGGCAGAGGGTTTGATGGACGAGCATGATACGAAGTTTCTTCGGATGCTGGGGTTGAGCCCGTGGTGGGCCGGGAAGTGGGCGGCATGGTAGGACCACCTAGGGTTGGATTCAAGGCGGAGAGAGGAGAGGTTCATAGCGAAAACTAAGAAGTAGCAGAGTTGGAGTTCAAGAAAAGGAAGGAAAGGGAGGCGCTCTTTTTTGAGGGGCGAAGGGTTTATGGGAGAGGGGAGTGATTGAGTGACGGGCGGGTGAGAGAAGGAATGGGTGAGGTTGTCATGTGTGGGATTCGGCGTTGATTGTACGCTGGGATTTGTGACAGTCAATCAGACTTCTGAGGGTGATTTGACCTTTCCTAAAATGTAATTAATTCGTTGATTTCTTGTAAGATAAATTGCAAAAAAAACTAATCCAATATATTTTTTATTTTTACTTTATCTATATTCTTTTAAAAATTACATTTTATATCTTTAATCTATCAAGATTTATAAATTAAACAAATAATTAAATTATTTTTTAAATACATATCCTCTATTTAGAAATTTCTAAATCGCAACTCTAACCCTAAATTCTCATATTAAAGATTAAAATTAAAGTCTCTCATCTCTTTTTTAATTCTTTCATGATCACTCTTAACACCATCAAGAACCCATAATCTCAATTACAATTTATATACCAAAAAAGCCTCCTCAAGATTCAATTTCCAATATTTTATTCTCTTTAAAACCCATCAAAGCAAATGAAGAAATTTTGGGATTCAATGGAAAAAGGTATATTTTGCTTGAATGCATTTGATTCCAAGATTAGAGTACTTTCACAAACTCCCTTTGCAAGGAAGCAATGCACGAAACCAAGGCTCTTCTGCTCCTCGTGTCCTTCAAGAAAGAGGAAAATGGATTTAATTGCCTGAAAGTTAAGGGGGGAGGGCATGGGGTATGCAATGATGAAACAATGGTTATGATCCTGTGGAAGGAGGTGATGTAAAACATGTGGGGAAAATTAGAGAATTATTCAGGGGATACCATCTCTTTATAACTTTGAACCATTGTTGAGTGAAATGTGGTAAGAAATGCATGGTTCAAGTGGAGGGATCTAGAAATTATTAATTACAAGTATTCTAAAACGTGTAGAGAAATTACTTTACATACAAATAAAAAAATACTATTTGTTATTATAATGAAATTATATTTTTACCTTTCAAAGAAAAATTAAGAAGCCTTAGGGTTGAGAGTATTTTAATTTTTTACATGATTATTTAAGAATATATTATTATTATTATTATTATTCATCTTATCCTTATTCATTTTAGTTATTGCATTAATTTTAAAAAGGTCATTACAAAGATACCCTTTTCTTACAAAATTCTTATTTTTATTTAGTATAAATTTATCACTCTGAAAAACCATATTTGTTCAATAATAAATCAGATACTAAATTCTTTTTAATATCAGTAACATGAAGTTTATTGATGAGGGAAAGAATTTATTCCGAAATCATATTAAATATGAAATTTTCGATGCTTAATATCTTAGAGGTTGATTAATTCTCTATATACAAGTATTCATCACCCACTTCTTTATAAGAGGAAAAATTATTTTTTTCAGCTTATACATACTTTGTTGTACTAGTATAAACACCCCCACTACTCAAGATTATTGATTAGGTTGACTTTGAAAATAACATCAGACAAATATTCATTTTCAAAACTTCATTTATAAGATGATCAATCTCGGTGACATTGACTTGAACAATCCTTTTTCTTTTAGGGTTTCTTTATTGATCTTTATTTTTGATATCCTTGTCTAACTGTTCAATCTTAGTGTAGATAAAACATTTTCCATTGAATTTATTGGCAATTCCCTTCCCTTTCACAGTAATCATTTTCTTTTGGTTTTTATTATGGGTATTTGCCACTTGTTTAACTATATGTTTTTTAGGGCCATTAAAGAAGTATCAACTCTCCTATTAACTTGCTATCTTTTTCTATTATTAACCTCAAAATAAAGTCTTAAACTTCCATTTCCTTGTGTTTGTACTTCTTGTAGTCCTTAAAGTCTTTCCAATATGGTGAATTTTTTTTAATAATTACAAACATTTAGAAGAATTCACTTAAAACCATATCTTCAACATGAATACAATGCAAGATAAGTTAAAACTCTTGAGCTTGGCATTTCATGGTCCTTGAATACACCATCTTGATATCTAGAAGTTTGAAGACTATGAATTTTTCATACCAACATCTTTAGCTTTATATTTTTTATCCAAAGTTTCTTATAGTGCCTATGCACTTTTAATTGAATTGTACACATCATAAAGTATATTGTCCGATCCATTTAAGATATAGTTTTGGCATACAAAATTGCTATGATTTCATGTATCCATAGTTACAACAATAATGGGATCAGATTTATTATATGACAATTTTAGCGCTCTTTCAACCAAGAGTAGAATATTATTTTGTATTGTCACCTCTCGAAGTTCATTCCATTGAACTTTTCAAGTTTCTTACCATGTATCTTAAAAGATGATAATATTTGCTAAAACATCATTCGTTAGGACAGTCAAATCTTGAGTTGAAGTCACGATAATTTTTATATAAACAATAGCCAAAATATTTAGAATTAAAATTTTGGCTTCTCAAATGTAAGTATGAAATATCTAATTTAAAATTGTATAGCAACCACATAAAACTAAACAATTTAACAAATAAAAGTTTTATAAGTAAGATGGTTGATTTAATAATATTTGAATTATTTAGTTCAAATGATATATATTTAACACACATCATTTCAATATGATTTTTTATATAAATATAAATAAATTGCATGAACATAAGAAACTAGATTAAGGGTTAAACTTTAATTTAAGTTTAAAGTTGCTAAAAGCCTCCTAACTTATTAAACTAGTTTTTAGAAATTTAAATGTATAAACTAAACAAAAGACTAGGTGATAAAGTCTTAAGTTTGTTGTAATTATTACTAGTGATATGAAGATAAAACTTAATGTTAATTTAGATTATTTGTTTGTTTACTTTAACTGCAAGATACGAGTATATAAATAAATACCATCAAACTACAACCTTAAAACACTACAAGCATGTTTGAATGAAATTTGCTTAAACAAAACTTAAAATATATTTTTAACAATACTTACTTGTTGAAGTATTTAAATTTGATATAGATAAAAAAAATTTATTGTTATTAAAGATGAATTCTTTGTCTATAAGACCTTATTACTTATCTTTTAATAGAAACAAAATGATTTTAATAAGACTTCTAGAATTCTAATAATACCACCTTATTTAGTTTTACTCCTAAACAAAGTTCACGAACTCATGAAAATAACTCAATATATCCCTACAATAAAACAAATTGTGTATAAAATGCTATTTCTTCAACTTTCTTTCATAATGGATTTTAAAACCATCAATGATGTAGAAGTAGTATCAAAATTAATTCTCGCTATTTATCAACCTTAATTACTCTTTATAAAATAAAATATTCAAGTTGAAAGTTTGTTTGGCTTTAAAATCTGACTTTTTTTTATAAATAAAAACATTCAAGTTAAAGAAGAAGATGTTTAGACTCTTTATTCAATGGCAAGATAAATAAAATAGGTTGGAAAAAAAATAGCTTTTTGTGACTTAATTTTTTTAAACAAACTCAAATCCAGTTCTAAAATAGGTTGATAAAAACTAATTATTTTATTATCTAACAAATTAGTTAAAAAAATTATTTTAAATAAAACTTAAACCCGGGCCCGAGGCTAACTGAGCACAAACACGTGGCATAAAATCAAAGCCCACTTTATTTAGGCTCATTTATATCTATTCAACTTTTCACTATATAAACTACAAGAGAAACTTCTTGTTTTTTTAAATGATAAGAATATTTTCATCTAAGTTTTCTTTATTCTTCTTGTATTTATTTTTTTCTTCATGTGGACTTAGAAAAATAACTAATAAAATATCACTAGTTACTTACACGCGCAATAAAATTTTATTTGGATTTCATAAAAGTATATCAACAAGAGGTTTTTTAGTTCAATTTCTCATCCATCCATGTTAATGTTTTATATTAAAAAACTTTTGTTAAAAAATAATTTTTAACTTAAAAACAAATACTTCACAAAATTCTAACATAAATACCAAATCAACGCAAACACTTTCAAACGATGGTTGTTAATGTCAATGCCTTTTGCTTAATACGCCATCGGTCAAAGTTCATCATCCCTAACTGAACGTTTGCTCCTAAAAGTAAAAACCACGGCGGAAAGCCATTGTTTTCTTTTTATGCTTTATTTCTGAAACTTGGACGGTTTTTTCTCTTTTATTTTTATTAAATTTCTGTTCCGCATGGTTTTGAATTTGTCTTAGACAGACTAAATATAAACTTCCAATTCAAATATTTCGCTATTTGCCTGGTCAAGGTCAAATAAACACTTCAAGGTCCACATGATCGGTCCAAACTTCCAGTGCCCGTCATGATTTTTTTCAACGCAACATTTATTTAGTCAAACTTTCCGATTCCAATGCCTCACAGTAAAAAATAATTGATATTATAATTCACAATGTTTTTTAAAAGCATTTTTTATTATTTTTTTTATTTTTAACATTAGTACACTAAAATTATAAAAAAACACAAAAAAAAATACTAATTTAATATTTTTTTATGTCAAACATATATTCAACAGCAATTTCATATGAAAAAACAAGCAGCCTCTTGTAAGAAATGGAGAGTTGCGGGTTTTAGAAAAAGAAAAGGAATGAAGAGATGATTGGTTTTATTTTATTTTATTTTAATGTTAGTCAAAAGAAAGCGCGTTTGAGCATCCGAAAATAGTATTATTTTTTGTTTTCAAGCGATCTCCCCACTGTTGTTTTCAAAGGCTGGCGCAATTGGTGTCCAATGCTGCGGCAATATATTGGTGTAGGTTGGTAATGGATGTATGTATATTTATTTGGTGTCGGTGTACGCTGATGTATGTTAAAAAAAAAAAACAAATGTTTGCTATTTAGGTGTGTCTCTCCTATTCCGTGTTTTGGCTAAATAATGATGGATTGCTATGGAATTCAACATGTTAGGGAACTTGAATTTTTAAGTGTTTGGATAATTGATAATTATTTATTTATATTAATTTTCTCTTTTTTTGAATTGATGGCCTAGAGGGTTAATGACAAGGGCATGAATTTCTACCAAACAATCCTTATAGGTGTGATTTTTTAGACCATTTGTTAGTTAAATCAGTGATTTTATAGTGAAAAATAATAAATAAATATTGAATTCTAAGAACAAGAATGTTCGATCTTAGCTCGTGTATAATGAATACTGAGAACCTATCGTAAGTTACTAAAAATTGTGAATTTATTACCAAGGTCATTCAAATAGTATTTATAACATTTGGTCCTTGAATTTTTTTTTTTTTGTTTGAGGGGTTGAAAGTTTTTTCTTTATTCACGTCGAAGTAAAGAGAAAGTCTCTTATACATTAATGTTGATGTAAATGTCTTTTTACACGACATTAAATGCTGATAGGAATATCACATCCCTATAGGAGACGACTCTACGTCATTTTGTATATAATATTAATGTCGATGAGATCAACCCTTATAGTTAACATTAATATTGATTGATATGTAACCAACTCTTAGATGATTTTTTTACTTAACATTAATATTGATTGACGGAAGACATAGGGAGATGACAACTCTAGATTCCTCTATTGTACATTAGGATCCGGGATGATCTTAGATATAAGGATGTTGAGTCTAGTGTTCCTCTAGGTTTAAAGATACCTAGATTTATTGCGTAGCTGAGCCCAAAATATTAAGTTAGGTTTGACATCTTGTTAGATCCATAACCATTTAAACTTGTAATATAGTCAACCTCAAGGGAGTTAAGTTTGACATCTTACCAAAATCATAAGCCACTGGGCTTGGAATAAGGCTAAGTCCAAGAATATTAGATCTGATATTTTATTAAATGCGTATGTACTTGGGGCTGCGATGTAATAAAGTTAAAAAAAAAATAGGTTGAACATCTTTCTAACTTTTTTTTCCAATGAATTTTGATCTTTTTTAAGCTTTTATAATGTGTCGTCTTTTTCCTGGATGCTCTTTCCATGAGACATGGGAATTTTGAGTAAATGGATTTTAGTATCCATCATGCTTATCTATCAAAGTGTCATGCATGGTTTGGCAAATGCATCACGCACTAAGTCAATAGTATTTAACTCGTGAGTCCAGTTTGATAATCACAAATACAAAAAAAGGTAACCATAAATCTCTGCTACTGATCATTCTAGTAAAACTAAAGTCCACCCTCAAAAAATCACACTCGTCGCATCTCGAAACTCCAAAGTCTAGGTCTCCCAGCCCTCCTCCACTCTTTCCTCATCATATAGTCTTCACATTCAGTAGCATTGGACGTTCCCTTTTTCTTCATTTATAAACACGTCTGTAAATAATGAACCTTATATTTTCTTTAGACGAATTAGAGAGGGTAAGAGAGAGAGAGACTAATCTTCCGTGCATAAAGGTTCTGTGACATAGTGAGTTGCAGTGGAAATAAAAATCTTGGAAAGCACTAAATGGTGGAGGCTGTAAAAGCTCGATCTCTGGAGGAAACTCCAACATGGGCGGTTGCAGTTGTTTGTTTTGTGATGGTATTGATTTCAATCATTATTGAACACATCATTCATTTAATTGGAAAGGTAAGACTTGAACTTAGCTGCCTAATGGCTATAGTTTGAATTTCTTTGTTAAGATCGAATATATCTCAAACGATACACACACACACACTTTGTTCTTTGCATGCAGTGGCTGAAAAAGAGACGCAAACGAGCTCTTTATGAGGCACTTGAAAAGATCAAATCAGGTCTGAAATCTTGTAAATTAGGCATATGTGCATATATTAGAATTGTGTTTTGGCTTCCAAGGAACTGAATTAGCCTTTGTGTATATCTTTCTCAGAGCTTATGTTACTGGGATTCATGTCATTGCTTCTAACAATAGGACAAGGACCTATTTCAGAAATATGTGTACCAAAGTCTGTAGGGGCTACCTGGCATCCATGCAAGAAGCAAGAGAAGGATCCGTCAGAGGATGAAAATGGGGGATCTGACAAATGTGCTGAGAAGGCATGTTGCCTTGATTCTTTTAAGTAATTTGTCTGTGATCTTGATGGCGCGGACTTTAATTTTCATGGTTAATTTGGTGCGCTAAGAATTTGTAAATGAATTGCACCTAAGCCAAGAAAACTTCAGAGTTATTCATGAAAAAAGCAACACGGCGGGCACATACAAGAGAACAACGAACAAAATAACTCGATTTGGTGATAAGTTTTAGCAAAGCAAGGTGTTAATCCATGGCACCTCTTGATCTTTGCAGGGTAAAGTTTCTCTTGTTTCAGCTGACGGCATCACCCAACTTAACATATTCATCTTTGTGCTAGCGGCTTTCCACGTGCTTTGTTGCATCATCACTCTGACCTTAAGCAGAGCAAAGGCATGTACAGTCAGTTTCTTTTTCTTTTTCTTTTTCTTGTGCGATTATTATTTAGAGCAAGGATTTAGTTGTTTCGTTTACTGTCAAAGAACCATCCCAACTTAAAAGTTTAAGCTGTTAGGTAAGGTTTCAGAATATAATTTATATTATTCTCTAACACACCCGCTCAAGTGAAAGCCCATTGGGCTTGAAACTTGCATAGGTCCATATTATCTTGTGCTTAATTTTTTATCAAATAAATAAGGATGGTGAGATTCAAACTCGTGACCGCTTGGTCATCAAGGCTCTAATACCATGTCAAAAAACCATCCCAACCTAAAAGTTTAAACTGTTAGGTGAGGTTTCAAAATATAATTTATATTATTCTCTAACATTTACTGTTGTTGGATTGCAGACGAGGAAATGGAAGAAATGGGAAATAGAGACGACAACATCTAACTACCAGTTCTCACATGGTGGGTATCATACAATTACATGCTGAAATGCCACCTTCGGGCCTCCAGCAAATCTCTAGCGTTAAGGAAGATGATTGATATTCTCCTTTGATTTCAAAATGGCATGGTCACATTAATGGTGAACATGGGAGAAAATCCGTTGAGAATTTCTTGACCACCATGACAAATTATACATTTTATCTACTTCTTTTCCAACATTTTCTATTTATTAAAAAAAGCTGGACGAAAAGGATTAAACTATAAAAATAAAAGTTAAATATATAATTTCTGAAACAATGACAGATTTATTATTCAATGCATCCTGCAGACCAGGAGAGGTTTAGGTTTGCAAGGGAGACATCATTTGGAAGGAGGCATCTGAACTTCTGGGCTCGCTCACCAATTCTCCTGTGGATTGTAAGTGAGAAAATTTACTCTCTTTGGGTTTTTTGTTCTTACAATTCCAATTGGCTAGCTCTCCTTGATAATAATCAATTGCAACCCATTTGAGTAAGTTTTCATTTGTCCAGGTCTGTTTCTTCAGACAATTTCTTAGATCAGTTCCAAAGGTGGATTACCTGACCCTACGTCATGGCTTTATCACTGTAAGTAAATTTTAATATCAGATGCCGATTAATACAAAACTGATTCCATTGAATACTTAGTAGCTATGTTTTGCAATTGCTCTCTAGGCACATTTGGCACCTCGGAGTCAGATCAAGTTCGATTTCCAGACATACATCAAAAGATCACTTGAGGAGGATTTCAAAGTTGTGGTTGGAATCAGGTTACCTATCCACTATATTGATTATTAGCTTTCCTGAAAATGATAAGAGAGAGTAACAGAGAATTCAAGAAAATGACCTTTCTTTTTCGTGCTCGCAGCCCAACCATCTGGTTCTTTGCAGTTCTTTTCCTACTGTTTAATACATATGGTGAGCTGAAATCAGTATTTCTCTTGAACATCATGCATTTGTGGACTCAAAGATTTTAGCAATGCGCTCTCTTGTAGCATCGAAGTCGAACACTTTCCATGGTGTTTTTCCATTAGAAAGCAAATTTTCTTTACATATTTGCCATTATCACGAATATATAACTAAAAGATTTCACAAGCCAAACTGAAACAACGTTTGTTATGGGCAGGCTGGTATTCTTATCTATGGCTCCCTTTCATCCCGCTGATTGTAAGCAGAAAATCTGATTCCAGTTAGTCATTCTATTATTGACTCTACAAAACTGGAAAATCCATGCGCTTGATGTGGACTCTTTATATTACAGGTTATCTTATCGGTGAGTACAAAGCTACAGGTTGTTATAACCCAGATGGGCCTAAGGATTCAAGGCACACAGGTGGTGCAGGGTACCCCAGTGGTCCAACCAGGGGACGATCTCTTTTGGTTCAACCATCCACGCCTACTTCTTTATCTTATAAATTTCGTTCTCTTTCAGGTATCTCTGTGCATTTCGATTTACAATGCTTCGTGATCAACCTTACATTAAACCATTTCTTCTTAACTTTTTCTTTTGTTGTCCGCCCATTTTTGTGAATGCAGAATGCTTTTCAGTTTGCTTTCTTTGCGTGGACTTGGGCAAGTTTTTTTGGCTTTATCACTGTTTATTTTGCTGGCAATTGGTTTCGCTAACTAAATCTAACTCTTGGCTTTCTTCTCCTTCACTCTGTAGTATGAATTCGGGTTGAAGTCTTGCTTTCACAAGTATCCAGAAGATCTAATTTTAAGGATCACAATGTGGTGAGCTTTTCCCTCATCAGAACAGCTTTGAATCACACTTGTGACGAACCATCTAGAATTTTGCAAATAACACAAGCTTTTTCTGATTTGAGAACAGGGCAATAATTCAGTTCTTTTGCAGCTATGTGACTCTTCCTTTGTATGCGTTGGTAACTCAGGTATGCCTGCTGCCTTGCAATGCACAGCCCTTTCAGTTTACGAGACCCCGTGCCTTCTATCATCATCGCATTGTTTTCTCATATTATCTGTCTTTAGTTTCAGTTTTATAAAATTATGGAGTTATCATCTTACTTTATTAAATCAGATGGGTACAACCATGCGGCCAACAATCTTCAATGAGCGACTTGCCAAGGCCCTGAGAAATTGGCACCACACTGCTAAACAACACGTTAAACAGAACCGGCACTCGGGCACTGTTACACCAACATCGAGTGCACCAGGCACCCCATCGCATACCATATCACCTGTTCATCCACTGCATTACTACAGACGCGAGTCCGATGGAATACAAGCATCACTAAGGTCTTAATTTGAAAACGGTGGCTGGAGACGGATGATAGGTGTAATTTAAGAAAAGAAGAAGAATTGACAGAAGAAGAGAGTTTTGCATAATTAATTCATATCCCTTCCTTACACTTCATATGACTTTTTTTATAGCCAACTAATGAATAAGTAAAAAAACAACTGATATAACGAAATAAAAATATTGACAGAAATAATCGGTGCATGATTCCCACACACATTCTGCATACAACGAAAAGCAGGGCACTAACCCCATTAATTATTTGCATCATTTAAAACTAACTAACTGTGACATGTCAGCACATGATCCACGAACGTGGTGCATGTCGTGGTTGCATGGCGAAGGTGGTCTGCGTGCATGTTGTGGTTGCATGGTGAAAGGTCTGTTGCACATATCATTCCCCTTCCCTTAGAGTATCCTTGTCCCCAAGGATAAAATCAGGATATGTCTTCATAAAACGTCATAAATTTTCCCACATAGCATCTTCAACAGCAGCACCTTTCCATTTGATTAAAACCTCCTTCTTAGGCCGATATTGTCCCTTACATATGACACGATGATCCAAAACTAACTCAGGCTGTGGCAGAATGGTAGAAGTCATTGATACTGGAGGTAGCTCTGGAGAGACTGGAACCACAGAACCCAAACACTTGCGTAGGCGGCTCACATGAACAACATCATGAATTTGAGACCCAGCAGGTAAAGCAAGCTTATAGGCAACTTCCCCCACCTTAGCTAATACTTGATAAGGGCCAAAGTAACGTGGCGCCAATTTGATTGACTTGTGAAAAGCAACTGATGTTTGCCGATATGGATATGGTTGCAATTTCAAATAAACGAAATCTCCCACAGTAAAATGAACTTCACGACGATGTTTGTCAGCTTGAGTTTTCATCTGATCTCTCGCAAGGACTAGTTGATGACGTAAATCTTGAAAAACCGAATCCCTATCACGTAAATATTCATCCACGGCTTGGACACGAGTAGTTCCTGGCACATATGAAAGCACGTTTGGTGGTGAAATGCCATAAACTGCTTCAAATGGTGAAATCTTCGTGGAAGAGTGAATGGTAGTATTATAACTAAATTCTACCCAAGGCAACCAATCCACCCACTTATGTGGTTGATCACCTGTAAAACATTTTAAATACTGCTCCAGTGTCCGATTGACCACCTCAGTTTGGCCGTCCGATTGAGGATGATAACTGGAGCTCATATTGAGCTGAGTACCCTGCAGTTGAAACAGAGTTTTCCAAAAGGAGCTCAAAAATACCTTGTCTCGGTCGCTGACAATAGACACAGGAATTCCATGAAGCTTGACAACATTAGCGATGAAAGATTTGGCCACAGTAATGGCCGTGAATGGATGCTTCAGAGCTACAAAATGAGCATATTTACTTAAGCGATCCACCACAACCATGATCACTATGTTGCCCAACGAAGGAGGCAACCCTTCCACAAAATCCATAGACACCTCAGTCCATATTTTAATTGGAATAGACAAGGGCTGCAGCAACCCTGCAGGACTCAAACAATCTGCCTTAAAACGTTGACAAGTATCACAACGCCGGAGAAAATCTTTGACATGTTGTCCCAGTTTTGGCCAAAAGAAGGTACCGCAGATTTTCGCTAGAGTTTTGTAGTAACCAAAGTGGCCCCCAATAGGAGAAGAGTGATGATTTGCCAAAACTGAAGGAATTAATGGAGAAGAGGGATTTAAATATACCTTTCCACCTTTGAACCACACACCATCTTTACAAGTATACAGCTGTCGTTGATGACCTGAATTCAGCTTGAATAAATCAGTGTAAAAAGAGTCTTGTTGAACTTCTTGTTGCAGACGTATCCACCAATCGGGCTGAGGCAAGGAAACTGCCATAAAGTTGAACTCGACTTTTCTGGACAGTGCATCAGCACCTTTGTTGTTAGGGCCCTTTTTGTAATCCACCACATAATCATAACCAAGGAGTTTCGGAAGCCAACGAGTCTGTGCTGGAGTTGTGATGCGTTGTTCTAACAGAAACTTGAGACTCTTGTGGTCAATGCTGACAGTGAAGGGTCTACCCAGAAGATATGGTCGCCACTTACGGATGGCTTTGACAATGGCCAACATCTCTTTTTCATAAGTGGAGAGTGCCAAAGATGAACCCTTTAATGCCTCACTGAAGAATGCAATCGGCTGACCTTGTTGTATGAGAATAACGCCTATTCCAGTGCCACAAGCATCACATTCAATGAAGAAACATTGAGAAAAATCAGGCAACCGCAGAATAGTAGGTGAAGTCAAGGCTTGTTTAAGTTTGTTGAAGGCCGTGGACTCAGTTATTCCCCAATGAAATCCTTTCTTGCCTAAACAATGAGTTAATGGTGCTGTAATATTGCCAAAGCCACTGATGAATTTTCTATAATAACCTGCCAACCCCAAGAAACCACGCACACCCTTAACTGTTGTCGGTTATGGCCAATCAACCACTGCTTGTATCTTGGAAGGATCAACCTTGACTCCTTTCTCCAAATTGACATTTTGACTTCTTGACATACAAACTGTTACTGGACAAAATGGTTAGAACACTAATTATATGTGAAATATGTTCATCCTAATTTTTAGAGTAGATCAAAATATCGTCAAAGAACACAATAATATACTTGCGAAGATATGGTCTGAACAGATCGTTCATGAGACTCTGGAAAGTAGCTGGCGCATTCGTAAGACCGAAAGGCATTACTATAAATTCATAGTGTCCTTCATGTGTGCGGAAAGCTATTTTCTAGATGTCTGACTCCTGAACCCGAATTTGGTGGTACCCTGAACGTAAATCCAGTTTTGTAAAAAACCTGGCACCATGCAGTTCATCCAAGAGTTCGTCAACAATCGGAATAGGGTATTTGTCCTTCACTGTTATGTGATTGAATGCCTTAAAATCGACACAGAATCGCCACGTTCCATCTGCCTTTTTCACCAACAAAACAGGAGATTAAAATGGATTATTGCTTGGACGAACTAAACCAGATTCAAGAAGTTCTTTAACCATCTTTTCAATCTCAGTTTTTTGATAGTACGGGTACCTGTATGGACGAACACTAACAGGTTCGCTGTTGGGTTGAAGTAGAATCCGGTGGTCATGTGAACGATTTGGTGGCAAAGCTGTCGGTGTGTCAAAAACATGCATAAAGTTGTCAAGGACTGCTGCGAGATCACTGGAATAAGTGGTAGTGGAGTCCACATGCTCAGTCATAGTAATCTGGAGAAACAACCCAATTTGTTGCAAGTTAAAAAGGTCCTTATTAGATAAGGCCTCCAAACCAGCACGACCAATGCCCTGAAACATGCATTTGGTGCCCCCGTCTGTGAAAGTCATCGTGAGATTTCGGTAATCTGTTTCAATTGGACCAAGAGTCGCAAGCCATTGAACCCCTAAAACCACATGGCAAGCAGCAACAGGTAAGACATAAAAATCAGCAATGACCACATGACCTTGGATGAGTATGGAAAGAGCAAGACACCGTCCTCCACAAACAATCTTCTCACGATTAGCCACCATCACCTGAAACTTCTTATCTCGAATTTCTTGTAGCCCGAATTAAGAGACAATGGATTGGTCGATGAAATTATGTGTACTTCCTCTATCGATCAACACTGTGACATCCTTGTTCTTAGTTTTCTCAGTACGCGAATGGTCTGTGGATGCTCAGTTCCAGCGATGGCATGGAATGATATTTCTGGAAAAGATTCCATAATTGCAATGTCAACGGTGCAATCATCACTGGTATCAATTTCTTCTGGTGTGGAATCTTTAATCATAAACAGTTGTGGCCTTTGACAACGATGCTCTGGTATGAATTTTTTATCACAATAGAAACAAAGGCCCTTCTCACGTCTTTCACAAGCTTCCTGATTTGTTATCCTTTTAAATGAGGATGGAGCGGCAGTGCTGATTGGTTTGGATGCTGGTGGTGGTCCCAATACACCACTGTTGGTGGTTGGCAGAGGACGAGAAATGGCAGGTGATCGCACAAAAGTGTTACCTTTTCGTTGCAGGAGATTACGTTCCTCCACCAAGCGAGCAACTCCAATGGTGTCTCCTAGAGTCTTTGGCTGTTTAATTTTGACATCCAGACGGATATCATCTCGAAGTCCTGGAATGAAACATCCAACCAAGAATGGTTCTGGTAACCCATCCACACGATGTGATAGCCCTTCGAAAGCTTCTTGGTACGCTACTACTGTTGTGACTTGTCTGCAACGAGTTAAAGCTTCAGAAGGATCCTCATACTCAGTCAGACCAAAATGTTGGAGGAGTGCTGCTGTAAATTCAAGCCAGGTGAGTGTGCCCTTGTACTTAGTCAGCCAACGGTGCCACTGCAAAGTTAATCCCTCCAGGTGGAATGAAGCGAGTTGCACTCTTTCATCATTCGCAATGTTCTGAAACTCGAAGAATTGCTCTGCCTTATAAACCCAACCTGTTGGATCATCACCACTGAATTTTGGAAATGACAGTTTGAGCTGTTGATGACTCTTGTCAAAACCAATACTTGTAAAGGAACAAACAGATGTTGGTTGTCGACCCTTTTGGGAAGTTTCTCCCTTTGTGAAAGAATTGACATCTTGGATAATGGTTTGTTGATTGGAACCGTGATGTAATGACAAAGTTTGTAATTCACTGATGGCGTTTTGGAGGTTTTGGAGGGATGAGGTAACTTGAGTCATATTGTTGTTCAGGAGATCGAAACGAGACTCATGTTGGGTTTTAAGAAGATAAAATTGAGACGCATGCTGAGCCAAGGCTTCAGTGACCTCGTTGCGAAACTCAGTATTGCTTTTGTTTCTAGTCTCTATGGAAATGAGAGGCTCTGATACCAATTGATAGGTGTAATTTAAGAAAAGAAGAAGAATTGACAAAAAGAGAAACAGAGAAGAGAGTTTTGCATAATTATTTCATATCCCTTCCTTACACTTCAGATGACTTTTTTTTTATAGCCAACTAATGAATGAGTAAAAAAAAACTGATACAACGAAATGGAAATAATGGCAGAAATAATCGGTGCATGATTCCCACACACATTCTACATACAACGAAAAGCAGGGCACTAACCCCATTAATTATTTGCATCACTTAAAACTAACTAACTGTGACATGTCAGCACATGATCCACAAACGTGGTGCATGTCGTGGTTGCATGGCGAAGATGGTCTGCGTGCATGTCGTTGTTGCATGGTGAAGGGTCTGTTGCACAATGGATAACCTCAGTATTTTAGGTTCTCATAAACACTTAAAACATGGTGTAGAAAGAAGACGCGAAGAAGCTCTTGAACTGACCTCCATTCCCACTACAATTATACAGTCCAACGATTTTCAGCGTGACATTGACATGACAGATTTCTCCTTTGATGATTTAGAAAATAAAATGTGTTTGGGAATTATTGGGGTGATTTAGTTTACACAATTGCTGATTTGTATCAGGCAACTCCAGTAGTCTAATTTTTTTTTATTTCTTTTATGTAATTGTGATTTGAGACCGATGAAAAACATAAGCGTTATGTGAAATGCAACATCGATTCCAAGTTACCTTCTCCTCCTAAGCACAGAATGCAAACACTTTAAGTAGAGAGAATCAAGTTTGCATGTCAGAAATCTATAAAATATAGAATCACGCGGTGACACCAAACTCAAACCCCTATAGAGGGGGACCAATAAACACAGCAATCATCGAACTGAAAATTGACAGAAGAGACATGATTACTTGTCGAAGTTTAATTTCCTATTGTTCGAAATGTGTGGATAACATTGTAAGAAGATCCTAGACCTTGATATCCTAGTTATATGCCTATTAATAAGAAAAACGATACCTATAAAACTGAGCATTGAATAGAGAATAACAGAAGAGCAACTTAAACACTAACGTAACCATAACCTAACAAATTTCTAAGAGCAACCAAACAAGAAGACGACAATTATTACACTCAGAAATCACCACCACGAGGACGGAGCACGAGATGGATAGTAGACTCCTTCTGAAGATTATAATCCGCAAGAGTTATCCCATCCTCCAATTGCTTCCCAGCAAAGATAGGCCTCTACTAATCAGGTGGAATACCTTTCTTATCTTGAACCTTTGTTTTCACTTTGTCTATTGTATCAGAGCTCTCGACCTCAAGGATAATCAGAGCTCTCGACCTCAAGGGTAATTGTCTTTCCTGTTAGGGTCTTGACAAATATTTGCATCCTTCCTCTTAAACGCTGCACCAGATGACGAGTAGACTCTTTTTTAATATTATAATCAGTAAGGGTCCTTCTATCTCCTAGTTGTTGGTGTAAATAATCATTTTAACTTAAAAATGTAAATTATATTACATAAATTTTTAAAATATAATTTATATTATTTTTTAATATATTTTTTCAAGTGAAAGTTTTTGAACTTGAAAAACTTACACAAGCATGCATTACTTTATATTTAATTTTTATCAAATAAATAAGGATGAAAAGATTTAAACTTGTGATTGCTTCTAATACCATGTCAAAGAACTAATTCAATCTAAAAGCTTAAGCTATTAGGTGAGATCTCAAAATATGATTTATATTATTCTCTAACACCCCCAAGTGAAAGCCCTTTGAGCTTGAGAAACTTGCACATGCCTACATTACCTAGTGTTTAATTTTTATTAAATAAATGAGGATGGTGAGATTCGAACTCGTGACCACTTGGTTATCAAGACTCTGATACCATGTCAAAGAACCATTTTAATCCAATAGCTTAAGCTATTAAGTGAGGTTCCCAGATATGATTTATATTATTTTCTAATAACTGCTTATCTGCAAAGATTAGCCTCCGCTAATTTGGAGGGATTCCTTCCTTGTTGGACTTAACATTATCATTTGTGTCAGTGTAAGATTAAATAAATATAATATGCGAAAATTGCTATAATTGATTATGTGTTAAAGTAATAGTCAAGAAAAATTAGCATCATCAGTAATCAAACATCTAATTTATATTAAAATTTAGTTATTATGTGAATGGAAACAAGAGACTTTTTGTAATATTTTGGTTTAGGTCATAGATTTTTTATATATATAATTTAATATTTATATTTTTATCCATCTTGGATGTGTTGGGCTCAATACTAAAGTTCAATAGACTCCAAGTTTTAGTTGTCACTTAATTATTTCATCAAAACACTACATGTTATTTGGGTTATTTTAAGGATATTTTTCAACATTCTCTCACTTGGCTCATATGCCACCATCTAAAAAGTGGCAATATCCTTATAAAATTCAAAATATCTAGTAAGTGAAAACACCTACACTTAAATAAAAAATATAACATATGAATTTAGCCGTCACATTTTATAATCATGCATTTCCTTTCATGTATTACAATATATTACATCTTAAAAAATAAGCACTTAATGAGCACATAAACTTTATGAATGAATTTCCAATAAGTCTTTTAGATCCAACTTTATATATCCTAACACACACACACACACACACACATACAAACAATACTTTATTTCCACAAAACATCACTTCAATCTCTAAGAATAACATTAAGAAAAATGTCTAGACAATTAACTAAAATAAAATGAATTCAAACATCAAATGGCTTAGCTAGACCCATACAATCCACATGATCTCTATATTATTTGAATGGCAGTGCCTTTAGTCATGGGATTAACAAACATTAGCTCAGTGCTAATATGCTCAATGAACACTTCATGTTCCTTTACTTTCTCTCTTATAATGAGATATTTTATCTCGATATGGTTGTTTCAACTTCCATTCTTATTATTCTTAGAAAAGAAAACTGCAGTTGAATTATCACAATATATCTTTAATGGTTTTGATATGGAATCAAAAACTTTAAGCTCAAAAATAAAATTCCTTAACCAAATTGCATGTGTTGTTGCTTCATAGTATATAATGAGTTATACTTTCATAGTAGATAAAGCAATAATAGTTTGTTTAATACTTCTCCAAGATATAGCTCATTCAACAAGAAAAAAGATGTATTTTGAAGTAGACTTTCTTATGTTTATGTAGTCAACAAAATTCAATTCTGAATGACCAATTACCTCAAGGTGATCATTGTGTCTATAAGTCAACTTGTAATTTTTGATTCCTTGTAATTACTTGATGACTTTCTTAGTAGCTTTTTAATTGTTCATTCCTGGATTACTTTGGAACCTTCCCAACATTTCTACTGTAAATGTCAAGTTAGGTTTTGTAATTTATTAAACTCCCAACCGCAGATGCATAGAAAATGTTACTCATCTGTTCCTTTTTCAATTCATTTTATGGGTATTGATTCTAATTGACTATGTCCTCTTTGATAATTGGTGCTATTGAAGGTATGGAATTTGACTTTTTCAATAGGCTTTTTGAGATAGTTTTAATGTCCTTTGAGACTTGTCTTTAAGAATCTCTATGCTAATGACTAAGAGGCTTTACCCAAATCTTTCATATCAAAGTTTTGAGAAAAAATTATTTTGTCTCATGTAGCAAACTCAATTCATTACTTGTAATCAAAATATCATCTATATATAAGACAAAAAAATATATATTCTCTCTCATTAACCTTAAGGTATATATATTGATCAATAACGTTTTCAATAAAATCGTATGAGACTATAACATTATAAAATTTAATATACCACTATTGAGGGGCCTGCTTTAGTCCATATATAGATTTCTTTAGCTTACAAATGATTAGTACTTAAAAGTGCATTTTTATCAAGGTTTTATATCATCATTTTGCATTTGAAGTATCAATAACTCCTTAAATAGAGCATGTTTTATAATAACAAGTCTGATAATATAATATAGCTTTAATTTATGGTAAATGCTCATTTTAAATGCAGGCATATCTCACAATTCAAAGGATTGATTGATGTGATTAACTATTGAAAGTGAAAGGACAAAGAAAAGGCGAAGCTTAGAAAGGAGATACCGATTCAATTTAAATTGGAACACTGTTCAATTATTGGGTCATATCTGGAGCTGTAGATCTTGGATTTCAGTTTAATTTATATGGATAGAAAGATAAGAAATAGGCTTACAATGTTCATGAATAGTGGAAGACCCAAATCTGCCATTTTTAAATGCAAAGTTTGGCCACAAAAGAGAAATCAGAATCTGTCCTGCAATCCAGGCCAAACACTACTCAGAAGTTTACCCATATCTGGAGTTCTAGAAGGAAAAATAACGTGAAATTTGGTGGGTGGAAGGACAAGACAATTTCCAACAACGTTCATGAAGAAGACCTGCTCAAATTCTGATGGTAACAATGACATTTCATCCAGACAAGAGCTTGAGGGCTATCCACCACGTCCACCAGCAGCACTACTCAGTATTTTAGCCATATCTCGAGCTCTAGTGATCCAAATGCTCTGAACTTTTATGGGTGGAAAGATAAGATGATTGCCAACAACTTTCATGTGGAACACTTTGCCCAATTCTGATTGCATCAATGTCAATTTATCCAGCCAAAATGCTTGAGTGCTGCTGTCCCCCAAGTCCACTAAATCAATAGTTGGCCACTACATCAATAATCAATTACCAAATGAATAGTTCTGAATTTTAGCCTATAAAAGGAGGCATTTGCCATTCATTTAGGAATCTTGGTTCTTCATATCAAGATCATGTTCTTGCTCTCTCTTTATATTTTTGTAATGCTTAAGTTTTACTTTCATTAATCTCTTGTTCATGCTTTTCATTTTCTTTACTATACTTAGTTAACTTATATCATGTTTATGTTCTTATATTGTTTATTTATGTTTTTCTTCTTCATAATGTCTAGCTAAGTTAATTATGTCAAGGTGAGAAGGTTTCACTAATGGTGTTAGGATAAGTATAATATAAACTCAACATGGACTTTAATGTTTATATCCAAGAAAGTTTGCTATTAACATGTCTTATCATTTTTATCTTATTAATTCTTAATATCTTGCTTGTTAAATGGTTAATCTAGATTTGTGTTGTATAACACTTGGTACATCAAATACTTGATCCTTCATAGTCTTCGGCCGACATCGTTATTATGAGAGGAACTTGATTTGTTGTCAACATAAGTTAGCATCATGAATACCTGATAAAATTTATAAGTATGGTGTTACGTAAATAAGATGATTAATATGATTATGTTGATAATTTATAAAGAGTTTATACTTTACTTATCTCTAATACTATTAGTGGATCCTCTAACCTTGACATTTGTTTTTATCATTGTTTAATCTTCACATTTATCTTACATCTCAAAGTCCTCTCTAACTCATCATCACCATCATCATCATCATCATCATCATCATCATTGTTGTTGTTGTTGTTATTGTTATTATTATTATTATTATTATTATTATTTATAATTTATATAGTTCACCTCCCTGTGGTTCGACCCCGGTCTTGCTGGGTTATTTATTACTTTGACACTCCTGCACTTGGGATAAGACATCAACTCTTTGATCGTGTCAACAAACCAAATGGCCATTTGTGTCATCACAAAAAAATTTAGGTTGATTCATATATACTTCTTCATCTAAATCTCTATTTAGCAATGTTGTTTTCATATGCATATGATATAGCTCTAAATCAAAATGAGCTACGAATGTCATTACTATTCTAAATGAATCCTTCCTAGAAGCATCTCTTTTGATTTTCATATGCATATGATATAGCTCTAAATCAAAATGAGCTACGAATGTCATTATTATTCTAAATGAATCCTTCCTAGAAACTAGAGATAAAGTTTTACGGTAGTTTACACCTTCTTTTTTCATATAACCCTTAGCCACAAGTCTATCTTTATATCGCTCGATATTACCAGAAGCATCTCTTTTGATTTTATAAACCCATTTATAATTAACGGCTTTAGATCCTTCTGCTAATTGGATGAGGTCCCAAGCTTGATTTTTATGCATAGACTCCAATTTTTCTTTATGAAATTATACCACAAAGTAGAGTTTTCTCCATCCATGGCTTGTGAAAATAAATTTGGATCATCTTTAGGTCCAACATCAAATTCATACTCTTAAAGGAATACAACACAATTATTAAAAATTATTAGTCTTGTTCCTGAAGATCTTTTTTATTCAATTTTCTCATGTGGGTTTAGTTTATCATGAATTAATTGCTCTTGGATTGGTTGCCCTTAAATGGGTTGTTTTTCAATATTATCTAAATGATTTTCTTGAACAATAACCAATTATCTTTTATCTTTATACAACTTAATCGAATCTTGTATTTCCTCAAATTCTATCCTTATAAAAATAAATCACTCTCACTAAGATTGAGATCCCCAAGAAATTTAGTATTTCTTTCCTCTACTATTCTTATGCTATAATAAGGATAATATATCCTTTAGAATTTACTGTATAATTAATGAAATGTTCACTGATTGTTCTTAGGTCTAATTTTTTTAGTTGAGAATTATAAATCTTTACCTTAATAGGATAACCTCATATATATGTATGATTTAAACTAGGCTTTCATCCATTCTATAATTTAAAAGGTGTTTTAGACATAGCTTTGGATAAAATTCTATTTAAAATATACATATTAGTCTTTAATGCTTCACTCCATAAGAATAATCATATATTAGAATTACTAATCATGCTCCTTACCATGTCCATAAGTGTATGGTTCTTTCTTTTAGCTACACCATTTTGTCATTGTATGTTAGGCATTATATATTGTACAATAATACCCTCTCTTTTAAGGAACTTTGTAAATAGACCTGATATTTATCTACCATAATACTCTCCATTTCTATCTGACCTTACAATCTTTATGGCCTTTTCATCTTATTTCTCTACCTTAACCTTATAGGTTTTAAAAGCATCAAATGCTTAAGCCTCATCAAATAAGAGATAAAGATAAATAAATCTAGATTAATCATTAAGGAATGAGATAAAATATCCTTGACCATTCAAGCATGAAGTATTAAATGGTCTACAAAACTTAATATATATGATTTTTAAAATTTCTAAGCTCCTCGTAGAACCTTTAGTAGTCTTGTTAGTTTGCTTTTCTTTTATATAATCACATAAGTACCAAAATCAGTAAAATCAAGAGTGTTTAAAACTTCATCATTCACGAATCTTTTAATTCTTTCAATGGAGATGTGATCTAATTTCCTATTATATAACATAGAGGAATCCTCATCAATTTTGATCATTTTAATAACAAAATCAACATGTATTGATAAATAGTTGAGCTTAAAAGTAGGGTTTAGATCAATTATATATAAACCATTAACTAATATTCCACCACCAATAGAAACTTTATTTTTTAAAATATTAAAACTATTTTCATCAAATAATAATCCATAATCAACATTATAGACTCTAGAAATTGAAATCAAACTTCTAGAAAATGATGGAATATAAAAGATATTTTTCAAATCCAATATAAGTCTAGATTTTAAAATTAATCTAAAAGTCCCGATAACTTTAACATCAGAGTGCATCCTGTTTCCTGAATAGATGCCTCCTTTATTTTCTTTCAATTTTCGTAGACTTGGAAAGCCTTGTATGGTAATAACAACAACAACAACAACAACAACAACAATAATATAAATTATAGAACCAAAATCAAACTACCATGTATTACTCGAAGCCTTATTGAAAAAAGGTTCATGACATATTACATATTGAGTTTACCTTTATTTATAAGTCATTTCTTATATTAAGAGAAATCTTTCTTAACATGTCACCATTTCTTGCAGAACAAATAATGGTTAATTTTGTCATGCTGTTTTTGTTAGCCTTATGGCTACAATAATGAGTTAATTATGTTTTGATGATAACATAAATATTGAATATTGATGTTATTAATTAAGTAAGATGTTATATGTCAATAATTAAATATTGGTTTGATATAGTTTTGATGAATACATGCACATATTCATGCATATAAGTATGTCATATTGATAAATCATAATATATGTCATGAAGCTTTTAAATGCCATGTTATAATACTTAAGTAATTTAATAAGTTAATGCCATATGCTACATGAAACATGTTTGTGCGCCACATGCATTAATCTTGTATTTGATTGTTAAGCAAAATACAATTCATGTCATATATATATATATAATGTTGCACACACTTTTATGATGATTTAGACAGTATTACAACATTCAAAAAATCACAAACAAGTAAGGAAATGATTCACGAAGGTCAAGAACAAAGAGCTTGTAAATATAACTATTATCAACTTTGCCGATCAAGATTTTGTAATAAGGTTTTGCCTAATAACACTCGACTTATTTAGGAAACCTTGTAATATCCACATAACATAAACAAACCTAAAAGGACCAAAGAAAATCAAGAAAAGACTAAAACACCAAAACAAGACAAAATTGGACATAGCTAAAATGGTCTGAACGCTTTTTAAAATGGTCTAGCTATTTATCAAAATGGCTAGTCCATTTCTGGAAAATTTCTAAAAACTCCTGGGCTTCTTTAAAATAATCTGACCGATTCTAAAACGATATGATCGATTCTCCAACAGGTAGAAAATTATGTCTAACAGTTAGTTTCATTTCTAAACCTATAAATAGCCCTTTCCTTAGCCAAAATGGGTATGGAACTCCTAAGAAAAAAACCTAAGCATACTTCCTCTAAAAAATAACTTCTAACACCCTTGTTTCACTTGTAATCATCTAAAAACAAGCTTAAGTGTGAATTGACAAAAATCCTCCAAAAAAGTTTAATTGTTATTCCAATCTACCATACTAAAAGAATATATTGTGGAAAGTGTAAGTGACAATTTAAACACTTGGAAAAGTCTTCTCATAGAGACTAAATTGTGAATGGTTTAATACTTGTTCTTTAACAAGTATTGATGTAAGGTTTTCTAGTCTTTAGCCCGCAAAAAGTTTAGGGGTAACGATTTGATCCTAAGCTTGGAAGAGGATTGGGTTTGCTTTTTTACCCGGAAAAAGATTTGTTTGATCCTAAACTTGCAAAAGGATTGGATTTGATCTTTTACTTGTAAAAATATCGTGTAAAGTTTAGGTCTTACTTGCTATGAATAATGTTGTGTGATAGTGGAACTCTTGAATGGAAGCCCAAAGAAGAGGAGTAAGAGGTTTGTCAAACTTGTATAAAACTTAAGACACTCTCTGTAAACTCTAACTCTTTAATTTATATTGTTAATTTCTTCTATATTTGCTTAAGTGTTTATAATTGTATGTTATTAGATAAAAAAAATTTAGATTGTATTTTACCTTTCATATCTAATCCACCCCTCTTAGGTGTTATTGTTATCTTAATCCTAAGACAATAACTTTATTGGCATATCACAATATTTCTTCATTTTAAAAGTCGTTTTACCCTTCGTGTCATTTTTTTAGCTTGAGAAACCAAATGAGCACTTTCAGGTTTCTCTAGTCTCAATCCTCTTTCTTCATGAACACATATGGTAAACAATTCATTAATCGACCATTTTTATTTATGTGTTTTATAAGAAATCTTAAACAGGCCATATTCCATAGGGAGAGAGTTTAAAATGAAATAAACCAAGAATGAACAAAAAACCTTAACCTCCAAGGACTTCAATTGAGTAGCCATGTCCTTCATTTTCATAATATGCTCGCGCACACCTTTAGAATAGTAAAATGATATATTTCAAAGCCTCTTCGTTAAGGTGTTGGTAAATGCCTTATGAGAATGAACAAATTGTTCCTTTATGGCTTTCAGGAAATCTTTTTCCTTAGAGCATCGAAGGATGAAACCCTTAGTAGTCTTACTTCTACGAGACTTTATAAGCATTAACTTAAGTGATTTGATCGCTTTCAACACTTATAATCAGTCTTTTCCTGAGCATTACTTAATTCAATGGGGATGAGTAGTTCATCCACATGTAAGGCTAAATCCAAATCCACACACCTTAATACAAAGTAGATATTTTCCTTCTAATCAATAAAATTATCACCACACAACATAGAAATACTAGATGTATCAATAAAAGCAGTAGTAAAAGTTGTAACAACCAAGAAAATACTTTAATGCTATGAAATATATATTTTATCTAAATTAACCAATGTCAATGTAGTAGTAAATTTCAACCTTCATATGGATAGATCATGCATAGAACTTACTAATTCTTTAAATAATAAGACTAATAAATAAAATACCAAGAATAAAACTTATTTACACTCGAGGGCCTAAAACAAAATTCATATTTAATGTCCATTTATTATCTTATTCTAATTAAATCCTAAAAATAACAATCTCTTTACAGGGTCAAGTCATTATTTTTATAAAATAATTGAAATTAAGCCATGTACCTTATGAGCACATTAATTTAATAAACCTTAATATGATCATCAAAATAACTTAAGATATTGTGGCTACTCCTAAGTTAATTACCATCACAATTTCAACATAGCATGCTTAATTATCAACTAAAAATTTTAAGTTGATATTCCTTAATAATCATGTTAAATATATCATGATTTTTCTTTAGTAATTTTCTACAAATAAATATATTAATAGATCTCAATAAAAGAATTATAAAAACTCCTAACAGAGAGGTCCACAAATTTCATGATTATATATCATAATTTAAGTTGTTCATGACAAGAAGTTGACTTTCAAAATTAATAAAAAATTAGATACAAATGGTTAACCAATAAGTACTATTAATCAAAATCAACATAATTTAGGATGCAAGAGTAGAAATAAAATCTCAAACAATTTATCAATGCAACAATCATTAGTCTTGTGCCATAAATATTAAAACACTAACATCTAGAGTTTTACATATTTATGCTCTATACCATCATCATGATACAATAGACCCTAAGAAACACTATTGACATGAGGAAATTCCCAAATAACTCAAGCCCAGACAAATAAAAGTTTGAAGCCCATTACTTCTGAGCATACATAATTCAAGACAGGTTTGCAAAGAATCATCAAATGCTTACTCCACTTGATTTTAATTTGTAATTAGCAAATCTTGGAAAGCCACCTTTATATCCAACATCAAAACCATATGTTTTATGCAATCCATGGATGTTTCCTTGTAACAAGTTTTGAATGTCAAACAAATACACGCATGTACAGACCGGTTTGCCCATGCAATAGCTTTCATAAAATTTGTGATTTAGTATTAAAATAAAAAAAATATTTGTTTATTTAACCTACAAAGTTCAATGGAATCTAAACCTTAGTTGTGATTTAATTATTTCATAAAAAAAACCTCATGGCATATGTGCCGGATATTTTCCAACAGTCAGAGCTTTCAACCTCAAGAGTTATTGTCTTTTCGGTTAGTGTCTTGACAAAGATTTGAATGCCGCCGTGAAGCTTGAGGACAAGGTGGTGTGGGGATTCCTTTGAATGTTGTAATCAGCAAGGACAGACATTGTTGATCAGGAGGGATGCCTTCCTTGTCTTGAATTTTGACTTTGACGTTGTTGATTGATTGTATCAAAACTCTCGACTTCGAGAGTTATGGTTTTTCCTGTTAAGGTTTTCATGAAGATCTGCATGTTTGCAGGGATTCAAGAAAACAGAGAAAGAACTTAGATTTTGAGAATTGGTGTAAGAACGAATATGCACTGAAGTTGTTTTCGAGGAGGCACTGTGTTTTTAAGAGGAGGTAGTCACCTTGATGGAATGTAGTTGAATTCTTAAGATAGAAGGAAAGAAGAGTCAGTCGAATGTTTCTTGTTCTTATTAATTTCCACGCGTAAAGAACATTTGAGATAGAGGTGTTCATATTTAGTGTAGTTTGAATTAAGAAAATTAACTAAACCAAATTAGATTGATTTTAAAAAATATAATCCGGATCGAATCGATATTAAATTCAAACCAGATCAGTTTGGTTCGTTTTTTTTTTAAATAAAATCAGTAAATCTAATCTTGTATATGGGCTTTTTTAAATCTATAATATAATGGTTTATACTTTATAGCTCTTTTTAAACTATCAAGTGTTTCAAATTTTTTTTCTCTCCGTTTATCAGCTAATATATTTATGTGTGTTTTTCCTCTCAAAATCACAAAAATGAAATTATTTGCCTACATGAAATAATGGAGTCAGAAAAATCAATGACATCTAGAAAGTTGATAGTTTATTATTATTTGTTTGTTTGTGACTCACTGATTCCCACTCCTTGGTATCAGCTAAAAAGAAAAAAAATAGGTGCTGAAAGCAATTTAATGATCTTCATTTCTCTAAAGTTATACATCAATATCCACAAGATCAGCCATAAATCTTGATATCCTTGCGTAAAACAAGCCATGAGAGCTTTGGGTTAGAGGATCCATAATAACAAAAGGTAAATATCCATGGTAGTTGTGTTCGATTAAAATATATAAAATTAGTTTAATTAGTTTTTCATCTCGGTTTAATTTTTTTAATTAATTTTTTTTTATTTTCTTAATTGATCGAATTTTTTAAATACCTCTAATTCGAGAGATACGTAAAGAACACTACTAGTTTCTACGCTAATTATATATTAAAAAAACAATTATATGGAAAGTCTCACACAAACTTCGTGTATACTTGCTTAAACTTATTTGAATAAGAGTTAGATATTTTATGAATAGTTTATTGTTTAGGATAATGGATATTATTCTGCCCGTCTCGAAACCCAATCAATATTCAACCTGAATTAATTTATATCCATAAAGTTTTAAGTAATCATATTAATTATAATATTAACTACATTGAGAGAGTTTAAGGTTATTTCTATTTCGTTGTCCTTTTCTTTTCCTCTCCTTCGCTTTTTTTTTTTCGTTTGCATGTTGCTTTCTCTTCTAATGTTTTTGTTTTAATCCGATTTTTAACTCATCAAGGAAAAAAAAATATTTAAACCAAAAATGAAAATATTTCAATTGAAGGTTAAAAAATATTTCAAAAAAAAAGAACGAAAGAGATAAAAGAAAAAAGAAAAAAATACAAAAATGCAATTAAGGATGAGAATGTAGAGAAAAAGTGAGAAAATAAATGAAAATTAGAAAGCCATGAACTAGATTGAAAAATGTACCTATAGTGAGGGACTATTTTATTACAATCAAAGCTGAAATTATGAAGAAAAATCGAGAAATGAGTGAAATTGACTAAATAATTAAAAAATTAAAAGTCAATGACCATATTGGAAAAGATTATTAAGGGATCATTTTAAATGCAATCAAAGAAAAAATGAAAGAAATATTGAGAAAAAATGTTGAAATTAGTTGGAAAAAAAGAGAAGGATAATAACTAAATTAAAAACAAAGCGCTAAAATTATAGGATACATTTTTCTACTTATTTCAAATTATTAAAAGTTTTAGTAAATTTTTATTTTAATTATTACTGTTTTTGATTTAAAAACCACGTTGGTAATAAAAAATTATGGGATCGTTTTTAAGAAGATCATGCTTTTTTATGATGATATTATCGATTTGTTTATGAAAAATTTATGTATTAGCATGATATTTATAATTTTTAAAATAACATTCTTATTAATATTGAATAAAGATAAAATATTTATATTCTTAGTTTTTTATTGTAATTTGTTTTATATATTGTTTTTAGATTTATTGTTCTTATAATTTTTTCATATAGTTGCAAAATGATGATCGATTTATGATTTTTTAATTAGTATTTTCTTTTATGATCATAAGAAGTTTTGTCTTAAAAAACAATGTTTTTTATAAAAAAAATGTTTTCATGAAAACAAAAAAGGAAATGCTTGAATAAGAAATTAGATTTTTTTAATTAAAAATACACACCTTTTCCTTAATCCTTATAATTTTCAAAAAACTTTTTCTAGTGGTTTTTTGCTTTTTGTTCATTGAATTATGTTTTTAATAAAAATAATATTTTGTTGTAAAAAAATTAAATGGATCAAAAATATAATTTCATTAAAAAAAATATATTTTTTATTTTTTAAATTAATTTTTATATAAAAATGATATAAATATATATATTTTTTTAAAAAATTCATTTTTTTTAAGCAACCACAAAAACAAATATAGTAACTAATTTCTTGTATTTGGATAAAAAAAAAAGAAGCGCAAATTACAACCTCTTTTGAAGCTATAGAGTGCGTATGTTTACGCGGCTGCGATTGCGTTTTAAATAAAACGCAGTAAACATACGTTTGGTTATGGAGAAAAACACCATCTACTATTCATGGGTCCCACTTTTTACTGCGTTCCAAACTCAGTAATCGCGAAGCAGTGGAAGGCTGCTTTTGTTTCAACAATAAACAATGGTCAACACATATTTACGCATACATTGTTAATTAGCATGAACAGTGTAACATGCATATACTGGTCACGTGAGCAGTGTATGCATGTTACACTGTTGACTGTAGCCGGCTATACTGTTTCGGTCGGACCGGTTTCGGCCAAGCCGGTTCCGGTTCAAAGCTTAAAATGCATTGAATTAGGTCCGCCTTGGTAAAATAATTTTTTTTAATTTTTTAATTTTTTTATTCGAAAAACTAGTGTTTAACATTATTCAATGACACTACATAAATTAGACAGAGATCGCTGGATGATGTAACATTTACAGAATTTGATTGCAATCCCAATTTTGTTCTTGATTATATTTTACCTGATGTTATTGCGCGTTTAAAAAACCACAAAAACTGTAGTTCTTATCGGATGTATTTCATACGTGATGGAATTGTAGATATTTTAATGGAATAATAAAAAATATTTTATATAAAGTATTATTTATTTCGTGATGTAATAATAATAGTTAAATCTATATATATTTTTTAAAATTATCTTATAACCTCAATTTCAAAAGCATTATTAACCAAACACATTAAATTATTTTTTGTTCAACCTCAATTTCAACCACAGTTTTAACTAAATACACATAAATACCAAATCAACTACATTCGAAAGTACTTTTTATAAAATAACTTTTTTCAAATCACAACCACAATAGCTACCACAATACTAAATACATTGATATTATCAAATTATTCTGAAGTTACAAAATTCTTTTTTTTAGTTTAATATGAATGTCCAGGCCAGTTTGCACACACCTCGACTAATTCTATGAGCCCTAAAATTGACAACTATGGAGGCTATGTAAGCCTTCAATGTCCATCAAATATTTTTTTTTAAGATTAACGTGAGTATCCAAACCAGCTTACACACACCTCAATTAATCTATAAAACCTAAAATTAACAACAATGTAAACATCAATCGGCTATCCATCAAATTCTTTCTTTACTGGCGCTAATGAAAGAGAGAGAATATCAAGTAATAAAAAAGTGTTGCATTACAGGCTGTAGTTGTTCACCTTACTTGGAGTCGGAGAGTTGAAAATTGGAACCGGAAAACCGCTTCGTGCTAAATTATTCCCTTCAAATCACCACCATAAGCTCAAAACCAAAGAAATTCAACTCAAAATCCTTCTCTTCTCTCTTTCATTTCTTCTAACCGATAATAATAATAAAAACTTATAAAATGAGCGTGATTGACATATTAACTCGAGTAGACGCGATCTGCAACAAATACGACAAATACGACATTGAAAAGCAAAAAGATCTCAATGTCTCCGGCGACGATGCCTTTGCTCGCCTCTACGCCGCCATTGATTCTGACATTGAAGCCGCTCTCCAGGTTTCTTCGATCTCTTTGTAATCAAATTGATTCCTTTCATGTTTCAAAATTAGTATCAACTCGTTGATTTAGGCTTTAATTAAGTCAATTTATAGTTTTGGAGTGTAGTTTCTGTTAATTGGAAGGTTAATTACTGTATTTCTGCTTGCATTCTTGAATTTCGAGTGATTTGATCTATACAGAAAGCCGAGCTTGCTTCCAAGGAGAAAAGTAAGGCCTCTGCTGTTGCTATAAACGCAGAGCTTCGTAGAACTAAGGCTAGATTGCTTGAGGAAGTCCCTAAACTGCAGAGATTAGCTGTAAAGAAGGTTAGTTTTTGAAAACTCTTTCGAGTGATTTTCTCTGACTCGGTATACATTAACTCTAGAAATTAATATCACTCACGATTCCTCCGTAGTATACATGAATATCTCTTTGATCGCATCGTTTTTCTATCATAAATTGGTATTTAGCATCCAAATTATACAATTGACAGCATCAGGGTTGGAGTATTGACAGGTTAAAGGACTTTCTACAGAAGAACTTGCTGCACGAAATGATTTGGTCCTTGCATTGCCAGATAGGATTCAAGCTATACCAGATGGAACTGCAGCTGCGCCCAAACAAACTGGAGGTTGGGGGACTTCAGCTCCCCGTGCTGAAATCAAATTTGATTCAGGTTATTTGTTCACTTGTATTGAAGCTGTGTTGAACTGTGAATAGTACATTTTATTTCTCATGATTCCTAAGATTGTTATGACTGGGAAGGTTTTGAATCAATTGTAGCTTTTTTCAGTACTTAGGTAGTGATGTTTGATACTTTTCCTCCTTGTTGGCTCATGGTTCATGGATAATTAGTGTATTCTACTTATATATTTCCTTTGGGTAATAGATGGGCAGTTTGATAATGAATACTTTCAAGAAACTGAGACGTCTAGTCAATTCAGGCAGGAGTATGAAATGCGTAAAATGAAGCAGGTAAGTCATATAAAGTAGCAGTGTGTTTGTTTTTCATCTTATAATTGAAGGAAGTTGTTGGGCTCATGGTTTCCCTTGTTATTAACTTTGACATTCCCTCAGGATCAAGGGTTGGATATGATTTCAGATGGTTTGGACACGCTGAAGAATATGGCTCATGACATGAATGAGGTATTATTTTCAATAAATGTCTTAGTTCTTCTCTCCTTTTGTGTGGCAAATATGTTGTAGCGTGGGATGTGCAAGCAAGGCTATTTGTAAGTGATTGTTGGCAGATAAGTAATTATCCATGGCATTTGAATTTGTTTGTGCTACGTGATATGTGCAGGAGATTGACAGACAAGTTCCTTTGATGGATGAAATTGACACTAAGGTGAGAAGCATTGCCGTATCCTTCTAAATTTTCAGTGCCACTCTGATGGAAATAGAGTTTACAAGAAGTGCACCCTGTGCTTCCTTACAGGTGGACAAGGCGGCTGCTGACCTTAAGAATACCAATGTTAGACTTAAAGACACTGTTAACCAGGTGATTGAGCTTCATCTTAACAAAGTTTGATTTTTTATTCTTCTGAGATGCATCCAGATTCAGGCTTATTTTTTAATCTGACACAAGTTTTCATTCTGTTCCAGTTGAGATCTAGTCGGAATTTCTGTATTGATATTGTTTTGTTGATCATAATCCTCGGAATAGCTGCCTACTTGTACAAGTAAGTTCCTACTACTTTCATAAGTAGTTTACATGTCCACATCATGCATATGCAATCAAATGTTCTGCTTAATATCTCCATTATGTTTGGGTGAACTTTCTTTGTTTCTAATTCCTTGTACATTGTAAAATCAAGCTTTTTTGTAGGATTTAGTAGAAAATATGTCTCGTCAATGCAATTCTTAAATTAGGATTAGTTCATGTTTGTTAGATCCTGGCTCAATGAGTATTTTATTCTGCTATGAACTGATGCTGTAGAATCCTTTTATCGGAAGTTCACGTAGTATAGCTAGGATGAACTAGCTTTAAAAGAAGTACCATGCTGGGAAATTTCTTGAAATGGGTCAAAGAAGAAAAGTGAAATTTTTACTTTCATTAACAAGTCAATTCAACACAGCTTCATCCTACAGTTGGAAGCTACACTGATTTTTTCATTTAATTCTGTTGTAGGTGCTCTTTTTGTAATCTATTATCACACTATATCATTTTTTGTCACTTAAAAATATGTCTTTTTTGGTTGAACTTGTATCCTCTTAAGTCCCAATATTTTAAGATATGTCTTTGTTACAAGTGTGTTCATAGATTTATGATGCATATTGATACCCCATTGAAAATCACTGTCTCTTTACTCATCCTGAACAGGTGCCATCTTCATCTTCCATGGATGGACTTGTTTCTTGTCTAATCATTTCTAGCGTGTACAGCATCTGTTTTAACACCTTTATTTTAGCTATGTTAATTAGCATGTTAACTCTTACTATTTTTTTATTTATTGAGGTGGCATAAACAACAGGAATCCACTGGTTGAATAAGAACACACAAAGAAATCAAACCCTGCAGTGGCAACTCAAGTTCTCATTAAGAGCTGTCCAAATAGAGAGTATTTTAATAGGCACACCTCAATTTTATGAACTCTAAATAGGAAAGAAAACAAAAACAAAATCTTTATTGAAACATAAAAATATAGTTAAAATAATGAAATAAACATCTTAATTTCAATTGAGTTGGTCCTCCATCTGAAGCATTCTAATTTTATATTATTTCCTCCTCTTTTTTTTCTTGAGGTATGTATTTGGTTTATCCTGTCTGCCTTCTTCTACTTATATTATTGTTTATAGTTGTAGAGGCTTAGTATCATCAATTGTTGAATCATCAGTTGATCAAGTATTGGATATTGTAACTAACTGATGAAACAATATGCTAAAAGACTAGATCAAGGACTCCATAATTTAGGGTATAACTCCTTCTCAGAGGTTTGTGCCAGAAACAATTTAATGTACAGGTTAAAATTAGGATCACCCATTGAATTCTACCCTCTTAAAGAACACAAAATCTGTTTTTCATGCTTGTATTTCCAAATCTTTTGAGTGCATTTTGTTAATCTTGTCTGTCTTCTAGTTTTATAGTTTTAGAGGCTCTAATACCATTAGTTTTTGAGGTACAAGTCTACTAAATGAAAGTATGGATATTTGTGATGAATAATTGATGAAAAGGGTATGGTCAAGAACTAGAGCAATGAAGTTGTGAGAATTTGGAGATAACTGCCTTCTTAAGGAGGTTTAGCCACTTGCCAGAGACAATTTCATTTATGGATCTGTTACAATTGCAATCACCTTTCCATTGGATTCTAAACTCTTGAAGGGCATATTGTATTTCAAATGTGTTATTTGGTCTTCATTGTATTGCTGTTTATATAAAATCTGTACAGTTGTTGACTGGGGTCATCTGGCATCTTGATGGCTATGTAATACATTTAAAGTGTAAACTGCAGAAAGGAGATGGTCCAACATCGACTTATTTTAATATCTTAACATGTTATATGCGTTTATATGATAACTTTAGTGTTGTTGGTTTCTGACCTGGTTATTTAGTTGGGGGTACATATCAGTTATGGGACCTTCAAGTTATTGATTTACCATGAGAAATTAGGAAAGAATTTGTGCTTGGTTCTAAATTGGTATGATATCTTGATTTACTATATTACCACTGGTCAGCTCATCTTTAGATTGCCCTTGAAAGTCAAATGTCCGGTCAGCTCTTCTGTTGTTTGTCAAGTGGGAAGTTTTTCTGAAAAAATCGTCTTCCTTTGCAGTGTGCTGAAGAAGTGAAGAAAATGAAGACTCTACCCCATCTACTTCCATGGTACGGCAGTGTTGGCTTTTTTCTGGTATAATCTTGTATTTGAGGACTTCAATGGCGCTTGTGTTTTCATTTGATTTGTTATCGTGCTGGGAGTAACTTCTCACACTTGAAAATGTATGTTTGTCATTCATGTACTTTTATCATATCTTAATATCTTGCAATTTGTTTCTCAGTTTGGGTATTTACGTGCTGAATCTGACCCATAGAAATCATCCCAAAGTTTGTAATAGCAGACTTGTTTCACATTGCTATGCCTAAATCTAGGAGTATATTTTTGGTTTGTTGTAGAAAGAAGTTGGCGTAGGTGTGACTGGGCAATGTGCCTATATGGAAAATAAATTAGTGTTTTGGGAATTAGTGTGGATTTAAGGATTGACGTTTTGACAGTTGTTTCTTATGGATCTTGCATTTTGTTATTCTCGGATCCCCCACCCCACTTCCTTTTTGGCCTTCATCGATTGGGCTCTATAGGACTGCATTCTCTTCCCACCTTAGAGACTGAGGTAGGACAATCCTAAGATTCAATTTTTCTAGTGTTGTCCTGGATATATGCATGTCAAATGATGCTCTTAAACTACATGGAGATATTTCGAGATAACCTCTTCTTTGCTCATGATTTTAGTTAACTGAGACAAAAGTCACCAACGCTGGGATTTGGATCCAGTAGGTTGAACAATTGATTCGCTTAATGCCATCTTTTCTCTAGTTTTGCTTAGATTATTTTACTGGTAGTGAACTAGGAAGTCATGGAGTTGTGGTGCTCCTCTCACCTCTCTCTGGTTGATTCTTCATGCTTTTGGTGGGGATGGTCAAGAGGATTTGTATCATGATATGATTGGTGTAATGAAGATAAAGAGCTGGCCGTATTGATGACCATCCTGCATTAAATGCAACAGTTTGTGGACTGTGAAGTGACTGAAGGTAGGGTGAGTGGATATGTCTTCGCAGAAGTTGGGCCGGAGTTAATATTTTATCATTATTACTTCTATACCATACGAATCGTTATGGAGCTTCACTGTTCTGGTCAAGCTTCTTCTTTTTCTTCTGCTTTTTTTTTTTTTTTCAATTTAGCTCCCTTTATTTCCCTCTATTTTTTTTTTTAATTTTCATTCCTTAGATTTGTTTTAACAATTACTTAGATTATTTTTAGATCGACCAAGTTGACTAGATCACATTGAAATAATTTTCAAATAATTTAATTTTAAATTTAGACAAAGTAAAGAGTTGGAATGAGTTTTTCTTCTTGATTTTATCATTTTTTTTCTCAATTGTCCTAATATTTTTTTACTTGTTAGTCAAGTCAACTAGGTCATGTTAAAATAATTTTTACATGGTTTAATTTTAAACTCAAAAAGTTTTTTAATGTTGATTTTTTTTTTTCAATTTCATTCTTAAATTTGTTTTTATTGGTCAGCTAGGATGTTTTCGGATCGATCATGTTGAGACAATTCTTATATGGTTTGATTTTAAGTCTAGGTTAGGCAATAAATCAGATCAAGAGCTTTTATAATAAATGGTTTGATTTTAAGCCTACGGTTTAAATATTTTTTATTACATTTAATATTTTTTTTGATATGACTCTAGTCATGAGCCTGTAATCTAGTAAAACATACTAAAAAATCTAGGGGTATGACTCATCACTTTTATTGTTCATATAAATAGTTAAAGTTGTCTTTTTATTTTTAATTTCTTCCTTTAATATTGGGTTTGTATTCAATTTTTTATTGATTTTTTTTCAATTTTATTCTTCAATACTTTATTGATTTTAAACTCATCTTCCTAATTTGTTTTGGTTGGTTTTTATAATTTGTTTTGGTTTATTTTTTATGAGGTTATAACAGCTTTGACCAAACATTCTAATATTTATTTGTGCTTAATTTTACAAGTGTCTATTTTTGTTATCGTATAACTTAGTAAAAATAGTAAAAAAAATAAAGTTATTAAATCAAGTGGAGTCCATGACTTGGGTTGCGTGTTTGACAGGTAAGTCGTGAAGCTCGACTTGATCTAATATGTTGCTGCCTCAGCATTAAAAAATAAACGGCATCTCGAAAGGGTTTTTAAAGCCGCCAAGCTATGCTTTTTGTTGGTGGTTTGTATTGTCTTTAGATCTATCAAGTTGATGAGGTTACATTGGGATTTTTACAGTTTAATTTTAAACTTGACCAAGATAATGATGAAAGTCGGTAGGTTTTAAGGTTGACTTGTTGGGTCAGATTTAATTATAATATCAAATAGTTTTTTACAAGGTTACATTTTTTTTTATCTGTCCTGCTACTATAACATAGTATGGCCAATAAATTAGTAAATAACTAATTTATTGGTAGATATATTAATTAACTACTAATATTATAATATAATTGCGAGTTAAAAAATATATCAATTTAAAAAATATATTATTACCTGTAAAAAAAAAAAACATATTCATTTTATAACAAATAATTATAAACTATCAACCATATTCATATTTACTAATTTATTGGTAGATATATTAATTAGCTACTAATATTATAATATAATTGTGACTTAAAAAATATATTATTACATGCAAAAAGAAAAGAAACATATTCATTTTATAATAAATAAATAATTATAAACTATCAACCATATTCATTTAATGTATTCTAAAAATACATTTTTATCTTTTTGTAATTTAACTGATTGCTTCATAATTATGGTAGTTCCAAATAATTAAATATAATTATAATAAAAAAGTTTCAGGCCACCTAAGATAAAGAAGAAAAATAAGTGGAGTGATAAGGAAAGCACTTACATATTAATATCTCCGAATAACCATGGAAACTTAGCAAGCACCCTTGCAACGTTTGGAAAATTCAGGTTCAAATACAACTTATTATAACAAACGGAAAAAGAGTTCGGGATTTTACTATGCTCACACTTACATTATAAATAAAAAAATAAAAAAAAAGTTGGAAGCTCGTGAACAATGTTTGCTGATTCGGATAGACTTATTTCCAGGGTGAGACCAAAGTGTCTCAGCGTCTTTTCCATGTATAAGTGGTCATGTAGCATAATTATTACCGGTTCGACATGTATGATGTTTCGTTTTTTTTCTCTTTCTTACTTAATTTTTATGTTAGTCTTCAAAAAAATCAATTTAGTCCTAGAGATTTGTTATCCTTGAAATCTTATATCTTTATTTTTTTTATATAGAATAATTTATGAAATTAAGGATTTTTTTTAATTTCATCCTCATAGATTTTTTTATTTGTTAGATTTGGTTCATATTTTTTTGATTATTATTTGTTTTTATTTAAGATGGTTTTTGAATTTTTTTTTTTATAATTTCATCATTCTTGAGTTTTTTTCCTATCCAATCTAATCTTTTTTTTTTTTACTGTTGCTATTTTTTTTTACCTTGAACGATTTTTTAGATTGATTTTACTTTTATTTTATTCTGCAACATTTGGTTGATTAAGTATTTAACTTCTTAGTTGAGTTCGTGTTTAGAATTTAATAGTTTACGACTTAAAGAGATTAACACTAGTTTATAAAGTTGACACGGGCTTCCTTGGTTTTTTTCTGTTTTAAAAGTTTTTTTTCATCCTCCATCATTTTGTAATTTTTTATTCACTTTTATGGGATTTTTTAATTGTTTTGAAAATAACACGGATTTGCCTCAGTTTTTTTTTGTGGTCTTTGTTAAATTTAATTTTTTAAAAGGAGTTTTGTTTTGAATTTAAATTAAATTAATTGATTTCATCCTCTAATATTTAATTCTTCTATGGTTAAGCTTCTAGGTTGAGTCTTGATTAATAATTTAACGAATTGCGAGTTTGAGAGTTTAACTCGGGTTTACAAGGTTTACTCGGGTTTGCTTATTTTTTTAAAGTTTTTTTTTACGATTTCATCCTCCAACATTGTTTTTATTCGTTTTTTATTGGATTTATCTTTCTTTTTAAAATACCAAAGGTTGTCTCAATTTTTTTCAGGCTTTTTTAAATTTAGATTTTTTAAAAAGAATTTTGTTTGTTAATTAAATTAAATTTATTCATTTCATTAATTAGGCTGGTGTTGAGCTTCTTAGTTTAGCACATGTCTACAACTTAATGGGTGACAAGTTAGAGAGATTAACCCGGGTTTATGAGGTTCATCCAAATTTGTTTGTTTTTTTGTTTTTTTTTTAATTTCATTTTTTTTCCGGATTCATCCACCAACATTTAGTTTTTTTTTTTCTCGCTTTTTATGAGAATTTTTTGTGGTTTTGAAAGTAACAAGGGTTAACTCAGATTTTTTTTCCGACCATTGTTGAATCTAACTTTTTATAAGGAATTTTATTTTTTAATTAAATTAAATTAATTGCATGAGATACTCGTTTCATTGTGTTTTGTTTGCTTTCCAGATCACTACTCTAATAGTACGTATGACCTCTTTCCGTTACTAAATTCTTAGATATTTTTTTATTTCTTTTAAAATATTAATATCACATGAATATTTCTTTTTATATTGGTAAAACATTAACCTGTCTTGTGTATCATTTATCCATTACAATCTAAAAAGACTTTCTTCCTTGACTTGACCCAACTATTAATGTTAAGGAAACAACAAAATTTTTAGAATAAATAATATAAAATTATATAAATTAATGATAATAAAAAACCAATTATGCAAATAAATTTTTTATTAAACATCAAAAACAAAAGAAATAAAATTAAATAATATTCATTATAAACTGAATGTGTTTAAAAAAAAATGTTAAATTAACAATTAAAGTTAAATAATATTCATTACAAATTAACAAAATGATGGAGATAGAGGAGGAGGAGGAGGAGGAGGCTGGTTGTTATACGATCAAAAAGGAGTAGGCGCACATGTATCACCACTATGTGATGCCGTGTTCATGATAAATTCGCGAAGCTGGTCATGCTCCGCTTTTTGTTGTGCATAATGTTGTGCATGCTCCGCTTTGAGTTTTGCATACCGTTGTGCATCCTCCGCCTTTTGTTGTGCATGCTCCGCTTTGAGTTGTGCATGCTCCTCTTTGAGGTGGTCGTATTTTTCGGTGAGCTGAGTCGTGTGTTGTTGCAAGTCCACGAACTCCTTAGATTGGGTGCTCGATACTGATTGGGAGCTCCCAACGGTTGAAACACTACGGGCCGCCCACAAGTTCTTGGCCGTAGTGTTGGAGAGCCCGTAAAACTGATTTTTATCGGGTCCACCAGACGATCCAACCTCCATTCACAAATCCAGATCGAATTCCGGAAGGGTCAAAGGATCGTCCCCATATCTCTCCCTCAACCAGCTATTATAGGTCTCCTGAAAATAAAAAAAGTAATCATCATATTCAATTCAATAAAAATAATAACTTACAAAATAAAATGGTTGAACAAACATACCACGAAGTGTTGAGCACGGTTGTCAACGAACTGTTGCGCTCCCTTTTGGCGGTCGTGACTCTGCACTTGCGTCTCCACAAACAGCTCCATCGGGCTTGGCTCACGTCTAAGAGACGTAGCCTATAATGAAAAAAGATTAATTAACAACAAATTAATCTAACGATATATTTCTTTTAAATTAATCTTACCATCCGTTTCGCATGTGCAGCAAACGGAACGGAGCTGCCGGTGTGTGTTGTCACCGAGCCATGAATTGGCCGATTCTGGTTGCCAGCACCGGACTGTGAGCGTCGTGTGAATCACTCAGACGTCACGTGCTCAAGATAGTGCGGCCATATATCTTCCGGGATGCATATCAGTTTGAAATTCCTCCAAATCGCCACGTCATTCCAGCCTTGGAGACCCCTATCTCTCGTGGTTTTTTTTGCCTTCTTTTATGATTCATACCAAAAATCACGCAACCTACTTCCATAGCGAGAAATTAAAAGTTGAAACATAATTTTTTTTTTCTAAAAAAATCTTGTATTGTTTTTGATATTACCTAATTGCCGCTTGATTTTCCCACACCCTCCTCACAACTTTGTCATGCGCCCTGTCCTAAAGCGAATTTGTGTTGTGTATAAATAATTAGATAAATAAAAACAATAATTTAGTTACAATTATATTAATAAATTATTAGATATAAGCTGAAAATTAGAAATTAATACCAACCTCAAATCTGCTAAACCATGCATCGATTTGAGTTATCCATTCAGGATGTCTGGATAACTGACTCCATTGAAATAATGGAATCTCCATCGACGATTTAAACGCCAATGATATTACTCGAGCGGCCTCAATGTTTGTGAACCTGAAAATAAATTAAATTCATGAAATATTGATTAGTTGTTCATAAATTATTTTATAATTTAAAAGAAAAAACTAAAATCTTAACAAACTTACATTGAAAGGTCGTCCTTCCAATGTGCCTCGTACTTCCAAGTGAACTGATTCCGCTGCGAAGGCACGCCACTTCTGCGCTGTGAACCCACGCTGGAAGAGGCAACATCGGTTGACGGTGCAGGTGGCGTAGGTGCCTCTTCTTGAGAGGCACCTAAGGATACGTCATCCTCGCTGCTAGAAGAAGTAGCTGCGATCATACGTGAGCGACCAGCTCTGGTTTTCGTTCTACGCATCTACACAATTATATACGAATAATTATATAATTAACTTTGAATGTTAAAAAAAAATCGACAGCACCTCCCCTATACTAGATACTACCCAAATCCATAAACCTGCAAATATTGACAAAAACCACAACCAATTGACTCCATCTATACTAATGTTGTAAATAACATAACATCTATACATATAACATTCATACTAATTACAAGGTAAATTCAACATTAACAACATATTCAATCATTATATAAATACAAAAAATAAAAAATATTCAATAAATTCAACAAAAACTCTAGACTAACAATTAAAATTAATGAAAATAATTAAACACAAATCATGCAATAATGTAGTAAAATTACTAATTATTCCAAGATATTCAATTACTTATTCTAAGGTAAATTCAACATTAACAATTACAATTCAACAAATTATTCAATCATTATATAAATACAAACAATAAAAAATATTCAATAAATTCAATAAAAACTCTAGACTAACAATTAAAAATAAACATGTGTAAGATCACTCTGTTTCGCATGAAATATAATATGTTTCCCCTCTTTTCCTACAAACTCTTTTTTCTCACCCTTTTATTTATTTTCTCCACTCATTTTCTCTTCACATTTGGCCTTCCCCTTATTTTATTTTTTAGGCTGAAACCTTCAAATTTCTATGTAATGGCCAAAACTTTATCCTTTAATATTTCACACTTATGGCTCACCTTATTTTCACTCAGCCTCACATCCTCACCATTATTTTGTAACAAGGCATGTTTGGCTTTTTCTGCTTTCTTTATCTTCATACACTTATCTAGGCGACAATGGTGCAAGCGTGTATATTTTCCCATTCTTTTCTAGTATACGCTTATTTTTAAAACCATCATGCCTAGCATTCCTATCAAATTATCAAGGTCTCCCTAATAATATGAGTGTGACATGTATAGGAACAACATCACATAAAACCTCATCATTATATCTCCCTACTAAGAATGATATTAAAACTTGTTTAGTCACCCTAATTGTTCCATATTTGTTTAATCATTGAGGCTTATACAATATAGCATGCTTAGTAGTAGTCAAGTTCAACTTTTAACCAAAGTTGTGCTAGTAACATTAACACAACTACCATTATCAATTATCACACAACATACCTTATTTTTTTATGTGGCATCTAGTATGAAAGATATTCTTCCTTTGTTGCTCAACATTTTCTTTACTAACCTAAACATTCAAAGATCTCCATATAACTAAGGATTCATCATTAACAATATATTCAACATCACTAGCATCTTGAAGTACTGGCATGCTTTCACATTCAAATTCATCACTAGCTGACTTTACTTCTCCATCATTTCTCAAATTATAATCTTCTATTTGGACACTCTGATACATAATGTCCAATTTTCTAAAACACTTAATCTCAAATTAATCTTAATTTATGTTATCGATTGCTCTATAATGTGGTGTGTTGAAACATAAATATATAAACAAATTCATGTGGTGCATGCTCTTGTGAAGTTTAATTTTGAATGTGTACAATCTCAAGAATGATCATTGTTGTGGAAATAACTTGTTTTTTATACAAGGATGATAAAAAGAACGGAAGAAATGCATGAAAATGATTGGTTGTGTGTTTAGACCTATAAAACAGAAATCTAGACAGTATTTCTAACTAATTTATTACTAGAAATTGGACTAGTTGAAGGAATAATTTCATGAAATTAGTGGATTTGGGTGTTAGGTTTCCAATGGGATTGGATTTACCCAAATCAGAGTTATAGAACTCTAGATATAGATAAAAACCTGAAAACAAATGAGGTTGAGAGCTACTAAACATAATGTACATCAGACCTTAAACCAAAAAGTAAGACTTACAAATGAGGAAGGGTAAATGTATTATGGAAAATGTGTTCAGTGATGTTAGCTTTTTCAGGAAACAAACCCTACCCCATTTGGAGTTATAGTACTCTAAATATAGATAAAACATTAGAGAAAGGTCAAGGTGTATGATATAGGACAGACTCACGTGCTATTGTATTTTGATGAATTTAAGTGTATAAATGGAAGAATTGTGTTTGTGTATTTGTGTCTTAGTTTACTAAAGAAATAAACCCCAAATAAAATTGAGTTCTACAACTATAATGGGGAGAGAAACACTAAACAATGTTCTAATGCATTGTCATGTATTATTGAACATAATAAGTTTTAGTACGAAGCTAAAAGAAATGTTTCTTGTATAAAGAATGAGTATGCAAATTTTTAAAGAATGTACCAACGAAAAATTTTTGTATGGTCCAGGGGGAACACCAAGAATAAGATTTTCTATCGATAAAGCTCACTCGACCGGAGAAGAAGGTAAGTAACATCTCGCTTACAACTTATGAGGTTAAATCTAAACTTTAGGTTGTAATTATGAATGCTAAACATGAAAGTAATATGGATAAATTATAAATATGATGCGAAGTTAATGTAATTGAGTTGCTTCATAATGAGTGAAAGCTAATGTTGGAATCGCTTTCTGATGTTTTTTCAGAAATCAATGAGATAAAGTTGCTTTTACAATGGGCGAAAGCTAATGTTGGGATCATTGCTGGAGTTTTTAGAAACCAATGAATTTGAGTTGTTTTCGAAATGAGCGAAAGCCAATGTTGAGATCGTTTATGAAGTTCTCGAAAATCAATGAATTTGAGTTGCTTTCGCAATGAACGAAAGCCAATGTTAGGATCGTTTTTGAAGTTTTCAAAAACCAATGAATTTGAATTGTTTTCGCAATGGATGAAAGCCAATGTTGGGATCATTTTTGAAGTTTTTAGAACTAAATGAAATTGGGTTACTTTAACGATAAGAGAAAGCCAATGTTAGGACTGTTACCGAAGTTTTTGAAAATCATGTAATTGAGGTTGTTCTTGAAATATACGAAAGCTCAATGTCTGGAATGTTCTCCCTAGATTGGTAGAAATCAATAGGGGGAAAGATGGGTTGTCAAAATAAAACTAGTATGGTGAAGTCTTCATAAATTTTTGATGATTGCGTTTGTTCTGGTTGTTTTATGAATGCATGTGTAAATGTCGTGTGTATTATTATGGAAGTGTAACCATCATTTATGAAATCTTTTATAGGATTGGATAGGAATAATGAATACCCTCATTATCGTATATACTTAGTAGTAAAACTGTGTTTGAAATATGAAATTATGCTTAATTAATCTGTGTTGTAGGACTTTCATGTATTGGTGGACCAAGTAATAGGTAGTAGATGGACTCCAGGATTTCAAAATTTTTGTTATGCATGTAATTAATTTTTATGTAATGAAATTCTTAAGTAAAATATTTTATGTATAATGATATTTATGTAATTTATGTATAAATTTCAATGTGTGTTTAGAATACACTTCTCTATCTATATATATCTCAAGATGAATAAGTATGTGTGATTTAACATGTTCCTTTCCTAGCAATTGTATAATGTTATATTATTGTAAATGAATATGATATTGTTATCGAAAGGTGAAATATATATATGAGGTTGAGATTGACTTGTGGTTAAGATGATATGGAATAAGTTTTAAGACGAATGGTTTATGTGGTTACAACAATTATGCAATGAAGGAATTAGTCGATAACTTTGTATGTCCAATAAAGAAAACTCTGCCAAATTTTCATTAGAATTAATTATGAATAGAGGAATATGATGATGTGTATAAATTCCAAAAAAAAAAAAATTCCATGTAAAGAAGTCACAACCAAAATGCATAACTAGTTTAAAATGTGAAATTATTGTTGTATTTCCATATTTAACATCATCTGAAGAATGAGGGTGTTACACCTAGTACTTATATGAGATTGATGAACCATGTATTACATGTATTCATTGGTAGGTTTGTGGTTGTTTATTTTGATTTACAGTAAAGGATTAGATGATCATATAGATTATTTGAGACAAGTACTTGATATGTTTAGAAATTAAAGTTAGTATGCTAATCTAAAGAAGTGTGATTTTTGCATGGGAAAAATTAATATTTTTCTTAGATATATTGTTAGTGCAAAAGGTATTGAGATGGATGAGGTTAAGGTTAAGGCTATAAAAGAGTGACATACATCTAAGACGGTAAGTAAAGTAAGAAGTTTTCATGGATTGACTAGTTTCTATATAAGATTTGTGAAAGATTTTAGTACAATAGTTGTTCCATTAACTAAAATTGTAAAGAAGACAATAAGTTTTAAATGAGAATTCGAACAAGAGAAAACTTTTAATTTGTTAAAAGAAAGCTTATTTCAGCCTCATTACTTGTTTTCCCTAACTTTACCAAAACTTTTGAGATTGAATGTAATGTTTCAGGTATAGGTAACGGAGCTATTTTAATGTAGGATAAGAGGCCCCTGCCCTATTTTAATGTAAAACTTAATGGTGCAACTATAAACTATCCAATATATGATAAGGAATTGTATGCATTAGTGATGACTTTGGAGACTCGCACTATTATCTTTGGCATAAGAAGTTTGTGATTCATATTAATCACCAAACCAATCTTTGAGACACTTGAAAAGTCACGGTAAGTTGAATTGTAGACATGCCAAATAAGTGGAATTTATTGAGACATTCCTATATATCATCAAATACAAGGAAGATAAAGAAAATATAGTTGCATATGCATTATAATGAAGGTATGTTCTTCCTAATACTTTGAATATTAGACTTTTAGGATTTAAGTATATGAAAAAATTATAACATTATGATACTCCTTTCAATGAAACTTATTTTCAATGTGAACTTGCTGTAGTAATATAATTTTTAGGCATAGTGAATTTTTATTTAAAAATAAAAGATTATGTGTGCCTAATTATTTAATATGTAAATTGCTTATAAGAGAAGCTCATGGTGGCAAATTAATGGAAACACTTTAGGATTACTAAGACTTTATAAGTTTTATATGGATATTTTTATCGGCCTAACATGAAAAGAGATGTGCAAAGAATTTGTGATAGATACATATTATGTAAACAAGCTAAGTTTAATGTGATGCCTCATGAGTTATATACACCTTTAATTGTTCCTACGGAACCTTGGGTTGATGTTTCTATGGATTATATTTTAAGTTTACCTAGGTCAAGAAAAGCGAGAGACTTCATATTTGTTGTTGTAGATAAATTTTTTAAGATGATAAATTCCATATCTTGCCATAAAGCTGATGATGTAATGAATATAGCAAATCTATTCTATAGGAAGGTAGTTCAGTTACATGGTGTCCCACTGAGCACTATGTCTGATCGAAATGAAAAGTTTTTGAGCTATTTTTGAAATGTTTTGTGGGGGTAAGTTAAGAACTAAACTTTTATTTTCTACTACTTGTCATCCATAAACAACTAGTCAAACTAAATTAATAAATAGAACTTTAACTCATTTATTAAGAGCTATCATTTAAAAAGAATCTTAAAAACTAGGAAGATTCTTTGCCGTTTATTGAATTTGCATATAATCATTGTGTGCATTCCACTACTAATTATTCACCATTTGAGATTGTTTATGGTTTTAATCCTTTAACACTATTATATATGATTCCTTTACTTATTGATGAAATGGTTAGTCTTCATGGTAATAAAAAGAACAAGAAGTGAAAGACTTACATGCAAAGATATAAAAACATATAGAGAAAAAAAATGAGCAATATGGATTCAAGATTAATATAGGAAGCAAATTAGCAAGGTTTGAACTAGGAGATTGAGTTTGGAAGCATATGAGAAATGAAAGGTTTCCTGAACAATGGAGATCAAAATTGATGTCTTGGGGAGATTGTCCTTTTTTAGATCATAGAGAAGATTAATGACAATGCCTTATAAAGTGGATCTACTAGGTGAGTGTGATGTTAGTGCTATATTTAATGTTTCTGATCTTTTTTATTTGATATAAGTGATGGTTTGAGAAAGAATACTTTCTAGGAGAGAGGGAATGATGCGATCCTAGCAATACCAAGAGATTTATTAGAGGTTTCAGTTGGTTCAACAACAAAACTTAGGGTTAAGAGGTTCAAAAAAACTTTCAATGGACTTCTTCAAGACACATGGACTAAGGTAGACTTCAAGAAGATATTAAATAATAAAGTACAAGCCTTTATTAATTTAATTCATGTTCAAGAAAAGCTTGTAGGTGAGCATTCAAACATTATAAAAAGATTGGAATAAGATGATTCAAATCTATGAATTTTAACCTTTAGCTACTGTTTTGGTCATAACTGGTGCTACAAAAGGAATTTTAATGATATTTTAGTTACATTGGGAAGTAGATATTTATAGCTTTCTAGTGATATATAAGACATCTTTTAATTCATTAAGATAGAGAGAGAACCATGCGTTTGAAGTTGAGTTTTAATTTTTCCAACAAAATATGAAAATGACTTTAGTATTATTTCAATTAGTTGAGCTATTATTTTATTTATTTTTTTAGTTATTATTAAGCCTTTTATAGATATTAGGGCCTTTATTTTGGATTTATTAGATTATTTTTATTTATTAGGTTTATTCATATTCATTAAGGTTATTATATTAGAATTAGGATTCTTTCTAGTATTAATACTATTTTGTAGAGACTTTTTGAGAAAGACTATATTACTAAAGAAATTGACATTCTTTCTATCTTTTGTGTGGTTAAGTAATTCTTTCACTAAGTTTTTTTATTGAACTTTCAAACTCTTCGAAGGATTGATCAACTTCATTGTGATTTTATACTACTCATTCATGTCTCTTTATAAACGTAGGATGAGAGTGACAATTGCGTATAACTTTTGTTCTTCAACACCGGTTCTTGTTGGGTCAAGTTGCAAACCATTCAAATATGATTTTATCATATCTTGGGAGGTATCCACATCATAGATGAGCTTTTATTTATTCAAATATAGCTTGATGCTTCGTATTATATTAAAACTTATTTATGTTATTACTTTTCAAGATTTTATTATATGGTTGGATCTTTCTTAGAGTGTTTGATATGGTTCGAACCTTATTAGAAAATTTATTTTTATTAATAAGACTTTCTAACTCCTTTTTATTTTAAGGAGGTCGTGCTTTCATGATTATCTTTTTTTTTTTTTATCAACCTCAATTCCATGTTGATGCTTTAGAGTTCATAATAAATCCTCTACTTGTATTCTAAATTCATATTTCAATGGATTTAATTTTAGATAATGCATCCTCATTCATTCAAATATAGAACATCACTCATTAAATAAGTAGATTGAGACTTTGATTTAATATCTTCAATATAAACCTTCATTTTATGATGATCATATCATGGAATACCAAATTTATATCCCTCTTGTAAGTAACACTATTATTTTTAGGTCAAATGACATTATTACCCATTTATACATAGAAATCCAAAACATCTAAAAATAGTTTTTGGAACATATTCTTCAATGAAGATCTGATTGTACCAAAATGACTATTTATGAAGCTAAAGATTTCATTGCCAATTACTGAATCAATTAACATATCAACCATTGTACTTGGATATTTTATTTTTTAGAGTTGCAAGATTATGGTTTTTGAAATTTATACAAACTCTTAGGTTGCCATTCTTTTTTAATATTGGAACAATGTTGGAAATATATTTAACTTATCTTGTTGGTCTAATAAATCCAACTTTTAATAGTTGTTTGATTTCCTTATTTATATGATTGTTCACATGGAGCCATTCTTATTCTTGGTTGCTTATATGGCTTAAAGTTAAGCTTGATTGATAATGGATATTTGACCAAACTTTTGTCTAGCCTAAGCATCTCATCATATCCAAGTAGAATAATCCTTATTAGTATGAAGTAATGATACCAGTTTTTTATGGTATTTTTAGCAAATCCTCACTTAAATAGGTTATTCTAGGCTTGTCTTTAGTCTTTAAGTTAATTTTAATCAACATGTCCTGAACTTCATCCTTTTCATCATCAATTTTGGTAATGTTAGAGAAGATTTGTCATATCAGGCATGGTCTGTCGACTATCTTTGCTCATTTATAATGAAGAAATTCTATTTTTATGTTTAGTATTATTTTTGTTATTCTTAAGGCCTCTATATAGGTAAAGAAACCATTGTGACTCATTTAATCCCATGTTTCAAAATCTTATCCAACATCTTCTAGTTATACAAAACTTGGCATAGTAAAATAAATTATTAATCACCTCATTTGTATTTTTTTTACTTATTAAACATCATAACTATAGAGCCATGCATTTATCATTCCTAAATTTATTATAAATTGCTTGTCATGAGCTTTGATAATCTTAGTGGATCTAGTTTGGGTGACTTTAAATTTTGTTCTTTTAGAATTATCAAGATTGTTTTTTTTATTGTATCGCTTAGGTGGCATGACCTTAAGCTAGTGATATACTGCTCATTTTCATTGCTCTAGTTTTTCAAATATTGGAATAGTATGTTGGACAACTTTATACCATTTCTCATGCTTAATATTAGATTTAATTGTATATTTAACCGATATTTTTGTTTTTTCAGATCGTGATTGGTTGTTTTTTTTTCTTTCTTTTCATTTTTGTGATGATTTTTCATCTTTTTGGAAATTTTGTTTTAAATATGTCTTTGATCAAGATTTAAAGTGACCAATTAAGTGAATAAAGATGGTTTTTGGATTTGAATTGACAGCCATGGAGTGCAATTAGCTTGTTTTGTTGCTAAATTAGGCTCAATTTTGTCTATCATTAATCTTGTACGTGGTCGATCATCAACATCACATGTTAACAATTTGGTAGGTGTTTGCTGTTATTGATTGTTGATCATATGACTAGTTTTTTCTGACCCTAAAACTTGTTTCATTAGTAAGGCGTGTGGTTTAGAATCATCATTTATCACTGGTGTATTTAGACATTGCATCTTTCTAAATTATGTCTTGATTAATTGACATTGTTTTCATATTTTTATAGGCCTAGGGGATGCCAATGATCATTGATAATATATCATACTCATCACGAAGTTTGTATAACCTCTAGTATGGCCCATATTTATGCCATTCATTGTATGAATTATATGAAAAATGGGCACCTATATATTTTATAGAGAGACTGCATGAGGATACAATGATTTTGTCCAAGCATAGTCATTAGTTGTTATAGGGAATTAGATGATGAAAAGTAATTTTATGGCACATTTGCTACATGTTATTCCATTAGAACTTGTGTTCAAACTCTTCATGGCTAGAATAATGACGTTTATCAGTTACGTGGATTGACTGGACATCAATTTTTAAAACATTATTCTTATCAATTGGCCTTTCTAACATGATTACAAATTTGTTAATGATGTTAACAAACTTGTACTATTGGGCTTGCTAATCTATCGATCTAACATATAATATGATAATTAATTATCGCTAACTTGTTGATCAATCATTGAATTCTTGATTAGTATGCTATATGTTATTATTATTTTTTAATGAGGAGAAATTACAATTCATAACTGAATCTTGAGCAAAGGCAGATAGAAACCTTGCTAATAAAATAGAATGTGAAAATCTAAACTTAGCTTTAATAGATTTAGAGTAAAAGAAGAACAATATAAAAAATACAAAGTGGAAATAACGTGAAAGAAAAACCAAACAAAAAAAGTCTATAAATAGAAAAGCAATAAATTGAGATAAATAAAATAAAATAATAAGTAGGTGAAAGCTATGAATAAATTACAAAAATAAATTGTATATATAGAGTTGACCTAATTACATGGTTATAAAAAGATAGAATTTCATGTAAACATAAAATCTTAATCCTATAGAAATTATCTATAGTAGATGGGATTGTATAATCCTAATCTTGGTACAATTTATACTTCTTTACTTGTACGCATCCTTTTGGCAGTAGTATGTGTTTGTATCAATCTGTAATATCCATCAGTATAAATCTTGATTGATTGTTGAATTTTGATGTTCTTGGTTGATGATTTACTATTGATGTTAGCTATTTTTATTGATTGATAATTGATTTATCTTTCTTTACTAATTTATAAAGTGAGCAATCACTATTCTTAATTAAACGACACACATATATTTACTTTTGGTATAAATAGCATAATATCTGTCTACTTTGAGAATACCAGCAGACTATGAACAAAACAAAAGGCTGTACATAGTTTCTTTTAAATGAAAAGCGAAGCTACATATATCAAGTGCACAACATCTATTTATAAATGGAAACTGTCCGAGCTACTTGTTAATTTTGAGATTACAACATTATTTGGTGAGATTAACGAAGAAGTCAAGGAAACAAACAGTGTCGGCCAGGCTTACGATTAACAATTGTAGCAATTATGAATTATTTAGAAATATCTGTGGTTTACTTAATTTTGTGAACATTTTTGTGTTTTAAATGTCCTTTTTCTTTTGATATTAAGGTTTACATATACAAGGGGAGTCCTTTTCTAGGAGGAGCAACACCAAAGGATGCTTGGAAAATCCCTATCCACGCACTACATCGGCAAATGACTGTTCTCTAGCAACATTACCATGAATTTTTTAGACATTAAAAGACCCTGACTGCAATTGAGAATGATCAATAATGTGAACATAAAAGTGTCAAATTGAAATAAACCAAGTCCTTCCATTTGATACTGGATATGATTCGATAATAACTGTAGAAAGAAAAAGACAGAATATTTGCTATGGAGATGCTGCTGTTATTGGTTCTATTGGACGCGTAGTCCCATGCCTTCTTTGTGGAAGACTCAAAGAATTGTACAGGATAAGTGTTGCGTAACATAACAAGGCCAACTTGATAGCTTAGGGATTCGGTTGCTTCTTGTTTTTTCTTCGTGGAGTCTCTTCATAACCCTGTTTTGTTTTGTTCACTTTGAGGTCTCTTTCAGCATTTCACTATGTGCAATATTCCTTTCTCATTTCAAATAACATTTTTTTTTTATATCAATGCGTATCATTTCAGTGCATAATCCATCAATTCTTTGGAACTTCATAAAATAAATTCTAAATTCAGTTATAGAGCTGGATGGGTTCAGGAAAATGATAAAAAGTTTGAGAACTTGCCGCAAATGAAAAGCAATGGTGCATATTAAGTTATTGTGTTCATATGCTCTATGCTACTAGTACAAACAGCAAAGACAAAAGATCCTATTCCCTTGTTGGCAACGAGATTTCTGTTTCATCGTGGATTTCAATTACTGATATTACCGAATTCTTGGAAGTTAGCATTTTAGATTCAAAGCTTAGGATGACATTATCTTGGAACACAACACCCAGCTGCCACCCAAGGAGAAGCAAGAGGAGGGATCCGGGATTCTTGTCAAAAGAAGAGAAACAAGAAAATCTAATGGGAGTCAGACATTTTTTTCTATGAACAAGTGTGACCAATATATTTAACGTTTTCCATATTTTATAATTAATCATTGTCATCGATTAGGATAAGTGTGTGTAAATGGTTACTTAGTTAGCTATTTAGTAATAGAAAACAATTTTCCTTTTTTTATTTTTTATTTTCTTTCTCGGATGGAAAATTAAAAAACTTGTTCAGAACATTTTTTCAACTCAGAAAATTAAAAAATACTTTCACTTTATATTGTTTTATATTGGAGAAAAATAACAAAATAAAAATTGTATTCAAATTAAAATTGCTTTTTCAGGATATTCTTTATATTTTAAAATAAACATTTTTTTTTCTCATCTCAAGGATATTATCATTTTTTTTTATTACTATTTTTAGAAAAAAAGTTAACTTAATTAAATTGAATGAAATAGAGCTTAAGAGATAACATCCAAAATTACTTGACAATCTTGTTTCTATTCCCTTTATGTTAAGAAACAATCTGTTAGCACTTTACAAACATTGATCAATAATACATAAATATAAGTGCGAAAAACTTTTATGAACAATTTATTTAGTTATGAAGGAAAATTTTTTGAAAAACTTTTCAAAAGATAAAAAAACTCATTAAGACAGTCAAACTCATGATAAACTACTTTCATTAGTTTAGAAGATTATAAGAGAAGTATTTTCGACTACAAATTCTTTGTATCTATGCTACCTTAATTGTCAAGACAAACACTTTGTTTTGTCTTTTACTATAGCAACTTGCTAGAACACCTGACGATCTTCACTGTTGTCATCCAAACTAGAGCATTCAATTGCTAATAGTTAACACAGAAACTCCTCTAAGAGTCATTAGACTCTTTAGCGAACAATTCTCCTTAAGAATTTTATTCATACTCTGTTTGTGTGTCAAAAGTAATTGCTACGAAATTGTGTATAACTTCTTAGTTAGTTGGGTACTCTTGCTTCGTTGCTTGTGCTTCTCCCCCAAATGCTTCTAATTATCCTAATTTATATACACATTCATGTGATAAGGATAAGAACCTTTGATATAATCATTATCTTCAAGCTTCATAGTCTATTACGTTCTTAACAGACTATAAATGTATTTCATAAAAACACTTCTATGACAGTTATCTTTGGATAACCTGTATTTATCTTCTTTTGATAAAACTTATCTGAACATTCAATATAATTTATCCAGACAAACTATATAATTATAGAAATAATCATGCTATATCCTATAAGATTAACTTGAATAATTCTTTATCTATTTGGATAAATTAATAACCTAAACAAATTTATCATCATCAACACAAATAATCCTTCACTAATCAAAGCCAATCGTTTTGAGATTTACAATCTCTTATTTTGGCTGATTTGTGACAAAACATAATAAGGATAAATTAGAATACAAGTACTTCAAATGGTTCAATCATAAACAAATACTTTATTATAGTATACCTGCAAGTACAATAAAAACAATGTTATATAACATGAGAACAATTAATAATATTTATACAACAAAATCCTAATAGTTCCTAACATGTTTCACGCAAATAGTTCATAACATATTCAAACAATACTTCATTCAACATCTTGCATCCTAACAGTTCATAATATGTCTAAAAATTATCATGCATCAAATATTATTATACAACTACATGCATCAAATTTAAAGTTCATCAAGTGTTCAACATAAAGGTTCCTATCCTATGAAAAATACCATAGATATTACAAACCAGAATATTCAATATTCATTACTGATTAAAAATTAGTAAAATTCTAGAAAAGCAAAAAAAAATAAATTAATTCTGACGGCTAGTTGGTTGCTTCCTCCGTCCTCCTTCTTCTCCTTTGCATCCCTTTCATGCATCCTTGCCTCCCTGGTTTGGAACCAATCCTAGTCCTTATCTTCACCAACAATAGACTGATGCACTTGTTCAACATCTTGTTTGATAGTACTTATAATTTTTCAATTATAAGAGAGAGTCGGGGGCTAGTTTAAGGAGTTTTTGGCTGAGAGGAGGTAGACTTTTTAGGATGTGACCTTTTTTTACAAACCACAACTTCAGATTTGACAACAGTTATAGTTGAGACTTTTTGAATAAATTTTGACTATTAGCTCATTATCATGCAAGGGTACTATGACCATGATTGCTACCCTAGATATCAACCCACCGAAAGGCAGACTCACTTCCTTCTTAGTTGTAGCTTTTTGTATGACATTAATAAAGTTAGTGGCTAGGTCGATAAGAACATCAATAGTAGTAACATACATGAATTGAGCTTTCTTAATTGTCAGTTTAATATATCTTCCAATAGGCTAGAGGTTTGTTAGAATAATTTTTGCTAACACTCGGTAAAGATGTAGCATGGTGTTCATAAGTAGTTTATGTGCTTTGACATGCCATTTTAGTCCTTTAGAGCCAACAAACAAATCACTCATATGAGTCTTTGAAGGGCCTTTTATTTCTTTTTGAAATAAGAAAAGGTAGCTTATTTAACTTCCTAATGATAGTAGAAGGCAACTCAATGACTTGTAAAACCTAGTTAAAAAATTTCTTGAGTGAAATAAAAAAATTAATTAATTAATCTAGAAATAAAACAGGTTAAATTAAATTAAAAAAATTTAATAAATATGAGAGGGGTGAAATTAGAAAAAGGAAAAGGTTATACAGTATATATTAATTAAGAAGAAAAAGGTAGTGGGGATAAAATAGGATACATGAGACAAATAGGGTCAATGTGAAAATAATAGAAATTTAGACCATAAATACCTTTTTTTTTCTCTTGTGATCGCCAAATTTTGCTTCCAAGAGAGGGTGAGAATTGTTTGATTTTTTTTCTTCTTGTTTGTTGATAAATCCATCAAAGAAAGGTTAAAGTAGAGTGAGTAAAGGATAAATGAATAATAATAATAAAAAAGGAGATGAGGTGTTTTGGTTGGTTCTTTGAAGAAAATAAATATGTGAGTTAGGGTTTTGGAGGTGGATTGAAAACATGGAAAGGAAAAGTTGAGGGAACTTTGATTTTCTTGTATTCACCACTTAAATCATCATCCAACCAAGATAAAAGACTCACCCAAAGAGATTAATTTGAATGATTTTGTGATTTTGTTGAATAATTAAAAATGTTAGTGTTATGTGAGAATTTATTTGTGAAGCTTGATTGTTGAAATGTTGCTATTATGGTTGAATAAGGCATGTTATCATGAAATAAGGTTGGGTAATGATTTAATTTAAAGAATGGAAGAGAAAAAGAAAACAAATTCCTCCCTCGTCAATTGTTGGTTCTAGCTAATGTTGAAAATTAAGACATTAGAAATTTTTTCTATAATTGTGCAGAGTTGTGTTGGTTTGATGTAAAAAAGGAGAAGAAAGAAATGAACAATTATTCATAGCGAGAATTTTGAATTTTTGATGCAATTAAATTGAGAATTTAAAATCTATTGAGAATGAAATTGACCTTAATAATGGATGAATGACAAATGATATATTTGTTCTTCTTATATATGAGAGGTCGCGAGACGTACTAAACAGTAAATGACCATTTCACGTGATCAGGGAATATATATACACTTTAAATAAAAATGAAAATATATCTATAATAATGTTGTGATTTTTTTGGGAATGTTACATGACCTTTAACATCACAGGTATTCGAGTGTTCATCAAGATTGAAAGGCTCATAATTTACATAAAACTCCCTATCTGCTACAATATATGGAGCAAAAGCTTCTACAGTTAGTTTACCCCATTGTGTTTTCTTAAAGATGTCTTTTATGAAGATAAATGTTTTCAAAAAGATCTCTTACAAAAACTTCTCTTTCATCTAGTACATTCTTCTTGAAGAATTTTTTTTCTATAAGCCATTAAAGGAAGTTACAAAATCAATTTTTCTAGACTATGCTGCAGATTTAGAGGATCTAACCACCAATTTGCCATTTGCTTTTATCCTTTTAATCTTAAAGGGCTGGACTAAAGACTTTTCAAGGGATGAGGTCTTCTTCTTTTTTACTTTATAACATCCCCTCAACAAGAAAATGCATTAGTCATTTTCAGAAACGATAAATCAAAAGGTTAAATGATTTTAAAGACATTTTTATAGAAAGGTTAAATGCTTCGAATGTGTTTTACAAATCTAGAGCACAAATGATTGTAAAGACATTCTTTTTAATTATCTTCTCTAGAAATTTTAGATCAAGATAGGATATCTTTACCATTTTTGCAGAAAGGTTAAATGCAAGATGGAGAGGATGAGAAAATGCTTTGTCTTATAAATTTCTTTTATATTTATTGGAAGATGTCAAGTAAACATGAATAGATTTTCTTGAAAAATTATGAGATGATTTCTTTAAAACTAGAAACACACACACACACACAGAGATAATGATGATTGCATGTTTTGATAAACAAAACCATTAATTCAACTTTAAAAAAGTTGTTTTTTCTCTTGTTCCTACTCACATCAAACTTCATGATATGCATTTATAGCCCTGTTAAGATGACGCGTCAATGTTAGTCAATGTTATGAAAAAGATTGACTCCTTAGACTAACCATTTCTCCTTTTGTTTTATAAATCAATTAGGCAACATTAATTTCATATATTTTTCTCACAAGTATATCTAATTGTACACTTAGACAGAGATATGAATCTCCATAAAGTAACAAAATTTTCTAGCCTAAAAATAATCATAATTGATAGTTATGAAGGAGATAATTACCTTATTGGTTAATCTTTATTTATGAACTCATCTTTTTAGCTAATCAAACCAAGATGTGAGTGTACACGTGAGAAAAATAATAGTTCTACTTTAAATCTTTTTTCTTCATTTTTTTTCTTTGATTTGAGATATGCCTTGAAAGATTTAAAGTAGAATTGTTGCTTGTCTATATGCCTTGAAAGATTTAAATATAACAGTTCTACTTTAAGTTATTTTTTCTCTTTGATTTGTTTGAATTTTTCTTAAGGATCTGTCAGGAGGAGTGTCTAAACAACTTATGTACTAGGTTCAACTAGTTTTAGTCAATTCAAGGCACATTACTCCCCTTTAATTGTTAGCATACATGCATTTAAATTAATTTTACTTTTGCTAACAGTTAGTAAAACAAGTTGAATTACTTATAATGCTTAAGACAATATCTTTTTTTGGTCTTTCAAAAGAATAGCAATTCAAAAGTGAAAACCATACCAAATAATATTTTCCTAGAAAAATGAAATTTGTGATATTTAAAGGTATAGATTAGGTATACTTATAAGGTTTTCTTATGTGCTTTAGTGTTAACAACATGTTCACCTATGTGAAAAACATATGAAAACACAAATAAAACTTCATATGCACACACACACAATCATGAAAAAAGAAGAAAAAAGAAAAATCTTACCTTAATGTAGTTGCAAGTGAAGCTAAGGAGAGAAAAAAATCGTAAAGCATATTAATTAAAAAAAAAAGATAAAAGAAGAAAGAAGAAGAAGACATACCCCGAGCATGGAGGGAAAGAGAAAGAGATGAGGAAAGAAAAGAAGAGAAAGAAATAGATATTGATGTTTTTTACATATAGTGAAGAAGAAGAATAATAATAATAAGTAGTAGAAGAAGAATAATAAGAAATGAGTTTATCTCTTATGAAATAAGGGGATTCAGACTTTTTATTGGGACGCGTTAGCGACGGATTTACAGATGGATAATTGAATATTAATATTTTTTTAATTATTATCGGTAATTCCATTGGTAATATTTAATTTAAATTTTTAATTTCGTAAAAAGTTTTCAGAAACCGCCAACAATTACTGATGATTTTTCAATCCGTTGGTGATTCTGTCTATAATATTTAAATGAAAATTTTAAATTAATTGAATTTTTTCAGAAAACCGCCAAATAACACTGACAACTTTTCAATCCGTCGGTGATTTTGTCCGTAAAGAACAACAACTAACAGTGCAATTGAAAAGTGAACAGTTCTGGAGCTCTCTGGAAAATACCGACCGAAAATTTCATCGATAATTCCCTTTGTAATTAACATGATGAATAGTGTTCACAATTTTACCAACGAATTTACCGACAAAATTTTCATTCCGTCGGTAATTCCGTTGGTAAATCATTAATTTTTTTTCCCACTGTAATTCCCTCGGTATATACCGATGGAATATTTCCCTCGGTATTTTCATTTGTATTTATCAATTTTCTGGTAGTGATTCTCAACCAATTTAATGTTGATAAGCCAAAGCATATCCAACAAAGAACAATAAATAAAAAACTAGAAAACTCCAGTCATTTTCAAAATCAATGAAAAATCCTAGAGAAAGCAAATAATAAAAATAACGGAGTCCAGTCTCTAATTAAATAAATGTTAAAGGATGAAACTTAAAAAACATAGCTTAAAGAAAAGAAAAAAAAACAAGCAAACTCATGTGAATCTTCCAAAACTAGGTTAATCTCTAAAACAAAAAACTCGAGAAATCATAGACCTTGACTTAGTTATTAACAAAAAATAGTAATAAAAAGAATAGATATCAAATTTGACAAGAAAAAATACCTTAAGGAGGATGAGATTTAAGGAAAAAATTTAAAAAATTAATTCAAATAAAACAAATAACAATAAAAAGAATAAGAACTAAATTTGAAAGATTAAAGGGGGTTATATTGAAAAAAAATGTAATTTTATACATTGTTTTAGCAAATTATTTCAAATATTGAAAAAAAAATCGAAAAAAAAATCAATTTAAAGAATTAGGCATAAAAGCCTAATAAAGAATGATAAATAAAAAGACTCAAGATAACCAGAGTTATTTTTAAGACCAATAAAAAATTATACAAAAATAAAATAAAAAATAAAAATAAAATATGGTTTGAATAAATGTTAAAGAATGTAAACAAAATAAATTAGCTTAAACAAAAGAAAATAAAAACAAAGCAAACCCGATGTGAACCTCCTAAACCTAATCTAACATTTAAAACTTGTAACCCGTGAAATTCATAACTCATGTTTAATTAAGAAACTTAATTATCAACCAATTAAGTATTTTGTTCATTTACAATCATCGAACACAAAGAAAACAACCAAAATGCTGGAGATAAAAAAAGAAAGAAAAAACAATATAAACAAACTAGGGATATCCTCTCCTGTTAGCAAAGAAACTGTAAAGGTAAAATGGTAAGCAGGTGATCAGGTTGAAGAGCTCCAAAACCAAGAAAAGGTAAAAAAAAGATACAAACGAAGAAAAAAAAAACAAAGATTAAGCCAAAGCCAAAAGGCAAAACAGTAGAAGCAGATAAGGATCATTTAGCAGACTAGAAAAAAACCTGACAATTTAGGAAGATTAAAAAATAAAACTACAAGCTCAGACGAATGGTTGGGCAGGTCCTCTCAAACAAACCTAAATATAGCTGCCTCACACCAATTCTGAAGAAAAATGAGTGGGAGTCCCTACAAAGATGCACAAATAGAGTCTGCAGTGGAGGAAAAAAAAAAGGCAAAAAAATATGCAACCTAGAAAATGGGAGGGAAAAGACATGCATGAAACGATAGGCATAAACTGGGAAAAAGAGCGTATCTGGTCCCATGAAAATGGAAGGGAACAATTTTCAGAGAGACAACCAACTTGAAACACCTAACAAACACCTTCCATGCAAAAACAAAATGTCAAATCCCAGCCAGCAGCTGCTGCAGCTCTCCCAAGGTATGAGCAAACACAAACAACAATGATAGTGGAGGGCGCATTTAATGGACAACGATGACAGTTACAAAGACTTAAGCACCAACTCCAAACCCATGCTAAGAGATGCAAAATCCAGCTAATAAGCCATTGCTGGAAAGAACAGCAACTACATCCATCACTAACCAAGCCAAACACATACACAACTTGACTGAGACGACTAGTCTGTGGAGAATCCAACCAATCACCCAACTATTGAAATCCATAGGAGATTAGAGTTTGTGTCCACAGTGCCCAACATAATGGTAGCTACACATGAATTAGTTTTTTTTTTTTAACTAGATTATAATTCCAAACAAAAAATGTGTGCAGGGGCGGAGCCAGGAGGTGGCAAGCAGGAGCCCGGCCCCTGCAAAACATTTCAAAATTTTCTATTATTTAATATTTTTAATTTAAATAAATAAGCTTTTTAATAATATAGATTATTATATTAATTTTGGCCTCCCTATAAAATGCACTTAGCTCCGTCCTTGAATGTGCGTGCTCCCTCTATAAGGATCAAGTGGCCTTCAACAATGATGGTATCGAAGTTGCTCCGACGAAGCCTAAAAAATAATTCACTCTGTTATCAAAGATTGTAAAATTCATTTCACAAAATTACTAATCTTTTTCTTATGTTAACACTTCAAGCCTTTTTAGTGGGCTCTTATCAAAGGTTAACCATGTTTTTCTCAAAATCAAAAGACCAAAAACAAGATCCTTGATCTTTAGAAGTCAGGCTTGCCTCCTAAAATGATAGATACAAATATGATAAAAAGAAAATGAAAGTGTTGTTGGGTTGTGTAATCCATATCCATCCATCATTTTGGTTTCACATGCGGCGGCGCGTGGTTTCACATGTCGACAGTGGTGGCGGCACATGAGATCCACACACTGCCACTATTCCGGAAGTCCCAGAATCTTTCTAGTGTGTTCCCTGAGTTCCTAGCAATCTCTCTAACCTGTTTCCAACCTTCAGAAGGATTATTTTTCAATTTTTTGAATTTTTAGTGTGTGTTTTAAATTATTGTTAAATTTTGAATTTTTGTGTCTTGTAAACATGTAATTGTGCGGTGTGATTAAAAATATAATAAGAAAAAAAAATGTGTGTGTGTTTGCATTTTATTTTATTTTGTGTTAAATGAATGATAAACAAAGGGAAAATGGTAAAAGATGAAAAAAAAAAACATTTAACCAAACATTTTAATTGCATATGGCCAAAAATCCTAAAAATTACTTGAGCATTTTTTTTATCTAAAATATTTTGTCATGTTTTAAAAATATTGCATGGGTTTTACAATAAGTTTGTAGAATCATTAAGGATTTGACCAATATTTCAATAATCCTAAAACCTTTAATTTATGAAAATTAATTATCAACATTCTAGTACAAATGTTGAATCTATAAGTAGCCTAGTATTTAAGTATTAGGGGTTAACGAGAAAATTCTTAGAATTATTTTGGTTATTCATCAATTTTAATTTAGAGTATTTTTTAACACAATATATGAGTTATAAAAAAAATTTCATCTTCCATGATAGGTGAACCCTGTCAAGGCACCTATATGGATTTTTCCTATAAGAATTTACCTAAGCATACGAGTCCATAATAAATTTGAAATGCCAGATTTATTCATGAGTGTAAATATTTATTCTGAGCCATAGATAGACCACCGATTAGAATCTCTTTGACACATTTAAATCACATCCAGATTATACAATGCAGTTTACCTCAATTAAGGTGTACTAGGGGTGCTACTACTTTATCTAGCCACAACCAGTCACTTACCCTAGAATTTAAAGTAAGATCAGTCCACCCGGGTCTCCTAGTGACCCTGAACCAAACGACTAAGTGGCGACTCCTTGACATCCTGCCACATCGCGCACGCCACGTGCGACACCTATTAGGAGTAGAAGACAAAATAACAATGCAACTTACCTTAATTAGGATCTTTTGAGTGATAATATCTTCCTTTTAGCATAACAAGCCCTTTTCTCATACCTTTGAAAGATCAATTAGAATTTCTAGTGACTATAATACTAGGTGGCGACTCCTTTACATTTCATTTCCTATTTAGTCCTTTCCCTTTCTCTTTATACAAAAACTTAGAAAAAAGGGAGTGATCATTGCGATGTCAGGTGCGATAGAATGATAACTCTACTACGAGATTGATTGGGTTAAGAAATTTCGAGAGTTACAACAAAATAAGTTCAACTGGAGAGCATCCTGGATAGGTATATAACATACTTGCTTATTATGGTTAAAAGACATGAGTCCTCTTGATTGGAGTTATTGGTTATGTCAGTTATGAACCCTTCACTAGCAAATAGACAATTCAGATACTTGTAGTGTGTCCCAATAATACCTGATTTGGATAAGTTTTTGGGAAGCTTCAAAGCTGCAACTTTCTTAACCATGTAGATAGCATTAGACAGGACTGGATGACATAAGCCCTAATAAAATATGAAGTTGCTAAAAAAAACCTCACGGTTAGTAATAAGTACTTGGAATGGAGTAGCCCTAGAAAAATTAGTAGCTTGTTTATAGGAAATCAAAAGGCAAAGATCTCATAAGAATGGACTGCCTAACAAAGTAAGGCCTTACTAGAAGAGAGGTTGGCCATGAAAATCAAGTGAAAGAGGTTAGAAGATGAGGTTAGAAGATGAGAAAGGATTGAGGAAGAAGGTTGAGAATCTATTAGCAAATTTTAAAGCTGAAAAAGCAACTAGAGAAAGATTTCAACCAACCAGAGCACTCTCCATACAACCTTCCAACTGATGAAGTCTCTAACATAACCCTCATTCTTGCTTTTCTGTAGATAATTTATGGAGGAATCATCAAGCATCTGGTTTAGTTTCTTTATTTATTCTTTTGTCCATTTCACAAAACAAAATATGGGGAAACTTCATGGATAAGTGGGATGCTCATACTTTCTTCATTTGGGTCTTGGTCTTTTATACGAGCTGACCTTTTCTCTTATCTTTTTTCTGCAATTCTTGTATTCATGCTTCCCTAGTTTGAAGCATATGCCAAACCTTTGATCCGCACATCTCATTTTTATAATGTTGACCCTTTTTTACATTCATGTATCTAGATCATATTTATATGGAAAACTATGTTTCAAAAAGTACTTTATAACCATTCTTATAGTCTTAGAAAGTTATGGTCTTATTCTAAACAAGTTCTCAAGCACTAATTCAATTTTTATAATCTCAAAGGCGTGCAAGTTTCTATAATGATTTTCTTTAGCCTCAACATATAGAGCTGAAACTTTATTAATAAGATATATTATTTTCTTGGCTCTCATAGTTATCAAATTATCATTCAACACAAATTTCAACATTTAGTGAAGGAACAACATTACAACTCTTATGGCCTGAATCTATGGTCATCCTAATAATATATTATAAAATGGTTGGATATCCAACACTTGTAGCATGACTTAGTGACTCGTTGTATACCCGGTCCATCATATTGTTTGGCCTTAAGTGTGATGTATCCACTAGTAAATGCTTTAAAAAAATATATTGGCAATATATTGAGGGTTCACCCATTTTCTATAAGAACTTTAGCTAACATAAAATCCTTGCATATCAAGGTATATACAAGGGCTTGTTGTGCCCTGTCCTATTAGGATCCATTTCATTTTTAATGAATAATAGATAATTAATTGCTTGAATTCTCTCCACTAAATGCTATATAGAATCTGATGACATGTCTTGAGGTACATATACCTTATTAAGTTATTTTTTAAATGCCTTTTGTTTTGCAACTCTAAGCTTAGAATAAGTGAGAGAATGGAGATTTAAGCTAAAGATATTTTTACCTACTTTACCATGTTATACTCATTTTGTTTCATCAACTTTAATAATTTTGTAGATTTTTCCTTACTCATAGGCTTATTGATCTCATCATTCTTAGTGAACTCTTCAATTATCTTACCCTTCAACTTATTCTAGTTCTTTAATTCTTCTAGGGTAAAATATCTTCCACTCATGTAGAAGGTGTGGGTATAATTATAGGTTAATGCTTTGTAGTTTGCGTTGGTTTGGAAAGTTATCTTTGTTAATACCATTTTAGGTGGACCACTTGTGGTTGAAAAATATCTATAAACTTCTATTTCTTTTGTCATCATTCCAGCTCACTTTAAGGTTGAATGTTTTTAGTCTGTGAAACTCTAAGAATAAAAATTAGTCAATGTCATTTCTATTTTGGGAATAAAACTTGTGGCATTCATGAAAATCTCTCACCACTTGTGTCTTAAAGGGTCGTCTGAGATAATTTGCCTTATCAATATATCAAATAAACTGCTTGTGGTTATTTAAAGGATTGTCCCTTGCTAGTTTTCTTGCAAGCTATTAATGATTGCATTGACTCGTTCATGTGGCATGATTGGTTAAGGGGTTGATATATATATTTGGGGTGTCATCAAAAGTTACCCACTTGACTTTAATTAAAAGTAAAGGTTTGCCATCTATCAATGATATGTCTAATAGCTCCTGAGTGATACAAGTTAATTTAGGCTTGTGCTATTCTATAAAAGGTGGTTGCAATGACCTTGATGGTACAGGGACAATCTATCCAATATTGGCTAACCTCTAGAACATCTCACTTGATGGTATGTGAAAAGATGGTAAAGGTTATTGACTTCATTGAAAATTTCTATAGAGGAGGTTTGCCTTCTGCTAGACTATTCATCTAAAATGGTTGATTTTACGAGGCATTGGTATGATGATTACTGGGGTATTAGGAGGAGAAATTCACGTTGGTAACTGCTGGATTATTTGTAGGCTATTGGAAGCTAACACCACTTGTGTTACCCTGCTGATTCCTTTTTTTGTTCTTCTAAGAGTATTTGCCCCTTATATTATGGATTTCCCTCTTCTTCTTTCTTCTAGTGAATCCGTTCTTCACTTTTGATATGTTCAAGATTTTTCCCATTATGATTTCTTACTCAATCCTCTCAGCTACCATAACTATATCAATAAGATATTGAATCGTGCTTCTTGTCAAATATTCAAAGTAGAGAAAAACATCCACTAGGTCTCTTTTCTTCTTGAATTTTGTATTATTAAGTCACATATAATAGTTCAATATGGCTTTAATAAACCTTTCATGAAAGAAATGGATAAACAACTTCTTATCGTGGACTATCTCAGCTATTTTACTATAATACACTCTAAGAGGGGTCATTAAACATCGAGTTCCACTATATTTAACAAACTACAACAACTTAAACTTCTTGAGGATCATTATATTTGGTATTGTTGTTGGGGGCGACATCAGTTCTGGCGCACTTTAAAATGAGAGCCTCTTGTTGCTGAGAAGGAAAGGGTTTTAGGTTTAATCATAAAATTATAATTAAGGTTCAAGAGTCGCCACCTAGTGTTGAGGTTGCTAAGAAACCTAATGGTCTGTGAGACTTTTAGTAAGGGATTGGTTGTACAAGGAAAAGATGCATCACCCCTAGTGCACCTTATCTACGGTAAGTTGCATTGTTGTTTGATTGTTTTTTTAGGTCAAGTTCATATTCATTGGTCTTCTTCTAAGGTCTAAGTCAAATTTCCCTTCGTGAGAGAGTCTTTACCTCATTGGGTTCAATTCTAACTATTCTAAAGTCTAAATTTTAGCATTCGTATTTTTTTTTTGCACTTTGTATCTTTAATACCTAAAGGTGTACTCTATTATGTAGTTTTACACCCCCAAATATTAAAATCTATATCTAAACCCTAATATAAAATGAACAGAATTATAGGTGAAGAGTTTTTGATATTTTGACCAAATCCTAACGGATAATCATAAACTGATTACAATATCCATTTTGTTGCCCTTTTTTAAAATATGAGAAAGATGTAATTTTTTGTTTTTAATAAATATGCTTGGAAAACCTTAAGTATTTGGCCGTATGCATGAAAGATTTCAAGAATGAGGTTTATGTTAGAGACTTTATTAGAGACTCCATAACTAAAGATGATGGTTCTTAAGAAGTGATGCCTCCCCAACCAACCGTGAACACATTAAAAGAGGTCATGCAAATAAAAAAGCTCGTTTGAAGATGTGGTCAAGGAGAACAACTCATCAACAAGAAAGCTCATAAAATTCCAACAACCTATCCAAAGTTATTATTTTTATTTGATTATATTTACCTTTTTCAATAGTCACGGTGTAAAAGCTAATAAAGAATGATTGTTTATAGTGAGCTTTTATAATGTTTTCTTTAATGATATCACACATTTTTTGTTCAATTATGTTGTTTTTTTATCCTTTTACTCGTACTTATTCTTACTCCAATCAAATTCACTCACTCAAAACACTCTTTTCTTTTAGGCATTTTAAAACTGAATCCTCAATAAAAATACCAAACTCTTACGATGAGAATGATTGGTCTAACTTCATTGAAAATATAATTTCCATAGACAAAGAAAAATGGGAAGAAGATGATGTTGAGCAATTTATTAGATTAGTATAACAATCAAAACAAATAGTAAAATTTAATAAGAAAGAGTTGTAATTAATTAATACAGGAGCTTATCATAATAGGGAGTTGAAAGTCTGGATATTAATTTTAATAGAAGAGAAAAGCAAATTGATTGGGCTACTTAAATAATATGCTGACATATTTGCATCATCATACATCAATATATCCTATCTAAATACAAATATTATTGTCCATAGACTCCTACTGATTGATTGTTGTAAACCAGTAAAGTAGAAGTTGAGAAGAATAAGGCCTAATTTACTAATTAAGATCAAAGAAAAAGTCAAAAAGCAATTTACAATAAGGTTCTTAGAAGTCATCAAATACTCTTAGTGGGTATCTAACATTATGGCAATCCGCAACAAGGACAAAAAAGTCTAAGTGTGTGTACATTTTAGGGACTTAAATAGGGAAAACACTCTTTACCCCCTACATTAATGTTTTGATTGACAATGTTTCTAAGAACATCATTTATTCTTTTATGGATGGGTTTTTAAGGTATAATCAAATTAGGATGACAAAGGAAAATAAGGGAAAAAAACCACGTTTATAAAGCCATAGGGAACATATTGGTACACCATGTTTTTTGGCTTAAAGAATATAGGGGCAGTCTATCAAAGATAAATGGTCATGTTGTTCCACAACATGATGCATAAAGAGCTTAAAGTATATATGGATGACATGATTATAAAATTAAAAGAATATGAGGATCACACTTAGATCTTGAGAAAACTCTTTGAAATGTTATACAAATACTAGTTAAAGTCAAATCTAGAAAAATGTACCTTTGGCATTAGATCTAGGAAAATGTTGGGTTTTATAGTTAGTAATAGAGGCATAAAGGTGGATCCAGACAAGGTTAAGGCAATCTAAGCAATGCTAACACCAAAAACTAAAAAAAGAAGTTAAGAGTTTTCTTGGTAGGTTAAATTACATTGCAAGGTTTATTTGTTTCATTCGGCCATGTAAAAAAAAAAAGACGGGAATATGTAAGAATGTATTTACAAATTCTTTCATATTCTCTTATTTATCCTTAATATATGAAGCTTTCTATTACCTTTTTAAAAGCAAGATATGCTTATCATTATTATCATATTTACAATTATACATATATCAACTCTCTCTCTCTCTCTCTCTCTCTCTCTCCTCTCTCTCTCTCTCTCTCTCTCTCTCTCTTCTCTCTCTCTCAATTCCTTTTCAAGATATAACCATTCTTGCTAAAACTTGCACTATAATTATCTTTTCACCATTATGATCCCAACCATGACATTCTTACATACTCCCTTTTTCTTTTCTTTTGTTACATAGCTGAATGGAACAATTTGTTTCCTTTATATTTTCTTAAGTCATTTGATTCTTTATCATCTTACACACACACACACACACACACACACACACACACACATATATATATATAATTCTATTCTTATCATCCTTCTTTGGAAATATGGTAATAATTCTAATTAATGAACAATAGCAAAAATTGTTCTTACATTATCATCATAACACTTATACATAACAAATTTCATTACAAAAGAATGCTTTCATCAAGCCATCAATATCCTTAATTCATCTTCATGGTCGGCCCTAACATGTCAATTTTCCCAGGTTTTTTCATTCTAATTACTTCATTTTTTTTTAACTCATTCATATATATACACAACTTATAAGTTAGTTTATATTCCCCATGCATGTTTATATAACAAAATTCCTTTCTATCTATACACATAATTACCCTTCCATTTACATAAAGAACACAAAATTCTTTGACTTAACCAAAACTCTATTTTATATATAACTTACCCTTCTCATAACTTGCCAATCACTTAGCATTACAATTTCAACTCAAAATGGCATCCCTCCTTTTTGTTCAAATCTTTCCAGCCCTAAGGTTATGGGTTTCTTTTGATTTTTTTTCATTTTTTTCTTTCATATTTTCTTTAGTTTTTGCCCTTTCATGGTCAACTTAGCGTATTTACTCAAACAAACCTCCATTCACAAACATTCATACAATACTAAAATCACCACATTGGGGGTTTTTCATCTTGTCTATTTATTTTTACCTAGAATACAAATTAAACAAAGAAAATCATCTTGCCAAATGAATTTGAGTTAAATGTATGGGTGTCTAAACAACTTCTTCTTTCTTAGAAATTTTTTATTCCTCTCTTTATTCTCCTCCTTTCAAATCATCTCTCCCTCCCCATAACCCTCTAATATTGGTTCTTTTCTCACTTACACATACACTCACACTTAAACTCTTCATTTGAAGGACATGCAAGGTAGTTAGATGAAGGAAAATGAAGGGACTTGGCTTCTTTCTTATAGTCTTGCCAGTTGCTTTAATGGAGAAGAAAGAGTGGTTTTTGTCTAATTTGTATTTATACCCCCATTAATGAGCTTAGGCCTTGTTTGGTTGCACCCAAATAAATTTTCAGTATTTGTATGTATTGTATTATGACTGAACTTTTAATATTCTCAAAATTAATTATAATTATCTACCCAATGCCTATTAATATTTTATTTTATTTCTCATTATTTAATTCTTTCCATCAAAATTTTTCACTATGTTTTTTTATTATCTAATTATAATTTATTAGGGTTTTACACCCTACCTATCAACTCGAATAGTGAGATGACAAGTTTTGTTAGTGCAATCGCAAACTACCTCACGAACAATATCATTGGTGATCATGAGCCTCTAAATTTTGATTTTCTAGTTAAAGATGTGATGGTGGTGGAAACATAAACAGACGAGGGAGAAAGTGAATTGTGGATAATGTACTTTGACGGCTTCATGAATATTTTAGGAAATAGAAAGTAGTAGTGACAATCTCCTTAAATGGAAGCAAATATCCCATTTCGATGAAATTGTTGTTTAATTGTACTAGCAATGTCATGGAATCTAAAGCTTATATCCATGGATTGGAAGTCGCATTAGAAATGTGAATTAATAATTGGATGTATATGGGAACTTAATGCTGATAATATACTAAGTAAAAGATGAGTGGTAGACCAAAGATAAAAACTTGAACCATAGCAAAAGTATTTCACCAAACTTGTAGAAGAGCTCAAGGAAATTGAATTCACATCTCTTTTAGGATAAGAATCAATTTGCAGATGCTTTAGCAATATTGGCTTTCATGACCAAAATTGATTGTGGGGTTAGAGTATAACTAATTTGTATAGAAATTAGAAGTTTGATGCAACCATATTATTCAATAGTTTCACCCACATTTAACTAGTGTTTTGCCTATGTTTTATATATAAAATGCCTTGATATTCTTTGTTTATGTTTTGAAGGCACTTTTGGATGAAAGATGCAAAAAAGAGTAAATTGGAGATAATTGGCAGATTTGACCTTCAGTCGATGTTTTGTGCAGAGCATGAGTTCTAGAGGTTGAAATGAAGTGATTCCAGTGGCATTAAAAAGCTAACATCCATACCTTTCTGGACATCTAAGGCAAGAAAATAAAATAAGGAAGAGCATGGAAATCACAGCCTTCAAAGTCAAATCTCGCAATCTGCCAGTGTTGACCTTCGGCCATTCCAACTTGAATATCTGGAGCTACAGAAGTCCACTTGATGCCAACTCAATGTTTTTGGATTCATGACTCAAAGGTCTATAAACGCTCCAAATTTCAGCCAAAAACGATGTCATATGAGGGAGATATGATTTTTCAAAGATGACATCTGAATTCTGCCAGCAAACAAGTTTCGTGAAGAAACGAGTCCAAATTACGTTCTGAAGCATCTAAACCGATATCCAAGTTTTTATTTCAGCAATTTAGCTCCTCTAAGTCAAAGCTTGAAGATTTCATGCAAGGCTATTTCTCCTTTTTTAGGAAAATAGTTATTGAAGTACTTAAATGTAAACAGTCTACTTAATGGAGGACTATTTTGTAAAATAGAGACCTAGGGTTTCCTAGGATATAAAAAGAATGAGAGAAGAGAAGGGGGGCAGCCAGCCAAGAAGAAAAAAACGCCCCCTTCCTCTAAGAAACCCTAAATTATGCATTCTTCCTTCTTTTTGATTAGTTGTTCAACAAACATGCAAGGCTAAACACTTTTTCTTGGTTGCAAGGACACGGAAACCTTCGGATTTCAAGAACTGTGAGATTTATTTTACCTTTTCTTTTCAGTTTATATGATGAATATGTTTGTTCTCCTATGCTTATTTTTCCTATGATTGTTTATTTTAATTGCTAGAGCGGACTCTAAGTTATTATTGTAGACAATCTATTGTTAAGTTTGATATCAAAACCAGAGTTGTGGTATATGAACTTGTGAAGCAACTGAGTTTAATAATTGTGGCGGATCTACGTTATTAATCTTAGGGAGAACATTCAATCAAATCAAACATAGACTGCGGACAGTTATGTTTTCTTGATTAATCAACTTATCTAGTTCTTAAGGCTGCCATTGAATTAAATTACTAGTGCGGACACTGTGGTTGTTTGATGGTTAGGGCTAGTTATACGGCGGATCCGTTAACTAACCAATGTTAAGAAGAGATAAATATTCAGAATATAAATTGATGTTTCGTTTCCATGATCAGTTCTGATTTCTGTAGGTGGATGTGTGCTTGTGACCAAGGTTTGTTCTCTTGATAATTTTCTGATTTTATTAAATTTAGTTTGATAGTTTTCTGTTTTCTTTTGCTTTAGCCTAGATAACATCCAAACCCCCCCCCAAATTGCATATCATCTAGCATAAAAATCTGACTTGAATCTTCCTCGTAGGATCGACCCCTTGCTTGCTCTATACTATCTTGTGTGTTGTGTTTGAAGCTAGGGTAATTAATTTGTGCGACCGCAACATCGCAACAAAGTTCTTCAACTTATTAGTGCTCCATTAAAGGAGAAGTAGATAGGAAACCTCGGTATCATGATATTAAACAATCTATTCAATATCGAGAGTATCCACTAGGAGCATAAAATGTAGACATAAATATGGTGAGAAGGGTGGCAATGTAATAGTACTTGAATAGTGAGATCCTATGAGATCCTATATAAAAGGTTATTTTATAGAACTCTAATGTGATTCTTGAATACTGAAAAAGTTAAAAAATCCTTGTAAGAAGTTCATGAAAGAATTTGTGTCACTAATACAAATGGGTATATAATGGCTAGCTAATGCATAGATTAGGCTACTTCTGGCTAAACATAGAAAGGGATTGTATTTTCTATATCAAAAAATGACATAAATATTAGGTGTATGGTAATAAGATTACCACACCCTAGCACTTTTGTTTAATATGGTGCCACCCTGGCCCTTTCCAATATGGGGACTTGATGTCATTAGATCAATCAACCTAAAAGCAACATATATCATTTTATTTTTGTGGCAATTGATTACTTTACAAAATAGGTAGATGCTTGTTCATATATGCATGTAAACCAAAAGTTAGTCAAGTGATAATGGACATCGTTTTATTTTGGTGGCAATTAATACTTTACAAAATGGATAGAAGCTTGTTCATATGCACATATAACTAAAAGTTAGTCAAATGATTTATTGAAAAAGATTTGATTTGTCAATATAACTCACTAGAAACCATACTAGTAGATAATGCCATGAACTTCAATGGAAAGAAAATTGTAGAGTTCTGTGATAATTAGAAGATCAAACACTTAAACTCATCCCCGTATAGGCTAAAAATAAATAGTGTTTTAAAAATGACCAACATTAACATCAAGAAAATCATTAAGAAAGATAATATATGGTTACTTAAAAACATTAGCATGAGATGTTTTTCTATGCCATTCACATATATCGCACCATAATAAAAATATTAATGGGAGCCATGCCGTACTTATTAGTATATGGAATGGAAGTGATAAAGCCTTCCAAATTAAAAGTCTTGATGAAAGCATAATTAGAAGAGTCAAAACGAGCTAAAGCATGATATGAGTAGCTAAAACATGATATGAGTAGTTAAACATGATTAATAAAAAAAAAATTCAACAATAATTTACTATAATTAGTTGTACTAGAAAAGAATGGCCAATCCGTATGATAAAAAAGTTCGCCATAAAGAGTTTAAAGAGAAGGAATTGGTATTGAAAAAGATTTTACCTCTACCAGAAAAAAAAAAATTAGAGTAAAAGCGCACTCAACCATAAGAAACCTTATGTCGTGGTGAAGAAATTGTTTTTTAGAGGAGCACTTAAGATAACTATCGCACCTGACATGTGATGACTCAGCTTTCTTCCTATGAAAAGGGTTTTATTTGATTTTGAAGGGCGGAAAGGTCTTAAAATTTATAAAGTCAATGTGGCTTTAAAATCTTTTTGATAAAAATATCTAATCTCTGATAAGGGATCTATCAGATCGTGGGACTTGAATAAAAAACACATTACCATATAAACTTTTTATTATTATTAATTATGGGATTGTTTTACAGTGATTACAGATTACCTAAAAGGTTAAAACCCTTGGCCCCAGAAGGGATACAATAAAAATATAATAGACGAGGGCACAGTAATCCAAAGCCATTTTTATTTAACAAAACCCGTAGTTCAAGATTTCTTTAATCTCTGTTAAGTTTAATATTTGCTAGACCACAGCAGGCAAGAGAGCAGAGAATAAAGAAAGAGTGTGGCATTCTCTACGTGTAATAGGGTTGGGCAGATGGGGTATGCATGCAACGGGTAGATGCGAGAGATGTCGTATCTGGTCGGACACGTAATATATGAACTCATTCCCTTCCTGATCACCTGGGAATTAGCTAGGCTTAATTTTATGGTACATATTGCCAACCAACACATGGTGTTTAGTGATCAGTACAGACGCTTGCATCTGTAATAGGAATATATTTTTGTCTGTTTGAGATAATATAATTCCAAGTTGAGAGATCACTTTGGATACCGCAACGGGGAATGAGAAAGGATCAATTGTTTTGAAGTAAACTCCGTGTGCATGGAGCCAAAACAGTACATATAATAATTTGTTTTAAATTAAGAATGTGATTCTGATCAGTATTATTGAAGTATGGAACAATGAGTAAGCTCAAAGTCAGCTCAGATTAAGATGTCAAGCTTGTGGGGTTCTACCGACATGAATTTGCACATTTAATTTCATCTATAGCTCCTATTAATGTTGAGTTAAATATCTAATCAATGAAGTTAAATTGACATATATATCAATCAAAATAAGAAATAAGAAATATTTATGTTCATATTCAGTTCAATTTTCTGGCCACATAATATCATGTAAAGATTTCCTTTCTAGTGCTTGGTTTGTGCCCTTTATTCAAACAAATATTGATTATTTATTTTAAAAAAATTCAAGCCAAAATTGAATTTGGATAAAAAAGGATTAAATGAGTATTTCTGAAATTAATTAGTTGTGTACTATTTATAGGTTACACAGAATGGAAATGCACGAAAAGATATTTTTAACAACATAGACTAAATGATGTATCAACATGTTTTATATTATTTTTTCTTAGAATCCATGTTCAACAAAAAGATCAAAGGCAAGGTGATGATTTAATATTTTTAGGCTCGGCTACGCGTTGAGCCTACCTATATGTTGGTCTGGCAAGTCGTAAAACCCAACATTCATGGGCTTAGCTACATAATGAGCCCATGTACATATAAATCTGGTAGGCTATTAAACCCAACATCCCTAAACTTAGCATTTCGCAGAGCCTAGATAGATGTAAAACTGATGATTTTTTTAAACTCTCAATTAGGTCACAAGACTCTATTTACTAATGATCTTTCTAAACTTTCAATTATGTTACAAGACTCTATTTGCTTTTGTTGATACCCTTAACATAAATAGTTAAGGTCAAAGACATTCATCCCTCTCTATCTTTAGATGTCTAAAAGTTTTCAAAAGAACTTGTTACTTTATCTCTCGTTAATGATGTGTAAAGGATATTTTATCCCTCTTTAAATGCTATCAGGGTAAAATGTTACTCCAACCCCTTCTCTCCATAAAAAGACAAGTTTTATGGATTAAAATCCTATATGATTCCTTTAAAGAGTTAGGTTCATAATCTCTATTCTTTAATATATATATATATATATATATATATATATATATATATATATATATATATATATATATATTCAGAGCATCTCTTTAAAACATTGCACTCTCTCTCTAAAAAGATACTTAAGCATTGAAGAGTCCTAGAATTCACCAAAAGGGATATTTCCAAGTACTAGTCACAACCACCTTGGCTTACCATGCATTAGGTACTGGCTACTAGCTACCTTGGCTAATGAAAGAAGAACAATTTGTTTGAATCAAAAGATTAACCAATTATCTGACACATAAGTATTGTTCTTAAGCTACTTGAATTTTGGAACATCATCAATTGGCGTAATCTGTAGGAAAAGAAAAAAAATCACCAATTGTTCTTCTTGATATGGTTTTTGATATCCCTAATCACTATTAAACGCAGATGATCAAGACACTCTAGGAATGGGACGTGTCATGAACTTCTCTATAATTGTTGGCACATATGATCCGTTAGAGTTTTATCAACTCCTTAGTAAGTAGGAAAGGCTATGTAATAATTTGTTCACTTTTAAGTCAGAGTATGATTTATTCTACTTGCCCATGGACTTAGTGAGACAAAAAAATTTAAGCTATATATTTTCCAACTTCATTAATGTAGTTAGAGCCTCGAGATTTTGGAAAGCTCTCAATAAGTACAAAAGGAATGTTGGTTCAAACCATAAAACATGTGAAGTTTTTTTGGCAATCATCCAAGAGAAAGGGAAGAGTCTCCCTCACGCTTGACACTTTAATCAAATGAAAATTTATTATATCCAAAAAGAATAAGAACTTAAGTTTCTTGTATATGAATGGCTTATTCCAAATGGCTTTCATTTTCTTGGGGTGATGTTTGAGGGTCTCTCATCCACCCCTCAAGGAAGGAATCAACTTAGGCAATAACATAATTTACCTTAAAATGGATTGACATGGTCTCCCTAGTGCAATTGAAAAACTCTCTAAGGATGGGATAGATATTATCTCAACAATGAGGATAGACGCGATCTCCCAAGGCAACAACTCCACAACTCCAAAATGTTTTGACTTCATCCCCATAATACAATAACATCAATCTCCATATGATCCTAGTGTCATCTCAATAATCCATTGAAAATATAAAGATACCCTCACAACCCAGATTTCTTTTTAGTTCCAAACAAGGGGGCATATCATACTAAGGTTAGGAAAAATTCAAAGCTCGATTCTTGCTAAAATTTAATAAATGTTTTTCTAAGTATGGGCATTACACCCATATATATTCTCAAAAAATTCCTAAAGGCTTTTGGATCTTGTATATAATTTTTATTATGGGTGTTGGACCCATATAAAATTTCTAGGGAATTCCCTCATTGTTTTTCTAAGTATAGGTGTTAAGCTGATATAAATTTTCAAAAAATTTTCTTAAAGGCCTTCAACCCCACAAGGAAATTTTACTATGGGTGTTAGATCTATACAGATAACACAAGTCAATATAAAAATGAAAAGAATCAGATTTATAAAATAAAACAAAATATATGTTACATGGATAAACCTCATAGGACCAAGCTGTGTACATAAGTAAGGGGAAAAGGGGGGCAGGAGGCTCAGATATCTAGCTTGGGCTCTTTAGCTAGATATTATTCATAATGGGCAGTAACATCCTTAACATGGAACACATCTGCAAAGTCAAGCGTTAGGATTAGATGGAAGGTAGCACTAAAGTTCACTTGCATTCCTATTGATTCAATGAAAAAATATAGGTTTGTTATGAAAAGAAAGATCTTATCTCCAACCATCTCTGACAAAGTTGCAGACCCCCTAAAATATTCCTAGAACTCTCTAGAGAGTTCTTTAAAGCCTCTAGATGAGCCTAAGGACTTTAGACTTCTTTCTTAGCAACACGAAGCTCAGCCTTCAAACCATCTTGGGTAGTCTTTGCCTAAAACATATCTTGTTTTAAGATATTCATTTGATTATAAGTGGCTTAAAACAGTTTATCATTGGAGCCCAACTAAATAACAATATCTTATATCTATTCCTTTAATGATGAATAAGCCACTTTGAGGCTCTTTAATTCACCCTTCACAACAGTCTTCTCCTACTTTAACAACTCGAAGGTAGCTTGGTTTGCTTTATTTTTAGCAATGGCCTCCCTTACATGGTTTCTCTCAACCATCCAGTGTCTCTTAGAATAAGCACACATCATGAAAGTCTACCAAAAATAAGTATTAGGAACAATGGTCATAAAACCAGGATTAATGAGAAAGTTCCTTACATTGAAGGCTATTTTTTTCAGTTAAGGCCAAATGACAATAATAGCTCTCATAAATATCATTGAAATGTCTGAGGGAATAGTGATGATCCACTCCAATAGTCTTACCACCTTAAGGCCAGTCTTTTCAAGGCTTGACCTCCTACCAACAATAATATCTATGAGTTGCCTCTCCTTATCGGTCAAAGTGGGGAAACTAAAAGGAGCTCAATCAAAAATAAGGTCAACAAAAGTATCCTTAAAATCAACTTCGTTAGGAATGGCCCAAGTAGAGGGCCCAACTACTACAACCTCTACAAAGAAAGTTGGAGGTCAAGATAGAGGAAATGCCACCACAAGAGCCTCTATAGTAAAGGCTAGAGCACTAGTCTTTACAAGGGTGGAGAACCTCCTTCTCTTAAAACAGACCATAGCGCCTACAATCATTTCATAGGGGTCAGGTTTATTTAACCCCTAGACCAAGGAGTATGAATACCCCCAACTTCCATTTCTGTAGTAGTTCTAGCTCTTGCCATAGAATCCTTAGGGACAAGGAGTTCATCGATGATGATGGGGTTGCCTTTCATCTTTTCTGTAGTTTTGCCTCTACTCAAGATAAGAGATAAAGACCCTCTTAGTAAACTCTCATCTGCAGACCTTACAAAAGTTTCTCCTTCTTCTTCAACTGTCAGCCCTGCACACAAACAGAGTGAGTAGTGAACTTAGATGTAATAAAAGCAAAAAGGGTAAGGAAGCTACATACTTTGTAACAGAGCCAGGTAGTGCCCTCTCGCCTTCCTATTGACTCTGTACTTGGTTGGGGCCAATGCCAATACAACATATATATTTTCCCCATTCGAGCCTAGACAAGGTCTATTGTTGACTTTAGGAGGAGGTACCCTCCAATAGTATGAGCAACCTAAAATATGTTACGTCCTATATCTAAGGCTGACTTTTTCGTTATACCTCATTATCAACCACTTCCCCTTCTATTTTTTGAAATGGGCATATTTTTCATGTAAGGTTCCCTTCATAGCTCATATGGGTCTTTTAGCAAAGGTAAAGAATCAACACATGTCATTCCTACCATCAATGTCAGCAACCAGATGATAACTAGTCTTAAACACACTAATTGTAGGCTCGATTTCAACAAGCCTAAGAAACTTATCAAATGAAAATAAGATTATCCACCTATTGGGGTGTGGCTAGCCTGGACCCTATTGATAATATCTAAAAACTACCACAATGCATACATGCAAAAGAGGACTATAATTTCCAAATGACCCTGAGTAGAGCTCAAGATCGATTGGTTGACACGCTCAGCCTCAGCAGGCATTTAAGATGTGTACTCTCCTGTATGCCGAATGTTAACAAACTCGATGTCCTCCACACCTAGAGTGTTGGGGGTATCATTCTTAGGGGCCTAAGGCAACCTTTCGCTCTCCTAAGGTTTACTAACAATCGTGAGAGAAGTACTTCTCCTACGGGGAGAACTATTCTCCCTTACCATAAATGGATGTTAGGGCTCCATCTTATCTAGTTTTAGGGCCTAGTCTGATGGACCGTTATCCCTTGTTATTTCTTCTAATCCCAGGTTGAAATAGAAACTCGTCATCAGAGATAACATCCATTTTTCTGTAGACAAATCTGACTCTCTTTTTTTCCATTTTTCTATTTAAAGTAGAGAACAAAAAAGAAACCTTTGATGGGAAATACAAAGAATGAGGGCTTCTTCTTGGATTATAGCAAATCTAGTTCAGGTGTATTTTTTTCAACAGAGTAATTCTTTATCAATTACAGAAATTGAAATTAAAAGAAAAGATAAAAGCAAGAATGACTAGGGTTATAAAGAAAACATCTTTTCACCTTCACTGTTGGATGAGTAACCTCTCGTATCATCTCAGATCTCTAAAAGTCCATTCAATCGCTGCATTGAATGCACACTGCCATCTTGTTTTCCAAGGGACTCCTTCTTTTGATAAAGATGGGTTGAATAAAAATAAGACATATGGCCATAAAGAATCCCAATAGTTTTGCAATGAACAAATCTCATAAGGAAGGTAAAAATTCCTTCATTAATGAGACAACAACTCTTAGGTAAAAAAAACTTGTTTAAAGCTGGTAACCTTTCAAAATATTTGCGTAATAAATACGTAAAGACTTAGGGTTTTTTTTATGGATCAACATGTTTTATGTTATTTTTGCCAAAAATCCATGTTTAACAAAAAGACCAAAGGAAGGGTGATGATCCAATATCTCCAGTTTTAGCTACACGTTGAGTCCATGTATGTATGGCTCTGACAAGTCGTCAAACCCAACACCCCTAAGCTCGGCTACACAATGAGCCCATGTATATACAGGTTTAGCAGGCAATCAGACCCAACATCTCTAGACCTATGCGTTAAGCCAAAGTAGATATAGATCTAGTAAGCTGCTAAACCCAATACCCTGGGCTCAACATCACGCCAAGCCAAAATGGATATAAATTGATGATCTTTTTAAACTCTTAATTAGGTCATAAGACTTCGTTTGTTTTTGTCAATACCCTTAATGTGAATATTTAAGGTCAAAGATACTCATCCCTCTATATCCTTAGGTGTATAATTTGTTTTTAAAAGGACTTGTTTCTTTACCCCTCATTAATGATGTGTAAGGAATATTTTATCCCTCTTTAAATACTATCAGGGCAAGAACACTTCAGCCTCTCCTCTCTATAAAATGATAAGATTCATGAATTATAAAGCCTGAATGATTCCTTCAAAGAGGGGTTCATAATCTCTATTCTCTATTATATATATATATAGAGAGAGAGAGCATCTCTCTAAAATATAATTACTCTCTCTTTCTCTCTAAAGAGATAATTGTTTAAGCATTAGAGAGTCCCTCAATTCATCAAATGAGATATTTTTCAGGTACCAGACATAGCCACCTTAATTAGGGAGAGAATAACAAATTACTTGAATTAAGAAATTAACCAATTATTTGACACATAAACTTTATTTTTAAGCTATTTGGATTTTGTAACATCATCACTAAAGTTTTAGGTTTGGCAAAAACTAGAAATCACATGTTCCAGAGCTAGTTGAATATATGACAGAATCTATATACATATATACAAGGGCGGAGACATGTTAAAGGCTTGGGTGAGCTATAGCCCAAGTCAAGATTTATCAATATTTTTTGACTAGTTTTATATAAAAAAACAATTCATAATTCTCAATTGAGTTATCAAAAAATTTTAAAACTTTGCGTGGAGCCTTCTAATAAGATGCTTTAGTTTGGATTAAAATTTCAAAATTTTTGAAGAAATTCAAAAATTTGATGAAAAATCACAATTTGACAAGTTTTATGTTATTGGGTGTAATTTTCAATCCGACTATCAGATTGAGCTGAAATTTTACTAGGGATCTTAAAATATATTGAATATAATTTGGTTAAAATTTTAGGATGAACAAAGCTTGGTATGGCTAACAAAAAAAAAAGACCGTCAAATAAAAGTAAAACAACTTATTAAATGTAAAATGATTATTTTCCATTAAAAAATCAAACAAATCAGCTCTTCCTTCCTTTTATATGTTGCCGACTAGGCAGAAGCAGAATAGAAAAAGAAAGAAAAGAAAAGGCGAGAGAGAAAAGTAATGAAAAAACATAAAAAAAAATCCAAGGAAAAAAAATAAGAAAAGTGAAAGAATAACCTTATAAACTTACAAAGTCCAACTTATAAAACACTAATCTAAGAAAGAATCAAATGAAGGAAGGAGGAATTGAGAGAGAAAAAAAAATTAATTACTTTATTTTTCAGTTGACATGAAATTGTTATTTTATTCCGGTTGAGGGGTTGTTACAATATCGATTCAGATTCGATTATAGATGAATTATATTACACAAAACATCGAAGGATATAACTTCAATAGTGAGTTTATTTTTACTTTCACTTCAATTTTATGTACTTTCAAATTTATTTTTTAATATTTTGGGTAGTGTATTTTAATTAAAACTTTACTGTTAACTTCAAAAATTCATGTACATGAGTTAATAATTGATCTTAAAAAAAAATTATATATTTATTTAATAGTCTAGGGCTAGAAAAATTTCTGGCTCGGTCTTTATATATATATATATATATATATATATCAAGAATAGTTTAGTAATTAATATTAAACCAAATTTAACGGAAGCCTGCCCTTGTAATTTCATATTTGTATTCACAGAAGAGATATTATCTACTCGTTTAAAAGGTTTGATCATGATATTAGTGCAAAATTGTTAGACAGTCTATGCGTGACTCATGAGGTGGAAGCCGATCAAATTAATTCAACACAAAAGTAAATTGGAGCTAGCAATTGGCATTATGGCGGCTATAATCATCATTACCTAACTTGAAGAACAAGAACAGAGACAAGTTTCATTCTTGCGCAAAGAAAGAACAAGACCATAAGGAATTATTCATACTTATCATCCTAATTTGCAATGTCAATGTTAGGTAAGACTAGCTAAGAAATATTTGTGGATTGGAAATCAAGTGTAATTCATGAATCTAAATATTTTATTCAAGGGGATGTACATCTTTTTAGCATTAATTGCCTATTCCTTACTCAAAAACAAAAAAAGTTGGAATTCAAACAATGACATAGATAGAGTTCAAGAGTTTAGATATGAAAAATAAATTAAATCAATTAATTTAAAATATGATTGAAGGACTAACGAGGGATGAATCCAGAATGAAAAGCTTCGGAGGGGCCAAAAGATTTAATAATTAGAAAATAGAGATAAAAATTAATTATATTAATCATATAGGGGGTGCCCAGTCATAACAACTTGAGACTAAAAAATTTGTTTTTTCTATGATCTCAGGTTCGAGTCCTTGATTGCTTATATAATAGTTATAAGAGATTTACATAATCGTTAACTTTAGAGCCTATAAAATTAGTCGTGGTATGCACAAACTGATCCGAACAGCAACGTTAATCTTTCAAAAAAAAAAATTAATTATGTTAACAAATTAAGACAATTGTTTGGATCGTATGAGCACCAATCCCAGTTAGAACAGAGAAGGAGTAGCTGTATCTATATTGTCACAGGAGCTAGCCCACATGCACGCAAACTTGCTGGAATGATTAATTGAAGAAAGATGATGATGATGATTGTGATGATCAGAGTCTAAGCTTGGGCCCCCACAGTCACACCCTTGCAGAGAGACAGTGTATCACGGACGGTCCTAGCTATGCATTGCCTTGGGAAACGTAACTAACTTTCTCTCTTTCTCACCAAACACGCACTTCACCGTCACTGACTCTCTACTGCTAGCCACTGCATGCTAAATTTGGGTCTTAAAACTGTTATTATGGTGTAATCATTTCAATACTTGCTCATGGGCTGTAAAGGCAAGCAACTTTTCAATCCTTGTTTTACATCAGATCATCAATATCCTCCGCTCAGTTAAACGATTTTTTTTTTAATTTAGCACCGCTTGGGAAAAAACAAATTTGCAAACTAACATGATAATTTTTTTTTTAAAAAAAAACACAGCTTATATCAAGGTCTCCATACATGAGTTTTAAAAATATTACAAGTCAAACCGTGATTTTTAAAAATATTACGAGTGAAAAATATGATTTTTTAAATATTATTCTTGAAAAATATGATTTTTAATATAAAAAACTGTTATCACAAATCTAAACTATATTCCTAACTCTAAACCCAAACTAACTTCAAATGCAAATCCTAAATTCTAACCCTAACTATATTTTAGTATATTTTTATACATAGTATTATATTATGTCATTTTTTTAATGATGAGTTTGTATTTTATTTTACATGTATTTGAGTATATTTTGATAATTATTTTAGCTTTGTCAGGTAGGTTGAGATTTTAATATTGTTGACCTTATTATAAATTTTCAAATTTATTTTGATGTAGTAGAGTTTCAAATCAATTTAAATTTTACGTGTATCATGACAATGAAAACAACAAGGCTGGGTGTAGTTATAATATCAATATTGTTGGAGGCTTTCATGTTTGATAAATTATTAATTTTGATTATTTTTTTAATTTTTCATATTTAAGTTGTTTAAAATTTAAATCAAGCATTTTACATCTGCATGAAAACAACATTGTTATTACCGACACCAATTACTTTTCTACATGTTAAATTGTGCTGTTACCATAATCAAACGGAAATTGCAACAATGGGGTTGCTATTATCTATGTTATTAGAGTTGAAGATGCAATATCTCTAGCTACTTCATAAATACAAATTGAAGATGCAATACTTCTAATTTATCTGCGGTATTTTTTTTCCTTTAAAATTATTGGTTAGATGCTGGGAGAATCCTGGAGATTGATTAATATAACATGTATATGTATTCTTTATTAAGAAAAAGAGAGGTGATGTAAAATAAGTGACTAAATGTATTGGTTTATAATTTAGGGTTAGTGTTTAGAATTTGAATTTTGAGATTAGGATTTAGAGTTTGTATTTAGATTAAGATTAGGGTTTAGTGTTAGGGTTTAGATTTAAAATTTGAGTTTGCTAGGTTTAGGGTTTGAGTTTAAGATTTGATAGAGTTAAGTTTCAGGTATTATTTAAAATTTATTTTTGAGATCAAGTTTTGGGGTTAGAGAATAGATTTGAGTTTTTTTATTAAAAAAAAATTAGAGTTGTTAGTTTAGGATAGAGTTTAGATTTAAGGTTGTTATTATTATTATTATTATGTCACAATCACGGCTGGGAGTTTGCCAGAACATTTTTCAAAATTTGTTTCTAAGGAAAAACACCCAAGTAAAACAAGCAATCCTATCAATTACCTTTTACTTTACTTTCATGCACCGCATGCATCACCTCACTTTTACCAGTTAATACTACATGGGACTACTATTTGATTGCCAATCATTCCTTTACTATAATAGTTACCTTTTTTTTACTTTCCTGCTGCTAATTGGAGTTTGAGCTCAAAAGGCTACAAAAAGACGCAATCCTACACATTCTTATTATACAAAGTACTAGCTGATAGCCTCTCTCTCACACATTTTTTTACCGTTTTCTATCGTCTGTGTGGGAGCGATGTGTACTGTGTGTGCGTGAGGGACAGAGGTGTGGCCCATTATTGAAATATATGGCTGACCGACTTTCAGCAAGAAAAAGAAAAGGGGGGGAGGGGGGGGCAGAGTAAGGCCAAGATAATAAGAGAGAGAGAGAGAGAGAGAGAGAGAGCTGTTAGAGAATAAGATAGAGATATTCTCTTTAGTCATCATGTTTTTTGGTGTTTTCTTTTGAAATCAAACAAAGGCAAACCAGATCTCTGTAAGAAGAGTCCGAAGTTAATTTGGACCGTCTTTTTTTTAGTGGGGTGTTTAGATTCAAGCTTGAGTTGTGTTTTTCTTTTCTTTTGGCAGAATTAGCTAAAGAGTGAAGTCAGTATTTGAATAAACTAAACATTTAGCTGGTTGTGTTTGGAGAGACTCTTGCTTTCTTTTGTTTTTGTACGGTTTTTATCCTTTTTCGGAAGCTGTTGCCTTGTTGGGTTTCGTTACTTGGTAGTTCAATTTAAGTGGAAATGATGTCTGGTGATGCTTTTTCACTACCCTCTTTCATAGCAGGGTTTGCTCAAGACCAGAATAATGCAAACCCTAAGCCTAATCCTAATCCGGTGGCCAAAAGGAAGAGAAATTTGCCAGGAACACCAGGTAAGTAGCACGCTTAGCTTCATATGTTGCTTTGGTAACTCATCTCTTATTCTTGCATATGTACACAAGTTTCTTTAATTGAACAGTAGTCAAATAAACAGTTTCTATGTCTTCGCAGATCCAGATGCTGAGGTTATTGCTTTATCTCCTAAGACACTCATGGCAACCAACCGTTTCATATGTGAAATATGTAACAAAGGATTTCAAAGAGACCAAAACTTACAACTTCATCGAAGAGGTCACAATCTTCCATGGAAGCTCAAGCAAAGGACCAACAAAGAGGTACGAAAGAAGGTCTATATTTGCCCAGAAAAGACCTGCGTTCACCACGATTCATCTAGAGCTCTAGGAGACTTAACTGGCATAAAGAAGCACTTTAGCAGAAAACATGGGGAGAAGAAGTGGAAGTGTGAGAAATGTTCAAAGAAATATGCTGTTCAATCAGACTGGAAAGCTCACTCCAAGACTTGCGGGACTAGAGAGTATAAATGTGATTGTGGGACTTTATTTTCCAGGTACTATTAGCTACTATATATACACTTGCACTTGATTTTCTTGATTTTCAGTCAATGATCACGTACGTAGCAGATGAAATAAATGCTATCCCTTTGATTTTGAATTAGATCGATGGTACTTCATTTATGAGTATACTAGGTAATAATAAGTTCTGATAGAACAATTTTGAACTAGGTTTTCTAATATATATATATATATATCAAAACAGGAAAGATAGTTTTATCACACACAGAGCCTTTTGTGATGCCTTAGCTGATGAAAGTGCAAGGATCACTTCAGTTCAAGACACAGATCTAAATTTCAGAAATGACACAGTAAATTTGCCCCATGGATTTTCCAACCGGCCAGGAGTTCCAGATATTGCAGGTATTTCTCAATTTAGTGCAGGTTTCAGACCTGATTTCAGTGGCATGAGCAGTCCAGGAAATTCTCTTGGTGCTGATCAACAAAAGACTGGACTTTCTCTGTGGATAAATCAGGCCAATTCACACATTACTCCCAATTCAAATCTTTACGTGCCTCCGATTTCCACTGGTGTGCCTGAGATGGTGCAAATGGTAGCCAATCTCTATAGTTCATCATCCTCGGCCAATCTTGGGAATTTAACCTTATCTGGACTGCCTCATGATCAGGAAGAAGGTATTAACAAAGCCAATATGGTGGATACGTCAGCTTCTTTGTATTCTGATAGAATTCAAAACAAGCAATTAAAGCTAGCTGCTGTACCCATGTCTGCGACAGCACTTCTACAAAAGGCAGCCCAAATGGGTTCTACAAGAAGCAATCAACCTTTCTTTGGCAACAGTTATGGATTGATGAGCTCTTCTTCTTCTTCTTCTCCTACAACAAACCCCATCTCTCTCAACCAGAATCCAAACGAGCTATACCATGTCTTTCAAAATCTTAAGCAACCTGCAAGCGAGAGCCTAACAGCAACTTATAGTGTAGCAATGAGTGATGCAGTGATGGGTACATCAAGCAATCTTGATCAACTCGTGATGCAAACAAGTGGAAACCTGCAAAATGACCCGACTCAGTTGAAGTTGCAAAGAGGTTCAAATTCTACTGAGAGTGGCTTAACGAGAGATTTTCTTGGTATGAGTAGTGAATCCGGTCGTCTATTTTTGCCACATGACCTAGCTAAGTTCGCTTCAATAAGTTCAGCCATGAGCTTGAACCATTTCACTGCCAATCATTGATGGTCTTGCACACTACATTGCATGCCTGTTTTAAAATAGCACAAACTTGAGGCCAAAACACCCGATCTAGGGACCGAGTAGGCTCGGTCGTCGAAGGTAAGGCAGCTCGTTAATGGTAGTGATAAATGAGACTGGAAGTGGTGGCCCGGTTGATGAAGCATGTCAGAAAATGATTAAACATTGAACTCCAAGTCATGCATGTTCTCCTTGTTTTTTCTTGTTGTTTTTATTTTCTTCTTGTTGTTTTATTATGTGTCTTAGCTCTTTTATCGTATAGTCGGATCAATATTTTCCTTTCTTTATTGAAATTGAAGGGCACGGAAAACAAAGACATATCGTTGACTGATCGTTAACGTAATCCGGCTACCTCGTCAACGTTGATGGGTTTTGAAAGCAAAACCAAGTCTTTGTTATAGTGAAAATCGAAAACAATATAAACCGTACGTTGGTGTTCAATTTGCTTAATATATAGTATAATATAGTCTTCAGAGAGATTCGGCTTTACAAGTCTCTCTTTCTTGTCTAAGATCAAGCAGTGTGTAATATTCTAGTGTCTCTCTTGACTAGGGAGAATCTAGCTAGGTAGGGCAAACGCTACGATTGGCTAGACTCATGAATTTTTGGGGTGTTAATTACGTCAATGGAAGCTTAGGAGAAAATTTAGGGGCCAAGGAAAAGAAGTACGATTTGTCAAAGGCAGTATGATGGGATTGTGAAATTCCCCATTGCTACATGGAGTTAAAGGTTTATTCTCCATGGCAAGTTATTATGCATACTGACAGTTAATCTAGTGTTCGATATTGCATGACTCATCTCATGTCCGAAAAGTTATTTGAGAGTTGTACTTCTTATCTTTTAAATAAAAATGAAATTCATAAGTATTTTTTTCCCTATTTATATAAGAATAAACAGTGTAACTCTAATATATCTAATGATCTTTCAAAATCCAAATCCTAAATATTCTTATCGTCCTAAGTCTTGAGAAATAGAAGCAAATCTTTATGAAGAAAATGAAATGATTCTCATCGATGATACTTATTCATTAGAGCAAGAAAAATAATGAATTAATAATTATCTCAAGCATATTTGAAATGAAAATAATAATCAACTCTGGTACGTGAATCGAAATTAATTCCTCTAAAAATTATAATTATGTTTGTTCGATTGTTCAATCTTCCTCGGCGAAAAAAGGTGTTTAAGACATGTTGAAAATATAGTTTCTATACTGATTTAGAGTAAATCTCGGGGCCTTGGTCCCACGACTTTTTTTTATCTTATATAAAAATATAGATACTATTATTTAAAAAACAAAACAATGAGTTTTACTTGATTTTAACTGGGTTTTCTTTTAAGATTCATATCATTTCAAATTAATTCTTTTTTTATTTTTATTAAAATCATTGTACCATAGTTATAAATTATTAAGGGGATGTTTGAAAATATAATAATAATTTTTTTTCTTAAAAATGCATTAAAATAAATTAAATTTAGTATTTAAACATGTGTTTTTTTTTTTCATTTTAGGAACTCTGGCCCCAACCAGATAATACAATAACGACTTGACCGACGAGGCCAGACTGATGGCCTACACATCAATGCATGGGGAGTGGGGAATCTTTGCACAATGGCGATGCTGGGTTTGAACCACTAATTATCAAGTTGCAAGCCTCTCTCCTAAACACCATTGGATATATATCTTCTTCTTTTCAACAAATGCTACTTTTCTAATCAAGTTTATGCTATATAATACGAAGATTAGCTCACCCATAATCTAGTTAGAAAACCATTTTCCACGTTCTAAACAATAAAGGTCTTCTTCAGACAGTTTTAAGGGGACCTATTGTGCGTGCATGCCTCCCAAAGTCTATGGTGCTGGGTCAGTACTCTGGGCAGCGGCACATATTTGACTTTTCACGGGTGCTTCTATTTATTTATTTATTGATAAATCCATTAATTAATGCCTTTATAATAGACATTTGCAAGCAGATGAGATGGACATCTTAGAAAGTTGGAGTCTAGGATAGTTACCTTTTCACCATTACCCATTTATAAACACGAAAGGTGTACATTTTTTAGAGCATTGAGGAAGAGGAACTTTATTGTAATGAGTATTACCTTTTTATGGGTACTTGCCACGACCATCTTTTTGAGACCTGGGCGGGTTATATCTTTGGAGTTTGAAATCACTGTTCCAAAACGACATCTCTCATTATTTATGGGATGCTGCACATACATCGAACTAGCTAGTTTTGGACACAAGAATATTGGTCTTGCGTTGGATGCTAACGAAGTTTTTCTTTTTTTTTTCTCTTTTGGTGAAATTTGTTGATGTATAATGTTAGATTTAGATTTTTACGTAATTTTTTTTATTATTTACTAGAAGATTATATAAGTATTTTTATATGCTGGAGTAAACTTTCAAGCTAATTAGAATTCAAAAAGGTCTTGCGATATAGATCATAACAAGTTGTGTGAATTTTAGTATTTACTTACTTTTGATATGTGAGCTTTCTATTTAGCGAGAATCCTTTTCTTATAAGGATATGATAGCTTGTTTTGGGAATTTCTTAATTCTACAAGAATGTTTAATGGGTTGCAACATAATTTTCAAATGTGACAAGAATTTATAAATGTTCCAAAAAAAATTTTTTTAAAGGATTTCTTATTCATCCTGGCAATACAAGGAAAAAAGAATGATGACATTTAATGATAAATTGATTAGCTTATTTTTTTACAGTTTCCTAATCCTACAAGGAAGATTAAAAAAACACAACAAGGATTTTCATGTTTTGAGAGGATTCTTTAAAGATACGATTAATTATCCTAGACAAACAAAGAAACTAAAGGGGAGACAACTTCAACAATCAATTTCCTGTCTTATTTTGGATATCTAAAGGTGGTCATAAAAACCCTCGTATTTCCAGGATGAATATTTTGTTCATGACATTACTTAAACTAGAAAATTTATTTATCATAGGCTATTTTATTTAATTAAGTGCAACAATTTTAGTTTATGTGTCAAATTTATTATTTTTTCATGTTTTGGCTCAATTAATACTTGGTTTTCAACTAAGATCCCATGTTTGTTTGAATTATTGTTTTGGGCTTATCATTATAGGTTCTGGGTCAATTTTATAAGTGAGTCATTTTAGTCCATAAGGGTATATCCATTAAGGTTATTTTTATAGAGTATTTAAACTCTTTGTAAGCCTAAAATTCAGAAGTCATTGAATAATGTCATTCTAAATTTTCAGGTTATGTGTGAGAGTGATTCATATATTTTTTTGTTCTTGAAAGAATTAAATTGACTTATCAAAAATTAATTAATTTTGTGGTGTCATTTGATTTAATTCCAATAGTGTTAGTGTCTTGGGACATATTTTCAATGTATCACACCTCTCTTGACTTTTCAAGATCAGATTTCAATCTTGATTGTAGGTTTCATGACCAATTCATCATGAGGTTTGCAGCGTTTCTAGGGATAATTCAATGCGTTATATTGTGATTGTTGTACGAAGGGGAAAAAATTCAAAACTTTGTACTTAGATGTCTTCACAAGAAACCTAACACAAACAAGAAAGATCAAACAACTTGTTAACTCACCTTAAAGAGAACCTTTATGAAATTTGATAGTTTATAATAATGGTTTAAACCTATGGCTAGCTACTTTTATTTGCTCAATTGATTCAAATATCTAAAATGAGGAGAGTAGTACTTTTGTAGAAGAGTTTGTAATAGACCATTAGCAGTCTTAATGGATGATAAGTTAAGTTGGATGCAATTATTATTATCATTATTATTTCTATTATATTATTAATTATATTGTTCTAGGAATTTATTGCATGCATATTTTCAATTATTCTTGCTTTATTTTGAAGTATTTCATGTGTGTCACACAAGTTAATTAGGATTTTGGATGCTTTTTTGAACTATTAACCTCATGAAAAATTAATATGTTTTCAGATACTAAATTATTGGAGTAGGTAGAATCTGGAATTAAAGTTGAGCACTAATTGGTTTTTGGATTGTAATGGGAGTTATACAACTCCGTTTTAGGCATTCGTCACCATTTTGAAAATCTGAGACATAGGTCTACAATTCATAAGAGAGCATAGAACTCAGTTTTGGTGATTTGAAGCCTAAAAGGCAAGTTGAAAGACAAAGTCTGAATTAGACCCAAACTTCCTACAATCCATGTACTGTCTCAGGTTATAGCCTATATCTCGAGTTTTTGAGGTCCAAAAACTACAAGATTAGTTTTATTGGAAGCCAATTTGATTTTCTACAATTGCTCTAGAAATATAGAAGTCTTAATTTGCACGTTTTCCACCCCAAATCTTGCCCGTAATATCAAGATAGGAAAAGGAATCCAAGACAGGGATGGAAACTAAATTTCTTTTCATTGAAGGAAAAAGCCAGAATATATAAGATCTTTTTAGGAGCACCTAGGGCGACACTGGAGATCAAAAGATACACCATAAAAGATAGGAGGTAGCACTAAGAAATGAGGAGAACATAACAAAACAGAGGGGAATAGTTAGTAGCAGATTGGAAGACGTCTAGGGGCTCTACCACCAATCTCCACTCTTGAATGATGTTCATTATATCAAGTTTGTTTTCTTTTAATTTGGCTATGGAGTAGACTCTTATTATGGAATTTTTTATGTAACCTAGCTATAAATATGTGAACAATTTCTTTGATTGAATTTATCCACTAGTTGTTGAGTGTTTCATTCTATGCTTAATACTTGTGTATGTTTGGCCAATGTTTACATGATTTGGGATTCAATTTGAGACTGAGAAGTGATAATTATTTTAGTCATTGTGTGAAATACCTTAAGGAATCTATATGATAGAGATATTTTTGGAACTTTTATAATCTTTAAAGGTTTTATGGTACTTAATAAATTTTGACAAGTTTAGAATTTTTATAGAGTTGTATGAAGTTTGCTTGTTGAAATATTTCATTGATGCTTGAGAGATATAGGTGATTAAATTAGAAAAACTTGATTATCAACAATAAGAATAAATAAGTCAATTGAGAAAATTCATATAAGAACAGTTATGGTAAGTCAGAAATCCAAGAATCCATTAAAATTGAATTCAATACTACTTAATTAATTGGTTGTTTGTTTTTAATTATTAATTTTTGTTTAGTAAACTATCTCATTTGATTCTTTAAATAGATCACAATTTAAGAGATTTTGGTAATTAATAGTAATTTTTACAAATTCTCGTGGGACAATACTCTACTAATCACTTTATTACTTGTCATGATTCGTGCACTTGCGATTTTGATCAATAAGTTTTTGGTGTCATTACCGGGGATTTTAGATAAAATTATTAATAATATCAATATGAGTTAAATTTGATCTAATTTGATTAATTTTTGCCTTCAAATTTTTAAGTGCTTGTCTAATGTATGAGAAGCAACAAAAATTTGTTGCCACCTCATAATCCTTAGATTGAGAGAACTGCAAAGGAATTAAGGAAGAAAAAGTAAGAGACTCAGAAAAACTCAAACACTATGGTATACAATGAAAATCCTGAGCAAGACACACGGGCATTGAAAGATTTTGCACTCTCACAAGTAACAGGAATCTGTTCGGTTATTAGGAAATCAAGGATTGAGGCTAATAATTTTGAGATCAAACCAGTCATACTACAGATGATTCAGACTTCAGTTCAGTTCTATCGGTTGCCGAGTAATGATCTTAATGTCTATATTGCGAGTTTCTTAGAAATTCACGACATGTTTAAGTATAATAGCGTTACTGATAATATCATTCTCCTCAGACCATTTCCATTTTCTTTGTGAGACAAAGCAAAGAGTTAGTTAAACTCTTTGCCTACAAACTCAATCACTAGTTAGGAAGATTTAGCTCAGAAATTCCTTGCCAAATTTTTCCCACCAGCTAAGACAGTGAAGATACGCATTGAAATCTCAAATTTTGCCCAATTTGATAGAGAACCATTGTATAAGGCATGAGAGAGATCTAAGAAATTACTTAGGCGATGCCCTTATCATGGATTGCCAAAGTAGATACAGGTTCAAAATTTCTACAATGGATTGAATGTTTCCACAAGAACATCGATTGATACAACTTCAAATGATGCTTTTATGAGTAAGTCACAAGATGACGCATATAATTTGTTGGAGGAAATGGCCATGAACAATTATTAGTGAAATATGACAAGTTATGTGAAATTTTTGAAGGACATCCTATCAAACAAAAGGAAGCTAGAGGAATATGAGATTGTTGCTCTCACTAAAGAATGTAGTGCAATTTTGCAAAAGAGATTGCCTCCTAAACTTAAGGATTTATGAAGTTTTACTATACCATATTCCATTGGAAATGCTATATTTGTAAAAGCTCTATGTGATTTAGGTGCAAACATTAATGTCATGCCTTTATCTATTTTCAAGAAACTTGGTTTAGGTGAAGTAAGGCCAACCATAGTAACAATGCAACTGGCTGACCGATCACTAAAGCATAAAAAAATATTCAATCCCTTTTTTGGCCAAAATCAAGGACTGTTTTGCACATTTAAAGGGGAAGTTTAAGTCCTTTTTTTTTGTCCCTCAACTATTTTTTTCAATTGGATCCTTCTGTATTGGCTTTATTTGAGCTTTAACTTGGTATTTTATTTTGGTTTTCTTGATACAAGGACCTTGTAATATCGAGGAAAGTCTATGGTGCTCAATTGATGCTCGATTTTGTAAAATAAAACTTAATTCAGCTAATTTAAAATAATTAAGTGTTTAGGGACCAAAATTAAAAGCAAGACAAGTATAAGGAGTAGGTTAACTGAGTTAGAGGCTTTCATAGTCATTAAATAATATGTGAGTAGTATTCTAGTGGCCAAACAAGGACTTCCTCGGTGTTGTTAAAAGCATCAAGTCATGTTTTTTCTGGTGGTGTGGCACATATAGGTGGTGGAGTAGCAGTTGCGCTCTAACAAGATTTTTTTTCTTCTCCTTCTTTTTTTTCTCTCTCCTCTCCTCAAGAATCGTGCAGGCCTAAAAAATTTTAAAGGTGTCTTGCCATTTGTTTATTATATGAAATTTGGTCTTTATTCTTTGGATTGATCTTTATTTTGTTTTATTTGTTCATTATATAGAATTCGGTCTTTGTTTTTTTATTGATCTTTATTTTGTTTTGAATCTTTTTTTTATTGATTTTATTTTTAATTTCATCCCTTGGCTTTTGGTTTTATTTGAATTTTATATAAAATTTTGTTCTCATTTTTTTTATTACTATTTGTTTTTTTTTTATCATTTTTCTTAATTGAGTTTATTTTTTAATTCTATCCCTTAGCATTTGTTTTATTTTACTTTATGTCAAATTTGATCCTTGTTCTTTTAATTGCAATTTTTCTTTCTTTCGATCCTTTTTTTAAATTTTTTTTTAATTTCATCTTTTAACATTGGGTTGGTTGAAAATTGGGCTTCATAATGTTTTTCAATACGGTGATTGTGATCTCATGACTTGGGCCAAGGGTATGAAATTTTAACTTAGATTGATATCAATCTTTTTTTTTTAATTTCATCTTTTAATATTGGGTTTATTGAAGAATGAGCTTCATGATTTTCTTACTTTCTTTTTTATGGTAGTCAGAGACTCCACAATCATTTGCTTAAAGATGTCTACTTGATTAGCCAAATCTGGCAAAAAAGAAGATAAACAGAGGTTGAGCAACGCATCGTCTAAGTTAAACCCTAAAAATTAGGGTTTTTAATTAGGATTTGACAAATTTCACTTTAATCCATCTTCTTCCAATTTCTTTTAATTACACTCATAATTGCCTCTTAACTTTTAATTTCATGCAATTCCACCACTGCCAAACTCAATAGTTAGCCTCAATATTCAATGCCTTTTCTAATTAGGTTCTTGGTTCTAATTTATACAAATTGACCTTCAATTGACCATTAAACTTTCAATTGTCTTCGGTTTGCCCCTGATTTTGTTCATTTAAATGTCTGAGGCGCCTTTTAGGATTTGGTCCTTGATTTTGAATTTCTTCAATCAAGTCTTTAATTGTCTATCAAACTTCAATATTTATGTAATTAAGTCCCTGATTTGACCAAATTAGCTTTTTAAAATTACAATTCAACTCTCATACTTCAATGTTTTCAATTAAAGCCTAAATTGAACTCGAAAACAAATTTTCCTTGCATTTAAGCCCTCAATAAATTCAATTAAATCCTAAAAAATCCCAATTGAGTTACGAAACATCTAATTTTGAATTTTTCATCCCAAATTGAATTTTACTTGTTAACGGGGCCTTCATCAATCAAAATTGAGTTGTTAATTTTTTAACTTTGGATATTTTGGACCTACTCAACCAGTCCTTGACAATTTTCTTGACATTCTTTATATTCTTCCCAATTATGTATATTTTTTTTCAACTTTTTAATTTTTTTGTATCTTATATTTTATATATTTATGTAGGGTCCCAAAATGGATAACAATATGGATTTTCTCATTAGTAAGGTTTTCTTATCATTTAAGGGCATTATATATGGTTCTGTGCTTATTTTTTCTAATGCATAGTTTTATACTAACAAGCATCATTTTTATCCAACCATTGGATTAGTCTTAAATTATACCAAAATCTTTCAAAGGTCTTGCTTTATATATGGTTAAAACTTTAAAGCAGTCAAAATTATGAGACCTTGTATTACGATTTAAAAGCAACTGTATGAGAATTGTAATAGTTTCCTAGTTCATTTAGAAATATTTTATTATTTTCCAACATTGTTTAGGACCTTTTTTTTTTACCTATTATAAGTAGGGTTATTTATCTTGTATTTAGTTTTTTTTCTTACAGACTTTGATTTCAATAATAATTATTATGTGTGAGGTTTTGCTCATATTTTTTTGTTTTGAATTGAAATACTCTAAGTTATCGAAGAATTGGCCAAGATTCATGGCATCTTCTATACTTCTCATCTACATCTCTTCAAAGGCGTTGGGTGAAGGCTTTTCAATTGCATATAGTCTTGGAGTCTTGGTACAAATTATCATTGTGTCCTCAAGGCCTGAATTTAGCTTTCTTGTGAAAAATTGATTATATTGTGGGTTTTTTTTATCTTTATTGCCATGGAGTTCACATCACTAATGCACCTAGTACTTTTATGGGATTAATGAACCATGTTTTGTGCAATTTTATTGTTAGATTTGTTGTGGTTTATTTTGATGACATATTGATTTTTAGAAAGAATGTTGATGAGCATGTTGAATATTTAAGAAATGTATTGGATATTTTATCAAAAGAATATTTATATGCTAATATGAAAAAGTGTATCTTTTACATGGAGAAAATTGGCTTGTTTTAATATGTTGTTAGTGAAAAAGGAATTGAAATGTATGAGAAAAAAGGTAAGAGGTGTCCAAGAATAGCCTACACCTAATTCAATCACAAAGGTAAAAAAGTTTTCATGATTTGACTAGTTTTTATAGAATATTTGTTAAAGATTTTAGTATTCTAGTCGCACCTTTAATTAAGATTGTTGAAAAGTCAATAGGATTTAAATGGGGTATAGAGTAAGAGTATGCATTTAACTTGTTGAAAAAGAAATTGGTTTCGACCCTAGTATTTTCATTACTTAATTTTATGAAAACTTTTGAGATTGAATGTGATGCCTCAAGAATAGGTATTAGAGTTGTTTTAATGTAGAAACAATGACTCATAAAAGATTTGTTAAATATTTTAGCACTCTATCCACATCTTTAACTAAGATTGTTGAAACGTTGGTACGATTTGAATGGGGGTAAAGAATAAGAGCATGCATTTAACTTGTTGAAAGAGAAATTGATTTCAACCCCATTATTATCATTACTTAATTTTATGGAGAAAAAATTAGATTGAATGTGATGCCTCAAAAATAGGTTTTGAAGTTGTTTTAATGAAAGAAAAATGACTCATAGCTTATTTAGCGAAAAGCTTAATGGTGCAACATTGAATTATCCTACTTATGAGAAGGAGCTTTATGCTTTAGTGAGGGCATTGGAGACTTAACAACACTACTTTTGGCCTAATAAATTCATAATCTATTCAGATCATAAATCATTGAAACATTTGAAGGGCCAAGGGAAGTTGAACAGACAGCACGTCAAGTGGGTTAAGTTCATAGAAACGTTTCCATATATGATAAAAAAAACATTAAATATAGTGGTTGATGTATTATCATGAAGGTATATACTTCTTTCAACAGTATATGTTAGATTATTATGTTTTAAGTATATGAAAGATTTATATGTTAATGATATGACTTCGAACAAGTATATAAAACATGTAAAAATAAAATATTTGATAATTTTTTAAGGTTTATGGTTACTTATTTTAAGAAAAAAAAAAAGACTATATGTGCTTAATTGTTCTATATGCGAATTACTTGTTTATAAAGCTTATGAAAATGATTTAATGGGATATTTTAGGGTTGTTAAGACTTTAGATGTTTTGCATAAATATTTTTATTGGCATAATATGAACATATATGTGTAAATAATTTGTGAGAGGTCCATAACATGTAGACAAGCTAAGTCTAAAGTTTGACTTCATGGTTTGTATACTCCTTTACTAGTACCAAAGAAACCTTAAGTTGATATATCTATGGATTTTATTTTAGATTTGTCTAGGTTAAAAAAGGGTAGGGATTTTATTTTTGTAGTTGTATATAAGTTTTTTAAGATGGTATAATTTATATCTTGTCATAAAATTGATGATGCAATTAATATTCGGCTTTATGGGATTCATGTATGAATTGTTTCTAATCATGATGTTAAATTTTTTAACCATTTTTGGAAGGTTTTGAGGGGTAAGTTAGGAATAAAATTGTTATTTTTTACTATTTATCATCAACATGGTTAAACTAAAGTTGTTAATAAGACTTTGACCATATTGTTATGAACTATCATTCAAAAGAATTTAAAGAATTGAGAAGATTGTCTATCATTTGTTGAATTTGAATATAATAAGAGTGTATATTCTACTATTGATTACTCACCTTTTGAGATTATTTATGACTTTAATCTTCCAACTCCTTTGGATATGATTCCTTTATATATTTGATGATAAAAGGTTAGTCTTGATGGCAATAGAAATTTATAGGTAGTGAAGGCTCTTTATGAGTGTACAACAACAAATAAAGAAAAAGAATGAGCAATATACATTCAAAGCTAATAAAGGTTAAAAGAGATTGTCTTTAACCCAGGTGGTTGGGTTTGGATGCATTGCGCAAAGAGAGGTTTCTTGAATGTAAGGAGTTTAAGTTAATGCCGAAAGGAGATAGTCCATTCCAAATCCTTGAAAGAATTAATGACAATGCCTACGAAGTGGATCTACTAGGTGAGTATGATGTTCATGTTACTTTTAATGTTTTTGATCTCTTTTTATTTGATATAGGTGATGATTCAAGGTTGAATCCTTTTGAAAAGAGATGAGATAATATAATCCAAACCACACCATAGGATCCATTAGAAGTTTTAGATGGGCTAATTACAAGATCAAAGGAAAGAAACTCAATTATGCATTCAATGAGCTTATTAAGAGTATTTGAGCCAAGATGAATTTCAAGGAGGTTACAACTTCAACAAGTGATATCAAACCTTAATCAATTTAATATACATAAGAGGGGCTTGATCGATCTACTTTATAAGTTAGTTAGTTTCAACAGCTAGAGGCTTATTTTGTTCCCATGTGTTTTATGGATTCCAAACTATAGGAGGATTTCAGATTATTTATGGATACATAGGAGGTCAAGGAAGAATTATTTCCTTGTTTGTTTTAGATTTCAAGAGGCATCATCATGGATGATTTGACTAAAGGTCCTTCTTAAGCAATGATTTATTTCAATATTTGTTTCTTTTACTCTATTATATACATCATATATAAATTATTTTTTAGAATAATTATTTTTATTATTTTTCATGTTTTAGGCCTTATTTTAATTTGGATTGATGTTAGCCCATTAGGTCAACTAAGGTTTAGTTTTTATATGTATAAATAATCTTGTAAGACATTTTCTTTAAGTTATTAAATGCATCATTATTGTCACAACTTGCAATGTGTTTGTGAGAGGAATTCTCTTGTTTTGGTTCTTTATTAAACTACTTTGACTTATCATATAATTGACCAAGATTTATGTCGCCTTCTATACTATTACTCATTCATGTCTTTTCATAGGTGTTGGGCGGGGGGTTTTTGGTTACTTATAATCTTAGTGTCTCGATACAAGTTATCGTTGTTTTAAGCTCATAGCCTGAATTTAGCTTTTTTAAAAAGGATTGATTTGATTGTGGGCTTCTGGATCTTCATATTCATGGTGTTTGTATCAACAAATGTATGGGATAAGAAATGAACTAGCTTTTTTGTTAAGTTTCCTACAAACAATGCCACTAATAAAGTCACAGAAAACTCCAAATGATTCATTAGGTTTTTCCATGATTCACAATGGATTGGGTTGTTCTTGATGGGTTATACTTATATGATACTTAAGTTAGTTTAGTGAAAGAGTTTAACATGCAAAAACTAGAAAAAAAAGGTGTTTATGTATAATAGAGAGTTGGGTGATCTACCCTGTGTCATTAGAAAAGTGAGATATTTAAACTCTTTATTTCGTGTCGTACCTAAAAAGATTTACCAAGAAAAAATAAAGATGAAATGTACCCTCCCATAATAAAATAGTGATGCTAGCATAGCTTCTCTGCAGGAGTAGCTATTCTAGTGATCTTGACTAGCAACAACCTCTCTAGTTGATCTTGTTATTAACCAACAAAAATGAAATGTCATAGAAATATTTGTATGGAACTTGTATGTGTGTGCGATTAATTTCTTTGTACAAAATTATTGAATTTTGTGGAGCAATAAGAGATAGAGGGATGTGAGAGAAAGAGAAATTATGGTTAAGCCCATCTTGATCATTTGGGCACGACCTAAGCGACCATGCAGCTTTGTTGCTCTGTTTTAAAAGAAAAAAATTTAAACAATTTAGGTGAAATAAAATCAAATGCATCTATTTTTTTAATGGAAAAGGTTTTATTAATAATAAATAAAATGTTTTTTATAATTAAAAAATAAAATGTTAAAACTTGTAAATTTTAAAAAGTAAAAGGGTATCTTTGTAATTGTAATATATATAGACACACGCACACCCTAAAAATACAGCTATTTTTTTTTAGTTTGTATATTAATAGAAGTTTCATTTATTTTTAAAATTAAAAATTAAAAATAGTTTTTAAATTTAAATAAATATCATCTTTATCACAACTTAACATCGTGCTAATTTTATTTATTTTAAAACTATTATCTTTTAAAAATAAATAAATATTATCTTTATTTGAGCTATGATAAAGATAATATTTGTATATTTATTAAATTCAAAATTCAAAATAATTTTTATAAAATCTAATAAAACCATCTTTGTTAATTTTTTAAAGCGAGTCGCATATATACCTTGTGAAAATATGCTATTTTTCTAAAGAAATCTTGAGTTCGGTTTTTTTACCGTACTAAAATTTGAAGGGAAAAAAAACTTGGAAACGCTACCGTTATTTCTTTTCAACAAGCCTGGGTCCCGTACCTCTAGCAAACGCTACCTTGGATATCTTCGTTTAATCAAGACCCACAGTACACTGTCACTTGTAGCAAGCCCATTCATTATATTTATCTGGGCCAAGTCCAAAATGTTACCAGCGCCAATTATGATTTATCACGTGGCAGAGACTTACTGGGTGGAGCATTGAGACGTGTCGAAAAGAATACTCAGTAGACACCTTCATAATCCACATGTAAGGAGATGATAGGGTAGAACTACGTGGATTGACATAGCGAATCCCAGCACGGTTCCCTTCCCTTCGGTCGCTGTTCTCTCCTTAAATCTTGAGTTCTTCGGATTCTTCTTCAATTATAACCCCAAAAGCCAAAACCCGAAAATAAAATAGAAATTATTAGAGGGCTGATGATAATTTTGGTGTAATTTAATTGAGACAATAACAAATGAATCTGGTTGTGATGATGAGCATGGATGGTGTGGCATGGAGAGGATTCGGATGTACAATCTTTATACTCCATTTTGTTTTTGTTTGTCACTTCTTACTTCTCCAACCTCTTGTTTCTGCTTCAGGTATGTTTCTCCTTTTTTTTCTTCTTCAGTTCTTGATGCATGCATCTGTCATGTCAGTACTGCTCTGTGAAATTAAACTTTTCTTATGGTTAGTTAAATTATTGAACTTTATAGTTAGTTAAATTATATTTATGGGTATGCAATTTAATTATGAAAGCATCCATTTTTGTGGTGGGTTTGGTTTGGTTTGGTTATTTGATATTGATTTGGTTGTGTTGATATTACTGCTGTATGAATTTGTAGATACGGAAGTTGGAAATGCTGCGGAGTTGTTTGAAAGGGCTTCTCAAAGTATAAAAATTAAGCGTTACAGTGACGCACTTGATGACCTCAATGCTGCAATTGAGGCAGATCCCTCCCTCTCTGAAGCTTATATTCGGCGTGCCTCCATTCTTCGTCAGTTATGCAGGTTCTTCCTTCATTCCATCATTTTATTTCTGTTTTTACTGTTAAATCATGTGCAATTTGTAACGTGGCCCTTAACACTCTGTTAGGAAGGAAAGTAGGGAGGATGGATTGGTGGAGAAGGATAGGATGTGTTCCCTTGCTAGATGAATTAAGACCCGACCACTGGAAGGATGGGAGGGAGGGATGGATCCCTCCTGTGCTTGTATAATTTACTATCCGTCTTTCCTAGAGTGTGTTTGTTTTTGCAATCAAAATGCGCTTTTAAATTTTATTTTTTTTTATTTTTACTTCAAATTAATATTTTATTTTTATGATTTTAGATTGTTTTGATGTGTTGATTTTAAAAATATGTTTTAAAAAATAAAAAATATTATTTTGATGTATTTTCAAGCAAAAAACTCTTAGAAGAACAACCACTAATGCCTTATTCTTTCTTTCAATTATATATCCTTACCTTTCTTCCCTCGTTCATCTTCCAACCCATTTGAGTAAAACTACTATTATATTTATTGAATTGATGTTTTGATTTAGCAATTAAGGATTAAATTCATATGGAATGTTGTTTTTTCTGAACATTGTAAAAGCCTGTAGAACACCTCTCTTTGTCTCCTCCCCTGGCCCTTAGGTTTCTAACTGGAGACTGATAATATCTTGGGTTCTCTTCTGCTGATGTAGATATGATGAATCTGAAAAGAGCTACAAAAAGTTTTTGGAGCTAAAACCTGGGCATTTGACTGCGGAAAAGGAACTTTCTCAATTGCATCAAGCTCAGAATGCATTGGATACTGCTTTGACTCTTTTGGATTCAGGGGATTATGCAAAATCTCTGGAATATGTTGATAAAGTTGTCCTTGTGTTCTCTCCAGCATGCTCGGAGGTGACACCCATACCTTTTCTTTTCTATTTTGAGGCATTGTTCATTATATTTCTCATATGAATTGTGTGCTGCGTCAATACTGTGTTAACTGGGAGTTGGGAGTATGGCTTTGATATGTTCAGTACTCTTGCAGTGCAATGACTCCACATGCATTACTTATTGCAGGCCAAACTCCTCAGAGTAAAGTTGTTGTTAGCTGTTAAAGACTACTCTGCTGTCATCTCCGAGACTGGGTATATTCTCAAGGAAGATGAAAATAATCTAGAGGCACTACTGCTCCGTGGCCGTGCGTACTACTATTTAGCAGATCATGATGTTGCTACAAAGTTAGTTTCACAGCAATTTTAAATATTTTTTTTTTTGTTAAAATTCTTTGTAATTTATCTGGAATTCAATTTTCTGTTTATGTACTTAAATCTTCTCCAGGCATTACCAAAAAGGTCTCCGTCTTGATCCAGAGCACAGTCAGCTGAAGAAAGCATATTTTGGGCTGAAAAATTTACTCAAGAAAACTAAAAATGTAAATTGGCTAGACTTCTTAAATAAATGTCTTTGGTTTTTTTCATCTTTCTTCCTGCTTTTTAGTTTAATGGTTGGACTTTGATCTGATTATAGAGATTGACTTTCTTTTGTGTTACTTACAATTTGAATGTGCTTGTTCTTGTTCTTGAACATGTTGTCTTTGACAGGCAGAAGATAATGCAAGTAAGGGTAAACTACGTGTCGCAGTAGAGGATTACAGAGCAGCACTCGCACTGGACCCTCATCACCTTGCACACAATGTACATCTTCACCTAGGCTTATGTAAGGTCTTGGTTAAGCTTGGCAGGGGCAAGGATGCTTTAACTAGTTGCAATGAAGCGCTCAACATTGATGGGGAGCTTCTTGAAGCTTTAGTTCAGGTTTGCTATTTTGTCCATTCATCATGCCTTTTGTCTTAACTGTTCAGTAATTCTAGCTACATTTTCCTAACCTGGATATTCCTCTTTGTTTTGTTTCCCTTTTTCTCCCCTTCCCCCAGAGAGGTGAAGCTAAACTCATAGTAGAGGACTGGGAAGGAGCTGTTGAAGATCTGAAATCAGCAGCTGAAAAATCACCTCAGGTGAGTCAATAATATGTATTTCAATTGGGAATTCACAAATATATGTGTAATTTACATAGAGAATCCATCTGAGGTTTGTCAGAGTCTGCTTCAAAGCTGCATGTTCAGTGGCAACAAAACAGACCAATATTGCTTACAGGGTCAACATTCAGCAGGTGGTGTTGGGACACCTATCAATGTTTCATCTCAACTAGTATAACTTTTCAAATGTCTGCTGGCATAACATCGATAAAAAGGAAAAGTGCTGTAAAATTATTTTGCAACTTAAACATGCTTTGCTGTTTATATTGGATTGCATCCATCTTGCGAATATCCTTTGACCTGCCGTTCACCTATTCTCTTTCCTACTCTCTTTGCATTAAGTTCACTCTCAAATATGCTTTTATACTGTACCTCCATTGATTGATTGTACTGCTTTTTTGGATTGAATTATTTGATCTCCCTAGGTGTAGTTGCTCAAACAATCTGATAATTGATTTTTGTTTGTTTATTATGTTGAAATGGTTGAGGTTAAGCAAGTTTCCCCTAATGATATTTTTTAATGAGAACCAGAATTCTACTGAAGCAAACTGTGTTAACTGGAAGATGATTTAGTTAGTCCTTAGTGGAGTACCAAAAAGGAGTAAATGTCCCTGGTATTTCCATGGTGTGTGGCTGTTTAGAGATTCACCTCTCATCTCTTTAAATATAATCCAGGATATGAGTATCCGGGAAGCATTGATGAAGGCAGAGAAGGCTTTGAAGATGAGTAAGCGCCGGGATTGGTACAAGATATTAGGAGTTTCAAAGACTGCATCCGTATCTGAAATCAAACGGGCATATAAAAAGCTTGCTCTGCAGTGGCATCCGGATAAGAATGTTGAAAATAGAGAAGAAGCAGAGGCCAAGTTCCGAGATATTGCAGCTGCATATGAGGTCTGATTTTTTAATGACTTCCATCATTTTCCTCCGTGGGCTTCAACCTTTTATGTTGCATTTATACTGGCAACTAACATTAAAAATTCCTGCTAAGTTTTTTGTTTCCAAATGGTCCAAAGTCTTCCAATTTAAAGAAGCTCAAGGTTTGGTGTTTTTTCTCGGTCTGAAACCTGTGTTGCTCTTTGCAGGTTCTTGGAGACGATGATAAGCGTGCCAGATATGATAGAGGAGAAGACATGGAAGACATGGGGATGGGTGGAGGTGGCAGTGGCGGTGGCAGTCCATTCGGCGGTGGTGGACAGCAATTTTCATTTCATTTTGATGGAGGCTTTCCTGGTGGTGGATTTGACGGAGGTTTTCCTGGTGGTTTTCAATTCCATTTTTGACATCGGTGAAACGAAGGGATTATTTTCTGGTGTTGCAAATACGGGAGGTTTCGTTTCCTCAGTCCTAACCAATTTGACTAATACTAACAAGTACATCTTAGGCAATTAAAAGAGGCTTGTTGCACGATCAATGTATTTCTTGATAAAGTTTTGCTTCCAGAATCTTCCAAGTTCTGGAACATGTATTGGTTGATTCAACTTTCAAGGAGGTTATTGAGAGCTCGATTCATTCATGTGTTGCATCCATCATTATATTATTAAGCATAGCTATGATAATTTTCTGGGGGAACTAATGTAACAAAGATATATATTAATCTACTATACATGAGTTATAAATGTAAAGACGAAAATAAATTTTAATTCAACTCGTATTAAAAAAAAAAATTAAACAAAGGATAATTATTGAATAATTGAAAGATGAAAAATCCTGAACAAGATGAGTGATGTAAAAATTTACTTCAACATAGAATATTTATTGTATGGGTAACAAGTTAAGAGCAATATTAATTTGAATTAAAGCTATAAAATTTTCATCTTTATAATACGTGTTATTTATATTTCATAATTTTTTTGAAATAAAATATAATAATAATGATTCTCACATGCTATTTGTTTATTTATAAAATATAAATCATGTTTAATCTTTCATTAGTTTTTTTATATATAAACAATCAAATAATATACAAGAAAATTATTTTTTATTTGATTATAAAGTCTTGTTTTAATAATTTTCAGTGCTAGAAGAACTCGTTCAATAGTTATTATCAAAACATAAGGAGTCAAAATAAACCAAATTAATATGTCAATTAATGGATAAATTATTGATTTTTTTATTGGTTATAAAACTACAACTAGAATCTCAAATGAGTTTTTGCTTGTTAGAAAAATTTTCAGATAAAACTATCTTCAACATTGAATAATTTGTAGGCCTTTTTAGGATTTAAATTTGCGCTTAACATAAGAAGCCTGCTCATAAAATTTATTATTTAACTTTTGTAATTGGTAATCAAAGGTAGCTGTAAATATATCAAATCAATAATGATACTTAGTTGTTACTGAATTTTTTTTTATGATAAGATCATCTCACGTTAGAAAAACAAGCATTCATATTGTGAATCTTAATGTTTTATACTTATAAAATGATGTCACTTCTTCTAAAATAGTTTCTTAACCATCATCTCTTAACTTCTAAATCAAAGTCTTTATCTTAGAAACCAAATGCATAGCATTTAAAATATCTTGAGATTTTTGTTACAAAGATTGGCGAAGCATATTAATAATTTCCATAACATTTTTGATTACATGAAAGATAATTACAAAATCAAATGACATTAACTGTAAAAGTTACATTACAATGTTGAGAATAAGTTGATTCATTTGAAGCTATGTTCTCAATAACTAAGTAAGTTGCCCCACACATTTTTATGAGACTATAGATTGATTTGAGATGCAAACTCCATCTACTATTTCTAGGTCCTTGCGAAGCACATATTTGATAAACTTATTTACCTGTTTCAATCTCATTAATAGCAATTAAATGTTCAATTGTAACTACTTGAGAAGCTTGTAATTTATCATTATATTTGCAAGAAACACTAATAATGTTGACAATAAAAATAAAATTATAAAAGAAAGTATGAACATCAAAAACTTCCCTAGCTACAATAATAAGAGCCAAATGTAATTGATGGGTTAATAATATACATAATGTGTATAAGGACAATCTTTAATTAATAAAGCTTGCAAATTATTCTACTCTCCGCACATATTACTAGCATCGTCACACCCTTAACCTCTAATATTTTGAATATCAAGATTATGATGAAATAAAATAGAGAAAATTTATTCTTAAGAATTAAAACAATTGTATCTTTGACATGCACTTTTTATATATATAAAACATTCTCGTATAAATTCACTTTTATTAACAAATCTAATAAAAAGGACAATTTGCTCTTTTTTGAATTTATCTTGAGCTTCGTCAATAATTTTAAAAAAAAATTTGCATCACCAGTCTAACAACAAATCAAAGATTAAGCATTTCTAGCAAAGACATGCGGATTTTTTTTTTAATTTGATGTGATGTGTATTTAGCATTTTGTGGAGCATCACACAAAATAAAAAGATCTATTTTTTTATTGTATGATGCTAAAAGTTTCACCATTTCAAGAAAATTACATCATTTTTTTTTTAATTTTTGCCTTTCATCATGCGCTTTAAAAGCACATGCTCGAAATATGAGCCAACAAACAATATCCATTGAGGATTTAATATATAATTGATTATTTATAATTTCTTTAAAAGTTTATCTTTCAACCATCTTCTTAATATGACATGACTTATTTTTCAAATTCTTCAAGCATTTGACAATAAATCTTTGAACTGAATTTAAACCTTTTCCCATATAAATAATTAAAAAAAAAGCCCATTGTTTTCTCTCATTAACTTTATTCTAACAATTGAATCATTTAACATTAAATGTGTTTGATACTGACTTTCTAGTTGGTTTATTTACAAATAGATAAGAAGAAAAATAAAATGTAACATTTTGCTCTAAATATTCAAGTTAGGAAAAAAATTTAAACCAATAAAACTAAAATAAACGAGGATTTTTTTGTTTTTTTTACCAATAAGTAGATATTCAGAAATCAAATGTTGATATGGCCCCATATTAATATATGCCTTCGAATTTGATCTTGTTGATTAATTGAGTATTCCAATATTTAGGATGTTTATTTGGATCTCAAATTAATTTACCAATGTTAATATTTTCTTGTTCAATTATTATAATTTTAATAAAACTACTCAATAATCAATACAAGTTCTTTATAAACTAAAGCAGGTTAGAATTGTTCAACTACAAATTCAACATTACACGTTAAAGGTGGGGTTTATTCATATGTAAGTTATCAATACTTTCCCTTTTTTTTTCCTCAAAAAATAAATCAATTCTTATTTTTTTTATCATGATTCAACTAAAATAAAAAATTATAAATTTTTAGTACTTGATAACAAGTACTAGATCTATCATATAGGATGAGTGAGAAGAATTTATATTAAAATATGATGGCATCATAGAAATGTAATTTTTAATTAATTACTTAAATGATTAAGGGGTTAATTTTTATTTTATTTTTAACATATCTACTGCTCCCATCTTTTTTCAATCTAGTATTAACTATTAAAATAAGCCATAACCAAACCCATTGCCAAGGGACCTATCTAAGCAAATATGTCAAATGGGTTTCTTATGGACACTAAAAAACATTAGCATTTATGCATGAAGTGACCACTTGATTCACACCATTCATGATTAAAAACAAAAGCATGTTATGGTGTCCACACATAAAAATCAAATTGGGCTAAGACTAATTTCTATTAGTACATTGACAAGCTAATAGTTATTAAAGTTTTTCACAGTATTTTCTTACTAAATTAGTTGTTTTGCAATCATATCAAGATACATCAACAAAAATACAAAGAACAAAAGCAATAGCATTAATGTAATTGAAACTAAAAAAAAATCTCCAAAAAGAAAAAAAAAAGACTAAAGAAAAAGCTTTAAGATTAGATATTAAATTCAATGTAGCAGAAATATATTAAAGAACCGATAGCTAGAATTGAACCAACCCTAATTTGTTTTTTTTAGAATAAAAAAAATAGATGTAAAGAAACTTGATCATGAGCCTAAATGTACTGATGGCATGTTTAGTTGGATGTAATGGATCTCGTAATGTAATGGTCTATTAGATTCTTGTGTTTGGTTATAAAATATTTAAAATTATAATGTAATAAAAGATTATAATTGTAATGATGTATTGCATTAAAAAACAATTATGTAGTTAATTGTTGCAAAAAATTATCATAAAAACAAAATTATAATTTATATAAAACAAAAGGATCAAAATATCCAAATAAGGATCTATTTGTGAATGAAAATAAAAATATAAGGATTGAAATAATGTTTAAGAAAATTACAAGAATTAAAATGGAATTTTATCAAAATTTCTATGACATCACTAAAAAGTTTTGTAACTAAACAAAACAAAACAAAAAAAGACATCATTCTATTACATTGCATTGCATTTGGTTTATATATTATACTAATTTCGTTGCCTGTTATAGGTATGGATTCGAAGTGTCACCAACATCCTTGTAAGCATTTATTTGTAAATAATTGGTGTAATCTTGTAATGTACAAAGCTAACCTAGTCGAAACCCGATAGACTAGAGTGTGTTTGGGAAAGTGGTGGCTTTTGTGATTGTGGTTGGTAAAATGTAGTTTTTGAAAAATCACTTTTTCTGATGGTGTGTATAAGAAAAGATGTGTTTAGTTAAAACTGTTGTTGAAATTATTGTTGTCTAAAAAGAAATTTATATGTGTTTGGTTAGGTTGCTTTTGAAAGTACTTTTGGTAATGAAATTACCATAAAGGACATGTGTTAATTTTCAAGTTAGTAGCATTTGTGAGCATTTTTTTTCATACATAAAAGAAATAATAATGTTACATTATTGTTGTTCTTCAATCATCTCATTAAACTATCTGCTATTCCATCACGGATATAATTCATTCGAGAAGACCTCTAGTTGCCTTGGCTTTGAGAACGTGGAACAACATTGGATAAAATATCATCATGAATAAAATTAGGATTGCGATTATATTCTGTAAATGCAACTAATATAGTTATGTAGTGCCATTGATGCCACTACAATATGCACTTGTGATTTGTACGGATATTCTAGCATGTTCTGTAAAATTCTCCACCTTTGTTTCCACACTCCAAATGCACGTTCAATGATATTGCGAAGTGACGAGTGTTCACGAATGAATCGCTCTTCCCGGCTTGTTGGTTGCCCTTAACACTGAAAATCTTGGAAGTGATATCTCTCATATTTATATGGACCGAGATATCCATACTCATTTTGGTACCTAGCATCAACTAAATAATATTTTCCTAATAACAAATAAGAAAATTATAACAAATTTAATAAAAAAAAATATAGAATACACATATTTTAAATTTAATTAACAATTAATTATTTTAATATATTTACCTTCAGGAGGTTTTGGAAATTTTATAATTAGATTGTCAATAGCCTCCAAAGAAATACGAGTATCATGACCGCTACCTTCCTATCATGCCTAAACAAATGTGAATTGCATATCAAAACTACATGCAGCCATTACATTCTGTGTCGGCACACCTTTTCTATCGATAAATGGCACTTGATTTTCTTGAGAAACATAAGCACGAACATGTGTGCTGTCTATCGCACCAATGCAATTCTACAAAATATGACAAAACAAAACATTAACCAACATGACATCAATAATGACTAGCAAAATCTAAAAAAAAAAAGAAAATTGTCATTAGTTACTATAAACATCATCTGGCTCACCTTAAAATGAGGCATATATCTCGGATTCATCCCAATTTTCTGTAGAATGTTTAAAAATTCAGAGTCCTCTGGTTTAATTATATCTACTACAAGTAAACAAATTGTCTTCAACACCTCATTAAAATTTGACTCACAGTTTCACCAGAATGTTGAAATCTTTCTTAGACTAGTATATTTGTTGCACCTAATGCAATGGTGTACAAAAACATTGCCACCTTCTCAATAATACTCGTCTTTTTATGGTTTCAGCCCATACTGTGTTTCCAAGTCATAAAAAAGGGTTTGTAATGTCGTTGCATCCATCCTAAACATGTTAACACACCGTTTCCAGTGTCCTCGTACGATTTCATTCAACCATCTCATCCATGTGTTATATGAAACCATACAAAGTTTCTTATGCATATAAGTAGCATAATACATGTGTAAAGCACCAGTGGTGCATAACAAAAGCTTTTTACGATCAAACTCTCGTAGCCAAAACGATTCATCCTTATCATCAGTACAATTTTCATCTTCGTTTTCATCACTATCATCATCACTGTCATCATCATCATCTGTTCCGTTCGAATCATCCCTATCATCGCCACCATCATCAACTCCTCCATTACCACCACCATTATCATCATTGGCAGCTCCACCACTACTACCGGTACCACTACCATGATAATTAATATTATCAATTACATGATTCATAACGGTATCATAATTGTCGTCATAGTTAACACCAAACATAGCATCAACCCATTCATCTGCCATATCTACCTACATAAATTCAATCACAAACATTTGCTTTCATAACAATTCATACCATAAATAACTAACATGATAATTTGTATATATCAATTAACAACAATTCATATATGTTTTTTATTTTAATATTATGGCATATGCCTGTTATGAATTGAAAATAAAGTGAGTGTGTTTGATTATTTGTTATAAAATATAGTTTATTGAAATTCTGCTTTGTTAAAGTGCAATCATCTAGTACAAAGAAATGAAGAGGGAAGAAGCCTGGAAAAAGATTCAGCACAATATAAGGACGACTTAATTACCAAATTCTTGGCAAAAGCAACAGAAATGTTTAAAAGGTGAAACTTTTCAAAAAAAAACACATCTAAGGCTTCATTTGAATATTCAGTAAATATTAATACTTGATTTTGATAAAAAAAAAAATGCACCTTACCAATTCTTTGTAAAAACAATTAATTTATGAAAAAAAAGTTAATTCAAATAAGAGTAACTTACACTATAGGTGATTTTGTAGAAGCTCCCAAGACTGAAAGTTTTTCTTGCTGTAATGTTGAAGTTACAACATACATTATATAGGGATCTGCAAGTATTATGGGATAAAAAACTGACAAAAATACACTCATAAGTTTACTATCCAAAACTGTAATAAAGTTGGCAGAATGCCCATACAATATGCCTGATATATATTCTCTTCTTTTTAATTTTTTTTTCCTACTTTTCCTGCACTATATACACTGTGCCATTGTCTTTATTGTGATGTTTTGATAAAGTTTGGCTTGCTTTTCAGTTGTATGTACTCCAATTTCTTTTCCACCTGCAGCCTTATATAATTACTATCAACAACAAGTAAAGCAATTACTATATTGTGTTGTGCTGGACATGACAAAAATTAAATTTTCATGCTGGGAGCCATAGCTCCATTAATTATTGTTATTAACGCCAACAAGAAAAAAATGGATATAATATTTTCTAATAATACAGACAGTAAGGCAAAACAAAAGTCTTACATTTATGTAGATGTTTTCTTCAAAAACACAAGTTAAGCGAAACGAGTGGCACATGAAATTAGCTACCATTTTCAAACTCAACTGAGAAGTAGTATATATATAATTTATTGGAATATTTATGTCCAGTTCCTCTAAATATGATTGCTTCCTTGTCAACTATAATTCAGCAATCCCATTAGTCCAGGAGGAAAATTAACATAATATGTTTTATAGCTTTCAATATATTAACAGCTAACCAATTATTTTAGGACAGCAATTCGCCATCAACATTCATAATAATTCACTATCAACATAACAACAGAAAACACAAAAAGTTTCCCAATATGTCATTAAATGTAAAACATGTTACATTGGCAATCCATAAATACAATTAAGAACATTCATAATAATTATCCTCAAATATAACAGCAGACAACACAACAAGTTTTACCAATATTCCATTAAATTGAAAACATGTTAGATTAACAATCCATAAACATAAATAAGAAAGGTAGTTCTCTACCGAAATCAGCACTACTCTTCATGCTTCAATACATCAGCCTTAGGAGTTATTGTCCCATTATTCCAAACCTGCACATCATGTTACACCACAACAAAACTCTCATAACACGCGGTTGTTTAAGCAATTGACAGTAAGTAATTTCAACTAACCACGACATCATTGTTCCGGAAAGAACAAAAACTGAAAGCATCATTAAAGCAAGACTAACCTTGATTTAGTGCTTTTGACTTCTCTAGTACATTTTTTAAAGCCATTGATACTTCCTATCAATATCTTCAATTGATGCCCACATCTCTCTTTTATTCCTCATAGACAAGTACTCTATAGCAAAGCAATACAAGTCATCACCGAAAGTAATTTCGGGTATAGAATGGATCTCTGCCATTACCTCACTAATGCTACACCCTATCTTATCCCTACTATCATCCCTGATCGAAAAACGATCAATTAATTGATCCCAACGTGAAAGCAATTGAGCTCTAACTCCATGAGGTTTTTTGCTTTTCTTTCTACTTTGCCCACCGCATTGCTTTCTTGCTTTTCTCTTTCCATTGCTATTTGTGGCATTGCTATTTTTCATATTAACTCCAGCAACTAAATTGCAAACATCATCTGTATAATTGGGAATGACATACTCCTCGGAATCACCACTTCCTTCCTCTAATTTCCTTCTTCATTAACATTAACATCCTGAGTGTTTTGATTCACATCATCATTATCAAATAAAGATCCGGAAGATGGAGTCCAAGCATAGTTTCTAGTCACCACAACATTGCTGAACATTCTATCAAACTTACTGTAAAGTGATGATTCAATCTCAACATGTCTAAACTTTTGGACCCTTTGATTTTCTAAAAACAAGTCCAAAAAATGATGTTGTCGTAGCCTTTTTTTCTAAAATAATTCTAAGCGATGTTGTTCTCTTGATTGTAAAAAAAAGTCAGACCATAAGGAATTCTTTAAAATTATCATTAAACTCAGTCCAATGGATTAACTTTGAAATCTCTATACCTAATTATTTGTATAGCTTGAGCTTCAAATCAATCATGTAGGAGTTGACATAACATGACCAAGTGGATTTAGTAAGGCCAAAAACAACTTAGATGATTGATAAAAATATAGGTTGATTTTAAAAAAAATTAGAATGATATCTTTTCTTGTTTTAATATTAAGGCGGAGACATATTGTATAACCTTTGTTCAACCCGGGTTAAACATTAAATTTGCGAACGGAGTCATAGGCATGATTACAATGCGCTAACCTGGTTAGTCGATTGTTTTTTGTTTCCATTTCCCTTTTCATTAATCTCTTCTCAACTAGACCTTTAATGGGTTTGGATGGGATGAAATTTGGGCTTAAATTGAAGAGTCATTAGATAATTAGAGACTACATTTAAAGAAAAAGGCTTGGGATTGAGCGGAGTGAATTCTAGACTCAATTGAAAGGTTATTAAAGAAGCACAGACTAAAATAAAGAAAGTGGGAAAAAATTATCTGGCATGTAAAGAACACGTACCAGCATGTTAAAAGACCAGCCATAATATGGTGGTGCTTACTACTTCCTTCAGCCTCCAAATGAGATCTTCCTTGGTATCTGTAAAAGCATCTCGACAAGGACATAAATTAGAGGTGGTGTATGGTGGCTGTTTCTATTCGACATGGCACAAACAACTAGTTTTCTTTTTCTTTCTTTTTTTTTCTCTTCTCCCTATGAATTCCTTATCTTTTTTTTCTATCCCTAAAGAGTTTTATTTTTCCCTATTTTCCAATTACAATCCCTTGAGTTTTAATGCCTCAGGAAAAAAAAAAAAAACTTGAATAATATTTTGCAAGACCAAGATTGAGGCAAATGATTTTTTTTTTCCTTTGAGAAATGCATAATGAGCTCATTGAAACAAACTATCAAAGTCAATCCTAAATAAAAAAAATGAAAGGATCAAATCGAAAAAAAATATTTCAAGGAAAAAATAACAAAAAAAACTAATATTTGATAACAAATGTTGTTACAGTAAATGCAACAGTAAATTGGATAGGCGCTTTAGTTTTTGTAATTAATAATTGATATTTGATTATATTATATTACATTATATCCAATATTCACTAACATTAGAGGCTATTAGCTATTTTATTTGCACTTCATCGTGGGTCAAATAATTTCTTTTAGTAAAACAAATGAATATACAAGCTTTTCTAACGTGTTTTTGGATATAAAAAAATTCTCAATCTTAAACCAAAATACTTATACACTCATCTAATTAGATAAATCAATATTTGATAAAGGGATAACTAATATACCTTATAGGGATTGGAGTCATTAGAGTGATAGATAACCTGAATGATGTGATTAGGATAATAAATTTGAGTGATATAAAAGAATTAATGGTGTTTTTAGTTAAGATACCATTTGATAATTAATGATATAAAATTTCTTAAATGTTGGTTAGCGACATTTGTAATTTGGTAATTATTGTTCTAAACAGACATGTAAACTGTTAAATAGTTTTCTTATATTGTGATTATTTTAACTACAGGATCCTCACAAGTTCGAGCTGAATAGTAGACTTCTTTTGTTATTACTCAAGATGGTATGATGGTAGACCTTAATGTTGAATTTAGGAATATTATATACTTATTGTGTAATGTAATTCTGGTATTGTCTTTTGAGATGTAACTAAATCTATTATTAAACATGAATGTATTAACTTAAATTCTCTATATCATTGTAGTATTTTGTATAATCTTACTCTTTTATATCTTAACTAGAAATGTATTGAACTTTATTTATTAATCTTTTACAACTTGTTTATGTTGAGTTTATAAGATGACTGTGTAGAAATCATTATGTGGAATGTAATAAGCAAAAGCATAAAGAATGGACATAGTCTATTTTGATCTTATTGGAAATTGAAGTGATCCCAAATGTTGGATCTTATATAAAATTGAGATTTATACAGGTGAATAATGATTTCGACACTTGGGAATATTAAAATATAAGGGAAACTTTACAGAAATTTCAGTAGATATACCCACACACAAAAGAAATTCTCTAATTTCACGTTATCTATGACTTTGAATATGTTAATCTGTATCCTAAATATGAGGTCGTTACAAAAAAGATTAAAACATTAAAAGGATGATAATCAAATTTGATATAAAAATCAAATTAAACCAAATAATAGGGATGGAATTGAAGAAAAGAATCAATCAAAGGAAAATAAAACAAAATAGCAATCAAGAGAATGATGTTCAAATTAGATATAACAAATAAATGACAGGACACCTTTATACTCTGACAAGGAGAATAGAGAGAAAAGAGGGAGGAGAAGAGAAAAGCTCATTGAAGCCCAACAACCACGTTGTCGCACACGCGTTGTACCACTAGGAAAATAATGTTAACGCACTTTCAATGCTATCGCAAAATGCAATGTTTGACCACTAAAAGCTTTTGCACCAGTCGCTCGAAAGGCGTGAACAATGTCAACTCGCTGCTGTATACGTGCCATCTATTTTTTTTTATTAATATTTTATATTTACTACAAGATCAAAGTTCCCCTTAGTCCACCTTGAATATATAAAAAAAATTTTAAAAAATAAAGAGTAAAAAATGAAAAAGCCTTTGCAAGGTAGTTTTAAGTTTTTTTTTCTTAATAACAGTTAAGAAATTTCATTGTGCATAAAAAATAAAAATCTCCATAGAGCCCTTGGATGCAGTTTTTTTTTTTTTGTTTTTGCTTAAATGGTTATTTTATTTATTTTACTAAATAATATAAAAAGATTGTATGACTCTAATTAATTTAAAAATGAGTGGTGAAAATGTCATATCACCCTAATGGCCAGTTATTTAGTTTGTTTTGAGAAAAGCAAAATTATCTTTTTGGTGTGTACTGCTAAAGTGATTTTCCACGTGTTTTAGAGCTTTTTTAAAAAAAAAATTGTTGCGGGGTCTTAAATTTCAATTGAAGATGGTGTAGGCTGCTTAGATTAACACCATTTCTGGCTATTTTTTTCTAGCTGTATTTTGCTTGTCGACGGCATTAGATTAAAGGCATCTGGTATTATTTTCTGTCTCTGTTTTCTGCACTGTTCTGAGTTGCATCCTCTGTCCAGTTTTTTGGTCCAATTTATAAAGCCTTTTTATATTATTTGAAATTTGTGCGCTTTTATTTTAGCGGATCCTTTTGCTACCACTTATCAATTCACCTGTAAAAGAAATCTTATTTGCAATTTAGCATGATATTTGAACATAATAATCACAAAAATGAGCGGGGAGGAAGAAGAACTCAGTCAATCATTGTACATTACATTAAGAGGAGAGGCAGAGTAACCAAAGAATAATCCAACTCAGTTCAAACCACAACAGAACGATAAAACAATAACTCCTCAACAATGTCCAAAAACAAAAACTCATAGCTTCAATGAAATTGCTGCGATCAGCACAACACCGAAGGATACTGTTGCAATGGATGCACCTGAACTATCAACAGATGCATCTTCCTTGGACCCTGCAGGAGCTTTTGCTGGAACATCTTTCTCGGGCTTTGAAGGTGCAGGAGCTGGTGCTGGTGCTGTACCAAAAAGATCCAACGGCAGAAGGACCTGATCCACCTGATACACAACTAACTGGCCATCGGTGTATATAGTGTTTGCCACGGTTGCAGTATTAACCCCTGTTGTTATGTTCACTTGATTCCCCGATGTTGTCACATTGAGCGGGAACTCGCCATTAGCACTATTTCCGGCTTGAGTGCGCAAGGGATTGCTGACAGTTTGGAAGTTTGACATGGAAAGGAAATTTGGAAGGATGTGAAATTGCACCAATTGGACCTTTTGTTGGTCGCTGAGCGAATTCAGTGTACCTGCTTTGAGGTTAGCAAAGGAATTATCAGTTGGTGCAAAGACTGTTAGGCCTTGGTTTGAATTGTTGAGTTGTGTGTTGATTTGGTCAGCCTCTTGGGTGCTTTTCAACAACCGAATTAAGGTTGTGAACTGACCAGCTTTCGCAAGGATCGCCGTTATGTTGGTTGGACCTGAAGGTGCTGGAGATGGGGTTTGAGCAAAAGTGGTGGAGCTGTAGAGGAAGAACATCAAGAAAGGAACGAATGGGGAGAGGAGTTGCTTTCTCATCGTTGTAGGATATTTCAAATCTTGAGTGTGTTCAAACTTACTGTTTGCTAATTGTGATGAGGAAGAGTTTGAGCTGTAGGGAGAGGCGTGGGATGTATATATTGTGGGGGGAGAAATGTTTAGTGGTTGTTATTGTTAGGTGAAAGGCTACAAATTTGAAGGTGAGAAGAGAACCTCAATGCTGATCTTTATTGGTAAGGTGAAAGGGAAATCCAGAGATATTGCTTGGCAAGACAGGAAATCCAGTAGGGAATACGTAAATTTAAGAGTGCGTGGGTACCAGTGAGAAATGATGCATTGGTTGTTGCTTGTGCTCTGAGACAGCTACAAGAAGGAACCTTCAAGCTCAAGTTTTCAGCATTCAATAATAGCATCACTTAGGGTTCTTAATGATTACGAGGGGCCAGTGCATGGTCGCCTCCACTATGGATATCTCAAAGGCACTCTTTATGCAGCCTTGAGATTCACAGGGCGTTTGTCCATGAAATTTAAGCGATTCAATGTACTATAGAATGCTAGTCGGAGAAGACATGATTTACAGCATGTGATGGGAGATTTTGGACATAGATTTTTTTTTTATTCTAAATTTATCAGTGCATTGTCTCTTTAAAATTCAATAAGCAAGAACCATAGTTTTACTATGCAAGAGCTAATCCAGAAATACTTTAACAAAACAGAAATAAGTAAATAGTTGGTAGGTGTTACTTGACGTTATAATCATACTAGATGGATAATAATGGTACTGTGTGTTGTTGCAGGGATGCAATTGGATTGGCTGGAAGCCAAAAGATAGGTGTTTCAATCAAATTGTCGAAAGAATCACCGCTCCATTTACCTGGCTTGCCAGTTGAAGGCCATTATTAGAAGCTCCGAACATGCCTGTTTCAGAACTTTTTAATGATTTACTATCTCTTTTTCTTGCAGTTGCTCTTGACATTATCATTTGGATAAAGATGACAGCTAGTTTTCAGTTGGAAAAATCATATTTGACTCGGTGGGAGGTCAACAAATCAATGTTCAAAATGAAAACTAGAATGATGGTCAACACTTCATTGCAAGCCGGGCTAATTTATTTTTTTTATGTAAAAATAATATTCAGATGATGATAACTCGAGTTAATCGGGTTGACTTGACTCATACACGACCTGAAATATGAGATCGGGATAACCCTGCATAAAAAAAAAAACAAAAAAAAAATTAACACATGACCTGGGATATGAGATCGGGATAACCCCGTATAAAGAAAAACAAAAAAATACCATAAAGTTCAAGGCCCAATGACCTAATATCAAAGGATAAAATTGAAAAAAAATTCAATTTAAAATAAAACATCGAAGAAAAAAAGCTGAGTAAATCTAGGTTAACTTGATTAACCTGCCACCTGTGATATGAGATCGGGATAAAAAAAATTAAAAAAAAAGATCTAGAAAAAAAATCAAAGTTAAATTAATAAAAAAAACACTAGAAAAGAAAAACTCAAGTCAACCCTAGTTGACTTGACTACCTCACACATGGATAACCCCTCAAAAAGAAAAGCAGAAAAATCACAAAAATCAAGAGCCAATAATTTAATGTCAAATGATGAAAGTGAAAAAAAAAGAGTCAATTTCACAAAAAAAAAGTCGAGTCAATCCGGGTTAACTCGACTAACCTGTCACCTGAGATATGAAATTGAGATAATTCCACAAAAACAAAAGTTTAACAAATCATGAAGATCAAGGTTCAATAACTCATTTTCAAATGATGAAATTGAAAAAAGAAGTCAATTTCTAAAAAAGAACCTAAGAATAGACCGAACTCACTGGACTAATATTTAAAACCATTGACCCGGGTTATTAGACCGGGATAACTCCGTAGAAAGCAGACATGAAACAAAATCCTCAAATAAAAAATTTAAAAACAAAATAGATAGCAATCAAAATAATGAGGACCAAATCTGATATAAAAGTTAAATGAAAAAAAATAGGAACTAAATCAAAAAACAAAATAAATTAAGAAAATGATTGTAAAAAAGCAATCAAAAGGATGAGGATCAAAATTGAATACAAAAATTAAATGAAATAAAATGTTGAGGGAAAAATTGTAAAAATATAAATAAAGAAAATGATAAAAAAAATTAGCAAAAAAAAAACTATGATGAAAATACCCTTTAATGCAAGTTTTAATATATATTTTTTTTTTTAAGGAAATGTAGTCATTTTACAATGTTACATAAAAGCAAAAAAACAAAAAAATCCCTTGATCTCATCTTTAAAAGAATTATTTTAAAATGTATTTAAATCATTTCATTGTAGATAAAAATATTATTAGATATATTTGCTTTTTATTAATATTATAATGACAAATATATCTCATAAAAAATATTATTTTATCCCACGGATAAGATTTTTTTTAGTAAAACCAGGATTATACCGTATCTACAATGCAATTCATGGTGAAACTTGATTTATTTTAGTATTTTTTTATATAATAATTATAATTATAACAGTAACATCTTAAAAAAAAAAAAAATCAGGCATGCACACATTGTAGTTTCTAGAGTCGAGGCTGAAACAGCTTTGATAAATTAAGGTGACTTTTGGTATTCCGTGATTGTTGGAAATGTGAATATTATAAAATGAAAAGACTTTAATTAGATGTTTTTATTGTATTTGGTTTACCTATAGGTTTCCACTATATATTTTAATCGTAAAACTTGAATATTTACTTTGAAAAGATGATGTCTTTTTCCTTTTCTAGATTATTATGCCCATTAGCACATGCACTTTACATTAATTATAACCAGGTTTTAGAATAACATATCTACTAATAACAAATTATGTGATATGAAATATTATATTTTATCACCTTTTTTATTGAGTATAAAGGAATTTTGTTAATATTAGCGAAACAATATTGGGTTAGCCCATTTAATATTAAAAATATTGGCATTTTAGTTGTAAAAACTTCACATTCTAGCACACTTGGAAATGAGTTTTCCCTCGTTTTGGAAGAGGGATTAATTACATTACTTGATTTGTGAAGAATGTGATGTCAATTTGATATTTTAAGTCTGAAAAAGTTCATTACTTATTGACATTTAATATGCTTTGGCAGAAGGAATTTTTTATCCCCCATACCATATGCCTCAATGTGCGAATTCCTATCCATAATTGCTAAGATATGATGTAGGCAAAAGCTCCATGGACTTCTTATTTTGCATGCAGTACTATGATGTTCGATTTCAACATCCTTTAACATCTTTTAGACACAATTAGTTATATGACCCGTAATTTGTTGTGGGTTAGTATATATATAGGTTTTTTTCAATGTATTTATGTAATTTAAAAAATTTTAATGCAAATCAGAAAGTTTATGTACATATATAATCAAATAAATTGAGATTATATATGCTAATATATAAATAAAACCGTGAGGGCGGTAAGGCCCAAAGCGGACAATATATGGCAGGTTGGACCGAGCCGTTACATTTGGTATCAAAGCCGACTTCACTGGTTGTCCGGTTGTGCCAACGGGGTCGTCGGGCTCCCTAAGAGGGGTGGATTATAATATCCCACATCGACAGGTGAGGAGTTGGTTGCTGGCCTTATTAGTAGTGTTGGTTGCTAATTTGTCATACGCGTTTAGGGGCGTCAGGCTCAGAAGTGGGCTCGCGTCACCACAAACAAAAACGTGAGGGCAGTAATGCCCAAAGCGGACAATATATGGCAAATTAGTCGGGCCGTTACATTTGGTATCAGAGTCGACCTCACTAGTTGTCCAATTGTGCCGATGGGGTCGTCAAGCTCTTTAAAGAGAGTGGATTGTAATATCCCACATCGACGGGTGAGGAGTTGGTTACTGACCTTATTAGTAGTGCTGGTTGCTAACTTGTCATACACGTTTTGGGGCGTCAAGCTCAAAAGTGGCTCGTGTCATCAATGTAAACTATGCAAAATTTTGAATATCAATTAAAAATATCATTCATGATTCTCTGAAATTTCGAGGGAACAATTTTCAATCCAAATGGCATTACATTCCATTCATAGACCAAAAAGAACTGTAAATACAGTTTTAATGATTTTTTGGATAAATCTTTATTTGCCAGAAACCTAGTTTCATATCAAATTTTAAAAATATCAATGCAAAGTGTAATGTGTGCAATAAATATTTCTTATTTAGAATTGGATACCTAATCCATTTCGAAGTTTTATTTAGAGGTTTGTAGTTCATAACGAGATGTGGTGTGCCTTTTTCTATTTCAATTTTTTTGTTGGCATAAAAAGCTGCATATAACTAAGGTGATCTAGATTTTTGTATAAGATCTTTAGACTATAAATCTTGGATTTCAAGTCTGTAATGATGTTCTAATTCATCATTCATTTGAATAGGTTAGGCTTTGTAGGTATTTATTTTTCATTAAAACTATCATCATATGGGAGATTAAACACATGTTTTCTTTTCCAAAAACCATTTAGTAAATCAGAATAAGTTTATGGTTCAATTTTGATTTGGAAATCTAAATTCTTTTTTTTTGTAAAACAGGGTTTTATAATTGTTGTTCTTTTTTTATATATATAAAAATACATCTTGTTTGATATGCATGAGCTAAATTTGCTTTCTAGAAATTAAAGTGTTTATTTGATAAGTATAAATAGAACATGCTTTGATTAAATTAAGATTTCTAGTTTTCTATTTTTCTAGGAATGGAAAAAAAGAAGTTTTAAACCATTGATTTTTGAAGTAATGCTTTCATAGCTAGTTTTGTAAGGAATGATCATATCAATGAAAAGAGATATAATAACAACAGTATGATTAATATCAATTGTAACAAAAAAAATTGTTTTTAAGATAAAAATAATTGTTTGAAATGGATGCTTAAGTTTTATTTTTTTTATTTGTAATTTAGTATCGTTTGTTGCAAAAAGTTTTTCGAAAGTGCTTTGTAAAATCATTTTGGAACTATTTATTTTTTTATATAATTTAAATCTGCATCTGTATCAAATAAGATGATAGTGTCTATTTGAAAATCATCTTAAAAAACCAAGGTAATTTTTGTGAAATATGTTTTTGAAGTACTTTGAGTTAAAACATTGAGAAAATCTTCAAGATCATGCTCTATGTTTGTCAATGTATGATCTCCTAGGTCCTATTCTATATCATGACTAAACTCTGATTCCTTATCAGAATCCAAATTGTTTTCTAATTTTGTAAGGAGTTGTAATTTGGCAAAATATTTTTGTTTGGTTTATTTAAGGTTGCTAAGCTCAATCTTGATTGTTTTGATTTTAGATTGTAATTCTGGAACAACAACTAGAGGTTTGGATTTTTTCTTTTTGTAAGAACATAAGTATTTATACTGGTTGGAGGTTGAAGGTTGAAGGGAGTGACTTTGAACAGGTTGTGGTGGTTATGGTTTATCAAAAGTATTTAAGAGGTTATCTAAACAAGTTTTTATATATATATATAGTTGGGGGTCATCAAAATGTTTGATAGCTTCAAGAATGAATTCTTGGTCCCAAATAAAGACATTGATTTTTCTTAAAATGTGGTCAGAAGAGTCTTTAGAGTCAGAACTAGATGTTGTTAACTCATCAATTTATAGAGGTTATTGTTACCCATTTTTAGAGCCCCACATAAACAAAAAAAAATAGAAAGAAAAGAAAGAAAAGAGAAAATACAAAAAAATTGAAATAAATGTTGCAAGATAATTTTAAAAATAAATCAGTAAGAAGAATATACCAGAATGCCTAGGAAATTGCCAAAGACTAGTTGAGAAAGATCAAAATATACAAGATTAGAAAATTTGACAACGTATTTTCGACTAATAAAGGTCCTATTGGCAAAGAAAATTCAATTTAAGAAGAAAAATTTAAAAGTAGATATTTAAGTACTCAATTAGATTTTTCAATGTTTAATTGAATTCATTGAGCGCTTAATTGCAAGAAAAAATGATTTTTGAAGTCAATTAAGGTTTTAATTGTAAGAAATTAAAGTCTGGGGGTCAAGTTGTAATTTTTAAAAGTTAATTTGTTTAAATTAGAGGCTTAATTGCATAAATATTTAAGTTTGATGGGCAATTAAGGACTTGATTGAAGAAATCCAAAACCAATGACTAAATTGAAAAAGCGTGTGAATGCAGGGGCTGAAATTGAATAACTAGAGGACAAATTGAAGAAATTAAAAGTTTATTGGTCAATTGAGGGTATAAATGCATAAATTCAGAATCAATGACTAAAATGAAAAAGGCGGTCAATATAGGGGCTGGCAATTGAGTTTGACAGGAGTGAAATAACATGAAATTAAAAGTTTAAAGGCAATTATAAGTGAAATTAAAAGAATTTGAAAGAACAGGGACTCAATCAAAATTTACCAATCCCAAATTCAAAACTCATTCAAAACTCTGAATGACGCATCATTCAGACTTAATGAAGAAAATGTGAGTGACACATAGTTAGATAGACTGGCTTTTATTTTGACAGTTTTGGCTGATCAAGTTGGCAACTTTAAACGAATAAATATGAACCTACATACCTTCAAATTGCACAAGTTTAGATCCAATTGAAAGTTGTGAATCCTCTCTACCAACTTCAGGTGGTCTCGAGTGTCGATGATGTTAGAATTGCTTAGATGAGGACTCAAAAGTGGGCAACTTCAGTCAGTCATAATTGAAACACAATTGTGCAAAAACTAACCTTATGTTTCATGTGTTCATACAAAAAGACTCCTAAATGAGTTTTTATCAGTGGTTTACAACATTTACTTCAAGATCAAGAGGTTAGAAACGGATTTAAGACCTCCCAAAATTATATAAATACCCCTTTAAAAAGAGAGCTAAAAAAAGGAAGGAGGAGGAGAAAAAAAGAAAAAAGTTAGGAAAATATTCATAAGAAACCTAAGTGTAAAGGTCCAAAAGCCTAACATAAAAGATTTTCAAAGCTTTGAAAGGATAGTAGGTTAGTGAGATGCAAAAATTCTAAAGAAAAGCAAAAGAGAGAGTAGTTGTTCTATGTATATTTTATGATCTAAAAATAGGTCCTTATAGCCTGCTTGAGGTGCTTTTTTTTTTATTATTGTTTTTGTTTTATGTTTATGTTTATAAGTATAGAAAAGAGGTTTGGAATGCTTAACAAATGATGTTGTATTCAACTCTTTAATGCTATTTAAGTAATGATATTCTTCCTGGTTGTGTTAAGTCTGTTTATGACCAAAATAAGTTTAGAAAATCCAATTTTGAATCCAAATTAGATGAACATGTAGTCTGTTTTAAGATGGTAGTTTTTGAATTTGTTACCTCATGCATTATTATGATGTTTTGATGTTATTTGTTAGTTTTTAGATTCAAACATAGTTGTGTATGGTAGTGTGACATGTTAGGATAAAGAAATCATGTTTTAGAAGCAAAAAATGCCTATTTATAGGGCTTGACAGTGCTAGGTAGTAGCTGTGTTTTTGTTGGGTTTTCGAGCATGCTCTTCGTGTTCTTGGGAAGAACATTTTCTTAGCTCCATGATTCAGACTAATTTTGGTCTATTTCTTTGCACTAAATCCTTCAAGTAACTTGATTAGTTGATAATTTAGGGTTTATTTACATCAGTAACAAGTTTTTGATGGAATTTAATCATAGGATTTTGGTTTTGCAACGAAACCTATTTTGAAAAAATCATGTTTATTCTTTGATAATTGAAATGAATGGATGTTAAATTGTTGATCCTTGCATTACTTCCAACATATAAGAGCCTTTTGTTTGACCGTATCTAGTCTAATTTAGATTTCATGTTTCTAGGTTGGGTCTAGGTATGTTCTTCGTGTTCTTGGGAAGAACAATGTCTTAGACCCTTGATTCAGATCAATTTTGATCCATTTATTTACACATAACCCTTCTTTATGCTTGATTAGTAAATAATATAAGGCTTATTTGCATCAATAACAAGTTTTTGGTGGATTTTAATCCTAGGATATCAGTTTTGAACTAAAACCTATTTTGACAAATTCGTGATATTTAAGTGATAATTGAAGTGAATTGATTCTATATTATTAATTATTGCATGATTTCCAACATGTATGTGCCTTTGTTTTGACCATATCTAGTCTAATTTGGGTTTCACATTGTTGGGTTTGGGTTTCGGTATTCTTTGTGTTCTTCATTTTTTTTTTTTGATCCATTTTGTTCAAGAATTTTTGAGTTTTTGTGTTTTTTTTGTTTAATTTGTTTTTTTACTTTGGTTTTTTATGGGTTGTTTTCGGGTTAAAACAAGATTTTTTGTTCGGTTTATGGTCAAAACAAAAATTTCAGGTCTACCCAATCAGGTCAAAATTGGGTCAAGAATTTAAGACACTGTTTGGTTTGCCATGTTTTTGTTAAAGTTTTTTTTTTTGTTTAATGATGTGTTTAACAAATACCCCCTAGACCTATTTTGGTAATTTTATTAAAAGAAGAAATGAGTTTTTTGTCAAAGAAAACCTAAAAATATTATATATATATATATATATATATATATATATATATATATTTGTGTGTGTGTGTGTGTCAAATTGCATTTTTATCATGCTTTTTTTTCTAAAAAAAATACAAGAATCAGTCAAAGGGTATCATAACTAGTTTATGATTATCTGTTAAGATTTGGCCTATATTTTGAAAACATCAAAAAAATATGTTTGTTTATTTTAATATACAAGATTATGAACTTATACATAAGACATATTCCCAATATTAAATAAAAAACACATTTCATTTTATTTTTTATGTTTTTGCATTAGAAATGTTAGGTTTTAACGCGATAAAATAAGGACCTCCTTATTCAGAAGGACTTTTCTTAAAACTTGGATAGAACAATGATTAAAAAAATACAACATTACTTTAGTTTAAATCAGACAAATAAATAATGCAATTTACCTCAAGTAAAGCATACTAGGGGTGCTAATACATTCTCTTTATGCAATCAATCCCCTTACCCAGACTGTAGAACTAGTTATGGTTTATAGTGATCAAAATATTAGATAACGACTCCTCTTCCCCCCTTTTTTATTGATAAAGAACAATAATCCCTCATCCTTTCCACCCATATTATTCTGATAATTCCGATCTAGAATGATAATCATCGCGACACTTCTTGGACTGGGAAAGTTTTTGTTGGTTTTTTATGGTATACTTTGTAGTCAGGTTTAGATTTGGTATGAAAATGTTTTATTGTATTTATGGGCTAGTTGTTTGCGAAATGGTTTAAAAGGTTTTGAGGGAGGCTTGAAACAGGCACCACCCCAGGTTGGCTTTTTAATGGATAAGTAAAATTGTTGACAAAAAGTTTCTAACTCTTATCTGTTTGTATCATTTCCTACTTAAGGTATTTTAAGAGTTTAAGATCTTGACAGATCTTAAGACCTTCCTTTTAAGAGAAGCTAAAAAGTTCACCATATGTTAGTTGGTTATAGGGGATAGTTTCGGTGCTAGAGATGTCTTTGATTTTGTTTCTAACTCTTTCTCCTAGAAGGTTAGGTAATCCAACAAGAAATTTATCTTTCCAGAAAGGCTGGTTCGAGTCTTCCTAGGCATAAAACGAGTGAGAAAGGTGTCTTTATACCATTGGAAATCACTGAGTTTGTTGCACCTAATGTTTGAAAGTAATTCGACATTTTTATCTTTTAAATGGGGTGGATCTCCTAAGAAATGTAGAGAAATATTTAGTATCATGGTTGATATTGCATTTTGGATATGGTTGTCGGATGGGTTAAGGAATGGTGTTTAGTCTTCATATGTTTGAATGGATTGTAGAATCTCTAATATTTAGGTATTAATGAAATAATAATCCCACCATCCTTTTAATTGGCTAAAAAATCCTGTAAGTAAAAGTTAAGCAATGGCTTTGTCTGAGGTTTCAATCCGGGTTTTATAGATATAGGCAGTTATAGTCATTTGTTGGAAGCTATTTAGGATGTTGTATTCAGTCATACATTGATGTTCCATTCATAAAGGAAAGATGTTTTTAACTTATATTGGTTAGTAATACCTAGCTCATTTTAGAGTCTTATATGTAGTGTAATAGGAGTAGTTTTGATTGTAAGTTTCCTTTAATTAAGTTATTTAATGCATACCCTTTTACAAAATATGCATGCCCCATTACAACTAGGAATAAAACTCATGTTTGGGAACTAGTAAATGGTTCTCTTATTAAATCTAAATATCCTCCTTTGAGAAACCTCAAAATCTCTCATAAAAACCAAACAGTTGAAGCCACTCCTTTCAAATCCCCAAATGAAAATGTTACCACCAATACCAAACATATTATATAGCAAAACAACTTCACTAACACAAACCTCAACATTATAGGAAAACAACTAACTAGAATAGAAAAACATATTCTCTATTTTCTCATGTTGAAACTACAAAACCTGTTGAAGTACAAAAAAAACCTAGTTTTCTAACCATACCAAGTCATTAAAGCTAGTCAAACTCAACTTCAAAATAACAAAAAGATTTTTTTAAAGCTATCAAGGACCATCTCAATCACTTAAAGCTTCCTATTCCACCTTAATTGCTCCTGACACACCCTATGTGAGTAACCATCCTTAAACGTCTACAAGACATGTAAACACCATACAACATGACAAAAACTAAACTTCTGCTGAAGAAGAAGCCTTCTAGAAAGAAATTCTTGAAATAAACAAACTTTATTGGAGGAAACCTACACCTAAAACCACTTCTGTTGCACTAAACATAGGAATCCAAAATAAGCTAGGCATTACTAACCAACATAAGTTCAATATATTTTTCATCTATGAATGGAACATTGATAGAATGATATAATTCAACATCCTAAATACCTTACAACCAATAACTATGACTGTCAATGCCTACAAAACCAAGAACACCTTGGGCAAAACTCCAGTCTTATTATATGACAATACTTGAAATAACATGAGTGTTTAAATTTGGCTAATCATGTTATTTCAAGTATTGCCATATAATAAGGTTAAGTTTTTGTAATGATGTTAAAGTAAAATAGCCAATAATGATTATCCTTGGAGTTTTGGAGAAAAAAAGCATTAAACCATGCCTATTGGTAATTCCAATATGTGTAGTAGTGTGGATGCTTCTGTAGTGTGGCTTGGAAACTGTCTATAAAAAGAATTTTTTTGTAGAGAGCTTGTTTCCAATGAGAAGGGTGAATGATTGTTTGGATAATATATGTAGAATAAGTGGGTTCATGATGATTTTGCTGAAGTTTGAAGTGTGTGTTTTACAAACAAAAACAAAACCACATGCATAGGTCTATGGGCTAGCGTGCCTAGATCGTTATAAGGAAAAAAAAAATTAGGCATGTGGGTAAGCCTTCAAGCTAGGCACGTGCACCTTGGCTTTGTAAAAGGATGAACGACATGTTATCCACCATTATTTATAAAAAAAATACGCAACGACATGTTGCATACCAATGAAGACGATGTGTCGCCCGCGAGCCTAGATTTTAGCCATCACAATGGCGGTTAAAAAATCAGGGCCAGACTTTTTTTATTCAAAATACCCAATTTTTTTATCCATTTCAACAAAAAAAAAACACCTCAATATCACCCTTAGAATACTCACAAACCAATTCATCAACTCAAAATACCCAACAAAGGGTCCAAATATCCAAAATCAAACCGGGTTAGATTCTTCTCGGTTCAGATCTATTTTTTTAGACAACATTTATGCTCTAAAAAAACACCATCAATCCTCTTTCATCTCATGGAACCTGTGGACACAAAAAAATCCATTTTGTGTAACCAAAAATAATTCAAATAAATTTTTGTACTAAAACTGATTTTTAAAAAAAATTTAAAGGGACCTAAATTATATAATCTGTGTTATTTTTAAAGTATGAGAACCTAAGTGTATTTTTTAAAAATCTTTGACGTGCCACCCATGTTTGGTAGCCTTTTCATTTATGTCCCTCTTCTTTCCAAATCTCCCATTGCCTAGGAAATAAAAAGCAATTGGCCTTCAATCATAATTAAATCGCCCAAAAGAAACTTGACCCGTAGTTCGCTGCTGGTTAGATATTTGTTTTCAAAATAAAATTTTATGCACAGGCTTTTTTGAAATGTTTTTTTAGTTAAAAAATTCTAAGTGTTAGTTAGGACTAAATTAACGAGAAAAAAAGTTTGAGGACTAAACTAAAAAAACAAAAAAAATTGCATTGTCTATATATAATAATGTGAGAGAGGATAATCAATGAAATTTTACTTAGAAAAAAACCCATGTCTTTTAGTTTTATACTTAATAAAAGATACACTCTTCTTTTTATTATTTAGAATTCAAATTTAAAAAAAGTTTGTGAAAAAATGTAATGAATGAACTAATATTTTCATGTATAACTTACTTAAATCTAATTATAAAGAAATCAATTTCAGAAAACATAAAGATAAAAATATTTTTTTTCAAAATAATGTAATGTAAAGTTTTATCAATTAATTTAAGTTCTCTTTGCCTTTGTCTTAGCTTCCAAACAATTTAACACCTAATTCACAAAGAGATAGTTCTTAGCACATAACATGGTTATAATATTAATCTTAACAAGCCCCAATACAATATAAGCTAATATTGTTAGGCCTCTAAGAATATACTACAACCACTTTCATTCATCCAATTAAAGAATTACGATATGCTTAAGACATATCTTGATACAGACCATATTTCCTTATGAAGTCAAAAGTAATAAACAAACTAAAACTCAAATTTTTCTAGTTGAATTAATCCTAATCTCAATAATATGGAGACTAATTTAAGTTTACCCATTAAAAGTTAAAATAAAATAAAATAAAAAATTAAATCAGCTGGTGATTTCACTATATAATGTGATAGAGGAAACTATTTAGTAGAACAATGTTTTCTCCTTTTTTCTTTTTATCATTGATGAATTTTCTTTTTTGATCAATGAGTTTTGTTTTTCAATTTTATCCTTACATGTTTGTATTTACTATGATTTTAAGTTGATTGTTTATTTGATTTGCTTTCTATTTAGTTATCAGGATATAAAAAAAATCTCAATATTGGGTTGGTGCTTGATTTTGCAAAAAGCTTTTTGGCTTTATTGATTGAAAAGGATTGAAAACCCAAATTGACAGTAGGAAAAAATAGGGGTTCTTTTTACTTACTATTCATTATGCTCCTTTAAAAGAATTTTTTCCTTCGCAATTCTTTCGCTTTCGTTTTTAGTCCTTTTAGTTTAAAACTTTTATGTTTTGGTTCAACACTTCATTTTCTTCACTTTTAGTCCCTGAGTTTAAGAGAGGAAAGTGAAAGTCGTCGAAAAATGGATGAGAAGAGAAAAAGTAGTTAGATGGTCGATTCTGTTGATAAGAATGACCAAACTTGGTGTTAATGTGTTCCTCTTAAAAATAAGAGTGTCATTGAGATGTTTTTGAACTTTCATATTGTTGTAAAGAGTAAATAGAGGCTGAGAAAGTTTTTTTTTGTTTGATTTTGTGTTTTGAACCAATCTAGAGGTATTTTAAGTTGAGAAATTAGCTTATTAAGGTTATAAGGGTGTATTAGATTTTTTAGGAGAAAATAGATTGAAAAATGATATTTTGGGTAAAAAAAACCCTAACTTAATTTTCTGATCTCTCCAATGATTGAAAACTAGCTTGCAAATGACTTGCTGTCTGCTTTCAATTGTATTTTTATTTTTTAAAAAATAAAAGGCGAACCACATGTCATCTGCCCCTAAAAAAGAGGTCAGGCACATGACACTATCTTCGCAAGTCCACTTGCATCGGGGCTTTTTTCGATTGGGCTAAGGGCCTGTTTGAGATTGCGGTTGCGGTTGTGGTTCAAATGCTTTTCGCTTAGAAATGCATTAAAATAAAGTTTTTTTTATTTTTTTTTAAAATTATTTTTGAAATCAGCACATCAAAATATTCTGAAAACATAAAAACAATTAGCAAAAAAAAAACAATTTTGAAATTTGAGGGAACGCGATTTCAATCGCGTTCCCAAACGGTCTCAAGTGTTTGGATCTAACCCCTTTCTATTTTTTTCAAGTTTTTGGGGTGTTTTTATTTAGATACAATTTTTATTAAAAAAAAAGCTTAGCTTGATATTACAATTATTACTTATTTTTTCATGATTTTAAAAAATATTATAGGTTTTATGGGAATGTTTATAATTTTTTTTCAATTATTATATGCCTACTATAAAAAAAATATAAAAAACTTATGAATATTCAATTAAAAAAATAGTTTTAAATTTTTTAAAATATATTTTTATAATTTTATCAGGTTTATTATTTGTTTTTGTCTTTAATCAAATTCAAAATATTGAGATATTATTTTAATATTTTAAATTTGTTTTTGGCATCATGACATGTTTTTGTCTAGAAAGAAACTTGTAATTAAAAAAACATACTTCCATCTAAACAATAAAAAGATGCATTAATAAAGAAATGGAGTTTAGATTGATGAAATGTATTTTTCTTACTTATTTTAAATGACTAGATTTTTTTAGCAAACCTTTATTTTAATTATTGGTGCCTTTATTAAAAACCATGCTCCTAATAATTTTTTTTTTTATGGTTTTGTTGCTTTATTTTTAAAATAGAACTGTTTTATAATTATATTATTGCTTTTTTTATATAGATAATTATATATTGGCATGATATCCACAAATTTTTTGAATAATTGGCTCATTAATATTGAGTTAGAATAAAATAATATTTTCCCTTAACTTTTTTATTGTTATATATATATATATATTATTTATTGTTTTGATTTTTTTTCATGTTCTTGCATAGAGATGATTAATTCATAATTTTTTATTTTTTTGATTGAAATGGTTTCATGATTATAATGAGTTTTTGCTTAAAATGCTCCTCATTAATTTATTTATTTTTGTCAAAATTAAAAAATGCATGAGAAAATACAATTTTTTTTTGTTATTTATGGTTCTTTTTATTCAATGAATGAACCACGCTACTATTAAAAAAAAAAAAATTTATAAAAAAAAATAAAATTACATGAAAAAATACAATTCTTCTAAATAAATTCATTCATTATTTTTCCTGCAAGTGTCTATGACTAATAGTTGAACCCCAATTATCTTATTTTAAAACTTGGCGTAATTTAACATCAGCACATTATAATGTTAATATCACAATGTTAATTATGGTGTTTGTCAGTTTTATAATAATAATTTTTTAAAATGGTTATATTTAAAAATATATTAAAATAATATTTTTTATTTTTTTAAAATTAATTTTGAAATCAACATACCAAAACAATAAAAAACATAAAAAAAATTAATTTTTTAAAAAAAATTTAAATTTTTTAAAAATATGATTTCAACTACGTTTCCAAATACTATCATTATGGAGAAGTTCTGCATAGTATTATGCGGGGAACTTTCCAGGTATTATCTAATCTAAACATCATCTTTTCCTCTAACATGCTTGTATTTTAAAAGAAATGTTTGGAGTGTAATAAAAGTTATTTTTAAAAATATTTTTTTATTTAAAAATATATTAAAATAATTTTATTTTTTATTTTAAAAATTTATTTTTTAATATCATGATATCAAAATTAAAAAAACAAAAATTAATAATTTAAAGCTAATTTCTTTTTAAAAACACGATTGTTTCGCAATACCAACAGGCCAAAACTTCAAAACCCAGCACACTTTTTCTCTATCATCTCCACCGTCTATTCAACTGACTTTCAAAACTCAGAAGTCAAACACAACGGCCTTTAAAAAATAACAAACGTAAAACAAGCAGTAACAACAACGTTTTCTCATAATCCCCAAAACAGAGGATACAACCCCGCCCCCCCCACCCTCTCTCTCTGATCTCCAAGAAGCGCATAAATAGCATGAAAAAGTAAAAAATAATACAGTTTTCTCGTCAATAATAAAAAAACTACAAGAAATTTGTTTTAATTCGTTGATTTTTTTGGAGAAAGAAAAGAGTGACCAAACCCTAGTGTCATGATCAGATGCTTTAAGGTTTACAGTAATCGAAGGCAAGACCAGCATGATCAACTCCAGCAACGGCATGATTTCAACGTCATCGACGTCGGCGAACACGCAAGCACCGGGATTAAAGACTTATTTTAAAACCCCAGAAGGACGTTATAAGCTTCACTATGAAAAGACCCATCCTTCTGGTCTCCTTCACTACGCCCATGGCAAAACTGTTACTCAGGTTTTCTATTTTCTATCTACTCCATTTCACTTTTGAGTTCTTATATCAATACCCATTTTGTTAATCCGATTCCTTCGACTTGTGTTTGGGGTTAATTTTTGTCTCAAAGCGTTTTGGGATTGCCCATTTCGTTAAAAGCCGAATAGTTTAAGAATATTTGTTTTTTGGTTTTTGGCTCACTAATTTAATAATTTTTTGTCATTACATTTGTTGAATGGTTTTTCTTATCTTGTTTTATCATGAATAATTCATTAATTTCAAGGGTTTTTATCAACACCGTAATATGCTTGTTAGAATCAACATGTGCATGTTTATCTGCTAAATTTGATATTCTATGGTCAGTGTTAGAGGCATCTTTTAGTTAATTTGATAATGCCTAGCTGTATATTTTATAGATGTCTCAATTTCAGTTTTTGAAAAGAAATTTGATTAACAGGTAACCCTAGCTATTATCAAGGACAAGCCTGCCCCATCAACACCGATGGCCCCACCTTCAGGTTTCAGTACAGGCAGTGGTGTACGATCAGCTGCTGCTAGGTTGTTGGGTGCTAGTAATGGAAGCCGTGCGCTTAGCTTTGTTGGAGGGAATGGTGGGAGTAAAAGTATTAGTAGTATTAGTAGTACTACTAGTAGTAGTAGTAGTAGGATTGGATCATTGGGGACATCATGCTCAAGTAATTCCATGATCAATTCAAATTTTGATGGGAAAGGGACTTACTTGATCTTCAATGTAGGGGATGCCATCTTTATAACTGATTTAAATTCTCAAGATAAGGTAACGTTATATTTTTTGTTGTTCTTTTTTAACGGAAACAATGGGGAGGCATTTAAGAGGTTCTTTGTTTGAATATAGGAGGACCCAATAAAATCGATCCATTTTAGTAATTCAAATCCTGTGTGCCATGCCTTTGATCAAGATGCTAAGGATGGACATGATTTGCTTATTGGCTTGAGTTCTGGGGATGGTAAAATCTTAACTCGAGTTGGATTGCATTTCTTTTTCTTTATTGAAAATTTAAGCTTTCTGATTTTAGTGGTTATATTTTTCTTATTGCAGTCTACTCAGTGTCACTGAGACAGCAATTACAGGATGTTGGAAAAAAGCTAGTTGGGGCCCATCATTATAACAAAGATGGTTCTGTTAATAATAGGCAAGAATATCTATAGTGCCTTCATAGTTCGACCATTTCTTTATCATGCATGCTTGTACTTCCAGGCTGTCTTATTTAACTGATGATTGTTAAAATATCACATATGCATACATAACTTCAACGAGCTGTGAGAATCAGTGTGACTTGATCATAATGCAAGTTACAAAGTAAGGTTGCTTAAGGAACAGTTTTATAATTTTCATTTCATAATTTACTTTTGAATATTTATGACTCATGAATCATCAAAATATCGAAGATAGGTTACACACAAAGGAAAATGGTTTGGGCAAAGATACTCTCTTTTGTTTTCATTATGAGGTATAGGCATGATTATTCTCAACATTCTAGGTATATTTTGGATCAAGGTCATACTGGTGTGGGATGATTTGATTGCAAAGTAAGAAAATGAAGTGAGGTTTTTTTAATTAGCCATGTTTATCAGTTCTTTCATCTTTCAAGAGTGATTATGATTACTTAGGAAATTGGGAAAGCTTCCAGTGGATAGATTCTGGGCTGTTATCAGAATGCACCACTGAGTGACATATCACATATTTGAATTTTTAGTCCACAAGTATTTTTCAATGGTTTATGGATTGGAAAATTAGAGATTCAAAGGTTTAGGTTCAAGGATAACAGTTTATATGGTTTGTAAATGGAGTTGGGGATGAATGGGAAGGGCAGCTAGCATCAAATTGGTGGGATTTCTAGAAATCATCCCTTTAAATCTTCAAAGCACAAGATACCCTTGCATTGTAGAGTCGAACTAAAATGCATAAAAAGTTATTCTTTTTGTTGCCTGCATGACTGGGTGCTGCCAATGCTATTCCCTGTGAAATCAATTATAAAATGGACCTTGAAATGTCCAAGTACTTGTATTGTGTGGGTAACCTTTTCCTAACAGTGCAGAACTTTCTTTAGGCTACAAATAGAAAAGCTTTCGAGCAATCCCCACCATATAAACTCAAAATGGTTTGTTGATCTTGCTTGATATCTTCTAGAAACTCTGAAATCTTGGTTCCCCTTTTAGGAATTAAAAGAAAAAAAATCCCCCGAGTAGAGATGTTGGGTAAAAAAATCATTTAGTTAACATATGTATAAATATGTATATATACACATTGCACTTATGATAATTCAGTATTATGTACAAAACCAATTTCATTAATGCTGCTTATTATCAACAGTCGTTGTATGAGTATTGCATGGGTTCCTGGAGGAGATGGTGCTTTTGTTGTTGCACATGCTGATGGTAATTTGTATGTCTATGAAAAGGTAAGCCTCCAACATGAAAAGGATTACATTGTCCTGTCTTCCCAAAATTTCTTAGTTCAAGATGTATCAAGAGATCTTAATATCTATTCTATTACTTTTCTTTTCCTCTAGAGCAAGGATGGTGCTGGTGATTCTTCATTCCCTGTTATCAAAGATCAAACTCAATTCTCTGTTTCACATGCCCGCTACAGTAAGGTAGAAGAGTTTGTCTTGTTGGAATTAAAGTACTATGTAATAGTCTTACTTGATTGATGCTTCATAAACTAAGTTTCTAATGGTACAAGCAATTTTTAACTAGGAATTATTTTTAAAATCAGCAAGCAATTATTCTCTGTTGTAATTTACATGTATGGTAATTAACACCATGTATCTATTACTTCACCCTTTATTAGGTAGCTCCTCAATAAATACCATAGCCAAGTATTGTTCAAATGTCCATGAGACATGAAACCATTTTGCATTTTGTTCCCAAGGTAAGTTCGATGTAATCCATAGAAGTGTAGAGATGTGCAACTGACACCATGATTGAGATTTTAAATCTTTCTGCAACATTGTGTTTTGCTTGTTTAGGTTCATTGTTTTAGTCAATAATTACTCTCTTCAATGATTGTTGGAGACTTTATCTGGCAACTCAGTTTTCACTCTTGTATTGTTCTAACTGTTGTGTGGAAAGCAGTGGCTTCACTGGACACTGATCATCTCACTCTACAACTATAATCAATATAGTGAATGCTGTTGTTTTCTTCGTATACATGGAGGGTCATGTGCTTGACTGCTGGGACAATTCTTCACAGTCAAGCCTGCTGCTTAACAATTAGTGTTGATTGGTTAACTTTCATCATATGTATCTTGGAATACATGTATTTGTGCATGTTTGTGTGTAAATTTGCATGTGCTCATGTTTTTGTGGGTATTATCAACTTATGACTGCCATTGTTGCTTTGTTCAGGTGTTAAACAAATTGGATTCATGGATGCAGTTGTAGTATAAAGTAATATAAAGAGTAAACTATACTTATGCCCATATAGATTCATCAATGTTCTCTGTCCGTATAGTTTAAAATTTCTCAATATCACCCCTCTGGTTTTCATGAAGTTCCCTGTGGTAAACCCTCCTTTCAGGTTATATTTGACTTTTTAAAGGTTTCTTTCAAGTATTTTTGTGAGATAGTATCACACATATTGGGATTTGAGAGGAAAGGATGAGAGACAAGTGAAATAAGAAAGATAAGATTGTAAAATTGAGCCTTCCATTAAATTCAGATAGCTATTTAATGGTTAGGGTTAATATTGAAACTTTTTGGATGCTACAAGGGTAACATTGGAGTTTTAAAGTTAAGTTTACCGTTGCATAAAGTATAGTTGAAACGCTGAATTAAATAATTCAAGATTTTAGTTTGTTAATTGCTTATGGAACATGCTTATTTGGTTACTCTAAATGTAAGAGGCGTGCAGGATAGGTTCCTAACATCTCGGGACTTAACCCAACTGATGTTTACATGGTTGCAGCAATTATATTGTGCTAATGGAGAGATCAGTGAAGCAGGGCTCTGTCGCTCAACCTCATTTGTAGTTTTTCCAATTTCCCATGCCTACTTGTGTTTATCTTGGTTTATTTATTTGGATGGTATACATGTGGTTAACTGCTTTTGTTAGATTTGTATGTCCATTCCTCATTTCCTATCTTCAAATCTCCCATCCAAAGGCTTTCATCCTGCTCTAGTGATAGAATAGTTTTCTCCTTCTTATATCTTGATTTATATACTTATCCAACTAAATATGCAGTTCTTTCCATGACTCCTACAAACTGCATGCAGAGTAACCCAATTGCCAGATGGCATATTTGCCAAGGTTCAATCAATGGCATTGCTTTCTCAAATGAAGGGGCCTATTTAGCAACTGTTGGAAGAGATGGTATAACACTGTACATATCGTTGCGTTTAGTATTTTTCTTGTTTTTTTCTGCGTTGGTAGGTAGTGTAATTGATCTTAGTGTTTTGCTAGTGCAGGTTACTTGCGAGTCTTTGACTATTCAAAAGAACAACTTATATGTGGTGGGAAAAGTTATTATGGTGCTCTACTATGTTGTGCTTGGAGGTGACTAGCTTTACCAGTTTTCAAGTCATAATTATTTGCTATCTTTTGAAAAGTTTCTTCCAACATTTTGAACTAGTTGAACACACGGGAAAAGGGCCATTACTCTGAGTTGATATAGCCTAAGACCCTTTCACATTCAACCTTCAATTCTTTCTTTTCTGTTGGTCGTTTGCATTTGAAATATTTATATTGTCTTCAAGAAAACTGATGATGAAAAGTGCACCCTCTCAGCATGGATGCAAAATATATTTTGACTGGAGGAGAAGATGACCTAGTTCAAGTTTGGAGTATGGAAGATCGGAAGGTTGTTGCATGGGGTGAAGGACACAATTCATGGGTAAGATTCTCAAATCATCATGGTTGATTGTCAATTACATGATTCTGGTCATCTTATACAGTTCTTATCTGATGGTGCTGGCAGGTAAGTGGAGTGGCTTTTGATTCATATTGGTCATCACCAAACTCAGATGGCACAGGGGAGAATGTTGTGTACCGGTTTGGTTCTGTTGGTCAGGTATGGTACACATTTTTGTTGCAATTCATGGTTGACTTGTTCCACAGCTAGCTGTAAGCAGTTTTAAGTTCCAGGGCAGATGGAGCTCATAGGAATTGAATATGATATCCAAAATACTAATATCTGGGTGCTGAGCATGATATATCACTTTGGTTTAAGTTAATATTCTAGTGGAGGTGCCCAAGATTTTTAAATCCTGGGAGGGTGCTTTCGAACAGTCATGGTTCTAAATAAGCCATATGATGAATATTTTGTATTTTAGCTCTAGGAAAACTGCAGAAATAGGGGAGCATTCATATTGATGGAAAAAACATATCGATTGCTATAAATAAAAGCACAAACTATGTCAAAACATTAATTCGATGAACATACCTCGCTTATTGTCTTTTAATAACTACTATTGCTTTTATTAAATTTTAATTACTACTTTTAGGCATTCTACCTCAATACAAATTCTAGTAGATGTGTAAATCCTACATAAACTCTGTGCCATCATGTATGTTAATCTCATTTCCATATAACATTTTACTCAAAGGGGAGACAGAAACTCGATTCTAAGTTTAGTCAAATTGCTGTTGAGTCCTGAGAGGCACATTATTATTATATTTTTTTTTGTACAAGAGGCTCATATTTGGTATTGGTGATTCTGGGTGGTGGTACACCAATGCCAAAACATCAACAATGATGTGTGTGTGTGTGTGTGTTTTTCATACAGACCTAACACCAAACAATTATTTTCAAGTAGTTTTTATCTACATAGCCAAACAATGAAAAATAATGTATATTCTAGGAAAACATCTATCATGTAGAATATTTTGAAAAAACAAGTTTTTTTTACAAGAAATGGAGCATTAGAGTTTCAATAGCATGATATTTTCCATATTGTGTAGTTGGGCAGTGGGCCTTCACTTTTCTCTAAAAAGAAGACAAATAAACAAAAATATGTATTTTAATCTTTGATGACTTTTTTTTATGATTATATTTAGTTTTGCAAATACACATTAGCATGCATGATACATTTAATTGTAATATTTTTGTGCCACTTGTACAGCACACATGCATAGAACCTGGTTAATAGAAGAGTTTAGGGAGTTGTTTAAAGACTACTTGATCAGATTACAAGGTTGAGTTATTGTGATTATTCTTGTTTGCAAACAAAAAAATAATTTAAGTGTAATTTTAATTGCTAGCGCAGCTTAAAACCGTTCTAATTGTATATTTTAGCTCGAAGGGATCAACAGTTCCAAGGAGAAGTGAAAAAGATGAGCACTTGAGATAAAAAAATCGAAGTATGCCCTAACTCTTTCTCCATAACCTTCTTAGGAACTTCAATCAAAATACATACTAACATGGTGATAGATTTATTAGTCCCTTCCTTTCACGACAAGAAGAGGAACACAACTTACTCACCAAGAATATTAATGATTCATATAAATCACTTATTGGTAGAAGCCCCAAATGGTGCAATCTGGCATATCTTAACCAAACCCTTTGGATGATGGGCAAGTTCGGTTCAAGTCTTCATTGATCAATGGATCTATAAGCCTATTAATGAAGCAAATTCAATGAAGCAACAAATGGGGAGTTCACATTCTCATCATCTTTGGTAAAACCAAGTCCACCGCGTAGACATTCATAAATGGCTTTTGTATATTTGCAATGTATTGGACCTCTGTCTTATTTTTCAAACACCAGTATTAGAAGCTGGTTGAGGTACTTTTGCTAGAGTGAAAACCAATGCCTGCAGCAGTTAAGAACATGTGGTATGAGTTAAAACTGAGACTTTGGCGAGTGACTTGATGAGATTGAGGTGTGATATGTATGGTCTTCTATGACTTTCCTTTTCTAGTTTTCTCCAGTTTTTTGACTCCTTTAAAGGCTTCATAAGTAACCATGTTGCAACTTGTTTGTTCTGTCAACAGGACACACAGTTACTTTTATGGGATCTGGAAATGGATGAGATTGTAGTGCCATTACGTAGGTGCCCCCCTCCTGGTGGATCTCCTACTTTCAGTACTGGAAGTCAGTCTTCCCACTGGGACAGTGTTATCCCAGTTGGAACTCTGCAACCTGCTCCTAGCATGCGTGATGTTCCAAAGCTTTCTCCTGTAGTGGCTCACCGTGTTCACACGGAACCTCTTTCTGGTTTAGTATTTACGCAGGAATGTGTTCTTACTGTTTGTAGAGAGGGCCATGTAAAAATCTGGATGAGACCTGGAGCCTTAGATAGCCAGTCAGGCAACTCGGAAACCATCCCAAGTACCAGTTTGAAGGAGAAGCCATTATTGTCAAGCAAGATTGGCAGTTCTACATATAAGCAATGACCAAATTGTCATGAGATTCCAAGGCAAAATGGATCTCTTTTTCATTGATTTGATTTGAAATTGCTGGTGTGGCTGCCCATCCCATTTCCACAGTTGATTTTGTCAGAGTTAGAGCTGGATGAATGTTCTGATTGCTGGGGGATTCATCAACTGGGTCCATTTGTGCATTGAGAGATAAAATGCCATTTATGGCACTAAGAGCTCAGGAGGGAGAGAACCCCCTATGTAAGTACAAAACAGTTGTTGCTAGGATATATCTTATATAATATTTAATTTCTGACAGAAATAATTGGAAGTTACTCTGAGATTTACATTTCAGAGGTGCATAGGAGTTCATTTGATTCTGATGGTAATGAAATTTCACAATAGCTATATAATTTTTGCCGGTTATCATGAAGCTCTATCACATGTGATAAGCTTTTCATGTTATGGCTATAAGGTATTTATTTCTCTTGGATGTATCCTTGATTTGGAAGAAAAATTATTCTTTTGGTTAGTACTAGATATGGGTTTTGACACTGAAGTTATGCTGAGGAACACTGAATTATGGGAGACTAGTGCTGTATTTGTATTCACTTTGTTTTATTCTGGCAAACAAGGTGGTTCTACACCATACCGTGTTAGCAAGATTTTTCCTTGTGATTTTTTCATGATCTTGTTCCCTGTATTTCCCTTATCTGTTTTGCTACCAATCCACCTGGGAGGTTTCCCTGTTCGAATCTCCCTATGGATGACTTGGCCTGCCAAAACCCCATATTTTAAGGTGGTAATACAGCCCCTTAAATTCTGTGGTGGTCAAATTGGTACCAAACACAAACTACTAACACTAACCACTAATTGCTATTGTTGATGCATGCCATTAATGAATTGAAGAGGAAAAAGAGAAGAAAAAAAAGAAAAAAAAAGGCCGAAGATAGGAGAGGAGAAAGACATGCATCTTGCAAAAACGTTGTTTTTCAATTAATTATCAAAAGTGTTAATCTCATAAAAATATAGTTAAATAGTTTAAAACAAATAATAAAATGAAGTCTAAAATAGAATAAAATAATTTCCTATTACAAAGTGAAATGAAAGTTTTATAAAATAGGCTTGAATGTGTTCTTAGATGTGTTTAATCTTTTCATCAAATAGGGAAGAGTTAAGTTATTCTTTTTTCTTCTTTGACTATACACATGTAACTTGTGACGTGGATTTGGAAAGAACTCGATCATCAAGTATATCTCCTGACAACTCTAGTAGTATATCATGGATTAGAATTAATTTGTTGCAATATATCTCAAGTGATTTAAGCGTGGTTTAAATTAGGTTGCCCAACTTAATTAACTAGGAATTGTCGTGTCTTGTCATTCATTGTAAAACATAATTTGTTTAACCAAAATAGTACAATTAAAGGTTGCTAATTCTATTTCGGTTGACACTTTATTTTTCTTATTGAAATAATAAAATTTGATTCTAGCGTATCTAAAATTTGAATTACACTTAGATGGAAAAAAACAACTTTATATTATTTTATAACATTTATATTTTCTTTCCCTTCCCTTTCTCTTCTCAATTTCCTTTCTTTTGTCCACCCAATTAGACCAAGACTTTTAGAGGCCATTGAAGAGGCATGGTTGTTAATCACTATCTTCGCAAGATATGGTGTTTATTGACCTCAGTGCTTTGATAAACTTTTCGAGATTATCGGATTCAATAATGAGATGAGATCGGATACTAGTTTTCCAGGTTTTATATCAAACAATTAAAGATAGATGATCATCTTGCCTCTCCCTCACCTACTCTAGAAAAAGAGACGTAGGAGGTAAGGACAAGCAAGATGGTGCAGCGATTGACAAATTAGGGTAGGAGGGGAAATTTAGGGATGGTTCAATTTTAAGAAAGCTTTGAGAATTTTACAACTTATAAATATTTTCTCCTTGTTCACATTCAAATTAAAAAATCATGGTTATGTGATTTTTTGTGCAAATAAATTTTATTGGCTTAATGTACCTTGTTTGCACTCGTGTTTTTGAAATTTTGTAACCTTTAGTAGAATACAATCAAACATTCTTTTAGTTTAGTTACTCTTTGTATCCGCTAGACTGAAACATCATTTAATGTTACCTTAATGCATTAATGATCAACAATTATATATGAATTCACCATTGTAATTTCCATTAAAGATTTGATTTTCTCTACCTCTTACTTTGCTTTTAAAAATTGTACTTCTTTCTTGCTCAGCTTATTGGACAAACAACTAATCTTTCTTTCAAGGGAAGCCTTTACTGGATGGCTCCTAAGGTATGTTCTTGCATATCAATATTTTATGGAATTTATTTTGTATCTTTCATCTTAATGGTATTTCCTTCTCCGTAGCTCATGCAAGCTGTAATGCAAAAGGGTGCTAGTTCTATAAATTTTGTAAACCCCAAACAACATGGACATAATGAAACCGAAACATCTTGATTAAAACTTGACCAAGAAATCTAGAATGACTTGAGATTCTGAGTAAGATAAAATTCTTTCCATTTTGTTTTGTTTTTTTTGAAAAGTTACGAGATATACTAGTCATTCTGGCCGAAATAAAACAAAATTGACAACCTAATCTTCATGGAGTCACTGTGAATGAGATTGGGTGAGGGGGTATTAAAAGGAATATCTATGACGTGTTGTTTCCTATTATATTTAACTAGATCTTATAGATTAAAAGTAAAGCTAATACCAAATTTAGATAGTATGTCAATGACATAAGCATTTGATCCAGTCCTTGGTAACATTTTGTATGGTTCAACACCACACACTTGTAATTTTTTATTGGTTTTAGGATGATACCATTCAGGTCTAATCTGTATCATAACATAATCTCTAACATTAAGTGGATTGTGATGTTTATGTAAATTAGCTTGATGTTTGTATTTGATATTAAAAATTCATTTTGTGATCTCAACATGCAAATCATAAACTCTATGATACAAAATTGTCTCTTAGATTGTTAATTTGAGGTTTTAAAGAAATTTTATAACTTGACCCAACAAAAACCTTACCTTGGAGAACCAACGTTATATGAAATTGATCACCTCCATCCACCCTACGCTTATAACGAGACACAAACGAGAAGTATAAATCACGACGAAGTTGATTAATCCTTCAAAGAGTTTACAAGTTCAATTGAGAATTTAGTATGAGAATCACTCAACCATGCAAAGAAAAATAAGCACACAATATGCAATAACTTGTAGATAAAATTCATCAATCTCAAAATAATATTAACAATTGGTTTATAAAGTAGAAAGTTAACCCTAATTTGACTTAATGGACCCAAATTTGGTAAATAGGCCTTAACACATTAAAAGCCTAAAATAACCAAAATAACAAAATAAAACCTAACCCAAATAACCTTTAAAACCTATAATAAACTAAAATATAAATAAATAATAGCCTAAGTAATTAAAACAAGCCAAAAGTCAAATTTTATAATTCACAAGTAGAATTGAGGCCCAACTTCAAATGAATGGTTATCCCTCGTTTTGATGAATTAGAAGGTCTACCATATGTCATTGGAAAAGTGTGAATGTATAATTTTCAATGGAACTAGAATCGCATCAAAATACTTTATGTAGATCTAGTTATGGCCAAAACAGTAGTGAGAGGTCAAAACTAATAGGTTTGAATCTTTTTTTCCAATCTTTCTGTAATGTCTATAAACTCCCCTACAAGCCCTTCTTGAAAATAAATCAAATTAATCAAGGCTTGTTTTTCATTCTTTGATATTCTTTCAAAGTCCACTTTAGCTCATGTATCTTGAAGAAGTCAATTAATTGCCTTCTTCCTTTTGCTCTAAATCTCGTGACTGGACCTGATGGAGCCGCTAATATATCTCTTGGTGTTGAGGATAGGATCGCATCACTCTATGTGCAAAAAACTCATCTGACTCAAACACCCTAACATTAGAAAACATGAGAAAAAGGCTTACATGATTTTTAGGTTTGTAACCATAAACAACTTTAAATGGACTCATAAACCTATTGATTGAGTAACTATTGATAAACTAAGCCGTAGAAAGAATCAAATCTCATTTTTCATTATATTCAATCAATAGACATCTCAAAAGGTTACCTAAGTTTCTATTGATGACCTTGGTTTGGCCATTTGCTTAAAAGTGGTAGGCACTAAAGAGTTTCAACTCAACCATATGCCAAAGGATTTTTCAAAAAGTGACTCATAAATCGCACATTTCAATTTGAGATTATGGTCTTAGGAAGGCCATACAACTTAAAGACCTCATCAAAATAGAGTTTAGTAACTCCAAAGGCATATGTGATTTTAGTATAAGCAATGTGATGGATCTTCAACCTTTAAAAGTGAAAGAAAATGATTTGATTGATAAAAACCGGTGATATTTAGATCATAAAGTCATGATCTACCTAAAATAACATGTTCTTATATGATCCATTGGAATCATCTCACACCAAATCTTATAATGGTAGTCTAGGAATTTAATAGGAAACACATATCTCTTATCGATTGATATGAAAGTGTTATCAATCCATGACATACTTAATATATGGTTTAGGGTGAGGAACACATTTTAGGCCAAGGGAAGCTGTCGTTTTAGAAGATACTATATTAATACAACTTTCATTATTAATAATGATCTTGAAACTTTAATCCTCACACTTAATGTATGTGTGAAAAATAGTAATTCTTCTATAATCTTCAATTCTCTTGAGTTTTGTCAAGACATATCTACTACACCCAACATAATTATCCCACACTATGATGTGCTGCTCAACTTAAGTGGATATGGATTGGATACAACCTAATAAATTGAAACCATCCTTACCTTTCTCATTTAGATAAAAAAATCCTCAAGATCAAGTTCATACACCTGATCACCATCATCTTTTTCTTCATTTACATCCTCTTGTTCCTTGATGTCTAGGGCCTTATTGATATAATTGGCTGCAACGTGATCATAATCTTTACATTTATAACACTGAACTCTTGAATTTAATTTTAGCACTTTATTGAGCACCCTCCTGCCTTTATGTTTTTTAAAAGATGGGGCACCATTGAGGTTGGGTTTATAGAGTAGAGCATTTAACAAAGAGATATTATTCCTAAACTAAGACCTAATAAGGGTATTTTAGGTGTCATGATGTCTTACCCACTAAATAACTAACTCATAATTTTGTACTAAGGTATATGTTTGGTTAATAGTGGAAATATCTCGAAGCATAATTTTTTTTTTCTTAATATCATCATTCAAGCCTTTACAAAACCTACCTAGAATCATGGCCTTTAAGCACACAATGTTATACCTTTGAGTGAAATGATTAGTCAAACAAAAAGTCACAATTTTCACAAATATAAGCATGCTCCACAGTTAATAAAAAGAACTAATTACTAAATATAAATGATAAAGTTGAGTGATTGGCAAAAACATAAAAAGTGAGGCAATACGAGATTTTTTTTTTGAATTTATAGGAATAAAAATTATATTAATGACAATGTTGAATAACAAGCATAATACTAGAAAAAATTTCAACGAATCAAAGTGTTAAGTGATTTACAGACCAAAATCCTTAAAGTGAAGATAAGGACACTTGGATTATGGAATTTAGGCTTATTGGTATTATTGTTAATATTGTTGCTATTTTTCTATTATCAGTGGTGAGGTGGTTGATTTTACTTTGTGTGCTTCACGAGTTCGTAGTTGTTTTTGTTATTGTCATCGATATTGTTTTTTATTTTGTTCTTTGTTATTGTTTTTTTGATAATTTTTCTAGGAGAGAGAGAAACTATGGTGTTCGATTGCTATTGGTGGTGGAATTTTAGGGTTTTGATGGTTGTTATCTTGGGTTGTCACTAATGGCTGTTAGAGTAGGTTTACTAGTGGTTTTAGTTGTTATTAAGGTTGTTATAGTTGTTGTATTTTGGCTTAATTTAGATATGTTTTAGGGGATAGAGCTAGCTAATTTTAATGGTTTCAAGTTGTTTTAAATTATTGTTTAAGGGCCTTTTTCAGGGTTGTTGTTGGTGGCGTGTATGGTTGGTGTAGGTGGCTATTTTAGGCAGCTTTAAAATCATTAAAGATATGTTATATGTGAATATTTTACACATTTTTATGGTTCCCTTGCTATAGATGGGTGGATCATTTGATTGATAGAAACAACCAAAACTAGATTCTAATAGGACAATGAATGGAAGAGGAAATAAAAGAGAGAGAAAAAGAAGTCGAAAAGAAGATAGAAGAAAGATATGTCCATTTCAAAAGTGTAGTTTTTTTTTTCAATAAATCTTCAGAAGTTTCAATCTCATAGAAAAATATAGTTAAATAGTATAAAGCAAACTATAATAAAAACATTACCAATAATGAGGATAACTATCCACTAAAATAAAATGAAGTTGATAAAACAAAGTTCAATAACAAAATAAAAAAAAGTCCCAATAAAATAGACTCAAATGTGTTCAATCTCTCAACTAAAAAGTGATGGGTTGAGTTATCCTTCTTCATCTCTGACCATACATATGTGTGATCTATGACAAGCTTGATGTCTCCACTAAGTATTCCACTTGTTTCTAAGAAGAAAGAAAAAAGAAAAAAGAAAAAGAAAACTATTTTGCTGCAACTTATTGTTTGCATAACTTTTCTGCTTAATACCAATGAATTTTCTCCATTCCTGTCACCCTCTTCTATTTAGATGATTTGTGAGTTTCACAACATCTACAATGTTTGATTTATTATAAGCATGGCATATTTGTTTTTAATATAAGGTGAAATTTGTCTATTTCTTTTTTCTTTCCTTTACTCATTAACTGATGAAACTTCTACATTGGCACCATAAGGTCTAAACCAATTAGATGGAAAATCTTCAAAAACATGACGGTACTCTTTACATAGAGCACTGCTAGCAAAATCAATTATGCTAGATAATAAAACTAATATTCCTTATAAGAAGTATTTCACACTTTACATCATCACAACAATTAGGATACAAAATTTAAAAATAAAAAGTAATCAATTTGAACTTTATCCTATAGAGAATACTAGCCAACCTATACTTGTTTTGTTGTGGGTAAGATCTAAAGTTATTTTTTAACTTAAAAGATTAAATAAAAAATAAACAAATGTTGTTAATTTTCTTTTAACATAAAGAATGATTTTAGTTGTGATATTAAATTTGATTGGAATGTTTAATAAGATAAATCAATAATTATAGGCATCAATAAATATTAAAAAGAGTTATTAACATTAACTAAAGACTAAATTGGGAAGCCGAAAGATAGATGTAGGATAAGAGATATGATCTTGTACCAGGGGGAGTAATTTAATTTTATTTATTTAATTATATGTCAATATTTTTTTAAGATAAGTAATAATTCTAATTCTATTGAATAAAATAATTTACTAGTATAATTCATCTTTTTTTATTAAGGTTTTTTTATAAAAGAAAAATATAACCTTTTTTCTCAATGTCTTTTATTAAAAAAAAATAATTAGAGGGAAAAAAAGCTGAAGGATTTGAAATAAGGATTAAAAAATATCTCTCAAATTAAAACTCCTTTATCTTATTAATTCCCTCTTCTTCTTTTTTCATGAACCTTTTGACCAAAACATAAGTTTTTTAGACAACATTTCATAATTATAAAAAAAAGTTTACATAAACATTCAAATAATTTCGATGATCACATTAAAAAATATAAAAGTTATTCATAATTTTTGAACTGACACATGAAATAAGTTGGTTGTGTTATTAAATTCATTTAGGGTCATGCGTAAGTCAAGTTTTAAACTGAATTGAGCGGGAGTTGACTTGATATGACCCAGTTAACATGACAGATCTGAAATTGATAATGTTAAAACCTAAAAGGGGGTGAATTTGGAATATCACTGAATTTTACTAAGATAAATTACTCAAGTAAATACAATTACCAATAATATAATTAAAGTACTTAAAGTAAATAGATAAAGAAGAGAATTTACAAACTCGTTTTAACATGGCTTGACAAACCTACACTCACACTTGAAGTACCAAACCATACTTGAGTATTGTATTTCTTTACTAGTCTAAGCTCAAATGTATAATTCCACTTGATGAATCCATAACAAACTTCTTACACCACTTAAAGATATACCCTTCTTCAAGATTTTTTTTCCACTTGAAAATATACAATCTTCAAGATTTTTTTTATACTTTGGTGAAATTCTCTCATCAATATCAAAATTTTTTACCTAACTCTTAAATGTTTATAATGATAATTTTGTTTTCACAATAAACTCTCTCAATACAATGAATATTATAATTTGAAGTTCTAATATTTCTATATCTTATTAGATAACACTTATAATATATGAAGGTGTTTAAGTGTAGAAGCAATGAGATTGAATATTCTTTATATTAGAATGTGAAGTTTTAATAGTATAAACTAGAATATGATTAATGATTAATGATTTTAATGTTGTTTTATTTTTAGAATGGCTTATATAATATATATGTTCGGATTTTTTTCATTTTATAATTAGAAAAGTTATATATATAAAAGAATTGAAGATTTTAATGTTGTTTTAGTCTTAGAATAAGTTATATATCATTTATATTCGGAATAGCTAGATCGATGATGTTTGTCCACCTACTTCGTTTCTACACTAGCGGTGTCATCCACCGCTGCCTGGCTGGGAGATCGTCACCCATAAAGTTTCAGCTTTCTTTTTTATGCCCTTTCTTTACTGCCTTTCGGTTTCCCCTCTTATTTCTTTGTCTTCTCGTTTCTAATGAGGCTGCCACCGTGACTAATGAGGGATGAAGGGGGTGAAGGCTATGGCTAGTCGTAAAGGAGCTGAGTTGGTAGTGGAGGCCGAGAGAGGGAGTGAACGTTGCCTTGTGTGATTGAAACTAATGGCAAGAGATTGACTGGTTTCCCTTCTTTTTAACAGTGATTCGGAGAGGGAAATTACTGGTTTAGGTTTGAGAGACTGATTCATTCGGCCAGCGATAGGTTGAGTGGGAGAGGGACTATTGGCGTGAACATGAGAGCTGAAGCTGGTGGGTCTTCTCTTTCTTTATGTAACCGTGTGTAGCTGGGTTGGTTTTGTTGATGGAGGTGCAACTATTGTTGGCGTGGAGGGCTGGTGCTAATTACGGGCTATATAAGGGGCAGCTGTGGGTATAGGGCTGTTGATAATAGTGGAAAAGGGAGCTGCTCACGATGTTCGCTGGCTGATGGGTGTGTTGCTCACTATGGTGTCTGGAAGTGTTCTGTGGGACTGTTGATGGGGGCATCAATTATGGGGAACTAGAGGAGAGGCTGAGGGACGAGGAACTAGTATAGCCACATAACTGACGTCGGTGGCTAACAATGAAAATGAGGAAGAGAGAGAAAGGGGAACTGTTAATGTGTTGCTGGACAGTGAAAGTGGGTCTTATGGTTCTGGTGGTGGTTGACAGTTGTAGGGAGAGGATTTGTTTTGGTGATTGAAAGGGACTGTGAATCGGTGGTTGGTGATGCTGGATTTGTAGGTGAGCTATAGAGGTGGATGTGGGGACTGCTGGTGGCCGACGGTGGGTCTTGGTGGATGAATGAGAGGTTGCTGGAGGTTTTTTTTTGGAATGGTGTTGTGGTAATGGAGAGGGGGAGATGCTGGTGGTGGTTTGGAGACAATGGTGTTTATGAAGGCTGCACCGTATGGAAGAAAGGAGAATGAATTTTCTTTTAAATTAATGGGTTTTTAGCTTTGATTGCTGGTTCCTGAGAAGTGTGGAGAAAAAAAGGGTTTTGTTTTGATCCTTGCTTTGACAATGGAGATGGAAGGGTTGTCAATGCGTGTGTTTTTGGTCTCATGGTGGCTCGGAGAAGGTGATACCAGTTTTTTTCTATTTTTTCCTATTGCAGGGATGGTGGCTGATGTTGTCAAGATGGTGTCTAGGGTTGTTTTTGTTTGGAGTGTGGGTTTTTTTTTTTTTTTTCTCCTTATTGTTACTTATTTTTTAGGTCGGCTATTGTTCTCCACAAATTTCTTTCTTTTTTTTCTTTGATACAACCACTTATTTATTGTAGGCCAAGCAAATTTGATGACCAAACAACCCAGAATCACTTTGGTCCCTTTCTTCCATTGAATTTTTGGTCCTCTTCTCCAAATATTTTTTTATTTTTTTTTTGTATTTTGATATTTTTGAAAAGGTCACATGAACATTGACTTAGTAAGAAAAATTAATCAATGATTTTGAAATATACGTATTAAAAACTGAACGCGTCAAAAGTATTTTTTTTTTGAAATTTTAATTCTTTTGAAAAAACACTGAAAATGCCAAAAATGATGAAATTACATCAAAATATATTTTTTAAATTTTTTTAATTGTTTTTTGCTATTGTTTTTGGATTGAAAAAAAAAGTAAGAAAAATGGGTAAAAAATTAGGTTATGATAGTTGCCCCTCTCTTTACAATACCTATTGTATAAAGTCTTGTATGAGACTTTAGAAAGTAAGTTTGTAAAGAAAAGAAAAAAGGTGTGAAAGAGTTGGAAGAAAAATCAAGAGATGGTTATCCTTGTAGATGTTCAAAACTACATTTTTTTTCCTTAAAAATCAAAAGTTTTATTTTGTGAAGAAAATTCTTTGAAAGAGAGATCAACTCGAAGAAAATTGCAATTTTGACCTTTTATAGTGTCGACATCTCGAAGATCTAGTCATTTTAAAGAGTGAAACTCGAGGAAAAGTTTAGAATTTTGATTGTATATAGGGTGATCTTCTTGAAGATTTAGTCATTTTAGAGAGTGGCAAGCTCAAAGATAGAATGTCCTATGTTCGAGCGACCTGCTCATGTTGTGAAAAATATCAAGGATTTTTCACAGATGGTCCTTGTTCGGGCAACCAGCTCGTGGTTTGTGATCAGGTAATCTGCCTTTTAGTCTCTGATCAGGGCAACTTGATTGTGGCTTGTATTCGGGTAGCCTGTTCGTGGTATGAAAAATACAAAGTTTTTCTCAACCTGATCATTTTACTGAGTGACAAGCTCGGAGATAGAATGGTACGAGTTCGGGTGACTTGTTTATGTGTGTAGAAAATTTAGGATTTTTCACTAGCAATCTCTATTTGAGCGACCTGCCCGTGGTTCATGATCGAGCAATCTTCTTATGGTGTGAAAAATATCAAGGATTTTTCATGGATGGTCTTTGTTTGGGCAATGAGCCCGTGGTTCGTGACTAGGTAACCTACTCGTCATGTGAAAATATTTAGGATTTTTCATGGATGGTCTCTATTTAGATGACTAGCTCGTGGTTCGTGATAGGGTAATCTACCCGTGGTTTGAAAAATAACCTGGATTTTTCATGGATGGTCTTTGTTCGGGTGACCAACCTGTGATTCATGATTGGGTAACCTGTCTGTGGTGTGAAAAATAACTAGGATTTCTCACGGATGGTTTATATTCAGGCAACCAGCCCATGGTTCGTGATCAGATAACCTGTCCGTGGTGTGAAAATAACTAGGATTTTACATGGATGTCCTCTATTTGGGCGATCAGCCCGTGGTTTGTAATATGGTAACATGCCCGTGGTGTGAAAATAACTAGGATTTTACATGGATGTCCTCTATTTGGGCGATCAACTCGTGGTTTGTAATATGGTAACCTGCCCGTGGTGTGAAAAATAACTAGGGTTTATCATAAATCATTTATGTTCAGATGACTAATTTGTGGTTAGTGATCGAGTAACCTACTCGTGGTGTGAAAAATATCTTGGATTTTTCATGAATGGTCTCTGTTCGGGCGACCATCTCATGGTTCATGATCAGGTAACCTTCATATGGTATGAAAAATATTTAAAAATTTTCACAGATGATCTCTATTTAGGCAACCAGCCCATGATTTGTGATCAAGTAAGCTGCTCGTGGTGTAAAAAATAATTAGATTTTTCATAAATGGTCTCTGTTCGGATGACCAACCCCTAGTTAGTAATCGGGTATCCTACCCGTGGTATGAAAAATATCAAGGATTTTTCATGAATGATGGTGTCTTGGAGTTTCCCATTAGATGATTTTTCCTCCCTTCTTATGAGATGATCCATCTTTTAATTTTCTTTGTTCATGCAATTTCTGGACCAGATTTTTTATGGTTCACATTTGTTGAACTTTTCTAGATGTTTTTTAGAAGAATTCCTTGAACAATTCATGATTTTTTTATGATGTTTATGCATGCATTTTACCTATTTTGAAATATAGCCTCACCTTTCTTACCATCTTTTTATTGCTTGATGGATGAGGTTTGTAATTTCTTAGATTTGGTCTTTTGACTCTTCATCCCACATGAGTTTTACTGATGTGGTCAATGCATTTGATTTCTTCTTTGTCACACAACCTGGATCTTTAGACAATAAATGAAGCTTTGCTCAATTTAATTATTCTTTGAGAAGTGACAAACTTTTTTAGCCATATTGTTACCCCCTTGATCGGATGATGCACCCTAATTAGTGATATGCTTGCACCATTGCCCGCTCATTTTAATTTGATGGAGAAACAACACTATTATTCCAACTTTTCTAAAAGAGTTATCAAATCATCTATTATTAATTACTGTTGCAAATTGCTCCCAACTGATGCATTCATGTGGTGATGTTTTTCTTGCATCATAGCTAGTTTTCAAATGGTAAAGTGGACTTTTAGCCATGAAGATGCCTCCAGGTGTAGTGATATTCTCAACTACTTCTGGAGTCTATAAAGTAATTCACTATTATAGATTGTCTGTAAGCAATATTGCCCTCAGCTGATATAGATATTGTCCATTACTCCTCATGGGTATATAACATTGCCTTCCCCGGTTACTTAATATTCCAAAGATGACCTTTTTTTATTTGAAAATCATTTTCTTGTTTTGGAATCAATTTATAAAATTTAAAAGATTGTATACATTCAAGTCTTATTGTTGTAAAGAAACTATAAGATATAATTTTTAAAAGTGTTTTTTTAATCATAACCCCAAGACATTCATTCAACACTAAGATGTAATTTTTGTGCATTTTTGGTTGAAAATTGACAGAAAAAATGTTGAGAAAGAAGCGTTAGCTCAAAGTTGGGCTATCCATGACTCAAATGTAAGCTTAAAACAAAATTGTTTTGAATTTCTTACAATTCCTAGGGGGTTTACTCTTTAAGGAGAAAAATATATAATTTGATCTTTTGTCCCGACAATATTGGAAATGATGAAGTTACAAAATGAGGTGATATTTTTTTTTTTATGGGCTTCAAAGCAAGAGGTTCAAGTAAAAACTTGAGGTTTATTTTGTTAAAATTTGTTTTTTTTAGCACTTATTTTTCCAGCATGAATAATATCATGTAATTTTATTGGTAATGTCATGTTTCTTATATAAACGCTCTTTAGCATTTATTATAATGCTATTTATTTATCCAAGTTGCTTGCTTACTTGATTAAATATGGATTTTTAAAAGGTACATAATGCAAGTTATGGGTTTTGGCTATGAAAGAAAGCAATTTGTAGGTTCAAAGAGTGTTTCAAAGTTCTAAAGACTTAAGATCACTGTTATAGTGTCTTTCTTTTCTTTTATCATGTTTCTTTAATTTGACCCTTTTTAATTGTTTTGATAGGGTATTCGCATTTTGTTTTGACCTTGACTTGATCATTTTTGTTTTTTTTTTTCCATTTAGGAATGCCCCTCATCATTCGGATTTCCTGGGATTTTTGGATTTTTCAAACGCAAACGGTTAGAATCGATGAATTTTATCCTCATCCCATCTGATATTTGTAACTTTTGCATAAGACTTTGGGTTTTTATGAATCAATGACTAGCAAACGAAATACAAGAGATTAAGCATACAACTAAAAATATAGCTCAAGAGATATGGGATGTGAGTTTTTCATTTTTCATATTTTGGTTCAAAATGATTTGGTCACCTCAAAAAGAGAATTGTTTGTCATCTTATAAAAGGATGTCCAAACGTTGCTTTAAGCAATCAAATTATTTCTAAAATAAAAAAGCAAAAGCAATTTTGAAAGTTGTTTTGGAAGAAAAAGGTTTTTTTTACAAAACTGATGTGGTCAAAACATTTTGAATAGAGCCATGAGATAAATTATGATGGTCAATTTTATAAGTTTCAAAGGTGTTGCTTTTTAGCGTTTTGCATGGCATACCTTAGAGTTCGATCATTTCTTCCATTATATTTATCTAGTCATGGACAATAATATAATGACAAGTTATTACTTTCACAAAAATATCTTTTGATTTCAAAACAACAAAGAGATAAAAAAAAAAAAAAGGATTTTTCATTAAAAAGACGAGATGCAATCCTAAAAAAACAGAATAGTAAAGTTCTATAATAAAATGATTGATAATGCAACACGTTTTAGATCAACTTCTCTAGTAATGTTTGTGTCTCGTCAGCATTTACCGACCACTTGTTATGCTGAAGATGATTCAGTAACATTACAGTAGATGACATTATCTTTCACAAACTCAACTTGTCCCTTAGTCATTAGCTTAAAAACTTGATAATTTGAAATTCTTGCAATTTTTGACTAAGCCGTCAAGGATCCCATTAGGATATTCACATTTCTTATTGGACTGTACTATATAGGGAATAATGGTTATATTGGATCTGATGGAGCTAGGATAATACATACACCTCATGTTCAAACGATACTGGTGAAATCTTTAAATGGTAAAGGTATATCAGTTTTTTGTTTTTTACAAAGGTGCAGAAAAAATCAGTGATGTAAAAATAAGCAAATATCCAAGATAGACGAAGGAGATGCTGAGGTATGGAATGATTTTGATATGTATTTCCCAAATGAATTTCTCTTTTCGATTTTTTCTCTGTCATAGCATTGAAACTTACTATCGAAATCCAAATCTTTTCCACTTTCAAGCCTTACTCAACTTTTTCTGCAATAACCACTTTTAAAATAGACTTGGTTGGAGTCTTTTTTAAGCCATACTTATATTGTTTTAAGAAGGCACCGACTATATTTCAAAGCCAATCAATCTTTCATGCCAATGACATAACAAAAGGTTGGAACTGCTCTTAACATTTTCCTCTTGGATGATATTCAAGCTAAAACAACAATTAGGATGTTTGATGTATTTGGTATGCAGCATATTACAATGAATTTTGAGGCAAGACATTATGAATCTTTTGATAAGCTCGGGGTGTTGAGGTAAAAATCTACAAACTTTGATTAACCAAAAAAACATTTGAAACTCTCTTGCATTTAGGAAAATTTTGCAAACTTTGATTAATTAGATAAACTTCTAAAACTATCTTCTGAGGATATATGGAGGGAAAAAGGACATATTCGTAGTGATCTTTTCAGTATCGGTTTCCATGTATGAGGGTTTCCTTTCAAAGCAAATGGTTTGTCTTATCAAATCAGTTAACTAAGCCATCTCATTTTTCAGGAAGTTATCTTACTTTTATCTAGGCTAAACTCTCTTATTTTCCTCTTGTAAGTAGGGGTTGTTGTTTATAGGCTAGCTTATATTTCTTATGCAAATGAAAGACATGTAATGTTGCAAAGGTAATACATATGATATGCATAATAAAAAAAGAAAAGGTAAATTAAATACGAGTTCGCTTTTCAAGGGGTGACAATAGTCGTCACCTAGTGTTTTATTACATCAACAAAGAATTCATATTCATCTCAATCAATTTTTAATCATCAGACTCTTGCAGGATCTATGTGACAACTATTTGCCACCCAAAAAATCCTGGCATTCAAGATGCTACATGTCAGGCTTTCTTTAATGCAATTCAAGGCTAACACATGCAACCTAAGGATATGGTCTAATCTTTAAGTGAACATTGGTTGGTTTTCTACATTGTCTTAAAAAGGGTCTCAAATTTGTGTAGTGACAGTCTTTGTAAAGACAGTATGAGGGGCATTGCAAGGAATGGTTAAGGCACGCATGCCCATTATTACCAACCAAGCACTCAGTTATGAGTTGGGTGTTTTATGTATTTGAACCCTGACCAATAGTCATAGGACACATCATTAATCCCTCACCAAACTTAAAAGCTTGTGTGTGCTTTCAAAAATTAAAGCAAATGATGCATGAAGGAATTAATTTACACAATATACAAATGCATGAACAATATGTACAAAAATTAAATCATATAAACAATATTTACAAATGGCATATTGAAAATAAATACAGACCAAATAATTTAAAACACAACAATCAGATAAAAAAACAAAGCTTAGTCCATGAGTGTTCCAAGTGGAGTTGTCATTCAGTTACATGTGTACGACATCACAACGATTGTCCTCTCAGGTTGGGATCTTTCTATGATGGGGAAAAAACAAGGAATTCCTTTTTTTATTAGTTAAAAATGGGATAGAGTCACCACCTAATATTTTGGTCACTAGAAACCCTAACTGGTCTTAAAGTTTGAATAAAAGGATTGATTATGTATAAGGACATATCACCCCTAGTACACCTTACCTAAGGTAAACTATATTATTTGTTTGTCTAATATAAATTAAGGTATTGTTGTGTTGTCTAGTTGTTGGTCTCTCTGAGGTTTATGAAAAGTCGTCCTCAGTAAAGAGGTCCTTATCTTATCAGGTTAAAGCCTAGTCATTCTAGAATCAAAACATATTTTTGTACTTTTTTCTTTTAATATCGAGAATACATCTTACGTATAAGTTCGCAAGCTTTGATATTGGAAAAACCAAAACACTTTTTTGGTATTTTTATAACATAGATCAAGTTCTCATTACTTTAATAAATTGATTACTAAATCCAAAAATATATGTAAAAATAAAAAACTATTTTTGTGATTTTTTTAATATGCTAAAATATGCAAATATAATTTATTTTTAAGAGACTTGACCATAAACAATTTAAAATAAAGTTGTATTTTTGTAAAGAAAATTTTTATTTTTTTGTTGTGGAAGGGAACTAATTTATCTAATACCAAAAAAGCACATCGCGTGTAGGTCATAATTACAAATATTAAATATGAGGAGATAAAAAAAATAATTTTCTTATGGAAGGGAATCTAATTTTGTTGCCCATTACCAGACATTAGTTCTATTACCGGAAACTAATTCCTTTTGTCTTAAGTTACAATTCTAACACAGAATATCATTTCATCATCAAAACTATTGTAATAAACTAAGGAAAAAAGAGGTTGAGGTGTACGACACCTACTTGCTGCAGAAGCTCTAGTGGTATCTTCCTGTGGCTGCACAACTCCTGTGGCTTTTCATGTATTAACATATATACCATATTGATTTTCATTTCATGTACATTCCCCATATTAATATTTTTAATCAATTTCATCTTAACCTTCATTTCCCATTCAATCCTCATTGAATTTTTATTTTTCTTAAATTCATTTTCTTAGTTATCTCAACCAAAAAAACTTTCATAACTCGTATACACAGTTTAAATCTCAAATCAAGGACAATTATAATTAAACAAGCAACTAGGCGCATAAATTTCTTCCAATTATATATACAGAATTCATTTATTCCTTAACATATTCTTTCAAACACATAAAAAGTTCTAACAAAACTTAATAACAATGTTATCAACATCTATAGTTTTGCATTTGTATGATAAATAGTCATTTATGTATTATATCACACAAATATTATTTCATTTGCATAAACTTTTCGATATATCCTTTCTTTGCATGAGAAGTCAAACACATTCACAAAAATATTCATCTTTAGGTTCAATAATTCTCCCTGAATTTCCTAAATTTCAACAACATAAATGTTTAAGTCAATCTATGTAACGTAATGAAACTCCTTTAAAATAATTTTCTTTATAATATATACATTAATCTACTATAATATCACTTAACTACATACAATTCTACTTCATGCAATGTAACCCTTTATTGGTTAGTCATTGGGCCCTTAAGGACCCTACGGTTTTCTTCATCACTTCTACCTAAATTAATACCCAACACAACATAATCTAACCCAATTGATCAATTTATAGTGAATTTACATTTTCCATAAAATTTGACTCTAAACCCTTATCATCATTTTGATGATTCCAACCTTAATTGTTATCAATTTCATATGAAATTGCTATATTAGGTTTAGAAATCCTTACTGAATGATAATCGAGTCTTTGAACTCCAACCAGTTAAAATCTTCTATGTTTTTTCCTCTTTTTTTCTTTTTTATTCACCTTCTCTCTCTAACTCAATCTTTTCTCTCTTTGATCTTTTTTTTTAGTTTAACGTGGGTGTCCGGGCCAGCTTGCGTGCACCTCGACTAATCCCACGGGCCCTAAAGTTAACAACCATGTAAGTCTCTAGTAGCCATCATATGAGCAACCACAGGGCTCGAACCTGAGACCACAGAGGGAGCAAACCTCTTGGTCCCAAGCTCTTACCACTGGGCCACCACCTAGATGGTTCTCTTTGATATTTCTTAATTCCAAGAGTGGATGTGTTTTTATCTCTTAAGACACTCTCTTTTCATTCTTAATTTCACTCTCTACCATTTAGAGGTGTAAAAATATAAGAAAATAAAAAAAAAATAGTCTCTTCTCCCAAAGCAGCACCCCATCAGTTTTACAAAGATGTAAATCAAAATGATTTGACTGTTTTGAGAAGTCGTCTGACCAGTTCAGCAAATCAATCTAGCTCTTTCTCAAAACAGCTGAACTATTTGTATTACTAGAAAATTTGATATTTTCAGCTAAAAACTTCTTCCATCTTAACACTTTTTTTCCCAATCTATTCTTTTCATCATTTTTTTCATACTATTACACTATAATTCCAATGATTTTATTATTTATTTATCCCAGGGTTTACAAAGAATATCGATAACTTGGTAAGTCAAAATACAGGGGAAATGAATGTGGTAGAATTATTGACCATGTTTAACAACATCACAACTACGTCAATTATGGGTCATGGAATTGATATATATATTTGAAGATCATAAAATAATTTTAGCATCTCTAAAGAAGAGGATGTTACATATTTCTACAAGATTATACCCTTCATATTAGAGAACATTGGAGTCCCATACTAAAAAATGATCAACAAGGTCTTTAAGACTAGTTGGAAAGGAGCATGGAGATATAAGAAGATGACATGTTGGTAAAGAGTACCATTTTTTAGTAACATTTTCAAGACTTATAAGAAGTTTTCTTTCTTCTTCACCAGCATCGATTGAAGCTTAATCCATTCAAGTGAAGTTCTGAGAATGGAAGCTCTTAGAATTTATGGTTAGCAACTAAGGAATAAAGCCTAATATTAAAAAGAATAAATTCATTATTAACATGACCCCTTATTTGATTAAAGAAATTTAAAGACTAACCGAGTAGGTAATTGTTATAAATAGACTTATCCTTTGACTTGAGGAGGGTTGCCTTTAAGACATTGAAAAAATATATTTATTTTTTAATGGACTCATGAATACAAAAGGCATGTGACAACTTAAAACCTCACCTATATTCTATAAGAATTTTATATCAACAAAAAAAAAGAGAGAATAACTCTTCTTTTATTTAAAGGTAGCAAATTCAATCATGAACATTGTGTTAGTCAAAAAGCAACATAAAGTTCAGAAACTTGTGTATTATACAAGGAAGGCCTTTCATGACTTTGAGATTTGGTACTTGAAAACATAAAAGGTGGCCTTAGTATTGGTAAATGTCTTTAAGGAAATTGAGATCATACTTTCAAGCACACAAATTATTATTTTGACACTAGAATGTACCATCTTGAACTCTAAAAAACAAAAATGCCTCCATAGAAGTTATACCAGGATATTTCCTCTAACATACAAAAAAAAAAGGAGCCAAAATAGTTATAGTCCTACTTGATGGGCAGACTTTGGAATATGAGCTCAGGTTTGACTTCCCCACCACCAATAATATGGCAAAAATATGAAGCCTTACTAACCAAATTTAGTTTGGTAATGGTCCTAAATGTGTGTCCTCTCAGGATACATAACAACTCTTAACTCATTATAGATCAATACAATGAGTTATTCGAAGCTAAGGAACCAAGCATGGTGAGGTATTAGAAAACAAAGCACTCTGTCACCTTACCACCATGAAGAGTGATGGAAAAGCCATCATAATTGCAAAGATCCCTCTACAAGAAAATGACCAAGTAGATCTCTTATCAAACTGGCCTGTATAAGGCCCCAAGAACTTCTACCTGAATTTTAGATTGAACACTAAAGATTCTTAGCATAATAGAGGAAGGAGACCTAACAATTACAATTATAAAATTTATTATGATAGTGGAAATAAGCTTCATTTAAAAAAAAAAATCATGAATCGTTCATTTTTAAACACGTATATGACAAAATTTATAAACAATAAATTGAAGAAAATTATCAAAAAAAATAAAAAATAGATATTTTATTCTCATTCGTTATTAATGAGGAAATTATATTAAAAATTATGTATTAAGCAATTAATAATATCACCACAAAAAACCCTAATATTCTTAAAAATTGTGACATAATTGGACAATGACTTAAAAAATATTTTAATAAATAAAATTAAAGAGATTTTTTGTTAAAAAATTATTAAAAATAAATGGATAGATAAGAAAAAAGCTAGGTACGCCTAGATTAAGAAAAAAGTGCAAACACGAATGAGCCTATAAGGCCAAGCCCATGTGCCTGCTTTTATTTTTTTTTTCAATAGACGAACAACATGAATTTTCCTTATATATAGCAAACAACTTGTGGCTTGTCTATGCAGACGACATGTCATTTTCTAGTTGATTTTAGTTTGGGTCCAAGTTTTTTTACTTCAAAAATTCAATTTTCAACATATTTTCACCTAAAAATAATCCGAAACATCCTTTAAACCATAATAAATTCATTTCAAACACCAAATAAAACTTACAATCACTCTAAAAAAACCAAAAACCAATTGAATTAAAAATAATATTACAGGTTCTGATCTACTTTTACAATACATTTAAAGAGAACACCATCTCTTCGAGATAAACTCATTAATACAAGAATTGGCCTTTTTGATGGGTGGAATGTTGCGAATAAACTACTTCCGGTCTCATTTTTTGACGACCATCTCTCCTTTTAAACTTTAAGGACTAAAATATAAAACAAACGAAGTTTATGATTGAAACATAAAACCCTTAAAACATAGGGGCCAAAAATAAAAATCTTAAGGATCAAATTGTAGTTTTATAAGTTATTGAATAGTAAAAAAAGCTTGTTTTTCATGTGTTAAATTTGATCCTAGTTGTTTTATGTTTTAATCAATGAAATTAAAATTTATTTTGCAACATCGAGCATCAACTTAATATTTAGATAATTGTTTATATCTCGAACAAGTATTAGCCCGTAAAATAAAATAAATTATGAGGCTTAAAAATATGTGAATATAAGGAGAAAGAATGAAATTGTATAATAAAAAAAAAAGATTTTGATAACCTTACCAATATAATTTTTCGAGGGCTAAAAAAAGAGGTTGACTCAAGTACTGCACTGTAGCAGTACATAGTACAGTAGAGTGTGGTGCCACGATAAAAGAAATAATAATTTACTTTCCTCTTTTAATATTTTTTATAATTATAATGTAGATCTACGTTTATCAAACCTATTCTAGTTTCCTTCAGGTAATTTAAAGTGCATATAAATCTCCCAATTAATTTTCTTGCTTACCTTGTTACATCCAATACCTAATACAATATTTGTCATTCAATTTTCAAAAATTAGGGTTTACATTTTTTATTTTAAGGGGTATATTTGGAAGATTATGTGGAAAGTGCCAAGAAAAATAATTATAATTTATAAGTTCAGAATCTGTTTCCTCATATAGTATTTGAAATTTGACCTCCCATAGCATTTTGTCTTATCCATGCAATGCTACAGTAATCCTAGCAACTACTCAATTATTTTTCAAAAAACAAATTTCTTAAATAGCGAGTAATCTCGGTTACATTTCAGAATTATTTTTCACCTTAATTAAATTTATTTTATATTAATATATTCTTACTTAAATCCTTTCCATCCATTTCAATTGCAAAATTTATATACCAACAAAATATTGGTATAGCAATTAAAGCACCGTTATATCCCTGTAAAAAGATAAAAATATAAGATTGATCTATAGGAAATGTACTTGTTGGGAAGGGCATCCATGAACTCTAAACAAGACAAATCTCACTCTTAGAAATGGTGTGAAGATACTCAAGTAAGAAAAAAAAAATTACAAAATTTATATGAATATATATATATAGCTCATGATAAATTATATAAATAAATATAAAGTTCTTATTTTTTTATATAAATAGCTTTTTTTCGATCATATGTTGACATAAATTATAAATAAATTTTATTTTACTAACTTAAACTAACGTAATCCATTGATAAATTGATAACCTCATGAAGACTCTCTTGTAGATTGGAGAGTTTTATTCAGTTTTGTCAAAAAGCAAAAAACTCTTCCAAAAAACCGTAATTTCTGTTAGATTATAAGGGTATCATGCCGCGGTTTGAACTAATAATTTTTTGAAAAACAAATGCAAGTCGTATGGATTTTATAGCAATTAGGTAAACTTTAAAACTTTATAACTCAACCTTTTTAATGAGTTTGAGTTTCAAATTAATTTGTTTGAAAGTTATTTTAATATCATTCATTTTACTTCATAAGTCTAAAAATCTCGAATAATCAATGAAAATATAATCACTTGTAAAATCATGCTCCAATTTAATATTAAAACATTTATTTCATAAATTTTATATAAAATAAATTAAAATAAATTATAAAATCTAATTTATATTCAACATGTTGATTACTTTTTTATATTCCAGCGACCAAAAGTTGGTCAGCTAACTTCAAAGGCTATAAAATCTTACTTTCACCAATTTTTTAAACTAAAAACATTTGAGAAACATTTTAGAGATCTCAATAAAATTATTTATGGTCATAAATTAAGATTTAATCGATTTAAAAATGAAAAATAAACTAGAATAAAAAGATTATCGAGTCCTGATCTATCTTTTTTGATAAGATAAAGGAAAAAAAGATATAAATGAAACTTTCTTTGTCAAATCAAGCTCATAGACACTAAGAACTGTGAGTTTCATCGCTAAAAAGTAGTCATTCGATAATTTTCTCTCTCTATCATATTTGCAATGACTCTTTTTTGTCTCAAACTCAAATACTAAAATACAAGAAAAATAAAGTTTTGGACCAAACCATTTAATTAACAAACTAAAAGGATAAAAAGTGATTTTTGACAAAAACTCAAAGGAAAGATAACCCAAAAGGTGTTGGCACATTTTTTTAAAAAAATTGGCCTCTTGTTTTTTTTTTTGCTCAATTATAGTACCCTTATTTTTAATTTTTCTCAAACAATAAATTCGTATTCTTTCTTATAAAATCAAATATCAACCAAATCACAAGATATTTTTTTTAGATTCAAGTCACCACATAAAAAAAAATAAAAATAAATTATAAATTTCAAATCTCTATCAACACCACATTGAAAGATTAAATTAAGAAGAAAAAAATTTGATAATTGAAGATAAAAAAAAGACCAAATTTGATGTTTGTTTTTAAAAACAAAAGGTCTGCCATTTTTCTTTGTTTCAATTTTGGCTCTCTCATTTTCAATTTCTTGCAAACAACGAAATCATATTTTTTTGTAAAATCATGCACAACCCGAGATGGTTTTTTTTAAATGGTTGTAACAATATAAAATGCAAAGAAAACAAATTATCAATCCTAAATCCCAATAAAAGCAATATTAAAGAATGAAATTAACAAAAAATGAGAATAGTAAAAAGAGAAAAGCAAAAGGTGAAACATTATAAAAACATTAAATCATGAGTTGTTACTATAGACTTCGCATTGGACATTCTCTCATAAATCATTGTGGATTGTAATTGTAATTTTTTTAAAAATTTACAATTTGATCCTCAAACTTTTTTTTTGCACAATTAAATCATTTTGAGCACGAATTAGCACCTGCACCTAGTTGCTTATTGTTTTTTCAAGAAAGGGTTGAATTGAAAGATAGAAAGATAAGGAAAATTGGTGGAGATTTCAAAATTCATCTGAAAAATTTATTTTAGTCTGCAATCTTTTTTTAGTTAATAGGTGATTGGTCACTTTAATTTATAGAAATCCAATGTGGTACCAAACTTTATTTACCTTATTTTTCAATCCTGTTTTTTGAGAGGAGAAAGAGACTTGCTGGATAACGACATAGAAAGATAAAGTCATCGTTGACAATGATTCTAGACACAAAAATAGTTAATCTTGGTGTTAATGAGTTTCATTCGATGAAGGGAATTTCACCTGAGTTTCCTCTCCTTCTCCTTGCTTGTGGAGGTAGATCTGACCAAGGGAATAATTCCAAGTTTGGGTTGATTTTAGATTTATTAAGGTGGTATTTTTAGGTTTATTTTGGATAAAAATGGATGGAAATGACTTTTTTTGTTAAAAAAATTGATCCTATGCTTTTCAACAACCTCTTATTGCTAGATTCTATAGAAAAATAAATAACATGTCGTTTGTTTATTTTTTAAAAAATAGTGGTACACCTCTTTAAGAAATAAAAAAAAAACATTAAAGTTTCACCCAGACACGTAGGTTGGGTTGGAAGTCCTAAGTACCTGGGCTCCTTTTTGTTTTTTAGTTTTGTTATTTTATATTTAGGTAAAAAAAATATTGATAAAAAATATCATTGAACCAAGTTGAGTCCATAAACTGAGGTGCATGTTTGATAGGTTAATTCATAACATCTAGCCTATTATTTATGTTTCTTTTTTTTTTGTTTTATTTAATGCATTTTTTGTCCTTTAATTTTTTAAAAATATAATTTTACTATTTGTTATCAATGATCTATTTTTTTATTTAACTCAAAACTAAAAAAATAAAATTTCATCATTTATTATTAATGATCTAGTTAGCTATCTTGATCTCACACGCCTATCATGGTTGTTTTTTAATATTTCATACGAAAAAAATTTTCATACCCTTTATTCTTATATAATTAAATGAAATATAATCTTTGAGATATTTTATTATTATTGAATTTGATAGCATGTGTGACTTATGTCGCGAACTTGCTTAAATAACTCGAGTTCACTTAATTTTTATTTTTAATTGATTATTGTTTTATATCAATTTTATCTTTTAAGATTAAGTTAATTGATAATGAACTTTCAATTATTTTTTAAAATTAATTTTGCAAGCTTCATATGTTAGCCTATGTTAAACTAGGTGAGCCTAATATATTTTTATTTTAATATTGTATAAAAATATTGTCAAATTCAAGATTAAAATATATTTTTTAGAAGACTTGTTAGCAATAATTGATATTTTTTATTATAAATTTGTTTTTACTCTGATCTCCTATACGTCTATACGAGATAATGAGCTAGCGGTTGCAATTCATATGGATCACCTTAATTCAGTTTTATCTTCTTTAAGTTTTTGTTGAATTGACCATATGATGGAAATAGACCTCATATCGGTCCCATAGCCAGCGTCTTGTATACGAAAGCGTTATTTAAAAAATAATATATATATATATTTATATTGAAAAATATTAAATTTATATATTTTTAATATTTTTAAATTATTTTAATATATTAATTTTTAAATTATTTTTTCAATATATTAATAAAAAATTAAAAAATAATTTAGATTATGCTACCAAACTTAAATTATTTAACATAAAAAAATAAATAACTGGATTCATGTAAGCAATAATGTATCTTTTTTAATTATGAGAGGTGTAGTTTAATTGATCATGTTTTAAGTTTACTTCTTAAAGATTATCAGTTTGATTTTTATAAATTTCAAGATGATTAGAAATTTATATCATCATTAACTTTAAAGTTTATTAAATTAATTAAATTTCACTCAAAATTTCTTGGATATTCAAATTAATAAAAAAATAATAATAATGCATCTCCTGGTATTACATCTATACACGCGTATGAACCTTCTTTAAGCAGAAGGTTCCTCGTCCTCTCGCACGTTACATAATTATGTCTCTCCTACTGTAATATAAGTATCAACACCGATTAATTATTTAGGTGATGATTCAATGTAAAAAATTTAAAATTAAAAGGTTTATTTTTTCTGTAGTTTAAATTTAAGCCCTGTGATTGCTTATATGATAACCACTAGAGATTTATATAGTTATTAATTCAGAGCCTAAAATTAGTTGAGATATATGTAAACCTGCTTGGAATTCACATAAAAAAAAAAAATTGAACACTTATTGTTAGATCAACTCCGTTTTTATATAACTGTCCCCAGAGTTCAACTCTCTGCCCATCTCTAGTTTACTCAATTTCATTCCTTTCTCAAACAAAACCTAATCCCTGACCCTGTTCCGTTTCCTCATATCTTTTGCTATCTTGCGTGTTTTGTTTTGATAAATTTGTCATTGTATAGCGAAAGTGTGAGATATAAAAGGATTGAATATTGTAACATGTAGTGTTCTCAAAAGGAATGGTTTTTTTTCCAATCAAGTAAAGATGGTATTTGAGGCAAAGCCAAGAGTTCATAAAAGGGTCTGGTTAATGTTTCAAAAATCAATGGGTGTCCTTGTGGGTGGGAATCATACCTCCTCCAGGTTTCGTACTCGTTAAGTCTCTAGCTTTTTATCAGTTGGCTTATATCTCTCTGTCAAGTCTCTGAAATCCTGTAATTTGATTAAAAATTTAATCTCTGATGCCAATTTCGTGGTTAAAAGTGGAACACAACATGAATTCGAAGGCCTTGAGATACCAGATCCTTAGTGGATCAATAGCCCGGCGTGTGCTTCTACGCGCATCTATGCTTGTCACGGCAATGTCCATCATTCCTTTGTTACTGTTCTTATATGGGTCTGATCCTGGATTATTGTTTGATTCTGTGAGGTATAATGAATGTGATGTACCCTTTATGTTTATGGATCCACATTTGTTGAAGAATCGATTTTTGAAGCCAATCTGGGGCTCAATTGATGGTGAGGAAGGTGTGAATGTGACTACTAATGTTGTTAGAGAGCTTCTGGGCATGCAGATCATAGATCCTAGTGCAAAAGTTCTCTGTGTCGGTGAAGGATCTGCTCCTGCAGTTTTTGCATTACGAGAATTAGGATTTCTCAATGCTTGTGGGGTTCACAGACACCCCTTTTTCTCTCTTAAGCATAAGAGGATGGCTTATGAGCTTGAATATGCAGACGATTCCTTTGATTTTGTGTTGTCTGGGGACCTAGAAAAGATTTCCGTCCCAGCCATTGTTGTGCTCGAGAGCGAGCGTGTGCTTAAGCCTGGTGGAATTGGGGCTATGCTTGTTGGTGTTAACAGTTTTAATACCAATAACCTGATTAGGTCTTCCTTGCCTGTGTCCTCATTATTAAAGAATTCCAACATTGTCCATGTTGGTTATGTCAACGAGTATACACTGGTTGTTTTCAAGAAAAGAATTTACAGTGTCGGCTACTTCCAGCAATACCAGCTACCAGCTGATTGCCCATCTATCATGAATAATAGCCTCATTTGGAGAATTTGGAACCTCTCACAGAGAATAAGCAAGTGGAACATGAGAAAAACATAGCTTATTTGCCCAAGTTTGTTGATATGCCCTCTAGGAAGCGATTAGTGTATGTTGAGATTGGGGGAGGTGAGCATCTGAATTCTAGTGTTTCAAGTTGGTTCTTGCCGTCTTATCCTGTGGATCGCTACACTTTCAATGTTTATTTTGTCGACCATAACGCTTCGGTCCTGCTTTCTGGTGTTAAAAAACCTGGTGTTGCCTTCATTTATTATCCTGGCCTTGCTGGAGTTGAGGCTACTCTTAATCCTGACGTGGAAGAGTTTGATCAATCTGTGGAAGATGAAGGGTTTGATTTTCTTGATTGGTTTAAGCAAACAGTGCAGCATGCTGACTTTGTGGTGCTAAAAATGAAAGCAGGGAAGGTGGAACTGAGATTTCTGTCTGGTCTGTTCCAAAGCGGAGCTGTATGCTTTATTGATGAGCTGTTCCTCAGTTGCTCAGATCAAGTTGGTGGAAACTGCATGGACCTCTTCAAGAGCCTTAGAAGCAGCGGTGTGTTTGTCCATCATGTAGGCTTAGCAGTTTACTTATGATATTGCCCTGCATTCCATTAATGAAAAGAGTGTGCATATAGATTACAAAGAAACTGATTTACACCTCTACTTAAGAAGTTTGTTACTAAATACAAGGACATTTGAATTTGAAATATGACATTGTGATCTTAATCCTGATATGCCCTCTCAAGATAGGCCACGAGTAGAGAGGCCAATCTTGTCGTGCAAGTGCTGGAATTGAGAACAAGGTAAGGCTTTGTAAGAAGGTCTACAAGTTGGTCTGCTGAAGAAACATGAGCCACGCGTAGTTTACCAGTTTGAACTTTTTCACGTAAAAAGTGATAGTCAATGGCCGCATGTTTCATCCTGGAATGAAAAACTGGATTTGAGCTTAACTGTGTGGCGCCAACATTATCACAATAGATGACTGGTTTGGTGATCAGATCAATGTAAAGTTCAGACAACAATGAACGAATTCAGCATAGTTCAGGAGCTGTAGCAGCAATAGCTCGATATTTGGCTTCAGTTGATGAACGAGCGACAACCTTCTGCTTCTTAGAACTCCAAGAGATGAGATTATTGCCAAGATAAACAAGGTTGGCACTGGTGGAGGAGTAATCATCTTTGTTTCCTGCCCAATCAGCATCGGAAAAGGCATGAAGTGATATTGGGGAGTTGCTTTGAAGAAGAAGACCATTATTGATGGTGCCACAGAGGTAGCGCAGGATGCGTTTAACAATTTGTCAATGTTCATCTGTTGGTGCATGCATGAACTGAGACATTCTGTTAACAACAAATGACATATCTAGACGTGTGAGCGATAAGTATTGGAGGCTGCCAACGACTGTTCTGTATTCAGTAGGATTGGAAAGAGGGGAACCAGAAGACAATGTAAGGGATAAGGAGTTGGTTGGCAATGGAGTAAGGACAGGTTTAGCTTGTTCCATGTGTGTTCTGGCAAGCAGTTCCTGAATGTATCGCCGCTGGGAAAGAAGAATACCACTGGGATGGGGAACAACTTCAACACCAAGGAAGTATGAGAGATTACCAAGATTTTTTAGAGAAAACCTCTGAGCTAGACGAGTAACAAATTGAGACACAAGAGCAGCATTGTTACCAGTGAGGATAATATCATCAACGTATACCAAAAGGTAAAGCAGGTTGTTGCCAGTTGCTCGAGTAAACAGAGAAGTGTCAGAGTGAGAGTTTGTGAAACCAGCAGCCAGTAGAAAGGATCGCAATTCATGATACCATGCTCTTGGAGCTTGTTTGAGGCCGTAGATAGCTTTGTGTAGTTTGCATACATGGCTGGGATGATCAGAATCAATGAAGCCAGGTGGTTGAGCCATGAATACTGTTTCTGATAGACTGCCTTAAAGGAATGCATTATTGATATCTAGCTGGCGAAGTGACCAACAGTTGGCGACAGCAAAACTAAGCACCAGGCGAATTGTTGTTGGCTTTATAACTGGACTAAACGTTTCAAGGTAATCTACACCTGGTCGTTGATGAAAACCTTTGGCCACAAGGCGTGCCTTATACCTGTCAACAGAGCCATTAGAATTCCTTTTAATATGAAATATCCATTTACAGCCTACAATGTTGGTGGCTGTCGTGAGACAGACAAGTTCCCATGTGCCATTGCTAACAAGAGCATTATATTCAGCTGGCATTGCATTTCTCCAGTTTGGATCTTCAATAGCTTGTGTAATGGAAGTTGGCTCTTGAGGTGTGGAGGAGGTTAATGTTGCATGAAGATTCAGCTTCTGTATTGGTTTTGTGATATGATTTCTGGCTCTGGTAATCATGGGATGGTTAGGGAGTTGGGTAGTATTGGTTTGTGAGTCTTGGAAGTGGAGAGTTGTACTTACTGTAGGTTGGGAGATCAATGAAGAAGATGGAGAAGGATTAACAGCAGGAGGCAATTCTGGTGCATGTACTTTAGGAGTGCGAGAAGGCGGCTATGCTGGAAGAGGCATAGAAACTGTGAGAACAGGTGGAAACCAGGAGACAGCTGGTGGGTGAGATGGACAAGGTGACATGGATGTGAGACTGGTGTAGGGAAAAATTGTTTCAACAAATTTGACATGACGGGAAGCATAGGTTTTGGAAGTCTTGGGCTCAAAACAGAGATATGCACTTTGTGATAATGAGTAATCAATGAAGACACAGGGCTTGGATTTCGATTCTAACTTATGTGAGGAATAAGGACGAAGCCATGGATAACATAAGCAGCCAAAGCTTTTTAACTTAGAATAGTTTGGTGCAGTTTGGAAAATTAATTCAAAGGGGCTAGAGAATTGAAGTGTTTTGGTAAGCATTCTGTTTATTAAATAGACAGCAATACTGAATGCTTGAGGCCAAAAGGATAATGGAAGGGAGGCATGGGTGAGGAGTGTAAGACCAGTTTCTGTAATGTGACGATGTCGTCTTTCGGAGTAGCCATTCAATTCAGGGGTATGTGGGGGTGTTGTGAGGTGAGTGATTCCAGTTTTTGAAAGGAAGGCTTTGAGTGCAGAATACTCACCTCCATTATCAGAGTAGAGAGTAATAATTCGTTAGTTAAAATAATTCTCAACAATGGATTTATAACGTTGGAAAACGTCAAGAACCTCAGATTTACGCGTGAGAGGATAAAACCAAAGATATTTGGTGAAGTGATTGAAAAATATGACGTAGTACTTGAAGCCATTAGAAGATGTCACTGGAGAGGTCCAGACATCAGAAAAAATAATTTGCAGAGGCTTTGTGGATACTAGAGTAGAAGTAGAGAATGACAATTTATGACTTTTATTGCAGAGACAAACATTACAGGAGAATTCATTGGTGATAAGAGAGGAGGATTCTAATTGATAATTAGACAAAATGTGCTGTAAAATAGGTAATGTTGGGTGTCCTAAACGATGATGTCAATTGGTGCAGGTAGTTTTGATGGTGGAGAAAGCTAAGATTGGTGTAGACGCAGGGTTGGAAGCCGGCCATTCATACACTCCATCCTTAGTGTTGCCTTGAAACAGAAGTGCCCCTGATTGAAGATCCTTCACAAAGAATGAAGATGGTAAGAATTCCACTGAAACATTGTTAGAATTGCAAAACTGATAAACAGAAATTAAGTTGCGTTTCATAGTTGGCACACAAAGGACATTAGACAATTTAAAAGTAGATTGGGGAGAGGAAATTTTTGTAGAACCAGTGTGTGTGATGGAGAGACTGGTACCATCGCCAATCATGACATCATCATGGTCATTGTAGGGGGAATGGAGTGATAAATTGTCAAGATCTGTAGTCACATGGTGAAAGGCACCACTGTCAAGGAGCCAGGTTGGATCAGTAGAGGCAGTGTTGGTGACAAAATTAGCTCGTGGCTGCCGAGAAGATATGGAATGTTGTGCTGAGGAATGCTCAGTAGCTGAAGACTGAATTGGGATCAGTTGGAAGGAGGGACATCGTTTGGTTGTGTGACCTTGAATGCCATAAATTTGGCAAAAACCTTAATATGGTTTCGATGGAGGCCGATGTTGGCGATAGGGAGAGTTATTGATTGATGAATAGGAAGGTCTGAAATTGGGGGAACGCCACTGGTGAGTAGTGGCATGTGAGGAATAAGAGGGACGAGGATTGTTGAAATGAGGGGCACGCCATGCAGGAGCTGTCTTGTGCATGGGATTGGCTGTAATGGGAAAGGACGTAGCCAAGGTATCTGTTGTTGCATGGGCTTCAAAAGAGAGAAGTTTTTCATGCAGCTCATCAAATGAGATGGGTGTGTCACGAGCTTGGATTGCTGGAACGAGTTCCTTGTATTCATCTCCTAGGCCATCGAGAATTTTGTTAGTGAGATCTTCTGAATCGACTGGTGCACCTAGGATAGCAAGTTCATCAACACGTGCTTTAATGGAATAAAGAAACTCAGTGATGGTCTGAGTGCCTTTGGTTGGGTTTTTAAGTTTGTTCTTGACTTGTTGGATGTGACCACGAGAAGGTTTTGCATATGTGTTGGCAAGGATGTTCCATGCTTCCTTAGCAGTACCTGTACAGGCAATGAAAGGAATGATGGTGGGCGAGAGAGAGAGCTGATTATGGCATTTAGCAATAGTTGATCCTATCGAATCCAGAGTTTGTGAGAGGGATTTGTGACCGTGTGCACTGGCGTAGCCAGGAATTTTTTCTATCCTGGGCTATGATATAAATAAACATAAATTACTTTTTAAGATCATTTATTAACTCCGATATATAAATTTGTCAAGTTAATAATAAAGTTTTAATTCAAATACATAATATAAAATATATAAAAAATAAAATTTAAAGTACATAAAATTCAAAATAAAAATAAAAATAAATTACACTATTAAAGTTGCACCCTTTGATGTTTTGTAGAATAGAATTCATCTATAATCGAATCCGAATCAATATCTTCAGCAAGCTCTCGTTCAATGTAAATTATCATAGAATCTGCTAAGAACTCATCTTTCATTTTATTAAGAAGTACAATTTTAACATGTTTCATAGCCGAAAATATTCGCTCTATAATGGTAGTGAAAACATGCAAAGTCAACACAAGACGAACCAACCTGTCAATCAAATGATAGTGTTGCGACTTATTTGTTTCAGCTAATCCTCGACATAATTCAGAAATGATAAACATATTCTGAAAGCTCTCATGATGAATCACATCAATCTAATAATGCTCTAGCTGATATCGCAAATAATACATTTCTTGTTCATTGAAATCTTCAGGATAAAATTTCTCAGCAAGCTTGGAAATAGCATCAGCTTTAAATGATTTAAAATTGTCCTTAAGTTCTAAAGCAGAGCTAAGTACGAGGAGTTCCACTGTCCCATCACTAAATTTAGAATTTAATTCTTCCAATTGAAAATCTATTGTTCAGTTAAATATATCATAATGATAATGCTGGTAAACTGTCACTGAACCTTGTTGTTGACAAGAACAACATGTAGCCTTTTTATACTAAGCATTCATATGTGGTATGTCAATCTTATATTTTGTGCAAACAGATTGCACATTTGCAAGGAGAAGATCAAATCCGGCATTTCTCAAAATTCAAAGCAATACTATAGTAGTTGATACAAGATCCATTGCATTTAAGATGTCAAAAGATTTTTTGTTGCAAAGCTCAACAAAGTAAATCAGTAATCCCTCTTATTTTATGCATCACATATAAGATGAATATAAATTCAAAAGATTTCATCACAATCAAACAACCACCAGCTTCTCCACGTATAGAATTAGAAGATCCTTTTTTAAACATACTTTCAAGCACAATAATAGTTGCACCATAAATATCTATTAAGCTGCAAATAGAATCAAAATGAGAACTCTAGCGAGTAGTTCCACTTCGATGTAAATTATCAATTTGATTAGCTCCTCTACCAGTCTCACATTCTCCAGTAGCTACCATATATGCAATTTCTATAGCCTGAATATCATGTAACTCGATATGATATTTGGAAGAAGAACTAATAAGATTAATAATGGTTGTTAATTTTGAGAAAAATAACAAAATAAAAATCTCATTTCCAGTTGCTGCAACTAATGCCAGCTGTAGTCGGTTAGCAAAGCAATGTACATAATATGCATAAGGACAATCTCTAAAAAATAGAGCTTGTAGTCCATTCCATTCCCTTGTGTGCCCTAGTTAAGAGCACATTATTTCTACACTTTAAAAATATTTTTAAAAAATATATTTTTTTAATTATTTTTTTGATATTTTTCAATATTATATTAATATCAAAAATAATTTTTAAAAAATAAAAAATATTATTTTAATATATTTTTAAATAAAAAAATTTTTTTAAAAAAATAATCTCTTTCAATGCTACATTGAACTTGCAGGTTGCAGTCCTAGCTTGCCATTTGATTGGTACATGCCTGCCACATCGTGGCTAGAAAAACGAAAAAAGCTCCCTTTGAATAATGATGGGTTTTGAGTTGTGTTGGCAGCATAAAAGTGGTAGCCGTGTGATCTGGCAATCTAGTTGAAACTATATTATGATTTAATCAGAGCATGTCCTTGCATATGAAAATGTGGTGTGAAGAAGGACAATTATAAGATATTTTCAAGAACTCAGAATATTTTGAACAATATAATTATAAATATTCAAGCATTCAAATAATTTTTTTTTCCTCCTACCTGGGCTACCCACCTGAGCCTTGTGCAAGGCTCCGCCCTTGACCGTGTGGTTGTCTACAGTGATAGTGTTTGGAGGGCAGGGTATTGAACCATCAATATATCCAATAAGATCATACCCAATGAACAGTGTTTTAAATTGAAGTTTTCAAGAGATGTAACGAGAGAAACCTCACATTGAATATCTAAGGAGTTGGTTGGGGTGGTCATGATTTCGTGTTTGGGAAGTAAGAAAAATTTAGACCGTGATTTAGCAGAAGAGAAGAGAGACTAATGAAGGAGAACCTTGGATTGTTTTGATACCATGTAGGCTTAGCAATTTACTTATGATATTGCCCTGCATTCCATTAATAAAAAGAGTGTATATATAGATTACAGAGAAACTGATTTACACCTAGACTTAAGGAGTCTGTTACTAAATACAAGGACATTTGAATTTGAAATATGAAATGGTGATCTTAATCCTGATACATCAGTGGTGGGGAGACTAAACACCAATTGATATTTGTTCAACCGTGTACGATGGAGCCTTGTTTATACTGTGTGTTTTCTTTGCTTTTCTACAGTCATCGGTGTTATTTCAACTCAAGTTACGATTCTGTGGAGGCACCCAGCGTTGCTTTATGCTTGGGCGCTTAAGCTAAATAATCAACCATTGTCTTTCATGTTGTTGAATAAATTGTTGCGTGCTTTTAAGATGCTTTCGTGAAGTCTTTGGTGGCGTTTCTCAAATATGATGCTCCGAAAAGCTATTAATTAATTATATCTATGATTGGGACAGATCACCCGCATCTTCAGCGACAGATCACCCGCATCTTCAAAGCCTTGGCTTCGCCTCTTGTCTTGCCGAGAATTATACACCAGTATTTAATATCTTGCTGTTTTCAGGAATAACTTTTCTACCGTTTTTATAAAACGAAACACAAAAAGTTGTGCAATAGCGGTTGTAAGGTGCTGACAGCAAATTCATATTCTCATCATATCCTATTATATCTAACATTAGAGACATAAAATAGTTTTAATATCAAATTAAATAATTATTAAACAAATTTGCATAAAAATTAATCTCATAAAAATTAATTTAGGTTAAATTAAATGATTTAATTAAGTACAATAACTTAATTATACTTTAAATAGGTCAAATTAATTTTATTAGAGATTTAATTGGTGAAAAATTAAGTTTGGAAGCCTAATTTGAGCTTAAATGAGAAGATTAAAATCTTAGAAGACCAAACTTAATTTTTGCAAAGTCAATTGATTGAAATCAGGGATAAAATTGCAAAAAAAAAAATAAAATTTATGGTCAATTAGGGATCAAATTAAAGAAATTCACAACCAAAAATAATTTAAAAAAAAAACACTTAACTCTAGAGACTCGAATTGTTTGAAGACTGGTGGAATTGAAGAAAAATTGAAATTTAATAGTCAATTGAGAATCAATTTGTATAAATCCAAAACCAAGGACCAAAATAAAAAAGGCAATAAAATTTGAGACTAATATTGAAGCTCGGTAGAGATAAAATTGCATGAAATTAAAAATTCCAGATCAATTAGGGATGCAATTAAAAAAAATCAAAAGCCGAAAGACTAAATTGAACTTTGATCAAATCTCTAAAGCTAAAATGATGCTGTTTTGAAAAAAAAAATAACAAATGGCAAGTCGTCTGGTTACTGCTTATCATCTTTTACTTTTCACCAAAAAAAAGTTACTTAGAAGGCTACTTTTTAGGGGTATTTAATGTTTCCTCTCCCCATTAAACCAAGCAAACCATACACCACTAGGATGACTTAACATTGTACTACACCCTATAGTAGGTCTTGCCAACCAGCTATCTCTACAGCCACCATTGTGTCGCCCTAAAGTGGTCAATCCGACCAGTCTTTAACAACCAATTTTCACCGTCTATTATTGCTCTTTTAAGCCAACAATTAAGATCATTTCTATTTGAATTAAGAGCCAAGATTTGTCCCTAACAAAGACAAAATATCCATTTTCCATCCTCTATAAATAAGGGTAGATTTCAGGCATTGAGCATCAAGAAATCAGTGTTCAAAGTTGGCCAAAAATAAGCCTTCTCCTCATTCTCTTTTCTGCCATTACATTCTTCTTCTCCTTTGGTGTGCCCTCAGTCACGACGACCTCGTCGCCAACTCCTCCATCAACAGCTCCATCATGAGCCACCAGCACGACTATCAGCCGATCACCCCCATGTCAAGAATAGTCACCGTCAACTCCTTCCTCTTTGCCATGATCTTATCCTCTAGCAACTAACGCCATAAGCTATCTCCTCCACCAACGCCGCCACTAGCCTCATGTTGGCCTCCCTAGCACGACTAGCTAGCCACTCCCTCATGCCAAGGCAACCTTTTTACCTTCCTTCTCCCTGTTACAGAGTCGGCCACTACATGGATTATGAGAATTCGTTCTACATGCAGGAGGCAAAAATAATTAACATGGTCATTGGGCGGGGCCAGTGACCATGTGGGCCTTAGGCTAGACCTGTTTCAGCCCAACTTAAATGATTGTATTAGTTGTAGTCCAAACATAAAAAAGAGGTTGGGCCTTATTTCAGCCCAACCCGAGCAAATCGGGCTTGAGCTCTAGGCCTAACCCAACATTAAAAAAAGATGAGAGAGGTTTGTTAGGTCATTAGTCGGCTCAACCTGACCTGACTAGATCTGGCCTAGATGATTAGGCCGGGTCCAGCCCACTTAATAAATAAATAATATAATAATATTAAAAAAATTCAAATTTTTCAAAAGGCATTTTAAAAATATTTATGCGTCTCTCACATGCTTTTTCCAAAAAAATTGCATAATATCAAACTGTAAACTTACATTGTAAGATACAGATTAGATATTAAAATACTTGATTTTCTCCGAAACTTAAAAAAATCTGAAAATTGAAAAGTAAACTTTCATTTTAAAAAAAATATATGTTTGGTTTTCATGCATACAACCAAATTCTAAAAGTTTTTCATACATATTTTCTAAAAAAAAAATCATTTTTATCACATTTTAAAATATATATATATATATATATATATATATATATAATATCTTAACCAGTTTATTATTATCTGTTAGGGTTTGTTTGACCAAAATATAAAAAATGCTTCACTAATTATTTTGTTTAATTAATATTAGGAATTTAAGGACTTAACTATATCTAAGAAATAAATAAGTTTGGGCCTTAGAACAATTATGATTTAACCTAATAAGATAAAAACTTCATCACAAAGAGAAATCTACCTTGTACCTTAAACAAGATCAACAAACAAAAACACAACTTAAAATAACAATCAAACAACAATATAGTTTACTTTAGGTAGGGAACACTAAAAGTGATATGTATTTTCCTTACAACCAGTCATTTACTCAAACTCACAAACCATTAAATTTTCAGATGATTATAATACTAGATGTTAACTTCTGAACTTATAATTATAATTTTATAATTAAATCCAAACACTTTTTACTACCATACTCAGAAGGCAGAACCACCATTCAAACATCAAATTACATGCATTTATATTTGACTATTAGTTCCATACTTCATCTATAAATAATCAACTCGTAATCAATAATTTTAATGGAGGCTGTTCTTCTCCTGCAGGGGATATTTGATGGACTATGTACCTTTCATATTGCACATTTATTTAATAGTGAAATCCAACTTATTCAATATTTGACTTAACTAGGGTTCTCTGAAGGCAATAAAACATGGCACATCAATCTAGAATATGCCGGTATGAACTCTTATCAAAATTATACTTTCCTATCACAGCACTACGGTGTAGAGTGCTAAGAGTATGTTTAGTATTGCGATAGTCGTTATAGTTATGATTGGAAAAAAATTATTTTATAAAAGTACTTTTAGTTGAGATTAGTTTTAAAAAATAAATGTTTGGTTAAAACTGTGATTAAAATTGAGATTGAAGAAAAAATAATTTAATGTGTTTGGTTAAGAATGCTTTTGAAATTAAGGTTATAAATAATTTTAAAAAATATATATTAATATTTGGTTTTAAATTTAAATATTGTAGAATTAATTACTCCTATTACATGAATAAATAATACTTTAAATAAATTTTTTTATTATCCATTAAACTATTTATAATTCCATTACGTACAAAATTCATCCGATAAGAACTACAGTTTTCATAATATTTTGAGCGTGTAATAAAATTAGATAAAATATTATCAGGTATAAAATTGATATTATAGTGCGAGTGAATTTAATTCACTATATACTAGTTTTTCAGGAAAAACAATATTGTTCACATCACAGTGTGAATGAATTTAATTTACTCTAAACTAGTTTTTTTTTAAAAAAAAAAACATGTTAATAAAATTAACACTCTTAAAAAAAAAAAAGTGTGTGAATAGTACAAGTGAATTGCATTGTTCACGTGAACAGTGCAATTCACTCTTGAACAGTGCAAGAGAATTGCACTGTTCGTTATTTTTCAAGTAAACAGTGCAAATCTCTTGCACTGTTCACTGAACAGCGTATGCTACACTGTTCATGCTAAATAAAATTAGCGTGAACAGTGTGCACAAAGCAGCAAAATGCTGCTTCTTTTCCTGTGTCTCGGATGCGAAAAGACGTGGGATCCATACACAGTAAAATATGTTTTTTTTTTACCAAACGGGTTGCATCTGTGTTTTAAACAAAACACAGACGCAACCTCGTTACCAAACAGAGTCTAAAACTCGCCCACTCTTAACTAGTATGCCACAGCCAAACTAAGCAAGGAGCTTAGACAACCTTGTAACATCATAGGCTTTACAAGGAATCCCACACCTTTCCCGAAAATTAAGTATTGCGGTCAGAAGACAACCTGCGTCTTGCGTCGATCGCATGTTTTTTGTGGTTGACCGTCATCAAATGACCATAATGACCTCATCTCAGCAATCCGCTTGGAAAATACTTCTGTGAACACAACCGAGCACATACTCGGTCAACAAGCTTCTTTTTATCCAACCCATTCCGAAAGCAGAGCTCCGTGAAGACAGTCTAAAACAACAGTGTTGAGAAACCAAACATATACTATGGCCATGTTTGTTTCCCGGAATTCACTTTCCGGGAAACTACTTTCCAGGAAACCACTTTCCAAACTTTCCTATGTTTGTTTGCCATTAGAAAAGTTGGTCAACGGAAAACACTTTCCGGTCAACAAAAACACTTTTCCAGTCAACGGAAACACTTTTCGGTCAACAAAAAACACTTTCCAGTCAAAGAAAAATTTGGTTTGGTTTTTAGGAAAGTGTTTTCCCTTTTGGCTGTGTTTGTTTTCCGGAAAATGGTTTCCGGGAAACCACTTTCCAAACTTTCCTGTGTTTGTTTGCCATTAGAAAAGTTGGTCAACGGAAAACACTTTCCAGTTAAAGAAAAATTTGGCTTGGTTTTCAGGAAAGTGTTTTCCTGAAAAATTTAGGCGGAAAACACTTTCCGAAAGTTATGAAAAATTTAGAAATGTCATTATTTACTGATTATATCAAATTTGATCCTTAAACTTTTAATTGCTATATATAATTTGTTTTGAATATTTATTTTTCAATTCCATCTCTTAAAATTTAATTTTTATATTAATTTTAGTCCTTATTTTTATAATTGCTATTTGCTTTTTTCTTATCATTTTTTTTATTGAAATTTTTTATCTATCAAATTTAATCCTCATTCTTTTGATTGTTACTTATTTTATTTGAAATAATTTATGAAATGTTAATTATTATTATTTTAATTTCTTCACAATTTTTTTTTAATTTTTTAGATTTAATCTCTATTATTTTAATTATTATTTATTTTATTTGAAATAATTTATGAAATTATATTTTTTTTCAATTTCATTCTCATTCAACTTTTTAATTTGTAAGATTTATTCCTCATTATTTTAATAAACTTGAGAAAAATAAAATATTAATAAGTTATTTTCTAACTCATTTCCATGACATAACCAAACACTGGAAAGTGTTTTCAACTTATTTTCCATTACACTACAAAATATCGGAAAATACTTTTCCGGAATTCACTTTCCAGCAAACAAACGGCCTATATTTCTTTAAAATTCTGAGAAGCTGCCACTAAGGACTTCCGAATGCAGGCTGGAGGCATTGGCTTGCAAATTTGGCACAATGCCGGTATTATAACCATCCCACATTGCATATTTTCCATTATTGGAGAAGCAGGAAATCTGAAAGGAAAATAAGATGCTGGAGCCAAAAGAAATAACAGAATCGGAGAAAGATCAACAAACTAATATACATATACATGTGGCAGCAGCAACTCTTTAGTCATTCATCAGGAGCGTTGTTGACCTTTATTTCTAGAAGCCTGTCAACTGGATGCCTGCAAATGGGGCACCTATTTGTTTGGAACCTCAAAACCTTTGCACAGCCACTGCACATACACTGCAAGGTGGGAGACAAGAATGGTGAAAAAAAAGACAGAAAGAAAGACTCAGCCAATGTGTCTTAGATATCTACTAGATTTCTGAATCCAGATTGCTTAGATAACCACTGAAATGGGAATTCATGTAGAAGAATTTCAGCCTATCAGATGAAATTCACCTTGGAGATATTCTAAATGCACCAGCAATAATACACACATTCCAGACAGTTCAGTGTTGAACCATCACATGGAATTCGCAAGACTTTTAATGCAGCATTTTTTGCAAATGCCTGCCGTTGGATATAGACACAAACAGCAGGAAAAGGGTCCCGTTCATGCCTGTGGCTATATAATGTTTAAGGAAACAGTTTTCTGTACCTTTCACAACTTAAAAGAACAAAATTCCAAAACGATAAATAGTCCTCGGTTGAAAAGCAATTCCCTAAAATATGAACTGTGGGTGAAGAGCATCACTTCCTTGTATTTCCCCTTCGCGTGCACACACACACACACAGAGGGAGGGAGAGGCTTACCATGTGTCGGCAAGGAAGAACAGTAGTGTCCCGTGGTTCTGACAGGCAAATGACACATTCTTTACCTGGGTCATTTGCATCAACATCACCCTCAACTGAATTTCCAATCCCATATATCTCCTGAAGCTCATGTCTTATCCCATTAACCCAGAGGATCTGCTTCATTACCCTCACTTGGTACTCTCCTTTCTCCTTCTCAAATATTGCTTGCGTTACCTGAGAGTTCATAGCTCCAGACATTTGGTTTCCTTCTGTTCCATTATGATTTGCAGGGGATGCCTCTGCCTTCACTGCTAGAGGATAGGCATCCATCTCACCCTCTTTTAACAACTCTTTCCCCTCAAACAAGGTGAAATCAATCCCTGTTCCAGAAGGCTGTCTGAACTTCTGGCCCAGACCTTGTGGGAAATTTACTGTCACTGGTGGAAGGTCTGCCTTCGTTGGTGTCAGGACACAATCCTCACCTTCTTTCGCAAAGAAAATAATAGTGATGCTGTATGCAGATCAAAGCAATGCGATTTTTGTAAGAAATTAATACCAGATGTTTAATAACAAGTGCCAAAGAGGAAAAAAAACATTTAGACATTCCTGATAAAATGAATACAAGCCAAAATTCACAAGCTTATTTGGATCAGCATTTATCCCCATGTCTTTCAAAAGAAAGCTCCAAGAAAGCACCCATGATAAATAAATAAGATCACATGATGATGCCAACTAGTAATAAGGAAATGATTCTGAGCAAAGAGATAATTATTTACCATTTCCCTTTGTTTATGAGTTGCTAAGCTAGATGCTACACGATTATTATGAGAATGTTACCCAGACTTTTTCACAGAACATTCTCCTTTTATAGCACACAATCCAGCTAAAAGAGTGACATCTATGGAGAAAATGGTATTTTGTAACTCGACTTCAATTAAACTATTGAAACTCTTACAAACAACATCCAATCAATAAATATTACATTTTTTGGTACTGAGCTTGATATGCTACAATGAACATTAAAGGGATGTAACTTTGTTTTTCTTTGTGTGGATGCCACTCAAAGTAAATGGTCCATCATCCAATTACATCATATCATCAAAGAGGTGTAAAAAAAGGTGTTTACAAGCTTTCCAACCCTTGAACATTATTGCACAAAATGGATGCTCTCAAAATTCAAAACCCAAATTTCATGGATGCAAATCTATTTTAACACCGCACCAAAGACTGCACCTATTTAAGTGGATTAGAAGAGTAAAAGCCACATCTATTCATCGGCCATGATTAATTCCCATTTAGCACAAGATATCTGTTGCGATGGTTCACTACAGTCATTCGGTAGTAACCCCAAATTCATCATCTCACCAATTTTCTAACCAATCCCAATTTAAGACAAGATAATGTCCTAAGCAGGCCCAGGGACCTTGATTAAGAAAATCCTCTGAATTACCCATGAATCCATAACTTGCCCAAAAACAATTAAATTCCAGCAAAAGCAACCTCTACTGCTCTAAACGGTAAGTTTCAAATTCAGTTTGTTAAACCATTTCCTTCAAGCAGTCAAATCACCGTACAAATCTCCAGCTATGCTGAAAACAAAATCCTTACTTGCATGTAATGCAATCCATAATAAGTTCATTCCTAACTTCAAGCTAGCACTTAATTGCTACCTTTACATCCATGGAATAACTATAACAATTGAACATTTATTAGAGGGAAGTCACTCCAAGACAATCCTCAACAATGATGGAAAGTAGAAAGTTAAACCAAAGAATCAATGACCAATACTTTATTTTAACTTCACCATCCTCTGATAGAAATTACCAAAGCAAAATCAAGTACTCATTCAAAATCCTCTCAAGTCAAAGTCTTGCAGGAGTCAAATTACTTTTTAAAAGATGTTCCTTCCACAAATAAAACCAGTAATCCTATCAAACAAAGACCAACAAAACCTCTTGAAAAAGCTTTCTTCACATTCAATAACAAAAGCACTACATCAAAACAAAACAAAAACAATTTAAAATATAAAGCTTTACCCTTTACCTTCCAGCAACAGTAGCATCAAATGTGAAAGTAACAAGATAGCTCCCTGGATTCTCCTCATCCGGTTCAAGCCTCAAACTCTCCTTCTTCAAATTAACATCGTTCCTTATAGTGACCATCTTCTGGTGCTCTACATAAGGAGCCGGTTGGGGCATCACTGGGTACCTCCCTCCTACCCAATGAGCCGCCGGTTGGTCCACCCGGTTGCGGTGATCGTACGGAGCTGGCGACTGCACGGGCATCGCGGGTGAATAGTACCCAGGGTACTGATAATATGGTGGGGGGTTAGGGTTAGGGTATTGCGAAGGGTAAGGCGTTGCCGCCGTGAAAACGTAACGGCTGGGCGTGATTTCCGACTGCAGGGGTGCTGGTGGGGGCGGTGAAGGGTGGCTCCGCCGGCTTCCGTGTCTCCTTCGGCCGTTAACGTTGTTGCTGCTGATGTTTCCCATGATGGGGTTTTGGGCTTGACCGTTTCTGTTAAGCTTTTATCTTTTAATTTTTTTTGGGTCAGTTAGTTAAAAAAAATAGAAGAAAAAACGGGTAAGAGAAATATCCGGTAATTTTGTTTAGCTGTAACTGACAAAAGCGGATCTGGAACCTTGGACGGTTCAGTTTTTCTTTTTGTCTTGTTCCTTTCTTTCTTTTCTTGTCTGATGGTAACAGAAGGGAAGGTCCTTTGTGAAGAGCGGAGGGTGGAAATGGGGGAGAGAAAAGCTAGGAGATATTTATTTGGGCTTTGTTGCGTGTTTATACTAGAACATGGAGGAGGAGGAGTAGAGGGGATGATTTTGCAAGAGGTGAGGGATAGAGGCAGAATATGTGGGTGGGTGGGTGGGTGGGTGGAAATGGGGGTGTAATGCGATCGCGTAAAGCTTCACCATTTCTTTATGATTGACGGAGGGCTACAGATTATGCTAAAGTTATTATTATTATTATTATTTTTAATTTATTTGGGGTATCTGGGCCAGCTTGCGCGCACCACGACTATTCCCCACGGTCCACTGGACATCCTGCAAGTCCAGGAGCAGGTAAGGCACCGCGGGGATGACAGGCATGCACATAAAGGGTCGAACCCGGACCAGGGACGAAACAAGTCACACAGTTGACCACATCAACTAGATCCTCAAGTGCTAAAGTTATTAATTTACTGCTTAGTGGATTATTTTTCCACTTCTTTTGTTCGATTTTGTTATTATTTCTTAAATAAAAAATAATTATTTAACGGTTCTCCTGTTTTTCCAGGACAGCTTCCATCAGTGCTCGGCCGGCAGAGATAAAACGGGCCCTTTTTCGTATTCAAGGTGTTATCTCAATTCCTGCAAGAACATTCACGAAAATGTGGAGAATTAAAAAGAAAAAGGCAATACTTGAATTTTTGTTTGCACATACATGTGCTCATGATTGCATTCCTAATATTGAGTGCGTGGGTGGGCCACTTCAAATAATGTACCGGGCAATGGGCATGGCTTAGGTCTAGCACGGCAGTTTCTGTTCAGTTCTGGCGAGACCCTGTCCGGCTTACTGAGCTAACATCTTGACTTGAGACTGCTTTCGGGCTTCGGGCCTTTCATGTAAGCGGGGCAAACAAACCTTTCAACATTTGCGAGCACGTATTTAAAATTAAAATTTTAAAAAAATCTATTGTATATGTTGACAAAACTAAAAGGATAAAAAAAACATTTAATGGGATGATTCATAATGTTCAGGTAGAGTAAGTTTTGAGAATTTTTTATACGGTGACATCAAGCATGAAGTCAAGTGTAAAAAAAAATTAATCTTTAATTAATGTAATCCAAATGAGAAATAAGAGCTACTTGACATGTACAAGAGTTGGAGCATATATTTTTATGGTAATCATCATAATTTTTAATTCAATTATTAAATTCGGTTAAAATTTTATTAAAAAATATTAAAGGCTTTTTTTACTATAGGATTAAAATTTTATAGTAATCAGATATCGGAAAGGTTTTTAGATAAAGCTCATAAGTTTTTATATAATGTGTTGATACTTGGCAACATCAAATGATACCTTATACTAAAAAAAAGAAACAAGGAAATTTATTTTTTTCCATGCACATACATTCCTATGTTTAGTAACCATTTATATTATTTCAAGATTTATTTTAGTTAATTTAATATATTCAAATTGTAACAACTCCGTAATTTTTCCAGTAATATATTTTGAAAATTCATGATTTTTTAAAAAAAAAAATTTCAGCAGAGTTTCCTCTAATTTAGCCTATCCCAAGTTATCGATAAAATCAACATCAGTCCCTAATCAACCATTTTCACAATTCAATATTCTTATTATACTCCAACATATCTTAAAACAATATTTCACTTTCTCTAACATATCAACTCAACGAATAATTATTTTGCTAAAAATGAAGAAAGAATTATCTTAACCATGATACACAAAGCATGGATTATAGATTTAATATACTTCCTTCAATCATATATAATCTTTAAAGTACAGTTTATCACAAATAATATTAACTACATGCTTATACATATATCACCATTATAATCAGATAATATTTACATAACAGAGTACAAGTTAAATAAGCTGATCCATTTAAATTCATACATACCCAACATTATAATCTTCCAAAAATATATAGATAGTAATGTTATTATCAACAATTTACATATCCAAAAGATTTACTGGTAATGAAAGTAAACTCTAAAACTACTAGGAGGCGCGGTATTGAGATGAACCTGCATAATAATTTAAAATATAATTATGGTCAATTAGAGCATTTACATTTGCATTAACATATAAATTTATACATTAGTTACTCACAAAATTTCCACATTTACTATCATCTTCCAAGTACTATTCACAAATCAATAATCTAAAATTTAAATATGTCCACTTCATAGAACTTCAGTTCCAAACCAGCACTAGGTCCATACCAGCACAGCTGGACTACCAGCACTTGTTCCATACCAGCACTAATTTCTATACCAGCACAACTGTACTACCAGCACTAGTTCCATATCAGCACAACTGCCCATTCACAGGGCACCAGTCCCATACCAGGATAACTGGTCATCAGCTGCCCATTCACAGGTGTCATCAGCTGCCCATTCACAGGGTACCAGTTCCATACCAGGATAACTGGTCACAATTTTTCTATTTTTCAAAATAAATTATCATGGGAAAATCTACCAGCATTCTACATACAATTTCATGGATCAAGGGAAAATTTAAATATCTAAAGTTCAGAGAAAGAAAAAAATATTCAAGATATTAAACACCTACCTGGTGTTTGCGTCCTGCTAGTTGAACCTGTTTGCTTAGTGGTTCCTGTAGCCTCGTCCACTCCTGCAAGTTCATTTCATTACCAATTAGATTTTATTTCAACAAAATCAACTTGTCATCAATTTAATTATTTCATCAACAACATCACCACAAAACCACTTTACTTATCAAACCAGCAAAACAACTCATTGTTAATTTAATTACTTCATCAACACATCACCACATAATTTATTTAATTTTTTTCAACAACAATATCAACTCATCACTAACATAATTTCTTTATCATCAATATTACCACATGACTCATTTAATTATCAAACAACAATATTAACTCATCACTAATAAAATTCCTTCATCATCAATATTATCACATAACTCATTTAATTGTTAACTCATCACTAATATAACTTCTTCTTCATTAATATTACCATATAACTCATTTAATTATCACTCAACTATATTAACTCATCACTAATATAACTCCTTCATCATCAATATTACCACATGACTCATTTAATTATCAAACAACAATATTAACTCATCACTAATAAAATTCCTTCATCATCAATATTACCACATAACTCATTTAACTATCAAACAACAATATTAACTCATCACTAATAAAATTCCTTCATCATCAATATTACCACATAACTCATTTAACTATCAAACAACAATATTAACTCATCACTAATAAAATTCCTTCATCATCAATATTATCACATAACTCATTTAATTATTAACTCATCACTAATATAACTTCTTCATCATTAATATTACCATATAACTCATTTAATTATCACTCAACTATATTAACTCATCACTAATATAACTCCTTCATCATCAATATTACCACGTAACCCAACAATTAATTATTGATCCAACATTTTCATTCATTTTCTTTCTCTTGGCCGAAACCTCTCCTCAAAGAACCCATAATTATTTTTTCTTCAATTTCACAAATTGAAACATTACCCACTATTATTTCATTTATTAAAAAATTAATTCATCATAATTTCATAAATTAGCCCATTAAACCTCACAACTCTTACCATAATTATTCACTAATACAATTGCATAAAATCCTAACATACTAAATATATCAATTTAATTGAGAGGAAAAGATTTGTTACCTTTTAATTCAAAGAAATAAGAGATGGAAAGATTGAAATCACCACACAAATTTCTTTCCTCCTTCCCCCCTTATTTTCCTCTCAATGTCCTAACATGGCCGGCCACTCCCCTCTTAAAATTCACTCCCCACTTGTTTATATATTTACAAGTTCCCCCCCCCCCTTTTCATTTAAGTCCTTCCTTGTTTTGTTTTAAAACCATTTGGCCCAAAAGTTTGACTTATTCAATTTAAATTCTTGTCCCACATTTATATTATTAGATAATAATTTCCACTCATTTAACTTCTATATATATATTTATATATATAATTATTCCCCCCCTCCTTTTTTTGTAAATCAAAATACAGGAATTTACCCAGGAGTTACACAAATTATATCATTAAACAATTATTCTTTTTTTAAGATACATGCATATCAATTTATATAATTCTCATATCTCATAACATAGCAATCATTCTCAAAGGTTAGGCCTCAAGCCACACAGTCAAACCATCATTACTTAAAGCATATTACATACATGTTCCTGTCCATAACCATACTCAGCAATTACACATCATCATACTTTTAAAACTAATTTACCCAATTAAAAATCTAACATATTCATATTTTACATACATTCCCAATTCATATAATTACAACATACCAAAATACATCTCTAACTATTACTACTATCATATATAATATCTTGTCGTAGTATTTGGAATATAATAGACTCGAGCATCAATTGACAAAAATATATTGAAACCTATGCAAAAAAATATAACATTCATATAAAATCTCTATAGTAAAACTCATAAGATAGTGATTTATAAATTTTATAAACAATATTGAAGGATTACATTCATTTCATGATATACACACATGAAGTATCAAAACTTATACTAGCCTTAGATTTCTAGATCAAGCCAAATAGTCTTTCTTTTTATCTTTCTTTATCACCTTATTACAGGTCTTCAATCATTCCTTACTCTTATACAAGTCTTCTATCTCCCCCCCCCTTATAATACAATTTCACTACCATTTACTTATCCCTCTATAAGGACTATATATACATAAGGTCACAAAAGAGGTTTATTTCCTTAAAACTCATATGAAGATTTCTTTCTGACATTATCTAGTCTTATAACATATTTCCTCTTTTATGACACTAAGTGAAGGTGAGTCCCCCGTGGAGCTCCCACCACCCAAGTTTCCAAGAACGTAGGTGCCATATAGTGTATCTTTATACTATTCCTAAACAACATTGGCCACAAGTTCACCATTCAACCGTACATATTGATCACATAGCATACATTTTACACCGTTTTGGTCCATACCAAAACTATGCTAACCATTCCTTCTTCAACCACATTGTATACACGCAAGACTAATCGTATCTTTATATGTATACTCCTTTTCTAAGGTTACTAAATACTCTATGCATGTACTCTTATGCGATCCTAAAATCCATCCTCTAGCTAAATTGGTTGCCAACACATCATTTTTACTTCCCACATATAAGGTTGCCTTAATAGCCGATTACCCTATATTCTTTAGGATGTCATATCCACCATTGTCTTTATATGCTTAGAATATCTTAATAATTCTAAATCCTTCCAATATTCCATATTTTTTTTCAATTCTTCTAAACATGCACACTAGGTGTTGTAATTATAGCCTAAAAATTCTTATATATGAGCTTTCATAATAGCTATCTTTTTAAATATTTTTGGATTGTCCATGACAACTCTCTTCTTACTATAATTTAGGCTCTCTCAGCAACCTATAAACAAAACATAGTTTGTCCATCGCGACAACTTATATTGACATCGCATATGTATTGTCCTATAATATTCTTTCATATTATAGGTTGGTAACCAACATAGCCACTATTATAAGGCCTAGGTTGTGGCCTAAAAGGCCTCAAGACCATTAGTGAGGCCAAAACAGCCTATAACCCAAGTATTTAAGGGAACTTTTTTTTTTCTGAAATAATAAAAGAATATTAAAAGTTATATGGTATAGTAAAAGAGAAACAATGTTTAAACAAGTAATGTTACTTTTGGAGTTTTCTATAGGAAATTCCTTAAGCTTGGGTGTGGAGCCTTTTTTGTTTGGGATTGTTTATAGGACTAGTAACAAGGTAAGATCATTCCTAACTCTTCAATTTTCAGATTATGACTAATAATTTTGGCATGACAGGGCTCGATGAATGAATTTGGGGTTAGAATGATTTTGATGGAATCAATTATGGAAAAACTTGTTAGAATGTTTTATAATATGTATCTGGATTATTTGGGATTGGGATAAAACTATTTTGATGTTAAAGAATGTGTTATTGAGATTGGGCAGAATCGGAACAAACTAATAGGTCAGGATTTTCTGGGATTCCCGATCAAACAATCGACTGATATAAGTGAACTGGCCAATTGGTTATTAGATAGAAGATGCAGTCAACCGTTTGGGTTGTGGTTGGTCAACCAGTTGGAGAAACAATAGTGAGGTAGGTATATTCTGCTTTAGACAGTGATTAGAAGCAAAGATGGTCAACCGATTGGGTTGGCTTGTGGTGGTTGACCTGTTAAAGAGATGGTCAACCGATTGGTTTGTATTGTAACGGTCGATCGGTTGGTTCAGTCTGGTTAACTGGTTTAAAGGGTTGTAGCATTTTCGTTTTTGTCTTAGTATGTTTAATGTTTAGACTTCTTCTTCAATCTTTTTTTTTTTGGGGTTTTGAATATTTCCTACTTATTCATTTAAGTTCTGCTTATATTGCTACGGTCAAACCCCAATGATTCATTTGTCTCAGTTTCGAGTTTTTGTTTGTTTTGTTTATGTTTTCCGAGTAAGCGGGATAATTTCTATTATGCATTATATATATTGGTATGATGATGAGTATTATTGCTATTGTTGATTATACAAGCTTGATTACTTGTTATTATTATTATTATTATGTTTTCTTCTTAAATATTCATCATATGCTTGTTTGATTTAAACATGGTCTATATATCCTTTATATTTGTTCAAATGTGACCATGCCTGCATTGTGAATGTTGATTATAAACCATGAACTTTATATTCATGTTATTTATTCATTTGAGCTTATGATTCTTGTTACCCCATTTAGATGTTAGAAACTTCAAACTAACAAGGGGTAGTTAGTTACTCCATGCTAACGGAGAGTAGTTAACCTATGTGCATATGATATTTTGATTCCTAACTAGCAAGTAGGATGCCAATATTGTATGGATTAATCCCCTTACAATTATATATGTTTCCTAGTTAACGAGTAAGATGTCAATAATAATGATATGTTATTATAGCATGCATACCCTTCTTTGTTCATCATTTGTTTGTGACCATTGGAATATATTTGTTTGTTATATAACCTGATTTATACACCTATAATCACGTATCTCATAATGTGATATGGTAACATAAGATTAAAAAATAAACCATTATCAATGAAGATCCTATGAATGGGACAATCTTACCTTATTATCCACTATATTATTAACACATTAATCATATTGGTAAAAAGCATGCCATTCTCACAGTTCCTTACCATTTATTCCAATAAATAGTTACTAGCAAAACACTTGCTATATTTTCCTTTAGATATCTTGAAAGTGCTAGCTATAATTGTTTGTTCTTTGTTAAAGCCTAAAGCATTGACAAAGTTGTGAAAATTTGAAGTTTATAACAAAGACAAAACAATATGGGTATCAATATCTTTTTTTTCTTTTTCCTATAAAGTATGGTGTGACTAGGAGCAACCTAGCAGAATTACATGCCAAACTCTTCTTCCCCGACTCAACTGGGTCATGAACAATTATAACATTCACTTAACAATTACAATGTTTATGTTGGTATGATAAGGGATTACCTTACTATTATTGAGCTTGTCATAAAATAAAAACTGTAGGTGATAACAATCCTTTATCAAGTGCCCTATATATCTATGGTACTAATTGTACTTGAAGTTTATCTTATCCTTTTAGGGTAGTAGCATCCTCACTCATAAGACTTTAATAACTTGGTTAACCACCCATCGATCCAATAGAGTGTAGATTTTAGCTATGATGAAAGAAAATATGATGGTGGATTCGCTTCCTAAAGTGTCGGCTTTTTAATCACCCATTTATTCTTTTACTATGTCGCTCATCTAGTTGGATGACATTCATTAAATAACCTCTCTTGGCATCACTAGAAACAAAGGTACAAGCATTCCTCTTAAAAATTATAATGGAGTTATTGGTTTTATAAGCGCGGTATAAAAATTCATTATACCTAAATTTTAAAAGGTGTTTTGCATTCTCTATATATGCCTTGGATACATATCATAACAAATTTCTTATCATTAAAACCTTTATTGATGTTTAGGTATAGTTTCAAAACTATTCAATATATTATAACAACTCTTTTCTAGAGGCTTGGAATTCTTATTGTTACACCCGATATCATGACGAATGTTTTTTTTTCTCTAAGCTTTTGTACAAAGAGAGGGGGGAAGGTTTGAAGAGGGAATAAGATATAAAAGAGTCACCATCTAGTATTATAGCATTAGAAACCCTAACTAATCTTTTATAATTTTGGGCAAATGGCTAGTTATGCTAAAGAAAAGATATTATCACCTATGATTACAAATGGATATTATATAAAGGATTAGACTGAAATGTAGTTAATTGGGACAAAACCTATCATTTCTAAAGTCTAGGTTAATTACCATTCCCAATTACCACTATAATGATGATCAGTGAATGTTCATTCAATCTAACAACAATTAGTGAATTGACATCTCTAACACACTAGTTACTTTAGATCAAAACATGTAACCAGATACGTTCTTTTCATGTAACATTATTGAATAACAAAATCGGTCTATATAGGGCTTAATCGACCCAGTCCAAAACCTAGGAAGTATGGCACTAAACATATATTTATCCACTCAAAGTCCATGTACAATGACATATAAAGTTCATTTATCCTATAATAGAATATCACTCGTTTTTTGTTGAATGATATTTTATACTCCAGACTTGGATGCCTAAGTAGTGATTATTACCAATTCATTTACTTGAAACACAAGATCTAGATGTATTGAATGTCCTTTACTAAACTCAAAGTTAAGGATACCAACCTATGAGAATTCATTTATCTTGAGATGTGTTATTGATTTAACAATCACACTTAATTATTCATTTTTTTATAGTATTACCCCTAATCAATAGCCATGCATACTGATTAGAGAAGATTCTTCTATGCATAATCAATGTTAGTGGACAACTAATTTAGAAGCCAAGATTCTATACTATTATCACATAATCATTAATTTGCATGAGAATGCAAATCACTTAGGAAAGACTAACTTAATACAATCGATTAACCCTAAAATGTAATGACTAATGATGATAAATTAACACTTAGAAACCATTTATCGATATTGACAGAATTTGATATACTTATTTAATTCTCTCAATTGGTTCAAAAAATGAAATGACCAATGAAGGTTTATTTGCACCAAAAAACCATTGATGGACACTTGACTTAAAGGCTCTATGTATTTTAAAGAAGATTTTTGGTGTTTGAAAACTGAGATACAAGAGAAAGGTGTTATTCCCCATCAACATTCAAGATGACAACTTGCTATAAGTTTATTTACATTGAACATTAAAGGTAAATATCAAACAAAAAATGAAAAAGAACTTTTTTAAAAAAAAGTTAAAAAAGCATGATTTAAAAAGGAAATGTTAGTGACAAGTTTAGAATGTAGAAACTTTTTTTGAAAGTTAAGCAAGCATGATTTAAAAAAGAAAGTGTTTGTGAAAAGCTTGAAATGTTGATCTTTTAAATGCCTTTTTAATATGGGGCAACCCTTAATAGGCTTTGTAAACAAGCTACAAAGCCAATATGAATACATATATGAATGAGTCTTGATTTTTCACTAGAAAACAAAAAGGAATGCCAAAACACATACTGTTTGAAAAGATTCACATCCATATAAAAGAAAATATCAAATTACAGTTGACAATGATTGTGTTAAAATGGTCAAGAATATAACAAAACCAAGATGCAAGATTATAAGGTTTCAACCACAATGTAAAAAAGTAGTAAAAAATGGACAAACGAAAAACAAACTTAAGGAATAGATAGGTCTTTTAAAAGACTTGTTTTAACTAGGTTTTAGAATCAACTAACTTAAAGAGAAGCCAACCTAAAAGCTATATTGCAACTTCTAAATAGATACAAAACATAATAGTTACAAACACACATAAGAATCCATTTATAATTCATCATAAGTCCAAGCAAAATGAATAGGGTAATAGTATGGATATTGTAAGTAAAACAACATAGAAAGGGGAAATGACAAATGATAACATGCTCAAACTAGATATTTAGCAATTCCAACTATGAGAGGTTTAAGATATTTAAAGTTCAATACTTTAATTGGTAGAAAATCCTAACATTTCTAGTATAATTTATAAGTGTGAACATTGACACATATAAGTCTAAAACTAGATGTTATAGTTGAGGTTTAAACTTCACTAACTTAAAGAGACTTACCCTAAAAGATAGAATGTGATTTTTTAAGACCTCATACAAACACTACAAACACAAACACAAACACAATATTAGAGAACATTCATAAACTTATTAATGGTGGTGAACAATATAAAATAAACAACATGAAGGATGTTATAACGTAGCAATAAAAAAAAAGATACAACCCAATCATGGTGAATTTAAACAAAGTATTTCATGAATCTCACATAGTAAAGAAGTAATTAGTTAGACTGAGCTTTGATTGTTTGCCTATTTATTTTTGTTGGTCTGTTTAATTTAATTTTTGCATATTTATTTTTACTGCTTTAACATGCATGTTTATATACTACTCATGCATAAGTACACCGGGTATGAATTAATGCCTTCATGCATTTTTATTTTTTGAATAAACTCAATTCTAGATTAAGTGGGGAGTAGCGATCTGTCTCATGACTTTCAGTCGGAGTTCAGATTCATGAGAAATCTAACTATGAGCCAAGCATTTACTCAATAATGACGGTTATACTGTGCTCCAACCACTCCTTATAAACCCCTACACCGCCTTCATGAAAGGTGGTCATTGGGCATATCATAGACTCTTTTGAGACCAGGTAGTGAGCTTACCCCTCATGCAATAACCTAAAACCTACCTTTAGGGTATGGACTCCTTAATAATTCATTTTGCAATAGGTTAAACTTGATTAAAATCCTAAACTTTACAAGGTTGTTTTTTAGCTAAGACTATAACTTCCATGACTTTTTTTGAGTATAGGGAAAGATCTGAGATGATACATCTAGTTGAAGGGGATTTTGCCTAAGTACCAAAGTTGGGGAATTACTGTACATGACCAAAATACATTACTCCATAGATAATATAAAGAAGCTTGTGGTAGTCTTGTGATATGTGGATGAGACTTTGTTTGAGAGAAAGTATGGGAGAATTGCCCATCTAATAAGGATCTCACTTTAGATTTCTATAGGCAATGCCTTAATGCATTTCTAGAATCCGGGTTATAGATGTGTCACCTTTAGAGATATTAACATGACCCCTACCATTAAAGAGTATGCCCAGATTTTAAACTTCCCAAATGACCCTTACAAAGTATATTTTAGACAAAGAATCGAGAATACAGCTACCAAGGTCGTAAAATTATTACATCTAGACCAAATTGATCAGTACAAGATGTTTAATGGAGAATTTAAGTGGAAGTTAATGGAGAATAAAATGAAGGAATATAAATATAAGGGAAAGCTAGAAAAAGAGAAATACTAAGTAGTTGCTTTCACCATCTTCGAGTTAGTTTCGTTTTCTTCAGAAGTTGTTGGGATCATCAGTATTGAAGCTGTCAACGCCTTAGTTGAATATGAATGACAAAGAATAACTCCACCACAACTTTCTTGGTTGAAACTCATTTATCCCTAAACCATTGTAAATTGCATGGAAAAGGAGCAATGTGGTGTTGTGTTCTATATTATATATGGATAGTTAGTGATTTAGAGACACCAAGAAAAGTTTTCAATAATTTCTAGTGGTTTAACATGAGACCCTTCATGATGATTTTGAGTGAGGAATGGAACAAGTTAAATTAGAAGTCATGGGTAAAAAATTACCAAGCACTTTATCGGAGTGATTTCAGGTGGAAAGCCTTTTGGGTAAGCAGTTCATCTTATCTTATGAGTTGTGGTGATAAAGCATTGGTCCCACTGATTGGTTTGACTAGTTACATCAGTTACTCACCCTCATTGGTAGCTGGAAAATTTAGAGGCATTCAGTACATGTCGAGGACCTAGGGATTAGCCAAGTATAACAGTTTGTTCAAAGATGCCAATCACACTATGAGATGTGATTAGGGGCAGGTTGTTTTATTCTTCGGAGAGGAACAACAAAAAGAATCCTCAACCAACCCTAACCACTTAGTATGGAGGAATGATGAATTATATAGGGTGCTCAGAAACATTAGAATGCAAAGCCAAATATCAGTCAGGAAGATCCTCCACCACAAAACCCAGGAGAAAAAGAGTAAATAACAAAGAAGATTTGTAAAATGAGTTAGATAAGTTGAGGATTGAGTTGAGTAACAGTAAGAGTCAACAAAAATTCTTAGAAAACCACCTTTTAAAAGAGAAAAAAGATGAAGGCTTTTATAAACTAATAGTTGAGAGAAAAGGTTGAGCGGATAGCTGAATTAATACAGGATTCGAAAGTAAGGAAAGAACCACCAAAAGATGGATAAGCAGTCTAAGGAAATTGTGCATGGAATCCAGAAATAGTAGAAAGAAAGAATAATCAAGTATGATGACTTGGTGAACAAACACGTGATGCTGAAAAAAGAGTTGGTGACTCTGAAAAAGACATGTAAAGGTAGGAGACGTGCTGACAAGGAATCAATAGCTTCTTTTAAAAAAAAGAAGGATCACAACAGAAAGGGACTTGAAGTTGAAAAAGAGAAAAATAAATTGACTAATCTCATTATTGAAGAAAAAAGAAGCTTAAGAGCCCAATATAAGGCCCGAGATGATGATGAAAGAGAAGCAAGAAGGTCAGTTAAGTCAGATACGAGGGAATATTAGAATAGAGTAAATGCTTTGAAAGACCAGGTCTCTACAATCCAGTATGAGCAAGTTGATCTGGATAAAGCAAAGATTATCAAGGATAGCTTAAAACAGAGAAAGAAGTAAAAAACTTTCTTGGGTATTTGAATTATATAACTCGATTCATATCTCAGCTAACAGTAATATGCGAGGTAGTTTTCCATTTACTCTAAATAAAAAATCTGAGGATATGGAACAATGATCGCCAGGAAACCTTTGCTGCAAGAAACTGCCAAGCTCCGCCCACGAATGTCTACCACAATTAAAATGTTGACCAACGAAAATGATACCAAAGATATTCAAATTTCACAACCAGGGCTTCTTTCTGATCTGATGGATATTAGACTGCGACAGAAGCACTCATACCAGAGGACACAGACCAAAATTTCCAGTATTTTTTATTTGGTAATTCTTGTTCTATAAACCCTGGAAAAAAAGGAAAAGAAAATTTTCATTTCTAACCAATGGAGTCTAGATAATAACTGCTGCGCATATATAAATATATTGATTGGATTATACGGGTGTTGTGTGGTCAAACGAAAGGTTTTTGTGATTCCACAGGAACAATCCCTTCAACACGATGTTGAATTTACTGAAAGATGCTGTAGAGTAGTCGTTGGTTTAAATTAATTTTAACTTGTTATTGTGTGAAATACATGTGTATTGCGGTTTAGTGGAGATTGGTTGGTTGATCCATCGTAAAATAAAAGAGAGGAGCATGAAATGGGCATGAATTAGCAGGAAACTACGACTGCTAAGAGCTTCCTTAAACCGCTTTATCTCGTGTGCTGCAGTATAAATGTAAAAATAGCATGGCAGTATTTTGTTGAATTCTATTAAATCCAACAGCTTTCTTCATGCGAAGATGTTTCTTTTGTTGTCTCTTCATGCTTTGGAGGAGGGACAAAATAGAGAGGGTCTGGTCAGAGCATCAAGATCTCCCTGAAAAACAAATACTACTACTAGATAACAGACAAGAGCAAGCTTCATGGTAGGTGAAACCCCCCAACGTGTCATGAACTGCAAATTAATGAAAGCTTTTAAATTAATGATTGAATTGTGGATGACCATTATTTGAATTTGTTGAACAGAGGGAAATTTATCTTACTGTGGATGATTAGGGTGTTAGGAAATTTTAGGATGGAAGCAAATATGGAGTTGGCTTAGAGGCGTGAAAACACTATCTTTAAGGTGTTTATTTGTCCCACACAGAGACAACACCTCTAGGATACAACTAAGCCCTCTAAACCTCTAAAAGAATGAGAAGATAAGACCAAGAAAAGAATATGTAATATGTCTTTTGTTGTTATTTCTTTTCTGTATAGTAACATGCTTTTATAGACTTGAAACATAACGATGAAACAGTATGACTGTTCATTAAACAATATGACTATTGATGAAACAATATGATTGTTCATCAAACATTATGACTATTGATGAAACACTATGGTTGTTCATCAAACAATATGATTATTGATGAAATAATATGATTGTTCATCAAATAGTATAACTATTCATATTAAGTTCCGAGTTCCAAATGATATTATAAATATCCATCATGGCTTAATTTACTACATAATAGAAACCCACATTTAGAAACATTAGGAGGGAGTGTTTCTTTTCAATGTGGGATAAACATCTTTTCTTTATTTATTTACAAACTACACCAACATAGGGTTGTGTCAAAATCAAGCTGGTAACCTGGCAGTATGAAAGTGAAAACTATTAAGTATAGGCTTGACTCTTTTCCATCATGAACATAAATTCTTGTTTCTGTCCGTCAAAATGGATGCGTTTACCATACCCACAAGTCTACAGCTTCCTAGTTTCCCTCAATGCACGGCACAGTCAAGCTTTCTAAACATGACATCCTAACGAGGCTTCAATTATACTACTGAGACAGAAAAACTGCGTTATGGGATGGTAAAAAATCCTAACGACATATGGTCGACCGTATATATACATATCTTACCAGACATGAACTCCTACGTACAATTAATGTAACAATGTTCCCTTCTCTGATAAATAACTCACAGCATGCATGACTCCTTGCACGCCATCCACCAAGGCCACCGACTTTCTGATGAGCTATGCAAATGGCATGCAGGGAGCCAGGCACACAGGCACATATTTTAGTCTGAATTGATACGTGAAGCTTTTTGGAGATCAAACGGAACTCAATTAGTTTCTGTTAGACAAGAAAAACAGTGCATTTGTATTAATATATCTAAGCATTATATGCTGCAACTTCAAAAGTTCAAACCAGAAAAGATATGTTATATTTCATAAATATTGTTCACCACCTTGAAATAATGAGGCATGAAAGTGCCTGTTGTTTGGAAGCACCATAACACAAGGAGCAAGAGCATTGCAACAGGAAAGCATGGATAAATAGATCCCTTCTTGCCAAAATGGGACAATCAAGTTGGTTTCTAAGGGGTTGTCCACACCATACTTCCCTTTCTTCATTGTTTAAAACCAACTAGCTTTTGAGAAGGATTTTTGGCATACAGAAAACAAATTACAGAGAAACACTTTACCTGAAAGTCTCTTTCTTTCTATATTTTGTCTGTAAATATGGTGAAGGCTACAGAGATATGCGTGGGAGCCTAAAAGTGTATCATAGAAGATTTAAGGAGATAGAAAGAGAATACACGAGGTTGAGAGAAATAAACGAGGTTGGCAATTGGCAATTTTTCCTTTCTCTTTTTTTTTTTTAAGGATCATGAAGCAAAGGCTCTTTTACTTTTCTGAAACTGAAATGCGTGGGAGTGCTTTGGGGGGGCTAGAGAAAGATGGTTCTTAAAATGGTCTGGATTGGAGCAGAATGGTCTTCGAATAATTCAATGTCAAGTTGATAGAAAAGCTGCCATATTCAATCAGTTCTGGAAAATGCTTTACTGGAATGAAAGGTCCCTTGAGTGGGGGCGTTGGCACCACCTTCGTGTTTGAACAGGCCTTGTGATCTAAATGGCCCAGATTCTTCTCTCTCTTCCATCTGCAGCCAGGTGCTCCACACCAGCATCCTCATCTCTTTTCCAAAAATCTAGCTTTTACTACTGTCTGTAATCTCTCACAAAGCTAATCCATTTGTCCATTATAATCATAAGGGTTCAGTTTCTTCTTTTCCTTTTTAACTCTTGCAGGTTTCACAAATGCGTGATCATAATTTAAGCAGATGGAGTCAAACTCCAGTTCTGAATATCTGGTATCAACAACTTTTAGCTCAAGCTTATGAGATCATCACTCCTCAGCATAATCAGAGAAACTTTTATGCAAAAAAGATGGATCCCCACAGTGTGCTTCAGGACAATAAAGGGAATTCGATCCTCTCCAATAAACTTTAGCCCACGAAAACATCCAATGAGCACTTAGATCCAGCCATGACAATGACAAATTGCATTCAGAAAACTACTGATAGTATGCAATATTATCTGACTGGTTGCACATATAATAATAGTGCATTTATTAATCAATCTCTTTTCAGATACACGTGTTAATCAATTTCTTATCAATGCATTCGTTAAGAATGCCCTGGAGAAAACATTGAGACTGAATAAGACAAAATTAAGAGATAGAGAAAGAGAAGCTGTGTCTGAAAGCTAATATGGTGCGGACTTGACAATATTTTATCTCTTGCTGTCAAGATTACCACAATCCACTGTCGAATTCCTTTTGCATCAGCTTGTTAAACGTTTCAGAGCTTACACAGTCTGTTCCTGGTCATATTGATAGATACGTGGTCTGGTTGCATAAGCACATTTGCGTGGATAATTAATCAACAAATAGTGATGGTTTAAATTCAAGAATTCTCATCGCTAGCAATTTGCAATATTCTTTATCACTGAAACAGGAAGGGCCATCAATCTAAATCTAGATTCCCAAGCATATATATAAGCATGGGGACCACCAAAGGATTATTAGACGTAGGGTAGTTGATTGGAACATTGACTAAGACTGCATTGGCAAACCTTTCGTTTTTGTGGTTCATGTAATTTTTGGGCTTGGAATTTGAGTTTCAGCAGATTCATATGAATTTGTCCTAGTCTATACATCAAGGCATTGTTGTCCAGTGTTCAGATGGGCAAATTTATTGTTTTTAACTTCCTTGGAGATCAAAACATGTAGAAACAACGTGATGAACATAAAGATAACAAAGAGAAAATGGGAAGAGGGGTATTGAAACAACGTGATGTACAAAAATGCTCAAGACAAGTATACAGTAGCCGTATAGCAGCACTCAGTGCTGAAGGTGTGGTAATGGTACCTCTTTCGTCATATCACTTTCAATCGACATCTAAGGATCCTGTCTGAAGACTACAAGAGCAATCCATCCTTCACAATTTGCTCTAGAAAGGTTGCCACTTCCGACATAGTAGGTCGCTCGTTAGGATTTTCCCTCACAGCCAATTCTGCTATATCGGCAACTTTAAGTAGGGACTCGACATTTCTTGGAAAAGTCACATATCTATCAATTATGGCAGCTGCTTTGCCCTGTTTAATTAATGGCACAGCCCACTCAACAATATTTGGTGGAGTGTAATCTCTATCATAGGTTTTTCTTCCGCTAAGAATCTCTAGCAGTACAATTCCAAAGTTGTATACATCACTTTTCATATCTCCACAAAGATCCTTCTCATTTGCTGAAAGAAGCCCAAAATCTGCGATTCGTGCTCCCCAGTCAGAATCCAAAAGGATGTTTGAAGTCTGGACATTATGATGGACAATTGGTGGTTCTGCTTCCTTGTGAAGGTACTCAAGTCCCTTGGCAGCCTGCATTGAAATCTTCAACCTAAGGCTCCAATTCAGAGGAGAAAGCCCACCATGGAGGTGATTATGAAGCGTGCCATGGGGCATATACTCGTAGACAAGCAGCCTTTCCCCCATTTCTGAGCAGTAACCTAACAAGTTCACAATATTGCAATGCCGAACGTTGCAGAGGACCTCCAATTCCATATCAAAATTCCTGCTATTAGAGTGGATTATCGTGGCAGCATTTGCCCTTTTGACTGCAACCTGTCTCCCATCAGCTAGAACTGCTTTATAAACAAAACCATAGCTTCCTCGACCAAGCTCGTTGAACTCTCTGAATCCATTGGTGACATCTTTAAGCTCTGATAGTCGGAAAACTTGAGCCTTCCCAGGACAAGGAGTGATGGATTGAGGAAGGTGAGAATCAGAAGCAACGTCAGCTTCCAGCTCTGGTTTGCCGATACAAGAATGAAACTGATTCTTTGCTCTTTCTTCGTTTCGGCTGGCGAATAAACATGGAAGAACACACCAACTAACTAATATCAACAAGAAACCCAAAGCAGAAGAACCGATTATGACTGCTAATCTGCGCAAGTTGTGCCATTGCTTCTCATTAGATGATTTCAACCCACAAACATCCCAACAAGAATTGTTCTGGCAAAGAGAGCAAGCTGTGCATACTCTATCGGCATTCTCAGTACAAGGACTAGATAAGAAAAAACCTTCAGAACAATTTGACCCACATGGAGAACAAATCTTTAAGTCCTTTCTAACACACAAGCTTGTCAAGTCCGGTTCATTTAGAATGCTTGCATTGAAAACAAACTCCCCTTCACCGCAAGAACGAGGACTACATAGCCCTGGGCTGCACAACTCCAAAGGAGGACTGTAATCTGGTGGCAAAGTCCCGTTAGCAAACCAGCAATCAATAACCAAATCATCTTCCCTTATCCCACATGTCGTGAAATCAGACGAAGCAATCGCCATAAACCCAGAACCACCCTTTGGAATTAAAGATGAATTGAAACTTCCCCAACACTCGACTGCATGATTATCCTCCCTAATCCCACAGAAATGGTTAGTTCCAGCAGTTAGCGACACAAAACGGGTCCCAACGGGAGGGGTTGAATATGAATTAGTACTATTGCCCCAACATTTAACATCATTAGACCCCTCCAAAATCCCACAAACGGAATCCCTCCCTGAAGCTAAAACCATGTAATTCTCGGAGAAATTCGAAACGCCGAACCTATCTTTGTTCGGTCCCCAACAAACAACCCCTCTTCCTCTAACCCCACCACAACTAAACTCTTCACCAGAAACAACCTTATCAAACACAAGATTACTAATAGATTGGTCATAAAAGACACCAGTGCCCTGTACAGAAGTTAAACTGTTATTAGCCCCGTTGATAATATTCCAACAATCAATCGTGCCGGAATCATGATCAGAGTAATAAGATCCTCTAATAGCGCACACATGATTCTTTCCTGCTGCAATATGAGAATAAGCTGTGTTCCTATAAACTGAAGGAACAAGATCTGGACCTGAATAAACTGAGCTCCAACAGAATACTTGTGAGTTATTAGCTAAGATTCCGCAAAGAAATCCTTCGCCGCCTGATAGAGCTGCTATGGGACCAATATTACTAAAATAAGCAGATGTAGAAGCTGAGGATGATGATGGTGGCAAAGTGTTATTCTTTATCCAACAAATAACATCTTGCTTGCCACTAGCGTCGATGGCGCAGAAGAAGGCATGGTCGCCAAATGCGGCGGAGATGGGGCCCATGGATCCAAACCCAGATGCAGAAATACAAGAGAGGAGGAGAAAGAGGCCAATGAAGCAAGATTGTAACTGCATAGTTTAAAGGAAGTAAAGCAGAGGATTTGGAGTACCAGGAATTTCATGGACTGAAGTGATTGGAGGTTGCTTGCTAATTGAGATTTTAGCTGCTGCTGCTGGAGTTAGAGCTATAATTTTGATGATGATATTGTAATGTTATAGATAATTAGAAGGGATGAGGAAAGAAACGCGGGTGTCGTCGCCATTTTTACAGTTTTGTTTGTTGGTAGACAAGACCGTTATTACTTGAAAAACGTACTACGTTAGTCTTACCGCCAATTACATGTATCATATAATTTAGAGTTATATTAAATGTCTGTCTCGGTCGCTGTTTTACTTGTTTATTAGGTTTATAGGATGGTTAATGGATCTAGAAATTAGCTATGATTCGTGTAAGTTTGCTTGAATATTTCGAGTTAAAAAAAACAAAATTTTACTTATTATTTATTTTTTTCTTACAAAAGAGAGCTCGAATTCAAAGTCTTTTTAAGAAAAAAAAAAAGGGTACATAAATACTAGTTAAGCTACGAGCTCATATGCTGTCAACTCATTCAAATTTAATGAAATCCAAACTAGTCGTTGGTGTGGTCAATTTTAACAATTTAGCACCTGCCTTGCTATCTAGATCATTAACTCACGCTGTACCTGGAGATCAGACAAAAATCTTATTGAACACTAAAAAAAAAAGATTTAGACACCGCTATCGTGTTCTCTTAAAAAAGATTTTAACTAACCATTCATATAGGAAAAAATTGAGATAGTACACACGAAACAATATTTTTATTTAATATTAAAACGATAATATATTAGATTTATTATCTCAATCTAAGTTGACCAGCAAGACTTGCAAAAATAATCTTAGAAAAAATATATTTGAAAGTTTAATACCCAATTAACTCAACATCAACGAACAAAATTGGTAGAAATTAGTAGTTAATAAAAAAAATCATATGAACTCAAGTCAATCAACTAAACTTATGATACAGGTCATGCATTTCAATAATTTTTTTTATCTCAAATATTGTTTTTTCATTTAATTATACAATAATAAAGCCTATCAATAAAACTTTATATGAAATATTTTTTTGCAAATAAAAACAAGCGTGTGTGAGTAAGATATAAAAGGTATATCATTGATAATAAAAAGTGATTGTGTTTTTTTAAATGAGGGGGGAAACGCATTAAACAACAAAAAAGAAAAAAATAGTATCCCGAATGATGTGATTTAACTCGTCAAATTTATGATCCGGGTCATGTACTCAATTTAATTTAAAAAGTTTTTTTCTTAAATTTATATTTTATCCGTATAAAAAATAAAAAAGAACAAACAAAGGTTAAAAAAAGCTCAAGAGTGTGGGCTTGTGGCTTAGCATATCTAGGCCTTTGAAAGAAAGAGCCCAAGTGTATGTGCCTTCAAGCTGAAGCCTGCACGCGTGAGCTTTTTAATATATTTTTTCTTTTTAAGGAGTGGATAACATGTCATTTATCTTGTTTTTTTAAAAAAAAATAGGTAAATGATGTATTGTTTGCTGTCCAAACTTTGGCCACCAATGTGATGGTTGAGAAATCAGAGCATAAATATTTTTACCCTAAAAATCTAATTTTTAAGTCATTTCAACCCAATAAAGGTCCACAAGCCCAAAATCAAACTTTGTTAGATTTTTTTAATTAGATTTATTTATTTATATGCAATGTTGAGCTCTGAAAAACTATTATCAAACTTCTCTTATTGTATGGAACATGTGGACATCAATAACAACTATTTTGGTGGTTAGAAATGGCGAGAACAATAATGTTTTTTCACTACTCTAAAATTCAGCGATGCTCTCTTTCTCCTTTCACAAATCAAGGATTAAAAAATAATAAAAATAAAATTTTGTACCAAGTTTGATATTTCAAAAAAGTAAGTGACCAAAAAGATATAATGTTGAAAAATGAATGACTAAATGGAACTTTTTGTGCCAACTTTGAACCCACCATCCATTTCAACACTTTTTTTACATTGATCTTCTTTCTTTTATTTTTTCTTGTGTTCAACAAAAAGGAAGCAATGGGCCATCAATTTTGTAATTTAAGGACTTAATAATTGAAAAAATAAATTTAAAGATCAAAATAAATAAAAAAATACGCTCCAATCTACAGTGAAGTGTAAGAAAGTGTACAATATAAAATTGATAGTATTTTTACTAGTGTTTTTTTAATAAATGAATAATAATAATAGTAATCAAAATGAGACTTGTGTTTACTTTGGATAGAAAATATCGATCCAACTTGATCAAACCTAAAATCAATTGTGTAAGGAAAATGCAATATAAAACTAAGAGTTGGTGTGTGGGCATGTGGGCGTGCGCATGTATATAAATATAAAGAAGAGCTAATAGGCTTACGAATTTTTATATAACTATTAACGAGGAGAAATGGTTAACACGAATCTTACAAAAAAAAAAAAAAACTAATTGGTAAATACCTCAATCTATTATTTGATAAGTTTTCAATATGTTTATTCATTTTTAATCATATATTATATACAATTTTCAATATATCTTTTAATTAAGTTTTTCTATCTAAATTCACCAAATTATATATTTGTTTTTCAATATTACCCTTGTTATATAAGGATGTAATTGAAGATTTTCTTAAAACTGGTAAAGATATTTGATGAAATAAAAAGTTTTAAAATTGTTTAACTATTAAGATTTTAAAAAATAAAGATTTTAATTTTTTCTCAAAAAAATAAAATTATGTTCTTGTGTAGTTTAAGGACATTTTGAGAATGAAAACAATATAATTATTGTGTTAAACAATCCAAATTAAATAAAGAGAAAATATGAACAAAAAAAAAAGGAGGAGGAGGCTAAGGTTTTATAGATATTTTGGAGTTTTTATTTTAATATAAATACAAAGAAATTATATATAGACTAAACTAAAAATATTATTTTACCATTAATAAAAAAAAATATTTCTTAACAATTATATCAATTTAATTTTTTTAAAAATATGTTAGAGTATTGGATATTGTATAAAGATATACTCCAAATTATATAAATGTAGGTTCGAATGATTTACCCAAAAAAATAATTTGTCTCTCACCTTTGAAACATTGAGTACTTACAGAAATGGAGACAATATACGCGTAGCACGAAGTCCAAGATATTAATTGTCGCATTTTTAAGGAAAACACCTAATTAAAAAATAAAAAAACCCTTCAAAGGAACGGATGCAGTTAACCAGCTTCTGCATAAGACACTATCGTAAATTATAAACTTGTTGTAAATCTTTTGTTATTCAACATGTAGGATAACTACGTGCCCCACTTGTTTGTTGCTTTCTGTATTTGCCACGCGTCCTATTATTTAATGCTCCCTCCCACTCTTTATTTTCTTTCACGTAGCAAAGATTTTAACTCAGATATAACATCCTACGTACCAAATGTGAATTAATATATTGGAATACTCTCATATTGTGAATTAATATATATATTTTTTTATCATATATTTTGTTAATATATTGGAATACTCTCATATTCTATTTTATATTCTTAAAAACTACAATGCTTTTGTGTTCACTTGACCATCATGCTTTCCCAAACACGTATAAAGTTTTACAGAAATATACTCTGTAATGTTTCTCTCCACCACTGTGTAGATGAGTCGAGCTTGTTTGAATATGATTGTGATTGTTTTCTTAAATGTGTTTCATTTTGAAATATATTAAAATAATATTTTTTTAATTTTTTAAAATTATTTTTACATCAGTACATTAAAATAATATAAAAATATAAAAAATATTTTAATTTAAAATAAAAAATAAAATAAATATTTTTAAAACGCAATGTGAAACAATACCACAATGATTTCACGTGATTGCCTTGTCAGCTGTCTGGACTCTTCCTCTCGATGGCATTTCAAGGGGCTAAGAATTGAGAGTAACCTTGACTTTTTTTCATTTTCTATTCAACCCCAAGTGGGTCTGCGGAATCCTAATATTATATGATCGAATAATGCGAACATGCGACGTCAAGATCTTGTGGGGGAAAAGTAAGGAAATCAAGGTCACCAGATGCATTTCTTTTGTCAGGATGATGGCCTGGGGCCCATTAGTTTGGAGGCACTAATTTTGCATGTGGTCTGTCTTGGAAGAACTAACACATTCGCAAGATTTTGTTTCTTTGAATACATGGAAATGTCCTTTTCATTCTCATTTTCGTTTCAGAAATTAAAAATATTAGTATAACTATACCCTACGCATATTGTTTTTTAACGTAATTTTTTTAAAATTAATGGATTACTAACATGTTTTTGTTGCAAGAAGGGAACTAAAAAGTAATCTTTTTGGGGGAAATTCGAGTAAGGGAACCAATAAGTAAGACGGTGTATTTTGGGTGTCGCAGTTATAACCAATGCTATGCGTTTCAATTTCAATGTTAAAGCCGCCACGTGTGTATAGGAGAAAACTCTAAAACATTAAGAATGGAAAAGATATTATATATATTGCATTTTGTTTTAACAGAATGCATGCAAATTGAATGATATAACACATTCCCATATTTTTCAGAGACTCTCTCTCTCTCTCTCTCTCTCTCTCTTATTCTTCCCCTCTTTCTCAAATCTTATGTATCACTCTCGTTCTCCTTCCATTATCATCATCTTCCTCTTCGTTTCATTCATTGTCGGTTATATTGATGTCGGGTCATTCATTATCCCAACCCATTGCTCCAAGTGGTATCAAAGCAACATCTTTAGACTCAAAAAATGCCACCTAAGACGAGGTCCTAAGAGGCCAAGAAGGTGGATGAAGCCACCAATCCAGAGCATACCCAAGCATATTATCAAATTCAATAGCAACTTAATGATATCAGGATTGATACCAATGTACGCTTCAGGGAGCTTAAAGAGGTTATTGATGCCCTTGCTTTTCACGTCGACTCAGTCTTGCAAAACACTTAGCTCTCCGTCGGTGAGTCCAGTTTACCCAAGGCGCTTCAGCACCCAGCTGCGCCTTAGTACCCTGCTGCAAAGGACTTCTTTGCCGAGTTCAATGGGGCCAGTGAAGGTACACCTCCTTATTACCTATTACATCGACCAAAATGAGAGTTTCTTGTTTTTTAGGGAGAGGATGTCCTTAAATGGATTTATAAATGTAACCAGTACTTTGATGTTGAGGAGATTGTTGAGCATGATAAACTCAAATTGGCCTCTTATTATCTAGATGGAATGGCTTTGTGTTGGCATGACAACTTCATGAAAAGTCTGGGACGGTAGGTAGTATCATGGCATGAGTATGTAGAGGCTTTGTTCTACAGGTTTGGGGGGGGGGAGAAATCTATTAGAAGAAGTCATTGAATTAAAGCAGAAAAACGACTTAGAGACCTACATAAAAGACTTTGATATCCTTTGGAATAGATCCAAGATTTCAGAGAAAAATACCTTGGTGTTTTTTATTGGAGGACTGGAGGTAGAAGTTAAGAATCTGATTAAGATGTTCGAACCAAAATCCTTAAAACAAGCCTACACCTTTGCCAAGTTACATGATAACACCTTTACCTACTAGCGTTATAGCTCCAATCACAACAAACAAACCTACCAGCGAACTACATATGCTTACCAAAACAAGACCTACACCCCGCCCAACTATAATAAAAGCCTATCAGGACCTCCCAATAACAATTCTAAGTCATTCCATACGAGTATTCTGCCAAATCCCCTACCTTATAATCCCAACAATGCTAGTAAAACCACTAGGCCTATCAAGAACAAGGACTTGGATGAGAGGAGAGCTAATAGCTTTTGTTTCTCGGTATGAGAGACTAATGATATTATCATTAATATCAATATTTACTTGAAATTGAATTAACTATCTAATAGACTAGTAGCTAATGACACGAGGTGGAACAAAATCCTGAAACAAAATCCATGTTTATGTCTTCCTGCTTCTATTCTGGAATGGGAAGCAGTTGCAGTTCCCTTGCAGAACTCTTGTGTTCATTCTTCACTTGCTGACAAATGACACATTTTGCAACCCGTTTAGCCACATCTCTCTTCATCTGAGGCTATTGATAGTATTCTTTTAAATCTCTATACATCTTTGTGCTACTAAGATGTATTGAAAGTTTGGATTTATGAGCTTCTTAAAATACTTCATCCTTCAAAACTTCATTGTTAGGTACATAGACTTGTTTATCCTTAACTACTAACCCATCTGTTAATACTTGGAAGGGCGTTTCCACCCTAGAGTGCACCTTTTTCCTCACTTTTTCTATTTTTGCATCTCCTAATTGTGCCTCCAACACCTTTTCCTGAAACATTGATTTTAGCTTTATTTGTGCTAATATTACTCCTTCAAAACATACATCCAACCGCTCACATATTTCTCCTATCTCCTTTAACTTCTTTTTTCTCAAAGTATCTAACTCCTTAGTCACCATGCTATTTATTTTGCTCAATACATCTGCAACCACATTGGCTTTTCCAGGATGATAATCAATGATGCAGTCATAATATTTAATTAACTATACCCAAAGCCTCTATCGCATATTTAATTCTTTCAGCAACATTAAATATTTTAGACTTTTATGATTAGTAAAGATTTGTATGGAAGTTCCATACAAATAATACCTCCAATTACACAAAACAAACACCAATAATGCCAATTCTAGATCATACATAAGGTAATTCACCTAATGAGTTTTCACTTGCCTTAAATCATACACAATTACCTTGTCATGTTTCATTAACACATAACCAAGACCTTTTCATGAAGCATCACTATATACTATAAACCCTTCACTTCCTAAAGGAAGCGTTAATACTAGGGTGAATGTGAGTCTCATTTTTAGCTCTTGAAAGCTTTCCTCACATTTTTTTGTCCAAATAAACTTCACTTTATTTCATATCAAATGAGTTAAAGGTGAAGCGATGGTAGAGAATCCTTCTATAAATCTCCGATAATACCCTACTAACCTTTAAAACTATAGATCTTTACCACACTCATATGCCTTTCCCAGTTTAAAACCGCTTCTACTTTTTTTGGATCCACAAAGATGCTTCCACTGAGATGACATATCCCATAAAAACTACCTCATTTAACCAAAACTCACATATCAAGCTTAGCATAAAGCAATTATTCCTTAGTGTCTATAAGACCATTCTCAAATGATTCTCATATTCCTCATGTGAGCTTGAGTAAACCAGAATGTCATCTATGAAAACTACTTCAAATTTATCCAAATATGACTTAAACACTCGATTCATCAAATTCATGAACATTGTTGGGCCATTAGTAAGCCTAAAAGGCATTACTAGATATTTATAGTGTCCATAACGGGTTCTAAAAGCAATTTTTTAAACATCTTGTTCTTTAATCCTCATTTGATGATACTCGGACCTCAAATCTATTCTAGAAAATACTCAAGATCCTTTTAGTTGATCAAATAAATCTTCTATCTGAGGTAATAGATATCTATTTTTCATGGTCGCTTTATTTAACTATCGATAATCAATATACAATCTTAGAGTACCATCCTTCTTTTTCACAAACAGTATTAGGACTCCCCAAGCTGAATTACTTGGACAGATAAATTCCTTATCCAATAATTCTTGTAATTTCACGTTTAACTTTGTTAACTTTCTAGGTTCCATTTTATAAAGTACTCGGGCTATCAATGCCATCCTTGATAACACCTCTATTGACACCTCAATTTCCCTTTCAAAAGGCAACCTTACTAGTTCGCCAGGAAAAACATTAGAAAATTCCCTCACTATAGGGATGCTAGGCAATTTCTACTTTTCCTTCTCAGTCTCTACTATATATGATAAGTAAGTTGTACACCTTTTTCTCAGACATTCCCTCACCTCTAGAGCCGAAATTAGACAATTGGAAAGTACCCTCTTACCGCTTTTAAAAACTATTTCCTTACCATCCACCCCTGTTAAGGTCATTGTCTTTGTGAAACAATCCATTCTCACTTTATATGAACTTGACCAATTCATTCCTAGGATTAAGCCAAAATCCCTTATTTCCAAGGGAATTAAATCTAACCTTATCCCATGCCCACGTTTCACACCCTTTATATACAACATATATATCTACCTTTTTTCTTAGGGGTGTACTAATAGTTACTCTCCTATTCAACTTTGTTTTTTCAAATTTAGTTTATTTACAATTCTATATACTACAAATAAATGTGTGACACTCATATCAAATAATTTATATATAGAGATTGAATTAAATTGTAGCCTACCTTCCACTATTTCCATTGCATCACTCACATCTTCTTAAGTCATATGATAAACATTGTCTTTTGTCCTCTCGTATTGTTTGGGCTGATGGTGCAGGCCTCATAGGACTACTATTCATTGTTATTGATTATTGTTGGATTTGAGCTGGTTGTAAACTCTGAGCCTAAATAATCTTCCTAAATGGACATTCCCTTTTGAAATAACTCACATCACCAGAATGATAACAACCTATTTCCAAATACTCACATTCCTTCCACTTGTGCCTTTCCTACTTACAAATATAACATCAACCCATTATCACAAAACAATCTCCCAGATGCTTTTGATAATAATTCTCATATAGGGAAAAAAAAAAAAAGGCACCCTTTACCCTACAGATTCTCTAATGGAGTTGACTCTTGGGCGTGTAGGCCCTTCTGATGAACCTCCTTCACTAGCTTGTGAGAATCTCCCTGAAAATCTACTAGTAGTAAAGCTTCCCTTGTTTGGCTGAAATTGACCAGTTCATTGACATTTTTTCCTCTTTTTTTTTTTAAAAAAAAGCTTCCCTATTGAGAATTCCATGTCCTTCCTCTTTCCAAACCTCATTGAAACACTATCTGCATCCCTCTTCTATTCCTTTCCAATCACAACTTCTAACAATTGAGCTACCTTAACCAATTCCTTTATTATTTTATGTTGAAAAGTAACTAATCCTTTTTTGAGTTCCTATCTAAAACCATCCCTCAGCCTATCGATCATATTCTGCTCTACATGCATCGTAGTGGTCGCAAATATAAAGAGTTCCTGGAACCACTTCTCATACTCCACTACCATCACACGTGCGCACACGATGTGGCAGGATGTCAGGGTCAATGAATCACCACCTAATTGTTTAGTTTGGGGTCATTAGGAGACCCGGGTGGACTGATTTTATTTGATATTCCAGAGTAGGGGATAATTATGGCTAGGAAATGTATTAGCACCCTTAACACACATTACCTGAGGTAAGCTATATTGTATGGCCTAGATGTTGTTTACAGGTGTTGATAGATTCCTAACTAGTGGTCCGTTTATGACTCAAAACAAAGATTCATGCTCATGAATAAATCTGGCATTTCAAATTAATTATGGGCTCATATGCCAAGATAAATTCTTATAGGAAAAATCCATGTAGGTGCCTTGACAAGGTTCACCTATCTTGGAAGGTGAAAGTGTTTTCCACAACTTGTATATTGTGGTGAAAAATGCTTCCAATTAAAATTAGTGAATATTAAAAATAATTCTAAGAATTTTTTAGTCAACTTCTGATAATTAAATACCAGTCTACTTATAGGTACAATATTTATACCAAAATGGTGACCATTAATTCTCAGAGAAAAAAAATAAAGGTTATTAAAATTTTGGCCAAATCCTTAAGAATTTTTACAAACTTATTGTAAATTCCAAAAACAAACGCAAATTTTTTTTTAAAAAAAAATTCTAAAAATAAATTTCTCTCATTTTTTATAAATAATATGCAATTTTTTGTATGGAATGGGTCGCATGCAACAAGCAAAATTATTTGTTTTAGGCCATGTTTGGCAAAAACTCATTTTTCCTTAAAATCAAAATTGTTAAAATAGGTTTAGGGGGTGTTTGCCAAACAAACCTATAAGCCTAAGAAAACCTTTAGCAAATTGTTTTTTAACCAAACAGGATCTTAATTTTTGACCAAACCGAGTTGACCTGAAACTTTTGGTTTAACGATAAACCAAACCAAAGTCAACTAGTTTGACCTAAAAAACAAATCAAAACCTAAACTAGAATAAAAAACGAAATCAAACTTTAAAAAAAACAAAAAAAATAAAAATTGTTTTATCAAAATTGATCAGAGCATAGAAAAACGAAGAACATAAAGAACACCGAAGAATATTTAACATGAACCCTACAACATAGATTTCAAATCAAAACATATATGGACAAACCAAGGACATGGACATATTGAAAATCTTGCAATGAATATAATCTAGCATTCATTTACTTCAATTATCACTTAAAAACCATGATTTTATCAAAATAGGTTTCGGTTCAATGCCAAAACCCTAAGATTAAAACCTATTAAAAACATGTTATTAATGCAAATAAACCCTAGATTATTGACTAATAGTCACTTTAAGGGTTTTGTTTAAAGAATTGGACCAAAATTAGTCCAAATCATGGGGCTAAGGCAATATTTTTTCCAAGAACACGAATAACACTACCATAGAACCCACAAAATGCCAAGATATAGAACCAGCCATTATCAAACTCAGAACTGGCATTTTAGGCCGCTAAAACATGCTTTTTTAGTTTTAATAAATCACATTATCATAACCAAGCATATTCGAATCAAAAGAACCAACAAACAACATCAAATAATCCAGATTATGCAAGATGTTTCCGACACGACCAAAGAGTTGATGTCTTCTCTCAAGTGTAGGAGTGTCGAAGTAATAAATAACCCGGCAAGACCGGGGTCGAACCACAGGAAGGTTAACTATATAAATTATAAATAATAATAATAATCATGATAATAATAAGTTGAAGAGAGCTTTGAGATGTGATATTGATATAAGGATTAAACAATGATAAAACCAATTGTCAAGGTTAGAGGATCCACTAATGTTATTTCAAACAAGTATAGTATAAACTCCTATTACTCAACTAGAAACCACACACAAAGAAGGTTCCAATCAGATTATAAATTGTTAATATGATTACATTAGTTATCTTATTTGAGTAATGCTAATACTTGTAAATGTTGTCAGGTATTCATGTTAATAACAAATCAAGTTCCTTTCATATTACAGGTGTCGGTTATACCATACGGTTTGGGCTATGAAAGTGCCAAGTATTTGTTGTACCAAGGTTATACAATATAAATCTAGATTAACCATTTAACAAGCAAAGTATTAAGAGTGAATAAGATAACAAATACAAAACATGTTAGTATCAAACATTAAAGTCCATGTTGAGTTTATACTATACTTATTCTTACACCATTATTGTAACCTTTTCACCTTGACATAATAAACTTAGCTAAACATAATGAAGAAGAGAAACATAAATAAACAAGATAAGAACATAAATAAGATATAAGTTAACTAAGTAAAGGAAAGGAAATGAAAAGCATAAACAAGAGATTAATATAAACAAAACTTAAACATTACAAAAATATAAAGAGAGAGAGAGTAAGAACATTATCTTGATTTGAAAACCAAGATGCCTAAATGTATTGCAAATGCCTCATTTGATAGGCTAAAATTCAGAACTATTGATTTGATGACTAATTGTTGAGTGGGTGGCCACATCTTGACTTGGTGACAATCCTTATCTTCTTGTCTGAACAAAAAGCTATTGCTAACATCAGAATTTGAACAGATTGTCCTCATGAACGTTCTAGGAAATTGTCTCAGCTTTCGAACAAAAAAATAATTGGTGCATTTGGACTTCTAGAACTCGAGATATGAGCTGAACACTGAACAGTGTCTGGGCTGTAAGACAGATTCTGACTTCTCCGTTGTTGTAGGATTTGGACTTCCAAACATCATAATTGAGTCTTGGACTTCCATGAATGTTTTAGGCTTATGTCTTAGCTTTCTAGCCATATAAACCAAATTAAAATCCAAGATCTACAGCTCTAGATATGACCCAATGACTGAACATTGTTTTAGTTTGGACTGAATCAGCATCTCCTTTCTAAGCTTAACCCTCTCTTTGTCTTTTCAATTTCAGTAGTTGAACTCATCAATCAATCCTTTGATTTATGTGATAGGCCTGCATTTAAAATGAGCATTTACCATAAATTAAAGCTATCTTATATTATCAGACTTGTTATTATAAAACATGCTTAAGTTAGGGAATTTAATGATACTTTAAGTGCAATATGATGATATAAATCCTTAGTGAGAATGCACTTTTAAGTACTCACACCCCCCAACCAGCTTATTACTAGTCCCTAGTAATCAAAGCGTTAAAATAGAAAAAACAATTTGCAAGTTCCACAAAGTAAGGCATTTATCATTCAACTTCCATTAATCTATCCAGATAAACAAACTTTCATTAAATTTATATATCTACTCAATACCTCTTTACCAAGATATTAATAAACTTTTTTTTTGTGCTCAATTTATCAACACATAGTTATGGGGCTTTACTTGGACAAAAACAAAATTTTGTTCTAATGTTTAAAGTTAACTTCTTTGGGTTGGGATTATTATCTTTTTTTTAATATATATACATATAACTTAAAACATAATGCATCTTTAACCCATGTAACGAGCTTTCAGCTAATGACTCCCAGGCCAGTTGGATTTAGGGCATTAGGTGTTGAGACACCCCTTCGAGCTTAGTAACTCGGGTTGCAAATATTAATACGTAGATAGTGCAATGTTTGATTCCCTTAAGCTTTTCTCCTTAACCCATGTAACAAGCTTTAGGCCAATAACTCCCAAGTCAGTTGACTTTAATGTATTAGGTGTTAAAACACCCCTTCGGGCTTAATTGCTTAGGTTAGGGAGGCTACGAAACCAAACTTATCTACGTTTTTATTATCATCAATATTATCAATTTGTTTTTTTTGTTTTTTGCAAATTATATACTATCCCTTTCCCTTAGTTATTACCTTTAACAAAAGAACATAAATAATGTAATAATCCAATGTGCAACCCACTATCATATGTTAAAGTGTATGTGTGAAAATGAAGGTTTAAGAATACTTGTTAAATGAGTATATGAGCAAATCAAGTGATAACAATGTGAGAGTTTGTAAACCTAAATATTTCAAGAAATATTCTGATAGACCTTGATGAGAATGTTTACTAAGATGCATCTTGAGAGTCACTTTAACAAAAGAACTCCTTTACTTTGTCATCCTAATAACAACAGTTTTGCAAATGGTTTTATTAAAAACAAAAACAGTTACTTGGTTAGTTTTTTTTATGTCAACTACTACCCTTTCCCCCCAACCAAAACGAGACATGGTCCTCAATGTCCTGAGGTAGAAAGATAGAGCATAGAAGACATCACCTGAAACAACGAACACTGACAAACTTGAAACATACTTAAATAAATATAAGAAACAACAAAACACAAATATTAATAAAATCAAAAGACACATGTTCTTACAAACTAAGGCTTAAATTGTAGTTATGATTGTGGCTCACATCTTCCCTTGGTTTTACGTCCAAGAATGGCTTAAACGCCCTCTATGGGTCGAGGATACGCTTCCCATCTAGTTTTCTTAAAAACTGGCAAACAAGGTCTTTTATAGTCATATTCCCAAGACTAAGTCGATCATGTTCTTTATAGAATTATGGCCATAAATCATGAATTGCACGATATACATCTCCACTAGGATGCGTCTCAAGAGTTAATAGAAGATTATTTAAAGACTCCTTACTTAGTCCATCCTTAATGAATTGTATTTTATCTTCACGGTTTACAGATACCATTCCTAAAGAACGACATGTTGGATTATAAGTCCATTTAGCACATCTGTGACAAACTTTCAGTCGTTTTGCATGACGTTTCTTTGCAAAAGTGTTTTTACCTGTTCCAGGCATGTATGAAATGAAAACATTGGAGGACTCACCTGATAATCAGACCTTTGCTTCAATTAGCCAGCGAATATCTTCAGGAATTCCATGATTCATTAACAACCTTAATCTTGCACATCTAGCACGGTAAATTTTTGTAATTACATTCTGAGGCAGAGTGGGAAAGTACTTTTTCAATTTTTCCAGAGTGGTGTCCATTTTCAAATGAGAGTTAAAGAAGAGATGTAAAGAAAGGAGAAAGAGTAAAGAATTGCAAAAATATAGACACATATATTAGTTATCATGGGAAATTGAAAGAACCGACTTAAGAGTCACGGAGTATCGTTATCCGCCATTTGACCGGGGTGAGAGAGACTAGCAAAACAAGAGTTACACCAAAAAGAAATACAAAAACAATGTGAGAAAAACAAAATAATCAACCTTTATCCACAGGATCATTCAAACCAATGGACTTATTTTCACTAGGAAAATTATCAAAGTAAGCTTTCCAACGATGTCTATTTATCTTAAAAACATTGTCATTCTTTGGATTCTCAATATCAAAGGCCTCATAAGGATACACATGTTTCTCAATAAATGGACCGCTTCATCTTGATCTTAGCTTTCCAGGAAATAAATGGAGTCGAGAATTATAAAGCAACACTTTTTGACTAGTATCAACTTTTTGATAATTTTCACAAGTTTTGCAGAATGCATGCGTATCCTTAAACATGGTGGGGCAGTAAAATCCACTTTGTAAGATTTTTGCAGTTGTCTTTCTTGATGATAAATGACCCCCACATGGCTCAAAATGACAAAATTTAATGACACTACTTACCTCATTGTCAGGAATGCATCTTCGAAATATTTGATCAGGACAATATTTGAATAAGTAAGGTTCATCCCAATAAAAGTTCTTCACTTCCTTCAAGAACTTTCTTTTGTCTTGGGTGCTCCAACGAGCTGGCAAATCTCCTGAAGAAAGAAAATTGACAAAATTAGCAAACCAAGGCATTGATCTAAGAGAAAGTAAGGATTCATCAGGAAAGTAATCATCGATTGGTGTGATGTTGGATGTTGAATCTATTGTCAATCGTGACAAAATATTCATATCAACATTTTCGGTACCTTTCTTATCCGCGATTTATTCCTGAGAATAAATCATTTGCAAATCTTCAGATTCATCAAATTCAATTTTACTCAAAGTAGATTCAAGTTGATCATGAACTAATTTATCAATAAGATCTACTTCTTGTAAATCATTATCATCTCCAGGTTGCTTGCAAATGTTAAAAATATTAATCTCCAATGTCATGTTTCCAAATGATAGATTCATCAATCCATTCCTACAACTAATCAATGCATTAGAAGTTGCAAGAAATGGACGTCCTAAAATAACAGGAAATGAATTACATGATTTAACAGGTTGTGTATCTAAGACAATAAAATCCATAGGATAAATAAATTTATCGACTTGTATTAACACATCTTTAACTATTCCTCTAGGCACTTTTACAGATCTATCAACAAGTAAGAGAGTTACAAAAGTTGGTTTTAACTCACCTAGATTGAGACTCTAAAAAACTGTATGGAAGTAAATTCACACTAGCTCCAAGATCAAGTAAAGCTCTTTCAATTTTATGTTCTCCAATAAAGCAAGAAATTGTAGGACAACCAGGGTTTTTATATTTCATAGCATTATTATTGAAAAGAATAACACTTTCTTGTTCGGCTAAAAAGGCTTTCTTTTTCACATTCAATTTTCTCTTCACAGTGCACAGGTCTTTCAAAATGAGTATCAATCAATCCTTTGATTTATATGATAGGCTTGCATTTAAAATGAGCATTTACCATAAATTAAAGTTATCTTATATTATCAGACTTGTTATTATAAAACATGCTTAAGTTAGGGAACTTAATGATACTTTAAGTGCAATATGATGATATAAAGCTTTAGTGAGAATGCACTTTTAAGTACTAATCAGTTCCAAATCTAAGAACTATCAACTTACCCACCAACATTGTTTTATATAAAAAAACAACTTATATAGAAGACTTTTATTACATCCAAAACATAAAAAAGACTTCAAAAAATAGAATCAAGCTATCATAATAACAAAAGGGGCAACCACAATACAACTTGCCAAGCATTTTAAATCTCATCTTCATGCTTGTAAACATAAATATAGACCAAATGATAATAAGAAAATAACTCAAGTAGGCCATATGGACTCCACTTTTAGGTTAGAACGTATATCTTCAAGCTCCTAGAGTAACTACTACCCTCTTTCTTTTCCTTGTAAATTATTGCTTCAACAAGCTTGACGCCCTTTCAAAGCTTAAGAAATCCTTGTATTAGGATCTTAAACCTTCATACTTAAAATTCCTTTATCAACCTTTTCTCCCTTTTTTCTCCTCTCCGGAATGATTTTCTAGGGGGTATTTATAAGGTTGCTAGGGTTTTTGATGGGTTCAAATATAGATTGATCAATGTTTAGCCCTCTAATCAAAATAAAAAGGTTTTGAAGCACGTTTTGTGGTTGTGAGTTATGTACCTACACTGGTTTTTCAATGGTAGTTTTGCAACAAACTTGGTATTTGGAGGTTTTGGTGGTTTTACCCAACTTGAAGATCGAAGAGCTTGTTTCTAGCCTTTTGATCTTGAGGGAAACATGACCAATCTTTAATAAGAACCCAATGAGAAGGCTTGAAGTGTAAACACATAAAAAAATTATTGGTTTTGGAAATGGGTATCTCAACTATTGATGACTGAGTTAACCATTTTCGAGGTTTCGTTGGAGCAACTTTAATGTCACCGTCGTTGAAGACCACCTGATCTTGTTAAAGAGGTTGTACACCATTTATTTAGATCCAACCTTACTCGATTTGAAAGTCTGTAGCTCCATATTTATTCGTTTGAGAGCTAACCCAATCAACCTAGAATTTGAAAATGCAGCGATAACTGATCGGGGACAACATGTTGTTGAGTTCATTGAAGAAATAGGATGCAAGCGTTTGATGGGAGTAGTAGATCTTTGTAGATGAGGTGTTTATTAGTTGAACGATGGTGGTTATAGCCCCATAGGTGGTCGGAAACGCTACATTCATTCGCCTGAAAATGCTTTCTTGATCAGCCAAAACTATCGAAGAAGAAGCTAAATAGTAGTTGAACCACCCGTCATCTATTTCTTCCAATTAAAGCCTAAATGGACTTCAAATATCATTTTTTTCTTACAAATAAGTCCTCAAGATTAAGCCTTTCAAAATTCTCATTAAGTCCTTACTTATCCAAATTTATATTTCTTTACCCCAAATAAAAATATTTTCACTAAATGGGCCTTTTGTCAATCAAAATTAAGTTGTTAATTTTATCAATCTTATACATTTTAGTCCTTCAACTTTTCCACTTGTTATTTTTATTTTTTACCACCAACTTGGGCAACCTTCTAGGCTTTTTTCATGTAGATCCTCATGTTTTGTGGATTTGTTTTCTATTTTTTTTCTTTTTTGATTTTTTATAGGGTAAAAAGTGGGTAATAATAGATGCCCTCTTTTTACAATGCTGACGAAGCAAAATCTCATCAAGATTTTGCATAGTGAGCTTGTAAAGAAAAAGTGTTTGTCAAACTTACTAGGTGATCCACCTATATTGAAATTCCAAGAACTTTGTTTTTTTAAAAGAAAATGGTCTTATCATCATGGGTAACCTACCTTTTTTAAAATTCCAAACCTACCCTTTATGAAATTTAAAAATAGGCCTATTTTCATTAGCGACCTATTCGTTTTTGAATTCCAAAAAGAATTTAAGTAAGCCTCTATACTTTCCTACAAATGGTATATTTTCACAAGCGACCTATCCTTTTTCAAATTAAAAAATTAGCCTATTTTTACGGGCAACTTACCATTTTTTAAATTCTAAAAGAATTTCAACAAGCTTTTAAGCTTCCCTGAAATTCATCTATTTTCATGAGCGACCTACTCATTTTGAAATTCAAAAAATTGGTCTATTTTCATAGGCGACCTGCCCTTTTTCAAATTCTAAAAACAAATTTCAATAAGCCTTCATGCTTCCCTGAAATTAGTCTATATTCATGGGCGACTTGCCCATTTTAAAATTAAAAAAATTGACCTATTTTTACAGGTGACCTGACCTTTTTCAAAACCCAAAAAGAATTTCAGCAAGCCTCCATACATCCTTGAAATTGGTTTATTTTCACGGGTGACCTGTTTATTTTGAAATTTAAAAAAACAATTGGCCTATTTTCACAAGTGACTTACCCTTTTCAAATTTCAAATATTAAAATCTACATTGGATCCTTCTAAAATTCAAAACAAAATACTCTCCAAAGGTAAACTCTTAAAACGAGTGCCTTATCTTATGGCTTTAATTATCCACACCCTATGGATGAGATGTCTTTGTCATTTCTCATCTTCCATTCACCCGTGAAAATTTCATCATTTTTCCTCTTGATTGTTGAATCATACGTCAACACTATTTCAAAGTTGAGGTTAAACCATATGCAATGCATGCCTTTCAAAATATAGGCCCCCCCCTTTTCTTCATAATCTCTTTTTTTATTGCTAGGGGTTATTATTTCTAAGGTGGTCCCCTTTATTGACTCACCCTCCCAGTTTACTTAAGCAAGTTTGTGCGAGTTACTTTCAAATCTTGAGTGTCGAGCTGCCTTTGTAGACTTCTTATTTTATGAGTATTTAGGTCGTGATGAATGCTATCACATTTTTCGAATCGAGAATGAATTAAAAATCTTTCTCTTATGACAATGTTGTTTTTTGTGTGCTTTTTTCAAATACTTATGACACAAACTTTGGTTTTCATTTTAGGGTACTTTCCCTATCAAAGATTTTACAAGATTTACTTTGACTTTTCAAAATCCTGATATATTTCAATAACATGTCAAATAACAACATTCATGCAACTCTCATAATTTATATTAGTCTTTGAAGAAAGATATTTTATCATGGCGATTGGTTTAGGAGATGGCCTATTTTGCATTGTGTTTGAAAAAAGATAAAATACTTATTTGAAGTCTTTTATTTGGATTTTTTCAATGTGAACAAAGACAAATGGTGTTTGAGGGTTTTTATCAATCTTTCCCGCTTACTTGATTAGAATAGACTTTTCAAGGCACACAATAAAGGCTGAGTTTTATAGCTACCAAAGAAAAGGAGTTCACAAACCCAAATGGTGTTGAAGGATTTTTTATGATTTTTATGCCCTTTCATCCTCTTTTACTATTTGTTCAGTATATGCTATGCTATCAAAGACCTTTGCTTTTAGAATTCGTGACAAAGGATCTGTCCTGGTTTTTCTTTTCACTCTAAACCTGTAACCAAACACCTAATTGACTTTTCTTTCCTAAAATCTCTTTATCCTTTCATATTAAGATACCAATACCCTTTTTTATTCCATTTGCAAGTTCCTCAATGATTTTCTTTTTCTTTGTTTGTCGAAGCTACAGGAGAAGCTTTTGCTTGTTTATTAGATACCCGTGTGTCTTTTCAAAAATTTTCATTTCGCAATGCCACCCCTTTTTTTGTTGGGCTATCCTATTTTGCGGCCTTAATTAAGATCTCATGGATTTTGTTCATTGTATTATACTTTTTTTGGGCTTTTTGACTACTTTCTCATCATTAGTGGACATTCTTAAATACCTTTATTCTCATTATTTTCTAATACTTGCCCCGAATATGGGGTGTGATCCTAGCCAGAGTTATCTTACAAAGGAAAAAATTTCACTTTAGCTCAAATTGGAACTGTAAGGGGCATATTCATCTATAGGGATATCAAAAATGGTCTTTCCTCATTTTAAGCATGATTGGTCAAGACTAATGATGAGACCGGGGTCGAACCACATGGAGGTGAACTATATAAATTATAAATAATATATATATTTAATAAAATAAAGAGTTTATGAGAATTTTATGTGATATTGATGTAAGAATTAAACAAGGATAAAACAATGGTCAAGGTTAAAGGATCCACTAATGGTATTTTAAATAAGTATAGTATAAACTATTTTTATTACTCAACTAGAAACCACACATAGAGGAGGTTCCAATTGAATTATAAATTGTTAACATGACTACATTAGTTATCTTATTCTAATAATGCTAATAATTGTAAATGTTGTCAAGTATTCATGATGTTAATTTATGTTAACAACAAATCAAGTTCCTTTCATAGCACAAATGTCGGTTATACCATACAGTTGAGCTATGAAAGTGCCAAGTATTTGTTGTACCAAGGGTTATACAACATAAATCTAGATTAAACATTTAATAAGCAAAGTATTAAAAGTGAATAAGATAACAAATACAAAACATGTTAGTATCAAACATTAAAGTCCATGTTGAGTTTATATTATATTTATTCTTACACCATTATTATACCCTTTTCACCTTGACATGATAAACTTAGCTAAACATAATGAAGAAGAGGAACATAAATAAACAAGAGGAGAACATGATTATATAAGTATAGCAAAGGAAATAAAAGGCCTGAACAAGAGATTAATGAAAGCAAAACTGAAGCATTACAAAAATATAAAGAGAGAGAGCAAGAACATGATCTTGATCTGAAAACCAAGATGCCTAAATGCATGGCAAATGCCTCCTTTTATAGGATAAAATTTTGAACTATTGATTTGATGACTAATTATTGAGTGGGTAACCACCTCTTGACATGGTAACTCTTTATCTTCTTGTCTGTAGAAAACGTCATTACTTACATCAAAATTTGAACGTCTTCATGAAAGTTCTGGGAAATTATCTCAGCTTTCCAACAAAATAAGAATCGGTACATTTGGACTTCTAAAACTCGAGATATAGGCTAAACACTGAACAGTGTCTGGGTTGCAAGACAGATTCTGACTTCTCTGTTATTGCTACCATTTGAACTCGAAAATGGCACTTTTAAATCTTGGACTCTTATGAAAGTTTTAGGCATATGTCTTAGCTTTCTATACATATAAACCAGACCTAAATCCAAGTTCTACAGCTCTAGTTATGATCTAATAACCGAATGGTGTTCCAGTTTGGACTGAACCAGCATCTCTTTTCTAAGCTTAGCCCTCTCTTTGTCTTCTCAATTCCAGTAGTTATACTCAACAATCAATCCTTTGATTTATGTGATAGGCCTGCATTTAAGATGAACATTTACCATAAATTAAAGGTATTTTATATTATTAGACATGTTACTATAAAACATGCTCTAGTTAAGGAGTAGTTGATTCTTCAAGTGCAAAATGATGATATAAAACCTTGATAAGAATGCAATTTTAAGTACTAATCAATAAATTTTGACCTCATTACCGTAACAATTTGCATAGATTTGTTTTACAAGTCCATGACTTATGAAAACTTCATCATCTTTGATTCTTGTAGCTTTTGCACAAAACATTTTGATGGTTGGGTCATCCATTTAGGTTTCTAGGTATTTAGTCATCTCCTAGAGAGTTGCCAAGTGAATAGGTGCTCTTCATAAATGACATGACCAAAAGATTGATGTCTTCTCCCAAGTGTAGGAGTGTCAAAGTAATAAATAACCCGACAAGATCGGGGTCGAACCACATGGAGGTTAACTGTATAAACTACAAATAAAGAATAGACAATAACATAAAGGAGTCGAATGGTGTTCCAGTTTGGACTGAACCAGCATCTCTTTTCTAAGCTTAGCTCTCTCTTTGTGTTCTCAATTCCAGTAGTTATACTCAACAATCAATCCTTTGATTTATATGATAGGCCTGCATTTAAGATGAATATTTATCATAAATTAAAGGTATCTTATATTATTAGACATGTTATTATAAAACATGCTCTAGTTAGGGAATTATTGATACTTCAATAAGCAATAGTGAGCCAGAGAGTCTCTTACTTCAGAACTTATGGGTTGCACTCTGTTCCCATAATCAATTTTGGCCATGAAAGCTAAAATGGCCAAAACATAAACAAATTGGTTTTTGTCTCTTCCTATATGAGTGGATTTTATCTCGTCAAATTCTTTTACTAGTTTGATAAATATTTTTAATATGACCTTAACTTCTCATCTTTTGTTTGTCATTCTCCTTTCACTTGATAGATTATTAGCATTGAGTCTCCATATTATTATCTTCAATTCTAATGCAGCTTCTAATCCGAGGATGCAAGCTTCATTCTCAGCCATATTATTGGTGCACTCAAACTGTATTTTTATCAAAACAAAGTATTTCTTTCTGTTAAGAGAAATTATCACTACTCCTGTCCCATTGTCATATACATTTACTGCTTCGTCAAAATACATTGGCCACCAATCTTGTTCTTCTTTTTCTACTACCAGCACATCTTCATCTGGAAATTAAAATTCAAAGGCTCATAATCTTCATTGCATTATCTGTCGAATGACCAACAATAACACTTCTTTTCACGACTTTACTTGTCATGTATATTATGTCATACTCAGCCAATAACACCTGCCATCTTGCTATATCTAAGAGGATTTAGTTTTGAAATTAGTCATGTAGTGTAATACAATATGTAATGTCAAAGTCATTTTGCGTCCTACACAAGGGCACAACAAAGCTTTCTACCACTGTAAATCCGGACTCACAATCTGTGAACTTTTTACTCAGATAATAAATTGCTCTCTTTTCTATCAGACTCATCATGTTGCCCTTGTACACATCCCATTATTTTTTTGGTTATTGTCAAATATAAAATTAATAGTTTATTTTCAACAAGAACCACCAGCAAAGGTGGATTTTGTAATTACTGCATGGTTTTATCAAAATTTTCTTGGCATTCCCCGTTCCATATCCAAAGATTTTTCTTTCGAAGGAGTCGGAACATAGACTTACAAGTTGCTGTAATTTGAGATATAAACTGAGCATTGTAATTCAAACGACCCACGAACCTTCTAACTTTTTTTTCTATTTTAGGAGCTGGCATGGCCTGAATTATTTTTACTTTATCAGGTCGACTTCAATACCTTGGCTACTCACCATAAATCCTGGTAGCTTTCTAGATTCCACCCTGAATAAGCATTTTATAGGGTTCAGCTTTAACCGATATCTTATCAACCTTTCAAACAGCTTTCTCAGATTCTGACAATGGTTTTCTCCCCTTTTGGATTTAGCAATCATGTCATCCATATACACTTTAATTTCTTTATGCATCATGTCATGGAACAGAGTTACCATTGCCTTTTGATAAGTGGCCCAAATGAAGGTTGTCTTCTTTTTATTTTCATTGGCCATTTTGATTTGGTTGTATCTAGAGAAACCATCCATGAAGGAGTGAGCTTCACGCTGCATTATCAATCAGGACATCAATGTGTGACAAATGGAAGTTGTCTTTCAAGCTTACTTTATTTAAATCCTTGTATTATACATATACTCTGATTTTTTTGCCTTTCTTGGGAACTACTACTACGTTAAATACCTATTATGGGTACCTAACTAACTCCAAACAATCAGTATCACATTGCCTTTCTATCTTAGCTTTCACCTTAAGCACCATATCCGAATGAGTTCTTCATAGTTTCTCTTCATAGGTATACTTTCTTCATTTAATGGCACCTTCTGTACTATAGTATTGGTATCTAAACTAGGCATATCTGCGTAGGACCAAGGAAACACATTGACATACTCGTGTAGTAATGAGATCAGGTTTTCCCTTTCACTAGCAGTGATTAGATTCTCTATTTTCAATTCTCTTTCATCTTGCCTTGTACCAACATTAATTATCTATAACTCTTCTTTTGTCGGTTTCCAAGCTCGCTCTAATTTTTCTACTAGCCCAGCAAATTGTTTTACATCATTTTCTTTCATTGCAATTTTGTACTTATCAAAATTTTGCCATTTATTCTTAGTGTAATTTGTTTGTGATTTTGTGGATGATCTGCTTTCAGATTTCTTGGAAGCAAAAGGTGCTTTAGTGTAAGTGTGTATTTTGCAAAGATAAAGAGATGGGGAAATTTTTGAAAATGCATGATGTGATTAATAAAAAAGAAAGGCTCAACTACAATGAAAATCATATGTTGACATCTTGAGCCAAGATTGCCAACTTGATATAAAAGCAAAGACAAATATATAGACAAACATAAAAGGCACATTAGAATAACATTGTCATTTACTTTTTGAAGATTATAGAAGCCTCTTGGGTCACCCAATTTTGGAACCTTTCTCACATGTCAGCTTTCAACAAAAGTCTTTGTAAATGTTTCTTTCATGGTGTGGATAGTTAGTTGCAGTAGCAACTCTTCTTTTCTCACTGCAGCTTTTGACCTTACTATCATCTTGTTCCAATATGGTGATGCCCATAGCGGTCAAACCTTGGGTAGGGACATCCTTTATATCTTCAGAGTGCATTACATAAGTAGTCTTGGGGAATGATACCTAGATCGGGGGATGACAATCTCTTCCTCTTCTGATTCCTTTCCTTTCAGCCTGGCCAGCCTTTTTTCTCATCTCTTTTATAGTCTTTCCTTCAAGGCTTAAAGTTGAGCCTATATCTTTGATTTGCAGTCTTTAACCTTATTGAACTTATCCTCTCAAAATTACTAGAGATAGGATCATACTAGAAAGAAAGTTTATGCTTTAAGAAATATTTGGTCATCATTCTTATACCTTAAAAAATTATCGATTTTCTCAATATCATGTTTTCTAGCACTCATTTTGTATTATCAATCTTAAAAGTATAGATATTTCTATTTTTGCTTCGTTCGGCTTTTATGTAAGGAACTCTCATATTCTGTGCCATTTTCAAGGTTTCTTTGGTTTTAACATCACCAATGTTCCGTTTACAATATACTTCAAACACTAATGTAAGGTGATGTCACGACGCCAACGATGTGTATCCAAGGCCTTCCTAATAACATATTATATGATGAGTGGATGTACATTAATTACAAGGTTACTAAAAACATTTGCAAGCCAATAAATATCTTTATTTCAATGGTCCCTACCACTTGCCTTGAGGTACCATCATAAGCCCCAGTTGTCATGGTGCTTGGTATTATATATGTTGAATCAACTGGCATTTTATTAAGCACATACTTTCGGAGTACACTTAAAGCTGAATTGTTGTCTACTAATATTGTCAATAGTGCAATCATTTCACCTCACATTGATGTATAAAGGTTTATTATGACTCATTCCTGCAGTATCGAGCTCGTCTTTAGTGAAGTATAGGTGTAAACCCCGGGGAAAAATAAAGGTTGCTTAGATTGCAAACTAACTACATGAGAAATAAAAGTGAAGAAATTCATGCATATGGTTAAATAAAAACGGGAATTTAGAAATTTTTTTATATAAGTTTATGGACGAAATATTTCGAGACAATATAAATCAACCTGAAAATGTTGAGGGTTGGATTAAATTAAAAAAAATAAGATAAACCAAAAAGAAGTGGGGGCAAAACGAATACATTTAAAGAAAATGGGGTCTAAATGCAAATAAGAATAATTATAGAGCATAAATATTACTCTTCTTACCAAAAATAGATCTGCAACTATTGTGAAGAAAGAAGAGAGGGAGTTTTGGTATCTATTTCTACAAATCAAGAGAGAAACACCAAAATTTCAAGAACACATCCAAGATTAAGGGTTTATAGATGGAATAAACACTTGTGGGCAAGTGATTAACAAGGAAATTGAACAAGAAGAGAAGATGGAGGGTTGGCTATCATTAGATAAGAAAGGAGGAAGTTGGAAATCTTTAACTGGTTGAAGATCAAAATCTTAATTCGTACCGGGTAAGGTGTTCTAAACATGATCTTATAAGTCATTTTAAATTCGATAAGGAATTGATGCCTTGATGTGAATTATAGATTAGGATTCTTAGACTTAAATTTGGGGGAAATGTATTTGTTGTAAAAATTAAGTTAATTCATGTGTGGTATGTGATTGGGGACGTGAAACCATGATAATTTACCCAGAAAATATAGTTTGGGAAATTTATGTGTGAAGGGAAGGGGGGGTGACGAATCTGGAAAGACTCGTCTCCTGACTTTCAGTAAGATTTCGGATAGGAGGATGAGGGAGAACCAATGTCGTTCATAGAAATTATAGTTTTGGATGTTAGCTAACTAAGGAAATTGGTCTTGCTCAATTTAGAGCTGTAGAACTCCAGTTATGGGTTATCAACCGAGACTGGGTCATGACAGACCCTGTAGAGCAGTAAGTCTGATTTTTTATGAGCAATTATGACTATCTTAGGGGCAGAACTGGGTTCTCCTTCCTCAGGGGACTTGTAGCCCTATGTCTTAGTTTTCCAACGAGACCAATCTTGCTTGCAACGGAGTTCTATAACTCTAGATATAGTTAAAAATCTGAGGAGAGGTCGGACAGTAACAGTTCAATGTCTAGACAGTAACAGTTCAATGTCTAGACAGTAACAGTTCAAAAATGAGACAGTAACAGTTCAATATCTTGACAGTAACAGTTCAAGATAGTAATAGTTCAATGTCTAGACAGTAACAGTTTAAAAAAATGAGACAGTAACAGTTCAATATCTAGACAGTAACAGTTCAAAAATCAGACAGTAACAGTTCAAAAATGGACAGTAACAGTTGGACAGTAACAGTTGGACAGTAACAATCCAAGCGTCTGTTAATAAGCAATTTTGACTACCTTAGAGGCAGAACTGGGTTCTTCCCAAAACATAGAACTTGTAGCCTCATGTTTTACCTTTCCAACGCCATAAATTTTGCTTGAATTGGAGTTCTATAACTCTAGATATAGTTAAAAATCTGAGGAGAGGTTAGACAGTAACAGTTGGACAGTAACAGTCCAAACATCTGTTAATGAGCGATGTTGCCTACCTTAGAGGCAGAACTGGGTTCTTCCCAAAACATAGAACTTTTAGCCTCATGTCTTACCTTTCCAACGCCAGAAATTTCACTTGAATCGGAGTTCTATAACTCCAGATATAGTTAAAAATCTGAGGAGAGGTCAGACAGTAACAGTTCAAATGTGGACAGTAACAGTCCAAGCGTTTGTTAATGAGCGATTTTGACTACCTTAGAGGTAGAATTGGGTTCTTCCCAAAACATAGAACTTGTAGCCTCATGTCTTACCTTTCCAACTCCACAAATTTCACTTGAATCGGAGTTCTATAACTCCAGATATAGTAAAAAATCTGAGGAGAGGTCAGACAGTAACAGTTCAAAAATGGACAGTAACAGTCCAAGCGTTTGTTAATGAGTAATTTTGACTACCTTAGAGGCAGAACTGGGTTCTTCCCAAAACATAGAACTTGTAGCCTCATGTCTTACCTTTCCAACTCCACAAATTTCGCTTGAATCGGAGTTCTATAACTCCAGATATAGTTAAAAATCTGAGGAGAGGTTAGACAGTAACAGTTCAAAGACGAAGCAGTAACAGTTGGACAATGAAAGTCCAAATATAAAGAAAGGAATGATAACTAGGATTGGACAAAGAACGACAATAATAATGAGTGAAATGAGAAAAACATAAAGTACTAAGAAATGACTGAAAGAAAGACTTATTGGTTGTTGATATGGTTATTATAAAACATATCCTTGAGTGAGGAAAATTTATGAGATAAACCTGTGATTTGCAGGAGGGACCACAAACGTGGTGTAACAGCAGTAGTAGGGGAGCACGAGTAGAGCTTCTATTGCAGGTAGGTGATTCACACCTATGCTTCCTAGTTAAATTCCATGATTTAATATATTTTGATGTGAAATGTGAATTACTAAATGTATGTGTATTCAAGGTGAAAAGTTGTTATGTGAATTGCCAAGTGATGAAATTATCACTGAAAAAGGAAAATATGAGAAGTGTGATTTGAGGCATAAACTAGCATACATTAGGTGTATGTTAGGATCCGGTTCTAAGCCCAACATGGTTTAACAATGAAAAAGTCTAGCAAGACTCCAGCAAATTAGGACCCCGGCAAGGCTTTAGTTGATTAAGAACCTAGCAAGGTTTTAAATAAAAAGTCTAGCAAGACTCTAGCAAATTAGGACCCGACAAGGTTTTGAGCCCAAAAAGGCTCCAACAATTAAAAACCCAGCATGGTTTAACAAAGAAAAAGTTCAACAAGACATCAGCAAATTAGGACCTGACAAGGTTCTGATCCAATTAAGGCTTTAGTTGATTAAAAACTTAGCAAGGTTTTAATGAGAAGTCTAGCAATACTTCAACAAATTAAAATTCGACAAGGTTCTGAGCCCAGTAAGACTCTAGTTAATTAAAAACTCAGTAAGGTTTAACAAAGAAAGAGTCCAGTAATACTCCAACTAATTAGAACCTGATAAGTTTTTAAATAAAAAGTCCAACGAAACTCTAGCAAATTAGGACCAGACAAGGTTCTGAGCCTATCAAGGCTCCAGCAATTAAAAACCTAGCAAAGTTTTAAAGAAAGAGTCCAATAAAACTCTTGCAAATTAAGACCCAACAATATTTTGACAAGTTTCCCATTGATTAGAAATTCAAAAAGGATCTAAGCCTAGGAAGGCTCTAGTTGGTTAAAAACCCAGCAATGTTCCATCAAAGAAAGGTCTAACAAGTAAAAACCCAGCAAGGTTCTGAGACTAATAAGGCTCCAACAGATAAAGAAAGGTTTAGTATGGATAATCTAAAGAAAAATTAAAAGATGGTCTACGTCAGAAAAGGAAGGTACGACATCTTCTAAAACATCATCATCAATCATTTGTGAAAAATCCTAGATATTTTTTACCATGGGCAAGTTACTAGAACAAAAACCACAGGTAGATCACCCAATCAGAGACCACGGGTAGATTACCCTAACAAAAACCACAGGTAAGTCATCTGATCAAAGACCGCGAGCAGGTTACTCGATCACGAACCACGGGCTAGTTACTTAAACAGAGACCATTCGTGAAAAATCCTCGATATTTTTCACAAAGTATAAGCGATTCAATACCCAACACCATTATCTTTTCTTTATAAACTTACATTTTAAAGTAACTTACAAGATTTTATACTTGACCCTTTTTTTCTTAATTTTTTTTTGAAAAAATCCAAAAAAATTAGCAGAAACACAATAAAATTCCAAAATATATTTTTTATGTATTTTTGTTGTTTTTGGCATTTTCCATCTTTTCATAAAAGAATTTAAAATTGTTTATTTTTCTCATAGAGTCGGTGTTGATGTTGTATTTTTTTCAAAAATATCAAAATACAAAAAAAATAAAAAAATATTTAGACAAGGTGACTAAAATGGAAAGGAAGAAAATGAGGGACTACAATGTTTTTTTAGTTTATTAGGGACCAAGCAATTGGGAGGAAAAAAATAAATTTATTTTGCCTAGAAATGAGTGGTTGTATACACACAAAAAGGGAGGAAGCATTAGAAAAAGAGAGAGGGAGAGAGAGAGAGAGAGAGAGAGAGGAATTAGTTAAAAGCATTTATCGCACACACAAAAAACACTTCTCCTAAAGAAAATTCAAAAAACCAAAAAAACTATGACAACCTCACTTCAACTTTCTCATCCCATCTGCACCGACATCTCCACTCATTCCATGTTCCATAGACTCATCATCTTAAACCTTCTCTAAACCATCATCCTTCATTGCATTCCATGATAAACTCCCTTTTCCATCTCTTTTAATCTAGTAAATAGTCAATGTTTTTCCTTTTGCTAACAGCCTTTCCATGCATTGAAAGCAGCCATTATAAGCCTTGAAACAAAACCCATCTTCTTCTTCCTTACAATCTCAAAAACACACAATCCCTTCTTTTTTTTTTCTTTTAACTAGCACACCGCATAGGGAAGATAATTAAAAAAACATAAAAGTAACATCTTTGTCTCCTCCAATCATGGTCACCACCACAACAACATCTACCTGCAATAACAACCCTTGACCAACTCTCAAAACCAAACCACCCTCCCTCACAAAATCACTCCAACTTTCCACCCATAAACCAACTTCTTCCTGCCTTTATCTCCATTATAAAACATAATGATCAAAACTAGTAATGGTCCAACCTTAACGCCGTTGTTTCTAGCCTCTTCCACTTCCAGTAACACCAAACCTATAGCAGCACCATTGATGACCTATTAAACCAGCTGTGATTGAAACCCAATAGCCTCTTCACCTAACAACCTCCTCATCAACTAATACCCCTCCACAACCATAAAGACAAACTTCAGCATCGTCTATAAGTGACAGTGACACCATAATAACCATTAGCATATAGAGAGAATAACTAAAAAGAGGGCAAAACCAGTAGAGAGAGAAGAGATCAAAACTTTGGACCACTAGATCTTCTCCCTCGAGCAACGATTTACTTTCTATAGTCATCGCTAGTATAGGAGCAAAGAGGAGACAAAGGCGTTTCAGATACATTAGCTCAAGCTCTTCCAGTAGTAACAAGGCATGAATCTATATGTTGGTAGTGGTGGCGGTGCATGAATACACACACTGCCATTATTCCTACACTTCCAGCCTCGATTTTAGTAGTTTCTATACATGAAAATCACCTTGAAAGATCGATTTATAACCTCAAAACTTCTTGTTTTTTTCTTAAAAACTATAAGATTTGTGAAATTTGAAACAATGTTTATTGTTGTGTATATTGTTTTTAATTGGTTGGACATTGTTTATTGGACTTGTTGTGTTCTTGAGTTAAGATGGTTTGATAATTTGTGTAGGATTGTTGGTTTAATTTTTTTTTTAAGTTGGTTGCTATTTGAACATTAAATGTTTGATTTAAGGATTGTGTTTGAATTTATATTGATTTGAGTTTTGATTTTTGATTTTTGATTCATGAATTATGTTTGGATATGATGTTTGCTTGCTATTGAGTTTAGTTTGATTAATGAATAATTTGTTATTGAATTGGTATCTTGTTCGATTTAAAACACATTATTTAGTTTTGCTCAATGTGGCTTTAGTTAAATTTTCAAATGTTGAGAAGATATTTTTGCAATTAATTTTAGATTTTTCTTATCACATTATTTTTACATTCTCATATTTAATATTTGAAATTATAACCTACACACGAGATTTTTTTTGGTATTAAATAAACTTGTTTTTGTTATATATATTTAAAAAAATACATAAATATTTTGATTTGCATATGGCCAAGTCTCTAAAAAATAAAACAAATCATATTTGCATAAAAAACAACACAAGGCATGATTTAGAATATTTAAACGCAAAATTTCAAGAAAAATAGTTTTGTTGATATATTTACATGCATTTTTAGATTTAATAACCAATTTATGAAATCCATAAGAACTTGACATTTTAAAAATACCAAAAACTTTATTTTGTTTGAATATCAAGGATTACGAACTTATATGTAAGATGTATTTTTGATATTAAAAGAGAAATACAAAAAATATATTTTGACAATAAAATGGTTAGGTTTTAACCTAATAAGATAATAATCCTCTTACCGATGATGACTTTTCTTAAACCTTTAACAGACCAACAACTAACACAAAAACAACATAGTTTATTGTAGACAAACAAACAATCTAGCTTACCTTAAGTAAGGTTTACTAGGGGTGATACTTCCTCTATACACAACCAATTCCCTTATTCGAACTCTAAGATCAGTCAGGGTTTTTAGTGATCAAAATACTATGTGACAACTCTTATCCCTTTTTCATAAGAAATAAGAATCTCTTATTCTGTCCACCCATCATCACAAAGATCCCAATCCAAGAGCATGATCGTCGCGACACCACACACTTGCGACAAATATCATTGTCTATGTCATAACTAATAGCATAATCATAATCAAAATAAATATAAAAGATTGGTGGTTGGTTCCAATCCATACGTATCCTGATCAAAAGGCTACCTCTTTTGTTCACGTCTCTAAAATACATTCTCAAAACTAACTACGAATTTATGATCACTCTCCTTGTGATCTTTTAGGTTTCTCTCCATCAATCAACGAGTTAATTTTAAAACTTGTCTTCGTAGATCCTAAATTTTTAGTTCATTAACATTATGCTCTTAGAAGTCTATTTTTCAAGGTGGAATCTTCTCATCACCTCCTACATGAACATACTTCTTCTACAGCCTTCTCCAACCATGATTATTCAACAACACACAACAACTAGTCACAATAAATTGTTAGGTCATAATACCTATTAACACAACCGAAAGCAAAGGATAATAAAGTTTGTTATAATTTAAAAAGACTAAAAATATAATAACTATAAGGAGACTCAAAATAATTAATTTTTATTCATAGAATCTCACTTACAAAAAGGCTATTACAAAAATTTATATGGAAAAACTAGAAAACCCTATTTATTAAATAGAAAAAAAATAGAAAACAAAAATTCCAAATAGAAAAACTAGAAATTTTTAAATAATAACAATGAAAAGGAAAAAAAATAGGAAAAAAAATGTTATAACAAAAGCTAAAAAGATTAAGAGATATTTCACTATGGATTGTAATAGCAGTTTCACTTTCAATTTCTCATCTTTTCCTAAGCAGATAAACGTTTCTTCGGCTTTATTCCATAAAGGCAATTACGTTTTTTCAATTTCCAAGTTCAAGCAAATAACGATTTTAGCCTTAGAAAATACAAAAAAAAGAAGCTTTACCTTTGAGGGTATTTTGGTATTTTTACATGGGTTTTTTTGTATAATTAAGAGGATCATGGGGGGAGTCTTAGTATTTTGACGTTGTATTTTGTATTTTTTTAATCAAAAAGCTGTTGGAGTATATTCCACTCGCCCTAACGAGTGGACGGCGCTTGCACCATTAAGGAGACGCGTGAGACACTTCCTGGTGGCCAAATCTGCCCATCTATCGTATCACTAAATGAGCAGTCGTTCCCTCTTCCACATAGAGCGATGTGTGTAGATATATCATGGTTAGATTTCCACCGATGATTGATTGTTTGAGTTTTTTCTTTCTCATGACAACAAAAGTGCACTATTGTTCTTTTTTTTCTTTTCTTGGATCTGGATATATAAAAGCAAGCAAATTCAACTCATCACTGATTAATAAAAAGATCAATATTAGTAAAAAATTTGAAAAAAAAATCTTAATTTATAAAAATTGACTATTTTATAGAATGTAACATAAAATACAGGTTACTCTTATTTTTAATTTATGCACCATGTAAAACTCTAAATAATATAAATATGCTACTTGACAACTAAACTATATAGTATTGTCGTTATACTTTATTTCAATTATCAAAATTCTAAAAAGCTTTAAAAAATCAACAAAAAATATAAACATTAAAATTTAAAAATAATTATTCTACTTCAAAACTCATCAGAATAAATTGAATCTTTATTAATTTTCTTATAGGTTTTTTTTTCCTGCTGTCTTATGTTGTTTTTACTATTTTAAACAAAAATTAATAGTATCAAAGCCTTTTTTGGTTGTTGTTTAGAGCATGATAGTAGTGTCTACTTCAATTCTTTTCACGAATCAGAAACTAATTTATTTATTATTAATTTATAATCATGTGGTATATAATTCAATTTTGTCCCTAATTTTTAATTAAGAGCAATTATAAATTATGTGTTTCAAAAATTAAATAAATAAATTATTATTTGATAAAATAAAAGGTTAATCTGGTAAATATTTAAATTTATTTATTTATAAATAATTTTAATCAATTTGGCTATTGTTTGGGTCTGACATGACCACCAGACCCAACAAACTTGGGTTAGTCATTGCTGCTAGACCCAAGTGACTTGGGTCTGACATGGTTGTCAGACCTAATATGTTTGGGTCTAGCATGATTGCTAAATTTAAGGAGTTTAAAATATTCTCTTTATTCTTAGTATTTTTTTATATTTTTTTAAATAATATTGACTTGTTATGGAGCGCGAGCTAATATAATAATTATGAGAAACAAATTAAAAAAAATTAAGGAAAATGTTTAATTTCTTAAAAATGCTCGTCCATTAGGTTCAAACCAAAAAATTCAACCGAATAAAAGAACTAAACCAATCATTTTAGTTTAGTTTTATATTTGTCAAAACCAAATAAGTCCAATTTGAAATAATTGGCTTTTATATGGGATGTTTTTTACATGCTTTAATTTAATAGGCTTTTAGTTTATAATAGTTTTTTTTATTATTTTTTTTCTTCTAAAATTTAAAATTAAAACCAAAATGAACTAAATTATCTATCTAAAATAATCCAACAAATTTGAAAAACTATTAGTTTTAGTTAACTGCACAAGGGGACTAAAGAGATTGTAGAGATCATAGTTATAAAATTCAAAAATGACTTGACATGTGACTCTTAGGCCCGACTGACTAAGGGTTTAGACAGACCTAAATTGAAGAAAAAATGGGAGAAGAAATTTACCTAACCTAACCCAACTAAAAATTCAAATTATCTCGCAGCTTCTTCAAAAACCCATTGATTAAAAAAAATGATCAAAACGATATAGTTTTGATCTTTTGTAAAGTTATCTTAGGTTAATTTTCTTGAAATTTAACCTAGATCGAATTGTACCCTATTGATAACTGGATTGAATTGTGAAACTATAGTATTGATTTTATGGATAAATGACAAACATTAATCGGTGATTCCCAATTCCACTTGGCATGCTCACATATTAGATGGTAAAAGAAATTATGTGATATCGAAAATAACCAGCAAAGTTATAAAAATTTTAGATCTATAGAATATAGTTACATGATTAATTAAATTTTTTAGTACTGTAGAATACACTTAAATGATTAATTAATCCAAGCAAGGGCGACCAAGTCATGGGGATTCATAAACCAATGACTATACTTGCATGTATTTACTTTCCCTTTCCTAACCAAACCAAGATTGTCGATTTAATTTTGATTTGCATTTTATTTTTTAATTGGAGCATTATGTTTTGATTTTGTAGCATCTTGATATGATATGTTGTTTTTAAGGTTGTATTTTATATTTTTTTTATTTAAATTAAAAAATAAATTAATTTAAAATTATACAATTCAAATTTTAAATACAATATCAAAATATTTCTACAACCTGAATCATCAGACCATGATAATTCCATACAAAACAAATCAAAATAAATTATGAAACTTGATTTTCAATAAATTTATTGTTGAATGATGAAATTGATAAAAAATCAATCTAAAAAATAACATAATAAAATGATTTAAGTTTACCTAGGTTAACTTGCAAAACTCGTGACCCGGGTCATAAAACTAGTATAACTTTATAGAAAACATGCCAACACAAATGACAAAACATAATTCATAATCAATCAAATATTAAAGATGCTAAATGATGAAATTAAAAAAAATATTAATAAAAAAATAAACAAAAAACTTAATTAATTAGATTAACTTTTCAAACTTATAACAGGAGTTATGAGATCTAACCACAAAAAAAACAAACCATAATAAATTATATAGTTTAATCTTCAATAAATCAAATAATAAAAAATAAAATAAAAATATATTATTCACAAAATGAAACATACATAAAAGAATTGGAACATCTCATGTAGAATTTGGAAAAAAATATCCAAAATAAATTGAAAGCGATATAAATTTATTTGACTGTTTTTTTGTGTCTTAGAGTGTGGTTATAATTATTTTTTTAAATTTTTTTTATTTTAAAATATATCAAAATAATATTTTTTTTATTTTTAAATTTTTTTTATATCAGCATATTAAATAATTTAAAAATATTAATTTAAATTAAAAATATAAAAATATTTAATTTTTTTAAAATATTTTTTAAACTAAAAAACAAACGCTTTAAACAAGATCGAGGAATCATTTAACACGGAACGAAACGGAATTTACAATTTTAACCAAGCAAACAGCACTGCTACCGGTGGGCTCGCCACTCGAGGATGGTGAAGTTTCCAAAATAGATAAATGAACTATTGGATTGGATAAATTTTGTTTCTTTCGATACTTTAAAGAGTAGCAAATTCCTTTTCCTCTTTGATCACCCCTACCCAGATATAGATCATTACGTCCCTCAAAGGAAAGGAGCAATCACTCTCTTTCTTTTCTTCTAAATAACTCACCTTTTCCAATCAAGATTTTTTTATTCCAATTATTTAAACCAGAAAAGAAATGTCAGAATCATCTATAATTGCTCGCGGGCGGTTGGCCGTGCTCACAGCTCATTTACTCGGAGCGCCCCTCGAATCGTCGGAGGACTCGGACATCCAGCGGTGGTGCGTGTCTGCTCAAGTCCCTCCTCCTGGAGATCTCAAGGGCGTGTTAACTGTGATCGATGAGAGGACCGGTAAGAAATACCAAATTCAGGTCTCTCAAGACGGGACCGTCAAAGCCTCTGATTTCAAGAAGGTATGAATTTTTTTTATTATATCATAATTTAATTCAATTTCGAATCATTAGGCATTAATTTTGATTGATTGATTGGTATACATGATGATGATGATGATGATGATGAGGATGCAGATCTCAACAGGAAAGAGTGACAAGGGGCTGAAATTGTATGATCCAGGATATCTGAATACAGCACCTGTTATTTCAAAGATTTCATATATAGATGGTGATGAGGGTATCCTTAGATACAGAGGGTACCCTATTGAGGAATTGGCTGAGAGCAGTACCTTTTTGGAAGTAGCCTATCTCATTTGTCAGTAACATCCTTTAGTTACAAAACTAACTTGCTGTTTCATAAACAATACGGTGATTAAGGTTTTAAACAATGTTTGTTTTCTTTTTCAGTGTATGGGAATTTACCGTCTCAAAGTCAGTTAGCAGACTGGGAATTTGCCATTTCACAACATTCAGCTGTACCTCAGGGTGTTTTGGTGAGACTCTCTCCCTCCTTCTCTCTATCCCCCCTTCATGTGTTTTTGTGTTTGAGCAATTGTTACAACATAGGCTTTGGTTGCAGAATATTAAATGCTTTTTAATCTGGGGTTACCTCAATTTGCCCGTTGCAATTATACCTAGTTTATCAATCAACCCCCCAAACTAACTTTTCTATCAGTCACGCCCCTATGTTTGAACTTTACCGCAATCACCAATCGAAAACGGTTTCTTACATGTTTTGACGGGAAATTGTAGTTAAAATTCTAGGGCATCCGTTTGGGACTTCAAAAGGTGGCCAACAACACTTGTTTCTCTCCAAAGGTCTTGCAGTAAACCTAAACATCAAACCATTCTATCTATAAAAAGATCCTTCAAACTGTTTTGAGATTTAGTTACCGATTTTTTTGAGAGAAAAAAAAAACTGTTCTTTTCTTCCTTTTGAAACTCCAAACTAATGCCTTAGAATTTTAGCTGGTAATGTTCCTAGAAAACGTAAGGTTTAACTGTTTTGTGGGGTGATTGAGGTAAAGTTGAAACACAAGGAGGGTGATTGATTAAGAAAATAGAGTTTTGGGAGTTGATTGATAAACTTGGTATAGTTGCGGGAGGCAAAATGAAGTGAACCCTTTAATCTGAGCAATTTTTTTTTATCATTATTAACTGAATTTTGGTTAAGCGCAGTGGAACTCAATTGTAAAATAAATCTCTACAAAATACAATAATATAATCTAGTGATTTTTCTTCTATTATCAAAGGATACACTTGTCAACTGTGGGTGCTCAGATGACATTTTATGCTTTTACCTCCTAGCATACATGATTTTAGTTGGTAAGGGGAAATGTGACTAAGTTGAGTTTCTTAATTCATTCACTTGGGAATTTGAAAGTGAATTTTATGGCATGCTTTTGATAGAAGCAACATGCTTCTCTTATTTCCTTGTTCGAAACTGTTAAAGCTCATATTGCTTAAACTAGGAATTGAGAATTGTCAAGACAAGATTGTAAATTGTATATAGTGAAAAACCCAATATCACTTGTCAAAAAGACATTCAGTTCCTTTTTTCGCTGAGAGAGAGTCTTAAACATTGTGTGCTGACATTTTAGAAATTAGAATATGTGGTCTTATGGCTCAAAGCATACTGAACTTTTCAAATTACTGCAAAAACTGAAGCTACATAGAAATGCGTTTGACTTGTGATGCAAAATGGTGACCATGACATTTTGCTTATTCTATACTTTGTTTTCCGACTATTTCATAATGCCTTTTCACATTATCGGGGTTTCAAAACATGCTTGTGGCCATGGTAATTGATAATGTCAGGTTTGAGGGAAAACGTTTGTGTAATTGGGTATTGTTAATGCTAATTTTGAGTTTTAGCTGACAATGCTTTTATTATTCATTTAGGTTTCATGTAGAAATGCTTAGGGGTAGTTAAGGAAAGTGTCTGTATTTTGTATTTGATTTAGTGATGTGCTAGATGATTAGAGCTTGCATCCACCAAAATGGTAAGTACAGTGATGAGGAAAATGAAAGAAAATTGTCATCTCACCCAAGAAGAAGAGACAAAAAAATGTGAAGACAAACTATGTGGTATAAGGCTGGAGTTTTAAAATGCATATCATTTTTCATGCAAAAGGATTTTGGTGTTGACTGTGATAGGTCTTCTTTAAGGAAAATGCCATGTCACTTTAACCTTAACAGTCTATATACAAGTCCTTTCTGTTGTGGTTTATTATTTATTTATTCTAAAAAGGAATTCGATTAAAATCAAATAAAGTCAATCCAAATCATATATTGGGATATAGGGAGAAAGCTCTGCCGTTGCTTTAATTAATATATAAAAAACTAATTTAACCAATTGATCAAATTAACATGATAACATCATGCAAATATAAGTAAACTAATTAAAGTTGATAAGATTTAATTAAAATTCGAATTAAATATTCATTTTTGACCACCTTGATCATAAGTTACAATTGCTTGGCTTGAAATTCATTTATAGCTGTTTGCTATAACAATTATATGAAGAAGTCCTGTTACAAGTTAATCGAGGCTTTATTTCTTAAAAGTTTTAGAATTTGTTTTGCAGGATATTATACAGGCAATGCCTCATGATGCACATCCAATGGGGGTGCTAGTCAGTGCAATGAGTTCTCTTTCCATCTTTCATCCTGATGCTAACCCAGCTCTTAGAGTAAGTTCATAGATTAGCTTAGCTTCAACACTTTGAGCTTTATATTTATGCATACTGTTTGTGTGACATATGCAGCTCTTGTTTGTTCTATATCTCTTTTTTTCTCCAAGAAGATAAAAAGAGTACTTGAACTTATTAACAGTGGTAATAGTTTTTCTGGCTTGAAATTGTTGCCTGGCTGCTTGAAGCCAATCAAGTTGCATGATGAGCTTGGTTGTTATGATCTGGAATGAAATCTAGTTTTCTCCATCCATTGCTTGTTTTTTTTCTTTTTCTTTCCATTATTTTTTAGTTCTTTCGAGTGGATGTGTGGGCATCATATTCTTTTATCATTCTTAAATGTCCATGCCAATGTGTGTGCTTGTTGCTATCGAACTTATTAGGTTCTCATGCATTTTTTATGTAAATTTATTTGATGCAGGGGCAAGATCTTTACAAGTCGAAACAAGTGAGAGACAAACAGATTGCACGCATTCTTGGAAAGGTTCACTCAATTCAATTTCCTTACTTCTCTTGGACCTAAGAACATGTCGTTTATGAACTACCCATGCTGTCAGACTCTGATTTGCATCTTTTATATACATGTTTTTCAGCTTAAATTTGTTTTCAGCATTTAAGCAAATATGGTTTCGCAGCCTTAGTCATAATCTGTCGACTGATGGATGTAAACTGGGATATTATGCAGGCACCAACCATTGCAGCAGCAGCTTATTTGAGGTTGGCTGGTAGACCTCCAGTTCTGCCTTCTAGCAACCTTTCTTATTCAGAGAACTTCCTATACATGCTAGACTCATTGTACGTCATCAGCTCATCTTTTGTTCTTATTACTAACGGGATAATTATAAATAATTCTGTGATAATTTGTTCTCATTGATGGTATTTCTGCATGTTTTAACACTATACACTATACTCTTTTGTCATTTTTATTTTCTTTTCATTTTCTTTTGAAAGTGCATTGCTAAATGTGTTTTTATTTCTTTGTAGTCATGTGGTAGGCTCAATAAAGCTACAGAATCAGATGCAAATAGTGCCTCATTTTTGTATCAAAATTTATTTTGATTTTTGAGTTGTGGATTTTTCTATGTCATTTTACATAATTAAGATTTCTTTTTCTGGATTTGCAGGGGCAATAGATCATATAAACCAAATCCTCGACTGGCTCGAGTTCTAGACATACTTTTCATACTGCACGCAGAACATGAAATGAATTGCTCCACTTCAGCTGCTCGACATCTTGCATCCAGGTAACTATCTTACACAAATAAAGCAGCCCTCTGTAATGTCTCACTTTCATTTTCTGAATTTGCAGTGGCATAAATGTGTACACTGCTGCTTTTGCTGGGGTTGTAAGCTTGTAGTAAAGCAGCCCTTGTCTTTTCTCATTTTCCTTGTCTGAATTTGCAGTGGTGTCGATGTATACACTGCTCTTGCTGGGGCTGTTGGAGCATTGTATGGTCCTCTTCATGGTGGAGCAAATGAGGTAACCATAATGGCATGCTTTTTCATAGTTATTTTATCCATACTTAAAACTGACCTGCCTGACATTTTCTAGCAATTTGTTTTATTCTGCTGCTAAAAACCTTATTCTGCTTCATTGATTGTTCTGCTGCTAAAAGCCTGTTCGTGCTTCATTGATTGTTATAGGCTGTGCTTAAGATGCTGAGTGAGATTGGAACCATTGAAAACATTCCAGATTTCATCGAGGGTGTGAAGAACAGGTGATTCTTTATTTCAATCAAGTGGATGTATGTCTGCCACAAACTTCATGATTACTCCGCTTGCAAATGCTTTTATTCCTTTAGAAAGTTTTGATTTATATTATTGGGCATCTCCATTCTCCAGGAAGCGAAAGATGTCAGGTTTTGGGCATCGTGTGTATAAAAACTATGATCCCAGAGCAAAAGTCATTAAGAAATTGGCAGAGGAAGTGTTTTCCATTGTTGGTCGGGATCCTCTTATCGAGGTAATTTTCCACTCCATTATGTGGTGGGAAGGGGGGGGGGGGGGGGGGGGGGGGGGGTGTTGGGTTTAATGCCACTGTTGTTAAGCTACTTTGAACTGTCATAGACCTTATGTTTGCGAGTCATGCCTTCTAAATCACCAAACTGGGAGCTAAAAAAAATGCCAAGAATTGTCATAGAACATTATGGGAGGAAAACTCAAATAACATGATTTTGAAGCTATCTTGTGTGATACCCTATCCTCGGCTCAAGAGATCAACTTTTTTGGTGTTGTGCCACATTAGGACAAATATTAAGAAGTAGTTTATTATTTTGGACGAGCCATGTTGAGTCGAGAGAAATTGTCACCTCTATTAGTTAAAGCTACTTAAAAAAATTTAGGTTAAAACTTAAAAGAGCTTTTAGTCATATTCTTGAAATAATGAAGGCTAAATTGATGGTTTATGTTTTCATGGGTAATATAGTAAGGACAAAAGAAATTGATCCTTTTTGGAAAAAGAATTTAAAATATGGACTGATTGGTGGTCTAAAATGATGATAGAATTTATTCCTACTCTTCTTGTTAAAATTGAACTTTTTAATACTTTTCCCAAGCATCTATTGTAAAGAGATTATGGAGGGCGCTCCCTTATGTCTTTACAATAGATTTATTTTGCTTGGAACTGTTATGCATCAATTGTGGCTTAATAACCATATGTTTGGAATTTTATTGACATCTGTTTGTTTTTCCTTTTTCAATGATATGAAAAATTTAGTTATACAATAGACGGTAAGAATGTGTTGTGCCTGCAATTTCTTTATGCATTTGTTTTTATGGTGTTTGCAGGTAGCTGTTGCCTTGGAAAAAGCTGCTTTAGCTGATGAATATTTTGTTAAGAGGAAGCTGTATCCAAATGTTGATTTCTACTCTGGGTTAATATATAGGTACAGATAGATATCATCAATTTTTGCACCTCATAGTGCAGTTTATGCTAAAGATAAAGAAAATGACTCCTGGAGGCATTGAAAAGAATTTCTTTTTCCTCAAGCTTAAAATGTCTCTGACTGGAATTCTTGTTAACAGGGCAATGGGATTCCCAACGGAGTTTTTCCCTGTCTTGTTTGCAATTCCTCGAATGGCTGGTTATTTAGCTCACTGGAGAGAATCACTGGATGATCCTGATACAAAGATAATGAGACCACAACAGGTTACTTCCTAACACTTTCTTAAATTTGTTTTCCTCGTTAAACATGAAGCTTTTCTTATACCCTAAAGTATGGGCGATCAAGATGGTTTTTCTAGTGCAAGAAAGCTATTCTATAAACTATCTTGACCAGCCGGGCTAATAAACCATCATTGGAACTGTAAATCATCTTGACTTCAATTCCTTGAGGTACCAAGTTTCTCTTTTGGTAAAATGTAGAAAGAGAATTCCTTGATTGGCTTGGAGTAGTATTTTCTTGCTGGAGCGGCCAAAAGAAACTAATGTATACAACTTTTTTCAAGCCTATCTGTTTGTCAAGGCAATACTACTATCTTCAATAATTTTGAAGTACAATTTTCTTTCTTAATTATTGTTATGCGCTTCTAGTCAGTTTATTGGCCTTTACATGATTAGTTTTCAGTTAGCTATATAATCATCATCATCACACATCCACATGACAATTTAATATTTGATAAAAAAATACTGGATTCCAAGATACACAAGGCTTCAATCCGTAGCTGAACCAAATACGGTGTGAGCTTCTAACCTAGATTCCTTTTCTGTTTATTAACTCTTTGTATGCATTGTTTCTGGAAAGAAGGTTTATATGCCACTTTGTATGCAAGGCTTCATCCATTTTTCTTTTTAGCAATTACGCATGTTTGTTATTTGGGAATGTGTGATATCAGTCATCTGTTTGGTGATTCAGGTTTACACTGGCGAATGGTTGCGACATTATATGCCACTCAAAGAACGGATGGTACAAACCGATGCGGATAGGCTTGGCCAAGTTTCCATTTCAAATGCCTCTAGGCGACGACTTGCTGGATCTGGGGTTTAGCTTATGACTGGATTTATATAATTCAAGGAAAAGAAATGGAAATCAATGACAAGATAATTTCTTGAATGAATAAATGCGCCTCTGTTCAAGGTTTCTTCAACGTAAAAGCATGGTATGAATTATTGTTTAGGTATCTATCAGGTCATAAACGGACAATACTGCACTCTCTCTGTTTGTATTCACAGACAACTTTACATAAATAATATTTGCATTTGCAAGATATCGATTGAATATTTCACTTGATGCAGTGGCCTTGTCTATGCATCCTTTTTCTGTTCTCTCGGTGTCAATTTCACTTGACTGCATGGTTCTTAATATAAAACTAGTGTATTGTCCGCACAGATTCTTATTTTCACTTTTGTTTTTAATTGGAATAAGATAAATTTAGGGCCAGTTAATGAACAAGTATTATAAATATTTCGTAGATTAAATTTAAAAAATAGAATAAGATAAATTTAGGACCATTTCAGCAGATACCTAATTAATCTTACGAGCTAGACCAAGTTTAATAGTAAATAGCATTAAAGAACAAGAATTACAAATATTTGATAGATCAAATTTAAAAGTTAGAATAGGATAAATTGATGCCACATTGTATGAAGTGGATTAATCACTATTTAACTGCCATTAATGCCAGAAGCATGAGAGGTTCCCTCCAAACAAATCAATTAATCCTTATGTATTATTATTTATTTATTTTATGAGTAAACTCATTTCGAAAAAATGAATATGAAAATGGACAAAAATAAATTGTAATAACATACATAAATAATATACGTGATTGTTATTATTATTATTTTTTTAAAAAAAGAAACATAAGTGCAGGGAATTTTAAAAACTAAATACAACAAAAAAAGAAAAATAAATGATAAGAAAAGCAAGTAATGCACAAGGCACAGACTAAACAGTAATGAAGACGATATCCGAAGAGAGCAATGAAGAACATGACGGAGATACATAAGCCTCACTGTCCACCCTATTTGGATCCTTATTATTAAATTTTTTTTTTTTGTCTGCTCTCTGGGGATTCAATTGAACACCATCTCTGCATTGCCATGTTGAAGTTTCGTTGCAGCTGTACTCTGACTTGCCGGAAGCCCGTATTACTCAATGCACCAATGCCTAGATATGTAGACAGCATGCATGGTGTAATTTTGCTGATTAGTATTCTTTTTTTTCCATCTATTTAATATAGATTGGATTTAGTTATATATTCTTGCTAGCAAAAGGGACAGGTTGGAACTCAAAACAATTTAAAAGAAGAGGATATTGATGGTGATTGAGATACATCTCAGAGTATTTAAATGGATTTTGATCTTGCTAATTGAAAAATGGAACCATGGTGGATGAGGGAAAGTGACAAAATGATCAATATTGTGGATCTAAAACTACATTCAGCATTGTTTCGTTTCATTTCTGGATATTTCTTAAGAATGTTGTCTTATTTGATGATGTTGTTATTTACTGTGAAGGATTTTTGTTGTCTCGTTTCACCCAGCAATATTTTGTTTCACTTTTGGATCGAGATTTCTTAATAATTAGAGGGTTTTCGAGATGCAATAAAAGAAAATTTATAAAGATGATTGGACTGGAATAAGAGAGAAATGAACAGGTAGGAAAGGGAAAAAAAAGAAGAAAAAAGAGGTCACCTTGGATCTTAGATTATTACTAGTTTAATAATCGGCAAAATAGTGATACCTCATTTTTTGTTTGGTTTTCAACATGGATTCTCATGTCATTTTTCACACAGCAAGACTAATTTTCTCCATTCAAATCTTATAAACATCTATTCCCACCCCCGTACACTAATATACCGGCCTCACCCAGTTTCTGCTACTTTCGATGCCTCCTTCTTCACTCCGGGAGCTCCAGTAATCAACCACTTACTCGATGAAATGCCTAATACTCCAGCCTCTGATTATACCTATTAAAAATCTTTGGATGATCATCACTACTTTGCTTTTATCCCATGACGCTCTCTTAGGATTGATTCATTTGAAAAAGATTTCTCTCCCAACCCCCGTAATTTAAACTCCATAATTCAAACTCTTCAAATGTCACCCCCATAAGTAATGAAAGACATAATACTTTTTAACACAAAACATTTGAGTATGTGATTGAGTAAAACGGGAGCGAGAGATGAAAGAAAATGTACATTTTGGAGACCCTAAATTTGAACTTCTTTTAAGGTTGTGTTTTATTTTGGATTAAAGAAAATCAGGTTAAATTTTATGGAGTTAATATTTAACTTCATTAACCTTCTTCGGAAGGGTTTTTTTTTTTTTAATGATGTGCTTTAAGCCAAATAGACTCCACCTCATTTGTACATGCCAACAACTTATGTTTTATTTAGTTAATAAGGAGAGCGAAAATCTCATGTCGCTCTCATTCTTCTTTCTTATTTGCAAAACCCTCTTTCTTAATCATGATATATATATATATACAAAATTGTAAAACCATAAAACCATGTATTGTTCCGATCATCATTGTAAAACTCGGCCTAACCTGACAAGTTAATACGAGATTCAAGCAACCCATGACATTAACTAAGTTTTACATGTTAATAAACCAAAGTTGCAATTGGCATGGCCATGCGTGGGCGATCGGTTAGGTCAATATGAAACTTGGATGACATGACAAAACTCGAGTGAAGTCCTACTTTTTTCATATAAAGAGTGCTCATTTTGAATTATGGATAAATGCCTAATTCACAAAACAGAGCAACCACACTTATTTGAAGAAGATAATTGCCAAAGAAGAGAAAAAAAATTTCAATTCCCATCTTCCCCTCTTCTTTATAATCTACACGCAAAAGGCTACATGATGTGGATTTTTTGACTATATGGTCACGCAACTCATAACAAGGTTGATAACGAATCCCGGGAAGCCAAAACAGATATGATAGGAGTGTGACATAATAAAAACATGTCACAAGGTACCAACACCATTGGAATAACAACTCCTACCTTGAGAATACAAATTTGCAAACGAAAAGTATAAGAAAGACGTCACAAAGCCTATTATTAATCTTTGATAAGTCAATTTAGTTCGTTAGAGAACCAAAGAATACAAGAATCTTTCTCACGCAAGTTGAATAAATTCGATAGCAAAAGTATTATCAAGTCAATATTTTGTCCTTATAAAGAGTATTTATACTATTGAAAATAAAACTCTAACATTAAAGGGTCAATCATGTACCCAATTTAAATAAAGCTCATACTAATTAAAATAAGATTTTAAAAAATAAGAAATCTAAAACGCTTTGTCACCATTTGTTGCATATGATAGTGAAAAATATTCAAGATAAATAATTGTTGAAGAATTTTTGCTGAACAAAAATCTGATGTCTTGTAAAATAAAAATTAATTTCTGACCATTTAATTCTTCTTATTTGATCTGGAATCCTTGTAAAATAAGTAATCCAAAGGTTACCATATAAGTTTCTAATAGCATTAAAGATTCCTTGTAGTGAATGAAATCCGTATCTTTTAAGGAAATAATGTTTTTTTTTTCACACTTTACTGTCAGATTTTATGCTCAACTTTAAATACATCATTCTTCTTTTCCGAATGAATTAGAAGTCCTCTCATAAATCGTTGGAAAGGTACAGATGTATAGTTTTCAACTCAATTAGAATAGCATCCAAAATTCTCTTGTAGCTTCAGATATGAGCTGCAAATTAGATAAAGGTTCAAACCAGCAAATTTAAACATTTTTTACACAAATTTCTTGACTTAATCCATTAAACTCTTTTTGAATTTATTTTGTTTTAATTAGACCTTAAAATAGACCCAATAAACACTCCTAATAAATTATTTGATGTCATAGCTAAGATTGCATCACGCATTAAAGCTTGTCCGGCAAGTATTCACCATGTTTCTTTATGTTTTTTATATTTCTCTTCTTTGATTGCTTCTTTATAGGGTTTATACAAATGAAAAAAGTCCCAAAAGACTTGTGCCTTAGCATTGTAGTTATTTCCATTCTTTACAAGCCACTCCTCAGGCATGCCCATAACCTCATCATCCGTTCTCAGCTTGATTTGGTGTTGTGAGTTTGTCCATAAGACTTGTACCTCCATGATAAAGTTTTTTATATTCCCTTTTGAGAGAAGAATTGAGAGGTAGATAAGATGTGAAAATAGAGACTTAGGGATGGTGGGTCTATAAAGAAAAAAAATCTTAGCTTTATCTAAATATAAATCTTGATTTAAAAATTTATTAGATTCTGCCATTATTATATATAAGTTTCACATATTTATTAAACATCCATTAAATCATTTTTTATACTATTAACACTTCATTCTTTAACACTTAACCCCTTAATATTTAATATTCAATTTAACCCCAAACTCCTTTTTTAAAAAAAAAAAAACTTAAATGATACAAATATAATTTTTTACGCTAATCACCCATATTGAAATTAACAAATAAGGAAAAAAAATATTATATATGTAAATCTTATATTTAAATTCCAATTAATTTTTCTTGTTGTCATAACCTAATTTTTATTTTTTTTCAAAAATCTTCAAAATATTTTAAAATCAAAATTAAAAAAACTTTGGTCAACCAGGGTTGTCCAAATACAACTAATAACAGGATTTTTCAAAAGAAAAGGAGGGGGGGAATAATAATAAATACAATTTGGGATGAGTTGGACAAATAATTGCAATTTAAAAGGTCAAGTATTAATCTAGAACAGGCAAACAATAATAAAAAAAATAACTTGAGGAAGATTGGGGCTTAATTGAAAAGACAATTGAAGAAAAGTATTGAAATTGGATGAATTTGCATGAACTGGATAACCAATGACCAAAAATGAAAAAAAAGAAGCAAAATATATGTACTGAAAATCTGAAGATAAAAGTCCAATTTGGGTCAAATTGTAAATTTGCAAAACCAAGGGCTAGAAATAATTGAACTAATTAGGGTTTTAAATCTTGGATTTTCTTTCAATTTAATCCCTAACTAGAATTAATTGATTTTACTAGTTTGGCCATTTTCCAATTTAATCCTTTCCAAAATTATGCAATTTTAATCAGTTTTGCCCCAAATCACATTTTCATTTTCAATTATGCCCCTAATTGAACTAATTAGACCCTAGATTGATAGGTTGTTACAAATTAGTCCTTAGTTCCTACAATTATGCAATTTTAACCAATTTTCATTTTTTGATCTTCAATTAATCCTTTAATTGAGTTTTAATTTGGAAATTTATTTTAAATTCATTCTTGGTTGTTGTTTTTTTTATCAAATATAAAAAATTATATAAATCAAAAGTAAAACACAACTAGAAACCAGCAAGTCAAAATATACATGCATGTTTAAAGGAACATTCTCTCTAGAACAAGCAAGCAACCAAATTAGCACAAACAACATGCAATTTTTTAGTTTTTCTAATCTTAGCCAAATTAAATACTTTTTCTTTAATTTCTATTCAATTGAGATTCTAATTACAACTCAAACCATTTTTAAATTTTAAATTTTAGACAAATCAAGAGGCAACCTGATTTTTTAAAAAACTTTAGTCAGTTAAAAAGGTGACCTAAGTTATGGTCGTTTCGAGATATGACCTACATGAAGTCTCATATATTGAGTAGCAATAAAAACCATAAAAATCCTCTATGAATAATAAGATAAAAATTTATACATTATATTGAAAAATAAAATTACAACTTCACGTAATAATGTTTTTTTTTTAAAAAGAGAAACTAGGTGGGGGTTGGGCCACGGGAACCCCTCACCTGCCTTTATATCTTTTCTTCAGTCAAATCATATTGAATTTTATCCATATAAATAAATAAATAATTAATTTAATCGATGATTCAACACACCAAATACTCAATAAGTCAAATGAAATTATCATGCCTATGAAAATCTCATGAGTTCTCTAGTTTAATACCAGTACCTAAAATTACTTTAAGTTTATTAGAACCTAATCTTTGTATTCTTATGAAACAAATAATTTAGTGAGTTCAATTTAAAAATTAATTTAATCATTTGACCAAATTTGACTGTCGAGTTATAAACAAAAATCAATGAAAAACTTGGTGCAACTCAGCTCTTCAATGAAAAAAAAAAAGAGTTACTAACCGATATGAAAATATAAGAATTAATTAATTATTTAAAAAAAATAAAAAGAGTAATTTATTTATTTCTTAACAAATAGAAAAGTTGTAATAAACTCTATTTCTTTTTTTTTCTTTTTACTGAAAAGAATAATTTTCTTTTCCGGTAGGTTAACCCAAAGCATTTTTTAATGTTTTTCTTTCCAAGCATGTAGATCCAAAACATGTTGTTCAATTAACAAGACTGCATAATGGTGCTTCAATTTTGGCGTCGGATTATTAAAGAACCTCTCCCGACCACGCAGCTCCACAACCAATGCTTTTGAGAAAGTAAGTGGAAACTTGGTTTCCACGTAGCTTCATTTTTTTGTCGCGTGCATTACATCTCTTTCTTACATGTTTCTCACATGTAGTAGTTCTGAGTGGTCACAGGGACTCCCTTTACTGGTTACCTAACTCTTTTGGTTCCATCGCTGATGCTTATATAAAGTGGCAGCTCCTCCATATCTAACGCCACTCAGATCTCAAACCAATTCCCTCAGCTCAAGTCCTAAGCAGTCTCGAGCAACTCCTCTTGCTAAAGCAACGACAACTTGCATATCACCATTAATTTCCAACAAGGTAAGATTTGAAGGAAGGATTTGTCTTCGGCAATGGAAAAGAAGATCAGAAATTTGAGTTCTTGGATGGAGGTTGCGCCAGCACTCTTCATTTCTTGGCGCAAGACTTCCAATTCACCTGCGCTGGAGACTATTACCGAAGAGGAGGCTGAGGGTAGGGAAGATGACAAATAATTTAATACTCAGTGTTCTTCGATTGTTTTGGTTCCTCTATTTTCTTTGTATATTGGTTGAATCCGATAGATCTTGCAATATAACTTAATTTTGTTGTTCAAACTGGCAAGAATTGTCCGTACTTGTAGCATGTTCTTTCCTTCTCCAATATTCCGCCGGTCCTTGTTTGTGCGTTCACCATAGCATCTAAATGCAATTTCCAACTCAACATTTAAAAGTGTTAATTAATTCTGTCTTCGAAAAATTTATTAAGTTAATAGCCAAGATAGTGGCTTAGCTCTAATTATACTTCAAGTTTAAGGTATAATTCTTTCATCAAGTCTTGGACAAATTATTCCTAGTTCATTTTATAATTGCAGGCATTGAAAAACGATAAACTATTTCGCTGAGCCAGTCTTTTTTTTTTTTATTGGATTGTTTGTACTATTGAACCCGTTGGTTCAATTGCAACGCCAGCAATTATTGACCCCAGATGAACCGGTCTTCCATAGGTGAAAAGTCATTCTCTCGAACAAATAATGACTAAATAAGAAGAAAAAAACACATGGAGCCACAAGGATTCAAACTTCGACCTCTACACTTATGGACGCATGCACAAGCAATCGGGACTTTTGTGCATCAATAATACATATATAAACACACAAAGGAAAATATACTATTCCTTAACAATAAAAAAATCCAAAAAAAATCCAAAACATGAACTCAAAATGATTCAGGAAGAAGATGAAATCTTTTCACTAAGATTCAACCAATTCTTCATCCTCAAGCTCTCTCCGTTTGAAGCTCAGTTATTGCTCCAGCTATTAATATCAATGACCAAAACAAAAGAAGATTCCTCGAAGCAAGCAAGCAAACACAAGTCTCTTGATCAAGCCAAATGATCAAATTGCTTCTGACTTATTCCAATCCAAAGAGGAGGTTACTAAATCAAATGTCTCTCTTGGATCAAATTGTCTTTCCAAGTAAAGAGATGATGGTTTCATCCATATTAAATCAAATGCCTCTCTTCAAAGAGGAGGTTTATTCTTCCAAGGTTATCCGGCAAAGAGCTTCTTCTAGAAGAGAACCTCGATCGGGCCTGAGAAAATGGTAGCCCCGATGGGAAGCAGTGGGATAGCGGTGTCATCCTAGCAACTATTTAACACTTTTATGTTTCATCCATATAAGATCATTTTGTTCATCTTTGTTAGTGAAGCTTACAGAATCAATTTTTTGCTATGTAAATTTAAATTATATAAATAGATAACTTATTTGTTCAACCTCAAAAAGAAAAGAAGGAAATATAAAATTCTTCTCAAGGATTACACCTTATTCCTTCCTTAGTCCTCAAGGATAATTTGTCCGTCACTCGATGCAAATAGTTGTAAATACAAGTAGTCTTCTAAAGTTCAGACAATACCACCTTGAAATGTCGCGCTCCTTTTCAAGGCCTGTGAAGTAGAAAACACGCTTGTTTTTTTCTCTCTGGCACAATAATAATCTGAAGCTAGAGAGAGGCAGCATGCACAAAATGAAAAACAGCAAAGGAAAGTAGAAGCTATCATGTAATTTTCTCGACTTTTTCTGATGTCTCTAAACAGCCCTCCCTAACCCTATTATATATAAGTAACCTAGGTTGCAATAATTAATTTCAATTAAAGAAATTAATTTTAACATTTTTTATAAAATAAATACTAATTTATTTCAAAAATTTAAACAGCCCAATTTTTTAATGCTTTTTTACATTTAATACTTGTCATTAAAAAAACTAATCAAAATGTTCAGGTATTAAACATGATAAACACTTGTCATTTTTTAGGCCAAAATTTATTTTAAAGTTAACCAAATTCCAAGCTCAAACCAACCTTGAGCACTGCCATGTGATTTAAGTTCAAAGCAACTATAACCTGGATTTTTCTACTATATAAAAGCTGTGGTGTCCTGCAAGCCTAACTTTCATTTTACAGTGCATCAATATGTTATTTTAATATATCCTATAATCAATCGGTCGATTACACATGATATTATTATATTCATATAAATATTTATTTATTATTAATAAAAACTTAGTTTAGTTTTAAAATTTATATAATATTAGATTAATGAATCTAATATTTGATTTATAAATTTAGAGTAAAGATAAAATCTATTGGACAAAAATACTTTGTAAGGAAAATAATAAAGTTGTTATAATTATAGAATTCTTATTGCATTAAAGCATTATTTCTAAAATGTTTATGGTCGATGCTTTCTTAAATACTGGACATTTATTAGAGCCATAGAGACTAATACATATTATGTTCTTTCCTTTATAAAATGAAACAATTGTTCTCTTAGGCTGAGATATAAGGGATACCTATAACTAATATGTAGGTGTTTGTCATAAAACATCACTACTAGAAATTCAACAAATAACAACGGAATTACCGATGGAATGTTTCCATCGGTACTTTGCAGTGATATTTACCGACCAATTTAAATTCATCGTTAATACCGTTGGTATATACTGATGGAAGTATTCATATAGTGACAGAATTATAGACGGAATATAAAGAATTTTTTTAAAAAAAATAGTGTGATGACGTGGAAGTTTTTGTGGGCGATTTTACTGAAGGAATTACAAAGGGATTCAAACCAGAATCTCTGTACAGTGACATGTCCACTTCACCGACATAATTGTCATTGGAAGCACAAATAGATATATTTTTTCGGTTATTCCATTGGTAAACGTTAATATATCACCACGTTGCAGACCTTCCCCTCCCATATTTCTCCTTCTTCCTTTCTCATCCCTGCATCTAAACAAACGCCCTAAAAAAAACTACAAAGAATAACCCCTCAAAACATCCCTTACTTCTCAACACAAATCATCATTCTTTATTTTCTGTAGTTACAGCATCCGTGTCCTGATTTATTATGGATTTTGTCATTTTTTGTAAGTAAATCTATCTTCTTCTTTTTTAACATTAAAATGTCAATTTTATTATTATTTAATGTTTTTTTAGTATATGTATTTTGTTAAGATATATACATGTTTTATTGTTTTTTCTCAAACAAAGTTGTAGTATGAATGTATAATTTTGTACTTCCTATGGTTTGTTTTAGATTTTGTAAAATTATATTTTTTTGTAAATTGTTGAAACTTATGTCGAATTACTGAATTAGATGTGTTGTGATGAAATAAATAATAGTTTGTTTAACGAGTTTGTTTTAATTTTTATCAATGTTATTGCTGAATTGTAATTTCCATAAATTTATATGTATAAATTTGTATAGACGTTGATAATTGATAATGAATATTTAAGAGAAGTTTTAAAGTAAGTTGGATAATCTTGAACTAAACCAATATTTTTGCAAATATATTTACTTAATGTAGTTAATTAATACATATTGTCATTATTATTTTATATAGGTTTGATAGAAGTCATGAATGATCGTTCATGAATGTATCGAGATTCACCTCAAGAATTGCGGATGATGGATTATTGTAATGAGTTTCAGGGTTTTATTAATTTCAAGATATTTATTCCGAGAAATTTTAGTGAAGGCGGTATTAAGTTTTCATATAGAAAGTGTAAAAATAAAAAGTTTCTACATCTAAATATTGTAACGATGCATCTTTTACACAAAGAGTTCGTGGAGGATTACCTATGTTGGTATACACACGGAGAACTATTTGTTCGTAATGAGAGCATGATAGAAAGGATGGTTGAGTCAACTTTTAGTGCTAGCAACGTGCATGAAGTTGTAAATGACAGCAGTAATCCTTTCATAAATATAATTATTGATGCAATGAGAATGAATAAAGGTAATGACAGTCAATGTCTAATCATAGAAGAAGAATCTAATGCAGACACAACCAGATTTTTTGATCCGTTGAAAGATTCTGATGAACCATTATGGGATGGCTGCATGTACACTAAACTGACCCACATGAGAATTCCATACGGAGAGATCACTTATGTATATGAAAATGCTCTCTTGACAGTTGTGTAAGTGATTCTTAGACTTGAAATCAATAAATTATCTTATATAAAGAATATTGTCCTTTGATCCTGTTACATGTTATCTTAATCGAGGTAACGAAGGGGCATACATTGAGTATATTATGAATTATATGAATGTATTTGAGTGATCAAGAGAAGATTCATCACCCTAAGTGAATTAAAAAAAAAATTTCATCTGTTCTCAAATAGTATTAACTTAGAAATTATTGGCCAAGATGGAATGAGATTTGAAAAAAGTTTCAAATCTTATTCAAACAATCAATAACTATTATGTAGATAACAAATATGATTTAACATGACAAACATACTTTATGCTTTAATGTTAAATCATAATAATATTGATTAAAGAACATTAATTATACTAAGAAACCGGCCACTGAAAGGTTAAGTCAAACCACTAATAACTTTTTTAATATTTGGAGGATCATGACACGTTGTTGGATGATATACTTGATCTTCAAATATAAATTAATCAATTATTTAATTGATAATAAATTAAATTATTTAATTTATTTAATTCTATTTAATTAGAATAATAATTTATATTTGAGTCAACATATTTGAAACCTAATGGATCACACACATTAAGAACCATTAGTCAAAAATTAAACTAGAATGATTTAATTAAGTATGACTTGATTAAAATATATTTTAAAAATTAAGGACTAGAATATAATTAATACATGGATTATATTTTTAAATATAGAAAAATCAAATAAGAACTTGATTGAGTTAATTTTTAAAAATTTTCTAAGTTAATATATGGATATTATTAAAAGATAAATTGATATTTTATTAATTTATAATTTTTCATATTTTTCTATATATATATATATAGTAAACTATTCCTTTTTATTTTAATATGTCTTCACAGCAATCAGCAGTAAGATAGTGAGAAATTATAAATACCTGCCATTTCCTTGTAGCATCGGGGGCGACTTTTCTGGATCATCTTAATGCTGATTGCTGTGAAGACAATTATCCAAAGTCACTAATGTCAATCTGATCACCATAACTAGAACGTCGATGTGAATTATACCACTTTATTATGTGATAATGTGCCTTGGCCTTAATTTGCACCAGCTCTTGTCACGCTTTGCTTTGTGCTGTTTATTTGTTTTTCAATATATTATTAACACGCACAATTGGAAGCCAAAGAGGCAGCCGAGGATTAAAAGGGAGCCCAGATCAGATTAGACAAAATATATAGACCTGAAACATTTTAAAACCTTGAAGCCATGCCATCCCTGGCCTTAAGCAGACTTGTTAATCAATCATCGTTAATTGATATATTTGAAGGCAAGTTTAAAGTAGATTCCATTTATGTTAAAATTTTATTAAAAATTATTCGTTTATATAAGTTATTTAAATTTGAGCTTTAATATGATTATAATTATGGGTAAAGAGAAATTCATTTTAAAAACTCTTGACATGTTTGCTATGAAATCCAAAATCTTTTATCCCATGAAAAAAATACAAGAATACCTTATTGTTTTTTTAGTGGAAAGTCAAAAAATTATAAATAAACCTAAACAAAATAATATGGATTTAATTAATATATATGTGCTCGGCCTGTCGGACATCTTAAATTTTGGAATTCAGGTTAATTTTTGCTAAATTTAATTTATTATAAAATAATTATTTAACTTATCAAAAATTATGTTTTTTAATTTATTGTTTTGTTCACTCATAATCTAATTAGTTTTCTTGAGAAGAGTTTCTTTAAACCTAAACATTTTTTTCATTTCAAAAACATAAGATTTATACCCAAAATTTTTAGGTTAATTCTGACTTCATGGAGAGTAATCAAAGCTAATAATAAATAGTAGGAATTAATTCTGAGAATTACTATAATTAATTACTTATACCCCCGGGTGGACCGACTGCATCTCCTCCTTGCCATCCTCCATGTACCGGTTAGGAAGCTCACTGCTGCTCATGGGAGGAGGTCGAGTAACTTAAAGTCACATTTTCTCTCTCGATTTCTCTTCTCTCTCGTTGATTGCTGTTACTGCTCGTTGTTATGGAGAAGAGGGACGAGCTGAGTTCTCAGTGAGAAGCGTGGGTTGCCGGTGAAAGGTTTGATTTCAACTAAAAATAGTGGAGAAGGGTTTTGCAAAAGAGATCGACAATGGAAGGAGTTAAACCAATGGTGACTGAGCGCTTTTGTTGGTGGTGTCGTCGTCGTTGATGTGTCACTGATAATACGGTGGTTTGTGGTTGGTCAACAGCAGAGAGGGTGACTAGTTGTAGCCTTGTAGGGTTCGAATAGGGGAGAGAGTTGTCACCAAATTTTCTCTGTAGTGTTATATTTTATATGAATATTGGTGTTATAATCATTTTATAAATAATAATTATTGAGGAGAGAATTAGACATACTTTTCGTATCTTTTTCAATGATACAAAAACTTTTTCACTAGAATAAAAATTGATTTTTATTCTTTCAAAATTAAACTAAGCAACTTCACACAAAAATTGCCATATTCTCAGTTGATCATATCATATGAAACATTACATTAGTGAACTACTGGACAACCGACCAAAACATGTAAGTCATTCATGGTTAAAAGAAATAGTAAAATATCACTTTCATATAGGGTGAGTAAAAATACAGAAAACCGATTAAATCGAAAAAAACCATAAAAAAATAACCGAAAAAACCAAACCGTGAAAAAAAACTGATTAAACCAATTAAAATTTAAAAAACTGATTGGTTCGGTTCGGTTTCGGTTTTATAAGCCTGAAACAAAAAAAACCGAACCGAACCCAAACCGGAAAAGACCGGAAAAAAATCGGGCCAAAACAGAGCCAAACCGGTTTGAACCGGCTTTTATTAAAAAAATCGAACCGAACCAAAACTAGTTGGTTTGAACTGGTTTCGGTTTTTTAAAAAAATATTCAATTTAATTATTTATTTTTAATAAAAACCAAACCGAAACGAAAATAATCAATCCTGCTTTCGCATATTATTTTTAGCACAAATGCGTAACAACTGGCTCAACATAATCCAAGATTTCTCCCATTTTTAGCTTTTCCTTATTAGTGTTGTTTTCTTATCGGGATAGTGATCGATTAGTGATAGGCAGTGGAATTTTAATTCTTAAGCAATCGTTGGTGGCTGCTCTTCGGGGTCAAAGCACCGTGGCATGAGGTGAGTGGTTAGAAGAATCAACGGTGATAAGATTGTTTGGCCTGAGTTGGATGGACGGTGGTGGTAAAAGGGGTGAAGGTATTTGGACGGTTGGTCACGCCACCAACGTCATGATACACAAACAGTCATGACCTGTTTCGGCAGATGCAGAAATTATAAGCATAGAACAGTCATGTGGTTAATTTTTAGCCACATATTTCTTGCTGGATTGCAACGACGTCGCATTATCTCAGCATGCAGCCGGAAGGAAAGAAGACTCGTGTGTTTTTATTATTGTTGTTCTGGAATAATAATGTTAAAGATGTTGAAAAGATAATATCACTTAAAATATGGACACGTGGGCACATTTCAATTCCATGAAAATTAACAAAAATGAATCCCTTCAAAATTCAATTCCATAGTGATTTTCACTCAACTCCATGTAATGCTCCAATTTCACCAATAATCTTTATTTTATAATGAATGATTTTATATTATATATAAGAATAAAAGAGTTAGTGAATAAATCTCGTGCTGAATAAATAAACTCTATAAGAGTGATATATAAAGTTGAGAATGGATTACCTATGATTTCCAAACTCAATTATCAAATTTTATATGTAATCAGAGCCTCAAAGAGGTAAATGACTTGACAATTATCCTTAGAGTTCAATCCACCTGACAAATATTAGTAAAGTTGGGTGAGAAGTAATCCACCTGACAAATATTAGTAGTGAGGGAGACTTTTAATGAACATATTCCACGTTGAATAAATAAACTATAGAAGAGTAATATATAAAATTAAGAATATGACACTCATTATAAAGTTTAAGTTTTTTTAATGGAATTTAAACTCAACTATATTTATATTCTAGGTCCTGAGGAATGGATTTTTTTTGTGATTTGATCGAATATCCATTAAGGTTATGATATATCTTTGATGTATTTCTTATTTAGAAAGGGCTTATTTGTTTTTACATTTTAAAAATATTTTTTTAATTTAAATTTAAATTTTTTTTATTTGCTTCAAATTAATTTTTTTTGGTGTTTTTAGATCATTTCAATGTGATGATATCAACAATTATTTTTAAAAATAAAAAACATTATTTTAATACATTTCTGAGTGAAAAGACACTTTAAAAAATAATCACAACTACACTTCCAAACAGCCCAAAGACTATATATTATGTATTGCGAGCTTATTAGATAAATTATGTACTAAAATTGAGAGTTTTCTAAATTGTATGGATGCTAATTAGAATGGATTTCTTCCTTTAAGATCATAAATGGATTTCTTACGCCAAGGAGTGTATATAGGTCTTGACTTGCTTTTTCAAATTATTTTTTTAATATTAAATCAATATTTTAATGTGTTTTTTAGTGGATTTAATATGTAGATGCTAAAAATAAAAATAATTTTTTTAAAAAAATATCATTTTAATGTATTTTTAATTGAAAAATATTTTTTAAAAATATCATGCCCCGTATTATTAAACATACATCTAATATTATATTTGATGTGGTTATTTTTTGTGATACGTGCAACCTTTAATAAGTAATAACAGATTTTAAAAATTATTTATATTTCAAACAGTAAAAAAAATAAACAGCAAGTAAAAGCTTAAAAATAATGCTTTGAGGTGTTTTCTTGAACGTGGAGGCACTAAATCCACGGGGCTGCGAAGATCATTTAATGTTATATCACAAATGAGCATATAAAGAAAACAAAAATTAAATACCCATACACCTTCAAAAAGCGTGGAGGATTAATTAATTAACTAAGGACTGTATTTTTGCATTGAGTAAAGATTTTGCAATAGACTCAATGTTTGTAAGAATATACCCTGTCACCCTCGCGATGTCTTACATGCCTACTGGGCTTGCAGGGTGTTCAGTGGGTCCGGAGATTAGTTGTGGTGCGCGTAAGCTGGCCCGGACACCTCGAGTTACAAAAAAAAAAAAAAAGAATATAACTATAGTTTATTGAGAAACTTAAACAAATTTATGGACAGAGTCATTAAGGTTGGAGTAAAATTGCTAGTTCTGTATCGAATTGAACATTGTAGACAAAACTCGACTTTGATTGCATAAGAATGTGTAAAATGTGCTGAAAATAGTGTCTTTTACTATTCTTGCATAATTTCATGAAAGTTTCGGGAAAATGGTAAAAGTTAGAAAATTATTTGGAAATGGAATAGTTTAATCACAATCGAGTGTTGCAAATTCTATTTTTTATTTAAATTAATTAACATAAATTAATTAACATGTATAACTCAAAATTTTAAAAGATTTAATAAAAAAAAATGAGATTCAATATAAAAATAGAGAAAAATAATAAAGAAAAAGAATGGATTATCGAAAAGTCTGTTTTGAAGATATTTGGTATCATTAGAAAGGTTGCGATGAGATGATTCTAACTACATATTAAAATACTATAAAACAAGATGATAATTGATTAGGGGTTTTATTAGGAATTAATTATAATTTTGTTGGGTTGTCTTTTAGTTTATAGGTACAATCATCTCATTGAGATCTTTTTAACTGTACTGAGCGTGTTGAAAACGATTATAACCCTTTTTTTTTCTTCTCCTATTTCTTTTTACCTTCAAATCACCTCATTTCCTTCAAAAATTTTGAATTGATTTTTATTGAGATTAATTAATTTACAAATAACATGTATTTTAAAATATAACTAAATAATCACTATTATATATAAAATGAAATTCAAATTGGTGATTGTGTTTAAACTATTTATATTTGTCAAATATTTTTCTAAACTATATCATTCTTCCAATTTTATTTTATTTTTTTATCAAAATGTGTTATTGTTTTTAAAATAAAATTCTAAAGAAATATGGGAATGTAGTTCAACACTAGTGGACAACCGACCAAATATAGTAATAAGTGGTTAAAAGACAAACAAGATCTCTCATGTTAAAGGACCGAGTTTTCCATGATTATCACATTGTGAAACGTGGCAAAATAACATCCAGGAATGTTTCCCGTACTAATTTCTTTTTTCCTGAAAATGTTCCTTTTCAACTGGGGGAGTGACGGATTAGTGATAAGCACAGAAATTTGATTCTTAAGCAATGATTGATGGCTGCAATGTGGGGTCAATATAACGTGGCATGAATTGAGTGGATGGGGCAATCAACGTGGCTGGAGAGAGTTGGACGGACGGTGGAGGTGAAATGGATTATGGTATATGGTCGGTTTGGTGACAACGTCATGATTCATAATAAGCATGTGATTTTCACCGGTGGCTGGACGGCAACAACTCCGGTTTGTTTGGAGAAAGGAAACAAGGCGAGGGCGGGTAATTCTGTTCTTGCTTTGGAGAAATCAATCAAGTCTCTTGAATGTTGATGACTGATCATCAGATTTTAATTGTATTAATTTAAGGGACATTTTTTAATAATTTTCCAGGAGATTAACAGTCGACCACTCTTGTCGTATTGAACTCGAACAGAGCGTTTCGAGGCATGAAATGAAAGAGAGGATTTCATTATTGGCCGGTCAACTTGAATGTGTTAAGGTCGCGATTCATTATTTTAGCCATTAAATTGATGGTGAGCCCGTTAATAATACAGTAATATATTATATTATTCACCCGCCCGGTGAGATCATTTTCTTTTAAATTAAAGAATTATGTCGGCGCTGATAATATAATTTTTAGTAGGAATAAAATTTAAAATCGATTCAATGCAATTTGATCGACTTCTCAGTTTAAAAAATAACTTAAATTATTAATAAAAATATAATTTAATTTAAAATAAATATTTAATATTATTTTTTTTACAAATATTAAGACGACAACTTATTATATCAATTTGGGTTAAACTATCAATTCACATGTCAAGTCATCAGACAATAATAATCCCATAAAAAATAAATTAAAACAAATTATGAAACTCAATTTTCAATAAACTCAATATTTAAGGATGAAATTGAAAAAAAAATCAATTAAAAATGATAAAAAAATGACCCGAGTGAACAAAGGTTAACTTGCCAAGCTCGCGATCCAGGTCATATAATTAAGATGATCCAATATAAAGCAAATTGAAACAAGTAATGAAACTTAATGCTAAATAAATCTAATGTTGAATGATGTAACTGAAATTAAAAAATAGATTAAAAAGTGAAACAAAAAATGACCCAAGTCAATCCATGTTAACTTACCAAACTCGTGACTTGAGTCATGAGATGGAGATAACTTTATAAAAAGTAAACCGAAATAAATAACGAAGCTCAATTTTCAATTAACCCAATATTGAATAATAAAATTGAGAAAAAAGTTATTACAAAAATAAGAAGAAAAAACTCGAGTCAATTAGTTAAACCTGTGATCTGGATTATAAGGGTCTAGCTGCTGTGGTCAACTGTGTGACTTGTTCCGTCCCCGTCCCGGGTTCGACCCTCTATGTGCATGCCTGTCACCCCCGCGGTGCCTTACCTGCTCCTGGGCTTGCAGGATGTCCAGTGGGCCGTGGGGAATAGTCGTGGTGCGCGCAAGCTGGCCCGGACACCCCACGTAAATCAAAAAAAAAAAAACAATAAATTGAAAAAAATTATAAATTATAGTCCTTAAAAAATCTAATGTTGAAAGATAGAATTGAAATTAAAAGAAAAAAACAAACATGGGTTGGGGAAAAAAATACTAATAAAATGAATAGTATTATACGAGGAGAAGTACAATAATAATTTAAATATTATTAAAATTTAAATTTTAATGAAAAAGTTTTTTTTATATATACATATTTCATTTTTATCATTGTGGGTTTTCACCATGTCAATATACAAACATTAAAGGAATTTGAAATAAAATGTAGTTTAAATTTGAAGTCACTAGGTCTCCGATCCGGTTTCACCAACTAATTAGTTTTGATGGAATCGATAACATTGTTCATGCCTTTCTGATTGAGAAAGAAAAGAAAATTACACCGTAAAAGTTGGGTCTTTTATTTCATGGTCAAAAGTGATTATCTCTTGGAAATTCAATCCGACAGGTTATGTAGTAAAAACCCATGTGAAGCTCGAAGAATTGAGTGAAGGCTGGAACCATCTTTACAGCAGGCCGGAAAAAGCACACCCATGAAGTCCAACGTGGGGTCACGGAAAGTTTAAGAAATCATAGATTGTGAGGTGGGGCGGCGAAGTTAAGTTAATTTAACACTCACTCCTCTCCAACACATCGCATGCATAAATAGCACAGCATTTCTCCACACTTCCACCACAAAACATTTTGTTAGTGAATTATAATACCAACCATACCGCTTTAGCTTTGTCTCTCACCAAACTCATCAACAGCTATGGGCAAGGACATTGAAGTTGGAGGCGAATTCAGTGCCAAGGACTATCATGACCCTCCGCCAGCGCCATTGATCGATGCTGAGGAAATAACCCAGTGGTCTTTTTATCGGGCTATTATTGCTGAGTTCGTTGCCACGCTCTTGTTTCTGTACATCACTGTTTTGACCGTGATAGGTTACAAGAGCCAGACTGACGTTAATAAAAACGGTGATGAATGTGGTGGGGTTGGCATTCTTGGCATCGCTTGGGCCTTTGGTGGCATGATTTTTATTCTTGTTTACTGCACTGCTGGTATCTCAGGTCAGTAATGGAAATAATACAATCACGTATAGCTGAATTGTTTTTCTATCATCTCTTGAAATGGGACCGATGAATTTGCTAAAAATTATGCAGGTGGACATATTAACCCGGCTGTGACTTTCGGTTTGTTCTTGGCTAGGAAGGTCTCCTTGGTGCGTGCCATTCTATACATGGTGGCTCAGTGCCTGGGGGCCATATGTGGATGTGGACTTGTGAAAGCATTCCAAAAGTCTTATTACACAAACTATGGTGGTGGAGCCAATGGACTTGCTAACGGATACAGCAAGGGAACTGGGTTAGGTGCTGAGATCATTGGCACCTTTGTTCTTGTCTACACTGTTTTCTCTGCTACCGACCCCAAGAGGAATGCAAGGGATTCTCATGTTCCTGTTCGTGCTCCATGTCCCTCTGTCTATAAAATCAAAATTAGAAATTCCCAAAGTAATAAATCCAGGTTATCAACTGGTTTTCACTAATTTCCTTTCCAACTATAGGTACTGGCACCACTTCCCATTGGATTTGCTGTTTTCATGGTTCACTTGGCCACTATTCCAATCACCGGTACTGGTATCAACCCTGCTAGGAGCTTCGGAGCTGCAGTGATCTTCAACAAGGAAAAGGCATGGGATGACCATGTGCGTGGCTAATTCCCAGTAAAATATATATATATATTTCCTAATTAGTTTCATATTTGGTGTGCTGATGTAAATTTTATGTTGCTTCAGTGGATTTTCTGGGTTGGACCTTTCATTGGTGCTGCAATTGCTGCCTTATATCACCAGTTCATCTTGAGAGCAGCTGCTGTTAAATCCCTTGGATCCTTCCGGAGCTCTCCCAACATATAATATTTCCATTCAGTTATGGAACGTACGCCAAAGATTTAACTAGTCCAAAAGGGTCTGGGACTGGCCAATATGTACATTATTCAGTCCAGGTCTAAGAGATCAATGTTATGTCATGGTTGTGTGCTTGGACACTTGTTTTATTTATGCTCAAATATTTTCACCTTCTCTGTCCTTGAGTTTTTCTTTTTGGTCAATATGTAGTGTTGATGAATCAATCAGCAAGTGCTCTGTGTTAGTCTTTAATAATTTCGATCCCTCTAATCTCTTTTCTTGATATCTCACTGTTATGTCAGGGAAGGAAATTCACGACTCATTATGGCATATATACCTGTCGTAATTATATACAAATAAATCATTTCAAATAATTAAAAAAAAAGTGAGAAGTTCAACTTTTTTCCATTTTCGTGCAGCTTATAAACTCTATGCGCTATATCTCTGTTGCATCACTCGCTGTTTTACTACTGGGCTCACTGGTTGCATCACTCACATATTACTACGGACTGCAGTGTTTGCCTACAGTAATTGGGGTTTTATAAAATAATTAAAATTAGATGGATATAAAATTACGGCATTTACTATAGATCTACACTATATAACATTATCTGTGGATCCAGATACAATGGCATTGTAGATTCAATGTGGACTCGCACTCGTGTCTGCTATGGAGGTGGAAATTATAAACTTACCCCTTGGAGAGCTATAAGAATGCTTAGTAATTTTTGTGCTTTCTAAAAAAGTATAATTTGGATTCTTCAATAATTGCTTGCCATTTGGACTTCATCGTCTTTCTCTTTTTTTTTTTTTTTTTTCTCTCTCTCTTGTCTAAGTTAAGCTTTTCCTCTATCTATACATCAAGAAAAGAAAATCATATTACACCTTTCTCTTTCGAGCTCGCTGTCACGAATAAAACGATAAATTCTTTTTTTTTGTAGAGAGACAACTGCCCATGACAAAAATGATAGTCAAAGAGGGTAATTATTGATGTTCATCGATGGATAAACATTTTTTGGTATCATGAAAAATAAATTTTGATTTTAAATCCTTGTTTAGAAGGTCCAAAGACATGATGATAACTCATTTACAAATGGGAAGAACTTGTGTCCATACCTAACATTTCTAAGTTGGGTAGAATGCCAAACCCTGGGTCTAACTTGCTTTCAAGCCTTAACACCCCTAGGTGTAGCTACAAGCCGAGTCTAAATGGATATAGGTTTAACAAGCTATCAGACCTAGCACCCTAAGACTTGGTTACAGGCCTAGATCGGCATTGAGCATGGGTTTGACTTGCTACTAGATCCAATACCCTTTGACTCTACTATATACAAAGATTAAGCGGACATGTGCTTGGCAAGGTATCAGACCTACCGCCCTTGGGTTTGGCACTGTGTCAAGCCTAATTGAGAATGGGTCTGACATATTGCCAGACCTAATACTTTTGGACCAGGTTACGAGCTAAGTCCAAGTGGATATGTGTTTGACAAGTTGCCAGATCTAACGTCTTTGGACTAGGTTATGCGTTGAGCCCAAGCATATATGTGTTTGACAAGTTACCAGACCCATTGCTTTTGGGTATGGACTTGGCGTGCTGCCAAACCCGACATCCTTAGACTTGGTTATATGCCAAATCTAAGCAGACATGGGTCTAACAAACTATCATGCCCACCGCCATTAGGCTTGGCATCGTGCCTAGCTCAAAAGGGTATAAGTTTGGTGAGCTACCAAACCCAACACCCTTGGGCTAGGCTACGCACGGAGCCTAAGTGGACATGAATCTAGCGAACTACCAGATCTATAGTCCTTAGACTTGGCTGTGCACCATGTTCAATTAGGCATGGGTCTGACGACCTTCTCGACCCTTTGACTTGGGGCTTGGCTACGTGTCAAGCTGAATTAAGCATGAGTTTAACATATTGCCAAACCTATTGATCGTGGGCTTGGCATTGTTCCTAGCACAAAGGGATAAAGGCCTTGAGATCATTATAGGCCATATGTTGGGCCATAAGGCTCCATTTGTTTATTCTTATGATTTAAAACATAAAATGTTATTGTCATGGATATTCATCTCCCTACATCCATAGGTGTATAAAAAATCTTTCAAGAACCTATCATATTTTCATCTCATTAATATTGTGTGATTTATCATTCATAATATTATCAAGATGAAATGACTCTCTAAGCCCTATAGTCTAACAAAACAACAAGGACTATAAATACCCTTGAACCACCTGGGTAAAGAGTTTACAATTTTTATTCTCTAGACATTAATGCTTTTAAATCCCAGAGCATTTATCATACCAAAAAAAGAACAAACACTTTTGTTCTTGAAATTTAAGGTTCATTCTCTCATTTATTGTCATCTCTTTCTTAAACATTATTGACTTTATCGTCCAAGGATCCCTAAACCTCACTAAAAAGGATTGTTTTGTAGCTGTTAAGCCTTTTACCTCCAATCATCTACTTTTTAAGCTCTAGAGAATGGAGTATTTATATGAACATATGATTACTCATTTTCCAAACACTAAAAAACCTCATTCTTAAGCATACTAGGTTTTGGAACATCATCATTTGGTGTCGTTTGTGAGAATTGATAAAAAAACTATCAACTTTTTTCTAGGTTTGGTTCTTAACCTTCCTGAGCTAATCCATGGTAGACAATCAAGATACATAATGCAATCATATTATTCGATAGTTTCACCCACATTTAACTAGTGTTTTGTCTATGTTTTATATATAAAATACCTTGATATTTTTTGTTTTATGTTTTGAAGGCACTTTTGGATGAAAGATGCAAAAATGAGTAAATTGGAGGTAATTGGCAGATTTGACCTTCAGTCGATGTTTTGTGTAGAGCGTGAGCTCTAAAGGTCGAAATGAAGTGATTCTAGTGGCAATAAAAAGCTAACATCCATATCTTTCTGGACATCTAATGCAAGAAAATAAAATAAAAAAGAGCATGGAAATCGCAGCCTTCAAAATCAAATCTTACAATCTGTCAGTGTTGACCTTTAACCATTCTGACTTGAATGGAGCTACAGAAGTCCAATTGATGCAAACTCATTTGTTTTGGATTCCTGACTCAAAGACCTATCAACGCTCCTAATTTCAGAAAAAAAGTCATATGAGATAGATATGAGTTTTTAAAGATGACAACTGAATTCTGCAAGCAAACAAATTTCGTGAAGAAACGAGTTCAAATTACGTTTCGAAGCATCTAAACCGACATCCAAGTTTTTATTTCAGCAATTTAGCTCCTCTAAGTCAAAGATTGAAGATTTCATGTAAGACTATTTCTTCTTTTTTAGAAAAATAGTTATTGAAGTACTTAAATGTAAACTGTCTACTTAAGGGAGGACTATTTTGTAAAATAGAGACTAGGGTTTTCTAGGATATAAAAAGAATGAGAGAAGAGAAGGGGGGCAACCAGCCAAGAAGAGAAAAATACCCCCTTCCTCTAAGAAACCCGAAATCATGCAGTCCTCCTTCTTTTTGATTAGTTGTTCAACAAACATGCAAGACTAAACTCTTTTTCTTGGTTGCAAGGACACGAAAACCTTCGGATTTCAAGAACTGTGAGATTTATTTTACCTTTTCTTTTCAGTTTATATGAATGTTCTCCTATGCTTATTTTTCCTATGATTGTTTATTTTAATTGCTAGAGCAGACTCTAAGTTATTATTGTAGACAATCTATTGCTAAGTTTGATATCAAAACCGGAGTTCTAGTATATGAACTTGTGAAGCAACTAAGTTTAATAATTGTGGTGGATCTACATTATTAATTTTAGAGAGAACATTTAATCAAATCAAACATAGACTGCGGACAGTTATATTTTCTTTATTAATCAACTTATCTAGTTCTTAAGGCTGTCATTGAATTAAATTACTAGTGCGGATACTGTGGTTGTTTGATGGTTAGGGTTAGTTATACGGCGGATACGTTAAGTAACCAATGTTAAAAAGAGATAAATATTCAGAATATAAATTGATGTTTCGTTTCCATGACCAGTTCTGATTTCTGTAAGTGGATGTTTACTTGCGACCAATGTTTGTTCTCTTGATAATTTTCTGATTTTATTTAATTTTGCTTGATAGTTTTTTGTTTTCTTTTGCTTTAACCTAGATAACATCCAAACCCTCCCTCAAATTACATATCATCTAGCATAAAAATCTGACTTGAACCTTCCTCGTATGATCGACCCCTTGCTTGTTCTATACTATCTTATGTGTTGTGTTTTAAGTTAGGGTAATTAATTTGTGCTACCGCGACATCGCAAAAATTTTTAGCGTCGTTGCCAGGGAAGTAATTTTAGTTGATTCTTGTGCTATTATTTTTATTTGCTGTGATTGTTATTTATTTTTCTGAAAAAAAAAGAAATAGAATTTTTGCTTGGAATTAGATATCGGCCTTTTGTTTCCTAAAGGGAAACGACGTTCTGAACAGGACTAGTGGGAAACCACTAACCCCACCTTATCGAGGCCAAATTCCGTGTGTTTTTTAGGGTTTTTAGGCAGTTTTAGTTTTCTTGCTTAGGATTTTTGTACAATTTGTATTGTTTTCGATCTCTTGTGTGGTTGGTTTCTTTTGAGTTTCCTTCATAATTTATGACTGTAACCCGTTCTACTAACCAAAGTCAAGTGCAGGTGGATCTCGAAATAGAAAACACTTTACGCAGGTTATGAAAGGAAGTTTGCGTCAACACCATGGTTGTTGCACGACAACAAACACTCAAGGAGCTTTCTGCTCCTAACATGGAAAATCAACCATTGTGCATAAACATCGACAATAATGTCAACTTCGAGCTCAAATCTAGTTTTATACTGTTGCTACCAACATTCAATGGTCTTGCAGGAGAATATCCTCATACTCTTCTCAAGGAGTTCTATATGGTTTGCGTTGACATGAAACCGAATGGAGTTGATGAAGAACATGTTAAGTTGAAAGCTTTCCCTTTCTCTTTAAAAGGGGCAGCAAAGGCATGGTTTTTCTTTATTCTCCCAGGTTCCATTAGAACTTGGAATGCCATAAAGAAGATTTTCCTTGAGAAGTATTTCCCAGCATCTCGAGTTGCTGATATAAGGAAAAAAATATGTGGGATTCAGCAATCTCATGGCGAGACACTCTCTGAGTATTGGGAAAGATTTGAGCAATTATGCATTCATTGCCCTCATCATCAAATACCCGATCAGCTGCTCATTCAATATTTATATGAAGGATTGATGCCTACTGACTATAGTATCATTGATGTTGCAAGTGAAGGGGCATTGATAGATAAAACACCCAAGGCTGCATGCCAATTGATCTCAAACATGATAGCCCACTCGAAACAGTTTGGACACATGAGGAGACTTCCCAAGCAAACGAGTAAATTATAAATTTAGTGATCTTACTTCTCTTGTGCGTTCTTTGGCTTGTGGAAATGTACAACAGGTGAAAGTTTGTAGCATATGCTCCTTACAAGGACATGCTTCAGATATGTGCCCCACAATTTAAGAAGATTACATTGAACAAGCTAATGCAGTTGATGGAGCATTCAATGGACAACCCCAACGTAAATATGATCCATTTTCCAACATATACAATCCTGGATAGAGAGATCATCCTAATTTACTCTATGGGAACCCATCTCAACAAGACAATCAAGGCCAACAGTTCCATCCTCATGGATTCAATCACAATAGAATTATCAAGCGAGACAACCCCCTCCATCCATAAACTCCAATGTTCTAGGGTCGTCATCCAGTGATGATCTTCATGAGATGATGAAAACCTTGGCTTCTAACATAGTGACCTTGCAACAAAATATCAGGTCTTTTCAACAGGAAACAAGGTCAAGTATTCACAACTTGGAGAAGCAAATGGGGCAAATAGCTTCAAGTGTAGGAAAATTGGAAGCACAAATGAATGGAAAATTATCCTCCTAAGCATTGAATCCAAAAGAGAATGTTAGTGCGATCATGCTACGAAGTGGGAAAGAACTTGAAGAACAAAGGTCAAAACAAATTGAGATGGAGGAAGAAGAGGAGATATAAACTGAATTGAGTATAAAGAAGAAACACCCTCTTCCTCCACAAACTGAAACAACGACCAACACTCCAAAGGTAACTCCTCACTTAATGAATACCAATTTTAAAACAATTCCACCCTTTCTTATGAGTTCTTCTAGGTCAAAGAAAGAGGACAAAGAAAAAGATATTTTAGAGGTTTTCAAGAAAGTAGAACTCAACATTTTTTTGCTTGATGTTATCAAGCAAATTCCCAAGTATGCCAAATTCTTGAAAGAGTTGTACTACCAAGAGAGCCTACAAGCTAAAAGGTCATGGAATGGTAAGTATAGGTGAAGTTATCTATGTTGTTATTCAAAAGAATATGCATTTGAAGCACAAAGACCCAGGTGCATTTACTATCCCATGTGTTATTGGTAATGCTAGTTTTAAAAGGGTCTTATGTGATTTAGGTGCATCCATTAGTGTTATGTCTAAACATATTTATGATTCTCTTAGTCTGGAACCTTTGAATAAAACTAGCATTGTAATACAACTTGCGGATCATAGTTTTATTTACCCACTTGGTGTGGTAGAAAATGTTCTAGTCAAGATTGATAGTTTAGTCATTCCATTCGACTTTTATATTCTTGATATGGAACATGATTCTTGTGATTCATCAAACAACACTCCTATATTGTTTGGGTGACCATTCTTGAAAACTACCAATACAAAGATTGATTGTGGTAAGGATACTTTGTCTATAGAGGTAGGAGATGAAAAAATTGAATTTAATTTTCATGATGTAATGAAATATCCTTATACCAATGTTTATTCTATCACATGCTATAACCAAGTTGATAAGTATGTGCAGCAAGTTTGTGATTTTGATTATGAGGATGGATTAAGCGTAGCTTTGAGCTATGGCTATGATTTTACCAAGATAGAAGAGATGGAGAGGCACATATGTGTTCCCCAAAATGCGTACGAATCAGCATTGGCTTTCCAAGCTTTGCAAACCATTCCCCACGGTAATGTCTTTGTTAATTTAATACTTTCACATAAAAAGCTTTTGCCATCTATTTTACAGGCCCTCGAGTTAGAATTGAAACCTTTGCCCGATAATTATAGTATGTATTTATTGGCAACAACAATACACTTCCCGTTATCATAGCAAAAGGTTTGATAAGTGCGTAAGAGGAAAAACTTGTGAAGTTGTTGTGTTATCACAAGATGGCCATTGGATGGACTTTAGCCGACATCAAGGGCATTAGTTCCTCAATGTGTATGCATCACATATTATTGGAGGACAGTGCAAAACCAACAAGGAAAATGCAAAGGAGGTTGAACCTGCCTATGATGGAGGTAGTGAAAGCTGAAATTTTAAAACTATTAGATGCATGAGTCATTTACCCTATCACAGACAGTAAATGGGTGGCACCAATCCATGTGGTGCCCAAGAAGATCGAAATCACGTTGGTGAAGAACAAAAATGATGAACTCCTCCCCACTCTCATTTTGAATGGATGGAGAATGTGTGTTGATTATAGGAAGCTCAATCTTTCTACACTCAAAGATAATTTTCCATTACCATTCATGGATTAAATGCTTGAACGCCTAGCAGGTAAGTCTTTTTATTGCTTTCTTGATGGATATAGTGGATACAATTAGATTGTTATTAATCTTAAGGATCAAGAAAAGACTACATTTACATGTCCATTTGGTACATATACATATAAGAGAATGCCCTTTGGTCTTTGTAATGTACTTGCAACTTTTCAAAGATGCATGATGAGTATTTTTTCTAATTATGTTGAAAGACTAATTGAGGTTTTCATGGATGATTTCATGGTGTATGGTGATTCTTTTGATAAGTGTTTAGAAAATTTATCTTTGGTCTTGAAAAGGTGCATTGAAACTAACCTTGTCTTGAACTATGAAAAATGTTATTTTATGGTAAAATAAGGAATAGTTCTTGGGTATGTTGTATCTTCACGTGGATTAGAGGTTGATAAAGCTAAAATAGACGGTATTTCATCATTGCCTTACCCCTCATGCGTGAGGGAAGTTTGTTCTTTTCTAGGCCATGCAGGTTTTTATCGACACTTTATCAAAGATTTCTCAAAGATCACCCTTGTGCAAACTATTAGCCAAAGAAGTGGATTTTGTGTTTGATCAAGCACGTAAAGATGCCCATGATGAGCTTAAGAGGCGTGTCACATCTGTCCCTATCATCCAACCACCAAATTGGGATAGGCCTTTTGAGATAATATGTGATGCGAGTGACTATGTGGTAGGGGCTGTCCTTGGGCAAAGAATTGGTAAGAATTTGCATGTTATAGCCTATGCTTCCCGCATGTTGGATAGAGCGCAATTGAATTGCCATACAACTGAAAAGGAACTTTTTGCAGTGGTGTGTGCTTTAGAAAAATTCAGATTATATTTACTTGGTATAAAAGTTGTTGTTTTTACTGGCCATGCAGCTTTGAGGTATTTTTTGAAGAAAAAGGAGTCGAAACCAAGATTGATTAGGTGGATCTTGCTTTTACAAGAATTTGATCTTGAGATCAAAGACAAAAAGGTGCTGAAAACCATGCAGCTGATCACTTGAGCTGATTGAGGACCGAGGATATACAAACCAAAACAATAAGAGAGATATTCCCTAATGAGCTGTTGTATATGTTACATTCCTCTACAAGACCATGGTATGCTGATTTGGTGAACTATTTAGTCACTAAAGATTTTCCTCCAGGTTTGTCTACATCCCAAAAAGACATGTTACGAGCTGATGCTAAATATTATTTTTGGGATACCCCTTATCTGTGGAAATTTTGTGTTGATCAAATAGTTAGGAGATTGTACCACACGATGAATCATTCCATTCTCACTTTTTGTCATTCTCATTCTTGTGGTGGATATTTTGGAGCAAAAAGAACGGCCTACAAGGTACTTGAAAGTGGTTTTTATTGGCCTTTTATTTTTAAGGATGCATATCATTTTTGCAAATCATGTGAAAAATGCCAAAGAACATGTAATATCACTCATAAGAATCAAATGCCTTTAACGAATATTCTTGTAAGTGAAATTTTTGATGTTTGGGGTATTAATTTTATGGGTCCATTTCCTTCTCCTTTTGGCAATTTTTATATCCTTTTTGCTGTTGAATATATGTCCAGATGGATTGAGGCGAAAGCCACATGAACTAACGATGCTAAGGTTGTTTTAGATTTTGTCAGGACTCATATTTTTAACAGGTTTGGAATCCCTAAAGCTATCATTAGTGATCGTGGCACTCATTTTTGTAATTTTTCAATGGAAGCATTGTTACGTAAATATCATATGACTCATCAGACTTCCACAACATTCCATCCTCAAACAAATGGCCAAGCTGAAATTTCAAATCGAGAAATCAAGTCCATTATAGAGAAGACAATGCAACCTAACCGGTGAGATTAGAGTCTATGACTTGGTAATGCACTTTGAGCTTACCAGACTGCCTACAAATCACCTATAGGAATGTCACCTTATAGTATGATTTACGGGAAAGCATGTCATCTACCGGTGGAGATTGAACACAAAGCTTTTTCGGCCATTAAACAATGTAACATGGATTATGATGCTGCTGGGATTGCAAGAAAGTTGCAATTGCAAGAGTTGGAAGAGATTCGAAATGATGTTTATGAGAATGCAAGGATTTACAAAGAAAAGACTAAGAGTCTTCATGACCGAATGATTACAAGAAAAGAGTTCCATGTTAGAGACAAAGTCTTCCTTTATAATTCGCATTTGAAACTTTTCCCTGGAAAGTTGTGCTCTCATTGGATTGGACCCTTTGTTGTTTCTAATGTTTTTCCTTATGGTGCAGTTGAAATTATAAGTTTAGAAACCAACAAAGTACTTAAAGTCAATGGGCATTGCTTGAAACCTTTATATGAAGGTTGGACGACAGAACTCACCGCTTCTGTGGAGTTAGCTGAACCAATCTATGAAGAATGAGCATGCAATATGTCGAGCCAATGACATAAAACAAAAGCGCTTACTAGGAGGCAATCCAACAAAAAGAAAAAAAATTTAGATTTGCTTTCTTTTTCCTTATATTTTATTTTTTGCATTTTACTTTATTTTTATCATTCTCTTATATTCCTTTTCTTTTATTTCAACATTGAGAACAATGTTGTGTTTTAAGCCCCGTATTGGGAGAATGTTGGTTTTCTTATTTTAGTTTTCTTTGTTGTTAAAAAAAAACAATTTCTATGTTTGATTTTTTGAACTCCTATTGGTTTATAAGAATATGAGTATTATGTATGAGAATTAATTGAGATAGATGAAGATATAAATCGAATGAATGAGGTGCATGCAAGTTTTAATATTTAATTGATTTAGGGAGTGACTTTGAAAATATGTCATGTTGACTTTATAGTGTTATACCAATGCAAGCTTTTGAGCCTTCAACATTATATTCTTTGATTGTGCATTCTTTCAATGATATGTATCTTTAGAACTTGCTTCATATCTTGTTGAGATTACATTCACATTACATGTATATATGAAGATAGTAAAGGCATTAGGAATTTTAACCACTTGAGCCAAAAAGCCAACCTAAAGCATATTATCCTTAGTCAGCCCGTTTGAGCCTGTTTATCTTTTCTTTGCTTTACCCATGTGTAAACCTTAACTTTTTATATGTTTTCCTTTTCCCCTGGCCAAGGATTAGTAGAGCATGTACTTGTTGATATCTCATGGGATTATGGTTGGAAATTATGTGAAAAGAAAAAACAAGTGATGCTTGATGAAAAGATGGGCAAAGTTGCCAAAGGTGAAAAATAAAAAAGAAAAGAAAAGAAAATAAAAGAAAAGGTGTTCCTTTATGTTCTTAAGATTTTATGTTGAAAGAGCTTGAAATCAAAAGAAGTTAAGCATTGGTGATTAAAGATGAAAAATTTATGTGCTTTGATGGAATATCTTGTTTGAATTATCATTTTTCAGAAGGCTCTACTTTCTTCGGTTTGAACCTTTTCTTTTACTCTCTTTTACCTCACCTTAACCTCTGCCCCATGACAACCGGAAAATAAGATCTTTTGATTCATGCATTGCTTGTAATATGTTAGTAATGGAGATGAGATTGAAGAGCAAGTTTATGGTAGAACATATTCATTGACTGAATTTGAGAGATTTAAACACATAAGCCCTAAACACGTGAGTGTTGGAGTGTATATCAATGAGAGGACCTATCACTTTGGCATGACATAGATTTCATTTAAATCCCGACAATTAATTGAGTTTTGAAGTTTGCATGTAAATAAATTCATGAAAAATTATACTCTTTATCCTTCTTGATTGTATTCTTGTTTATAATGTATATATTCTTGGATAATGATGGGAGATTAGTCATAGTGATTTGATTTAATTTAATCTCAATTTGATTTTACCTATCCTTTCTCGAGGATGAGCAAGAGCTAAATGTGGGGGTATTTGATGCAACCATATTATTCGATAGTTTCACCCACATTTAACTAGTGTTTTGCCTATGTTTTATATATAAAATGCCTTGATATTATTTGTTTTATATTTCGAAGGCACTTTTGGATGAAAGATGCAAAAATGAGTAAATTGGAGGTAATTGGCAGATTTGACCTTCAGTCGATGTTTTGTGTAGAGCGTGAGCTTTAGAGGTTAAAATGAAGTGATTCTAGTGGCATTAAAAAGCTAACATCCATACCTTTCTGGAAATCTAAGGCAAGAAAATAAAATAAGGAAGAGCATGAAAATCGCAGCCTTCAAAGTCAAATCTCGCAATCTATCAATGTTGACCTTCAACCATTCCAACTTGAATATCTGGAGCTACAAAAGTCCAATTAATGCAAACTCAGTTGTTTTTAGATTCCTGACTTAAAGACCTATCAACGCTCCAAATTTCAGCAAAAAAATATTTCATATGAGAGTGATATGATTTTTCAAAGATGACAACTAAATTCTGTCATCAAACAGGTTTCGTGAGGAAACGAGTCCAAATTACATTTTGAAGCTTCTAAACCGACATCCAAGTTTTTATTTCAGCAATTTAGCTCCTCTAAGTTAAAGCTTGAAGATTTCATGCAAGAATATTTCTCCTGTTTTAGAAAAATAGTTATTGAAGTAATTAAATGTAAACTGTCTACTTAAGTGATGACTATTTTGTAAAATAGAGACTAGGGTTTCCTAGGATATAAAAAGAATGGGAGAAGAGAAGGGGGGCAACCAGCCAAGAAGAGAAAAACCCTTCCTCTAAGAAACCTAAAATCATGCATTCCTCCTTCGTTTTGATTAGTTGTTTAACAAACATGCAAGGCTAAACTCTTTTTCTTGGTTGCAAGGACACGAAAACCTTCGGATTTTAAGAACTGTGAGATTTATTTTACCTTTTCTTTTCAGTTTATATGAATGTTCTTCTATGCTTATTTTTCCTATGATTGTTTATTTTAATTGCTAGAGCGGACTCTAAGTTATTATTGTAGACAATCTATTGCTAAGTTTGATATCAAAACCGGAGTTGTGGTATATGAACTTGTGAAGCAACTAAGTTTAATAATTGTGGCAGATCTACGTTATTAATCTTAGAGAGAATATTTAATCAAATCAAACTAGACTGCGGACAATTATGTTTTCTTGATTAATCAACTTATCTAGTTCTTAAGGCTGCCATTAAATTAAATGACTAGTGCGGACACTGTGATTGTTTGATGGTTAGGGTTAGATATACGGCAGATATGTTAAGTAACCAATGTTAAGAAGAGATAAATATTCAATAAATTGATGTTTCGTTTCCATGACCAGTTCTGATTTCTGTAGGTGGATGTTTACTTGCGACCAAAGTTTGTTCTTTTGATAATTTTCTGATTTTATTTAATTTTGCGTGATATTTTTCTGTTTTCTTTTACTTTAGCCTAAATAACGTCCAAACCCCCCAAATTACATATCATCTAGCATAAAAATCTGACCTGAACCTTCCTCATGGGATCGACCCCCTGCTTGCTTTATACTATCTTTGTGTTGTGTTTTAAGCTAGGATAATTAATTTGTGCGATCGCGACATCGCACTAATACACTTAGGATTGGATGTGTCACGGACCTCCTTATAATCATTGGCGAATTTGATACATCAGAGCTTTAACAACTATTTAATCAGGTCTAACTCCTTACTGAGGCAATATTGGTCGCTCAAGGCCAATATCAGGTCCAACAACCTTGACGAGTCTTTGCACACAAGGTAGCACCCATAGTCTTAACTTCTCAACCACTAGTTGCCTTCTCAGATAGGAGACAATTACATTATCTAGAGGAGGCTATAACAACATGAAATCTTTACAACTTTTTGAACCTTGATCTTAGGGAAAATAAGGCATTTTTTTCTTAATAACACCTTTCATATAAAATTTAAGTCCATTCCATTACATTTGTAATTCTAACAAAATTTCAGTAGAGTCTCCTTTGTTTGGGTCCCTTAACGGTTCTTCATTTTTTTTATAGTAACTATTCATTAAGCCCAAGGGATTATAGATTTCATAACACATCATCTCATGCTCGTTATTATTATAAATGGTAGGCTTAAATTATCAGCTACTAGATAGTATAAAAAAAACCTGCAACATACAATGTTTCTAAGAAACTTGCTATAAAAACATCTAGTAGAAATCAAAGCATAACCACTACATGTAATATTAGTCGACTTTCACTATCATACATCAAACCATACATATATTATCTATATGCATACCAACATTCTCTTGGCAATTTCATGCTTAAATGTCTCATCAATCTTTATAACCATTACTCTAGTCATTATCCTTTTCTTTCTTTAATACAAATCCTTTACCTAGTTTGCCATTTCTATTATTGCATTATTATCAACATCTTATCTATGCATGTGAACTACATCAACAAACATGTCGTATGTTCAATTGTTTTTAGCATTTGAAAGTTATTCCTCATACTTGAAAACACAATATGTACATATTGTCATCATAAGCACATTCCTTTGAGCTTTCACAATTAACCATTCTGGTTTATACTAGTTATAGCTCCAATCGTTTTCCTTTTACTACCTTCAACATAAATAGGATTTACCATACCATAACATGTATACTTAATACTTTGATTATTTATTACCTTACATGCATGCCTTTTCACCATATTGAAATCTATGCTCTGTTTGTATACTGTAACCCTTCTTTTCCCTGCATTCAGAGTTGCCTTAACGACCTACTATCATCCATTTTTGAACTACCATAGCTATTCCTTATTTTAATGTACTTAAACTATCATTATAGTCCATAATTCTTAATGTATATCCTTGCCTTAATTGACCTAAACTCATACTTATTTTGTTATCATAACATTCTTGGAATTCCTTCTATACAACTACCCGAACAATTGTCATCAACCTATTTCCTACAGAGTTATTATAGTCTTTGTTTGTCCCTCATCCCAATTAGACCTTCGGTATAATCTACATTTGTCCTTTCTTTAAATTCATTGTCAAAACCCACTAACATTTACATCATATTGGGTTGTTCAGCTGCTTAAATTAACAACCTATTGGTTCATTAAAAAGCCACCCAACTTATTCTATATAGGCTATCATACATTCATCAATCATTATGAAAATGGCTTGTCAAAACTACCACCAAATCCATTATAAATGAACCATCTAATAATCATTTATCACATCACATTAGGGTCATCAAATCAGCCACCATGTATTTCTCCATTTCGTATCTAAACACTCTACCAAACAACCCCAAGTTCAAGTCTGAACATGCTACCGCAACATACTTCATTTTAGCCATGATTACCATTCACTCTTCATTTCAGCCTATACTCAACCGCCATTTACACCCCGTTTCAGCCTACACATGGCTACTTTTTACTTTTCCATTTTGCTTAATTTTGAAAGTTCATGCTCTCATGACTGACTAATCAAATAAATTCTTGATTTTGGTATCACAGATACCATTAATCTCCACCTCTTATAAGAGTAATCATTATATCGATCATCAGTAACCACAAGAATATTCAATTATATCAGTCATTAGTAACCACTCATACCAATAATCCCCTACTTTATGATAGACTAATCAATTATGCTGGTCAATAATAACCACTAATGCCATTAGTCCCTATATCGTGGTAAACTAATCAATGTTATCGGTCATCAGTAACAGCTGATGCCATTAGTTCCCACCTCATGATAGACTAATCAATTTTACCAATATATCCTCAACATCACTTTTCTTTTTTTCTTTCCCTTTTCCTGCTTGTTTTTAGGTTTTCCAATGAAACAAACCATTGCCTTCCTAACCATCCATTTTGAATACCAACAAACCTTTCAACTTCAAATATCCTTTTTGACTACCAAGTGCAATGTTGCACTTTAACTTTTTATTTCATTTTTCTCTTCATAACATATATCAATTTCACAATAATATGACAGTAAGTAAGCAACAATTCAATAAAGAAAACATATGTAGGCTTTAAAAAAAAAAGAGAGGGTTTTGAGCACCTACATTGAACCTGTGTACATGCTGCTGCTACTCATTGCTTTAGTCCTATCCTTATAGCCTCCTATATTCCACTAGGGAATTATTATCAACAATGCAACCAACATCATAATTTCAATTCAATTCTTATTCAACTACTATTTTCAAACCAATAACAATGAAAATACTTAAACTTCAATACACATACATATTTTCCATGTCCATACTCATTGTTATCAATTCAAATGTTAAAACCCTCAATCAAAAGCAATTCCAAGCAAAGATTAGAAATTAACTAATTCTGATCGGTTTAGTCCACCCAACCCTAAACATTATTTGATATTTTAATCATAAATAAAGTTTTAGAACTCGAGTTTAGGCGTGATTTGTCTATATAGAAATCTAATACATAAATATACAACCTTCATGAATAAAGCAAAATCCAAATTTTCCATTTACAAGCCCAAAACCATCCACTACAGTGGCATACAAAATCTATCTAATACAATGTCTATTTAGATCTTTCCTCAGTCTTTGGCTTATATCTGAAGTTATATGATTCTAAATTAATCAAGACTAGTTTCATTAGAAATTACTTCAATATCTACAAATTTCATGAAGAAGCCTACTCTAAATTCCATCGTTTTCAAGTTCTAACTTCAACTAGAAGTTGGCTAATAAAACCATCAAAATTTTAGCTACATGAAAGATAAGTTTGACAAGCAAATTAGATGTTTGCATGCATCACAACATCATTCAAAGCTATCTTCTTACATGTTTTTTCAAAACATTCAAAGTGTTATTATTAATGCAACTTAACAACATCTTCTACCATAACACAATTACTATATCAATCTAAAACAACCATTTCATTCCATCTTATACTTAGTTTTAAGTAATTTCTATTTCAAGAGGAACATAAGTTTCTTTCATAATTTTCATGAAATTAGTTCCATGACCATTTTAAATATACCAATAACAACATAATTTAAACACAAATAACACAACAATACTACAAAGTCTATACCTATTTCTTTAGCGTTGGCCAAAATCCCTACCATGGGAATCAAAGTTCCTTTTTTTTTTTCCTTTCTATGGGTTTTTTCAACTAAATCATTCTTAAAATACCCCATATAACACAAATTAACACAACCATCATAACAATTTAAAACAACCAATCCAGCTCTTCCTAACCCTACACTAGGCCAAAACTTCAATTTTATAATCCAATGATTTTCTTTGTAATTTCTTGCAATTAATCACTTACCCAATCCTTTTTTATTCTCGACAACACCATTCAAATGATTTTACACATCAATAACACATAGTTCCTTCAAACCATAAGTTCCATAATCAACCCAATAGAGATTTTCATGTAAAAACTTAATTAAACTTCATCAAAGGTTAAAATAAGATCATCTTACATCTTTCACAACAATTCAAGGTAATTCTTCAAGTTTATCAAGCCTTTCCTTCCTTCCTTCCTTTACAAACTCTTCAGTTCTCTCTCTAAACCAACACTTTAACTCTTAAACTCACCCTTTTCTCTCTCATTTCCCTTATTTATCTTTGATTTCTTGTTAGAAATCACTTAAACCTCACCTTCTACAAGTTTCCTTCACAAATTCTCCATGGATTAAAGCTCCCCCCCTTCTATTTTCTTCTTTTCTCCTTTTTATACCATGGCTGGTCGGGCTTCTAATGATGAAGGGAGGAGGAATATTCAATTTATTTACATGTTTGCCATTCATTTATACCTCTTTGGATTTTTCACACAGATTACCTGATCTTCTTCTTAAATTGAGAGTCCTTCCTAAATACCAAGTGACTTGAAATTTTAAACCAAGGTAGAATAGTATGTCAGAAGACTCCTTGAAAACTATTAGTATGATCTAACAATGGGATTGAGAGCTCTGTAGTTTCGTGTAAAACTGGTCAGTTCATGATTTTTCATCAAAAATCTAATTTTTTTTGTTCAATCCTTATATAAATTATTCCTTTAAACCCTAGATCATTTTATTACTTGAATATATATATATATATTACACTTTATTTCTTTATTGAACTTGTTATAGTTTCACGGTAATGTTATCCATTTTTAATTGATGCTCACACCATCATTTTTTCCTTTTGTTCCATAATTTATTATCCTTTATTACTTACTACCACACTAATAACTTGAAATATTTTTTTTTTCTCATTTCTCCTTATTTTAATTTATTTTTTCTATACATTGAAATATGTTACCGGTTTAGCCAACATTATGAATTTTGAATCCAAATTTCATAATTCTATTTCCAATTTCATAAATACAAATTTATTTATAGAGGACATCCTCTCCTTTATATTATTTTTATTTTTTATTTTTTTCTAATTCTTCTATCCATCAAAACTCATTACTTGTTTAGTCGTTGTTATGAATTTTAATCTAAAATCTATAATTCCTATAGGAACCCTATCCATACTTTTATATTTATTCATGAAGACCATTATCTCCATTTCACATCATAATCCCTATTATTCATATTGCTTACTCATTTTTCTTTTCATCTCGAGTTTCTATTACTCGTTGGGGTATTGCTACCTTTGATCCTATGTTTATGTGGGGGTTTACATTTCCAATCCAAATGATATTTTAGTCCATCTAAAGGTTATTCTTGATAATGTAAAGCTCTAGAACTAAGTGATCATTCTAGAAGTGATCCCTCTAGCCATTATGGGATACAAATTAGCTACTAATCCTTTCGTTCCAAGTTAGAATTCTCTAGCTTCCCAAAACCTAGTAGATAAAAGTATAGAAAAAGTTTAGGTAGCAAATACATCCAGGTAGAGGTTTACAACCTTCATCAGATAAAAAGGTCATATTAGTCAAAGTGATTCTTGCACATCCCATCCCAAAGGAGTATATTTCCACGAAGATGACTTTGGATAATTATGATGGTCTAGCAGATCTATGAGAACATGTTCAAAATATACGTAACAACCTTGAGTTAGCCATCCAGGAAAGTGATGTTATGTGCAAATTCCTCCTATAATTTTTAGGGCTCAACATGAGCCTAGTACAATAACCTAGAGTCGAGTTGTATCACAAGTTTTAGTAACCTCTATGTTAAACTTGTTTTAGCATCAACATACCAGCCAAGAGGAGATCTATAGAACTTTTTAGCATTACTTAATCAGAAAGGGAATCCATCAAATAATATTTAAAGAGGTTTATTAAAGAAATGCTCAACATGAAGGAACTAATTGAATTAGTAGCCTCGAAGGCCTTGATTAATGCAGTAAAGGAACGTTCTTTGTGGAATGACTTGTATGCCTTACTAGACAGAAGCTTGTTAAAGATGAAACAAGTTATGGAAAATCACATATTAGTGGAAAAAGCCAATAAGTTGAGCATGGGTGTTCTTATTATTACTAGGAGGTTTAGGATGAGAAACCTTTCAAACAAAATCACTCTCTTAGTAGAGATAATAGTTTCAAGAAAAATCAGAAAAAAAGCCAGTTAGGAAGCGCATAATATAACCTGAAAAATATATAACCTCGCTAAATGCCACCGTCACTTAAGTCTTTACATCTATTAAAGGGAAATATTTCATTCAGTATCCACCTGTTATGAAAGAACCTCCATACACATGCTCCTCTAAAACATTTTGCTTATTACATAAGGACAAATGACATGATAGTGAGGATTACTTCATGTTGAAAAAAGAGATTAAAAGGCTTATACTAAGGGTTATCTTAAAAAGTTTATAAATGGGCATGTCCACATTTAAAAGGTTATCATGGCATTTAAAGGGTTATCTTAAGAAGATAGAGAAGAGCCTAGTCGACTTATTCAAATCCTGTCTAGGATCAATTTAATTTTAAAAGGCACTTTGATAGGGGGAGATACTTCCTGTAGAAAGAGGAAGTATGAAAAATAGATTTTGACAACAAATCGTAATAAAATCTATGACACGAGACTATCATTTTCACTCTAAAATATAGAGAGGGGGTAACTTACCTCCATGAGGATGCACTAGTAATTTTGATAGTTTTAGCTAATCATTAGGTCTATAGGGTATTGGTGGATGATGCAGCTTAGTTAAAATCCTATATAGAGATGCAATATCCTAGATGGGGATAGATTACTCGAGATTGACTTTTATGAAGACTTTTTTTATTGGGATTGAAGGGTCAAAAGTGCTAATGAAAGGCACCCATTAACACCTGATATTTGGTCTTTGAAATTCCCTACTCCAAAAGGGGTGACTATTGTGATAGGAAATCAAGGGGCCTCTAGGCATTGTGCCTCTACATTTTTGGCAGGTAAAAAGTCTTTGGTTTTAAACCAACAAGGGTCTTTTAAGGAAAAGTTAGAGATCATAACCGAGGCCACAAAGTAGTTAAAAAAAAGTATATTTAAGGGTGAAAGAGGGAGTTGTTACCAAGATAGGCTCCATCTTGGAACCAAATTAATAATAATTATTGAAAGATTTCATCCTCACTTATAAGTTTGATTTTGCTTTCAGAACTATATACAAGGGATCATTTTGGAAATAGTTAATCATATACTTTTTATTAATCATACTTTCTCTCTTATCTCATAAAAAAAAAGAAATTTCTATGGGGAAAAAAAAGAGGCAAAAACTGTAAAAATGGATAAACTTTTGGCTGTTGGGTTCATTCATGGGTCATGTATTCTAATTGGTGGCTAATATGGTCATTGTGAAAAAGAATACCGGAAAGTTGAGGATGTGTGTGGATTTCATTGACTTGAGCAAGGCATGTCAAAATGATAGTTTTCTCCCCCCTAAAGATAGATAAATTGGTGGACTCTATAACACATTTTGAGTTTTAAAGTTTTTTTAATGCTAATTCAGGGTACCATCAAATTCCTATACATTCAGAAGATAAGAAAAAAACTTTTTTCATTATAGAAGGAGGAAAATTAAGCAATGCTTTTTGGCTTGAAAAACACATGAGCTACTTATCAGCATATGTTTAACAAAATATTCATTGACCAATTTGGAAGGATTATGGAAGTATACATGAATAACATGTGGTGAAGAACATGACTTTTGAGAATCTCAAACATCTAGAAGAGATTTTTTCTATTTTAGGCAAGTGTTCAATGAACCTTAACCCCTTCAAGTGTGTGTTCGCAATCAAATGAGGACATTTTTTGAGTTTCTTAGTAAGTAATATGGGAATAAAACCCTACCTTGAGAAGATTTAAACAATACTGGATATGACTCATTCTTAAATGGTCAATGAGGTCCAGCGTCTAACTAGAAGACCAGCCGCCATCAACATATTCATATCTTAGTGAGGGGAACATAACTTGCCATTATTCAAGATTTTAAAGAATATTAATAACTTTGAATAGACACTAGAATGCAGAAAGCTTTTGAAGAGCTTAAAGTGTATCTTTCCTTTCCTAATATCTTGTCATACCACTGGAAAGTCAGAGTATGTTCCTCTACCTAGGGGTTTCTATTTAAGCAGTTAAAGCGGTGTTGGTCAAAGAAGAAGAGGGTCATCAAGTCTACTATTCTACTCGAGCTCTCTAAGATACAGAAACAAAGTACTTAAAAGTGGAGGAAATGGTCTTAGTTCTAGTATATGCTAGTAAGAAGCTAAAGCCATACTTCCGAACTCATCAAATTATAATATTAACAGAGCAACCTCTATAACATATTCTCCACAAGCTGGACATGTTTAGATGGCTAGTGAGGTGGGTAATTGACTTAGGAGAATATGGACTCCTATACCAGCCAAGTCTAGCTTTTAAAAGGCAAGCCTTAGCAAACTTCATAACTGAATATTCTTTCAAGAAAAAATGTTCAAAAAAAGCCTTTACAAATAGTTAAGCAGCCGATCCTTTTAAGCGAAGATGAGGTCCCACTAGAATCTAAACAATTGATCCCACCTTGGGAATTATACGTCAATGAATCTTCTAATCCTGAAGGAAGTGGTTCTGAGACGATACTTGTAGGTCTCAACAAGCAAGTTTTTTAGTATTAGATTCATTTTGAATTCTTAACCACCAATAATACATCACAATATGAAGTTCTCTTGATAGGTTTAGGTATGGAAAAAGCCTTGGAGGCTTTCCCTATTCATATCCACATTGATTCCCAGCTGGTAGTAGGACAGTGCCAAGGGGAATTTGAAACTAGAGACCTCTTTTTGATGAAATACTTGTAAAAAGTCCAAGTTTAGCTTTCTTAAAAAGATAAAGGCAAAAAATATCAATTTATTGTATTCGAAGAAAAGAGAATGACAATGTGAATCTCTTGTCAAAACTAGAAAGCTCTAATTCGGATGTACTCCTTTTGGATATATGGATTGAAATTTGAAAAAAAACAAGAGTAGAGGAAAGGCTAGAGGCCACCCCGATCGACCTAGAGAATGATTGAAGAACTTCTTTAAGGATTATTTGTTAATTATAGAGTTGCCCCTCAAAAAAAAATAAGGCCATTCATCTAACTAGATAAGCATAGGGTATTGTTTGGTTAAAAGGGTCTTATATAGACAATTTGCCCTAGCTTCTTTTTTAAAGTGTTTGTTTCCTGAAAAAAAAAAGCACTTTTCATGAGAAATCCATGGGGGAATTTATGGTTTATACACCGGTTCTAGAGCTCTTACGACTCAGGTCACCAAAATAGATTCTAGTGGCCAGCTGTCTTAAGCGATGCTACTAACTTGGTGAAAAGATGTGATCAATGTTAGAAGTTTGCATCGGTCTCTAGACAACCCTTTGTAGCATTGATAACTCTATCTTCCTTATGGCTCTTTGCCTAGTAAGAGGAATATATTGGGTCCTTTCCCAAATATCATAAGGAACAAATAGTTTATTTTGATAGTTATGGACTACTTCACCAAATAGGTGGAAGAAAAAGTTTAGGTAGATATCACCACTAACAAGGTCCTCTCCTTCTTGTGGAAGAACATCATTTGCAGATTTGGAATTCCTAAAATCTTGATCACTAATAATAAGACACAATTTGATAGTTGTAAGATGAAAGATTAATGTCAAAGGCTTCACATTGACCATCGACTCTCCTCAGTGTCTCACCCCAACAAATGAACAGGCTGAACTCACTAACAAGGTCCTACTCAATGGACTTAAGAAGAAGATAACATAAGCCAAGTTAGAGTGGGCATAACTACTCAACCAGATTCTATGGGCCTATATGACTACTTAGAAGACATCTACTAGAGAAAATCTATTTATTCTCACCTATGGAATTAAGGCTTAAATCCCAGCTAAGGTTGGGTATGCAAGTCATTAAGTCGACTATTACACCTTAGAAGGCATTGAACAAAGCTTTAAGGCCAATCTAGATTTTTTGAAAGAATCTCGATTGACCATGGAAATCAGAAATGAGGTTTATTGACATAGAACTGCCTAATACCATAATGCTAGAGTCAAGAATAGAAGATTCAAGTTTGGGAATTTGGTGTTGAGAAAGTTAAAAGCTATGAGCAATATAGCGAGCAAAGGCAAGTTGGGCCTAAAATGGGATGGTCCATTCAAAGTCACAAGGGTGGTAAAGGCAAACACTTACCAGTTAAAAGATATGGAAGGGAAGTGTCTTCCTCACGCTTGACACTCTAATAATTTGAAAACGTACCATAGCTAATGAGAATAACAATATAAATTTATAATATATGTATATTAAAAATTACATAATATGTTTTCATTCTCTCTAGGTGATTTCGAAAGGCCTCTCAAAAATTCACTAAGGATTGATCTCGAATCCCTTATTCTCCAGTGATAACTAAGGGTCTCTAAGTGATAACTAAGGGTCTCTCATCAATTCGCTAGGTTTGATCTCCTATTCTCTAGTACATTCTTGGATTGGCATATTCTCTAAGTGATAACTAAGGGTCTCTAATCAATTCGCTAGGTTTGATCTCCTATTCTCTAGTACATTCTTGGACTGGCACATTCTCTAGTTGATACCTAAGGGCCTATCACTAATTCGCTAGAGGTTGATCTTAGATCCTCCATTCTACAGTGCAGTCTTAGATTGGCTTATTCTCTAGGTAATGCCTAAGAGCCTCACATTCTCCAAGTGCTGTTTAAGGGTCTCTCATAAATTTGCTAGGGGTTGAATTCAGATCTCTTATTCTCCAGTGCGGTCTCAAACTAACACATTCTTCAGGTGATGCCTAAGGCTTTTCACCAATTCATAAAGGTTAATATCAGATCCCTCATTCTCTAGTGTAATCCTAAATTGACAAATTCTCTTAGCAATGCTTAAGGTCTTCTCACAAGTTTACTAAAATACTCTCATGGATGCCTAAATTAAAGAAACATGAATTCTTGAATTATAACCATAAAATAATTAGGTATACCTGCAACCTAGATTTCCTCTCAATTCCGAGTATGGGGCGAGTTCCACCTACTAATGATAGTTAAAGTTAAAATCTTGTTAAAATTTGAAATTATTTCTAAGTATAGGCGTTGGACCCATCTAAATTATATAAGTCCAGCTCCTGAGATGCATGTGGACATAAAACCTAGTATGGAAATTTTACTATGTATGGGCGTTGGACCCATCCAAACTAAATAAGTCAAAAAAAAAATATTTCACAAAGAAAAAAATAAATTTAACAAAATATAGATATTCATTACATGATGAAAAACCCCACAGGATTAGGGTTGTGCACACAAGTTAAAAGGGGTGGGGCTAAAGCTTAAACATGAAGATTAGGCTCTTAAGTGATAACGCATTAATTGGTGGGAAAGGCTTCCGTCCATACCTAATATCCTTATGTTTGGTAGAATACTAGGCTCAGATGACATAGGTCTAGCTCATTTTCAGGCTTAACATCCTTGGGCATGACTACAAGTCAAGCCCAAGTGAACATAAGTCTAGTGAGCTACTACACCTAGTGCTCTTGAGTTTGGCTACGTGTCAAATCTAATTGGACATGGATCTAACGAACTTATTGACCCAATAAACTTGGGCTTAGCTATGTGACAAACCTAATTGGGTATAAATCTAACGTGCTGCCAGACCTAGCACCTTAGGGCTCGGCTACTTGTAAATTTTTTTTTTAAGGTTTCCTTGGCAATGAAGGTTTGTTAATCGGATAAAGTTGATGAATTGTGTGACCCCCTTGAAGGTTTTCTGAATGTCAAAGGGTATGGTTTGTGTATGATTTCTGTTGCTCCCCTGGGCATCCTATTCAAGCTTAACTGGTGCACAATTCTACTCATGCTCATTAAAGTTTAAGCTTGGATCGAAGTTTCTATTGCATCTGCTCTTGACACAAAAACGTACAATATGCATTGTTGTGTTCGGAAAATGCTCTCTAAAGGAGAAAAGTTTGGTTGAGATCCTTTTGGGCAAGGCCCAATAAATTGATTAGCATGCTTTTATCTCACCTGCTACATTAGGTGGTCCAATTGTTCATTTTCCTTTTATTCTTGGATACCCACCACGTGCCAAACATGCATTATAGAAACTATTGCCATTGGATCCTTCCATCATGCATGTCATTGGTTAAAGGAGCAATGAAGAAATAGAAATATTGAAATCGTATCAAGTGACTATTAATGTTTAAAATTTTCATTGGAGGTCACTTGCTCTTTTGCTTGATGCTGTTTAGAATTTGAGGCTAGTGTTCTGCAAAGCAAATACCTGCATCTTGATGAATTGGCTGTTGAAAATATTATTTGGGTGGATGAAGTTGGTGATTTACGTGCTGCAACTAGCCACATCGAGGGATATAAAGTTGTCGGCCTTGATTGTGAAATGAAATCCAATTTTGTAAAAGGCAGCAAACCAAACAAGGTAGTCACAGGTTTGTGTGTTGGTTGTCATTTTCTGATGGATAGTTAATATTCACTTCTTAAAAACACCTCGCTATTGCTATGTAAAAATTCTCTAGAGTATTTATTTTATATTGAAAACGGGTTTTTTTTTTTATGTTTCAGGTTTCTAGCATGCAAATTTCTAGACCTATTGACGAGCTTGTCAGTGTGATAAATTCCTAGAGATCACCGGCCCATATTAGGTTATAAGAGTTCATTTATGTATTTTTATAATTTTTAATATAAAATATTAATATTATAGATATTTATCTTTCTATAACCATAAATTTATAAAAAAATATCTTAGTATGCGATTATATATTTGTTTCTCATTAATATTCTATAACGGATATTAATCCCTCATTGATTCTATCAGGAGAAAATGACTCTTTAACCCCTTAAATCCAGCAAAACAATAAGCTTTAGAATCTATAAATACCTATTGAACCACCTAGGTAAAGGGTTAAGAATTTTTATTCTCTAGATACTAATACTTGTAAGTCCGAGAGCATTTATCATATCAAAACAAGAACATTTTTGTTCTTGGAATTTAAGGTTCATTCTCTCATTTGTTGCCATCCATTTCTTAAAAGTTACTAACTTTATCATATCAAAACCTTTTCCTTTAATAACAATTTCTTTCAGGAAGCCAAAAGCATGCGTCATTCGACGTCGCCTTGCGATAGGATGACGACTCCACCAGTGAACGCCCTGTCTGGTTAGACTAAACTTTGTTTGTTTGATTGTTTATTTGTTTTGGCCTGTGACACGACCAAAGATTTGATGTCTTCTCCCAAGTATATGAGTGTCAAAGTAATAAATAACCCGACAAGACCGAGGTCGAATCACAGGGAGATTATCTGTAAAACTACAAATAAAGAAATAGATAATAACAGAAAAGGAGTTGAAGAGAGCTTTGAGATGTGATATTGATATAAGGATTAAACAAGGATAAAATAATTGTCAAGGTTAGAGGATCCACTAATGGTATTTCAAACAAGTATAGTATAAACTCCTTTTATTACTCAACTGGAAACCATACATAAAGGAGGTTCCAATCGGATTATAAATTGGTAACATGATTATATTAGTTATCTTATTCGAATAATGCTAATACTTGTAAATGTTGTTAGGTATTCATGATTATAACTTATGTTAACAACAAATCAAGTTCCTTTTATAGCACAGGTGTCGGTTATACCATACGGTTGGACTATAAAAGTGCCAAGTATTTGTTGTACCAAGGGTTATACAACATAAATCTAGATTAACCATTTAACAAGCAAAGTATTAAAAGTGAACAAGATAACAAATACAAAACATGTTAGTATCAAACATTAAAGTCCATGTTGAGTTTATACTATACTTATTCTTAAACCATTAGTGTAACTTTTTCACCTTGACATAATAAACTTAGTTAAACATAATGAAAGAGAGAAACATAAATAAACAAGATAAGAACATAAATAAGATATAAGTTAACTAAGTAAAGGAAAGGAAATGAAAAGCATAAACAAGAGATTAATATATAACAAAACTTAAGCATTACAAAAATATAAAGAAAGAGAGCAAGAGCATGATCATGATCTGAAAACCAAGATGCCTAAATACATGGCAAATGCCTCCTTTTATAGGCCAAAATTTGGAACTATTGATTTGATGACTAATTGTTGAGTGGGTGGCCACATCTTGACTTGGTGACAATCCTTATCTTCTTGTCTGAACAAAACATCATTGCCAACGTCAGAATTTGAATGGATTGTCCTCATGAAAGTTCTAGAAAATTGTCTCAGCTTTCCAACAAAAAACAATCAGTGCATTTGGACTTCTAGAACTCGAGATATGAGCTGAACACTGAATAGTGTCCGAGTTGCAGGACAGATTCCGACTTCTCCATTGTTGCTAAGATTTTGACTTCCAAGCAACAACATTAAGTCTTTCACTCCCATGAATGTTTTAAGTCTATGTCTTAGCTTTCTAGCTATATAAACCAAAAATCCAAGATCTACAGCTTCAGATATGACCCAATGACTAAATAGTGTTCCAGTTTGGACTGAACTAACATCTCTTTTCTAAGCTTAACCCTCTCTTTGTCTTCTCAGTTCTAGTAGTTAAACTCATCAATCAATCCTTTGATTTATGTGATAGGCCTGCATTTAAGATGAACATTTACCATAAATTAAAGGTATCTTATAGTATCAGACTTGTTATTATAAAACATGCTTTAGTTAAGGAGTTATTGATGCTTTAAATGCAAAATGATGATATAAAACCTTGATAAAAATGCACTTTTAAGTACTAATCACATCCCCCAACCAGCTTATTACTAGTCCCTAGTAATCAAAGCGTTAAAATAAAAAAAAAACAATTTGCAAGTTCCACAAAGCAAGGCATTCATCATTCAACTTCCATTAATCTATCTAGATAAACAAACTCTCATTAAATTTATATATCTGCTTCATACTTCTTAAACAAGATATTAATAAACATTCCTTTTGTGCTCAATATATCAACACATAGTTATGGGGCTTTACTTGGAAGAAAACAAAATTTTTGTTCTAATGTTTAAGGTTAACTTCCTTGGATTGGGATTATTATCTTTTTTTTTCTTTTTTTAGTATATATACATATAACTTAAAACATAATGCATCTTTAACTCATGTAACGAGTTTTCGACTAATGATTCCCAGACTAGTTGGTCTTAGGGCATTAGGTGTTGAGACATTCCTACGAGCTTAGTAACTCGGGTTGCAGATACTGATACGTAGATAGTGCAATGTTTGATTCCCTTAAGCTTTTCTCCTTAACTCATGTAACAAGCTTTGGGCCAATAGCTCCCAAGTCAGTTGAATTTAGGGTATTAGGTGTTAAAACACCCCTTCGGGCTTAATTGCTTAGGTTAGGGAGGCTACAAAACCAAACTTATCTACGTTTTTATTATCATCAATATTAGCAATTTGTTTTTTTTTTTTGCAAATTATATACTATCCATTTTTCTTAGTTGTTACCTTTAACAAAAGAACATAAATAATATAATAATCCAATGTGCAACCCACAATCATATGTTAAAGTGTGTGTGTGCAAATGAAGGTTTAAGAATACTTGTTAAATGAGTATATGAGAAGAATCAAGTAATAACAATGCGAGAGTTTGTAAAGCTGAATATTTCAAGAAGTATTCTGATAGACCTTGATAAGAATATTTACTAAGATACATCTCAAGAGTCAATAAAATTTCTCCTTACTCTGCCATCCTAATAACAGTTTTGTCAAATGGTTTTAATAATAGCAAAAACAGTTAGTGAGTTAGTTCTTTTTTTAATGTCAACTACTACCCTCCCCCCCAACCAGAACAAGACATTCTCCTCAATGTCCTAAGGTAGAAAGATAGAGTATAGAAGACATTACCTGAAACAGTGAATACTAACAAACCTGAAACACACTTAAACAGATATAAGAAATAACAAAACAAAATAATATGCTATTAACAAAACCAAAAGACATAAGGTTTCACAAACAAAGACTCAAATCTAATATAAGCTTTTTATGGCTTTCCTTAGTTGACCAATTTATACGACTCATGGAGGGATCAATTACAGGGATGAAATATTGTAGTTGGCAATCAATTGTTCAGCAGTAGCAACAGAGATTATGATTTGTCATGCCGAAGATGTTAGAAATTCCTGTTCCACAACTTGATCAAGAAAAGACAATAAATTATCATAAAAACCATTAACATTTAACAGACCTATGGGTTTATGGTGAATGTGTAGTTGGGCCCAAGAGGAAATATGAAAGATCTCTTCCAATGTTCCCAAACCACTTGGTAAACAATGAAGGCATCAATATGGTTAAACATTGCATTCAGTCGATTAGACATTGTGGGGACCTGTAGTTCCTCTCCAATTGTTTTGCCATTGATGTCTCCTTTTGCTAAAGCTTTGGGGACGACCCCCAAAACTTAACTGCCTCCTAAAAATGCAGCTATTGACACACCCCCATTAACCCAAGGCTGCCTCCCCCATACACTAAATGAATCTTTTTCTCACCTAGTACTGACCAAGATGATTTGCTGATTCTAAAAACTCTTTTTCTTTCCTAGGACTGGATCCACCAAAAACACAAATATTTCTTATGTGATGACTTGAAGAGCTTGCCATTTCTACACACTTCTATATCTGTTGAATGTATGGGTTGAGTAGAAATGAAGGGAAGGAAGAGCAGATTTTATAGATGAGAAATTGAAAATGCAATCATACCACCTATATATAGGCCAACTGGAGTCTCATACACACACTCTCTCTTTATTTATTTATTTTGAAAAAGCATGTGTATGTACATGTAGTTGTGATTGTGGTTCACATCTTCCCTTGGTTTTACGTCCAAGAACGTCTTAAACGCCCTCTATGGGTCAGGGATAGGCTTCCCATCCAGTTTTCTTAAAAACTGGTAAACAGGGTTTTTTTTTCAGATTTCCAAGACTATATCGAGCATGTTCTTTATGGAATTGTGGCCATAAATCATGAATTGCATGATGCACATCTCCATTAGGGTGCGTCTCAAGAGTCAATAGAAGATTATCTAAAGATCCCTTACTCAAGCCATCCTTAATTAATTATATTTTATCTTCACGGTTTACAGATACCATTCCTAAAGAACGACATGTTGCATTACAAGTCCATCTGGCACATCTGTGACAAACTTTCAGTCATTTTGCACGACGTTTCTTTGCAAAAGTGCTTTTACCTGTCCCAAGCATGTATGAAATGAAAGAATTAGGGGACTCACCTGATAATCAAACCTTTGCTTCAATTAGCTAGCGAATATCTTCAGGAATTCCATGATTCATTAACAACCTCAATCTTGCATACCTAGCACGGTAAATTTTTGTAATTGCATTTGGAGGCAAAGCAGGAAAATACTTTTTCAATTTTTCAAAAATGGTGTCCATTTTTAAATGAGAATTGGAGAAGAGATTCAAAAAAGGGAGAAAGAGCAAAGAATTGCACAAATTAAAAGAACCGACTTAAGTCACGAAGTACCGTTATCTGCCATTTGACCGGGGTGAGAGAGATTAGTAAAACAAAAGTTACACCAAAACAAAACACAAAACAATGTGAGAAAAAGAATTAATCTTTATATACAGGATCACTCAATTCAATAGAGTCATTTTCAACTGAAAAATTATCAAAGTAAACTTTCAAATAATGCCCATTTACCTTGAAAACATTGTCATTATTTGGATTCTCGATATCACAGGCCCCATATGGATACACATGTTTCACAATAAAAAGGACCGCTCCATCTTGATCTTAGTTTTCCAGGAAATAAATGGAGTCGAGAATTATAAAGAAAGACTTTTTGATCAACATTGAATATTTTTCTCAGTATTTTCTTGTCATGAAACTCTTTGATTCTTGCTTTATGAATTCTTGAATTTTCATATGCATCATTTCTTATTTTCTCAAGCTCATTTATTTGTAATTTTCGCAGCTGACTAGCATCATTAAGGTTAGAATTGAAAGCTTTAATAGCCTAATAAGCTTTATGTTCAAGTTCCACAAGTAAGTGACAAGATTTTCCATAGACTAGTTTATAGGTTGACATACCTAATGATGTTTTATAAGCAGTTCAATAAGCCCAAAGTGCATCATTAAGTCTTAAAGACTAGTCTTTTCTATTAGGGTTCACTGTTTTCTTCAAGATTTGTTTGATCTCCCTATTAGCAAGCTCTACTTGTCCACTTGTCTGAGGATGATAAGGGGTGGTAACTTTGTGTGTGATTCCATATTTCTTCATTAAAGACTCAAATGTCTTGTTGCAGAAATTTGTTCCACCATCACTTATCATGGCTCGAGGGATTCCAAATCGACTCAAAATATTTTCTTTCAAAAACTTTATCATTGTTTTGTGACCATTGTTTCAACTTGGAATTGCCTCTATCCATTTTGAAACATAATCTATTACGATTAATATGTATAAGAAACCAAATGATGGAGGAAATAGACCCATGAAATCTATACCCCAATAGTCAAAGATCTCAATGACAAGAATAGCATTTAAAGGTATCATGTGACGTTTTGAAATAGATCCTAACTTTTGTCAATTTTCACAAGTCTTGCAGAATCCATGTGAGTCCTTGAACATGGTGGGCCAGTAAAATCCACTTTGTAAGATTTTTGCAGTGGTCTTTCTTGATAAGAAATGACCCTCACATGCCTCAGAATGATAAAATTTAATGACACTACTTACCTCATTATCAGGAATGCATCTTTAAAATATTTGATCAGGACAATATTTGAATAAATAAGGGTCATCCCAATAAAAGTTCTTCACTTCATTCAAGAACTTTCTTTTGTCTAGGGTACTCCAATGAGTTGGCAATTGTCCTGAAACAAGAAAATTAACAATATTAGCAAACCAAGGCATTGTAGAGACAGAAAATAAAGATTCATCAGGAAAGTATTCATCGATTGGTGTGATGTCAGATCTCGAATCTGTTGTCATTCTTGACAAATGATTTGCAACAACATTTTCGATGCCTTTCTTGTCTTTGATTGTGATATCAAATTCTTGAAGTAACAAAATCCACTGCACCAATCTAGCCTTAGATTCTTTCTTAGAAAAAAGATATTTCAATGCTGCATGAATACTAAAAAAAACAATAGGTGAGCCAACAAGATAAGACCTGAATTTTTCACATGCAAATACTACTGTAAGTAATTCTTTTTTAGTGGTGGTGTAATTCATTTGAGCACTATTTAAAGTTTTACTTGCATAGTAAATCACATAAGGTTTCTTATCTTTTCTTTGTCCCAATACAGCACCCACGACATAATCACTAGCATCACATATTATTTCAAAAGGTAATGATTAATCAAGAGGTTGAATGACAGGAGCAGAAGTAAGCAAGTTTTTAAGTTTAACAAAGGCTTCTTCACAATGTTCAGTCCATTCAAAAATATTATCCTTTGTTAGCAATTAACTCGATTTTATATTTGTCAACCTCAATTCCTTTCGATGAAACAATGTGACCAAGTACAATGTTGTTTGTACCATAAAGTGACATTTTTCCCAATTCAGTACAAGATTCTTCTTTTCACACCTGCTTAAAACTTTTTCTAAGTTAGTCAAACAATCATCAAATGAATCACTAAAAAAAAAAATCATCCATAAAAATTTCAAGAAAACATTCAACCATATCACTGAATATGCTAAGCATGCCTCTTTGAAACATGGCTGGTGCATTACATAATCTGAAAGGCATCCTTCGATATGCAAAAATATCAAATGGACATGTGAAAGTAGTCTTCTCTTGATCTTTCAATGCAATTTCAATTTGGTTGTAACCTGAATAGCCATCTAGGAAACAATAAAATTCATGACCTACAACTCTTTCTAGGATTTGATCCATGAAAGGTAAAGGAAAATGATCTTTTCTAGTTATTGAATTAAGTTTCCTATAGTCAATGCACATGCGTCAATCAATAATAGTCCTAGTTGGAATTGACTCATTTTTCTCATTTGTTATCATAGTGACTCCAGACTTCTTGAGTACAACTTAGGTAGGACTTACCCATTTGCTGTCAGAAATAGGATAAATGATTCCATTATCTAGAAGCTTAATGACTTCATTTTTCACTACTTCTTTCATATTATGATTAAGCCTTCGTTGCATTTCTTTAGAGGGTTTAGCATTTTCCTCCAAATAAATCTTGTGTGTGTAAATCAAAGGACTAATTCCTTTTATGTCAACTATGGTCCATCCTAATGCATTTTTGTGCATTTTCAGAGTTTGTAATAACTTACCTTCTTGATGTGCATTAAGTTTGGAAGACATTATTACTGGAAAAGTTTCATTTTCTCCTAAAAATAAGTATTTGAGATTGAATGGTAATGGCTTCAAATCAGGTTTTGGTGGTTGAACACTTGAAGGTATGGACTCAATTGATCGTGTTGGCAATTCTTCAATTTTTGTTCTCCAACTATTTGCCTTTGATTCTTCCTGAAAATAAACCATTTGCACATCATCATATTCATCTATCTCAGTTTCACTGGAAGTGGTTTGAAATTTATCATGGGCTAATTTTTCAGTAAAGTCCACTTCCTGTAAATCATTATCATCTCCAGGTTGCTTGCAAATGTTGAAAATATTCATCTCCAATGTCATGTTTCCAAAAGATAGTTTCATTAGTCCATTCCTACAATTAATCAATGCATTAGAAGTTGCAAGAAACGGACGTCCTAAAATAACAGGAAATGAATTACATGCTTCAACAGGTTGTGTGTCCAAGACAATAAAATTCACAGGATAAATGAATTTATTGACTTGTACTAACACATCTTTAACTATTCCTCTAGGCACTTTTACAGATCTATCAGCAAGTAAGAGAGTTATAGAAGTTGGTTTTAACTCACCTAGATTGAGACTCTACAAAACTAAATATGGAAGTAAATTCACACTAGCTCTAAGATCAAGTAAAGCTCTTTCAATTTTATGTTCTCCAATAAAACAAGAAATTTTAGGACAACTAGGGTCTTTATATTTCAAAGCATTATTGTTATGAAGAATGACACTTACTTGTTCGACCAAAAAGGCTTTCTTTTTCACATTCAATTTTCTCTTCACAGTGCGCAGATCTTTTAAAAATTTAGCATAGGAAGGTACTTGTTTAATAACATCTAACAAAGGTATATTGATCCTTACCTGTTTGAAAGTTTCAAAGATTTCAGAGTTGTGATTGACTTTTCTTTTTTTGGTCATGGCATGTGGAAATGGAAGTGCTGGTGGGAAATCAGTCTTTTCTTTGCAATGTTCAGATTCAACCCCTTTCTTACCCTCAGAGATTGACTCATCATCTTTCTCACAAGGTTCAAGAATGGGTTTTTCAATAACCTTACCATTGCGAAGAGTAGTGACTGATTTGACTTGATCCATATGTTGGCTTCCAGAACTACTTGCATTTGCATTGTATTGCCCTTTTGGATTTTGATGTGGTTGAGATCAAAACTTACTTTTCTCTTGAAAACTGAGAGCAGATGTGAACTTTGCAAGAGTATCTTTAAAATCTGTCATGCTTTGAGCAAGTTGAGTGTTGATTGTCTCCTGCTTTTCAATGAATGCATGCAATGTTTCCTCAAGAATTCTTCTAGGAGGTGGAGCATAAAGAGGTGCATATCCATGAGAATTTTGGAAATTATGGTGTGCTTGAAATGGTGGCTGTGAAGTTTGTGCATTATTGTTATCACTCTTCCAATTGAAATTTGGGTGATTTCTCCAACCAGGGTTGTATGTTAGCGAGTATAGGTTATGATTGGGCCTTTGGAAACTGTTTAAAGCATGGGCTTGTTCATGGAGGCATTCCTTAAAAGAAGGCAAAGTTGGACAGTCATTGGTTGAGTGTTCATTGGTTTCACAGATTTGACACACAATGTCTTGTACAGATTTTAATTGACCATTCTTTTTTAATTCTAGTTCCTCGACTTTTCAAGCTCAAGATGCAAACTTGGCTTCACTACCACAAAATCGGATAACACCAACGGAATTACCGACATAATTTTTTCGTCGGAAATTTTTAACGACGGAATAATTCCGTCGGCGATACCGTCGGTATTTGCTGACGGACTAATTCCATCGGTATATACCAGCGGTATCGCCGATGATGAGAAATGTTTTTTGAAAGTTGCAACGGCGTGATGACGTGGATTTTTTTCCGGGCGGAAATACCGAGGGATTCGAAATTGGATAGCCGTTTAGCTACGTGTCGCTAACATCGGCAGAATAACCGACGGAATCACCGACGGACAATTGCCATCGATGAATCCGTCGGAAAACGACGGTACATATTGACTCTGCCGATACTCTCTTCCTCTGTTTCTCCTTCTTCTTCCCCTTTTTCTTCCCCATCCCACCTCTCCCCTCCCAAACTGCAGCTAACCACCCATCCCAACTCTCCCCTCTTCTCAACACAAGCACTCAAGTTTCTTATACTTTTGTACGTGGTCACAACATCCGTTAATTCTTGTGGATTTTATCATTTTTTGTAAGTAAATCTATCCTTTTTAGTTTTAACTTTTGAATGTGAATTTTATTGTTTTTTTAGTATATGTATTTTGTTAAAGAAACTTGTTATATGAATGTATAATTTTGTAGTTGTTATAGTTTGTTTTAGATTTTATCAAATTATATTTATTTGTAAATTGTTGAAATTTTGTTTGAATTACACCGAATTATATGTGTTGTGATGAAATAAATAATAGCTTGTTTAACGGGTCTGTTTTAATTGTTATCAATTCTATTGCGAAGTTGTGATTTCCGTAAATTTATATATGTATAAATTTGTATGTATGAACGTTGATAGTTGATAGTTGATATATAGTTGATAATTGATAATGAATATTTAACACAAGTGTTTCTTTAGTTTGTTGGATAATTGATAATGCATGAATATTTAACATAGGAAACCAATATTTTTTTATGTTTTATAGAGATTCAATAGAAGTCATGGATGATCGTTCATGGATGTATCGGGACTCACCCCAAGGATTGCGGAGGATGTATTATTGTAACGGTGTTCAGGGTTTTATTAATTTCACAACATCTATCCCGAGGAATTTTACTGATGGCGGTATTAGGTGTCCATGCAGGAAGTGTAAAAATTTAAAGTTTCTGCATCAAGATGTTGTAACGATGCATCTTCTAACCAAAGGGTTCATGCAGGACTACCTGTGTTGGTATGCACACGAAGAACTATTTGTTCCTAATGAGAGCATGGTTGAAAGGGTGGTCGGGTCAACTTTTAGTGCTAGCAACATGCATGAAGTTGGAAATGAGAACAGTAATCCTTACAGGAATATGGTTATGGATGCAATGAGAATGAGTGAAGGTAATGTCAGTGAATTTCCAAACATAGAAGAAGAACCTAATGCAAATGCAGCAAGGTTTTTTGATCTGTTGAAAGATTCTGACGAGCCATTATGGGATGGCTGCACGAACCATAGTAAATTATCGGTCGTAGCACAGGTGTTCACCATCAAGTCAGATCATGGGTTGAGTGAGGCCGGTTATGACAAGATTATCAAATGGGCGAGAAGCATTTTACCTAAAGGGAACAGGCTGAAAGAGAACTTCTATGCTGCCAAGTCCATGATGAAACCCCTCGATTTAGGATACCAGAAAATTGACATGTGCCTTAACTTCTGCATGTTATATTACCTTGAAAATGCTGAGCTGACCGAGTGCATGACATGTGTGCATTCCCGTTACAAACCTAGAACTGGAAGAGGAAAGACTCTCGTGGCATATAAAAAACTTAGATACTTCCCAATCACACCTAGACTGCAAAGGTTATTCATGTCACCAAGGACTGCTGAGCACATAACATGGCACCAATCACATCATGCGGTTGATGGAGTGATGGTGCATCCTTCTAACGGTGAAGCCTGGAAACACTTTAACAATGTGTATCCTCACTTTTCAGCTGAATCAAGGAACGTGCGTCTTGGGTTGTGTACAGACGGATTCAACCCATTCGGGTCATTTGCTGCTCCTTATTCTTGTTGACCGGTCATACTGACGATTTATAACTTGCCACCGGGGATGTGTATAAGGCCGGAGTTCATGTTTATATCTATGGTCATACCAGGTTCGAGCAGTCCAAGTTGGAATATAGATGTTTGTCTTCGTCCGTTGATTGATGAGTTGACGCAGATGTGGTCCTCTGGAGCTTTGACTTATGACATCTCGAGGAAACATAATTTTTTTATGAGAACGGCTTTGATATGGACTATCAATGATTTCCCAGCTTATGGAATGGTTTCTGGTTGGAGCACGCATGGAAAGCTAGCATGTCCATACTGTATGGAGAACAACAAGGCATTCACGCTAACAAACGGGGGTAAAGCTTCTTTTTTTAACTGTCGCCATCGCTTCTTGTCGCCGAATCACAGGTACAGAAAGAACATGAAGGATTTCTTTGTTGGCAGAGTTGAAAAGGATGTTGCACCCCCATGTCTTTCCGGTGAAGAATTGCTTGATGTTGTTTCAGAGTACGGCGACATTGTGTTTGGTCTCCAATCAAGTAAGCAGAATTTTCTGGTTTTGGTTTGACCCATAATTGAGTGAAGCGAAGTATATTTTGGGAGCTTCCTTATTGGAAGACCAATCTTCTCCAGCATAACCTTGATGTCATGAACATTGAAAAGAACGTGTTTGAGAACATTTTCAACACCGTTATGGATATGAAGGGGAAGACAAAGGACAACATCAAGGCTAGATTCGATGTAGCGTTGTTCTGTAACTGTAAAAATATGGAGTTGGTTTGTGATGGGTCACGGGTTGCAAAACCAAGAGCAAGCTTCGTTTTAGAGAAAAACGCACAACTACTAGTCTACAAATGGCTTAAGAGTCTGCGTTTTCCCGATGAACATGCCTTGAACATATCAAAGCTGGTTAATACCAAGGACTGCAGATTATATGGAATGAAGAGTCATGACTGCCATATGTTTATGCAAACACTCATCCCATTAACTTTTTGTGATTTGTTGCCAAAGGGGATATGGGATGCACTAACAGAGATCAGTCATTTCTTCAAAGATATATGCTCCAGCTAGTTGAATGTTGATCACATTGAGAGGCTTGAAACGAATATCGTGGAGACAATATGCAAACTTGAGATGATATTCCCTCCATCATTTTTTGACTCAATGGAGCATCTACCCGTACATTTAACGTTTGAGGTAAAAGTTGGAGGATCGGTCCAGTATAGATGGATGTATCCATTCGAGAGGTTAGATATTACAGATGCTATGTAATTCATAATTAAATGTTTTTTTTATTTTTTTATTGATAATTTTTTTTAATTATATATATATATATATATATATATATATATGCAGGTACTTGTTCAATCTTAAAAAAAAGGTTAAGAACAAGGCGCATGTTGAGGCGTCAATATGTAAGGCCTATATTGTTGAGGAGATCTCAACATTTATCTCATACTATTTCGAACCTCATTTGAGAACGAGGATCAACCGTATTCTACGGCATGATGATGGTGGTGAAGTGTCTTCAAGTGCAATATTCTCGAATCCTGGATGACCCACACCTAAAAATGCCGTGAGGGGAAGATATTTATCTGAAATAGAGTTCAGACAAGCACACAATTATATCCTATTTAACTATGATGAGCTGAGACCTTTTATTAAGTAAGTAGATGTTCGACATAAACTTTGTCAAGAGTGTACTATTTATGTTTTGTGATACCATAAACTCATATAATTTGAAACAACCTTGTAGGCAACATCAACGATACTTACTGTCCAATAACTCACAAGTGACCGAATCCCAGATTTTTCAATTACAAGATGAACAATTTGCCACATGGTTTAGAACACATGTCAGTCCTATCACAAACTCATAATCTCTTGCAATTTAATTCACTGTACGTAAATATATATTACATAATATCCGTTTATTGATTGTTGTTGTATTTAATATACAAGGTTTATCAAATGGGAGTTAGTGCTGCTATTTCACTATCTTTACTAAGCCTGGGCCCTAAAAGAAAAGTCAAGTGCTATAACGGGTATTTTGTCAATGGATATGTCTTTCATACTGAAGAATATGGGCATGGAAGAAAGACATATAACAGCGGTGTTTGTATTAAGGGATCGACTTCTATTGAGTTTGAAGTTGACTACTACGGTAGATTGGAAGAGGTCATCGAACTGCAATATCATAGTGAGCAGAATAGAGTGTTTTTATTCAAATGCTATTTGTATGACACAACTAACAGAGGAATCAGAGTAGATCCTCGCTATGGTCTCGTTAAAATCAACTCAAAAGCTAGACACCGCAACGTAAACGACGTCTTTGTTTTCGCAAAGCAATGCCAACAAGTTATTACACATACACCCATTCCTTTAAAAAGGACCGATCAAGAGTTGATTGGTTATCCGTTTTAAAAACAAAACCCAGGGGTCGTGTCGAGGTTGTTCAGGATGAGAACGAAGACACAAGTGTGATAGATGAAGTCTTTCAAGCTAGTGAGTTGGTTAAACCATACCGAGTTGCTCCTTCGATTGACTTAGAAGAAAATTCAAATTTTGGTGTTTTCGATGATAGTCTTATTGATGTTGACGCAGAGGAGTTGAATGCCGTTTTGAACTCTACTAGTGCAGTAGAGAATGTTGATGAAGAAGTTGATAACCACATTGAAGAGTGCGATGAAGCGGATGAAAACAATTCAATTGAGGACGAAGATGAAAATTCTGACTAAACATGCTGTAAAACCATATTTTTATAATGTAATATTTTGGAACATGAAATATTTATTCTTTTTTAATTGTCAGCTCCTGTGATTGTGCTGTGTGTGATCTAAGTGTGCAAGAGGATAGACACAAATACAGGGAGCAGGTGTAGAAATATTGATTGTTTCACCGACGGTACTACTGACGGCCTAGTGCCATCGGTATTTCACAGAGAGTTGTTAAAAAATTACAGAGTTTTGCCACAATTTCCGACGGGTTCGCCGACAGAATGGGGAAATTACCGACGGTACTACCAACGGCCTAGTGCCGTCGGTATTTCACAGAGAGTTGTAAAAAAATTACGGAGTTGTGCCACAATTTCTGACGGGTTCACTGACGGAATAGGGAACTTATCGACGGTATTACCGACGACCTAGTGCAGTCGGTATTTCATAGAGAGTTGTCAAAAAATTACGGAGTTGTGCCACATTTTCCGATGAAAATCACCGACGGACATCACCGACGGAAATCACACATCCCGAAGCGCACGACTGTCAGAGGCACTATTACCGATGGAATTGCCGGCGGCACAATTTCCAACGGTAATTTCCATCCGGATTACTGACGGATCGAAAACAAAAGGCGGTATTTTTGAAATTTTTGGTGCGCATTTCAATTTATTTCCGTCGGAATTACCGATGGAAATAAATGCCATCGACAACATTTATGTTCCGTCGGTAATTCTGATAGAAATATTGGCATATAAAACCGTTCCCCCTCCCCCATTTGGTTCATTTTTTCTCTTGGCTCTCATCTCTATTTCTTCTCCTTTCCGTTTGAGTTTAGTTTTTGGAAGAGATTTGATTGTTTTAGTGGTAGTTTTCAACATATTAAAAGGTATGTAATGGTTTTTTTTTTTTTATCTTTGTATTTTTTTTATTTTAATTATCATTATTTTTTTGGTGTTCTTTGTTTTGTGTGCTGTTTATAGATAAAATCTAAAAATTAACACACTATTAAGGTAAGCATTTTTTATTCCCAAATTTGTTTTGAATTAATGTATTATTTTTTTAGTTTTGTGTATTGTTTGTTTTGTATTAGGATGTTTTGTTTAATTTTATTGAAATTTAGAATTAAATTAAATTTAATTAGTTTATATTAATTTTAATTTTAGGATATTATTGTTTGTATTGAAATAATTGTTATTGTTGAATTTATGTTATAAATGTGAATTGATATATATAATTAAATTTAATTAGTTTATATTAATTTTAATTTTAGGATATTATTGTTTGTATTAGAATAATTGTTATTGTTGAATTTATGTTATAAATGTGAATTGATATATAGAATTAAATTAAATTAGTTTATATTAATTTTTATTTTAGGATATTATTGTTTGTATTGGAATAATTGTTATTGTTGAATTTATGCTATAAATGTGAATTGATATATATAATTAAATTTAATTAGTTTATATTAATTTTAATTTTAGGATATTATTGTTTGTATTGGAATAATTGTTATTGTTGAATTTATGTTATAAATGTGAATTGATATATAGAATTAAATTTAATTAGTTTATATTAAATTTAATTTTATGATATTGTTCAATTTATGTTATGTTGTTTCTTATTTTGATTAATTTTAATTGTTATTTATGAATTTGTATTGATGGTAGTTGAAAATATATAGACGTTGAATTTCTATAGATGTTAGGTTGTATATAGTTGATTTTGCAATATTTGTGTAATTATCAATATTTGTAGGTATGAAAACTGTGGGTAGTCTCTACTATAAAGGAGGTGCTGTTTATATTTTTTTTAATGCTTGAATTGGTATAGATATTAGGTTGTATATATGATGTTGATGGAGATTATATGGATTGTGGGTATTGTAAAGATTGCAGGTTTGAAAACTATGGGTAGTCTCTAGTATAGGGGAGGTGCTGCCATTTTTTTTTAAATAATCAAAGTTAATTTATGTAATAATTCATATACATTTGTGTAAATATGTCGAATGAAATCTACAGGACGTAGTCAAGAGACGGTTGCATCTAGTTCTTCTAGCAGCAAGGAGGACATCTCCTTAGGTGCTGATAACGGCGATGCATCTGCGCAACCATGTGATGCTGCCTTTTCTAGCGCGGTTTCACAGCGCAGAAGCGGTGTGCCTTCACAGCGGGGTCAATTCACTCGCAAGTACCATGCACAATGGAAGGATGACCTCTCAATGCAAGTTTGTTTAGGTATTAGTTTTTTTTATTACTTATAACATAATTTATGAACAACTAATTAATTTTTTTATTTAATTTCAGGTTCACAAACATTGAGGCTGCTAGGACAATTACATTGGCGTTGAAATCATCGATGGAGATTCCATTGTTTCAATGGAGTCAGGTCTCCAGACATCCTAAGTGGAGACCTCATATCGATGCTTGCTTTCGGCGATTTCAGATAGGTGTTAATTTTTAATTTCCAGTTTATTTTTAATAAATAATTTTTGTAATTTTATATCTTGTACTATTTTTATTTTCAAAGAATTATTTATATATACAGAATACATTTGAGTGGGATAGCGCGAACAACAATATTGTCAGGAGAGTATGGGAGAATCACACGGCAACTAGGTAACATCAAAAATAATATTTATTTTTGATTTATAATTTTATTTTCTAAATTCAGTTACTATGGAAGTAGGTTGCGTGATTTTTGGTATGACACCTAAAAAAAGACGAAAAGATATGCGAGGGACAACAGTCTTGAAGGATGGAATGAGGTGGCGGTTTGGCGGGAATTTAAACCGCCATTCATCTCGGGAGATATATGGGCGACATATATTGAGCACGTGACATTTGAGCGGTTCTCATGGCGCTCACAATCCGGAGCCATCAACCGAAATCGACAAATTCATGGTTCGGTGACCACGCACACCGGTTGCTCCGTCCCGTTCAGGGCACATGCGAAGCGGATGGTAAGATTAATTTAAATGAAATATATCGTTAATTAATTTATTGTTGCTTATAAATATATTTAACTTGCAATCTTTTTTTTCCTTACAGGCTACGTCACTTGGACGTGAGTCGAGTCCAATGGAGCTATTTGTAGAGACGCACGTGCGGAGTCAAGACCGCCAAAAGGGGTGCTTATTATTTTCTTGAATTGAATATGATGATTTTTAAAAAAATAAAAAATCAAGAGACCTATAATAGCCGGTTGAGAGAGAGATATGGGGATGATCCTTTGACCCAACCAGATTTCGATCCGGATTTGTGGATGGAGGTCGGATCGTCTGGTGGACCCAATAAAAATCGAGTCTACGGGCTCTCCAACACTACGGTCGAAAAATTACGGTCGGCCGGTAGTGTCTCAACCGTTGGGAGCTCTCCATTAGTATCGAGCACCCAGTCAGAGGAGTTTTTAGCTTTGAAACAACAATATGAACGCCTCTCGACGGATTATGCTCAGCTCCATAAAATGGTCATGGAGATTAGATCAAAGATGGGTGATGATCCATGTGTTGCTTCTTTTTGGGCATACGGTCCTGGCAACAACCAGCCTCCTCCTCCTCCTCTAGCTCCATCACTATTTTAATTAGTTTAATTTTGTTTTTTAAAACATTAAATTTGTAATGAATATTTTGATGAATATTATTTAACATTATTAAGTTTTTTAATTGTTAATAAATAATTTTTTTTAAAATATTTTAAATCAATATCGACGGATTTACAGAGGAATATTTCCGTCGGTATTTTAGTATAGTAAACTACCGACGGATTTACAATGGCTTTTACCGACGAAAGTATTCTGTCGGTAATTCCATGCCACAATCACCGACGGAATATCCGTAGGTAATTACGGTTGAACATACAGATGGATATATTCCGTCGGTAACTTGGTGGCGGGAAATATTTTTTTGGCGCTCGTAGCTGTCTGTAATACCGTCGGCATTGCCGTGGGTAATTATTTTTTTTCTTACCGACAGAAATGGCTATGGAATGTGAAATTACCGACGCTCAGGACTCTGACGAAATTATTTCGTTGGAGAGTCCGTCTGTAATAATGTTACCGACGGTTTGTGTTCCTTATACCGACGAAATGAATCCGTCAGTATAACTGTTTAATGGCGTAGTGCTTGGAGATCATGATTTTCCCTAAGGTTAGACATTCCTCCACTAGATATATGAAGTTGACTCTTACTTGGTGCCTCATAAGTGCTTGTAGTGTCCTAATTTTGAGCATTTTCAGTTAGAGAGTTTAGGTACTCCATTGCTTCATTAAGGTCTTTATCTTTAAAAGTTTCATTGCACATCAATTCAACCATTTGCCTATCTCTAGGTGTTAACCCTTCATAAAAATGTGAAACCAATCTCCATGTTTCAAAACCATGACGAGGGAAAGTATTAAGCAAGTCTCGATACCTATCCCAACATTGGTAAAATGTTTCTCCTAGTTTTTAAGTGAAAGTGATGATTTGTCTTTTGAAAGAGTTTGTTCTGTGGGATGGAAAAAACTTATTTAAAAATTGTTGTTGCATTTCATCCCAAACATGAATGGATCCTTGTCTCAAATTTTATAGCCATATTTTAGCTTTATCTTTTAATGAAAAAGGAAAAAGCTTTAATCTGATGGTGTTCATGCTACAATTTAAATCATTATAAGTGTTACAGACCTTCTCAAATTCTCTCAAATGCAAGTATGAATTTTCTAGATCTAAGCCATGAAAATAAGGTAAAAGTTGAATAATGCCTAACTTAAAATTAAAATGAGATGCATCAGGGGGGAAACTATGCATGAGGGTGCACTTGTTCTTGTGGGATTCATGTAGTCTCTAAGTGTTCTAACACGATTATTCTCATTATGAAGCGACTGATTATCTTCTTCGGCCATATTTTCTGAAAATGATGAGGATACCCTACAAAGTCTACCACTTAATATACGTGACCAAACTCTCATGCACGTGTAGGAAGAGAATAAAAGGAAGAAAAGAAAAGAAAACGAAACAAAAGAAAAGAAAAGAAAAGAAACAAAAGTTAGATAAAATGAAAAGTGAAAAGAGAAAATAAAATGAAAAGTGAAAAGAGAAAATAAAATAAATATTATAATTTATACAAGAATTTACCTCCCCGGCAACGGCGCCAAAAACTTGACACGACCAAAGAGTTAATGTCTTCTCCCAAGTATAGGAGTGTCAAAGTAATAAATAACCCGACAAGACCGAGGTCGAACCACATGGAGGTTAATCGTATAGAATACAAATAAAAAAATAGATAATAACAGAAAAGGAGTTGAAGAGAGCTTTAAGATGTGATATTGATATAAGGATTAAACAAGGATAAAATAATTGTCAAGATTAGAGGATCCACTAATGGTATTTCAAACATGTATAGTATAAACTCTTTTTATTACTCAACTGGAAACCATACACAAAGGAAGTTCCAATCGGATTATAAATTGGTAACATGATTACATTAGTTATCTTATTTGAATAATGCTAATACTTGTAAATATTGTCAGGTATTCATGATTATAACTTATGTTAACAACAAATCAAGTTCCTTTCATAGCACAGGTGTCGGTTATACCATACGGTTGGGCTATGAAAGTGCCAAGTATTTGTTGTACCAAGAGTTATACAACATAAATCTAGATTAACCATTTAACAAGCAAAGTATTAAAAGTGAACAAGATAACAAATACAAAACATGTTAGTATCAAACATTAAAGTCCATGTTGAGTTTATACTATACTTATTCTTACACCATTATTGTAACCTTTTCACCTTGACATAATAAACTTAGCTAAACATAATGAAAGAGAGAAACATAAATAAACAAGATAAGAACATAAATAAGATATAAGTTAACTGAGTAAAGGAAAGGAAATGAAAAGCATAAACAAGAGATTAATATAAACAAAACTTAAGCATTACAAAAATATAAAGAAAGAGAGCAAGAGCATGATCTTGATCTGAAAATCAAGATACCTAAATACATGGAAAATGCTTCCTTTTATAGGCCAAAATTTGGAACTATTGATTTGATGACTAATTGTTGAGTGGGTGGCCACATCTTGACTTAGTGACAATCCTTATCTTCTTGACTGAACAAAACATCATTACTAACGTCGGAATTTGAATAGATTGTCCTCATGAAAGTTCTAGAAAATTGTCTCAGCTTTCCAATAAAAAACAATCAGTGCATTTTGACTTCTAGAACTCAAGATATGGGCTGAACACTGAATAGTATCCGGGTTGCAGGACAGATTCTGACTTCTCCATTGTTGCTAAGATTTGGACTTCCAAACAACAAAATTGAGTCTTTCACTCCCATGAATGTTTTAGGCCTATGTCTTAGCTTTCTAGCCATATAAACCAAATTGAAATCTAAGATCTACAGCTTCATATATGACCCAATGATTGAACAGTGTTCCAGTTTGGACTGAACCAGCATCTATTTTCTAAGCTTAACCATCTCTTTGTCTTCTCAATTCCAGTAGTTAAACTCTTCTCAATTCCAGTAGTTAAACTCATCAATCAATCCTTTGATTTAGTGATAGGACTGTATTTAAGATGAACATTTACCATAAATTAAAGGTATCTTATAATATCAGACTTGTTATTATAAAACATGCTTTAGTTAAGGAGTTATTGATGCTTTAAGTGTAAAATGATGATATAAAACCTTGATAAAAATACACTTTTAAGTACTAATAAGCCTGTTTAATTTTAGCACGCATTTGCACTGCTTTAGCATTTTTACTTCTTGTTCATGCCTAAGTACATCGAGTATGGATTAATGCCCTTATGCATTTTAATTTCACAAATAGATCCAATTCTAGGTTAGGTGGGGAGTTGTGGTTTGTCTCATGACTTTCAGTCGGAGTTTAGATTCATGAAATATCCATCTTTGAGTTGAGTGTTTATACGGTAATAACGATCTCACCGTACCCCAACCATTCCTTGTAAACCCCTATATTGCCACGCAAAATGGTCACTAGGCAATTTATAGACCTTTTTGAGACTAGGTAGAAAGCTTACCCATCATGTAATGACCTAGAACCTAGCTTTAGGGTGTGAACTCCCTAATAATTCATTTTGCATCAAGACAGATCTTATCAATAATCCTGAACTCTATAGGACTTTCTAAGCTAAAACCACGACTTTCCTAAAAAGAGCCTAAGATGATCAAATTATGGGTTTTTTTTTTTCAATCCATACCTGATGTGCATGTACACATATTTACATCCACACTTATACATCAATTCATTGTAAATGACATACATGCACGCACCAGGTTAAAATATAGGTCCCTAAAAAGTCTACAACACTCGACTTCGAGTAAGAAACATGGAAGATGAAGAGCGTGCTCACTATGATGCTTATTTCCAAGAAAAGTTAGAGTCTCTAAAAGTTAGTGTGGGTCGCCTTACTAGCTTACTCGAACAAGCACTTAGAAATGCCTTTGGTGAAGGTATTTCCAACCAACCTGTCATCTTTGTTTAGAACCCAACAACAACTCAGCCTGAAGAAAGAATGGATAAACATGGTTAAAAGCCCTAACACAATCTAGCATTTGTACAGTCCACAACACTGACGCCAACACCTACAGTCATAGGTGCATTCACCAATGAGTCCCACAAGACAAAGTCATTTGATGACATTGATCAAGATAAGATGGCACACTGGAAGCCAGAATTAAGGCTATTGAAGTGCTAGACTTATATGACCCAGTACAAGCCGCAAAAATGTGTCTGATCCTGAATGTGGTTGTATTGAAGAAGTTCTATGTTTCTAAATTGATCAAATACATCGGAACACAGTGCCCCATAACTCATCTTAATCCTACTACAATAAAATGGTATAAGTAGTACACGGTGAAAAACTACTAATGCACCTTTTCCAAGATAGTTTAAGAGGGTGACATTGAACTAGTACATGAGATTGGACACCACAAAGATCTGCAGATGAAAAGACTTGGTAGATGTTTTTTTCAAACAGTACAAATACAATATGGACATTGCTCCTGATAGAACTAGCTTGTCTAATCTAGAAAAAAGAGACAAATAAAGCATAAGAGAATATGCCTAGAGATGGAGAGATCTAGCTGCACAGATGCATCCATCATTTTTGGATAAAAAAATGATCATTCTATTTGCCAACATGCTTAAGGCGTCATACTATGAGCATGTGATGGGTAGTTCAGCCTAGTAATTCACTAACATTGTGGCAGTAGTTGGGCGCATCGAACAAGGAGTCAAGAGTGGTAGAATTTTCGCGTCCACTGAGAAAAGAGATTTTGAAGGGAAAATGAAGAAGGTCGACCATGTTGAAGGTGGCTATAAGGGTAAGGAAAAACCAATTCCACAACTACCACACACCACCCCAAATTGCCAACATGAACTCCTCATTTCCTACTTGAAAACCTGAGCCTTAAAACCTCCAGGCTAAAAGGCAAACTAAAACTTTCTCGAAGAATTATTATTAAGGGGTCCTCCAGGAACAACTACCTCCATTACCGTTACTTCTAAATGAGATGTACTAGAAATAACTAAGCATCGAGCATGTACTCTTGAACCCTTGGCACCTCTGCAACCACCTTATCCCAACTAGTACAAACCTGACCTCACCTGTGAGTACCATGTTGGTGCAACATGACATAACATTCATACTTGTAGTGCCTTCAAGAAGAAGCTCATGTAGTTGTTTAAAGTTGGGTGGATAACATTCAGAGAAACTCTAAACGAAAGTACGAACCCTTTACCCAATCATGCTTCAGGCAGTGGATCAGTAAATGCACTAGACACAGAATACTGGGGAAATTTAAAATCACTAATAGTAAAAGCAAGGTGCGAAGAAGGTAGCATGAATTATTGAGGTACTCAAATTTAAAAGGTTATCCATAAAGGATAAAATTCTACTGAAGTTTTTCTATCTATAAGAGCTTTTATGAGGAGGCTAGCCGGATGGAAAGTGTACTAGATTCAAAATATGAAGCATGCACCTATTATTGCCTCAAGACTTTCTTCATCAAATGAGCCTTTCCTTTTAATAGGATCATGTGTTTTCTTATGTTCATGATGTGCCTTTATTTTTGTTGTTGTTTCATGCAAATAACACACCTACACAAGCACACCCTTTACTCACAAGAATTATTTGGTGTGTTTCCCTTTTTCTTCAAAAACTATGCATGATCTCATATTTTCACAAAGATTTTTAGGAAATCAAAGTCCCAATACAAAAAAAAAAGCCAAATTGGTGTTTGTTCTAATAAATAAGTTTTGGAAACTCAAGCGATCACCTAGAAAAAGAAAAAACCTGAAGAACAACCCAAACACCATAAGATGACTTCAAAGCTAATTTTTAACTAAATGAATAAAGAGAAACCATTTTGCATATTGGCATGAAAGAAAGCAAAGCTAATTGATTCTAAATGCATGCGTTTGAAATGAGAAAATGTCATCTTTGATAGTCCTTTTACAATACTAAAAAAATCCCTAGCAATCTCTTTTTGAGCCTAATGTGTTTTTCTTGAAAAATAACCTTGGTTAGGATCACATCCCACACTGAGGGGCAAGTGCAAGAAATATGCAGAAAGATCCTCAATGATTAAAGGTGCCCAAATAAAGCTAGGGGGCATGAAAGAATCCAAAGTGTTTGAGCATTCCACAAAAATAACTAATATGATAATGCTCAAAACCAAATAAAGAAAACAAAGAGAAAAGGCCCAAGCCCGACACTAGCGGGCAAGATGGACCATTTTGCAAAACAATTCAAAGGATAATAAGGTCTGGAAACAAGCACCAGTGATCCTTAGTCTTGAAATCCTTTAAACATCTTTTGAGCCTACAAATATCCTTTTTCTTCATACTCAATAGCCAAAGCCTATGTTACGTGCCTAATCAAGCTCTCTTTTTTTTTTTTTTTATCAAAGGCAGGCAATCTGGATCATTAAGCAATGCTTTCTCATATGAAACAAGCTCCATTATTCATATAAACAAAATAAATGCTTTGAAGATTAGTTCTCTAAAACCCTCAAATTAAAGTTTGAACCTTTTTTGATCAACAAAACACCACTTCACATTTCCACCAAAAACAGAAAAAAAAAAGTTTTAACTCTTATGAAAACATATCCATGGAAACCTCTTGAATTCTTTTCAGAACAAGTTTGCTTGAAATTGACATCAAAATGGTTTCTATGTTTGGAATGGCTTTGAAGTTCCAAAACTTTCCAAGAAAGTGATCCTTGTAAATAACCAACCTCGTCCTGCATGACTTCATCCCTAGAAAAATCCTAGAACACTTGAGGATATGATCAAGCTAGAGCAATCCAATAAACATAATTAGACTGGATCTAAAATTCCCTTTCTAGAAAGATAAAGGATGTTGAACAAAACTAAAGATAAAGGTCTTTAAACAGGAAGGCATGAAGATATAATCTAAAGATTTGTTATATCTAGAGGTCAAGAGAACAAGTAATGGCTCGAGTAAGCAGAAGCAGAAGGCCACTGAAATTAATTAATAGAGACCCAACTCTAGAAAAGGGAAGTTCGTGAAGAAAAGGGGACCTATATTTTTCATGTAAGTATACATGCATCATAATGCATTGCATTTGAGTCCTCGTTGAGAAACTAATGAAAATAATCCTTGATGGGTTAGTAGTTTACCAATCCTATCTTTTTTAGTGCGCCTTTGAGCCCTCAACCATCTTAGATAAGACGTTGTCTAGCCCTATTTCTCACCCTTTTAAGAGCACCTTCGAGCTCTCAACCCAGATAGTGTGTTTTTTATCCATATCTTTTTTTTTCCTTTGTAGTGCGCTTTCTAGCCCTCACATATCAGATAATGCATTTTCTAGCCCTATCTTCTTAGATAGTAAGGTTTTTGCCCTATCTCATATTTCCCTTCTAAGTGCGCTTTGTAACCCTCACTTCTTAGATAATGCATTTTCTAGCCTTATCTCATCTATTCTTTGTGAGCCTTTGAGTCCTCATCTCTCAAATAGTGCGTCTTCAGGTCCTATCTTTTTCTTTTTAGCACGCATTTAAGTTCTCATCTCTCTGATAGTGCGCCTTCTAGCCCTATCTCTTTTCCTGTGAATGCTCCTTTAAGCTCTCATCTTCTTGATAATATGCATTTGAGCCTTATCTTATCATCCTTTCAAGACATCTCTAGCCAAATCCTTTCATCAGGTAAGTTACATTTTCCTCCTAGGCAGGTCACCCATTCCAATGAGACCACTTTGAAAAATCTTTGTATTTTACATCTGGGCAAGTTGCCCATTACAATAAGACCACTCTGAAAAATCTTTATGTTTCTCACCTGGGCAGGTCACCCATTACAATGAGACCACTTTAAAAAATCTTTTAAAAAATCTTAGCATTTTTCACCTAGGGCGGTCGCCCATTTTAATGAGACAATTTTAAAAAAAAATCTTTGCATTTTTCACCTAGGCAGGTCCCCATTACAATGAAACAATGTTTTTGAAAACTCTTTGCATTTTTCACCTAGATCAGTCGCCCATTACAATAAGACTATTTTTTCATTTTTTTCACCTGGTAGGTTACCCATTACAATAAGATCACTTTGAAAAATCTTTTTTCACCTAGGCCGGTCGCCCATTATAATGAGACCACTTTAAAAAATCTTTTTGAAAAATCTTTGCATTTTTCACCTAGACAGGTTGCCTATTACAATAAGACCACTTTGAAAAAATTTGGCATTTTTCTCCTGGACCGGTCGCCCATTATAATGAGACCACCTTGGAAAATCTTTGTATTTTTTTTCACCTGGACAAGTCGCCCATTACAATAAGACTACTTTGAAAAATCTTTGCATTTTCACCACTCAAAAAATCTTTGTATTTTTCCACCTGGGTAGTTCACCCATTACAATGAGACCAATTTAGAAAAACTTTTGTATTTTTCATCTGAGCAGGTCACCCATGATGATTTGAACATTTCAAAACCTTTGAATTCTACCAATAGGCAGGTTGCCTGGTACAACCATACCACTTTAAAAATTCATTCACAAAGACCATCTTTTTTCTTCACAAACTCTATCTCATTTTCCTTCGAGTGCGTTTTCTAACCCTCGTCCTTCGGATAGTGTGCGTTCTAGCCTTATCCCTTTTTTTTTTTTTCTAAGTATGCTTTTTGAGCCCTCACTTCAAATGTTTATAGAAGGATTGACCATTTCTTGATCTGGGAATATGTTATCTCTCATTCCTTTTTCTTCCTTAGAAAGCTTACTATCTAAAGTCTCTTACGAGACTTTTATCATCAACATTGTAAACAAGGGGGTAACTATCATAACTCATCTCTAAGTTATTCCCTAAATTCATCTTCTTTCTTTCCAAAATAAATAAAATAATAAAATAATAATAATAGCAAGAAGACTAGTATTTTGGATGGAATCAGAAGCCTAATTGTACTCTATTTGCCTAAAATTGGAGAGACAATGTAAATTTAAGATCAAGTTACGTGATTATTAGATGAATATACATACAAATTAAGCCTAAAGATAAAATTAGATTTTTAATAAGCCAATTTGATTTAATTATACGCCAAATTAAATTTAATTGTGTTTAAGAATTAACTTAGGTCCAATTAAAGGATTTAATTAGGTGTAAGGACTTAATTTTACCTTTAAATAGGTCAAATTAATTTTATTAGGGGCTTCATTGGTGAAAAATTAAGTTCGGGAGCCTAGTTTGGGCTTAATTGAGAAAATTAGAATTTTAAGAGACTAAATTTAATCTTTACCAAGTTAATTGGTTAAAAGCAGAGGTATAATTGCAAGGAAATCAAAGTTTTAGGGTCAATGAAGGGTTAAATTCAAGAAATTTGCAACCAATGACCATTTTGCAAAAGGCGTCGAACTCTGGGGACTCAATTGATTGAAATCATGGGTGAAATTAAAGAAAATTAAAAGTTTAATGGTCAACTGAGAGTCAAATTACATAAATCCAAAACCAAGAACCAAAATGAAAACGACGCTAAAATTCAGCACTGAAATTGAAGTTTGATAAGGGTAAAATTGCATAAAATTAGAAGTTTCGGGTCAATTAAGGGTATAATTAAAAGAAATTAAAAAATGAAGGACCAAATTGATCTTTGGCAAAATTCCTAAATTAAAACTCTAAATCCCTAAAACGGAGTTGTTTTGAAAATAGTAAAAAAAGAAAAGAAAAGAAATGGGGGGACCAGACAACGTGTCGACTAGTGACTGTTCATCTTATTCTTCATTTCATCTGAAAAAGCTGCTTGAGTGGCTTCCTTTCTAAGGCATTTAATGTTTCATCTCTCCACTAAATTTGACAAAACTTGCAAGCAAACGATGGCCTAACATCTGACTACACCCTAGTGTGGGCCTTTTTGGTCAATTGATGCCACAAAAGTCGCGACGCCACCCTAAAATGGCCAACACAACCAGCCTTTAACTGTTAAATTTGACAATCCATGATAGCCATTTTAAATCAACAGTTGGTATCCTTCCGGATCGAATCAAGAGCCAAGATTTGGCACCATTAAAGATAAAATATCCTTCGTCCACCCCCTATAAATATAGATGGATTTCATGACCTGAGGGAGGAGAAAATCGGGTGCACAAATTGAAAAAAAAAGTCTCCCCTTAGTTTTTTTACCACTATCGTCTCCCCCCCCCCCCCAGGCCGTGCTCTCAGACGCTACCACCTTAACACCGTTGTAAACAAGTGCGGCCAACTCCTCCATTAACCCATCCTTTCACCGACAACAAAGGTAGTTATTGTGAACTTCTTCCCTCCCCGCCACAAGTTTTCTCCGAAAAGTTAATGCCAACATTAGTCGATGGCGTCTCCATCCACAACTCCACCATTAGTCGACAACAAAACCAGTTGGCCACTCCTTCCACGCCAAGTAATCCCCTTTTCTCTACTTCTCCTTCTTCTTCCTTCTGCAGGTTCGACTCCTGCATGCAGTATAAGAATTCATTCTGCATATAGGGAACAAATTACAATTAACATGGTTGCTGGTTGGGCCAGCAACCATATGGGCCTAGGATGGACCCATTTCAGCCCAACCCAAATAGCTGGGCTAGGTCAAGCCCACCTAAAAAAACATAAAGAAGAAAAAGGGCCTGTTGGGCCACTAATCGGCCCAACTCGACTAGGTTGGGTTGAACCCGTTTTGGCCCAACCCGGATGGCTGGGTTTGGTCTAGACCAATTTATATTTAATAATAATAATAATAATAATAATAATAATGAAATAAACAAAAAATTCAAAAAAAAATGCAAAGGTTATTTCAAAATATTTTTTATTTTCTCGCATGTTTTTTCTAATAATTTTGTATAATATCAAATTGTATATTTACATTGTAAGATACGAATTCGGTATTAAAATACATGATTTTCTCCGAAACATTTCTAATTTGTTTTTTGAAAATTCAAAAAAAAATCTCAAAACTTTTAAATCAATTTCCCTTCTCAAAAAACAAAAAACAAATATATTTTATTTTTGTGCATATGGCCAAATCCTAAAAGTTATCTAAGCATAAAATATATATATATATATATATATATATATATATATATATATATATATAATAAAAACATCTTTCTTATGTTTTTAAATGAAAAAAATGGATATTGTAACTAGTTAATGATTATCTATTAGGATTTGGCCAAAATATCAAAAACTCTTCACCAATCATTTTGTTCATTTTATATTAGGGTTTAGCTATAGATTTTAATATTGTGGGTGTAAAACTACATAGTAAAGTATACCCCTCAAGTATTAAAGATATAAAGAAATAAATGCGATACTAAAATTTATATCTTAGAATGGTTAGAATTTAACCCGATAAGGTAGAGATTTCCTCACAAAGAGAAATCTAGCTCGAACCTTAGACAAGACCAATGGATAGAGACACAATTTAGAATAACAATCAAAGAACAATGCAACTTATATCAGGTAGGGTGTATTAGGGGTGATGCGTATTCCCCTTGCATAACTAGTCCCTTACTCGGACTCTTGCACACTATAGGTATTCTAGTAACCATAATATTAGGTGGCGACTCCTGAACCTTGATCATAATTTTATGATTAAACCCATAACCCTTTCATTTCCCAACAATACCTCTCAAGAGGTGAAAAGCGCAGCATTCGACTTCGCCCCGCAACAATCATATATTACCATAACTAACAACAATAATAATAATAATAATAATAATAATAATAAAACCAATTAACATTCTAACACAAAAACCACATGAACCTTAGTTTCAAGAATTAGGTGTTTTTTAATTCTTCATGCATTTGACTCAATTATTTCCATGCATTCTTATAACCCAACAATAATAGTAAATAATCGAATTAACATTATAATTCAAAAAACCCACATGAACCCTAATTTTAAGAATTGAAAAAGTACATGAAATTGACAAAATGATTAAAAATAAAAAAATTAAAAGAGAGAGAGAGAGACGTCACCAATTCTTAAACAAGGGAACGCTTACCACCAATGACTTTAGAGAGAGGGGAGAGAAATGGGAGAAGTTATTAAGAATTTAGCTTATATAAGAATAAAAGAGAAAATAATTTAAGACTATAAACCTGTAAAAGTTACTTACTGAACAAAATATCTCAATCCATTGCAATTAATTAACATATAATTATATGTTTATCTGAATTTGATGCTCGTCAAATATTTTCTCGAAACTGTATTCTTCAACAATGGTCTTCTAGGATAGAAAAATATTGATAAATTCTCACTCTAAGGCACCTTACTACCACCATCATGTCTTGAAACACAATTGATTCTTGTTCTCATGTGAGAGTCAAAATAATACAAGATAAATATTGAAATCTCTTTACTAATATAAGTCTCGCATATTAAAGTCTCAACATGTATCTTTGTTTCATCCTTTTTCTTAAAGTTGTACAAATACCTACATAAAAGTAAATATAGATTAAATGATCAAATGTTTAAAAACACTTAATAGATACTTAAGAAATAACTAATCCCTAACCTCTTGAATGAATACATTCATATATACTGCACAAGACCTCCAACATTTTTTTTCATATGATAAATGTATGGATAACTGCTCCATTGAGTTAAAGATAGAAGGAGGGAAAAACATTTCAAGATTGTAGATTGTCTTAGTATTGTTCATTTCAAGTTGTTTGAAGTGTTGGGAACGCAACTTGTTCAAGCAAACATTTCTCAAAAAGTGGTTAATCTATGTAAGTACATCCCATATCCCTTTTGATAATAATTCCCTTTAAGTAATTGGAATGAGTGTTTGCATAAACACATGGTAGTCATAACTCTTCATTCCTCATAATATTTATTCCTTCAAATTCACTAATCTAGATATGTTCGAAATATATCCATCAGGAAATCGCTGACTCTTAAGCTATTCATAGATAAGAAATTGTGTTTTTTTGTCTAAGGCAAAAGTGACTTTGGGATTTGCAACACGCACCATATCATTAAGCAACTCCATATTTTGACGTTCACAAAACAAAGCTATATTTATTCTAGATTTTATATTGTCCTTCGTTTTCCTTTTAACGCTCATGACCATGTTAAAAATATTTTTAAACGCATTCTTCTCTATATGCATGACATTCAAATTATAGTGGATGACATTAATCTTCCAATAAGGAAGATTCTAAAAAAATACTCCACTTTACCTAATTATAGGTCACACCAAAACCAAAAAAATTATGCTTACCGTATTAAAAACCAAAACAAATGTCCTCATACTGTAAGGCTACATCATACAATACTTTACATGACAGTATTGGCGGTGTAACATCCCTTTCAACTTTACTTTTCAAGAAATCTTTTATATTGTTTCTGTATCGATGATGACTTCATAAGAACCTCTGATAAAAATAAAAATAAAAATAAAAAGCTTTGCCATTATTTGTTAGAGTGAAGACCTTATTATTTTCTATACAATATGGACAAGCAAATGTTTTAGTGCGCTTCATCCAAAAACCATCATATATGTAAGAAAATCATTTATAGTCTACATCAAAGTTGTCTTCATTTTAAAATTTTATTTTCTTAAGACATCATACGTCAAAACCCAAAATGACCATAACTGATTCAACTCATCAATCAATGGTTGAAGACAAACATCTATATTCTCACTGGACTGTAAGGATTAAGTATGACTATAGATAAGAACATGAATTTTGGTCTCATACACATATTTAGAGGCAAGTTGTAAGCTATTAGTATAAGCAGCCAACAAGAATAGAGTGCAACAAAGAACCTGTCGCACGTGTGCAGCATCGCGACAATCATCCTCCCCACTCAATGTGTGTGTATCTGGAAAATATGAGGAGACAAAAAATTCTTGTCTCTTATCAGTGGGAAAATGGAATGGGAGTCGCCACCTAGTATTTTGGTCACTAGGAACCCTAACTGGTCTTAGAGATCGGGTATGGAGATTGGTTGCGTAAAGGGAAGGTATTAGCACCCCAAATACGCCCTACCTAAGGTAAGCTGCATTGTTTAATTGTCTGATAAATGCTAAGGTTTCATTGTATTTTTAATTGTTGGTTTGTCTACGGTTTAAGAAAAGTCCTCCTCGGTAAGGAGATCCTTATCTTATCGGGTAAAGCCTAACCGTTCTAATGTCTATAAAAGAACTATTGTTTTAATATCGGGAATCGTTTTACGTGTAAATTTGTAATCCCTGATAAAAAAATAATAATTTTTTTGATTTTTTTGAAATATTGGCCAAGTTCTCGTGACTTTAATAAACTGGTTATTAAAGCCAAAATGGATGCTAAAACTTTTTTTTTTTGAAGTTTTCTTTATTGTATGAAAATACAATATGATTTTTTTTTTTTTAGCTTTGAGAGACTTGGTCGTATGCATGAAAACAAAAAAATTTTTTTGAAAAAAACCGAGTATTTTAATACCAAATTTATATGTTTACAATATAAAAATACAGACCGATATTAATCAAAATGGCGTAGAAAAATACGCGGGAAAATCACACATTTTCAAATATAATTTTTGAATATATATTTTTTTTCAACTGGGCTGACCCGGCCCAAAAGGAGGCTGGGCCGAAATCAACCTAAAAAATGAAATCGGGCCAGGACTGGCCCAAAAGAGAACCTACTTGTGGCTCGACTCAACCCAGCCGCGTGGGCTGGGCTTATGTTCTAGCCCAAAAACCCAACAGCGGGTTACTGTGCGCAGCACAGTAACCAGCTAATTATTTTCCACTTTGCTGTAGAACGTGAATTGCTCACGTTCTGCATGCAAATGGTGAACACAACAGAGGAGCCAGAAAAGGGGAGGAGATTACCTGGAGTGAGGGAGCGTGGTTGCTGTCTCTGGTGGTGGTGGCGGCGGGTCACGGCTGAGGACGGTGGTTCTTCCTCTTCTCCTGCATGCTTCCTTTTCACGTCGTTGTGTTTCCTTTCTCTTCTCCTCTTTGTCTACCTCAGCTTCCCCTTGTTTTTCTATTCTTCTTATATTATCTACTGGTGGCGGTGGCAGCTACTGGGACTGCGGACGGTGGCTGGGAAACCAGGTGGCAGTTGCTATGATGGTGGTTCTGCGGCAGTTCTTCTTCTTCTCTTCTCTGCTTCGCTGCTTCTTCTTCCTCTATTTTTTGTTCGTTCTATCAACAAATATTCTTCCCTCTCTGCGGTGGTCTCGGGCGGTGCATCTGGTGACGGCCAAGAGGAAGAATGGAGTGACGGCCGATGGTTCCAGCGATGGTTCTCCTTCTTTCTTTGTTTCTGCGTGGCTTTCTTTGTCTGTCTCTGTTTTTGCTTCTTCTTCTGTTTCTCACGGTGCAGGCTGTTATCGATGACGGGGAGGACGGTGGCAGCTGGCGGTGATGATGATTGGGGTGGTGCTGCTGTTGCTGCTTCCAATGGCAAAGAGAGAGATGCACAGATTGCTGCAGTTTCTCCTTTCTATGCAGATGCACAGGTTTCTCCTTTTTTCTTCACGAGTGTTGCAGCAAAACTAGCAGGGGAAAAAGATGGCAGGAGGCTGAGGAAGAATGACGGCGGCGTTGGCAAAGCTAGGGGCGGCGCTGGTGTTGCTCCTGCGGTGGATGCTGTTTCAAAGCTGAGGGAGCAGAAATGGTGGCTGGTGAGGAAGATAGTTTTCTTCTCTGTGCAGAGGCGTAAGCCTTTTTTTTTTTTTTCTGGTCGCTCTTCCCTTCTCCAAAAATGCCCACAGCCCACCCCTAAAAGCTGTCGTTGGTTTCCCCCTAAATTCCTCCCCCTGTTTTCGTTTGGTTTTTTCTCTATTCCTTTTCCTTGTTCTCTCCCCCTCAAATCTTTAGTTCGTTCCCCTCTTTCAAAAAATTTTGCCACCTCTGGTTTCCTTTTTTTTCTTTTTCTCCTCCTCATTTGTCTTCTCCCTTCTCTGTATTTATAGCCGCAGGAAAAGAAGGGCACCTTACCACTGCCATGGTGCAGGGTAAGGTGGCTACCCTGCCCATGTCTTAGCATAGGGTAGGGTGGCCAGTCATGGCTTGCATTAATGGTGGTAGGGTATGGGATGTGGCTTGTGTTTTTTGGGCAAATGAGGATAGCAAGATAGATAGGGAGCATAGTGGGAAAAGATTTTCAAAAATCTTCTTCTCCCCTGTCTCTGCATTTTGCAGGGGAGAAGAAACAGCATAGTGCCGTTCAAAACGGCACCGTGCAGTTTTTTTTTTTGTTTTTTTTTAGAAAATGAAAATGAATTTGGGAGTGACCCAAAAATGGGTTACGACAGAACCCAAATGGATTAAACCCATCAGTACACAAATTAAGATGTACATTATGTGGTTCCATTAAAAACTAAGGATGCACCTTATTAAACTGCTTCCTAGCTTAACTACCGAAAAGGTGCATCATGACTCCATCCACCGCATTATGTGAATGATGCGATGTCATATGTTCAATTGTCTTTGTAGACATAAATAACCTTTGTAGCCTAAAAGTAAGTGGGAAGTATCTTAGTATTTTGTATGCAACTAGTGCTCTTCCTCTACTAATATTGGGTTTATATCGAGCATGTCCATAGGTTTTACACTTGATTAAATTTGCATCTTCATCATAGTATAACATGCAAAGGTTTGGGCACATATCAATTATTTTATATCCTAAGTCAAAAGGTTTCATCATCGATTTTATAACATAAAAGTTTTTTTTTCAGCCTATTCCTTTTAAGTAAAATGTTTTTTTTGCATATTCGATGATGCTATCATAATTGGCTCAACCCATAATCTGACTTGATGGTAAATACTCATATAATGGTCGATAATTTATGTAATTTATGCAGCTATCCTATAATGGTTCATAAAAATATTTTAAAATGTAAAAAACTTAGTTGCATCTATATTTGGCTCTTCGTTGAAACATAAACATTTATTTGAATAATCATGATTCATTCTCATTGCATCCATTATCATACTCTTACAATAATTGCTATTATCATTTATAACTTTATATATGTTGCTAGAACTAGATGCTGAGCTAATAATCCTTTTTAACATGATCTCATAAGAAACATAGGGTTTACTGTGTGCAAACTAACATAAATATTTCTCTACAAACTCTGTTTTTAGAAAATGCATCATCACAATATCTAATTAGTGAAACTTTTTTATTTTTACACATTACACATGGACATCTAATTTCATCTCCACTAATATTCTTCAAATTTAAAAATATAATATTAATAAAATCACCAACCCCTTTACAATAATCTTCGTTATACAACCTTCGGTGAGTTTTGACACATCCAAGAACAACCATTCATTGCTTAGGAAACCTATATAAAATATTAATAACAAAATTTATTAATAATGTAACCATCAATTCAAAATTCAACTTTGGTAATTAAAAATGAATTCACAATCTAATAATTAATAATCATTTGTACAAAAATTCAAAGTTGCATCAAAATATGAACTAAATAAATCAAATTAACAAGTTATCGGTAACCAACTAACTATCTATCGAATATTCAATTCAAACTTATTCAATCTAAATTAATACAATTTAATTGTTATCAATTCCATTAAAAAATTTTCAAAATTTTCAACTTAACAATAAAATTGACAAAATACAAGTGGTACTCATTAAATAACCCATCAATTCTTCCATTATAACAACCTAAGTTATAAAATCAAAATAAATTTCATTAAATTACAAACACATTTAATTTTTTTCAAATCCTAAACAAACTCTACCAAACAAATCATAGTTCAATATAACAAAGTTCTTTATGAAAAGGTTGTAAAACACTTAAATATACAAGCAAACTATAATTACAACACAAAAATATCAATAAATTCATCTTAAATATAAATGGGTAGGTTCACTTACTTGGTATACGAAATATTTAGAAAAAAAAATTAAATCATGACAATGATGCTGACACTATTATGTGTTGGGGTGGCTAAAATTATGAAGATTGGGCCTAGTTTTGTGGAATTTAGGGAGGGGGGGTGGTTTGGATGATATCAGTTATAATACTTTTAGATTTGCTGACAGAATCACCGACGAGAATTGGCAATGAAATATTTCTCTTAGTAAATCCATCAACAAATAATAACATGTTATGTTATCAATGAAATCACGGATAAATTTTTTTTTGGTTTTTTAATTTTATTTTGTTAGCATTTCCATTAGTAATTACCAACGAATATTTTTTGTTGTTTTTTTCATTGAATATATATTATTGATAAAATATTTTTTTGTTGGTAATTTAGTTTCTATTTAACAATTTTCTAGTGGTGTTACCTTGGTACCATTTAAACCATTGAATTCAATGAATTTTCCTGGTTCTTTGCTTCTTCTTCTACACTGACATGGGTAATTAGAGCTTTAATTGATAGCCTTTTTTATTTATGCCTCAAACATTTGAAAAAGTCTTTCCTAGATTCGCAATTTATTAATGATGTCTGCAACTTGCAATTGCTACTCTACTTGGATGACTTTGTTGCGCTTCTTATGAGCAAGCATTTGAAGTTCATTGGATTGATCAACCACGAGCTTTTCTTCATTCATTTTGAACTTGAAAAATCATCCACAAGCATACTTCATGGAACCAACTTCTTCAGTATCATATTTTTGATAGAGCACCTTCCAAATCTTCTTGAAAAAAAGTAAAACCCTAATAAAGATCATCAAAAAGATAATTTAGTAAATAATTACAACAATTATTATTATCCTTCTTTCATTTCTTAACTTTTATCTCATGTGAAGCTTACTCTTCTTCATTCTTCTTTTTGTTAGGGTTTTTCTAGTTAAGACATAGCTGGAATTCAATAGAGTAAGATCAATTAAGGTCTTTTACCTTCATCTTTTGAACTTTTCTCCATGGAAGCGAAATGGCTTATTAAGGCCACCCGCTCCAACGGAGCTTTGCTCATTGATAACATTAGTGTTCTTCATAGTGTTATCGTCTTAAATTGTTGGAGATTAGAAAGATATTAATAACCTGATGACATGGATAGAAAACACTAAGAAATAGCTTAAATAAAATTATATAGGTGATTGATTTGAGATATAACCAAGTTGCTTTCCTGAGATGATACGTATATTGCATGCCATTTCAGGGATACAACAAGCTTAATCACCTTGAAACTCTACAAAGAATATCACCACTCTTGCTTAAATGGAAAAACAAAATAAAATTGTGTGATATGACTTTAGTTTACTTGATGAAAAAATATAAAGGAGCTGGAAACAACTTTTTGGTTGGAGGATGAAAATTTTACAGCTAGTAAAAATAGATTTTATAATTGTTGCTGTTGTTGTAGGTAGATGAGACTGTACAAATACTTAAGTTTTAAACCATTTAAAATTTAAAAACCATTTTATAATGTTTTGTAACTGTTAAAAGGCAATTAAAAGAAGTATATAGAGTTTAGTAATTGCATGCAATTAAATATTTAATAATTACTTGCAATTAAAAAGAACCAATTGCTCATCACATCACTCAACGCTGGCAATAGATTTTGGATTTTTATATAGTTATACTAACTGCTACCTTATTCTCGATCCAACTAGCTAATTGACGCAACCCTCAGCTGGCGAATTGTCGAGTCTGATCTCTGAGGATGTTTTGTTTTTGTCCCAATCCTTTCAAAAAAATGCATTTTCGTGTGCATATCAATGGAGTCAACAGCACAATTGCTCGTCACATCGCTCAACTGGCTATTTCGTGAAGGGAGGAATGTGTGTGTATAGAGGGAAGATGGCATCTTGTCTTTTGCTTCAACTGATGTAATCAACAAAGTTATATAATTTTTAATAAAATTATAAAGTATGCCTGCGCTTTGACATTTAAAAAATTATGTAAAGACAAAAAATACATGTGACTTTCATTGTCTGCTTATAATTTCACATCTAGTCTCGTCACGCTTCATCATCAAAATAAACGAGCAAAGGGTAACAATGGATATCCATATTTTTTTATATTTATATTTTATTTATTATGTATTACATAAAAAATATACATATCCATTGTCTTACTATTATTTTTGATGCTCTAAAAGATAAAATAATTAATATATATCTATATATATATATATATATATATATCATATTATATTAAAAAAATCTAAATGCTTTATAAATATATTTATATAATATAGATATATATTTCAAGTTAGGTTTGAGCAGGTTATAAATTAAATTTAACAATATTTATATTTTATTGATTACCTATTAAATAATATAATTATATTAAAAAACTCATGTTTTTAATTCAAATCACGTAAGTATCAATAAGTCCAGATTAAATTATTATTCCTGGATCAAATGTACCACGCAACTCACTTTATCACAAAAAAAAATATAAAAAAAAAGGTGGAGTAGTTCCTTTGGGTCTAAAGCTTTTTCTTTCTTTTCTATTTCTCATTATGAATCCTAACTCTTTCACAGCCAAGGACAGAGCTATAAAATTTACTTTGAAGGAGTCAGTAAATATATTAAGAACAAATAATTAATCACACATATCTGAATGAGATTTAAAAGTTATATATTAAGAAATAAGTTGTAATTTTTTTATTTTAAAATAATTATGCATAAAAAAGTTCAGTTTTTTTTAAGTATAACTAAATTTTAATGAATTTATTTATTTAAAACAAAAAATTAGGAGAGTCGCGATCCCTCTCTAGTTCCACCAATGTTTGCAACATAATTTTTTAAAAAAATTCAATTTGATTAATATCATTTGTTTTTTACGTTTCAAAAGTATTTTTAAAAAAAATTAAAATTTTTTTATTTTTTTTTCTTTAAATTAATATTTTTTTATATTTTCAAATTATTTTGATGTGATAATGTCAAAAATAATTTTTAAAAATAAAAAATATTATTTTAATATATTTCTAAATAAAAAATACTTTAAAAATTAACCATAACTATATTTATTGAAGCGCTAATTGCGCTAATTACAATGCATGCATAGTTCTAAGTTAGAAGAAAACTTGTAATGTTATTAGTAAAAGACGTGATTAAAAAGAATATTTTTGCTTTGGATCTGTGAGGCGTGAGAGGGAAAGTCCCACCTAATTAATAACATCTTTGTACAAATACAATAATGAAAAACACGATTAACAAGAAAACCATTATTAGGCTATGTCACTTAATTTAACATTGCATGAGTGTCGTTATCAACGTTTAAGTGTTTTAGGTTGACCATACAAAAGAATAAGAAATTAATAAAGAGAGAAGATTCTACCATTGCGGTGAGCTGGGCTGTTTGCCTAAGCGACGGTGCGGCTGAGGAGGATTACAAGGAGCCTTCTTTAATTTAATGTGGCAATTAATTAATATATGCATAATTTAGTGATTGTTTTAATGGACAAACTATGAATATAGAAATCGTCTTTTTTATTAATAGTTTCTTTATCATTATCAGGTGTCAAGGATAGAATATATTCTAAATCAATATTTCTTGACATTATAATATCACATTTCAACTATATAAATGCACCCAATCATATTCAATATATTATATAAATAAAATTTAAGTTTGGATGTTAGGTGTGGATTTCAGGCTCAAATTATTAAGGCTCCTTCCTCAGAAAGATGATAAGAAAACTATTAATTTCATAGGTTTTTATTATTATTATTATTTAGAAGCCTATTTTGGGATTTGACTACTGAGTTTTTTGGGAACTTGGTAAAATAGCACAAGTGAATAAATATTTAAGAATCTAGTACACTTGATCGAGTCGCAGATATTATCAATGACTTGTGTTTCACAAATGTTAACTGCAACACGATTCGCATATAAAATTTGCAACACAATAAGTTGCAAATGTTATCCATGACTTGATTAAGAGACACATGTAAGGGCAATTTCTTCAACCATTAACTCTCTGCAAAAAAAAAAAAAAAAAAAACCACAATTCAAATAACTAGTTTTCCAACCTCAAAACATAATTCACATAAGCAGAACATATCATCTTCAATTATAATTAACAATATTAGACTGACAATTAACATAACATAATATTTTATTAAAATTAAACTAATTATGCATCTATTCATAATTCTCATAACATATAACAGCATGTAACTATATGTAATAATCATCATAGCTCATGAAAGGGCCTAAAGCGCTCATTGACGAGACTGGAGTACCACCCAACGCGTCCAACTTGAGGACGGGTCTATAACATTCGTATATGGGTGAGGAGGAACAATATCACCCTTGCTCATGGATGAACTAGGAACACTCGTGGACGAGCCTGGGACACTCGTGGACATACCACTATCACCAACACTTCTATAATAAGCAATATCATCTTCCACCAATGTCACTTCAAGACGCTCGACCTCCCTAACCTCTTGAAGTCAACCATGACATAAACTGAGTGTGGTGTTGGCCATACTATGTCTCATCTCATCGACACTTCATAAATAGTCATTGTTGTTTTCCAAGCCTCCTGTACCAATTAATGAATCTATATAATAACATTAAAAATATTTAAAAAAATATTGTATGTAAAACAATATTGCATATCAATCGATTTTGTCTCGTATATTGGAGAGCATAATTCATCATATTACATGGATACCTTAGGAAACGCAACAAGGTAGGTGTAATAAAATGACATGTAATGGTCAGATACCATCTTATATAGAAATCTGCATTAATCATCAAACGTTGCTCCTAAAAAACACAATCTCTCCTAGCATCCCAAAGATCTAGGTAAGATGCCTAAATCATCAATCAATTCCCCTTATGCTTACCCTAACAACTAATACTATACAGATCATCACCGATATCAATATAATCTGGTATATGCTGAGATAGTCCAGACAGTCGCATTCCCTTATTTGGGCAATACATCTCAACAATGTTGAAGCAATGCAACAAGACCTATCCTAAAAAAGATCAGATCCCTCATAGCATATAGGCAAAGCTGAAAGTATCAAGTCCTTCATATATGACATACATATGACCTATTAGAACATTTGAAAGACTTATATTAGATAAACAAGTTGAAACTAAATAATTTACATTCAAATAACAAAAAAATACAATACATTTGTAACTCATACCTTATGTGGTTATTGTGCATCCAACTCATTCCAATAGAACTTATGGACATGAGTAGGATTTACTATAAAATGTCTAGCTCCACACCATTTTACATGACAAACCACAAAGTTAGTATATTTTTTGCATTCAATTTATCTAAATAACATGTTGACTAGAATCAATTTTATTTGATTATTACCTAGAACCAATGGATTGTGGCCTCTAAATGACAATGTCAAACATATTATTATCCCAACTCTCTAGACATCCAATATAAATATGCTTCCATAACCAAAGCTATATTAATCAAAATTAACAGTTTTAAGTTAGTATTTAAAATGCTATTAATTTTAATAATCAAATAATTTAAAATAATTATACCTGGAGAAATAATAAACACTTCATGATTTATCTTCTCATTTGTAGACATACTTTACATAGTTGCTGATAAAGATATGCAAGCATAGCCCCCCCAACTATAATTACAAATGGGTCATGAATCCTTGAGTAGTGTCTCAAAGAATAAAGCTATTACATTACCAACAGTACTTGTGAAAATAAGACGTCCAAACATATGTAATATGCATGCCCGAGCATACATAACTAATTGGTCCTCTATCGCATCTGCCATGGGAGTCTTAAAATTTAAATTCAGCCATGTCAATTTGATGCAATCGCTCTCATAAGCACTAGTTGGAGGCACCTGTCTTAATAGATGATCACGTAAAACATCTTTGTGAACCGACCCTCTACATCCTATCACAGGGGCTCCATCTATTGGAAGACTGGTTAACATGGCAACATCCTGCAATGTGGGTGTCATCTCACCATTACATAAATGTAAAGTATGTGTGTCTTACACCCCCATCGTTCAACCAAAGTTACAATCAATACATGATCAAGATATATGCCACACAATTGACTGATATAGAAAAAGATAGTCTCAATAACATATAGGCAGACACACTCATGCAACTTCATCAATGTATGTTAACGAGGTGTTACATTATCACCGCCCTAAAAATTAAACAATTAAAGTAGTTAAATTTTATTTATGTAAATTACTTAATTAAAATAGTTATTAATCTAGAGATTCGACCTCTCTGCTCTATATATCATTGAAACGATGTTGGTTCTACATATATAGAACCGACTTATGATCAAGATATGCCTTAACAACTAGATGGTCATGTCTATCAATACTCTTAGAAGCAATAGAAACTCTTCTGGTCCAAACCATGCCTCTATCAAGGTCTTGTATAAACAAATTATTAGTCTTTGCAATACAATTAAACATCTATATAATTGAATTAAAAATAATAAGTGAAGTTTACATAATTTGGAACAAATATAAACAATTAACATACATTGTTTAGTTTCATTAGTTTTTTTATTATGACCCCTTTGACTGATATGCCATATTTATTCAATGAGTGCCTCTCTCTAGCATCTATCTTATTTATGTAAATGAATGGTTTTCCTTCAAACCTTATCCATTTGTCATCTAGTTGGATATATATATACAGGCTAAAACAGTGTATCAAGTAAGGGTTGAAAACATGAACTATATACATTTTTGTATGATAAGTTTGAGTAGAAATCATAAAAAAATTAAATATAGTTCATATTTTATAAAGTGCAACAAGCAATTAGATATGAATGTGGTCGATGATACAGTTGTTATTTTCCTCAAATGAAAAGTTGCTTTATTGATATTAATCATTTCCCCGACTTCTCTTGTAACACCAACTGTTGGAGGTGTCTTAGACTGAAATCATATCATTCTAATATCAAACAGACATACCAAAATGTTAATCATTTCCTGCATTTCTCTATAAAATTTATTACCCCTAAAAAAAGATTATTTGCATTATAGCCAATACAAATAAGCTACAAATATTTTTTAAAAATATTATTAAAAACCTCACATAAATTTGTGGTCGTATTGTCATACCAATGACCATTGTAATCATATGACAGTGCCCTTTTTTTTATATTCAACTTCAAGCCATGCTCTGATTGGGTAAAGTAGAATTGTTGAGAAAACTTGAAAAAAAATTCATGAGTTTCCTTAATGGGGTTCAACTAAAATAGGTTCATTGATGGGAAAAGATTTGATTTAATTCATGTATGTGAGTTTCTAAATTGATGTTTGAGTATGTTTAGTTGAGTGTAATCATAAAGAAAACAAAAGGGGAACCCTAGGGTGATGATGGGATAGGTTCGGCCAAGTTTGAATTGTAAAGGGGTTTCAACCAAATAGGAATTGTGGAAGGTTGAATTGTTTTGTGATGAATTTGCATGTTGTTAAAGTTTATATTAGTGTATTAATGTTGGTAAATTAGAGAGAAATTGGAAGGAAATCCAAGGATTGGAAAACTTGACAAGATTCGATCATAAAGGGATAAAAGTAGGGGAATGGGTTTTTGTATCATTTGTTGATTCAAGTTGTGTTAAAACGTTAATTCAAACCCATTAAAGAAATTTTAAAACGATGAAATTGGAATGAATGTCTTTAAAACATAAATCTTAATTAACAATCTCATTTTTGTTCCATGTATGCTATGAAGCAATCTACTAACACTTGGTAAACACCTATTAGTAACCAAAAAAATATAAGTGCAGAAAACTTAAATGAATAAGTTGAAAGAACTTTTCAAAATTTAAAAAAACCTTTCAGGGAAGCCAAACCAATGATAAACAACTTTCACTAGTTCGGAAGATTACAAGATGAGTATATTTAACTACAAATCCTTTGTACATATACTACCTTACTTGTCAAGGTTTTGTTTTATACCGCAATAGCCTATCACAACACCTTATGATTTTCAAACTATTAGCATCCTAATTAGAACATCTAGTTGCTAACAGTTAGTATAGGAACTCTCCCTTAAGAGTTTGCAGGCTCTCCAACTCTTCAGTGAACAATTCTTATTGAGAAATTTATTCACAATCAACTCATATGTCAATAGTATATTCTCTACAACTTTGTGGAATGCCTTAGTTGGTTAGGCACTCTTGCTCTACTACAAGTGCTTCTCTCATACCTTTTATACATATCCATATGATAAGAATAAGAACCTTTGATAAACAATATCTTCAAGTTTCCTAGTTATGTTTTTAATATATTGCTATTGTGTTTCACAAAAACACTTCTCTGACAATTATCTTTGGATAACTTGTAATTATCTTCTTTTTAATTTATACTTGACATGTCCCCCCTCTTCCAGGTCTATCTCAAGGGAAACAAAAACCAAGATTTGCTTTATCTGGTATCAAACGAGAGCTACAGGCAAATAGAACTCCTTTCAGGAGTATCAATACCGTCACATGAATTGTAAGTGCATGAATGTGATGGACCAAAAAATCTGTGGTTCCTAATAGAATAGGTAACAAAGCAACCTTGCCCCCACTGTCACTAAGCCATCGCCACCCTAAGTCAAACTGGTGCTTGCTGTTGCACCAAGAGCCGGTTCACCAGGTGCTAAAGCATGCGTGTTTTGTATCCATTAAGCAAAGACGAGTTGTAATTGTATAGCAGTAACTGAAAACATATCTTGAGGGTGCCTTAAAGCGCTCATGGTATCATTATGAATTTATAAACCAAAACTATGAAAGCCTAAAAATATACATACCCAGTTAAGATGTGATATAATTGCATCGCCACGCCTAAGGACATGATCTAACAGATCGTTGTATCGAGTAGTCAGATCGTAGTCTCTTACCATAAAAATGGCTGCATGTGCAGCAACACCAACTATGAGAAATCTAGTCAATCTTTTGACGTTGTTAGGATCTCATATAGGCCCTTATGACCCTGACCTATAAATGAACCTTTATAAGCCTCTAAAATATCTTTTATACCATAACCAATGCCCCAGTCAGTCCTACACACGTGACCTGCTACCAAGAAAAGAATTGTAATAGCTAAATGGTGGTGTGGAGTATCAGTCAGCCATAGACCCCCAGTTACTAGGTCTAATCCTCCACGGAAAGTAAGAAATTTCAAATATTTTGACCAATTCAAAAAATAGGGTTGCTCCCTCAGCAAAACTGGGATAAAGTTGAGCCAAAAGATCCCGGTTCAAGATAAATTCATGAGGAAATGGGATCTCTTTAGGACCTACTCCAGCATTTAGAAATTGGTTAATTGGTAAAGATACATGGACTTGATGCCCCGCCCAAGAAAGAGACCCAAGCCCTAGTAGCCCTGCTAAATGGTGATTTAACATAGATTCTACATCTTGGAACCAAGCCAATTTTGGAGCAGCTTTGTGATAATGGAACCAACCAGCAAAAAGCATTAAGGTTGCAAAGACCAATGCACCAATTGTCGTACAATACAATTGTAATTCACTAATTATTCTAGATGCTCTCCAAATCTGAAAAAAATCGGAGGTTATTTGTATTCCTCGGAAACCCCCACCCACGTCACCATTCAATATTTCTTGGCCCACGATTGGCCAAACTACTTGGGTGCTAGGCCCAATATAAGTAGGATCGTTTAGCCATGCTTCATAATTGGAAAAACGAGCACCGTATAAATACATGCCACTCAACCAAAGAAAGATGATGGAGAGTTGGCCGAAATGAGCACTAAAGACTTTTCGGGAGATCTCTTCCAAATCACTGGTATGGCTATCAAAATCGTGAGCGTCAGCATGTAGGTTCCATATCCAAGTGGTAGTATCAGGTCCTTTAGCTATTGTTCTTGAGAAATGACCGGGTCAAGCCCATTCCTCGAAAAAAGTTTTGGTGGGATCCCTATCTATCAAAATTTTTACTTCTGGTTTCGGCGAACGATTAATCATTGAGTCCTCTTTCCGGACAATAAATACAAAGAGACCCACCAACAGTCAAGTAATTAGTGAACCCATGAGAGATTTTTCTAATTAGTTTTTTTCTATCTAGTTTCATTAGTTATTCACTAGAGCAATTAAGATCTAGAGTTCGATCCAGGGCAAGTGTTCGGATCTATTATGACAGAGCCACGAGGCGTTCAACGGACCTTTCTAGGCTTTGAATTGATGCAAAAACAATTTTTTTGTGCAACATTAAAGTTTTGGTAGATTTTAGAGGGAAACATGCTCAATATCATTTGATTTATCTGGTATTACAGAAATGAAAACTAGATAATTATAAAAATAATCACTTGACCAATTCTTTATCTAATTTGGATAAACTAACAATCTAAACAAGTTCATCTTCATCAACGCAAATAATTTTTCACTAATCAAAGCCAATCATTTCAACATTTACAATCTCCTTTGGCAGATTTGAGATAAAACATAACAAGGATGAATTAACATGCAAGTAGTTCAGATAATTCAATCATAAACAGATACTTCACTAAAATATACCTGCAAATACAATCAAAACAATGTTATATAGCATGAGAACAATTAATAATATTTATGTAACAACATCCTAACAGTTCCTAACATGTTTCTTACTAACTATTCATAACATATTTAAAGAATACTTCATGTAATATGTTTCATCCTAACAATTCATAATATGTTAAAAAATTATGCATTAGATATTGTTATGCAACTACATGCATCAAGTTCAAAGTGCATCAAGTTCAAAGTGCATCAAGTATTCAACATGGAGGTTCCTCTACTAAAAAAAATATCATAGTTATGACATACCTGAACACTCAATACTCAATATTCAATATTCATTACTAATAAAAAAAATTAGTAAAATCCTAGACATAAAAGAATTTTGATGGCTAGCTGGCTGGCTTCCTCTCCCTTACATGCATCTTTGTCACCTTTTTGGTTTGTCACCAATCATATTCCTTATCTTCACCAACAACATATTGATGCACTTGTTCAACATTTAAGTCCAATGGAACAAATTTGTCATTAACCTGCATAATATTTTGTTACATATCTTTTTGTAATTTATTAGCTGCATCAATCTTTTGTCCTTACTTACCAGTAAAACTATCAAACTTGTTTGATAGTAATTACAATTGTTCTATTATAAAAGAGAGTAGGAGGTTGGTTTGAGGAGTTTCTTGCTAAAAAGAGGTAAACTATTTATAATATAACCTATTTTTACTAACCATGGCTTTAGATTTGACAATAGTTACAACTATGATTTTTCCTTAAATCTTGATTGATAGCCCACTATCACGCAAGGGTAGTTTTGCCATAATTGCTACTCTAGATATCAACCCACCAAAAGGCAAACCATTTCATTCTTAGTTGTAGCCTTTTGTATTGCATCAATAAAATGAGTGGCTAGGTCGATAGAAATATCAATAGCAAAAGCATACATGAACTGAGCTTTCTCAACTATCAGCTTTATATGTGTTGTAACAGGCTAAATGTTTGTTAGCACATCTTTTTCTAATAATCGATAAGAAAATAACATAGTTTTCATAGGCAATTTATGTGCTTTAGCATACCATCTTGGTTATTTAAGGCTAACAAATAGATCACTCGTCTAAGTCTTTGAAATGACTTTTATTATTTTATAAGGAAAACTGGGATATATGATTTCAAGTAGCTCATATAACTTGTTAATGATATTAGGAGACAACTCAAGGGTTTGACCTCTAATGGTAGAAGTAATGGAGTGATCATCAAGATGGAAAGGCTCACAGTTGGCATATAACTCCCTACTACTTTAACATATGGAGCAAGTGATTCTTCAGTTAATTTACCTCATTGTCTTTTTCTTAAAGATGTTTTCTATAAACACAAATATAGGGTCAGAAAGATCAATTACTGAAACTTCTCTTTCACCTATCACACTCTTCTTAGAGAAATTGTTTTTGTAAGCGATCTCAACACTGGGAAAACGAAGTGGTTAGTTTTTCCAGACTATGTTGTATATTTAGAGGAACTAGCCACTGCTTTTACCTTTTCGTTTGTCTTTTGAATCTTATAGGGTTGGACTGGAGTCTTTTTAGGGGAAGAGGTTTTTTGTTCTTCCTTATTAGAAAGAGTTTAAACAGGGGTTCCGGGTTTCTTATTAGCTTTACTTTATAACATCCTTTCAACAAGAAAATGCATTAGTCATTTTCAAAACCAATAAATCAAAAGAAATGTGTTCTATAAATATGGTGCACAAATGATTATAAGACACATTCTTTTCAATAATCTTCTTCAAGATATTTCATATTAATATAGGATATCATCACTATTTTTGCAGAAAGGTTAGATGCAAGATAAGTAGATGTTTTGTCTCATAAATTTCTTTTTTTATCAGAAGTTATCAAGTAAAGATGAAGAGATTTCTTGAAAAATAATGGGAGATGAGTGCCTTAAAACAAGAAATCAAGAGAGGGGAAGAGATAGAAAATGATGATTACATGTTTTAATAATCAAAACCATTAATTTAACTTTGAAAAAAATGTTTTTTCGCATGTTTCGGTTCACATTAAGCGTCATAATATGCACCTTTAGTTTCTCTGATGATGACACGTTAGTGTTATGAAGAAGATTGACGTCTTAGACTAACCATTTCTCTTTTATTTCACAATTCAGTTATGCCACATCATTTTCACATGTTCTTCTCACTAATTTATCTAATTGTACACATAGGCAGGGATATGGACCTACATAAACTAACTCAATTTTCTAGCCTAAAAATACTTATAATTGATAGTTTTGAAGGAGATACTTACCTCATTGGTCAATCATTATTCATGAACGCATATCTTTTTAGTTAACCAAAACAAGATGTGAGTGCGTGAGTGAAAAAGACAATAATTCTACTTAATTTTTTTTTCTTTATCTTCTTTTATTTGATCTAAGATATGCTAGCAAGGTGTAAGCATACCTTGAAAGTCAAACTTTATGTCAGGATCTAGACACAGAAGATTTTCATTCTTAATAAAAGATTTGATGAACTCTATCATTTCTATTATATAATTGCTCGTCTATTTCCACAGTGAGCAATTAACTTTTTCTTTAAGGAATTAGAGAGTAGAATGGATCCATACTAAAGTGTTTGTCTATTTCTATAATGATGTAAACACTTGACTTTTTCTTAAGGATCTATCAGGAGGAGTATCTTATCAGTTTGTGTATTAGGTTTAACTAGCTTTAGTCAATTCAAGGTGACTCCCCTTTAATTGTTAGCATACTTGTATTTCAATCAATTTCACTTTTTTCTAACCGTTAGTAAAACAATAGAATTCCTTATAGTGCTTAAAATATAACATTTATTTGGTCTTCTAAAAGAATATCATTTTAAAAGTAAAGACCATATCAGATAAGATTTTCCTTAATCCCAAGAAAATGAAATTTGTGAGATTTAAAGGTATAGATTAGACATACTTATAAATTTGCTTTCGTGCTTCAGTATTAACAACCTATCACCTATATAAAAAAACATATAAAAACACAAACAAAACTTTGTACACATATTTTTTTATTTATAGATTTTATGTCTTTTAAGAATTAAAGCATGTTACATACACCAATTACTTTCTTGAGAAATTCAAATTTTAGACCATCTAAAGGTTTCATGAATAAGTCAGCCAATTAATGTTTAGTGTTCACATATTCTAATAAAATAATCTTTGATTCGACCAAGTCTCTAATTAAGTGATGTCTTATATCTATATTCTAGGTTCTTAAATGTTGCACAAGATTTTTAAAGATAATGGCATTGGAATTATCATAATAAATAGTTATAGTATTTTGAGAGAAACCATAATCCTCTTAAAATCTTCTTCATCCAAAAAAGTTAAGTGCAATGACTACTTGTTGTAATATACTCGGCTTCTGCAATGGATAATGAGATTGAATTTTGTTTCTTACTCATCCATGCTGCCAATTTGCCACCAATATAAAAACACCCTCCAATAGTGCTTTTTCTATTGTCAGCATTAGTTGCTGAGTCAGCTTATAAATAGCTAATTAAACTCAAGTTTGAATCTTGTGAATACCATACACCATAGTCAGTTGTAGCACTAAGGTATTTTAAGATTTTTTTAAATTTTTGTAAGATGTGATTCTTTGGGATGAGATTGGAATCAAGCAAAAACAGTCACACTAAAAGCAATGTCAGATTTACTAGTAGTAAAGTAAAGGAGATCCTTATCATGCTTCTATAAAATGTAGAATCAACACATTTACCTGTAAAATCAGAGATGATTTTGACAGATGTGCTCATAGGTGTACGAACATGACTCTTTCCTTTCATTACAAACTTCATAACCATATCTCTTACTTAGATTAAGAAATAAAAAATTTATTTTCACTCTACTTAATTTGTATGCTATGAAAGAAATTTAATTCACCAATCATACTCACTTCAAATTTTAATTTTATTTCTTTAGTAAACTTACGAGAAATTGAGTCATGAGTTTCTCCAAACACAATGTTATTAATATATATATCAGCTATGAGTAGATTTTTGCTAGTTTTTCTTTTAAAAAAAAAGTCCTGACACCTTATCCTTTTTTGAAACTGTTATCTAACAGATATTTTGTTAATCGTCCATACCATGCTTTCAGTGCTTGTTTTAGACTATAGAAGGCTTTCTTCAACCTATACACATGATCAAGAAACAAATGATTAGTGAAACCTTTGAGTTGTTCTATATAAACAATTTTTTTTCTTAACCTCATACTTTCATTAAATTTATTAGTAGTTCTTTCTTTAGGATAATTGTGTTTTATCCATAAGAAAGGTTATTTCTCTCATGATTGTTCAGAAAATATGTGAGGGACTCTCATCATGTTCTTTTTCATCATATTCTTGATAGATTCTTTCATATTGTCATCAACAACCATAAGAAAGATTCGTTTATCACTTTTGTTATCAAACTTATGGAAGTTTTCTTAATATCTCAGGATATAACAAGAATTTCCAAACACTCTGAAGTATTTAACTATGGGCTTCATGTTGTTTCATAACTCATAAGAAATGAGTTTTAATCCAAGTTTAAACAAAACATAGTTCAAAATGTATACAATAGTGTTGACAACTTCCTTCTAGAAGGACAATACAATTTTCATACTATCTAGTATAGTTAAAGCCATTTCTTGTATAGGTCTATTTTCCTCTCAACTATACCATTCTGCTAAAAAGTGATAGGAGTAGAGAATTCTTGATGTATACCCTGTTCATCATAAAAATATAAAAATTTGGTAATTTTAAATTATTTGTCATAATCATTGTGGATTGGATTCTAGAGATGGAAATATTCTTTTTTGTTTGCAGTCTTATGAACAATTTTCTCGCAGGATCAAAGGATTCATACTTTAATCTTAATAGAATAGCCCAAATATATCTTGAACCTATTAGGTTTATATGTAAAAATTCAAGGGGTTTTGAGGTCAGAATGTTAGTAGTCTTCTTGTGTTGAGCCTTTATTTGTTTTCATTCCTAACATGCTTCACACACCATCTTCTTAATTGTTCAAAGATTTTGTAGGCCATGTACTGTTTTCCTTTTAGAGATCTTTGACAAGTTTTTATAGTTGATATGACCAAGGTATTAATGTTAAAGATCAATATGATCTAATGTTACCTCATGACAACCTAAGGTAGTTAAGGTTGAAAATCTATAGTAATTTTCTAAGGTTCTGGTGCCTTTCGTGATCCACTTGCTAGCATGATTGTAGATGTTATATTCATCTTTAAAAATCTGCACATTATGATTCTCATCACAATATTGACTTATGCTTAATAGATTAGCTTTAAGACCATTTATAATCAAAACATTATGAAAAGTAGGTAAACCAGAAATATCAATACTTCTCTTACCTTCTACAATAGTTGTGCTTCCATCTTCAAAGGTTATTAATCCTCCACTCAAGGATTTAAATTTTTTGAATTGATCTTTATCTTCGGACATATGTCTAAAATAACCACTATCTAAGTACCATAAATTATTATTCATTGTTTTTAGTGATGTATGTGCTACTAGACATATTGTCTTTTTCTTACATACCCATTGATTTTCATTTTTCTTTTGTTAGAATTTCCAAACTCTTAAGATTTATCACAACCTACTAAGTTACCAAGTTCTTTATCTATAATACACAATTGATGTAATACTAAGTCAATTTTATATTCTAGATCCTGACTATTCTTAGCAAATCTATTTCCTAGATTGAGATAGTTTATTTTTGCATGTCCTACATTTTCACAAGTAAAAATAATCTTACCTTTCAACCATAGTTTTTAAACCCAACCCGATGGTCAACCCGGTATAATGATCGGGTCACGGGTTAGATGGGTTGACCCGGGTCACGGGTCAGATGGGTTAAAAAAGAAAAATGCCACTAACTTGAAATCTTTTGCTATTATCTCTCTGATAAAACTCCAAAAGTTGCCCATTAACATCGCATTTTGTCCCCTGCACCTACCTTCTCAGCAATCCACAAAACCACACCACTAAAAAAACACTATTTCGTTTTCTCTTATCCTCTATCCGCTGCACTTACCATTTTTCTTTCTCTCTTATCCTCTATCCCCAAGATCACTGCTTAACTAACGTGCGCCACTTCCTCAATCACTCTAATCTGCCACCTCCACGTAATCACAACAAACCTACTATTTCATTTTCTCTTTAATCTTCCTCACTCTTTGCCCTCAAAATCCTTCCCTTGCCAACATGCACCAATTTTCACCATGAAAGCCCTTAATCCACACCCACACAAATCAAAATTGGATCGCCATTATCACCACAAGATCTGACCCCCCTCCAAACAACTGCTCAACAAACTCTCCTTGCACCGCCAATGCATCCATCTACTAACCCACGACATCTACCACCATCACCCAACATGCATCTCTCTTCCCGTTGCATGCCGAGAAGATTTGAGGAGGAAGCAAAGGCAAAAATGATTTTCAGATTTTAAATTCCTCTGCTCTTTTTTGCAACTGATGTGGCTTTACAGATTAAAGAGTTTAGGTTTTTAGTCTTCATGTTGCAAATGGGTTCATAGTAAATGGCTAAAACGATGATGTTTTACTTGTATATATATATATAAAACAGTCGGGTCTCATCTGGGTTTACCCGGGTCTTACGAGTCCCGGGTCAACCCTCCAGGTCGACCGAGTTTTGCCAGGCCAAATTCCTGGCTGGTTTTTTCTTAAACACGGCCCGGTTCCAGCCCCAGGTTAGCCGGGTCCTGGGTCGACCCGCCGGGCCGAACCGGGTTTTAAAACTATGCTTTCAACTTACATGTTTGAACTTTATTTGACTGGTCTCTACGCATGATAATCTCTTCTAGTTTACCTTTTACAAAGGTAATTCCTTTAGAAAAGGAGGTTATCAATGTATTGTTGATCAAATTTCTATGTGTTATGTATTCTAAACTTGTACGATCAATGCTGACCCTTTAAACTTTCAACAGTCCATAAAGTTTTTGTGCTGCTGATTATTCCTTTGATTATTTGCACATTGTCAGCTCTTTCTTAAGTACTTTAAGCTTAGTAAGAGATCTAGATATCTCCACTTTTAACAACTTTAAAGCCTCAGCAAGATTGTTCTTCTCGTTCTCCATAGTTGTCAACTTGTTGAACAACTTTTTATTCAATTTCTCGACTTTCATGACTTCTTTATATAAGTCAATATAAGCTTCCTACAAGCTTAATTCATGATTGACAATAATATAAGTAATATTTGAATCACTAGAATAACTAGTAGTTTTATTTATGTCAAAACTACCGAGTCTGTTAACAATTTGGTATTATCATTGAATGTATTGATTATTTGGTGCATGTCAGTACATTCATCGATAAGACTAGAAAAAACAACAAAAGCAAATTCATTATCAGATGATGAATTAGAATTATCATAATCAGATTCAACATTTAATGTAACATTAAGGCTTTTGCTTTATTTCTTTTTAAGTCAGAACATTCATTTCTTAAGTGACCATATCCTAAGCATTCAAAATAATTAAGTTTTTCTTAAGATTCAATTTTACCTTTACTTTCATTTTCTGACTCATTTCTTTTTGGCAAATGTTTTGCCATTTTTATCTTTACCATTATTTTTTTTCTTCAATATGAATTTCCTGAATTGTCTAGCTACAAAAGCAATATCCTCACTATTAAGATCATCATTAGAAAAATAATCTTGTTTTTTTTTAATAGATTCAAGTGTAATTAACTTACCTTTCTTTTTATGAGGCAATATTGATTCATAAGTTTATAAGAAACCTACCAAATCTTTAACACATATAGTGTCCAGAACCTCGCTTTCCTCTATGGTTGTTATCTTTAATTGGAATCTTTTAGGTAGGGATCTTAGAATCTTTCTTACAATTCATGAATCCTCCACTTTTTATCTTAGATTGAATCTGGAATTTACAATATTATTAATATTTGTATAAAACATATTAAAAAATTCATCTTTCAACATTCTTATCTCCTTAAATCTTGAGTTTAGTATTTGGAATTTGGAATTTTCACTACCTTAGTTCCCTTGTAAGTAACTTCAAAAATATCCCAAGCTTCCTTGGCTATCTCATATATGGAGATGCTCTTAATTTCATCAGGAGACATTGTCATGAATATAGCATTTAAGCCTTTATTATTCCAATTACAATAAGTGGATTTGTCTCTAGTCTAGTCACTAAAAGGAGTTTCAAGTTTGGTCCATCCATGCTCAACTAAGTTCCAGACTTTTTCATCTAATGATTTGAGGAAAGCTTTCATTCTCACCATCAAATAGGTATACTTTTAACCATTGAATTATGGTGATGAAGTTAGTGTTGACATGTTTAATAGGAAAAATAGATCTCACTCTATAATAAGTGAGCCTACCTTGATACCACTTGACAATTCCCTTTTTGTTCCTTGTATGTTAAAAAGCAATCTACTAACACTTGGCAAACATTGATCAGTAATCAAATAAATATAAGTACGGAAAACTTAAATGAACAAGTTATTTGGTTACGAAGGGAAAACTTTTTGAAGAACTTTTCAAAAGATTAAAAAAAACTCATTAGGGCAGCTAAACCTAAAATAGATAAATTTCACTAATTTGAAAGATTGCAAATTCTTTGACTACAAATTCTTTGTGCCTATACTACCTTACTTATTAAGACAAAATACTTTGTTTTGTCTTCTATCATAGTAGCTTGCCAGAATACCTGACGATCTTGAAACTATCATCATCCTAATTAGAATATCCAATTTCTAATAGTTAACGCAAGAACTCCCCCTAGGAGTTACAGGTTCTTCACACTCCACTCGTGTGTTAAGAGTATATACTGTGAAATTATGTGTAACTCCTTAGCTAGTTGGACACTTTTACTTTGTAGCAAGTGCTGCTCTCATTCATTTTATACATATCCATATGATAAGAATAACCTTTGATAAACAATATCTCCAATTTTCCTAGTCTGTTATGTTTTTAATATATTGTTATTGTGTTTCACAAAAACATTTATGTAACTGTTAATTTTGGATAACTTGTATAAAACTTATTTGAATTTCCTATATAATTTATCCAAACAAACTAGATTATTACAAAAATAATCACTTGACTGATTCTTTATTTAATTTAGATAAATTAACAATCTAAACAAATTTATCTTCATCTTCATCAACTCAAATAATCATTCGTTAATCAAAGCTAGTCACTTCATTATTTACATTAATTTTTGGCCAATAATACTTCATAAAAAGAAAAAGAATGATAGGAATCATTGTACTAAGTGAAAGTATGCTTATAGCCAAGGTTATATAATGATATAACTTGGGTAAAAAAGGTTGCATTAATGAAGTCATATATCTAATGAAAAACATGTGTGTTAAGTATGGAAATTGGTTGGATTTGGGTACATTGATGATAGATGATGTGTTTGAATGCTTTGTAATACATTATTGCGTGAATAAATGAATGCATCATAAGTAAATGGTAGATTTGGAACCTTTATAATGGTTATGACATTTGAAAAGTAAGGGTGAACATTACATCCTATGAGTTGCTTTGTTATTAATTTATAAACATGAGTTAAATAGGATTCAAAAAAAGATCCCTAGATCATATTGATATGGTTATGATAGATTGTAATCCTGTTGATACAGGGAAGGCTGTTAGAGTTGGATAGCAAATTAGAGCGCTAGGACATACCTAGGCTCTAGAAAGGTGTTCAACACCTTGACTCTCAGAAATTTTAAATATTATTTGAGTAGTTATTATTCTTGTAGTATTGTTTCTGAATAATAAAATAATTGTGTTGTGAAAAGAACAAGTTAATGAATATTAGGAAATGCAAAATATGCATTAGTTGTGATACAAGATATTGAAAGGCAATAGTTGTACGGGTGTTTAATGTGAAAAGTTAGAACATGATGATAAAGGTTGTAATTGAAGTGGTATAGATAAGGCATCTTAGTGGAAGTGGAAAGGTATTGATTTATAGAATTGAAATGTATACATACACGACGAAGTGAAATTGTGTATTCCCAATATGGACAACATTAGATTTGGGGAGTGAAACTTCATATTTGGTAGTAAAAATTAGGCATTTCAAATGGGTAGTATTGCATTTGGTTGTAAAAGTAGGTATATAGAAAAGAATGGTTACGCAAAGTATTCAAAATAGATAATAAAAATAAGCAATATCATGATTTATGTTTAGATTCGAGACAGGGTAATTATATAAGTGTAAATACAATAAGATATTAGGTAAAGAATGGGGTGGGTAAGATGGGTTTCAGGTTAAGGTCACCCAAAGAATATGTAAGGTGTTATGATGAATAGGATTTTGGTTGAATTGGAATAATATATTGTGTTACCAAAAACATGTGGAGAACTTAGTATAGGAGTTTTAGAAGTAAAGTTTGATTAGTATGTCCTTGTATGAGAACTAATGGCATCGATGGTTACTAATGATCGACATTGTTTGAATAGTTTGTTATTGTGTGGAGACAAATGACATTAATGGTAATTGGTGACCATCATTATTTGATCTAATTAACCATATAAGTAGAGGCTAGGGTTATCAAAACCCCTAATATATGGATGAATGGTGGATAGTAAAAGTGGAAATTGGCTAATGGATGATTTGTTAACCCAAAGGTAATGTGATGAAAGTCATTATAGGTAGTATACATGGAAGAAAAAACTATATAGTGACAGCAGCACATGATCTAAAAGCTAAGCAGATTTTTGGGGAAATAATACATGGAAAATTAAGGGCCATTATGATAGCTCAAGTATGTTAAGGTAGGAAATTAATATGAAGGCCAAAAGTTAAAGGTATTGGACTATAGAGAAATTCTGGATGCATGAAAGTGAAGGCTTATATGTTAGGTTATGTTTTTAAGCAAAGTCACATGTTGCATGGAAATAGATGAGCATGATTAGAGTATGTGTAAGGTTTCTCTAGCATTTACAATTGTTGTATATCTTTCTGTCTGCGGAGCAGCCTTACTGTTTGTTGTATGGGATGGCTTCTAGTGACGTCTCTATCATTAGTGGGGGTGTCCTGGAGACAAGCATTGCTGCAAGTTTGCTATATTGATTCCTTCTCTATATGGTTGCTCTGTCTACTATAAGTAATATATAGAGGGAGTGCGAGTTGGATGCTCTGGTCTACTGGAGTTCTATGGTTTTTGGCCTCCCTCTCTAGCTTTTTTTGTTACTTTATGCAGTGTATTTTGTTCAGCTTCCTGAAGTTGCTGCCTATTTTTCTGGATCTTTCAAGCTTGTTTGTTGCTGGCTTTTATTGCTGGTCTGTAGCTAATTATTTGTTTGTTGCTGAAGGCTCTTCCAATAGCTGTCTTTGGCTCCTGTCCTTCTAAGCTCATCATGGGAGCTTATACAAAACTGTTGGGCTGCTGTCTCCCTACGGTTATGCTGATTTTGAGGTTCACAGAAAGGCTTTATACTGTTGTGCTTATATCCTGCAACACGGGTTGTATTTTGGCACCTTTGTGTTGGTTTTGTGCTGCTATAGAAGCTATGTGCGTCTTCTGGGCTTGAAGAAGCTTGCTGCTTATGGTTGGACTCTAAGTTATGCGTTCTGCTTATGCTGGTCTACTGCAACTTTTTGTTAAGCTTGCTGGTTTTGCAATCTTTGTTCAGGGAGCATGTCCCCTTTTTTTTGTTGTATTCGCTTGTTCAAGGGAGTTTATTCTCTTTGTTCGCTTATATATACATGCCTGTATATTCTGACTTGCTGGTTTCCAGCTTTGTTTCACTTTTTGATCTATACAATTACTTACATTTGATAAAAAAAAAATGTGAATTAATAATTTGAATCCATTTTAATTTGGTTGACAATATGAAACCAAGTAAGAATCTAAATAGAATCTTGATAATGAATTATTAAGTTATAATAGTCCTGGCCCTATTAATGCAAGAGATGTTGTACAAGTGGGGGAGCAGTAGTTGAGACTAACAAGGGAATCTGCAGGTTCTAAGAAGGTGCTCTGCATTTTATACTGTAATAAGAATTCCATGAATTTTATGATTACAAATTGTTTAAATGCAAATTGTATTTTGAATATTAATAGTATAGAGCGAAAGAAAAAGATGAGTTAGATGGATTTATAGGCATTCGTGAAGGATGGATGGACTTGTTAATGTTTGTGAAAAATAAATGAATCTATGGGCAATTAAATAAGGTAGTCAAGTTCATTGATATTCTTTGGAAGGGATAGTTAGAGTAAGAATATCAAGGAGGGATTGATCGAGATCGAGTTGACTTTTAAGATATTGACTACATGATTAATTGTTAACTTTAAGATTCAATTAAGAAAAAAAAAAAGAATTAAAGATACTTTGATTGAATAATATATGTCTTTTAATGTTATATTAACAAATAGATACATTTTAACGTTTATTGTTTGACTTCAGGTTCATTGTAGACTTGTCAAGAGTAGTAGCTTAGGGTTGTATTAATATTGTTTAGCCTTAAGTAATGGATTTTTTACATTGTATGATTGGTTATATCAAATAATTTGTATTGTATGTAATCTAACTTGTTATTTTATGATATGTATCCTAAATAGTTTAATTTTGAATGTGTGTACTTAATTCGTATGAAAACTTTTAATATGTATTGTTATACGTAATATTTTTATAGCTTTATATAATATTGTTTTGGATTACCAGGAGGATTGATTGTCATGAGTTGATTATGATGACAACCATGTGGTTGTCATGTTGTGGTAAAAGAAAAGATCTATAATGGTTATATCAAGAATTGAGAAATTGTTTTAGAAGTGTATAGGTGATTGTCGATAGCTTAGGATGTTTAAGATATAAAGAGAACTCTGCCTAAATTTTAGTAGGAATTTTGGTGAAGGACCAGTTGATTTTAAACATAAATACTATTTTTAAAAGGGATATATATCACCCTGTTTTTCAATGAACCATGACATGTTATGAAGTATTAACCTTATCTAAAATAGGGAACATTACATATACACATCCTATATAGTATATATTTCAAGGCAACAATTTTGAACATATTGTTAAAGTTACTCATAAAGTGTTAGTGAACATTATTAATGATATCCAATAGGCTCGAGGAAAATTCATGCTATGGAATTCTTAATCCCCGTATGTCTATCTTATATAATACACAACCCAGTGCGACCACCAATTATATATCGATGAAGCAAATTTAAAAACTAACTCCAATTACTATTTGTCTCTTTAATAATAGCAAAACACAACAAATAACTCCATTATTCACATAATAAGGAACTCTAACCAATAACTTTGTCTTATACTTACCATAAAGATGAGTGTCATCAATACTAATTAAAGGACATCAATATTGAAACATATCGATTGAATCACCAAATGCCCAAAATGCTCTCTCAAATGTTGTTTTATTGTCATCAACTATTTTATGATCCCAAGTGATAATTGTTTATATATTTAATCTCTGATAGCTTGTAGCATTCTAGGTAGGTTTTAAAATGGCTCTTTATGTGTACCAAAAAACTGCTCCAATTTTTTCAACTTAGCCACCCATGCCTTCTAATATGAGACACCATGCTCATAATCTCTTTTTATAATTATCAACATCACCTCAACAATGAGATCTAAGTTAATTTGACGATGGTGTTGGAAAAAAAAAAGGGTTCTGACACACGATGGTGTGGCCTTTTTTATTTTGAGATTCCTTATAGATTATACCTTTGGTGATATCTCCCATGTAAATACCATCTACAAACTGGTTCCTGAATATATTGCAACTGAACATAAGTTTTAGTTAAACAATAGACCTTATACTGCCAATGATTAACTACAGTAATACATTCAAACTTGTTCTATTTTTTTTTTCAACCTCCAATTCATCAACTGATAAGCCCGAATGCCTATGAATATTATTCTAATCATTGTATCCATATTGGTCATCCTCACTCACAACCTCAAATTCAAGAGCAGAAAAGGTCATGTATTGATTAACAAGTTGAACTAGCTTAGCATCCCTATCTTCCTTATCTTCTCAATCTTCATCCTTAACCTCAACTCTATAAATATAATGGTCATCTTCATCTTCACTTGACTCGGATTCTTTATAGTAATATGAAGCATATATCATCAACTGAGGTTTCATATTAACAATTTCCAGTATTAACTTTGTCTTATTACATTACCATCAAACCTAGATGGACCAACTACTCGTGATACTCGTGTGGTTCTATGAGAGTTACTTGAAACCCGCATCAACTCCATATTAGAAGAGTTTCCTTGTCTAAGGCTACGTTTGTTTCCCGGAAACTAGTTTCGGGGAAACTATTTTCCAAACTTTCATATGTTTGTTTGTCATTATAAAAGTTGGTCAACAGAAAATACTTTCTAGTCAAAGGAAAATTTGGCTTGCTTTCCAGGAAAGTGTTTTCCTTTTATTTTAGGTGGAAAACACTTTCCAGAAGTTGTGAAAAATTCAAAAATATCATATTATTTGTTGATTATATCAAATTTGGTCCTTAAACTTTTGATTGCTATATATATTTTGTTTTGAATATTTGTTTTTCAATTTCATCCCTTAGAATTTAATTTTTATATTAATTTTGGTTCTTATTTTTATAATTGTTATTTGCTTTTCCCTTATCATTTTTTAATTGAAAGTTTTATTTATTAAATTTGATCTTCATTCTTTTGATTGTTACTTATTTTATTTGAAATAGTTTATGAAATGTTAATTATTATTATTATTATTATTTAAATTTCTTCATCTTTCAATTTTTTTATTTTTTAGATTTGATCTCTATTATTTTGATTATTATTTATTTTATTTGAGATAATTTATGAAATTATATTTTGTTTCAAATTCATTCTCATTCAACTTTTTAATTTGTAAGATTTGTTCCTCATTGTTTTAATAAACTTGAAAAAAATAAAACATTAATAAGTTATTTTCCGGCTCATTTTCCATGACATAACCAAACACTATCGGAAAATAATTCACTTTCCCGGAATTCACTTTCTAAAAGGAAACTACTTTCCAGCAAACAAACGGGGCCCATAAACAGCATAAACAACATGTTTGGTAATATACAAACTCAATTTACTATTTGTGTGGGACCCATATATTTTATGTTGAAACCGCCAGTTTGCGCAAAGCAGCTGAGAGCTGCTTCTTCGTTCTGCCGCGTCTATGCCAAGTGAATAATTCACCTAGGCACTGTTCACTTCTTGAGGTGAATAGTGTGGAGTGAATTAATTCACTCCACACTGTTCACCTCAAGAAGTAAACAACACCCAAGTGAATTTTACACGGCACTGTTCACGTGAACAGTGTTTCCACTGTTCATTGGACCGCGTCAGACTCGGTAAAAAAAAATTTATTTTATTTGTGTTTTACTCGAAAAACTAGTATTTAATATTATTCAATAACACTACATAAATTAGAAGGACATCGCATGATGACGTATCATTTGCGGAATTTGATCACAATTTCAATTTTATTTCTGATGATATTTGACTTGATTTTGTTGCACGCTAAAAAAACTATGGAAACTATAGTCCTTATCAGATGAATTTCATACATGATGAAATTATAGATAAGTTAATGAAATAATAAAAAATATTTGATACAAAGTATTATTTATTTAATGATGTAATAGTGGTAGTTAAATTTACAATATTTAAATTAAAAACCATCAATATATATATATATATATATATATATATATATATATATATATATATATATCCTTTAGTTATTTTATAACCTCAATTTGAAAAGTATGTTTAACCAAACACATTAAACTACTTTTTATTCAACCTTAATTTCAACCACAGTTTTAACCAAACATATGGGTGTTTGTTTTAGTGGTGGAGGTTGAGGTTTGGGTGTGGGACCCACTAAAAAGCTACAAAAGCAAGAAATATTAGCTTTTGTGGTTGAGTTTTGTGCATTATTGGGTAATAATGCACAAAACAATTTTTCAGCAAGAAATAACAAACCAACCTCAACTAAAAGTACTTTTTATAAAATAATTTTTTTTCAAATCACAACCACAAAAGCTACCACAATACCAAATACATATTATTCAAGGAGAGCTCTAGCATATTAGTCTCATTAATCTTCATAAACCTAAACATTGAATTAACTTTTCCATCATTATAGATTGGCACACCAACATAACAAGCTTGGCTAACCCTAGTTTGCAACGTCCTCCAAGTAATTTTAACTTCTATGTCAAACATACTTCAGCCAAGTCGATCACATAATATTCTAGGTAACTTGTTAGAAAAAAATATCTATTGTCATCGTTAGGAACTCATCGCTTCCTTCATTATAAGAAATATCATTGTTGGTATTGACAATGGTACAACCATGGAAACATAGTATTCCTAAATTACCAGATATTTTGTCGAAGAATACAAATCTATCTTATTAATATCCCAGGGTATCTATATCTAATTACCCAAAATCATTGATTATTTAATAAAATAACTTAATTATCAACTCAAATTATATCTAATTAACCTAATTACAAAAAACCCTAAATTTTTCAGTAAGTCCCTAATTCAAAACCCTAACATTGTATGAAATCAAATTAATATACATTAGCATAAATTACATCAAATTAATAGAGAAAAAAAATATTAAATATACCTCTAAGTGTAGAACGCGAATGGTGATAGTGATCAAAGTGGTTGTTTTGGCTAGAAATAGATTGACCTGCGATGACGAAAGAGTGGGGCGACGATCTTGTTCTGGAGAGAGGAGTGATCTCGTGGTGTTTTAGATGTGTTTTGTGGTGGAGAGAGAGGGGGAGGAAAGGCGGTCACCGAATGCAGGGAGAGAAAAGGGGTGGGTGGGTGTGGAAAGAGAGAAAAAGGAAAATAAAAAGAGAAAATGAATGAAAAAGAACTATGAGTTTTAATTTTATATGAAGTTATAGATGAAAAATTGACGATTCACATGTCACATATATCATCTATATCTTGTTAAACTATACTATATCCCAAATATATTTTTTATTATGCTACTTTACCAAATTATTTTTCACAGCGTTAAAAAACCCAAAAAAACTTCTATTTCCGCTTTATTAAGACTGTGATGGGAAGTTGACCCCACAGAAACAGAAACCAAAGAAAAAAAACCGTACAGACGTGTCAAGATAAGGACATTTTGATCTTTATTAAGACTGTGATGGGAAGTTTAACCCCACAACTTGACTTCGCCCAGAGCCCGCCCGGAACCACCAATGAATTCAGATCAATAGACGAGAGTGATCTCATTGGCCCACGTGTCCTATTGAAAGGATATATTCTACCAGCATTTAAAAAATTATCCTACTTGTCCATTTCGTGAAAATAGACAATAAAGGATTTAATTCATTAAAAAAACTTTCCAGCGTGCCACTCTACTCCGTGTGGGTGTCCATCCAATCGCTCTAAACACGCTTCCCAAACCGGACCATTGTTGTTTTTTAGTGAAATTGTAGCCATTTCACGGACCAAAGAAACGAGCAGCTCATGGTAAGCACGTGAGGATGCTCTTATTCAAGCGTTTCTCACATGGCATCTTATGGTAACTTACATACATAAAGAGAGCTTATCCATTATAATTATAAAACTTACAACAATACTATCCAGAAATTGCAGGACGGTGTTGACGAAGAGAAAACTCATCTTCTCCTATCTAAGCCATTTCATTTCGAGCCCCTCTTTCTCTGGTTTATTATCAATGGCATCAAAGAAGTTTTTCAACGCAAGAGCTAACTACATCTACCCTACTCTGGGGAGTGGTAATAATACAATCACTGCTCATGACAAAGTTTTTGAGTTCGATGAGGATGATGTTTATAATTCCAACGTTGTTTCATCGTTGGAGAGCAGGAAAACGATACCAAGTTCTCGTTCATCAAAGAAAGCTCCAAGGAAGGTCGAAATGGCCAAGGACCTGGCCCCGGTGATCACATGTGCATCGTTGCCAGTGAACATACCGGATTGGTCCAAGATTTATAGCGATCATCAAAGGAAAGAGAATGAAAATAGTATTTATCAGCTTGATGATGATTCTGACCATGATGATGATGATGATCTAGATGGTAGAGTGCCTCCACATGAATATTTAGCTAGGAGGAGAGGAGCCTCCTTTTCTGTTCATGAAGGGATCGGAAGGACCTTGAAAGGGAGGGACTTGCGCCAGGTGAGAAATGCAGTTTGGAAGAGAGTTGGATTTGAAGATTAGCAAAGAAGATTCACTACAAGTACGAGTAAGAACAGTCGAATTAATTTCTGGGAATTTAGATATGACATGGAGTAGTTGATGACTTTTTTCTTTTCAAGTGGAACATTGTCCTTTGGTTATAAGTGTTTTGAGTGTAGTCAGAGGATAACTTTTTGCTTGTAGTTTCTTAGATTTTAGACTGCATGAGAAAATCAGAAACTCTCTGGTTGTTCTGGTTTTAGACTCCCATCGTTTGTCTTTTTTCCCATTAATTCTATCTGTACTCTCTTTTGTTGATAATTATGGTGTTATGGAAATTGAAGAAATTACAGGTGATATGGACTCCTAATTTGGTTGGTGGGTGGTTGGCAGGAAAGCTACATACTAGCTAAGACAATTCTTGAATTAAAATTCATCTTTGATTACAAATCCAGCATTAATTTCACTTCTTTTCAGTCTTGATTATATCTTTTGCTTGCGGAACGTAACAATTTGTTTTACCTTTCCTAAAATGTAAAGATCGGTGGATTACCTTTATTTGCGTGGGGCTCATGTAAAATTGTACATGAATTTGAAACACGACACTTGTATTCTCACGGTCCCTCCTATATGACCTTTTCTTTTTCCTTTTTTCGGTCCTGTAGTGCTTGTTTGGCTTCGATGACATCCCCAGCTTTCTTTCCAGCGTATAATAGTGTTCATAAACAATGTCCTCAAAATCTCCAGAAAAAGGAGATTGCGTGGATACTTTGGTATTGATTTTTACCTTAATCACTATTAATAAATTTATAAATATAAACAGAAACACTAATAAAAAATTACATCGGTATATTGCGATGATTTTTACCGATATAATTTTCTATCCCTATATCCATCAGTAATCACTGACAAAAAAATTATGTCGGTATATACCGAGAGACTGACAGAGGGTATTACATAGAAATTTAAAAGGATAATTCGTATGGTGATATTGTATTTTTATCGATAAAATAACTGACAAAATAATTCTATTGATAATGTCGTCAGTGATATTTAATTTATGACTTGGCGAACGACCCCTCTCCCTCATTTCTCCTTCTTTCTTATGTATTTTTTAATGCAACAAAACAAACCCCCCCCCCCCCCCCCCCCCCCCCCCATCTCAACACAATTCATCTTCTTACAACAAATCTGGCCATCACAACACTCAGTTTGTCAGCATCCGTATTCTGATTCAAATTTTATTAAGGATTCTCCACTTTAAGTAAGTAAATATATCCTTTTTTATTTGAACTCAATTTTAAAATGTTCATTTTTTGCATGTTTTTTGTGGTATAAGCATTTTGTTTAGGTGTTTACTTGTTTTATAGTTTTTTCTCTTACAATTTTGTTATATGGATTTATCATTTGTACATGTTAGGGTTTGTTTTAAATTTTGTAAAATTGCATTTGTTTGTAAATTAATGAAACTTATGTCGAATTCTTGACTTAGATGTTTTGTGATAAAATACATAATGGTTTATTTAATGAATTCGTTTTATATTTGTCAATTCTATTGCCGAGTTGAAATTTTTGGTAAATGTGTAGAAATTTGAATTTATGTAGATAATTTTTTTTTTTAGTTTAACGTGGGTGTCCGGGCCAGCTTGCGCGCACCTCGACTAATCCCACGGGCCCTGAAGTTAACGACCATGTAAGCCTCCAGTGGCCATCATAGAATTTATGTAGATAATTGATAATGAATTAAGAGTACTATTAAAATAAATTGAATAAGTTTGAGCTAAATCAATATTTTTGCAAATTATTTAGTTAACGTAGTTAATTAATACATGTTGTCATCATTATTTTATATAGGTTTAATACAAGTAATGGATGATCGTTCATGGATGTATAGAGATTCACCTCAAGGATTGCAAATGATAAATTATTGTAATGAGATTTAGGGTTTTATTAATTACGCTCTATCTAATATGAGAAATATTAGTGTAAGGGGCATTAGATGTCCATGCAATAGGTGTAAAAATAAAAAGTTTCTCGATCCAGATGTTATAACGATGCATCTTATACAAAAAAGATTCATGGAGAAATACCTATATTGGTATGCATACGGAGAACCATATATTCCTCACGATACCATGGTAGAAAGGATGGTTGGGTCAACTTCTAGTTTTAGCAACGTGTATGAAGTTGTAAATGACAATAGCAATCTTTATAGGAATATGGTTATGAATACGATGAGAATGAATCAGGGTCATGTCAGTCAATGTTCAATCATAGATAAAGAACCTAATGTAGACGCGACCATGTTTTTTGATCTTTTGAAAGATTTTGACAAACCATTATGGGATGGTTGCACAAATCACAATAAATTATTGGTCGTTGCACATGTGTTTAACATCAAGTCAGATCATGGGTTAAGTGAGGTTTGTTATAACAGAATTGTCGAATGGGCGAGAAGCATTTTACCTGAAGGGAATAGGCTAAAACAAAACTTTTATGCTACTAAGTCCATGATGAAACCTCTAAGTCTAGGATAGTAGAAAATTGACATGTGTTCACATTTCTGCATGTTATACTACCTTGAAAATACAGAGTTGACCGAGTGCTAAAAACATGTGGGCATTCTCGTTATAAAACCATGACTGGTAGGGGAAAGACTCTTGTCACACATAGAAAACTTAAATTCTTCCTAATTACACTTAGATTGCAGAGGTTATTCATGCCACCAAAGACTACTGCGCACGTGACATGGCACCAATCACATGATACAGTGGATGGAGTGATGGTGCACCCTTCTGATGGTGAAGGCTGGAAACACTTTAACAATGTGCATCCTCAGTTTTCCATGGAGACAAAAAAACATGCATCTTGGGTTATATATAAATAGATTCAATTCATTCGGATCATTTGCTACTCCTTATTCTTGTTGGTCAGTGATACTCATGGTTTACAAATTGTCATCGGGGATATGTTTGAGGCTGGAGTTCATGTTTTTATCTATGGTCGTACCCGATCCTAATAGTCCAAGTCACAATATAGATGTTTGTCTGTGACCGTTGATTGATGAGTTGAAGTGCTTGTGGTCATCCGGGACTTTGAATTATGATGTATCAAGAAAATAAAATTTTCTAATAAAAGCAACTTTGATTTGGTCTTTCAATGATTTTCCAGCTTATGGAATGATGTTTGGTTTGAGCACAGATGGAAAACTAGCATGTCCATACTATATGGAAAATAACAAGACATTCATGCTAACAATATGTGAATTTAAGTATTTGAAAAATAGATAAATAGGAAACACAAATAAAATTTAGCATCAGACATTGTTTTACATTGATGGAAATACCGACAGATTGTACATTACATATGGGTATCCTGACAGAATGTATTCATCAGTATTTTCCAAAAACCATGAAAATTATTCCCCTTCACCCTGACACTGTTCACAATGTTCATTACATAAGGGTATACTAATAGAATGCGTTCGTCGGTATATTTCAGAGACCATGAAAACTATGCCTCTTTGCCCTGACACTATTCACGATGTTCATTGCATACAGGCATACTGATGGAATGTGTCCGTTGTTATATTCCAGAGACCACAAGAACTTTTTCCCTTCACCCTCGCACTATTCATGGTGTTCATTACATATGGGTATACCAACGAAATGTGTCCGTTAGTATATTTCAAGGACTATAGGAATTATGTCTAATGTTAAAATCATGAGTTGACTTGTAAAATCGTATGATTTTACGAGGTAATATATGTTTATCATGTTAAATCGGCTTAAGAACTCAAAAGGTGATAAAATCATATTACATCGTGTAAAATCATGATTTTGTACTCGGTTTTATAAGTTTATAAGGAATACACACACACATACGCGCACACACTGTAGTAATTGCACCAAAAATTCAAAAACCTACCCTTTTTTTTTTTCTCAAAATCCATCTAATGTTCCAATACAAACCATCTTTACAATCTGCAATCTGCCTCTCGTTAACCTCCAGCCCTCTCTTCTTCTTTTTTTCACTCACCGACGGGTGACGACATCCTCTCCATTCTTCAATTCTGGACGGACTTGTACTCCTTGAACTTAGTTGATCACTATTAAGGAAACTAATTAATTTGGGGGGGGGGGAGTCAAAGTAATTGAGTGATCTTGATTTCTTATAACATGTACGAAAGTTTAAAAGTAGATGACTTATCCAAAACAGATTAGATTTTGGTATGAAAATATTAGTCTCAAACCCTTTTATTGTCATTTCCACTTCGTCTAAAGAAACAAATAGGAATTTTTTGTTTTCCTTAGTTTCTCCCCTTGCTCATTTTAATGCCAAACAAACCCTTCCCCTCCTCTAATGAGAACTTTTTCTCTTTTCGGTTCAATTCTAGGTTTTGACTTATGGATGATTTAAGAACAATAATTGAGCTTCCAAAGTAAAACTCCTCTGATAAAGAATAAACAAATAAACCTACTAGCAGCAGTTAGGATCTTTGACCCAAGAGCTGGTAGAAGAAATTGAACCATACATTCGAAGAGATGATAGAACTATGGCTTTGTAACTTGTAATCATATTTGTTTAAATGTTTTTCTTATGAGAAATTAATCTTCAATGTCACATTAGTAAGCTAGTATGGATGATATCATTGATTGCATTGACTAAGTTAAGATGGATATCCATTAAGTTTAATCATCATGCCCCTCTAAACATCTAAACACAAAAGAGAGAGTAAATTGTTTTATTTAGTCCCCATGCTCTTGTACATGTTATTCTTGTACATTCGACATGCAAATATATCTCGACAATAAAATCTACTATGTCTGATTTTGAAACTCAAGGTCATTTATTGGAGTCACGGTTTGGAAACTTTGGAGATGGAGAAATAGTAAATGATTTACAAGAACAACAATGTTCTAAATTTCTAAAGAACCCTGTTGTTCTTATAAGAGATTTGAGTTATAAGAAATTAAAATAGAATAAAATCAAGGAGTCATGAATTTTGAATTTACCAACTATTTCCATTTTTTAGTAATTTTATGGTCTATCTAATCAACAAAAACAACACTTTTGCAACACAGTATGGATGCAAGTTTTACTTTCTTTCTTCTAGATTATATGCACTCCTATCTATTATATAATCTTATCATCTTATTGCTTTAATTTTATGAGTTCTTTATGCATGCTTCTGGATTATATGAATTGTTATGTATAACACAGAAAACCATCTGAAAAGTATGTCCCCCATATAGTCTTTTCTCATTGTATCTTACCTATAGTTTTAGCTTAGATTAAAAAACGTGTCTCGATTTAGAATTTTTTTTTTGTTAGGAATGAAGAAATTATTAACAAACCAGCACTTCTATTCTAGAATCTCAAGCCACTAATAATAGAAATGATACTTAAGTCCACTTGCCTTTGTCTAGCATAGAAAAAACCAAGCTACATGCCAATTTACTTTTGTCAATATCTTATTTTGTTTGCATTTCCTTCAACCTATTCATTCATTTTGTCACATGTATTATAATACTTCTTTTTTTAACTAAAATTTAATTAGAATCATATAATGTTTGTATTGATTACAAGGCTAATTTGAGTTGATTCTTGAATTGTTGAACATATGCCATCTAGAAAATATTCTTCTCATAATAGGCTTAATATGGGATGACAACATGATATAAATATTGATAAAAATTCAAAAAAGTTCATTGCAAGTATTTTCAAAAAATTATCAGTGGAGGTATTTTTCATTTCAAACATCATTTGGCTTGCACTCGTAAGGATTTTGAGCCATGCCAACAAGTACTAGAAAATGTTAAGCAAATGATTTTAGGTGTTTCGGTGAAAAATCTAGAATTAACTGAAAATAAAAGAAAGGCTCATCAATATATTGGAAAAGATGATGATGATTAAATGAAAGAAATTAGTTCTAAGGACAAAAGAAAGAGAGTAGTTAGTAGGAGTGGAAGTACACAAACAACCCTAAATCTATTGCTAAAAAAAGATATTAGAGAAGAAGCATGTCGATAAATTGCAAGGTTTTTCTACACTAGTGCAATTCCATTTAACTAGGTAAAAAAACCCCAATTTTCTTAAGGCACTTTAATTGGTTGCAAAGCATGGGCTAGGTTTGAAGCCTCTATCTTACCATGATATTAGAGAGAAGTATTTGAAGCAAGAAGTGGATCAAACAATGAACTTGCTTGAGGAGTACAAGCTAGAATGAAAAAAAAACCAGGTTGTTCAATAATGTCTAATGGATGGATAGATAAAAAAGACATTGTATTTGTAATTTTTTGGTTATTAGTCTTAAAGGGATAATTTTTTTTGTCATCGGTGAATACTTCTAATATGTCCAAGACTGTTGATAAGCTATTTGAGATGTTGGATGTCATTGTGAAAAGGATTAGGGATGAAAATGTTGTGCAAATAATCATTGATAATACTGCGAATTATAAGCCAGCAGGACAATTATTGATGAAAAAAAGAAAGAGGTTGTTTTGGACACCATGTGTTGCCTATTGTATTGGCATGATATTGGAAGATTTTAAGAAGAAATTAGAGGTTCATCTAGTAACTATTGCTAAGGGGAGGAGAATCACCTCATATATTTATTCAAGAACTATTCTTATTTCCATGCTAAGATATTTTACAAAAGGAAAGGATTTGATTATGTCTGCTAACACTTGGTTTACTACTGCATATTTGACTCTAGGATGTTTGAATGATCATAAAATGCAGCTGATGACTATATTTACTTCCAAACATTGAAGGTCATGTAGGTTTTCAAGAATAGAAGAAGAAAAACGTATTCAAAACTATGTTTTAGACAACAGGTTTTTGCATGATGTCACTATATATATTAAGGCAGCATACCCTCTAATTAAAGTGCTTCGATTAGTTGATTTAGATGAGAAGCCAGCTATGGATTTTGTATATAAAGTAATGGACTGGGCAAAAGAGAGGATTCAAGTAAAGTTTGGTTCTATGAAAAAAGGTATCAATTTTGCTAATTATTTATTTCACATGTTGCCGTCTATTAATATGAATGTCTTTGGAGAGATACTTTCAATTGAGATTTTTCTAGATTGTAATGATATTTTTATTGTTTTATAGTTATATACCTATATGAAATATTGTTGATACAAGATGGGAACTTCAACTTCATAGACTTTTACATGCAACAGCTTATTCTTTGAATCCTCATTATCATTATAATCCTAATTTTAACGTTAATGCTAACATTAAAATTGGATTATATTAATGCTTAGAAAGGATGATGCATGCAATTGAAAGGTGCAAAATTGACTTACAACTTAATCATTCAAGGATACAAAAGGGTTGTTTGGCATTAAGGCTGCCAATACAGCAAGGGATAAAAAAACTCTAGCTCTATGGTGGGATTCTTATGGGGATGAATGTCTAGAATTACAAAGGTTTGCAATCCGAGTTCTAAGCTTGACTTGTACTTTATCTGGATATAAGCGTATCTAGAGTGCATTTGAAATGGTGAGTTTTTTTTTATCATATTATTTTAAATGTTGAAATATTTGATAATAATCTTATAAATTTGAATTGTTTATTTAGTTTCATATAAAACGAAGAAATCATTTGCACTAGAAAAAAAAATGAATGACTTGGTATTTGTAATGAGCAATCTTAAATTGAATGATAACCAAGTTAAAAAGCAAGCTGATGATTTTGATGTAGTTTTAGATAATCTTTTATTTGATGATGATTGGATAACCGAGGGAGAAAAACATGATGGTTCATCAAACTTTGATTTGCTTAGTGTCATTGACAGTGTAACATGAAGAAAAAATGATAAAGAAGATGAAAGTGATGCAAAAGAAATTCCTAATGATGCTGAAATGTAGAGTCATGGTATTGGAGATGATTTAAAGATTCAAATTGATGATAATATAGAGAATTCAAGGAGTTTTGAGTAAAAGAACATTGACAATATTGATGTTGGTACTAGTGGTGACACTAATAATCCTCTTAATGATAATGATATTAATGAATGTCTGAAGAATAATGAGAAAGATGAAGGCAATGAAGTTAGTTTTAGTTTACATGACACACCAGCAAATTGTTTGTTTTAAGTTTGTTAATTGTTAGTTAATGAAAAGTTAGTTAAATTATGTATGAATTTTTATGTGAACCATGTATTTGAAGATGCTTGAACTATGTATGAATTTTTATTTGAACCATGTATTTTAAGGTGCTTGAACTATGTATGGAAAAAAAAATTCCATACGATTTTACAATCCGAGTTTATTTTGTATTTTTTGTGTCATGTTAAAAATGCGTTTTTGACAACCTTGATTGTGCCCCTTTACCTTGACATTGTTCACAGTATTTATTACATACGGGTATACAGACGGAATGTGGTTGTCGATATATTCTAGAGACCATGGGAACTATTTCCCTTCACCCTGACATTGTTCCCGATTTACATATAGGTATATTGACGAAATGTGTTTATCAATATATTCTAGAGACCATAGGAATTGTTCCCCTTCACCCTGACATTGTTCACGATGTTCATTACATATGAGTATACCGATAGAATGTGTCTGTCAATATATTTTAGAAACCATAGAAACTGTGCCCATTCACCTTAGCACTATTCACGATGTTCATTACATAGGGGTATACCGAAGGAATGTATTCGTCGGTATATTCTAGAGACCATAAGAATTGTTCCTCTTCACCCTGACACTATTCACGATGTTCATTACATATTGGTATACCGATGAAATGTGTTTGTCGGTATATTCTAGAAACTATGAGAACTGTTTACTTCATAATGGCACTATACACGGTATTCTTTACATGTAGGTATATGATAGAATGTGTCTCTCAGTATATTTTAGAGACCATAGGAACTGTGCCTCTTCACCCTGGCACTATTCACGGTGTTCATTATATACGGGTATACCGATGGAATGTGTTTGTCAGTATATTTCAGAAACTACAGGAATTGTTCACTTCTTAATGACACTGTTCACGATATTCATTACATATGGGTATATCGATGGAATGTGTCCACCGATATATTCTAGAGATCATGAGAAATGTTCACTTCTCAATGCGGTGATAATTAATGATCTTTTGACTATTCACTTTTTTTCCTAACGAAATCACTGATGACATGAAGTCATTAGTAATATTTGAAGGGGCTTTTTAAAAAATTTTGTGCAAGTTAAAAATTTCTATTTGACTTTACAAATAGAATCACCGACTGAAATATTAAAAATATTAATACTTAATTGTCTGTCGATAATCCCGTCGGTAAAATTAAAATAAAATATTGGAATCATGACACTTTATCTACTTCTCTCACAAACCCATTTCTCTCTCTCTCTTTCTCACCTATGATCAAGCATTCTCTTCTCTTCTTATCCTAAGGTATGTTGTCTCTCTTCATTTTTCTTCTTATATGTTTTTTGGGTTTATTAACAATGTCTTTTCTTTTCTTTTCTTTTTTAATTAAGAGATGAAATAAAGTACTCCATTAAGGTAAGAATTTTTTATTTCTTTTTTTTTTTGTGTTTTTTGGCATTATTTTTGTTTTTTTTTGTCATTATTTTTTTTTCAATTTTGTGTTCTTAATAATTTTATGAATTAATAAATTACATGATTTTTTTTTGTTATTTAAATATTTTTTGCGTTATTTTATCGAATTTTAGTTATTTGTTGTTCAATTTCAATTAAATGTGTAGGATTAATATTAATTATTATTTTGTATTTATTCCATTTAGAATAAATTTTTGTAAATTTAGGATTAAAAATATTATCACTTAGAAATAATTGTGTTGAGTTTTAGTTGTTATTGTAATAATTTTTGCATTATTTTGTAGAATTTTAGTTGTATTTTTTTCAATTTTGCTGTTCAATTTCAATTAAATGTGTAGGATTAATTTTAATTATTAATTTTAATATTTGTAAATTTATAATAATTTGTTGTAAATTTATGATTAAAAATATGTAGAAAATTTAAATTTTCTATGAAATTGAATTATGCTAAATTAGAAGAAATTGAATAAAATCAATTGGTTTGTGACATATATGATGTGTATTTTCAGGTTTAAAAAATTTGGATAGTCTCCCGTATATGGGAGATGCTACCAAATGTTTTTAAAAAATAGAAATCGTTTAATTTTTTTTATCTGTTAATTGTGTTGATGCATGGGAGAGAGTTTATTGCATGTTGCAAGGACAAGATCATTGTTAGTTCTTCTAGCAGCAATGTTGATGACTATAAATCATTTGGTGCCAACCAAGAACAAGCACCTGAGGCACAAGCATCGACTCACGGCGCAGGCTTGTTAAAGTGTGATGCCACAACATCGAGGGGGTCCCTTTACAACATGATGCATTTACCCTCAAGAATGAGGTTTAGTAAAAGGACAACCTTTCAATATAAGTTTGTTTAACTCTTATAATGATTTGTTTAACAATTTTTGAAAAAATAATATCATTTAACGAATGCAATTTCAGGTTTATAAACATTGAGGTTGTGAAAATAACAACATCGGCCTTTAAATCATCGATAAAAATTTCATTATTTCAATAAAGCCAGGTTTCCAAACATCTTAATGGAAACTGAAGGTTGATGCATGATTTTCAAGGTTCAAGGTTAGTATTAGCTTAAAATTTATTTATGTTAATTTGGACCATTTATTGAAATTACTAAAAAATTTCTTTTATAAAATTTTACTTCAATGGAAAATTTGAATGGGAGAGAGCTGATAATAATGTTGCAATGAGAGTTTGGGAGAATCACGCGACAATGAGGTAAGATCGAATTCAAGATAATTTTTTATTCCAAATATTAAAATTTTATTTTTGATTTACTAATAGATAATTAATTTGTACTATATAGGTTGTGTAATTTTTTGGTACGGGTGCAAAAGAAAGCCAAAAAATATGCAAAAGAAAGAGAGCTTCCAAATTAGAATGGTGTGGTTGTTTGGAAGGATTTCAAATCGTCGTACATCTTAAAGGTTGTATGGGCAAGATACATTCAGCAAGTGATGTCCACACGTTTCACTAGACGGTCACAATTCGGTACGGATAACCATAACTGGCATGTTCACTATTTCGTTGCCACACATACCGACTGCTCTAATCTGTTTGTTTCGCAGGTGAAGCGGATTATAGGATTTTTTTATTACATTCATTTTTTATTAGTTGTTTTATTTTATAAATATATTTAACTAACAACATTTTTTTTTATTGCAGACTACGAGCCAAGCCCGATGGAGCTTTTTGTTGAAACGCATGTGCGGAGTGATGACCGCAAAAAAAAAAGTGCAAAAGTTCATTAATAGTCGAGCTTAGCACTTTATGCTTTGTTGCTTTCAATTATTATTTTTTTCTTAAGTTATTATTTCCTTGAATTTGATGAATTTATGTTTTCTTTTCAAGATACATATAATAGCAGGTTGAAGGAGAGATACAGGGACGATCCTTCAACCCATCCAGATATCGATCCAGATTTGTGGTTGGAGGCAGGATCGTCCGGTGGACTTGATAGAAATTGGGTGTATAAACTCTCTGATATTACAGCTGAGAAATTATATATGACTCATAGTACTTTGATCTTTGGATGCTCGTAATCAATTCCAAGAATTCAAACTCGGGAGTTCACGATGATGTTAGACTAATGAACACAAGATCGAACGACCCATCTTAATGATAAAGATGAACGACTTAATGTTGTTATGAAGAACTCCACCGATTGGTAATAGAGTTGAGATCACAGATGAGCGGTTTATGTGCACCCTCTAATTGTCTCCATGGTCCTGGCAACGACTAGCCTCCTCCAACGCCGCCTGTATGTTAGATTTATTGTATTTGAATGTACAAAAGTTTCAATTTGTAATAAATATTTGATTTTTATACTAATTTTTTTCTTTTAATTATTTTTCTACTTTTGTTCAATATATTCTTTTACAGAAATATTTTCAAAATATTACTGACGAGATTACCGACTACACAACTCTATTGGTTTATTCCAAAGAGTTGAAAAAGAATTATTGCAAATACCACTATTACTTATGAGGTTACCAATGGAACTAGACTGTCGGTATATTTTAGAGAGTTGGAAAAGAATTACTACAAATACCACTACTACTATTAACGCACCAACAAAATTACAAATGATGTAACGACTTGGCGTTTTCAAAGCCAAAATCAATGGAATTATTTTTTTATATAGGTCGTCAAGTTCTGGATGTTTTTCACCATATCATTTTGTAGATTTATAATTGCATTCCTTTCATTAATAAGGCATAATCCACGTATGATAATGTAAATCAACATTCCTATAAAATAGATTCTCAATACACATGCATATAATATTATATTTTCATACTCATAAGTTTACATTACATCATATTGACATACTCATAAATTCATATTCTTGTTGTAGTCTCGTTATCATCACAAGTTCATACAAGAGTGTTGAATGACAAGTTACACAACTAGTACTTTCGTTATCCTAACCTCATGTAATTTCACAACATAACATCCTCATAAGAAGAATACCACATATGTATATTCATACACATCATATCTACATGTTCACACATACACATTCATGTTCCATTTTAATTTTTCATTACAAGTCTTCACAAAAGGGGTCGAACGACTAATTGAGCGATTAACATGTTTGTTCAGACAGAACTCATATCACCCATAACATGTGAATATACAGTTCTTTTCAAAATCTGTAAGCCGCGAAATGGATTTCCTTACGCACCATGTTGGTATGATGTCCCTGTTACAACACAAGGTAATTTCAAGCATTATAGGCAATTTAAAAACATAATAAAGCAATATTAACGTTACATTTTATTTATAGACCAAAAAAGTATAATTCTTTCATTTCTCCTTACTTATATAAATACCACCTTTAATAATTTGTCAATTACCGGGGCTAATCACAATACTCAAACTCAGTCATCCGTATCGGATGCCATTAACCGTAACTAATCATAAACCAATCGAACATTCCATAGGCGATTTATGAAATCATTATAACATGATAATATATCCTTTGTAATGCTCATTCAAACGATTCATAACAATTTGATATTCACTATAACATAATAGTAGACCCTTCATAATACTCGTACAAACCTTCTGTACTAGCTTAGTGTTAAGTATACACAACAATAGATCCTTTGTAATACTCGAATAAACATTCCATAATAGTTATCGTTAATCGAACTAATGTTATTCTTTGTTTAAAGCATAACAATCATAGTTCTTTCATATACTTGGTATATACAAAACATAGTACACATGAACACATCAATTCTTGAAACTAACTCATAACTCTCAAATCCGGCTATCCTTTTAGGATGCCATTAGCCAAAGCTAATCGTTTATTCATCTTGGTCATGCACTTAGGATGTCATTAGTTGAAGCTAATCATTTATTCATTCCGATCATCCATCTCAAATATCATTAACCGAACTAATTTTATTCTCTGTTCAAAGCATAACAATCGTAGTTCTTTCATATACTTGGTATATACAAAACATAGTACACATGAACGCATCAATTCTTGAAACTAACTCATCTCGAAGCCAATCCTTTACTCATCCCGGTTGACACGACCAAAAGATTGATGTCTTTTTCCAAGTGCAAGAGTGTCGAAGTAATAAATAACCCGGCAAGACCGGGGTCGAACCACAGGGAGGTTACTTGTATAAATTATAAGCAACAATAATACAACAACAACAACAACAACAACAACAACAATAATAATAGTAATAGTAATAGTAGTAGTAATAGTAGTAGTAGTAATAATAATAACACCAATAATACTAATAATAATAATAATAATAATAATAAGGAAGAAAAAGAAGAAGAAGTTGATGAGAACTTTGAGATGGAAGATTAATGTAAGGATTAAACAATGATAACAACAAATGTCAAGGTTAGAGGATCCACTAATGGTATTTCAAACAAGTATAGTATAAACTCTTATTATTCAATTGGAAACCACACACAAGGAGGTTCCAATCAGATTATAAATTGTTAACATGATTACATTAGCTATCTTATTCGAATAATGCTAATACTTGTAAATGTTTTCAGGCATTCATGATTATAACTTATGTTAACAACAAATCAAGTTCCTTTCATAGCTCAGGTGTCGGTTATACCATACAGTATGGGCTATGAAAGTGCCAAGTATTTGTTGTACCAAGTGTTATACAACATAAATCTAGATTAACCATTTAACAAGCAAAGTATTAAAAGTGAACAAGATAACAAATATAAAGCATGTTAGTATCCAACATTAAAGTCCATGTTGAGTTTATATTATACTTATCCTTACACCATTAGTGTAACCTTTTCACCTTGACATAATTAACTTAGCTAGACATAATGAAAGAAAGAAACGTAAATAAACAAGATAAGAACATAAGTAAGATAAAAGTTAACTAAGTAAAGGAAATGAAATGAAAGGCATAAACTTGATATTAATGAAAGCAAAGCATAAGCAATACAAAGAGAGAAAGCAAGAGCATGATCTTGATCTGAATACCAAGATGCCTAAATACATGGCAAATGCCTCCTTTTATAGGCCAAAATTCAGAACTATTGATTTGTTGACTAATTGATGAATGGGTGGCCACATCTTGACTTAGTGACAATTCTTATCTTCTTGTCTGCCAAAAACATCATTGATAACGTCATAATTTGAACAGACTTCAATCATGAAAGTTCTAGGAAATTGTCTCATCTTTCTAGGGTTAAAATGTGAGATCATTTGGACATCTAGAACTCGAGATATGGGCTGAACACTGAACAGTGTCTGGGCTGCAGGACAGATTCGGACTTCTTCATTTTTGCTACAATTTGGACTTGAAAACGGCCTTGTTAAATCTTGGACTCCACATAAAAGTTGTAGGCCTATGTCTTACCTTTCCATCCATATAAAGTAGACCTAAATCCGAGATCTACAGCTCCAGATATGACTCGATTACTGAACAATGTTCCAGTTTGGACTACACCAACATCTCTTTTCTAAATTTGGCCATCTCTTTGTCCTTTCAATTTCAGTACTTCAACTCATCAATCAATTCTTTCATTTATGTGATAGGCCTGCATTTAAGATGGACATTTACCATAAATTAAAGGTATCTTATATTATTAGATATGTTATTATAAAACATGCTTTAGTTAAGGAGTTATTGATACTTCAAGTGCAAAATGATGATATAAAACCTTGATAACAATGCACTTTTAAGTACTAATCACCGGTCATCCACTTAGGATGCCATTAGACGAAGTTAATCGTTTATTCATCTCAGTCATCCACTTAGGATGCCATTAGCCGAAGCCAATCATTTATTCATCCTGATCATCCACTTGGGATGCCATTAGCCGGAGCTAATCATTTGTTCATCCAGGTCATCCCCTTAAGATGTCATTAGCCGAAGCTAATCATTTGTTCATCCCGGTCATTCCCTTAAGATGTCATTAGCTGAAACTAATCATTTATTCATCTCTGTCATCCACTTAGGATGTCATTAACCAAAGCTATTCATCAATCACAACCTGGTCATCCGTCTTGGATGCTATTAGTCGTAGCTAATCATAAACCAATTGAACGTTCCACAAGCAGTTTATGAAATCACTATAACATGATAATATATCCTTTGTAATGCTCATTCAAATGATTCATAACAATTTGACATTCACTATAACATAATAGTAGACCCTTCGTAATACCCGTACAAACAATCTGTAATAGTTTAGTATTTAGTATACACAATAATAGATCCTTTATAATACTCGAACAAACATGCTGTAACAGTTTAACATTCAGTATAACACAACAGTAGATCCTTCACAATACTTATATAAACATTCGTGACAAATAACCTTCAGTATAATATAATGATAGATCCTTCGTAATACTCATACAACCATTCATAACAATTAACATTCAGTATACTACAATGATAGATCCTTTGTAATACTCATACAACTATTCGTGACAATTAACATTCAGTATAATATAATGGTAGATTCTTTGTAATACTTATATAACTATTCGTGATAGTTTAGCATTTCATATAACACAACAATAGATCCTTCGTAATAAATTCACTTCAGAAACTAACGTTACGCTAGAAGGGGGTGGAAATCACCTACCTACTCCTTTCGTGGGATGTCCTTGTCTGGTCGCGGATCGAGTCTCGATTGCACCACCTAACACATCAATGGTCATAAATCAGTACATTTGCATTTCGGTAATCAAACAACTCGTCACCATACAAATTTCAAGAACACACATGTTCACATTCTAGTGTTTATATATTACAATCATACAATGCAATCATTTTAATCATTGAACCAATTCTGATATGTAATCTACCGTAGAACTTCATCAGCAAAACTGGTTCACTAATGTCGCAGATTTGTTAGGGAATTGATTCGTTGAAATACAGAATCATCGGTGAAACTAGTTTGTTAGTGATGCAAACTCGTCAGCGAACTGATTTGCTGGAACACAGAATTCGGCAACAAAAACTAGTTCGTTGGCAACACAGAATTTGGCAACGAAATTGATTCGCTGCTGACTCCATAAATTGAGCAGCAAAAACTAATTCATTGTTGACTCTACAATTCAGCATCGAAAACTGATTCGCTAATTCACTGCTGACTCTATAAATTTGGCAGCAAAAATTGATTTGCTCTTGACACCACAATTCGACAGTGAAAACTGGTTCCCTATTGACACCACAATTCGGCATCGAAATTGATTCACTAGGAACAACGTACTTGGGGAAATCACCAGCCCACATGGGCTACTGCTGATCAGAAATCGTTAACAAAAACTGAGTTGCTACCGACTTAGAAATCATCAACGCAACACAGTTTCCCGGCTGATGCTGAAATCGTCAGCGTTTATGATTTATGATTGACGCATAAATTATTGATGAAATTGAGTCATTGCCGACTCAGAAATCGTCAATGCAACCCCTGTCACTACTAATTCAGAAATTAGCAGCAACGATGAAGTCATTTCTGGTTTCACTCCTTCCCTTCAGCCAAGTGTAAGGCTTACGCTAGGCTTCCCTCTACCAATGTGTCACACCCTATGTGGACATAAAACCTCACCAAATCACACTTCATTAATCACTCATCACCAAACAACACAAACATCAACACATGTTCATTTGGCAAGGTTTTCCTTAATTCATCCCTTCCAACATCACTTTAAGTCCTCAATGGTATTATCCAAAATTCATTAATATAATTTATAGCATTTCAACGACACGTAAACAAGTCCCACATTCATGCTATTTCACACCAACTTATGAAGCTTAATCATTTGAGATTTCATCAATGTTAATATTCTTGGTTGGAGCATATATACCTCTTTCATCCAATCTTTCACATGTATTTCATCAACTTTAACATAATAGTATAGCAAATAACATATCATACTCATATGTATAACCATTTGCTTCCTACTTAAACAAGTTTATCCATTACACACACAAACTCAAGGCATCAACATGGAGTGAATTTAGTTTCGGTTTACAGATATTTCTAAGGTTCAAATGATAGTACTATTTTGTTCATAACACTTTCTAACATATTTTTCACATAATTTCATCATTCACATATGCAGAAATTCTGTCATAAATGCAAGCATAGGTTTTGTTTCGGTTTCACATAATTAAGCAACTCTAACAAGGTCACCATCTTTGCATTTTATCCCTTTAATCCATGTGTTCTATCCAACCCTCACTATGGTCGACCATCTCTCCAAGTTTTTTTTTTTTGCATTTAATCAAAATTTTTCATTTCTCTTATTGTAAGTTCTGGAATTAGGTCCTATACTCAGCCTTATTTTCATCCCTCTTCCTAGTCAAATTTTCCTTAGCAGCTGTTGGAAAATGCTAGGTCATTTAGTTAGGGTTTTCATCTTCCTTTATGGTTTCAAAATCACAAGAACGGTGGAGAAGAGTTCTGGTTTATACCTCACAGTTCTCAACCATTCTAGGAAGAGGTTTGGTGGTCTGTTCTTCTCTTTCAGTCCAGTTTCTTCCTTCTCTCACCTGTTATCCCGCCGCCCTCTAGGCTCTTCCTTCTCCCTTGTTTTTGGTTTTTTTTTCTTCACTTAGCCTACTTCTCACTCAACTCTCAAGAAAGATTGCATGCATGCTGGTTGTGTTTAGTTTTTCTTCTTAAGAAAGATGGGTTGTACTCCAGCAATGGTTGCAGCCGGTTCTGGGAGGAGGTATAGGCTTCCTCCTCCATCAAGTTTTGTCACTTCTCTTCCCTCTAATCTCTTCTCACTCCACTCTCAAGGAAGGTGGCATACAGTTGTTCAATTTAGTTTTCTCTAAGGAAATAGAGAGGGGCGGTTCCAGCAGCCTGCAACTGGACCTTGGGGATAGGGAGAGTCACCTTTTCTCTATCTCCCTTGCATTTATACCCCCTCTTAAATGAGGTGGGGTGTTTGGATGCCGGACGATGTTGTTCTTATCCCTCTTTTGGGTTATTCTCGGGCTAGTTTCTGTTCCAATTCTCCCCTAGGATAGGCCGATCCAACATTAATTTTTGTTGGGTTTTACAGTGTTGTTGTCGATTCAAAAATCGGCAACAAAAACTATGTCGCTACCAATTTAGAAATCGACAGTCAAACTGTGTCGCTATGTTGCTATGTTGCTGCTGATTCAGAAATTGGCAATGAAAACTATGTCGCTGCCGATTTAAAAATCAGTAGCAAACTGTGTTGTTGTCGATTCAGAAATCGGCAGCGACAATGGAGTCATTTTTTGTTTTACTTTTTTTTTTGTTGGGTGTTTACAAATGATATTCTATTGGCGATATGTTATATTTACCGATGAAATAAAATAAGTAATTTTTTCTTGTTGATGCGCTTTGTCCGTTTGTAAATCAATCGATATATTTATTATCGACGGATTCACTGACAGTCCTTAAATTACTGATAAGAGTTTTTTTGACGGATTGTTTATGTTCGTGAGTCCATTGATAACATATCTACTGATGGAGTGCTAGTGTAAATACTAATAGAAATTTCTATTTATAAAACTAGTAAATCTAACCGTGAATCACTTGTACAGAAACAAAGTATTTTTTTTCGTTTTAGAGCTGTGAAAGAAAGATTGACTTTTACTAGAAAGCTTGAAGTTTTGAGTGAAGCTAGTAAGGATTATGATACAAGGGTAAATTCTCATAGCCAATTACATCTTGTTTTACTGCGAGCAATGGTATAGTTTTAACTTCCTAAATTACCACATTTTTGTCATGGCAAAAAGGTGCTCTAAGCGAAGGCAGTCAATTCACCTATAAACTTTTCAAATTTAGAACATAGAATATGGCCATAAACTCAAAAATATATAGGAATAAAAGAGAAAAGTAAAGGAGAGCGAAGAAGAGGTGAGAGCACCCTACCCAAACTATGAACCTAGTTGAAATGCACAAGACAAGAGAGAAAGGGGTATCATTCAATAATATAATAATATTAGCATTTTTTCCTGAGAAATATAATAATAATAATAATACTGATAGTTACCAAATACAGTGCGATTTGATCTTCCAATGTTTAACCTAAAATCATAAAACAAGCGGCGCTAATTGATTTCTGTGCCCTTTTGGGGTTGCGTGTGGGAACATTATTGATCATTGTCTGCTAAGCTGAAATTATGGAGATTTTCTTCCAATGCTAAACACAAAATTAAAGTCCCATCACGTTTTAAATACATGAACTTCGATCCAGGATGATAATTACCATCCAACTTCTAGAATCGATATGCAAGTGGGCAACAGCGTTGAAATCCCTTTTGGTGGTGTGGTCACGTCACATATAATTGAAAGATGGAAATAGAAAAATATGCTTCCATCTTTGATCGTTCATTCATGGGGATTGGGGACTCTCGACAAGCCGTTATGTACACTAAAATAAACTAAAGGAAAATCATATTTCCCTGTTATTTAATTATAGCGCTAGTTTCAATGCCACCATGGATGTAAATACTGCTTTTGTTTTTCTCCCTGAAAAAAAAAATCATTCCAGTCCCTATAGTTTTAAGTATTTCCTTTTTAGTCCCTCTTTTTGTTGGTTTCACGTTTCAATACTAAATTTTATTTTTTTTATGTTTCAATCCCTAAATTTTGAGAGGAGAAAGAGAGTTGCCTGAAAATGAAAGAGAGAAAGTGGTTAGTCTATCACATTTTGACCATAAAAAAAAAATAAAATTTGGTGTCATCGCATTCCTCTTGATAAGAGAAATGCCAATGATGTGTTTTTGAGCTCCCATGTTATTATAAAAAACAAAAAACAGATCAGGGTTAGGAAAGAATTTAAATTTTTGGTTTGATTTTGTGCTTTATGACCGATTTAGTATTTTTTGAGGTTATGAATTCAACCTAAAAACACCCCTACCTAACTTTCCATCCACATCTCCAGTCGTCAAAAATTGGACCAATAGATGAGACATCATGTGCTATAGTAGATGATGTGTAGTCTACATTTATATTTTCTTTAAAAATAAAAGAACTGACGAAGTGTCATTCACTCTTAAATATAAAAAAATATTAAGGTCAGGCAAGCGAGCCAAACACTTCATGCACATTAAGCCTTCCCTGGGTGCATGAGCCCAATCTCTTTGACCTAGGCACTGGATGTAACTCCCGGGTAAATTCCTGTATTTTGATTTACAAAAAAAAGGGGGGAATAATTATATATATATAGAAGTTAAATGAGTGTAAATTATTATATAATAATATAAATGTGGGACAAGGATTTAAATTGAATAAGTCAAACTTTTGGGCCAAATGGTTTTAAAACAAAACAAGGAAGGACTTAAATGAAAAAGGGAGAAAACTTGTAAATATATAAACAAGTGGGGAGTGGCCGGCCATGTTAGGGCTTGAGAGGGAGAAAAATTGAGTGAAATTTATTAAAGTTCATCCAAAATAAATTGACAAAAAAAAAAGGAAGAAGATATAACTAGTAATTAAAGTTTATTAAGAAGGTTTTGAACAAGAAAATCTCAAAAGGAGAACAAAATATTTTTTTTAAAAAAAGGGAGGCATTGAGAGGTAAATAAGGGGGGAAGGAGGAAAGAAATTTGTGTGGTGATTTCAAGCTTTCCATCTCTTATTTCTTTGAATTAAAAGGTAACAAATCTTTTTCTCTCAATTAAATTGATATATTTAGTATGTTAAGATTTTATGCAATTGTATTAGTGAATAATTACGGTATGAGTTATGAGGTTTAATGGGTTAATTTATGAAATTATGATGAATTAATGTTTTCATAAATGAAATAATAGTAGGTGTTTAATATCTTGAATATTTTTTTTTCTCTTAACTTTAGATATTTAATATCAATGTTAATTTATGTGGAATGCTGGTAGATTTTTCCATGATAATTTATTTTGAAAATAGAAAACTTGTGAGCCAGTTATCCTGGAATGGAACTGGTGTCCTGTGAATGGGCAGCTTATGAACCAGCTATCCTGGTCTAGTACTGGTGCCCTGTGAATGGGCTGCTGGTGGACTAGTTATCCTGGTATGGAACTGATGTCCTATGAATGAGCAACTGTGCTGGTATGGAACTAGTACTGGTATGGAACTAGTGCTGGTAGTCCAGCTGTGCTGGTATGGAACTAGTACTGGTTTGGAACTGAAGTTCTATGATGTGGACATATTTAAATTTTAGATTATTGATTTGTGAATAGTACTTGGAAGATGATAGTAAATGTGGAAATTTTTTGAGTAACTAATGTATATATTTATATGTTAATGCAAATATAAATGCTCTAATTGACCATAATTATCTTTTTAATCATTATACATGTTCATCTCAATACCGCGCCTCATAGTTTTAGACTTTACTTCCATTACCAGTAAATCTTTTGGATATGTAAATTGTTGATAATAACATTACTATATGTATATTTTGAAGATTATAATGTTGGGTATGTATGAATTTAAATGGATCAGCTTATTTAATTTGTACTCTGTTATGTAAATATTATCTGATTATAATGGTGATATATATATATATATATATATATATATATATATATATATATATATATATATATATATATGTAAGTATGTAGTTAATATCATTTGTGATAAACTGTACTTAAAAGATTATATATGATTGAAGGAAGTATATTAAATCTATAATCTATGATTTGTGTATCATGGTTAAGATAATTCTTTATTCATTTTAGCAAAATAATTATTCGTTGAGTTGATATGTTAGAGAAAGTGAAATATTGTTGATTAAGATATGTTGGAGTATAATAAGAATATTGATTGTGGAAATGGTTCATTAGGGACTGATATTGATTTTGTCGATAACTTGGGATAGGCTAAATTAAAGGAAACTCTGCTGAAATTTTTGAAAAAAAAAACATTATGAATTTTCAAAATATATTGCTGGAAAATTTTGGGGTTGTTACACTAGAGCTCTTTCTATGGTTTTGTTTTTCAATTTTTTAAAAGTTTTTGGTTGAATTGCACTACAAAAAAATCTTAACATAATATTTAAATTATCATTTAATTTTTCCATATATCTTAAATAATATTATAGGTTTTTTATGGGAATGTTATACACCTGATTTTCAAAAACAAATACAGGATTTTCATGAATAAATCTTCAAGTATTTTTATTTTTTAATAGTTATTTAACATGATTTTATTACTTTAATTTATTTTTTCATGCAATCACATTCAAGAATATTGACATATTATTTTAATATTTTTTTTTATTAAAACTTTCTTTTAAGATCATGATGGGTTAAAATATTTTTTTATAATTAAAAAAATGGTGTCATTAAAGAGTGTATTAATAAGGAAATGGAGTTTAAATTAGAGAGATGTATTTATTCTATTTATTTTAAATTTTAAAAAATTTTAAAAAAAACTTTTATTTTAATTGTCACTTCCTTTTATTCAAAAAATTGTTATTAAAAAATTATTCCATTATTTTAAGAAGATTTGGGCTTTTTTTATAATGATATTATTGATTATTTTATGAATAATTATAAATTAGACTTATATAAAGAATTTTTAAAATAATGTGCTCATTAATATTAAATAAGAATAAAATATTTATTTCTTAATTGGTTTCATATAAATTTTAAAATCTATTATTCTTATAAATTTTTCATATAGTTGTGGAGAGATGATTGATTTATATTTTTTTTACTTGAAACTTGCTTCCATGATCATAATAAGTTTTTTTCTTAAAAAAACAATGCTTCTCATAAAAAAAAATATTTTCATTATAAAAAAGGAATGTGTTATTAGGATAGTTAGGTTTTTCTTTTTTAAAATACTTTTCTTTTTCTATTTATAGTTTTTCCAAATTTTCTCTCTAATAGTTATTTCTTTTTTTTTATTGAATTATACTACTATAAAAACAAAATTGTTTTGCTGTAAAAAAAACATTTTATGGTATAAATACATTTATCCTCTATAATTTTATTTATTGTTTTTATTGTGAATGTATATTTTTATTATCATATGATTAAATAAAACAATATATTTAAAAAACAACGTTATTAAACTTTGTCGGACCCATGACCTAGGTCACAAATTGGGCAGGTTAACTCGATTTTACCTGGGTCAATCCAAAAAATCATCACTTTAGTATTTTTATAACAAAAAAAATGTTAAATCAACATCATTCTTTGAATTTCTTTTAAAAAATTCCAACCGTACTTTGATGAGGTTGACTGAGTCATAAGTTCACTATTTTGGTCGACTTGCTCACACCGGGTCAAATCCCATGTTATTTACTTTGAAACCCACTTTGGTCTAAAGGTCAGGCTAAGAGATTGTTGACCCGAGTAACTAGACCAGGTTTTATAACATTGTTGAATAATAGTATGGACAGGGTGTGGGCAACTGATTAGTTTAAACTAAATAGCAGAATTGTTTTTGTAGGTTAGATTATAGCTTTTTTCTATTTAATAAACATATATTATTAGTTTTATATATTAAAAATAATTTATTTTGGATTGAGGGTCCGTTTATTTCTTGTAAAATATTTTACAAATAAAAAGTATTTTACATGTACAATATTTTTTAATGGTGGTGGTGATGGTGATGTGGTGATGGTGGTGAAATGGTAATGGTGATGAAAGATGTGGTGGTGAGGTTGTTATTGTAAGGTGATTGTAATGATGGTGAAAGAAGAGGTGGTGGTGGAGGAGATGGTGAAGATGGTAGATATAGGTAGGGGTTGAAATAATTGGTACAGCAGAGAAAAAAACAAGGCATCAAGCCATTTTACGTTACATTTGACAAGGGTTTTTTTTTTTCTAGTTATTACATTAAAACAACTTTTTTATTGCGCAAAAATTATTTGTTTTATTATAATCTCTCTCACGAAACATTATGGGTTGCTATAGGGTTTTACTCTAAAAAATCAATTTAATCCTTGAAGTTTTCATTTTTTATAATTTGGTGCTAAACTTCATTGTCCTCATATTTTGATCCTTATAAACTAAAAGAGAAGACATGAAGTCAATGTTGTTGTGTCGTTCACACGTTAAAAAAGGCGAGCTTTCCTCCTGGATCGAGGAGGGTTTTGGAAGTGTTAGAAAACAATCATAAAAATATGATTAATAAGGTTCAGGAGTCTCATCTAATAGGGGTGAGAAAAAATCAAAAAACCAATAAAATAGAGAAAATCAAAATAAAATAATCGAAAAAACCGAACCGTGAAAAAACCCGATTAAACCAATTAAAATTTTGAAAAAACCGACCGGTTCGGTTTGATTTTGATTTTATAAACCGAAAACAGACAAAACCAAATAGAACCCAAACTGAAAAAAACCAGAAAAAAACCGAGCAAAAACCGAGCCAGACCAGAAAAAAGCAAGCCAAACCAGTTTGAATCGGTTTTTGTCCAAAAAAACAAACCGAACCGAAACAGGTCGGTTTGAACTGGTTTCGGTTTTTTAAAAAAAATCAATTTGTTATTTTTGTTTTTGATAAAAACCGAATCGAATAAAAAATGATCACCTCTGCCATCTAGTATTATGGTCACTAGAAAACCTAATGGTCTGCGAGATTCTAGATAAGGGGACTAGTTGTGCATGAAAAAGACACATCACCTCTAAGGCACCTTATCTATGGTAAGATGCATTGTTGGTTGATTGTTTTTTTTCTAAGATTGTGTTTTTATTTGTTGGTTTATCTAAGATTCAAGAAAAATCCTCATTAGTAAAGAGAACCTTATCTTATTGGGTTAAAACATAATTGACACGACTAAAAGATTGATGTCTTTTTCCAAGCGTAGGAGTGTCGAAGTAATAAATAACCCGGCAAGACCGGGGTCGAACCACAGGGAGGTTAATTGTATAAATTATAAATAACAATAATACAACAACAATAGTAACAATAATAACAATGACAATAATAATAATAATAATAATAATAATAATAATAATAATAATAATACTAGTAGTAGTAGTAGTAGTAGTAGTAGTAATACCAATAATACTATTAATAATGATAATAATAAAGATGAAGAAGAAGAAATTGATGAAAACTTTGAGATGGAATTAACGTAAGGATTAAACAATGATAACAACAAATGTCAAGGTTAGAGGATCCACTAATGGTATTTCAAACAAGTATAGTATAAACTCTTATTATTCAATTGAAAACCACACACAAGGAGGTTCCAATCAGATTATAAATTGTTAACATGATTACATTAGTTATCTTATTCGAATAATGCAAATACTTGTAAATGTTGTCAGGCATTCATGATTATAACTTATGTTAACAACAAATCAAGTTCCTTTCATAGCTCAGGTGTCGGTTATACCATACAGTATGGGCTTATGAAAGTGCCAAGTATTTGTTGTACCAAGTGTTATACAACATAAATCTAGATTAACCATTTAACAAGCAAAACACATTAAAAGTAAACAAGATAACAAATACAAAGCATGTTAGTATCCAACATTAAGGTCCATGTTAAGTTTATATTATACTTATTCTTACACCATTAGTGTACCCTTTTCACCTTGACATAATTAACTTAGCTACACATAATGAAAGAAAGAAACATAAATAAACAAGATAAGAACATAAATGAGAAAGAAGTTAACTAAGTAAAGAAAAGGAAATGAAAGGCATAAACAAGAGATTAATATAAACAAAACTTAAGTATTACAAAAGAAGGAGCAAGAGCATGATCTTGATCTGAACACCAAGATGCCTAAATACATGGCAAATGCCTCCTTTTATAGGCCAAAATTCAGAACTATTGATTTGTTGACTAATTGATGAATGAGTGGCCACATCTTGACTTGGTGACAATTCTTATCTTCTTGTTTGCCAAAAACGTCATTGATAACGTCATAATTTGAACCGACTTAAATCATGACAGTTCTAGGACATTGTCTCAACTTTCCAGGGTAAAAATTTGAGATCATTTGGACTTCTAGAACTCAGAATATAGGCAGAACACTGAACAGTGTCTGGGTTGCAGGACAGATTCAGACTTCTTCGTTGTTGCTACAATTTGGACTTGAAAACGGCCTTGTTAAATCTTGGACTCCACATGAAAGTTGTAGGCCTATGTCTTACCTTTCCATCCATATAACGTAGACCTAAATCTGAGATCTATAGCTCCAGATATGACCCGATTACCGAACAATGTTCCAGTTTGGACTACACCAACATCTCTTTTCTAAGTTTGGCTATCTCTTTGTCCTTTCAATTTCAGTACTTCAACTCATCAATCAATTCTTTCATTTATGTGATAGGCCTGCATTTAAGATGAACATTTACCTTAAATTAAAGGTATCTTATATTATTAGATATGTTATTATAAAACATGCTTTAGTTAAGGAGTTATTGATACTTCAAGTGCAAAATGATGATATAGAACCTTGATAAAAATGCACTTTTAAGTAATAATCAATAATCATTTAAAGCCCAAAACAATTATGTAAAATACATATCATAAAAATTAAATAAACAGATTGATTTTTATGTTATTTTTAAAATTTTGATCAAATCCTAATTGATAATCATAAATTAGTTTTGATACTTATTAACTGATTTTTCTTGAATTTTTCAAGTATGATAAAAATACAATCTTTTTTGTATAAATTATGCATGAAAAAATTTAGAACTTGGATGTATGCACACAAATAAAAACATATTTTTGTATTTTTAAAATAAGGAATTTTTTTTTGGATTTTTCTGAAATTTTGGAAAAAAAAATAGGTATATTTAATACTAGGTCAATATCTTACAGTGTAAGTTTACTGCCCAAATATTAAATAAAATGGTTGAAAAACATGTGAGGGATGCATAAATAAATTTAAAATGGTCCCTAAATTGTTTCAAAAATTTTGGAGACTATTTAAGGTCTATTTGGTAAAAGCACAAAAAAAAAAGAAACAAACATCGCTGAAAAATCAGTAGGATGTGTGTAACAAACACTCCCTTAACTAAAAATCAGAGGCTTTAAAAATATCTTAAGGTCGTGTTTGGAAAACGTGCTTTAAGGACAAAATATGATGTTTTTTCCTTTGATAATTTTAAGTCAACCAAATGTTATCTTAGCATAAATAGACTCAGTATAACCATGTGGGATGGGCTTTCTAGCATAAAGGTCCAAATCCAAAAACACGACCCAAAACTAAAAAAAGAAAGAATAAAGATTAAAAGGGATTTTTTGTTTGAACTTTGCCAAGAACATGATGAACAAAAAGGATGAACCCAAAAACATAATTCCAAAAGCAGACCACATTACATCAAATTGAAGGCATAAACATATGTGAAATCAACATTCAAGTAAGATTTTGAGGCTAGATTAGGACAACAATCCAAAAATCATCATAATTATTCGATTTTTGTGATGAACACGGATAAAGAATCAAGTTTTTAAATCGTTAGGACCCTAGATTAGTGATCAAAATTCTTGTGCATATGTGTAATCGATCAAAAAGACACATAAAAAACCCAAGGCAAAGTTCATCCGAATAATATCAATCCAGAAATGTTAGAAAACCCATAAACCCAGCAGCAAGGCCTAAACCTAGAAAAATGCAATAAAACCTAGAAAAGCAAACTAAACCTAGTAAACATAGCTTAAGCATGCTTAAAACAATTTGTTTGGATCATCAAAACAACAAGAAATAAAAATCAATAGCAAAAATAGCAAGCAAAGTCCATGATGACAGCAAGTAAAAATAGCATTCTTTATGCATAAAAATTATTCTATTAATTGAACTTATTGTCCTTGAGTTCATATATCATGCTTATAAATTTAATAAACCCAGGAATTTATCCTAAAACAACTCAATCCACAACAACATAAAAAATTAACATAACTTATCATGGCTTTATAAATGATTAATCAAACATTCAAACATGCAAAACAACATAAGACATTATCATATACCACACCTTTATCACATTCTAACACAATAAACAAGGCAATCCAACAAAATTTGAACACATATAAGCTATTTTAAAGGCATGCTTAAACATTTCAAAATAAATATTCAATGGATTTTAAACTAGCTAATGACTTCAAAGGATGCTTAACAATTATTTTGAGCAACAATTTAAAAGACAAAATAGAAAGAGGGGGGGGGGGGGGGGAAGGTGCTCATTAAGCTCCATACCCTTTCAAAGTTTGAAGGTTTACCTTGTAAAGGGAATATTGATTCCTTCTCTAAATTATTTGCTTTTTTTCCTCTTAATTTTTACCTTCTTTTTTTTTTTAATCTCAGATTGATCCGGATTCCCCACCTTCCTTCTTAACATAATCTTTATAACCTTTCCTTCAATTCTATTCTAGGTATTCTATTGTTTTCTATGTATTTCCTTTCTTTCTTTCTTTTGTGATTTTCTCTCTATAATTCCCTCTTTTCTTTTCTCTATGATTTCTTCTCCTTTTATATCCCCAAAATAGAAGGTGTTTGTGAAACCATTTATGGATTTGAAGTTGATTTTTTCAAAACTAGGTCATAAGGAATTATTTCCCATGATTTATTAAAAGACCATTCTTCTCTCTTCTTCTTCCATTTTCCCTCTCCCTAGATGTCTAACAAACTTTTTGGAGCTTCCAGAAAAGGCTGGGAACTTTATAGCTGAAACATGGCTAAAAATGGTTAATTAAGGGTGCATTTTCCATGAATTAATCATGGAAAATAGGGGGTCATTAAAGCTAACCAAGATATAAATCTTGTAGAGGGGGTGTTATTCTTCAACTAAGATCAAACCATGCTTGATTTGGTAGCTATGTAGCTTTCCCACCATCAATCCAAAGTTTGGTGCAATACTGCCAAATTTATTAAATCAGACAAGGCTATCTTGGGATAAGAAGTTGAGGGCTTCTACGTGGTAGATGGGGGCACAAACATCAAATAAGTGTGACATAACCTTGTAGAGGGGAATCTCCTTTGTTGAATGGTGGTGGTTGGAGACCCTGAGGTAGTTGGAGGCGCAACGTTCATTCGCTTAAAGGTAACAACTCAATTAACCTTCTCGGTTGAAGAAGACAATAAAATAGGGACAAACGACATGTCACTCGATTTCTTCATTAAAATAAATGACATGTTGTCTGCTTAAACCCTAAAAATTAGGGTTTAAGAATTGGGATTTTGTAAATTTTAATTTTGTCCCTGTTGTTTTAATTATAGCATATACACCCTCAATTAACCTTAAAACTTCTTAATTTCTACAATCGCACCCCCGAAAATTTTGATTTAACTCATCTGATTTCGGAGCCTTTTTCGAATTGATCATTGATTTTTAATTTGTTCAATTTGAATCCTATCAACCATCAAACTTTTAATTTCTTTTAAATTAACCCTTGATTTTGATTGATTTCAATCCTTAAATTTGAGTGCATGTTGCACTTTGTTCCTTTGTTCTGAATTTCTTCAATTTGGCCCTTGAATTACCTCTAAACTTTGATTTTCTTGCAATTTCACCACTAATTTCATCCAATTAAGTTTGTAAAAATAAAATATGTTCCTCTATAATTTGAATCATCTTAATTAAGCCCAAATCAAGCTTCCAAACTTAAGTTTTTACCAGTTAAGTCCTTAATAAAATTAATATGACCCATTAAAAGTCTAATTAAGTTTTTGCACTTGATTAATTTTTTTTAATTTTGACCTAAATTAATTTATAAACCTAATTAAACCTTTAATTAGACTCATGATTAAATCAAATCAACTTATTAAAACTCTAATTAAGTTCTCAAACTTAATTTTTATGCAAATTCATCCAATATTTATTTAAGTTAATCTTGAATTTGCATTACCATTCACATTTAGGTCATTTAAAGGTGCCATTGAGTTCTTAAAAATGTCAAAGATCCAGTTTGATCCCTCCATCTTTTGTTTATGCATGTAGATCCCTATTCTTGCCAATCAAGTCTTTTGTCTTTCTACATTTTATTTTTATTTTTCAACCTTTTTTTATTTTTGGATAAAAAAGATAATTTTAGGGGAACCTAAAATTGGATTGTGACAATTGTAAAAGACAGAGGAGAGAGAAATGTTTTGGCCAGTGACACGACCAAAAGATTGATGTTTTCTCCCAAGTGCAGGAGTGTCGAAGTAATAAATAACCCGGCAAGACCGGGGTCGAACCACAGGGAGGTTAACTATATAAATTATAAACAACAACAACAACAACAACAACAACAATAATAAGTTAAAAGAGAGCTTTGAGATGTGATATTGATGTAAAGATTAAACAAGGATAAAATAATTGTCAAGGTTAGAGGATCCACTAATGATGTTTCAAACAAGTATAATATAAACTCTTTTTATTACTCAACTCGAAACCACACACAAAGGATGTCCAATTGGATTATAAATTGTTAACATGATTACATTAGTTATCTTATTCGAATAATGCTAATACTTGTAAATGTTGTCAGGCATTCATGATTATAACTTATGTTAACAACAAATCAAGTTCCTTTCAGAGCACAGGTGTCAGTTATACCATACGGTTGGGCTATGAAAGTGCCAAGTATTTGTTGTACCAAGGGTTAAACAACATAAATCTAGATTAACCATTTAACAAGCAAAGTATTAAAAGTGAACAAGATAACAAATATAAAACATGTTAGTATTAAACATTAAAGTCCATGTTGAGTTTATATTATACTTATTCTTACACCATTAGTGTAACCTTTTCACCTTGACATGATAAACTTAGCTAAACATAATGAAAGAAGAGAAACATAAATAAACAAGGATAGGAAATGAAAACCATAAGCAAGAGATTAATATAAACAAAACTTAAGCATTACAAAATATAAAGAGAGAGTAAGAGCATGATCTTGATCTGAAAACCAAGATGCCTAAATACATGGCAAATGCCTTCTTTTATAGGCCAAAATTCAGAACTATTGATTTGTTGACTAATTGTTGAGTGGGTGGCCACATCTTCACTTGGTAACAATCCTTATCTTCTTGTCTGCTAAAAACATCATTAATAACATCATAATTTGAACAGACTTAAATCATGAAAGTTCTAGGAAATTGTCTCAGCTTTCCAAGAAAAAAATGTTGAGGTCATTTGGACTTCTAGAACTTGAGATATGGGCTGACCACTGAACAATGTCTGGGCTGCAGGACAGATTCGGACTTCTCTGTTGTTGCTACAATTTGGACTTGAAAACGGCCTTTTTAAATCTTGGACTCGGCATGAAAGTTTTAGGCCTACGTCTTAGCTTTCCATCCATATAAGGCAAACCTAAATTCAAGATCTACAGCTTGAGATATGACCCAATGACCGAACAGTGTTCCAGTTTGAACTGAACCAACATCTCTTTTCTAAGTTCGGCCCTCTCTTTGTCCTTTCAATTTACATACTTAAACTCATCAATCAATACTTTCATTTATGTGATATGCCTGCATTTAAGATGAACATTTACCATAAATTAAAGGTATCTTATGGTATCAGACTTGTTATTATAAAACATGCTTTTTTTAAGGAGTTATTGATACTTCAAGTGCAAAATAATGATATACAACCTTGATAAAAAAGCACTTTTAAGTACTAATCACACCCCCCAACCAGCTTATTACTAGTCCCTAGTAATCAAAGCGTTAAAATAGAAAAACAATTTGCAAATTCCACAACGCAAGGCATTCATTATTCAACTTCCATTAATCTATCCAGATAAACAAACTCTCATTAAATTTATATATCTGCTCAATACCTTTTAAACAAAATATTAATAAACCTTCCTTTTTTATGTGCTCAATGTATGAAAACATAGATGATGGGCTTTTATTGGAAGAAAACAATATTTTGTTCTAATGTTTAAGGTTAACTTCCTTGGGTTGAGATTATTTTCTTTTTTTTCTTTTTTTTAATATATATACGTATAATTTAAAACACAATGCATCTTTTACCCATGTAACGAGCTTTCGGCTAATGACTCCCAGACCAGTTGGTCTTAGGGCATCAGGTGTTGAGACACCCCTACGAGCTTAGTAACTCGGGTTGCAGATACTGATACGTAGATAGTGCAATGTTTGATTCCCTTAAGCTTTTCTCCTTAACCCATGTAACAAGCTTTGGGCTAATAGCTCCCAAGTCAGTTGACTTTAGGGTATTAGGTGTTAAAACACCCCTTCGGGCTTAATTGCTTAGGTTAGGGAGGCTATGAAACCAAACTTATCTACGTTTTTATTATCATCAATATTATCAATTTGTTTTTTTTTCAAATTATATACTATCCCTTTCCCTTAGTTGTTACCTTTAACAAAAGAACATAAATAATGTAATAATTCAATGTGCAACCCACAATCATATGTTAGAGTGTGTGTGTGTGTGTGTGAAAATGAAGGTTTAAGAATAATTATTAAATGAGTATATGAGTAGAATCAAGTGATAACAATGCGAAAGTTTGTAAACCTGAATATTTCAAGAAGTATTCTGATAGATCTTGATAAGACTATTTACTAAGATGCATCTCAAGAGTCAATAAAATTCCTCCTTACTCTGTCATCCTAATAACAGTTTTGTCAAATGGTTTTAATAATAGAAAAAACAGTTAGTAAGTTAGTTTTTTTTTTAATATCAACTACTACCCTCCCCCTCCAACCAGAACGAGACATTGTCCTCAATGTCATAAGGTAAAAAGATAGAGTATAGAAGACATCACCTGAAACAACGAACACTAACAAATCTGAAACACACTTAAACAAATATAAGAAATAACAAAACAAAATAATATGCTATTAATAAAACCAAAAGACACAAGGATTCACAAACGAAGGCTCAAATCCAATCTAAGCTTTTCACGGCTTTTCTTAGTTGACCTATTTATGCGACTCATGGAGGGATCAATTACAGGGATGAAAGATTGTAGTTGGTCAATCAATTGTTCAGCAGTAGCAGCAAAGATTATGATTTATCGTGCTGAAGATGTTAGAAATTCCTGTTCCACAGCTTGATCAAGAAAAGACAACAAATTATCATAAAAACCATTAACATTTAACAGACCTATGGGTTTATGGTGAATGTGCAGTTGGGCCCAAGAGAAAATATGAAAGATCTCTTGCAATGTGCCCAGACCACCTAGTAAGGCAATGAAGGCGTCAACATGGTTAAACATTGCATTCAATCGATCAGACATTGTGGAGACCTATAGTTCCTCTCCAATTGTTTTGCCAATGATGCCCCCTTTTGCTAGCTTTGGGGACGACCCCCAAAACCTGCCTACCTCCTAAAAATGCAGATATTGACACACCCCCCCATTAACCCAGGGCTACCTCCTTCATATACTAAATGAATCTTTCTCTCAGCTAGTACCTGACCAAGATGATTTGCTGATTCTAAAAATGTCATTTCCTTCCCAAGACTGGATCCACCGAAAACACAAATATTTCTTATGTGATGACTTGAGGAACCTGCCATTTCTACACACTTCTATATCTATTGAATGTATGGGTTGAGTAGAAATGAAAGGAAGAAAGAGAGGATTTTATAGATGAGAAATTGAAAATGCAATCATACCACCTATATGCAGGCCAGCTGGAGTCTCACTCTCTCTCTTCTTTATACAGGTAGTTGTGATTGTGGCTCACATCTTCCCTTGGTTTTACGTCCAAGAACGGTTTAAACACCCTCTATGGGTCGGGGATAGGCTTCCCATCCAGTTTTCTTAAAAACTAGCAAACAGGGTCTTTTATAGTCAGATTCCCAAGACTATGTCGAGCATGTTCTTTATGAAAATGGGGTCATAAGTCATGAAATGCACAATGCACATCTCCACCAGGATATGTCTCAAAAGTCAATAAAAGATTGTCTAAAGATTCCTTATGTTTTGAAATAAATCCTAACTTTTGACAATTTTCACAAGCTTTGCAGAACACATGTATGTCTTTGAACGTGGTGGGCTAATAAAATCCACATTGTAAGATTTTTGCAGTAGTCTTTATTGATGAGAAATGACTCCCATATGTCTCAGAATGATAAAATTTAATGACACTACTTACCTCATTATCGGGAATGCATCTTTGAAATATTTAATCAGGACAATATTTGAATAAGTAAGGGTCATCCCAATAAACGTTTTGAACGTCACTCAAAAACTTTCTTTTATCTCCGGTACTCTAGTGAGCTGGCAAAAATCCTGAAACAAGAAAATTGATATTTTTAGCAAACCAAGGCATTGAACTAAGAGAAAGTAAGAATTCGTTAGGAAAGTAATCATCGATTGGTGTGATGTCAGATGTCGAATCTGTTGTCACTCTTGACAAAAGATCTGTATCAACATTTTCAGTGACTTTTTCATTCGTGATTTCTTCCTAGGAATAAATCATTTACAAGTATTCAGATTCATCCAACTCAATTTTACTTAAAGTAGATTCAAGTTGATCATAAACTATTTCTTCAATAACATCTACTTCTTGTAAATCATTATCATCTCCAGGTTGTTTGCAAATGTTGAAAATATTCATCTCCAATGTCATGTTTCCAAAAGATAGCTTCATCAGTCCATTCCTACAATTAATCAATGCATTAGAAGTTGCAAGAAATGGACGTCCTAAAATACAGGAAATAAACTACATCCTTCAACAGGTTGTGTGTCCAAGACAATAATATCAATAGGATAAATGAATTTATCAGCTTGTACTAACACATCTTCAACTATTCCTCTAGGGACTTTTACAGATCTATCGGCAAGTAAAAGAGTTACAGGTTTTAACTCACTTAGATTGAGACTCTGAAAAACTGAATATGGAAGTAAATTCACACTAGCTTCATGATCAAGTAAAGCTCTTTCAATTTTATATTTTCGAATAAAGCATGAAATTGTAGGACAACTAGGATCTTTATATTTCAAAGCATTATTGTTCTGAAGAATGGCACTTACTTGTTCGACTAAAAAGGCTTTCTTTTTCACATTCGGTTTTCTTTTCACAATGCACAGATCTTTCAAAAATTTAGCATAAGAAAAAACCTGTTTAATAACATCCAACAAAGGTATATTGATCCTTACCTGCTTAAAAGTTTCAAAGATTTCAGAGTTGTAATTGAATTTCCTTTGTTTGGTCATGGCATGAGGAAATGGAAGTGTTAGCGGGGAATCAGTCTTTTCTTTGCAATGTTCAAATTCAACCCCTTCCTTACCCTCATAGATTAACTCATCATCTTTCTTATAAGGTTCAAGAATGGGTTTTTCAATAACCTTACCACTGCGAAGAGTGATGACTAATTTGGCTTGATCCATGTGTTGGCTTCCAGAACTACTTGCATTCACATTGTATTGCCCCTTGGGATTTTGTTGTGGTTGAGATGGAAACTTACCTTTCTCTTGAAAACTGAGAGCAGATGTCAATTTTGCAAGAGTATCTTTAAAATATGTCATGCTTTGAGCAAGTCGAGTGTTGATTGTCTCTTGCTTTTCAATGAATGCATGCAATGTTTCCTCAAGATTTCTTCTAGGAGGTGGAGCATAAGGAGGTGCATAACCATGAGAATTTTGGAAATTATGGTGTGCTTGAAACAGTGGCTGTGAAGTTTGTGCATTATTGTTATCACTCTTCTAATTGAAATTTGGGTGATTTCTTCAACCAGGGTTGTATGTTTGCGAGTATGGGTTATGATTGGGCCTTTGAAAACTGTTTAAAGCATGAGCTTGTTCATGGAGAAATTCCTTAAAAGAAGGCAAAGTTGGACGGTCATTGGTTGAATGTTCATTAGTTTTACAGATTTAACACACAATGTCTTGAACAGATTTTAGTTGACCACTCTTTTTTAATTCTAGTGCCTCTACTTTTCTAGCCAAGGATGCAAACTTGGCTTGGAGGTCATGATCTTCCTTAAGGTTGTACATACCTCCACTAGATATATGAGGTTGAGTTTTACTTGGTGCCTCATAAGTGCCTGTAATGTCCTAATTTTGAGCATTTTCAGCTAGCAAGTCTAGGTGCTCCATTGCTTCATTAGGGTCTTTATCTTCAAAAGTTCCATTACACATCAATTCAACCATTTGCCTATCTCTAGGAGTTAACCCTTCATAAAAATGTGAAACCAATCTCCATGTTTCAAAACCATGATAAGGGCAAGTATTAAGCAAGTCTTGATATCTATCCCAACATTGGTAAAATGTTTCTCCTGGTTTTTGAGTGAAAGTGATGATTTGTCTTTTGAAAGAGTTTGTTCTGTGAGATGGAAAAAACTTCTTTAAAAATTATTGTTGCATTTTATCCCAAGCACGAAGAGATCCTGGTCTCAGATTTTATAGCCATGTTTTAGCTTTATATTTTAATGAAAAAGGAAAAAGCTTTAACCTGATGGTGTTCATGCTACAATTTGAGTCATTATAGGTGTTATAGACCTCCTCAAATTCCCTTAAATGCAAGTATGGATTTTCTAAATCTAAGCCATGAAAAGAAGGTAAAAATTGAATAATGCCTAGCTTAAAATTAAAATGAGATGCATCAGGAGGAAAAACTATGCATGAGGGTGCACTTGTTCTTGTAGGATTCATGTGGTCTCTAAGTCTTCTCACACGATTATTCTCATTATTCTCATTATGAAGCGAATGGTTATCTTCTCCGGCCATATTTTCTGAAAATGATGAGGATACCCTACAAAGTCTACCACTTAATGTACGTGACCAAACTCTCATGCATGTGTAGTAAGAGAATAAAAGGAAGAAAAGATAAGAAAAGGAAACAAAAGAAAAGAAAAGAAACAAAAGTTAGATAAAATGAAAAGTGAAAAGAGAAAATAAAATAAATACTATAATTTATACAAGAATTTACCTCCCCGGCAACGGCGCCTAAAACTTGACATGACTAAAAGATTGATGTCTTCTCCCAAGTGCAGGAGTGTCGAAGTAATAAATAACTCGACAAGACTGGGGTCGAACCACAGGGAGGTTAACTATATAAATTATAAATAACAACAACAACAATAACAACAACAAGTTAAAGAGAGCTTTGAGATGTGATATTGATGTAAGGATTAAACAAGGATAAAATAATTGTGAAGGTTAGAGGATCCACTTATAGTGTTTCAAACAAGTATAGTATAAACTCTTTTTATTACTCAACTCGAAACCACACACAAAGGATGTCCAATCGGATTATAAATTGTTAACATGATTACATTAGTTATCTTATTCGAATAATGCTAATACTTGTAAATGTTATCAGGCATTCATGATTATAACTTATGTTAACAACAAATCAAGTTCCTTTCACAGCACAGGTGTCGGTTATACCATACGGTTGGGCTATGAAAGTGCCAAGTATTTTTTGTACCAAGGGTTAAACAACATATATCTAGATTAACCATTTAACAAGCAAAGTATTAAAAGTGAACAAGATAACAATAAAACATGTTAGTATTAAACATTAAAGTCCATGTTTGAGTTTATATTATACTTATTCTTACACCATTAGTGTAACCTTTTCACCTTGACATGATAAACTTAGCTAAACATATGAAAGAAAAAGAACATAAATAAACAAGGACAGGAAATGAAAAGCATAAGCAATAGATTAATATAAGCAAAAGTTAAGCATTACAAAATATAAAGAGAGAGCAAGAGCATGATCTTGATCTGAAACCCAAGATGCCTAAATACATAGCAAATGCCTCCTTTTATAGGCCAAAATTCAGAACTATTGATTTGTTGACTAATTGTTGAGTGGGTGGCCACATCTTCACTTGGTAACAATCCTTATCTTCTTGTCTGCCAAAAACATCATTGATAACATCATAATTTGAACAGACTTAAATCATGAAAGTTCTAGGAAATTGTCTCAGCTTTCCAAGAAAAAAATGTTGAGGTCATTTGGACTTCTAGAACTTGAGATATGGGCTGACCACTGAATAATGTCTGGGCTGCAGGACAGATTCGGACTTCTCTGTTATTGCTACAATTTGGACTTGAAAACGGCCTTTTTAAATTTTGGACTCGGCATGAAAGTTTTAGGCCTATGTCTTAGCTTTCCATCCATATAAGGCAAACCTAAATTCAAGATCTACAGCTTGAGATATGACCCAATGACCGAACAGTGTTCCAGTTTAGACTGAACCAACATCTCTTTTCTAAGTTCGGCCCTCTCTTTGTCCTTTCAATTTACGTACTTAAACTCATCAATCAATCCTTTCATTTATATGATATGCCTGCATTTAAGATGAACATTTACCATAAATTAAAGGTATCTTATGGTATCAGACTTGTTATTATAAAACATGCTTTATTTAAGGAGTTATTGATACTTCATGTGCAAAATGATGAAATACAACCTTGATAAAAAAGCACTTTTAAGTACTAATCACACCCTTCAACCAGCTTATTACTAGTCCCTAGAAATCAAAGTGTTAAAATAGAAAAACAATTTGTAAATTCCACAAAGCAAGGCATTCATCATTTAACTTCCATTAATCTATCTAGATAAACAAACTCTCATTAAATTTATATATCTACTCAATACCTTTTAAACAAAATATTAATAAACCTTCCTTTTTATGTGCTCAATGTATGAAAACATAGATGATGGGGATTTTATTGGAGGAAAATAATATTCTATTCTGATGTTTAAGGTTACCTTCCTTGGGTTGAGATTATTATCTTTTTTTCCTCTTTTTTTTCCTTTTTTTTTAATATATATACATATAACTTAAAACACAATGCATCCTTAACCCATGTAATGAGCTTTCGGCTAATGACTCCCAGACTAGTTGGTCTTAGGGCATTAGGTGTTGAGACACCCCTACGAGCTTAGTAACTCGGGTTGCAGATACTGATACTAGATAGTGCAATGTTGATTCCCTTAAGCTTTTCTCCTTAACCCATGTAACAAGCTTTGGGCCAATAGCTCCCAAGTTAGTTGACTTTAAGGTATTAGGTGTTAAAACACCCCTTCGGGCTTAATTGCTTAGGTTAGGGAGGCTATGAAACCAAACTTATCTTTTGTAAAAGGAAAAATCGGAGGATATACTCTTGTTGAGCTGAAAAAATTTGAGAAAAAAAAGTTAGAAGTACCAAATAATCGGAATTTCAGACACCTAAACTACTATAAAAATATAACTTATTTAGTTATATGAAAACACAAGTAGAATAGCTTGGAACCTGCCACGTGGCATTAAGAAAAAAACTAAAAAGAAAAGGCAAATTAATTGTGTATATCAACGCATTTTACTATTCATTATGATAACATAACTATGTTTTTTCCTTCCTAAAAAAACCAATAGCATTTATACTAGCGGTGTTTTGGAAACTAAAGAATTAATTAAGGGTATATTTTATTTTTTTTATAGGAAAATGACCGAATTATCTGTCAAGTCATAATTTTTCAAAAATAGCTAAAAGGGATATTTTTATCTTTTTATTTTTTTAAATACAGTAAAATGAAAGGTATATCATTGGATTAAAAAAAATATACATAGGTCTTTTAGTCTTTTCACTTCATTTTTTTTATGATTACTATGTTAACTAAAGGATTTTTGGTCTGTTAACAAGGATAAAATATTAATTAAATTGAAAAGGTTGTTGGCGTGTGTAGCACATTCTCAGCTTCTAGGAGGTGCCCACGAATTTTAAACGGTCGGCCTTTTTTTCTTTCTTCTTTTCTCTCTCTTCCCTTAAAAATTACTTCTTGATTCTATTTGTTGTTGATATTTTAGCCTAGGTCTTCATTTTTCTGATTTCTAATTTATGCTTTTGGCTCTTCTGTAAAAGTTTTCTTTTTCAATTTAAATCTAAAATTCCAATTTGTTTTGTATTATTTTTTTCAACTTGGTTCTTATTCTTTTGATTTCTAATTTCTTCCTTGTCTTTTTTGTAAAAGTTTTATTGGTTTTTAACTTCATCCTTCTATCCAAATTTATGGTGTATTATATTTTCCAATTTGATCCTCATTCTTTTGATATTTTTTATCATTTATTAAAGTTATTTTTTTTTAGTTTAACCCTCCAATAAAAAATTTGTATCTAGCAACTAATTTATTTTTTATTTTGATTTTCATCCTAATTCTTTTAATAGCTATATTTTTTTTATTTTAGATCCTTCTTGTGTAATTGATTTGTTTTCCTGATTTGTCCCTCAATATTTGATTTGCTCTAGATTAGGCTTTGTGGTTTTTCCATATATGTTGTTTTTGGTCTAATGACTTGAGTAATGAGTTTGAAAAGTTAACGCAGGTCGACATCTTTTTTTGACTTATTTTATTTTTCAATTTCATTGTTTGACTTTAGTTTTTTTTCAAAAAAAAAAATTGGCTTTGTGATTTTTTTCATTTTCTTTTTTATTGGATTATCCTGATCTCATGATATAGGCCACAAGTTTTGCGGGTTAACACAAGTTGACTTGCCCTTTATTACCCAGGTTACATGTCTATTACTGTTGCGATGTCGCGGTCGCACAAATTAATTACCCTAGCTTCAAACACAACACACAAGATAGTATAGAGCAAGCAAGGGGTCGATCCCACGAGGAAGTTTCAAGTCAGATTTTTATGTTGTACGTTATGTAATTGGGGGGATTTGGTTTGTGATTATCTAAACTATGGCAGCAATTAAACTAGCAAACAAAATCAATTAAAACCAAAACTTATCAATAAAACAAACCTTGGTCGCAAGCACACATCCACCAACGGAAATTAGAACCGATCCTTGAAACAAAAATTGCAGTTTATGTTCTGAAATTTTATCTTTTCTTAACGTTGATTAATTAACGGATCCGCCGTATAACTAATCCTAACCAACAAACAATCAAAGTGTCCGCACTAATGATTCAATTTAATGGTAGCTTTAAGAACTAGATAATTTCATCAAGATTAACATACAAGCTGTCCGCAGCTTGTGTCACTTTGTTCAAATGTTCTCCCTAAGTTCAATAACGTAGTTCCGCCACAATTATCAAGCTTAGTTGCTTCACAAGTTCATATATCACAACTCCGGTTTTGATATTAAACTTAGCAATAGATTGTTCACAACAATAACTTAGAGTCCGCTCTAGCAATCATCAACAACAATCATAGAAATATGCATAGGAAAACAATCATACTCATTCATAACATAAACTGAAAAAAAGGAAGAATAAATCTCACGGTTCTTGAATCCGAAGGTTTGTTGTGTCCTTGCAACCAAGAAAAGAGCTTAGCCTTGCATAACTATTGAACAACTACTTCTAAAGAATGAAAAGAGCATGATTTTTGGGTTTGTAGAGGAGAGAATTTGTGTTTATTCTCTGCTGGCTGCTGCCTCCTTCTGCTCTCCCTCTTTTCTGCTAGCTGCTGCCCCTTCTCTCTTTCTTTTTATATGCTAAGAAACCCTAGTCTCTATTTTACAAAATAGTCCTTCCTTAAGTTGACAGTTTACATTTAAGTACTTCAATAACTATTTTTCCTAAAAAGGAGAAATAGCCTTGCATGAAATCTTCAAACTCTGACTTAGAGGAGCTAAATTGCTGATATAAAAACTTGGATGTCGGTTTAGATGCTTCGAAATGTAATTTGGACTCGTTTCTTCACGAAACCTGTTTGCTGGCAGAATTCAGTTGTCATCTTTGGAAAATCATATCTCCCTCATATGACATCGTTTTGGCTGCAATTTGGAGCGTGGATAGGTCTTTGAATTAGGAATCCAGAAAATTGAGTTTGCATCAATTGGACTTCTGTAGCTCCAGATATTAAATTTTAATGACCAAAGGTCAACACTGGCAGAATGCGAGATTTGACTTTGCAGGATGTGATTTCCATGATCTTTCTCCTTTTATTTTTCTTGCATTACATTTCCAGAAAGGTATGGATGTTAGCTTTTTAGTGCCACTGGAATCACTTCATTTCGATCTCTAGAACTCACGCTCTGCACAAAACATCGACTGAACGTCAAATCTGCCAATTACCTCCAATTTACTCCTTTTTGCATCTTTCATCCAAAAATGCCTTCAAAACAAAAAACAAAGAATATCAAGGCATTTTATATATAAAACATGGACAAAACATTAGGTAGATGTGGGTGAAACTATCGAATAATATGGTTACATCAAATACCCCCACACTTAGCTCTTGCTCGTCCTCGAGAAAGGATAAATAAAATCAAATTGAAAAAAACTATGATCAATCTCTTAATCTCCCATCAATGTCCAAGAATATATGCATTATAAACAAGAATACAATCATGAAGGATAAATAGTATAATTCTTATGAATTCATTTACATGCAAACTTCAAAACTCAATCAATCGTCGGGATTTAAATGAAATCTATGCCATGCCAAAGTGATAGGTCCTCTCATTGATATACACTCCAACACTCATGTGTTTAAATCTCTCAAATTCAATCAGAGTATGTTCTACCATAAGCTTGCTTTCAATCTCATCTCATTACAACTTATTACAAACAATGCATGAATCAAAAGGTCTTATTTTCGGTTGTAATGGGGCTAAGGTTAAGGTGAGGTAAAAGAGAGTAAAAGAAAAGGTTCAAACCAAGAAAGTAGAGCATTCTGAAAAATGATATTTCAAACAAGATATTCCATCAAAGCACATAAATTTTCCATCTTTAATCACCAATGCTTAACTTCTTTTGATTTCAAGCTTTTTCAACATAAAATCTTAAGAACATAAAGGAACACTTTTTTTTTTCTTTTTCTTTTTTCTTTTTTTTTTTTTTTTTTTTTTTTTTTACCTTTGGCAACTTTGCCCATCTTTTCATCAAGCATCACTTCTTCTTTCTTTTCACATAATTTCCAACCATAATTCCATGAGATATCATAAGTATATGCTCTACTAATCCTTGGCCAGGGAAAAGGAAAACATATAAAAAGTTAAGGCTTATACATGGATAAAGCAAAGAAAAGATAAACAAGCTCAAAAGGGGCTCACTAAGGATAATATGCTTTAGGTTGGCTTTTTGGCTCAAGTGGTTAAAATTCTAATGCCTTTATCATCTTCATGTATATATGTAATGAATGTAATCTCAACAAGATATGAAGCAAGTTCTAGATACATATCATTGAAAGAATGCACATCAAAGAATATAATGTTGAAGGCTCAAAAGCTTGCATTGGTATAACACTATAAAGTCAACATGGCATATTCTCAAAGTCAATCCCTAAACCAATTAAACCTTAAAACTTGCATGCACACTCCTTCATTTGATTTATATATTCATCTATCTCAACTAATTCTCATACATAATACTCATATTCTAAAAAACCAATGGGAGTTCAAAAGATCAAACATAAATTTTTTTTTTTTTAAAGAACAACAAAGAAAACTAAAATTCTCCCAATACCCCCACACTTAAAACACAACATTGTCCTCAATGTTGAAATAAAAGTAAAGGAACATAAGAGAATGACAGAAGAAAAAAAAATTAAAATGCGAAAAAAATAAAAGATAAGGAAAGAAAGCAAATCTGATTTTTTTTTTTGTGCTGGGTTGCCTCCCAGTAAGCGCTTTTGTTTTATGTCATTGGCTTGACATGTGGCATGCTCATTCTTCATAGATTGGTTCAGCTAACTCTACAAAAGCGGTGAGTTCTGCCGTCCAACCTTCATAGAAAGGTTTCAAACGATGCCCATTGACCTTGAGTACTTTGTTGGTTTCTAAACTTGTAATTTCAACTGCACCATAAGGAAAAACATTAGAAACAACAAAGGGTCCAATCCAACGAGAGCGCAATTTTCCAGGAAAAAGTTTCAAACGCGAATGATAAAGAAGGACTTTGTCTCCAACATGAAACTCCTTTCTTGTAAGCATTCGTCATGAAGATTCTTAGTCTTTTCTTTGTAAATCCTTGCATTCTCGTAAGCATCATTTCGAATTTCTTCCAACTCTTGTAGTTGCAGTTTTCTTGCAATCCCAGCAGCATCATAATCCATGTTACATTGTTTAATGGCCCAAAAAGCTTTGTGTTCAAGCTCCACCGGTAGATGACATGCTTTCCCATAAATCATTCTATAAGGTGACATTCCTATAGGTGATTTATAAGCAGTCCGATAAGCCCAAAGTGCATCTCCAAGACGTAGACTCCAATCTCGCCGGTTAGGTTGCACTGTTTTCTCCAAAATGGACTTGATTTCTCGATTTGAAATTTCAGCTTGGCCATTCGTTTGAGGATGATATGCTGTGGAAGTTCGATGAGTCACATGATATTTGCGTAGCAATGCTTCCATGGAACGATTACAGAAATGAGTGCCACGATCACTAATGATAGCTTTAGGGATTCCAAACCTGTCAAATATGTGAGTCCTGACAAAATCTAAAACAACCTTAGCATCGTTAGTTCGTGTGGCTTTCGCCTCAATCCATTTAGACACATAATCAACAGCAAGAAGAATATAAAGATTGCCAATGAAGAAGGAAATGGACCCATAAAGTCAATACCCCAAACATCAAAAATTTCACTTACAAGAATATTCGTTAAAGGCATTTGATTCTTATGAGTGATATTACCTGTTCTTTGGCATTTTTCACATGATTTGCAGAAGTGATATGCATCTTTAAAAATAGAAGGCCAATAGAAACCACTTTCAAGTACCTTGTGGGCTGTTCTTTTTGCTCCAAAATGCCCACCACAAGAATGAGAATGACAAAAAGTGAGAATGGAATGAAATTCATCTTGTGGTACACACCTCCTAACTACTTGATCCGCACAAAATTTCCAAAGGTAAGGATCGTCCCAAAAATAATATTTAGCATCAGCTCGTAACTTATCTTTTTGGGGTTTAGACAAACCTGGAGGGAATTCTTTGGTGACTAAATAGTTTACCAAATCAGCATACCATGGTCTTGTAGAGGAATGCAACATATACAACTGCTCATCGGGGAATGTCTCTCTTATTGTTTCGATCTGTATATCCTCGGTCCTCAGTCGGCTCAAGTGATCAGCCACATGGTTTTCAGCACCTTTTTTGTCTTTGATCTCAAGATCGAATTCTTGTAAAAGCAAGATCCACCTAATCAGTCTTGGTTTGGACTCCTTCTTCTTCAAAAGATACCTGAGAGCTGCATGGTCAGTAAAAACAATGACTTTTGTACCAAGTAGATATGACCTGAATTTTTCAAGAGCAAACACCACTGCAAAAAGTTCCTTTTCAGTTGTATGGTAATTGCATTGTGCTCCATCCAACATACGAGAAGCATAGGCGATAACATGCAAATTCTTCCCAATTCTTTGCCCAAGCACAGCTCCTACCGCATAGTCACTCGCATCACACATTATCTCAAAAGGTTCATCCCAATTTGGTGGTTGGATGATAGGGGCAGATGTGACACGTCTTTTAAGCTCATCATGGGCATCTTTACATGCTTGATCAAACAAAAATCCACTTCTTTGGCTAATAGTTTACACAAGGGTGCTGTAATCTTCGAGAAATCTTTGATAAAGCGTCGATAGAAACCTGCATGGCCTAGAAAAGAACGAACTTCCCTCACGCATGAGGGGTAAGGCAATGATGAAATAACATCTATCTTAGCTTTATCAACCTCTAATCCACGTGAAGACACAACATGCCCAAGAACTATTCCTTGTTCTACCATAAAATAACACTTTTCATAGTTCAAGACAAGGTTAGTTTCAATGCACCTTTTCAAGATTAAAGATAAATTTTCTAGACATTTATCAAAAGAATCACCATACACCGTGAAATCATCCATAAAAACCTCGATTATTCTTTCAACATAGTCAGAAAAAATACTCATCATGCATCTTTGAAAAGTTGCAGGAGCATTACAGAGACCAAAAGGCATTCTCCTATATGCATATGTACCAAATGGACATGTAAATGTAGTCTTTTCTTGATCCTCAGGATTAATAACAATCTGATTGTATCCACTATATCCATCAAGAAAGCAATAAAAAGACTTACCTGCTAGGCGTTCAAGCATTTGATCCATGAATGGTAATGGGAAATGATCTTTGCGTGTAGAAAGATTGAGCTTTCTGTAATCAACACACATTCTCCATCCACTCGAGATGCGAGTAGGAATGAGCTCATCATTTTTGTTTTTCACCAATGTGATTCCGGTCTTTTTGGGCACCACATGGATTGGCGCGACCCATTTACTGTCAGTGATGGGGTAAATGACTCCTGCATCTAACAGTTTCAAAATTTCAGCTTTCACTACCTCCATCATAGGCGGGTTCAACCTCCTTTGCATTTCCCTTGTTGGTTTTGCGTTGTCCTCCAATAGTATGTGATGCATACACATTGAGGGACTAATGCCCTTGATGTCGGCTAAAGTCCATCCAATGGCCGTCTTGTGATCACACAACAACTTCACAAGTTTTTCCTCTTGCATACTTGTCAAACCTTTTGCTATGATAACGGGAAGTGTATTGTTGTCGCCAATGAATACATACTTCAAATTATCGGGCAAAGTTTTAATTCTAACTCGGGGGCCTGTAAAATAGATGGCAAAAGCTTTTTATGTGAGAGTACTAAATCAACAAAGACATTACCATGGGAACGGTTTGCAAAGCTTGTAAGGCCAATACTGATTCGTGCACGTTTTGGGGAACACACACGTGCCTCTCCATCTCTTCTATCTTGGTGAAATCATAGCCATAGCTCAAAGCTATGCTTAATCCATCTTCGCAATCAAAATCACAAACTTGCTGCACACACTTATCAATTTGGTCATAGCATGTGATAGAATAAACATTGCTATAAGGATATTTCATTGCATCATGAAAATTGAATTCAATTTTTTCATCTCCTACTTCCATAGACAAGGTATCCTTACCACAATCAATCTTTGTGTTGGCAGTTTTCAAGAATGGTCTCCCAAACAATATAGGAGTGCTGGTTGATGAATCACAAGAATCATGTTCCATATCAAGAATATAAAAATCACATGGAATAACCAAACTATCAATCTTGACTAGGACATCTTCTATCACACCAAGTGGGTAAACAAAACTACGATCCGCAAGTTGTATTACAATGCTAGTTTTATTCAAAGGCTCAAGACTAAGAGAATCATAAACATGTTTGGGCATAACACTAATGGATGCACCTAAATCGCATAAAGCTCTTTTAAAACTAGCATTACCAATAACACGGGATAGTAAACGCACCTGGGTCTTTTTGTTTCAAAGGCAGATTCTTTTGAACAACGGCAGATACAACTTCACCCATACTTACCGTTTCATGACCTTTCAGTTTAAAGCTCTCTTGGTAGTACACAACTCCTTCAAGAATTTTGCATACTTGGGAATTTGCTTGATAGCATCAAGCAAAGGAATGTTGAGTTCCACTTTCTTGAAAACCTCTAAAATCTCTTTTTCTTTGTCTTCTTTCTTTGACCTAGAAGAACTCACAGGAAAGGGTGGAATTGTTTTAAAACTGGAATTAATTGAGTGAGGAGTTACCTTTGGAGTGTTGGTCTTTATTTCAGTTTGTGGAGGAGAAGGATGTTCCTTCTTTGTACTCAATTCAGTTTCTATCTCTTCTTCTTCCTCCATCTCAATTTGTTTCAACCTTTTCTCTTCAAGTTCTTTCCCACTTCGCAGCATGATTGCACTAACATCTCTTTTGGATTTAATGCTTGGGAGGGCAATTTTCCATTCATTTGTGCTTCCAATTTCCCCACACTTGAAGCTACTTGCCCCATTTGCTTCTCCAAGTTGTGAATACTTGACCTTGTTTCCTGTTGAAAAGACATGACATTTTGTTGCAAGGTCACAGTGTTAGAAGCCAAAGTTTTCATCATCTCACGAAGATCATCATTGGATGATGACCCCATAACATTGGAGTTTGTAAATGGAGGGGGCTGTCTTGCTTGATAATTTTGTTGGGGCTGAAATCCATGGGGATGGAACTGTCGGCCTTGATTGCCTTGTTGGGATGGGTTGCTGTAGCGTAAGTTGGGATGATCTCTCCATCCGGGATTGTACGTGTTGGAAAAGGGATCATATTTACGCTGGGGCTGTCCGTTGAATGCTCCATCAATTGCATGAGCTTGTTCAATGTAATCTTCTTGCATTGTTGGGCACATATCCGAAGCATGTCCTTGTAAGGAGCATATGCTACAAACTTTCACTGCTGCACATTTCCACAAGCCAAAGAACGCACAAGAGAAGTAAGATCATTAACTTTATTTTCAAGGTTAGAAATACTTACCTCATTTACTCGTTTGTTGGAGAAGTCTCCACGAGTGCCAAACTGTTTTGAGTTGGCTGCCATGTTTGAGATCAATTGGCGTGCAGCCTCGGGTGTCTTATCCACCAATGCACCTCCACTTGCAGCATCAATGATACTACGGTCAGTAGGCATCAATCCTTCATAGAAATATTGAATGAGCAGCTGATCGGGTATTTGATGATGAGGGCATTGAATACATAGTTGCTCAAATCTTTCCCAATACTCGGAAAGTGTCTCTCCATGAGATTGTCGAATCCCACATATTTCTTTCCTTATATTGGCAACTCGAGATGCTGGAAATACTTCTCAAGGAAAATCTTCTTCATAGCATTCCAAGTTCCAATAGATTGGGAGAATAGAGAAAAGCCATGCCTTTGCTGCCCCCTTCAAAGAGAAAGGGAAAGCTTTCAACTTAACTTGTTCTTCATCAACTCCATTCGGTTTCATGCCAACACAAACCATATGGAACTCCTTGAGATGAGTATGAGGATCTTCTCCTGCAAGACCATTAAATGTTGGTAACAAATGTATAAAACCAGATTTGAGCTCAAAGTTTACATTATTGTCAATGTTTATGCACAATGGTTGATTTTCCACATTAGGAGCAGCAAGCTCCTTGAGTGTTTGTTGTCGTGCAATAGCCATGGTGTTGAGGCGAGCTTCCTTTCTTAACCTGCGTAAAGTGCTTTCTATTTCAAGATCAATCTGCACTTGAATTTGATTAGTAGAACGGGTCACAGGCATAAATTGCTAAGAAAACTCAAAAGAAAGTAACCACACAAGAGAAAAAACAATGCAAATTGTACGAAAATCCTACGGTAGAAAACTAAAACTGCCTAAAAACACCAGAAAACAGCAGAATTTGGCCTCAATAGGGTGGGGCTAGTGATTTATCACTAGTCCTGTTCAGAACGTCGTTTTCCTTCAGGAAACAAAATACCGATACCTAATTCCTCCAAAAACTCTGTTTTGAACAGTACCGCTGCCGCAAGTGAACAGTACCGTCGCAAGCAAAAATTCTGTTTCTTTTTTTTTTTTTGAATCACAGCAAATAAAAATAACAGTACAAGCACAACAATCAACTAAAATTACCTCCCCGGCAACGGCGCCAAAATTTGTTGCGATGTCGCGGTCGCACAAATTAATTACCCTAGCTTCAAACACAACACACAAGATAGTATAGAGCAAGCAAGGGGTCGATCCCACGAGGAAGTTTCAAGTCAGATTTTTATGTTGTACGTTATGTAATTGGGGGGATTTGGTTTGTGATTATCTAAACTATGGCAGCAATTAAACTAGCAAACAAAATCAATTAAAACCAAAACTTATCAATAAAACAAACCTTGGTCGCAAGCACACATCCACCAACGGAAATTAGAACCGATCCTTGAAACGAAAATTGCAGTTTATGTTCTGAAATTTTATCTTTTCTTAACGTTGATTAATTAACGGATCCGCCGTATAACTAATCCTAACCAACAAACAATCAAAGTGTCCGCACTAATGATTCAATTTAATGGTAGCTTTAAGAACTAGATAATTTCATCAAGATTAACATACAAGCTGTCCGCAGCTTGTGTCACTTTGTTCAAATGTTCTCCCTAAGTTCAATAACGTAGTTCCGCCACAATTATCAAGCTTAGTTGCTTCACAAGTTCATATATCACAACTCCGGTTTTGATATTAAACTTAGCAATAGATTGTTCACAACAATAACTTAGAGTCCGCTCTAGCAATCATCAACAACAATCATAGGAAATATGCATAGGAAAACAATCATACTCATTCATAACATAAACTGAAAATAAAAGGAAGAATAAATCTCACGGTTCTTGAAATCCGAAGGTTTGTTGTGTCCTTGCAACCAAGAAAAGAGCTTAGCCTTGCATAACTATTGAACAACTACTTCTAAAGAATGAAAAGAGCATGATTTTTGGGTTTGTAGAGGAGAGAATTTGTGTTTATTCTCTGCTGGCTGCTGCCTCCTTCTGCTCTCCCTCTTTTCTGCTAGCTGCTGCCCCTTCTCTCTTTCTTTTTATATGCTAAGAAACCCTAGTCTCTATTTTCAAAATAGTCCTTCCTTAAGTTGACAGTTTACATTTAAGTACTTCAATAACTATTTTTCCTAAAAAGGAGAAATAGCCTTGCGTGAAATCTTCAAACTCTGACTTAGAGGAGCTAAATTGCTGATATAAAAACTTGGATGCCGGTTTAGATGCTTCGAAATGTAATTTGGACTCGTTTCTTCACGAAACCTGTTTGCTGGCAGAATTCAGTTGTCATCTTTGGAAAATCATATCTCCCTCATATGACATCGTTTTTGGCTGCAATTTGGAGCGTGGATAGGTCTTTGAATTATGAATCCATGAAAATTGAGTTTGCATCAATTGGACTTCTGTAGCTCCAGATATTAAATTTTTAATGACCAAAGGTCAACACTGGCAGAATGCGAGATTTGACTTTGCAGGATGTGATTTCCATGATCTTTCTCCTTTTATTTTTCTTGCATTACATTTCCAGAAAGGTATGGATGTTAGCTTTTTAGTGCCACTAGAATCACTTCATTTCGATCTCTAGAACTCACGCTCTGCACAAAACATCGACTGAACGTCAAATCTGCCAATTACCTCCAATTTACTCCTTTTTGCATCTTTCATCCAAAAATGCCTTCAAAACAAAAAACAAAGAATATCAAGGCATTTTATATATAAAACATGGACAAAACATTAGGTAGATGTGGGTGAAACTATCGAATAATATGGTTACATCAATTACATTCTCTCGGGTTGACTTGGACTGATTTGTTTCCCTTTTTATTCAATTTCTTACTTCCAAAGGTTCTTTTTTCAAATTATTATGATCCCTTAAAAAATAAATTTTGTTTTGTTGTTATCTTTGTCTGTTTTTTTATCCTCTAATTAAATTAGAATCAATTTATTATACCTAGTTAGGTTTATAACCCGAATTATTATTATTATTTTTCTGAAACGTGCTTGCAACACCTGGACATTGTTTTTACAAGAAAAAAAACTCGAACCTATGGAGTAGCACGAGCCCACATCTAGTTGCAACAAATTTATTTATGACAATAAATCTTGTAATTGTCCAAGAAAAAACTTTAGAAAAATATATGTTACTTTTTAGAATTGCATGATAGCTATGAATATAAATACTATAGATATAGATTAGTTGTGAATCCGTGCTATGCTGCAAGTCTAATTGTTTTCATAAAAAAAAAAAAGATGCTTGGGTACTACAAATGCATTTCAAATAACAAAGAAATATTCACAACTCAGGTCATAGATCCAATTAGGTCAAATAAGTTGTTTTTATTTTAATCAACAATAAAAAAAAGCAACAATAACAGATAAACCAAATTTTAAAAAAAATGATCACGATAACTTTTAAAAAAACAATTTCCAAAAGGGATAATGATGCAACTCAATTCTCAACTCATTAAATACGGAAGGATTAAATTGGGTAGAAAAAAATCCCTAAAAAATCAGCTTGAAACAACCCAAGTTAGCATGAAAAACTTGTAACCCTAGTAATCAGGGCTAGGATGAGCCAACCCGGGTTATCTCGTCAAACCCATGTAACGGGTCATAAGATCGGGATAATTCAATATAAAAGAAAACAAATAAAATCACAAAGCCTATTTAAAAAAAAAAAACAAATATCAACCTACATTAATTTTCAAACCCATAACTCGAGTCATTAAACTAAAAGTACCGTATTTGAAAAAACTATGAAATCCAATTTCCAATCAATCAAATATTGAATGATGAAATTAAAAAAAATTACAAAAAAGGATTTTTAAAAATAGAAATTATAATAATAAGGATCAAGATCAAAACACAAAATAAATTTTATCTTTGATTGAAGGGTGAAATTGAAAAGAAAAAAAATAAATTTGATCTTTGATTGAAGAGTTAAATTTAAAAGAAAAATCAATTTAATAGAAGGACAAAAAAAAACAAAAGAATGAGGATTAAAATTAAAACAATAAATAGAAACAATTTTTTTTTATTGAAGGGTGAAATTGAAAAAAAAAATCTATTTAATAAATAGCCCAAAAAAATTAAACGAATGAGGAATAAATTGGAAAACGTAATATATGACACATTAGGATTGAAAGGTGAAGTAAAAAACAAATAAAACTCCTAGAAAAGAGACGATTAAAAATTATAAATTAAAAGAATAAAAAAAGAAATTGAAATACCAATAACAAAAAGGATCAATTTTTAATTTTATAGGGACAAAAGAGAAAAGAAAAAACAAGCCCCACCAATGGCAAACCACCCTCCCATCACCTACATGCTTCACACCAACATGTAAAGAATACAACGATGCTTCTAATGACATGCGAAACGGGAGTTTTGGCAGGTATGAGGCATCATATACACCACCCAAAAGGTGCAGGCACCTCTCACATGCTAGCGCATGCGTAGCACACATAAATAAGTTTTTTTATATATATATTTAGTCAAATACAAAATTAACCCTTAGTTAACATGATAATAACAAAAAATCCATTATAAAAAGATGAAAATGCCACTTGAAGCCAATTTTATTTTTTTAAGCTCCAATGGTAGTTTGGTTGGTTGACTATGTGTTTTATTTTTTATTATTTTTTATGTTTATTCAAATACCAAATTACCCCTCGGATGACATGATAATAACAAAAAATATCATAGTGAAAATACCAAAAAGCCTTTTGACACTAGTTTTAATATTGTTGCTTTTAAAGGCATTTTGGTCATTTCACTATGTTTTTTAAATGTAAAAAGACTTATTTGCCTCTGATCAATTTGGTAATGACTAATCCACCTTGTGAAAATACCTTAAAGCCCCCAATAGCAAGTGTTAAGATTTTTTATGTGAAAGGCAAAACCGTCATTATACTATTCCAATGAACAATGTTTTCACTCCATATGAATAGTGCTTTTCAAAGCAAAATAAGTTCATGTTATACTATACATTTATATTTAGTTAGATTTTTTATGCCCATATAATACCATATTTTAAACTCCAAAGACACTTTTCGTGTAAAAAAAAGACCTCAAATTAATCTTTAATTTTATGTTGTTAATCAATTAAATATTTCAAGATAATTATGCTATCTATTATTCATTTCTTCTAAAAATAAAAATGAAATTTGAGAAATTAATCATGAGCGAAAACAAATAGGAAGAAAGGGGTTACCCAAACCAAATTGAATGGGGGAGACAAGGCCAAACCATCTAAGACTAAAAAAAAGTCTTCAATGAAAATAAATGTAAATTTGATATTCAAACAGCTCATAACCATGATATTAAGTATTTTTAATGTTCGAGAAAATATCATATAACTTTTCAATGTCCAAACAAGAGAGCTATGATTTTACGAGATCACGAGGAGGTTTAAACTGAAAGTGACAACATTAATGATGACATGCTTCTACTTAAAATGCTAGCGATGAGGATATCTAGTATCTGATTAAGGAAGAATCGCTTGTTATTCAGCATAGATTGAATGTTCAGATTAAAGAGGATGATTTAGAATAACAAAGGGAAAATATCTTCCGTACAAGATGTCATATTAGTAATAAGGTATGTAGTATGATTATAGATGATGGGAGTTGTGCTAATTTTGCTAGTACTACACTTGTTAGGAAGTTGAGTTTGAACACTACAAAGTTTCATAGACCTTACAAACTCCAATAATTGAATGAATATGGTGAAATAAAGATTAATAAACATGTCTTGATTTTGTTTTTGATTGGGAGATATAATGATGAGATTTTGTGTAATGTAATTCCTATGCATGAAGTTCTCTTGTTATTGGGGAGGTTAAGGAAGTTTGATAGGAAAGTAGTATATGATGGGTTTAGAAATAGGTATTTTTTGTAAAAGATGAAAAATCCATCACTTTTGTACCATTTTCACCATAATAGGGCTACAAAGACCAATTGAAATTGAAAAGAGAAAGTGAGGCTAAGAGGAGTAAAAATTCAGATCAAGCCATGAGTTGTGAGAAGGAAAAAAAATTAGATTCAGTCGAGAGAGAAAAAAAAAGAGAGATTTGACCAATAATGGAGAGAAAGTTAGAGAATAGAAGAAAGGAAGGAAGAAAAAGAAAATAACAAGGGGAAAAAGACACAATTGAGTTTTTATACAAAAGAGTGTGAGATCAAAAGTGATTTTTATACTAACTAGTCTATGTTTGTATTTTTATACAAAGAGGTCTAGTTTATTACTAATAAACTTGATTCTTCTATTTCTAGTGTTGTTGTTTCTTTGTTACAAGAATTCGAAGATGCGTTTCCCAAAGAGATTCCAATATGTTTACCCCTGATAAGGGAAATCAAACATCAAATCAATCCCATACCTGGGGCTATAATTCCTAACTGACTAGCCTACTAAAGTAATCCTGAGAAGATAAAGGAACTTCAAAGAAAATTTGATGAGCTAATGTCTAAAAGATAGATTAAAAAAAAAATCATGATACCACGTGCTGTTCCAATATTACTTATGCCTAAAAAAGATGAAACTTGGATGATATGTATTGATTGTCATGCTATCAACAACATTACAACAAAGTATAGACATCTCGTTTCTAGGCTAGATGATATGTTAGATGAATTGCATGTTTCTTGTATTTTTACTAAGATTAATTAGAAAAGTGGATATCATTATATTAGAATGAATGAAAAAAATGCTTTTAAAACTAAATATGGATTTTATGAATGGTTATTCATGCCACTTGATCTTATTAAGATATTTTAGTTTATAGCATGAGTTTGGATGAACATGTTAAGTATTTGTGTTTTGAACTTAATATTTTAAGAAAAGAAACGTTATATGCTAATATGAAAAGGTGTACTTTTGCATGGAAAAAGTTGTGTTTCTTGGTTATGTTGTTAGTGCAAAAGGAAAAAAGATGGTTGCGAAAAATGTGAAGGCTATCTAAGAATGGTCTACACTGAAGTCAATAACTAAGGTAAGAAACTTTCATGGTTTAGTTAGTTTTTACAGGAGATTTGTTAAGGATTTTATCACATTAGCTGCACCACTCACTAAATTGTTAGAAAGTTAATTAGTTGGGTTTAAATAAGGTATTGAACAAGAGAATGTATTTAATCTTTTTAAAGAAAGACTAAGTTAAACATATTTATTAGCATTTCTTGACTTTACTAAAACTTTTAAAATTGAGTGTGATGCCTCAGGAATAAGTATTAAAGTTTCTTTTTAATGCAATAGAAGTGGTAGATTGCCTATTTAGCGAAAAGCTTAATGGAACAACATTGAATTACCAAACTTACGACAAAGAGCTTTATACATCGGTAAGAGCTTTGGAGACTTGACAATATTATTTGTGGATGAAAGATTTTATCATACATTCAAATCACAAGTCTTTAAAGCATCTGAAAGGACAAGGTAAGATGAATAAGAGGTATAATATATGGGTTGAATTTATTGAAACCTTTTTATATGTGATTAAATATTAGCATGGTAAGGATAACATAATTGTTGATGCATTATATGAGACATATTTTCTTCTTTCTACTTTGAATACAAATTATTAGGATTTAAGTATGTGAAAGATTTGTATGCCAATGATAATGATTTTGCTAATGTGTATGATGCTTATGAAAAGTATGAAAAATTTTATTAATTTGATAGTTATTTGTTTAAAAAGAATAAATTATTTGTGCGTGATATTTTTATACGAGAATTGAATGTTTGTGAAGCTCGTGAAGGTGGTTTAATGAGATATTTTGGTGTTAAAAAGACTTTAGATGTTTTGCATGAACACTTTTATTAGTCTATAATGTAATGTGATATGCAAATAATGTTTGATAGATGCATTGCATATAGATAAGCTAAGCCTAAGGTCTTACCGTATTATTTTTTATACTCCTTTGCCTATACCTAAGGAACCCTAGGTAGATAATTTCATGGGTTTTATTTTAGGTTTACCTAGGTTAGAAAGGGGAAGGGATTAAATACCTTTTTTAGGGTTAAACAAGGGAGACTTTTGATTTTCTACCATATTGAGTGTTCGAGTGAGGTTTTCTTATATTTTTTGTTCTTCATTGAACTTTTCTTGGACATATTGAGTGTTTGAGTGAGGTTTTCTTATATTTTTTGTTCTTCATTAAACTTTTCTTGGACTTATCAAAGATTAAATATCTATGTGGTATTCTTCCTTTATATATTCAGTTTGTGATTCATTATAATTATAGAGTTGAGTTTCTTTCATCCAATAACTTCAGTGCCATTGTTCAAGTTATCATTGTGTCAGGTTTTATTTTTAATATGATTTTAGCTTTCTTGGGTTATTTCTTTATTGCGTGTGGGTTCAAGAGTTCTTACCCTCCAGGTTCACATCATTTATGCAATGAAGTCTCTACTTAATTTTTTTAGACCTAGAATTATAATCTCATATATTAATTACACCATAGTATTCAATTTCTAAACTTATTTATAATTAATTCATATTTAATTAATCATTTCAATTTAATTTCTTATTAGTGATTCTTAATATATGTAACTCATTATGTTCTTGATAAATTGATCTAAATATAAATCATAATCTTAATTAAAATATAATTAAATAAATTAAATAATTTAACTTATTATCAATTCAATAAATTGATTGATTTATTTGAAGATTAAGTGCAACATCTAAAAACATGTTGTGATGTTTCAAATATTAAAAAAGTCATATATGATTTGACTTAGTCTTTTAGTGATTAGTTTCTTAATATAACTATTATCCCTAATTTGAAATGTTTAAATTTAGATATTTAAGCATAAAGTGTGAATTCTATGTCAAATCATATTTATTCTCAATATAATAGTCTTTGAATAAGATTTAAAACCCTTTTCAAAACTCATTTTACCTTGCCTAAAAATTATATAATCAATACTATTTGAGAACATAAAAAACATTTTCCTTAAATTATCTAGGGTGATTAATCCTATATTGATAAGTCAAATACCTTCATATAGTTTATGTTTTATCCAATTCTGCCCATTTGTTACCTTTAATGAACGTCATGTGTAGTCAGGATCAAAACATAGTATTTCCTATAACTTGATGATATCAAGTCTAAGGATCACTTTACAAATGTTATATGAGTCTTTCCATATATGTAAGAATATTTCTATATAAAATCCTTATATAGTCAATATAGTGTATTTATCATTTAACAAACGCCTATATATTAATTTCAGGTATCTTTTATGCGTTAACTTATAAGAACAATTGCTTTATTTAATAAAAAAAAAACATAATATGTATTGGTTTTAACAAATATGATTAATATCCAGTCTTAATAGAGAATTGATGAAGAATATTTAGAAACAAAGTTTTGATGCTATAGGATTCCTTAAATTATAAACACTTAATAATTTTCTTTGCAAAGTATTTTTATCTTATGGATTCTAACTTTACTCTAGACTTATTAATTAAGCTTGAATGAATATTAAAGATAAATAATACCTTTATAAAATTATTAATAAAATTTATTTATTACATGAATAAAGTCATTGTCATATATAACCACTTAATTGGCTACAGAATATATACACTAACAATCTCTCACTTGTACTAACATTAATCGCTCATGTATTTAATACCATATTGTTTTATATGAAAGTCATGCTTGTTCTAGGATAATGCTTTATTAAAGGAACCTGTAAGATCGTTTTAGTGAGTACTTGCTTACATCTTTTCTTTAATAAATAAAATCATCTAAGTACATATTTTAATCGTTGATAAGACCTTAGTTCATTTGCTCGTGTAATGAATCTATTGTTATCACAATATAGGGTTACTAAATCAATAGTGCTATAAACCCCATTTAGTTCAATGATGAGCTTTTAGATTCAAACAGTCTCTTTTACCCCCTTAGACATAGAGATATACTCAAATTTAGTTGTGGAATCTACTTGGAACTCTTCTAACTCACTACAACATCATTTCAAGTAAAAATATATTCATGTTGAGATTTTCTATCATCAATAATTAATTAAAAATTAGCATCCGAATAACTAGAAACTATCAGTTCATCTCCTTCGTAGACCATAAAAACATTTTTAATTATTCAAGTATTTAAGACTATTTTTAGCTATTTTTCAGTGATCCTTATCTGGACTAGGTTAGTATCTACTCATTATACTCAAAGCATAATATATATATGATTTTGTACATAACATTGCACATATGATAACATTGCACATATGATGGATCTTATAGCTAAAGCTTGTGAAATCATTTCCATCATATCTTTCTCAAATTGTAGCATGTCCTTGAATAGATGAATTTTATGTGAAATACGTAAGTATAATCTCTTGAATTCTTCCATGATCTATATATTTTTATTTCTAGTATATAGGATGCTCCCCTTTTATCTTTTATGAGGAAAAAATTCTTGAATAACCAAATATTTATTGAGTAGAGTAAATAAACGACATTTCCTATCAATAATATGTCATACATATACAATACAAAAAAAAATATTCAATTTCCACTAACCTTATTATAAGTACAAAGTTAGATGAACTATATTTTTTATATATAAAATCAAATTGTTTAATTATTTCATTGAAACATATATTCCGACTCGAAGCAAAATGACAAAACCCTATAGAAAAATGGAAAAATCCATTAAAAAAAAAGAAGAAGAAGAGAAGAAGAAGGTTTGTACGAGGATAAACCGATAAAAAATTAGGAGTAAAGGGACAAAATTTGACATTAACCCGATTGGAAAATGTGAAGACCGCAAGTAGACGCAACGTGAGAGAATCCCAACCCGCCTAGCTTATGTAAAGTAAGGCCACATTGGCAAGGGAAGGAGGTGAGGTTCTTTTTGTTCTTCGTTCGGTTTTGCTGTTGGAGAGAGACAGAGGGAGGGCAAGCAAAGCAATTTAGAGAGAAGAACAAATACAAACCCCCGTCCTTTTGCAAACTTTGTACTTTGTAGTGACAAAGAATGGGAGGTGAAAGGAAGAGGATATTGGTGGGTCTTATGGTGGCAATGATTTTGGGAATTGCAGTATACTTCAGGCTTTGGACAATTGACTATGCTATCTCCTCTGATGACACTGAGTTGATAAGGTTTCTTTCTTTTGTTTTAATAACCAAAATGCATGCTTTTGTTGTCGGTAGGTATGGTTTTTGAAAGAAAATTAGTGGGTCTTCTTCCATTTCGTAATGTATACAGTGTTTTTGAGAATCCAATGATGTTACCTTACACAAATTGTTTTTCATTCGCAAATAGCTTTCCGTTGGGTTTACAAATTTCAATCCCATTAACGTGATTATGCTATAATTAGAGATTCAGTTAAGTAGATCCATTGTATGATTATGTTATGTTGAGATAAATAATCCTGTTACTAATTATGCTTGTGATTCCACATTGCATTGCATACCCTATTTTATATACAACCTGAGTTAAATAATGACGCAATTGAGATTCGATCTGAACTCAGTCCATATAATGAAAGAGCATCAGGTTCACCAGCCTATAAGCTATATATTACAATGTTTGCTTCTTTTCTAGTGCAGGTTAAACCTAATTTTGTTCAAATCAAAGTCGACATTGATTCTGAAAGCAAGCTGAATAAATTTCTGTATTTGTTTCCCCAGTGGAACAATCAAATGTCTTCGATATTACATCCGTTATATAATGTTGATTGAAGTAATTCTTATGCTTGGCACTTTCCATTTAGCGAAAGCACTTGTTTTACTATCATCCAACTTTTTAACCCCATGGTGTTTCTACACATTGGAAATTTGTAGAAGACAGTTTGATCTTGCCAATAGGGAAGCATTGGATGAATCTGCAGAGTGGAGGATGAAATATGATGAAGAGGTAGAGAGATCTGCCAAGTGTGATAAGCAATTGATAGAGGTGTGCATACATCTCTTTTTCTTAATCTGTTTGTTATTCTTGGTGGTATTGCACACTTCAAGTCTTCAACTCTACTTTGTTGGGAATGCCAGTTTTGCTGCTACAAGGGATGTGTATTTTTATAATCTGCCCTACTCAAATAATCCAAGTCTTTCAGTCCTTTTGCACTGATGCTTACCATTTTGCTGCCTTTAACCATGGGAAGGGGAAAAAAAACTTCCAATTTTAATAAATCTTGTAAATGCATTTTGGCGCTGCTAAAATGTTAACGATGTTTTCTGATTCTTGAATCTGCTTTCTGCTTGATAGTTGGACTCCTTTTGGTCACCAACTTTAACTAGACTCATCTTAATCATTCTCACCTTGAATTTAGTCAATTCTTAAGTTTTGAACTGTACCTTCCATTAGATTTTCTGATGTTGAAAGGTCTTATGTTTTGAGTTGGCAAGAACATGTATGTCTTTTAATTGCTAATTTTGCAATGCCATGATTTTTCAATTGGAAATCAAGTTGATAAGATTATATATGAAGACTGAGGAGGCCAATTGATTTGAACAGAAGTGATATATGGAAGATCTAATATACACACAGCACATTTTTTATATATATAATATGAGCTAATAAACAAACAGCATTTAAAAATTTGTGCTCTTGGATGAGCTTTTGTGTAACAGCTGTACATCCGGGTTTGAATGCTATCTTTGAACATTTCTGCACATGAAATGGACATCGCATTTTTCTAACTAGATGATTTAGCCAGTCTAATTATGTAATTACTCCTGTACTTTCTACAAATGTTGGAGTATATCTTAAGAATAACTCTGAGGAAAATATCCTCATTAGAATTTGATTATCTTTGAATGTTATCTATATTTCTGCTGGCAAATGCCTGGTTTCAACATTGCTATGTATGTGGTGTGCATGTCATTAAGAGGAAATGTCCTTTCTAAACCATTGTGTGGATAGGCAACCCAATTGTCAGCTCATAGAATTGTCAATACTAAGGAATTGACTTGCTCAATGACTACTTATTTACTTTTACTTAATGGCTAAGTAGTGACAGAATCTCCCTAGTATCACTAGTCTTTGAACATTTGTCATTTCTACTTTATGTATCAAAACTCGAGGATCTTATAAATCTTCAGTTTAAACTATCCTTGTTCCAACTTCCAGCTTCATTCTTTCTTTCTTCTAGCCTTTGTTTGCAAGTATATTGCTGTTTTCTCTCCATGCTATGCCAAAGTTGTTTTCAAATATTTTCACAATAAGATCCCCCCCCCCCCCCCCCCCCCCCCTGATTTCCCATATTAGTGGAATAAATTCTTATCCATTACCCTATACTCATTATTATCATATCATTATCGACGGTGATTGTCAGTGGTGATCTGCAACCACCAATTGACAACTGTTGGTTTCATGACCACTGCCAGTCACTGTCAACAACCATTAATTAGTTGGCAATGAGCTCTGCTGGTCATAATTGACTACCACTAGTCGGGGGATAGCTATTGGTACTGCTGATTGCTTTTTTAGAAATAAATGTGGAAAGCGTGTTAACAGACATGTTGCCATTTCTTGAAAAATGGAAAAAATAATGGAGTTTAAACAGTAACAGAACAAACTGGAAGTGATAATTCAAACGGGATCATGATTATTTTGTCAATTTTTCTCTTGAAGTATATAAGATCTAAAATCTCAGCCTGTTGCATCTTAAATGTTTCTTGCATCTTGTGGCACAGATAAAGCAGAAAGTGGAGGATGCTGCAAGTATTAACCAACAATTGGTAATGCTACAGAAGGTGACTCTCAAACATCAAACATCTTGCTGCTTAGTGTCTTATATTTTCGATTGTTTCTTCTGATATTCACATTTTTCTGGTTGAAATATTATTTTATACGTTTTCTGGAATTTCTCTTTCAATAATAAAGGAACTCCAGAAGTAAAAGTAGCTTGGTCGTGGTTTTTGCCTGACATAGTTTTGCTTGAATATAAAATGTAATGTAACTAAAAAGCCACCATGTTCATATTTTTATTCTGTTTCTGGATTATTGACCCTAATGATTAAGGAAGACCTTGAAATTCTATTGTTCTTTGCTATCAGTTGGAGTTCATTTGGAGTTTGTATTTGTGTTTTTTCTGACACTTTCTCACATTACCAGGAAAACATGGCCCTGGTTGGAAGGATGGAAGTCTTAAAAAGAGAGCTGGAGGCTACAAAGTTAAAGTGTCGCTCAAAAATAGATAGGTGACTTGACCTGAATCCCGACTTGCCATCATATGTAAAGTAAGTGCCTCTAATTTGTTTAAAGAACTCAAATCCTGTGAGATTGCAGTTTCTGACGAGTCCAACAAAGGGAAAAGGATATTTTGAATGCGTTTCAGTGTTTCTACCCATAACCATGTACATTGCATACAAGATATCCGCTTTGTAGTTAAGAGAATGTTGAAGGAATTGTGCTAGTCAGAATATATTTCATATTTTTCTCCTGGCCCATTTTATAGACTTCACGAAGGGAAACAGGGATTTATTAACTTTTGCTGCTCCATTCTCAATAATGTAAATTTACTCGTGGAAGAAATCCACATCTGTAGATTTTCTTGAGTCCAGAGGGAACTTTGTTTTCCTAGGAAGAATTGGTCTTGCATGTTACAAGTGCTTCATATTGGAATATTCTTGTTCTCCTTGTGTTCAACCATTGGCAATTTGGCTTGTTAAAAGTCATGAAGGCATAAGATGAATTTCTTGATGGACTGTCCTGGCCATAGAGTGATGAGAGAGACTGAGACAATGGCTGCTTTTGTGTTAGGTTGTAATAAGGTCGAGTTGATAGCATCATGGCTAACAAAACATGGTCTGTTTACATCTGATCGACTTCAAGCTGAACTTGATGTTAATGCTGAGCCGGGAAACGAAAAGAAAAGAAAAATTTAAAGGGTAGAAATTTTAGCATGGTCAGCTATTTTTCTGGAAAATGCTCAAACTTCGCAAAATATTATTTTAACAATAACTTCAGTTTTCAACATGATTTTCAATTAAATACATTACATCTTAACACTCTCTAATCTCAAAAAAAAAATTAAACTGAATCCGAAAGCCTTCCCAAGGCCTTTATTTTTTTTATATTAAGATTGATTTTTTTATGGTCACAATATTGTCTTTCAATTTTTTATCTCTTCTCGCCCTTTTCTGGCAACATTTTGACAGCAATGGTTTGGGTGTTTCAAGTTTTACCAATGAAGCTCTGTATATCAAATATCGTTTGCCTTGACCTGTAATATGCCATACAAAAGATGTGTTGCATTCAACCAAACAAGACTTTTTTTGTCTTGAAAATCTTAAAATCCATGGGATGTTTCGCTGGAGACGAGGGAGATGGTGAATGCGAGGTGGTTGTAGTGGCTAGATAGTGATGGTCGGCGATACAGAGAAAAAGGGAGAAGAGGTCGCGCGGCTAGGGTATTAGAGAGAGGGGTTTCAAGTTTTTCTTTAATGATAATGTTGTAATTTTATCATTTTAACACTGCAGTGACTCTTTAGACATTAATTTTGTGGGTTTCTTTTTCTTTCTTTTTTTATCCTGTTCGAGTCCATGGATTTATCATCAGCCGACCAGGAAAAAGAGATGATACTTTGCACAAGGCCTTGTTTGGCTACAGCTCCGGCATGATGCATGGATCAACAAAGTAGTTATACTCCTCTTTGGAAAATTTTAATAACTTCGAAATTATGAAAATCCCAATTAACGGATATGTTAGTACTTTGAAAGACGCTGCAAATGTTAGTAAATACGTACGCTGGAATTTGAAAAGGACGTCTAAGCTGGGAAATGAAATCTCTCTCATGGAAGCAAGGGGAGGAGAGTCTTTTGTGTTTATATTGTGCATTACAGAACTCTACAGGAATACAGTTAATGTACAAAGTGATAGATTTTGAGTTATTGAATAAATACGAAGGCACCAAACTCAATCTATAGTATACAGTTATGTGAAGGTGAAGGACTTCTATCTTTAGCTCATTGCTTCCTACCCTTTCCCCTTGGCTAAGCTTGCCTCTGATAGGGAATCTCTGCTGTCTGTATCGGGCATTCCAAGAATAAAAATCCCTTGACTTTGTATGTACTCGTCTCTTTCTTTAGCATTCTCATACAAAAGGACGAATTATGAGCCCAAATCAAAGATATTGTTTTTAAACTAGAATATAATATTATATGTTTCTAAGAACGGAACTAGCCCGAGAATTATCAGGTTCAAGGAAAAAACTTCGATGTTTGGAGGCTGCCCGAGCCAGAAGCTAAGGTTCATTTTAAATCATGTTTATTTTTTACATAATAGTTATTTGATCGTTTGAATAAGATTTGATATTATTTTCATATTTCATTCCACATTAACCAATGATTTCTCAATCAATACTATTTAAGAACAGATAAAACATTTTTCTTAATTCACCTAGGATAATGAATCATCTCCTAGTCACTCAAATACCTTTAAATAATTCATGTTATACCCAATATCTGCCCTTTCTTTACCTCGATTAAAATAACATGTAACTGGATCAAAACATAACATTTTATATATAAGATGACTTAGTGATCTCAAGTTTAAGGATCACTTACACAACCGTTACATTAGCCTTTCCATAAATATAGATGATCTCTCCATATAAAATTCTCATGCGAGTCAGTTTAGTGTACATGTCTTATAACAAGCACCTAGATATTAATTCTATATATCCCTTATATCTCAGTTTATGAGAACAATTGCGTCCTTTCATAAAAGAAATAACATAATATGCATTGGTCTTTACGACTCTAATAAATGTTCAGCATTTAAGAGAGCATCGACTAAAAACATTTTATGAACAATACTTTGATACAATGAGAATCTCATAATTATAACAACTTTATAATTTTCTTTGCAAAATATTTTTATCCTATGAACTTTATCTTTACTCTAAATACATTAATCTAATATTATATCAATATTAAAGATAAATTATACCTTTATTAATAATAAATATATATTTACATTAATATAATAATATCAATTATAACCAACGGATTAACTATAGATCATATTAAACTAACAATTCTAACATAGCATCAAATGCCATCAACCTCTCTTTGACATACTGATTGATCACACAAAAACATTCGGGTTTTGTCTAACTAAATGACCTGAACTTCTGGTTTCATCATCCGAGAAACTAAAAAAAGCATTTGTGTTGTTTAAAGAACTATTCAGATGAGTGAGGATTATGTAAGTTATTTCTGAATTTCTGAGAGACAGTACAACGGTAATCACGTACTCAAGCTGTGTTGTAAAATTTGCAAGATAGAATTCATGAATATTGTCAGAAATTTCCAGCTAATATATTTCTTAAAATATAAGAATTATGTTGTAATGTTTGAAAAATTGAAACCACCTCGAGCAGCTATAGGAAAATTTATCCATGTACAAGTTGGAATCGAAATCTCTGGAGCATCATACAAGAAAAAGAGTGCAACAGAAGAACTCTGTTACTCTAGACTCTACTTACAAATTTCTTATTGGGAAGCCAGGGACCAGAAGTTCAAGAGAAAGGACGGCATCATGGCAAAACAGCTGATATAAGCCATAGCAGTAGCAGTTTGAAATCTAGCACAGTGGTTCATAGAACATTTATCAAGATCATTGTCAATGAGAACTGTGATGCCAGCAGATGCACATGCAGCAGCAAACGTAAGGGTGGATATGATCTGCACTCGAAGGAAACCCATTTTCAAGAAGTGAGTGGCAGATGGATGTGAAGCAAGCACTTGTAAGCAAACTAGATGCAAGTAACTAAATTTTCAATCCTGAGAAGAGATGATGCATTGATGATCCGGAAAGCAAAATCAATATTGATTAAATCATCTCAGTTCATATTCAAACAAGGTACACAATTTACAAAAGTTCAGAGTAGAAACAATTAGGAAAATAACTTTATCATTCCTTATATTTCGATCTGATTCTTAAATAAGTTACTGAACTTCCCATTTCAGTTTTAATTCCTCCAATTGTACCCTTCTCTTCTACAGACCCTGTCACATCTTTTAGACAGAAATTCTTCTTTGGCCTTGCCCCTTATTTCTCTTCAATATCATAATTTATATTTTTATTATTCCATCATCAACATATTGATCATCAATGACACTATTGATTCACACAAACACATGTGAATATTATCAAGACATGCATCGAAAGACTTGTTTGAATTAGAGACTACCACTGATACTGTTTAGCCAAAACAAAACAGATGACTGAAGCGCTCAGGGAGAAATTTAAAAAGAGGAGTCAGAGGTGATACCAGATCACCACCTCTAATACAATGATTGTAGGAATCATAAGGGCTTGCGTTTCTTAATATAAATAAAATATAGAACACTTTGAGGAGTATTCAAACCATTGTTGTTACAAAAAGCACTGTCTAGACACTCCCCATCCCAAAGACTACTACACTAAATGAATTAAATCTCAAAACTCAAGCAATCCGCAGGCATCTTTGAGTGTTTCTTTTGAAGAGAAAATCCAAATATATATATATCAAGAAAACACTTGGATCTCAGATGCTAGAATTTTGTGTGGTGGAGAGTGACTATGGTATTTGGTAGACTCACATGTTGGTTGCTTGGAAAGATGTGTTCTGTGAACCAAGATTGTTGGCTGTGTATATTAAGGAGGATGGGAGAGGCATTTTCATCAACAAAATGAACAGTTTCATTAAGCTTAACAAAACACAAAGATAAACAGCCCTATGTAGATATATATGTGAGAACTCCACAAGTAAAATCCAAAGTTCAGATGATAACAGTATGCACCTCAAACATCTTTCCCAAAATGATCTAGCTAGGGGGTCCTTTACTTAAAATAGAAAAAACAAGACTGTATTATCTCTCTCAAGTCTCAAGAAATCATAAACAGTCAAAAGGTCACACAAGATTGACTATGAACTGCAAATAAGTCTCGTAGAATGAGCCTGCCAATTTACGCTCAGAGTTTCAAGAGTAAGTGTGACTGATGAGAACAATTAAGCAATAATTATAGTCGAGAATCACACAAGATTGACTATGACTAACTACTCCTTTTCTTCCCTTTGCTTGAAATACAACTCAACTTCGATGAATCAATCAAGCAATAATTATAGTCGAAGGAATTTCATCCCTTGGTAATCATAAGATATGATCAAAACATAAATAATTTGGATTGTATGAAATCATTGTGCCAAGGTTAAGCTATCATTCAGTCGGAGGAAATTATACACATAGCTTAACTAAGAACCGATAGATATACAGAGGCTTGAGATTAGTATTATATCCGGTTAAACAAAATAACTGTTGGAAACCAAACCAACATTAGACACAACCCCAGATGCTCATTTAAAATGTGGTCATCTCATCATCAACTTCAGAGTAATCCCACAATGATCATCCATTAGCATCAATCACAAGAAGTAATTTATTAGTTTATTCACATAACATACATAAAGAGGTAATGCAAACTCATATTGTGCTGTTTAATTCATAAGGAAAAATCTTATCTTACCCCATCTCCAATGGTAAACAGACGAAAAATGATTTGTTTTCGCAAGCTCCGTCTCACCAAAAGGGCATAAATATCAACAACAGCCATGGACAGACTCCATAGGATTTGCACACTGACAGCACCAACAAGGTAACTGATGCAGCAAAATATTCATGTCAAATTAACTCTACATTTCGCTTATTTCAAGCAATTTAACTCAATTTTAGATGTAGGAAATCAATTCTGCCCGTTATAATATAAAAACTGAAGAAAAGGATAAAAGGGTACCGAAAGGCAGTGACAGAACGGAAATCAGAGGTGGTGGCCATGACACAGATAGAAACAAGACCAAACACGAACTGGGTTAGTCTCAGAGAGAGGCTACCACGGGTTCCAGGCATCCCTTGAACGTCCTTCATTCTCACTCTGATCAACGCATTCTGTGGGCCATCGGTCAATGGTGGGGCCTCCACTGGATGCACCGTTGGCCTGCTCACACTACTCATCTTATTTTTTTTACAAATAATTACTCGATCATTTCTTTATATACACCATAACTTTTTTTAGAAAAAAAAAAAAAAAAACGAAATTGGGTTCAATTGTTAGTTGAAAGAAGATTTTAATCTCTTGTGTTTTCGAAAAAACAAAAAGATATTTTGATTGAGAAGGGAAAGAGAGTGGGAGTGATGAGTTTTTGGGGGTTTTCTTTTCTTTTGATGGGGAGGAGACTGGAAAGAGTTGATTTGTCTGTCATTGCCCGTTCTCAAGCCAATGTCCAGCTGCTGTTTTGAGGTTACCTTTGCATCTGGACCGTTAATGATAATGATAATAAGATTACGTGGACTGACTTTGACGGTGAATCGTCGAGGCGAGCCTAGTGCTGGAAGGGAGACGACAGGATGACCTTTTCTGTTACATTAAGAAAAACAACAAAAACTTGCACCCGCCGTTATTACTCATTACTTGTCGAATGGTTCATGCCTTCACATGGGCTGGGTTGGGTTGGGTTTGCTAAAAACTCTTTTTTTTTTCTTTTTTGGCAAAAATGACCTTCTTAAGGTTATTTTGAATCAAAGTATGAATAATTCGCTGCCAAAACAACTAAAATACCTACAAAATAATTTTGTTATGGAATCTGGGGACTATATGAAGTCTCAGTTAGTTTAGATTAGAGATTGAAGCCTTATTAAATTGTTTTTTAATTGTCTCACATGTGTTGTGTTGGGGTGACGATTCTTCTGGAATTCGTGGTGTGTTAGGGAAAATAAATAGGATAAGAAATTTTTATCATTTATCAGTGGAAAGAGAGAATAGAAGTCGTCACCTAGTATTTTGATCACGACGAACCCTAACTAGTCTTAGAGATCGGGCACGAGGACTGGTTGCATAAAGGGAATATATTAGCACTCATAATACACCTTATTTAAGGTAAGCTTCATTGTTTAATTGTCTGATATAAACAAAGATATTGTCGTGTTTTCTAATTGTTAGTCTGTCTAAGGTTTAAGAAAAGTTTTTCTTAGTAAGGAGACCCTTATCTTATTAGATAAAAACCTAATCATTATAATGTCAAATAAAAAAAGAACTACCTTTTATTTAATATCGGGAATACGTCTTACATATAAGTTCGTAATCCCAGAAACTAAAAGAAAAACAAAAATTTTTTTGGTATTTTTGAAATATGGGTCTAGTTCTTATGACTTTAATAAATTGATTATTAAAGCTCAAAATGCATGCTAACACATACGGTTTTTTTTTTAGTTTTTTTGTATGAAAATACAATATGAATTTTTTATATTTTTGAGAGACTTCGCTGAATGCATGAAAACAAGACATTTGTTTTGTTGTTTTTCTATATTTTTTTTGCAACATTTCAAAGAAAACCGAGTATTTTAATATCAGATTTGTATCTTTACAGTGTAAAAATAAAAACAAATATTAAGCAAATTTGATAGAAAAATACACGAGAAAAATCACAATTTTTTTACAAGGATTTTTTGGAATTTTTTTGTTTTTTTATTTAATATATAATATAATATTGTATATTATTATAATTATATAATAAAATATATTGGGATGGGCCTGACCCAATTATATGGGCTGAGACCACCTTGGTTAGGTCGAGTTCGACTTAATAGATCCTTTTTTTTCAAGGGGACTAGGCTAGACCAGGCCCAACCATTTTGGTTTGGGCTGGCATTGGTCCGACCTAGGAACAATGGAGAAGAAAGACGAAGAAGAGGAAGGAGAAGGGAGGCTGATTTGGTGGTGGCTCATGGTGGTGCTGGTGAAGCAGCGACTAAGAAGAACGGTGTTGGTTCACGGTGGTACTGTTGCTAATGGCGAGAGAAATAGAGAGAGATGTTGTTTTTCTTCTCTTCTTCTCTATTTTTTTTCTTCTATTGTGTTTCCTTTTCTTTTCTTTCTTTTTCCTCTCTGTTTTTTTTTTCTATTTTTCTCTTCTGTTTTCCCTTGTTTTTCCTTTCTTTTTCTTTCTCTGTTTTCCCCTGTTTTTTTCTTTCTTTTTTTTCTCTTTTGTTTCATTCTTTTTTTCCTTTACTCTCTGTTTTTTCTCCTTTCTTTTTCCTTTCTTTTTCTTTCTCTATTTTCCCCTGTTTTTTTCTTTCTTTTTTTTTCTCTTTTGTTTCGTTCTTTTTTTCCTTTGCTCTCTGTTTTTTCTTTCTTTCTTTTTTCATCCCTTTGTTCGTTTTTTCATCCCTCCTCATCTCTAGGTGAGGGGTATTTATAAGGGGCAGTGGGGAGAAAGTTATCCTACCCCTATCCGCGCTGAAAGGGTAAGGTGGCTTAGCGGCCACTGAGTAGCTGCCTCATGGCTGTCCATAGGGTTTGTCCCCTCTGTTTTTTTATCATGGTGGTAGGCCATGAAAGGGGTGTGTGTTGTGTTAGGTTTAGGGGGGGGGGGGGGGGGGGGGGGCGCTACAAAGGAGGGAAGAAAACCTTCTTCCCCAGCCTACAACGTGTCCAGGAAAAAAAGATTGCAAATAGTGCCATCAAAACGCAATCGTTTTGAGCTCTTTTTTTTATATATAACAGTGAACAAAACGACATTGTTTTGTACAAACATGTCGTTTCATTTTTAAAAAAATGGTGCCAAAAAGTCTTTGTTTCCAAATCAGTCCTTAATTTTTTATTTGTTTAATTAAATCCTTAATTGAGATTTTGATTTTAAAAATCAATTCAATTGCATCCCTGTCAAATTCAAATATCAGCCTGAAGTTTGCCGCCATTTTCAGTTTGGTCATTGATTTTAGATTTCTTTCAATCAAGTCTCTAATTGCCTATCAAACTTTAATATTTTATGCAATTAAACCCCTGATTTGACCAAATTAACTTTTAAAAATTATAATTCGACCCCTAACTTTAATTTCTTCCAATTAAAGCCCAAATTGACTTAAAAATCAATTTTTATTGCAATTAAACCCTCCATAAATTCAATTATACCTTCAACAAAATCTAATTGGTTCCTTAAACATCCAATTTTGAATTTCTCTTCCTTAAATTGAATTTTCTTTGCCAACAGGGCCTTTATCAGTCAAAAATATATTATTAAATTTCAAACTTTGTATTTTTTGATCTTTTTAACTAATCTTTGACCATTTTTTGGGCGCCCTGGTGTCATTTTCTCACTGATATATTTTTTATTATTTTCTTTCGATAATTTTTTGTATTTTCTTTTTTTCTCTCTTTTTGTGTGGGGACCCCCAAAAATGATTAACAACATTTATTATAAAGAAATTTCTAGATTTGAAGAGGAAGAAAATGATCTCTTATATTAGGGTTTTATAGAGCTATATAGGCATACTCCAAGCAGGGGCAAAATGATTCATACGCTTTCCATTTACAGTTTTGAAATACTTGGATACAATAGACCATTGCAAAAGCTACCACCATCTTGATTACGTGGGCTTTGCATAATTGAAAACAATAATTAAACTAATTTTTAGGGTGACATGTGTCTAAAGGGCATGACTACATGTGTTGGGCCAAAATAAACAAATTGAGGGGAGTATTGGTCCATTAAAGCACCACTAGACCCAAGTTGAGAGCTGTTTAAGTCTAGTTTGGCCTATTTTTAGCAAAAACAAATCTCCACCATAAACCACTCATTAAAACATGTGATAAACCGTTCTAAACTCACGAAATCACTACCATTTTAGCTTTTATTCATTCAAATTACCTTTATGACATTATATACCACTGTTTTTGGAAGGGGGGTTCAAAGACTTCTTTGGGAATTTTTTACCATTAATACTCTATTTTTTCATTCATCAGAATCTTGTGAGGTTAAATAACCTTTTTCATTTTATTTTTAAGTATGATGAACTTGACTAGGATTATAACAGGATTCATGGTTACCTTGAGTAGGGAAACCTGAAATTTATTGATGAACTTGACTAGGATTACAACAAGATTCATTTTAATGTTTTCATTCACCAACTCATCTCTCCCTAACAATAACTCACCAAGTCTAAGCTACCAAGTCTAAGCTTTATCTGATTGTAACTAGGTAGCACAACATACACACAACCCTGCGGGTACAGTTATATAATCAATAGATCATTCCACCCTCCACAACCAACACCTGACTATCTCAACATCTTCCTCTCCTGAAAAAGGTTCACAACTCAACTCTCTCAAACTCTTCACTTAGCATACCAATACAACCACACTATCTCTAGGAATTGTGTCAGATGATTCTAGCATCCCCATCATTAGTGCTTGAAAATTTGAGTCCAATACGCAGGTTTAGGATACAGTGGGGGTGCTTTTGTAGGCACCTCCAGTGGTGGTCTTCCCAACTGCTCCTCTTTAAGTAGTACCTTAAGATGCGGTATCTCGATCTGTACTGATGGTGCACCGTCTCAGAATCCTATTGACTCCCCCTGCTCAACTTGTATTAGTACGGCAGGTGCATGAAAAGTGGTGTTTGCTAAAGGGTCTTCCTCCTGATTTCTTCATGTAACAATATCTTGATCTCTACCTTGTTAAAGATGGATCAATCCTAGTTCCCTGCCTAGTATGCACCATCCCGCATATGTTCAACATTAAACATTCAACAATATATGTGTAAGTCTACTGAATCAAAGCTAGTGCTCTGATACCAACTGTAACATTCTCATATAATTTTATCATTTAATATTTAAATATAAAACCTGCATATATTTCAAGGAATATTTTTTTTACAATATAAATGTCAATTTTGATTCAATAAAAATTTTGGCAGAGTTTTCCCTATAAATTGATATACCAAGATATCGACCTTTTCAATTCTCATTCTCCATGTCAAATTGTTCATTCTCAATTCTGGTCCAACCATCATGGATCGTGTCCCATATAACTTCATCCATAATTGTCCATTATCTTAACAATTCAATGACACATTTCAAACATAAATTGAAATATAACTAAATATTTGAATCTAATATTATTACACATTATAACATTACTCCGGTCGGGATTGTGTATACTACTATACTACTATACTACTAGTTCTAATTATATAACCAAAAGATTAGGACACGTCTTTTACAATTTCTAATCGCTACTACTCCGGTCGAGATTGTGATGAACCTGTAATTAAATATTTAATTCTTTAAATTAAATTACAATATTCAATGCGTACCTATATTATTAATTTCTACAATTTCCAATAATGTATTTGGCAATCCAATTAATTTCATTACTTCGGTAATCCCTCTTGGTTACCTATCAAACTGGCAATCCATCTGATTGTCATTCATTCAGTAACCCCTCATGGTTACCAATAATTCTGATAATCCATCTCAATTTTCATTAATCCAGTAACCCTTTATGGTTACTAATAATTTCGGCAATCCATCCGATTGTTCTTAATCCAATAATTCCTATCCTCTTGACTTCTCTATCTCTCTCTCTCCCTATATATATATATATATAGACACACACGCGCGCGCACCCACTAATCACATACTCTGAAGCTACAATTATAAACATAACTTTTAAAATTTAAATAAGGTGAAAGACACCTACCTCCTGCTCATGACGATACGGCTATTCCTGATTGAGCTCCTATCCTAGCAACCTCCCCCATAACAATAGAATTTCTCACTCATTATACCTTATTTATAAGCCCAATGTGCCTAATTTCAAGGCACAATAAATTTTGTTTTCATAAAATCATCTCATCAAATAATTTGAATACTTACTAACCATATTTCTCACAATACCAAATATTCCATTTCATTATCAATCCATATACACTATTTCTCTCACAATTCTAGTAAATTTCAAAACATTATCAACATGTTTATGTTAACAAAATCAACATGATTTCACTAGATATTCATGTAAATTTTCTATAGTTAGTGCATCATTCATCTTACACTAATTCACTCACAATGTCTTTATATACCATTTATATAAAATGTTTTTTCTATTTTTTCCCTACCATGACTGACCCTTTTTCCTTTCAAAACCATAATTTCTACTTCAATTTTTGTTTCTTGATTTACACTTACACATTAAAAAACACACTAGATTAATTAACTCCTAATTTCTTCTTTCATGGTCGACCATGCCTAATCAAACACAAGCATGAATTTTTTTGTCAAATTTTGTTATAATTTCATTAGTGTCATAACTATATACAAACCAAGAATCCTAATCCAAACTAATTTTTCAAAAACCCCAATTCATCCTAATCAAATCCTAAAGACAACTTAAAAATTTCAACTTAATTTATCTATTTCTTATGTAATCTTGTTAAAATTACTAGAGAATGCCTTACCATGTACTTGTACAAGCTTCAAATGTGTTCTAAAAGGATTCCTAGAATTCCATTCCTTTCCTTCTTTTTTGGCCGGCCCTCCCTCCTCCTTTCTTTACCTCTTTTTGCTTGATTTCTTCTTAATTTAGTGTTTATCACACTTAATTTCTACTAATCTTCAAGCTTTTCTCTTAAATTTTCACTTTTTTCCAAAGTTTTCCTTTGTATTTTCTAGAGTTCTCTCTTCCTCTTTATTTCTATGGTGGTCGACCAAGCATCTACACGCGCGCGCGCGCGCACATATCACAATTTGTTAAATTCCTTTTATGTCCATTCTTGAACCTTTAAATTTTTCCAGGTAAATTGTTTTTTGTTCAGAAAGTTTGTTTTCACCATATTTTGACCAGGAGAATTCGAAATTCATTCAACTCTGTTTCCATGTTTTTCTTTCCTATTAATTTATTTTCATTTGGATCTTATTTGCAATCTGGACTTTTTTATTATTATTTTCGGGTATTTTTTGACATTCACTTTTTTAAAAATCCTTTTACAATAATTTTATTTAATTTTTTTTATCGATATTCATTCCCACAAGGTAAATATTCATTCTCGACATTTAACTTATTATTTATTTTCTTAATTTTATAAGTTTCTTCATAAGGGTTTACACACATTATAAACTTTATCCTTCTTAATATGACATGCATAAATCAAATGAACTATTGCTCTACAATAATTGCATTTATTTTTAGGGTCATATGATTGTTTAGCTTTAATAAAATAAGTATTTAAATACTTTTGATTCTTTTTTGGTTGGTAACCTAAACCTCTTTTTTTAAACACACATCTTTTGCTTAAAAACATAGTTTCTAGAATTTTGAAGCCTTGTGTAAATTTAGCTAAGGTTGTGTTTAACTTGTTTACCTTTTCTTTTAAGGATTTGGTGTATTTATTTCTATTTTATAACTTTAATACTTGGAGATATACTTTACAATGTATTTTTATACCCCAAATATTAAAGTCTCTAAATAATTTCTAACATTTTATTTTTGTCAATTTATTTAATTTAATATTGAGAATATGTATTACATTGTAAAATTCTTGCCCAAATATTAATTAAATAAATTGATGTGTATTTTGAAATTTTGGTCAAATCTTAATGGATAATCACAAACTTGTTATGATACCAATTAATTGATTTTTGCATTTTTCAAAACATGATAAAAATACAATTTTTATTTATTATTTTTTTATATAAAATATGCATGAAAAGTTTTAGAATTTGACCATATGCACGCAAATAAAAACATATTTTGTGTATTTCTTAAATAAGGATTTTTATTTTTATTTTTCTTAAATCTTGAAGAAAAGTAAATATATTTAGTACTAATTTAGTATCTTTACTGTCCAAATATTAAATGAAATGGATAAAAAAACATGCAAGGAACCCACACAAAAAATACTTTTTTTCTTTGATAAATTCTAACCTTGCCAAACATAGCCTTAAGCTACTAAAGGTTCAACCTAGTCACGTAAACTGGGCTACCCAGCCTAGCCCAAAACCAGTGTAGCCCTTGTCACAAGAAAAAAAAACATTGGGCCTTTACTCTGAAGAAAGTCGTGGCGTTGGTGGAAAAACAACGGGTTATGGGAACATTCAGCCCACTCATCTTGAAAAAAAGCTTTGGGGAGCCTAAACCATAAACAGAAGGCCAAGGCAGGATCTATTTCTAGGAGATCAAACTAAAATGTAAAAAAAAAAAACAAAAAAAAAAACCCAGCATCCTTCATATTCTCCAGTAACAAAGGCATCTTTCCCTCCAACAAAAATTAATCTCAGGCATCATTCTTAACAAAATCTTTGCGTAAAAAAAGAACACTAACGTTAACCAACAAGACCAGAGAAAAGGATGCAACCTTGGTCTTCATAGAACAACACAATAGGCATGTATATTCATTATTCCACTCTTTCAAAGATCATTAAATGCTAACGTGAGAATGGAAGAAAAGCATTAACAGAGGAAGGAACTATACTCCTTGATGTTTTTTAGAAAACAGTTCTGTTTTAGTCTACTGTCTCCACACATGCCATTGTATCAACACAGTATATGACTCATTAAAACCTTCAACGTTATCATGTGAATGCAGTGACCAATATACCAACGAATTTTCCTCCCGTAGCTCGCATCTTTATTTTTAACAAAACAGAGAAAAACATATAAAGATATGTATAAGATTTGGAATGCATGCAAAGAAAGGAGGAAACTTTTATACCCATCATAACCTGTTGCCTCGACAGAAATCAAATGCTGGCGGAAAGAAAATAAGATTCGCAAACGTCTCAGGATCTCTCATCTTCGATGGCTTAATGATTTTTGATAACTTTTCACCTTCAGAGTATATGAAAATGAAATACCCCTCTGCTCTAGACCTTTTACTCCCAACGTCATATCAATTCCTTATCTTTTTAAATCTGACAAGAGCAAGCACTGGGTTTATAGAGTTCTTAGAAGATTTTCTAGCCGTCGAGCTATCACCATTTCATCTCCTCCCTTCATGCAATCATAGTACAAGGGCAACTGTCAATGATGGTCGGTCGGGGTGTGATTTTAGCTCCTTGTAGTAGCACGTTCGATGCTGTAAAAGGGTTGTTATTTGCCTGGGTACGGATGCAGAGGACAGGGTGTGAGGGGTACGTTTTTGTCTTGTGTAGGGGAGGGATGAGGGAGGTTTAAATGAATAAAAAGGGCTGCCATTTTTGTTGTTTCCGGGGGAAAGGTTGACGACACTGTATTTGAAAACGGCGCCATTCCTCTTCTTTCTTTCTTTTTTAGACAAAACGACATTGTATTAGAAAAAACGTGGTGTTTTATTTACATCAAAACTACATCGTTTTGCTGCTCCCAAATCAATTTAAACACCTTACTTCAGCTTTAGTTCCTACACATTTGAAATTCTGCGATTAGCCCCCTTGATTGAGTATAATTCCCAGGAATTTTCTCAATTTTGCCCTTAACAATTTTTTATTGAACCCCTAGTTTCTAGTGCTTATTACATTGTGATCCTTGGTTCTGAATTCCTTTAAATTATTTCTTAACTGACCCCTAAACTTTGATTTGTTTGCAATTTCATCCTTAATTTCATCCAATTAAGCTTGTAAGAATTAAATTTGGTCCTTCAAAATTCAAATCTTCTCAATTAAACCCAAATTAGATTTTCAAACTTAATTTTTCACCAATTATGTCCTTAATAAAATTAATTTGACTCATTAAAATCCTAGTTAATTTGTTTAATTATGGCCTAAATTAAACTTAATTAAATATTTAATTAGGCTTATGATTAGATCAAATCTATTTATTAAAATCTAATTAAGTTCTCAATCTTAATTTTTATATAAATTCATCTAAGATTCACTTAAGTTAACCTTGAATTTGCATTGTCTTTCACATTTAGATCCTTCAAAGGTGAAATTGAGTTTCCAATATTGTCAGAGATCTAGTTTGATTTTTTCCATCTCTAATTTATTCATATAAATCCCACTTCAAATTGTTCTTGCCAACCAAGTTACTTTTCCTTCTACATTTGTTTTTCAACTTTCTTTTTTTATATTATTATTTTTGTATTATTATTATTATTATTATTATTATTATTATTATTTTAAAAAATAAAATTATAATTTTGGGAACCTAAAATTGGGTTATAACATTTATCCTTTTTTTATAATCGATAGAATGTTTCATAAAAAACTTTAGATAGTAAGTTTGTAAAGAAAAAAAAGATGTGAAAAATTTTTAAAGTTGGGAGAAAAAAACTTCAAAGGGAATTTGTAAATTTACCAAATCAAAAGGTGGTTAATCCTTCTTAAAGTGATGAGATATCCAAATAATTTTTTAAACTATAAAAATATGTTCAAAAAAACCTGCATAAACAATTCTTTTATAGAAAATAAAAATATTTAACTCATAGCGGAGCGCGGATAACATAATTAGTAACGACCATTTAAATTATTTTCAGATAATATTTTTAATATGTGTAGCCTTGCATGATATTTTTTTCTCTTTTATTTTATTTGATCAATTTAATTTATGCCCCATCTTTCAAGATTAAATATCTTGATCTATATCTGTCTCTTGATTTTTAAAGTTTTATTTTTAGATATCGTTAATAACTTTTTATATATTTATTCACACACATAATTGTTGATTTATTTTATCACATGTATATATAAAAAATTTGAATTTAATTTTTTTAAACTACAAAAATACATAAAAAAAACCTATATATATATATATATATATATATATATATATATATTTAACGCACGGTGTGTGTGTGTGTGTGTGTGTGTGTGTGTGTGTATTTAACGCGCGGTGTATTGGAGTCACGTAACCTGCTGTTACAGCCCTTCAATGTTGAAGGTAGTTGCCCCAAGCCCATGCACCCCATGCACCATGCCCTTTTGCCGTGACTTGGATCCTTCAAGCCTACCTTTTATGTTTATTAATTTATGTTTCATAACCGACAGTTTGTTGACTCTCAGTTCATAAGCCGAGTAAAGCTTTGGGGGAAATACCGCTACTGCCCCCCACGCTTGTAGTGCCTTTTTGAATATCTTCTAGGTAGAAACCATGCCACATATGGTGGAAAATGGGTGCAGAAAACAAAGGTAATTAAGCTCAATAAAACAATGCTTTCGGTTTATTGGTTCCCTTTCCTCTTCCTCTGTGCTTTGACCAATTGTGCATGCTTGACTAAACTAAGGGTAATACTAGACATCCACCCACTAATTAAATTGCGAAGATAAAACCAAAAACAATAAAAATCACCAAATATATAATAATTTTGCTACCAAAATGAGCCAGCAGCTGGCGTAATACCTTGTCAACATGCTGAAAACTTTATCCTAGATCAAGCTCTCATAGCAAAATGTTACAATTTTCTTCATTTTGAGTCAACAAATTAACCTTATTATACTCGTCAAATTATGAGATTTGGATAGGGTTTAACTGGCATGGCGTCATTATTGTTTTCTAATTACAAGATTCAGATTTTAAGTTAGTTCTTAAATACAAAGGAAGAGAGAAAAAAAATACAGGGAAAACATTATTTCACTACCAAAACAAACACGAGGCTGATAAAGAAGATTGATGTTGGTAGAAACAAACACCTCAATTAACAAAAATAATAAAAAAAAAAACACAGAAAGAAACAAAAGAGAAACGTTCATTAGACGGTATCGAAAATTCACACGATCCATCCAAGGATGATGTCACCAAGAGTGGCTTGTGTTCCGGATTTTGTTCTTTGTCGTTGACGATAGATTCAAATTATGGTCCTTGCTTTTCACCACCTTAGTTAACCACCCCAGCTATAATTACGTGCGGCTATTAAATTATGCATTCAGGACTTTCAGGCTGTTGAATATTGCAGTGCAACGACGTTGATGGCTTGTTACCTTCTTCCACGGAAATGTTTTTGACATGACTCCTGAGCATATCGGAAGAAGGACGTATTGGAAATGTTTTAATATTATTGTAATTAATAAGGATATTTACAGCTAATTGAAATGAAATATATATGAAGAATTTCCCATCTATTAATAAAAAATAAAAGATTTTCTTAGCTCCATTTAATTGAAATTTCAGATTTTAACTCAGAAGATTTAGGATTTTTAATTCATGGAAGAGCCGAGGAGGAATTTTAGGAACGTAGAAAAAGAATCCATTTTGCATCTCGAGAACTTCTCTTGAAAAAGAAAAGATTGTTGTTTTTTTAGAATTAGAATTAGAATTTATTATCATTGTGCTTTGCAATAGCACTGTAAATCTCTTCTCTCAAGAGTTAAGACTCACCATTCAATGGCTCAAATTCTAGAAAAATAAACCTTAAGCTGTGGTGGAATAGTACTTGATGAAGCTAGAAAAACTTCTTTTCCACCTGGGTTTTTTTTCCATATAATACCAAGTGCAGATGAAGATGTAGTCTAAACAGTGTAAAATCCTCATAAATGAATAATAATAATAAACCCTAAGATTGAGTTTGGTTTGATCAAGGTGAAACCAACCCCGAGTGTTTCAATAGAGCTCAGTTTGATCCTTATCAAATAAAGCCTTAGTGGGTCAAACCAAGCACAAAATGGATTTGGTTGGGTTCAGTTTGATCAGGTCAAATCATATCTCATATTTAACGGTGATCAATCCAAACCTAAGAAAGTCAATTCAAATCTAGAAATTAATGAATTCTGTTAAGTTTAGTTTGACTAGAATCAAAACAAACTTGAAAAGATTAAATCTAATTCACAAGCTAATTCAAACTTGTATTATATTTTTTTTCCTTTAAAACTCACTCGTGTTATTATCACTCTAATAGAGAAAAATAGAACTAATAAGTTTTCTTATAGAAAAAAAAGGGCGAAATTTCTAAAGATTTTCATCTTCTAATTTGTTATCAGCTCTATCTGAGTGTGGTAATCCAAGAATTAGAGAGAAAACAGATGAAGATTATATATAAGAATTCCACAAAAATGAAAAGAAAAAAAAAAAAAACATATCCAAACCAAAAAACCGATGGATACATAGATGCGGGGCTTGGAATCCTCGGCATAACAGTCTTCTCATTGAAACGCGGCAGCACACGCGATGCTCTTGATTGCTGACGTTGCCCACACGTGAGTCTGTGGAGTATTAATTGACCTTTTGAATATAGTAATAATAGGAGGGGCCTACTCGCGTGGTCCCTTTCTCTCCCACGTGTGGTGGATTAGGTTATAGACTTTTAAGGGAATGAAGTAAATGTTTATTATTATTGTTGTTGTTTTTTTTCCAGCTACTTGTTTTGTGTTCTGTTGCCCTTAGAAGGACACCAATTTGACTTCCTTTGGTGACATTTATGTATGTTCTAGAATCCCAATGCCAATTATATATTTATTAATGTCTAACAGCATCATGTAATATTTAGAGCTAATTCAATGTTCCCAAACCCCCCTGCCCTGCTGCTTATGAAATATTAATATTATTTTTCTAAGACAAGAGATTACTGCTAGGAATCAAGCATGTCTTCTCTTCTTGCAACTTACCTTGTTGTTTCCATGTCATGTTGCACTTGTGATATAGTCTGCGGTTAGAAAGCGCTTTTAAAATATTTTAAATTTTTTTATTTTTTATTTTAAATTAATATGTTTTTAATGTTATCAGATTATTTTAATGTGCTGGTGTTAAAAATAAATTTTTAAAAATAAAAAAATATTATTTTAATATGTTTTGGAATGAAAAATACTTTAAAAAGTAACTGCTTTCGTACTCTCTTGCGGTTGTTTTTCAAAGTGATTTTCATTTAGATATATTAAAATAATATTTTTTTATTTTTTAAAAAATTATTTTTAATATAAGTAAATTAAAATAATTTAAAAATATTAATTAAAATTAAAAACAATTAAAATTAAAAATATTTTTAAAAACAAACGGTGGTGCTTGACAGCGAATGCATGGCATCATGAAACTGTGGAACATATCTCTGAAACATTAACCCGTGTTTGTTATTAAGCTGTGATTAGACACTTAACAACCTGCTTTTATTTCGAGTCATCCACGCAACGAGGTGATTTTCTAAGATGGCTTTTGTTCTATCCATCCCCTTCTGGAGCTGAATCATAATTTGCTTCTAGGAAGAACCTTTTGCTTCTTTTTCTCAATTTCTTGCTGGCATGAAATCCCCATCCCAAATATGCTTCCTGGTCAAAGAGAACAGTCAGAATACTTGATGCATGTTCATCTTCCTGCTTAGCAGGATACTTCAATTTGTTTTTTGAGTGATTATTATATTTACTTTATAGCCATTGCTCAACTGTCAAAAACTCTGTACAAGGACAGTAGCTCCAAATTTGATGTCAAGAGATTAATTTGGTATTTCTTCCTTCCTTTTTTCTTAATCCAATAACAGGGTCGCTTTCTTCAAGTCATGCAATATACAGAAAACAACATTGAAGCCCAAAAGAGAACGCTGGCATTGCATCCTATGCCTAATATAGGGCAACGTTTTCAGAAGGCATAATTCATTCCACCCAAAAACACCTTTGTTACAAGGACCATGTCCTTTTAAAGACTTGGATTCATAACACTAGCAGGCCAAGGAAAAAAGAAAAAAGGAAAAGGAAAACTGGTAAAGAAACCGTGCACAAAAAATACTGAATTCGACCATGGCAAATTGGGAATGAAAGCAAGTTTTGAGATCTACATTTTGCTTCTTCAGAAGGAAGAGAAACAAGAATCTAGGAAACTTCAACTGAGAAATCCAAAAATTAGATCAGAACACCTCCTCCCAGAACTTCTTGAAGGGCACAAGGTCAGCACAGGAACCAAGGAGTACAATCAGCCAGCTGTACAATTTGAAACCAAAAGGTTTATTCCTTCCTCTACATTCCTCCTACATTATCACTGCCTGAATCTGTCACAATTGTCAGCCTCCTTGCTGTTTTTGAGAAGTTGCTGCAGGAAATGAACCAACAACAATCATTCTTATGGGAATGTGCACAATTGCACTCACTAAGTGAAAAGGCCTCAGAACAAAATAACCAATAGAAGCTAAAAAGAAAACGAGTCACACCTGAATGGTTCCACGCCAATGTGTTTGGTAATACCATTATCATCACGGTAGAGCAGATTGCTAAATTTCTCAGAATTCCGTAGGCCAAACATGTCAGCCAGCTTTCTAAACAATTCTTCATAAGACTCAAGCAATTGAAGGTCAAGGGTGCGACCTACATCTTCTGATTCGAGGAAAACTTTGCAGTGACCAATCTCTAAGGACTGCTCACTCTTTCGGTGGTTGTTCTTATTCCATTGCAATCCTTCACATGAGGAATGCTTTGATAGGCCTCGATGAGGAAGAGTGGACACAGATCCCTCAGAAAATTTTTCCATCTTATCTAATTTTCCTTCAAAACAACTATTTCTAGCAAGAACTGGCGAGCCAGTATTATCAGAGCAGCTACGAGAGATATACTGCTCAGCAACTATTCGTTGACCAAAAAGTACAAGCTGAGGTATCTTCACATCATCAGCTCTCTTTGAAGTCTGGGTAGAATGTGACATGGTCAGCTCACAAGAAACGCCTTCGCTCAAGATAGGCTTTTGAATGGTTTGGATATTGGAGGCTTTTGTGAGTGAAGCAGTATGATCAAGCAATGGCGGGAAACCAGCCCGAAGTAGACCTGTATGCAGTTTATTGAGGTTGAGATCTGATAGTGGTAGACCATAGTGAGCATGCCTGGCTCCCTGCATGCCAGCAGGAATGTTGTTGGGTAGAAAACCAAAGGGACTGCTGGGCTGAAGGAGGTTGCCGGAAAATATCGGCATTGGAAATTGACCGTCGATGGGAAAATCCGGGTGCTGTGGAAGTCTCAACTTCTTCCTTGGTGATGAGAAGGGGGACAAATGGATGGCAGACATATGTGATGCCAATTCCACTAGCCACGGGCTAACACGTTTCACATTTTGAAGCAAATCAGGCTCATCCCATGTAACCTACAACATACAAATAAAAAGTTCCTATTGATTAGTATCTGCAAAATGGAAATTCAGATATGGAAGTATCATGTGCATGATAACATAAAAATAATCCATCCATTGATGTTAATTTAAAATACTAAGTGAAATATTCTTTAAAGTGTTCATACAACTCAAATCGAAAGACAGCAGTCTAGATAACTATCAACTTCAACAACATTACTTACACAAACCACAACGCAAACAAGTCTAGCACCAACATCTGGATGCATAAAACTGGTAGCCTTTTAAATTAATACTCCTAAAACAGCCAAATCTTGCAGAGTACTCGAGCATGATGACATACTACCCATTAGTCCTTTCATTTGAGGTTTATCACAATATCAGTATGCTACCCAATTAGTCCTTTTGTTTTGTAAACTTGATATTTGTCTTAATGGCATAAGAATAAACATATGGAACTAGAGAAAACCCACATAGAAAAAGATATCAACTACAGAGGTCATGACAAGAGTAGTTTTCTTAAAACTAGGATAAACTACTCTTTTTCAGTCGTCAAAATTACGTAGAGATGACAATACCTGGAGAAGTCTCCACGGTGAACCTGGCCAGCAAAGAGGATCAGCATCCTGAACAGAACAAACAGTTCCCATGAACCAACTAATCCGAGAAGAGTCCTCAGTTTCAAAGGCCATCTTGAACCGCATCCCTGAACACCACCGGATCTGCATTACTGTTTTTACCAAAGAGGCTTTCACAAAGAACTCAGGAGTGTTGGCTCGAGGATAGTAAACAGTCTCAAAAGGCAGTCCATTTGCAGCAAGAACAGCAGCTTGAATAACCGATTCAGCCCTCACTTTCCCTCGCCCCATCAAACTTTCATTTGACTTCGAACCATTGCCATTCCCCCTTCCATTCTTCATCATCTTATGTTCATCCTCCCTCAAGAACGCACCAAATCCCCCATAAGGCACTACAGGATTCCCAAGAGCCGGATTCCACAAGGACTCAGGTCCACCACTGATCGCCCTCTTAGCTCTTCGAACACCAACGCAAAGATCTCCATTCTCCGCCCTCAAAAACACAACAGAATCACCAGCAACAAGCTTCTTATGATTCACAAATGGGCTCCATCCAGTTGTCAAAAGATGCCTTCTCGGTGTCCCTCTATAGATATGCCTAAACTTCCATGTCTCACCGTGAACATCCTTAGCAAGAAGGGTCTGCACAGGCGGATCTGCTGTGTAATCCAATCGTGGAAAAATCATCTCAGCACAGTACCTTGGCACGGAGAAACCTCCACCATTGTTTGCATCAGATTGAGTCAATGTCTTGGCAAAAGAAACCGGCTTCTTATTGTCATGTGCGGTTTCCTTTTCACCATTAACTGCAACTTCTTGGTCATCCAAATCGATTTCATTAGAGTTAATTGGAACCAACCTAATTTTAGCAAAGACCTCGTCAGTTTCCGGGTCAGCCATGAATTTGATAGCTGAGACTCTGCATAGAGTATGAGAAGCACCTGGCAAGTTCCTGAAATCAACAGGCTCACACGCATGCTCGGCATGGCCTTGAGGGAAGTAGAAGACCTTAGAATTCACTGCCGGCATTTGGACCATGCCACCGGCACAGGCATGCCATAACTGAGAATCTAAGCACTTGTCAGCCTCCTCTTTTAAAATCTCTTTCGCTTCCATAAATGTTATCATCTCTTTAGTAGAAGCCACAAAAGTACAAAAGATCAAACAATCAGGGATTTCTGGATAAAATAAAAGAAAGTATAGTCCAATCAAGAGAACTAAAAAGTATAGTCCGACAAAGTTATTACCTCAAAAGGCATACACTATGATCAAAAAGCAGGAGAGTCAAAATTTGAAGAATCTTTATTTCTGCTACATGGAGAACAAGGAGTTTTTTCCTTCCTCACTGAGATACAGCTAAATTCTGATTCTCACAAGCAGCAGCTGTATCCAAAACTGCGATTTCAATTCCAAGAAAATCTCAATATCGTTGAAGAAACGAAGCTGCTCTACAGGTAAGGCTCCCTCATCTCTAAACCCCTTTTCTTTGCAACTCTTTCTGCTGTTGTTGAAACTAAGAAATCAAGCTCTTGTACAGCTTGTCCAAAACGATTGGATTGGCATAAAAACCACGGAAGTTTAGACTAAAAGTTGAGTTTCCAGACTTCAAAAAAAAAAAAAAACTGTACCCCAACCCTGTTCTCTCTCCCACGGATTTTAGAAGCCGAAAGGAGAAGATATCAGTAACTAACGAAACACTCTCAGCGTATCCTCACAATTCTTCTGCTAAATTTAGCAGAGAAAAAAAGAAGTCTTGAAGTAATCCCCCAACAAGAGTCAGTCGTCACAGATTCAACCAAGAAATCATGGCAGTAAAAGAAGCAGATAAAAAGGGTATCATCGAATAAGCAGAAAAGATTTTTTGAATCATGCAAGAGTCCAAAAAAAGACACAGACACTTGCTTTGAAAGAACAGGAAAAGGGCAAGTTTAACACGCACCCAATAAAGAAAAAAAGGCCGAAAGGAGTGGTAGCAGTAAAGTAATTGTAGTGGATATAGAAGTCCTTCATGTGTTTCTTTTTCCTATTCCATTTACCTTTTTCTTCGGATCTGAAGAGAACTCTGTGTATCCTCAGAAGGCAGGAAAACAACAGGGATCTTTAAGGAGCCTGTCCAATTTCCCTTTATTTTTTTAGTTTTGATCATTACATTAAAACATTTCTCCTTAAATCCCTTTCCATTATTCAATCCCAATATTGTTTTTGCTTTTAATTTTTTTTAAAATTAATATTTTCATATCCAACTATATTTATAAACAACCAGCAACTATGTTTATAAACATCCTAAATTAAAGTGATGATTTGTTGTTGGTTCCGTGATGCTTTCGCGAGTTTTAGGAGAGGAAGCCAAGACAGCGCTCAACTGGACATTGCAGACACTTAATTTAGTCCTTAACTTATATATTCATTTTTAATTATGTCCCAAATCTAAAATGAAGAGTAATTAACAATTTAATTAAATATACAGACATAAATACATCTGTTTTTTTCCTACTAAAATAGATTTTTTTTCAACTAATGATCTATAAATATTAAATTTAATTGGATGAATGGATTAGGGTTGGATAAGCGAGTAATATAAAATAATCTTGGGATAATAAGAACATATTTAAATTGGGAATAGCTTTATTGATAAAGTTAAAAATGTGTGTCTTAAATAAATTAATGTTTTAGATAAATATTTTTAAAGATACTAGTTTTGATACTATCATTTTAAAATAAAAACACTAACATTACAAATGAATTTAATTATAGATGAACATTATACACGAGCTAGATCATAGTCTAAAGTATCCATACTCAAATTACTAGAAAAATTTGATTATTTATATAAAATAAAATTCGATCAAATTTGGACCGCTCTACACATTCCAGGGGCATGCAAGCAGTTAATATAGATATAAATTCAAAAGAAAACTAAGAAATACACAATTCCGATCTAAGATGGATCATCTGAGATGCTATAAGGGAAAAGTTAATATTAAAAAAAAAAAGAAAAAAAGAAGATAATACGAGAATACGGGCAATATGGAAAAAGAAAGTGGCCGCACACAGTTTCAGGCCAACTAGGGTTAAATGCTCTAACCGCTAGCTCCGGCTCGAGTTAGCTACAAAATACAAGCTTTTACCCTATGCTACTGTTCTGAGAGAGACGCCGCTATTTTGAATATTGGGGCTAGTGGATCGTTGTAACAAGAGACAAACCACATTTATTTATTTATTTATTTTCTTTTTGGCAGACTTTAATAAATCCTCTTGCATCACGGGTGGACATATTATTTGTTTAAAAAAGTTATAATTTTTAAAAACTATTATTTTCTATGATTATTTCATTTAACTTGTTTTTTTTTTTTTTTGGTAAGTGTTGACTCTTTTACTAAGGTGGAGCTTTTTTTTCATAAATAAACAGAGGATTCTTCTGGATTTTGTCACCGTAATGATGTTTTTTTTGGTTTTTCCCTCCTGTTATCATCAGCCAATTAATGGCTCAATCAGTAAGTCATCTTTACCACAAAAAAGTAAAACCAAAATGTTTGGTTGTTTGCCAGTTTTTACCAAGAGCCTTCTCAATCGGTTCAGGCAACCTTCACACGTCCACTACAATGGGGATCGGTGAGCCGGGAGTTAAGCGGTTTCCGTCCTTGCTAACTTCTTCTTTATTTCCCTAGAATATAACTTTCAGTAGAATACCGATTAGGGATTAAAAAGGGTGGGATCCATTGTTTTTTTTGGTGTACCAGCCTCTTTTTTTGGTATACTCACACTAATCATCTTGGTAAATTGTCACCTACTGCGACCCGTTCTCTTTTCTTTCTTCTTTTTTTCTTTTGAATCATGACTACTATCCACGTAAATCACATATTAAAAAAAAAATAAAGTCCAAAACAGAAGAAAACTCTCTCACTCGATCATTATCTATAAAATAAAATCTCTACATAAAACCATTAATAAATTTTAAAATTCATATATGTCCAACGAGTACGCTTGATGTTGGGATCAAAAAGTCGCTACTTAATTATTTAATTCAAGGTCATTAAGAGACCCGGATAGACTAGTCTTATATGAAATTCTAAGATAGAGGATTGATTGTGATTAGAAAAGATATTAGCATCCCTAACGTACCTTGCCTGAGGTAAACTGCATTGCGTGGTCTAAATATAGCTTAAATTCTTCTCAGAAATTTTGGAGATTTCGACAAAAAATGAATATTTTAATATCAAGACATCATCTTATGGTATAAATGTACAACCATGATATTAAATAAAATTGCTAGAAAAATATGCGGATGACCCACAAATAAGTTTAAATTGGTCTTTGATTTTTATTTTTTTTTAGGAATTTATTTGGGGTTTATTTGGTAAAAAAATCATTTTCATTCAAAACAAAACTGTCAAAATAGGTTTAATGGTGTCTTAACCAAACAACTCCTTAGGCCAAAAATTTCTCAACAAAAAAATAACCAACCAAACAAAACATAGGTATTTGACCAAAAAATAAACCAATCATGTTGACTTGAAAATGCTAGTTCAACCCTGAACCGAATCGAAAACCATGGTTTGACTTGAAACCCTTAGTTCGACCATAAACCAAACCAAAGACCACTGATTTGCCTGAAAAGACTTAAACTAGAAACCAAAATGAATTAAACTTAAAAACACATACAAACCAAAAAATTATTTGTCAAAACGGATCAAAACCCATAAAAAATAAAGAATACCGATGAATATTCAAACCAAACCTAGCAACACAAATCTCAACCCAGACAAGTTTTCAAGCAATCAAATGTAAATTTTTGTTCACAATCATGCACGGACCAAGAATCAAGCATCCATTCACTTCAATTATCAAAGAATTAATATGATTTTGTCAAAATGGGTTTCGGTTCAAAACCAAAACTCTATGATTAAAAATCTACATAAAACTTGTTATTGATGCATGAAAACCCTAGATTATCAATTAAACAAGTCATACAAACATGAAAAAACCAAAATTGAATCAAAACGAAACCTAAAACTAGTACCCAAGACAATGTTTTTCGAATGAACATGAAGAACATGCAACAACAAAAACCCAGAAATGCTTAAGTTGTTCCAGACTTATAAATGCCCATTTGCAACTTTAAACTTCTAGTTTTTTACCTTAACAAACCACGTTACCATATTCATATACCTTTTATTTAAAACAAACAACAAAAAACCACAAATAATGAAAAACATGTTTGAAATTTCTAAAACAAAAATTGCAACAGCCAACCAATACATTAAATTTACATCCAAAACTAACTCTTTAACACAAAAACCAAGCTCAGGAACTAAGGACATGAACTAACAACCCAGAAATAGGCATCAAACAGCCATTGCCACTTTTGGAATATTACAAAACAACATCTAAATATTTCATAAACATCTAGAAAATATTATGAACTAAATCAAAGCAACATCAAAAAGAAAAACTATATTTTCATACATTAAACAACATCCAAGCTTAACACCATGTGATATCAAAACAAGCCCAAAATGTCATTAAACATTAAGAAACCATGAATGGGCAGGCCACATGGACTCCGCCCTTGAGTTTTTATATGGTTATACCTTCTCCAAGCTTACTAACTAACTATAGGTTATTGTTTTTCCTTCTCTTTTACTTCCTTTTTTACCTTTCACTCTCTTTCTTTCCCAAGTGTGTTAAACCTTTTATGTTAGGCTATTAAACCTTCATAATATGGTCTATTAATAAAGTATTTCCCTACATTTTTCTTTTCTTTTTTCTACCCCTTTTTCTTGTCTATTTTTCTGATTTTCCAAGGGGGTATTCATAGGGTTTTTCCTATGTTTTTTGGTGGATTTAATCAAAGATTAATCAAAGCTTAGCCCCTTGATCAAAATGAGAGGGTTCTAAAAAAAAGTTAACAGTTGAAAGCTCTTGTTCTAGGCTAATTTTGCAATGGTGGTTTTGTTTTTTTTATGGTTTTGCTAGACTTGAAGGGCAATGAGCCATTTTTGACCTTTTGATATTGAGAAGGAGGTTTTAAGGCCCTTAATAAGAACCCTCCAAGAGGCTTTCAAGTGTGAACACATGAAAAACATTGGGTGGTTTTTGAAAAATAGGTTTTATAGTCAAGGCTGATTAGATTGACTACTTTCGAGGCTTCGTTGGAGCAACACCGATGTAAACATCATCAAAAACCACTTGAAGTTGGTAAAGGAGGTGCACACCTTTCGTTTGGATCCAATTTTTGCAATTTAAAGGTCTGTAACTTCACAATTATTCGTTCAAAGGTGTTAACTTAATCAGCCTAAAATTTAAAAATGCAAGAAAAACTGATCAGGAACAAGATGTTGGATACGTCTTTCAGAAATTTTTAAATTTTTTGAGATATTGATGAAAAACGGTTATTTTAATACAAGATCAACATCTTACAGTGTAAGTGTTCAACCCTGATATTAAGTATAATTGTTGGAAAAATATGCAAGGGACCCATAAATAATTGAAAATTAGTCCTTGAATTTTTTTAGAATTTTTTAGGAAATTATTTGGGATATGTTCGGCAAAAAACCATTTTTATTCAAAGCAAAACTATCAAAATAGTCTTAAGGGTGTGTTGCTAAACAACCCCTTAGCCCAAAAATTCGTCAACAAAAAAGTAACCAACCAAACAAACCCTAGGTACGTGAACAAAAAGAAGATAATCGGGTTGACTTGAAAATACTGTTTCAACCCTGAATTGAACCGAAAACCATGATTTGACCCGAAATATTTGGTTCGACCATAAAACAAATCAAAGATATCTATGCATAAATATATACATAAAAGCAGCAGCAGCAGCAGCAGCAGCAGCAGCAACAACAACAACAACAACAACAAACTTTGATTGAGCAATGAGATAATTTAACTTAAATCAGGTTGGATTTTTTTATCTAATACAATATAATCCTCGTCAAAAGAGTTAAAAACACAATCTAATCAAATTGAGTCATGTCAATTACTCGATAAATCCAATAAAATTATTATTTTTAATATTATGTTTATGAAAAGGTTGATTTATATTGCCAATAATTATGTTGTAGCCACCTAGAATGAAGTATGATTTGATGGAATATGAAAATGCATCATAAAAAGAATTGCTTTTTATTGACGAGGTCATGATTAATCAAAATTGAAATATATAGTGGAAATTGAGCTTTTGGAATAAAAATTAACAAAAAAAAAACTAAAAAAAGAGGTGAAATTACATTTGAATCATTGTGTACATAGATTGTAATCATTGTGGATTAAAATAGTCTTTCTTTGATTTTTTTTCTTGTGTCTTGGTTGGACTGGTTTTAGTTTGTTTGCTTATAGCTTGGATTCTGTTATTGTTGTCCATGGAGCTGGCTTTATGACTTGCCATTCTTTTTTCTTTTCTGGATATGACGAGTCTATCATATGGCTTTCCTTGGATTTGTATTTTGGGTGGTTATTCAGGGTGGCTTAGTGGATGCTTTTTGATTTCGGTAGGTTAGGTTATGTGTTTCTCAACTTTTTGCTTCCTTTTTTTTTCATCCTTTGGTTTTCGTTCTTTGTTATTTCTATTGTCTTCGTTGCTAGTTTAGAGTGGGATCCTATCATTTGCATTTTTGACTGGATTTTTAGCTTTGTTTCGTGTCTTTATTCTTATTTTTTCATGTGTTTTTTACATTGTACAATTGCTACTTCAGTTCTTTGTTTGTTTCTATAGAGGTTGTGGGAGGCTTTTCCAAACATGTTTCACTCCATTCTCACTTGGTTTGTTTTCTTCCTTTCCATGATTGACCTGTTAGTGTTTGATTTTTTGCCTCTTAGAACAACCTATTTTCATGGTAGTTTTCACTCTTATTTACATGTTTGGTTTGCTTCGATTACAAGTCTTTTAGGTGTTTTTTATCTTCCAGTCATTTGTTGTGAGTAACTGCTTTTATGACACTTTGTTAGTATGACTGGTTTTTGTAAAAATTCATTGTTTTTTTTTTATTCTATGTTTTGGGTGGTAATCAAAGTTTTTAGGGTGTATGGACTATGGTGATGGGTGCATTAAAAGAAAAAGTTCATTGTTTGGCTCAATTATAAAATTGATTTTTTTACTTAATCGGACCACTAGAGATTGAACGACCTATCTTTTTATGTTTAACATTTTCATTAATCTTGTAGAGTTTGAATTTGTGATTTAGATGAGGGTGCTTATTTTGTCTAAAGGCTTTAATGGATCAAGTGAGTCATTTTATGATTGTTCTTTTCATTATACTTGAGTTTGCATGGATTGATTAACGATTTGTATGCATCCCTCCATTGCCAAAGCCATGCTGAATGCTTTAAACATAAAAATTCTATTTAAATAAAAAGGTGTATTTTTAGAAGACAATGTCATTTTGGTACATGGCCAAAATCGTACCCTTTTTTTTCATAGGCTTTGCAATTGTTTTTTTTTTTTTTTGCATGGCTTTAGCCCAACTTTGCCACTTTTTTCTCTCTCCCACACCATCTAAAATTATCAAACCCCTCACTCCTCTTTCTTATATGTGTACTACATTCTCAGGTAAAAAATATGTGTTTTGACCATTTCAAACCACCACAAAACTGGTGCAAAAGGGCCAACACAAGCATGTTTGGTCAAAAGGGAAAAATCATGGTGGATGGTCAAAATTAACATAGAGGAACCAATGAACATGATCATTTCACTCAGAAAGGTTATCGAAGCTTTATCCTTGCATATAAATAGAAAGGCAAAGCAAGAAATAAGGGGAGCCAAGCTAGATAGACAAAATGCTATGAGAGAGAAGAAAAGGAGAGTTTGAGCTAAGAGAAGTGAGGGTAGGTTGAGCCAAAAGGTAAGAGAGGCGAAAGAAGAAGAAGAAAAGGAGAATGAAGAAAATAAGGAAAAAAAGAGGAAAAACCTGAAAAAGAAAAAAGAAAAAAGAAAAAAGAAAAAGGAGGGTTTGGGTTGAAAATAAAAGTGTTATGAGCAAGTGAGGGTAGGTTGAGCCGAAAGGCAAGAGAGGTGAAAGAAAAAGAAGAAGAGGAGAATGAAGAAAATGAGGGAAAAAATTGAAAAAGAGATAAAGAAAAAAGAAAAATAAGGGTTTTTGGTTGAAAATAGAAGTAGCAAGAGGGGAACAAGAAGAAAAAGAAGGCAAAAACCAAAGAGAGAGAAAACTAAAGTAGAGAGAGAAAACCACCCAAAAAAATTTCATCATTGACACCACCAACTTTTTCACCACAAAAACTTCTCCCTCGTCTTGATTCAGCCCTAAGGTAAGTCAAATCCTTATTTCTTCTTTTCTAGTAGGGTTTTTGCATTGTTTTTACTATTCACATATGAAAATGATGCACATTACACTATCCATGCATGATTACTATTCATTCATGCATTTTTTATTTTATTTTATTTTTGTTCACTTTGCAATCATATTAGCTTCATTTTGTAAAACTTTGTTCTTGTCTTTTTACATATGCATATTTATGTAAAAATTCATTTTCAGAAATAAATTACTATTCAACAATGCATTTTTATTTTATTTTATTTGCTTTGTGTTAATGTTATTTACATTTTGTAAAACTACACTTTTGCCTTTTTATATATGTATATATGTGAAAATATTTATTTTTAAAAAAAAAAACAAAAATAATGTTGACTAGTTTTCTTCAAGTTAGTGTCATGTTTTTATTAAGTTTGAGTTTTAACAACTAGGTCAATGTGTTTCTTATTTTTTAGGAACCGACATAGGCCTAGTATAACATTTGTAACCTCAAAACGAGTTTAATAATGAGTCAACATGTTTTTATCAAATTAACATTATATTTTGAAAACTTGAAGTCTAGAGTGATATTTTCAAACAAAAAACAAGGTCAATAATAATTCTGCAGTCTCCTCATTATAGGAATATGCATTGAACGAGTGTAGTATTTTGTTTAATTTTTGTTAAAAATAATATTAAGGAATTTTCGACGAACATCCATCAATAATAAATGTTTCGTGAATAAGCCCATAAAATAATTTAGAAAGTTGATGGCATATATAAAATAAATTTTAGAAAAACATAAAGCTAAGGTAATTTTTTCTCAAAAAAGGATGCAGTAAAAGTAATTTTTTATCTTTTTAAGCATAATAACTAACTACTTATCTGGAGCTTTGAAATAAATGTATATTTTAGGATTTTTAATTTCCTTAAAAAAATAGATAATAATCTCATGCTTTATATTTTCTTTTAATATTTGGATTTTTTTATTTTCATATTGAGTGTGAAAACTAATATAAAAAAACAAAAATTTATAGCATCAATAATTTAAATTAAAATGTCATCTTTTATACGTTCTTCTTCAGTACGCAACATCTACCTATGTGAAAAGATAGAAGAATATACCCCCTTTTTTTTTCTTTTTTTTTTCCAAGTAGTTTAAGCTCATTTATCGAGTAGATTTTACAAGAGAAATTATTTGCATTAGTTTTCAAATTCAATAAGGACCGTAAAGAGCATTTCCCATGTTCAGAGTTCAGACAAGATTTTTCTATGTTTATTTTTCATTAATTTTATGCTATATATAAAGTAGGGTCAAGCTGAAAATAGTTTCCAATGACATAGGCCCCTGCCCTTTATTAGAGAAATAGGATGGAAGTGGAGACTAGTTGAAGGACAAAGAACACAACCAAACGTGACACTGAACCCCCACCGGAAAACCGTAGCATCATCAATTATATCCAAAGCGGCCCTCGTCAAATGTAGGCGCCCCATCATAATTTTCTTATGAGGTATAACTTTAAAATAGTACAAGATAAGTTTCTTCAATTCTTTGTTTAATAGTTAAATAGTTAACTCGGGTTGATCCCGGTCAATATATAAAAAATTATTATTATTATTATAGTTTTAAAACTTAACTATAACATTGATTTAGGAAAAGACATAGTACACGGATCAGGTTGAACATTGGTCTAGGTCTGATAATAAAAATGATTATTATCATAATTTTAAAATCTGGCTCGAAGGTCGACCCGGGGCTAGTCACAGGTCGGGTTAACCATTGACCTGGTTCAATGTAAGGATAAAAATGATTATTATCATAGTTTTAAAACCCAATTAGGATGTCGACTCTAAGTAAGACCTTGGTTACGGGTCGGGTTAACCATTGACTCATGTCAACGTAAGGATAAAAATGATTATTATCATAGTTTTAAAATCCAACTTGGAGCAAGGCCCGAGTCACGAGTCAGGTTGTCCATTAAATAAAAAAAATTATTATTATAGTTTTAAAACTCGATTCAGGGGTTGACTCGGGACAAGACTCGAGTCATGAGTCATGAATGTCAACTCGGGTTTAACAAAATAATAATAAAAAATAATCAATGAAATTTTTACTTGTGTTTCACATCGGGTTGACCCGAGTTTTTGACCAGGTTAAATTAGATAAATCCTTCATCTATTTTTTTTAACCCGAATCAATTTAAACCTCAAATCAGTTGAGTCCCATTTAGTGTGCACCCAAACACAAAATAAAATAAATTACCGTACCCACCAACATCAACATGGAGAGTTACAAAATAACGATCAGCCACTTCTTTATTCTAAGTTACAAAATAATATTGTTCTATCCCTTTCAGTTTTAGTACTATCCATATGAATATAGTTTTAAGATATACTTAACATCAATTCCCACCCTACTTTACCTGACCATGTTCACCTACGAATGTGACGATAGCTGGTAATTGGTTGAGAACGTATTTTATGTTTTTCTTACCAATATGAAATTAATTCTTTTTATTGATCTAGCAAGCAAGCATGTGACGCTCGAAGAACAGAAAACAGCATTCTCCATCTCGTAACTAAGATATTTAACCATCATTTTTATTTTAACCACTGGTCTGGTCTATGTCGACGAGTATAGTTTATCAGGTTTGATTTGATTTGGTTTGTTTTATATCCCTTTCATGTAGAATTTCAAACATTTATCCAATATGAGGTGATAATATAAAACAGTAACTCTACTATAGCCACCTTAATCAATTCTTAGAAAAACATATCCAAGTAAATATTTGATTTTATTAAAATACATAACTTTGTACAATCTTACAAAAGAATAAACAATTATATGATGTTTTCATTGAATTTCATAGGTGGTAACTTGATTTATTTATGAAATCAAGTCAACATTCATGCTTTGCACGAACGTGCATTTAGACATGTATTGCGGAGTGAGATTTGATGCTTTGAAGAGTATTTTTTATTTGTTTTTAAATTATTATCAAAAAACTCTTATGAAATATTTGAAAATACGATAAAAATGATTTTTTACTTTGAAAATTTTTTTTTTTTTCATGGATGAACTTACAACTCCTGCTAAATTTATTGCGGATGGATCTATGGGTACAATAATTTAGCCATGTTCTCAATTTTAAGTTTTAAAAACAGTCCAGAGTGAACAATGTGGGCGTTCAAATCCAAATGGTCATATTATACCCACCAACGTAACCACTGTACAAGGGAAGGGAGTAGCAAAAGTCTGCTTTAATGGCGCTGCAAAAGAGGCGATGAAAAATAGACAGAAAATCCTTTCGATTATCTCTCGCTGTCTTTATCGTCTCTCTTGTTAGTTGGATAAAGGAATCCCTTCTGCGGCTGGCGGTGGCGGGCACACCTATCAGAGACCTTAAACAAAAGTTAAGCGAAGGATAGAAGCAACATTGCTTCCAGATTATTCATTGAGCGTAATAAAAAGAAGAAAAAAAATTCATGTCTTTCAATAATTTGATCAGATCCACGAACAGAAACTCGGCAAGCACGAATGGGAAAGACTTTTGACCTGTACAAAGATGCTTTGCTGATTTGCCCAGGCACCTTGAACACTTTTTAGTGGTTTTTTGATACCAAAACTTTTATAATTTTTACAAAACTTGCCAGCAATGATGGCAGCGGTGACGATAAAAAAAAAAGATTAATTTTAAATAAAAAATGTTCAAAAATATTTAAAAACTAAGATGGGTTTGATTTTCAGTTCTTTTAAAAGCAAAATAAAAAGATTTAATGAACTTTTTAGAGAGATTGTGAGAGGCGACTGTCGGTTTTAGATTGAAAAAAATCATTTAATTTGTTTGTTTTTTTTTATATATAGATTGCGTTTAAATTTTAATTAATAACATCCTTTAAAAGCATAATATTATAAGTTGAGCGTGACATCTCACTTATTGTATTCTTTAATAGTAATATTTACTGAATATCACTTTTTTAAAGTATTACTATATTAAAGTATGTTTTTTTGAAATGAGACAACCCTGCTAAATTTTTATTTTTTTTAATTAAAAAAACCCGGTATTAATCGGTGACAACATTAGAGTCCCCTTCTCAGACAGCTTCCGAATCTCTGTTTCTAAGTTTCTTCTCTACTCTTTTTGGTTTTTTCCCAGCCAAAATGAGTCGCGTTGAAGAAAGATATTAAAATATTGAATAAAATATTTAAAACATTTGTATAGCATACAGGTTCTTTTTTTTAAAATTTGATTTTATAGTGATTAAATAAATATTCATAATTTTTTTAATCTTTTAAATAAAAAAAATATTTTTTAAGCCAAACTTCCCTTTCTTGTTCATGTTTTTTTTAACACTTTTTATTAGCAAGATATTTTTTAGTAAGAACTCAAGGTAACAGAAAAAAATATTCATCAAAATTTCAAATAATTCTAATTAAAGATAAGAATATATCTCTTTAATAAAAATTATTTTTTCTTGTTCATGTTTTTCTTTTTGGTTTTGGTTAAAATATTTTTTTTTTCAAAAACATTGTTTTTTTTAAATAAAATTATATCATGATTTGAAAAGCATGTTTCAATTTAAAAAAAATAAAGAATTTATGACACAACAATCTTTATGTGAAAGTATTAAAAGAAATAAAAGAATAAGTAATTTGATAAAATTAATTAAGAACCAATGATTAAGAAATTAGAAAACAGATCTTTTATTATCATTATATATTCCTTAGCAAATGTTTTTTTTTTAAATTCTACATAGCAAGAGTAATTATTAATATTATAATTAAAAGCTCTAGTATTTGAAAACTATAACATAATCAGTTAAATATAAATTTTTTTAATAGTTTTATTGAAAAATATTCTTTAAAAACAAGGTTAAAGGGATATTTAAAAAATGTCAAGCATGTATAGCCCTTTAAGTACGAACCTGCATGCCTGACCTCAAGTAAAAAAGTCTGGAATGTTTGAAAATTCATGTTTGTAAAAAATTTATTTTATTATATATTTTGGATTATTTTGATAGGTTGATTTTAAAAATAATTTTTAAAAAATAAAAAAAATTATTTTGATGCATTTTAGCATGAAAAACATTTTAAAAAGCAACTATAACCACACTCTAAACAAATATTAAAATACATGATGTTTTTTTTAATGACCAAATGATATGTTTTTAATTTAATTTTATAATTTAACAAATAACATGTCCGTCTAATGATAAAAAAAATTAGTATCTAAGTTTTGGTATCCAACTGTCAACATACTTTCACCTAAAAACATACGACATTAAAAATTTTATTTTTAATCCTCAAAACACTTTTTAATTAGTTTAAAAGCTTAAAATTAAACTAAATAAAATAACTTTTTATATTACGATATAATTTTTTTAGCATAATTGAAGACCAAAATAATCTCAAACGGGGCTTCTTCAAGCAAAACAGATTTTTTACATTTAAATCGGCCTTTTTTGTGGCTGAATATAGTCAACCCTTAGCTCTCTCTCCCCTCCATTTTTTAAACACCTTCTTGGCTCCTTTGTCATTTTACAAGGACTAACAAACAAGAAAAATCAAGTATATGAATAAAATTTAAACATCAAAAAGCTAGATGGACCAACTATATAAATCTCTTAAATTTAGGGATTAAAGCTAAATGGACCAAGTATATGAATATAATATGATAGTCATTGAAGGTTTACATGGTCGTTAATTTTAGAGCTCGTGAGATTAGTCGAGGTGTGCACAAACTGACCCGAAAAAGTAGAATAATAATATTTATTATTTGTGCACAAAAATCATTCTTTTTCTTATATGTTTATGTTTTGGGGGTGTTTGAGAGTATAAAAGTGGTTGCGGTTTAAAGTGTTTTTTTGTTAAAAAATGTATTAAAATGATATATATATATATATATATATATATATATATATATATATTATTTTTTTAAAACTATTTTTGACATCAGCACATCAAAATAATTTAAAAATATAACAAAATTAATTTTAAATAAAAATAATATTTTTTTAGAAAACACAAAACTTCTGTCGCTCCATCCCCGCAGGGGCAGAGAACCCGTCGCTGTCTCGGCTGTGCTACTAGAGGCTCTGGGGAAGTCGGAATAGGAGAGCACTCATCTTGGGGTGGGCTTACTACTTAGATGCTTTCAGCAGTTATCCGCTCCGCACTTGGCTACCCAGCTTTTACCGTGGGCACAATAACTGGTACACCAGAGGTGCGTCCTTCCCGGTCCTCTCGTACTAGGGAAAGGTCCTCTCAATGCTCTAACGCGACCGCATTCCTAAACAATACCTAATCTTGTCTACTCTTTATTCCTTACTTGCTCTACAAATATTTTCTCATAAGGTTATTAATGTCTCATCATTTACCATTATACTATTTCATAATTAGCTGAAATCAGTGAAAAAAATGATTAATTAAATAGTATTGATATAAACTCGTATTTATTTGAATCATTAAGTATTTTAACTCATATAACTTCCACTTATATTGAAGCAATTTTTTAAAAAACAGTTAAAAACATGCCCCAGATGTATTTTGACCGTATCCCTATCTGTATCCTCCAGTTATCCAAATTTAATATTTTTTTGGTCGCCATATCTCCCTATAAATTAATGTCGGATATATGAGAGGAAAATACTATTGAAAGAAAATATGACCTCTTTAATGGCACAACAAGAGTTCGCTGCAAAGGCCTAGTGGGAGATTAAAGAAATTATGTGATTGTTGGTAATTATTTAAAAATGAGGGGAAATTGCTATTGAAAGAAAATATGACCGAATCCGTTCAAATATACAAATATTTTATTTATACATTTTTAAAAATTAGACAGAAGCATTGCATCAATATACAAACATTTCATAATTCTTCAATATTTTTTATAAATGAATACAAATTCTCAACTTTTTATTGGAAAAATAATAATAATTAAAAAAAGGAGATGTAAAATAGTTGTTTTGTTATTGAACATATATACTAAATTTCCTTATTTTTAGCATAGTCATTGAATCTAAAGTTATAAAAAAATAAAAGATATATTTATTTAGAAGTGTAGTACTATTGTTTTTTTAAATTTTTTTTAATTAAAAATATATTAAAATAATATTTTTTTAAAATTATTTTTTAATCAAGAAAATAATAAAAAATATAAATAAATAAATTAAAAAAAAACAAATTTTTGAGTTTCAACCGCTTATCCCATACGTACACGCGGTCTACAGTAGCCGCGCGCTTTTGTCTCTCCTTTTCACTGTTTCTTGCTTTAGACTCGCTACCTCTCTCAAGAATGCCCAGTTGTTCCCTCATTATTCACTTCTTTCTACGTTGGTCTATCTCTTTTACCCTATCATCGTCTCTCCCTCTCTCATTCTTTTCAGTCCTATAGTGAATATTGCTTTATATGTCTTTTCTCATACATGGTTTCAAGCCTGCCCACTGGTCTTGCTAGCTACTGCATTAATTGATACATGGCGTCCATGAAGTTGGGCTCAAAAACTGATGGCTTTCACCGTGATGGAAATACTTGGTAGGCATTTCTTTGTTCTTTCTTGGTTTGAGTTCTTAGCTAAGGAACGGAAAATATGATCAGATGGGGTTTGATTCTACAGAAGTTGTGTTTATGTTGCTGTCGATAAAAAAAAATAAAAAATTTCTCTCTTATGATTTGAGTATAATTAAGATTGCGTTGCAGCTGGTTCTGCAATGATTTTAAAATTGTGTTTTTATCATTGGCATGCTTTGTGTTTGTACCTCCTTTTTCTCTGTTTTCCACAGCTTTAAGCACTTTAATTAGAAGTTAGAACTATGTACATAGCTTTTTAATTTAATTCAAGTGTGGAGGTTGTTCAAGATCTAGTGCCTCTCCTAAAAGAGAAAAATATCGTTTGATGCCATGCACGGTGCACCGTGATAAAAGTTATTTGATGAACTGCTAGTGTAAAAATTTCAAACCGAAGGATATTGGGACTACTAAATCTGTCCATAATCCGACCAGAAAAAGAGAGATTAGTTATTAGTTTCTTATTAGAATCACTCACTGTTCCATTACTAAAGAGCTCTGCTTTCGTACTCAAAACTTCTACTCTACTTTTATGGATTTTATATGTTGTTTTTATCTGCAGGTATTGCACAACTGGGCTTCCAAGTGATGTTACCATTGAGGTTGGGGAAATGACTTTCAATCTCCACAAGGTGCAGTAATTGTTTGTGTGTGCTTGACTGCATGCATGCACACATTTTTGTTCATGTGCTCCACATATCATTTCTTGTTCTCTCTCCATTTGTAGCTTGATTTTTCTTCATTGATTCACACTTAATGTTCCTTTTCTTCTCTTCTGATTTCAAGACTAAATTGGAACTAAACTTCCCAATTTTCTACCTGCTACAGTTTCCATTGCTTTCAAGAAGTGGGCTTCTAGAGAAGCTTATTGAAGAGCTTTCTATTGAGGATGGATCTGTTTCTGTCTTGAAACTTAATGACATGCCTGCTGGTGCTAAAGCTTTTGAACTTATAGCCAGATTTTGCTATGGTATCAAAATAGAGATGACTTCTTTGAATGTGGTTAGCCTTAGATGTGCAGCAGAGTACCTTCGCATGACTGAAGATTATGGAGAAGGGAATCTCATTGTGCAAGCAGAGGCTTTCCTTGACGAAGTCTTTGGCAGTTGGACAGACTCCATAAAAGCTCTTGAAACTTGTGAAGAAGTTCTGCCTTATGCAGAAGAAATTCACATTGTTCCAAGGTGCATCGATTCCTTAGCAATGAAAGCTTGTGCCGATCCAAACGTGTTTAATTTGCCTGTTGCGGGACAAACTGACGCCCAAAGCCAGAGAGACGTTATCTTATGGAATGGTATATCATCTTCTGCAAATAAACCACAACCCATCAGTGAAGACTGGTGGTTCCAAGATGTCTCATTCCTCAACTTACCTCTCTACAAAAGACTGATTTTAGCTGTTGAATCAAGAGGCATGAAACCCGAGACTATTTCTGCTTCCCTAATATATTATGCCAAGAGATATCTCCCCTTGATGAGTAGACAATCAAGCTTTGACCATGCCAACAATGGCAATCCTTGGGCAACTGTTTCCATCCCTTCTGAGACAGATCAAAGGGTTCTCCTAGAAGAGATCGTGACATTATTACCTAAAAAAAAGGGAGTCACATCCCCCGAGTTTTTGATTATGCTGCTACGTACAGCTATGGTTTTGCATGCAAGTCCATCATGCAGAGAAAATTTGGAGAAAAAGGCGGGAGCCCAGTTAGACCAAGCAGTACTTGTAGATCTTCTCATTCCAAATATGGGTTATTCAGTGGAAACCCTTTATGATATAGATTGTGCTCAAAGAATGCTAGACCATTTTATGTCTCTAAACCAAGACGCAGCTTTATCAACCCCCCCCTGCATAGTTGAAGAAGGCCAGTTTCTGGGCGGGCCTGATACACTACAACCATTGACTATGGTGGCCAGTCTGGTGGATGGATTTCTTGCTGAGGTTGCACCAGATGTAAATTTGAAGCCCTCAAAATTTGAGGCACTTGCAGCGACCATCCCAGATTATGCCAGGCCACTTGATGATGGAGTTTATCATGCTATTGATGTATACCTCAAGGTAATACAACTTTGAAAGCGTGGCTAGCTTACCTCATATTTAAAGTCAACAGAAATCCTAAATGCCAATGCTGCACTTCTTATGTCTAGATTTCTTGTAAACACATTTTCAACACTTTACATCTTTTGATTTGAGATGGTTATGCTACCAGGGATCCTGCAACATGCTTGGGCTTTGAGTATGTTACTCATTTAACATGGAAAATGCCCCTTACAAGGGTCTGAGAGTGGAAGAGTTGCTTTTATGAGCATGTTTCCTACATGTTCCAGCACAGCGTACATGTTTTAGAAGTTTTAGTTTATTTGACTTGGAATGTTCAGTTTACCTGCAATGTCAAAGAAACTGGTTGCGTGATTATAGACAAAGTTTGATGAATTCAACTCTTATATTCATCTCTTGTAGACATGATTATTGGAGCCCTTCAAACATAAAATTTAGTTGTCATGGTTTTGGCTCGTAGTTTTACTTGCAAACCAAAGTTCTTTTTATGGGAATATAACCTGATATGTTATTGAGTTCTAAATATCCAAAACAGTAGACATAATTTGTTATTTCTCTTCTTCTTCTTTTTTTTTTTTTTTTTCTTTTTGTTTTTCAAAAGTGCAGGCTCATCCTTGGCTTACAGATACAGAGAAGGAGCAGCTTTGCAGACTTATGAACTGCCAGAAGCTCTCACTGGAAGCCTGCACTCATGCAGCTCAGAATGAGAGGCTACCTCTTCGGGTAATTGTCCAAGTTCTTTTCTTCGAACAACTTCGGCTCCGTACATCAATTTCTGGATGGTTCTATGTCTCTGAGAATCTTGACAACTCACAAAATCCTTGTGGAAGCCTTGAACTTCCCAAAAATGATGGTTCTCATAAAATAAACTCAAAAGGCCGAACTGTGGGCGTTGATGACGTGAAGGAGCGTGTTTGTGAGCTTGAAAGGGAATGTTTGACAATGAAACAAGATCTTCAAAAGATCCTAAAGACAAAGAGAAGCTGGAAGATATTTTCCAAGACATTCGGGTTTAGACGCAAACTACAGCCCTGCAATTCAAAAGAATCATGTGAACTGAAAGAGCCGGGAGCATCTGCAAATGGACTCCAGAATCATGAGAATGGTGGCTTGCCTCAGTAGATCTGTAGAATGGCACGCATAGTTGCAGTTCTGTAATAGAACAATCAAGTTTCTGTTTGATGAAATAATTGAGAGTCTGGATCAGTTTCTCATTCCCAGCAACTTGGCTTTCTGGTCCCATTCTTGGCTTTTGAACCATCATTTTATTCTTTTCAGCTTTTGTTCAATGCGAAATCATACTTTTTTCGCCAGCCTAAAAGATTATTGTTTAGATATCTGATCTTCCTCATCTATTGTAACTTTAGATTTGTCATTTAGAAACATTTTAGGATTGGGTATTACTTTGTAACCTGCAGCCTATAATTACAACGATCTTTCATTTGCTTCTAAAATATAAGATGCCCAGAAATAGAGTTTTTTTTGGTTGTTGAATTATGTGTTTAATCAAGTATTCTTCCTATTCAATCCGTTCTTCATACTAAAGGAAGATAATAGCTTATGTAAATATTATAATACCCATAAAACAATCCTTTTTTAAGTAGATGCGGGGTATTTTATATGCTATATATAGAGAGAGAGTGTAATAAAAATACAAAAAACATATTAAATCTTAAGAATAAAGTTGTTTATTTTTGTTTTGGTAGGAAATAGGTGCTATGTAAAATATTATGTTGAGAACTGAAGAATTATGTATTTTATATCAAGATGATTTAGTGATATTTATACCTCTAAATCTCGTCCTCTTACTTGAACAACAGGACTGGAAAGTTATTTAATTCTAATAACATTAATAATAAATAAATATCTCTTATATATGTATTAATACGAGATAAATATCGATTACACAAATATTTCTAATATATGTATTAATGAGATAGAAACATAGGAGTTTATAGAAGATTTTTATACATCTAGAAGTGTGGATGAAGTATAAACTTTCTGAGTAAATCTCTTGTATTATATTTAATAAACCAACGAATAGCCAACTCCTAAATTGTAGGATGCTTAGAGTTTTTTGACACTTTGAATCTAGGCTAAAAAACTTGGGTTCAGTTTAAAATCTCGAGGGATCAAGTGTTTGAGACTTGGTCTAGGTTGCGATGCCTAGGCTCAAGAGAAGCCTAGCCATGCACTTGACGTGGGAGGTAGGCATTGAGCAATACCCAAGATTAGGCCCAGACCACGATGCCTAGATTCAAAAGGCACTAGGCCGGTTGACTTAGCTTTGAACCTAAGTATGATGCTTGGGTCAAAAACATGGGACACAGGAGACAAGTGTAAAGCAATACTCAAGGCTAGACCTAAGTACCGATGTCTAGGTCCAAGGAGTGCTAGGCCGGTTGGCCTAACACTAGGCTGAGACAACACTCTTAAGCCTAGGGGATGCTAAGCTGAGTGTCATGGCTATGGACCCAAATATGAGATCTAGGCCCAAAGACAACAGGCCTTGACATCATTATAAATATATATAAACAATAATACAAGAAAGTTAGTTTTACATTAACAACCATTAAATTCATGGTTGCAACCATCTTTATATGTATAATTGGTAACATTAATGAGAACCGATATCCTTCTCGTACATAAATGGTAGGTCCAAGAAACATCCCATTTATAGTGACAATTATATTGGCATTGCACAACCTACTCACACTTATGACTTGTATATACTCCCAGGAAATAGTTAGCTACCACATCAATAGTTCTAAATTTTAGCCTATAAAAAGAGGCATTTGCCATACACTTAGACATTTTGGTTTTCAGTTAAAGATCTTTCTCTTTTTTTCTTTCTTTCTTTGTGTTTTTGTAATATTCAAGTTTTATTTCATGTTATATTTTCATTAATCTTTTGTTTATGCTTATCATTTTCTTTACTATACTTAGTTAATTTATATCATAGTTATGTTGTTATATTGTTTATTTATATTTTTCTTATTCATTATGTTTAGTTAAATTTATTTTTACCAAGTGAAAAAGTTACATTAATAGTGTAAAAATAAGTATAGTACAAATTCAACATGGACTTTATGTTTTATAAATTCAAAAACCCTAAATCCCTCATTCAAATATCACACGATTTTCTTGTAGCTTATATAGTGGGAAGTTAAAGAGTTAAAAATAGACATGTAGAGTACTAAAAATTTTAATGAGAAGAGGACCCAGGCGAAGTGGGCTTTAGGCTTAAGCTATAAATGCATGCTCTCTTAGCATAACTTAGCATAATTTGGGTTTGCTGTAAAATACTTTTTTAGTATAATAAAAAATATGTTTTGCCATCCAATTTTGTTTAAATGGATCATAAATGAAATGTTTGAACACTTTTATTTATTAATTAAAAAACATGTGTTTTTTAAGGCAAAAAATATCAGATTTATTTTTTGTTTATGACAGGTAATTAACACAAAATAGTGAGAATTAATTTTGGTAATTATCAAAATTAAATTTTACATCAATTTTGGTTTAAAAAATCAGTTCAAAAAGGGTTTAATAAGAAGATGTTTTGCATATCTTGTCATAGCTCATTTGTCTTCTTCTCTACTATTTTTCCAGCTTTTTTGCCTCTAGTTTACTTACTTTTTTACCCCTTTTTTCCCCTATGTTCTAGAGCTTAAGTTCTAGTCCTTTATAGAGAGATTGTGAGTTTCTTTATTCCTTTAGTTTGTAAACTTTCAAAGAAAGAGTATCATTTAAAAGTTAAGTTATTGAAATCTTGTGAGACTATTTGTAACAAGATTGTTTGCACCAAGTGACAAGCATTTTAGTCTTAAGAACAAAGTGTATAATTCTTGGCAACAACATCTTTATTTCTTTGTTCAAATATGTTCAACAAATAAGTGCCTTATATTTACACTAGTTTTAGTTTAATACCTTTTATTATAAGTATAATAATTTGTTTTATATGTGTTAGTATGCATGACAGGATCCACTTTGAATAACTTACTATATACATGATATACATGCTAGGAAATTGTTTTAATTCAATTTTAAATTTAAGTGCTATAATTTATTTATAAGCTTGCATGCTCTTTAATTTTTAGTTATCATACTTTTAATTTAAACTAAATAATTGCTATCTAAATTATCACTATCTAAATTGTTTTAATTAAATTTTAAATTTAAGTGTTATACTTTATTTATAAGCTCACATGCTATTTAATTCTTAGTTATCATAATTTTAATTTAAACTAAATAATTGATTTTTAAATTATCACTTTTACATCTAGCAATGAAAGTTTCAATATTAGTCAAGTGATGAGATATTTCCCGAGCATTCTTTATTATTTTTTCACATTCTCCCCCCTATCCACATGGATTCAAATGTGGAACTCTTAGGTTTGGCATTACATCTATATTTTGATTCTAGAACAACTTCAAGAAAGAATGATTAGACCTTGCATGTTGAAGATGAAAAACAAAATGATTCAAACATGTTTTTCTAGGAAGAAGTAGCAAGACATCTATTTGACCTTTTTTGGATACATGCCATATATGTTTGTTAGTTCATCCAAGTAAGTTTTAAACCTCTAAATCTTAGATCATTGAGATCACAATCATTAAAGACATTATAAAAAGATTTTATATGGAGAAAATTCTAGGGCAAACTACCTTCCTTTTCATGGGTATACAATGTTTTGATAAAGATATTTTAGGTCAACTATAAACTCTAGGTAATTTGTATTCAAATCACCACTTGAGTTTAGAATCTATTAATCAATGTGGTGATTTGAAAAGGTCTATAGGTGTAGGCAAGTATTGTCTTTCCAAAATAAAGCTAGACTCTTGTTCTACATCTATCATCGCTATCATAATAAGCTATAATAAAATTTAGGAAATGATTTTATGAAAACTCTAAGCACACAAGATTGTGCAAGAACTACTAGATAAGCAGCTACTCACTAATTTGATGATAGGGGCAGCTTGCATTAAATTTCTTAAATTGTTCTTAGTATTCATCTAGGGATTCTTCATTTTGCTGCCTCAGACTAGAAATTTATTTTTGAATGTTAGCTACCCTTGAAGCTGAGAAATATTTCTCTAAAAAAACCCACTTCATCTCGTTCCATATGGTAATGCTTCCAAATGGTAGATAGTAGAGCCAATCCTTAACCAAATACTTCAAAGAAAATAGAAAATTTCTTAATTTAATTTTCTCTTCAGTCACTCTCGTAGGTTTCATACCCGCACATACCACATATAACTCCTTTAAATGTTTGTGAGGATCTTTACTTGCAAGGCCATGAAAAATGAGCAAAAGTTGTATTAATCTAGATTTTAATTCAAAAATAATATTAGCATCTAAAGTAGTGGATCTTATACGTAAAGGTTGTTGATTCAAATAAAAAACAGCAAGCTCTTTCAAAGTTTGATTCCCAGCTATAACTTCCTCCCTTTCTATATAAGAATCGCTAGCAAAGAGAATCAAGAGCTAGATCGTTTTCTTCAGGATTTCTACGAGCTTCCCTTCTTAAATTGCACAATGGTCTCTCTATTTCTGGATTGCACTACAAATCACCTTGATTAGAAGATCGAGTTACAATCATAAACAATCAAGGAAACTCTAATAAACCATGAAAAGCAAACTAGGAAAAACTCTAAAGTAATGACAATAAATAAAAATTCTACACTAAAAAAAAAAAGCCTAAGAACCCTAGAAAAAAAAATGGAATTTAGACTCGAGAGGATGGGGCTAGCAAACTAAAAGGAACTAGTCTTGCTGAGAATATCGTTTACCTTAAAAAAAACTACAATATCTAAGTCTAGTTCTACTGAAATCAAAATTCTGCCGAAACCTTAACTATAAGAAACTAACAATTTTTTTCATTTCAAGAAAGAAATAAGGTTCACTTGGATCACAAAAATCAACTAGAATCACTCTCCAACAACAGCGCTAAAAATTGATGCACAGTCATAAACAACCAAATATGAAACCTAAACTCTTAAAAATACATGTAGTGGTGTGAGTAAGGATTGTTCCCTTGGAGAATATCTAGCCTAGTTTTAAGCTATGTGAACAAGGATGAAGGGGGTCCAAGCAGTGGCGGAGCCAGAGTTTTTTAAATGAGGGGGCAAATTATTAACAAATATTATATTATATAGACATGCATTAGAAATCAATTCAAAACATATATATATTAATTCATATCAAGTAAAATTAATTTAAAAATACTTTTAAAATAAAAAAAATTACATTATAATTGTTCTCTTCGAGTTTTTATATTTTGAAACAGCTTCATAATAGCTTCATTATCAATCTTATCGGAGATATTTTTCTCAATGTATACAACCAAACTATCATTCATCCACTTATCTCCCATCCCATTCCGCAATCTACTCTTAACAATATGCATAGCATAAAAAACTCTCTCCACTGTAGCAGTTGCAACTGGTAGAAGTAATGACAATTTGATAAGCATATATACTAATGCAAATATCAAGTTCTTCTTTGTTTTTACCATTTTCTTTGCAAGACTAGCAATACCTTCAATACCAGAGAACTCATCATCACCACGTAGATCAATAATATACGTATCAAGTTGGTCACCAAGTACTATAAGGTCCACTATAGAGAATTCACTAGGATAAAAAAGAGCAAGACGAATAAGCTTTTCTTTGTTGAAAGTAGAGAAAGAGTCATTTGGGCTTCAACATGCCACACAAAGAAGTAACTCCGTACTCATCTCAGTAAAACAATCATCCAACTCAGTAAGTTGCATGTCAATGATATTGTTAAACAATTCATAACGAAAATGGTGTAAGTTTGTAATCCCTTTCGATTTTCGCCTTGAACGCCCACGAAGCTTGTACTCATCATCCATGTTTAGAATATCAATATCATGTTTGATGCAAAAAGATGACACTTCTTCCAGTAAATATTCCCAATCATTCTCTCTCATCATTTTGAATCGTTCCTTTGATGTTTTCAATAAACTCATAGCATTTTCTATGTCTTGATCTTTTTTTTATAATGCTTGTGAGAACTCATTAGTAACTGCTAGTATCATTCTCAAACAATGAAGTATGAACACAAAATTAAATGATTCCATAATACCTGTTAAAATGACTACTTCCGTTCTTTGCTCTGAGTTTATCCCATCCTCCCTTATAATTCCAAGCACATCAAGAACTGATGAAAACATTGCAAGTAGACGAATAATTGTAACATAGTGGGAGCCCCGACGGGTATCACCATACCTTCTAAGAGAAGTTTCTTGATTCAGGCCTCGTCCACTAGAAATTTCTGCATTTTCAAGTCCTTCAATAATTCTAGCATATTGTTTTTCTCTAATCACCTTTATCCTTTTACATGATGCTCCAACTATGTTTATAATGCTAGAAATAAAATTGAAGACATCTCCAACTTCATTATGCTTCTTTGTAACAGCCACAAGAGTCAATTGAAGTCTGTGAGCAAAACAATGTACATAATATGCACTTGGATTGTTATTTAGAATAAGTGCTTTCAAGCCATTGAATTCACCTCGCATGTTACTAGCTCCATCATATCCCTGACCATGCAATCTTGATATGCTTAGCCCATGTTTAAAAAACAAAGCTTCAATAGCTGTCTTGAGTGAACTAGCAGTTGTATCTGACCTATGTTCAATGCCAAGAAAACGTTCAATTATATGTCCATTGTTGTCTACATATTGTATAACAAGTGCCATTTGTTCCTTGATTGATATGTCACGTGACTCATCAATTAAAATTAAAAATAATGAGTCACCTAGATCTTTGATAATCATATTTGTAATTTCCTTTACAGTAGCTTGAGTAATGTCAAGTCAATTTGTTATGTCTAGGAGCTTCACTGAAAGTAACTCTTTTAATAACTTTATTATTTCTGGAAAGGAAATGCAAGAGCTCTAGATAATTTCCTTGGTTGCTTGAACATTCACATTCATCATGGCCACGAAATGAAAGTCCTTGGTGCAACAAAAAACGAGCACACTCTATTGAAGCATTCAATCGAGTTCGATAATCACTTTGACTCTTTAGTGTCTGCTCAAATAATAAAGTTATGATACTTTGTTTTTCATTCATCAAATTCTCACATTTTATCCAAGCTGCATTGTGACTACTATTAGACTTTCCAATATGAAGATCAAATCTTTTCCTTTTTTTCCAATTTGAAAACCCATCACTCACAAACGAATCAACACCCCCTTTTGACTTAAAGAGGTAACAATACAAGCAAAAGGTAGCATCTTTGGCTATGCTATACTCTAACCATGTTGGGTATGCACCAAATCAAGCCGGATTAAAGCGTCGTAGCGTTGATATATTCTTAAATTGTTTTTGAGGAAAATCACAGTGTAAAGGTTGAAAAAGACCTTTTTGTAGATAAGCTCTTCGAATTGCATCCCTATCATTTATATGGTATTCATAAATTGGTCTTCTTAAGCCAGGGTCAGCAAGGAGAGTGTCGGGGTTGATTTCAATATGACTTTTCTTTGAACTTGATTGAGTTACATGACTTGAAGCTTTGATTGACTCTTCATTCTCAAGGGATTTACGCTTGAAATACTTGTCTAGTGACATGTTAATTTAATATGAACTTGCTGGATTTTTTTTATCATCATTAGTATCTACATAATAATTAACACAACTACACAATAATTCACTGTTAAACAAAAGTCAGTTGAGTTACACAATAATTATAAATCTTCCATATGAAATTAATAGCAAAATACATATCAATTCATCAAAATCAAAACCTATTTCAATTCATATCTATATGTATATAATAAGTATGCTGATTAAATTATATTTAATCATTTCTAGACATTTAATTGAGGAACAATACCTAGTGTATGTGTAAGAGGAACAATGCTTGAAAAACATGCTTTCTACTTGATATTTTACTTACAAACAAATCATGTGAAAATATTAAATTTCAATAAACTACTCTGTCAATGCAAGAGATGCCAAGAATAGTGGTTTTGCATGAATATTAATTTATTGATTAAATTAGCATATTTAAACATTTATTTTGAACATATTTATATCAAAACCACTAAATTATCATAAACCATAATATTTTTAATAACTAATTAAAAAAGAATAAAACTAAAATTAGACAATGAAACAAATAGAAAAGATGAAGAAAATTTACCTAAAAGCATAAAGTAAAAGGCAAGAAAGATTAATTGATGAGTAAAGCAAGAGGCAGGGAACGACAACTGAACAATGTTAGACAATGGAAGATAAAAAAAGAAAAGGGAAAAAGGGGAAAAATTAGGGCAATGAGCTGTGTGTGTGTATAAACATATGAGTCAAAACTTTCCTTCCGTGTAACAATAATTCACTAAAATAATATATTAATATTTTAATATAAAATATATATAAAAAAATTTAAAGGGCAATTGCCCCCTTTTGACCCATTGTGGCTCCGCCACTGGGTCCAAGTATAATAAAATTAATTATGAGAAAAACAACTAAGGAACAATTCTAAATAAAGGATCGAAATTAACTAGAAGAACAAACCTTGGTCTAAGTCAACATCCACCATTGGAATTTTACAATTGATCATCAATGCAAGTATATATCAAGCGATCTAATTAATCCTAACTACTAAATAACTCAAGACAAATACTAATTTAATCTAATATAGCCTTAAAAATAGAAAAATTGATAAAATTAAACAACACAAGCACAAGTAGTTACATTTAATTTAGTTTAATATTATTTCTAAAATTTAATAATTTCCAACACAACAAATCATTAAACTTTAGTTGCTTCACAAATTAGAGAGATCAAACAATTACATATTTGATATCTAATCTAGCAGCAGATTGCAATGAATAATACAATAGTATACCTCCTAGTAATTAAATAAGACAAACATGAAAATATATATAGAAGAATATCCATTACTCAGAAAGTAAATTGAAAAAAAAATCAAATTTTATAGTCTTCTGTCTCCTTCAACCAATTATAAAAGTACGGCTATGCAAGGCGATGATGACAACCTAAAGCAATTATTAGGGAAGGGGGGAAGAAAGAGATGTCTCTAGTCTGTTGGTTTTTTCCCCTTTTAAAGTTCATCCCCATATTAAAAGCCCCTCAAATCTCCTAAATATATTCTAAATATTATCCTCAAATAATAACAACAAACTATGAATAATTAATAAAAATATTAAATAATAACATAGAGTCCTAATATAATTAGAAAAATGGTGTTTTCAGCTGAAATTCATGCACCAAAACTGAAAGCTTCCAAAAATAAATCACATCATGTCTATGTATTAGATTTACAAGCCAAAAAATGTTCTAACATGTTGGTAGTATATGTACAAAGACTTTATGCCCAATTTAGACCTCGATGCAGTCAATATCTCTCAAAACTAAAAACATGAAAGTTTTAGAGATTTGGCTTAGCATTCCATAGCATCTTGAGTCATCTCAATCGAAGCTCGGATGAGAGAGTTATGCCTAGAATACGAAGCGGTGTTGAAGTTATCTAAAATCACCCAATTAGCTTCATCTTGTCCTTAATGCCTCCATTTACATCTTAAATCAAAATATAAAAATAATAAATACTTTTAGGCACAAAATAAGTATAAAAGACTAAGGATGAAGAGAGAAAATATGAAATTTTTTATTCTCATCAATTCCATACTTCAAATAAAAATAGTGTCCCATTGTGCATTAAAATATTACCTAATATTTGAATAAAACTTAAAATAATAATTTTTAGTCATTTAATTTTTTTTTGAAGAAATATCCACAAAATCAATATTTTTAATGAAAAAGAGTTTAAATTATATTACACATTGAGATTAAAAATTGGAACTCCATGTAATTTTTCTTTTCAATTTATGTTGATCATACCAAAATAAAGTTGTATAAACATATAAAATAAATTATGTAGGACAAATTTAAAGTTTTTGTTTTATGGTATACTTTATGTTTCCTAATTTTTAATTTTTTTTGTGTTTTTGGGTTTTACAAGGTTAAAAAAATAAAAATTTCCAATTATTTTTTAAAAAAATATTTGTAAATTTATTTAGATTTAATTTAATTTTTTCTTCTAACGATATATATATATATAGAAAACCAGATGTACAATCAGAATATGTAAAAAGAAATTAAAAAATATACTGGTTCATCACTCAAACATATATAAGCTCGTGATTTTCTAAAATTGATTGTCTTATGGAAACAAAATGGGCTCGGCCAACTTCTCACTTCTCACTTGTCCTATTGATCAAAGTAGTTATCTAGTTAGAATTTGGTCAGAAAGGTGACATGTCGTTTGATTATTATATAAAAATGAAATAGTGAGGACCCTTAAAAAGGAAAACAAAAATAAAACCAAGCATAGGTGAGCGGGATGTGTTTTTTTTTTTAAAGGCCTAGTCACGAGAGGCCACCAAGCCAGCAAGCCTCGATTTCTTTATGCTTTTTTAAAAAAAAATTTAATTTTAAATTTAGATGAAAAAAAATTTAAGAAAAGAAATATTATTAAACCTGATTGAATTCATGACTCAGATTGTAGGTTTGACCAAATAAGTCATAATGTCTTAATCAACCTAATATGAATTTTTTAAAAAATAAATTTTCCATATTGAATTTTTTATGAAGAATTTAGTTTATTTTGAATTTATCTTTGTGATGTGTTTTGTTTTTTTATGTGGGATTAATTTGTTTAAAATTATTTTTTATATGATTGTCACAGTTTCATGATCCAGATTGCGAATATGGCATGTTAACCCAGGTAGCTTCATTGTTCATCATGTCAGTATATTTTTTAGAAACAAAGTCATCCTACAATTTTTTTTTTTACTTTAATTCATTTTCTTCTAGTTTCATCCTTTAATTATTATTTTTTAATCCTACAGTTAGGAAAAAAAATAGATTATTAAACCCAGTGGATTCCATTAATCGTGGGCTTGACAAGTTAAGTCGTGAAGCTATGATCAATCAAATATGGTGTTGTCTTTTTTTTTTAACAAAAAAAAATGCCATACTGAAATCTTTTTTAAGCATTTAGTTTATTATCATTCGATCTTTATGATATCTTTCATTTTGGTTTCTATATGATTAATTGGTCTATATTTTCTTTTCACTAGGTTTTTTGTCATGTTGATTTTTTTTTAAATTCAAAACGCATAGTTATCGGTCAGGTTTAATGATGTTACTTAAAAACTCAGGCTAAATAAGGATTCAAGTCAAAAGGTTTTTTTTTTCCAATCAATTTCATCATTTGTTTCTCTCAATTTCATCCTTAGACTTTTTTATGCAGATGAAAACTAATAAAACAACAACAATATATAAAATAAATTAATTTAATGAGGAAAAAGGGTTACAAATATAAACCCTAAATTCATAATTTTATTCTTTAAAAATTAAGTATATAGTAGTTGCCTCCTTAAGAGACTTATAAGATATTTAAATAGGTCAGAAAACTCTACCTCTACTAGAAAACAACTAGAAATCTGAAAGCACTAAGTTATTAAAACAAAAATCCAAATTAAAACATAAAATCCAAAAAAAAAACTATGAAAAATAACAAAATTAACCCAAACAACAACTTTTAGATCTAATTCTAAAAAATACAACAATTGGACCTCTTGTTATCACAACTTTAAAGTGTTAACCTTGTCTAGCGTGACCGGGTTTCCTTTTAGACATAGACCTGTCGTACTGGCCCATAAAAGCATACTCTAGGCCATCCATATAGTTTGCATGAGTTAGATCCCTATCTAGTAGTATTAGATCCTCTCATGAATGCTCAAAACCTGTAGTTTGTACGAGCCTAACCACATCATTTTTTCTACTAGTCGATGAGGTTGCATTTGGACTGATCAAGTCGACTAAGTTATATCAGGAAAACTTCGAGACAATTTAATTTTAAACTCGAGTTAGGTAAAAAGTTGAGTTATGAGTTTTTTTATTTCAATTTCATCATCATAATTTTTTTACCTATTGGATGAGATGTCTTTGGACTGACTAAGTTAACTGGGTCATGTCGAGACAACTCCTACATAGTTTAACTTTAAACTCGAGTTAGGAAAGAAGTCGGATTAGAAGGTTTTAAGGTTAACCTGTTGGGTCATATTTAATAAAAAATACATATTATTTCTCTATGTCCCGGATATTTTGTTTTACATTTAAGATTTTTTTGACCCCATTCTCAGCGCAACATTAGCTTGTAAAGTAGTGATGTTATTTTTTGTAAAGATTAAGAAATTGCAGCACGTATTCTGGTAATGGAGTGCAGCATGAATGTCACCTAGCTAGACAAAGACGGTGAAAAGAGACGTGAAATCTGAGAAAAAAAAAAAAAAAAAAAAGGGGGGCTTCATCGTGGGATGTCTTTTTATCCTTGTTGATGACATTTCACATCAGACAGGGGAAAACAGGGGATCATCTGTGTTGTTAGTTTGATACTTTTCTTGTCCTAAAGACTAAGAAACCTGGTCGCTGGCTTTCTTCTATGCATGTGTTCGTGTTTCGATATGTGTATATCTCTAGGTTCAAAATTCCTGTCTTGTCAACAACAACGCAAGTGCATATAGAACCCTTTTCATTTATTAAAGCTTCTCCTTCCATCGAATGAACGCCTTCGACTGACTGGGGAAAACAAACGTTGAACGATTTTGGTAGGGAGCGGTCCATTCATTTGTTTCAAAATCAATCCATTTATTATAGCTTTCACATCCAAACGGTAACAAAATCTGTTCTATCTGGACCATTTACTGTTTTTTCCATAAAGATAACAAAACTCAGAGGACTTACCGTATTGTCTCAGAACATCAGCTCGTCATCTTTCCTTCTCTTTTTCAATGGCAACATGTGGCCCCTGATAACACATGTCAGTGTCCAATTTGGTCCCTGAAACCTTGTCTATGAAAACATGAGGTCCCCTTGTTTTTAATATTCCAATAAACACCACCTGGCCCCTCCTTCCGTTAGTGGTCGGTGGTTGAGTTTGGCCTGTCTTTTGCCTCCAGTCCACAAACCTTAACAGCAAACCAACTACTAGGAAATAGAGTAGTGAACGAGAAACAATCTGGACCCTTTTCTCTTATCCTAATCAATTACACTTCCCTCCTCCTGTCCCCTGTGTTTACTTATCTCGAGCTTTGAAACTAATAATTTCAAGTACATTGTTTGAAAGTTGTATGCATTCGGAGCATTATAAGAGATATATTCTTGAACTTTAAAAGTAAAGAATGAATAAATAATAAAATTAAGGAACGTTGTTCTTGATGGCCTACTCTATAAATACAAAAATCACAAGTGCTACGTATTGTATTTCAGCTGGTTATTTAGAGATTATAAAATACCCATTACATGTAATCAAAGAAATAAATCAATGGATCGTTTGAATTTCTCAAACAAATCCCAAAATTTATCTTCATAATATTTAAAAGTCAAGATAATTCATAATATGTATAGGCCTGCTCATCCATATTGGATCTACGCGCACAAAATCTCACCTACAACAATGAATTGTAGGTTTATATCAGTTCATTTTATATATAATTATTTTTTTCACTCAATAATAAACTTGGAATAAACCACTCATAGCATCATTTAAGAATATGAATTCAATCAGGGTACATGGAGATGTATATTTATTTATTAACATAAACTAATTGAGGAGGGCACTTCACTTTATTACCCTAGCATTGTTCACTTAAATAATGTTTTTTTTTTTTTCATTTAATGGGTTTGCTTATCTCAATATCATTATCTAAATCACGAGTTTTAGGGATTAACACGGATTAACTCGAGTTATTTTTATATTTAACTGTTTTTGGATCTATCAAGTTAATTGGTTACATCAAATCAACTCTCACACAGTTTATTTTTCTTAAACTGAGGGGAATTTATTGTTCCCCTTCTCACAAAGCATTGTTCACTTGAATAAGGCTTTGTTTTTTTTTTAAGGTTTAGTTTTTTTTTTAATTTATCCTTCAATGGGTTTGCATATCCTGATATCATGATTTAGTTCGTGGGTTTAATGAATTAACTCAAGTTGACTCAAGTTATTTTTTATGTCCAAGTTTTTTTTAGACCTGTTACGTTGACCGAGTCAACCCCCACATGGTTTAATTTTTTTTTATACTAGAAAACACGTTAGCAACACCTGGATATTTTTTTACGTTAAAACAATTGATCTAACTCGTGGCATAGACAGGTTGACTGGGTATTTTTTTGTCCTTTTCTTAATTGAATTTTTTTTCAAATATGATCAATCAACATTTGGTTGATTGAGAATTAGACTTATATATATATATATATATATATATATATATATATATATATATATATATATATATATATATTCGTTTTCTTTGGAGTTATCATGATCTCCTAACCTGGGTTTGGTAGGTTAACTCGAGTTTAACTAGGTAAGTTTTTTTATTTTTTCAATTTAATCCTTTAACAATAGGTTGATTAGAAATTGGGTTTCAAAAAAAAAAAAAATTTATAGAGTTCTCACGATCTTATGTCCTAGGTTGCGGGTAATGCCAATTGACTCAAGTTTTGTGTTCTATTTTAGTATAATTTTTTTCAATTTTCTCATTCAATATTGGGTTGATTGGGGATTTGATTTCATAATTTATTTTGATTTGTGTTTTATGAGGTTATTCAAACTCATGACCTGACAAATTTGGTTGGTTAACTTGGGATGTCTCGGGTGGTTTTTTGTATCTTTTTTTTTTTAATAATTTCATCCTTTAATATTTGGTTGATTAGGAATTGAACTTCATAATTTATTTCAATTTTTTTTTACAGGGTTATCTTGGTTTCATGATCCAGGTTTGGCAAGTTAACCTAGGTTGACTCGACTTATTTTTTTAATTAATTTTTGTTTTCAATTTCATTCTTCAACATTGGATTGATTGAGAATTGGGTTTAAGAATTTTCTTTATTTGCTTTCTATAGGGTTATCAGGGTCTCATGACTTGGATAGTAGATTTAGCAGGTTAACCCGAGTTGATCTAATATGTTATCGTTTCAATATTTCATTCTTCAACATTGGATTGATTGAGAATTGGGTTTAAGAATTTTATTTATTTGCTTTCTATAGGGTTATCAGGGTCTCATGACTTGGATAGTAGATTTGGCAGGTTAACCCGAGTTGATCTAATATGTTATCATTTCAATATTTAAAAAGAGTTGTCATATTGATTTTTTTTAGTCAACTACATATTTATCGGTCATCCAAGTTTTCTTTGTGTTAAAGTAGATTTAAAAATCAATAAAATGACAATATTATCCTCATATATATTAAAGCTTACCATTACCACACAACTCATACTCTCTCTTTGTGTTAACATTCTCTCATCTCTCACACTCTCTTTGTTAAGCACAACCTCCTTCTCTAAACCCACAACCTATGACAACAATTGTTCTCTCTTATAATAATAGATCCGGCCTCTACCCATCAAAACCTTTAACCTCCATAGCCATCACGAGCCCCCATCAGAGATTTCACCAAAAGTCACCAAAAAATCTTAGTTTTTCTTTTCATCAAAATTGTTATCTACTGCTACTACCCATATTAGCCAAATTAGTACCAATTCATTTCATACATCAGCTAAGTTTATAAGGTTGAATTCTAAAAAGATGAGGAAACTCTTATTACTAGGATATACAATCTAGCTAGTGAGCAGTAGGATTAAACTGAAAAGTATTAGACTTAAAGATGGAATAAGAAAGTTTTGATCTTTTTAGGTGGAATTTAATTGTTGGGAGGATTCCTGGAAGAAAAATGGAGGAAATTAAAAGGTACTGGACCTAAAAATGTTGACCTTTAGGTCACATGTTTATGTTTTTTATATATTTTGATGATAACAATAAAATGAAAATTATACTAATTATATGCTTGGTCAAGAATAAGTGTTAAATAAGTTTTATACAAAGCTTATATCAACAAACATGAAGGATTTCATGAAAAAATCAATTAAAAAAAGTCCTAGAAGAAATCAAAATGAAGACTTAGAGTTTAAGTGTTTATTTTAGTGCTCTATATAAATCTTTATATCTTATCTTGATAGCATAATTAAAATGAATGCACACACTTCATTATGCATACATTTAAAAGGATTGATTACAAACCTGATAGACGATTATAAGAATTCACCTAGATTATAACTAATAAAACTGAAATTCTACATGAACCGATCAACCATTTAGTATGACCAAATGAATCAGTCGACCGTTTATTCATCAACAATAAACACTTGTGAATTTTACAAGAATTGGTTGATCGATTGGCCTAACCCATCTGAACTGGTTAACCATTTCAGTCTTCAGTGGGACCGTAATAGCTATAAACAACTAATTTTTTCTAAGAACATATACACAGCTTATATAATTGCAAAGTTAGTGAGGGATTTAGAACATACATTAAATACAAGCTATTCTAAGTGCAAAAACACTATAAAACATCAATCTTTGATTACACTCTAACTGGTGTTATTATACCTTCTTAATCTAGCACAAAAGTATTTAATCTCATTTTACACTTAAACACCTTCAAATCATATAAGTGTTATCTTGTGAGATATAAATATATTAGGTCTTTTAATTTTATTATCCATTCTATTGAGAGAATTAATTATGATAGAAAAATACTCTTATAAACCTTTGAGAGTTTGGTAAAAACTCTTGGCATTGGTAAGGTAATTTCACCAAGAAAAAATCTTGAAGATGATACATCTTCAAGTGGGAAAAATCTTGAAGAGAGCATATCTTCAAGTGAAAGAATCTTGGTGTGGATTCATCAAGTGGTGTAAGAATCTTGGTCTTGATTCACCAAGCGGCTATTATACTCTACAACTTGGACAAGTAAAAGATTACAATACTCAAGTATAGTTTGGTACTTGAGGTATAGATGAAGGCTTGCTGAACCACCTTAAAAATCAAGTTTGCAAATTCTTTTCCTTAGCTATTTATTTTAAGCATTTTAATTATATTGTTGGTTTGTATTTATTGAAATTAATTTGTATTATTTGTTAATATTAATGACACACATAATTCACTTCCTCTTACGTGTTATAGTTGTCTTAATTCTAGAACAACAAAAAATATTGTATGAGTTAGTAAATAGGGGGTCCAAGTCCAATGTCCTTTTTGATATATATCCTAGAGTTGTAAAATTTTGGTTTGTTTGTAACAAAATTTGGTTGTACTAAGAAAATACAATATAAGGGTTTAGTTGTGATCAAAATATTTGTAAAATGGTTACTTCATTGTGGTAATGGTAGTTAATTAATGTTTGGGAGCTTAGATTATATGATGGAATCTGCTTGTTAATATGGTAAATTGAGAAATTTTTACCAAACCTAGACACCTTTTTATCTGGTCTTTTATGTGTATAATTTCAATGGTAGTTAAATATAGGTTTTAATCTATTGAATTTTTATTAAATTTCTCAAGCACAAAGCTATCTATTTCGGAATTTATGAGATATAGAGTGATATGTGATATTGGGGATTATGAAGAGTAAATAGGGATAAAATAGGTGAAAGATTTGTTGAAGGTGAATGGTGGTTATAGTGAATTTGAGTATGTTTTCGTGGTGGTAGGAAATAGAGGTTGCTGGGTGGCTTTGTTTTGTGAGGAGATTGAGTTATGTGTTTCTGGGAGTTGGATATTAAAGGATGAAGGTGACAGTATGGGTCTTATGATGATGAAGAAGAAACTGAGAGATATGGTAGAAATGGTGGTTCGCATGGGTAAAGATGGGAGATAAGGGTTGCTTTTCTTTTTGTTTCTCTTTTTTTTTTAGTTTTTTAGTGGTATTTTTGTTATTTTTAAGCTTCAAGGCTTGTTAGCTATTATTTCAAATATAGTGGAAATCTTATAAATAAATACATATTTTTTGTTGACTTTTTTATGACACCAACTCCTAAGAATATGAAGTGTTATTTCACCTTTAAATTTCAAGTTGCAAAGTGTAATATTTGAAAACTTTGTTGCAAAGTGGAAAAAAAGATCAAACCATAGGATGCTTAGAGTAATTTTTCCTTTCTAATTTAACTTCATCATTAGCATTTGATTGATTAGAAATTGGTTTTCATACTTTTTTTTCTGCTTTGTTTTTATATAGTGTTATCTAAATTTTATGTTGTGATTGGGGTTAGCAAATTAACTTAATTTGATTTAGGTTTTTTTTTCATTTAAGTTTTTTTTTTCAGTTTCACCTTTCAACATTGAGTTGTTTGATAATTAAACTTCATGATTTTATTTTATTTATTTTTTATAGGATTACACCAATATCAAGAACAAGTTGCATATTCATCATGTTAACTTGGATAGACTTGGGTTGGGTTTGTTTTACCTTTTTTTTTTTCATTGTCATTTTTTTCTCAATTTATTTAATGTCATTTTTTATTCTTGTTATTAAAAATAGCCAACCTAATCAAGTTAAATTTTTTATTTTTTTAGTTTTAACATCTCTTTTTATATTAAAATAAATAAATAAATCAACCCGTGGGATAGCATGTGACACCTATCTCATAAGTAACTATTTGCCAAAGTTATCTTCTCATCCGTATTGAATGAAGTCAGGTGAAACAATTTGTCAAAACTTTTACTCTCGATTTTAATTTTTTTTTTTTTTCCAGAGCTTTTAAAAGCAAGAAGGATGGAGAAAGAGAAACTAATTGATTAAGAAATGAAAGCAAATGAACTTGCAAGGAAACGAATAGGCAAGTGAAAGATAGTTAACACTTGGAACATAAATTACTCGACATTTAAAATGGGAATTTTCATAAGCATCTAGTACTTAATTACAGCTTAACAGAAACACCAAATTCACTAGAAGGGCTCTTAAGAAGCTTAAACATATTGAGATTAATTGCAATAATTTACAAAAAGAATTTCCCACAACGGAAATTTCAATAGTGATTGTCCAAAATTGGCTCCTTTTACTTCCAAACTCCCATCTACTCCTTTAGTGCAATCTTCCGCAAATCACCTAGAGATATCATGATTTTGAGAGCAGCCAAGTTGCTCAATTTCCCAGCTCAACTTTGACGCAACTCTTTCATGACAGGGGACGTACTCCTGTGATATTCAGCAAGTAAACATGATGAACAAAATTTCAGTATGATCACTTGTATTTCACACCAAGGAAAGTTTTAATATTAGCCTTTTAAAAGGAAGATAATTAACCTAATGAAACAGGGCATGTAGGCTTTCACGTATCAGGTGTGTACTATTTCGATGTAAAGTTATAAGCATGAACAAATGTTTTTTGCTAAGTTAAGATTAGTTTGATGAATTTAAGAAGTAAAATCTTCTAAGCTTAGGCAAGGACTAAGGAGATATGGTTTCGTTAGCAAACCTCCAGTTTCTTCACCAGCTCTTTTGCTGTTGGTGCAGAAACGATAATGTTGCGTGCACTGGGATTAATAAATCCCTCTTCCACAGCTTTGTCAATAAACGAGAGTAAGGAATTGTAGTATCCATCAACATTAAGCAATCCAACCTTCACAATGTGGAAACAGGATGCATTGTTAGTTCCTTAAAATAGATAAAGCAGTTGAGACGTCTCCTGCAGACATTACAGCAGTAGGCATAACATGGTATCAGTATTGTAAACATGGAAATCACCGGTTTGTCATGAATTCCGAGTTGAGCCCAGGTTATGACTTCAAGTAACTCTTCCAGCGTTCCATAACCACCTATATTTAAAACATGTAGGATTTCAAAATTAACATTCTAATCCAAATTACTTCATGGCAGAACATAAGAGGCATTTGAGAACTGTACATATGTTTAATTGTAGCCGGAAAGGACACGTAGCTTAGAAATGTAATATCAGCAGCAAGGAATACAGGACATGTCAATTATTTAGTACCACAAATCAGTAATATCTGTTCGCTCTGCATGTTTATACTATATGTATTAATGTATATTTGTTACAATTTACTCTCCAGCTTAAATAGTTGCAATAATGACCTCTAGGATAATCATTACTTCATTTCTACATCTTGACCTCAACTTTTGTGGATTTAGAGTTACATGGTTTTGTATGGCTCTAATCTTATCACGTTACAGAGTGGTTGTCTTTCAATTTTTTACTGGGGTTGTGGATTCTATTACAAAATGGAGTCCAAGAGAAGATAAATGGGCCATTCTGTCCAAGCATGTCTTCCATTTCCCATCATTGCCTATTAGGTACTGGTGCTAGTTGGCACAAATACACAGAGTGTGTTTGTGCGTTCGTTGCCCTCAATATGCTAAGAAATAAATGGCACTGTAACATTTACAGGCCGTAGAACTACATCAGAGGAAAGGAGCATATGAGCCAGTAGCCACAGTTGCAGACTTCACTATAAGCTCTACTTTTCAATGTAAGATGTTGATGGGTCAAAAACCTGGGTTTGAATTGTTTCTTTGTAATAATGATTATTGGGCTGGTGATGGAAGGTTTAAAAGGATGTGGTAAAAGAGGCTTAACACGGTTGTTTTCACAGCATTACCAGATGACGCCATTTATAGAAATAACATACAACAGAACTATAGCCTAGACCCTTCGTTTAAAAACAAAAAAATCCTAGACACTTTGTGCTAATTAAGTTGACGTTTTTAGACACTTTTGACAGTCAACGTTCTCCTCACAATTTGTGTGTGGGGCCACTTGTTTAGCGACACAAGGAGGATCAGGAAAATGAAAGATCATATCAAAAGGATAATGACATAAAGTATATAACTATTAGAAATAAAGATCCATAGTTCCTTTTCATTTCATATTTCATCTTGTAAAGGGGTTAACTTAAACACAATCAATAATCTGATGAGCATTTGCAGGAATGTATTTTCAGCGGTTCAGTTAATTTGGGCTTTTTTTTTCTTTTTTGTCTCTCTTCCTTTTTTATTCTTTTGTGAGGTTTAGGTTGTGCTTTTTCTTGAGTGTTAATAGTCAGCAATTGAGACAGCAGACAAAGAAAAGTGCTATCAGGCATCCTCGGAACTCCAAGAATCAAAACATGAGATATGGCCAATCTGACATTATAAAATTCGTAAAAAGTAAAGAGAACCAACTGATTGTATATATGATTTATTGAATTTCTTTCAAATTTTCATGCAAGTGTGAATTTTGCAGAGTTTATAACCAACCTGGTAAGGCAATAAAAGCATCAGAATGCTTAGCCATCTCTGCCTTCCTTTGATGCATATCTGCAACTGCCTTCACTTCTCCTACTGTTTCACCAGTCAACTGCAAAAGGGCACCACAGGCACAGTCAAAGAAAATAAAAAGATCAAAATTGTGTGTCTGCGTGTGAGAGAGTGTGTGTCTGGAATTTGGAGTGCTGTGCAGTGAAGCAATAATGAGTGTTTGCAGGAGTGGTGGACTCAATCCATAGTATTCAACTCAGCAACTTCATAGCCATTAAATCTTTAGCTTAAAAGAAAAGTAAATTCGAATTTTAGAAGAATCCAGGCAAGAAAAAAAACAGGAAGTAAATACTCTACTTGTAATGAACTAACCAGAGATGACAGTAGCAAATACAAACCAAGATTATATATGCAAAAGGCCTAATGCTACGTGCCAATTACCATGCAGACAGTGGATAAGGCTATGATGTATTCATCAGAGGAACAGAAGCCTTGAGAAACAGAAGCCTTGAGAAACAAACAAAAAAATATATGTTTATACAATGGAAAGATGGAAGTAGATAACGAAAGTAGCCAAAAGCAAGGAAGACTATCAATAGAAAAGAAAATGAAAAGCCAAAAATCTATTTTTATTCAAAATCCAGTAAAGAAAAATTAAGAAAAGAAGAATAAAGTTGGAGCCTTTTTCCTTGAAGAAAATATAATGAAAAGGTAGGAGACTTTATTTGTGCTGGGTCTAGCAGACATACCTCTCGAGGCATGAGCGTCTTGGGAATAACTCTGCAGAGAGACAATAATATGACAGAAAAATCACGACCCAGCTCACTGATTTTGTTTCTCTACTCATCTCAATGTTATTTCAATGCATGAATTAGAAGACAAAACTTGGACAAGAAGGAAAGGCTTGATTACCCAATAACATGACGACCACCATCATGAACAGCTTGTGAAACCAAACCCATCAAACCTATGCTACCTCCTCCATAGACCAGATCAATATTCCTTGAGACCTGCAAAATAAAACAACAATATAATTATCAGGAAACCAAAATGAGGCCTTTTCCAGGAAATCTGTTAATGTGGTTATGTATGGGCTCAGATATCCTTATGAAAAGAATGATGGATGGTCAAGTTTTTGACGGAAGAAAAATGTGTTCTTGTTTGTACATTAAAGCATATATCCCTTCAAGAAAGAATTAAAAAAAAAGGCAGAATAATTAAGAAGAAGTTTCCAAATTTAGCACAAGTAAAATGTCGAGACTCGTGAGCGCCGAGTTACAAACATAAGAAAGCTTTCACAATGTTTATAAATCCATAGCCAAATGCTCTTTTATTTCTTGTTTTAGCAAAGAAAAGAACATGCAAAGCAATAGGCAGGCAGAGACAAATAGATATATTTTTTTAAAAAAAAAGAAGGTACCAATTCGTTGCCAAGGTCAATAGCAGCAACTTGATAGCTAGTCTTCTTGCCTTGACTACTCCCACAAAAAACACAAATCCTCTTGAACTTAGACGACATTGATTGCTGCTGCAGAGTAGTTGTCTCTATGATCTCCATTTTAGTTCTGATCGCTCGGTTCACTCACAACTATGCTTAATTAATTCATGATTCTTCCTCTTTGCCTACTTAGTATTGTTTGTGTATGTCAAACGAAAGAAAGGATGACCGCCTTGGTTTTGTTTGGTTTATTTCTCGGGCGGTAGTGATCTTGAGTGCCTCTGTTTGTTTGTTTATATAAACGTTTACACGTACACGTGATTACTCCTCATAGCACGCTTGCTCTCCTCCTCTTGTCGACTCACAAATACAGCCTATGTAATATTGGCACGCGTGGACCACTTCTTTTCTTTAACCCCATCAAAAATATGAACACCCTTTCTTTCTTACGAGTATATTGACTCGTCCTCCGAACATGTAAATATTATTTTAAAAAAATATATTAAAAATATAGAAAATATTTTAAGCTTTTTAAGTCAGTAATTATATTAGGCTCAAGTAAATAACAAATAAATAAAGAACAATCGTACATTTTAGTTGCCAGGAAAAAAAAAAGAAAAAGAAAAACAATCGATCACTGGCAACAATTCATCCATAATACATCTACACGCACCGCACCATGTGGAAGAGAAAACATTTGCGCATCAATTTAGATGTCGTTTGGTCAGATTTGGTCTCCGGAAGGCGTCTCACACACCTCTTTGATGGCGTGAGCACTGCCCACTAGCTAGGGCGTGTGAATGCTTACCAGCAGCTTTTTGAATAAAAAATAGAAAAGACAACATGAAAAATACTAAAATGCCTCCATGCTCCTCTTAATTACACATCATACCCAAGTAAATTTCATTGTCGCAATCCATAGTTTTATGTCTCTTGGGTCTGGCAGTCATTTCAGATCCAAGCAAACAATAAACAAACAGAGGATAATTATGCACTTTAGTTGTCAGGAGAGAGAAAAGAACGAAAAAACACAAACAATCAATCACCGACGACAATCCATCCATGATATGTATACGCACGCCGCACCATGTAGAAGAGGGCACGTCTACGCATCTATCTAGATGGTGTTTGGCCAGATTTTACCCCTAGAAAGCGTTTCACGCGCCTCCTTAATGGCGCGAGCGCTGCCCACTCGCTAAGGTGTGTGAATATGCACCAGCAGCTTTTCGAATAAAAAATAGAAAAGACAACGTGAAAATACTAAATCGCCCCCATGCTCCTCTTAATTACACATTATACCCAAATAAACTTCATTGTCGCAATCTATGGTAATCTATGTCTAGAGTTACCATGAAAACCCACGTCATTTAGCTTTTTTTATAATTTTAACTTTTATTGTTCTTGTTTCTTTAGATTTAGAATTGGATACATGTTAGAGTATTGATTGAAAGTTTGATTTCGACTCTAAAATAGGGTGCATTAACATTAACAAATAAACTAAAACAACATCCTTTTTTGCTATCTAAAAAATAACTATCCATCAACAAACATAAAATTTGTTTATTTTCTATACATTTTGTCTAATTTTGTCAATTTAGTCCCTTTATTTTACGAGGTTTACAATCCGATGAATGAACTTTATTTTTTTTTTAATTTCATCATTTAATGTTATATTTTTATGTGCTTAGATATGTTTTATTCTATTTTTTCTCACTTACCTAAAATGTATGTTGTTGAATGGTTTAGCGTTATTTGTTCTATTATAATCATGTTTTATTTTATTAATGATCAATTTTATTTCTAAAAAATAAATTGAGAGATAGAGGACTATAATTGACATAAAGAGATAGACAAAGGATTTTTTCATAAAAAACACATAAAAGTTTCATTTGATCCCTTAAGTTTAAATTCTCTCATATTATTTCATAGAATTTAAATCATTAGAGTTTTTTACTAATATTTATTTTAATTATCATAAGAAAATTAAATATTTTTTTCCTATTTAATTTTGAATAAATGAATTATATTTGTATGATACATTTTTAAGAACAAATCATATATAGTTAATGACCATAATTAGCCTTTAAGATAAATAAGAATAAGAAAATAAAATTTGAGAATAATAGATGAGGTAAAATATCTACACGTGCATCTATTTTTTGCTTCTTACAAGAAAAATCAAATTTATTTTTTAGTTTTTAATTAACATTATCAACTTTTTTACTATTAAAATCCTTACTTTTCAAATTAGATTTGAGCTTTTATGGTGATATTATCAATTAATTTTCAATATTCAATGAGAATATTTTTTTATTTTTTATGTTAATTATTTTATATACTTTTCTCAAATTAGTTTTTAAGAAATGTTTTATATGGCTACATCAGAATTATGATGTTTTTTCTATTTTTTTATGTGTTCTAAGTTTTTATTTTAAAAAAGGAATTTTTCTAATAAAAAGAACATGTTTTTGGTTGCAAAAACATTAATAAGAAGGGTTTTTGAGGAAAAAATATATTTTTTATTCCTTTATTAAAATCATTTGAATTCTTCTGAATTTTTCTTTAGTTGTATTAGATTTTCATTTAGAAAATCCTACTACTTGTAAAGCCGTCCAAAAAAAAAGAAATGCATTGATAAAAAAATAAAATTTTAACTAAAAAATTTATTTTTTTCTCTATAATTGATAATATTGGGATTATTTGTATTATCACAGAATTAAATAAATACATGTTTCAAAGTCGCCTCGCAGCAGCAACATGCAGGCATGCAATCAATTTCTTTCTATAATATTATTTCTATTTTTTTGCATTGATTTTTTTTTTTTTTGGGGCCCCATCCCATAGCAGAGGGCGGGGCACGTGACGAGTTATGTCCTAACTAACGATAGATTGTAAAAGCAAATAAAGCCATTTGCCTATTGGAAACATAAAATTGTTTTTTATCTGTCCGGAGGGTGAAAGTGTGATTAGAACCAAGGAAGAAAAGGTAGTTGGAAAACTGTAAGAACAACAAGAATGATCGTTTTAAACGAAGAGACTGCCATTCTTCTCATTGCACATCAAGAATCAAGATTCTTTTTATTTATTTTTTGGTTACTTTTCATCCCAAAAATCTTTTAAGTGTGTTTAATAGTGCGTTTCGAGAGTGTTTTTAAAACAAATTTAAAATTTTTAAAAAAATTAATATTTTTTGATATTTTTATATCATTTTAATATATTAATATCAAAAATAATTCTTTAAAAAAATATTATTTTGATGTGTTTTAAAATAAAAAACTTTAAAAAATAACCGCTATCCTATCGTAAACACACTTTAAACCAGAAACATACATGTAGGAAAAAAAATTTCATATATAACATTATAAGATGGGTACACTTATTTAATCCGTGAAAAAAGGGGCACTTCTCTTAAAATAATGAACATTTATATGTGTTCAAACCAAGAAAAAAGAAAAAACATACTTCAAAATTAATGAGGAAGGTAGTATGGGTAAAATCCAGAAATAAGAGATGATAGTATGGAGCCTTGTGCATTGATGATTGAAATAAGAACAAGAGTGGGTTATGGCCTATCAGCCTGTGTACCCTCATCCACCTCCCTTGCTCGACACACCTGCTGTATGCAAAGGAAACATTTTTATTTTTATTTCCTCTCTCCCTTCTCTTCCCCATATCCTCGCCCCCACCATGGATGCATGCTATGCCACGAATTGCATCTCCTCCACCTCACTCCCCAGAAAAAAGAAAGAAAAAAAAACCCACAATTTCTTACCAAATATACTTTCATTAAACTCCACTTGCTCATTTCTTATTATTTTCTACAGTGTGTTGCCAGGATTGCAGGAACTGAACCATGTATTATATTACTTAAAAATCCCCAATCCCTAAGCTAGCCCTTATCTGGCTAAAGCTAGCTAGCTGTTCTTGCTTACGATATGTCTACTTCCAGCCCAGACCCCAAGCATGGAGATTATAAACTCGTAATTACTGTTCTTAATAGGGGATCGAGCGTTTTACTCGTTAACAAATTGTGTGCCTCCTGCATGCGCATTTGACCCATGTTTTTGTGTGTTAGTGAGTGTCGCTTGTGTACTATGTTAGACCTAGTGCTGCTCGTGTTCCTTCTTCTTTATTTTATTTTTGTTGTTGTTGATGTTGTGAATTCTTCTGATTATACCATTAAACAAGGCAAACAAAAACCTGGAATGTATCATGCCTAGCTTAGTAAATTCCTGGTATATAATTAAAATCGTTTGACGTTAGTTTAAGTGATAATTAAATAGAATATTATCTAATCAATTAAAATACTCATCAAGTCCAGAATCTTAACATGGTATGTTTGCTAGCTTTTATTGGATAGAAAAGATAGACTTAATTTCCATCTACAAGAGGCCGTGCAAAACCAAAAAGAAAAGGCAAACAAGAAGAAGAAGAAGAAGAAGAATCATGCTCATGCTTATACTGGAATAGACAAAATATGATCCAGTTAGACACAAATTTAATTTCTGCTAAGGATGAAACAACTCCTTCGTCCATGAAATGGCTTGCTAAGTACATGAAACTAAATAATGTAAACCACCTGTGAATTTGAATTTCCAATGAAAAAGTGAAAGAAAGGGGGCCTTAATATTATGCTTGGCTACAGGTTTCTCAATACGTATCTGGCAAGATATCAACCTCTTCTTTAGCAACCCTATATTTTAATTGTCATATGAAAAATAGAAAGAATCCGGTGAAGAAAGCCTAAGGGCCCTGGCAAAAACACTTCTCTTTTAATTTCTAGAAGTAGCACGAGGATCGGAATTCCTTGAGAAGATATAAATGATTAAATGTATAATAAGGATTTTAATAGTGAATCCTTCATACCCTGTAGTACTGTTTGCAGGAGGAGCGCACGCTAGCTGCTGAACAAGATCTGAAGAGTAAGATGAAGAAGAAGTCTACGATCTGTCAACAACCTTCTAGTCCTACCAGCACCCGACCTATCCTTTATTACCCTTCCCTTCCCGATGCATGATTTGAATCTCTTGTATATATGGTCCCATAACTTCTTAGATTTCATAAGTTTCTTTCAAATCAAAACTTCGATCAATGAAATAATGTTATTATATATTATAATCAGGTTTTTTTTCTCATACTATTATTAATTTTTAGCTTCACATAAATATTTACCGTAAAAAAAATGAGAAAATCTATTTTATCCTTAATATATATTATTGTCAAACTTATATATTTAAAAAATAATTAAATATTATTATTTTTACTTTAGGTTGTATTTAAGTGTTGAAATTAATGATATTATAATATTATTGGTTATAAAACTTGGACTAACCCGATGGGTTGACCCAGAACTTGACTAAACTAAGGTCTGGATTGCCGAGTTTAAGAAAAAACAAAGAAATAATTGGTCTAGCCTAAGCCGAGATAAAACATGATTAATGATATTATAATATCACTGGTTATAAAACTCGGACTAACACTATGGGTTGACCCAGAACTTAGCTAAACTAAGGTTTGGATCGCCGAGTTTAAGGAAAAAAACAAAGACAAGATTGGCCTAGCCTAAACCGAGATAAAACATGGGTAAAAAATCATTTGACTTTTTTGTGATTTTTTTTTTTCGTCACAACAAGGTTGCCTTGATTCTTTTTTTATAAAAGAACTTTTTGGGTCGACTCGAGTTGACCTTCCCAACTCATGATCCAGATATTGTCTCAAATCGATTCTTGAGTCGAGTTTTAAAACTATAATAATAACCACTTTTATCCATATATTGACTTTGGTCAACCTGGGTTGATTTTTCTAAAACATGACTTAGATCTTACCCCGAGTCGACCCCGAGTCGACCCCAAGTCGGGGTTTAAAACTATGATAATAATCATTTTTATCCTTATGTTAACTTGGGTCAATGGTCAACCTAATGCATAACTTGGGTCTTACCTTGACTCAACCCTCGAATTGGTTTTTAAAATTATGATAATAACCACTTTTATTCTTATATCAACTCGGGTCAACTTGAGTCAACCCGATCCCATGACCCGGGTATTTTCCTAAAGCGACTCCCGAATTGAATTTTAAAATTATGATAATAACAATCTTTATTATTACATGTTGTAATTGAACAATTTTAGAATTGAGATTTTTTTACAATGATATTTTAGAAATAAATAATAATATATATTGTTTCTAGAGACATGTTCTCTCTATACTCCTATTTTGAAAGTATAAAAGTTCACTTCAAAATTGTCTTGGGACATATTTGTTTTTATATCTTTATCTATGTATCTTCAACCAAATATATTTGTATCTTCACTATCTGTGTTCTTTCTCTCCCAGGATAGTAACCAAACACTACCTTAAAACTAGCCACAAGTGTTTTCCTAATTTGATGGAGTGGGATTCAAACTCATTAAAAACTCTTCCATTTAATTAAAAAAAAAATATTGCATTCCTTAATTTATTAAATTTAAAATTAAGATCAACACTCTCATAATCATTAAAAAACGAATGATGTATTTGTAACCACAAAAGAAGTTTCAAATGAGACCAAAACGGTTGAAAGTAGCATTTAGGAGCGTAGTTGAAACCGTGTTTTCTAAAAATTTAATTTTTTTGGCTTAAAATTATTTTTTTATGTTTTTGGATTGTTTTGATGTGTTGATGTTAAAAATAATTTTTAAAAACATGAAAAATTATTGTTTTAATGTATTTTTTAGCCAAACGTATTTTGAAAAGCAACTGCTACCTCCCTTCCAAACACAATTAAAGCTGCAATTTATTTGCAACTTGCACCAATTTTCACTTGAATTTCAAACGATTTGGTTGCAAATTATTTAAAAAAAATAAAAGGAAAATAATTAATATAGAATTACATCATAAATTATTTATCCACTTATTTATATGGAGAACAAAATAAATAACAAATTATACCTATAAATAAATTTTAAAAAGTTCCATAAATTAACTTACTGAAGAACAAATATCATTAAAAAATTTCATTAATTAACCAAACTAACCTAATTACTCATAATAACAAATAAAATACCTACAACCTTAAACAATTTTTTACTTAATTTAACAAAATAAATAACAAATTATACCTATAAATAAATTTTAAAAAGTACCATAAATTAGCTTATTAAAGAACAAACCTTATTAAAAAAATTCACCAATTAACCAAACTAACCTAATTACTCATAATAACAAATAAAATACCCACAACCTTAAATAATTGTTTACTTAATTTACAAGAATAATGTTAACATATCCCTTACAAAAAAAAAAGTTAAACAAATACCTAAAAATAAAACCAGACTCTCTATTACCAAGAAACAATATTTTGTTATTGTTTATATAGTGGGAAGATAAAGAGTTAATATTGGGCTAAAAAACACTCAAGCTTTTAAAAAAAAATTTCTTATTGTTTATATAATGGCTCATGCTCAAGCTTCGAGCCGGGCTAAGGCTTAGATTCGAGTTTACAGTAAAATAATTTTTTAGATTATAAAAAACTATTTTTTATTGCCAACCTATTTTGGACTTGCGTTTGGGTTTATAATATTTCAGCCCATGAAAAATTATTTTTTTATTAGCCTATTAGTTTGTCTCACCCATGAGAGTATAAATAGTTTCTAGACAATTTTTATTCAAACCAAACATCGGATTTAAAGTCAAAATTGTCAACTCTAATTTTGATTGATGACGGGAAATTAAAGCTGATAATGATAGGAATCAATTCTAATAATTATCAAAATTAATTCTTTATCAGTTATGGTTCAAAGTCCTGTATAAAATGAGAGCTGAATAAAAGTGTTTCTACATTATTTTTCAAATTTTATATTCTTCTTCACCTCTATTTTCTAATTTATTCTCTTCTATTTTAATTTTTTTTTCTTTGTTTTTTTCTTAATCTAGAGCTTAAATTCAATATTTCTATAGAGAAGTTTGAGTTATATTTTCTTTGATTTATGTATCTTAATTCTTGTTTAGAAGTGCATCTTAAAAATGTGGTTTTATTGGAATCGTAAAGGCTTAACATACATCTTTTTTACACCAGGTGAGAAGTAATAAATTCTTCAAGAAAAAAGAAATGATTTTTGACAACAACTTATATTCAACTTCATCAGACTCTAATAGCTTCAACAAATAAGTAATGTACATACTTTTAGTTTAAATTTAATATATAATAAGTTGAGTATGCAAGCTAGGATTTTTGTTTAGATTTTTTTTTTCAAGTTTGGATATATGCTTAATACACATGTTAATATTTAAAATTGATATCAATTATAAGATTAGGTTGAATGATATAAGAATTGCATGCTTATAAACTAAACAATTATGCTCGCTAATCTAGTGACTCTTCTAATTTTTTAGCAACAATCTTAAGGTTTTAATAGTCATTAGTCTTTTTTTAGTTTATTATTCCTTTTCGCAATCTAGTTTATTAGTTAAAGATGTTATTAGCAAATTTTATTTAAAGTTAAAGTTTAACTTTTATCTAGTTTGTTACTATCATGCAATTTATTTAGATCATATAGAATTGGTGCATGTGATATCCTTTTTAAATAAACATTTAAAACAATGTTTAGTTCAACCATCTAATTTTTGTTTAGTTTATACAAGTAATTTTGCAATCTTATTTGTCATATTCATGATAATTCTTTAATTATTTGATTATACAAAATGTATTTGTATGATGCATGTGAAAAGGATACCATATTGAGTTAAAACAATATAAAATTGATTAATTCTTGCATAGTTTCAATATTTTTCCTTTTTAAACTGTTTAGTTTCTATGATTATTTCAAGTATATATTTTGTATTTTACTTTTTTTTTAAAAGCCAATTTTTTCATCTATAATTTTTTGCTATTATTATTAATATAGAATTTTATCATGATTTCAATTCAATAATTTATTGTCTCAACCAATGTTGCTTCAGTAAGTACTACTATAGTATGGAGAATTCTACCATCACTTTTTATGATGTATGGTAAGAAACCTGAAAAGTTCAATTGTTTGGATTTTAAGAAGTGGAAGTAAAAGATGTTATTTCATCTAACTTCCTTGAATTTTGCTAAGTTTTTGTCTAATCTATCAGATAATGATCTAATCCTACAACTGTACAGCTATAGATCCTTGAAATCATAACAACTTTATGTGCAAGAACTACATCTTGAATGGATTGGATAATATACTACATAATGTGTATAGTTCAATTAAAAGTACAAATGTTGTTTAGAAAGCTTTATAGAAAGCTATGGATAAAAAAATACAAGGCTGAAGATGTTAGTATAAAAAGGTTTATAGTCGGTAAATTTTTGGATTTTAAGATTGATCGATTCAAGGACTGTTATTATTCAAGTTCAAGAGCTTTGACTCATCTTGCATGTAATCATGGTGAAACTATGGATCTAAGCAAATAATTCCAAGTAGCTATAATTATTGAAAAATTCCCACCATCTTGAAGAGCTTATTTTAGGGTTAAAGATATAAGAGGATAATAAGTTATCTGAAAAAAAAAATCCAACTCTTCTGGTATAGTCTCTAAATAAAATATGATGGAACAAATGGTGAAGACCCACAATAAAATAAAATAAAATAAAATAAGAAAAAGCTTGATAGAAAGAGGAAGGGGTTTTCTAAGAAGTTTAATAGAAAATATTTTATCTATAATAAGACTGGGCACCTAGCCAAAAATTGCAGAAATAAAGCTTAACAAGAGAATTTTAAAATAGAAAGAACTACTAAAATCAATATCACCAAGGTTGATCACCTCACGAATAAAGTTTCAGAAATGAACTTGTCTATTGTTGTTTTCAAAGTTAACCTAATCAATAGTCTTGAAAAGTGGTAGGATGACATTAGTGCCTCCAAGCATGTATATACAAAGTACAGAGATGTTTTTTACTTACAAAAAAATAGATGGTAAACACTTATATATGGAGAATTCACCAACCTCCAAGATATTAGGAGTTGGGAATATTATACTAAAGATGACTTTTGAAAAAATTCTCACCATCAATAATGTCCTTGTTATTAATATTAGAAAGAACTTAGTGTAAAACTCATTGTTGAGTAAAAATAATTTATTAGTACTTAAAAGTGCATTCTCACTAAGGCCTTATATCATCATATTGCACTTAAAGTATCAATAACTCCTTAACTAGAGCATGTTTTATAATAACAAGTCTGATAATATAAGATAGCTTTAATTTATGGTAAATGTTCATTTTAAATACAGGTCTATCACATAAATCAAAGGATTAATTGATGAGTTCAACTACTGAAATTGAGAAGATAAAGAGAGGGTTAAGCTTAGAAAAGAGATGTTGGTTCAGTCCAAACTGGAACACTGTTCAATCATTAGGTCATATCTGGAGTTGTAGATCTTGGATTTCAATTTGGTTTATATGGATAGAAAGCTAAGACATAGGCCTAAAACATTCATGGTAATCCAAGACTCAATTCTGCTGTTTGGAAGTCCAAATCTTAGCAACAACAGAGAAGTCAGAATTTGTCCTGCAGCTCAAACACTGTTCAGTGTTTAGCCCATATCTCGAGTTCTAGAAGTCCAAATGCACCGATTCTTTTTTTGTTGGAAAGCTGAGGGCAATCTATTCAAATTCTAACATTAGCAATGATATTTTGTTCAGACAAGAAGATAAGGATTGTCACCAAGTCAAGATGTGGCCACCCACTCAACAATTAGTCATCAAATCAATAGTTTCAAATTTTGGCCTATAAAAGGAGGCATTTGCCATGCATTTAGGCATCTTGGTTTTCAGATCAAGATTATGTTCTTGTTCTCTCTCTTTATATTTTTGTAATGCTTAAGTTTTGTTTATATTAATCTCTTGTTTATGCCTTTCATTTCATTTCCTTTCCTTTACTTAGTTAACTTATATCTTATTTATGTTCTTATCTTGTTTATTTATGTTTCTCTCTTTCATTATGTTTAGTTAAGTTTATTATGTCAAGGTAAAAAGGTTACACTAATGGTATAAGAATAAGTATAGTATAAACTCAACATGGACCTTAATGTTTAATACTAACATGTTTTATATTTGTTATCTTATTCACTCTTAATACTTTGCTTGTTAAATGGTTAATCTAGATTTATGTTGTATAACCCTTGGTACAACAAATACTTGGCACTTTCATAGCCCAACCGTATGGCATAACCGACACTTATGCTATGAAAGGAACTTGATTTGTTGTTAACATAAATTATAATTATGAATACCTGACAACATTTACAAGTATTAGCATTATTCAAATAAGATAACTAATGTAATTATGTTAATAATTTATAATCTGATTAGAACCTCCTTTGTGTATGGTTTCCAGTTGAGTAATAAAAAAAGTTTATACTATACTTGTTTGAAATACCATTAGTAGATCCTCTAACCTTAACAATTATTTTATCTTTGTTTAATCCTTACATCAATATCACATCTCAAAGCTTTCTTCAACTCTTTTTCTGTTATTATCTAATTCTTTATTTATAGTTTATACAGGTAACCTTCTTGTGGTTCGACCTCGGTCTTGCCGGGTTATTTATCACTTCAACATTCTGCACTTGGGAAAATACATCAATCTTTTGGTCATGTCAATAATTTTGAGAAAGTTTTTGAGAATGACAAGTTTATACTCTTTGAAAGTGGTATATTTGTAGGAAAGGGTTATATTTATGATGGTCTCTTTAAGATGAATGTAATGACTATTATGATGATAATGCTTTTTTTTGTTTTGTTTTCTTGAATTTTGTGATATGTGGTATGGCTTGTTGGGACATGTGAATTATAATTTTGTACAAATGTTAATTAACCTTGAATTATTATCTAGTTTTTAAGAAATTAGGAAAAATCATAAGTATAAGATTTGTAGAGAATCAAGATTCATGAAATCTTATTTTCAAATAATTGAAAGAAGTAGTGAAACTCTAGATTTAATTTATTTGGATATTAGTGATTTGAAATTTTTGCAAACTAGATATAAGAAAAGTATTATATTACTTTTATAGATAATTGTGCAATGTATAGTTAAATATATTTGCTTAGAAGTATACGTGTGGCTCTTGAAATATATAAATATTACAAGAATAAAGTTGAAAATAAACTTAATAAAAAAATAAAGGTAATAAGAAGTAATAAAACTGAAGAATACAAAGCCACTTTTGGTGAATTTTGTTTTTAAAATGATGTTATCCATCAAACTACTACTTATTTATTTCAACAAATTGCCTTGTAGAATGTAAGAACCAAATTCTAAAAGAAATGACGAATGTCATATTGATAAGTTCGGGAACAATTCATAATTTGTGGGGGAAGACAATTTAGTTAACAAAGTATTCCATAAAAAGCTAGAAAAAAAAAACTCTATATGAATTGCAAATGTAGCAATACTTTGTCTAAAAAAGGTTAAGATAAGACTTAAATTGTAGATTGTATTTTTATATGATAGTGCATATCGATTTTTTATACATAAATAAAGTATTAAGGACATTCATCATAATATTATAGTGAAATCAAAGAATGCTACAATCTTTAAACATGTATTTTTATTTAAGAAAGCACAAGAATATAGCTCACTCAAGAGAAGATTGAAGCTAACTCATGTAATCATCATCAATCAAAAGATGATGAAATTGAGCCTAGAAGGAGTAAAAAGGCAAAAAAAAACTAAAATAATTAGTCCCGATTTTCTAATATATTTGTTAGAAAATGAACATCAAACCTACTCAAGATACATGGAAACTAGTGGATCTTGCACCTAAAAGTATACCATTAAGGTGTAAATGAGTATGTAAAAGGAAGATGAAAGTTGATGGTATTATTAACAAATACAAAACAATACTTGTTGTTGAAGGATTCCAACAACAATAATGTGAGGACTATTTTGACATATATTCTCTAATATCAAGAATAACTTTTATATACACATTAATAGACATTTCAGTTATTAACAAGCTTAACATATATCAAATAGACGTAAAAATAATTTTTTTAAATGGTGATCTTAATGAAGAGGTTTATATAAAACAACCCGAAGACTTTGTTGTAAATAAACAAGAAAATATACTCTATAAGCTTATCAAATCATTATATGGTTTGAAACAAGTACCTAAACAATGACATGAAAAAATTATCAAGGTCATGTCGTCAATTGAATTCTAAATCAACAAAGTTGATAAATATATTTATGTGAAAAACGCATACATGGGTTATGTCATTATATATTTGTATATGGATGATATGTTTATTTTGGGAAATAAAAATTACATAATCAAATCTACTAAGAAAATGTTAATTAATAAGTTTGAAATAAAAGACCTAGGTGTTGCAAATATCATACTAGGAGTAAAATTTTTTAAGATATCTGATAGATTGATATTGTCCTAGCCTCATTATGTTGAGAAAAGTCTAGAAAAATTTTCTAAAGGTGACTATAACATTGTGAAAATACTAATTGACATAAGCGTTTATCTGTCCAAAAATAAAGTTAAAGGAATAGACCAATTAAAATATTCTTAAATATTTATGAGTATGATGTACATTATAAATTGCATAATATTTGATATTTAATACTCAGTTAGCAAACTGAGTAGATTTACCAGTAATACAAATGTAGATCATTAAAAAGCAATAAATAGGATACTCAAATACTTGAGATATACTGTAGATTATGAAATACACTATATTGGTTATCTGGTAGTACTAGAAAGATATAGTGATGCAAACTAGATATTCAAACTAAGAATTCAAAATTCATTAGTGGATAAATATTCACACTTTATAGAGTATTTGTATCATAAAAATCATATAAGAAAACGTGTATCACAGGATTCATGATGGAATCGACGTTTATTGCTTTTGAAAAAGTCGGAGAAGTAGTCGAGTGGCTTCAAAATTTCTTAAAGAATATTTCATGTTGGCTAAAATTAGTGCCAATAATATATGCCTGTTACGACAGTCAGTCTTTAATTGGAAGGGCACAAAATAGTATATATAATGGTAAATCTACACATGTACGCCATATTCATAATATCGTAAAACATTTGTTCTCGAATAAAATCATTTACATTGATTATGTAAAGTCAAAGGAAAATATTGTGAATCTATTAACTAAAGGTTTGTTAAGAGAGCTTGTATATAATTTCATCAAGAAAAATAGGCTTAAAGCCTTTAAAGATAAAAGAATGTAATGATAGTAACCATACCTTATGTACTGAAGATTCCAAGATCTAGGTTCTAATAAAAAACTAATTCATATAATATTCTCAATAACACTTGAAAATTATTATTTCCTACTTATTCCTATAATGAAAAGAAGTTTTATCTATAGTGTGATAAAGAATGAGTAAGTTTTATCTATAGTGTGATAAAGAATGAGTTATGTTCTTAATGATTTCATATCTTAGTTTATCAAGTGGAGTATAACATAATACTATTAATGAAAGATCACCTATATGAGTGAGAAATATATTTGTTTTTTTTCATATTTTTTAAGAAAGCTAAATTCTTTAAAGCACTCGTGAATTCGAGAGATGTTCAAGGTCAAAATAAGCATAACAGTAAGAATCAAAAGAAATCTCTACGTAGAGAACTATGTGGATATTATTGTTTTGGTTTACATAAAAGGATGAATAGTTCAAAACATCTAGTCATTATTTAGCTGTGTAAATCTGGTAGTGTTTTGCTAATAAAGGTTCAAAGCAAAAGGTTACATATCTTGATATAGTGATTCACCAAATCAGTATCTTTCTACGAATATTTAGTCTTTTGTACCGGTCAGAAAATTTTCATTCATGTGGGGGGTTGTTGAAAAAATTATTTTAAAACATAGTTAATATGTATATTTAAGGCCAAATTAAAAGTGATGTCCACTCACTTTTAAAGCAAAAGCTTTGTTGATATTTATTCTCCAACATAAGCTCTTTAATATGGAATACTAATATAATTAAAATAAATTGTGGGTGAATAAAAAAATGATCTCAAAAAGTTCTTAGTTGATAATTTTTTTATGAAACCTAAAAACTCTATCTCATGTGGGGGTGGGGTGGGGGGTGTTCTTATTGTTTATACAGTGAAAAGGTAAAGAGATAATATTTGACCCAAAAAGCATCCAAGCTTTAAAACAAGATTTTATTATTGTTTATATAGTGACTCATGTTTAGGCTTCAGTCCAGTCGAGGCTTGAGTTTAGGTTTGGGTTTAATATATATCTAAATAAAATAATAATATTTCGAAGTATAGCATAAGAGAAGAAGAGAAGTGATAAAACTTTAAGAAAAAATTAGAAATTTCCAACTCAAACTCTACACTCTCATGTTTTCCGTGAACATCTGCCCCATAATGAATGTTTTGAACTATATATTTACATCTTTGCAAAAAAAGTGTGCCCTATCACAAAAGAGGTGGGATTGGTTACTATCAGTCTAGGCAATTATTAGATGTGATGTTTATACCGAAAACGAGGTAATCCCACACGGCATGTAATAACTAGGTCATTGCCAATTTATATTAAAAAAAAAAGGGGGGATAAATTGAACAACTAATTAACATGTAAAATGAAAAAAAATAAATAAATAAATTAGTACAACAAGTAAAAGAAATCTGATGAAATAATTTATTTTATAGATGTAGTTCAGAATTACAATATTTAATAAATCAATTAAATGTCTTGCTATTTTTTTTATATAAAAAAAAAAGAAATAACAAGCAAACGTCACTCCTCTCCATACTCTTCAACCAACCTTTCCGATTTGCTGCTGAGATTGATTAACTGTGTCTTTCAATGGCTTCCATGCACGTCCTTTGAGTCTCTATCCTCTTCTTCATCTTCTTCCTCTAGACATTGAGGGACCCACAATGTCTTTCTAAGTCATATATAGAGGAGAAGATACGCGCAAGAAGTTTACAAATCATCTCTAAACTGCCTTAATCCAGGCTGGAATTCATACTCTTAGGGATGATAATGAACTTCCCTAGAAGAGAAGAAATCTATCCACAAATTCTCAAGGCAATAGAAGGATCAAGGATTTCTATAGTGGTATTCTCCCAGCACCATGCTTCCTCTAGCTAGATGGTGTCTTGACGAACTAGTAAAGATTCTTGAGCGCAGGCAAAGAACTGACCAGGTTGTTCTTCCTGTACTATTCTATGATACAGAAGAGCCCTCAGATGTCCAGAAACAAACCGGGAGTTATGCAAAAGCTCTTGAAGAACGCTTCCAGGAAGAAATGGAGAAGGTCAACAAGCGGAGAGGAGCTCTTGCAGAGACTGGAAATCTATATGGATGGGGTTTAATTAAACAATGTGGCAAATGGGTATATCTAATCACCTTCCCTGTCAAAGATCCACTTGCACATATCAACAGAAACAATTTTTTTATTATTGTCAATTTGAGCTTGATATTTCCACTTCAATTAAATATTAATTCTTACGCACACATCTAAAATTATCGCGGGACAATATAAAAATATATTATTTTATCAAATATTTTTTAAATAGTATTCAAACAAACAATGTACTACCCACCTGACCACCTCAAATGATGATTGATCTAGCAAATGATACATCGGCCTGGGCCTTTTTTATGCTGGCACTATTTCTAGATCTAGGTTTCCGGCCTCTCTTCAACTTTTCTTATAATTATTTTTTTATTTATAATAAAATTAACTCTAAATAAATTATTAAAATAATATTTGAGAATTATATGATTATATCATAGTATTGTATTTTTATGGTAATTTTCATAGTTTTAAAACCTAATCAGGCTAAAACAGATTGAGTTTATGAAAAAAATTAGAAAATTTAAAAACCTGGATGACCAAATCAGAAACTTGGATGTAACCCGTTGATTATTTATTTTTTTGACAAAAATAACATTTTGCTTTATAAAAAAACAAAATTAGGATCGATCCGAGATGACTCAATAACCTAGTCAAAACCAGTGACCCAGAACTTGGACTTGGTGAATCACCGAGCCGGATTTAAAAACTATGATTATTTTAACAATTACTTTGTGAATTATTATATATAAATATAAATGTAAATTGTTTGTTTTTTTTTTATTTTCATAAGAATAAAATATCTATTTTATCATTTAATTATTATACATTTGAACACAAACTCCATTTTTCATGTTCTATTTTCTATATTTCTTGGAAAAATGGTGTATTACTCCATTACTGAACACACCCAAGCAACTACTAGTTTTAGCTTGGAACCTGATCCTGAATTTGGATTTCGCTGCAATTCATTCAACAATGACAAAGCTCTTCTAGCACAATCCATATAGCAAAGCCAAAGCACTAAATAATTCACATCACCTCGATAAATAAACTACGTACATGTTTTCATCTGGATCACAGTATTTAAAACATACATCAAAAAATTTCAACACAATTTAATCAACTCTTGTTCATCTTAGATGCATCTATCAAAGAGCCCGATGACTCCCAGGCACAAGGAGCATATTCAAAGAGGTTGCATCACAAGAACATACTGCAGCTGTGTATCTCCCAAGTCCCTGCAACAGCAATTAGATATAATATAAGGAACCAGCTGGAGGATAGGAAATGAGTTAGTTCAATTTAAAACAATACTCATGTTCACAACCAGACTTAAAGTGCAATGTGTGGACAAGTACCACCCAAAATATTTTCTCAGGGAGAAGATACGGAAAAGATCTAGTGCTCAAAATTGACGCCTTGGCTTAGCTTCTGCAACTGAGACCCGAATTGCTCTGCCATCCAATTCCTGCACCAAACAAATTTTACCAAGTGACTACTAATTTGTAGCTAAATAGACTTCGAAGTGCATTGGTGGAGTAGCTGTAGCAAGTGTCAGATTTGACAGTATAAACTTCTGAGTTGCATTTTCACAAAAACTGCCAGACAAACCTTTGTGTGCAAACAAGTCCTTAAAATGAATGCAAAACAACTGCATTACAAATTTTATCAAAAAACATCAGGCACATGAGAACCAAAACTCTCAAAGGCAATGAGACAAAAACACAAATGATTAGCACTATGTTTTAACCACAGAACACTCAATTGCAAAACTAGCAATTTTAGGATTTTAGTTTCAGCACATGGTAGCCCATTTGAAGAACAAGCACATATCTTCAAGAAAAATGGGAATGATATACTTACAGCGCCATTTAGGGAGTCAATGGCATTGTCAACCTCTTCAGCAGAACTATAAGTAACAAAACCAAAGCCCCTTGATCTACCACTGTCCCTGTCATAAACAACTCTAGCATCCATCACCCTCCCTTTCTCTCTAAACAATGTCTCAAGTGCCAAGTTATCAACATTCCATGAAAGGTTGCCGACATAAACACGATTGCCAGAATCAAATGTTTCACCACCTCTAGGCCCTCTTGAAAAGGAACTTTCCTTCTGAGGAGGAGGTCCAAAATTCACCCTCAATGTCCTCCCATCGAGTTCCTGCATGATAATCACTTAGATACAATAAACCTAATTTGTATGCGCCATGGCCTCATAGAAAAGAAAAGAAAAGGATGCATTAATGGGGCAAAAACAATTTTTAAAACCACCAAGCAAGCTCCACTGAGCTGCACTTCCACCAAACAATCTCAAACAAAAGTGAGTACCACTTCAAACCCTTATAATTGAATTTCATAATTTTGCAAACTATCTATCCATCTTTGTTTTCATTGACTTACATAGCCATTGAACTGTTTAGTTGCTGCTTCAACTTCTTCAATAGTCGACATGGTCACAAAACCAAATCCTCTGCTTCTCCCAGTTACCTTGTCATATATTACCTTCCAAAAAGTAAAAAGTTTAGCACATCAATGCAGATGGTTACTAATCGTTCAATAAAAGGCGTTACAACCTCTAAAACTCAACCATGAGGATCCAAAGAAAACATTTCATTAACTATACAAGCAATATCTATGTATAAAGCTCATAGCAAACTAAAATTTTATTCGTTAAATTGGCTTCACCAAGAAACCATATAAAGACATTATCTTTAACAAAAGGAAAACAGACCCAACAGTAAAACACTCAATACAAAAATTATTACATCAAAAAAATGTTCCAATTTACAGGAAATATGAAACAATTCTAACCTTAAAACACTCATGTTCAAAAAGAAGCAAAGCTAAAAGAGAAATAAAAGTAGGGTCATAAAAAAGAGCACGAGAGAGACAATACCTCAACCATCTCAACATTTCCAGCGGTTTCAAAGAGACCAGCGAGCCGGGCACTGTCAACATTAAAAGGAAGATTACCCACAAACAATTTGAGGTCTTGAGAGAAACTTTGCTCGTCCCCATCACTCAAGAAATCCTCTTCTTGTCCGAATTCAGATGAAATGGCAACATTTTTTAGAAACCGAGAGGACAGAGGCTGTTGCTGGTGTTGAAAGGAGAGAAGGAGAGAAACGGGCTTGAGAGAAGAAGTGGAAGAAGGAGATAGAAAAAAGAGTGAATTGGGTTTGCTGTAGAAAGATTTTATGGTATTTGGGTGATTGAGCGATGGTAGGACTAGTGAAGAGGCAGATGCTGCAGACATGGTTTCTCTCTTGTGTGTCTTGGCTTAGTTTTGAATTGAGATAAGGTTTTTGGAGGAGGAACGAACGAGGGAATAGGGAAGGATATTTTGAACTTCGCAGTGAAGCGAGGTATTTATGGGCACTTAGCCTGTGGGGCGTAGGGTTTGGGCCTTTTTGGTTTCGAGGATGTAAATGTAAATTGGGGAGTTTGGTAATAATGTTGAAGAAAGCAAGTTGCAGGAACAGGTAGCACAGGCCGTTCAGGCAATGGCATTCATAGGAGAACAAAACCCTGATAGTAGATTGTTATGATATGATTTGGGTAAAGGACAAATTACAAATTGATAGACTTGATCCAGGCCAGCAACTCTCCTTGTTCCTTTCTTGCCCTTCTCCTTTCCAACTTTTTTTTATAAATATATTTTTGTTTAATTATTCAGAAAATAAATATTTATAAAAATTCTAATCATTTCAATTTTATAGAAATAAATTGTATTAAAATCCATTTTTTTATTCATGTACAATATAACATAATATCTCTATTGATTAATAAATTCTCATGATCCAAGGATACTAATTTATATATTTTTAACTATATGTCTTCTTCTTTTTTGATGAAAACATATCCATCAACATTTTTTGAATAAAAATAAAAGACAATTAAAATAAATATTTTTAAGAATCTTAATAATTTAATTAAAAAGGAAAAATTGTGTTTTTAAATAAAAACTCTCTTTCTTTATTCATTTTATTTTGGTTTTGATGAAAAAAATTATTAGAAGCATGATTCTCAAATTAAAACTTACCATGATATGGAAAGCAAACTTCAAAATATATATATATATATATATATATATATATATATATATAGACACACGTGGTTGTATTAAAAAATAAATATATAATAATTAATTTGATAAATATATATAAAAATCAACAATAAAAATAACAAAATAAATATTTATTCTCATTAAATACTCATAAATAATTTTTTTAAAAAGCTCCTCATATTAGGTTCCTATATAATAATCCATAAAATAATAGATAATATTACAATAAAAGCATTAATTGATTCAAAGATTATGACATAATTGGAAGATTTTTTAAATATTATTTCAATAATTTTATATGAAAAAATAATTCTAAAACATAAAACAATAAAAAAATAAATAAAAAAAATTAAAGGGCCAAAACAATCATATTCAAGCACACCTAGACTTGAAAAGATAGCCTAGACACACTTAAACTTACAAGGCCAAACCCATATATTTGACCTTTAAAGAAATGATGGGTGCTAACAGCACGTGTGGCCCATAAAAAAAACCCAGGTGTGCCTAATCTTGGAAGACCTTAGTTGCATGCCTAGTTTTTACTTTAAAAAAAGCTTAAATGGACAATTGTCCACTTAAGTGAACAAATGACGTTGTCCGCCAAAACATATGATATATCGTTCACTATAACAATTTTTAGCCACTAGAGGCTCCAAGATATTTGTCGAATCATAGTCATATGCCTAGTTTTTGCTTTTAAAAGATTTTAAATGGATAATTTTTCATTTAAGTTCTTTTTTTAAAATTGAATAAATAATACGTTGTTTTGCCTAAGCATATTAAATGTCATCCACTGTAACGATTTTTTGCCACTAGGGGTTCCAAGATATTTATTCAAAAAACTCAAATTTCAACTTATTTTCTTATAAAAACACTTAAAAATATCATAGGGACATTAATAACTACATTTACAACCCTGAAATGTCTTCTAATAAGTCTAAGAACTCAAAGCCAAATCGGATAAAAAAATCTTTACATAACAAAATCTATTTCTTTTTGCATAATTAAAGGTCTAAACCACCTTCATTGAACCTCTCCTTCAAGATGAAACTATTAACACTAAGATCATTTTTTTTTTTTGTTTTATGACATGCCAAAATCTCTCTCTCTCTAACTTTTTATCTGCTATTTCAACATCCAAGGACTAAAATGTAAAAAAAATGATTTTTATGACTAAAATATACAATATAAAGCTATAATGATCAAATATGAAAACTCATAAAATAAAGGGATCAAATTATATTTCACATGCTCATGAACAGTAAAAATTACATTGTGGATTGAACAATGCGCTTAAGTCTATATCCATGGTAGAGTATACAATTAATGTCCATCTTTTTTTTCTTTAATAATTAAAATTATAATGTAATGAAAACAAAATGCCCACATTTACTATTTTTAATGGATGAATTTAGGTGTACATTTAGGATGATTGGAGGAGTTTATTCAACTTTTAATTGCATTTTTTTGACAAAATTGAGGCCATTTTAAATCTATAGTTCCACCTAGGGATAGATATTTTAGGAATAATAAGGTTTATTCCATGCTTCTTCTTTTTTTCTTTTTGTATACAGAGGGGATGAAAAGCCCAAATAAGAGAAACTAAACCTTACAATATTATTTCTTGCCTCACTCTATTTGTAGTTGTAAGGCGAAGTATGATAATTGTTATCATTTTGAGAGGTCCATTCTCTATTGGCCGGTACTTATATACCTCTAGTTTGCTAATGTTCACTTTTAAAAAAGATAGCATTCCCACCTTATTCTCAATCTCATTGTTCTCAAATTGTAGCATACTTTACCTGATGAGGTGTAAGAGCTTATCTTTAAAGGTAGAACAATTATCATTGTTATGCGCAATAACAATAATGTGGTATTCACAGTTGTAGTTGGGTTTCTAACAATAAGGATATGATGGTTAAAAGGGCCTTCATTGGGGGTAGGGGTAATGTTTTCAATGCTAACAAGCTTTTTGAACATTTCTCCTAAAGATAGCTCAAGTATTTCTATAAGGTTGGTTGTTCAAGCCAACCTGGTTGTTTAATGTAGAGTTTTTAAACTCAGCCCAGTGGTCACCGTGTTTTGATCGAGTCATTAGGTCAATCCTGATTTTTTTATAAATTAAATGACGTCATTTTGGTTAAAATGAAATAAATAGTCAACGGGTTGCAACCGAGTTTTTGACCGGGTCACTAGGTCAACCTATTGGGTCACCCAGGTTTTCGACTTCTCTTATTTTTTCTTAAACCTGACCCAGTTCCAACCCGAGTCAGCAAGGTCTCGGGTCGACCTGCTGGGTTTTAAAACTATGGTTTAATGTTGATTGGTTAAAGAATAGCTAATTTTGTGGGAAATTATCTGGTTGGTAAATAAGAAATTTTAAATACGTGTTTAGTTTAAGGATAACTAGTTTAAGGATAACTATAGCATTGGCTAGTGTCGAAATGAATGGATGAAAATTGATACTAGTAGTATTGACTTGCTAATTGGACCTCCATTGCTTATTTTAATGACCTCTGGATTGAAAATGATTGGTTTCTACCTGGTGCACTTCGTTTGTCATTTCTCTTGTTGACACCTTTTCTTTTTTGTTAGCTTTAGAAGTATCTTAGATTTTTCTTATCCTCTGTAAAATCCTGACTAAAAATAAGATAATAAATTTAACTAAAAAATAAAATAAATTAAATTAAGATTTATGAAAATTAAAAATTTATATTTATGTTAAGAGTGAAAAATAAAGTGATAAGACACTTGTTAAGATATGAGAAAATCAATTAGAAAATTGTGAGGGGAAATTAAGATATCTTGAGTCTTGGATTTTTTGGTAGAAAATGGAGAGTTAAAGTTGATGTTAGCAATTTGGGATGAAGGGGATGAGATGTTATAGTTTTGAAATTGGTTTTTCTTACTTCTGTAGCCATCTTCGATATGATCGATATCCTTCTTCTTCTCTCTAAAGCCTTTTTCTTAGCAGGTGTGAAGATTTTATTACTCCTTATCCCTTACTCTATACGCTCGGTTATTGCTACAGCATCAATGAATTGTTGTGCTGAATTACCCATGATATGCTTATAGTACCATATTATGAATGTATTTACAAATAAGGTAACCATCTCTTTATCTGAAAATGGAGGATGTATTTGTGCAGCTAGATCCCTCCACTTTTGAGCATACTCTTTTATGATTTCTTTATTTTTTTTCTCTCTATATGAGACAAGCTGGTTTTATTAGAGCAATATTTATGGTGTACTTATATTGTTTAATGAAAGCAACCACCAGATCTTTCCATCGTCAAATCTTTATGTTATTTGGTCTCATATACCAACTCAGTGCTGCCCTACTAAAACAACATGATTCCATATCACTTAAGCTAATTATCATTAACAATTTAACCCATATTGACAATTTCATTCTTATAATTTCCATCATTTAAATCTTACATTAAGAGCAATTCCAAACAAATTTTAAAGTTGGTTACTTCTAGCTAACTTAACTTAACTTGATCGCTCAAGAATGCTAGTCAATATTTTTACTATCTGAAGTTATAGAATTTGATTTTACATGTAGTTTTTTTATTTTTAAAGCTAAGATACAGGGCTATATCTTTATTGAAGGGAAGAAAACTCATTTCTGCCATTAACACATCCAAAACTACTCATTATTGCAACATTTAAAAATTTTCCAAAAAGATTTAATTTAACCCTCCCTTGATTTTTAACTCCTATCTAGAGTTTTATAACTTTAAATTAACTAAGACTAGTCTATTTTCTAACAATTAGTGCTATATTCTCTTTTTTAAATTTTATCTATTGTCATTCAATTCAATATCCTTAATTTAATTTAACTTATTCTATTTCCAAGTTAAAATTTTAATATTTCTAAAAACTTTAACTATTGTTTTACAACCATAGTGGCCAGAATATGAGAAAAAACAAACAATATTTACTCTAGCTTTCTTTCCCAAAAGATTTAGGGCTAATGACACCATTAACATTAAAAAAAAATAAGAGCCCTTGTTCAGGTGCTTTCTAAATGGGCTACATGCACCTGGCTAGCTAGATCTAATAATACTTGACCTTTTTTATATTTTTTTAAATTAATATTTTTTTTATATGTATTTTCTTAGATAGTTTTTAACTTATATTTAAATTAATACCCTTTCTCTCTAATTTTTTTTTTTTATCTTTTGGTTTAACCTTTTTTAAATAGAGTTTGCTCTTTTTTTTTAATTATTTTTTATGTATTTAATTTTTGAAAAGATTATTCCAATTCATATATAATTCTTTTTTTATGTTTTACATAAATGAAATTTATTTTTAAAAATAAAAAAATATATATTTTTGAATAGTATTTCTAATAAGTGCAACCTTACGTGATATTTTTTTCTCTTTGATTTTATTTAATCAATTTTATATGTGTGTCTATTTCTACTATCATTTGATTATATAAAAAATTAATTTTAACAAACAAAGTCATTGAACACAACCGAGCAAATAGCCCGTATTGTGAGATCACATATCTTAATCTACATTCATCTTTCAATTTTTTTAGTAACATCTTTAATTATCATTTATAATTTTTATTTATTTATTGACACAAATGATTATTTAATTATTTAATTATATGCGTGCATATGCTTTTCAATATACACTTAAATATTTTCAACATAAAAAATACATACAAAAAGCTACATGTTTAATTTTTTTTTTGTTGGAAAAAAAATCTAGCCTGCAGCAGCTACTAATTATTATACTATGCACTAAAACCTTGGGATGCAAAATAGGTGGATTTTTTTTATTTTTTCTTTTATAAACTTAATTCTTCAATATTTGCTTAATTTTAAATTTATCTTCATAAATCTTTTGGTTTATAATTTCAAATAAATATCTTAGCATTTGGTTTGTAATTGACTTATGCTTGATTTTATTATTTATATTGTGATAGAATAATTAAGTAAAAAATAGTATATTTAAAACAAAAAAAATTACTAAACTCAGTAGAGTCTATGACCTGAATCACGGATTTGACAGGTTCAGTCGCGAAATCCTAGTCAATCCAATATATCATTGTCTCAATATTAAAAAAAAAATCATCTTGATTTTCTTAAAAGATAAACCATGTTATTTTCTGGTCGTCTGAATTACTTTTGAATCTACTAAGTTAATCGAATCATACAAATAACTCTTACCAAGTTGACCTCGATTAAATAAGGAGTGAAATTAAGATATTTTAATATTGACATGTTAAATTAAATTTAATAATCCTACAAAATAATTTTTTACAATGTAAACATCTTTTTATATTTTTTTCTAATTTGAACCATAGTGTAACATAAACTTATGAACTACTAACATTAATACTGCAGAAAGAAGACAAACAAAATATCAAATACATAAAAAAGAAAAGAAAAGAAAGACAGGTGACTTTTCTTAACTTTCTGTACCCAAATTCTTATTATATTACTTTTTAATATACTTCATTTTTTATTCTCTCTTGAAGATATTTAAAAATAAATAATAAAAAAACACATATTCCTAATAAATATTATCATTATTAAACCTGACTTAATATATTAATTTAATAATTTGATAACTTGATGTATGTTTCGGATGAGGTTTTATTTCAAATCATTTTATGCATTAACTTTTCTTGTTAAATTCGAGTAACGTGATAAATTAACTTGTAATCTAATGAATTAATTAAACTTGAATGAGATGTAACCAAGTTAAATTTTTTTTTTGTCTTAAAATATTAAAATAATATTATTTTAACAAAATAATTTATCTATATTAACCATAGTTATTAAACACGGGGTTGACCTAGCTAAGGACCGGGTCGCGGGGTACACGGGTCAATCTGGATCAACCTAGATTTATTCGGAAAAATTAAAAAAGATATTTGAAGTTTTAATATTTTATAGGAACAAATTAAAAAATAATTCATGTAAATATAAGCTATATATGTTGAAATAATGAAGTTTAAAAGAATATTTCAAATTTTTTTTATTCCATATTAAAAAGATATTATGTTATTCTTTTAAGTTGAGGTATTTAAACTAAATTTTTTTTTATTCCATATTGAAAAAACATAAGTTTTTTATTTTAAATATAGAGTATATATATTAAAAAACTTTAAACCCCACATTGAAAAAATAATTTTTTTTTGGTAAATATAGAGTATATATTAAAGGGTTTCAAATTCTTCAAATCTCATATTAAAAAGATATTATGTTATCCTTTCAAGTTAAAGTATTCAAATTAAAAAGTTTTTTATTTTATATTGAAAAACATAATTTTTTTCTTGTGTATATAAATATATTTTACATTGAAAAAATATATTTTTTTTGAAATATAGAGTATATATACTAAAGGATTTCAAATCTCACATTGAAAAAATAAAATATTTTTCTAATATTTATATAATAAACCTTGAAAAAAAAGTTAATAATCAATTAAAAAATATATTTAAAAAAATCTAAAAAAAAATATATTTAAAAAATAAAATTTCTTGTCCAAGTTCACATGTATCCTACCATGTCGATGGAGTTTGATCGGATTTCTTATTTTTAATATTATATAAATATAGATGTCTTAATTTTCTTTTCACTCTCACTTCCGTTTCTCTCTCTCTCTCTACAACTATCCCATAAAACTGAGCTTTGTCTTTCTAGGAAGATTAAAAAAAGAAAATCCTAAACTTTAATAAGTTATTAACTGCGTGGCTTCTCTTAAAGGCTCTTCTTTTTGAGATCTACTTGTGGACAGCTCCGGATAGAGATTGCAGAGAGAGAAGTACAAGTAGAGATTGAAAGCAACTCACACTCATAGAAAGAGAAAGGTAAAAAGGAAGGAAAAAAAAATAATCTTCTTTATTTATTTTTCGAAGAAAAAAAGTTGGGAAGGTTTAAACTTTGGTGTTGTACGGATTTGTCTATTTTATTTTTGAGGAATCGAAGTTGACCATGAAACTTGTACAAATGCTGGGTTTTTTTTGGCCGAATCAGATCTGTGAAGGGTTTTTTGATTGAATAAGTTTTGCGGGCTCATTTCATTTCTGGGTTTGAAGTTATAGGGGTTGAGTTTTCGGGTATTGATGGATTTTTGGTTCATTTGATGAATTCTTATGAGTTTTGCTCACCTTGAGCTGGTTTTTGGTATTGGTTTATGTCGTGGTGAGATCTGAGTTGGGTTTTGCATTTTAGTTGTTACTAGGATTTGGATTTTCATGTTCTAGCTATAAGCTTAACTGATCATGTTAATTTGTTAGGAGTTAAAGTTGTTGAAGTTAGTTTTGGAAATGATGATTTTAAATATGCTAATATAAGGATGCAAAATATATGTATTTGCCTCTCAAGATTCTGTGTATCTATGTAATTGAGCTTGTTGGGGATGCTTTAATTAATGACTATATGAGTTTTTTTTTTCGTACAGTCTTTGTTACTTTAGTGTTCTTTTATTTTTGTAATTTTAAAAAAACTGCATTCTTTATGCTAGGCAGAATTGATTGATGTCTACTGAATTCCTATTGCCTGATGTCCTTTTTTTTTTAGCCTGTGAAGTGATTTCATGTTTCAAATTAGCCTTTTAAGTGACAATCTTGCGGTTATAGTAGCTTACCTTATCCCATCGAGCACCAAAGCTCCAAGTTATTTGTTTTTTCAATTTGTTTAGCTGTCAAACTGATCTTATTCATGTTTCAGGATAGCATTTCAGAGGAGATGCAAAAATTCAAATTATTGCTGGAAGGTTCTCATGAATCTGACTAACTGCTAGTCATTGTCAGGAGATGAATTGCCACGTTAATAGCCCATCAGTGTCACTCCGGAGTAGCATGCTAGCTGATTTTGCAAGTGTCAGATTGGTATCTGATGATCACAGCTAATATTGGAATTTCTGCTAGCATCACCATGCGACTAACCTTTCCTTGAAGAGATTCTACTGGGTGTGGTCTGGCTAAGTGCATTTGATAGAGCCTCGCTTACCGAATCATCTTTGCTGTTGTTTGACGTGCCCTGTTCTTTCTGTTGATGTGCTTCAGAGGAAGCTGTTCTGACTTTAGTTTTACTCATGCAAGCATTTTCAGTCAAAGTTGTTAGTGTTTCTCTTGAATAATTAGTGAAAAGAGGCATAATTATTAGGAGATGCTTCTTTAAGCAGCTATATTGGCATTCTCTGGGAGGTTCTTCTGTTGCTTGGAAGTGTTATTAAATATCATACCGTTGGTGGTGGTTCAGTTTTGTTTGAAATACTGATCAGTAACATGGACACTGAATTTGCAAATGCTAACCATCCACTGCATTTTCTTCATCGGCTGCTTCCTGCTGTTGGACCTGGACTTCTGATTGCAATTGGATATGTTGATCCTGGAAAGTGGGCTGCAACTGTTGAAGGAGGTGCTCGTTTTGGGTTTGATCTGGTACTACCGATGCTCCTTTTCAACTTTGTTGCCATTTTATGCCAGTATCTCTCTGCTCGAATTGGTGTGATCACTAGAAAAGATCTTGCCCAGGTATCATGCTATTTCCCTAAGGATATTCTATGAGAAATTGTTTATTTACTTTTCTTGACATGCTAATACTATGATCTTATATGTTTCCTTCAAAGAGAAAAACAATTTTGTATTGTTTGTGTTTTGTCCTTGATCCGGTTGTCTTGAGCTTGTTTTCCCTTTTGCAAATGGAAGTAATGAAATAGCAAAATTTGGAAATGAGAAATAGATTGGTTTGGCCACATGGTACTGGTTATGTCATGTCCCTTGCTTTCCAATTGAAAGTGTAGAGGTTCATCAAGGATACTCTACTGAGAACTCTGGTTTTGTATTGTTTTTATGTTCCATGTCATGCTCCTTGCAATCTGATGGATGTGCCTCTCTTTAGCATGACTGGAAGTTAGCTGGGTTCTTCGTAGACCTCTACATGTTCCATTAGATTGATGTCTGAGCAAGCACATCTGTATCTGTAAAGAAATTATCAAACCATTTCTATTTACATCCACACATGTATATGGGGTGATGTTTTTCCACCTATCATTTGCATTTCAAAGTTCATTAGCCAATTTTCTAATTATTTGGTGTGTTCACTAACTATTCTACACCCCCAACCCCCAATTATGGTTTGAAGTTTTACGATTTTCCTTTTCCTTACGATCCCATAGATTTGCAATGATGAGTATGACAAGTGGACATGCATGTTTCTAGGAGTTCAAGCAGCACTTTCCGTGATTGCATTGGACCTCACAATGGTAGTTTCTCTCGATCTTAGTTATTTAGTATATCTGGTTGCCTATTCAAAAGATATGGGTTTAAGGCATCTGGATGTGATTTATACTACTTGAGATCCCTTGTTGTGGTCATAACTTGTGAATTGTTTTCAATAGATTCTCGGCATTGCACATGGTCTTAATCTTCTCTTCGGGATGGACTTATCCACTTGTGTTTTTTTAGCTGCTGCTGATGCCATTTTATTTCCAGTTTTTGCTACCCTCATGGTAAGACCACTTGCTTGCATTCTTTTACCACCTCACCTTAGAAATATCACTATTGATTTTGTTACCTTCTTTCCAGGAGAGATGCAAGGCAAGTTTCCTGTGCACATGCATTGCAGGCTTCATATTACTATTGTATTTCTTCGGGGTTCTCATCAGCCAACCAGAAATCCCTCTTTCCATAAACGGGACGCGAACAAAATTAAGCGAGGAGAGTGTGTTTGCCCTGATGAGTTTACTAGGAGCAAGTATCATGCCTCACAATTTTTTCCTCCATTCTTCTATTGTTCTGGTAATTCTTTTTCTCCTCGCCCTTACCCACCCCCCCTCCCCCCCCAAAGCCCTCCTGTGTGTCTCTGACTCTTTGATGACTCTTTGAGTACATTGTCAATATCATTTTGTATAATGTTCAGAGGCTGTTCTGGCATAGCATATTTGGCAAGCTGCTAGTTTTATATCAATACCTTCCAGTGATTTTTGAGGACATCTGAGGTTTAGATTTTGGAGCAGAGAGGATTTATTGTGTTTATGCTACTTCTCTACTTGAATGTTAGTTTGTACTTATTTTCTTTTACATGTGGTTTTGTGTCAATTATGCAATGCTTGAGTCTAAGTGTACATTTGTTTTGGGATCTTTGTTGCTTAGCATGGCCTTTCCATTTCTAAAATAATTTGGTTTTCATTTGACTGATAAATTTTGATATTATGGAAACTTAATGGCTTTGTGACAATGGAACTGGCAATTGGTTTGATGAGGTATTTGATACGAGTAATCTACCTTTGCTGGCTGGTGCTTTATGGTGCACCATCCCAAAATCATCAAGCCTGCTGTCTTTTTGATTTTTTTACACAACCAAAAACCCAAACAAGCATATCCTTCTTGTGTAGCTTTGTGAAAGGATATGAATTTGTTTCCAGTCATGAACTAATGCAATTATTCCCCATCTCTGTAAGTTTGCACATGTCCCTTGCAGTGGTGAGGATGTGGGTGTTCAAATGCTAAGAGAAGATTCATGATTTGAATCTGGATTCTCTTAACAAATTAAAGATAGTAGAGCATCTTTTTCTTGTCTTATCTTTAGACATTTTGTTTACATGGCAATATGACAATTTGAAGCTGGTTAGGTGTCTGAAAATGTTTGATGAAGGCTCCTATGGAGTTCGGGTGAAAAGAAACTGACAGAGTGGATTGTATGATTCAGAGTCACAACCATCAAGTTGTCTGTGTTTTAGGGTAGTTGCTGAATGTATCATTCATGGCATAGCTGGTTTCTGTGATGGGGAAATAATGGCTTTGGTCAACAAGCTGTATCATTCAACCTGTACCAGAATCATTATAACTTAAAATTTGATTGGTAGGATTCTGATAGCTGATTTCTTAATAATTGTTGAATCTTTCAGAAAGCACCAATGGGGATGTTTTATATAGTATTATAGCTAACAAGAACCCTGGATTCTGGCAACATTCAACTTTTGTGTATTAATTATGAATGATATTGTTTTGAGGCTTGAAGCAGTTACTAACTGCCCATGGAGGCCTTTTGTTGAGAATACAGTTTGCCTTTAGTAAAAACATGTTGCAAGCTTTGAACTTGATCTTCACGTGCACAAACTTATTTTATTATGTTGGTGGAGAAAGCCACAAACTACAGGGGAATTCTAGGATGGTTTTTGTCATCTTTTTTGGATCTTCCTAATTGGCTTATTATTTTTTTGCTTTGAACTTAAGCTAATCTTGTTATTTTTTGCTTGCAATGAATTACATCACTGCAATTGGCCCCTCCAGTTTAAAACTAATGCTCAACCTTTTTGTATTAACTTCATGAACTAGCATATGTGGAAGCCATGATCTCATCATTTTTGTTTTCAGTTTGAGTTTGTTGGTTTGATTGCTTAAGAACCCTGAAAAGCTTCCAACTCATGCGCATTGTTGGAAAACAGAAATGAATGTAACATGTGCACCTGGTCAATGCTTAATTGCTGTTATTTGATAAAGCTCTACCATTGTTCTATTATTAGGTTTCATGCACTTTCAAAACAAGTTTAATATCACTTAATAGCTTTTTTTGATCACTTTCTAGATTTTGAAATCTTTAAATCTTCTTGCAGCAACATCAGGGACCACCAAATATTTCCAGGGATGCCTTGTGTCTTAACCATTTTTTTGCCATTTTATGCATCTTCAGTGGCATCTATCTGGTAAATTATGTGCTTATGAACTCTGCTGCAAATGTGTTCTACAGCAGTGGCCTTGTTTTACTTACTTTTCCTGATGCGATGTCACTAATGGAACAGGTACAATTTTTTTTCTCTCATATTTATTGGTCGTGCAGATGTTTCTTTTCTGGCATGCAAGCATTATTCTGTATGAACTTGGTAAATACTTATTACTTTGATTCGAATGATCATTTCAGGTGTTCAGGAGTCCAATAGCACCCTTTGGCTTTTCACTCATCTTATTTTTTGCGAATCAAATCACAGCATTTTCCTGGAATCTTGGTGGGCGAGTAGTTTTACACAATTTTCTCAGATTGGATATTCCTAATTGGCTTCAACGTGCGACATTCAGAATTATTGCAGTTGTTCCAGCCCTTTATTGTGTGTGGACTTCAGGAGTTGAAGGAATATACCAGTTGCTTATACTTACACAGGTTATGGTTGCTTTACTTCTTCCTTCTTCCGTGATCCCTCTTTTTCGTGTTGCTTCATCAAGACAAGTGATGGGTGTCTACAAAATTTCTCCATTCTTGGAGTTCGTAGCGCTGATTTCGTTCATGGGGATGCTTGGCATAAATATTATTTTTGTGGTGGAAATGATATTTGGGGATAGTGATTGGGTAGGTACTTTGAGATGGAGTACAGTAAGTGGTTCATCTACCTCTTACATTGTTCTTCTCATTACCGCCTGTTCATCATTTTGTTTGATGCTCTGGCTAGCAGCTACCCCATTGAAATCTGCTACTCGCTTAGATGCTCAGGTATGCAACTGGGATGTACAAAATGCTGTATCCAAACCATCCATGCTGATAGAGGAAGAATTTTTGACTGAAAATATATGTACTGAAGAGGAACTTATCGAGAGGCAGGAACAATTACCAGAACCAGGGAAATCTTTTGAGAGTTACTCAGATATAACTGTTGCAAATGCTGATCCTGATTTGCCTGAGACAATTATGGAGTCTGATCAGGAACTTCATTTGACTACTATCAAAGAAAAACATTCTGAAGTCACATTTTCTAGTCCCCAAACATTCTATGAGGAAACATCACCTACAACAGAGTCAGCATCTCTGTCAGCTGCTGTCAACTTGGTTCCTGATGCCGAAATGCTTGTTGCCAAGAAGGCTAAGATTGAATCAATGGACCCAGTTGAAAAGACTCTGGATATAGAGGGTGAGTTGCATACTGAAAAGGAGGATGATGAAGGTGATAACTGGGAGCCTGAAGATTCATCCAAAGGGGTTCCTGGAAGCACTTTGTCTTTGACATCTGATGGTCCTGGATCATTTAGGAGTCTTAGTGGTAAAAGTGATGCAGGTGGGAATGGTGCTGGAAGTCTTTCAAGATTAGCAGGGTTGGGGCGCGCTGCAAGACGTCAATTAGCTGCAGTTCTTGATGAGTTTTGGGGACAATTGTATGACTTCCATGGGCAAATAACTCAAGAAGCAAAGACCAAGAAACTTGATGCCTTGGGGGTTGATTTGAAACTTGCTTCTTCCCAGCTGAAAGTGGACACTGCTGGGAAGGAATCTAGTGGATATTTCTCATCGGTAGGTGGCAGAGCATCTGATTCATTGATCAATTCAAGTTTATGTGACTCCCCCAAGCAATTGCGGGTGCAAAGCAATATTGACTCATCTTATGGAGTTCAGAGGGGACCATCCTCCTTGTGGTCCAACCACATGCAGTTGCTGGATGCATATGTACAAGGTCCCAGCCAGAGTATTGCTGACTCAAGTGAGAGACGGTATTCTGGTGCACGCACGCCACCATCTTCTGATGGCTGGGATAATCAGCCAGCTACAGTTCATGGTTATCAGATTGCATCTATTGTCAATCGAATTGCCAAGGACAGGGGTTTCAGTAGCTTAAATGGCCAAATGGAGTCACCAGCACCAATATCCCCATCCTTGGGACCTAGAAATTATAGGGACCCACTCCCTGTCTCTACGTGGAAAAATTTGCAAAATGGACTAAGCTCTTCACAAGCGTCAGGATTTCAGAATCTTGCAGTAACTAGAAATAGCCCATTACAGTCTGAAAGACCTTATCATGATGTATACTCTGGATCTGCTGATGATACAGGAATGTCAGCTAATACAAAGAAGTACCATAGCTTGCCTGACATTTCAGGGCTTGCTGGTCCCTATAGGGACCTATATATGTCTGACAAGAATGCTCAGTGGGACAAGTCTGCAGGATTTGGTTCCTCTGTTAGTAGATCAGGTTATGAACAATCTTATTATTCAAATACCGGATCAGGAGCAGGAGGTCCTTTGTCTTTTAATGGACTATCAAAAGGGCATGGAGATGCTTTCTCGCTTCACATGACTCCAGACCCTGGATCCCTCTGGTCCAAGCAACCATTTGAACAGTTTGGTGTTGCTGACAAAATTCGTGCTGTTGGGAGTGGATTAGGAAATCGGTCTAATTCAATTAATCGCGAAGTAACTTCTCCTGTGGATTCAGTGGCCCAACTTCTTCGGTCTTTCAGGCATTGTATTGTGAAGCTTTTGAAATTGGAAGGATCTGACTGGCTGTTTAGGCAAAACGATGGAGCTGATGAGGATCTAATTGATTGTGTGGCTGCAAGGGAGAGGTATTTGTATGAAGCTGAAACAAGAGAAATGAACCATGTAGATCACATGGGTGGATCTACATATTTATATTCTGATAGGAAATCTGGTTCTGCTCTGAGGAATGATGATGCCAGTATTACCAACATTATGGTTTCGTCAGTTCCTCATTGCGGGGAGGGCTGTGTTTGGAGATTGGATTTGATAAGAAGCTTTGGGGTCTGGTGTATTCACCGGATTCTTGATTTGTCACTAATGGAAAGCCGTCCAGAGTTGTGGGGGAAATACACTTATGTGTTGAATCGTCTTCAGGTAAATTTCTCCAATCTTTTGCTATATGCAATTTCAATTTTATTAAGGGATCTTTTCATCTGCAAAAAATGCTTTACTTTGTTTACTGCTTGTAGATTTTCCAGGAAAAGGTGGAAAAAACCTCTTCATCATGTTCATGAATAAATTGGCAAAACTCACCATTCATTTCCTGCACTTAATTGCAATGAGTTTGTATAGGCATTTTAGACGCTGCTATACCAAATCATTTGCTGCTGTGCCTTTCTTTTTTTGAGTTGCAACCAAGTCATTTTAGTCAGCTATCTTTTAGTTCTCGCCCCTCCTGCTCCATTGCAACTGGCATCTATATATATTAAAAATCTCGAGGCATGTTACTGAAAGCAATTCCTCTCTGTAACATCCCTTTGGGAGGCATTTATGTGCTTCATTCCTTGGCTCTTGAAATCATATGATGGTGTGTTTTCCAAATATTGTCTTCTTTTTTTCATTGTCCTTTAAAACTATGCTTTCTGAATAATAATAGGGCATCATAGAATTGGCATTTTCAAAGCCCCGTACTCCCATGTCCCCATGCTTCTGCCTTCAAATCCCTGCATCTCACCAGCATAGATCAAGTCCACCTGCTTCGAATGGAATGTTGCCCCCTGCTTCAAAACCAGGTAGGGGGAAATGCACAACTGCAGCGACGCTGCTGGACTTGATTAAGGATGTGGAGATTGCCATATCTTGCCGAAAGGGTCGATCGGGAACTGCTGCTGGTGATGTTGCTTTTCCGAAGGGAAAAGAGAATCTGGCTTCAGTGCTTAAGCGCTACAAGCGCCGGTTATCGAACAATCGAACAAACTAATCAGTAGTAAATGAACAGTGAGTCGAGCAAGGTTCTGACATCAGCTCCTAAGAGCTCGTTGCTTTTGTTCATCAGTTTGCCTGGGCTGTATGGTATCGAGCTGTATAATTTTGAAACGCAGCTTGCTAATCCAGGAATGCTGACTGCCTCAGTCGTTGGGTCTCTCTCTCTCTCTCTTGTATTAAAAAGTCCATGCTGCAAAATTTAATTTTCCTTGTTATGTATATGTAGGGATAAAGATAAGTGGAGATGTAATTGCAGCATAATTAAAGAAAAATGGGTAGAATGGAGGAAAGTAGAGTAATTGCAGTTTTTGTTTTGTAACTAAGAAGCATCTTGTGTTAAACGTCTCATCAAGTACTGTATAGCAAAATTACCCTTCTCATCACTTGTTTCCCCTGTATGTACTTCTTGGTTATTGCGCGAGAAAGTCCAGTTTAACAAGAGAAAATTACAAAATAGGAGGCAGGAATGTCTAAATCTGGCCACGTGAGTTGCGTTCACCTCTTTCACTCAAGTACTAGTTAGCATTTGGTTCGACGAGTATAAAATTAAATGTTTTTAAGGATAATTTTAGAGTAGATTTTTGTATTTTAAAAATATGAGGTATACAGAGGTCAAGTTTATAAAGATAATATTTATTGTTTTTGTTTTTAAAATATTTGTATAGAAAGCTTAATTTTAAAATTATCCAATATTAGGATATAAAATATCATTATTATAATTTTAAAATTTAATTTGAAGGCCGATTCAGAACTAAGATTTAAGTTATAAATTAAAAGAATTAACTTGGGTTATTATTATAATTTTGAAATTTTATATTTTATTTAGAGATAAAATATCTGAATTATCAGGTGATTTGATATAGATATAAATAAAAATAATAATTATTATAATTTAAAAATTTAATTCAAGATCTGCTGCTCAGATAACTGGGGAGGAGTATGGTTTAAAAAATTGACATGACAGTGGAAGGTGCCTTAACACACTATGAGAAGTAAGTCAGCCGTATCATACATATAGCTCATCAATTCACCTTAACACACTGTTACTATAGAGGGCTGGACAGCCTAGACTTGCGTACGATATCACTTGATTAACGACTGCCAGAAGCGGAAGTTGTGATGTTGATCGACATTCTTCTCATCTCCTTGCAAAAGGGAAAATGAGAGAAAAACCAATTGAAGAAAAATACATATATTTTTTAACATTTTCTTTTTAAATTTATGATGTGGAAGTTATAAATATCAAGAGTTTACCAACTAGAAAACAAAAACGAGAAATTAAATGTGACTTGGTAAAGAAGTTTGCAATCTGCAAAGAAGAAGAAACAAAAGGCAGAGTAATAGTGTCATGCTTGAGATGATGACAAGTTAGATAACAATTGATCTTAATGTGCCTAGTTCGTTCATGAAAAACTAAGTTGTGAGCAATCTGAAAAGAACTCTAGTTGTCACAATACATAGGAGCAGGACGAGAGAGAGAGAAACTCTTATATTAGCAATTAACCAATGTAACCAAACAATCTATTTGGTAGTGGATGCCTTAACACAATTCTGCTTCGGTTGAAGATTGAGAAATAATAGACTGTTTCTTGCTCTTTCAAGAAATAAGAGAATCACCTAGAGATACAGAAACCAGTAATAGACTTGCGATTTGTGGGATCATTGCCATGATCAGCATTAGAGTATGCACGTAGCTGCAAGGAAGAGGTGGATGAAAGTAAAAGACTCTGAAAGACTGTACCACGAAGATATCATAAAATACGAAGAACAACTGCTCAGTGAACTGTAGTAGGAGAAGCAACAAACTGACTAACAATATAAACAACATATGCAATATCTAGATGAGTAATAGTGAGATATACCAAGCTCCCAATAATAGTATGATATAAAATAGGATCTGTCAAAGGTAGACCATCAGAAGAAAAATACCTTGTGTTTATCTCAATGAGAGTATCTATAGTCTTGTTATCAGTAAGTCTAACCCGCTGAAGAATATCTACAAGATATTTCGACTAAGAAGGAAGGTAACCTCTAGGTGAGCAAGTTACCTCAATACCCAGGAAATATTGAAGATAATCCAAATCCTTCATTTCAAACTGTATAGCCAATTCTGTTTTCAAAATTGAAATACCATCAATGTCATCATCAGTAATAATCATATCATCAACATATAAAGACAGAATAATATGACCTGCATTAGTGTACTTAATAAAAAGAGCAGAAACATGACTATTAGAAACAAATCCAAGAGATGAGATCACAACAAAAATTTTCTCAAACCAAGCACAAGGTGCTTGTTTGAGACCATATAATGTTCTTGAGCTTACAAACATACCCAGAGTCATGTAAAACACCAGGAGGGGGTGTCATATAAACATCTTCTTGAAGATCTCGATTCAAAAAGGCATTTTTAACATTTAGGAGATATGCCATTAACAAAGCCACAACAATAAGAGTACGAATAGTAGTCATTTTTGCAATTGGGGTAAATGTCTCCTCATAATCATACCATACTGTTGAGAGTATCCTTTTACAACTAACGTAACTTTGTATCGCTCAATAGACCCATCAGAATTAGTTTTGATCTTAAACACCCAACGACGACCAATAACACTCTTACTAGGAGGTAGAGGAACCAAATTCTAAGTATCTATCTTATGCAAAGTAGAAAGTTTCTCATCCATAGCTTGCTGCTAAATAGAATCAAGAATTGCCTCCTTATAGAAAGAGGGCTCAGAGAGACAATGAACAGAAGCTAAAAAAAAAAGTTAAGGATAAAGAATAACAAGAGCAAAATCTGGTAGTTTTGTTGACTTACAAATGTGTATGGATTGACGTAGATGTGGATCCACAATTTCAGACGAAGCTTGGGGGGCTATAGATGAGAATGGAGCTTCAGGTGTGCTGTAGAGTAAAGTGTCAGTACCTGCAAAATAATGAGTAGAAACAGAACGGACATGGGAAGGGGTATCTGAGGTACTAGGAACCTAATATGATAAACTATCAAAATCTTCAGAAAAGGAATCTATAGGAATAATATCAGGTCTAGTCAAGCTATAAGTAGTGGATGGAATAGAAAAAAAATGTATATGCTTAAGAAAGACAACATGACGAGACATAAAGTTTCTGAGTTATTGAATCAAAACAACGATACCCCTTTTACCTCACCATAACCCAAAAAGACGCAAATAGCAGATTGAGAGGACAATTTACTGCGTTCTGCATGAGGACGAAGAACAAAACAAGTACAACAAAAAACTCTAAAGGAGAAATAATCAGGAACATATCCATATACCTTTTTAAAAGAAGAAAAACCTGAACTATGATAAGATGAGATTGTATTAATCGAACTTAGAGCAGTAAGTACAACTTCTCCTCAAAACTCACTAGGAACTGAAGCAGACAACAAGAGAGAATGAGCAGTTTTGACAATATGCCCATGTTTTCTTTCAGCCACACCATATTACTCAGGAGTATTTTTATACGACATTTAGTGAATGGTTCTATCTAAGGCAAGCAACTCAAAAAATTTATTAGAGGTGTATTCCCCCCTCAAATCACACCTAAAACATTTAATAACAGTAGAATGTTGAGTTTTGATAAGAGCTCAAAAGACTGTATATATCTTAAAGAATTCAGAGCGATGTTTCATTAAATAAACCCAACAATAACGAGTATGATCATCAATAAAAGAAACATAACATCGAGACTCTCATTTTGTGGCAACAGGAGAAGGTCCTCATACATAAGAATGAATCAAGTTAAATGAGGAAGAAGAAATAGAAATTCTTCGATTAAAAGATAAAGCGAAAAATTTTGCTAGTTTACATCCACTACAATAAAAAATATCACAAGGTTACAAATTTCCTAAAGCTCCCGTGGATGCAAAAAAATCTCAAACGAGAAGACAAAACATGACCTAGAAGAGAATGCCATAAATAAAAACTAGAAGAGGAATGACTTAAACGAAAAGAAGACAAATCAACAGTAGTAGCAACAACAACAACAACAACTGACACTTTTAACTCATTCAAAATATATAGTTCATTCTCCCTACAACTTGTACTAATTAGCTTCTGAGACTGTAGATCCTGTACACAACAAAAAGAAGAGGAAACAATGACTAAATAATCACCAAAATCACATAATTATCCAACAGAAGTAAGATTCAATCTGAGTTTCAGAATAAGATAAACATTAGGAAGAGATAAGTGAGGTGTGACAACAAAACCAACACCTACTAAGGGCATTGAAGTGCCATTAGTAGTCATAACATGAATGGAGGGTGAAGGAGACATAGAGGTAAAAGATGAAGAATCTTGAGACATATGATGTGAAGCACCAGAATCCAAGACCCATTCAGAATGTGACATACCTGAGAACCTATGAGGCAACTAACCTATGAAAGAAGAAGCAGACATTGATTGTGGCTGTAAGGAGAGAAACTTCTGAAATTGCTTAGTTAGAGTACTAGGATCGGTGATAGGGCCTGATGAAACTAATGCTACAATATTATGGTGTTGTGGTTTATAACTCCGAGGTGGTCTATGAGCATTAAATTGTGACTGACTATCAAACTTCCAAGCTTGATTCTGTTGTCCCAACTTGGGACATTGAGCCTTCCAATGACGTTTCTACTTACAAAAACTGCACTCATCGAAGGCAACCCTTGTGCAAGGCTTATTCTGATGATTAGAGAATGACTTAGAGGGTACTGCTAGCACAAATGGATTCGAAGCAGAAAGAATTCTCTTTTCAAAATAAGATTGGAGACGTATTTCTTCAGCCAATAACTCACTAACAACAAAGTCAACAAAAGACAATGGAGAACGATGTAGAATTGAACCTCTGAGTCCTTTAAAATCACTACGAAGTGTTGTTAAAAACTGTACCAATCGTTGTTGTTCCCTACGATCAATATAGGCACTACATGCCTTTAATTCTACCGATTCTGTAAGAGCTATTTGATCTCAAAGATCTGTCATTGTAAAATAGAACTTTTGAATACTTATATTCTTCTGATAAAGAGCTCGTATGTCATTCTCTAACTGATACTGTTTTGCAAAATTTGATTGCTTGAATAACCTTTGCAGATGATCCCAAACCACCTTTATTGTCTCACACTTCGCCAATTATGTACCTATAGAATGCTCAACAGAATTGTTAATCCAAGTAATAATCTTTACATTGTTTGCTCCCCATGCATCTATCAAAATAGCATCCCCTTCCTCGGTATTCTTAGGTGCCACATAGTTTCCACTGACATATCCCTACATCTTTTTATCCTTGAGAACATTTTGCATTACATAACTCTAATATGAATAATTCTTCCCATCCAACCTTACACTCACAGACTGAAGCGAATCATCTCTTTTAGTAGCCATAATCAACAATCACAAAGAACCAGAATACAAAAGTAGCGAAAAACAAAATACCAAATTGTAGAACTGAACAGATATCGCAGAAATTAAACAAATATATTCTTGAAGTTATATGATTACTCCAAAAACAAAAAATTATAGAAATAGAAGGCAAATACCAAGTTGAAGAAACTAGAAAGATGACGAAATAGTAGATTTGCAAAAACTGAAAGGAAGAAAAAATACCAAATTTACAGAAACAGAATGAATATCACTCCAAAAAAATTAAGCTACATTCCATGAAACCAACTTTGATACCACGTTAAAGCAATTCAAATTAACAGAAAACAAATACAAACATAAGAGAGAAAGAGGCTAGGGTTTTTATTAATCATAATATTCTGAAAGTGTGTCTTCAACCTAAATACAAAGAGATTATATATAGGTTAAACTAAAAATACTATACTACCCTTAATAAATAAAACAAGATAAATATATATATTTCTTAACAAGATCGACAACCCTTCCATTATATATCCTAGGAAAGGGTGTTTAAAAAAACTAATCAATTGAATAAACCAAGTAAACAAAAAAAATTAACCGAAAACACCTAGCCGAGAGATGAAATTGATTAAACCGATTAAACCAATTTTTATAACCATAACATCCACTCGGTTCGGTTCAATTTTATTTTAAAAACTGAAACCATTAAAGTGAACCAAAACTTTTAAAAAACCTAATAGCTCTAAAAACAAATGAAGTTTAAATATTAAATACTTACTGGCTGACCTAACCCTAAGATAATCCTCCCCTTTCACAAAACATCAACCAACTAAATAAACCATCTCTCTCATTCTTCCCTTTTCTTTTGTATATGGAATACCAGTATCTCATAATCCTCCTCTTTCATTTGCATCTTCCATGTCTCTCTCAAGTGTTAACCAATATGCAATTAAGGAATAACATTTGATTGTAAGCAACGTTTCTCACTTACTTCACAATTCACACTTCACAGTAGCCGAACCAAACCACCCATCTCCCCCTAACCTCTCTCTCTCGTCCTCTTTTTTTTTATTGAAGGCTTCTCTCAAAGGTAATCTTTTTTAGAATTTACCGGTTACTAGATTTGCAAGGTTTTTAGCCTCTTCTTCTTCTTCTTCTTTCTTTTCTTATTGTTCCTTTTCTTCTTAAGGATTTGTTATCATTTGATGCAGGTAAATGATGGTTATTCAATGCTTTTAAAAAGCTATTAGTTTAAGTAGAATTTGATATGAAAAATAATTTATACTTTGATTGTATTGAAATTTAATTCCCCTAGAGACTTATTCCAGCAAAAAGACAATAAATAGCTTTGAGTTATTACTATGTTTGCTTTTGATGTTACTTGTGTTCATGAATCCAATAAGCATTAGTCCTGCTTGATCTTTGAATAAGCAGGGTACTTGTTGTTTGTACTTCTCTAGTGTTTAGTCTTATGAAACGCAATCTATCTCCATGATAATCCAATTTGTTGGGATTAGGCTTCTTGGTTTTATAAAAAAAACAGCCTTAATCTAATTAAACTGGTTTGATTTGAACTGGTTTTCAGTTCGGTCTAGTTTATATTCTCTAAAATTAGTATGTCTTGGTTCAGTTGGTTTCTTGGGCTCAAACCAAACCGGACCGTGAACAACCTTAATCATAAGGCTTTCTTTCCAATCCTATGAGTATGTAATAATCCTTAATGAAGGAAGACCTCTCCTCTATATTCATCCCACCATTGAGGGCCAACCACGGTTGACTCTTAGGTCTTGCCCTGATTTTTTTTAAAAGAAAATCAAAGTAACCTCGTTTAAATTTTTTTTTTTTGAAAAAAGTCAACGATTATTGACCCATGTTTTATCCTAGGTCGACTTAAGTTTTTTATCGGGTTAGGTGAGGTCAATTCTTCTTTTATTTTTTCTTAAACCTAAACTGATCAAGTCCCAGGTCGATCGAGTCCTGGGTCGACCCACATGGCAAGTCCAAGTTTTATAATATTGTTAATTTCAACATTCAACAAAAACTAATACATATTATGAGTGAAATATAATTTTTTTTCATATATTATTCTGTCTTGTTCATCATAACTAAACATGATACAAAAATAATCATTTTGTCTCGTGTACCACTACCAAACATAATTTTATCTTTGTCTCTTTTCATGTCTTGTTTGCTCTGTCTCCATCTCTTTTGTCCTAAGACAATAACCAAATGTTACTTAAGGGAAGGGAAGGGAATCGATTAGTAACTAGAATTCTTTTAAAAAAATCTGAATTAGTTCGAAACTTTAATTATATGAAGAGAATTGCATTTTGTATTTGTCCAGGTGTTGCAATTGTCATAACTTATTTTTAGCCTTTAATTTTTTAGTATTTAATTTAATTTTTATTATGATAATTTTAAAAAAATTAAAAGAGTTTAGAGAGTGAAATAAGAGAAGCGAGAACAAGGGACTAAGAAAAGTATGTAATAAAAATAATAATGGGAGATCAAATAAAAATAGAAAAATAAAAATAAATAGGAGGATCAAATAAAATTAGAAAATTATTGAAAGAGATCTTAAACATTAAGAAGATAAAATTTAATTAATTAAGAATCCATGATCAAGAAAAAAACAATATAATTGCTTAATATTATTTGTTTAGTTTAGTTTTTCTTGTTTCAAATGGGGGTCTTAGATAATATAAATAAAAGACATTAAAAAGAAAGACACACATTGAAATAAAAAATTGTATAAATAATTAGAATACCCTAATTTTCAATTCTAGGGTTCATGAAGGAAGTTGAGAAAAAAGGTATATTGTTAGAAATTGATTTAACAATCATGGAATGAGTGTTAATTATGGTGAAAACAATAAGAAATTATGGAAAATTTTGAAATGAACCGAGAAAGAACTCTCCGTCTTAAAACCAACCATGATGAAGAAAATGAACAAATAAGAAATTTATTTAAAACTTATGAATATGTGTGGTCTTGTGATGAGTATGAATGGAAGATTGTGTTAAAATGAGTTTTTTAGTTGTGTTGAAAAAATATATGTTCTTTGCATGAGAAGAAAATGTTATTGTGGTATGTCAGGAACACATTAACTTGAATTTATATGTAGAGGTGGTTTCAATAACCTAAAATAGTACAAATATGGGATGTCATGACAATCATGAATGTGTGAAATTAAGGGCTATAATTGAATTGAATTGTTTCGACATTTTGTCTTAAAGATTATTGTGCGAAAAAAAAAATTTAGAAGAAAACTTATGTCCCCTTTAAATGTCGTGTTCAACCAACCATAGATAATAGGGGAGGATTGAATTGTGTCTTGAATCATTTTGATGTTTGTGTAAAATTATGTTAATTAGAGTAATTGGTAATCAGATTTAGACATTGAAAATTCATTAAAAAAAATCAAGTCATTGGACATTTTAAATTTGTTGATGAAAATTTAAGGCATTTGGATATTGACAAAATGTGTGGATATGAAAATGACTTCTGAAAATGAATAACAAAACATCCAAACATTAAATGTTATAGTAAAAGATATGAAAAATGTGTATGTGTATAAGATTTTAAGAAATATTTCTTGTTAAGGTTTGAGAATACTGGTTTGATTATTTGTGATAACAATATCCCTAATGATACAGGGGAGGTTATGAGGACAAGACAACAATAGGGAGCATGAGCTCATTCATAGACTCCAGGTAGATGCTTGTCACCTCATCCTTTTTAATTTATATCAATTTATAGAAGTCTATATTTTCAGTATTAAGATAATGATTTGTACATATTCGTTGTGATGAATTGATAAAAACTAATGAAGTCTTAATATGGTGACTATCTTCAGACAAATGTTATGTGCATGAAGTCGACCACATGAGTGGGGCTTAAATTGATAAGTTCCTATTTATATGATGTTTGAGTTGTATGAAAAGTCAACCATATGAATAAGGCTTAGGTTGAGAGACATGAATTGGAAAACGAGATACACATGGTTTATGTGCATAATAGTTGGTCATATATATGGGGCTAGGGTCTAGGTCCTTTGAAGGACATGTTTGATGTATTTTTATGTATAGGAGTCTTCCACAAGAGTAGGGCTCTAAATTGTTAACTTTAAGTCGGCTATAAAGAAATGGGGACTTGATCATTAAATTTAATGTATCGGCCACAAGTGTTTGGGTAGTGGGTAATTTATAGTTAGCCGCATAAGCGAAGTTAAGAAGATGTTCAATCAATTAGCTTCTCTATCCATGCATTAACTTTTAAATTTAAGGTCCTAAACATGGATTACTTCTTGAATATCAAAAACTAAGGATATAACATGGATTGATACTTAACATTTATAGTATCAGTGGCTAATGGTATCAATTGATACTAGGATAAAATTGATTAGTATGTGAGACTGATGGTATCGGTTGATACCAGAATGAAATTGATTAGTATGTGAGACTAATGGTATTGGTTGATACATGGATATAAATGATTATCCTATAAGACTAATGGTATCGATTGGCCTATAAGACTAATGGTATCAAGTCATGTAGGGATAAAATTGATTAGTCCTTTATGAGGTGGAAGCTAATTTTGTGATCTTATATGTTTAAGTTTTTTGGGAGGTCGCTTTTTAAGGGGAGACTCTGCTGAAATTCCATTGAACATGGAATGAATAATACATAATAATCGGATGTGATTCTAGGATCTAGACCAATGATATGAGTAGTTTTCCATCTCGGATGGAGACCAAGGAAACGTATAGTCTACCATCTCGGACGAAGACCCGTGAATTAATATAATATTATAGTTGATGTTGAAATGTAATTATTAATACAAAATGATGAATAAATGGTCCTTGGTAAGAATGTGAATATAATTGAATTGAAAATTAGTGAAATTATATGAAGGCTTGAATTTGAAAGCTATAATATAAATGCTTATGTTGAAGAACTACTGGTCATGTCTTTTAATGATTGTATTTGAATTATGAAATTTAATAATATTATGTAAGTCATATCAGTAGAGTAGAGAAAAATATTAAGAGTTGTTATATGTGTGGTGATTATAAAATGATCCGTATTAATCCAAAAGAAAAGTTTATCAGTGATTGACAAGGAGATATTAAATTGACAAGGACACAAATTAATATGCTTGTAGAATGGATTAATGATATTGGTTATGTTCATATAGTTATACAACACAATGATCATGATGAGGTAAGTACTTATGGTAATTTTTTAAATCTTGTATGTTTTACAGGTGTTTCTTTTTAAGGCCCCAGTTCTCATAAAAATGTTGTTGAGTTGTATGGTCCTTCATGTTGGGTTTCCCAAAAACACATATGTGGTGCGAAAATGGCAAATTTAAAATTTTTCAGGAGTTCTAAGGTTCATCCATATTTTTTTATGAAATTAAACTGTTTGATTATCTCATCAAAATGAATATTCCAACTCATTGAAGCTTGTTTGAGCCAATAAATGGATTTTTGTAGCTTGCATACTTTTTTGGTACATTTTTTAGATTCAAAATCTTTAGGTTGTGTCATCATATACACATCTTCGTGAAGATTTCCATTTGGGAATGTTTTTTTGGCATTCATTTGTCAAAACTCATAATCATGGTATACAGTTATAGCAAGTAAAATCCTTATGGATTTTATCATAGCTAACGACAAGAAGGTTTCGTCAAAGTCAACTCCTTATCTTTATTTGTAACCTTTGGCAACTAGTGTAGCTTTGTACATTTGTACATTGCCATCCATGTTGGTCTTTTTTTTAAAGACTCACTTACATTTAATGGGTTTCATCTATTCAGATGGATCAATCAAAGTCAATACCTAGTTGGTGTACAGAGAATCCATTTTAGATTTCATAGCTTCAAGTCATTTCGGAATCAATATTAGATATTGCTTCCATATAATTGGTAGGCTCATCAAGTATGAGCAATTCATCATCATCAGCTTCCATAAGAAATTGATATCTCAATAGTGCATGACGTGTCCTACCATATCTGAATAGTTCTTGTGTTCCTTGAGTTTCAGGCTTAACATTAAATGTTAAAGCCTTGGGCTCTTGTTCCATTTGGATGTCTATTTGTGGTTTTTAAACTTCATTAACTCCTATTTTCCTCTCACTGTTCATTTCAAAAACAAATTCTTTCTTTATAAATGTAGCATATTTTGAGACAAACATCTTTTGCTCAATATGATGGTAGAAATAATATCCAACATATTCTTTTAGATATCCTACAAACTTACAATTATCTGACTTAACTTCTAGATTTTCAGATATTATATACACTTCACATAAGCGTTACATCCCCAAATCATTAAGTATGATAGGTTTGGTATCTTACCATTTCATATCTCATATGGAGTCTTATCAATAAATTTTGATGGAACCCTATTTAAAAGGTAAGCAGCAATTTACAAGGCATATCACCAAACAAAAAGTGAGAGGTTTGTATAGCTCATCATAGACCATATCATATCCAATAGGGTATGATTTCTCCTTTTAAAAACTCCATTAAGTTGTGATGTTCTAGAAAGTGTTCATTGTGAGAAAATTTCATTATTTTTAAATAATCTTGAAATATTTGGCTCAAGTATTGACCACATTGATTCGATCAAAGTATTTTGATACTATTTTCAATTTGTATTTCAACTTCATTTCTTAATTCTTTAAATATTTTAAATGTTCAAACTTGTGTTTCATTAAATACACATAATCATATCCAGAATAGTCATCAGTAAATGTACTGAAATAAATATATCTACTTATGGCACAAATTGTCATTGATATATATATTAGACCTTTCACTTTTTATCTAAATGCAAGCCTTGGTCTGGTAACAAATTGGCTTGGAGAGTGGAGTTGATGTAGTCTATGATAATGATGATCTTATTTTGTGTGTGTGCATACCTGCAATACAACTTGCTTAATTTTAATAAGAGATTATAGCGTAGGAGATGGTGTAGGTAGCCTTTAAAAAGTAAGGAAAATGATGGAGTTACATTCATGTTAGAAGAACAATTATCATAGTCTGCTTTGATTTTCGTAATTCAATTTTGGGTTTTCCTTGAAATTACCATTTCCTATTAAATGAAAAGCAACAAAAATAAATAAATAAATAAAAAACTGACTACTTGGCAAGAGTAGACCGAGAAGGGTTTCAAATGCATGGAGAAATTAAGCTGGAATTTTGTACAAAATTGAAAGCCCAATCCTACCCCAATATGCCCAAGACTGGAGGATAATATAGATTCAAAGTCAAATAAAAAATTATTAGATGAATCTGTATAAAAATTAAGTCTGATGACTTAATTAAACCTCTAGCAGGCCAATCTGAATTAATCATGGGCCTAATTAAAGTTTTTGATTAAGTTTAATAATTAATTCGGGTCAAATTAAAAGATTTAATTAACTGCAAGGACTTAATTGAACTTTTAATGAGTCAAAGTAATTTTTATTAGGGATTTAATTGGTGAGAAATTAAGTTTAAAAGCTTGATTTGGGCTTAATTGAGAAGACAGAAATTTTAGAGGACCAAATTTAATTTTTTTTCAAACTCAATTGGGTGAAATCATGGGTGAAATCACAAGAAGATAAAAGTTTGGGGGTCAATTAAGGTCTAAATTAAAGAGATTCAGAACCAAGGACCAACTTGTAAAATGCACAAGATTTCAGGGATTGAAATTGGCGAAATTAAGGGTTAAATGAAAGAAAATTGAAAGTTAAATGATCAAGTGGGGATCAATTTACATAAATAAAAAAACCAAGGACCAAGATGAAAAAGTCGTTGAACTTCAGGGTTGATGTTTAAGTTTGGCAGGGGTTAAATTAATACGTTTTAATGTAATTAAGGGTGAAATTAAAAGAAGTCAAAAGATCAGGGACTAATTTGACTTTTGGTCAAATCTCAATTCTAGAACTCTAATTAGCCAAGAGTTATCAAAACGATGTCATTTCGATAAATCCAAAATAAATAAATAAAACAAATAAAAAGAGGGTCGATTGACTTGTTATTTGGCTACTGTAGATCTTCTTCCTTGAAGACCCTAAGAAGGTTGGTTCTATTGCTACCTCCCAAACTTGAAATCACCCTCATCTCTTTCCTGAACAAGACAATGAACATACCCCTCATACCCTGCATGTTGTACACCTACCTAGACAAAATAAAAGCTCTTTTGCATCCCTAAAAGCCTTATTACAAGAAGCCAAAACCCATGCCCTGACCAGAAAGCTTACTAGTGTACCTGTTTTGTCGGCTCTGAAACACTACAAAGCCTGACCCTTAGTCTCAATGAATAGCTTGGATTGATTCTTCTACATCAATGTGAGATAATGATCCAGCTCATTACCCTTAAAAGGATGTCAATGGCCCTTTAAAAACTCATGGAAAAGGCCATGAAAGAGGGAGAAATGAAGAGAGAAAAAAGGGTATAAACATAGATTATATTTTGAACCATCCATCATCATCATTATTACCAAGCTCTCTACCAACTCTCAGACACAACTCCACTTCCACACACACCATCACAACTCGAGGAAAGATAATAAGGAAGCAATATCTTTAGATAAGGTAAGCTTTCAACTTTGATGAGGGGGTGTAGCTTAATGAGCATACCCCCTTTCTTTCCATTATGTTTTCATTGTTATCTTCTGCATTGAGTGTTCATTATGCTTTCTCTTAAAGTATTTTGTTAGTTTAAATGCAATGGGTGTTTGCTTTTTTATGGTAGCATGTTTCGAAGTTTGATTGTTGTTTTGTTTATGTTGTTCTTAGACTATTGTTATTGTTTTGATGGGCTTGCTTAGGCCAAATACATGTTGTTTATGATTAAAAATGTGAAAGACAATCAATGTAACAGTGCTTATACATAGAAATAGGTGTTTTGGTAGCCTAGGTTGTGTTTATTGTTTTCCTCTTAATCTCTATTTTTTTTGTTAGACGGTCTAAGGCAATTATAGGTGTTTGGGCCTTGGTTGCTAGGTTTAGGTTGTTTTTCCCGAGTTTTAGTGTTGTTTTTTGGATTGACGTCATTTCTAGGTTTTTCTCTGTATTTTTTCTATATTTTATCTAGGCAATGTTCTTGAAAAAAACATTTTTTTGCTACATGATTTGGACCCATTTTGATCAATTTCTTTGCACTGGCAACTTTGCATGACCCTTTTAGCCAACAATCTAGGTTTCCTTTGCAAACAATCTAGGTTTCTTTTGCATCAATAACATGTATTTTAAAGTTTTTATCTTAGAGTTTTGGTTTTAGAACTAAAACCTTCTCTGACCAAATCGTAACGATTCAATGATAATCGAAGTGAATAAATGAGAAAGTTTTTATCCTTGCATCATTTCTAACCTCCCTATACCCGTCGATTTTCCATATATGGTCTGGTTTAGAACCCACATTTCTGGATTCTTCAATGATGTTCTTTGTCAGATTCAAGCAAAAATGTTTGTTTGATCTTCGCTTGTGTTGTTTCTGTTATGGATTATATTTATGGGCTGCCTACGTGGCTAGGTTGAGCCTCGTTTGAGTTTTGTCTCTGAGCTTGGGCTTTAGGCCAGGAGGCCCAACCCATGTGGTTGGGTCGGGCTCATTTTAGCCATAAAGGCATGTTTGGCTAGTCAAGTTTTTACCAAAGGAAAACACATATTTTGTGTTCTTAAGGCAAGTTTTTCAAACACACCCTTAAGACATTTTTTGTGCCTCTGATTTTTAATTAAGGGCCTATTTGGCAAACACGCTCTAGTGATTTTCCAGCAAGGTTAATTTTTTTTGTGTGCTTTTACCAATCAAGGCCAAAACATTTTCGAAAAATTCTAAAAAAATTCAGGGACCATTTCAGAATTTCCTGAATTTTTTTGAGTCCCTCACAGTTTTTATTCAATTTTTTGACTTAATATTGGAGCTATAGACTTATACTGTAAGATACTGACCTAGTATTAAAAGTACATGTTTTTCACTGAAATTTCAAAAAATTCCAAAAATTTCTAAAACGTTTCTTCATTTCAAAAATTCAAATTTTGTCTACATACAACAAAATTCTAAAACTTTCAGTATATTTTATACAAAAAAAAAAAAATTGCATTTTCATTATACTGTGAAAGAATACAAAAACAATCAAATCAATTAATAAGTATCACGACAAATTTGTGATTATTCATTTGGATTTGGTCAAAATTTCAAACAAAAAACCTTTTTTTTCTAGGATTTTAGATAGTTTAGTTTTTAACCTAGTAAGATAAGAATCTCCTTACTAAAAAGAACTTTTTTAAAACTTTAGACAGACTTTGCTAGGTTTTTTAGAATGACTAGGTTTTAACCTGATGAAATAAGAACCTCCTTACTGAAAAAGACTTTTCTCGAACCTTAGATAGACTAACGAATAAAAACACGACTTAAAACAAACAACAAAATAACTTACCATAGGTAGGATACACTGAGAGTGATACGTCTTCTCCTTGCACAATTAATCTTCTTATCCAGACTCTCGCAAATCATAAGGTTTTATAGTGACTATAAATTAGGTGGTAACTCTCATTCCCCTCTCTTTTTTTTATATCATTTCTATTTATATTATCTTTTATAAACCTGACCAGAAGGACGAACACCGCAATGTTGCATACATGCTAAACTGATGCTAAAGGAAGCCAAACTTGTTTTTAGTCTTGATTTTTTTTCCCGTTTGCTTTATTTCTTGATGCAATTACATTGTTTAATCATGTGGCATTTGTTTATTGCAGTTTTTTTTGTTATGTCTTTGGCTGGCCATGGTGCTACAAGTTCTTCACTAAGGCAAGAATGATAAGAAGGAAGAGGCACTTTGCATAATTAAATAGCTTTCGTACCTAGTTAATATTTGATCATTGCCAACCATATAATAATTAAATCATGTTAATCACTATATGGAAAATTTACTATGAAAGCTCAATTATGATTTGATCTTTTGTATTATTTACTCAACTAACTGTATGTATTGATTTAAAATAAGTTAATTTTTAATATAATAAGAGAATGTGTTAATATTGCAAGTGTATTTTATTTTATCATATTGTTTTCTGATTGAAATACTCAAAGATGTTTATGTTTCATAAACTAAATTTTAAAATATATATATGAACAAATAAACTAAAAAAGTGTTAATTACCACTAAAATAAAAGGCTAATATTTCTTCTAAAATCAAAATGATAGATAAATATATAAATATTTAACATTAAGTTTTCCTTTAATTAAATTTGCACTTTTTTTTTATTTTTTTCAAGGCTCATTAAATTAAAACCTGTTAAAAATAGTCCAATCAATTTAATTTCTTAAAACATAAAACCCAGCTGAATGAATTGATTGGATATTTTTATCCAAACCGAACCGTGTTTAAATAAGTGCCATCAGATAGTCCACGATACAGGCAATTGTTTTCTTTCTATGAATCGCCGGTGGTTTTCAATTTGAAGTACTCCCAGTCCACCTTTCAACCAGACTAAAAACGATATTCAAGCATATCAAGGTTGTAAATTTCTTTCTTGTTTTGCACCTTTTTTTTTAAATGTTATTCAAAGCATTTAGACGTGTTATTTCTAGATTGTACCGTGTGTGTATATATATAATGTTTTGATATATATATTTTAAAATATTAATTTCATATATATAACTCCAATTCAAATTCAAAAATAAATTAACTTGAAATTATACTATTTAGATTTTAAGTAAAGTCATGTACATAAATAGAATTTTAATATTTAAACATTCTTATTTATTAACTACTAGATTATTGGCTTGCACTACATTGTGGATCGTTTTTCTAGTAAAAAAAAATAAACTCTATAAGAGTTGATCCAATATAACCCGATTAATTCAACGTATCCAAAGACAATCTAAACGACTACTAAAAGCATAGTTTGATTAAAAAAATCAAGATGAAATTCTTTTTTAAAATATTGAAATGAAAATATATTGGTTCAACTCATGTCAACTCGGGTTAGCCTTTCAAACTCGCGACCCGGTTTATTAGACCATGATAACTTATATAAAGCAAATAGAAACAAATTGTTAAGCTCAATTCACAATAAACCCATTATTGAATGATGGAATTGGGAAAAAATATTTTTTAAAAAAAAACAATAAAACAACCCAAGTCCACCCGAATTAACTTACAAAACTCGTAACCTGGGTCATGAGACTAAAATAACTTCATAGAAAGCAAACCAAAGCAAATGAAAAGGCTTGATTTCTATTTAATCACATGTTAAAGATGTTGAATGAAGTATCTAAAAAAATATCAATGAAAAAATTAAAAAAACTTCAGGTCAATTGGGTTAGCTTTTAAATTTATAATATAGGTCATAAAACTGAGATAACCACAAAAAAAAAAAAAGCAAACTATAATATATTATGATATTCAATTTTCAATAAATTAAGTGTTGAATGATGAAATTAGAAGAAGAAAAACATAAAAAATTTTTTATAAAAAAACACTATTTAAGTAATAGACAAAATAAAACTAGAATATGAAATTAGCTAAGAAATTTAGAATCATTCTAGATTTAAAATGAGATAAAATTTATTTTATTTTTTAAAATAGAACAATATATTTCAACTATTCAAGATAAAATAAAACAGAATCAGCTAACCCACGGCTCCTAAAACTCACCGCTCCTCTTATCCCCTGCTACGCAAAGCCACATCAACTGAGTTGTAAAAACTAAAAAGACGACCATAAAAGAAATGGCATTGATACACCAACCACCATTCTATAATTAACACATCTTTACGTGACCTGGTCAACCTGTTGGATTGTCCCATAATGCAGACGACTTAGCAAAATTTGATAAAGAATTTTTTTTAAAAAATATGTTTTTTCTTCTAATCAGATATTTTTTTTTTCATATTTTTAAGTTGATTTTTAACTATTTTTAAAGTTTATAACATAAATATTAGAAGAATATTTTATTTTTTCAATATGAAATTTGAAATTCTTTAGTATATATATTCAATGTTAAAAAAAAATAAAAGTTATATTTTTTCAATAGAGAATAAAAAACCTTTTGAAATAATCTTTTAAACTTGATTATTTAAAACATGTATAGTCTATCTTTATATGGATTGTTTCTTAATTTTTTCATATAAAATATTAAAACTTTAAATATTTTTTTTTTAATTTTTCTGGGTTGATTCGGATTGACCAGGTCAACCTGTATAACCCAATACCCGACCTCTTAACCGGGTCAATTCCCGGGTCGGGTTTGATAATTATGCTTTTGATTATTATTTGTTTTTCTCTTATTATTTTTTTAATTGATTTTTTCTTATTTATCATATATGTTAACTTTACAATCTTATCCATATTGATCTTCAAACTTTTAATTTGTGCAGTCATAATCAATTTCAGTTATTTTTCTTAAATTTCTTCAACAAGGCTCCAAAATTGTCTATCCACACGATGTTCTTACTAGCAGTAGATTATCTCTGACTGCTTGGGGCTTGAAAACACAATTTTTTGAAATTTCTCTGAAATATTTTAAAAGAAAATGGAGAATTTTCGGAGGTTCTAAAATTAAATTATAAGAGTAGATATTATGTTTTATATATGATTAATTATTTTTATAATTAGGGAATTGCTTATGGTAATCTAGTAAGATAACTAATATTTTCTCGTAGTTTTTCTATCACTCCTTTAAAATCAAAGAAAGAAATATTGGCATGTCTAAGTCTCCAAGAAAATATTTTGACTTAATTACAATTTATTAAACTAATAGAAGTCAATGCTTATAAATGCTTTCAACCGATTGTTTCTTCTGAATTTCGGGTTCATTAAAATCTATTTTAACACCTTCCTCTAACCTTTTTTCCCCTCCAAGTTTTTTTATTCTCTCTATCTCTGTTTTTTTTATATTTTGCAGTCCTACATTTACAAAAGTTTACAATATGCATAAATAAACATTATTTTTAATCCAAAAGTACTTTAGAGTATGAAATTAAGAGTTATTTTTGTCCTTTTCTTTTTTTACAATTTATGCAGGATATGTTTTGCACTTCATTTGTACATATATCTCACAGGTAAATAATAATTAACAAATGCAATGCCAAGTATCACGAAGCCTAAGGATTCACTTTCATAAATTTAACAAATATAAATAGAAACACTGACAAAAAAATTTCCATCAATAGACGGTGATGAATTTTACCGACAAAAGTTTCCATCGCTATATCCATGAATAAACACTGACAAAAATATTTTATCGGTATATATCAAGGGAATTGCAATGAAAAATGAAGGAATAAAAAGAATCAGAAAAGTACAATGACGAGTAACTTTTACCAACGACGTTACCATCAAAATTAACCCGATGATAAAGTCCGTCCTTAGATATACTGACAAAAATAATCCCTCGGTATATACTGACGGAATTACAAATTGTATTACAGTGGGGTTAAAATAGCAAATTGTATGGTGACATGACACTTTTTACCGACATAATGACTAATCAAATGACGAACAAAATAATTATGTCGGTAAATTCATCGATATTATTTAATTTATGACCTGACAATCGATCCTCCTCACCCCTCCCCCATTTCTATCTTGCTCCTTGTGCATTTTTTTCTGTAACAAACAGCAGAAAAAGCCACCCCCTCCCCTCCCCTCAATCTCAACACAACTCAACCTCTAACAACAATGTTAATTGTTTTTACATATTTTTGTAGTAAATGTATTTTGTTTGAGTGTTACTCGTTTTATAATTTTTTTCTCATACAAATTTGTTGTATGTATTTATTATTTGTACATGTTAGGGTTTGTTTTAGATTTTATAAAATTATATTTCTTTGTAAATTGATGAAACTTATATTAAGTTTTTGACTTAGGTGTTTTGTGATGAAATAAATAATGGCTTATTTAACGAGTCTATTTTATGTCCTTGTCAATTTTATTGTTGAGTTGAAATTTTCAATATATATGTAGAAATCTAAATTTATATAGATAATTGATAATGAAAGAATATCATTAAAACAGATTGAATAAGTTTGAACTAAACTAATATTTTTTATAAATTTATTTAGTTAATATAGTTAATTAATACATGTTGTCATCATTATTTAAATAGATTTGATATAAGTAATGGATGATCATTTATAGATATATCAAGATTCACCCTAAGAGTTGCAGAGGATGGATTATTGTAATGGGGTTCAGGATTTTATTAATTACTCACCATCTAATCCAAGAAATATTAGTAGAGACGATATTAAATGTCCATGCAAGAGGTGTAAGAATAAAAAATTTCTAGTTTTAAATGTTTTAACGATGCATCTTTTACAATAGAGTTCATGAAGAAATACTTGTGTTGGCGATGAGAGTTGTTCCCCTTCTTCCTATCGTTGTTCATGGTGTCAATTACACATGAATATACTAACAGAAAGTTATCGTCGGTATATTCCAGTAGCGATGAGAAATGTTCCCCTTCTCTCTAACATTGTTCATGGTGTCAATTACAAACGGGTATACCGATAAAATGTTTTTGTTGGTATATTCCAGTGGCGATGGAACTATTCCCCTTATCCTTACACTCTTAATGGAGTCATTTACAAATGGGTATACCGATGGAATGTTTCCATCAATATATTCCAGTGGCAATGGAAATTGTTTCCCTTCTTCCTGGCACTCTCCATGGTGTCAATTACAAATGGGTATCCCGATGGAATGTTTCTGTAAGTATATTCCAGTGGCGATGAGAATTGTTTCCCTTCTCCCTTAAACTGTTCATGGTGTCAATTACAAACGAGTATACCGATGAAATGTTTTCGTTGATATATTCCAATGGTGATGGGAACTGTTCCTCTGCTCCTTGACATTGTTTAGTGATAATTAATGTTTTTTTTACCAATAGAATAACCGCCGAAATGGAAACTCCAAAACTCTGAAAATTAATGCTTTTTTTTATTGGGGTACACTTTCCCCAACAAAATCACCAACAATAGGTATTCCAAGGCAATGGTAATTAATGCTCTTTTTGACAGTTGATTAGTTACTCTTTAACCGACGGACTCACCAACAGAATGAAAAACCATCGGTAATATTTGGAGGGTATCTGAGAATTTTCGTGCGAATTAAAAATCTCAACTTGACTTCACCGATGGAAGAACCAACAAAGATTTTAAAAATATTAATATTTAATATTCCATCGGTAATTCTATCGATATAAACATAATATAAAAGACTATGGGCACAGCAAACATGACTTCATCTTCTTTATTTTTCTCCTTTCTTGCTCTTTCTTCTTCTATCTTATATTCTTTTATTTGTTATGTCTCAACTATGCACATTATTTTTCTCTTCTCACCAAGCATCATCTTCTCTTCTCATCCCAAGGTATGTTGTTTTTCTTCTTTTTTTTTTCTTTTGGTTTTTTTAAGAATCTCTTTTTTCTTTTTTCTTTTAGCTGAAACTAAGCATACAATAAATGTAAGAATTTTTCATTCATTTTTCTTCTTTATGTGTTTTTTTTCCTTTTTGCATTATTTTTGTTCAATTTTGTGATCTTAATAATTAATTGAAGTTAATAGTTGTGTTGAATATTAGTTGCTATTGAAAAAAGGCAAAAAACAATATGTGAGAAAAAGCGAGCTTCCAGCTTGGAATGACGTTATGGTTTGGAAGGATTTTAGACTGCCATATATCTTGAAGGCTATATAGATGGAGTACATTCAACACATGATGTTCGCACGATTCACATGATAGTCACAGTCTGGTGCAGAGAACCAGAACCGGCATGTTCATGGTTTCGTTACCATCAACATTGGCAGCTTCGTTCCATCCATTTCGCATGTGAAGCGAATGATAAGATTTTTTTTCTTTCATTTTTTTAATTTGTTATTTCTTATAAATATATTTAACTGACAACATTTTTATCTTGCATGCTATGGTTCTTAGAGCCAAGCATGATGAAGCTCTTTATTGAAATGCATGTGCGGAGTGATGAGCTAAAAAGGGGTGCATCAGTTCATGGATAGTCGAGCTCAGCACTTTGTGGTATGTTAGTTTTCAACCATTAATTTTATTAAGTTATGATTTCCTTCAATTTGATGAATTTATTTTTTCTTTCCAAGATACATATAACAGTCGCTTGAAAGAGAGATACAGGGACAATCCTTCGACCCATCCGGATCTCGATCTGAATTTGTGGTTGGAGACAGAATCGTTTGGTGGCCTGGTAGAAATCGAATATATGGATTCTCTAACACTACGCTCAAGAACTTGTGGACAACACGTAGTGTTTCGACCATTGGATGCTTACAATCGGTCTCGAGCACTCAAACTCCAAAGTTTGAGGCGGTGTTAGACCAACGAGTACATGATCAGACGGCTCATCTCAATAAAAAATATGAACGACTCACTACGAAATATGAAGAACTCCACCGAGTGGTAATGAAGATGAGATCACACATGTGTGGTCTATATGCTCCTTTTTATTGGCCCCGCGGTCCCGGCAATGACCAGTCTCCTCCTCTTTCTCCTTCAGCGTCGCCTCTGCTTTAGATTTATTGTATTTGAACATAAATCACACATAGGTGGTCTATATGATCCTCTTTATTGACCCCACGATCCCGGCGGTGACTAGCCTCCTCCTCCTTCAGCGTCGCTTTCGTTTTAGATTTATTGTATTTGAACGTGTAAATGTTTAAATTTGTAAAAAATATTTAATTTTTATATTATTTTTATTTATTTTTATATATTTGATTTTAATTATTTTACTACTTCTGTTCAATATAGTTTTTTTTTAAATATTACGGACATGGTTACCAAGGGACCACGTCCGTCTGTATATTCCAGAGAGTTGAAAAAGAATTATTGTCAATGTCACTGCTACTGTTAACTCTCCGATGGAATTACAGATGGTATTATATTGGTGATATGTTATATTTATAGATGGATACATCAACATAAAAAATAAAAACACTGGTGAAATTGCATACGGTATTTTTATCGGTTATATGGCAAACTTTCCAAGGGAAATACTGACAAAAATAAAGCTGGTAAAAAAAAATTGGCATGCTTTATCCTTCTATAAATCTATTGGTAAATTTATTATTTATAGACTCACAGACAAACTAGAAATTATCAACGAGGGTTTTTTTTATAAACTAGTTTTGTCCGTGAGCCCGTCGGTAAAATATATATTATTGTATTATAAGTTTAGATTGTAAAGAAAAAATTATGTCGGTAAAACTATTAAATTCAATAGGAAATCTGCTTCCAAGAATAATTCAGTGGTAGAAGCCAAATTTCTACTATATATTTGTTTTTCGTCGGATTGTGAGTAGATAAATCTCATGCATGAAATTACAAGCTTTTGTTTTGTTTTATTTTATATAGTTCGATATTTAATTTAACGCTTTGTCGAGGTAATGTACAGGATTCGACGGCTTGTATAAGCGTGTCAGATTGTGGATAAATGATGAGGTAAGTAGGTGGCATGTATGGCGTAGAATCAAGACTCGTCTTCATGGACCTACCGTCGAACACCTCCTCCTCCCCTCCCCTCCCCTTCCCTCCTCTCCAGCTGGCGTGTCTTTTATTTTATATATAAATCACTATGATAATGATTGATTGGCCAATTGAATTGAAGTGTTCAAAAATCTATGAGTAGTAGAGACTGTGGGAGCGTTAGGCATCATCAGCTTTCACTTGTAAGCTTTGATGGTTTCTTCTGAAAGTCTGCTGGTTTTTTCTACTTCTAACAAGTCTTATCCACAGCATATAAAAACATTATTTCGAGAGAGATGTAAATCTCATGTCATTAAAGGTTTATCTTATTATTAATTTTAAAATATCATAAAATTAATTAAAATTCATTGATCCAGACATCCACAATTATATATATATATAACTTACAAGAATCTTACTGTTATAAAAGTTTAATTTTCTAAACTTTTCTTTATTTTATCTTAGTATGTTTACCATTTAATTTTAATATAAAAATTTAATTTTTATTTTATTTTTTCAGTTTTTATTTTGAGAGTAGAGAGAAAAAGGAATGGCTAGATTTTGAATAGAAAGAAAATTAGTTTCAACACCAATTCTAGACACCAACATAGTTAATTTTATTATTAACAAATTTTATTTGATTAAAAACTTTTTACTTAGATGTTTTTTCACTTTGAAATTGCATAAAAAAACTAAATTTAAACTTAAAAAGAATTTTGATTTCAAGTTGGATTCAATTTTTATTTATTTATTTATTAAGGTCATTTATAGGTTTGTTAATATATTTTTTCTAGGTGTTTTTAGATAAAAAAAAACATAAATTATATTTTTTTCAGCCGTTAAAGTAACTACGTGAAACCAAACAACACATCATCTAGAATTTGTTTTTCAAAAAATAAACCAATCGTTTTTTTTAAAAAAAATATATAACCTATTCTTACAAGCCGCGTGATAACCTATTGAAATGGGCTAGACTTATTAAACCCAACAATATTTATCTTTAAAAAGAAAAAAAGAAAAAAAAAAAAAAAAGGACTCAGTCAAGTCTGTAATAAAGCGTGGGTCAATAAGAATCGTGTTGGATCACTAAATATGAGCGGCGGAGTTCTTGGCAGGTCAAACAATTATATTCCAACGCACAGGATGGAATATTTTAATTTCTCATGCACCAAGATCAAATCTCGTTCATGTGCTACTATCAAGTTGTAGATATATAGCATGCTTTCAATATTATAAACACCTTTTTTATTCAAAATATATATATGAAATCTAACTAGAAATCGAACCGCTATTAATTTGCAGATAATATTATCCTACCAACGACATATATATATAGAATTAGACAGTACTTTGAAATTGAATTAGAATTTCTATTTAGAATTGGGACAGTTATAAGTTCATTGATATTGGATAGATTTTTTATGATAAAGAACAATGAATTCTACTAGTATCATCTTCTTAATTTTTTAATTAAAATTAAATCATCACAGGATAATAAGGGATTATGCAAGGTTTAATTTAGTGTTATATATTTGAAGGAAAGTGCCAAGTATTAATATAAAATTAGTCATGAAACTTCACCAAAAAAACATAAACTTTGAGTTGAGATATTTAGTTTTGACGCAAGACAACTTCGTGCCTAATTATTTGAAAACCATCTAGGTGGTGATCCATTGGTAAGAGCTTGGGATCAATAGGTTTATTTCCTCTGTGGTCTCAGGTTCGAGCCCTGTGGTTGTTCATATGATAGCCACCGGAGGCTTACATGGCCGTTAACTTCAGGGCCCGTGGGATTAGTCGAGGTGCACGCAAGCTGGTCCGGACACCCACGTTAAACTAAAAAATAAAAAAACTGTAATTATTGGAACAAGTATTGAGATAAGTTGTGGGCGTCGGTGGTGATTTTATATATTAATTAGGATGAGTTGAAGAGTAGATAATGAGAGGAAAAACAAACTAGTAATTAATCACATGACTGCTACAACAACCAAGCCCACTAATAATTAAAGGGCATCTTCGTGGTAGGTTGGTATTTCGCATGCAGGAGGCAAGACTTGTTCAAATAATAAATAATACATAATTATAATAAAAGAAGGGCATTTCCTGCACAGACAGACATAACTCTTAACCATCAACACGATGTCGTATATACCGAACATTGCTTTGCTTAAGTAGCCTGTTTAGAATAATATGTAATTCTATATGTTGGTGGAAACGATCAATTACACCTCCTTTTTATTTATGAGATTCCCTTAATTTTCCTTGGCTTGAATCCGGCAGTACTAATTAAATACTAGCCAGCCATGTTGTCGATGAACATGCATCATCAGTATACTTCCCTCTCCAACCTCTATATATATATTGCTTCGTTTTTTCTTAAATAGCAATATTTCGTTAGCTGGGAATTAGTCGCACGTTTATTTTAGGTTGCTGACTGATTCTAGGTAATAATATCATCACACGGCATGGACAATGATTATATATGACTTGAATTAAATATCCAAGAGATAGATAATTACCTCATTATTTGTTGGGGTGTAAGAGAATTTCACTCGTGAGAATTACCGATGATCATGACGACATGGGAGCACAAGTCAAGGATACATGCCATTTGGTGAAGAAAAATGCATGATTATTAGGTGGATCCATATGGTATTTGCTTTACAGCCCCACGAGACTATATACTTTATGGACACCAATATTATTCATTTTACATGGCAATACGAAGTTTCCCGATTCTCACCAACCACAACCTCGCCACCATGCACCCCTCCCACGAGTCAAATTTACCCTTCTAAGCCAATCGCCAATATTGATCCACAAAGACTCCACGCTCCGTGATTTGTACCCTTAGATTGTTCCATATCAATGGCCACAATTCAGTCTCAACAAACCCACTTTGTCACCTCTTGCCGGCCCTCATGCTTACCTACCATCTCCTGTGCATGATATTCAAGACTCCCACCCCTCTATTTAAACCCCCTACACCTCCCCTCTATTTCTCTCAGGAAATCCCGTACTCCAGAACTCAAGATTTCCTCTACAGCTACTCCTCTTCCTCCATTCTTCAAGACTCCTTCTCTCTCATTTAAGCTTTTCTTTGGTCTAACATATATATAAATAAGAAATGGAGACAGTCACCAAGAATGGCTACCAAAATGGTTCTTTGGAGAGTTTGTGCGTTAACCAACTTGATCCACTCAGCTGGGGAGTTGCTGCCGAGGCAATGAAAGGAAGCCACTTAGATGAAGTCAAACGTATGGTGGCTGATTATAGAAAGCCTGTTGTCAAGCTTGGAGGTCAGACCTTGACCATTGCTCAGGTTGCATCCATTGCTGGTCATGATACTGGTGATGTCAAGGTGGAGCTTTCTGAGTCTGCAAGGCCTGGTGTCAAGGCTAGCAGTGACTGGGTCATGGATAGCATGGACAAGGGAACTGATAGTTATGGCGTTACTACTGGTTTTGGTGCCACTTCTCACAGAAGAACCAAACAAGGCGGTGCTCTTCAGAAGGAACTTATTAGGTGAGCAGATTTAAAAACCTCCAAACCTAAGTAAATGTTTGTTACTTCAAGTACGGTTTTCCTTTTCCTCTACCTTTTTTTCCTTTTTCACTAACGTGGTTGGTGTGAGGGTAGAGACTTGTTCACTCGAAGAGTTGAGTCTTCACTTTCACCATAAGAGAATACAGAAAAAGAGAGGGTTGGTAGCTAGGTCGAATTGACGCTATTATGACTTTTAAATGATCTCTTATATCATGAGAAATCCATGATATTTTGAAGAAGAGGTAGGTGGGCATCGAGTGGTGGTGGGCTATGGCCGTCCATTCAATGAGTTGTCTAGTAGAGAGATATCGATGTTCCCATTTAAAGACTTTCTATGACCCCATCTGACAACTTCATCATCAAGTTCCATGAAAGTGGGGGAAAATATTTATGGACCGGAGTTCCTTATTTATAAGATTAGTAGTTAAAATTGATCAAGAATGATTTTGTTTTGGTGAGGAGTATTATGAATTTTTAATACAAGCAATCTAACTTTAAATAAGAGCTAGGAACTTCAATTTTTATCTTCTCACATGCCAACAAACACTTTCATATTTAGGAATATTCAATTGGAAAGTTTAGGCGAAATTGGTCACCAGAACTGCATTGAGATTTCCGTTTCAACTTTATTTTATTCTTCCAATATCTGTTTACATCTTTTTGGTTAACCTTCTCTAGCTACCAGATAAAATGGTCAATGCATGCTTTGACTGCTTAGCTTCGTGTGGAACTCATTGTTTAATCTTTTTTATATCTGACAGATTGATACACACAAATTTCCTTCTTGTGAGTTTGTGCTTTTGAAGCATTAACATAAAAACGTAATTGATTTGTTTATGGTGTTTTCTTCTTTTCCTCTTCAGATTCTTGAATGCTGGGATCTTTGGCAATGGAACGGAAACATGCCACACACTGCCTCACTCAGCAACTAGAGCAGCAATGCTTGTCAGAATCAACACTCTCCTCCAAGGTTACTCTGGCATCAGATTTGAAATCTTGGAAGCTATTACCAGGCTCCTCAATAACAACATCACTCCATGCTTGCCACTACGAGGCACAATCACTGCTTCAGGTGATTTAGTTCCACTATCCTACATTGCTGGATTACTGACTGGCAGGCCCAATTCCAAGGCCACTGGTCCCACCGGAGAAGTGCTAGATGCTGCTGAAGCCTTTAAAGCAGCTGGCATTGAATCTGGATTCTTTGAGTTGCAGCCTAAAGAAGGCCTTGCTCTAGTTAATGGAACTGCAGTTGGTTCTGGCTTGGCTTCTATGGTTCTTTTCGAGACCAACGTTCTTGCTGTCTTATCGGAACTCTTGTCAGCAATTTTTGCTGAGGTTATGAATGGTAAACCTGAATTCACTGACCATTTGACACACAAATTGAAGCACCATCCAGGTCAAATTGAGGCTGCAGCTATAATGGAGCACATTTTAGATGGCAGCGCTTACATGAAGGCAGCTAAGAAGTTGCATGAAACGGACCCCTTGCAGAAACCAAAGCAGGATCGCTATGCTCTAAGGACTTCACCCCAATGGCTTGGTCCCCAGATTGAAGTAATCCGGTTCTCGACCAAGTCAATTGAAAGAGAGATTAATTCAGTGAACGACAACCCTCTAATTGATGTTTCAAGGAACAAGGCTATACATGGTGGTAACTTCCAGGGAACTCCAATTGGAGTCTCAATGGATAATGTACGTTTGGCTATTGCATCAATAGGCAAGCTGCTATTTGCTCAGTTCAGCGAGCTCGTAAATGATTTCTACAACAATGGATTGCCATCGAATCTCACTGCTAGCAGGAATCCAAGTTTGGATTATGGCTTCAAGGGAGCTGAAATAGCAATGGCCTCCTACTGTTCTGAGCTTCAGTATCTCGCCAATCCAGTCACCACCCATGTGCAAAGTGCCGAGCAGCACAATCAAGATGTTAACTCGTTGGGGCTTATCTCTTCAAGAAAGACAGCAGAAGCTGTCGATATCTTGAAGCTCATGTCCACAACCTTCTTAGTGGCTCTTTGCCAAGCTATCGACTTGAGGCACTTGGAAGAGAACTTGAAGAGCGCAGTCAAGAACACAGTTAGTCAAGTATCCAAGAGGGTTTTAACTACAGGTGCCAACGGAGAACTTCACCCATCAAGGTTCTGTGAGAAGGAGTTGCTCAAGGTGGTTGATCGTGAATATGTCTTTGCCTATGTGGATGACCCCTGCAGTGCTACCTATCCATTGATGCAGAAACTAAGGCAAGTTTTTGTTGACCATGCGTTGGAAAATGGAGAGAACGAGAAGAATCTTAGCACTTCAGTCTTCCAAAAGATTGAAGCTTTCGAGGAAGAACTGAAGGCTCTTTTGCCAAAAGAAGTTGAGAGCGCAAGAGCAGCATATGATAGTGGGAATTCAGCAATTGACAACAAGATCAAGGAATGTAGGTCTTATCCACTGTACAAGTTTGTGAGGGAGGAGTTGGGAACTGTATTGCTCACTGGCGAAAAGGTCCAATCGCCCGGCGAGGAGTTCGACAAGGTGTTTACAGCTATGTGCCAGGGGAAGATCATTGACCCAATGCTGGAGTGCCTTGGGGAATGGAATGGTTCCCCTCTTCCTATCTGTTAAGTGTTTTCTTTTACCAATAAATTTGTTGTATTTTTTTGACATTTGTTTCGACGGCTTTTCTGTCCTCACAGTTTCTTGGCTATGTAATATATATATATATAATGTCATGGAAAGGAAAAATCAGTTCCGAATATTTCTATTTCAATATATCTTTTGTCTCTTAAGATTTTGATGTGGTTTTGAAAGGGAGATCAAGGTGGTTAAATTCCCCACTGCCATGGATGCCTGTGGAATGAATATAAATAGCATGCCTGTGTTAGTTGTCGAAGCAATTTCACCGGAAAAAGCATCTCAGATGAGAATTCACAATTGATTCTCTCTTCTCTTGGGATATGAATAAATAGTTTTATTGCTAAAACTATATATACTTGGCAGATAAATATTCCTTTAACAAAAACTTTCCTACAGTTGTGAGTGGTTGCAGATCAGCATTGCAATCTCTGTTTATCTGGCAATACCAGAGGTCATGGATGCACTTTAATGATGTCAACACATACTGTAATTTAAGTCAACTAATTGGGAGGGGACTGTTATTGTATATATTTTTTTTTAGTTTAACGTGGGTGTTCGAACAGCTTTAGCGTACCTTGACTAATCTCACGGGTCCTGAAGTTAACGACCATGTAAGCCTCCAGTGACCATCATATGAGCAATCACAGGGCTCGAACCTGAGACTACAGAGAGAGCAAACCTCTTGGTCCTCCAAGCTCTTGCCACTAGGCCACCACCTAGATGGTTACTGTTATTGTATATCTTGTATGGCAAACTGGTAGTTGTACAGGAAACTAGCTTCATTCGTGTAAAATATATATCTTTATATATAAAGATATTTTTTTATTTTAATATTCATTAAAATTTGATTAATGAGTCTTGAGCATAGTTATCAAACCTGACCTGAAGATTGACCTGGCTAAGGGGACGGGTCCCAGGTTACACGGGTCAACCCAAAAAAATTAAAAAAATATATATTTGAAATTTTAATATTTCATATGAAAAAATTAAGAAAGAATTCATGTGAATATATGCTATACATGTTGTAAATAATGAAGTTTAAAAGATTATTTCAAAAGGGTTTTTATCTCACATTGAAAAAACATAACTTTTTTTTCTTGTGAACATAGAGTATATATACTAGAGGGCTTCAAATCTCACATTTGAAAAATAAAAGGGGTCTCCACCGGGTTTTGCCAGGTCAACCCGGACCCGGGTTCCGAGTTGACCTAGCAGGTCAAACAGTTTTCTACGAGCCAATTGCTGGCCCGGGTTTTGAATGAAATAGACCCGGCTAAGGCCCCAGGTCCCGGGTTAACCCACCGGGTCAGATTTGATAACTATGGTCTTGAGTAAAGATAAAGGCATTTGGATAAAAATATTTTGCAAAGAAGATTATAAAAGTGATTATAATTATGAAGATTTCTATTACATCAAAGCATTATTCATAAATATTCATGGTTAATGCGCTTTTTTAAGACTAAATATTAATTATAATTGTTCTGATTAATACATATTATATTCTTTCTTTCTTTCTTTAATTAAATAGAGCAGTTGTTCTCATAAGTTGAGGTATGAGGGGTATCCGAAACTAATATGTGATTGCTTATTAAATGACAAGTACAATGAACTAATCCAAATGATAATTCTATATGAAGAGATTGTTCATGCCTATGAAAATACTCACAAAGTAGTTATGTAGATGATCCTTAATTTTAGATCATCAAGTTATTTTATATAAGAAATGTTAAAAGTCAATCAAGACTGGTGCTACCCACACTGACTCATTTATTGAGTATTGGTAATTTATTGAGTATAAATATCTCTGCCTCCATGACCATTATTTTACTATTTAATACTTATTAATAAAATGTGTTTTTTTGGATACTTCTTTTATATTGAGACAAGTATAAATTAAATTTGACGATGCTTTTGCCAACATTGTTTTTAGTTGAGCTCCTTTCAATTTCATCACCTTGATCGGTGAGGAGAGGTAACTCATGGAGGCTATTGTTAATGAAAGGTTAGGCCTTAGAGAGAATAATCTTAAGGTGGTGAGACTGCTGGAGAAGATTCTCACCATTCCATCACACATCTCAATGATAACTGATGAGAGTTATAACCATCATTTGACCTTAATTAAACAAATGACATTTAATATAAGAAACTTTCTCGTTTTCCTTTTAAGTTTGGTTATAAAACTATTATTCTAACACTTATTTTTTGCAAACTTTCATGATGTGCACCTATTTTAAGAGACACTGAATGGTCAAGAAGAATATAATTGCTAGCACATGTAATTAAAAAAAAAAAGATTGTGCGGAGCCTCCAACAAAATATACATCCATGTCCTAATATATTATCCTTTGTTTGCTCCAAACATATGGATTGCTCAACATGGCTGTTATATTGAGTTTAGCAAAAAACATGAACACAAACAAATAATAATTTTAATTTTTTTTTTAAACCTCTAGGAATGCATTTACATAATATAAAGTTATAGGGTTTGAATGAAAATTATCTAAATATCATTTCTTTTTTGTTTTTGGAGTTTGATCAAACAAAAAATCATTTAATTTCCAACCTCTAATAGTAATACACATGAATCACTAGATCAAAAATCTCCTAAATTATTTTATAAGAGAGGGATTGAGTGTTATGTTTTGAGAGCTAGCTCTTTTAATGTTTTTCTATGCATTATATATTGTAGAGAAAAATATAAGGGAAAGCCTAATAATCCTATTAATTGTAAAATATCACTTTATCACCTGAAGAATATAACATATTTTATCTCAGAGCAATTATTAAAAATTTATGCAATCAAGTTTATGTTTGATTTTTCAAAGTCTAGATTGTAATCTCATGTATTAATTACATTTAGTCCTTAATTTCTAAAATTTATTTATAATTAACTCATACTTGATTAGTCCTTATATTTTAATTTCTTACCAATGATTCTTAATGCATATGACCCACTAAATTTCTAATATATTGATCCAAATATAAATCATAATCATAATCAAAATATGATTAAATAAATTAAACAATTTAACTTATTATTAATTCAATAAATTGATTTATTTATATTTAAAGATCAAGTACACTGTCTAACAATGTGTCATGATCCCTAAAATATTAGAAATGTCATATGTAGTTTGACTTAAATTTTCAGTTACCAGATTCTCAATGTAACCATTATCTTTTTATCAAGAATTGACTGATTTAAACATTTGAGCATTAAAGGTGTTTACTTTTATCAAATCATGTTTCTTCTCAATGCCACAATCATTAATTATTTGAATAACATTTGATACTCTTTACATTACGCAAGAATTTATCAATCAATACTATTTAAAAACATATGAAATAATATTTCTAATTCATCTAGGATGATAAATCCTCTCTTAACTACTCAAATACCTTTATTTAATTTATATTATACCAAATATTTATCGATTTGTTACTTTTAATATACTATATCAAATATCTATTCATTTGTTTCTTTTCATCCAAGCAATGTAAAATATTTCATGTGAAACAAATTTACCATGTTTAGTAATTAATAATATAAGAAAATATGATAGAATTAAATTAATAATGATATATTATGATTATAAGACAGTGTTGTGACTTGTGACGATGTGACAGCTACAAAAATAGTGAAGCAGCAGGGGTTTAGTGATACGGATGACGACGAGAGTGCTAGCTGTAGTTTACGAAAATAGGTAGAAAATATTGTTAATTGATTATTATTTGCGAAGTAATTCTACAAGTCAAAAATATTAATTAATAAAAAACCTAAGTTTTTAAGTTGATCAAAATATATTTTACGTGATCCAGATTCTAAAAAATTAGAGAAATATTTTCTTATATAATATTTCACGCAAATACCCCTCATGCATGTTTTATTAATAAAGCATAATTTCAATCATTTTTGCTGTTGGAGTAATTTGTAGATTAACTTAATATATTTATCTTTGATACATATTATTGATACTCATAATTTCCATATTTAAAAATAATAAAATAAGTGTGATTAAATATATATATATATATATATATATATATATATAATATATTTTTTAATAATTTATCCATGATTTGTTATTTTATCTAACCTTCTAGGTGTGGTATATAATTATTATTTTTGTGTTGGGCTTAATTTGTATGCCAACGTTAGGCCTTGCTACAGCCTCCCTGGTTATAAAACTCGGTATGATAATGTTAATCTTATCACTATTCGTGAGAATACGGAAGGAGAATACAGTGGACTTGAACACCTAAAAGAAGTATCCAAAAAAACACATTTTATTAATAAGTACTAAATAGTAAAATAATGGTCATGGAGGCAGAGATATTTATACTCAATAAATTACCAATACTCAATAAATGAGTCAGTGTGGGTAGCACCAGTCTTGATTGACTTTCCTTCTTTCAAGTCAGAATGTGTTCCTGCTGCAAGAGTGGCAGAAAAGGGCCGTTGTCTACACTGATGTCAGGAGAAGAGGGGGCCCGGAGAAGACGAAGAAGCTCCCCTTTTTATTGAATTTAGTACTGGAGCGGAGGACAAGGTCTTTCTTTCTGAGAGCTCTACCACTTCTAGAGGATGAGCATCTTTTTCCACTGATTGGGAGAAAGCATCAGCTGCTTCGGATACGTAAGCTGCTATTGACAAAAATATAGCTATTCCTTAGCTCAGTTTTAATTTTAATCCAAGTATGACCTAAACTTTATAAATATTATATGAGATTATTTTTCACAACTAAGATAAAAAAATCTTTAATTATTGAAAAATGTATTAAAATAAATAATATAATATTTTAAATTAAGGAATGAAGTGAGAAATAAGAATATGGTGAATTAAATGTTTATATATTATAATAATTTTGAAAATGTTATAAAATAAATTATGTAACTTTAATACGTGAAAATAAAATTAAAATTAATTAAATATTGTTAAAAAAACATTTAATTTCATTATGTGTTTTAAGAAAAAAGTAAAAATAAATCATATTTATCTATTTAAAATAGAATTGAAGGGAGATAAATATTTTCAAAAATATACAGAGATAAAATCAAATAATAATGAATAAAAAAGAAGAAGAAAAGAGAAACAAAAAAGGAAGAAGGAAAAAGAAAAAAGAAAAAAGAAAAAAAAGGAGAACAAGAAAAGGTAAAAAGCAAAAGGTGAGGCGGGCCTAAGCCTTCACTTGTAAGCTTGAGGTTTGGGCCATCACTGTAGGGCTGTGCATGCCTAGGCCTAGTGTGTCAAGCCCAACACAAAAATAATAATTATACACCACACCTATTTGTTTCACATGAAATATTTTACATAAAAAACAACAACTAATTGATAATTATGGCAAAGTATATAGTAAAGGGATAATTTTGCATTGTGATAATAATAATTTTTTAAGATATTTTTTATTTAAAAATCTATCTAAATTATTTTTTATTTTTAAAATTAAAAAATATAAAAAATAATTTAAACTAACAAAATTATTTAAAAAAAACAAGGGCTTTTCATTTTGAAAAATTTTGCATTTTAAAAGTGTTTTTAAAAATATTTAAATTTTTTTATTTTTTTTACTTTAAATTAATATTTTTTTAATATTTTTATATCATTTTAATGTACTAATATCAAAAATAATTTTAAAAAAAATAATTAAAAAAACAATTAAAACACATAACAACTGAATAACAAATCAAAGTCACAGCCTCGACTTTAACAGTATTAAAGTCTGCGGCGTTATATTATAATAATATTCCCGTTGCTTTGGCCTTTCATTTTATTTTATATTTTTGTTAGTAATAACAAAAGAAAGAAAGGAGGAGCAACGCTTGCAGAATCAATCAATCAATCAATCAATCAATGGCCCTTGTGCAGGTGTTGAGGCGCGTTCTTGGTGCAAGCGGCTCCACCCAGATCTCCTCAACGGCTAGGGCTTTCTCTTCTGCTCCGGCTCCCATCATAGCCACTCTCTTTCCCGGTGATGGTATCGGCCCCGAGATCGCCGAGTCCGTCAAACAGGTCCGATTGAACACTATTTATCTCCCTCTCTCTATCTCATAGTATTCTTGTTTTGCTCAAGTAATGTTTGCATGTTATGTGTTTTGCTAACGATGATGGCACCCGAATTCTCTGTTAAATAATTCGCTGTAGTAGCAGACTGCAGTCACCTCTTTTGCGCAAAATGTTTTAATGTATTATTTTCATCACCGTTTTCGGAATTCGGTGTCTTAGTCTTGCTGGTGTTTATGGAGAAAAGAAAGGGTTTTGTATTGATCTGAATTAAGGGTTAATGACCAAATCTTTTGTTTCTTCTTCGATATTTTTAGTAGATAAAAAAAAAGGGTTCAGATATAAAATTCAAGATAAATGTTCATGTTTCTGCGTGTAATTGTTCTGTTTATTTACTGTATAGCTATGGCTATTTATCTTCATTTCCACCATCACAGGTGTTTCAAGCAGCTGAGGTGCCAATTGAGTGGGAAGAGCACTATGTTGGGGATCAAATAGATCCAAGAACCCAGAGTTTTCTGACATGGGAAAGTCTGGAATCTGTACGAAGAAACAGGGTTGGCTTAAAAGGGCCAATGGCCACACCGGTTGGAAAAGGCCATCGTTCCTTGAACCTTACTCTTAGGAAAGAACTTAATTTGTATGCCAACGTTAGGCCTTGCTACAGCCTCCCTGGTTATAAAACTCGGTATGATAATGTTAATCTTATCACTATTCGTGAGAATACGGAAGGAGAATACAGTGGACTTGAACACCAAGTAAGTTTCTTTCAAGAGTTTTCGGGTGTGCATTAACGAGTATACAAGGTGTATAAAGTTAATGGATTGGTTCATTTAATGTTGGTGCTAGGTGGTGAGAGGTGTGGTTGAAAGTCTCAAAATCATTACTCGTCAGGCAAGTTTGAGAGTTGCTGAATACGCTTTTCACTATGCAAAGACCCACGGACGAGAGAGAGTATCAGCTATACACAAAGCTAATATTATGCAGAAAACTGATGGTCTTTTCCTCAAGGTAATCTTGTTTTAGCTGCTTCTCACATCAGATATTACATTATTATTTACCAAGTATCTCCGTATTAAGTTGATTTAATTTCCTGCAGTGCTGTCGTGAGGTTGCAGAGAAGTACCCTGAAATCACATATGAAGAAGTTGTTATTGACAACTGCTGTATGATGGTATCGTAAATTTCTTTCTTTAAGTTTTATAAATTAATTACTGTGAATGAATAAGTGGGAGTTTGGGGGTGTTTAAACTATGAAATTTTCTGTTTCACTCACCCACGTGATGTCCCGAGCTGTTAACATGGGGGTCTCTTTTCTTACATTATCACTGTTGTCAAGGATAATCTTCTGTTGGAGAAGATGGAAGTGTCATTTCTGATTTTTGTTTCTCATGCTCAGCTTGTGAAGAATCCAGCTCTTTTTGATGTACTGGTGATGCCTAACCTCTATGGTGACATTATCAGTGACCTTTGTGCGGGGTTGGTTGGTGGTTTGGGCTTAACACCAAGGTATTTAAAGATCTTCATTCGTGCACAATAGTACAATTCAGTTTTTCTGACAGCATTTGATTTCTTCTGCAGCTGCAATATTGGTGAAGCAGGAATTGCCCTTGCTGAAGCTGTGCATGGTTCTGCACCTGATATTGCTGGCAAGGTTAGCATTCACAGCTAATTTACGTGTTTTCTTTGTTTTATCCAGAGTTTCTCAATATGCAACCATGCAATGTGCATGGATGCCTATTCATTTTTATGTTGTCCTGCTTTCAACTTGAATAGCTGGTCTTCCTAAATTTCTCTCTGATGGTTTTTTTTCACCTGTCTATATTAACCTCTTATGTGGTTGAATGTGCATAGAATTTGGCAAATCCCACTGCTCTGCTGTTAAGTGCTGTCACAATGTTACGCCATTTAGAGCTCTATGACAAAGCGGAGAGGATCCAGGATGCCATTCTTAACACAATTGCCGAGGGAAAGTATCGGACTGCAGACCTTGGTGGTTCTTCATCGACAACTGATTTTACAAAGGCAATCTGTGGTCATCTTTGAAAATTCTGATGGCGGATTTTAGTTTTGCTTTGGGATCCCAAAATCAGTTTTTTTATGATGTTCCTTTTGGGGACATAGTTTTTGTTTCCAGTGTTTTAAAACGAAGAATAAGACCACATTATCTTGGTGGTTATACAGAAGCTCACGGAGATGCTCTTCCAAACGTGAAGGTGATATATTAATTTTTAACAAAAATTAAAGAATGTAGCGAAAACACTGAAGCTTTTTTACGGTTTATCCTCTAGATTGGAATAGTGATTTTTTAAAAAAAATTTAATTTGATTTTCAAACTTTTATTTTGTGTAATTGAGTTATTTTGAGTTTAAATTAGTAACTAATTGCATATTATTTTAGGAGGAAGAGTTGAATTGAAAGATAGAGGGCTAAAGTAAAATAGATGGTGATTTTAAAATTTGTTTTAAAAATTTATTTTAGCTTCTTATATTTTTAGCTATTAAGTGATTGGTTCTTTAATTTTAAAAAATTTAATTTGGATATCAAGTTTTATTTTTTTTTATTTTTAAGTTTTTTTCATTTTTGGAGGAGAGAGAATCTCGTTGGATTCTAATATATAGAGAAAGATTTTGTTGGCAATGATTTTAGCCATTAAAACAAATAATTTTTATGTTAAATTGTTCCATATAATGAGAAGAGTTCAAATTAGATTATTTTTTTTTTACCTTGAAAATATCTAAAAAACAAAATTGAGCTTGGAGAAAGATTTTTGGTTTTGGGTTGATTTTGGGTTTTGAAATGTTTTTTTTTTGTGTTTTTGGAGGTCATGGATTGATTTAGCAAGTTTTCTAGAGGGTTTTCTAGGTGTTTTGGATCAAACATGAGTTTTTTGATAAAAAAAACAAGAACTTTGTTTTTCTGGCCATTAGAATTCTAGACGATGTGTTGTTTTTTTTTTCTTCCAAAAAAATTAGGGTGGACGACATGGATCGCCTCATTAACTTTGTGTTTTTAATATTAATTTTCAATTCAAGTTTATAATGTATTTTTTTTTATTCTTTTGATTTTTTTATCTTTTGTTATTTTTTTTTATTCTTTTCAACTTCACTCTTAAATTAAAAATTTATTGTTACTCTTTAATTTATTTAGCCCTCATTCTTTTAATTACTATTTTTTATTTTGAATTTTTTGTGTATTTTTTTTTATTTCATCCTTCAACGTTTTATTTCCTAAGAATTGAGTTTCATAATTTTTTTCATGTATAGTATTTTCGTTCTGATGACCTGGATTATGAGTTTAAAAAATTAATAGCAGTTGACATATTTTTTGAGTTATTTTTTTATTCTAATATCGTTGTTTGACATTTTTTTTTTAAAATAGCCTTTTGGTTTTCTTCAATTTATTTTTTTATTAAATTATTCTAATCTCATGACTTAGGATTAGGATGTTGGTTTATCATGTTAATCCAAACTAGCTTGCTTTTTAATATTCAAATTAAATGTCTATTGTGCTAGCTCGAATTGACTCACACTAATTTTTTATCCTTCTTCCACCCTATTTCATCTAAAAATTAAACAATATTATTTTTTTGCTCTTGAATAAAGGTTCTTTTTATATGTAATCATGATTGTTATATATATATATATATATATATATATATATATATATATATCAATTTGCTATTGTTGTTTTTTTTTTTGGCACATAACTCAAATAAAGCTAATTTATTTAGTTATTCAAAATTATAACTCAAGTTATTAATTTTTTTAAAAAAACAAATATATTTACAAAAATAATATGGAATTGCATGGTATCATGAATTTTTACCTAATTTAAGTGTTAGACCACTCACCCGTGCAATATCTCCAAATGGGCTAAAAGAATTATTGGGATTTGTCAAAAGGGCAATTAATTATTTTAGTGCTGCAAATATTTTTGATTTAATTGTCTTGTTATTATTCTCATCAAGGTTGTTAAAATTGCATTTTAACTCATAAAATCATACAATTTTACGAGTCAAAATATGCTTTTCATGCTAAATCGTTTGAAAAAATAAAAAATAGGTGAAATCGGGTGAAATCGTTAAAATCAGGTGAAATTGCAAAAAATCATGAGTTCAAGACCGATTGAACGATTTCACCAAAAGACATACTAAAATAAATGTTTCCCTCCATGCTCCAGCTATCCAGTGCCTATTGGCTGGGTAAATGCACAACCACTCCAAACTCTCTAGTCTTCACTTCAGTCATCAGTGCATCGCCTTTCTTTCTTTTCAATGAGAACAAATCCCTAATCTCCTTCTTGATTAACCAACTGGCAACCACAAAAGCGGCGACGATCAGTCCAGTCTTCACTCTAGTCATCAGTGCTCACGACTTTCTTTTCATCAACAGCGGCGGCGATCTCCTTTCTTTCCCATCATCAACAGCTCACGGCTTCCTCTTCATCAACAACGACAGGCGACATCGATCTCCTCTTCAGCCTTCATCATCAACGACTTCCTCTTCACCGTAAGTTGTTCCCCTATACCTTGGTGATTGCCCATGATGTAATATTTCCTTGTACAGAGTCAAAATGTGAAAATATAATATTCCCCTGTACAAATGTTGAATGTTGATTTTGCCGGTCCTGACAATGATTTTGAATAACAATTTGTCCCTTTATAATGTTTTGCTTGATGGAATGATTTTAGTATGATGATTTTCCTGGTCCTGATTGATCTGTGTTTGTGATGTTATTAAAATTATCATATTGAAATGTGAATTTTCTGCATACCTTGGTGCTGCAACAAATGGTAGTGGTGGTGGTGTCTACGGTTTGCTTGTCTGGTGTGCGTTGAGTTCGTTTAGTAATTAGTATGATAATTTTCCAACTAATTTTAGTATGATGATTTTCCAGTAATTCACATTTCAGGATGATGGAATGTGTCTGCCTGATTGCTCTGTGTCTGTGGTGTTATTAATGGAATGATGGAATGATTTTAGGATGCCATTTAAGTATGCAGGGTTCCTTCACTGAAGCAGGTTGATTTTCAATCTAGATAGTAGTATATTTTGGGGAAAAATCAAGAGTTTAATTGTATAGAATAGCAAGGGATTATTCAATATATGTGCTGCTTGATTTTGATATATTGTTTGCATCCATGAAAATTCAAATTGATGAGAATTTAGAGAATTCAAGGAGTTTTGAGTTAAATAACATTGATAATATTGATGTTGGTACTAGTAGTAGCACTAATATTCATAATATTGGCACTAATAATCCTCTTGATGTTAATGATATTAATGAATATCTTAGGAGTAATGAGGAAGATGAATGTAATGAAACTGATTTTAGTTTACATGACACACCAACAGATTATTTGTTTTAAGTTTGTTAATTATTAGTTAATGAAAAGTTACTTAAATTATGCATGAATTTTTATTTGAAGCATGTATTTTAAAATACTTGAACTATTGGAGCATGTATTTTAAGGTGCTTCAATTATGTATGAATTTTTATTTAAAAAATAAAATTTTTTTAATGTATTTTAAAATTTCTTATAATTTTACGATTTGTTTTTATAATATAAATTTATTATTCTTTTTCCATGCCAAGTTAAAAATTTGTTTTTAACCATCTTAATTTTCGTTGTAATAACAGAACGATGTGGCCTTTTTGGCCCTTGTTCAGATTTGCATTCCATTTCCAAGACTTTCAGGCACGTCACTGTTGTCATATTCTTTTCTTTTTCTTCCTTTTTTTTAATAAAAAACGTTTTGTCTTTTTTGTTTTTGTTACGATTAAAGTTGACAAAGCACTCTATTGACTAATTTATTCACAATTAATTATCCAACTATTTAAATCGCTCTCATATTCTTGTTCAAATTATTCTTGCACGAGATTCAACACCCAAAGTGCAGGCAGAATGCCATTCCACATCATCAGTACGCTTTCTTTAAAAAACAACACAGCCACGCTCAAAATAATATATATTTTATGAGTTCTGGCCTCTTGATCAGCAAGACAATGGCATGGGATGTTTTCCTTAGTTTGCAGAATGCCATCCCACGTCATCATCATCAGTATGATTTCTTTCATCCAAGTAAGAATTTGGCAGATCGCAACTTACGAAGTCTCAAAATGACATCAGTGCTGGTGTTTCTCACATCTGCATTTCCATTTGATGCAGATTGAAGAGAGCAGCATCGATCGCCTCTTCCCAGGGCCGTGAACCAACATAGAATCGGATCTCTAATAGTCAACCAAAAGATGTTGTATAAGGAAGATCTTAGCTGCTACATTGCGATGTTGTTGAAGAAGAAACAATCTGAGCTACTACATGGAATCGAAATCAATCTAGGCTTTTTAATTGATTTCTCCCTTCCCGCAATGTCTGTTGTTGAAGAAGAAACAATTTGTCTCTTGCGTTGTTAAAATCTCGCTCTCTTCTCGTTTGAAACTCACTGCGTTTTGTAACAGGTATGTTACACTTGTTTTTCGAATCGAGATATCGAAATGTGTTTGCTAGTGTGTTTTGTTTTTGTTAAATACGGTTAATCAATCACAATATAGGTTGTTTTGACTTGATTTAACAAAAATTGGAAAAAATTTAACTGTTGAAATGTTAATCCTAAAGCTTGAGAAATCCTAAAAAATTCAGTGTTTGTTTGAATACCAACAATACTCAAAATCCCATACATGTTTTAGCTATTGTTAACCTTTTATTGAAAACCATTATAAACCCTAAAATTAAAGCTCACAGTTTACTATTCATTTAACCTTGATTGTTTGAATTATTTTTTTTTAAAGAAAGAAAAGTTTTCTGTTATTTAAGTTATTCCAAAATTTATAAAAATTAAAAATTAAAAGAAAAAAAAGATCAAATTGTAAAATTAGGTTAATTAAAACTGATATTCTTGTTGAAATCGATTTGATTGATTTGGGTTTGTTGAAATTTCAGATTGTGGGGTGTGAAATTGGTATTTTAAAAGTTTTGGTTTTGTTTTGTTAATATAAATTTCTTATTGAGTTTAAGTTTTGTTGAGTTATTCTAGAATTTATTTTTGTTTTTTCTTGATTGCCTTGTCTTTTTGCATTCATATAAGTTTAAATTTTTTGATGGATTTTTATTTAGTTCAATAAAGAACTAAAAAGAAGAGTTAAGAGTGGTGAAAAACAAGAGGATATGAGAATAATATCAAGAAATGTCAAGTCAAGAGTGAAACACGAGTGAAGTGATATATATTTGAGTGCAAACAAGTAATGGAGTGTGTGATGTTTATTACTAACATCTTTTACAACTTTTGAATGTCTTTCAAACACGAGTCAACATCTAATTAAAATAATGGTTTGAGGTCGAATCATTTAAAGGAGACAAGGAAAATGATAAAAATTATTAAGCAACATCACATGATCCATTACATATGTCAATTGGGCCTATTACAATGTCAAAAACTAAAATGACTAAAGAGTCATTCAAAGAGATAATTCCAGATATTTAGGCCTTATTTCTTACAATATTTGCGGATTCAATTTTTTAACCTACTTACACACAAATCGAACTTATTTTTCTAATGTGTAATTTTATATTAATGGACATAATTTTCAATCTAATCGTTAGATTAAATTGAAATTTTAATTATAAAGGCCTTATTGTCTATAGAGTTAAAATTTCATAGTAATTAGATATGGAAAGACTTTGCGATAAAGCCCATAATTTATTGTTCAAGATTGCAATATTTTCTTAATTGATTTATGATTTTTCTCCTAATTTCTTAGAACTATGTTGTTTTTTTCCAACTTTTTTTTAGGATGTATTAGCTAGTATAAATAAATTTATTTAGCTTGTATTAGGATTTTGAGTATTTTGATTTCAAAAATAATATTGTGTGTGCAAGGTTGCTTATACTTTTAGTTTTTCATTGAACTCTTTAGGATTTATCAAAAATTATTTTTTTGTGACATTCATCCTTATACTTTTTCAAATATGATTTCATATAAAATTACAATTATATTATTCTTATAATTTCTTAATACATTCGCATCACAATAATAAAAATATATTTTTAAAAATTTTCTTTTATAATTTTGATAATTTTGTTTCTTCAATAAATAAATACTGAATAAAAAAGTTGCCAAAAAGGAATTGTATTAATAGGATAAAGAGTTTTTTTAATTAAAATGATGTCTTTTTTATTCTTATTTTGAATTATTCCGGGTCTTTTGAATATTTATTCCAATTGTCTTCTAGTTTTATTAATAAAGTACATGCTAAAGAAAAAATCTATTTTTTGGCCTGAGAAAATAAATTCATAAGAAAAAGTACTATACTAACAAATTCTTTTATTTCAACAAAATTTAAATTATTCCTTTTTTTATAAAAAATCATTGACATATAATTAAATAAAAAAACTAAATAACTCCCCCACAACAGAAAAATAAATATTTTAAACTATATCTATCTCTTAAATTTCTAATTTAATTTTTAATTTACATTAACATTTTTTTTCTAATATTTATTTATATTTATATTTATAATTTATTTAATTAAACATATGTGTCAACTTTTCAATTCTCAATAAAAATATTCTTCAAGCTAGAAAAGGAATTGACATCACTCGATTCATTTTTTTCATTGAAAATGAGACTCGTGACATGAGTAAATTGTCTAGTAATAATTCTATAAATTATTAATAGGATTTAAATTATTTAGTAAATTGAATTCAATTTGATATTTGGTTGCACATAAGGTGTAAGGTGCTTTTATATTACAAATATAAGTTAATCCATTTAATATTAAGGATAAAATATTAGGATTCAATTTTTAGCAATCTATCACGTGTTTTTATTTTTAACAAGTTAAAATTTACTATTCATCCTTCAATGCAATTAAATTTCACTTCATGCTGCTGCTGCTGCTTAACTAACTGAAAATGAAGAAGCGTTTAGTCACCACCTCCATTTCCATCGCGTGAAGAAACTAACCCATCCCCTACTCCTCCTCCTCCTCAACTCGAACCCCTCCTTGTCAACAACACCCAAAAAGAAAAGAAAAGGAAAAAAAATGACCGATCAGTCGTCCCGTCTAAGCATCACCAACCTTCGGACAGCCTCGAAGCTAATCAAACAGGCTGCCTCAACCTTCTCCTCCAATCTCTTCACCTTACTCTTCCTCTCTTTGTTGCTTTTCTCTTTCCGTACAATCTTCGAAAATGGGGCCCACGTCTTCTCTTCTTTCATCGACCGCGACCCTTCTCTCAAATCACTCCTCTCCCGTCTCGACCTTGCCGGCCGCCACCGCCACCGCATTCACCATCCCCTCCCTCGCCGTCGCCGTCCCTTCCTCCACCTCACTCGTGTCGGTACCCTAGACGATGATTTCTTTTCTGCTGATGACGAATCTGATTCCCCCCTCTTCCCGAAGTTCCCTCCCAATAGGAGTTTCGTGATTCTCCACAACTTCGATCCCAAATTCGGATTTTCCGATGCCGTCATCGATAACGGGATTAAAGTCCCGGAAATTGTCCGGTCCGGTATTCAGTTCAAGGCTGCGGAAGAAATTCATTCGTATGTTGATAATACAAATCATGATAACGATGAGGATAGTGAAAGAAGCCGCGAAGATTTTAATAGTAAAGAGAGTGGAGAGGAGAAGATAGTGGATTTGCAGTTTCTAGTGAAGGGGTTGGAATTGGGGAGACGCGACGCAGCTGCCTTGTTTTTTCTAGTAAGTTTTCTATCTGCTGCTTATGGTTGGGTCATTTTAGGATTTACTGCAATATATTCGTGGGTTTTAGGTATTGTTTTTGTTGTTGTTGTTAATGATTTGTTAGGGAGGTATGGTTCGTTTATTGGGGTTGTTTGGGATGGGTCTAGATTAGGGAGTAAGAGATTAGCTGGGTTTATTTTGATGAGGTGGGCAGTGAGGGATGCTTTGACTCAGTTGGTGGGCTTGTGGTTTTTTGGTGAAATTGAGGATCAGTATTCATTTTTGAAGCTTTTCATCAGGTTGAAGTTGATGCCGTTTTCGATTATGTTACCATGGATTAATGGGTTTGAGAAGGAGATTTCGAGGTTTTTGGTTATTTGGATGTTGTTGGATTTGGTCGTGGGGTTTATATTTGCTGTGGATGCTTGGGTTACAGTTGTGGATACAAGGAGAACTGGGAGAGAAATTTTGAAAGAAGGCTGTTATTTGATATCCACTATGTTTAATCAGGCAGTACAGATTAAATGTTATGAGGAAATACTTTGTGGGTCAGCTGCGAGATGGGTTTTTTCTCGGGTTTTTGGGAAGTTTTTGGCCACCCTTTTGCAGTCAACATTTGAGGTTTACTTTATGGTGGCTTGGCTCATTTTTTACTTCGTGGCGAGGTGTAAGGAAGCTGATTCTGATGGAAGGAGGTTTGGGAGGAGAGAATTCGAGGGGTTGATTGATGGCCTAAGATGATAACCATAGATGATGAGATTTCTGCTCTTTTATTTGCAGGCTGATTCAACAACGATGCTTAAATAGCCAGTGCGATAATCTGTCAGTACGCTATATGTGTGCTGTTTTTGAATTCCCAGTGAGTCAGCACTGCCACTGGCTGCTGTAGCCGCCAAAAATGTTGTATGTATTTTTATTGCGAGGCAATATACTACTTGTGTATAAACTCACAAGTGCTTCATGTGTATATTTGTTGCAATCATTGTTCTAAATGCCTTTCAATACTGTTGCTGCTTTTGATCATGATATGAATGAAGGTATTTACTTACTGATCCCTGAGTATTTCTTATGCGCATTTAACTCCAGAAGTTTGTGATTTTTTCTCTTGTGCTCTCTCTTTTTTTTCATCTAAGCTAGACAGCAGGGTTTGGTTCTGTTGTGCATTTCATGTGGACTTTTTCTTGATTCTCCTTGCTGCTTGTTAGAAGAAAGAATCTTGGTTGTTTTATTCTTGCAATAAATTAAGTCTCTTAATCCGAAACAAATTGATAGAAACTTTTATACTAACAGTAAGGACTGATGCGGCAAGCGTTTGCTGTGATGCTGACTCATCTCCTTGTTAAATTTTGGTAGACATAAAAACAACTTGAGGTATTTCAAAAGGTTGTCATCCCTTGGTAGCATTCAGATGCTGTCCCATTTAACTTCTGTCCCGGACACAATCCAAACTCTACCTTTAAATCTACATATTCCTGTGTTGTTGAACTAATACAGAGAGTTACATAAACGTAAATAGATTTCATCTAAAATATGTAAAATTTATCCACAACTTTTGTCAAAAAGCTATGGTGAGATTACTTTGTTCCAGTCTTTTTTTTTTTTACCGGTACACATAAATGGTGATGTATTGTTAGTACATTTGATAGAAGCCGTGTTAGTATGTACTCGATTTCATCTGTCCTAAATTTTCAGTTCTCATAATTATTTTGCATAGATGCTTGTCAAGTGTGTTTAGAAGTCAAGAAGTTAGTGGTTAAGGGTTCTTCATTGCCCATGCTGGGATAAGAGAACTGATTGAGATATTCTCTTAGTTTCCTTGTTTACTTTGTGACTTCATCCGAAGAATTGTGAGATCTTAGGAAGAGTTATCTATCTCGAGTGTTTGATGAAGGCTATTAGAATAGAGGCATTACTGTTATGAACAATGATTCTGGTTTGAGAAAGGCTGGCATAGTTGGTGTGCAAATATTTAGACATTTGAGATCTGTAAATGAGGTTACTTGTTTCAGTTCTTCAGATGCTTTCTGATACCAGATGATGTGCCGTGAATGATTCGAAAATTAGCAACAATGAATCTGACGAAAAAGGATGAAGGATGGGTCTGGTTGTGTTGTCTTTCTTTTGGTGTTTAGGCTGGATTATAGTGATTTCAAGGTAAATAAGATGGAGGATAGACTAGAATGATACTTTGATTAGTCGATCTAGACGCCACAAAGATCAATCTGGGATTTCGACGCCATACTCTTTGTGATTGAAGAGTGATAAGTCAGGTAGGGTTCTTCACAAAATCAATTTGGAAGAACAACTCTTAATTCTGTGAATTAAGTTTCAAATCTTGGCTAAAAGTCCTTTATTACATATTCTGATACTATATTTATAATTGGAACATCCCTCCAAAGTTAGGAAAAATTCAACATGGCAGAAGTCAAGCCCAAAAAACAGACTTTGACAAACTAACCTAGACAAATTAACTAGCACACGTTATTTGACCTTTCTAACATAAACAGACCAAATTTAAAACAACTATATCTTCTTACACAAAAGTCTAATGCAATCATGGTTGAACAATCTAGAAAGAACACGTTCTGAACTTGAAATCCACCTAGATCAGTCTTTTTTTCACATGCAATGAATGACTTCAAATTCGGGTTCAAATTCATTTGTTGTTCTGACCATAAACAACATCAATTCCTTCACTTATTTGCATATCAACCCAAATTCAAGTAACCCAGCATCAAAAGAACCATTAAGGGCTTTTTCCATTTCCAAGTTCCAATTGTAGGCAAAGAAACATCCTTGAACCAATTTCAAACTGATTGCTAATTTTTAACTCCGACACAAATTCAATCATTCCAATTTAACTCGTTAAGACCCTTTGTAGTTGTGTCGCTCTCGCTCTTGTCATTGGACCATCTGAATCCTTTTGCATATTAGATTTAGCTTTACAAGATAGATTATAATTTCCATGATGCACATCATCAGTCCCGGGTTGAAAATGATTTGTCCTCAAATCAGAATTGTCATCGTCATCCAATTATGGAGTCAAATCTTTCACATTAAAAGTAGCTGATACGTTGTAATCACCAGGAAGATCTACCTTATACGCATTGTTATTCACCTTCTCTATAATCCGAAATGGACCATCAGCTCTTGGCATCAACTTGGACTTACGTTTGCTTGGGAATCTGTCCTTGCTAATATGAATCCAAACAAGATCTCCAGGTTCAAACCTAACCATTTTCCGCCCCTTGTTAGCTTGTTTAGCATACTTTGTCGTTTTCTCCTCAATATGTAATCGAACCTGCTCATGTAGTTTCTTCATCAATTCTGCCTTTCTAATTCCATCCATAGATGTCCTCTCATCAATTGGAATATGAACAAGATGTGTATCATAGGAATTATAATCCATCTTGTAAAGCTAAATCTAATATGCAAGAGGATTCAGATGGTCCAATGACAAGAGCGAGAGCGAAACAACTATAAAGGGCCTTGACGAGTCAAATTGGAATGATTGAAGCTGCGTCGGAGTTAAAAATTAACAATCAGTTTGAAATTGGTTCAAGGATGTTTCTTTGCCTACAATTGGAACTTGGAGATGGGAAAAGCCCTTAATGGTTCTTTTGATGCTGGGCTACTTGAATTTGGGTTGATATGTAAATAAGTGAAGGAATTGATGTTGTTTATGGTCAGAACAGAAAATGAATTTGAACCCGAATTTGAAGTCATCCATTGCATGTGAAAACAAGACTAATCTAGGTGGATTTCAAGTTCAGAATGTGTTCTTTCTAGATTGTTCAACCATGATTGCATTGGACTTTTGTGTAAGAAGATATAGTTGTTTTAAATTTGGTCTGTTTATGTTAGAAAGGTCAAATAACGTGTGCTAGTTAATTTATCTAGGTTAGTTTGTCAAAGTCTGTTTTTTAGGCTTAACTTCTGCTATGTTGAATTTTTCCTAACTTTGGAGGGATGTTCCAATTATAAATATAGTATCAGAATATGTAATAAAGGACTTTTGGCTAAGATTTGAAACTTAATTCATAGAATTAAGAGTTGTTCTTCCAAATTAATTTTGTGAAGAACCCTACTTGACTTATCACTCTTCAATCACAAAGAGTATGGCGTCGAAATCCCAGATTGATCTTTGTGGCGTCTAGATCGACTTATCAAAGTATCATTCTAGTCTATCCTCCATCTTATTTACCTTGAAATCACTATAATCCAGCCTAAACACCAAAAGAAAGACAACACAACCAGACCCATCCTTCATCCATTTTCATTAGATTCATTGTTGCCGATTTTCGAATCATTCACGGTACATCATCTGGTATCAGTTGCGATCTAAGGCAGGAGCAAAAAAACAGAAGAAAGGCTTGTTGGAATTAAGGTTGATAAACTTAATTATGGCTTTAGATAAAGAAGATTTGCTAAGAGAGTTAAGTTTGGAACATGCACAGGTTATGGGCTTACAACGATCTCATGCTGAGATTCAGGATGAAATGACTGGAATTCATGAACAGTTGAATACCTTTATGCAAATGATGCAAAGAAATAATTTGCAACCCCAACAGAGGCATGCACTTAGGGTGCCACAAAATGATATTATAGAAGCTAACGAAGATCCAAATGGGGATGATGAGGCCGACGATAGGGGCAGACCAAGAAGGCAGAATTATAATCCTCCTAATGGTCTCAAACTTAAGATTCCACCATTCAAAGAAAGTAGTTCACCCGAGGAATACTTGGAGTGGATTCAGAAGGTTGAAAAGGTGTTTGAATGGTATGAATATTCTGAAGAAAGGAAGTGCAAGGTGGCAACATTTGAGTTTACAGATTATGCTCTTTTATGGTGGGAAAATTTAAAGATTCAGAGGAGAAGGGATGGAGAAGAGGAGATTACAACGTGGGCAACTATGAAAAGAGTGATGAAGAAGAGATTTGTTCCTGATTACTATAAACAAGAGCTATACATCAGACTTCAGACTTTGCGACATGGATCTTTGAGTGTGGAAGAGTATGTGAAATAGTTTGAGTTGCTGTTGATTCGATGTGAATTGATGAAACCTCAAGAGCAAACAATAGCTAGATTTCTTGGAGGGTAGAGGAAGGATATAGCTAATGTTATTGAATTATAGTCGTACATCTTCCTTGAGGAAGTTATAAAGCTTGCAACTCGAGTAAAGAGGCAGCAGAAACGAGGAGGTGTCCGAACTGGTGTAACTACGTCAAGCACAACAAGGGCTGTTTCTACACCTACACGAACATGGAGCACACCTAAACGAGATGAGAAGGTGGAGTTTATTAAAGGGAATACCAGTTCTGATTCTTTGAAGGGAAAGGAGAAGGTGACAGAACGTCAACATCCTAGGAGGTCTCGGGACATCAAGTGCTTCAAGTCCTTAGGACATGGGCACATTGCTTTGGAATGTCCAAATAAAAGGGTGGTGATTTTGCATGGGGATCATGGAGAGCTGATCAGTGGAGATGAGGTTGAAACTAAAGATGAAGATAAGGTACAAGTGGCTGAACAAGAAGAGGATTTCAAACCAGTGAAGGGAGATTTGTTGGTTGTGCAACGGGTTCTAAATGCACAAATTGACGTTAGTGATGAGCAACGCGAGAACATCTTTCATACTCGATGTCAGATTCGAGATAAGGTGTGTGGGATGATCATTGACAATGGAAGTTGCACTAATGTTGCGTCAACTACCTTAGTGGAGAAATTGGGTTTAACTACCCTTCCATATCCCAGGTCGTACAGTTTGCGATGGCTGAATGAGAATGGGGAGATTCGGGTGACAAAGCAAGTTTGTGTATCTTTTTCCATTAAAACCTATCATAACGAGGTTTTGTGTGACGTTGCGCCGATGTCAGCTAGCCATTTGTTGTTGGGTCGTCCATGGTAATTTGATAAGGATGTGACCTACAATGGACGAAAGAACACTTATTCTTTTATGCTGAATGGAAAGAAGGTGAACTTGTTACCATTGAGTTCTCAACAGGTTAGGGAGGATCAGATACGAAGCCAACAAAAAGAGGTGAAATCACGTAAGGGGCTATTGTTAGCCAAAAAAGGAGACATCAAACAAGCATTAGCTTCGGCGGGGGCTGTTTTCATGATCTGGGCCAAGCAATTACTACAAGTAGAAGGATTGGACTTACCAATACAGATTAAGGAATTGCTTAAAGAATTTAAAGATGTGTTTCCAGATGAATTACCTAAAGGGTTACCACCTATTCGTGGAATTGAGCATCAAATTGATTTGGTGCCGGGAGCTTCACTTCCTAACAGACCAGCATACAGATGTAATCCAGAGGAAGCAAAAGAGATTTAAAGGCAGGTTGGTGAGCTCTTAGAGAAGGGTTATGTGCGAGAATCACTTAGTCCATGTTCCGTACCTATTTTGCCTGTACCGAAGAAAGATGGTACCATGAGGATGTGTATGGACAACCGCGCTATCAACAAAACAACAGTTAAGTATCAATTTCCTATACCCAGGCTTGATGATTTGCTTGATGAGTTGCATGGTGCTGCATTGTTTTCTAAAGTCGATTTGATGAGTGGTTATCACCAAATTATAATAAAAGGAGATGAATGGAAAACAACATTTAAAACTAAACAGGGGTTATATGAATGGATGGTAATGCTGTTTGGGTTATCTAATGCGCCTAGTACATTTATGAGGCTTATGAATCATGTTTTGAGGAAGTATATTGGGCTGTTTGTTGTAGTATATTTTGACGATATCCTGGTGTATAACAAGACCTTTAATGATCATATGAAGCATCTTAGAGTTGTGTTTGAAACTTTGCGAGATTCTAAGTTGTATGGGAAACTCACAAAGTGTTACTTCTATAAAGAAAATGTCGTATTTCTTGGATATATTATCTCTAGCAGGGGAGTTAAGGTTGATGAGGAGAAAATTGAGGCAATTCGGGACTGGCTAAAACCTGCTAGTATCGCTGATGTGAGGAGTTTCCATGGTTTAGCTTCTTTCTACAGGCGATTTGTGAAAGACTTCAGCTCTATTGTTGCTCCTATGACAGAATGCTTGAAAAAAGGGAACGACTTTAGATGGAGTGAAGATGTGCAGAAAGCTTTTGAGCTAATTAAGGAAAAGTTGTCTACTGCTCCAGTTTTAGCATTTCCAGACTTTGCTACAACATTCAAAATAGAGTGCGATGCTTCCGGAGTTAGAATTGGGGTTGTCTTGCTGCAAGAAAAGAGGTCGATTGCATTTTTCAGTGAAAAGTTAAATGGAGCACGTTTGAACTACTCTATTTACGACAAGGAGTTCTATGCTTTGATTCGGGCTCTAGAGGTATGGCAGCACTACTTGTTGCCTAAAGAATTTGTTATACATACTGATCATGAATCCTTGAAGTATCTTAAGGGGCAAAGCAAACTGAATTGCAGACATGTTAAATGAGTGGAGTTTATGGAGTCATTTCCTTATGTCATAAAGTACAAGAAAGGGCAAGTTAATGTTGTTGCTGATGCTTTTTCTAGGAGGTTTGCACTGATCTCTATGTTGAATGCAAGGCTGATGGGTTTTGAACAAGTGAAGGAACAGTATGCTAATGATTCCTACTTTGCTGATGTGGTTGCCAAATGTGCAAAGGGAGCTTGTGATGGGTTCTTTATGCATGAAGGTTACTTGTTTAAAATGGGCAGAATGTGTATTCCTTCAGGATCGTTGCGGGAGTTGCTTGTGCGGGAGTTGCTTGTGCGGGAGTTGCTGGTGGTGGTCTTAGTGGTCATTTTAGGGAGAAGAAGACTTATGAGCTGCTGAAAGAACATTTTTTTTTGGCCTAGCATGTTATGAGATGTGCATAAGGTGATTGAGAGATGTGCTATTTGCAAGAAAGCTAAGGGTAAAGAGAATGCATATGGACTGTATATGCCATTGCCTATTCCAGAGCAACCATGGATGGATGTTAGCATGGACTTTGTACTTGGGTTACTAAGAACACAGAGTGGAAAGGATTCAATAATGGTCGTGGTTGATCGATTCTCCAAAATGTCTCATTTCATTCCTTGCAACAAAACTGACGATGCAGTACATGTTGTTGATTAGTTCTTTCAAGAGATTGTTCGTTTGCATGGAGTTCTTAAAAGCATTGTCTCTGATCGTGATACAAAGTTCTTAAGCCACTTTTGGAAGACTCTTTGGAGGAAGCTAGGAACGAAGTTACTTTTCAGTACGGCATGTCATCCACAAACTGATGGACAAACTGAGGTAGTAAACCGAACTTTATCTTCTTTGTTACGAGCTGTTATACATAAGAATTTGAAGAGTTGGGATACTTGTTTGCCTATTGTGGAGTTTGCATATAATCGTAGTGTGCATGGGGCTACAAATTTTTCACCATTTGAGGTTGTGTATGGCTTTAATCCTTGTGTTCCTATTGATCTTGTTCATATTCGAATTGATGAGAGGACATCTATGGATGGAATTAGAAAGGCAGAATTGATGAAGAAACTACATGAGCAGGTTCAATTACATATTGAGGAGAAAACGACAAAGTATGCTAAACAAGCTAAGAAAGGGTGGAAAATGGTTAGGTTTGAACCTGGAGATCTTGTTTGGATTCATATTAGCAAGGGCAGATTCCCAAGCAAACGTAGGTCCAAGTTGATGTCAAAAGCTGATGGTCCATTTCGGATTATAGAGAAGATGAATAACAATGCGTATAAGGTAGATCTTCCTGGTGATTACAACGTATCAACTACTTTTAATGTAAAAGACTTGACTCCATACTTGGATGACGATGACGATTCTGATTTGAGGACAAATCATTTTCAACCCGGGGCTGATGATGTGCATGGGAATTATAATCCATCTTGTAAAGCTAAATCTAACATGCAAGAGGATTCAGATGGTCCAATGACAAGAGCGAGAGCGAAACAACTACAAAGGGCCTTAACGAGTCAAATTGGAATGATTGAAGCTGCGTCGGAGTTAAAAATTAGCAATCAGTTTGAAATTGGTTCAAGGATGTTTCTTTGCCTACAATTGGAACTTGGAGATGGGAAAAGCCCTTAATGGTTCTTTTGATGCTGGGCTACTTGAATTTGGGTTGATATGCAAATAAGTGAAGGAATTGATGTTGTTTATGGTCAGAGCAGAAAATGAATTTGAACCCGAATTTGAAGTCATCCATTGCATGTGAAAACAAGACTAATCTAGGTGGATTTCAAGTTCAGAACGTGTTCTTTCTAGATTGTTCAACCATGATTGCATTGGACTTTTGTGTAAGAAGATATAGTTGTTTTAAATTTGGTCTGTTTATGTTAGAAAGGTCAAATAACATGTGCTAGTTAATTTGTCTAGGTTAGTTTGTCAAAGTCTGTTTTTTGGGCTTGACTTCTGCCATGTTGAATTTTTTCTAACTTTGGAGGGATGTTCCAATTATAAATATAGTATCAGAATATGTAATTAAGGACTTTTGGCCAAGATTTGAAACTTAATTCATAGAATTAAGAGTTGTTCTTCCAAATTGATTTTGTGAAGAACCCTACCTGACTTATTACTCTTCAATCACAAAGAGTGTGGCGTCGAAATCCCATATTGATCTTTGTGGCGTCCAGATCGACTTATCAAAGTATCATTCTGGTCTATCCTCCATCTTATTTACCTTGAAATCACTATAATCCAGCCTAAACACCAAAAGAAAGACAACACAACCAGACCCATCCTTCATCCTTTTTAGTCAGATTCATTGTTGCCGATTTTCGAATCATTCACGGCACATCAGTTATCTATCTTGAGTGTTTGATGAAGGCTATTAGAATAGAGGCATTACTGTTATGAACAATGATTCTGGTTTGAGAAAGGCTGGCATAGTTGGTGTGCAAATATTTAGACATTTGAGATATGTAAATGAGGTTACTTGTTTCAGTTCTTCAGATGCTTTCTCTGTTTTCAGTGGTATACACAGATAGTGACCTGGAGCTCATGTGTTTGAAGAGGTAGTAGTACATATTTTTTATTATATTTTAGCAAAAATGTTGAAGAGATGCTCACAAAATATAAGAGAATTTAAGTTGATAAGTTTAGTGATGGATTCTTAGACTATCTTAACATGGTGAGGATATTAGAAGGTGCATGAGGTGTAAAGCTTTCAAGGAATATATCTTCTGGTGAGAAAAAACACTTTTGAGGGGGGGTTATTTCCAAGTCTTCCCCTTATTTGCTTGCAAGGGTGGGATAAATTTCTCTGTAGTTTTCCTTTGAACAACTGAGAAACTTAATCATGGAGATTTGTTTTCAATATTTGCATTGAACAGGTAATGGGCATACCTGCAGCATATTTCAATAGACCCCAAATACTTGATTTATCATGTTTTGATGCGCTGATCTCAAAAATAATTTTTAAAAAAATAAAAAAACATCATTTTGATACATTTCGGCATGAAAAGTACTTTAAAAAGCAACCGCAACCACACTCCCAAACAGGGACACTGACTTTTAGGCACTATGTCATGTTGTTTGCTTCTATTCCATATGCTTTCTCCAATTCCCCTGGATGTGAATAAGTAATCCAATATACATTCTTCTTTTTTAACTTTTTGATTATATAAACTTCTTTATCTCTTTGATGTTTCAAAAGAATTGAGTTTAGTTTTGCATGTAATGTGTACTTTCCTTTGATGAACCTTGCCTTTTATTACGGTCAGCAATCTTGGTTATGTCACTCTTACAGTGGATCAATTATCTGAATGAGAAACAAATTACCCTCTTCAATTATCTAGCAAGTGCTTGCTGATGCTTAGTCATTGTATCAATCCCTTGTTAATTGGTTTGTTTAACATTTAAAAAAAAAGAGTTTAACATTCCAAAAGATGGTGCAAAGCAACCATTCCTTACTGTTGACATCTGAGAGGGAAAACTAAAAGATTTGATCTAATCAAGGACATTCGTGAAAGAGCTATGATGAAGGGAAGATTAAGGTGAGGTTACTTGTTTTTGTTATTTTTCCTTCTGCTTTCTCTATCATTTATTATGTGCTATCATTTATTATGTGCATGAATAGGGGGAATGTTCTTCTATCTCGTTTCAAGTAAGTGTAGCTAGTATATTGTCAATTTCATTTGTTTAAGATTTTCAATTTTAGCTACTATTCTTAAGAGATGCTTACATTTGTTGAAAGTTGAAAAGTTTGAATGTTACTGATTGAGAAATTCTCAGTTTCTTTCTGATTTCATCTCAGAACATTGAGAATTTTAGGAAGAGTTATGAAGGTGTTTGAATAAGTATAGAACGGGGTCATCAGTGCTGTAATTCGTTCCTTAGATTTAGAGAAGGCTGGTGTATTGGGTGTGCAGTATTTCAGGCATTGAAGTCCTGAGGAGAAAACTGAAAGATAATTATTGCAAAGTTTTTATCATTTAGATCGAGTTTGGCAATTTTTGGTTTCTCCCATTTTGATTGAGTAGGCAATTTTAGGGTAAATTTGACGTTTTACTTTCCTGAAGCCTGATGTCCTTTGCTTGTTACTTTCCTAAAATCCTTGGACATCGGTACATAGAGGTGTTCATGGTTTGGTTTGGTTTGGGTTAAAAAATTCAACCAAACTAGAAGTTGTGATTTTTGAAAAATTTGACTCGGACCTAACCGAAAACCAGTTCAAACTGAATTATTTTGAAAACCAGAAAAACAGATAGCTCTCATAAAGTTATACCAGTATAAAAACAAAGATAACCATGTAGAGGGAGAAGATAACAATAAAACAAAAATTACAAATAACTAGAGTAGATTGAACAAACACTAACATCAGACTTGGGATTACCAAAAGGACTTGGGATTACCAAAAGTTCTTGTTATTGACAGTAGCAAAAACTCAAACTATGTACTCTTAAAATCAACAATAAATATTAAATAATCACAAGCAAGACTAATTCATTAGAAACAAAAACACTTTTTCAAAGGAAAAAGAACAAAACAACAAACCAATCAAATAGTTTATTACTTTGAAATTTTAAAGTGGAGATACATGTTATTAAAATATAAATCATTCAGCCTCCTTGCCTTTTTTGGCTGTGATTCAAGATGTGCTCCAACTTGTTTTGTTATTAAAACAAAGAAGGTAAATCATTGAACCTATCTTTTTTGACTTTGTAATGTAGAAGTACAATATTTGACTTTGCAAGAGAATGAACAGAACAAAGGGAAAGAGAGACCAGAAAAACGAGTCACAGGAGAGAATGAGAAGGGGGGAGGGGCGGCTGAAACAAAATCTTTAGGGTTAAAATGTTTTTAATTTTCTATTCATACCTGTTTTGTATTAGTTGGTTTAAATTTGATTCAATTGGTTTTAGTTTTCTAAAACAAAAATTGAACTGAACCAAGTGATTTTTCTGATTTTTAAATAGGTTTTTTTGGTTATTTCTCTCAATTTGGTTTTTTTTTGTTAATATTTTTTAGTTTTCTTAATTTAATAGGTTAGTTTTTTTTTTCATCATTGGTATGGACCCATAGCTGTAGCGCTAAGAAAGAATTGGAAAGTAGTGACCTATCAACCATGCATGGTGCAGCAAAATAACTTTAATATGAAAATAGAGTAAGAAAGGAGTTAATTCAAGGGGCTGGAGGCTGGAGGCTGGAGGCAGGGGAGGGTAGAATTCTCTATCTTTATTCCCTTTTCCCTGTTGTATCATGTCTCTTTGCATCACCAAGTCATCATATGCTCTGCTAGAGGTTTCAATTGGAGCTATAACGCATTTTTAACTTCCGGTGGAAAGGTGGGTGGGAGCTAATTCTCTTCGATTCTCAGGTGATGAACATGATCCCATGCAACTGTTTCCTTGCTGACCTGGAGACACTTGTTTCAAATCCAATAATATGAAGTCTAATAATCTGTCCATCATATTAAAAGTTCTGGCTTCACCAATCACCATGCATGGTGATGCCTTCAAATTCTTTATGATGCCTCTTCTTGTAAGAAGTGCATCCATTGACCTTAATTTCTTTCAATTTTATTGCGTAGCCTGGCCATCAACTTGCAAGGAGCAAGTTTAGACCGAATAGAGATACAAAATGTTTTGAAAGAAGTATGATACCGTAGAAGATTGGCGAAGATTGGCCATGGTCGAGTTTGTACATATTCTGTTTAGCTATGCAAGATTGCAAGGTATCATGACACAACATACCAGGCCAATTTGCTTTGGAGGTCAAATTGCTGACTTGTGAAAGCTCTTTGCTTATCAAACTCCAAATTTGTCGTCACTTGAAAGCTGTCATAATGCAGTTAGTAACTTTAGTACTGTACAGGGCTCATGGCCCTCATCTCATCTAGTAGGTGTAGCAGGTTCCATATTCACTCAGCTTGCTTAAGCCTTTTTCCCCTAGGAAGCAGGATGGTAAAGCAGAACAGAATTACCCTACTTCGAATTGAATTGCAATTATGAGCTAGGCAATCTTTATGTTACAATCCTACAAAGTGTACAGCATATCATGTCTACATATTAGCATTAGTGTAACCCTCATGAATCAATCAAATTTTTTTTTCAAAACTCTACAGATGAATTATTAAAGACACAAACACATCTTTCGATCCCGTGGGGAGCCAGCACAGCGAACAACATCAAGGAAAATGTTCTCATCGCAAGGAATGCATAGTTTGGAGCCAGCAGTGAAATCATATTCATCCTGAGCTTGATCCAGCAGTGCCTTGAAGATTGGATGCTTGAGTAAGGTAATCTTGATTACAAACCGCTTATTGTTCTCGCCTACATAGACCACTAAATGACCCTTTGGGACATCTCTTGGAATCGACTTCTCTTCATGCGTGGAAGGCCACAAACCCCAATATTGGTACTCACAGCAAGGCATGACTTTACTTCCCGTCTTTCTCCATTTGCTAAGGGATGCCACAAGAAACTTCCTCCTAGTATTCTTCATATTAATTGTTTAGACGCGAAAAAGATGGAGAAAGAAAAAGAGAAAGAGAAAGTGTTGTTGAAGTATATATGAAAGAGAGCAGAAGAGGTGGGGGTGGAGGTATGACAGTGAAAGAGGCTTATATATAAATGTAGAATCGGGAAGAGGAAGCCACTCTTTTGGAGCATTAAACGGTTGACAATATGGGCAGCTAAGAGGATGAGTAATGAAATATTTTAAGCGTATATGTACTTAGTTATACACTACTTAGTATGGGTATAAAAATACATATATAATATACTGTAGTTGCTGGTGCACTTTGCCGAGAGGTACGTATGGGTATAAAAATACATATATAATATACTGTAGTTGCTGGTGCACTTTGCCGTGCTGTACCTCTCTTTGGTTTTTCAAAAAGTAATGCATCTTGATACGAAGGTGTACGAACATGCATCTTATGATTTAAAGCGATTAAATTATTGTCCATATATATATATATATATAGAGAGAGAGAGAGAGAGAGAGAGAGAGAGAGAGAGAGAGCAAAGATAAGTTACGACCCCACAAGTTGAGAGAGCGGAAAAGATAAGATATGAAGGAAGGGAAGGGATAGGTTTCTTGGGCAAAGTGCGATCCCACTCTTTTTTTTATTTTTTTAATACATAAATGTTCTAATGAATATATAAGATATATAGATCAGTTTGCTCTGAATTCTGATGAGAGAGAGAGAGATAACTTTTCGAGCTCAGTTATGTAAATTAATGTTAAGAGAACTGAATACAAAACCTGTTCAAATGAGTGAGAGATCACTACTCTATAAATGGTTTTATTGCAAGAAAATGGGGTTTAAATAATTAATCAAGTTCCATTAAGCATGATGGTTCTTTCAGTAGAGTTACATAATCAGCCAACTAATGAAATTAATTATGTGGTTAGCTCTGCTGGAACTCACGTTTGGTGAATGGCTTACATATTGCAATATGACCAGTGGCCGGCTTTGCCTTTGCAATGTTTTCCTCTATCATCTATATCAGCTCGCCTTACCCTATATTCAACTCATCTTAATTCATGATCCTTAGAGTTGAAGTTGTGTGCTTTCCGTACAATGGTGTTGTTTTGCAAGGGAGGAGTATTTTGGAATCTCTGCAACGCATGCAGGAAATGGGCTATATGCTTTCTGCACTGCAAAATGGACGGAATGAACATATCTTAGATATTTTAGTATAATTCTCTTAATTTGACTCCATCCCTGTTCTCTTACCTGCCAAAATCACTTCCTCGAGGGTTTTAGATTCATCCCTTTTCAAATGAACTGCATGTAATAGTTTTTAGTTCTGTTAACTTGTTAATGCCTGGATGAAGCATTGCCTGCAAAAGATTCTTCAAGTAAATGTTCATGTATAAATCTCATGTGCCTATGGGTGGTCTTATTTTTAATTCTTAGGAAATCAAAGTCATATAAATGATACCTCATTTAGTACAAGATAGCACGAGTTTCGAGTTCAAAAACATTTCATATCAGAAAATCATATCATATCTTAAAACTTCATCCGGCACATCCTTCACTGAATTTTATCTATGATCATATATACACACCATCCCAGGACTCAAATCCCTAGATGATAACTCGGAGATTGAAGAGTGAATCCATTCAATCAACATTCGAGCTAAGCCTCCAAGGATTGATCTCTCCATACATACTGAAAAATAGAGATACTAGAAAATAAATCGCTCTTATTGCTGCAGTGAGGAAGAGGGTGTGGTATATAGTTTTGAAGTGGTTGTTGAAGGAAGTAGTATGGTGAGAGACGATTGAAAGCCAGCACTTTGGATGTCTATCTATGGCTTAATTCAAACATTTTGAGGTTGAATATTTGTGTCTGTCTTTTAAGTGAAGTAGACAAGAGAACTGGCTTGATGTCTCTGTTGTCAAGGAGACTTATAGACAAGGCAAGTGATCGGAGGAGGGGATGCGTAGCAGATGGGCTCAGTCACAGCAAGACGAAGTCACAACGATTGAGCCACTGCACGTGCGTGCAATCCTCAGTTGTAGTAATTTGCTGGCAACCCCTAACTTCCTATAAATCTCTCCCAGGAGGAAGCCATGGCCTCGGATTCTTCATTTTCATTATTTTATTTCTATCAGATTAATTCCGAGATGACAATAGCCAGACCAAAGACAGCACAGCATGCTTCAAATGAATTTCTAACATTATTCGACTTTAGACTATTAATCAGGTCTGATCAAGGTGGAAGCTCACCATTGAATCATTTCAGATATATAAAGCTTGAAGAAAAAAAAATATATATATATATATACACACACACTTCTCGGACAGCGATTGGTGCTTTGAGAAGGAGGGAGGGGCTAAAAAGTAGTGGAAAGACGCGTGTAGCAAATTGACTCGCCTTGGAAACTCTTATGACCTTGTGTCAGTGTGAATAACAAGTAATAAGAGGAACAAATTGTCCTCGGAAAATCCTCGTAGAATAATGCTATATATGTTGTAATAGAGAATTATAGCTGTGAGAATTGAGATTGCTCACATTTCACATAAAAAATGCAACCAGAGGATCCACACACACACTGTATTGTTATACTATAAAACTAAAATATCCTTTTATTTTGCTGTGTTTCGTTACTGTACACTAACACACAATCAATGGTGAATTGCGTTGTTACCATACACTGTGTAATCCATAAAAACTTAGTTTGGTTTTTGAAGTTTTTATTTTTTTTGTAAAAAATTAATTTGTTCTTTAAAGTTTTTTATTTTTATATTTTTGAACCCAGTGTTCATGCTTTGGTTCTAAAATTTTATTCTTTTCTTATATTTTAGTTCCTGGCTGTTGACAAAGTCCAATTTGGTCCTCAAATCTTTTGCAAAAGTTCATTTTGGTCCCTAAAGTTTTTTATTTTTATATTTTATGTCCCAATAATTTTAAGTGTTTATGTTTTGATCCTAAAAATTCATTTCCCTCACATTCTGGTCCATTGATGTTAGGAGAGGAGAGAGAGATTTTAATTGTTCACATTTCAACCATACAAAAAAAAAGGATCTTGATGTTAATGGATTCATCTTATAAAAGAGAGTTTAATAAATATGATTTTCTCCTTTAACCTTACTGAAAAAAGTAGAGCGGAGTTCATAAAGTTTTTTTTTTATTTGGTTTGCGTTATTACAAAGATCAACTAAAGTTATATTAACAAAACAAAAACAACTTTAAAATATTACATCAATGTAAAAAAAAGAAATCTTATTTTTGTGCTTTTTTAAACCTAATAATATCCACCTATTTTTGTTATATGTTTTTGGGTTTAAGGTGTATTTTTGGGGTTTGAATTTAGTGTTAATAATGTTTAGGGATTAAAGGTTTGTGTTTAGAATTTGAGGTTTGAATTTAAGAGCTTGGAGTTTATGGTTTGGGTATGAATTTAAGAGTGGAGTTTAAGGTTAAGAATTAGGAGTTTAGGGTTTGGATTTAAAAGTTTGGGGTTTTAGATTGGAGATTAAGGGTTTGAGATTCGGATTTAAGAGTTTAGAAGGATTATGGGTTTAGGATTTGGTTTTAAGATTTTAGGGTTTGAAATTAGGATTAATGTTAATAGTTAGGGATTAGAAATTTGAGATTAGTATTGGAGGTTAATTTAGGGTTAGGGTAATTTAGAATTTGTATTTGAGGTTAATTTTTTAGGCTATTTTACATGGAGACACGAATTAGATTCGCAAGTTTTAATCGAAGACGCAAATGAGATTCGTGCCTCTGTCTATTTTTTTCTAATATTTTTTTTTTCCATCCTATTTTGCCAAAATTTGAAGTCTTTGGCAAAGTGTGTTAGGAAAGGAATAAAACCCCAGAAAAAATCAGCAGCAATCCCTATGAGACAAAAGCTTTTGAATAATTGCACCGAGCTAACACAGCAAGTTTTATTCCATTTTGTCTGCCGCAATAAAATACTGTTGGATATAAATTTTTAAAATTAACATATTAAAACAATTTAAAAATAAATAAATAAATAAATTTTAACTAACAAGCAGTCAGCCTCGTTACCAAATATTTTTGCATGATTTTTAGTTGATATCTTGAGTTTATCAAAGGACTTCTTGCTTCTTAGTATTCCGTCTCCCCTTTGTTAATCAATAACCCATTTTGGCGTGTCGCAAATTCAAAACAATTTCTCCATTTTGGCAAAACATATCATTCAATCAGTCAGCAGCCCTTCAATGGCTTCAAACACGGCCCAACACCGTCAAGGACCGAATAGGCACATGAATGATATATATTTCATTCAATCAGGCGCCTTTCGATTTTCTGTGTCCGTATCCCGTTCTTCACCCACGAAATTACTTGCCTAATACGATTAGTTTTTAAAAAATTACTTGATATTTTGATCAGGAAACTGAAATTTGCAGTGTACAATCGACGATTTCTCCATTGGAGGATTCTAAAAGATGCAATTTAATGCATGACACGTCCATAAAACGGTTCTGTTTCTATCTACTTCCAAGTAGCTAATCACATTATAATTAAGTCATTGGCAATTTAGAAGGAAACTTAGTTTCAGATAGTATCAGTAATAATCTTTCAAAATAAGATAACATGTTCAATTTTGACTTGAAAGGAGTCAAAGGAAGTGTTCAATTTTGAAAAACGCAAGGCCAATTTGGTCACAATAATAAAATCCCCAGGAACTTCCAGTAAACATGCATGGATTTAACCAGATACACATATTAGGGCCCAAATCTATAAGCCTAGACATTTTACGATAACTTAACTGTAAAGATCATCTTCATCAGCTCCGCCAGCAGAAGCTGCAAACGGATCGGACCCAGCACTAGCTTCAGCAAACCTGAATTCAGTTCCAAACCCTCTTGACTGTTGCAGTGTTTGAGCAAATGCCTGATACTTCCGGATGTCAGCATCACTAACACTCCGACGGGCATATTTCATGGATTCCTCAAAATGTGCTGCCTTGATCTCTGCCACCTCATCCTCAACATCTTCCTCCATAGCCTCAGGGTTCTCTTTTTGCCTCCTCTCCTTCTCAATATCCTACAAAATACAGATCCAAAATAAGTATCCGTGTAACAAGACAGCTAACTAGGGAAAACATAAGAAGACGGTAGCATTAAAAAAATCTGAAGCATACTTTCTCAATGTTCTCTCTTATGGCATATTTGCAAGCACGCTGGCATATTTCTGTAATATCAGCACCACTGAAACCCTGTGTGTACTTGGCAAGTGCTCTGAGGTCAACATCTTTGGAGACTGGTGATTTCCTCAAGCAAGATTTGAATATTTGAAAGCGTGACTCCTCATCAGGAAGAGGGATATAGATCAACTGATCAAGACGCCCAGGACGCAATAGGGCAGGGTCTATGATGTCGGGTCTGTTTGTGGCCCCAATTATGAAAACAGTTTTCTTTGCAGTCATGCCATCCATCTCCGTCAGCAGCTGGTTCAAAACTCTATCAGCAGCACCCCCAGCATCTCCTACACTGCTTCCTCTCTGCAAGTGAGGTATAGAACAGCATAAGAAAGAGGCAAAATAAAATACATCTCCATGACTTGCTAGATTAACCCTAGAATCATACATGCATGCTTAATGAATAACAATCTTATCAAATGCCAGTTGATCGCCATGATCTTGAAAAGGGTAACACATTTGACTGCACTCTAGATAAATTAATATACCTGAGTTGCAATTGAGTCAAGTTCATCAAAGAACAAGACACAAGGAGCAGATTGGCGAGCTTTGTCAAAAATTTCTCGTACGTTGGCCTCACTCTCACCAAACCACATTGTAAGCAATTCAGGACCCTTGACACTAATGAAGTTTGCCTGGCATTCATTGGCAATTGCTTTAGCCAGAAGGGTTTTCCCACATCCTGGAGGGCCATAGAACAGAACTCCCTTTGATGGTGACATTCCAAACTTCTCAAATTTCTCAGGGTGCTCCACTGGATATTGAACAGTCTAAATCACAGAGCACAATAGTTACATTTAGTTATAAAAGTCAACACAAAAAACACTAACAATTGCACACTGTTGAAATACAGCAATTACCTCCTGGAGCTCCCTCTTAACATTTTCAAGACCACCAATATCTTCCCAACTAACATTAGGAACTTCAACAACCTGATCAAAAGTTCTTAGTCAGAAACAAGAAAACAAATGGTACCCACACCAAACATCTCAAGGTCAATACTTACTGTTTCACGCAATGCAGATGGGTTGCTTATTCCAAGAGCAGTCTTGAAGTGTTCGTCAGTCACTGCCATTGAGTTGAGTATTTCAGCATCTATTGTCTCATCTTCCAAGTCAATCACGTCCATCTTTTCTCTGATGCATTGAAGCGCAGCCTCGGTGCAAAGAGCTGCTAAGTCAGCACCAACATAACCATGGGTATCCTTGGCTATTCTTTCCAAATCAACCTGCATAAAAACCCAGAATTTCGGTGAAAAAATAGAAAAACAGAAAAGGAATGCATGGAAGGTTATTGTGTTTGTTGCTTACATCCTCAGCAAGCTTCATGTTCTTAGTATGAATACGAAGAACCTCAAGGCGCCCAACTTCATCTGGAACACCAATATCAATTTCCCTATCAAATCTCCCAAACCTCCTCAGAGCAGGGTCAATGCTATTGGGCCGATTTGTAGCCCCCATGACAATAACATGTGCACGGGATTTTAGTCCATCCATGAGTGTCAAAAGTTGGGAAACAATTCTCCTCTCAACCTCTCCATTTGTTTTCTCTCGCTTGGGGGCAATTGAATCGATTTCGTCAATAAATATAATTGAAGGTGCATTTTTCTCTGCTTCCTCAAATGCTTTTCTGAGATTACTTTCACTCTCTCCAGCCAACTTTGACATAATTTCAGGTCCATTAATACAGAAGAAAAAAGCACCAGTTTCATTTGCAACAGCTCGGGCAATTAGAGTCTTCCCAGAACCAGGAGGTCCATACAGCAGAATTCCTTTTGGTGGTTTAACACCAATTGATTTGAATAGTTGTGGGTGTCTCAAAGGAAGCTCCACTAACTCCCGAATCTGAGCCATTTGTTTTCTAACACCACCAACATCATCATAACCAACTTCATCCAATCTATCCTCATCCTCTCTTCTCACAGGCTCTCCCTCACAGAAGATCTCAGTGTCTGGAGCAACCACACAATACTCCGGAGGGTCAGTTTCAATAACTTTGAATTCCACACTTCTCATTCCCCCTCGTACAAGGAAGAGGTCACCCTTCCTCACTGGGCGATATGCTTCCAAGAAATAAGCTGCATCATTTGCACAAAAAGAATTTAACACGTAATCGCATGTAGGATATCATAACTATAAAACAAAAGAATGACTAATAGCAAGAACCATGTTTGCAGTTTCCACAAAAGAACTAGCAGTGTAAACTTTTCATATCGCAATTTAAATACCAAAAAAAAAATGAAAACGTTATGTTATGAGACAAGAAAAGTTGGACAATGATATTTTATAGATTCAACAATCTCAAAAAAGTTCTACATTAACAATCAAGTGCAGTACGAGATAGCTGCAGAAATCATTAGCCATTGGGTTTTCCACATGCATATATCAAGTAGTACTCCTTCACAAACTGCTGGTAGCAGCAAAATTCACATTAAAAAATGAATGAAGAAAAATGAAGAAGGTACCCTCCATTTCTTTCACACATCACAACTATCATCTCATACATGCAAAACAAAATAACAAAGCTATCTACACACAGGCACACAAAAAGAGATTTTGAGCATGGTTGGTTAGGGGGATTGCAAAAATTAATCAGAGACAGGTCGTCAATAAGACAATTTTTAGTAGAAAGAGCAGACCAAAAATTTAAAACATGTGCAAAACTAGGACCCCACATAGAAATTAAAACCTTTACAAAAAGAAAAGTGATTTGAGCGAGTGCAAGTAACACAAAAACATATCAAGTTCAGATGCCAAAAATATTATAATTAAACAAGGACAAATTAAAGCAATCATAGGAGACATGTTTAAAAGGATAGCAACTTTCAGGACAAACTCAAACTTGAGAAGATAAAAAAAAAATTGTTTTGTAAACATGAGGAAACTTTCCCTAATGAATTCCAAATGTAGAGCTTATAAGCCTTTAAGTACAATCCATCATTAAGGACTAGTTGTAGTATCACAGTTTAACTACTGATATTGGCTGAAAATAAAAGGCTTAAGAAAACACTCACGCTTCAAGTATGCATCAAAGAGATTTCCAGTGACCCCTTCAATTGTGTCATCAATGGGCAAGATGTGCACGCGTTTTCCATACTTGACATCAGGACACTGGTGTACAGATACCACGTCTCCAAGCCTAACCCTCAGGTTTGACCTCACAACCTTGTTCATCCTGATCTTTGGTTCATCGCATGAGTCATCAGCAAGGGCAATGCAAATAGTATCTTTCCTTTTCTTTCCCTGAACACCCCTCGTGCAACAAAGAACACCATTACCACAATGTCATAAAAAATTCAAGCAAAATCACGTTATTACATAACAAATACAAGTAGAGAGAGAACAAGAGTAATATACCCATGCATCCCTCATGGAAAAGAGAAGTGAATGTGCTCCTAATACATCTTATAAACTAAATTTGAAATCTTCAAAATAATAAGAAGAAGAAATCATAACAATATGTAGTCCCCAAAGAAAGCTAATTCCATATTCAACATACATATACATCCTCCATTCAATCTCCTTGATTTAGTAATAAAACAAACCAAAAAAACGAAATTTGACAAAGTATTCGCTCATTAGAAAACTACTAAACCCCCAACTCACTAAAACACAGTTTCATCTGCAACAACCATAACAAAATATCGATATAAGCGACACCAAAGACACCCAATTCACAGATCCTAAAACCCAACATAAAACATCATAAACCCGTATACAAATACAAGTGAAAAACAAATTTCAACCTCAATCAGCCCCAAACAGATCAGAAACATCAATAAGAAAATACCCAACCCCAACAAGAAAGAACCCTCAAAGATTAATCCTGGATCGAAAAATCGAACCTTGATTAAGATGGTGTCACCCCGAAAGAGCTGGAGCTTCTCCATAGTCTCAGGATGAAGGGAAACGACAGAGTTATCATCATTAATAGCCTCATCAACAACAAGCCGATTCAAAGCCTTCTTTCTCTCCAAAATCGCGGTACTAAAATCCCTCTTTGTTCCTTTACTGCAAAACACAAATTAAGAAAGAAAAAGAGATAAATTAAAGATTTTAACTTTACAATCGAAATCGAAAGATACAAAAGATAAGAAGTGTAGATCTGTGCAAGTAATGATGTACTTACGAGTCAGAGGATTCAGCTTGGTTAGACATGGTCGAGAGACAGAGGTAGAACTCAGAGGGATAGAAAATATCTGTTTTCCTTTTCGAAAATTAATATTAATAATGGGATCTAATTCTAGAGGACTGGCTGGGTGTTTGGTCTTTTATAGAGGGGTTAACTTCGTTTCTTGTTTAGAAAGAAAAGTTTGTATTCTATTTTACCTTTTACTCTACTCCAAAAATCTATTTTACTTTTCTAATTTGGATTTGGATATTAGGCAAAAAAACAAAAAAAAAAAAATAGTCCCAGTTTACTGCGGTCATTTTAATTAGGTCTGCTGTATTTTCTTTTCCAATTATATTTTTAATTTATCAATTGAAATTCTCATTTAATAAAATTATTAAGTATTCGAGTGAAACTTATGTGATATTATTTTTTCAAACAAAGCCATCAAATTCCTTATAACCTTTTGGATCATGTAAAACTCACATCATAGATTCAATTATATAAAGAACATGGAACCTTTTTTTATTACATAATATGTTTTATCATTATTTTTCATAAATGCATTGATCTTTTTATGAGAGAAAAGATTATATGTGTTTTAAGTGGTTGTTTAAAACGAAAAAGAAGGATTTGATTGATAATATATATACCTCGCGCGTTTGCGTGTTTGTGTCGGGACTTAATCTGTTTGTTTTTGTGTTTTAAAAGCATTTTTAAAAAAAATTAAAAAAATTTTAATTTTTTTCTTAACTTCAAATTAATATTTTTTTTGCGTTTTCAAATCATTTTGATGTGCTGATGTCAAAAATAATTTTTAAAAATAAAAAAATATAGTATTTTAATACATTTCTGAGTGAAAAATATTTTAAAAAGCAACCGCAACCACATTCTAAAATACACTATAAATTGAAATTTCTCCTGTAACTTGGTATTCAAATTGTTGAGGTTTGTCCTTGAATTGTTTTTGGTTTATGAAGAAATTGTATTAACTTATTATTTGATCTGTATTTGAATTGTGTATCAATTAATAAAAACAATTGATATTATAAGAAAATGGGATGATTGGTAGTATAAAAAGAATATATATATTTTTTATTTTATAATAAGGCATATATCTAAATCAGTTTGTATGTTAATTGATATTAAACACTTTCCTGATATCATTTTAAAAGCATACTTTCCACATTAGCCTGGTATACTATACTTTGAAGAATTAAAAAATAAAATATATATTTTTAGAGTTTTTTTAAAATAAACCGCAGATCTCTAGCTTTGAGAGGCTAGTTTTTGCAAGGGGCTATTAATCATATATTTGAATATTTGAGTAAACATTTATCATTTTCATATAATTTCTTGAATTATTCAAAATCTTTTTCATATATTTGAATTTAGAGTAATTATTTTATTCTTCAAATCATATTTTAGGTAATTCACTTGGATTACCCAAAACTTTAACTCGCCCCTTTAATCTATTTTTAAAATTCCTCAATAAATTTCAATAACTAGATAAAATCAGGCCCAAAACTTTTTTGACTATACCAAATTAAATTAATTGGGATAACTTAAGTAACTTGATTTTTTTTTCTTTTAATCAAATTATCCAAAATTTTCCAAACTAACCATTTTTAAAATTTTATTACCTAGATTATCTTGGATGATTTGATAATTCAAAGTTTTTTTTAATAGTGTTCGCAATTGAATCACACAAAATAATTATAATTATAATTTATTTTCTAAACCAAGAAATATAAATTTTGGAATCAATCTATAGAAATAAACTAGTCTAGAGCTCGAGCTTCAATGTGTATCATATAATAATTGTAACTTAAAAATATTTATGTCATTCTAGTCTTGTCTAACTCGAACTTAAAAGTGAAAATAAAAAATTGCCAAAGGATTAAACCAAAAAACAACTGAGGGAGTGAAATGAGAAAACGAAAACAAATTGTAACGATCAGGGTTAACACGTTAAATTTAAAATTTGGATAATAGATACAATCATAATAAGTTAACTCGACTAAATAATTTATTTTTATTTCTCTTTCCCTCATTCTCTTCCCGGTCGAACCTTCATTGAGTCTTAATTAACCACAAATCAAATTAAATCTAGAAGAAAATAAAAGAGTTATGATAGAATTTAAGTTGAATTTTAAAAATATATCATACCATATTGATCTTAGTCATCTTTGATTAACAAATAAAATTTAGAACCAGGTTAAAATATAATCTCAATTTGACATAATTTTTTTAAGTTAAGCGATAAAAAATGATGAAATTTTTTTAAAAAAAAAGTTAAATAAAAATAATCAATGATAACAAAGGGCTAAATTATTTTTTTTTCTTTTTGAAATTCAGGGGGAAATGAGTTAAAAAACATCCCTGTTGTGTACGACTCGTAGAATTAGTGATTTGCGCCAAGGGCTTAAACAGGTCTAATAATTTTTTAAATAAATTTATTTTGCATCTAGATAAAGACTAAAAATAATTGCAAAGAAAACCTATAAAAAATCCCAGGTGCGCAAGCCTAACGGCCCAGCATGTCTAGGCATATGAAAAAAAACCCCAAGCCCACGCGTTTGTGTTTTATATATTTTTTTAATTTTTTAAGGGGTCCTTTATTAAATAAATAAATCAGGTGACACATCGTATATTGAAGCAAACGACTTGACGCTCCTTTGCCCATAATCCAATCATTAGTGTGGTGACCGAAAAATCAGGACAAAGATATTTTAGCCCCAAAATCCTTTTTTTCAATCCATTTTTACCAAGAAACACATTATAAACACCCTCACAACACTTAGAAACCAATTTATCAATATAATAAACTCCAAAAACGACCCCAAAACATGAAATCAAACCGGGTTAGATTTTTCTTTCTTGATCTTAATCTACTTTTTTAGGTAATATCAAGGATAGAAAAAATCACCATTCAACTCCTTTCATCAAACGGAAACTATGGACACCAATATTAATCAATTTAGTGGTTGAAATATATGAAAACGATTACTTTCTCTCTTTGAACCAGAATCCAGTGAAATTTTCTCTCTCCTTAAAAAACAGGGACTTAAAACACAATAGAAATGAAGTTGTGTACCAAAATTGAATTTAGAAAAAACATAAGGGATCGAAAAGGTCTAATTTTATAAATTAGGGGATTAAAATGTATTTTTATGTCAGCTTTAAACATGTTACCTATTTTATGCGTCTTTTCTAAGTTGGTCATCTGTCTTTCAATTTTATCCCTAGCTAATAAAATTGATGCAATTGGGTGCTAATTTTGCAACTAAAGGATACAATAAAAAAAGTTAAGAGACCAAAGTGAAAAAAAATAGCACTACTCTAATTCACGGTGCTGGGACAATGTTTTACACTGTTTAAAACTCCCTTGCATTTTAGTATATTTAGTTATATTTAATTAAAAAATTGTAAATATTTTCCTATTTATTAATAAATTAATCTTTTACTGTATGTGATACATACACACATACTTAAAAAACCATTTGGTATTGTTGTAATTTCTATCTCTACTCAACCACATAAATCTTGGTTTTATAAAAGCTAAAATATCTTGTTTTTTTTTTATTAATAAAAGGTATTTTTTTATTTATTTTTCTTGAAAAAATTCATCTCACATCAATTTTAACCAAACATTTATTTTTAAAAACCTACCTTTTAAAAACTGTAACTAAAAATATTTTTTTAAAATCTATTTTTTAAAACCACAAAAACTATTATAATATCAAACAAATAAATATCTTACAGAAAAATCTGAATTTTAAATTTTTGTTAGAGATTTGAAAAAGGCTTAATTAAGCTTTAATAAGAAACTTGTCAAATTATATTATATGATTACATTATTTTATATGTATGTAGGTATATGCATGAGCGTGTATTTATGTATTATAATTTATTTATTTATAGTTACTCAATTTTTTTAGCGACAACGTAATTTACAATTTAAAACTCTTCAATTAGTAGCAAAAAGAGGCGAAAATTACAGATGTATAAAGAGGGGGACCAATACTTTTGACAGGAGGTACGGGCAAGCTTAGAATGGGGGGTGGTGTTGATAATCTAGAATGTTCCACGTGCTTTACCGACCGTTCAAATTTTAGATTTTCATGTGACTCATGTCTATGCGTCACATTTTCTTTTTACTTGTCCCATTTTTATATATATAGGCTATTAATATTCTGTTTTGTTTGTAGAAAAATATTTTCCAAACTATGCAATCCTTTGTAAAATTTAAGAGAACTAGTGAATGAAACATTAATGTTTTTCAGATTATTTTTTATATTACAATCAAACATTATATTTATTTTTATGACACACTAAATTATGATAAATACCTATTCCATGTCTCTAGAAATTCTTTCCATATAATTTGTATTCCAAAAACAACTTTTAAATAAACAGAGCCTAAATAAAATAAACTTGAAAAAAAATGAGATGAGAGAAAATTTAAATAAAAAATTTAATAACTCTAGACTAAAGATTTAGGATACTAACTCAAAAGATACAATAATTATATTATTTTTTTATCTTTTTATCTAAAGGGAAACTCACCAACCTTTTATTTGTAGCTTCAACAATTTTATTACACTCTGCTTTTATATATAGATACCGTGTTCACGTTTCACCATGGGAAAAAAATATTTTTTAAAACAAAAATAATATTTAAGTACTAAAAATCAATAAAAAAATATAAAAAAATTGTTTATGAAAAATATATAGAAACACTAAATAAAGCTAAGTCAACACGGGATATTCTATCAAATATGCGATTTAAATTATATGATTGAAATAACCAAATTAAAAAAATATAAAGCCTTTTAAAACGTGTTAATTTTTTAAATTTGTGACTTAAGTCATTAAACTTGAAACATCCAATTTAAAAAACAAATCATGAAGTCCAGTTCTTAAAAAATTAAATATTAAAAGATAAAATTAAAAAAAATTCTAATCATACAAAGAAATTTTTAAAACATAACAATTCAAAAAATAATGATCAAAATCATTGTCACTACTATTATTAATAAGAAATATTATCACTATTACTATCATTATGACCACTATCATTATTTCTATCATTATTAAAATTATTATTATTACCATTATTATTATTATCATCATCACCACCTCCACTACAATGAATTCAATGTCTTGCATCTAAGAATACATGTGTAATTATAATGTGTATGAAAAAATTAAAATACTTATATACCACATTCCGAGACCACACTATTTTTTTTTTTTTACTCTTGGGGGATTTTGGTTGTTTTACTGCTCATTAAAACATGAAATAGAGGAAATACCTCTAAACAAATCAGTAATGACTAATGCATTTTATAAAAATATCAAAATAACCCTAGTCCAAAGGCATGTATTTTTTTATGGGAAGGATAAAATGATTATTACACTTTAGTGATGAATAAGAAAATATAAGAGGGTTATATATATATATATATATATATATATATATATATATATATATATATATATATATATACCTTTCTTCTTTGGCTAGGGGATTCAATACAATTTTTTTCTTGTTTTTTTTTTTTTTTATGGAAATACAAATACAAAAGTAAATTAAGAGTCCTCAACTAAAAAAAAATATAAAAAAAATGAAAAAGAAAGCTTTGCTACCAATCCTAGGGATTTTGGAAAGAAAATCAATGCTTTGCTTGCTCTCATTCAAGTCGTAGATTATTTTTCTTATGATTTCTTGTGCTAATCTTATCTTTTCATGGATTTCCAAACATATGTTATATTCTTTTAGTCTTGTCTGGGTGAATAATTATCATGCCTACATATCATCAAACACGTTATTATCCTAGATAGGTAAGCTACTAGTAAAAGAAATCATATGATCATAGATAGTAGGGTCAATAAATAAACGTGTCATCTATCAATACAAGACCTCTCGACCACTATATACACCTCTATTTCCCGCTCTCTATTTTTTTCTCTCGTTTGTTTATTGATTTAAGTTTCGTAAGGTTCTCAAGATATACAAGGGACTTGTTATGTAGGAGAAGAGTCAAACCCAAATACCTTAGTTTAGCCCAACACTAAGCGCAAATATCAGCCTAACATCATAGTCTACCCCGTGAAAAAGGCTAGATTCTTTATTGAAGTTTATACAGCTTTATTAGTGACGCTTTCTATGAGAATTTAAACTAAAGCTAGTTCATTTTCTCATCTCATACATCTTTTCCAAGGTTTTTTCACCATCTTCATCGGCTTTTATATCTCCATCAACTTGCTCAATAGATAAGAGCACTTATTGAGGTTGTCCTAGCCATTTAAGAGTATCTCAAAGCTATTATACTATCAGGATCTCTTAGTGATTCTAAACCAAATAATTAGGTGGTGACATGACCCTGAAGTCTTGCCACGTCACGTGTGCATATGCAATAATCATGAAGAGTCGGGATCCATTTCTAGACACGATCTCTATAAATTAGGGGTTAAGGCCCTAACTAGTTATGCTCATAGCCATCATAATCATTATCACTCCTCTTTAGAGTCTCACTCAAGTGATCTTGAGCATAAAAGACCATATTGAGAACAAATTTAGATAGAAGATTTGTCATTGTGTCATAGTGTGTTAAACACTCACCTCCTTAATGATTTTATCTCTATAAAAATGAATCGTAATAACTACGATAACCTCTTTAACTCTAGAGAACAATATAATGTATGAGAAGTAGCCTTAATTTGGTGATGCAAGATAACAATATAATGTATAAAATTCTCTCAACTATATTTCATGGATCAACGCGAGCCTAGTACCATAGTTTAAAACTTGGCTTCATACTCTGCTTCCTTGATTTATATAGGAAGTTGATTGCTCATTTTAGTATGAGTATTCATGTTAAAAAAAAGTTCATCTGATTTATACTAGAGCATATTTAAAGAGACTCAACGAAGAAATGCTAAAAATAAAGGACCTACTTGAGCTTGTGACCACCGAGGCACAAATCGGTTGAGTGCATAGCTACTCTTTATGAGAATGACTATATGCATTTAAGATAAAACTCTTCTCTAAGTTAAGTAAGTCATAGAAAACCATATACATATAGAAGAAACAAGTTTGGAAAGACAGGAGCATCTATATTTTTATAGGCAAATAAAAGAATATCCAAAACATAGGCCACCATTTATTAACTCTCAATCTTATAGGTCCTTTTCAGAGTAAAATGGTATATCCAGAATTAATGACCATTCATTTTAACACCACTAAATCAAAAATATTAACAACCATCAAAGAGAAAGAACTTGTGCAATACGGACCACCCATGAAGGGAAATAATAGTAAACATAACCAAAGAAGTACTATCTTTTTCACAAAGACAGAGGTATGATATAGATGAGTGTTATGCTTTTTTAAAAAAGAGATAAAAAGACTTATTAGCAAGCTAAGATATTTCTCCAATAATTTGTCAAGAAAGAAGGAGATCATGGAAAACAAGGAGAAAAAGTTTAATCCTTTTTAATGTGATTATAGAAGGAATAATAATATGATGAGATTGTACTTTTCTCACAATTTAAGAACCCATGGCATGAGCTTATCATATTTACTCTAAAAGATAGGGAAGCAATAACATTTCCCCATGAGGATGCCTTAGTGATACCACATTCATATCAAATTAATATATATATATATATATATATATATATATATATATATATATATATATATATATATATATATAGGGTGTTAGTCAATGATGAAAATGTTATCAATATTCTCTCTAGAAAGGTTATGACATAGATTGATGTTAATCTATCTAAATTGACTCTTTAAAACACTTTTGATGGGGATAGAAGGGAAGGGCATGTTAGTGAAAGGTGTATTAGACCCTCTTGTCATCATTAGAACTCACTTAAAGTGTCGCACTTTCCAACAAACCCTTATGATGATCAAGATAGATCTAGCCTATAACGTCATACTTAAAAGGCCCCTCTTGTAAAAGATCAATGTTATGATCAGTACAAAGTATTTGGTAATGAAATATCCTACCAACAAGAGAGTTGCAACTATGACAAGAAATCATTTGGTATCTAAGAGATGCACATCCACCTGTTAAAAGGGAAAAAAACATATTATAGGTGGATCAGACAACGCTTATTAAAGAAATGGTTAAAGTAAGAATATAAGGAGTAAAAGATTTGAAAGAAGTTATGTGCTATTATGGTATAGATGTCATCACCAAAATTAGGTCTATTTTAGATTTCAGACAAGAAAAAACTTGATAGAGTTCCTTAACATCTAAAAATATAACTTTATAAGTAGTACTTAAAAGTGTATTTTTATTAAGGTTTTATATCATCATATTGCACTTAAAGTATCATTAAATTCCCTAACTTAAGCATGTTTTATAATAACAAGTCTGATAATATATGATAGCTTTAATTTATGATAAATCCTCATTTTAAATGCAGGAAAATCTCATAATTCAAATGATTGATTGATGTGATTAACTATTGAAAGTGAAAGGACAAAGAAAGGGCTACCTTAGAAAAAATATGCTTGTTCAATTCAAACTGGAACACTATTTAGTCATTGGGTCATATCTGGAGCTATAGATCTTGGATTTCAGTCTAGTTTATATGGATAGAAAGCTAAGACATAGGCCTAAAACATTTATGAGAGTCCAAGACTCAATTCTGCCGTTTTAGCAACAAAAAAGATGTCTGAATCTGTCCTGCAGCCCAGATACTATTCAGTGTTCAGCCTATATCTTGAGTTCTAGAAATTCAAATGAGCTCATTCATTTTTTGGTGGAAAGCTAAGACAGATTCCTACAAATTTAATGTATACCACTTTGCCGAATTCTGATTGTATCAATGCCATTGCATCCAGAAAACAAATCCATACCTAAACCAACAAGTCCACTAAGTCAATAGTTGACCACTAAATCAATAATTAATTACTAAATGAATAGTTCTTTTTAGCCTATAAAAGGAGGCATTTGTCATATATTTAGACATCTTGGTTTTCAGATCAAGATCATTTTCTTGCTTTCTTTCTGTGTAATATTCAAGTTTTCTTTCATGTTATATTAATCTCTTGTCTATACTTTTCATTTCCTTTCCTATACTTAGTTAACTTATATCATAAGTATGTTCTTATCTTGTTTATTTATGTTTCTCTTCTTCATAATGTTTAGCTAAGTTTAATTTGTCAAGGTGAAAAGGTTTCACTAATGGTGTTAGAATATGTATAATATAAACTCAACATGGACTTCAATGTTTATATCCAAGAAAGTTTGTTATTAATATGTCTTATCTTTTATCTTACTAATTTTTAATACCTTGCTTGTTAAATGATTAATCTAGATTTGTGTTGTATAACACTTGATACAATAAATGCTTGATCCTTTATAGTCTTTGGCCGGCATCGTTGTTATGAGAGGAACTTGATTTGTTGTTAACATAATTTAACATCATGAATTCCTGACAATATTTAAAAGTATGGTATTACTAAAATAAGATAATTAATATGATCATGTTAAAAATTTGTAGTGAACTATTAAGGATAAATCATCTGATTGGAACCTCCTTTGTGTGTGGTTTCCAATTGAGTAATAAAAAGAGTTTATACTATACTTATTTCTAATACCATTAGTGGATCCTCTAACCCTGACAATTATTTTTATCATTGTTTAATCCTCATATTAATCTCACATCTCAAAGTTCTATTTAATTCTTTGTTTTATTTTATATATATATATATATATATATATATATATATATATATATATATATAGTTGACCTCCCCGTGGATCGATCCTGGTCTTACTAGGTTATTTATTACTTTGACACTCCTGTACTTAGGATTAGGGGTGAGCAAAAAACCGAAAAACCGATTAAACTGAGAAAACCAGAAAAAAATAACCGAAAAAACCGAACCGAAAAAAAACCCGATTAAAATTTTGAAAAAACCAGCCGGTTCGGTTCGATTTTGGTTTTATAAGTAAAAAACCAAAAAAAATCAAATCGAACCGAATCGAAACTGAAAAAAACAGAAAAAAACCAAGCCAAACCGAAAAAACCGAGCCAAAACTGAGAAAAACGAGTCAAAACCGAGAAAATCAAGCCAAAACCGGAAAAACCGAGCCAAACCAGTTTGAATGAGTTTTTGCCCTAAAAAACCGAACCGAACCAAAACCGGTCGGTTTGACCCTGCTTCAGTTTTTTTTTTAAATTCGGTTTGGTTACTTTTTTTTGATAAAAACCGAAAATGATCACCCCTACTTGGGATAAGACATCAACTCTTTGATCGTGTCACTTTACATTCAAACCATTTGACATGCCTAGCATCAACCTGGAAGTGGCTTGTCACCATTTGAATGTATGTTTGTTACTCTCTCTAGTACACTAGAAGAAGAGAAACTTTGACGGAGGAAGAAAAAAAGCCATTTCAAAAGAAATAGACAAGTAATTGATAGTTGGGTTCATTCATGAAGTAATGTACCTTGAATGGATTGTAAATGTTGTGATGGTATCAATGTAAACTTCACCAACCTCAATACGACATGCCCTAATAACAACTTTCCACTACCTAAGATTTATAGGTTGATTGACTCAATGATTGGTTTTGAATACTTAAGTTTCTTATATTCTAACTTAGGGTATCATCAAATACCCATACATCCATATGATGAAGAGAAAACAACATTCATCACTAACAAAGAGATATTTTGCTATCGAGCTGACACATCTCTTCACTTTTGATATACTAATTGTTTCATCCGATTAATTGAGCGTGCAAGATTGGCCTTGAGTTATTGGAGTAATTCATCTCGGTTCTGTAGTTGCTGATTGACTTTATGCACTAGTGATAGTCCCTTGTTGTACGATGGAATGGTGGGTGGCAATCTACCATACGGTGCTTGAAAATGGGTCATTCTTGTGGAGATATGGTAAGTTGTATTGTACCAGTATTTCGCCCAAGGCAAATAGAAGCTCCATTCGCGTGGCCACTAGTGGACAAAACATCTGAGTAATTATTTGACACAGTGATTGATGACTTCCATTTGGCCATCGATCTGTGGGTGATACGCGGAGCTGAGTTACAGTTTAGTGCCTGACATCTTGAAGAACTCTTGCCAAAAATCGCTTATAAAAACTGGATCACGATCACTAACGATAGATTTGGGCATGCTATGTAGCTTAAGAACACCCTCCATAATTTTTTCTGCAACACCTTTAACCGTAAAGGGATGAGTTAAGGTAAGAAAGTGAGCTAACTTACTAAGTATGTCGATGACTACCATGATGGTATTCTTGCCCTGCGAAGTGGGTAACCTTTTAATAAAGTCTAGTGTGATGTTGTCCCATACTTGACGAGGAATGGGCAACGGTTGTAGGAGACCTGCTGGCGCTAAAGTTTCTGTCTTTATCTTCTAGCACACCATGCAATCCTTGATATATTCTTAGACTAATCTAAGCATCCTCGACCAAAAAAATTGTTGTCCCAATTTTTGGTATGTGCATAGTATGGTTGAGTGGCCACTTACCTTGGTGTCATGCATCTCAAGCAGCAGCTTGGAATGTAAGGCAGGATCGGCTGGTACGATAACCCATTCCTTGTAATGAAGTAGGCCATTGCGCCACATATAGTGGTTGTTGGGTTGGTCCATGGCTACCCGACTCATGGACTGGATATACGAGTCTTTCTTTGCAACTTGCTTAATTTCTTCCCATAAGTTAACCTAAGGAAAAATATGGTGAAGAATAGGGCTACCTTGCTTACGTGAGAGAGCATTGGCTATGAAATTTTCACGTCCCGGATAGCAAGTAATCTCATAGTCATAGCCTAAGAATTTGGCTACCCATTTTTGTTGCTTTAGTGTGGCAATACGTTGCTCTAGAAAATACTTTAGGCTTTGTTGATTTGTCTTAATATAGAATTTTCGACCTATGAGATATGGTCGCCACAGGCGTATTGCTTCTACAATGGCTAACATCTCTTTGGCATAAGTGGACCAAGACTTTTTTGCCACCCCAAAGGCTCGACTCATGAATGCAATTGGTTTGCCTTGCTGAGAAAACATTGCTCTAATCCCTTCTCCTGATGCATTGGTTTCAATAGTGAAGACATCGTTGAAGTTAGGCATTGCTAGTGGTGGTGTGGTTGTCATGGATTTTTTAAGAGCAAGAAAAGTAGCTTCGACTTTCTCATGCCATCCGAATTGACCCTTTATAAGGAGATTAGTGAGGGCCCACGCAACAATGCCATAATTTTTAACAAACTTCTTATAATATCATGTCAACCCTAAAAAAACAGTAGCTCAAAAATGTTAGTAGGCCGAGGCCATGCCACCATTGTTGCAATTTTACTTTCGTCTACTTTCTCTCCTTGACTAATGACAATGTGCCCTAGGCACTCCAACTCTTGTTGGCCAAAAGCACATTTGCTAGCATTGACAAAGAACTGTTGCAACTTCAATATCGCTAGAGTCTGTTTTACATGCATCAAATGCTTGTCCCAAGTAAGACTATAAACCAATATGTCATCAAAGAAAACTAATATGAATTTTCTATGATGATGACAGAATATAGAGTTCATGATAGCTTGAAATGTAGAAGGTACATTACACAAGCCAAATGACATAATCAAATATTCATAATGTCCGTTATAAGCATGGAAAGTAGTTTTCAAAATATCTAGAGGATTAACTCGTACTTGATGGTACCCAACTCTCAGATCTAGCTTGGTGAAATATGAAGCACCATAGAGCTCGTCTAATATATCATCAACTGTAGGAATGGGGAAGCGGTCCTTCACAATGGTAGCGTTGAGTGCACGATAATTCATGCAAAAACGCTAACTTCCATCTTTTTTCTTTACTAATAGTGTCGATGATGAAAAAGGCCTCGTACTAGATTGAATGAGGCTAGAGTTTAACATACCATGGACTTGTTTCTCGATCTTCTTCTTTTGATAGTACACATAACAGTATGGTTAGGCATGGATTGGTTCAATTCCTTCTTTGAGGGAGATGCAGTGATCAACTTCTTTGATGGGCGGTAGACCAAAAGGCCTCTTCAATAATTCTTAGAACTCTTGCAAGATTTTCTGCATGTCAGGATGCATTTTTTTGTGTGGCTTCGTAGCTGACTTGTATGCATATTGCAAAAATGGCATGGTTCTGGCGAACGTCTTTTTATAGTTCTTTGACTGATGTGGCTTGAATGACTTATCGATAGCCCCTTGCAACCGCCTGATCTGGTTCTTCCAAAGAAATTCCATGATTACCTGCTTCCAGTTGCAAATCATGAAACCCAACATTTCAAGCCATTGGATTCCCAGGACTAGATCCAACCCTGTAAGAGGAAGAGAATAGAGAGTTAAAGAGAAATGAGTGCCTTGTAGGTCCATTCATACCTCTTCAAAACACCCTTAACACTTCAATTTCCCGCCATTAGTTATCTGCACTGTGAAAGTGTTGGTTGACACCACTGGTAATTGTAGCCCGTTAGCTAACCTCTCACTAATGAAGTTGTTAACCCACTGTCGATGAGTACAATGACATTGTGGGAACCGATCCTGATAGCTATTAGTATGGTCTTGGGCGCAGTATATCCCGTTAACACTTGCAACGTGATTTATTACTTTATTTTATCAAAGATTTAAGCTAATTTACTGGAGGGGTTTTTCACCCCTAATCATTAAAATTTTTGCTCTTAATTTAATATTTTTTAGTTAAGGATTACCTTATTCAACACTGGTTTATAATTTTGAGCCAAGGGTTTATAAGTATATATTTACATGTTTTTATTCATGGTCTATACTACTACGTATTTCAGGTCCATCTTAACTACCACACAATAGTGGTCTCGTTATTGAGACTATATAGTTTTTGTATTTGGTAGAATTTTATAATTTTCATTTTATCTCATATAGTTAAACTTGATGTATATAATAATTTTCATTTTATCTCATATAGTTAAACTTGATGTATATATTAAGCTTTAACATTTTCAAGTTTGTAATAAAGTATTTGGATGAATTATTAATTATTCTGGATTTTATTATATAAAAATATTTGTATATATCTTGTAAAATAATATAAACTCTACTTGTGTATAAATATAGTGAACAATTATAATTGATGAAATTGTTTGAGTGGTATGCTTGAGACTATCTAAGTATTGGTTGTGTGAGTTGAATGCGGTTTGGGTTGTTGTTGTTGTTGTTGTTGTTGTTATGTTGCAGGTATTAATACGAGATGAAATTTTGGGTTGGGGGGAAATCCCTTGCATGGTTGATATGCATACGTAGTGTACAATTTGTGTTTTCCGTGTTAATTAAGAGGGCCTCCGTAAAGGGGAGATTATTAAAAAGAAATTTACTTTATTTTACACATATATGATTAATGAAAAAGATGAAGTTGCATTAAAAATTATAGGGAATCTTGCCTTTTAGGTCCTTTAACCAATTTTTTTTTAAAAAAACTTAATTTTTCCCCCCAAGCTTATGAATGCCTAAAAAGTGGGAAAGAAGCCTTGACTAAGGTATTAGGGCCATTGCTAGCGAATTCTATAACTAATTATCAAGAATGGCACTTAAGCTTTTTTACGCCTTCAATATGTTACTACAAGCTATCATGTTTGATTCTTTTGTTATGGAGATCAATTATGTTGTTTGATGTATGATTTTGGTTGTTTTTATTTGTAGTCTTTTTTATTGTTCTTATCATTGGAAGCTTTGACCAATTTTACCGGTTGTTGGTTTGATTATACTATTTGAATGATATTAATTTTATTTCGATGTTATTTATAAATAATTTTTTCCCTTATTTTATGGGTTCATTAGGGATTTCCTTTTTTTTTTTTCCTCAATTGGAATATTTTCTCATATGACTTTCTTTCAACTGTTAATTTTGTCTCTAAACAATTTTGTTTGGGTGATTAACATGTACATCATGTTATATGCATCATACTCTAACTCATTGATTTCATCTTTTTAGGATTATTGTGTTACCCTTTGTTTGGATGGATTGTTCTTTTTTATTGAATCATTATTTGCATCCCTGCTTAGACAATTAGTTTATCTTCTTCAAAATCCTTAAGCATCATCAACTTTTAGATGCTCTCCCACTGTTTCAAACAGATCTTATTTTTTTTTTATTAATCTTTTTTATTTTTTAATTCTATTATCTTTGATTTAACTTGAGAAATTTGATTTAACTAAAGGTATTGGGTTCATGGATTGACATCACAAGGTCAGATATACCTTGATAAATCAGGTTTTCTTCTTTGTCACAGCAAAAACAACGTTTTCTTCAAGCAAAACACAATAATATTATTAATCTGAAGGATTTTGAAATTCACAGTAAGGAAAACATTATATAATCCTAAGATAATTAGCCACAATGAATCCATATTAGGTTGCAAACCATTGGGCTTTCAGCTAACACAAGCCTAAAGCCTAAAACACTTGATTTGGGCCAAAATAAACCCAATTAAACTTAAAAATCTAAACTAAAGTATTATAGTTCAAATAATTCTTAAAACAACATAAAAACTAAATAAAATATTTAGAATAATTCAAGGAAAAAATCAGCCCCCAAAACCATCCCTAGCTTGATTAATTTCCTTGTGTAGTCGGGTATGACTTACGCGGAAATAATGTGTGCTTGTCGTCCCTTTTAGACCTTTTTCCTTGCTTGGAACATGTTGCCTTGAATGCTTGATCTTCTTCCTTTGTATTGTCAAATTAATGCTCTAAAAAATAGAAATAAAATTTGTTGAATTCTTTCCTTTTAAAAGGTTTCCACAATCTCCCTTTAAAGGAAGGAAATCCTACAAGAGAAAGGAAAAAAAACAACAAGGAAAGTCCTTTAAATCTAGCCGCCTCTTGTTCTCCTTATAAGGAAAGGAATCCTTGCTTGTAATGGACAAATAAATAAGGAAATTTACTCTCACATGTTGTTGCCCCTTGGTTTCCATGTTAGACTTGGAATCTTTATCCAATATGGAGACACAATAATATGTCTCTAATTCAGCCTTGCAATCGCCCATCATGAACTTAAACTTAGTTAGGATTTTTGACAAATCCTTGTAGAAAAAAGACCCCAACACCCTAATTAATCCTAGCCACTTTTGAACCCTATATAGCCCAAGCCTATACACATCCACAAGGCCCAAATCAAATCTGGTCGTAACCAATTCATCCATAATTAGGACGAACCTATCAACTCCAACAAACTCAATCTAGTTGAATGTATTCTAAGGTAAAAACCCAACATGGCTGAATGGAATACAAGCTAAAACCTTAGGAAAAAACCTCATTTGGCTGAATGGTCTTCCCCTCAAACCCAAGCTCCTAACCAAATTCCCATCATGAGTAATCTAAGGTTGAATTATAGGCTAAACTATATCATCATCCCTTTCTTTTAAAGGATTCGACCTTAAATCTAAAACATGAGAATTATCAACTAAAAGCGCATCATCATTACATGGCCCAAACAATGTGTAATCATCAAAATCTTGTAAAACCTTGTTAATAAATAATATGTTCTGAATAACACTTTCATTCTAATATAAACTCTCTAAGTTTTAATTGATCATTATAAACCTATTTAGGAGATAAAGAAATAAGAACTTGATGAGAATCTCTTGATCATGTGGTTAAGCAGCCCCTAACAAAGATGATATTTCCCTAAGAATGCTAAAAATCAAGTTTGAGAACTTTGTGTAAACCCCCAGTCAAAAATAGATAAATTTAGGTTAAATAGGGTAACTATCAAGTAAAAAATGATAAATTAGAAAGAAATCTTATGAATTGAAATAAATATTTACAGGAGATTAATTTAAAATTTAGAGAAGTTAAAGTAATAAAATAGTATGTGGAATATTAGTTAAAGATATAATATATGCGGGTGAGAATTAAAAGTTTTGCCAAAACCATAAACTCGAAACTACATTAAACCATATACTAACATCTATAAAGAACAGAAATTGTAAAATCTCATGGAACACAATTTCTGTATTAAAATTCAAGTTTCATCTCCACAATCATATTCCTCTCTAGTGCGTGATTTATCTTTAAGCTTGTTGACGCATAAATCTTGAGTGGCTAACTTAATTTAAAAAAATCCATCAATTAGTCTTTTTAAACAATTCTATCCAAATGGATTTGGGAGCTCTTAAGACAGCACTCGGTTTTCTTCTTTAGACAAAATAAAACCCCTCTCTAAGAGGATCCCATGCATGAGAAATTCCCTTCTTTCCCTTTATCATTCTTTTCTCATAAGCTACCCTCTCTTGAACCCAAGTGCCACATGATTAGACCTAAACTAATCAATTATTAATCATCTTTTAACTCACTATAATCTAATCCAATTGGGTTAATCATCTTTTAACTCACTATAATCTAATTAATCCGACAAAAGTTTACAAATATAGTAAAAATCTCATCAATTTACAATAAATTTAAAGATGAGTGAAAATTGAATTTGCCGGATAGATACATACACAGGTGGGTTTTAGAGGGGTTTTCCACGTCATTTTGACAAAATAAGTACATCAGATGTTAACAATGTGCCCCTAAGAAAACTAGAAAGAGAATACATTGAAGATGTGGAGTGTTAAAGAGAGATCGATCATTTAAGGTACCAAGATCGTTCAGTTACAACAATTCTGGAAAACAATTTACAAAAATAGTAAGAAAACAAGTCAGGAAAGATAAACGGAACAGGTATTCCATGCCTATATTTGTACAAATGCAGGAGACTTGACTGATCAGGGAGCAGACAGAATTTTCTTGGCTTGCACTGCTTCCTCAGCTCACACTCCTCGCGAAGTCAGCCGAACATAAACAATTAGTTGTTATAACCTAGTAAAGTTCACGTTTTCTCTAAGGGTGGCATCGCTTGAGAGCCTCTTTGGTGAAATTCAAACCCCCCCGCTGATTTTAAATTCTGAAAATGAGGTAGTTTCTCGAGCCTCAACTGTTGAAATCGAATCTTTCTTGTTTAGCCCGAAAAAGGAGCAATTTTGAAATGCATCCAAGCTGCTGGCTATCAGATGGTTCAAACCACCAAGGCTATCACTTAAAATCAAATCTTCAGTATGATATTTGGAGGATGGTATATCCAGATCTAATAGCCCTAACGAGTCTGGCTGCAAAGCCAAAAGAAAAGGAAGGAAAGAAAAAAGGAAAAAAGAAACAGAAAGGAGTCAGGTTGTATTGCGGATAGCATGAATCACATCTGCTATAAAACTGACTAGATTTTCCATGGGGCTATACATCCTATGGCACCATAATGTTAACTCGGTTAACTTTAAGGAGCTATAGAGCATAAAACAACACGAAAGAAATCATTGATGAAAAAAGAACATACCCAATAGATATCTGTTAGCCCATTGAAATCCTTTACTTGATTGGACACAACTTGTGAATCAGATGAGCATTCGTCCATAGGGTCTCCACCAGTAGGATAATCATTAGGCCCTTCAATAACAGGCAACTCCTGCAATACAAGTGTGAATACATTACCTTTAATCAACCCTCCCTTCTACTTGATAATGGAATCACTTGCACAAAATACAAGTGTAAAAGAATACCTCAAGAAAGGCACTGGATGCGATAGAGCTTGTTCTGTCCATCTGTTTGCTGACCCGTGGAGATGCAACAGCAGATGAAGTAGTAACTTCCCTACGTAAAGAATGATTCTTTTGAAAAGCAAAAGCATCACATGTCTCTTCACCATCCCAGATAGAAGATGTATGGAATGCGACTGCGGAATGAAATCCCATTTTGCCTTGATGTCTTGAGATATGTGCAGCAATTGCCGCATCAAATGAATCACAGCTGAATGGGATCTCCTGAAGGCATTGATTGCTTTGAACTATAAGTGGTTCAATGCAGTTATGATTTGCTACATGAGGTAATTCTGATAGTAGATCTCCAATGCTAACATTGGTAAGGCTATCAGCCCACTCCCCAGCAGACAGCAGATTTACATTGCTCAATCTCAAGCCATCCTATGTATATTAAGATCAAAGCACAAGTTAACAAATGGATTAGAAAATATGCACATTCATCCTGGCTGAAACATTTCAAAAGTCAATAATAGGTGATGCATATATTTACCAATGCACAAGTTATATTAAAACTTAGATAGTCAAACCTCAATTTACGGATGTGACATGAATGCTGCATCAGTAAGTATGATATATAGCAGAAGAAAGAAGTGGTATAAAGTTACATGAACTTAGATAACATTGAATTGGATTAAAATCAACAACATTGAATTGGATTAAAATCACAAGTTGCAATTACCACATCTTCCGATTGTTGCGTGTTAGTCCTATCAGCAGTCTCCTTTCTATGCAAGGATATGTTTGCTGCAGGATCAAAGGACCTCACCAGATTATTTCTGGGTCCTGTGGCAACGAACTCATTATTCTCATTGGTCACTCCTGCAGAATGAAGTATAGAAGCATGATTATTGTTCTCTGAAGTTGGGCAATCCCTACAGGGATTCTCAGGTTTCTCAAACTGATCACTGGTAGATGGCTCTGCTGTGGATACAGAATCCATAGTCTTGTCCTTCTCATTTCCTCCAAATGGAAGGCAACTATATGTTGAAGGTGCTTGCAATGTTACAGAAGCGAAGTTGACATTGGAAAACCAGCCATACCTTTGTTGAAAATGCACAAGTCAGTTAAAGTAGATTCCAATTATGGATTTGGATTTAAGTTCAAAAGAGAATTAGAAGAAACCTCAGGCGAAACACTGGAGGACTGCCAATTGAAAAGTATACATCGGCTGCACTGACAAGTGAGTCCTGTGTCCATCTTTGATAACCCACCAGGTTCTCTCTATTAACACCGTAAGGGAAAAGCATTAGTTCTCCAGATGCTACAGTAGAATCACCCCATTTCCGGTTTAAATGTTCCAGTACTGATGATATCTTTTTTCGAGTGCTAAGAGTGAGCTCCAGGTGTGGATTATGCTTATCCTGCAACCAGATGAAAATGTATTTACATCCTTTATATTCAGAAGACTGCTCAACAACTTGAACTTCTTCTACCTCAAAATTATCAACATAATCCATCTTTGTACTCACCATTTCTAGGGCTCTTCGAGTACCATCATCAATTGGGAACAATTGAAGCTTAAGCTTCATATTAGTGAGTGCATTACTCTCAACACAACAAAGCGAAGGATGAAAATGCGGAAGAAGTTTTTCAACAGGATCAAGACCCTTTTTCCCTGGAAATGAAAGAACAATCACTTATTGGCACTTCGAATCAAATTTTTGGAACAGGAATTGGCGAGGATCAGCCCCACCAACCATACCTTGGTCATGTTCATCCTCTTTATCAGTGGCTGTCCGTTCCAAATGCTCAGCAGCATCGGCTACCAAAGAAACTCCAGCAATTGCAGCCTTTTCCCATTTTTTATATGCAGCTGATGAGACTAGACCCAATGACAATCAATTAACAAAGAGATCGGTGCAAAAAATTCATGATTTCAGACCAAACAAAGTGAAAGAATATTCATCCCATCATCTGAGTAAACCGGGTAATAGTAAAATCAAGAAACCAGAGACACATAGCTTTTAGCAAGGAATATTGGTTACAACATAAAGGCCATCACCCAGTCATAACCCCATTTATTTGGGTATTGGAAGAAAGATTTTAGGGGCAATAATATTCTTCAGCATTTCTGCAGAAAGAAGCTGTTTTTTTATGATCATTGATTCTTTCAAACAAACCCCAAAAGAATATCGCATTTATAGTTCAAAAATGACAAATGTAAGCTGTCCAATTTTTGTACAGATACTTCAAGGATCATTCCAAAATGAACATTAAAGTAAATTCAAGAATGACATAAAAGGATGCAAGATAAATGGGGGAAAGTAAATTTTAAACTTTGTCTCAAAAACTGAGGAAAAGCTCAAACAAATAATCACCTGGTTTTCGCCTTTGCCTTGCAGGTTTCATTGCAGTTGAGTCTCCTTTATTATTGTTACGGACAACCCCCATATTAACATTGCGCTTCAATGATCCCTTTCCACCTAATTTTTGGATGTTTTGACTATCAACAATAACAAGTTTAACAGTTCGAGTATCATGCACCGATGCTCTATTCTGATTAGTGATAATGCTAGGAGTCGTTGGAGAACCATTTTCCCCCTGTGAAGACCTTTTCCTTACATTCTTCCTTTGATCTTTCAAGAGTTGGTTCTCCTTCAAGGAAAACATATACCAATCAGTTAAGCACATGCAGTAGATCAATAAGTTTATGGTCAAGAAACATAAACACTTTTGCAAATATAGACAATCTTCACTAACCAGAGCTTCTATAAATATCTTAAACCTTCGTGGTTTTAGGTGAAGCTTTGAGGCTTTGCAACTATACTTTTCCAATAAAGACCACCTGTATAAAAGGTCAAAATATGAATCAGGAAAACAAAACAATCAGAGACTGAGCCAGATGAAAAAAATAATATGACATGTATCTGTTGATGGTATCTCAAGCTTCCTTTTCTGATTAATTTTTACATATCACTCCCCTAATTTATAATACATATAATAAAAAGAAAAGCAATTCAAACAGTACATAAGAAATATTACCATCGGAGCATTGCAGCATTTGTATCTTTAGAGTTTTTTGCATCTAGGCACAATCCTGGGCCCAGCAATTTGTTCATGCGCCTCACAAGACGATAGTAATAGTGCCTGACCTGGAAAAAAAAGGTGGGTGATAAGGAATATGAAGAATACATCAACTCAACTGGACAAAGCATCTGGAGCTAAATCTCATTGCAAGTTACCTGATCCTTGTTTTTACTTTGAACATGGTGAGTAATTTTCTCAAAGTTCTGCAATGAAAGCTCACAATAGTTAAGAAGTGAAACAGAATTGAAAAACTTTTAATCCAAATCACATTCCAGCAATTACATGCCTTGCCAACTTGTCGTAATGCAGTGAAAAAACTTTCCTCTTCTTGACGTGTCCAAGCAGCCCATTGCCGTGTTGGTCTTTTCTCTGCATTCAGCATAAGATCAAATCAGATAAAACTACCACTCTGGCAGTATATTTCAGCAGCACCTAAATTAGTAAAACCAAATACAGCTATTAAAAGCAAAATAACATACCAGGCTGCCGTGTCTCAACACAATCTGGAGTAGATGATGTTACACCAGAATCTCCATCCTGAATTGAACCATTTTGAAGAAGCTGTCGCTCAGAGTCCAAGGAGACCTGTGCCTCCATCTCTATACTAAGGGCCTTAAAAAGAAGAATAAACACCCATACACTTCAAAGTTCAATGCTCTCCCTTTGACCTCCAGCTCAGTGAATGATTTAACCCTAGTTGTGAAATTGAACAAGAACTCATCATCAAAAATAAATTAGCATATAAATCAATAAGATGACTATTCAATCCAAAACTCCTCAACATTTAAAATTTAGGGAAATACAATCACTCAGATCTTTTTTAATCTTATGTTTTCCAACCCAAAACATAACATGTTTTCATTGAACCCACAAACAAGAACTTGGATTCACCACATAATTAATATTCGGATAAGTTGAAATTTCTTTAGAATTGGTAGCATCAAGCTATTTTCCAAGTTTAGAATTTTACAAGCAAACCCTAATGGACTAGAAACTCCATCTCCAGAAACTATAGAACAATGATTTCACTAAGAAAAAGAACACTAATAATAAATCAAATTAAGCAAACTAAAGCATGCATCTAAGCTAAGAAACTACAATAACAGACACCCATTGAAAATGCAGCAAAATAAAACAGATTAGAAATTCAAATTTCATCCTTTTCAATTTCTTAAGATCCAAATTACCGGATTTTAAGCTAAGAGCACTGAACCCACCTAATTAGAGAAGTCAAATCAATCGATCACTAAAATCCCACATACAAAACCCCCTAAGATTAACGAAATTTTCCACCTTTAATATTTTCCCCAATTTTTAACATCCAAACAAAACTAGGGTTTTGAACAATAGTGATTGATTTTGACCTTAAAATATCAAAATCAGCGTAATCAAAATGAGAAACTGAAGTTAAATTTGCAATACCTGAGAGAGAAATCGAAGAATCGAAGAAAATCTAGCACGGAAAGCACGAGCTGGGATAATTTTTGAACAAAGAAATTGAAACCGGAGAGAATGTTTGCAAGAAAGAGAGGAGAATGGAGTTTTTTTTCTATTTTCTTTTCTATTTTTTTTTTTACTTTGGAGAAAGAAAATAATAATGAAAATATTAGAAAGTTCAGTTTATTTGCCAAATAGTAATTTCAAATAAAAATACATACATATATAATTAAGAGATTCAAAGCAGAAGAGTTTGGTCTTAAACTATGATTAAAGAAAAGAGAGAAAAAAAAGTTGTCAGCTTGACCTCAAATAAGCATTAAGTTATAAGAGTTATAAAAATTAAGGGAAAATATGCATTTTCAGAATAAAATTTTAAAAAATTATATAATTTTTTATATGTTTTTTAATACTTAGAATACAGAAAAAGTAATTTATTTATAATAGAAAAAAATAAAAACATTAAAGGATACTAAAAAATTAAGTGTCATGAAAACTAAGAAACTAAATTTAAGAGTAATAGAGTCTAAGAGATTCTAGTGGGCATTTAATATATATAATTATAGATTTTATAACTTTCGCTTGAATGACCATGTATTAAAAATATATCTCATTAAAATCTTGCGAAGAAAAACCCAATGAAAAAAAACTTAAGCAAAGGAAAAAGAGTATAACATTTTTGTGTTATTTCTAAATACTTCATAATTCAATAGAAAATTTTATATAGATACTACAAGATCTAATTCAATAGAAGGTTTTATATAGATACTTCGAGATCTATATTTGAATATTTCAGAATTCATAAAAATGCCAAATTACCTCATTAAAACCTTTTAAAGGAAAACTCAATGGAAAAAAAAACATAAGTGAAGGAAAAAAAATATAAATTGCATTGACTTCACTTCAAAAGTACATGTCTTATGATAAATCTTTATGATGACGCATTCCAATATTATGGATAAACTTCTTGAAAGTTGAGGCTGGTAAAGACTTTGTAAATAAATCTACTAAATTATCATTTGACTTGATTTGCTTGATATCAATTTTTTCCTTATGTTAAAGCTCGTGATTATAAAAGAACTTTGGTGAAATATGCTTTGTTCTGTCTACTTTAATGTAGTCTCCTCTAAGTTAAGTGATGCAGACAACATTATCTTCAAACAATATTATGGGACTATTTTCAATGGTTGACAGTCCATTTTTTTATATATATGCTGGATAATTGACCTTAGCCATATATATTCTTGACTTATTTTATGGATTGCAATAATTTCTGAATAATTTGATGAAATAGCCATAAATGTTTATTTGACATATTCCAAGAAATTGCAGTGTTTCCGTATATAAACAGATAATTTGTTCTTTGTGGAGATTAGAGAGATAATTTGCATCTGCATATCCAATCAATTATGAATTTGATCCACTATAAAATAACCACATTTTAGTTGTTCCGCAGAGATAGCGAAGTATATATTTGACCTTATTCCATTGTTGTTTATGGGAGTGGAACTATATTTTGCCAATAAATTGACTACAAAAGTTATATATGGTCTTGTATAATTTGCAAGATACATCAGTGCTCCGATAACACTAAGATATGGTATTTTTTAACCAAGAATTTCTTTATTCTCTTCTAGCGATTGAAAAGGGTCTTTTTTCGTATCAAGTGATCGAACAATCATAGATGTACTCAAAGGATAAACATTGTCCATGTAAAAGTGCTTCAAGATATTTTCTGTACACATTGATTGATGGACAAATTTTTCATTTGAAAGATATTCAATATGTAAATCAAGATAAAACTTTGTCTTTTCGAGATCTTTCATTTCAAATTCATCTTTCAAACATGTTGCAGTTTTTTTGAGCTTTTTAGGAGCACCAACAAGATTTAAATCGTCAACATATATTGCAATAATAGAAAATCCGAATGTGGTTTTCTCTAAAAAAATGCATAGGCAAATCTCATTATTCTCAAACTCTTTTTTAGGAGGTATTTATTAAGACGATTATACCACATTTGACCAGACTGCTTTAACCCATATAAAGATATTTGTAGATTAATATAATAAACACTTCTATGTTTATCATAAAAGCTTCAAACATTTTGAATCCTTTAAGAATTTTCATATGGATTTGTTTATCTAATGATCCATATAAATATGTTGTAACTACATCCATTAAACATATATCTAGAGTTTTTGAGACTACTTGTAACAACCCGATTTTTCAAGCCCAAAACAATAGTGAATTATATATATATATATATATATATATATATATATATATATATATATATATATATATATATATATACCTAACACACATGGTGCCGGTAATCAGTGAACCTGATCCCTCACATCATCAAGATACAATCCATACAATCAACATTTCATTTAAAAGAGAATCTTATATAAACACGTAATATTATGGTTGCATGATTAGAAGTTCATATTAAAAATATACGTACATAGACATAAGTTTGCATTCCTATCCTACTAATAGCCATTACAATTTAAACAAAAGGATCTAATAAAAGTTAAACATTTAGTACATTGATTCATACAAAATACATTGTGATTTAGAATGCATCTACATGATTCCTTGCAAAAGTAGGTTCCCGTGTATCGGGTTTCCTAGACGTCTCGTTGGTGTGACGTCCCTACAGCAGTACAAAACATTTAAGAGAATGTAATTACTTAATAATAATAATAATAATGGTAACTAAACGGTTTGGCAGTTAAATGAAGCATTAACATTTATAATTTCTTCATGTACTTGGTATAAACAGCTTGTAGTACATATAGATGCACCAATTTTTGGCAATCAACCATAATCTTAAACCCGACTATCCTCTTAAGGCATCATTTGCTGAGGTTAATCGTTCACTCACCCCGGTCATCCACTTCGGATGCCATTAGCCAAAGCTAATCAATCGTTCGTCCCGGCCATCCATTCGGATGCCATTAGCCGAAGCTAATCATTCATTTGTCCCGGCCATCCATTCGGATGCCATTAGCCGAAGCTAATCATTCATTTCTTAACATTTAAGCGTTCAACAATCTAATATCGGTTCTAACACAATATGGTAATATTCATGTTAAAGTATTTCATTATTCAACATATGAAAAAGGAAGGTGCAAGTCACCTACCTGCTCCACCTGTGGGTTGTTCTTGTCTTGACGATGGTCCAATCCCGACCGCACCACCTAAGACATCAATGGTCACAAATCAGTACATTTGTATTTTTGAATCACATTTGTCACCACACTTATTTCAAGAGTTCATATGTTCACATTCAAGTGTTCTATATTTTACACCATCATACGATGAAATTGTTACTAGCATTTAAGTCATTTCTGCCTAGGAGGCTTATTGTAGAAATCGGCAGTGAGAACTGGTTCGCTGCAGGTTGCCCAATTCGGCAGCGAGAACTGTTTCGCTGCAGGCTGCCCAATTCGGCAGCGAAAACTGTTTCACTGCAGGCGCCACAGTTTCGGCAGTGAATCACAAATTCGCTGCAGCCAACTCAACTTCGGCAGCGATTTGCTGCAGACAACTCCACTTTGGCAGCGAATCGCAAGTTCGCTGCAAAACACGCCACTCAGCAGCGAATTGTTAACGCACTGCAGACGACACAGTTTTGGCAGCGAATCACAATTCGGTGCAGAACACACACAATTCGGTAGCGAATGCTAATTCGCTGCAGATACTCAGTTTCGGCAGCGAATGCTAATTCGCTGCAGCCGACACAGTTTCGACAACGAATCAGAGTTTCGCTGCACAACACACAACTCAGAAGTGAATGCTAATTCGCTGCAGCCGACACTGTTTCGGCAGCAAAATCACAGTTTCGCTGCACATCACACAACTCGGCAGCGAATGCTAATTCGCTGCAGAAGACTCAATTTCGGCAGCGAATCACAAATTCACTGCAGACAACTCAGTTTCGGCAGCGAATGCTAATTCGCTGCAGCTGACACAGTTTCGGCAGCGAATCAGAGTTTCGCTGCACAACACACAATTCGGCAGCGAATGCTAATTCGCTGCAGTTGACACTGTTTCGGCAGCGAAATCACAGTTTCGCTTCACAACACACAACTCGGCAATGAATGTTAATTCGCTGTAGAAGACTCAGTTTCGGCAGTGAATCACAAATTCACTGCAGACAACTCAGTTTCGGCAGCGAATCACAACTTCGCTGCAGACAACTCAGTTTTGGTAGCGAATGCTAATTCGCTGCAGCTGACACAGATTCGGCAGCGAATCAGAGTTTCACTGCACAACACACAATTCGACAGCGAAATGCTAGTTCACTGTAGCCGACACGGTTTCGGCAGCGAATCACAGTTTCGCTGCACAACACACAATTCGGCAACGAATACTAATTCGTTGCAGGAGACTCAGTTGTGGCAGCGAATCACAAATTCACTGCAAATAACTCAATTTCGGCAGCGAATGCTAATTCGCTGCAGCCGACACAGTTTCGGCAGTGAATTATAATTTCGCTGCACAACACAGATTTTGGCATGAACACACACCACACATGTTATAACAACCTCAGCATATACACTATCACTAAGTTCCAGCAGAACACACACATTGAAACCATCAATTCCAGCACCTAATCGTTCAACAAAATCCCAGCAGAACACACACATTGAAAACCATCAATTAAAGCATATAATCTTTTAATAAATTCCAGCAGAGCACACACATTGAAACCATCAATTTCAGCACATAATCCTTCAACAAATCCCAGCAGAACACACACATGCATGCTGGCCAACCCTATAGTTAAAGCCAGCCCTCTACCATGATTTGTTATTTCCATTTTATTCATTTTTCTTTGTTAGATGTTCTGAAATTGGCTTCATTTCATTTCTGTTTCCTTGTTCTCCTAGTTAATTTCAGTTTCCTTCACAGCTAGCTTAGGTCTTAGGTCAATTTTCTTAGGGTTTTCTTCTTCATTTTCGTTTCTGGTCTTAAGAAGAAGAGGAAGGGAGTTTCATGACCCATACCTTTCGAATCTAACTAAGTTTGAGGAAGGTTTAACACTATTCTTCCTCTTCTCTTACTATTTCTCATCCTCCTTCCTCTCACGTTTTCCAGCCCTCTTTTTCCTTTCCTCTAGGTAGTTGACCAATCTTCTCTTAAGGTCTCATCTTTCCCTCACACGTTCACAAAGCACTCTCTACTAGTTTGGTTTAGGTTTCTGTTCTGAAAGAGGAAGGGAAGAACGACATGCAGCTGCTGTTTTGGGAAGAGGATGGATCATCCTCTCTCTCCTCGTATTTATACTCCCCATGAAATGAGGTGGGTTGTTTAGGGGTTGGTTTAGATGTGTTCTTATCCTTGTTTTGGTCTATCTAAAACCGGTTTTCCCCCTCTCTCCCAGCTCCTTAAGTTAATAATTTTTTTTTTAAATAAAAACTGCGACGCTGCCGATGCAGAAATCGACAGCGAAAACTGCGTCGCTGCCGATGCAGAAATCGGCAGCCAAAACTGCGTCGCTGCCGATCACAAAATCGGCAGCGAAAACCACGTCTCTACCGATCCAGAAATCGGCAGCCAAAACTGCTTCGCTGCCATTGCAGAAATCGGCAGCGAAAACTGCGTCGCTGCCGATCACGAAATCGGCAGCGAAAACTGCGTCGCTGCCGATCACGAAATCGGCAGCGAAAACTGCGTCGTCAATTCATATATATATATTTTTTTTTTCTCTTAGGTGTTTACACTACTAAACCAATTAAAAATTTGAAAGTGATTGCATTCATAACTAGAGAATAAGTTTTCTCATAATCAATGCTAGGTCTTTGTAAAAAATCTTGTGCAACAAGTCGTGCCCTATATCGAACAATTTCATTGTTTTTATTTCATTTTCTAACGAAAACCCATTTATATCCAACAAGCATAACACCTTTAGGTGTATGAACTACATGTCCAAATACTTCACGTTTTGCAAGTGAGTTTACTCTGTTTAGATTACTTCTTTCCACATTGACCAATCATTTCTAAGTCGACATTCTTTGATAGTTTGTGGTTTAATTTTATCATTACTTATAGTGATGCCAAAAACAACCTTAAATGCAAATATGTCATTTATGACAATTTTATTTCAATTCAAAATCTCTCCTCTATAAACATAGTTTATGAAGATCTCATTATTTTCAGGTAGCTGAATCTCTTCAAGAGGATCAATATTAGAAGATGATTTTGACACAATATTTATCGTCTATTTTATGGATGATGAATCTTCGGGAGTACCATCATCTAATTGTTATAATTTTTGTTTTCTAGTATTTTTGTCCTTAACATCAACATGTCTTTTTCGTTTCAAGCATGGTATAAATTCATTTGCTACGATGTTGCCTTTTTTTTTTTTTTCCTTTATGGATTTCAATTCTAGATGGAGTATTTATAGCTAGAATATGAGATTTAACCACCTTTTCACTGTTGGTGAAAACATCTAGTAATTGATTTGCAATATTTTATAAATGAATTATCTTTTAAACTTCAAGTTCACGTTGATTTGTCATTAGATCAAAATGAGATAACTTTGGGTTGTTTCAAGTAATTTCTTTTCATGCTTCAGATACTAACTTTTCTTTCCCTAATGGTGAGAAAATATTTTCATCAAAATGACAGTCTTTAAAATGTGCCTTAAAAAATCATCAGTTAAAGGTTTAAGGAATCTAATAATAGATGGAGAATCAAAACCAACATAAATTCATATTCTATATTATGGACCCATTTTAGTCTTTTGTCTGTTATAGGCACATATACTGCATGACTAAAAGTTTGTAGAAGAAATATATTTGGTGATATACCAAAAACAAGTTGTAAAGGAGAATATTTATGGTAAGCACTTGGTCTAATTCTAACCAATGATGTAGCATGTAATGTAGCATGTCTCCAAACAGATGTAAGCAATTTTGATTTTATAAGTAATCGTCTAGCAATTAATTGAAGGCACTTTATAAATGATTCTGCTAGACTATTTTGAGTATGCACTTGAGCAACAAGATAATCAACATCAATTCCAATAAAAGTGTGATGCTTGAGAAGTAAACTCACCAGTATTGTCCAATTGAATTTTCTTGATTTGATAATTAGAAAATTGCGTCCGTAATTTGATAATTTGTGCTGTTAATCTAGCAAATGAAACATTTTGACTAAAAAGTAAACAAACATGTGACCATTTACTTGGTACATCAATTAATACCATAATATATCTAAAAGGTCTGCATGGTGGATGAATAGGTCCACATATATCTCATTGAATTCTTTTGAGAAAAGATTGTGATTCTATAACAACCTTTAATGGATATGGTTTGGTATTAATTTACCTTGAGAACAAGCAATGCATGGATTTTCACATCGTAAAAGAATATTCAGGTTCTTTAAAGGATCCCCTTGTGAATTTTTAATAATTTGCCGCATCATTATTGATCCTGGATATCCAAGTCGATCATGCCAAAGCATAAATATTTTTGGGTCGGAAAAATACTAGTGTTTCACAACATTTGTTTCAATAGATTTCATGATCGTGTAATAAATTATAGAAGAGAAAGCAGATAATTTTTCAAGTACAACCTTTTGACCTGAAATAATATAAAGATATTCTTTTTTTTTCTTCATCTATAGTTTCAATATGATAACCATTAGCACGTATATCTTTAAAATTGAGTAAATTTCTTCTGGACTCAGATGAATATAATGCATCTTTGATGCCCAGTTTTGTGTTATTTGGTAACAAAATATTAGCTCTTTCATGTCTGTTGGATTCGATATTGTAGTGACATTAACTTTGGTTAATGTCAAATATTCAAAGTATTTCGTTTTCTTGAGAATTATATGCATTGTTGTGTTGTCTGCCAGACATAAATCGTCATCATGAAAAGTCATTCCTTTATTCAAGATATAATTAAAGTTTATTATTTAACTGAAATTAAATTGACATTGTTTATTGAAAATACAATAAGATAAATATCTTAATACAAATAAAAATATTAATCATCCCTAAGGATTCCACCACTAAGTATGTCTTCTGTTTTATCTGAGTTTTCAAAGAAATCAGAAACATCAAGATAAGCATCATGACTTTTAAAATCATCTTTGTGAATAAAATAAGTCTCAATTGCATTTTGTTTCATAAAGGCTTAATATAAATTTGTAAGATTTTTTGGCATTCGACAAGTGCGAGACCAATGACCATGTATACCACACCTATGACACTTATCTTCAGGTTTATGCAAATTCTTGCCCTTTTCTAGTTGGGTTCATTATGTCTTCACTTTGGTGGTGTAATGAGTTTTCTTTTGAAGGATTACCTCTTTTCTTTTTTATTTATTTTTTCCATATTTATACCCCTGGTTCTTTCTTGTCTTTTGGATAAATATTTCGTTCACTTTAGGGAATGGTTTAGAATATGTGGGATGAGATTAATGATTTTTCATCAAAAGCTCATTATTTGATTAAGCCACAAGAAGACATAAAATCAGTCTCGAATACCTCTTGAAATTATGTTATCTATATTGTTGCTGCATGACAATATTTAAGGCATGAAAAGTATATAATATTTTCTCTAATATTTGGTCTTTTGTGATATTTTCACCACACAATTTTAGTTATGAGGTAATTTTAAAAAGAGCAGAATTATATTCATTAACCAATTTAAAATCTTGTAACCTTAGGTGCAATTAATCATAACGAGTTTGGAGTATAGTTAATCCTTTATGGAGATGGTGGCAAATGAAAATCAGTGCTTTTGCGTGATCCTGCAAGGATGCGTTATTTTCTTCTTTGATGGTCTGTCTCTTCAAGATTCGTAGCTTCCAGATGAATCTCAGCATCAAGGATCTATGACAAAAAATTATTCACAGATATATTAAGAGCAATAAATTCAAGTTTTGTTAGATTCGACATTATCTATATAAAAAAACAACTTATTAAATAAAATCATGAATATAGAAGGAAAAAAAATCGGTCTCTTAAGAATATTATTTAGTTCTTTAAGAACTGTATTTAATTTATTTAATTCTTCAGAAACTTATAATACTAGTTATTCAGGAACTTTAAATCTTGATGAACAAAAAGGAAAGAAAAATTATCAAAATAAGTTACAGAGCCAAATATTTTTCATAAAGTATAAACAGTAATGAAAAGAGAAAAATATTGAAATTGATACAAATCACGTAACATAGGAGTTCATGTGTCCAAGATTTAAATATAAATTAAGTAGAGTAATTGTGCTGATAACGTGTTAAGAAAATAAAAAACAAGTAAGAACATACATATTCAGAATAAAACTTAAAAGAAAAGTTCATATTTTTTCTTGTATATTTTTTTCAATGCTTAGAATACATGACAAGTAATTTATTCATAAAAAAAAACATTAAAAAACACTAAAAAACTAAGTATCATAAAAAATGAAGATACTAAACTTGAGAATCATGAAATCTAAGAGATTTTAACAAAAATTCAATATATATAATTATAGATTTTATAACATAATATTTATTATTTATAAATAATTAAAAAGGCAACCTAATATTACCCTACCACCTTGTAGCATAGGTGGGCTTGAACGTGGCATTCAATTTTTTATAATCAAATTTATGATTATCTAAAAAAAATATTCTTGGAGATTAAATACATTTCATTATAAACAAATAGATACTAGAACGCAGGAAACAACGAGGCGTCAAAGGACACTTGTCTCCATTTCTAATGTTAAAAACATTGTTTGTCACAAGGATACCACATGTCTTAATTATTTAAATATTTTCTGTCTTGAAATGTCAAAAGGCTAAAGACATCCTCCTCCTCGTCACATTTACCATATTCCTAGAAGAAAAAGGAGAAAAAAAGCATCTTCCTCTGAGGAAAGGCACGTGAATCATATTCATGTTTGGAAAGAAAAAAAGATGAAGATTCAGGTTTTATGGTATTTGGATCAAGAAATGTTAAGCTCCCTTTGCCCTCAATTGTAAATGTCTGATAGCCACACAAAAATGAAGGAGAACATTACAATAAAGGGACTAATGCTACTAATATTGAACAAGTTACAGGTCCAAAGTTGACATCAGCTGAGAACTGATTCTTTGTTTCATGTTCAAGCTTCTACGAACAAAAGACGAACAGCCAAGGATAACGAAATACTTGATTTTCCTATTTTTCCAGGCACAGCTGAGATTTAATGTTACTTTAGCAATTAGTTACAGCCTCCAAAAGCTCGAAAACCCCGACTTTGAAAACCAATTTGCTGGTTAACGAAAGCAAATGCAGTGCTTCTCTTTTATACCGAGTCTCTATGTTCTTGTTATTCATAAAAGTTTACAGATACTTTCTTCTTATCCACTTCCTTCCACAGAATGGTGCAAACAAACTTTTAGAATGATGATATTCGCCCCTCAGCTCTCCGTGGCCACAAGAATTCCATCAATTTATTTGGTTTGGGGTGGGGCAAGGCTGCAAGGATTTATATTCTAACATAACTTGTAGGTGATCAGTATAAGATATCATGACCAATAAAATGGAAAACCTTGGTCTGCCCCCACATTGAAATGATCAGCAAATGATCTTCAAGAAGTATTATGGTATCCCAACAGCATCCTGGTAAGTGATATAGCGAGCCTTCACTCACCAGCTACTTTGATATCATTCGATACCGGATGATTTGGAAAGCATCAATCTGTACATAGGGTCCCCACGATCAATAACATGTTGCTCCCAATCTGACATAACTCCAAATGGGTTCTCTTCAAGCCATTCCCCGAGATTCATTCTTGCATGGTATTGATCATTCCATAGATTGAGCTTGCCCTTGCCAATTTTGAGAAATAACTCTTTCATTCTCAAAGCAACTGCTTCTATGTCAGATTGCAGGAAAACCTGGCGCAAGAAATTCAAGAATAGAGTTAATAAGCTGGAGCAAGCAGCATTTCATGCTTTATGATAGAAATCGAGTAATGAAGAACGGATTACACAATATCAGAAACGGAAGCTGCAAAAACTTCGTGTTACCTTCCCATCCAGTGCAAGGAGATCGACCACAGCTTTAATCAATGACCTTTGCAGCATTCTCCATCTATGTTCTGGATTGTTGAAATCAGGGTTGGGACACTGAACAAGGTGATAAAGGTTGTCCTTATGTGGCATAGATGTCAAGTCTCAGCAATTCATTGAAAACAAGGGATAAAACCACTAGCCAATTTTCTAATTTGCAGTTATTTTGGATTATTGAGGTACTTTTATTGCACCTACAAGGAGACTAAAGTGCTTTCTTAAAGAAGCAGAATCCATAAATATCTGAAATTACTACTCCTTGGAAAAAAACCACTGAGGCTGACAACAGAAGAATGTAGCAGCACCTATTGTTTCATATTCGATGGTGGTAAATGGAAATATTAAGTGATGATTGTATTGTGGTGAAATAAGACGGTGAGACAACAATTTTCTTGAAATAGAAGATTTAAATTCTTCATACAACAAATTAGAATACATCACCTAAATGGTTTAGAAGTTATCTGGATCTCAATAAATCCATGCCTAGGAGTGCAACAAGAATGAGTTAATGACAAATGCACACAAAGAAATGGATCCTACATATTGAAAGTAGAAAGAACAATCTATCCACTACCTGTATCGAAACAAGTACCAACTCTCCTGGATAACTCGAAACTATGGAACGAAATGTTGTTGTAGCATTTGTTACAATGAAGTACCTAACATACAGAACAAAAGAAACAGATGAAACAATTACATAAATCCAGAGATAATAAAACAAACTTTTACCTGCACAATTTTTTTTTTCCTTAATGATTGGCAATATTTGAACACAAGCCTATCCCTACTCTTTTCCCACACGAGTAAATGAAATCCCAGGGCAATTAGCAATAGAAAGTTAATAACATGAGGAGCTACATATGATTTCCAATCAGTACTCATCAAAATGCAAAGAAATCTTTCAAAAGTTCAATTATAAATGAAAATCCACTCCCCAAACTTGCAACGTGAAAGAAATATAAACAAAAGTTCATTCGGAAAATTAAGCATTCAGAACATTACATATTGCCTTGTATATATAAAGCAGGGATTCAATAATCTTAAGCAAACACAGTTTTGTCGAAAACAAAAATATTAATTACCCTACCATCAGATTCACATTGAAAAACTCATTTCTTAGCCATAATGATGGAAATATTCAATCAAACAGAAATCTAATCTAATTTAAATGCACAATGATTTACAAAGATGTCATGAACATCCAATTTGGACAGCATAATTATTTTTAGCCTATGTTTACCATCATAAATGTGCAATTTTTTGCAGAAGTAAAGCAAGGACCGTACCCATTTTGAATGCCATACTGATGAACAGAATCCATACAGCGTCTTACAAGCTGAAGTTTTTGAAAAAATAAAATAAAATAAAATAAAACAGAAGTAAGAAATTGAATCAAAGAGGAAAGACGTAAAAGTAAAGAGAAAAAAAAGAAAGCAAAAAGGAAGCCCAGAAGAACAAATAACCTTTGAATTGATTTCTAGACCAAGAAAATTCAAATCCTTTCTTCTCCTAGCCATCCCCAAAAGAAATAGTCCACTACCTGCCATTTTTAATCAAATGGATGAAAGAACCATAATAACATACCCTTTTTGTCAGACACAGACACATTCCCACAAGATGGGCATATCATGGTTTAGTCTTATAATAATCACTAGATGACATTTGTTTTTCTGTACCCAACGTACTCATTTTCCGTTCAATACTTCACACATATTTCACAGCAGATAAGAGCAAATCAAACAGATTACTAAATACAACTTCAAATGTCAACTACTCAATCTCACATGTACTTAACTTTTGAAGCAGTAAATACGAGGAAATCAAATAGTAGGAAGAGAAAAAGGAAAATGCACCACTTCCGATATCAACCACCAATGGTTGAGCTGGATTACAATAGGCAGACTTCCAATCGATCTCAAATGGATATGCCTGCACAAAGCATGAAAGGAACAATGCCCAAGAAAATCATCATAAAAAGCTGAGCACATTAATGTCTTCGAAACCTTCAAGCAGGAATAGGTGGGATAGATATCTTAACTACTTAAGTGAGGATATTGTCAATAGAAAGGCTGAAGTCAAGCATACAGCTGTAAATGCTTAAATAGGAATATAAATGCTTAAATAGGAAATTTACCTTACTATATTTACCTTCCTAGATTTCCTCTTTGTAATTACTATGTACAGCACAACAGCACTACTTTTCCTATATATAATGAAAGCCTAGTCGAAAGGTAGAGGCAATTCAAACAAATCTGTTATGGTATTAGAGCCTCTCTCATAGAATTCCTAAAATCTTAGTCCTTTTTTTTTCTCTCGGTCATAGCCTCGTGGAAAAGTCAAATAATGTTTGTGTCATATTTACTGGCAAAAATTATACTGCTTGGACATTTCAGCTGGAGATCTTTCTCAGGGGAAAGGAGTTATGGGACCATATAGATGACAACAACAAAGGAGACTTGGCTGTTGAGGGATCTGTTGTTGCTAAGGCAGCATGGGCAGCCAAAGATGCACAAATCATGTCATGGATTCTCAGTTCTATGAAGCCACATCTGATCCTGTCTTTGCGCCCTCATAAATCAACAAAGGCTATGTGGGATCACCTCACACAAGTCTATAACCAAGATAACAATGCTAGGCGGTTTCAGCTTGAGTTGGCTATTGCCAACTATACCCAAGGAGATCTCTCTACTCAAGATTACTATTCTGGATTTTTGACTCTGTGGAATGACTATTCTGATCTTGTTACAGCTAAGATCTCTGCCAAAGGAGTGTTGGCAGTGCAGCAAGTCCATAAGATCAGCCAATGCGACCAATTTCTGATGAAATTGCGATCTGGATATGAACCAGTACGTGCCTCTCTTGTCAATCGTGATCCTGTTCCATCCTTGGATGCTTGTTTTGGAAAACTCTTGTGTGAAGAACATCGTCTCCATACTCAGACCATTATAGAGCAGACCAGAGTTGCCCCAGTTGCTTATGTTGCTTACAAAAAAGGGAAAGACCATGATATGAGCAAGACACAATACTATAGTTGTAAGAAGTATGGTCATATTGCACCTCATTGTCCAAATAAGTTTTGCAACTACTGCAAACAGCCAGGACACATTATTAAGGAATGTTCTATTCGTCCTCCTCGCATCAACAAAGCTTATCACACTGCTGTTACCAATGCTGGTCCTTCTGCTCCACAGCCTCTTGTTGGCTCACCTATCTCACAGCTTCCAGCACATGTATTAACCAGAGAGATGGTGCAAGAAATGATTGTGAGTGCTTTCTCCACACTTGGTCTTCAAGGTACTAGTTCTTCAACTCTTCCTTGGATCTTAGATTCAGGTGCTTCCAATCACATGACAAACTCCTTTGGTGGCTTAAGTAATATCCGCAAATATTGTGGATCCTCACATATTCAAACAGCTAATGGCAATGCTTTTCCCATGGTAGCTGTTGGTGATATACCTCCTTTAAAGGATATTTTTGTCTCACCTAAGGTTGCTGTAAATCTAGCTTCTGTAGGTCAGTTTGTGGACAATAACTGTGATGTATACTTTTCTAAACATGGCTGTATTGTACAGGACCAGATGTCGGAACAGCTGGTAGCGAAGGGGCCTAAGCACGGACGACTATTCTTCATCCAATTTCATGTTCCACGCACCTTGGTTCCTTCCTCTATTTTATCTCTCTTTTGTACTGCACCTAAAGTGTCTAATGAAGTTTGGCATAAACGTCTTGGTCATCCAAATCCTAGAATTCTCTCCCATCTGTTGAAATCTGGATTAATAAACACTACAATGCATTCCTCTTCCAGTATGTTCCTTGATTGTGTCACATGTAAGCTTGGCAAAAGTAAAGTATTACCTTTTCCCTCTGAAGGCAGCAGAGCAACAAATCTGTTTGAGATAGTTTATAGTGATGTCTGGGGAATTAGTCCTATCCTTTCTCATGCAGGATACAAGTATTTTGTAACCTTTATAGATGACTATAGCCGTTATACATGGGTTTATTTCTTGCGGAACAAATCAGAAGTTTTCTCTATGTTCAAATTGTTCCTTGTACTGGTTAACACTCAATTTTCTGCCACTGTTAAAACTCTTAGATCAGATTCAGGAGGGGAATATATGTCTAACGATTTCCAATCTTTCTTGCAATCTAACGGTATCATTTCTCAACGCTCATGTTCCTATACTCCTCAGCAAAATGGAGTAGCGGAACGCAAGAATCGCCATCTTTTGGATGCGGTCCGTACTTTGCTCATTGAAAATTCTGTTCCTCCTAAGTTTTGGGTGGAAGCACTCATTACAGCAACTTATCTAATCAATAGACTTCCTTCACAAGTCTTGGGTCTAGAGTCTCCATATTTTCGGCTTCATCATTGCCATCCTATATACACCAATCTTCACACCTTTGGGTGTGTATGCTTCATGCATCTTCCTCCACCTCATAGAAATAAACTTTCTGCTCAGTCAATTAGGTGTGCCTTTCTTGGATATAGCATTACTCAAAAGGGTTATCTATGTTTTGATCCACACACTAATCGAGTTCATGTTTCCAGAAATGTTATTTTCTTTGAAAATCAATGTTTCTTTCCTTTGCCTTCATCCTCGGCCACTTCTCTTGCCTCTTTACCCTCTTTTGATGACTCTTCTCATCTGCAAAGTGCTCAAGTTGACAGGTTCAAGCCACATATGGTATACAAGAGAAGACTTCCAGTGCTGCCCCCTTCAGCTTCTGTCCTGTCATCTGCTCCTCCTTTGCACCCTTCTATGGCTTCTGAGGTAACTGTTTTGGCTCCTTTACGCCGCTCCTCTAAAGTATCTGTGCCACCTGCTAAGTATGGATTTAACTCCTTTGTGGCACATAATTCTACTGCTGCTCTCTCTGCCACTTTATCCTCTATTGCTATTCCTACTGGTTATTCACAGGCAGCTAAAGAACCATGTTGGCAGCAGGCTATGCAGGAAGAATTACATGCTCTCGAAGCTAATCAGACTTGGGACATTGTTGATTGTCCTTCTGGTGTGACTCCTCTTGGGTGTTGATGGGTCTTTTCTGTTAAAATCAAGGCTGATGGCAGCTTGGACAGATATAAAACACGATTGGTGGCTCTTGGAAACCATCAAAAATATGGAGTACATTATAAGGAGACTTTTGCTCCCGTAGCCAAAATGGGTACTATTCAAACAATTCTGGCCATCGCAGCATCTAAACATTGGTGTTTACACCAATTGGATGTGAAAAATGTCTTTCTTCATGGTGATCTCACTGAAGATATATATATGCGACCACCAACAGGCTTATTTTCCACTCCTACCTCTGCTGTGTGTAAGTTACGCGCCGCTCCTTGTATGGTCTCAAACAAGCTCCTCGTGCTTGGTATGAGAGATTTACTTCTATCCTTCTTCAATTTGATTTCCTCAAAAGTAAATATGATGCATCTTTGTTTCTACGTAAGACTGCACATGGAGTTGTGTTTCTATTGGTGTATGTTGATGATACAGTTATCACCGGTACTGATTTAGCCCTGATTGATCAACTAAAGCAGCATTTGCAGAAATCCTTCCACATGAAGGATCTAGGTCCTCTAACATATTTTCTTGGTCTAGAGATTCATGCTGGTTCACATGGCATATTTTTATCCCAACACAAGTATGCCATGGACTTGGTGACAGCTTCTGGTCTCCAGAATTCGCCACCCCTTGATACTCCGATGGAAATTAATCTCAAGCTACGCAAAGATGAGGGTGATTTATTATCAGACCCGGCAGCATATCGTACACTCGTGGGCAGCTTGATCTATCTTACAAACACTAGACCTGATATTTCTTATGCAGTACAACAGGTTAGTCAGTTCATGGCTTCTCCGAGGCACCTCCATATGGCTGCTGTTAAAAGAATAATTCGTTATGTTCATGGCACAATTCGAAGAGGACTTTGCTATCCTGCTGGTACTTCTCTTGATCTTATTGCTTATAGTGATGCTGATTATGCCGGGTGTTCTGACACTCGGCGTTCAACTACTGGTTGGTGTATGTTCCTTGGCCCTGCACTTATTTCCTGGAAGAGCAAGAAACAAGACCGTGTTTCCAAGTCTTCTACTAAGTCTGAATACAGGGCTATGTCCCAAGCTTGTTCCGAAATCATCTGGCTCCACGGGCTCTTTGCTGAGCTTGGTTTTCAGCAGTGCACTCCTACTCCTCTTTTTGCCGATAATACAAGTGCTATACACATTACCGCCAATCCTATCTTCCATGAACGCACGAAGCATATTGAGGTGGACTGCCACTTCATTCGTGACGCCTTTGCAGCTCAAACTATATCACTTCCACATGTGTCCAGCAATCTTCAGGTGGCTTATGTTTTTACCAAGACTCTCACACGACAACGTCATCATTTTCTTACGACCAAATTGATGCTTATGGATAAGCACGCGTCAATTTGAGGGGGGATGTCAATAGAAAGGCTGAAGTCAAGCATACAGCTGTAAATGCTTAAATAGGAATATAAATGCTTAAATAGGAAATTTACCTTACTATATTTACCTTCCTAGATTTCCTCTTTGTAATTACTATGTACAGCACATCAGCACTACTTTTCCTATATATAATGAAAGCCTAGTCGAAAGGTAGAGGCAATTCAAACAAATCTGTTAATTATGCACCCAAGACATCAGTTTTATCAAATCGCAAGAAGTGATGGGCCTGTAAAATTATATTCTTTAACACCATCCAAAGAAAAATGATGAACTATGATGGTTGCAAAATACTCCCCTCAATGTAAACAGCTGTACTCTTTACCATGGTCTCATCTAGGAAAATCCTCATTTTAGTTTTGATTACTACAGCAAAAAATAAATAGTGAAGTTGACGGAACATACTCTATCTAAGGCCATAACCCCGGGAAGCTTTCTTCCTTTGAAAAATTCCCATAGAACTGAAGCATTTTCAATCATGTCATTAACCAAGACAGACTTTGATTCCATCACCATTGCTTGGCATGCCATATTCCCCACCACAGTGATATCACAATTTCTTTGCCTTAGTTCATTAAGTGCTTGAGCCAATTTAGATGCTCCGTCTGCACATTGAGAGAACTTGAATTTCACTGGACCAATCCATATAATTTTCTGTAATACAAGGAAAAAAACTCAGTTAAGTCTGAGAGTAATCAACAATGAGCTGCCAATTAAAAGCAAAATGCAACATGCACGACAGGTTCCACAAATAATGGCTTTTTGAAACAGAAATGTCGTCAATTGATAAAAAATAAGTTCAATATGATTTATTTACTTCATGAAAACTAAAAAAGAAAATTTATACAAACTATGGCTCATAATTAGTAAATTGAACAAAAAAAAAAAACAGAACTTCTATGCCTTGATTCTCAATGCAACACCAATGAAGGTAAGTGGGTATAAAGAGGTAAGATATTGTAAAATGAACAGAGCCAAATTGATAGAAATATAATGCGTCAAAGTTTACCATCTCCAGATAGATGAATTAAAATTCTTCTCATTTTAGTAAATGAAAGTCGTAGCTAATGAATCACCTATACGCTCCACTAATAAGCTCTCATCAATTAACAAGTGTTGAATATAAACAAAAAAACATGGAGTTTGGATCAGCTAAAAACAACGGATGCTCAGCAACAACTCCTTTTTACCTTGCATTTCACTAGTAAAGAGTTTAATTCATCCAATGACCGGGGACCAAGATCAACAGGTAGCCAACCTAAAATATAAGGAACATAAGATATTTCAAGCACAGAACTTATTACATCTAAGAATGGTCAATAATAACAACTTATAAATGTGGAGTCATCAAACATACAAATTTAAAGGAGCTGCTTTGATAGTGGTAACATTTGAAATAATATTACCACGGAAGGATGCAGCAGACATATCAATTCTAAATTATAGTGATGCATTTTTCTTCTTTCTGCTATTGATTAGACAAGTATATATACCACATGGTACTTGCAGGGGGGCCACAAACACTTTACACACACACACACACACACACACAGCTTTCTCATGTAATATGCGGCCACTAGAATAACTGAAAGAACAATGAAGTAAGTCAATATGGAAAGTTTAAAGAGGAAGATAGTTTCAAATATTAACTCTAACTCCTTGAAGGCAGTGTAAAACCACGACAACTATAGCACTTTGATGAAGTTTTTGATAATTGCAAAAAGAACTGCTGACAATCTAAATTTCGAAAGTAGCAGGTTGAGGAATAAATTAGAAGAATATAGAGGGAGGAAACCAATTTACCCAACCAAATATAAATTCAAGAGCTTGGATATTTAATCATTGAAAGGAAGGCCATACATGAAGCCAAAAAATGTAATAATTTTGGGTAGAATCTCACCATCCAAAATATGATGAGAAGGAAATATGTCCATTTTCTCTGGAAGATGCTCATTCATGCACCAAAAATCCATGGGATGTAGAATGGGAATGTTTCTATCATGTGCAATTTGGATTATATCTAAAGCTGCTTTATACGCCCCGGGTTCTACCAGATATGAAGGAACAGAAAGTCCCAAAGCATGCATTATTTGGAATGACATCGTCCCAACAAAGACCAGTCCATCACATCTGGAAACTAAAAAATGCAATGCAGCTACTTTGTCATAGAGATTACCCCCTCCAATCTGCATCAGATAAGAGAATTCTAGCAATAAGTGAAGAGCAAAAGGAAACATGCAAAGGTTAATATTCACTTAGAGAGGGGGAAGCAACTTTTTTAAACTAATGAAGCTAAATGAAAGATATCTGTAGCAGTGGAGACATACAATTGCAACATATGGTCTTTTGTTAGTTATAGCAACCTTCTTCAGCTGACAAAGGCTCTCTTCAAAGTGAAAACCAGCTATACAAGCAGAACAAAAGCGAGCAATACCAACTGTAGATGCAAGAATTTTATGAGACTGCGAAAAGGAGTCATTAACAAAAATATCAACTCCTGATGATAATAGTTCAGCAAACTTTGAATTATTGGCAACTTCCTCTTTGTACTCTGAAAGGTTCTCAAGAAGGAATATATCTGCTTTCTTCAGGACTTCCATTTTCAACAACACAGCAGAATAATCGCATTTAATGGCAACAACTCTGTGTTGGATAACTGATGATAACATGTCTGGAACAAAGAGATTGTCATGAATTATTTCTGAAGCTGTTTACAACCATATTGGACTGGTCCTACAATGTGAAGCAATCTCTTTGAAGTGCTTTAGGAATGATACCTGCAACAGCCTCAGCATCATGAAGCTGCGAATTAGTTTTCTTCCTCCAGTCACTCACAAGAATTATTTTTGCTCCACCTTCATGTAGATATTTAATCGTGAAAACTGCACTTGACACTGATTGAGAGCTCTGGTCCTGTTCTTCTTCCCTAAGTAAATTGGTACTATCAAATCTGACCATGACCACTTTTCCCACCAGCTCCTCTCTAGGAAATTTTCTAAGAGTTTGTACATGTGGGAAAGGCTCCATTTCTCCTTCATCACAACAATTAGTCTAAGAACAAAACCCAATTGAGAGTTACAATTAAATATCTCAGCCAACCAACAAGAAAAAAACCATTTTAAGGAATACTTAGCCAGACTAAGCAGACACATCATACAAATATAAATTAAGGAGTCCTGTGTTTTGTCTATCATGGGCATTGAAGTTGATTCAACTAAAAGCTCAAACAAATGATGGGAAGGCATTTGAACAGGAATTGCAAACACAGTTCAGTTCAACTTAATAGAACAAACATTTTCTGTAAACTTGGAAAGTGGTATACCAACAGGAATGCCAACTAAAATTTCATGACTACAAACACACCAGTTTTATGAGGTGGATTGTTGGGATAGTAATCCTCTTGTCCAAAAAAACACATCGGGTAAAGGCATCACAAAGAAAATACACAACTTCTTCCAGTTTTGTCGATATCATCCAAATTTAATGATATGAAGTTTGATGATAATGTACACCAACTTAACCTTTCAATAATGGTCAACTGAGATGAAAATCCATTGCAGTTTACAATTAGACATACAATGACATATATTTTTATCTCATGTTGAACCATCAATATGTTCAGGTACATGAAAGAATTACTGTATTGGTAACAGATTAAAAATATAATTATCAGTACTATCCACAAAAAAAACAGAAGAAAAAGGAAAAGCTAATTCTTAGAAACTAGCCCCATTCCAGCAACAGCACCTGCCAATGAGGGAACATCAGCCAGATTTCTTGGTACCTTAAATTTGTTAGAGCTTTTGACATGATCTGCTGCCTCTGAACCACCTGCCAAGAACATTAAATTAAACTTGAAAAAGAAAAATCAGACAGTGAGAAGAAACAAAGACAAAATGTTAAATGTTACTGCTAATCGTGCATTTATTTTTTATTTTCAGAAAAAGGCAAGGAACCTTGTAAGGATAGTGATCGAACACCACGAAATCTCCAACGTTTGGCAGTCTTGTTTCCGAGGTATGGAGAAGATTTTGGATGAAGAAACTCCGATGTTTTGGTAGGAAAAGCATAAAACGTTAACTTGTTTAATAAGGATAGAGTTCCATCCACTGAATTTAGAAGTTGACACATGTTTCCTCCTTTTGCTGCCGCCTCTATATTAACTTACCAAGCAACTGTAAGCAGAGAGTTAAATATAAGAGCACAAAAGAATTAAGTTGAACTATCTTGGTTGCTTTATTTATTTTTGAAAAATCCAATCCCTATAATTGGATTGTTTACAATAGTCAAAGACACCAGTGGTTCGCTTATCTTTGAAAATGTTGTTTATTCACTTGTAAGAACACTTGAATCCAACATGGAAAAAAAACACTTCAGTAGTTTAAGCAGAAACCCAAAAAAAAAACAAAAACAAAAACAAAAAGAAAAAGGGGGTTACCTTCAAGATATAGAAAAGGAGATGAGGGTCACAGCACCACGGCATGCCTGTCTGCGTTATCTTCTTCTTCTATATAGATATGCTCTCTGCTCGGCTTGAAGAAAAAGGACGCGTTTATTATTGTAGGTGCGATGTTAGGAAGTAATAGCGTAATACGGTGCGTATTTACGCAAAGTGTTAAAAAGCGTGCTCTATATTTAACGTATCTTCTTCAAATACAACGTCGTGTCGTTTGACAGCAACTGCAAAAAAAAAAACCCCGTTGAAAAATATTAAATATTTTTTGAAATATATCATTTTATTTTTTAATGCATTAATATTAAAAATAAATTTTAAAAATAAAAAAATATTATTTTTATATATTTCCAAACAAAAATCCAATTTTTTTTTTAAAAAAAACAATTCCTACCGCGACAGCAAGTAACGGTGGGCTAATGAATGGAACTCGCACAAATCTGAGACTGAAACCCTCCCTCTCTGTCACTGACTGATTTGTCTGCATCACTAGGAGGAGGAGCAAGCCATCTGAGCTAACATAGAAAAATAAAATGGGTTTTTCGGTAGGATTTGTTAATGGATTTGTTGGAGTTTTAATTCTCTCTCATGCCGCTTATTCAACCACTCAATGTATGCACATCATACTCTCTCTCCCTCTCTCTCTTTCTTATATCTTTCCTTCTTCTTTTTTCTGATTGTTCTTCTTTTTTGTTATTTCTGTTTATTTGTGCTGATGGTGGTGGTGATTCAGATGAGGGTTTGTTGAAGATTACAGAGGATGAGTATTCTGGACCTCCTTTCAATGTATCTTATCTCTCTCTCTACTTCTCCTTTCATTTCCTTTCCTTCTATTTCTCTTTTTTGTTGACTATTTTTTTTAAAATCTCTTATTTGGGTGTGTGTGGATGTTTATGCAGGTGGTGGTGGAGTTGATTGTGGGGCTGGTTTTGTGTGCATGGGCAGCCATAACTGTGCCTGGCATCTTTCTCTCTATTCATCCTCATTCTGATGACAATAGGTAACTCATTCGTTCTTTGTCTTTATATTTATATCTCTCAATTTCGTCTATTGGGATTTCTTTCTATTCATTTTCCAACTCAAATATGTAGATCGTTCATTCGGTTATATAAATTTACTTTGGGCCGATAAAATGTGAGTAATTCACTGTCAAGTAATCAGATTGCTCTTTAAGAAATTGAGAATAAATAAACAAATAAAGACTTATTTACTTACAGCAGTTGTGAGTATTTTTGAGTTAGTTAATGAGGTAATCAGGTTTCCCTTTAAGGAGTGTGTTATATGTATTACCTTGAAAATAAGCAGCCTTTGAATTTTGTTTTCTTTTTTTTTTTGGAAAAAGGATGTTGTCCTTTCATTGTTGACCGAAACTCTGTAAACTTCTTGGAAGTATTCTTTCTAGTTGAAATGAGCTTCAACTGTTTCTAGTTTTCCTCAGGTTGGTTCTTGTTTTGTTTCTAGTTTTCCTTAGGTTGGCCCTTGATTTCCTTGAGTTGGTTGATATATGGTATCCAGATTAATGTGCCAACTAAGACAAAGAGCTCGTGCTAGAAGGCTGAAATGAACCCATACTGCAGAATTTTTAGTGATTTACTCCATTTAGAGGCATGTTTGCTTGCTTACTCTTGTTAGTTGTGACACTTATTTCTGAAAGTTTCTTTCCTTTGGGTGCCATACAAGTGCTATCCCCATTGCATGCTTTAAAAAAATTATACATGAATCCATTCTTTGCAGCATCTGATGTACAGTGTTGTCATTCACTTTTTATTGATCATGGCAAACTTAGATTAGATATAATTTATGTAGTTTCCGGATGCTATAAGGGAAGTTTCCTCTTTTTAATTCACGAGATGGTCATGAATTTTCCTGAATGAAATGTAAGATAAACCATGGAATGGTTTTATCGCTTCTGACTTATCAGTATCTGGATTTTGAAGATGCTGTTTAAATTTCCTATCCCAGTCTGGTAATGTTAATGGTACAGCAATAGTCTCAATTGCACCTAAAGCTATTTCTGTTGATTCTTGCCACATGATAAGCATACTTTGTAGTAAATCAAGGGTCCCTTAATTGGTCAGCTGGACAGTATCTTTGTGTCTTGTACATCATGACATTTGTTAATTAAGGAACATATAGAAATCCTTAAGAATCCTTAAGTGGGGCGTTGTACCTTCATATAGCTTGAACACATTCTGACTTTATGATTAATTTCCTAGGAATTCTAGATTGAACTGTAGACTACCATTTCTTCATTGTCAAGTTATATGTTGCTCTACAGTGTGCCCTTGCAAGCATAATCAGGTGCATGTAAATGTAAGTTTGTTTGACTGAAGATTTCACTTTACAAGGGACTAATCAAACTAAAATTTTCTTGATATGCAAGAAGAGGGCTTGTTATTTTTATTAAGCCTTGACCATGGCAATGGGGCCTCTAGGCTTACCACTAGTGTTTTTAGGCTAGATTGATGTGAATTGTATTTAGACATAGGCTTGTTGTTTCAGGTAATAGATGAAAACATGATTAAAAAAACAAACAAAAAAACGTAGAGAAGCCAAGTCAGTGTAAGGACTGGACCATGTCAGCCCTGTTTTCTGACTTTTGTTTGTTTCCTGAAACCATGGGAAAGACGTCATCCTATGGTTTGGATGGTTCAAGATCTAGGCACAGCAGTTTTTTTTCCTCATTCTACCTTGGATGTGTTCCAAAACTTTGTTAGTTAAGGAGCCATTGTTAGCACTCTTGTTCTCATTGATTAGTGGAACAGATTATCCCCCATAGATTTCCATCATTTAGATGTTTTTATTTAAATTGCTTGTGTTCTCTTCCTGGACACTTATTTTGTTATGTTGCATCGTAGCTGATTGTGTTATCTTGCTACTTATTGCTTGAAGATTGTGTTCAATTGGTGGATTTGGTGAATAGTTTAATTAGCACGGTAAAAGATGAACATTGAACAATGATGCATATAACACAGGGAACAATTATGATCCAAGTAGAGAATGCAAGCAATTTACATGGAAAACCTTTAAAGAGGGAAAAACCACAGGGCATATAATCTGGATCCAGTGATTGATGAAATTAAGCGTTGAAAAGATCATAACTACAAGAGTAATCCCTCGAGTCCACAAGGAATCTAGTGGATACACACCAATGACTTCCTAACTAACAAAGTTAGAAGGCATACGCTCAAAAGAGTACAAGCATCAAATCCCTTGTAGAATGGAAGAGAAGCAACCCTTGAGCTTTAGAATCCACTCAAGAAAAACCCTTGGATCACCCACCCACCCGGTCTTTTTGACCATGAGAAAAAAGACAGTCTGGAGGCCAAAGCAGCTCACTATTGTCTTGAAAAATCTAATTCTTCACAATTTTGTTAGCTACAACTTACAATAGCAATCAACTCCACATATGTCTAGCCCAGACTTGGTGGTAGGTTAAAGATGGTCAAGTTTCCCGTGTCAAATTTCATGTTCCTTAGAGGGCATGCTTTAGTTGTGTTGATTCTTTCTACACTAAATATGCTTGGAGATGTGAATTACACCAAATGTGATTGTTAGTAATGTTGTTTTTACACTATAACGGGCCATTGACATTATTCATATATTCTTCAATGCAGGATGGTTTCTTTGCCAGACAACCTGGATTTCATAATCTTCAACCATCGTGGAAAAGTATTTGTTCCAGAAATCAACATGAAATCGAAATGTTAAGGTCATTAAAGCGATGGAAGATTCACCTCCAACATATTTGAGTAGACTATTGTTTCTCAATCAAATTAGCACTCCGAAAGAGAAGCTCATCAACTCAACAGGGCTACTGTCAAGTTATTAGGATTACATAATTATGATCGTCCCTTTGGATTTGTATTGGTCTTATATTCATCATCACTGTTCATCATGGTCATGTAACTTGAACTGGGTTATGTGTTTTGCATCTTTAGCATTTGAGTTTTGTATTTGGATCTGGGCAGGGCGTTTTTGTGGTGCCCTGACTTCACTTTTATTTGTTAATGATCAGTCCAATTACACTGGAGTTTTTACCTGGGTGATATGCAGAGAAATCGAAAGGTGGCATGGGATGCTGTTTGTGGTAACTCTGTCCTCTTGCAACAGGTTTGCACATGAGAGGACATCGGAGTGGCATTGTAAATGCGTGGGTTAATCCCGTGCCAGCCTGCTGTTGATTGACTGGTGGAATGGACTATGGCGCCATCCTGCTAAAAAACATGGCTTTCTCGGCTCTTTCTCATGGAAGAATTTTTCTGCATATAAATTGATGTTTCTTGATTCTGATATCCTGTCACTTTGCTGCATGAGCTGGTAGTTTTTCCATCGTTAACAACTTGATTATAGCTTGCTACGATAGCTTATGCACTAGGCGGTGTCTCTTGCCTATTTAACTGTATTTAGATCGACTTCCTGAGGGTTATTATAAAGCGGCAGACCTGAAGAGATTCAACTTCCAAAATGAACAAAATTTACAGCTGATTAAATTAAGAAAACATTTATCATTAATTAAAAGTTGGAAAATTACTATTCAGAGGCTGCCGCAATATATTTGATTGCAACGAAAAGCAACTGTGCTAGTGAGTGTGCAACTTGAGTGGCCAGATAAAGGTATTATCTTTTTTGTACTTGCTTGGGTATTTCCACACCTTTTTAAATGGTGAACTAGTCCCGTTCGGGATTCGTGGTTGTCCCTCCCAACAAGTGCGCTTTCTGAAAATCAAACCTGTGTTCTCACCCCTACAGAGATATAACAGTATCTTAATTACTAGACCAACACTTTATTAAAGGCATTGAATTACCTCAATCTATACTATAAATGTAAGAACCTGACGAAATAGGGTAACTGTTTCAACAAACACACGATCAATTATCTCTTAATCCTATTTCTATAACAAAAATAATGTGATTGCCAAGATGCACGCGTTGTTGTGTACAGAGGCGACTTCCCATCCCCAAGTTATTTGACACAATCAAAGCAAAATTGTTCTCCAAACACAACATTACACATCAGTATGGTCTGGATGTCCCAACAATCCAGACAACCTCATAATAAAATTTTGCAATGACATTAAGGTGCTCATGTGGAAATGCACAGTATCCTAAATATTATCCTTTTGTTGTATGTCCAGATGATACTGGCCAGAATCAAAGAGCACATTTTGTCCATCCCACAATAAAATTCAATGCTGATACAACATCTAATGACGGAACAAAGAAACACAATCTTCACTGTCAAAGAATCACTTGAGACTAAAGCTAAAGTATCATAAGCAAAAGCATTCACATACCTAAAAAATTGTTATAGTTTTTGCATGGGATACTCAATAAGAATCTCATAATATCTGTGCAGGAACAACAAATATGTCCCTGAAATAATAAGTGAACCAATAGCCCCTACTAAAACCAACTTCTGAATTAGCCAGTCAGTCTTGAAATTAGTTTACAACTGTGTAAGTTCTTGAGGGTTTTCCATTGACTGCCTAAGTATATACTCTGCTCTCCTCTTCTTGTCATCCCTCTCGTCATCCCGCCCTAACCAATGCCCTATTCTCCTCCCACCCTTCTTCGAAAGACTCAGATCCAAAGACTCTCCAAGCAACTTCTTTCCAGTCTTAAACTTAAAAATCACAGCAGGTCTTTTTTCCGGAAGTGTCTTCCTCTCAAAATCTCCATCGTCACAAATTCCACCTTCTTTTGCTGCTTCAATAGCAGGTGCAAATGCCTGCATCACAGAAATATGGTTTTTTAGCTTATCTGACAACACAACTGGAGAAACATCCTTCTTCCCAGACTCTGATGGCATGGCAAGAAACTGACCACTATCAACTACTCCTGACTCTTTAACATTATTACTAATCCCTGAGGATGAAGCCCCTGCTGAGCCATTACTCAACAACCTCTTCTGCAAACTCAACAAAGCCCTCTCTGCCTTTCTCCTCTGTCTCGCTTGCTCGATCGTTTCTGCACGAGGATCTACAAGCCTCTCATTCCACATAGGTGTATGCAAATACGTGTGAGGATCGGGCAAAGCTGGCAACCATGCCGGAATATGCTTCCCAGGCGGAACTTCACTCATTTTTTCAAAAGTAGGAATTAACTTTCTATCCCTAATAACAGGAAACCTTGGCACTGGTTGCGCAAATGGAATCTCATCATTAGAACCCACAAAATCAATAAGTTCTTTAATCGTACCAGAATTAACCAGACAATTATCAGAACTGGACGCACCTAAAAACCCTTGTGAAGCTCCTATTATTATATCTTCAAAACTTCTAACTATATCAAAGAAATGACATTGGGTTCTACCTGATAAGTTGGCGTAGAAGCTTGCAGTCTTGCCTAGGTCACAGAGGTATTGGATTGTGACATCACTGAGAGAATCCAGAGCAGATTTCTTGAACCCATCAAAGCCCGCACTCTCACATATCTGAGCCACTGCCATTCTTGATACAGCGCGGCCAAAGTCATCGGATTTGGGTCTTCCCGGTGTATTCTCTTCACCTCCATTGCTCATATTTGAACCATCATGTGAAAAAAGAAGAAATATTAGGGCTTTTCCAAATACAAGGTCATTTCAACCCCGACGTGGAAAGAATCATAAGAGAAGGGAATTCTTGTTTTCTTTCTTTCTGCTATAGTTTTCTAAGGAATCAAACAGAAAGTGAAAACCCTAACGTATAAAAGAAGCAATGAATTGTAGGAAAGAGAGAAATGAAAAACCCACAAATTAATTAGAGAATTGAGAGAGTAAAAGTGAAGAGTGATTTATTATGATAAAACCTAGAGGGAGGAATAGAAAAATTAGGGTTTTAGTGGGTTTAGGGTAATATTTCTGGAGGGAAATTGGAGGATTGAAAAACAGATTGAAAGGAAGATAAGGATCAAGAGAGAGCGATGACATTTATAGAGGTGAAAGGATGGGTGGGTGTAATTATAGAACCTGATAACTCGCAGCTGCTGGACTATGCTTGCGTTATTACAGGGCGTTTGGCATCACGTCAAATGTTTGTTTAAAATTTAAAAATATTTTTGTTTAAAATTGATTTTTAATATTTTTAAATTTTTTTAATGTGTTGATATTAAAAATAAATTTTAAAAATATATTATTTTGATGGGTTTCTAAAAAGAAAAAAATACTTTGAAAAGCAACTAATATCACTTAATTTACAAATTACCCATAAATTTATTAATAAAAAATAAATTATTATTTAATTTTAAAATTAAAATTTACAAAAGCTAATTGATGAAGGATTTTCATTGTAGCTAATGAGTAAAAACATTATTCAGTTTTCATCGTTTTACTTTTTCATCCAAAAAACTTATCACTAATTATTTTGATCATCCAAGTCTTTTTATAAGATTTATTGATCATTATCAAATTGATCAAAAATAAATAAGTATTTTCTCGTTTCAAATACACAATGAAACGACTAAAATACTCTTGGAGGTAAAAAATTTAAAATTACTATCAAGGGGTAATTTCATCCGTTTTCTTATAGCTAAAGGATATTGGGAAACTTCATCCGCTTTTCTATAGTTAATTGAAAACTTCATTCCCTTTCCTATAGCTAAAGAATATTAGGATGTAATTGCAACAACCTATTTTTATGGAAGAGATGTAGTTTGAGTGTATGACCTGAAAAGAAAGGTTAGTCAAGCTAAACAAGGCAATGGATCTCTTGAGGACTATTACGTTAGACTCCAAAATCCCTAGCGAGAGAGATTGATTTCAGACGTCTGAACCCTATGGTCTATGATAAAGACAAAAAAAAGTACAAAAAAGACCAAATCTATACCTTTTTAGATGGCTTAAATGGCCAATTTGACTAGGGCTGTCAGGACATTCTTCAACAGACACCATTTTTTTGGTTGAGCAGACTTTTGCTCAGGTGAGAAGAGAACACAATTGAAGAACTTTGATGATGGAGACAACAAGAGTAGATGACAGTAGTTTTTGGCTTGTTAATAAAAGGTCAAGAGAGGGATACATGAAATTGAGGAGAGACGAGAAGAGATGTGAAAAATCTAAAGGTGCATTGTTATGATGAGAAAAATATGGTTGTTGGTTCACAATTAAGGATTATAAGGATTTGGTTGATTCGAAGGAATTAACTCTCACAAACCCAAATAAATGGGTTGGACTTGGTGGAAATCCATTTAAACAAGCTCATGACCCCTTATGGGCTAATAGACAAGTCATTCAGCCTAGGCCTAGTTCTCATGGATAAAATTCCAGCAGGCTATCTTTTGTTAGAATTGGAGCCTATGAGGGTGAGTCCACTCATTGTGGAGGAAATAACCACACCGAAGACACATGCTTTCAGTTACATGGGTACCTGGAATGGTGGTATGAACTTGAAGAATATAAAAAAAGGGACGACCAAACAACATTAGTCGCTAATATAGACCCACACACATTTGTGCCACTCAACAGTCAACCTCATCATCAGTTTACCAACCTTGACCTAGGTATTATCGGTTCTATAAATATAGTATTGAATGGTGAAAATGTAAGCAATTGAATTATTAACTTAAGGGGATAAATCACATGACATATGATCTAAATGAATTTAAAACAAAATCAATTCCTTAAAGGCAAGCTATATCAAATGCCAATAGTGATACATGTCCAGTTTCAAGAAGAGAAACAATGAATTTATCAACCATGTTTACTCTCCCCAATACTCTTTTTATACCTTCCCTCTTCACAAAAGTGTTATCAGTGGGTTAGATAACAAAAGATTTAAACATGAAAAGAATTAATTTTCATTTTTTTTGTTTTAAATTATTTTTTATATACTCCTCATTTTGTTTGTTTTAAGATGTTCTCACGAAGAGGATATTTGGTCATGGTACTGAGAGAGAGGGTTATATTATATGGATGATCTGAACCTTGGTAAAACTTATTATGTTCGATCTTCACAGAGGCAGGGACAAGAAATTTGGTTGTAGCATTACTAGTTAAGACATTTACCATTTAGCTATTTATAACATTTATTCCCTACTACTTATTTATAAATGCAATATCTTCTAGTTTCAAAGTCATCGAACAAATTACCCCGCTAGTTATAAAAAATGCAATGCACTTTTATGATTATCCATTTAGATCTACAGGGTCCTGAACCCATTACTACTACTGTTGGTTCTAGATGGTTTGTCACTTTTATTGATGAATGTACTAGGGTAACTTGGGTATATGTATTAAAATATAAGAATGATATCCTATTTATTTTTAAGTAGTTTTTACATTTTATACAAACTCAGGTTTTCATACGCATTAAAACTCTTTGATCTGATAATGAAGGGGAACATATTAGTCAAGAGTTCAAAGAATTTTATGACAATAATGGAATTAGACATAAGACTTCATGCCCACATACTCCTCAAAAGAATAGAATTGTTGTGCATAAAAATAGACACATACTAGAGACAGTATAAACAATTATGGGAGCAACTCATATGCCTTAATGATTTTGGCTTGATGTCGTTGGTACAGTTGTTTATCTTCTCAATTGCATGTTATCACTAGTACTTGACTTTCAATAACCCCTCCAAACTTTGGAACGATATGTTACACTATCTTTAATACTTTACGTACCTCAAAAATCTTTAGTTGTGTTGCATTTATACATGTTCAAAAGCACCAATGATCCAAGCTGGATTTGTGTGTTGTTTAGTGTGTCTTTCTTGGAAATAACTCACATATAAAAGGGTACCGATGTTATGATCCTATCTCACGCAGACTCTATGTTACTATGGATGTAACTTTTATTAAGGAAGAACATTTTTTCAATGTGACATCCTCTTTTGCTCTCTAGGAAGAGGAGAATAATGAATAACAACTATGGGATTGGGTTCATATTGAAAGTCGTGTTCCGATAGAGATTATTGAACATACCAACCACATCAACATACATACTCTGGTCATATTAAATAACCCCCTCTTCAACATATAAAATGACCAAGATTAGAATCATGAGGATATTTATGACACTTCAATTGAGATAACATCTCTTGACTCTCCTATTCTACCTGATTTTATGAATTATGGTTTACCTCACAAGCATAATCAGGGGATACCCTCAAACCATAACTCACTAGAAATAAAAGGAAGGAGGTCTAGGGACTCTTGTAAATTTTGTAATAATCCATAATGTGTCAGATGCAACAAAGAACTTTATGAGAAAGGTATTTTTAGAATAGATCCCATAAAACATCAATAAAGCCATAATAGATAAACACTAGAAGATGGCTATTTATGATGAAATGAAAGCTCTCTAGAAAAACATTACTTGGGAGATAGCTAAACTGCCAATAGAAAAGAAGAAAATTGGGTAGAAATAAGTGTTTACAATGAAATATAAAATAGATAGGACAGTAGAGTGATACAAGGTAAGATTGGTAGCTAAAGGATACACGTAGACATGCAACATAAACTATCAGGTAACATTTTCACCAGTAGCCAAACTGAACACATTTAGGATACTCCTATCATTTACAACAAATCTGGATTGGGTTTTGCATTAGTTTGATGTGAAGAATGCATTCTTTCATGTAGATTTAGAGGAGGAAGTTTACATGGATGTCCCCTCTGGTTTTATTATAGAAAGAGCAAGAAATATGGTGTGTGGGCTTAAAAATCACTTTATGGACTGAAAAAGTCCCCTCGACATGGTTTGAAAGATTTAGTTTAGCAATGAGAAAGCATGAATTTAGCCAAAGCAACTCAAACCATACTCTGTTTCTGAAACAAAATAGAGGGAAAACAATGGCTTTGATTATCTATATTGATGATATGATAGTCACAAGTAATGATAAAGAAGGAATTTTAGAATTACAAAAGTATCTAACAGATGAATTTAAAATGAAGGATTTTGGTGGATTGAAGTATTTTTTGGGCATTGAAGTATATAGACCAACAAAACATATTCCTATCATAAAAAAAGTATGTACTGGACTTATTAACTGAGACAACTATGTTAGACTACAAACCTATGGATACAACGATCGTACACAATCATCATTTAGTATAATACCCTAATTAGGTTCCCTCAAACAAAAAAAAGATATCAAAAAAATAACGGGACGTTTTGATATTGCATATGTAACCAACCTAGTTAGTCGGTTAATGTATAACTTAACTAAGGTATATATGGAGACATCATTATGAGTTTTTAGATATTTAAGATCTTCTACGGGAAGAGAAATTATTTTTTCAAAGAATGATAATCTTAACATTAATGGATATACTAATGTGGACTGGGCTGGGAATCTAACTGATAAGAAATCAACTTCATGATACTTTACCTTTGTTTGGGGCACTCGGTAACCAAAAAAAGTAAAAAGTAAAAGGTAGTTTCCTTATTTAACGCTGAAGAAGAATTTAGAGGGATGAGTAAAGGATTATATGAGGTATTATGGATAAAAAGGTTACTTGAGGAATTGGAATATCTTATTGATACTGAAATAAAGATGTATTGTGACAATACAATTGCTGCAATTGCAATAGCTCACAACCTAGTTCAATATGACCGAACTAAACACGTGAAAGTAAACATGCATTTCATCAAGCAGAAACTCAATAAGAAGATTGTGATGTTTTGTTTTATTAAATTTAAAGATCACCTAACAAATATACTTACTAAAGCGATATCAAGTACAATGTTTCATTGCTCTCTCAATAAGTTGGGTATAGGAGATATCTTTGCATCAATTTAAAAAGGAGCGTTAACAAGAGCTAATCTAGCATGATAAATAAGAAACTAGAAGTAAGGAACCAAATTTCAATAAGAAGATTATGATGTTTCGTTTTATTAAATTTGAATATCACCTAACAGATATACTTACTAAAGCGGTATCAAGTATAATGTTTCATTTCTCTCTCAACAAGTTGGGCATACGAGATATCTTTGCATCAACTTAAAGAGAGGCGTTAACAGGAGCTAATCTAGCATGATAAATAAGAAACTAGAAGTAACGAACCAAATTAGAAAAACATTTTTTCTATTTACAAAGGTCATTGTATATTTTTAATTCTAGAGTTTCCATCCTTAAATGCCTCATACAATAAAAGTCAAACTGAAGTTATACATATATTGTCTTTATAAGATTTGATAGATTGTTAAGTTTTTTGCCTTAAATTACTAGTGATGTAGCTTAATTTAATAAAAATAGGAGTAAAAATACATGGTTTGAACTACTCTAATAAGTTTTCTACATAGGAGGAGTTTGAGATTGTGGTATAAGGTGCTTTTCAAAATAGCTTTTTACTTAAAAATGCATTAATATAATTTTTTCAGATTTTTTTTTTAACATTAACACATCAAAAACCATTAGAAAGCACTAAAAACATCAATTTAATATCTTTTTCAAACCAAAAGCATCTAAAAACAGAAACAGAAGTTGTGTCAAACACCACTATAATATGGCCGACAATTATGATGCGTGAACACTTTTGTTAGTAGTCGTTGACAACTACTTAAAAAATAAGAGAGAGAGAGAGAGAGAGAGAGGAAAATGAGCTTGATTTGAAAAGAAAGAGAAATATGATGAGATATAAGAGATATATAAAATGGTGTGCTGTATTTGAATTTTGAAAATCTTACTATCCGTCTTTCTATCCTTAATAAGTTGTTGGAATTACCAACAACTCACCAACCACAATAATAACAACAATATAGGTAAATTGGTAATCCATTAGAAATAATTATGAATAGATAGTTAGGGTTGGTAAGCTATTAGAAATTTTTATCTACAAATATTTTTGGTTGGCGATGCCTTGGAGATTTTTAGGTTCTTTTTTAATTGAATATATAAATATTTTTCAATTTCATCCTCCAACAACTCAATATTCTTTCCTCTTATAGAGTTTTTTTTTTTTTTCAATTTCATCCATCAATATTAGGTTGTTTTTCGGAATTGCGCCTTACAATGTTTTTCAATTTTTTTTTTTGAGTTATTTTGGTCTCATCAATTTTAACCTTCACTATTGAATTTGTTAAAAATAGAGCGTAATATTTTATTATTTGCTTTCTATGAAATTATCCTAGTCTTATAAACTAAGTCTTAGATTTAATAGGTTAGCCCTCGTTTACTTAGGTTGTTTTTTTGTCCTTTTTTTAATTTATATTTTTTTTTCAATTTCATATTTTAATTTTGGGTTCATTGAAAATTAGGTTTTATTTTTTTTTTAATTTTATTTCTATGAGGTTATCTCAATCTTATAACTTGGATCAAGGAACTAATAGGTTAACTCATATAGTTTTTTTGTTCTTTTTTTTTTAATTTAATATTTATTTTAAATTTTATCCTTCAACATTGGATTGATTAAGAATTGACCTTTATAAATTATTATGATTTATTTTCTATAGGGTTATTACGATATTATGACTCATGCCATACATTTCAAAGGTTAACATAAGGCATTATAATATATCACCGTCTTAATATTTTAAAAAAATATCATCCAATATGTTACTATATCAATATCTTAAAAAAATATCTTTCAATATGCATTATATTTTAAGTTCATAATTAATGTTTTTTCATTAAAAAAACATGCTAGCAACGCAGGCCAATAATCTAGTTTAAACTAGAGCTAACGTTAGAGGGAAAACATGAATATACCCTATATTTTATTTATTAAAATTAATTTAAATTTTGGAGAAATTAAATTAATGTTATAATGTTCATTATAACATTATTTTACCAAAAATCTCCTATTATCCAAATATTAATTAAACATGATAACCATAACAAATATTCCTTCCCCTTCCAAACTATAATTTTACCCAATAATATTAGCTTAATATTTTCTAATTGTAATTTAATTTTATCCAAATAAAAGATAAATGCATATAATCTCTTTTCCTCTAGTAATGTTTTAGTTTGGAATTTTATTTTTTCATATCACTTTAAAATTTATACATACCATTTTCTTATGCTTAAATACATTGAATATAACAAAAAATAAAAGAGAATGTGAATTCATTGTTTGCCTCCTTACATAGCATAAAAGAGAATGTGAATTCATTGTTTTCCTCCTTACATAGCATTGTTCATTGAAATAGTACTTTGGTTTTTTTAGTTTTTTTTAATTTAGTTTTTTTTTAATTTTATCCTTCAATAATAGATTTATTAGGATTGGTTTTTTGGCAGGTTAACCAGATTTGACGAGGTTTTTTGACCTTTTTATAATTGTTTTTTTAATTTCATCCTTTAACTATAGGGTTGATTGGGAATTAAAACTCATAATTTTTTCTAATTTTCTTTCTATGAGGTTATCTCGGTCTCATGACCCAGGTTACTAGTTTACCATGTTAAATTGGCTTGACCTGATACTTTTTTTTGCATCCTTTTTTTAATTATTTTTTTAATTTTATTCTTCAACACTAATTGATTGAGAACTACTCTTTATAATTTGTTTTGATTTGTGTTCAATGAAGTTATCTTAATCTCATGACTAGGATCGCAGGTTAACATGCGTTGACTTAAGTTGTTTTTTATGACCCTTTTATTTTTTAAAATTTCATCCTTAAAAATTGAGTTGATTGAGAATTGAGCTTCATAATTTATTTTGATTTACTTTTATATAGGGTTATCACAGTCTCATATCCTAGGATATGGTTTTGGTATGTTAGCTTAGGTTGACCTGGGTCGATCAAATATATTGTTGTCTTTCATTTTTTAGTCAAATTATATTTTTACCAGTCATCCTAGTTGCCTTTGGATCCGCCAAGTTAACCGAGTTACATAAGATCAACCTCCACGTATTTTAATTTTTTTCACTAGAAAACACGTTAGCAATGCCTACAAATTTTTTTATGTTAAAAAAAAGTTGGTCTGACCCGTAACATAGTACTAACCAATGATTTAGTAGCATTCTATATAGTGAAACAATATGGAAAGACAAAGAAATATTTAATCAAGTATTAGAATCTATTAAAAAAGTTAAAAATAATTCATAAAAAATCAAGAACTTGGAACAAAACATGTCATCAATTTGGTATTATTTGGTGTAACTGTAAAACCTTGCCTAGCCTAGTAAGTCAACTTGAGACTTAGCCAATCTAGGTTGGGGTTTCAAAAAAAATATTAACTTAGAGTTGAATCGATTTGACCTGGTCGACTCAATCAAAACCCAATTTGATTTTTTATTTAATTTTTTTTCAAAATAATGTCATTTTGAATAAAAAAAATTAAATGATGTTTTTTAATTTACAAGGATCAACTCATCTAACACATGACCTGAGATAACTTCAATTTAATGTCCTTTATGGTTTTCACTTTCTATTTGAGTTTTAAAACTAGATTGGTAGTCTACGCTATGTTGCGGGTTGAACCAATTGTTTTTAAACATAAAAAATTGTTCAGCGTTGTCAACATGAAAAACTTGAGACTCGGGTCATAAACTTAATTAGGTTTAAGAAGATCGTTAATTTAATAATATGATTAAAAAACATGTAATGATAGTGAATCAACCACATTAAAAAAATGATAATGATTACATGCACAAAATGAACGCTTGTCAATATTATGAAAGATATCTCCCTAATATTCTGAAAAAGGTCTTTATAATCTTCCTCGATAACAAAGTAAAGATTAAATGAAATTTAATAAAATAATATCAAAAAACATTTTTAAGTCATCTAACAATAAAAGCAAAAGGATATCAATCAATAAAATGTTGAAGGGTGAAATTAAAAAAATTAATTCTAAAAAAAATACAAAAAAACAACTCAAGTCAACTCAAGTTAAATCACCAAACACATGACCTAAGTTATGAGAAGGGGATAACCCCATAGAAAGAAAAATGAAAAAAAAAATAAAATTCAAAGCTCAATTCTTAGCTAACTTAATGTTGAATGATGAAATTGGAAAAAATAATAATTTAAAAAAGGATAAAAAAATCAACCTGAGTTAACCCAAGTCAACATGCAAAATCTAATATCCAATTTGTGAGATTAGGATAACTCCATATAAAAAAAATTAAAAAATATGAAGCTCAATTCCTAAACCAACCTAATGTTCAAGGGTAAAATTGAAAAAAAAATCAATTAAAAAATTATGAAAAAAAGACCCGAGTCAACCCTTCAAACTAGAGATCGAGGTTATGAGACAAGGATAACCTCATAGAAAAAAAATAAAAAATTAGAAAGCTTTAATCCCCAACCAACCCAATGCTGAAGGATTGAATTGAAAAAAAGTCAATTTAAAAAAAGCCATAAAAAAAGACCGAAATCAATCTATGCTAACCTTTCAAACTCAGTGATTCGAGTCATGAGATTGAGATTACCTCAATGAAGGTAAACTGTAAAAAATCATGAAACCCAATTCTTAATCAATCTAATTTCAATGAGTGAAATTGAAAAACAATTCAATTAAAAAGGATCCAAGACAAAACAAATAACAATAAAAAAAAATGAAGATCAAATTTGATATAAAAATAAAATGGCAAGACACCTTGTTATTTGATATAAAAACTAAGAAAAGGAGAGAGAAAGAGAGGAGAAGAAAAAAAAAGCCCTCCATGTGCCTCTAACCTTCATACAGGTCATATCACTTACAAGGTCTCATCGAGACCTTTCTAACACCACTAAGGAAGATATAATTTCAATGTTGGTGGACGTTATACTCGCTGCCAGAGCGCAATGACTTACTTCATACGCTTCATACGCTGGCGTGTGTAACACATGTTCTAGCATCTTTGTCGTTCCCCATTGACTTTAGTCCCCAATAATTTTTTTTTATTATTTTTGAATTTGGTCCCTTAAGTCTTAATTGTTTTAAATTGGTAAAATTAAATTTTATTTTGCAAAACTGAGTATCAACCGTGCACCAAAAGTTTTCCTAAACATAATGGAATCCCCATATCAAGTCACCAAAAAACATTGTTAAGTTCAATCCCAAATAAACTCCATGTAAAAGGATCAAATTTAAATAAAAAAATTGAGACACAAAAAGGGGTTGATCTTTCCCTTACTCTTGTAATTTAATCCTTGATTGTTTCAAGAAAAAAGGGTTGAATATATGTCTATTGTTCATATTTGATCCCTCTAGCTTCAATTATTTTAAAACAATAAAATTTCAATTAATTTTGCCAAATTGAGCATCATAATTTTTTCTTGACATCCCGAGATCTCATAACCTAGGCAACCAAAATAAACCATTAATCCCAATCCCAAACCTAAATAAACACAACTTCAAAGGAGTAAGGAAAAAATTAAGGAATAAAAATGAAAAAAAAAATCCAGTGATGAAATTTTTTTTTAAAAGAAAATAATATGGAATGCTATTATAATTTACAATATTTTCTCTTGGAGATTTCATACCTTTATTTTATTAATTGTGATTATGATTTTTAAAAATAAAAAAACTTGTTTTTTTAATTTTTTTTCCATCAAAAAATACAAAACCAGAAATCACCATCCAATTTTTTAACCCCACCTCACTTGGTTTTGAATTTTTTTAACAATAGGTTGGATTTTTATGTTTTGAAAAAAAATGAAGAAGAAAACAAACAATTTTTTTTAAAAAAACTTAGAGTTTAAAAACTAGAAAATAGAAAATGAAAATGAAAATGATACATACACTTTTATTTTTTATTTGTTGAATCGTTTGATTTCTTTTTTAAATTTTTCTAGACGTTGATGCATATGTTTTTGTGGGCTTAGTCCCTGAAAAAGTCAGAAGAAAATGAAAATGACTCAATCTCAATCCAACTCGGCCCAGTTGCTCCGTCCCGCCTATATACTCTGTGTTGTTCGTAGCTTAGAAAACCTAAGGTAAACAAAATAGGAAACGAAAATAATAAATAAATAAATATAAAAACAGTAACAAGCGGATAAGTAGAAACAGAACCACAGAGCTGGTGATAACTGCAGACCGTCGTTGCCAAAGAGATCTAATGGAGAAGTACTTTGGAAATGCATACAGAGGAGACCCTGGCGTCCCACACGCCGACCCAGACAGATTCGTCAACATTTGGATCGGGTCGGCTGCGTTCTCTATTCTCACCTGGTCCAATCCCTACCTTTGGACTCTCACTAACCAGTTCAAGTAGTCTTTTTATCCCTTTCCTTTCCTTTTGTTTTTAAGTTTTTGCTATTTTTATACTGCTTGTTTGGCTCTGTTAAGGGTTTTGTACTGTTTATTTAGGAGAACCCATTTGGTCTTTCAATTTACATGGAAATTAATTTAGTTCAGTTACTAAATAAAATTTGAAATTAATATATTTAAGGATGTTTGTTCGACTCTGGTTTTTTTTTTTCCTATGTTAATTTTTATCTGTTTAAGGGTGTCTTATGGATTGGTTTTCTTTTGTTTTAATTTGGATTTAAGGGCGAAAATCGTTAATTAAAAAAAATCCATAATGAGAATGACGATCCTTCACCACCAAATCTAAGGGTTTAAGTATTGTGTGAAAAAATAAAGCACAATTTGGCCGTGGAATTTTTATGAGATATGAAGTTATGGTGTAACTTTTGGTAGGTTTTCCATATTCTGAACCTGTCTATTTTCTCTTAAAAGGATTATTTTTGATGAAAAAAAATTAAAAAAAATTATGAATTTCTTCATGGAAAATTTTGGATGGAAATCGTAGCCATTACTTTAATGTACATTGGCCCTTTTGCATGTGCTGTATGAGATTGTGATTTATGATTGTTTTGTGGTTCCTTACTACTTTAAGGCTTGTTTCAATGTATAGCAAACTGAATTTGAGAACTGGATGATTCATCTAACTTCGATGCAACCGTAAAAGAGCAACCTTTTGTACTCTAAGCCTTCAAAAAGTCTTCATTTCTCTTGCTCTTCCAAAATGATAACCTTTGGTTACATGAACATGCATCTTGTAGTTATCTGAGAATTGCTGTCTTAAGTATTTATGTTGTTAAAGCATACCTGAATATTTTTTACTGTTTTTTGGGGCTTTATTTTTGTTGTTTTTTAGCAAACGAATTTTGTTTCCATCTTACATTTTGATACACTTCAATGTGCAGTTGGCATGACAAGGCGTTTTTATTTGAGCAGTATCATTGGAAAAAGGCAATGAAGAAGAAGGAGCCATATAAATTTAAGGTGCACTATTTGGCTAGCTTAAAGTTAAATCTTTTCAAATTAATTACTTTTGATGGTTTGTTTATTTTGTGCTTGCTGTAACTAGTTGTAATCTATCCAACTGGAACATTAATTTTCATGTGGTATTTTCTTTGTTGCAGTGGAATAAAATGGACAGAGAGGTTCGTGATTCATATTATTTCAACTGGCCAATCTACTTCCCATAGTTTCAGAAGCATGTTCTATAGTGAACTTTGAAAACAATATGAACAAGCTTGTGCTTTCCTCAGTATCCTATTCACCTGCTTTCTTTTTATTTGTGCTTGTACTGGTGGATTGAAAATCTTCAATTAGTATCTCAATTTATGTTTTTATCGAGCACTGGATCTTTAAGTTGCCTTTTGCAAGTGTATTTAGTGTAGAAAGCTCTGGGAAAGACAGGGTAAATGGTTAATGTGTGCTTTTAATTTGAAGAGCAAGTTGGCAATGAGGAATTATGGGTGGTCAGTTTACACGAAAAGAGTAGTCAGAGAATCTGAACAGATTGAAATAGGTTGTAGTGACTTGTCCTTTCATTGTATCGAATGTGCTCTTTACAAATCTAAGAGATTGTTGTGATGCTGTTGGATGTGAAGATGGAAGAAAAAACTACGATAATCACCTTTTGAATAGCATTATGCATGTTAACAAGCTTATCCGCCATGAATGGCATGGGGGCGGCTGCACCTTGTAGGAAACATGTTTTCAGGTTTCAACCGGATTATATGTGGTAATAAGTATTAGTTTTTTGTTATTTTAATATTAACTAAAAGCTAAGTTGTAAAGTTGGAGATTTTTTTTTTATAACGTAGCCTTTAAATTTTTCTCATTTAATTATATTGCTTAGTTTTTTCTTTAAAAAAGAACAATAATTTAAATTCTATTAAAATAAAATAATTTGCTAAAAAAAACCTAAAATCTTGTTCAATATCATTTATTTAATAAAATTAAAAAGCATCAGGCATACCAATAAAAATTGGGATGATTTTAAAATAAGAATAAAAAAGTTATTCTTCTAACTAAAACATATTTGTCTTATAAAATTTCTAAAAGTTTTTTGAAGATTTTCTACCATAATATGTATTTTTTTTACAACATTCTATCATTATTTCAAAAGCTAGCAATAATTATATAAAAAAATAATATTTTGATAATTTTCACTCATTGTATTGAAAAACATAAAAATAAGACAGCTTGCGCGTCATCACATGTAGAGCACATATGACAAACTTATAAATGAAATATTTTAAAATATTTAAGAAATATGTTTTTATTTTTATTTTCTTATGCATGTCTACAAATGAAGTCTTGAGTGATTTTTATTTTGTACTTGAGGTTTTTTACTTGTTAAGTGGAGACCATTTTCATTTTATAGAACAAAAATAACAGTTATACCTTATTTATTCTCGGGGTTTTTTTGGTTAAGTGAAGGCTTGAGCGATTCTTAGACTTTGGCCGTAGGGAACATTTTGACATTGTCATTAAACTCAGTTTAATGGTTAAACCTGAAACTATCTGATTTGACTTTTTATCTAACTCGAGTTTTAAATTAAATAAACGTGACCATGTCGACTTTGTAGCTCAAAACGCAACTTGGATAATTGGTAAAAACATGGTTTAACTTATTTTTTTAAGAGGACATTTTTTAAAAAGAAAATAATATTGAAACAACAATATATTGAATTAATTTAGGTGAACTTACTAAACCTGCGATCTGACTTGGTTTAATAATTTTACTTTTTAAAAACTATTTTTTATTTAATTATATAATAATAAAAAAATAGATGTTTACAATAAAGAAAAAGAATAAAATTAAATAAAACTAATTTTACTTTTTGTTAAATGGAGGCAATCTTCATTTCATAAAGCAAAATTAATAAATATATCTTATTTATTCTTAAGGTTTTTTTGTTAAGTGGAGGCTTTAAGCCATTGCCCAAGTGGCCTTTAGACTCTAGCCGGCTCTAGCTGCAGGGAACATTTTGACAATGTCATTAAATTCAATCTAGCGGTTAAATCTGAAATTGTTTGAATTGACTCCCTATCCAGCCAGAGTTTTAAATTAAATAAACGTGACTAGGTCGACTTTGCAGGTGAAAATGGAACTTGGATAATTGGTAAAAACTATCAAAGAACTATCTCAACCTAAAAGCTTAAGCTGTTAGATGAGATCTCAAGATATGATTTATATTATTCTCTAACACACCTCATCAAGTGAAAACCTTTTGGGCTTAAAATTTATACAGACCCACATTACCTTGTGTTTAATTTTTATCAAATAAATAGAGATGGTGAAATTCGAATTCGTGACCGCTTGGTCATTAAGGCTTTGATACCAAATCAAAGAATCATTTCAATCTAAAAACTTAAGCTATTAGGTGAGGTCCCAATATATGATTTATATTATTCTCTGACAAAAACATGGTTTAACTTATTTTTCTAAGAGGATATCTTTTTTTTAAAAAAATATTGAGACAACAATATATTGGATTGATACAAGTGAACTTACCAAACCTATGATCTGACTTGGTTTAATAATTTTACTTTTTAAAAAATAATTTTTATTTAATTATATGATAATGAAAAATAAATGCTCACAATAAAGATAAAGAATAAAATTAAATTAAACTATTTTTATTTTTTGATAAGTGGAGTCAATCTTTATTTCATAAAGTAAAATTTATAAATATATATTCTCGAGGTTTTTTCTTAAGTGGAGGCCTTGGGTAATTGCCCAAGTGACCTTTAGACTCTGGCCACAAAAAATATTTTGACAATGTCATTAAACTCAGTCTAGGAGTTAAACCTGAAACTGTCTACCTTGACTCCTTATCTAGCATGAGTCTTAAATTAAATAAACGTGGCTAGGTTGACTTTGCAGGTCAAAAGACTACTTGGATAATTGGTAAAAATATGGTTTAACGTATTTTTTTAAGAGGATATTTTTTTTAAAAAAATATTGAACAACAATATATTGAATTGGCTCAGGTAAACTTACTAAATTTGTGATTTAAACTTACCAAACTTGTGATTTAACTTGGTTTAATAATTTTTCTTTTTTAAAACTAATTTTTATTTAATTATATGATAATAAAAAAATAGATGCCCACAATAAAAAAGAATAAAATGTTTAAAAAAGAGAGATTATGATGGGTAAATTTTTATAATCTTATTTGAAGATAAAATAAAAAGCAAATGGTGTTATATAAAATAATATATAAATATATTCTTAATAAATTTAAAATTTTAATAAAACAATACACCTAATATATTTTAATTAACTAATTTTTTAAGAAAATGCAGGACAAAGAATAAAAAAATGAGAGGCTAAAGATGTTGGCATGGGCGTTTAAAATAAGCATAGGTGCAAAGGCTTGCTAACTCAGGTACACGTGTCTAAGCCTTCTCCATTACTTTTTGAGATTGGATGGATGATATGTTGTTTGTTTAATTTTTTTTTTTCTAAAGTAGATAACGTGTCGCCTACATGTCTAGTTTTTGGTCATTTGATAAGTGATCAGAAAGTTGAGTTGGAGTATTTTGAACTTAAAAACCAAATTTTAACACATTTTCCCGGTAACATGAAAGATTGAAAACACTTCAATAACATTCTACATGTCAAGATGAATACTTTGATACTAAACTTGACTTTTTCTGGCAAAGAAATCTCGATAATCAAATATTTTTCTCTTTTTCACTTATTCTTTATCTTATTTTTCAAACTCAAAGATTGGTATGTAAATAAAATGAAGTCTTCAACTAAAATATAAAATGTTCAAACTATAAGGATGAAAAAATGAAGTGGAAAATCCAATAGGCTATTCTCATAGAAAGGGGTGCTAGATGAACAATAAAAAAGAAAGAAGAGAAAACCCTCCTTTTTACCTCATTGTCAATTTTGATCCCCTCATTTTTTATTTTTTTAAAAACATTCAAACCAATTTTTTTTTTCTAATTTGAGCATCAAGGTGATATCATAATTTTTTTTTGACACCATGATAATCCTGTAAAGCAACTCAAAACAAAATACCAAACCCAATCCCCATTGAACATTGTCACATCGGATATCGCGGCGACCGATTAAAAATTATCACTCGATTGAAAAAAAGAACAAATATCTGGTATCTTGTTCTTTTAATCTTGTTCTTTTAGGGGAAAATGTTTTGTTCAAGAAGTCACCACCTAATATTATGCTCATTGGGAACCCTAATTGGTCAACAGAGATTCTATGGTATATGATTGATTACAGAAAAGAAAAGATGCTATCACCCTCTAAGCATCCTACCTGATGTAAACTGCATTGCTAGTTTTTTCTAAAATTGATTAAGAATTTATTCTCATTGTAATGAATAACCTAAAAAAAAAAAAAATCTTATTGTAATGAGTGACATATTCAAGAAAAGATTTCATTATAAAAGGTAAGCTATCCAAATAAAAAAAACTCATTATAATTAGTGACCCAACATTTGACCAGATATAGAAGCATCAAATTAAATTTACTTTGGTCATACCCAGGAGGAGTCCCCGTGATGTCTGCAATACGTACCTGCTACTGATTTTGATGCTCAGCTTCTATATTGATGGAACTTTGGGAAGCTTTACATAAGGGATAAAATTAACAGTCCTTAATCTCTGTAAAACCCTTGGCAGCAGCAACAGAAGTATTCATAGGATAGGGGATTTTCGCTATAAACTCATAATCATTCCTTGTAGACATTTATTCAAGCCTCGAACCATGCTTTGGAATAACTGAATATTGCAACATTTACTTTATGAATCCAAATTTGGTTTCATTAATTTTAGCCACTTTTTCCATCCTCAAATTTAGTTTTACTATATCATTCTCACGCACCAAGTGTTGGATTAGTTTTTTTTTTTTTAATGTAATAAAAATATTTTGGTGTTGCTAATATTTTTCTAATAAAAAAATTTAAATTGTATAGAAGTTGATTTGATGTGATTTTGTCATCTTGGTGGGTCCAAAGATAACCTCGACAACGTAAATATATAGTTTCACTCAAAATAAATATTGAAGATGAGATTATTTTAATAAAAATTAAGACGATATTATATTAGATTGATTCGAAGTAACCTGGGTTAACTTGTCAATTCACATACCTAGTTATGAGATCATGATAACATTGTAAAAAGCAAATCAAATAAATTATAAAACTCAATTTTCAATAAACCCAATATTAAAGGATGAAATTGAAAAATATCAATTAAAAAAACCAAGAAATTGACCCGAGTCAACCCGGGTTAATATGCCAAACCTGTGACCCGGGTCATGAGACTAGAATAACCCAATAAAAAACAAATTGAAACAAATTATGAAGACCGGTTCTCAATTCAACCTAGTATTGAAAGATGAAGTTGAAAAAAAATTAATTAAAAAAGAAAATAAAAAAATGACTCGAGTCAACTAGGGTTAACCCGTCAAACTTATTACCTTAGTTATGAAATATGGATAACCTCAAGAAAGTAGACCGAAAAAAATCACAAAATCTAATTTCTAATTATTCCAATATTAAAAGATGATATTTTTTTAAAAGTTAATTAGAAAAATAAAAAAAACTAAAGTTAATATGTCAAACTTGAGGTTCGGGTCATTAATATAGAATAATCTTATAAAAAATAAATAAAAAAATTATTAAACTTAATTTTTAATAAGGTTTATATAAAAAATATAAATCTGAAAAAAAAATTTACAGTAAAAAACCGTACACTATATATATATATTGTTAATAATGTCACGGAAAGCCAACAAGAAAAGACCAGCTATGATGTCGGAAGCCATTTGATTCTGGTGCTATTAGAAGATGTTATTCTGTTTATATATCTCTTGACAAGTGACATTGGAAAATCGTTTTTTCCCTTAGAGAGATCAATAACGAAAGAAAAAGCATAAAAGAAAAACAGTAAAGGATTCTTAATTTCTATATCAACTATTCCTATCTCAACTTCAAATCTTACATAATTTTTGCTGGCCACTCCGGTGACATGATGGATTATTAATAGCTATCAGAGTAACCAACATAGTTGAATCGAGGTCGAATGTTATGGTGATTATACCTAGGATCACCATAGTCAACAGCCTTTATCACCACAGCTTCACGTCGACCATTCTGTTCTTGAACAGCTCCAAACACAATCTCGTTTGTCTCGCAGCTCTTCTCATAGTATGTCTTTGGGTTGGGCATATAATGCCTATGATGCTGCTGCTGCTGCTTATAACGCTGCAGATGCATCTGTTGCTGTTGCTGTTGCTGTTGGTGATAACCACCTCCCCAATTGCTATAGTAACCCTGGTTTTGCTCCAAATGGTGGTTTTGCTCCACGTCTTTGGTCATAAATGGGTAGGTTTTCTGGGATGTAGGACTTCTGGTTTCGATTGATGGTGGCTCATCTTCATCAGGAATCACAAAGCTATCTTGAACGGGCCACGTGTTTGAGTGCTTGAGTGGCTGCTGGTAGTGCTGCTGGAACTGATAATGTATTGGTTTTCTTCTAAATCCAGAAAATATTCCCCCAAATATTTCACCTACTGTCGAGCTAGTATTGAGGATAAGCCTCCCAAGTGAACCAAAAAGGCCCTCGTCTGATTTCACAGGTTCATCTTCATCTGGAATAAAGGGAGGCCTGACTGACATATTAGGACTTTGATATGGGGCCTTTGGCGGGCCTTTCTTTGTTTGAGTTCTTGAGTCCTAAAAAAGAAACAACATTAGAGAAAATTGTCTTCGTAAAGTAGTTCTAGCAAAGACATTCAAGTTGGAGAAAACAAACAGTCCATGTTAGGAAAACCAGGTACATATAGCGGCATTTAAATTAAAACAAATTTATATTTTTTAATTACCAAGGAAAAAGTCTCTTTAACATCATTAGCTAGACCGTGAAGATATTTTAAGTGTTAGAAATCGTTACAACAATTTTAAGTTGAATAATTGTTGATTCAAAATAAAAACAAGAGCACTCTTAAGAATATTAGCATGAAATTTGAACATTTGAAAATAAATTGTTGGGGTGATCCGATCTATGGAGGTGCCTTTCCAATGAACACTTGGCCAAACGATGAATGAAGAAAGATGTGATTAAACCTGGGGCACACCGCGTGTAGAAGAAAACAATATTTGCACCCGACGCTGCAACAACGCCAGCATGTAGCCAAAGAATCCAGCAGCAACAAGCACTGCTAATCCTGCAATATTGATGAGTATGTTGCCTGGATCTCGATGATTGCAAGAAAATAAGGTCGAGGAAATTAATCAGATTGCATGTTTGCAGCTATGTCATACCTAAATGAAAACTATCATCATGTGGATAGTTACAATCATCATCATGGAGTTGGATCTCTCGAATTGCCTGGCTCCCTCTATCTATAATCAAGAGAGAGCAACTACTTGCACTGTAAACCACATCAAAGTCATTTGAGAACTTAGCATCCTCACTCGGACCATCAACATGACCACCTCCACGAGCCCACTTGCCTCCAGCAATGGTTGTAACTCCTTCATAAATATTTAATTTAACCAGTCAATGTTCTAAGAACAGCCAATAACATATTCAAAATACAAGGAGATAACTTTGTTCCTCATGTGCAGAATTCCACAACTATTACCAGCCAAAGGAAAAAATAAAGAAAAAGAGTATCTACAATAGTCACCTCCATCAGTACTGATTTTCCTGATAGCCATGTTCATTGTATCCGCAACGTAAATGTTTCCTCTTTCATCCACGGTTAGACCTTTCGGGTGATTCATTCTCGCATCTCTTAATTTCCCATCTACATGTCCAGGGTACCCTTCAAATGATCCGGTGATAAGCTTGGGTCTGCCATCTGCATTCCAGAATCTCTCATTGCACAAAAAAATGATAGTCTACTAAAAGTGTCAACTACTATCCTCCCAAACAGTTAAAGAAGAACAAGAAGATAATACAAATCTAGGGGAAAAACTCGAATGCATGCTGTTTGCATATCTATAAATACAGACTTGAAGTAGCGTACGATGAACATATATATGATTTGGAATAAAGAATCTGCAAACACGAAAAACAAGCCCAGAATTGGGATTAAACTATTCAAATTAAACAAGGGCTTGAAGCTTCTCAACGAAACTTGATTTATTATCAATCTTGGAAAGCAAAAAAAGAGAAGAAAGAACTGTGGATTAGAGAAAGAAGAAAAGGATAAAGGTGCGCAAGACGAGTAATTTACAAGGCTAAGTAGTCAATAAAGAATGTAGACTTCAGGAATGAAAACGTGAGAGTGCAAATCTCCAAAAAGAAAGTATTGAGTTGGCAGAAACAGAAGTGAATGGATTTATACGTACTTTCGAAAGTGGAGACTTGTACTTGACAAAAGCATGTAAAGCACAATTGTAACCTTTTTTTTTTTTTTGTATGTTCTCTTTGATAACATGCATTAAAAAGTTAAGGAATCAACAGATGTTGTCGCAACAGTGAAGCTAAGTGTCATGAAATTTTTGGCATTGTTTATCAGATAAATTAAACGTTATCGAATGACTCAAAAATATAATGAAGCTTATAAACTCATCTTACATTTAGAGAATTGTGTTGAGATCTTGTAAATGTTACTATTCTCTGAATCCAAAAGCAAGAGTTCCCCACTTGGAGACACCTCAACGGAGTATGGTTCAATTCCTAACTTGCTTCCATCAAACACTGTCTCCACTGTATATCCACCCTCAAATTTCATCATCGAAGGGCTAGAAACAGCTGAGATTTCAACTACATTAGCCTAAGAATTACGAAGAACAGCAAAAGCAGGGTACTACAGAAAAATGTGAGCTCAAAGAAGGCCCTATACCCATTTTAGTGTTGGATTTAAGTGACCAGAGCCATTTCACAAGGGCAGATACCACATTGGACACAGCGGCACTTAAAATTTCTGTATATTCAAGATAAATCATCATAAGAGTTGAAAGCCAAAGAGAAAGAAAAGGAAAGAGGACTTCGAAAATAAAAAAATTGCTTCACTTACTTGCAGGAGGTGTGGCCGAGACTGAAGAGAACCCACTGAGGAGAACAAAACAAACTAGAGCAAGAGCAAACCAGTTTCTACACATCATTGATTTCTTTGGTTTTTCTCCGTTGAACTCAAACAAGAATGAGAAATGCGAAAATGAAAAGAATTTAATCCTTGCAAGTTTATATACTCAGAAGAGACCCCACAGATGTAGTGAAAGCCCTTTTTGAATGCTGTCTTTGCGAGAGAGGGAGAGAGAACAGCAAGAGTTCTGTTCAAGAAAGGAAAGTAAAAAAAGCAAAAGCAGCAGCCCGAGGGAATCAAATGCTGTGGTAATGTCTTAAAGATTTGTCTCTTGATCGAACATATGTTTAAGTCTTGCAAAGTAGATCTTGTCGGTTTGAACTGCTTTTTGGCACGGATAGCAAACTCGTTTTCGGAGACGTGATAATAAGCACTTGTAAGTAGTTGTCAGAACGGGGCTGGGCTGAGCGGGGCTTGGAAGCGTTTGGGCTGTAGTTTATTAGATGCATGATCGGAGACATAAAAAACAAGGTCTTCAGGCGATGAGTATGATAAGCATTGAGGTGAAACCAGTCGAGGATAATATCTCTCTGTTAATCACCCTAACGACAGAAGAAGCGAGTAACAGTTGAAATGTTAATTACTGGCCAATCTCAACTGTGCATCCAGGTCCAAAAGTTGATTAAATTGATGTTGCAGATACCACAATTCAAAGCAAATAGCTGGGATTTTTGCAATTTGCATAACAAGAAGCATTTCTCTCCTTAATCTTTTGATTCCATTCAGCCCACAATACATTGGCATTGAAGGGATCAAATAAACATCTAGTAATTATGTAGAGGCAAATTCATCATTATGCAATCAAATGAAGTACCAAGTTAATTCTGCCTGCGCGGGAGTGCATATCACGCGCTTGTAAAGGGTTTAGGGCTGTACTGTACACAAATGACATATTCCATTAAGCCTATCCAAAAAGATAAGCAGTTTAATTCACTTTGAGTTTTCAGTTCAGTTGTACTACGGCTCCAGAAAAAAAGGAAAGAAAAGAATGGCATTTCCACATCTTCCTTCATCTCTCGCACTCAAAACTACTTGCCGCTCTGCATTGACACCAGTACCCATCACTGTCTCGTCTCGACCAATCCAAAATCCTGCTAAATTCACCAATTGGGTCCTCGATTTCCGTTCCAAATCTTTGAATTTTGCCTTCTCTGGGGCTCTCGCACTTGGTCTATCTCTCCCAGGCAAGAATTCCGCATTAGTATTTTCTGCAAATGCTTGGTAGATTTGTGTATGGCTAGTATGTATGTATTATAACTACGCTATTCTGGGTCATGGCTGATTTATATCCATGTGGTTGATTTTGTCTGATATATTTTTTTATATTTATCTTTGCAACATGGGTTTTAACTTTGCTATTTTAAGTTGTAACTCTGCAACAGTGGGTTCAATGTGTTATCTCTGTTGTTTTTGTCAATGTCTTTATGATGTGAACAGGGGCGGAACTAGAATTTCTAGGTTGGAGGGCATGGGTTGACTAAGATGGTTTGGGGTTGCCACGGCAAGGATTGACTAAGATGATATTAAACTAAATTTTGTGAGGTTTGGGGGTGCCACGCTACCTGTGGCTTAAGCCGGGGGTCCGCCCCTGGATGTGAAGTCCAGTGATAAGCAATGATAGCTACTACGTATTAATGATGCAGAGCACTTGCATATTTTTTTTCCCCTTTTCCTTCTTTTTCTGTGTGTAATGTATAGTTTATGCTAATAGACATCAAATTTTGTAGGAGTTGGAGTTGCTGACGCAAAAGTTGGAGTTAACAAGCCAGAACTCCTTCCTAAAGAGTTTACTACTGTTATAGATGTAGCTGGGTTCCTTTCTGATGGCCAGGTGAGGGGTGCTTACTTTTCTACTTGTGCCTTCCTGTAGTATTTCTAAATAATTGCTTGCTAATTTGATTGACATTATGTTAATTTATTTTAAGGTGAGCTATATTTGTGGAATTTTCTTAAACGGGAATATGATTGGTCAATCAAGCATTGTGGATTCCTGAAATTCATCGTTTCATTTGAGTGGAAAATTATTTTGTCTCAAACCTATGGTCCTTGCTCTCCTTTTATTATTATTATTATTATTTCCTTCTGTTCCAGTTTTTGTGTAGCAGTTAGTTTTTCACCTTTCGCTTTCCCTATCACTTTCTTAGGACAAGAGTCCAATTTGATCAGATTCCCCGTGTAAATTGGGCAGAAGCATGTGTTGATTCTCTACCGAGTATTGAGATGAATGTTTTTGAAATGTTGCTATCACGGTAGCGTTGTGAGTCTAAATTATATGATAGGCTCCTCTCGACTGAATGAAACAATTGGTAATAATTTGTTTTCAAAGCCAATTGCTGAATGGCTCAATTGAGCAGTTTTATGTATCATAGATCCTTTTGTAGTTAATGTTTATACTCTTAGTTATTTACCTTCAGTATGAGCAAGCGAAGGAGACACTAACAAATCCACTTGCCGTTAATATTTCGCTGTAAATCATATTGAAAAAAAATTATACTCTTAACTGTCCTAAATTTTCCAGACTTATTTGGTTTACCAGCACTTGGTCGCATGCATTTTGCAAGTGATCCAAGCGTTTATAATGTTTTATTGAAAGACACTGTTGGGTGGCTTTGAGTCATAAAACATGTATATGGTACCATGTCTTAGAGCTAAATGCAGGAAGATTCAGTCAGATTAATGCACAAGTAATGGTTATTTTGCAGGAGAAACGACTTGCAGAGGAGATTTCTGATATTGAAAAGGATACCGGATTCAAATTAAGAGTTTTAGCTCAGAATTATCCTGACACACCTGGTAATCTTTGTGTGTTAAGTTCATGTCAATGGGTTTGATATTCTGATCTTTAAGACAATTGTACCATCTCTTAACCTTATATCAGTCTGTATCTTGAAGCATTCTCTTAGTCAGCTGCTATATTTGTTTTTTGGTTTATCTTTTATTTTTCAGGATTGGCGATTAGAGACTTTTGGCAAGTGGATGATAGAACAGTTGTCTTTGTTGCTGACCCCAACTTTGGTAAAGATGATTCAAACATGTTGCATTCTTTTGACTGCATCAACCATTGAGGACTTGATTGATGGATTTCTATGACCAGGAAATATTTTAAATTTCAATGTGGGGGCTTCTGTTGATCTAGACATTCCCCGTAGCTTCTGGAGCCGTTTGGCTGGGAAATATGGAAACATGTTTTACTGGAAAGAGAAGGTAAATTACAAATTACAAAGTTGCGGGATTACAAAGTTGCGGGAATATTTTCTTAGGTGTTTGGGTTATGCAAAGAATTCATTCTGATTGATTCTAAAAACAGGGGGAAGATGCTTCTATTGAAGCTGCTGTGATGGCAATATCTAGTTGCTTGAGGGAACCTGTGGGACCAAATAATTGCTCCGAGGTGAAATGATACTGACATGATACCGGTTCCGGCATGCCAGATTCGTTTCTATTTATACTCCGCTACTGTTTCCAAGTGCTGTATAATTATGTCTACAGACTAGAGTTATGTTTGTAAAGCACATTTAAATTTCAGTACAAACTACAAAGAAACAAAAAAAAAAGAAAAAAAAAAGGGGATTTTATGAATCAAGTACAGGTCAATGAAGTCGATCATTGCAGCTTTTGTTGGAGCATTTCAGATTCTTAATTTTCATGTAAAAAAGGAGAACAAGACCTAATTTATTCGCAGGTTAACCGGGAGGCCAGGCTAGCTAGAGAAAGGACCAGCTTCGAGCAGGTCGTCCCTCCTAGTGTTACAGGCTTACGAGGCCATCTTGTGTCAGTATCACAGGCACAGCGATGTGCAAACCAGATATGGAGTTCTTGTACCAGATTGTGTTTGTAAGCTTTAATATTCTGACTCAATACTCCGTTTATAATCAATAAGATCATATTTCATTGAATACTTATTCCCTTCAACATTTGGTGACTAAAGGAATTAATCCTGAAGTAGTAAAAGAATACTACAAGATTAGAAGAATCAACATTTTGCTCTAAGAACGCAAGAACAATTGTGTTGGGGAATCTACCCTGAAATTTATACCGTTCTTTCTCAACAGCAATTCAATGTGGTGGTAGAATGACGGGAAATATGTACTCTACCATTCAGTGCTTGCCCTTCTCTTTCTCCTGTTTTCTAAAATCTTCTGTAATTCTTCTGGTCGACATGGAACTGCAAGAACTCCCCCCTGTTGAAATCCGTATTCCTCTTTAGCCTGCTCCAGTAAGCTCAAGAAATCTGGATTAGTGAGGTAATTCAGCTCCACAATAAACCTCCTCGGTTCTTCACCCTTGGTTGCAGTGACTGCAAAATGTCCCTTCTTCACATCTCCTGGAACCATTTTTGTAGCTTCCATCACTTCATCAAACCTGACTTCACTCGAATTGGCTCCTCTAGAAGCTGAGAGCAAGAGAACCCGCTTCAACTTTCTTATGAAAAGCTTAAGCATCATTGCTCTTGTAAGGCTTTCTTCCATATGTTTCAATGGTTATGGATTTCTCAAAGTGTGGTGGGAACTTGGTGTAGAATCTATAGTTTCTGTTGCTTTTGTTTTTTATCCAGCGAGCTAGGAGGAAATATATATACTAGCTAGGTGGTCTAGGGCATCGGAAGCTTAGCTGAAGTTTCTGATCAAGGTCAGAAAGGGACCGTACGGTATGGACTTGAAAATCAGTTAATGCAACAATTGATTGTTCGTCGCCCGTGCTTTCTGTAACTGGTGGGGTCTTGAAACGCGGTTTACACTGCTGTTTTTATCAGTTTCCTGCCCCATTAATTTCTTACTACTTAATCCCCACTCCCCTCTAAGCTAGAAGCAGATCACAATTTTTTTCCATGATTATAACTAATCCATGTCAATTGAGAAATCGATGAGAAGCTGATTAAAGAGTAAATGGATCATTACAGCATTACATGCAATTGGTCATATAATATATTTATTTGAATTATTAGCCAAAATATTTGAGGCTACGCGATGCTTATGCTGCTTAATTACCAGGGAAGGGAGTTGATAGCAATTAATTAGTACATCAGCTCACTTTTACTTTGAGAACGGCTTTAGTTTGGATAAACGACCGACGCAACATTTCTGTGCTGACTCGAAAGTTTCTAAAGTGTCGGCTAATTTGCTCAAACTAGGAGACATGCATTTAATTTTTTCAAACAATACAGTCCACTCCTCGCGCGCGCGCATATATATATATATATATATATATATATATATATATATATATATATATATATATATGTATATATATATATAAAGAGAGAGAATAAAAGATAAGGTGTGCTTTAGGGTGTTTAGATTTTTGTGGGAAAAAAAAGAAGAAATAGTTTCATTTTCTCAAATAACCATACTTCTATTTCTATAATATAATTTATATTATTATTTAATATATTATTTTTTAAATAAAAATTATTTTTAAATTACATTACTCGTTAAACTTATAATTAATTTGTTTTTTCAATCTAGGAACATAACTATTAAATGAAATTTTAAGATATAATTTATATTATTTTTTAATATATTTTAATTATTAAAATTATTTAGATTGATTATTGAAACATTAAAATTATTTCTTCTATAATTTTTTTTATTGGTCATCATATAAGATGATTTATTTCATATTAAAAGTATAAAAATCAATAAATGAAATAGAAGATTTTTCGTAATCCTTTTTACCAGAGGATTTGTTCCAGAGAATCTCTAACACAAACGTTTTTTTAATCATAATAGAAAAAAGTGTAATTTTTTTTATTGGCATTTCATATATAACCCGATAGATAATTAGCTCTTGCTTAAAAAGAAAAAAAACGTATTTCCTATGAAATTAACTGAAATATAAATTATAAATGACTCAAATTGAATTTATTAAACTATATATTTATTCAAATCACATAAAAACTCTCTGTGCTTTAATTTATCTTGAAGAAAAAAAAAAACTTACTAGAAACTTTAAAAATATAAAAATATCTAAATCTTTCGCATACTTTGATTATATAGATAAAAAAAAAATTATTGATACAGAAAAAGAATATAGTGAAAAATAGACTGACAGTCGGAAGAATAGAAAAATTAGGTATACAAAAAAAAATAAATATTTTTTAAAAATAGATTAATTAAAAGGGATAACTATTTCATCTATCCTTATCCTTATACATTTAACATATTTTTTTATATAGCATTTTAATTTTTTTTCACTCTTATATACCTTTATAAATCATCCCATATGTCATTTTATCACTTTCTGTATAAAAATGTCCTCCAACTACTAGAAGGAAAATTAATTCTTGAATTCCTAAAATAATATTTAAAAAAAATATGAAAAATCCTAGAAAAACCCTAAAAAATTAAAAACCTGAAAAAATTAATAATTAATTATAAAATATAGAAAATAAAAAAATCATGTCAATGAAACTCATAAATAAAAAGATGTCTATATCAATGAAATAAGTTTGCAGGACGTGATTTTTTCAAAATTTTCATTTATTTCCAATTCTTTTGTATAATTTCTTGGGTTATTTCAATTTTTTTTAAGATGTTTCAAGTTTTCATGTTTCTAGGTTTTTCAAATTTTATAGTTTTTTTTTCTTAAAACAAATTTCTATTTTAATTCTAAGTTTTTTAAGTCTTGTTAAGTTTTTGAAAATTAAATTAATTTTTATGTTTGATAATTTATTTTTCTTTTTGTTGTAAGGGAGAAAATTAAAGGAGTATATGAGAGAAAATATTAATTAATATAGAAAGGTATATAAGAATGAGAAATTCTTAAAAGTGCATATGAGATAATATGTTAATATATAGTTAAGAGTAGATGAATGGATTAAGTCTTGGATAACATAAGACATCTTTCTTTCATGGATGATATAAACTTTATTATTGATAATTACAATATTATATTCATGCTGCAAGTTAATTTTAATTGTATAATAAGCAAATGCAATGAATGCGAATGAGAATTTATGCACTAATCATGTGGTTAATTAAGGATTCAAATATGAAGCATTGTGATTTGGATAGTGTTTAGAGACTGTGATAACAATTACTTTTTAAAATATTTTTTACTTGAAAATGCATTAAAATAATATTTTTTTTTATTTTTTTTGTTATCAATATATCAAAACGATATAAAATCATAAAAAATAATTAAAAACAAAATAAATTTTATTTTTTTTTAAAATATTTTTTAAATACAAAAACAAACAAGCTATTAAAGACTTGGAGTGTTTAGGTTTAGTTCACAACACCCTTCAATATCAAACTCCACTAAAACAAATTAACATTAATTATGAAACTTCCATAACACTTTTTCAATAGTTTGACTATATTTCATATATAATATTATCAATTCTGCCAGTATTTAAATAAGATTTTATCAATTGACTGGCTTTAAGATTTTTTGGATTGTTTTGAGTATCATTATAAAACATGTATATAAAGTTGATTATTTTAAAATAAATAAGATTAATATAGATAATGCAATCAATTGTAAAAAATATATAAAAAATTAACACTCTGTATGCCAGGAGGGATTGAATGAAGGATGGATAAGAGGAAAGGAATAAGAAGAAAGGGATAATGTGGATTTAATTTTCATTTGGTGAGAAGGATAAGAATCCAAGAAAGGATTGAAGGGATCCCTCTAATCATTTCTCATTAATTTCTAATCTCTAGTCCTTTTAATTTGATTGGATTGGCTCATATTCTTCGTAATTTTAGTATTTTCAATTTAGATGGATATATTGACTCTCATCCTTTCACTTTCACTTTATCCAATCCATCCTTCCTTCTATCCATATCTTCTTAAACAAAGCCTAATAGTATAATATATTAGTTGGAATTATTTGTAATCCAATTTAAATTAGGCACCGTTTAGGAATGCGGTACAAACCGTGTTTTTTAAAAATTTAGTTTTTTTTTTGTGTATTTTAGATCGTTTTGATGCACTGATCTTAAAAATAATTTTTTAAAAGTAAAAAAAAATATTATTTTGATGCATTTCGACATGAAAAATATTTTAAAAAGCAACATGCAATAAATTATTTTGTAATAAGAATCTTACAAAATAAATTAAAGAAATGTACAAGAGTATATATTTTGATCAATATACATAATAAAAGCTAATAAGACTTAGTCAAGTGGTTAATGACTTGAAGCCTAGGAGTTGAATTGTAGGGTTCGAAATTCATTATTTACCATCCCTAAAAATAATTCATTAAAATAAGAAAACAACAAATAAAAACTCAAAAACTTGTGGAACTAATTATTATCATATTTTTTAACAATTTAACTATGGAAAACGCTAAATCCACACAAACACTAACAGGAAATAAAAAGTGATGCATAGTATGGTTACTGAGGACAATCCTTCGTGGATTTAGTGTTTCACTTCAGCTACCTTCCAAAAAAGAATATTTTTAATTATCAACGAGATATTTTTTTAAATGATTTTATTCTTAAAAAGTAATTTAGTAATTAATACTATCATCTTGATAGTCAATGATGCCATGTGATAGTGTCGTTCAATTATTGTATTTAAAGGAACCCAATTTAGGTTGTACGTAGTACGTAGAAAAAGAAATTAGGGTGAGTATCTGAATATTTTTCTCGTAATAAAATTTATAACATAAAGTAGCTTGATATATAAAGGCTTGGAAATTAAACAAACTAGTTAAAGAATGATGTCCGGTTGAAAAAATTTAAATTAGCATTTAACAATATAGAATTTTCGGTTTATATATAATTATTTCTGTCACTTAATTTATTTCTCCTTGATGTTTATTATCTTAATTATAACATTAAATTAATCATAACACAATAACGGAAGAGGATGGAAAAGACAATGCTATAAAATCCATAAAAAGTATACATATATCTTGACAGAAATTAAAAGAATAATAATAATTTAGATATTAAAAAAGTAATAGCATTAAATATTTTTTATTATTTGTTAATTTATCTACAAAATTCACAGTTAATTGCATTACTAAAGTGTTTGTTAAATTATTGATTTTATTTATTAAAAAGCAAGATGTGAAACACATAGAAAAAACCTTTTTATTAAATAAGATTTAAGAACCATATAATATGATAATATCATATTATAATACAGGTTTTTGTATGAATATTGAGGTTTGTTATAATTACTATTTATTTAAATATATATTTAATGAATTTTAATTTAATATTTAGACATTATTATTGATAAGAATAATAAAATAATTTTAGATGAATTGTTGCTTTAAGGCATAATGTTTATGGTGAGAAAAGAAGATTAATATGATAATTGTTTTTATGTAAATAGGAAACAGATATGTTTATGGTCCCTTGAACTATTAGTCAAAGTAAACAACATTAATTTACCTAGTGTAAATAGTATCTAATCAAAATTGGTGGTGATATTTAATCTTTTTTTTTTGTGAAGTACGTTTAGATTTCCATTCAATTGGAGTTTAGTTAGTGTCACGTGGTAATCACATGACAATAAATTTCTAAAAAAATAATAAAAAAAATAAATTCATTTGGGTTTCACATGACATCTTATTAATTCTACCAAAAAGTTTTATATTCTGATATAAAGGATGGAATTCATGTTAGAGATATTGAAGGTATCAACATATTTGAAGCCTTGAAGAAAAGAGAAAACCACGGCATTTTAATGTTGAAGCTAATGTCAATGGTTGTGATGAAAAAGAGACAGAAAAGTTAATTACAAATATATATATTAATCATATTGAAGAATTGGGTGTTAATTCGAGAATAATTGGCATAGCAAACAATACAAAGATCTCTTATGGAGTGATGCAAAGGCTGGAATAAAAACAATGTTCAAGTTTCCCTTTTTAATTATCGAAGGGTTATACAAGGCATCAACTAATTATCGAGATGGACTTGTCATGCATTCAGTAAGGACTTGAAGTGTGATATGTTGTTGAACAATGTATATGAATGTTTCAATTCCTACATTCTTCAAGCAAGAGACAAACCCATAATCATAATGCTATAGATAACTAAAAGGATGATAATGAGAAGATTCTATTACAAGGAAGAAGGAATGCCAAGAAAAATCGTTTTTTTCCAAGAATACTTCAAGAAGAAAGAGAACAATGCAAAAATTATTATATAGATTAACAATTCTGTTGAGCATTCTATAGGTATACAACTGGCGAAGAATGAGACAACAAAAGAGGTTTGAGATCATCTGCAAAGATTATTCACTCAATCAAATCTTGCAAAGCAGTATCAATTAGAGAATGACATACGAGCTCTTCACTAGAAGAATATGAGTATTTAGGAGTTTTATTCTGCTATTACAGATCTTTGAAATCAATTGACTCTTACAAAATCAGCATAATTAAAGGCATATGAGATAATATGTTAATATATAGTTAAGAGCAAATGAATGAATTAAGTCTTGGATAAAATAAGGCGTCTTTCTTTCATGGATGATATCAATTTATTATTGATAATTACAATATTATATTCATGCTCCAAGTTAATTTTAATTGTATGATAAGCAAATGCAATGAATACCAATGAGAATTTATGCACTAATCATGTGGTTAAGGATTCAAATATGAAGCATTGTGATTTGGATAGTGTTAAGAGATTGTGATAACAATTGCTTTTCTAAATATTTTTCGTTTAAAAGTGCATTAAAATAATGTTTTTTTCATTTATTTTTGATATCAACACATTCCAAAACCAAAATCTCTGTTTGTAGCTCGATCAATTTGAAATCCCATCTGACAATTCCCTTTAACCATAACTAAAATCTTTGTCTTTGATTGGGCTAATATGAAAACCTAATCTAGCGAGAATAAGAGACAAGCTGCACTTTGTTGATACTGATGCTAGCTGTGTCTTCTATCCGGATCATGAGGAAAGCCATAATCACCTCTTCTTTGCTTGCAGTTGGACATCCCTCTTGTGGTCAAAGGTGAAATCCTGGCTTCGGCTCTACAAGGGTATGACCACCATTAGTAGTGCTGTTCGGGGCCTTAATGTTAGGGGGGAAAACATTGTTGCCAGGATGAAAAGGGTCTCCCTCAGCATTGTTGTCTACTTGATATGGGAAGAAAGGAATCAAAGAGTTTTTGAAAACTCTTGCACACTAGTTGAATATGTTTTTAAGAGATTTCAGGTTTTATTCTACATGATATTGCACTTTCATGAGCGCAATCATTCTTAAATTTCTGTGAGCTGACCGCATTGGTGGTTGTTCTGGATGTTCTCTATTGGGGGATGCTGTCTTCTCTTCGGTTTGTAGTCCATATAGTCACTGCTTCTAAGTTGATCGTATTGGTTGTTGCTGCTTCTCTTAAAGTTTTGCTGTGCTGCATGGTGCTCATGTTTGTCACTCGTAATTTATGGTGCCTAAGGCATCTTTTTTGTGTTTCCTATTTTAGTTGGTGCCCAAGGCATCTTCTTGCCTACTTTTCTTGGCTTTTGCTTTGTGTTAGGTTGGGAACCTTGTAATTTATGGTTCCTCACATAACCATTGTCTGCTAATTTTAGCTTGTTAACTTTGGCTTTGACGTGAAGTTTTTTCAGGGAGTCTGTTCCCTGCCTTTGTAAATCACTGTATACAAACTTGCTGGTTCTCCAACACTGTAAAATTTTGATCTATTTATATACTTACATTTTGATAAAAAAAAATATGTGTTTGCGGCTTTGTCAACCTGAGATCCCATCTAGCGATCCCTTTTAACTAGAACCAAAATCTCTATCAATAGCTTGGTTAACCTGAAATCTCATCTAGTGATTCCTTTTAACAAGAACTAAAATCTTTGTCTTCGATTGGGTCAACTTGAGATCCCATCTGACGATCCTCTTTAACCAGAACTAAAATCTTGTCCTTTCTGATGACAGGGTTTGAACTTTCTTCTCTCTTCGATAATTTTCTAATAGTAGTGTTCTTCTCACTTTTCTTCCTGATTGCAGGGTTCTTCATTTTCTTTCTTCTTGATGATAAGGTTTGATCAAGTTCTCATTAATTGTTTTTGGTGATTCATGAATGCAGGGTTGACATCTGTCTTCTTGATGACTAAATTTCCTGATGATAAAGTTGAAAACTTGGTGTTTCTTGATTACAAGGTTAACATCTATCCTTTTTAATGTCTGAATTTAATTGGATTTTCCTGATGTCAAGGTTGAAAACTTTGTCCTTCTTGATTGCAGGATTGACCTAATAATTCCCGATCGTATCTTTCAGGAGTCATAGCCATGTTTCAGAGGGTAAGCCTAGATGAAGATATGAAGATGTCCTTTAAGTGCAGCGTTACCCTCAATTGCAATTACCCTTAATTGATCATGAACTATCTTTGAACAACATTGCTCTCAGTTGATCTGAATGTGCTTGTTCTTTTGTTTATAATCAAAAGGAATTTGTCATTAACAAATACTAAACATAACTTTTATGGATTTCATTGATTCATCATTTGATTCTTTCTTGCCCCCTCAATTGATCTGAATACTGATTTTTTCATTGAGGCATTTGTGCTCGTTCACTGTATTGCCCCTGACTGCTCAACTTTTTAAGGATGATCAAAAAGTGTGTATCATTTCTGTCAAGGATTTTGAAAAATCAATTGATGTTCTTTTTGTTTGAAAATCTTTCTTGTTTTGGAATCAACTAGCACATTTCAAAGATCATGTCTGTTCAAGTCTAATTATTGAAATAAAATCAAAGAAATATTATTTTTTAAAAGCATTTTTTGAAAATCAAGCTTATTTGGTCAAAAACCCAACACACGCCATTCAATACATGTAGCTTTTTGATTGTCTTTTATTTTAAAGATAAAAATTAACCTGTTGTAAGATTAAAAGAGTTTTTTTTGCTATGGTTCTTTATGTCAATTTTAATATATGATCTTAGGTATATCATTTGATGGTACGTGATGAGGTGACCTTCTGTAAATTTCAAGAAAACAAGATACTCAAGTCAAAACTCGAGGCTTTATGAAGAAAAATTATCTCTTTTAAGTACCTATTTTATCTGCATGTATAATAACCAGTACCTTAGTTTGTGAAGCTACGATCCTTATGGAAAGACTCCTCAAGTTTTGAGAGCGTCATTTATCGGTTTAAATTGCTTACTTAATTAAAAAGGGCTTTTAAAAGCATGTAATGTAGGCTATGGTTCATGGCTATGAAAGAAAAGGAAATTCACAGGCTCAAAAAGTGTTTGAGGGTTTCAAAGACCTAGGATCAACTTTAACTAATCATCAACTCTCTTTCTCGTATTATCTTTGTAGAGGAAATGACATATAACCATGTCAACCTCAACAATCAAAATTCTCTTAACATAGGCCATAATGCAAATCCAAATTCTCCTTTGATGAATAACCAATCTAATCATTTGAAAGCACCTAAAGGCTTTATCATAGATATCATAAGACATGTTTGTAGCTTAGTATTTTTTCTGGTATTGACTTTTGGCATTTGCTGTGTCTTACCTCAATTGAAATCTTTTTTGCCCTTCTAGACTTGATAGGCATTCTACTACCTTTAATCTTGACTTGCCTTTAAGTGTAGGCAATTCCCATCTTTTTGGCTTTCACAAAGCCTTCCTCAAAGCTTTCCTAAATGCCTCATAGTGTATGTCTTTTTTCTTTAGCCCCTTTTCAATCGTTGGACTTTTGTTCTTAACATTCCTTTTACCATTGATTCTAACATTGTTTTCATCTTTTCAACAAAAAAATCCCTCATTTGCCCCCAGTGTGGGGTGTGATCCATGTCATGATTTTATTTTTGAAAGAAATATTCTATGAGGCTCAAAATGAGATTGCAAGGGATATATATTTCAAGCATTGTGAAGGGAGTAAACAAAGATGGTATTTTCTCATTTCAAGCAAGGTTGGTTAGAATCGATAAATTTTGATCTCATCCAACGTAATAATCTAGACATGCAAGGAATATTCACAAGTTCACAACTACCGAATCCACCACGTGTCATTATGCATACTGCTTAAACGTAACTAAATGATGTGTGGTTGAATTTTATATGTGAGTTCAAAATTTGTTTAGTCACCCTATATTGTTTATCATGCCATTTTAACAAACATCAGGTCATTTTTGTAATCAAAACACTTTTAATCTTTCAGGACTAATTAGCCTTAATTTTGCATGTTGGAGTTTGATCAAAATATTTTGTCAAAATACCCTTTAAAAGAAACATCTCTTTATTTCAAGACAATAATAAGACAGAACAAAACACAATTCATTGAAAATATGTGATGCATTCCTGATATATAAAAGCATATTGCAGCAAAATACAATGCTTATTCTCTGGGTAATTGCATATTATTTATGCCTTGTTAGCATTTTACAAGCTACTGGTCATTGCTGAAGATATAGGTGACTATATGGTAGGTACCACCATTCTTCACGAACTCAATTTCCCCTTACTTACCAACTTTTGAACTTGATACTTAAAATTTTTGTAGTTTTCAATCGAATGGCCTAGGACCCCACCATAATATTCACATCTCTTGTCTTTATTATACCACCTAGGAAATAGTGGTTGTATGAGATTTGATGAAGTCGGGGTAATAAGTCTGGAGTCTAACAGATGCTGGTAGACAAACTCGAGTGACTAAGGTATGTCGATCTTGGACAAAGGCATTTGAGTAGTTGATGCTATAATGAGACCTGACTGAACCACACAACCAAGGTTTCCTAATTAAGAGCCATCTTCGGATTCATCTATCATTATTGTTCTGAAATCCATGGTAGGACCTTCAATTTTTTCCATTTTGATAGCTTGTTCAATTCTTTTGGCAATCCTCACTACTTCATGGAAATGTTGAGCTGAGCTTCCCATCAAATGCTTATAATAAGGGAATTGGAAGGTGTTGATGAACAACAACACCATTTCTATCTCTATCAATGGAGGTTAGATAGATGTTGCCTTATCTCACCATCTTTGCATATACCTCACACTTTCTTGGTTTCCTTTCTCTATAGCCATCAGGCTAGTTTTGCCATGAGCAATTTTCAAATTGAATTTATACTACTTCAAGATGGTGTCTCCCAGTTCTTTCCATTTCTTGATCCTGGTATTGTCTAGTCTCATGTACTAGATCAAGGCGGATCCAGTGAGACTATCTTGGAAAAAATATACCAACATCTTATCGTTATGGATCATTTCAACCATCTTGCTGTTGTATGACCAAAAATGAGTGTTTAGGCATTCTAGTCTGGTATACTTGACGAAGTCCAATGCTTTAAACTCCTTCGGTACCATAATGTTAAGAACTAAAAAAACTTTAGCTGCTAACACAGGGTCAATCAGATTATTTCCTTCAAATGAGTGTTTAGGCATTCTAGTCTGGTATACTTGATGAAGTCCAATGCTTTAAACTCCTTCGGTACCATAATGTTAAGAACTAAAAAAACTTTAGCTGCTAACACAGGGTCAATCAGATTATTTCCTTCAAATGCTCTCAATCTCTCTTATAGGACAACCCGTTTATCATGGTCTATGGGACCGGTAGACCTATTGTTAGAAGGTCCTTTTGTTGTTGGATCCATGGTGATCTAAGCTTGACTTGAATAGATAGGGGTAAAAGGGATAAAAGGATGCCTAATTACTGAGTCTGCCCCCAAGTTTTGAGATGTGTGAGAGACGTGGACTGGCGATGTTTTCGTAGGAGGCAATGCAGATGTTCCCTTTCAATTCTGGAAACTCAGCACTTGTTTAAACAGTTTTGTGACTCTAGCTACTTCACCTTTGATGCTCTCAATTTCCCTTTGATAATGAGCCTCTATCTAAGTCCTTTCTTTATTTACGATATTTTCTCTCAGTCAGGTGTAGTAGACTATAGGTGGAGGGACCTACGTTTCAACCTGGGAGCATGCATGTTAACTGTATGAGCATATTTTTATATGATGAACTTGCCTTTTAAAGGGGTGAAACATGGTTGTATTTCTTGCATGATGAAACAAGAATTTTGATTATTTCCCAAACTCTACAACAAAAATTTCTTGAGTGGCGATCATTGTTTCTCTCACAAGTCTTGAGTTCAAGATGCTTCAAGAAGGGCTTGCATTAATGCAAAATAAAAGTAGCGCATATAACCTAAGAACAAGTTCTATTCATTAAGTGTATAACATCCTCATTCCCAGGACCGTCACATTAATAATAGAAAGTTGGGAGGAACATGGTAAATTTTTTTTTTGGATTCTTACCAAGACCACCGAAATTTCTACTGAAATTTCAATAGAGTCTCCTCTGTATCCAGAGGTCCTAAGTTATCAACAATGACCTGTATATCAGTAATACTTATAATTAAATCATCTCCTAACTATTCAAGATTCCCATGCCATTATATTCCAAAAATACAACCATAATATCACAAGTAACCACATCTTAACATAGAATATTACTTAATAGTTAGGTAGCAAAGACAACATACATAAAGGACACATACATAACATACTAAAATTTACATTCAAATATTTAAGTTACATGATGTTGTTATAATTCAGGTTCTATAGTTTTTGGATGCAAAATACATCAACATCCATTAAATTCTAAATAACAAAAAATACAAAATCTAAGATACTATTATCGTGGATATGAAGGACCTGCAACAACAAAATATATTTGAAAAATAAATATATTAAGACAACAATATTGTAAAAAGAGAAGATCAAATGACATACATAAATAAATATGCAAGGTTATGTATTATTATAATTCCTTAAAATTCCCGCCTAATGCTTTTTAAGTTCATTGTTTTGGGAATCACCAAATAATTCCCTCCCATTTTATTCCACAGTTTCCAATCAATATTCACCTCTTTAAGGCCAAAGGAATACTCCCTTCAAGGTTTCGATCCCTATTTCATTAACATTTATTATTATTCCTCATCAAGGAAACCCTTATAACACTTCTCCCCCAAAACTTGGAAGGGGGTGCCGATTCTAATGAATTTCATTAATGTCATTAGTCACCCATATCGGGACTGATTAATCAAGTTTATAATGAATGTTGACATCAACATCATCGATTGATGTCTTTGATTATTTCCAACCTAAAATAATCAATCAGATTTTCCTTTCCATAACTTCTGGGAATATTTCTAGAAATACTAATGTCAAGATTCTTGACATTTTTAGCTTTCACTTAAGGAATAACTAGTCAAATTTCATGTGTTTGCCGCTATCGACGTTACTAGTCGATATCATTTACTATTCTCACCAGAATAGTTAATCAAGTTCAATATTTCTCATTTTCAGGGATGATCATGCCAATATTAGTAAACCTTACTAACATCATTGGCCTCCATATTTGGAACTAGCTAATCAAGTTCGAGAAACGATTGTCAATGAAGTCCATTAATATAACCCATATTCTTACATCAATCAAGTACTTAAAATCCATTTAAATTTCTTGTTTATTTCACTTTATCCTTTCTCTTTGTGGTTTCACCCATAGATGCAAAAACTCAAAATTTAACAAGTTAGTAAAATCAACATTACAAAAACAAAAGTGTAGGTATAAAGCACCTACCTGCTGTGGAAGCTCAGCTCATGCTCCCTTGTGGTTATTGTTGTGCCTCTCCTGCGGTCCCTCCTGAATCCACAAGAATACCATGCCATTTCTTTTTCAAGTAACATTTCTCACAATAACAATAAAAATAATACAACAATGTTGACTTCTCTTTAATAATTGTTTCCTTTACAATTGTGTTTTCCATTATATCCCTTAAAATCATTGTTCTTTATTACATTATAATTATCTTTAAAATTTCGGTTTTGAACATGACTTATTTTTATTTTGAACCCTAAGATATGACACTGTACATTTTCCAAGTGGAAGAAATTTGATTTTGCCCCTAATGCGACTAAATTTCCCATTTTACCAATTCATCGAATTTGCCAGCAGAGGTGGCAGCTCGATCTCTCCTCAGATATTTACCTATATCTGGACTTAAAGAGCCCCAAATTAAGCGAGGTCAAATTCATCGGAAAGCTATCATCTCTGGCTACAACTTCTATGAAAAAACCTTCCCTGAATTTTATCATTCTAAGGCATGAATATTCCCTAGAATGGAGGTGACGAGTCTGTCCAGTTTTTGTCAACGGTTTTTTAAATGAACTTTCCATTATCCCCACTTCCCTTTTGCTTCTATGATAATTATTTTCGACATTTTTTCCTACATTTAATGATTCCTCTTAAGCCGAATTATGAGATATACTTGTGGCTACATAACTTTGTTTTCGCTTTACGTAGCACATGCATTTAATTCACGAAGTCTCGTATTAGCAAGCTTCCTACTACAACTAATTCAAGCATCATTAACAAATAACATGCCAAAATTCTTATTCCCTCTCCTTAATCGGTTCTTGGCCAAACTTGGCCTAAGGGGACTACGGGTCCCCTTTTCCTTTCTAGGCAATTGTTTGCCTTATTTACCCATTGTTCATATCATAACACATACTACAAGATTCATCAAGTACAAATTTAGAATTTCTTTTCCTTCCATTCAACCCTCACATGGTCGACTACTCATGTCCATTGGTTATTGATTTTTCTTTGGCAATTTTGCATGCTTTTTGTCGCGGGTGTGCGACGTCGGGGGTGATGACGAGCCTTTCGTGCCTCCTGAGGAGGTATTGTGTTGTTGGGAAGGATTTTTGGATTTAATCATAAAATTATGGTTAACGTTCAGGAGTCGCCACCTAGTATTGTGACTACTAGAAACCTATGGTCATCGAGAGTCTGTTTAAAGGACTAGTTGTGCAAGAGGAATACGCATCACCCCCAGCACACCCTACCTAAGATAAACTACAGTGTTGTTTGATTGTTTTTCTAGGTCAGGTTTCTATTCGTTGGTCTTTTTTAAGGTCTAAGGTAGATCTCCCTTCGTGAGAGAGTCATTACCTTATCAGGTTAAATCCTAACCATTCTAAAGTCCAAACTTTAACATCACATTTATTTTACACCTTGTATCTTAATACCTAAAGGTGTACTCTATTGTGTAGTTTTACACCCAATAGATATTAAAGTCCACATCTAAACCCTAAAGAAACATTGGTTAAGGGTTTTTGACATTTTGTCCAAATCCTAATGGATAATCATAAACTGGTTACAATATCGTTTTTTTTTTTGCTTTTTTAAAACATGAGAAAGATGCAATTTTTTTTTATTCATGAAAATATGCTTGTAAAAATTTTAGGATTTGACCGTATGCATGAAAATAAGACATTTTTTTTTGTTTTTTTTGAAAAGGGAAATTAATTTAAAAGTTTTGAAATTTTTTGAATTTTGTTTGAAATATTTTGGGTATTTTAATACTGGGTTTGTATCTTACAATGTAAAATACAACCCAATATTAAGCAAAATTGGTAGAAAACCATGCAAGAAAATCACAAAATTTTGAAAGGATTTTTTATTTTTTTGTTGTTTTAATAAATAATAAATAATATTATATTTCTATAATTAAATATTATAAAATGTGAGCTGGGCTGGCGTAGCTAACTGGGTCGAGCCCATGAAATTTGGATTGGGTTGGGTCGATCTCGACCCAACAAATATTTTTTTCTTTTTTTAGAGGGTGGGCCGGATCCGGCCCAGCCATATAGGTTAGGCCACATCAGGTCTGACCCACCCTTTGGAGTTAATTATTGTTCCATTGCATGCAAAATATATTCTGGCATGTAATGGCCATGAGAATAGGGGAAGGAATGAGGGAAGAAGAGAAGGGGGCCACTTGACACAAGTGGGAGGAGCTACTGGTCTGGGTGGCTGATGAGAGGTTGGTGGTGGTGTTGGTGGAGAGTTTGGTCACTAGAGTTGCTCCTATGCAAGAAGAAGAAGTTGCAGCGAAAGAGAGAGAAGTTCATGATGGCATTACTATTCACCACGATGGGATGAGTTGGAGGAGAAGGTTGGACTAGAGGCTCATGGTGGAGTTGTCAGTGGAGGAGGCAAGAATGAGGTTGTTGCGATGTCGCGGTCGCACAAATTAATTACCCTAGCTTCAAACACAACACACAAGATAGTATAGAGCAAGCACGGGGTCGATCCCACGAGGAAGATTCAAGTCAGATTTTTATGCTAGATGATATGCAATTTGGGGGGGTTTGGACGTTATCTCAGCTAAAGCAAAAGAAAACAGAAAACTATCAAACAAAATTTAATAAAATCAGAAAATTATCAAGAGAACAAACCTTGGTCACAAGCACACATCCACCTATAGAATCAGAACTGATCATGGAAATGAAACATCAATTTATATTCTGAATATTTATCTCTTCTTAACATTGGTTAGTTAACGGATCCGCTGTATAACTAACCCTCACCATCAAACAACCACAGTGTCCGCACTAGTAATTTAATTCAATGACAGCCTTAAGAACGAGATAAGTTGATTAATCAAGAAAACATAACTGTCCGTAGTCTATGTTTGATTTGATTGAATGTTCTCTCTAAGATTAATAACGTAGATCCGCCACAATTACTAAACTCAATTGCTTCACAAGTTCATATACCACAACTCCGGTTTTTAATATCAAACTTAGCAATAAATTGTCTAAAATAATAACTTAGAGTCCGCTCTAGCAATTAAAATAAACAATCATAGGAAAAATAAGCATAGGAGAACAAACATATTCATCATATAAACTGAAAAGAAAAGGTAAAATAAATCTCACAGTTCTTGAAATCCGAAGGTTTCCGTGTCCTTGCAACCAAGAAAAAGTGTTTAGCCTTGCATGTTTGTTGAACAACTAATAAAAAAAAAGGAAGAATGCATAATTTAGGGTTTCTTAGATGAAGGGGGCGTTTTTCTCTTCTTGGCTGGCTGCCCCCCTTCTCTTCTCTCATTCTTTTTATATCCTAGGAAACCCTAGGTCTCTATTTTACAAAATAGTCCTCCATTAAGTAGACTGTTTGCATTTAAGTACTTCAATAACTATTTTCCTAAAAAAGGAGAAATAGCCTTGCATGAAATCTTCAAGCTTTGACTTAGAGGAGCTAAATTGCTGAAATAAAAACTTGGATATCGGTTTAGATGTTTTGAAACGTAATTTGGACTCGTTTCTTCACGAAACCTATTTGCTGGCAAAATTCAGATATCATCTTTGAAAAATCATATCTCCCTCATATGACATTGTTTTTGGCTTACATTTGGAGCGTTTATATAAATTTGAGTCATTAATCCAAAACAATTGAGTTTGCATCAATTGGACTTCTTTAGCTCCAGATATTCAAGTTTGAATGGCCAAAGGTCAACACTGGCAGATTGCGAGATTTGATTTTGAAGGCTGCGATTTCCATGCTCTTCCTTATTTTATTTTCTTGCCTTAGATGTCCAGAAAGGTATGGATGTTAGCTTTTTAATGCCACTGGAATCACTTCATTTCAACCTCTAGAGCTTATGCTCTGCACAAAACATCGACTGAAGGTCAAATCTGCCAATTATCTCCAATTTACTCCTTTTTGCATCTTTTATCCAAAAGTGCCTTCAAAACATAAAACAAGAATATCAAGGCATTTTATATATAAAACATAGGCAAAACACTAGTTAAATGTGGGTGAAACTATCGAATAATATGGTTGCATCAAATATCCCCACACTTAGCTCTTGCTCGTCCTCGAGAAAGGATAGGTAAAATCAAATTGAAGTTAGATTAAATTCAATCACTATGACTAATCTTCTAATCTCCCATCAATATCCAAGAATATATGCATTATAAACAAGAACACAATTATGAAGGATAAAGAGTATAAATTTTCATGAATTTTTTTAGATGCAAACTTCAAAACTCAATTAATCGTCGGGATTTAAATGAAATCTATGCCATGCCAAAGTGATAGGTCCTCTCATTGATATACACTCCAACACTCACGTGTTTAAGGCCTATGTGTTTAAATCTCTCAAATTCAATCAATGAATATGTTCTACCAGAAGCTTGCTCTTCAATCTCATCTCCATTAATAACATATTACAAACAATGCATGAATCAAAAGGTCTTATTTTCTGGTTGTAATGGGGCTAAGGTTAAGGTGAGGTAAAAGAGAGTAAAAGAAAAAGGTTCAAACCAAAGAAAGTAGAGCATTCTGAAAAATGATATTTCAAACAAGATATTCCATCAAAGCACATAAATTTTTCATCTTTAAGCACCAATGCTTAACTTCTTTTGATTTCAAGCTTTTTCAATATAAAATCTTAAGAACATAAATGAACATTTTTTTCTTTTTTCTTTTTCTTTTTCTTTTTTCTTTTTTCTTTTTCTTTTCTTTCCTGTTTTTTTTACCTTTGGCAACTTTGCCCATCTTTTCATCAAGCATCACTTCTTCTTTCTTTTCACATAATTTCCAACCATAATTCCATGTGAAATATCACTAGTAAATGCTCTACTAATCCTTGGCCAAGGGAAAAGAAAAACATAAATAAAGTTAAGGCTTATACATGGATAAAACAAAGAAAAGATAAACAAGCTCAAAAGGGGTTTACTAAGGATAATTTGCTTTAGGTTGGCTTTTTGGCTCAAGTGGTTAAAATTCCTAATGCCTTTATCATCTTCATGTATATATGTAATGTGAATGTAATCTCAACAAGATATGAAGCAAGTTCTAGAGATACATATCATTGAAAGAAAGCACAATTAAAGAATATAATGTTGAAGGCTCAAAAGCTTGCATTGGTATAACACTATAAAGTCAACATGACATATTCTCAAAGTCAATCCCTAAACCAATTAAACCTAAAACTTGCATGCACACTCCTTCATTCGATTTATATCTTCATCTATCTCAATTAATTCTCACATATAATACTCACATTCTCATAAACCAATAGGAGTTCAAAAGATCAAACATAGAAATTTGTTTTTTTTTTTGGAACAACAAAGAAAATCAAAATAAGAAAACCAACATTCTCCCAATACCCCCACACTTAAAACACAACATTGTCCTCAATGTTGAAATAAAAGAAAAGGAATATAGGAGAATGACAAAAATAAAGTAAAATACAAAAAATAAAAGATAAGGGAAAAGAAAGCAAATCTGTTTTTTTTCTTTTTGTGCTGAGTTGCCTCCCAGTAAGCGCTTTTGTTTTATGTCATTGGCTCGACATGTTGCAGGCTCATTCTTCATAGATTGGTTCAGCTAACTCCGCAGAAGCAATGAGTTCTGCCATCCAACCTTCATAGAAAGGTTTCAAGCGATGCCCATTGACCTTGAGTACTTTGTTGGTTTTTAAACTTGTAATTTCAATTGTAATCATTCGGTCATGGAGACTCTTAGTCTTTTCTTTGTAAATCCATGCATTCTCATAAGCATCATTTTGTATTTCTTCCAATGTAATTCCAATCTTTTTAGGCACCAAAAAGATAGGCGCCACCCATTCACTGTTCGTGATGAGGTAAATGACTCCTGCATCATGAAGGACAATTTGCAAAGTTTGCAAATCCAATGCCGAGTCATGCACGTTTCGGGGAACATATACATGTCTCTCAATCTTTTCTATCTTGGTAAAATCATAGCCATAGCTCAAAGCTACGCTTAATCCATCCTCACAATCAAAATCAAAAACTTGCTGCACACACTTATCAACTTGGTCATAGCATGTGATAGAATAAACATTGCTATAAGGATATTTCATTGCATCATGAAAATTAAATTCAATCTTTTCATCTCCTACTTCTATAGACAAAGTATCCTTACCACAATCAATCTTTGTATTGGCAGTTTTCAAGAATGGTCTCCCAAACAATATAGGAGTGTTGTTTGATGAATCACAAGAATCATGTTCCATATCAAGAATATAAAAGTCGCATGGAATGACCAAACTGTCAATCTTGACTAGGACATCTTCTATCACACCAAGTGGGTAAACAAAACTACGATTCGCAAGTTGTATTGCAATGCTAGTTTTATTCAAAGGCTCAAGACTAAGAGAATCATAAACATGTTTAGGCATAACACTAATGGATGCACCTAAATCGCACAAGGCCCTTTTAAAACTAGCATTACCAATAACACATGGGATAGTAAACGCACCTGGGTCTTTTTGCTTCAAAGCATATTCTTTTGAACAACAGCAGATACAACTTCACCCATACTTACCATTTCATGACCTTTCAGTTTGAAAGCTCTCTTGGTAGTACACAACTCCTTCAAAAATTTGGCATACTTGGGAATTTGCTTGATAACATCAAGCAAAGGAATGTTGAGTTCTACTTTCTTGAAAACCTCTAAAATCTCTTTTTCTTTGTCCTCTTTCTTTGACCTAGAAGAACTCACAGGAAAGGGTGGAATTGTTTTAAAACTGGAATTCATTGAGTGAGGAGTTACCTTTGGAGTGTTGGTCGATGTTTTAGTTTGTGGAGGAGGAGGATGTTCCTTCTTTGTACTCAATTCGGTTTCTATCTCTTCTTCTTCCTCCATCTCAATTTGTTTCGACCTTTTCTCTTCAAGTTCTTTCACACTTCGCACCATGATCGCACTAACATTCTCTATTGGATTCAATGCTTGGGAGGGCAATTTTCCATTCATTTGTGCTTCCAATTTCCCCACACTTGAAGCTACTTGCCCCATTTTCTTCTCCAAGTTGTGAATACTTGACCGTGTTTCCTGTTGAAAAGACATGACATTTTGTTGCGAGGTCACAGTGTTAGAAGCCAAAGTTTTCATCATCTTACGAAGATCATCATTGGATGATGACCCCATAACATTGGAGTTTGTGAATGGAGGGGGCTGTCTCGCTTGATAATTCTGTTGGGATTGAAATCCATGGGGATGGAACTGTCGGCCTTGATTGCCTTGTTGAGGTGGGTTCCCATAGCATAAGTTGGGATGATCTCTCCATCCAGGATTGTACGTGTTGGAAAAGGGATCATATTTACGCTGGGACTGTCCGTTGAATCCTCCATCAACTGTATGAACCTGTTCAATGTAATCTTCTTGCATTGTTGGGCACATATCTGAGGTATGTCCTTGTAAGGAACATATGCTACAAACTTTCACCTGTTGTACATTTCCACAAGCCAAAGAACGCACAAGAGAAGTAAGATCATTAACTTTATTCTCAAGGTTAGAAATACTTATCTCATTTACTCGTTTGTTTGCGAAGTCTCCACGAGTACCAAACTGTTTCGAGTTCGTTGCCATGTTTGAGATCAATTGGCGTGCAGCCTCAGGTGTCTTATCTACCAATGCCCCTCCACTTGCAACATCAATGATACTACGGTCAGTAGGCATTAATCCTTTATAGAAATATTGAATGAGCAGCTGATCGGGTATTTGATGATGAGGGCATTGAATGCACAATTGCTCAAACCTTTCCCAATACTCGGAAAGTGTCTCTCAATGAGATTGTCGAATCCCACATATTTCTTTCCTTATGTTGGCAACTCGAGATGCTGGGAAATACTTTTCAAGGAAAATCTTCTTCATGGCATTCCAAGTTCCAATGGAACCTGGGAGAATAGAGAAAAACCATGCCTTTGCTGCCCCTTTTAAAGAGAAAGGGAAAGCTTTCAACTTAACCTGTTCTTCATCAACTCCATTCGGTTTCATGCCAACGCAAACCATATGGAATTCCTTGAGATGAGTATGAGGATCTTCTCCTGCAAGACCATTGAAAGTTGGTAGCAAATGTATAAAACCAGATTTGAGCTCAAAGTTTACATTATTGTCGATGTTTATGCACAATGGCTGATTTTCCACATTAGGAGCAGCAAGCTCCTTGAGTGTTTGTTGTCGTGCAACAGTGATGGTGTTAAGGCGAGCTTCCTTTCGTAACTTGCGTAAAGTTTTTTCTATTTCGAGATCCAACTGCACTTGACTTTGATTAGTAGAACGGGTTACTGGCATAAATCATCAAGAAAACTCAAAAGAAACCAACCACATAAGAGATCGAAAACAATGCAAATTGTACGAAAATCCTACGGTAGAAAAGAAAAACTGCCTAAAAACTCTAAAAACCAGTGGAATTTAGCCTCAATAGGGTGGGGCTAGTAGTGTACTACTAGTCCTGTTTAGAACGTCGTTTTCCTTCAAAAAACAAAAGTTCAAAACCTAATTCCACCAAAAATTCTGCATTTCAACCTCTAGAGCTTACGCTCTGCACAAAACATCGACTGAAGGTCAAATCTACCAATTATCTCCAATTTACTCCTTTTTGCATCTTTCATCCAAAAGTGCCTTTAAAACATAAAACAAGAATATCAAGGCATTTTATATATAAAACATAGGCAAAACACTAGTTAAATGTGGGTGAAACTATCGAATAATATGGTTGCATCAGTTGTTGGGGCTAAGGAGGCGGCATAAAGAGAGGGGAGGAAGAAACTGGTGGCTGAAAATGAGGTGGCTGAAAATGAGGTGGGGCTAATTTTTGGTCCACTTCGAACCTGATTTTCTTTATTCTCTAACCATTAAATCTAAGTCTATTTATAAGGGGTGGAAAAGGAAAGTTTTGTCTTTAATGGTGCCAAATCTTAGCTCTTGGTTCGACTGGGAAGGATCCCAAGTTCAAAGTAGGCACCATGAATTGTCAAATATGCTAGTTGAAGGGCGCCGGAGTTAGCCATTTTAGGCCAACATCGCGACCACTGTGGTGTCAATCAACCTGAGCGGACCATATAAGGTTGTAGAGAAATGTTAGGTGATCATTTGCATGCAAGTTTTGTCAAATTTGGTGAAGATATGAAGTATTAAATGCATCTAAAAAGTAGCCACCTAAGCAGCTTTTCAGGTAAAATTTGGAGAAGAAAATGAATAGTAACCAGATGACGCATTGTCTGCTTCTTTTTCCTTTTTAAAAGCAAAACAACATGGTTTTAGGTTTGAATGAGGGATTTTGGCCAAAGTTCAATGTAGTCCTTCAACTTTTGATTTTGTTTAATTACACCTTCAATTGATCCTAAACTTTTAATTTAATGCAATTTTGGCCCTGTCCAACTTCAAATTTATCCCCAGATTTCTACTCCTTTTTCACTTTGGTCATTGGTCTTTGATTTATGTAATTTGACCCTTAATTGACCATTAAACTTTCAATTTTCTTCAATTTCACCCCTAATTTTTATCAATTAAGCCCCTATAATTCAATACCTTTTGCAAAAATAGTCCCTAGCTGTGAAAGTTTTCAATTTAACCCCTAATTGACCCAAAAACTTTAATTTTCTTGTGATTTTTGACACGATCAAAGAGTTGATGTCTTATCCCAAGTGCAGGAGTGTCAAAGTAATAAATAACCCAGCAAGACTGGGGTCGAACCACAGGGAGGTGTATTATATAAATTATAAACAACAACAACAATGATGATGATGATGGTGATGATGATGATGAGTTAAAGAGGACTTTGAGATGTAAGATAAATGTGAAGATTAAACAATGATAAAACAAATGTCAAGGTTAGAGGATCCACTAATAGTATTAGAGATAAGTAAAGTATAAACTCTTTATAAATTATCAACATGATCATATTAATCATCTTATTTACGTAACATCATACTTATAAATTTTATCAGGTATTCATGATGCTAACTTATGTTGACAACAAATCAAGTTCCTCTCATAATAATGATGTCGGCCGAAGACTATGAAGGATCAAGTATTTGATGTACCAAGTGTTATACAACACAAATCTAGATTAACCATTTAACAAGCAAGGTATTAAGAATTAATAAGGTAAAAATGATTAGACATGTTAATAGCAAACTTTTTTGGATATAAACATTAAAGTCCATGTTGAGTTTATATTATACTTATCCTAACACCATTAGTGAAACCTTTTCACCTTGACATAATTAACTTAGCTAGACATTATGAAGAAGAAAAACATAAATAAACAATATAAGAACATAAACATGATATAAGTTAACTAAGTATAGTAAAGGAAATGAAAAGCATGAACAAGAGATTAATGAAAGTAAAACTTAAGCATTACAAAAATATAAAGAGAGAGCAAGAACATGATCTTGATATGAAGAACCAAGATTTCTAAATGAATGGCAAATGCCTCCTTTTATAGGCTAAAATTCAAAACTATTCATTTGGTAATTGATTGTTGATGTAGTGGCCAACTCTTGATTTAGTGGACTTGGTGGACAGCAGCACTCAAGCATTTTGGCTGGATAAATTGACATTGATGCAATCCGAATTTGGCAAAGTGTTCCTCATGAAAGTTGTTGGCAATCATCTTATCTTTCCACCCATAAAATTGCATAGCATTTGGATCACTAGATCTCGAGATATGGCTAAAATACTGAGTAGTGCTGCTGGTGGACATGGTGGATAGCCCTCAAGCTCTTGTTTGGATGAAATGTCATTGTTACCATCAGAACTTGAGCAGGTCTTCTTCATGAAAGTTGTTGGAAATTGTCTTTTCCTTCCACCCACCAAATGTCAACCAAATGATGAAGGCATCAACATGTTTAAACATTGTATTCAATCGTTCAGACATTGTGGAGACCTGTAGTTCCTCTCCAATTGTTTTTCCAAGGAGGTCCTCTTTTGCTAAAGCTTTGGGGACGACCCCCAAAACTTGACTGCCTCCTAAAAATGCAGCTATTGACACACCCCCCATTAACCCAAGGCTGCCTCTGCCATATACTAAATGAATCTTTCTCTCAGCTAATACTTGACCAAGATGATTTGCTGATTCTAAAAACTCCTTTTCTTTCCCAGAACTGGATCCACCGAAAACACAAATATTTCTTATTTGAGGACTTGAGGAACCTGCCATTTCTACACACTTCGATATCTGTTAAGTGTGTGGGTTGAGTAGAAATGAAGGGAAGGAAGAGAAGATTTTATAGATGAGAAATTGAAAAAGCAATCATACCACCTATATATAGGCCAGCTGGAGTCTCTCTCTCTCTTTTTTTTCTCTCTTTTTTATTTTTTTTATTTAAAAAAAAACATGTGTATGTACAAGCAGTTGTGATTGTGGCTCACATCTTCCCTTGGTTTTACGTCCAAGAACGGCTTAAACGCCCTCTATGGGTTGGGGATATGCTTCCTATCCAATTTTCTTAAAAACTGTCAAACATGGTCTTTTTTAGTCAGATTCCCAAGACTATGTCGAGCATGTTCCTTATGAAATTGTGGCCATATATCATGAATTGCACGATGCACATCTCCACTAGGGTGCGTCTCAAAAGTCAATAGAAGATTATCTAAAGACTCCTTACTTAGGCCATCCTTAATGAACTGTATTTTATCTTCACGATTTATAGATACCATTCCTAAAGAACGACATTTTGCATTACAAGTCCATCTGGCACATCTGTGACAGACTTGCAGTCGTTTTGCACGACGTTTCTTTGCAAAAGTGCTTTTACCTATTCCAGGCATGTATGAAATGAAAGAATTGGAGGACTCACATGATAATCAGACCTTTGCTTCAATTAGCCAGCGAATATCTTCAGGAATTCCATGGTTCATTAACAATCTCAATCTTTCACATCTAGCACAGTAAATTTTTGTAATCGCATTTTGAGGCAGAGCAGGAAAATGCTTTTTCAATTTTTCAAGAGTGGTGTCCATTTTTTTTTTTAGATGAGAAGTGGAAAAGAGATGCAAAGTAGGGAGAAAGAGCAAAGAATTGCACAAATATATACACAGATATCAGTTATCATGGGAAACTGAAAGAACCGACTTGAGAGTCATGGAGTACCGTTATCCGCCATTTGACTGGGGTGAGAGAAACTAGCAAAACAAAGGTCACACCAAAAAGAAACACAAAACAATGTGAGAAAAAGAATCAATCTTTATATACAGGATCACCCAATTCAATAGAGTCATTTTCAACTGAAAAATTGTCAAAGTAAACTTTCAAACGATGTCCATTTACCTTGAAAACATTACCATTCTTTGGATTTTCAATATCACAGGCCCCATATGGATACACATGTTTCATAATAAAAGGACTGCTCCATTTTGATCTTAGTTTTCCAGGAAATAAATGGAGTCAAGAATTATAAAGCAAGACTTTTTGACCAACATTGAATGTTTTTCTCAATATTTTCTTGTCATGAAACTCTTTGATTCTTGCTTTATGAATTCTTGAATTTTCATATGCATCATTTCTTATTTCCTCAAGCTCATTTATTTGTAATTTTCGCAGCTGACTAGCATCATCAAGATTTGAATTGAAAGCTTTAATAGCCCAATAAGCTTTATGTTCAAGTTCCACAGGCAAGTGACAAGGTTTTCCATAGACTAGTCTATAAGGTGACATACCTAATGATGTTTTATAAGCAGTTCGATAAGCCCAAAGTGCATCATTAAGTCTTAAAGACCAGTCTTTCCTATTAGGGTTCGTTGTTTTCTCCAAGATCTGTTTGATCTCCTTATTAGCAAGTTCTACTTGTCCACTTGTTTGAGGGTGATAAGGGGTGACAACTTTGTGTGTGATTCCATATTTCTTCATTAAAGACTCAAATGACTTGTTGCAGAAATGTGTTCCACCATCACTTATCATGGCTCGAGGGATTCCAAATCGACTTAAAATATTTTCTTTCAAAAACTTTATCACTGTTTTGTGATCATTGTTTCGACTTGGAATTGCCTCTATCCATTTTGAAACATAATCTACTGCGACTAATATGTACAAGAAACCAAATGATGGAGGAAATGGACCCATAAAATCTATACCCCAACAGTCAAAGATCTCAATGACAAGAATAGGATTTAAAGGCATCATGTGACGTTTTGAAATAGATCCCAACTTTTGACAATTTTCACAAATCTTGCACAATGGCTTAGATATGACACTAAAATCTTTGATGAACCTTCTGTAAAAACCAACATGTCTTAAGAATGATCTAACATCTTTAACAGATTTTGGTGTTGGCAAGTTGACAATTAACTCGATTTTAGATTTGTCAACCTCAATTCCTTTCGATGAAACAATGTGACCTAGTACAATGCTCTTTGTTACCATAAAATGACATTTTTCCCAATTCAGCACAAGATTCTTCTCTTCACACCTGCTCAAAACCTTTTCTAAGTTAATCAAACAATCATTAAATGAATCACCAAAAACAGAAAAATCATCCATAAAAATTTCAAGAAAACGTTCAACTATATCACTGAATATGCTAAGCATGCATCTTTGAAACGTGGCTGGTGCATTACATAATCCAAAAGGCATCCTTCTATATGCAAAAGTTCCAAATAGACATGTGAAAGTAGTCTTCTCTTGATCTTCCAATGCAATTTCAATTTGGTTGTAACCTGAATAGCCATCTAGGAAACAATAAAATTCATGACCTGCAACTCTTTCTAGGATTTAATCCATGAAAGGTAAAGGGAAATGATCTTTTCTAGTCATTGAATTAAGTTTCCTATAGTCAATGCACATGCGCCAACCAGTAATAGTCCTAGTTGGAATTAACTCATTTTTCTCATTTGTTATCACAGTAACTCCAGACTTCTTGGGTACAACTTGGGTAGGACTTACCCATTTGTTGTCAGAAATAGGATAAATGATTCCATTATCTAGAAGCTTAATGACTTCATTCCTCACTACTTTTTCATATTAGGATTAAGCCTTCGTTGCATTTCTCTAGAGGGTTTAGCATTTTCCTCCAAATAAATCCTATGTGTTCAAATCAAAGGACTAATTCCTTTTATGTCAGCTATGGTCCATCCTAATGCATTTTTGTGCATTTTCAGAGTTTGTAACAACTTCCCTTCTTGATGTGCATTAAGTTTGGAAGAGATTATTACCGGAAAAGTTTCATTTTCTCCTAAAAATGAGTATTTGAGATTGAATGGTAACGACTTCAAATCAGGTTTTGGTGGTTGAACACTTGAAGGTATAGACTCAATTGATCGTGGTGGCAATTCTTCAATTTGTGGTCTCTAATTACTTGCCTTTGATTCTTCCTGAAAATATACCATTTGCAAATCTTCAGATTCATTAAACTCAATGTCACTGGAAGTAGTTTGAAATTGATCATAAACTAATTTCTCAATAAAGTCTACTTCCTGTAAATCATTATCATCTCCAGGTTGCTTGCAAATGTTAAAAACATTCATCTCCAATGTCATGTTTCCAAATGATAACTTTATCAGTCCATTCCTACAATTAATCAATGCATTAGAAGTTGCAAGAAACAGACGTCCTAAAATAACAGGAATTGAATTACATGCTTCAATAGGTTGTGTATCCAAGACAACAAAATCCACAGGATAAATGAATTTATCAACTTGTACTAACACATCTTCAACCATTCCTCTAGGCACTTTTACATATCTATCGGCAAGTAAAAGAGTTACAGAAGTTGGTTTTAACTCACCTAGATTGAGACTCTGAAAGACTGAATATGGAAGTAAATTCACACTAGCTCCAAGATCAAGTAAAGCTCTTTCAATTTTATGATCTCCAATAAAACAAGAAATTGTAGGACAACCAGGGTCTTTATATTTCAAAGCATTATTGTTCTGAAGAATGACACTTACTTGTTCGGCTAAAAAGGCTTTCTTTTTCACATTCAGTTTTCTCTTCACAGCTCACAGATCTTTTAAAAATTTAGCATAAGAAGGTACCTATTTAATAGCATCTAACAAAGGTATATTGATCCTTACCTATTTGAAAGTTTCAAAGATTTCAGAGTTGTGATTGACTTTCCTTTGTTTGGTTATGGCATGAGGAAATGGAAGTGCTGGCAGGGAATCAGTCTTTTCTTAACAATGTTCAGATTCAACCCCTTCCTTACCCTCAAAGATTAACTCATCATCTTTCTCACAAGGTTCAAGAGTGGGTTTTTCAATAACCTTACCACTGCGAAGAGTGATGACTGATTTGACTTGATCCATGTGTTGGCTTTCAGAACTACTTGCATTTGCATTGTATTGCCCCTTGGGATTTTGCTGTGATTGAGATGGAAACTTACCTTTCTTTTGAAAACTGAGAGAAGATGTGAATTTTGCAAGAGCATCTTTTAGATCTGCCATGGTTTGAGCATTTTGAGTGTTGATTGTCTCCTGCTTTTCAATGAATGCATGCAATGTTTCCTCAAGATTTCTTCTAGGAGGTGGAGCATAAGGAGGTGCATATCCATGAGAATTTTGAAAATTATGGTGTGCTTGAAACGGTGGCTGTGAAGTTTGTGCATTATTGTTACCACTCTTCCAACTGAATTTGGGTGATTTCTCCAACCAGGGTTATATGTTTGCGCGTATGGGTTATGATTGGGCATTTGGAAACTATTTAAAGCATGGGCTTGTTCATGGAGGCATTCTTTGAAAAAAGGCAAAGTTGGACAGTCATTGGTTCCATGTTCATTTGTTTCACAGATTTGACACACAATGTCTTGAACAAATTTTAATTGACCACTCTTTTTTAATTCTAGTGCCTCAACTTTTCTAGCTAAAGATGCAAATTTGGCTTGGAGGTCATGATCTTCCCTAAGGTTGTACATACCTCCACTAGATGTATGAGGTTGAGTTTTACCTGGTGCCTCATAACTGCCTGTAGTGTCCCAATTTTAAGCATTTTCAGCTAGCAAGTCTAGGTACTCCATTGCTTCATCAGGGTCTTTATTTTCAAAAGTTCCATTGCACATCAATTCCACCATTTGCCTATCTTTAGGTGTTAACCCTTCATAAAAATGTAAAACCAATCTCCATATTTCAAAACCATGATGAGGGCAAGTATTAAGCAAATCTCGATACCTATCCCAACATTGGTAAAATGTTTCTCCTGGTTTTTGAGTGAAAGTGGTGATTTGTCTTTTGAAAGAGTTTGTTTGTGAAATGGAAAAAACTTATTTAAAAATTGTTGTTGCATTTCATCCCAAGCACGAATGGATCCTGACCTAAGATTTTGTAGCCATGTTTTAGCTTTATCTTTTAATGAAAAAGGAAAAAGCTTTAATCTGATGATGTTCATGCTACAATTTAAGTCATTATAGGTGTTACAGACTTCTTCAAATTCTCTCAAATGCAAGTATGGATTTTCTAGATCTAAGCCATGAAAAGAAGGTAAAAGTTGAATAATGTCTGGCTTAAAATTAAAGTGAGATGCATCAGGAGGGAAAACTATACATGAGGGTGCACTTGTTCTTGTTGGATTCATGTGGTCTCTTAGTGTTCTAACTCGATTATTCTCATTATGAAGTGATTGGTTATCTTCTTCGGCCATATTTTCTGAAAATGATGAGGATACCCTACAAAGTCTACCACTTAATGTACGTGACCACACTCTCATGCACGTGTAAGAAGAGAATAAAAGGAAGAAGAAAACAAAACAAAAGGAAACAAAACACAAGAAACAAAAGTTAGATACAAGAAATGTGAAAAGTGAAAATAAAATAAATATTATAATTTATACAAGAATTTACCTCCCCGGCAACGGCGCCAAAAACTTGACACGATCAAAGAGTTGATGTCTTATCCCAAGTGTAGGAGTGTCAAAGTAATAAATAACCCAGTAAGACCGGGGTCGAACCACAGGGAGGTGTATTATATAAATTATAAATAACAACAACAACAACAACAACAATAACAATGATGATGATGATGGTGATGGTGATGATGAGTTAAAGAGGACTTTGAGATGTAAGATAAATGTGAAGATTAAACAATGATAAAAACAAATGTCAAGGTTAGAGGATCCACTAATAGTATTAGAGATAAGTAAAGTATAAACTCTTTATAAATTATCAACATGATCATATTAATCATTTTATTTACGTAACATCATACTTATAAATTTTATCAGATATTCATGATGCTAACTTATGTTGACAACAAATCAAGTTCCTCTCATAATAACGATGTCGGCCGAAGACTATGAAGGATCAAGTATTTGATGTACCAAGTGTTATACAACACAAATCTAGATTAACTATTTAACAAGCAAGGTATTAAGAATTAATAAGGTAAAAATGATTAGACATGTTAATAGCAAACTTTTTTGGATATAAACATTAAAGTCCATGTTGAGTTTATATTATACTTATCCTAACACCATTAGTGAAACCTTTTCACCTTGACATAATTAACTTAGCTAGACATTATGAAGAAGAAAAACATAAATAAACAATATAAGAACATAAACATGATATAAGTTAACTAAGTATAGTAAAGGAAATGAAAAGCATGAACAAGAGATTAATGAAAGTAAAACTTAAGCATTACAAAAATATAAAAAGAGAGCAAGAACATGTTCTTGATATGAAGAACCAAGATTTCTAAATGAATGGCAAATGCCTCCTTTTATAGGCTAAAATTCAAAACTATTCATTTGGTAATTGATTGTTGATGTAGTGGCCAACTCTTGATTTAGTGGACTTGGTGGACAGCAACACTCAAACATTTTGGCTGGATAAATTGACATTGATGCAATCAGAATTTGGCAAAGTGTTCCTCATGAAAGTTGTTGGCAATCATCTTATCTTTCCACCCATAAAATTGCATAGCATTTGGATCACTAGATCTCAAGATATGGCTAAAATACTGAGTAGTGCTGCTGGTGGACGTGGTGGATAGCCCTCAAGCTCTTGTCTGGATGAATTGTCATTGTTACCATCAGAACCTAAATCCAAGATTTACAGCTCTAGATATGACCCGATGACCAAACAGTGTTCCAGTTTGGACTAAACCAACATCTCTTTTCTAAGTTTGACCCTCTCTGTCCTTTCAATTTCAGTACTTAAACTCATCAATCAATCCTTTCATTTATGTGATAGGCCTGCATTTATGATGAACATTTACCATAAATTAAAGGTATCTTATGGTATCAGACTTGTTATTATAAAACATGCTTTAGTTAAGGAGTTATAGATACTTCAAGTGCAAAATGATGATATAAAACCTTGATAAAAATGCACTTTTAAGTACTAATCAATTTTGCCCCTGATTTTTATCAATTGTCTTGGTAAAAATTAGATTTGGTTCTTAAAATTTACATCTTCTCAATTAAGCCCAAATTGAGCCTCCAAACTTAAGTTTTCACCAATTAAGCCCCTAATAAAATTAATTTGATCCATTTAAAGTATAATTAAGTCCCTGCACTTAATTAAATCCTTCAATTAGACCCAAATTAATTTTTAAACATAATTAAAATTTAATTTGCCCATGATTAAATCAAATTGACTTATTAAAAATTTAATTATGTTCTTGGACTTAATTTTTATGCAGATTCGTCCAATAATCATTTAATTTGACATTGAATTTGCATTGTTTCTCCATGTTTAGGCATAATGGGGTCCAATTAGGCATCAAATTTCCTCTAAAATTGCAATTTGATTTTTTATGTATTTTTGAAATCTTCCTCTACTCGTTTCTCCACATCGCCAGCATTTATTTTATTTTTTATTTTTATTTTTGAAAAAAAAGTGAATTTGGGGATTAACCTAGAAATGAGTTATGACACTTTTCATGTTCGAAACAACTCATAGTAGTTTAATTAACTTCATTTTAACAAATTTTGCGATTCCCCTAATTTTCACTCAAGAACCCTAATTTATAAAATCTAAAATTGGTGTACAATTCCTAATTAAATTTCAAATTGGTTTTCATAATTAGGTATAGTGTCCTTACCTTGAGGAAGTTCGAATTTTAACTCAAATTTGGTTGAAGAGTTTTGTCTTTTCCTCCCTTGCATGCAGCTGCCCTCTCTTTCTCTTTTCTTCAAAATTTCTTCACTTGTTTCCTTGTTAAACTCTTTGTCAATGAGTGCTCTTTACTTAGTAGTTTAAAGTTTGTATAGTCCTAAAGAATTTGGTGTTTTCCCCTCAATTTTGGTGAAGAAAAATTTGAATTCTCCCCCTCCTTCTTACTATGTGTAGATGGTCTTTAAAGAGGAAGAAATGAGGTATTCCCATTCTTTTTAAGTACACATTGACCCCTTTTCGCCCCCCCCCCCCCGCCCCCCCCCACAATTTGAGCCATACTCCTTATGTCTTTCATAATCTTTTTATTTAATTGTATTATTATTATTTTTGTATGAATTTGATCTTGAGGTTTTACATTCTCCCCTCTTAACAAAAATTCCGTCCTCGAAATTTAAGCAATATACCTGTTCTGGGAATATATGAGGGTATGTCTCTTTAATCTCCAATTCTCTCTCCCATGTCTTTTCTTCTATCTATGAGTTCCTCCACAATACTCTTACTAATGGAACCCTTTTATTTCTCAACACTTTTTCACCCCAATCCAAGATTTTGATTGGTTTCGTCTCTAATGTCAAATCTTCCCTTGCTTTAAAAGGGGTTAGTGGTAGCCCTCATGTGAGATCCATCTTTGCTTTCCGTAATAAGGACTAATGGAACACTTTGTGAATCTTATCCAAATGTGTGGGTAGTTCTAATCGATAAGTAATCGGCCCTATCCTTTTTACAATTTCAAAAGGGCCAATGTATCTTGAGACAAACTTTCCCTTCATCCCAAACCGAATGATGCCCTTCTAAGGTGCCACCTTCAAAAACACTTTATCCCTAATTTGGAACTCCAAGGGTCTCCTCTGATTTTTCACATAGCTTTTCTGTCTATCTTGAGCTTGCTTCATTCTTTGTCTAATCATCTTTACCTTATCAATTATCATCTATACCATTTCAGGCCCCAGGAGTTTCCTTTCTCCTACATCATCCCAGCAAATCGAGGTGCGACATTTCCTCCCGTAGAGTGCTTTGTAAGGAGCCATCCCAATAGAAGTTTGGTAGCTATTATTATACGTAAATTCCACTAACGGTAATATATCTTCTCAATTTCTGCCAAACTCTACACATGACCTTAGAAGATCTTCAAGTGGCTAGATAGTTCTTTTAGATTGCCCATTCATCTAAGGGTGGAATGTCATACTTAGGTTCACCCTAGTCCCTAAGGCTCATTTTATGCTTGGCCATAACCTCGATGTAAATCTTGGGTCCCGGTCTAACACAATTGATACTAGCACCCCATAAAGTCTGATCACCTCATTCATATATAATTTGGCTAACTTGTCCACCAAATCCATCATTCTTATAGGTAAGAATAAAGCTGAATTTGTTAGCTAATCCATAATTACCCATATTGCATCATTGCTCTTCTTGCTCCTTGGTAATCCTGATATGAAGTGTAACATCCCCGTTAGTGAAATCAAAATATCATTCATATAAAGGGAAAACATGGGACAATTTTTTTTGTCAAACTTATATAAGAATCTTTGAAATTTCTAACAAAATTCAGGCAGAGTCCCCCCCTATATCGGGAGGTCTCAAGTTATCAACAATCATCTGACACACCTTATACTCATTTCTCAACCACATCACAATCACATTGATCTTCAAATCAACAATTTATTTATGGATATAATTTATTTATGGATATAAATATAACATCTCATTTACTCATTTTCTTTCACATTTAAACATGCATAATTTAATAAGTAAACGGAATATGCAAAAATTAAGATTTCAAACACAAAATAGTAAAATCTTATATTCCAACATCTAATATAAAGAGAATACTATTACATTTCAAGTTATATGGTTACTCAAAGACAAAATACATAGATATTTCTTAAATTCCTAATTCATACAAAAAGGAACTAGAGGACCTAAACACTACTAATATGAATGGGAAGGTCCTGCAATATCACAACATTAGAATAATTATAATAAAAGTAGAAATATAATAGATAAGAGAAAATCACCTAATACATGAACATATAGTTATACATATAAAGTGGTACACAATCGTTGCCTCCTGCAATCCATACTTAAAACTCCTTTTATTACATCTACAATTTGTCATTCTTGAAATTGGTTATTACTTCCACTTCCTGAATATTATCAATTCTTTCTCACCGAAAAAGCCATAATTGTACTGTTCATCCCAATTCTTGGAAGACTAGTGCCAACACCAATAATTCTTGTTATGTCAATAGTCGCCCTTACCGAGACTGACTAATCAAATATTTAGGTAATACCAACATAACTTAACAAGTTGATGCCATCAACTATTTCCACCTAAAATAGTTAATCAGTTTTCCATGATACTTTGAAAAATATTCTTGGAAAAGCTGATGTCAAGGATTCTTGGCATCATTAGCTTTCTCCTTAGAAAAGCTAACGAAGTTTTCATAAATTTGTCAATACCGACGTCATTCATCGATATGATTAACTATTCTTAACCCAAATAGTTAATCAAGTTCTATACTCTTCAGCTCCATCATGGTCATGCTGATGTTAGCAAATCTTGCTAACATCAATGGCCAACCATATTCGGGGTAGGCTAATCAAATCCAAAAACGATTTCTTTTAAGTTCATTACTATAGTTCATTATTCGTGGTGGAATCCACATTGCATAAACAAAAATCAGATTTCGTTCTTCATTCACATCAGCGTATCTTTTCTTCCCTTGGCCTCATACACAAGTGCGAAATACAAAATAAAATAGATTACTAAAAACTCTATTATTTATGTGAAGTATAGGTATGGAATACCTATTTGCAGTAGAAACTCGGCTCGCGCTTCCTTGTTGTTGTTGTACTCCTTTTGCAGTTCCTCCTGAATCCACAAGTACACCACATTATTCATACTCAAATTACATTTCACAAAATAATATAGTAATGGTGACAACATTTATTCCTCTTTTACGATTGTCTTTTCCATACACTTACATTCCCATCATTATCCTTTAGGATTACAATTCATTAGAAATCGTAACGAACATTGCAAATTCAATTTCTAATATGGTTTATTTCTTTTCTGAAGGTCAGGACGTGACGCTACACATCTTACAAAGGGAGGGAAAAGGAATTCTACCCTCAACATGGCTAAATTTTGCTGTTTTGTGAACTTGGCCGAATCTGCCAGCAGGGGTGGCAGCTTGACCTCTCCTTAGACATTTATCTATTTCTAGAGTTCTAGGACTCCAAATTAAGCGGGGTCAGATTCGTCGGAAAGCTAACACCGCAAGATACAACTTCTATGAAAACCCTCCCTGAATGTTATCATTTTGAGGCCTGAATCCTCACAGGAATCTAGGCATTGAATCTGCCTAGTTTTTCATCAATGGATTAAATGCATATCCAACTATCATTATTCCTCATTTTATCTGAAGATAGCTAATCCCACCGTTGTAGGTATGGCAACCCTCCTAAATATGACCTCCCAAGGCCATTTACACTTTTGCCCCGCCCCCTCTTGTATTGTAAGATGATATTGAACCACTTTAGGAACACATACACATTTTTGCATTACAATTTCCTACATTCATTACTATCTTTAAACACACTTTAGGCTGTACATGTGGCCTATATCTCCTTTCCATCCCTCATGGCCTACAAAATCAATTTACGCAATTCCCACACCATTAATTATCTTGTTTTTATTGTTAGTAAACTTTCCGCTACACTTCATTCATTCAAAATTTTCATATGAAACCTTAAAACTCCCCCTCCCCTTAATTATTTTCATCTTGGCCAAACTTGGCCTAAAAGGAACTAGGAGTTCCTTCTTCTTCTTAATTTGGAAATTCTCTTTTCTAGTCATCATCTACATTACAACAATACATTAACAATAGTCTAACAAAGAAAATCATAATTTCTACCCCTCCCATTCATCCTCCTTATGGGCGACCACCTTGGACCCTTTTTTTCATGGATTTTTTTTCTTGTTGTCCTTACATAATTTCCTTTCCAAAGTAATTTACATAACTTTAATTGCTCTAATTTTAGGTAATTTTGCATTTCCCAATTTATGTTCAAGAACCCTAATTCCCAATTCAATAAAATTGTGCAATTTCAACCAAATTGAAGCTAAATTCATAGAAATTGCGATTAGAACTCCTTGGAAGAAATCAAAGCTTTACTTCTCAATAATTTGGAAAATCTTGGCTCCCTTCTCCTTGCATGTAGCCGACCACTCACCCCTCCTTTCTTCATAATTTCCACACTTGTTTCTTGTAATTTCTTTTGTTAAATGATGCTTTTCTCATATAGACTTGTCTAAGACTTGTAAACTTGTTAAACCTTGGTGTTTTCTCTTCCAAATTTGATTGGAAAAATCTAAAAATCTCCCCTCCTTTTGGTGTGTTTGCTGCCGGTTTTTGTGAAGGAGAAGAAATGGGGTATTTATAGTCCCATCTTTTCTTAATTACATTTTGACCCCATTGCTATTGTCCTCTCATTTCCATTCTGGAATTGGTAGTGGTTGCAATCTCCCTATCGACCTTTAGTGTTCTATCTTCACTTGTTGGCAGATCCCACAATTCGATACAAACTCTACTATCTTCTTCTTCATGTTTGGCCACTAGTAGTATTCTTTAAGTCTCAATACATCTTGGTACTCCCAGGATATGTTGCAAATCGAGATTCATGGGCTTCTTTCATCACCTCATGTAACGACCCGACTTTTTCAAGGCCAAAATCGATGGAATTGTTTTTTTTTTTATTGTTCGGTTTCTGGATCTTTTTCAACATATCCTTCTTCATGTTTATCATTGCATTCTAATCATTAACAAGGCACAATCTACGTAGGAAAACGTAAATCATCCATAATATTATATTTCCATACTCATAGGTTTACATTACATCATATTGACATACTCATAAATTCACATTTCTGTTCTAGTCTCGTTATCATCACGAGTTCATACAAGAGTGTCGAACAACAAGCTACACAACTAGTACTTTCGTTATCCCGACCTCATGTAATTTCACAACATGACATCCTCATAAGATGAATACCTTATAAGTATATACATACACATCATATCCACATGTTCGCACATTCACATCCATGTTCCATTTTAATTTTTTCATTACTAGTCTTTACAAAAGGGGTCGGATGACTAATTGAGTGATTAACACGTCTGTTCATACAAAACTCATATTACCCATAACATGCGAATATATAGTACTTTTCAAAATGTGTGAGCCGTGAAATGGATTTCCTTACGCACCATGTTTGTATGTTGTCCCTGTTACAACACAAGATAATTTCAAGCATCATAGGTAATTTAAAAACATAACAAAAATAATATGAACGTTACATTTCATTCATGGACCAAAAGAGCGTAATTCCTTCATTTCTCTTTACTTATGTAAATACCACCATTAATAATTCATCAATTACCGAGGCTAATTACAATACTCAAACCCAATCATTCATCTCGAATATCGTTAGCTGACCTAACGTCATTCTCTATTTAAAGCATAATAATAGTAGTTCTTTCATATACTTACTATATACAAAACATAGTATGTATGAACGCATCAATTCTAGATTCTAACTCATAACTCTCAAAACTGGCTATCCTCTTAGGATGCCATTAACCGAAACCAATCATTTATTCATCCCAGTCATCCATTTAGGATGCCATTAGCCGAAACCAATCATTTATTCATCCCGGTCATCCACTTAGGATGCTATTAGCTGAAGCTAGTCATTTATTCATCCCGATCATCCATTTAGGATGCCATTAGCCGAAGCTAATCATTTGTTCATCTCCGTCATCCACTCCATTCGGATGCCATTAGCCGAAGCTAATCAATCATTTGTCCTGGTCATCCCTTCAGATGCCATTAGCCGAAGCTAATCAATCATTTGTCCCGATCATCCCTTTGGATGCCATTAGCTAAAGCTAATCAACGATTTATCCCGGTCATCCATTCAGATGCCATTAGCTGAAGCTTATAATTCATTTATCCCGGTCATCCATTTAGATGCCATTAGCAGAAGCCAATCATTTGTTCATCCCGATCATCCGCTTAGGATGACATTAGCCGAAACTAATCAAACATTCCAAAGGTGGTTTATTAAAATACTTTAACATGGTAATATCCTTAAAATTGCTCATTCAAATGATTCATAACAATTTGACATTTGCTGCAACATAATAGCAGACCCTTCGTGATACTCGTACATACGTTCCATAAGAGTTTAACATTCATAACACAAGAGTACACCCCTTGTATTACTCATCCAACCATTCATGACTGTTAATGTTCAATACAATACAACAATAGATCTTTCGTAATACGCATACAACCATTCGTGATAATTAACATTCAGTATAATACAATGGTAGATTTTTCATAATACTCATACAACCATTCGTCACAATTACATTCAATATAATAAAATGATAGATCCTTCATAATTCTTATACAACCATCTGTCACAATTACATTCAATAAAATACAACAGTAGATCCTTCGTAATACTCATACAACCATTCATCAATAGCCCAAATTCATAATAGCCGAATAAACATCTCATAGTTGGTTTATCATAAATCGCAACACAATAATATATCCACCTCAAACAGGTTATCTCAGAACATTAACATTTTCATCATTGTTTCAACATCCATCAAGAACTCAATCGACATTGCATAGTCGTCTTGACAATCATAAAAAATTTAATCAAACACTTCATCGTCATTTCATCATTCAACAAGGATTTAATAAAATATCATCATAAGTAAATCATTTCAAAACATAACTTTATACGAGAAAAAGGTGGAAACTACCTACCTGTTCCACCTCCGGGTTGTCCATTTCCTGATGATGGTCCAATCCCGGCCGCACACCACCTAAGACATTAATGACCACAAATCAGTATATTTGCACCCTTAAATCACATTCATCACCATGCTTATTTCAAGAATCCATATGTTCATGTTCATGTTCAAGTGTAACATCCCACATCGAAAGAAGAGTGTCAAGAGCTAGGGCATATTAAGGCAGTTGGTACCTAACCTTATAGGACACGTTTTGGGAAATGAAAATAATAAACAAGAGATTAAGGAAAATATAACATGAAATAAAACTTAAACATTACAAAAATATAAAGAAAGAAATAAAGAGCATGATCTTGATCTGAAAATCAAGATGCCTAGATGCATGGCAAATGCCTCCTTTTATAGGCCAAAATTTGGAACTATTGATTTGATGACTAATTGTTGAGTGGGTGGCCACATCTCGACTTGGTGACAATCCTTATCTTCTTGTATGAACAAAACATCATTGCTAACGTTAGAATGTGAATAGAATTTCTCCATGAAAGTTCTAGGAAATTGTCTCATCTTTCCATCAAAAAATGAATTGGTGCATTTGGACTTCTAGAACTCGAGATATGAGCTGAACACTGAACAGTGTCTTGGCTGCAAGACAGATTCAGACTTCTCCGTTGTTGCTATAATTTGAACTTGAAAATGGCCTTTCTGAATCTTGGATTCCTCATGAAAGTTTTAGGCCTATGTCTTAGCTTTCCATCCATATATAGCAGACCTAAATCCAAGTTCTATAGCTCCAGTTATGATCCAATAACCGAATGGTGTTTCAGTTTGGACTGAACCAGCATCTCTTTTCTAAGCTTAACCCTCTCTTTATCTTCTCAATTTCAGTACTTAAACTCATCAATCAATTCCTTGATTTATGTGATAGGCCTGCATTTAAGATGAACATTTACCATAAATTAAAGGTATCTTATATTATTAGATATGTTATTATAAAACATGCTCTAGCTAAGGAGTTATTGATACTTCAAGTGCAATATGATGATATAAAACCTTGATAAAAATGCACTTTTAAGTACTAATCATTATCCCTCGTTGATGATAGCCTAGTGACAATATGATTGGTGACAACATCCTTTATAAAATCCACCTGCTTCTTGCTTACCAACTTTCAGACTTAATTCTTGAAGTTCTTGCAATTTCTTCATATCTTATCAGGATTACTGTCGCAGGGTCGTGCCACGACGTTGTCTGGCGATAACAGAGGCTTTTATCGTGCCTCTTGTGTGAGGTATGTGTGTGTTGAGAAGGATTTAATCATACAATTATGATTAAGGTTCACGAGTCATCACCTAGTATTATGGTTACCAGGAACCTCTCGTAGACCAGACGAAAGCAGACAGTGGAGGACTGAAAAAATCCAAACCGCTAGCAGACCAAGTAAGCTGTTTCTCTTCTCTTCCAGTTTTGCATTTGCATTTAGGTGTTGGTACTGTGCAAAGGTAATTTTAATTATCTTCGCACTGTACAGTGCATGCGTGAGTAATTCACGCATGCAACCTACAACAGTGCCCTACCGGGTCACTAGCTTGGGCTAGTGACCCAGCTAGGACTGCTGGGTCCAGTCCAACCACATGGGTCGCACTGGACCTAGCCCAAAAAAACAAGTGAGATTGTTGGTTTTCTCGTGTATTTAATTTTTGACTCCACGGTTTACGAGCCGTGAAAGTATGAAATACTAAGGCAAAAATAGGTTTTTAAAGCGCTCTAAATTTTCTTGGATTTCTAAAAATTTTTTCTCTTCCTTTTCTCCTTGCAATCTACAAGTCGAGAACGCTTGAAATACTAAGGGAAAAGTGAGTGGTTAAGCATGTTGAGTCCCCTTGGATTTCTATCTTAGTTGTCTCCTAATCCACGAGTTGCAAATTTAGTCTAAATCAAAAATAGATTTCAAGAGATCTGCATTGGTCATCCTTGGTACTTTGTAGACATATTAAAGGCATGATCTACATTGGCCAAAGGTTCTTTAGTTTTAGACTTTGAGCCCAAATTTGTTTATCGTAGCAAACTTATCCTAGGAAAACTAATGGGATTAGAGAACATCAACACCATAGCAATTATAAGGCAAACCAAACACCAAGCAGCTTAACTTAGGTAAGGCGTAATAGGGGTGCTAAAACCTTCCCTTTACACATGAAGCTCTAAATACCAGTTAAGGTTCCTAGTGACTATAATATTAGGTGGCGACTCCCTTATTCACAAAACAAAGACCTCGAAATCAATCCCCGCTCCCGAAAAGGGTCGTCGTGAGGGTACGACACCTACCAATCCAAAACTTTCATCCAAACACTCCTAGAAAAGTTATAGTGTATAAAACGGTGCTCTGAAGTTTTCAAATCTGACTCGTAAAAGACACATGAAGCTTGTTTGGAAGGCAAAACATTCTAGTGATGGAGAAAAGCTCTTGTACTAACTTTGTCCTAGATTGCTAACCAGAGGAACACCTGAACTTTTGAAGAGGCCCTTTTAATCCAAAAATTGCCTTCAAAAACTCTATCATTAGCAGAGGAGGTACTATTAATTAGGGTGCAACAGGACTTAATTGCGAAGCTTCCATCAAAATTACGTGGCCCTATGAGTTTGTCATCTTTTCCTTGTCGAATTATCATTGGCTCCAACATTGAAAGCAATCGATGATATTGTCGCTCTTCATAAGATAAGAGATTCCTGTGCCAAACCAAATTCCATCGCTAATGATCGTTTACCCATTGACCCAACATGTTACGCTTGATGTTGCGCCTCTGACCGATTCTGCACCTTATCTTGGTAATGATCATTTGCTTGTTGGTGACGGTAAAGGTCTTTCCATATCCCATATTGGGCATACCATGTTATGTCCCCCTAAACACACTTTTACATTATCTAACGTTCTCCATGTTCCTCATATTACCAAACCATTGCTATCTGTTCAGAAATTTTATTGTGATAATAATGTTTATTTTGAATTTCACGCCTCTGTGTTTTATGTAAAGGATCTCACCACCAAAGCAGTGCTCCTCTTCAATTAGAACAATGATGGTCTATATGTTCTCTCTGAGTCTTTTGTCACCACCATTCCTCAAGCTTATTGGTCTTCTTGTGTCTCTACGACTGCTGATCTGTGGCATTGTCGATTAGGTCATCCTACTTCCTGTATTTTCAATTTGTTAGTTTCCAAAAACAAAATAATATGTACTTCTTAACAAGTCTTCACATCTATCATTGCGACCTACGGGTCACAAAACTACTGTCTCATTTGATTTAATATTTAATGATGTTTGGGTCCCTGCTCCTATGTTTTTCTCTGATGGTTTTCATTACTTTGTCATTTTTATCGATATGCATATAGAATATATATGGTATTATCCTCTTGTTGTAAAATCTGATGTGTTTTCTATATTCTAACATTTTTAAGTGCTTGTTGAGCGTCAGTTTTCCCGCAAAATTAAATCTATTCAAACTGATTGGGGTGGTGAATTTCATAAGTTAAATAGTTTCTTTCAAACTATTGGTATTCATCACAGGTTAATGTGTCCTCATACACATGAGCAAAATGACAATGTTGAACGTCGCTGTCGCCATCGCCATATTATCGAAACTGGTCTTACTCTCTTAGGCCATTGTAGTGCTCCGTAATGATTTTGTATATCTCATCAATCATATGCCTACTCTTGTCCTCTAAATTCAATCTCCTTTTGAATGTCTGTTTTCCTTTTTTGCTTCCATATCATGCTAATAAGTTGGATTTTTGTTCATCTCTATGGGTGTTCTTAGGATATAGTTCCTCTCATCTTGGTTATCTTTGTCTCGATTTAGCATCTCAATGTATACATGACTTTTGTATTGTTTGTTTTCATGGTGGTGTGTTTCCTTTTGCAACATCTGAATAAATAGCCCACCAACCAGCCACTCCTTCCTAGTCCACACACTTTCCAACTGATTAGTACTTAAAAGTGTATTTTTATCAGGGTTTTATATCATCATATTGCACTTAAAGTATCATTAAATTCCCTAACTTAAGCATGTTTTATAATAGCAAGTACGATAACATAAGATATCTTTATTTTATGGTAAATGCTCATTTTGAATGCAGGCATATCTCACAATTCAAAGGATTGATTGATGTGTTGAAAGTGAAAAGACAAAGAGAGGGCTAAGCTTAAAGAAGAGATGCTGGTTTAATTCAAACCGGAACACTATTCGGTTATCGAATCATAAATGGAGCTGTAGAACATGGATTTAGGTTTGGTTTATATGAATGGAAACTAAGACATAGGCCTAAAACTTTCATGAGAGTCAAAGATTCAAAAGGGTCGTTTTCAAGTTCAAATTGTAGCAACAAAAGAGAAGTCGGAATTTGTCCTGCAGCCCAGACACTATTTAGTGTTTAGCACATATAGTGAGTTCTAGAAGTCCAAATGAGCTCATTCTTGTTTTGTTGGAAAGTTGAGACAAATTCCCAGAACTTTCATGTGGATTATCTGTTCAAATTATGATGTTAACAATGATGTTTTGTTCAAACAAAAAGATAATGGTTGTCACCAAGTCAAAAGGTGGCCACTCAATAATTAGTTATCAAATCAGTAGTTCCGAATTTTAGCCTATAAAAGGAGGCATTCACCATACATTTAGACATCTTGGTTTTCAGATCAAGATCATATTCTTGCTTTCTTTCTTTGTATTTTTGTAATGTTTAAGTTTTGCTTTCATTAATCTCTTGTTTATGCTTTTCATCATAACTATATTCTTATCTAGTTTATTTATATTTCTCCTCTTCATAATGTTTAGCTAAGTTTATTATGTCAATGTGAAAATGTTAGACTAATGGTTTAAGAATAAGTAGAGTATAAACTCAACATGGACTTTAATGTTTGATAGTAATATTTTTTGTATTTGTTATCGTACTCACTCTTAATACCTTACTTGTTAAATGATTAATCTAGATTTGTGTTGAACAACCCTTGGTACAACAAATACTTGATCCTTTCATAATCAACTGTATGGTATAACCGACACTTGTGCTATGAAAGGAACTTGATTTGTTGTTAACATAAGTTATCACCATGAATACCTGACAACATTTACAAGTATTGGTATTACTCAAATAAGATAATTAATATAATCATGTTAATAATTTATAATCCGATTGGAACCTCCTTCGTGTGTGGTTTCCAGTTGAGAAATAAGAGTTTATATTATACCTATTTGAAATACCATTAGTGGATCCTCTAACCTTGACAATTTTTTTTTATCTTTGTTTAATCCTTACATCAATATCTTATCTTAAAAGTTCTCTTCAACTCCTTTTCATTTATTATTTGTAATTTTATATAGTTGACCTCCCTGTCGTTCGACCTCAGACTTGCCAGGTTATTTATTATTTTGACACCCCTGCACTTGGAATAAGACATAAATCTTTTGATCATGTCACCCACCTTGATTACCTACCCCCATTTTCTCCTTGCTGGCCCGCCACACACCACACCCACAGATATGTCGCTCTTCCAGCTCCACCCAAACAGCCCTACCGTTCCCCACCCTTGTCTGCCACCATACCAACGCCACCCAGCCTTGCCCCTATGCCACCATTTGCATGTTTCTCTAATGATCATTATGCAGAAACAGGTTCACCTCCTTCAGAGTTGCATATTTCCAGGTCTGTCACTACAGCTAACTCTGATTCTACGATAGGTTCTCTTACATCTGCTACCGCGAGCTCCATTCTTTCGATAGATTCTCCTGCAGGTCTGCAACTTTTTGTTGATCTCTCATCTTATCCTTTTCAGCAGCTTCCTAGTTCAGATTCTTCTGCCCCTTAATTTGTTGTTTGTTAACATTCGATAGTTCTTCACACTTGGTTGTCGAAGACTACCCTCCTAATAGTGTTTGCAGCCACCTCTACTGCTCCTAACTGTCGGGTAATATCCTCTCCTACATATGAGCCCCTTGCATTCTCTGATGCTGACAGGTATGAGGCATGACATGGTGCTATGCGTGATGAAATTCAAGCCTTACGCTCTAATAACACCTGGTCCTTGGTTCCTTTTCATCCTTCAATGAATGTTATTGGTAGCGGTGTGGATGGCATTGTTGAGAAATTTAAGACATGTTTGGTTACTAGAGGCTTTACTCAACAAGAAGGCATTGATTATTCTAAAACATTCAGTCCAATTGTTAAGCACGTGTCAATCATTTTAGTCTTCTCTATTGCAGTCTTATGTAATTGGAAGATTCATCAACTTGATATTCATAATACCTTCCTCAATGGTGTTCTGGCCGAAGAGGTCTACATGAAACAACCTCCAGCTTTTTTTGACTTTGCTCTTTCCTCTCATGTGTGTCGGTTGCATAAGTCTTTATATGGTCTAAAACAGGCTCCACGGGCATGGCACACTTGTCTGAGTGATTTTCTTATTTCTATTGACTTTTATGCTTCTAAGGTTGACCTCTTTATTTATCTTGTCTGTTGGTGCTAATAACTTCTATCTACTGATTTATGTTGATGACATTCTGCTTACGAGTAACAACTCTACTATGCTTCACCGCCTAATACAGTTACTGAGTTCAAAGTTCAAGCTTCATGATTTAGACGTCGTTCACTATTTTTTAGGTATTGAGGTTCAATCTACTGCTATGGGTCTAATGTTACACCATCATAAGTATATTATTAACATCCTTACTCAAGCGGTATGACTTCTTGCAAATCGGTTGATACTCCTATATCTACTTCCAAAGTCACTATACTGTCAGATTCCTTGTTTTCTAACCTTACACGGTTTTGTTAAATTGTGGGTGCCCTTCAATATCTCACCTTTACAAGACCAGATTTCTACTTTGCTATTAATAGAGTTTGTCAGTTTATGCATGCTCCTACAGATTCTCAGTGGGGTATCGTTAAACGCATTATGTGTTATCTACGAGGTACGACCACCTATGGCTTACATATCAGCCGTAGTTCCTCATTTGCTCTTCACAAATGCAGATTGGGCAGGTAGTATTGATGATCGCAAGTCTACGAGTGGTTATTTTCTCTTCTTTGGTAAGACGCTGGTTTCATGGAAATCAAGCAAGCAATGCACAATTGCTCACTCTTCCACCAAGGTTGAGTATAAAGCCTTGGTAGATGGCACTGCTGAGGTTATATGTAACATCCCCCATTCCAGGATAAAACGACAATCTCATGCCAATCGAAAAACAGAGTAATTAATTGTTTTTTTTTGTATATATATATATATATATTCATGGTCTTCGTATTAAAATCTACTGAAATTTCGACGGAGTCCCCCTTATATCGGAAGGTCTCAAGTTATTGACATGGTATTTGTTTACACTTCTAATAGCTCGTATCTCATAACATTATTCCCGACCCAATTATCCTGGGTTTCAATTCCACACTTATACTCACACCTATCAACCACAATATTTATGATATGCATTATATAACCAATATCATTATGGATGGATAAAAATAAATAAATTTAAATACATAGACATGAAATATGGTTATATGAACTATAGGGTTAAATTCATTCGATCAAGTTTAAACATTAATTATACAAGTTAAGTTATACAAACATTTTTATGTTTACAAAATACAAGGGTATACTCCTTAGAACCTAGATTACAAGAAGGGAACATAAGCTAGGGTCTACTCCTGTCGTGCATGCGATGATCCTGAAACAAAATACATATTATTGAAAGGTGAATATTACAATAAATATAACAACACGAATATCTAACAATTTCAACAGGGTAAAATGCATTCATAGTTCATTCGCTTCTCCCTTCTCGTTTTTATTATCTCTTCCTTATTCAACTATTAATAATTGTTCCCTCTGCCACTTTCAACTTTCATCCCAGACTTTATGAGATCAACCATGATTATTCTTGCTTATCACATTACCAATACCAATTTCACTGGTATCATCATCATCACCCCATAGGAGTCGATGCAAGGTGATCCCCTTACCCAGGATCCTAACATACACTAAATGTATGCTAGCCAATACATGGTGATCCCCTTACCCCTAACATACATTGAATGTATGCTAGCCAATACATGGTGATCCCCTTACTCGGGATCCTAACATACACTGAATGTATGCTAGCCAATACATGGTGATCCCCTTGCCCAGGATCCTAACATACACTGAATGTATGCTAGTCCAATCGTGGCAATCCCCTTACCCAAGATCCTAACATACATTAAATGTATGCTAGTTTACGCCTCAAATCGCACTTCTCATATTTCTTTTGTCAATGATAATTTCATCATTTGGCAATTCACACAACAAGTTTTCACCTTGAATACACACACATTCAGTAATTCACATTTCACATTGGTAATATAAATAAATCATGGAATTAACTAGGAAGTATAGGTGCGATTCACCTACCTGCAATAGAAGCTTTACTTGTGCTCCCCTACTGCTGCTGTACCACGCCTGTGGTCCCTCCTGCAATTCACAGGTTTATCTCATAAATTTTTCTCACCAAAGGATATGTTTTATTATAACCATATCAACAACCAATAAGTCTTTCTCATTTCACCCATTAATATTGTCATTCTTTGTCCAACCACAGTTATCATTCCTTATATATATATATATATATATATATATATATATATATATATATATTAACCGTTTCTATGTTTAAATCCTGAACTGTCATTGTCTAGACATTGAACTGTTATTATCTCATTTTTGAATTGTTACTGTCTCATTTTTGAACTGTTACTGTCTTTTTTTTTTAACTGTTACTGTCTCGTTTTTGAACTATTACTATCTAGTTATTGAATTATTACTGTCTCGTTTTTGAACTATTACTATCTAGTTATTGAATTGTTACTGTCTCATTTTTGAACTGTTATTGTCTTATTTTTGAATTGTTACTCTCCGACCTCTCCTCAAATTTTTAACTATATCTAGAGTTATAGAACTCCGTTTAAAGCGAGATTAGTCTTGTTGGAAAGCTAAGACATGAGGCTACAAGTTCTCTGAAGGAAGGAGAACCCAGTTCTACCTCTTAGACAGTCAAAATTTCTCATCAACGAACTAGACCTACTACCCTATAGGGTTTGTCATGACCCAGTCTCGGTTGGTGACCCATAGCTGGAGTTCTATAACTCCAAATTGAGCAAGACCAATTTCATTAGTTAGCCAACATCCAAACCTACAATTTCTATGAGGAACCTGATCCTAATTCCTTCATCCTCCAACCCGAAATCTCTCTGAAAGTCAAGAGACGAAACTATCCAGATTCGTCAATCTTTCCATTTACATACAACACATGAAGTTCTTTAATTTAACAACTCATACTTTTTCCTAAATTCAAGTCTAAGAACTCAAATCTATAAATTAACATCTAGGCATCAATTCATAATTGACTTGAAATGACTCATAAGAGCAGGTTTAGAATACCTTACCTGGTATGAATCAAGGTTTCGATCCCTCCTTTTCTTTCTAATGACAGTCGACCCTCCGTTTACTGCTTTTCAATTCAAGCTTCAAGTTGATCCTCCACTTTCAGCTTGAAGGGGTATATTATAGAATGTACCTATATAAGAAATATTATAGTCATACTCTTTTAGTATCTGGGATTATGAATTTATACGTAAAACGTATTCCTCATATTAAAAATATGGTTTTTTACATAGACGTTAGAACGGTTAGGTTTTACCCGATAAGATAAGGACCTCCTTACTGAGGAGGACTTTTCTTGAACCATAGACGGACCAACAACTAGAAATACAATAACACCTTAGCTTTTTATCAGACAATCAAACAATGCAGCTTACCTTAGGTTAGGTGTATTTGGGATGTTAATACCTTCCCTTTACGCAACCAGTCCCCGTGCCCGATCTCTGAGACCAGTTAGGGTTCCTAGTGACCAAAATACTAGGTAGCGACTCCCATACCATTTTTACCGCTAGGAGACAAAGAATTCCTTGTCTCCTCATATTTACCAGATATTTTTCCATGCATTGAGGGTGGACGATCGCCGCGATGCCTGCACACGTGCGACAGAATGGCGACTCCATTGGGGACCTCGTGGACTTAGCTTTGTTTTTGTCTGATCTATTGGTGTTTTCATGTGTTTATTGTTAATATGCCTTTCCTTTTGTCGTCTGCTTATACTTACACATTTTTGTTCATGCATTGTATAGAACTGTCTCATGCATCACATATTTTGATTATTGAGAAGCACACACAAACTTTAAGTTAAGTGGGGGACTAGCAGCTTACCTTACGACTGTTAGTCAAGGTTTAAGTTTGTGTAAACCCCAACTCTTCGCTGAGTGCTTAGACTAGTAATGGTTGGTACACGTGCCATCTCATTGCCTATAAGCCCCCATATTGCCTTCACGAGGGCAATCACTAGGACAACAAGAGACCCTTTTTAGAGAGCGAATAGCCAACCTACCCTCATTAAGCATAAAAGAATTAGAACCGACTATAGGGTGTATGCTCCACAAAATATATTTTGCATAAGACAAAGCTTAACCATAAAGCATTTGGTTTTCAGGTCTTTTGAAAAAGAAAAGAAACGATAAGATGGCCATCATTACCAAATTTACTACTGTGGAATATGGGCAGAATTCTAAATTGTCACAACTATCAGAGGGAGATTGCTCTAGATGTGATGCAAGGAAGCTTCCAGTAGTCAAAGACCTGAATTGCATAGTATATGAGATGAAGAGAATATTGGTCCATAGTCAGAACATTGATGAGGAGGCATTTTTCGGGAAGTATTGACGATTGTTGGAAATTGCGAAGATAGAAGTATTGAACCCAGCAATCAAAGCCCTAATTAACTTTTGGGATCCCGATTACAGATACTTTTCCTTTGGAAATGTGGATTTGTGTCCCACTATAGAGGAGTATGGAATGTTGACGGAGTTTCCCAAACACCTGCACAGGGTTTATTTTCCTTTGAGAAATGACAAGGTGATTCCTGAGTTGTCAAAATTGCTGAAGATTCCACATCTGAGCAGATTTTTAGAGAAGAATGGCAGCGGTTTAAAGTGGAAATTTTTGGAGGTTGAACTAGAAAGTAAAAAAGAGCAATACGGATCAATGCTAGAAAGAGACAGATTAATCGCTCTGGGGATCTATGGTCTCGTGTTATTTCCAAGCTTAATAGGGGTTATAAGTCTAGAAGTTGCTGTTGTATTCGTGGAATATGAAAATACTCATGTCAACCCTACAACGGCCATATTAGCTGAGACCTTTCTGACCCTCAACCATTTTAGAAATACGGGGAAAGGCGCAGTGAGATGGTAAGCCATGTTGAAACCAAGAAGCTGATCTTCAATAATTTTTGGTGGTTTAACCAAAAACCCTTGAAGATAATGAAGGAAGAAGAATGGGGAATCCTGGGTGATAAAGGTTGGATGAAAAAACTACAAGAGTTACCTAGTAGCAACTTTAGTTGGAAGGCCCCTTGGGTTAAATCGGTTGATGTCATAGTAAGTTATGGAAAAAAATGCTTGGTACCTTTAATTGGGATCACAGGTTATGTCAGCTATGCTCCGGCTATGGTGATAAGACAATTAGGTGGCATACAACACATCCTAAGAAATTACGGGACTTGCTGAATTTTCCGGGTTTTTCAAGGATCAATCCGTGCTAGAAGTTCTTGAAACCATCAAACAAGATTGGAGCCATTTGACTCTAATTCAAAAGGAGTCGGAAAGATTGAGAGACCCTAGCTCAAGTGAAGGATATGAAAAGTGGAGGAATTTGACCCCGATTGCCGCTCCGAAAAAACCATGTTCTGGAGATGGGCCTTCACGAATTGGAGAAGGGTCATTGAAAAGAAAAAAAAAGGTTAGTAATGAGGAAGACCTTATGCAACAATTAGAAAGGCTCCAAATAGAATTGGGAAAGAGTAAGGGAGATAAAGCAGCATTAGAAAAGATGATGATGGAAAGAGATAAAAGCAGAGTGTTTCTAAACGAACAACTCGAATCTAGAGATACAAAAATAGTGATGTTAGAGCTGCAATTGAGCAAAGGAAAGGCTGTAATAGAAAAGTCCGAGAAAGAAAGAGGAAGACTGATTTTGGATTGGATGCAAAGCAGCTCTGAAATGGAAACGTTGAAAGCCGACTTCAATGGCTATGTTGAGTACAATCATGACAAATTCTTGCATGTTCAAGCAAAGTTGTTGGACCGAATTGAGAAGTATGATGAGTTAAGAAAATTGAAATTAGGACGCTGAATTGCAAGAAAGTCGGCTAGCTAAATTGCAAGAGTTCGAAAGAAAGGGGAAGGAAAAGGAGGTTTTTAAGGTAGATTTGGCAGCTAAGAAAATTGAAATTAGGACGCTGAAGGTGGAGTTTGACAAAGAACGAGAAAAGGTAAAACAGTTGACCAAAAAGTTGGAAGTTTTAGAAAAACATAAAGAGCAGATCGACACCAACAACAATACCTTGAATCGGAACAACATATTGCTTATAGAGAAGATGGGCAAAGTAGATGAGCAAATGGATGAAGCTGCCATTCATGCACGGATTATTAGAGCCAATGCTCGAAGGGTGGGAAGGGACATCTTTCGTTATCGACAAAGCTTGGCTGAAACAGATGCCTTTTTAGAAAAAATTGAGAATCGAGGCCTCGCTTTCCTACCAGTGGCTAGAGATGTAGATGAAGAGGAAGATTGATGTATTTTTCTCTTTATTATTTTGTACCCTCTTTTTAAGAGATGTATTAGCCAATATTGTTAATGAAAAGGGGCCTTGACCCATCTTTTATGAAATATATATATATATAGGGATAAGCCTACCAAAGCAACAGCTTGAGCAGAACACTCCTGATAAGGAACGCGAAAAAAAGAGTCCATGCCCATTACACAAGAGAAATGTTAGCCATCGATCATTTTTGAAAAAAACAAGCTCACTTTACATATGCATCATGCATTGTTCTTTATCATACATTCATTTACATTTTTCCATCCATCTCAGATCGTGAAACATAGGTCCCACATCCAAAGTCCACCACACCCGGTCTAGATCGAGAATGGAGAACGAAGAAAGAGCTCACTTAGAGTCACATTATCAGACCGAGTTGGAGTCCGTAAAAAATGAAGTTTCTCGGCTAACCGACTTACTCGAGCAGCTTTTAAGAGCTAAGAATGGGGAGGGAACATCAGCACAACAGCCTGAAGGAGCGCCAACAGCTCACATCCCTCAAGCATCTCAAAACCAGGGGGCAAACTCGGCCAATGAACAACATTTTGTGTCTATCACCCCTATCCAGCCAACTCACGCTCCAATCACTATGGACTTAACAGCGGAGGGAGTCCCGGATAATAGGTCTCCCAGTTTGATGGACCAAGACAAGCTATTTGCTCTAGAAGAAAGATTAAGGGCAGTTGAGGGTAATGACTGGTTTGACCCTATGTGAGCAGCCAAGGTATGTTTGGTACCAAACATCGTGGTGCCAAAAGATTTTCGGATACCAGAATTCATTAAGTATACCGGTTTGGAATGCCCAAACACTCACCTTCGCTCCTACTGCAACAAAATGGCAGAAGTAATCCGTGATGATAAACTGCTAATCTATTTCTTTCAAGATAGCCTGGCAGGATCCGCTTTAAGCTGGTACATGAAGTTAGACAGCATCAAGATCAAGAGCTAGAGAGATTTGGTGGAGGCTTTCCTTAAGCAGTACAAGTTTAACCTGGAAATTGCTCCAGATCGGACAAGTCTAATGTCAATGGAGAAGAGGAGCCAAGAGTCAGTAAGGGCCTACGCACAAAGGTGGAGGGATGAGGCAATGCATGTCCAACCCCCTCTGATAGAAACAGAAATGGTGACCTTGTTTGCCAATACCTTCAAGGATAGAGCAAGGGATTAAAGCCGGACGTATAACTGAGCCGTTGGAGAAGAAGGGTTTTATTAGAAGAAAGAGGGAAGATGATATCAATAGCTTGGAAGGGGGATACAAAGCCAAGAGAGTAGATTCTTACAATCCACAAATACCTACCTCCCAATTCACCCACATGAACATTAGCCAACCTTTTTCCCCTAATCGAACAAATAACCAGTCAAACAACCACCAAAGACCAAGTACAAGATACACTCCAGAACAACTGCCGCCATTACCCATGCCTTTGAAGGATATGTATGCCAAACTGCTGAGTATTGGACACATAGCTCCTATCCCTGCACTACCATTGCAACCACCATTCCCAATCTGGTATAAGCCCGATTTGACTTGCGAGTACCATGCGGGTAATCCCAGGCATGGGATTGAAACCTGCTATGCTTTCAAGAAGAGGTTGTTGGAGCTTATTAAGATAGGATGGGTAACTTTTGAAGACAAGCCCAATGTTAATTCAAACCCCTTGCCTAAACATGCCCCAAGTAGTAGTGGAGTAGGCATGATAGAAGTTGGAAATCAATGCAAGGCGTTGAAGGTGTCCATGAAGAAGTTGTACGACATGTTGGTACAATCAGGATTTCTAAAGACAAAGGTGGAGAGTCATCTGGAGGGATATGACTACTGTGAATTCCATGGAAGGGATGGACATCATATTGAGGATTGCATCGAGTTTTGCGAAAAGGTTGCAAAAATGCTAAAAATGGGGGAGTTGAGGATTGAACCCATGAAGAGCAGGGGTGAGGTGAGTATGATGGAAGGTCAAGATAAGATGACAGGAGTATGTAGGGTCCAACAAACAGCTAAGGGGCCACCAAGGCTAATCTTGGTTAAACCTTCCTTCACAAAAGGAAATCACAATGTGTTGCCTTATAATTACAGGTATGCCTCCAACATTCAAACTCCCCTTCCCTTGTTCCAAACTGAGATTAGTGGTTTGACTCGGAGTGGTCGTTGCTTTACGCCCGGGGAATTGAGGAAGGCAAAGGGCAAAGAAGTGGTAGATCTTGACAAAGCACTAGAAGTTAATAAGCCACTAACGGAAGAGGAGTCGAATGAATTTTTGAAGTTGATCAAGCATAGCGAATATTGCATAGTAGATCAACTAAAAAAGACTCCAGCTAGGATCTCCCTTATGTCCTTGATACTCTACTCTGAGCCGCACCGAAACGCCTTACAAAATGTATTGAATGAGGCGTATGTACCCCAAGACATTGAACACAAAACCATGGAGCATCTCATGGGAAGGATCCACGCAACTAATTACCTGTACTTCACAGCCGACGAACTTGATGCTGAAGGTACCGGACATAATAAGCCCTTATACATTACGGTTAGATGCAAGGATTGCATCATAGGAAAAGTACTCGTCGATAATGGCTCGGCTCTTAACGTGTTGCCAAAGCACATTCTGAAAGAAATGCCGATCGATGAATCTCATATGAAGCCGAGTACTATGATGGCTAGAGCATATGATGGCTCACCTAGGCCAATAATTGGGACTTTAGAAGTGGAGCTGTATGTGGGACCATAAATGTTCCTAGTGACACTTCAAGTTATGGATATCCATCCTTCCTATAGTATGTTGTTAGGAAGACCTTGGATTCATGCAGCGGGGGCTATAGCTTCATCATTGCACCAATGCCTGAAGTATATCATGAATGGGATATTGGTAACTGTCAAAGCTGAGGAGACAATATCCATGATAAAGAATGTGGCGGTACCTTTTATCGAGGCAGATGATTGCAAAGATAACAATATTCACGCTTTTGAGATTGTGAACACTGACTGGGTGCCGGAGAACACAGTCCTGAGAAGGCCAAAGATCTCAGAAGCAGCAAGGATGATGCTTCTTGGAACGCGGGATCCCATTTCAGTATAACCCTATCGCCGGGGTACCCGAATGGGTTAATTCGACAAAGATGACATATGTTGATCAAAGATTTGGGCTAGGGTATAAACCTAACAAGGAGGATTATTGGTGGGTTGCTGGCCGGAGAAGGGAAAGAAGAATAGCTAGAATTGAAGGAAGGGAGCCCGAAGAAGAAAAGCTAGAAATCCCTCCCCATAGAAGAAGTCTCCACCAAGACCTTTGTGCGCAAGTTGGCTCAGGGCGAGAAGTTTCAGAACTGGGCCCAAGAAGCTCCAGTAGTTTTCAAAATGTAAACCCACTTTGGTTGCCTTAACATGCTTTTGTCATTGCTTTTGTTTGCTTTTATTTTCTCTAGTTGACAATCAAGGCTCAATTGTCAGCTAGATTTCATGTTTGTCATGGAGCATACCTTTTCTTTAAATAAATAGTGAGATCATGCACTTTTCAAATTTTGCCTTCTTTTTATGCATTTACACCAAACACTTCCCGCTTTCAGGAATCCTGAAAGCGGATCTCCTACAACATCACATACATTCAGCATCAAGAATAAATGGCCAAACTTGAACGAACATGTGATAGCTATGGAAGAAGAAGAGTGGGATGAAAGCAATATCAGTGAATTCACCAGGCTAGTGGAACAACGGGAACAGACTTGGAAGCCTGCTGCAGAGGAACTCGAAACCATCAATATAGGCAGTGATCAGTTCAAGAAAGAGTTGAAAATAGGTACCTTAATTACTTCTGAACAAAGGACAAAAATGATCACTCTATTACAAGAATATGCAAATGTCCTTGCTTGGTCATATGAAGATATGCCCGGTTTGGATACAAATATTATAGTACACAAGATACCGTTGGAAGAAGGCTGTAAACCAGTCAAGCAGAAGCTGAGAAGGGCCCACCCGGATATCTGGATCAAGGTTAAGGCAGAACTCGAGAAGCAATGGGATGCCGGCTTTCTAGAAGTAGTTAGATATCCACAATGGGTATCTAACATTGTTGTGGTGCCTAAGAAGGAGGGGAAGATTAGAGTGTGCGTGGATTTTTGGAATTTGAATAAAGCTAGCCCCAAGGATGATTTTTCTCTACCACACATAGATGTTTTAGTGGACAACGCTGCCCGAAGTTCCACATATTCCTTTATGGATGGTTTTTCAGGATATAACCAGATAAAAATGGCTCCAGAGGATAAGGCGAAAACAACTTTTGTCACATCTTGGGGGACATTCTGCTACAAGGTCATGCCATTTGGATTGAAGAATGCGGGAGCAACCTATCAAAGAGCAATGGTGACTTTGTTCCACGATATGATGCACAAGGAAATTGAGGTGTATGTAGATGACATGATTGCCAAGTCTAAAAAGGGAGAGGATCATGTTGAAGTTTTGAGAGGTTGAGGAAGTATGAATTAAAGCTCAATCCTGCAAAATGTTCATTCGGGGTTAAATCAGGTAAGCTGTTAGGATTTGTGGTAAGTGATAGAGGTATAGAGGTGGATCCATATAAAATAAGGGTCATTCAAGCCATGTCATCCCCTAAGACGGAGAAAGAAGTAAGAGGATTCTTGGAAAGGTTAAACTATATTGCTCGGTTTATAGCTCAGCTAACAACAACATGCGAACCTGTATTCCGACTATTAAGGAAAAAGAATCCTGGAACTTGGAATGAGGAGTGTGAGGAAGCATTCAATAAAATCAAACAAAATCCACCTTTACTGGTCCCTCCGGTATCAGGAAAACCTCTGGTATTATATTTAACAGTAACCGAAACAGCCATGGGATGTGTACTAGGCCAGCATGATGAAACTGGAAGGAAGGAAAGAGCTATTTATTACTTAAGTAAGAAGCTCACCGAATGTGAGTCTAGATACACTGAGATAGAAAGGCTCTGTTGTGCGCTGGTTTAGGCGGCAAAAAGATTACGACATTATATGTTATACTATACCACTTGGTTGATTTCAAAGGTGGATCCTCTGAGGTATATTTGTAACAAGCCCTTTCTCTCAAGCCGAATTGCAAGGTGGCAAATTTTATTAGCAAAATATGACATAGTGTATATGACAAGGAAAGCCATAAAAGGGAGTGCAATTGCGGACCATCTGGCTGATAATGCTGTTGAAGATTATGAACCTTTGGATTTTGATTTCCCCGATGAAGATATAGTATCAATAGAAAGAGAAGAAGAGAAGACAGATTGGTGGACCATGTTTTTTGATGGGGCAGTGAATGTATATGGTAATGGGGCCGGTTTAGAAGATATAGTAATAATCTCTCCTAATAAGAAACAGTACCCAGTTTCGGTTAAACTGCATTTCGAGTGCACCAACAATACAGCTGAGTATGAAGCTTGTATCCTTGGTTTAGAAGCTGCATTAGAGCTAAAGATAAAGAAGATAGATGTATATGGGGATTCAATGTTGATTATTTGTCAAGTTAAAGGGGAATGGCAAACCAAGGAAGAAAAGTTAAGGCCATACCAGGAATACCTATCCACACTAGCAAAGGAATTTGAAGAGATTAAATTCACCCATCTAGGAAGGGAGGGGAACCATTTTGCAGATGCTTTGGCCACGCTAGCTGCTATGACTACCATTGATCTTAAATATAAAGTACAACCTGTACACATTGACATTAGAAATGACCCAGCTCACTGTTGCTTATTAGAAGGAGAGATAGACGGAAAGCCTTGGTATTACGATATCAGGAATCTTGTGCAGAATCAGGAATATCCGGTGGGAGCTTCTAAAGCGGATAAGAAAACCTTGAGAAGGTTGGCCATAGACTTCTATTTAGATGGAGAGATTTTATACAAGAGATCATTTGATGGAACCCTGCTAAGGTGTTTGAATGAAACAGATGCTAGAAAGGCATTGCGAGAGGTCCATGAAGGGATTTGCTCAACTCATGCTAGCGGGTATATGATTGCAAGGAAAATATAAAGGGCTGGTTATTTTTGGATGACGTTGGAGAAAGACTGCATCGACTATGTCAGGAAATGTCACAAGTGTCAAGTTTACAGTGATAAGGTCAATACACCGCCAGCTCCGCTATTTAATCTAATATCTCCTTGGCCATTTGCGATGTGGGGAATTGATGTGATCGGTCTGGTTAACCCAAAAGCTAGCACTGGGCATAGATTCATCCTTGTGGCTATTGACTACTTCACCAAATGGGTGGAAGTTAATTCGTATGCCCATGTAACACAGAATGTAGTGAAGAGGTTTATAGAAAAGGATTTGATTTGTCGATATGGTCCTCCAGAAAAGATAGTGACCGATAATGCACAGAATTTCAATGGCAAAATGATAGTGGAGTTGTGTACCAAGTAGAAGATCAAGCATTCGAACTCCTCGCCATACCGACCAAAAATGAATGGCGCAGTAGAAGCCGCCAACAAGAACATCAAAAAGATTATTCAGAAAATGGTAGTCACGTATAGAGATTGGCATGAGATGCTGCCATTTGCTCTCCATGCATACCGCACTACAGTCAGGACCTCGATAGGGACTACCCCATATTCTCTGGTGTACAGTATGGAGGCAGTGATGCCATTGGAAGTGGAAATCTCGTCGTTAAGAGTATTAATGGATTCCGAACTAGAAGAGGCTGAGTGGGCCAAAGTGAGATATGAACAACTGAACCTGATCAGTGAAAAGAGGATAGCTGCAATATGTCATCATCAGCTTTACCAAAAACGCATGGCCAAGGCATACGATAAAAAAGTTAGACCACGGTTGTTTCAAGAAGGGGATCTAGTGTTAAAGAAAATATTGTCGTTACCCGGAGAAGATCAAAGCAAATGGGCACCAAATTACGAGGGTCCGTACGTAGTAAAGAAGGCATTCTCAGGAGAAGCGCTGAAGTTGGCTAGAATGGATGGAGGAGACCTAGCTAGGCCTGTGAACTCCGACTCTGTAAAAAGATATTATGCTTGATGTAGGCTCCTAAATCAATAAAGCAAAGTTTGGCCATCGACTTCTTTCTTTTTTTTGCATTGATCTCACAACACTCATTTTTGCATTAATCCTAGCAGTGTGTTTTTTTTGTTGTTATCACATCACTCAACTAAAAATTTTATCATAGGATGAATGAATTTCTTCTCTATACCAAAATCCCAGACTAGGATCACACCCCTACACTGGGGGCAATAAGAGATGTTTCATGAAAAGTTTTACATATTTGAAATGGGACGGAAGCCCATAGATTTGAAAATTAAGCCAAAACATTTGACAAGAACATGACAAAGAAGGCAATGACAAATCATACATTTTCAAAAAGGCTACTTGTAAAAAGTCGAAGACTTCTTCGCAAAGATGTGATAGGCGGCACGAAAAATGAATCCAGCATACTACTTCAAAAAGCAAACTCATGTCAAGAGAGGGTGATGGGACCTATGTTTCAAAATCAGGTAAGAATGCATGCATGACATCTAATCATAAATCATTGCATGAATGTTTTTCGCATCACCAGGAAGAATCCTTAATGTACTCCAACAAGATGGTGGATGAAGAAAGAATCATGGAGGGGATGATAACAAAGAATCACGGTTTTGATTTTGGAACAACAATAAAGTGAGAAGAACCCATTAGGAAATCTCCAAAAGAAAATGAAAGGTTCAAACCATGCCATCAGGAAGAACGGCACCGATATCAGCTTTGGTTAAAAGAGGTCGCCAGAAGGGATCTCATATTTCAGTTTTGGTCTAAGGAGGTTGCCAGAAGGGATCTCATATTTCAACTTCGGTTAAAGAGAATCGCCAGATGGGATTCCAGGTTAACCGAGCTATAAATGTAGTTTTTTATTTTTCTTAAAGGAGGTCGCCGGAAGGGATCTCATATTTTAGTTTTGGTTAAGGGAGGTCGTCAGAAGGGATCTCAAACTTCAGCTTTGGTTAAAGGGAATCGCCAGATGGGATTCCAGGTTGACCGAGCTACAAATATAGTTTTTGTTTTTGGATAAAAGAGGTCGCCAGAAGGGATCTCATATTTCAGTTTTGGTTAAGGTAGGTCGCCAGAAGGGATCTCATACTTCAGCTTTGGTTAAAGGGAATCACCAGATGGGATTCCAGGTTAATCGAGCTACAAAAATAGTTTTTGGTTTAAAGAGGTCACTAGAAGGGATCTCATATTTCAGTTTTGATTAAAGGAGGTCGCCAGAAGGGATCTCATACTTCAACTTTGGTTAAAGGGAATCGCTAGATGGGATTCCAGGTTGACCGAGTTATAAAATAGATTTTTGGTTAAAGGAGATCGCCAGAAGGGATCTCAGGTTAACTCAACCGTAACACTGATATTAGATTTGGCTAAAGGAAATCGCCAGATGGGATTTCAGGCTGGCAAAACTATGAAAATAGTTTTTTTAGAGATCGCCAGAAGGGATCTCAGGTTAACTCAACCGTAACACTGATATTAGCTTTGGCTAAAGGAAATCGCCATATGGGATTTCAGGCTGGCCAAACTATGAAAATAGTTTTTTTAGAGATCCTCAGAAGGGATCTCGGATGGAACTCCATGTTCATCAGACTGAAGTTAGAACTCAAATGATTGCCAGATTTGGAATCTCGAGACAACTAAGTTTTGATCATAGTTTTTGGGCTAAGGAGGGTTGCTGTAAGGATAAAGTTTCAGATCAATCAAGCCTTGACAAGATCAGTTTTGGGAAGTTAAGTTTTTTTTATCTTTATAAAACTTACTACGCAAAACCCCTGCTCCGTAAGTATTATAAAGAGGGGGCATCTGTTGTAAACTATTTTTGGGTCCCCCCACAAAAATAAAAATAAAAATAAAAATATATAGCCGAAAGAAATTAGAAAAAAATAATAAGAGGTGGGAACGCTCAAAAAAGGATCAGAAAAAAATTGATGAAGGAGGTTCAGAAATACAAGGAGTGAAATTTTTTACAGTATATACTTGAATGATGAGAGCCCTGTTAGAAAAGAAAAATTAATTTTGAAGAGAAAAGGCCAAAATTGGATGTTTATGCACTCAATTGGATTTTATTGAAGGTTTAATTGAATTTATAGAGGTTTTGATTGCAAGGAAAATTGATTTTAAGTCAATTTAGGCTTTAATTGGAAGAAATTAAAGTTCTAGGGTCGAATTATAATTTTTGAGAGTTGATTTGGTTAAATCAGGGGTTTAATTGCATAAATATTGAAGTTTAATGGCCAATTAGGGACTTAATTGAAGAAATCCGAAACCAAGGACCAAATTGGAGAAGGCGCGTAAGTATACGGGCTGTAATTAACAAAACAGGGGCCAAATTGAAGAATTTGAAAGTTTGTTGATCAATTGAGGGTCAAATTGCATAAATCAGAGACCAAGGACTGAAGTGAAACACGCGGCCAACTATGGGGGCAGAGACCGAAATTGGCAGGGATGCAATTGCATTAATTCTTAAAATCAAAATTACATTTGAGGACTTAATAGAACAAAGGATAAATTGAGGGTTGCTTTGCAAATTGACGCGTTTTGGCGCCTTGCTGGATTTAAATGAAACGGCGCGTTTTTTTCTAAAACGACGCCGTTTCATGTTAAAAAAAAAACAGAAGAGAAGATCGGAACGGTGTCGTTTTTGAACGACACTGTTCCTCTTTCTTCCTCCCCTGGACGTGCAGCAGGGGAAGAAAGAAAAATGGTTTGTTTTTCTTCTTTAAGTTTGCTGCCTCTCTCTTGACTGCATGCCTTGCCAAAGCCGAGGGAGCCGCGCCTCGCCAACCACGCCCACTGGCCGACCAACCGCCGCGCGCCATGCTAGAAAACCGGGGGAGCCGCACCTGGGCAGTCGCGCCCAATGGCCGACCAGCCGCCGCGTGACCTGCTCCCCATGTGCCACAGTAAAAAGCCACACTCACTTGCTCTATAAATAGCACCCGACATAGCAGCAAAGTGGAGGGAGGGAGAGAAGAGGACGAAAAGAAAAACAGAGGAGAGAAAAGAAACCAGAGAAACGAAAAAAGAAATGAACCGGGTTGAGAGAGAGTGAACCGAAACAAAGAAAACCATCAGGAAACCCAAACGGAGAGGAAGGAAAAGCTCGCCAGCAGGGGATGAAATAATAAAAAAAAGAGAACAAAAGGAAGAGGAAACGCAGCAGTAGAAGAGGAGGAAAGGAAACGGAGGAGAAGGAAAGAGGAAGAATCCCTCTCTCCTCCGCTTGAGACAGCAGCGCCGCTGCTTGGAGCCGCCGCCTGTGAGCCACGACACCGCCACCGGCCTCCACTGCAGCACCGCCAGCAAAGCCGCCAGACCAGCAACCACCTCCTCCGCGCCAGGTGACTTTTCTTCCCCCTCATTTCTTGTGTTTTGGTTGCTTTCTCTGCATGCAAAATGAATAGTGTTCTGCAGGAGGGCGGGGGGAAAAAAATTCCCCCTGCCAGCTTTGTTGCTGGGCCAGGCTGATCCTGACCCAGCCCTGCCTTCTGGGCCGTGTCTGGCCCAGAAGAAAATAGGAGATTTTTGGGCCGATCTATTTTGTGTCGAGATCGGCCCAACTCTTTTGGGGCTGAGTCCGGCCTAGTTGGTTGGGCCGGCCCAGCCCAGCCCTTTTAATATTATATATTATATATTATATTGTTTTGTATTATTTATATATGTATACATGTTTTAAAACCAGAAAAAAAAATCAAAAAATTCTTCAAAAATCATTTCAAAAATATGCGATTTTCTGTAATTTTATTACTGTATTTTGATCAATAGCGGTTTGTATTTTTATACTGTAAAGATACAAATCTGGTATTAAAATACTCGGTTTTCGTCAAGACATAAAAAAAAAATGTTTTGTTTTCATGCATACGGCCTAGTCTCTCCAATATATATATATAAATATTATAACATCATATTTTCACACAACAAAGGAAATTTCAAAACAACATGCATTTGGGCTTTAATAACCAATTTATTCAAGCCATGAGAACTAGGCCAATATTTCAAAAATTCTAAAAAATCTTTTGGTCTTCTTTTAGTATTTGGGGATTATGAATTTATACGTAAAACGTATTCCTCATATTAAAAATATGGTTTTTTACATAGACATTAGAACGGTTAGGTTTTACCCGATAGACGGACCAACAACTAGAAATACAATAACACCTTAGCTTTTTATCAAACAATCAAACAATGCAGCTTACCTTAGGTAAGGCGTATTTGGGGTGCTAATACCTTCCCTTTACGCAACCAGTCCCCGTGCCCGATCTTTGAGACCAGTTAGGGTTCCTAGTGACCAAAATACTAGGTGGCGACTCCCACACCATTTTTACCGCTAGGAGACAAAGAATTCCTTATCTCCCCATATTTACCAAATATTTTTCCATGCATTGAGGGTGGACGATCGTTGCAACCCCTGCACACGTGCGACAAATCTCTTGCTTATGCTTTTCATTTCCTTTCCTTGTTTATTTATGTTTCTCTCTTTCATTATGTTTAGCTAAGTTTATCATGTCAAGGTGAAAAGGTTACACTAATGGTGTAAGAATAAGTATAATATAAACTCAACATGGACTTTAATGTTTGATACTAACATGTTTTATATTTGTTATCTTGTTCACTTTTAATACTTTGCTTGTTAAATGGTTAATCTAGATTTATGTTGTATAACCCTTGGTACAACAAATACTTGGCACTTTCATAGCCCAACCGTATGGTATAACCGACACCCATGCTATGAAAGGAACTTGATTTGTTGTTAACATGAGTTACAATCATGAATGCCTAACAACATTTACAAGTATTAGCATTATTCGAATGAGATAACTAATGTAATCATGTTAACAATTTATAATCCGATTGGAACCTCCTTTGTGTGTGGTTTTTAGTTGAGTAACAAAAAGAGTTTATACTATACTTGTTTGAAATACAATTAGTAGATCCTCTAACCTTGACAATTATTTTATCCTTGTTTAATCCTTACATCAATATCACATCTCAAAGCTCTCTTTAACTTCTTGTTGTTGTTGTTGTTGTTGTTGTTGTTGTTATTTATATAGTTAACCTCCTTGTGGTTCGACCCCGGTCTTGCCGGGTTATTTATTACTTCGACACTTTTGTTCTTGGAAGAAGACATCAACTCTTTGGTCGTGTCAACGTTGATAATTGATAATGAATATTTAATATTTATGAGAAGTTGTAATTGGTTTGTTGGGTAATCTCGAGCTAAACCAATATTTTTGCAAATTTATTTACCTAACATAATTAATTAATACATGTTGTCATCATAATTTTATAGAGGTTCGATAGAAGTCATGGATGATCGTTCATGGATGTATCGAGATTCACCCCAAGGATTGCAGAGGATGGATTATTGTAACAAGGTTCAAGGTTTTATTAATTTCGCAACATCTATTCCCAGAAATTTTACTGGAGGCGGTATTAGGTGTTCATGCAGGAAGTGTCAAAATAAAAAGTATCTGCATCCAGATGTTGTAATGATGCATCTTTTACACAAAGGGTTTATGGAGAATTACTAGTGTTGTTATGCACATGGAGAAGTATTTGTTAGTAAGAAGAGAATGGGAGAAAGGGTGGTTGGGTCAACTTCTAGTGCTAGCAACGTGCATGAAGCGGCAAATGACAACACTAATCCTTATAGGAATATGGTTATGGATGTAATGAGAATGAATCAAGGTAATGTCAGTCAATGTCCAATTGTAGAAGAAGAACCTAATGCAGATGCAGCTAGGTTTTTTTATTTTGTTAAAAGATTTTGATGAACCATTATGGGATAGCTGCACGAACCACAGTAAATTATCGGTTGTAGCACAGGTGTTCACCATCAAGTCAGATCACGGGTTGAGTGAGGCTGGGTATGACAAAATTATTGAATGGGCGAGAAGCATTTTACCTGAAGGGAACAAGCTGAAAGAGAACTTCGATGCTGCAAAGTCCATGATGAAACCCCTCGGTTTAGGATACCAGAAAATTGACATGTGCCCTAACTTCTGCATGTTATACTACCTTGAAAATGTTGAGATGACTGAGTGCATGACATGCGGGCATTCCCGTTACAAACCCAGAATTGGTAGGGGAAAGACTCTAGTGGCATATAAAAAACTTAGATACTTCCCAATCGCACCTAGACTGTAGAGGTTATTCATGTCACTAAGGACTGCTGAGAACATGACATGGCACCAATCATATGATGCGGTTGATGGAGTGATGATGCATCCTTCTGACGACAAAGCAAGGAAACAGTTTAACAGTGTGCATCATCACTTTTCAGCTGAATCAAGGAACATGCATCTTGGGTTGTGTACAGACGTATTCAACCCATTCGGGTCATTTGCTGCTCCTTATTCTTGTTGGTCGGTCATACTTACAGTTTATAACTTGCCACCGGGAATGTGTATGAGGCCAGAGTTCATGTTTTTATCTATTATCATACCCGGTCCAAGCAGTCCAGGCCGAAATATAGATGTTTGTCTTCAACCGTTGATTGATGAGTTAGCGTAGTTGTGGTCCACCAGAGCTTTAACTTATGATATATCGAGGAAACAAAATTTCCTTATGAGGGCAGCTTTGATGTGGACTATCAATGATTTTCCAGCTTATGAAATGCTTTCTTTGAAGCATGCATGGGAAACTAGCATTTCCATACTGCATGGAAAACAACAAGGCATTCACGCTAACAAATGAAGGTAAAGCTTCTTTTTTTTACTATCACCGTCGTTTCTTGCCACATAATCACAGGTAAAGAAAGAACATAAAGATTTCTTTGTTGGCAGAGTTGAAAAGGATGTTGCATCCCCACGTCTTTCTGGTGAAGAATTGCATGATGTTGTATCAGAGTACGGTGACATTGTGTTTGGTCTTCAATCAGGTAAGCAAAAGTTTTCTGGTTTTGGTTTAACCCATAATTGGGTAAAGCAAAGTATCTTTTGGGAGCTTCCTTATTGGAAGACTAATTTGCTCCGCCATAACCTTGACGTCATGCACATTGAAAAAAACATGTTTGAGAACATTTTCAACACTGTCATGGATGTGAAGGGGAAGACAAAGGACAACATCAAGGCTAAATTGGATATAGCTTTGTTCTGTAACCGTAAAAATACGGAGTTGGTTTGTGATGAGTCACGGGTCGCAAAACCAAGAGTAAGCTTTGTGTTAAAGAAAAACACATAACTATTAGTCTACAAATGGCTTAAGAGTTTGTGTTTTCCAGATGGACATGCCTCGAACATATCAAGGCTGGTTAATATGAAGGAATGCATATTGTATGGAATAAAGAGTCATGACTGTCACGTGTTTATGCAAACACTCATCCCATTAGCATTTTGTGATTTGTTGCCAGAGGGGATATGGGATGCACTCAAGGAGATCAATCATTTCTTTAGAGATATATGTTCCAGCAAGTTGAATGTTGATCACATTAAGAGGCTTGAAATGAATATCGTCGAGACACTATGCAAACTTGAGATGATATTCCCTCCATAATTTTTTGACTCAATGGAGCATCTCCCCATTCATCTACCGTTCGAGGCAAAAGTTGGAGGATCGGTCTAGTATATATGGATGTACCCATTCGAACGGTTAGATATTACAGTTGCAATGTAATTCATATATAAAAGTATTTTCTTTGTTTTTGTTAATTGAAAATATTTGATTAATTCAATGCAGGTACTTGTTCAATCTCAAGAAAAAGGTGCATGTTGAGGCTTCGATATGTGAGGCCTATATTGTTGAGGAGATCTCAACATTTCTCTCGTACTATTTCGAACCTCATTTGAGAACGAGAATCAATCGCGTTTCATGACATGATGATGGCGGTGAAGTGCCTTCCATTGGGAACTAGTCAATATTCTCCAATCCTAGACGACCCACACCTAAAAATGCCGTAAGAGGAAGATATTTGTCGGAAAAAGAGTTCAAACAAGCACACAATTATGTTTTATTTAACTGTGATGAGCTGAGACCTTTTATTTAGTAAGTATATATATGTGTAATATTAATTAAACTTTGTCAATAATATACTGTTAATTATATATTGTAATATCATACATTCATTATCACTTGCAAGCAACATCGACAATATTTGTTGTCCAATAACTCACAGCTAACCGAATCCCAGATCTTTCAATAACAAGATGAACAATTTGCCACGTGGTTCAGAACACATGTAAGGACTATCACAAACTCATTCTCACTTGCAAATTTATTGTATGCATGTCATTACGAGATTCTTGTTTACTGGTCATTGATGTACATTACATACAAGGTTTATCAAATGGGAAGGAGTGCTGCTAAGTCATTGTCTTCACTAAGCCTGGGCCCTGAAAGAAAAGTTAAGTGCTACAACGGGTATTTTGTCAATGGATATGTGTTCCATATTGAAGAATACGGGCATGGTAGAAAGACATACAACAACGGTGTTTATGTAAAGGGATTGACTAGCAGTGAGTTAGAAGTTGACTACTATGGTAGATTAGAAGAGGTCGTCGAACTGCAATATCATAGCGAGCAGAATAGAGTGTTTTTATTCAAATGCTATTGGTATGACACGACTGACAGAGGAATCAGAGTTGATCCGCACTATGGTCTGGTCGAAATCAACTCAAAAGCTAGACTCTGCAACGTAAATGATGTCTTTGTTTTTGCAAAGAAATGTCAACAAGTTTATTACACATACACCCTTTCCTTTAGAAAGGATCGATCAAGAGTGGACTGGTTATCCATTTTAAAAACGAAACCCAGGGGTTGTGTTGAGCTTGTTCAGGATGAGAATGAAGACACAAATGTGTGAGATGAAGTCTTTCAAGTTAGTGAGTTGGTTGAACCATATCGAGTTGCTCCTTTGATTGACTTGGAAGAAAATTCAAATATTCATGTTTTCGATGAAAGTCTTGTTGATGTTGACGCAGAGGAGTTGAATGTTGTTTTGAGCTCTAGCGGACAAGCAAATGTCGATGAAGATGATGATATCCATATTGAAGATTGCGATGAAGGTGATGACTATTCAATTGACGACGAAGAAGAAAATTCTGACTAACTATCAGAATGAAGCCCTGTGTTAATTTTTTTTTCATGTAATATATATTATGGACGATATATTTTTTAACATGAAATATTTATTTTATAAGTTTGTATTGTTTAAGCATTGTTGTTATTATTTTATGCGATGGACAATTTATCATTTAAGTGTTTACAGGAAGGTAAATAGACAACACAAACATCATCTTTCTTGCACGTTGCACTATCATCGACGTCCATACCGAGGGATTACATTCCGTTAGCATTTCACAGTAGCGTCACTAGAAATGCCACAACCATCACTGACGACGTTACAGACGGATTCCAGTCCATCAGCATTTTACAGTTGCGTCACTGTAAATGCCATAACTATCACTGACGATGTTGCAGACGGATTGCAGTTCGTCGGCATTTCACAATAGCGTCACTGTCAATGCCACAACTATCACCGACGACGTTGCGAACGAATTCCAGTCCGTCAGCATTTCACAGTAGCGTCACTGTAAATGCCATAACCATCACCGACGATGTTGCGGACGGATTCCAGTCCATTGGCATTTCACAGTAGCGTCCCTAGAAATGCCACAACCATCACCGACAACTTTGCAGACGAATTCCTGTCCGTCGGTATTGTTTCGGCTGGTCAATATTACTGATAAAATCACCTACGACCTGTGCGAATTTGAAAGGGTGGTGCATTAAATGCATCTCTGACCGCGTCAAGTTGCCGATGGAATTACTGATGGACTGCAAAAAATATGGAGGGTAATTAAAAATGATGGTGTGAAATTCAAAATTTACCAATAGATTTTCGAAACTTCACCGACAGGATAATTTAAAATAATATTTTTGTATTTCCGTCGGTGAATCTATCAGTAACACTGCGCTATAAATCCCAGCGACCGCCCCTTCAGTTCATTTTTTCATCTGCTCCGCTCTTCCCCTTTAAGTTTTGATTTTTTTCCCTCTCATTTCCTTCAAGACTTTTATCTGCAATCTCTGCAGCCTGAACTAGTTTCCTTCTGAATCTTCATCAAATTAAAAGGTATGTGTTTCCTCTATTTCATTTTACTTTAAGGATTTTTTTTTTGTTTTAGCTTTTTTTTTTTTGTTATGTTTTTTGGTTTGGTGTATTTCTATAATGTAGATAAAGTCTTGAAATAAAAACATTATTAAGGTAAGCATATTTCATTCCTAAAGTCTATAGTTTTTTTTTTAATTTATTGAATATATTTTATTGTTGTATTGGCATAATAATTGAATAATTTGTTGAATTGTAATTGTTAATGTTGAATTTACCTTATAATTAGTAATTGAATATGTTGGAATAATTAGTAATTTTACTCTATTATTGCATGATTTGTGTTTAATTATTTCCATTAATTTTAATTGTTAGTCTAGGGTTTTTTTTTAATTTATTGAATATATTTTATTCTTTGTATTTATATAATGATTGAATAATTTGTTGAATTGTAATTGTTAATGTTGAATTTACCTTGTAATTAGTAATTGAATATGTTGGAATAATTAGTAATTTTACTCTATTATTCCATGATTTGTGTTTAATTATTTCCATTGATTTAATTGTTAGTCTAGAGTTTGTTTTTGAATTTATTGAATATATTTTATTGTTTGTATTTCCATAATAATTGAATAATTTGTTGAATTGTAATTGTTAATGTTGAATTTACCTTGTAATTAGTATGGATGTTATTTGTATAGATGTTATGTTATATACAATATTAGTATATAGATGGGGCCAATTGGTTGTGGCTATTGTCAATATTTGCAAGTTTGTAGATTTGGGTAGTATCCAGTATATGGGAGGTGCTGTCGAATTTTTTTTAACATTCAAATTTAATTATATAATTATTCGTATAAAATTATGTAGATGCATAGAACGAAATCTATAGCTCGTCGCTCACGTATGGTCGCAGCTAGTTCTTCTAGCAGCGAGGATGACATATCCTTAGGTGCCTCTCAAGAAGAGGCACTTGCGCCACCTGCGTCGTCAATCGATGCTGCCTCTTCCAGTGTGGTTTCACAGCACAGAGGCAACGTGCCTTCGTAGCGGAATCAATTCACCCGCAAGTACGAGGCACAATGGAAGGATGACCTTTCAATGTAAGTTTGTTAAGGTTTTAGTTTTTTTAAAATTATAACATAATTTATGAACAACTAATCAATATTTCATTAATTTAATTTATTTTCAGGTTCACAAACATTGAGGCCGCCCGAGTAATATCATCGGCGTTTAAATCGTCGATGAAGATTCTATTATTTCATTGGAGCCAAGTATCCAGACATCCTGAATGGATACCTCAAATCAATGCATGGTTTGATAGATTTGAGGTTGGTGTTAATTTATAATTTCCAGCTTATTTCTAATAAATTATTAATATAATTGTAAATAAATTATTATTTTTATTTAAAATTAATTATTTATACACGGGACAAATTCGACTGGGACAGTGCGCATGACACTATTGTGAGGAGGGTGTGGGAAAATCATGCGGCAACTAGGTAACATCGAAAACAATACAAGATTTTTTTAGAAAAAAAATTATGTTTCAAAATCTAATTTCTCGCTAAGGAAGTAGGTTGCGTGATTTTTGGTATGAAGCACAAAAAAAGGCAAAAAAAAAACCGCGAGAGATAATGGTCTCCAAGGCTGGAACGACATGGCGGTTTGGAGAGATTTCAAACCGATATACATCTTGGCAGATATATGGCCGCTCTATCTTGAGCACGTGATGTCTGAGCGGTTCACATGACGCTCACAGTCTGGTGCTGGCAACTAGAATCGGCCAATTCATGGCTTGGTGACAACGCACACCGACGACTCTGTTCCGTTTGTTGCACATGTGAAACGGATGGTAAGATTAATTTAAATGAAATATATCGTTAAATTAATTTGTTTTTAATTAATATTTTTTCATTATAGGCTACATCTCTTGGACGTAAGCCGAGCCCGATGAAGCTGTTTGTTGAGACGCAAGCGCGGAGTCAAGACCGCCAAAAGGTGGCGCAACAATTCGTTGACAACCGTGCTCAACACTTTGTAGTATGTTTGTTCAACCATTTTATTTCGTAAGTTATTATTTTTATTGAATTGAATATGATGATTACTTTTTTCATTTTCAGGAGACCTATAATAGCCGGTTGAGGGAGAGATATGAAGATGATCCTTCGACCCATCCCAATTTCGATCCGGATTTGTGGATGGAGGTTGGATCATCCGGTGGACCCGATAAAAATCGGCTGTACGGGCTCTCCAACACTATGGCTAAGAACTTGCAGGCGGCCCGTAGTGTCTCAACCGTTGGGATCTCCCAATCAGTATCGAGAACCCAATCTAAGGAGTTTGTGGCCTTGCAGCAACACACGGCTCAGCTCACTGAAAAACACAACCACCTATCGGCGGAGTATATAGAACTCAAAGCGAATCGTGAACAGCTTCGCCAAATAGTCATGAACATGGCATCACAGAGTGGTGATCCATGTGCGCCTCCTCCTTTTTGGCCGTATAACAACCAGCCTCCTCCTCTTGCTGGCTCCACCATTATTTTAATTTGTAATTAATATTATTTAATTTTAATAGTTAATTTAATATTTTTTTAAACACATTCAGTTTGTAATGAATATTATTTAACTTTATTTTTTTTTGTTTTTGATGTTGAATAAAAATTTTATTTGCATAATTAGTTTTTTTACTATTAATTTATATAATTTTATATTATGTATTCTAAATAATGTTTTTAAAAAATATTTAAAAATACTCACCGAGGGTTTTACTGACAGACTTTATCCATCGGCATTTGACAGAGAGCGAGAAATGTCAATCTTAGTGACAAATTTACAGACGGAATTAATCCGTCAGCATTTCACAGTAGCTTGGTGCAAATTTCACAATCACCGACGAGTTTACTGACGGAAATAGTCTGTCGGTATTTCACACACTCACCGACAGAATAAATCCGTCGGTATATTTCAAGCAGGATTTTTTTTTAGTGTACAATTTTGTCTGTAAACCATCGGCAATTTTTTTTTACCGATTGATCTAGTGACAGAATGAGCTATTACCGATGAAAGGAAAGCCGATGGACGGTTTCTGTCAGTGATGTCATCGGTAAAAAAATTACCGACGAACTATGAATCACAGACCGACGGAATAGGTTCGTCAGTAAAGCTGTGAAATCTTGTAGTGAAAAATAAAATTCCTAAGTTAAATAAGAAAATAATAATAATGAAAAGCTAACCCAATTTGGGTTAAATACTCTGGTGACATGTATGGATTGCTACAACAAGGAAATCATAGTTTAAATTGGAACCAAATTTTTTCTATATAAAATGGTCAAGTCAATTTTTATTTACAGATCTGCTCCTGCTCTAACCGCAACATGTGGATCCTCCTCCTCGTAAAGCTTTGCCAATCCAAAATCTGATGTTTTCGGATTACAACTTGCATCAAGAAGAATATTATTGGCTTTTATATTTCTGTGTATTATTTGAGGATTCCTTTCATGAAGATACTTCAAACCCTTCGCTATTCCCTTGCAGATTATAAATCTTTTCGGCCAATCAATTCGCACTGTGGAATGTACGTGTACCTGCAAATCCCCAAGTCAATAGTCAGCAGTCTGCCACGTTCTGGTTGTGAAAAAATGGTTGACTAAGGATCACCATAAGGTTTAATTAGTCCTTCGATTAGAACTAAACTCAACTATCACGTTTAATATGTAAGTGTAGGGCTTGAAAGATCAAACTATTCGTTGAAAATTCTAAAGATTAAGAGATATAGCCTTGTTTGGAACGCGGTGCAAACTATGTTTTAAAAATTTTAAATTCTTTTTGTTAAAAATAATTTTTTTATATTTTCAGATAATTTTGATTTATTAATATCAAAATAATTTTAAAAAAATAAAAAATATTATTTTGATGTATTTTTAAGCGAAAAGCATTTTAAACCATTATCACTATCACAATCTCAAATAGACTCATACACTAAGTACATAATTACCCATTACATAGAAGATGAAAAGTTAACATAAAACCATACCCATTCTCATAAACCATTAGGTTTTCTAGTGACTATAATACTAGATGATAATTTTTTTTTCTTTTCTTTTTGTTAATAAAAGATAAGAATTCCTCATACTTTCCGTCCTAATTACCCATTACAAATTATTACCATTAAAGAATCACAATAAACTTAAAAGTTTTAAGTTTTAATTAATAATAATTTTATATTATTAGATAATACATCTTTTCAAGTAAACATTTAATTTAATTTTGTTTTGTATTAAATATTTTGATTGAATTGGTTTTTTAAGAATGACAAAATAAGTATAATAATGTAAATGATTGGAACCATGGAGTCTGAAGTAATAATGCATCATTAAAATTTATGGTCAAGTCTTTGTTCGTGTTCAGCATCTTTTGTTTCCATTACGTCGATCTTTTGCTTTCATGATGTCGATCTTTTGCACTGTCGAGAAGAGAAAGATTAATAAAGCTAATGCATCAGTATGAATAAGCCAAAAGCTGATAGCTTACCCTACATTTCTTGGGTCCAATGAAGAGAACAGTGAGAAGTAATAATGCATCTTTAAAATTTAAGATCAAGTCTTTGTTCATGTTCAGCATCTTTTTTTTTTTGGATAATTCATGTTCAGCATCTTTTGTTTCCATTATGTCGATCTTTTGTATTGTCGAGCAGAGAAAGATTAATAAAGCTAAAGCATCAGTATGAACATTGAAATGAATCGATCTTTTGGTCCAATCGGAATGTGAACATTGACAAGTAATAAAGGTAATGCCTTATTAAATGAAAGACTTGACATGGTTTTCTGTCTTTTCTATGCCCGGCCAGCTAACAGCTCTGCTGAATGATTTGATACGTCATGAAATGAAATGATTTTGTAACGTTATCAGAAAAATAATAATGTATATGATTGAACCCATGGAATCTTTAAAATTTATGGTCAAGTCTTTGTTCATGTAATTCAGCATCTTTTGTTAATCTTTTGCATTTAATAAAGCTAAAGCATCACTATGAAGGCCAAAAGTTGATAGCTTACCCTCCATTTCTTGGGTCCAATGTTCGGAAAGTGAACATTGAGAAGAAATAATGCATCTTTAAAATTTATGGTCGAGTCTTTGTTCATGTAATTCAGCATCTTTTGTTTCCATTGTCAAGTAGTAATAATAACCACCGTCAGTCCAGGTAAAGAGCATTCTGTGATGCTGCTTTGAAAACCAAAAATTGAATGTTATTTATTTTTTTAAAAAAAAAGGGGGAGAAGGGGTTAAAGGATTGTGGATATAAATATCTATCATGCTTTCCAAATTTCATTGGATCTACTTTCGTATAAAAAACAAACAAACCAGAACTTAAATGTGGATATAAATTTCACCTCAAATATAGCCTTCTGCACTTGTAATAGCTCAACCATTTTGTATTCAGAATATATTAATTATGCTATTCTCACATGGAAAGTCTTCGCTATGAAATTTTTGGAAGTAAAATTGTCATATCTCACATCTGCAGGTGAGAAATTGGTAGCTGGTCTTATTAAAAGTGCTAGTTGCTAACTTATCATACGTGTTTTGGGGAGTCAGACTCAGACATGGGCTCGCGTCACCAGGAACAAAACCGTGAGGCAGTAAGGCCTGAAGCGGATAATATATGGCAAGTTGGGCCGAGCTGTTACAGGTATAGTGTTAGTGCTACATTCAATGCTGTTGATCTCTCTTTTTTTTATGTAGGTAATGATTCAAGGTCAAATCCTTTTGAAGAGAGAGGGAATGATGTGATCCAAGCAACACCAAAAGATCTATTGGAGGTTTCAGTTGGTCTAGTGACAAGGCTTAGGGTTAAAAGATTCAAAGAGGCTTTTAATAGACTTTTTCGAGATACATGAGCTAAAGAGAACTTCAAGAGGGTAATAAATAATGAAGAGCAAGCCTTGATTAATCTGATTCATGTTCAAGAAGGATTTGTTGGTGGAACCAAGGCCATAACTCAAGGATTGGGATACAAATAATTAAATCAGACAATTTGACATTTCTTTACTATTTTGATCATAATTGGAGCTCTAAGTAACATTTTGATGCGATTCTAGTTGGGTTGGAAACTAGAATTCCATACATTTCCGATGATAAAAGGAACACATTCTAATTTATTAAGATAAGAGATAACCATTCATTTGAAGTTGAGTTTTGGTGCTACTAGTAGATTACGAGAAAAACCAATATGGTCTTATTTTAATTAGTTGGACTATTGATCTATCTTTGTTTTGGGCGACAACACTTGTTTAAGTTTTGAATTTGTTTATTTTATTTATTTTAATTAGTTTGAGCTAATTTTAACTTCGTTTGGGTATTATTTAAAATGGATTTATGTGCGACTCATTAGGAAAACTAAGGTTACTTAGCTTTTTAGAATAAGTACTCTTTTTTTGTGAACAATATTTAAAAAAAAAAGATTGTTGTAGAATAAAAAAATTTCCTCTCATGGTTTTTAATTGAATTTCAACTCTTCAAATAATTGGCAAATATTTACTAGTGATTTTATACTTATGTCGCTTGTCTCCATATATAGGCGTTGTGATTGGGTGGTTTATAATCTTGTTGCCAGCTTGGAGCAAGTCTTTCATTGTGATAAACTCAATTCCATACTCAAACTTGAGTTAAATAGATTTTGGGTTCGTGAATTTCATTAAGTTCAGCTAGGGTTCATATCAATACTAGGTAGCGACTTCTATTTTTTTGGTTTCATTGATAAAGAAAAATAATTTCTTATTCTTTCACCCACACCCTTTCACGCTAAATCCTGTTTTGGAAGGATGATCGTCGCAACACCGCATACGTACAACATGACATTTGACTGAATAGATTTTTTTCTCTTAATAAAACAAAAAAAGGACAATCATAAGTGGTTACTTTTTATTTTTATTAGAAAATATAGAGGAAGCTTTCGAGTTGTGGCCTTCATACTGATGCTTTAGCTTTCCTAATCTTTCCCTACTTGATGATGCAAAAGATTCGACATAATTGAAACAAAAGATGCTGAAAATGAACAAAGACTTGACCACAAGTTCTAAAGATGCATTATTACTTCTCAATATTTACATTCTGCGGGTCCAGTCATTGGACCCAAGAAATATAGAGTTAGCTATCAACTTGTGGCCTTCGTACTGATGCATTACCAAGGCATATTACCTTTATTGAAACACGAAAATTATAGGAGTAAAAAACAATTCAATGTGAGCCATTATTAATGGTCAGGGTTGGTATTAATGGACTCTCATGGTCATGGGTTGATATGCATTTGGAACACTACAAATCATCCTTGTGAAGTCTCCAGACTCTCATGGTCATGGGTTGATATGCATTATATAAAATTTTTATTGCATTAAAAAAAACGGTACTACATTCTGTATGTGCTTTCCTTGCCTTTGGTTGGAGCTCGTACTTGTTCTTTTATTCACACCAATCACTTCTATAAATTAGCAACATTAATTAATTGGCCCTATAATTGAATCACCTGCATTCCTACACAACTTCTACAAGTACACCGAAACCAGCTGTTCCCTCGTTCACTTTTCTGATATCCCATTAGCTTCTTTTGTCTCCTTTCTTTCACTTCTATTCTCCTGTTTGCAATTATTCAAGCCACATCTAATAACAAATCTATCTATCATCAGAAACTTTTCGTTTCATAAGCCCAGAATCTCTCCCTTGGAAGCATCTGTTTTACCACACTTCGGTAAGTAATCTTCTATATATTTATTATGTTCTTAAATTATTTAGAAAATAATTGGATGAGTTCTGGAAGATGTTAGCTAATATTGTCACAGATGATTTATCTTTGCTTTATAAATCTTCTATTTTTATCATTATAAGGTTTTAGAGGAAGGAAAACACTTGCATAAACAAGTACCAAATTAATCATCACGCTGAAAATTAATTAATTAGAGGATAAAATAATACAATATTATATTCACTTCATTTTGGCAATGGTTTAGCCATTGTTGAATTCAAACTCTTCTGCTCAAAATTAGTAAAAGCGTTTCTAACATAAAATCAGCGAAAGCCATAATGATATACGGAATAATAGCAAGACATCATCAATGCTTATCTCCGAGTAATGGGTAGAGGCTTAGACTTTGACATATGATCCTATTAGGATTTTCTGCTAGTTCGCTTGTGTTGCTATTTTGCATGGATCAATACTTTTGGGGGTTTGTGCTCTGCTCCCTCTAATTTCTAGCCTTGTGGGATTATCTAATTGCAGGGAATTTAATACATTTTCTGATTATCAAGTCAGACTTGTGAATCTCTCTCATATCATCAGAACAAGCAAATGGCGGTGGAAACTGTTCTTATTGAAAAACTGGGAGAGCAAGTGTTTAGCGCTCTCATGAATCAAGCTCAATTTGCACTTGACTTCAAAAATCAATTTCAAGCTTTGAAGACACAACTCGACCTCGTCAAAGCCTTTCTTGCTGACACAAATAACCTCAAAATGAAGAAGGAAACTCTCAAGACGAGCTTGATCAAGCTGAGAGATCTGGTTTACGAAGCAGATGACATATTGACAGATTGCGTTCTTAGATATGATTATCAGAAAGATGGGTCCTGCTCCAAATACACACCTGATGAATTTTTCTTCAGGTGTCGAATGGGGAGGCAATTGATGGACTTGAACTCACGCATGGGCAAGATGGGGAGTGACTTGAGCGCATATTTAACTCCACAACATCTTCTATCATTGGGAGACAACACCTACCGACCTAAGGTATTTACCTCTCAGGATTTTGAGCCATCTGAGGTTATTGGACTGGAAGAAGATATAGAAAAGCTAAAACGATGGATTTTTAGTGCAAGTGGAGTACTCCAAAGAATTGGCATTGTGGGAATGGGGGGCTTAGGTAAAACCACCATTGCACAAAAGTTTTTTGAAGATAGGGCGGTCGCTGGCTGCTTTGATAAAAAAATCTGGGTGTCCGTTTCTCAGGATTTCAGTGATGAAAGGATAATCAAGAGCATATTGGTGCAGTTAGGAGAGAATCCCTCCCCGGTGTCTGATCTAGGCCAAATGTTGCATGTTATCAACCAATCACTTCAAGGTCAGAGTTGCCTCATTGTCATGGATGATGTTTGGAGCTTCAATCACGATTGGTGGGGTAAGCTATGTTCTGCTATTCAAAAAACAGAAAAGAGAAGTTGTGTCATGATCACAACAAGAAATGAAGATGTGGCAACCCATATGGGAGTTGAAAGTTCACGCATTCACCACCCAAAAGTTCTTGATGAGAAGGACAGCTGGTCATTGTTCTGCAACTTTGCCTTCCAGGAGACCAAGGGAAAATGTTCTAATAGCCAATTTGAAAAAGTAGGCAAAGAAATTGTGGGGAAATGTGGGGGGCTCCCTCTTGCAATCAAGACAATAGCAGCCTTTCTTGCAACAGAAGTTCACAACCTTGGCAAGTGGAAAGACATTCTTGATCACTTCCATGAACTGACTACCAGGAAGCAAAATAGCTCAGTTAAGACTTCTCTGCAATTGAGCTATGATGCACTCCCTACACATCTGAAGCAATTTCTTCTATGCTTCTCAATTTATCCTGAAGATTCCGTGATTCAAGCTGAGCAATTAGTGCATTGGTGGGTTGGAGAGGGCTTCATCCAGAGAACAGAGCACTCAAAAACCGCAGAGGACTTGGGATATGAATATTTGACAGATCTAGTCAGAAGATGCCTTGTAGAAGTTGTGGAGAGGCGTGGCTATGATGGAAGAGTCTACAGCTGTAAGATGCATGATTTGGTTCGTGATCTAACAACAATGTTTGCTGAAGATGAGATGCTGTGTAGCTTTGAAGCAGGCAAGCAGAAATTGTCACCTGATTCACGATGGCTGGGCCTGACGAGTGAAATGAGCACAGCAACATTAAAGCATTGTTCAAAGCTCAGGGCATTGCTATTAATGGCCAGCAGTCAAGGTCAATTTCCTTTCAGTAAGAACCAAATGGTGTCACTTGACTCTCTCAGGGTATTGGATCTCTCTCGAATTAGGTTAGATAGCACTTCCATGGAGAAGCTCTTGAGCTGGATTTTTTCGCTCCAACGCCTAGCATATCTAAATCTCAGTGGAGCTGTAGGCCTTAAAGAAATGCCATCTTCAATCCGAAAACTTCGTAATCTCCATCTTTTGATATTAGCCGAATGCAGTGATTTAACTAAACTGCATCCATCAATCTCTTATTTGAAGAATCTCATAGTCCTGGACTGTGGATCTTGTGGTCTCCAATACCTACCCCAAGGAATTGGAAACCTCTCTCAACTTCAAGAACTATCAGGTTTCAGGGTGGTACGTCAAGCCACACCACAAAGTTGTCATCTCCTAGAGCTAAAACAACTGGTCCAACTAAGAGTACTTCGAATGAACCTCAGCAATGAGAGCGAAATCACTGAAAGTGAAGGGGAGATCTTATCCAAGCTTGTGAAACTTAGGGTTCTAGCCATCAACACTGAAGATTGTAAAGATAGAACTATCCTAGAGATGCTAGATCGACTACACCCTCCTCCAAACCTCAAGGAATTGTATCTTAGGCGCTACCCTCACAAAAGTTTGCCTAAATGGATTAATCCAACGAAGCTTTCTGTTCTGCAATATCTCTGCCTTGAGAATGGATCAGCTCTCAAAAGCATCAATCCAAGTGCTCATTCCGAGGAAGAGAGTGCCTTCTCTTGGAACTACCTTGAGGGTTTGTGTTTGAAGTTCTTGCCATTCTTGGATGAAGACTGGACTGACTTACAGAATACCATGCAGTCAATACGTTATGTTGAGGTTAGCAATTGTTTCAATTTGAAAAATTTCCCATGTCCGGTTGACAAGTCAGGGATATGGAGGAAGGTTGAAGATTAAGGAATCAAGTCCGTGAATAAAGAAGCATATCTTCACCTCCTTGAAAATCCAAGGGATTCATATTGATTGGTAAGTGAAGACAATGATCCCTCCATTTGTTGCATAATATCTAAGTTATTTTACTTTCGCTATGTGTATAATGTGATTGTTCTGTAATATTGTTAATTTGTTTATACTATGTGTATACTGTCATTGGTCTGTAACACTGTTTAAATTATCTACACACTTTGTAGTTTATATAGTAGAATTTTGAGTGTGACTTCAACCCATGTGTGTGAGCTCGGATCAGGCTTGGGTTCTGGCTCCGGGTTATAGGCTTGAGTTTGTTTTTTTGTCAACTTATTATGTACTAGAATTTGGATTTATTATAAATAAATTATCTGCCCCTAAATATTTTTTTTTCAGCCCATTTATGTGTATTTAGGTCATGACGAAAAGACTTTTTTTTTTAATCTTCTGAACTGTTTTTTCAAAGGAAAAACCTCTAATTTTAAAGCTAAAAACTGTTATGTTCTTATTTCTTTTTACGACGGATAATTAAAGTTAAACGATGAGAATTTATTTGGTAATTATCACAATTATTTCTTCATCAATTTTAATTCTAAAAACCAGTACAGATAAGGGTGGAAGAAGAGTTGTTTAATATACTTAGGGTGCTTTTGTTTAGCGTAAAATATTTTATTGATAAAAATATTTTACGTGTAACATGTTTTCATGTAAAATGTTTTATATATAAAATATTTTTTAATATTTGATTTAAAAAATATTTTACATGTAAAATATTTTTTAATGGTGGTTCTCAGAATTTAACTTTTGACCCTTTATTTTTATACATTTCAAATAAAAATATTAAATCCAAAAAATATTTATTTTCAGAAAATTTAATCAATTTTAATTATTTAACTATTTTGGTTACTTTTATTAATTGTTTTATGTAGTTAGAAATAATCATAAAAGAAAAATACATAGTGGGGAATTGAAATTAGGCCAGTAATTAATAATAGTAATAGTAAAAGGTTATAGCTGCTTTTGTTTTCCTCTCATCTTGCAAAAAGAAAAAAAAAAACAGACCAAAGTTGAGAATGAAAAATTTGTTGGCTTGATTTTGTTTTTTTGAATCAATTTATTTGCATTTTATGTTGATATATTTGTTATTGATTCTTTAATGGTGTTTTTTAGGTATTTACAAGTAAAATAAACTTTGAAAAATGAGTTTTTATGGTCCTAAAAATTGAACCATGATTTCTCAAACATCTTTGGTGATCAGAGAAGATTGTAGGTGACGACAAATCATCTAGCATAGTGAATGACTTGTCACTTAAAAAGAAAAGAAAAGAAAAAACATGTTTTCCACTCCATAAAAAACAAAATAAAAGAAACCAAACTCGTTGCCTTAAGTTTTTAAGCCCAGCATGTTTGGGCTCTTTAGCAATTAGTCAAGCTCAATTATGCTTGGTTTTTTGTATTTTTTTATTTTAATTAATATTTTTTATATATATATTTTTTATTTTGCATGATGTATTTATAGAAATAGAAATCATTTGTGCTTTGTATGAAAAGATAACCTCGAAGATAAAAAAAAAATATTAATTTTTTATTTTAGTATTTAATTGACATCAACAACTCTTTCTTAGTTTATTAGATTATGTTATTTTTTTTTTTAATTTATTTCATATGCATAATCAATATCTTTATATTTTTCAATTAAAAAAATCATAATGTAATAAAACACATTTAAGACATTGTCATATTCTTCCTTTGTTTTAAAACTATCTTCACATCTTACTAACGGTGTAATGTTAAATGGATTCTCAATTTATTTTATTAAATACATACATCTTCTCTTCTATTTATAATTTTTTTATTTTCATGTAAAAAAATGCATTGACAACTTGACATTGACATATATATATATATATATATATTTTAAATTGAATTTTAGTGTGACCAAGAGCAGGTTAAATTACTAGTCAATTCTATTTCACCTATGTGTGCATGCTAGTGTTCCTTTTATCTTTTCAGTCCTGCAAATGGGAAAAACTCTGAACCTAGGACCTATGAAAATCTCTTCGAATCTTCAGTCTTGACTATTTGCATCTTAAAAATTCCCAACCCAAGGAATTCAATAACAGCACCGAGGAAAAGCCCGACAAAAAAAAAAACAGAGAAAACATTAGGGAGCAAAATTTCACAATCACTTGTCTCTCTTAAAATATCAAAAAGTATTTTGAAATAATCGCTTCTCAAAATTAAAGTAAAACTAAAATGATTGTGAGATTAATGTCTAGATATTTATTAAAAAATTTATTGGGCATGGTTTTTTTATTATACATGTGGTTAACTGATTATTTTTTATAATAATCAAAATATATTATTGAATAGCCAGTGCCATTAAGCTATGATAAACTAGAAAAAATATATTAAATAAGTCTTTAATTACATATAATAAAACGAAAGAAGATAAGTAACGTGCTACAAGTACAAAATTTAATGACCGTCTAATTTGTCCAATTTCTTATACCTACACAGTGCTGCAATATAAAAAAATTTATTATAAACTTAATTAAAAATTTAAGTTGCTGGGTGTTGTTTTAATAATAATTTTATATTATTATTATTTAACATATTTTTAAATGAATATTTTTTGAGTATGAAACTTATATAAATTTATCTTTATCTTATTTAATATTAAATTTTCAGGTTTAATTGTTTTTTTATGGTATCTTAAAAATAATAACATAAATGATTGGACTCACGGAATCTGAACATTGGGAGGTAATAATGCGTCTTTAAAAGTTATGGTTAAGTCTTTGTTCATGTTCTGCCTCTTCTGTTTCCATTATGTCGATTTTTTTGCATCATCAAGCAGAGAAAGATTAATAAAGCCGAGGCATCAGTACGACTCAATACAGAATAATATTATTAAAGTTCAAAAGCTGTCTTACACTAGTCTTTATAGCATATCTTTGAAAGTGGGGGAATCTTTTATAAACCTTTATAGCATTTTTTGGAAGTGGGGAATCTTTTGCCCATATTATGCTCAAAAAATGGTTGTTTCTTACTTTCTGTGCATTATTGGACCGCTGGGTAAATATATAACCCGTTGTGGGTGACTTAGTCAACCTAATGGGTATATCTATAACTTAATAAAATTTAATTTGATTTTTTAAAACCGTTTTTAAAGCAACACAAATTAAAATTTTTTTAGTAAAATATAATGAAATAATAGTTTTCATAACCCAATTTTTTATTATTCTTAAATTCATTTCTTTTTTTAAAAAAAAAATAACACAAAACAGTCTTGTTTTAAACGACATTATTATTCTTCTTCTTCCCCTATAAGTGCAGCAGAGGAAGGAGAAGCTGTTTTTAAAAAAATCTTTTTTTCCCGCTCTCTTTTTCTCTCCCTCTCTCTCCCTCGACTTGACCCTTCACTGACACAACCCATAGCGCTACTTCACATACCACCATGACGAAGAGACCAGGAGGACCATGCCTTGCAAATAGCTGGTCACCTTACCCTGCAAGGGTAAGGTAGCCCCGTTCCCCCCGCGCCACGATGGGACAAGGCAGGGGGGACTCACTCTCCTCCTGCCTATAAATAGGAGGGCAACGAAAAGAATTGAGAGAGGGGGCAAAAAACAAGGAAAAAGAACACATAGAGAATAGAGAGAAAGAAAGATGAAGATGGATTGAAGGAAAGGAAAATAGGGAGAACAAATAAGAGAGAGAGAGAGAGAGGAGAAATAAAAGCAAAACAGAGAAAATAAGAACGAACATGAGGGAGGGCAGAAACAGAGGACAAGGAAAACACAGAAAAAGAATAACCACCGTCTACCCAGCGCCACTCTGCCACCAGCACCACCACACCACATCCAAATCTACGAGGTGAAAACATAGAAGGAGAGAAACAATACTGAAAGAAGAAGGGGCAAAACACATCAATAGAAACTGAAAGAAGAAGAAATATTGGAAAAAACACAAAACAGAGAAGGAGCAGAACTGCCGTCCAACAACTTAGAACTAGCAGCACCGCCACGAGGAACCGCCCGGTCTGCTTTCCCCCCGCCCCTCTCTTCTTCCTTCTTCTTCCTCTGCTGCTTTTATATCCCCAATCCTTTATATAATCACTTCTCAGTATTTTAAGATTTAAACATTGATTTTTTTTTTATTTTTTTTTAATGAAATCTCAAGTTTGAATGTTATGATATCTAAATATATACGTAAAAGGTTATAGATGATCTAACGAATTCAATAACAGCACCGAGGAAAAGCCCGACAAAAAAAAAAAAAAAAAACGGAGAAAACATTAGAGAGCAAAATTTCACAATCACTTGTCTCTCTGAAAATGTCAAAAAGTATTTTGAAATAATCGCTTCTCAAAATTAAAGTAAAATTAAAATGGTTGTGAGATTAATGTCTAGATATTTATTAAAAAATTTATTGGGCATGGTTTTTTTTTTTTTATTATTATACATGTGGTTAACTGATTATTTTTTATAATAATCAAAATATATTATTGAATAGCCAGTGCCATTAAACTATGATAAACTAGAAAAACTATATTAAATAAGTCTTTAATTACATATAATAAAACGAAAGAAGATAAGTAACGTGCTACAAGTACAAAATTTAATGACCGTCTAATTTGTCCAATTTCTTATACCTACACAGGGCTACTATATAAAAAAAATTATTATAAACTTAATTAAAATTTAAGTTACTAAATGATGTTTTAATAATAATTTTATATTATTATTATTTAACATATTTTTAAATGAATATTTTTTTAGTATGAAACTTATATAAATTTATCTTTTATCTTATTTAATATTAAATTTTCAGGTTTAATTATTTTTATATGTTATATTAAAAATAATAACATAAATGATTGGACTCACGGAATCTGAACAGTGGGAGGTAATAATGCGTCTTTAAAAGTTATGTTTTTATTATGTCGATTTTTTTGCATCATCAGAGCATCTCCAATGTAAAAAATTAAATTAAAGAGTCAAATTAATAAAATAATTTTTTAAATAATATAAATATAATTTTTTAATAATATACATTTCAATGATAAAAAACTATTTAGAAAAACTATTTATATTTTAATATATTTCATGTTAAATTAATTTTAATATAATTATATAACTAATTTAGATATTTTATATATAATATAATTATGATGTTATTAATTATATAATTAATATGAGTAATTTATAAAAAGTAATATAAAATTAATGAAATAATATGAAAGTTAAAAGATATAATTTAAAATTAAATTTAAAATTTATTTATATGAATATTTTTAATTTTTAATTTTATATGTTACTGTTAAAAATTTAATTTTTTAAAAGTAAATTCAAATTCAAACTTTTAAAAAAACCATCAATATTGTAAATTTTGAATTTCAATTTTTTTTAAAACAAATTCATTCTTTGAAAAAATGATCGCTGCCATTTTAAATTTTTAAAAAATAACTGTCAACATTCTAAGAGTTTAAATTTTTTAAAAATGACTGCCATCATTTTAAATTTTAAAATTTTAAGTTTTAAAAAAATAACTGTCAACATTCTAAGATTTCAAAATTTGGAAAAATAATCCATTTATAAATATTCTCATATACCTTAACATTTTTTCTTATCATTCCATTTTTTTCTCTCCATTCAAAAATATATTTCATTAAAATTCATCATGAATCATTCTAATTTTAATTTTTATGATGCTTTTGATTTTGATGATGACACTCCTATGTTCGCTTTTCAAGTTGCTACCGCTGTGGTTGCTGAAGAAGAATCGAATAATCAAGGGCAGAGAACAGGGTATCATGGCTCTATTCTTGGTCACAATATTGTCAATCGTAATAGAAAAGAATGTGAGTTAAGGTTATATAATGATTATTTTGCTGAAAATCCTAAATTCACTGAAAGTCAATTTCGAAGAAGATTTAGGATGAGTCGTCGTCTTTTTTTTCGGATCGCAAATGCAGTAGAAGCTCAATCCATATTTCAAACAAATGACAGATGCTCTTGGTGTTCTTGGTTTATCTTGTCTTTAAAAGGTAACTGCAGCTCACATAATACTTGCATATGGTATTCCTGCAGATCTTACTGATGAATATCTTCTAATTGGAGAAACCACTGCGATGGAAAGTCTTAAAGCTTTCATCAAAGCAATCGTAGAAGTTTTTGGTGATTGATATCTAAGGGCACCAAACGAGGCCGATATTTGTCGATTATTATCAATTGGAGAGCAACGTGGATTTACAGGGATGTTAGGGAGCATTGACTGTATGCATTGGAAATGAGAGAAATGCCCAATTGCATGACATGGGATGTATACTGGTCATTGTCGTGAACCAACTATAATTCTAGAGGCGGTGGCTTCACAAGATCTCTGGATATGGAATGCCTTTTTTGGAATGCCTGGATCATTAAATGATATTAATGTTCTTGATCGGTCACCTATCTTTGCTGCACTTGCTAAAGGCGTACTGCTCCGGTCAATTATACAATTAATGGGCATGAATATACAATGGGATACTATTTAGCAGATGAAATTTATCCTAATTGGTCAACATTTGTTAAGACAATCCCAAGACCATTGGGAGCAAAGAGAAAATATTTTGCAAGCAAGCAAGAGTCTGCAAGGAAGGATGTGGAGCGAGCATTTGGGGTGCTCCAATCTTATTTTACAATTGTACGTGGACCTGTTCGATACTAGGATGAAGAAACGCTTGCATATATTATGAAAGCTTGCATAATAATGCATAATATGATTATTGAGGATGGAGGAGCAATGAACCTGTCAATTCCTTTATACCAGTGTCACATGGTAAAATACTAGAACTACATAATTTTCTTCAAACTCATAATCGAATTATGGATAGAGCAACTAGCTCTCAACTACAAGAAGATTTGATTGAGCATTTGTGGGAACAATATGGCAACGAGTAGAATCTTTAGATTTGAACTTCTTATGTTATCATAATTTTCAAGTTTTTTATGTTTTTTTTTCATTATGGGTTATCTTTTAAGTTAATTAATCCTATTTATTATTGTTAAGTGTTAGAGGAACTTCAAAAAAGTATTATAAATTGATATCAATTTCATAACAATATATTTAAAATAACCAAGAATTTTCTACATATTTAATTAAAAATAAATTACATTACAATAAATTAATCAAAGTTAATTAAAAATTAAAACCCCTCTTTTGCATAATTTCTAACTTTCTATTTTGAAAATACGCTGCAGAAATTGGATCCAAATTAGAAATATCCATTATCATAATTTGTTCTTTTTTCTCAATCCTGTCCAATTCTTATTTCTCTTAACTTTGTTGAATCATCGTGACTTGTTGCTCTAACATAATTTTTCTGTCTTGTTTTTTCTGATCCTCAATTTCAACTAGAGTATCCCTGAATTGTTGTAAGAGATTTGTTATAGTTACCTCCCCAACTTTATCTTTTCCTTGTCTACGTTTAAGTCGTTCCTTTGCAGCCTTCTGACCGATTGGTCTATCTTGATAAATCAATGGTTCACTATCTTCTCCTAAACTAACAGAATCAGGGGTAGATGGAGTTGATGAAGCCGGACTTGCATTGATAAGACTTTTTTGTTTCTTGTTTGACCTTTGATGTTGACTTGCACGCTCAAATTGCCATTTGGGTTCTTTTATTAAGATAACCCAACAATGTTCTAGTTGAAATCGTTTGCCAACGCAAGAAGTATACATTTTCCGAGCATCATTAATCTGGTAAAAAAATAAATAAATTAAATAATGTTAAAATATGTGTTAAATAATTTAACATGGAAATGAATATTAAAATTACCCTTGATTGGTCATTCTACTTTGTTGACGATTTTCAATTTGAGTAACAAATCCAACAAATTTACCGACTTCTCTATTTATTTCTTGCCATCTACTTAAGATGCTTATTTGGGAACGATTATTCAAGTTTCCTCCATTCTCTACAAAGTAAGCATGTACGCGAGCCCATAACTGTTTTGTTTGTTGTTCAACTCCTGTAAGTGGATCCTTACTTGTATTTAGCCTTATAGAGACAAGTAAACAATCTTTCTCTAGTGAGAAATTTTTACTTCTTTGTGATTTTTTTGCCAAATAGACATTTAAATTCGAGTATGTTAAGTCATCAATTAATTGATTAGAATCACTTGGTTGAGAGAGAATATCTTCTGACTTACTCATAAGAAAATTGGTAAAAGAGCTTGGAAAATTTGAATCCATCTACATTAAAAAAAAAAACTCAAGTTAAAACCTTATAAGAGAGTGTAAAGGAAGCTCACATTTAATGTTTAGCAATTTTATAGTTTCCATACATGTGAATTAATAATAAGCATTGCCTCCTACTTGTTCTAACATAACAATTTGACCATTTTTTGGAACTAAAAGAGAATTGATATACTGGTTTAATTGCATTTTCAACAAGACAAAATATAATTGACCTCAAATTAAAACAGACAATCAAAAATAAATTTTAAATATGTCACTCTATATTTTTATCAATATCAACTACCATTATTAATTCACCTCAATTTTATCAAAGATAACAACATAAATAAAAATTGTCTTTCTTAACCCATATTAAAAACATAAAATAACAAAGAAATAAAAATCATTACAAATATTGAATTAACAACAAAAGGTCTAAAAAATCAAGAAATATAAAAGAGAAAATAGAAAAAGCTTTTAAACAAGCATACCATGTAGCATATGTTCTAGCTGTCATAGTGCTTGGCCTTATATAATTAGTATCAATTGGCATCTCATGTAGCATATGTTTTGGTAGCACATTCAAAGTTGAACCATTATCTACAAGCACTTTGCTGATTAGGCAATTGATCCTTATATCTCACGATGATGTATAAAGGCTTGTTATGCCAAGTCCCTTCTAGGTCAAGCTCATCCTCGGTGAAGTACAAGTAATTGGTGGCTTGAATTCTTCCAACTAAATGTCCCATTGTATCTTAAGTGATATTTTGTGGCACATATGCTTCATTCAACACCTTTTGCAATGCTTTACGATGTAACTTAGAACTCAAGATAAGTGACATTAAAGAGATTCTAGTAGGAGTTTCTTCAACTGATCTACCACACTATACTCACTATGCTTCATCAACTTCAGAAATTCATTGGACTCCTCTTCACTAATAGGTTTGTTCACTTCCATATCTTTAGAAGCATAAACTATTTCTTTTCCTTTAGTTTTCCTGTGTCTCTCTAATTTTTCCAGTGTAAAACACCAACCACTTTGAGTCAAACCGCCAATTTTAGCATGGAAGATAAGAGTGAGACTTTTATTGTTGAAAGAATACCAATAATTGTAAGGCATTATGCCATAACTTCCATTATTTGTACATACAAACTTAGTCAAGATTAGTTTTGGTGGACTACCCATAGTTGGTTAGAGTCTACAAACCTCCACCTTTCTCTCCTAGCAGCTCGTCATCCCTACTTCACTACTCTCTTCTTCATTCCCTATCCTTATCATGCCAAAAGCAAGCATCCTTTTCACTTCTTGGTGAAATTCTTCACAATCATCAATGTGGTATCCCACCTTGCCATGGAACTTGCAGTAATTATTTCCATTCATTAATTACTAGTTCAAACTTAGATAAATATCCAGACTGTACCAGCATACAATACAATCTTTCCCTGGAAACCTTCAAAACTCTTTCTTTCTTACCCCTTATTTCCACAACATTCACCCCTTCACTACTTGAAACAAGATTAGGAAAAGGGTTGGAATTCACATTGGATGCATCGTCGAAAGTTATTAACCCATCTTTTATCAATTGTAGAAGCTTGTTTTTAAATGCATTACAACTTTAAATATCATGTCCAGCAATGCCAGCGTGATACTCACATGTCAAATTCAGCTTATACCAAAATGGGTATGGAGGTTGGAGTTGGGTTAAGGAAACAGGGGCCACTTGTCAAATACTCAATAACTTTGAATACATTTCTCCTTGAGGAATTGGTAATGGTGGCAATCATTCTTGGGTTCTTTGAAAATTCCTTTTTGGAGGATTAACAATTTGGTTACTTTGTTGGTCATTTGGTTGGTGTTGTTGGTTAGTCGAGAAAGGTTTAGTAAAGTTTACACTTGCAACTTATTGGGTAGGTGTTTGAAAGTTATAGTGATGGTAATTTTTTTTTTTACCCTTATACCCTTCTTCCACGTTGTTCACCTTAGAATCCTTCTTTTTTCTAGTAAAGCCTTTCTTCTAAGTAGGCTCTAACGTTCTTTCCATTCTTATTGCTTGTTCTATTTTCTCAGTAATAGTTACAACATCATAGAAATGCTGAGCCAAACTACCCACTAGGTGTTCAAAGTAAGGAGAGTTTTTTGTAAAATAAAACTTGAGCTATGTTTTGGGGTTAAATGCATATATTGATATCTAGTTTGGAAATATAAATCCTACCTTTTCTTTGGTTCCTACCAACTCCCTTTCCTGACATTTATTGAGTGCAAACTTTTAAAGCTATAAAAATGTTTTGTATATAGAATATGACACCAATAGCAATAATAAATAAATTACGATGAAGACTGCATATGCTAAAATGTAAGGAAAACATTCATAGAGTGAGAATAATTGACAACATGAAACATATATATAGATGTCACATAACAAACGAGGTCTGCAATCTCCAGGGCCATAATTCCATAAAAAACAGTACATATTTTTCCTTCAATCTTTATCAGGAAGATTTAAATCAAAAGGTGGATAAGGAAAAGAAACCAAAGAAAAAAAAAAGGAAGAAATTTCAATAGATATGGAGAAACCGGCAAACCACACAAGATACACACATACACACTGACCATCCGGTGAAGCAGGAGAGATTCAAATCATGTTGAGGGAGCGATCTCTTTAGAGAGATCCTCGAGAGTTTTTTCGCCTTCTAGTACAGCCACTACTTGAGACATTGTAGGCCTGAGAGAAGGTGATTGATCGGTGCACATCATTGCCAAGTTCTGGACAATTTTCGCTTGGTCCCAGTCATAAGTGCGCAAGCTTGGGTCAACTAAGTCTCCTAGCCTTCCCCGCGCATTTAAATTACCAGCCTGCAATTGTTTGAACTTATAAGAAATATGTCCAAAATTAAGGAATATCATATCTATATACTAATTATCTCAAAATATTGTTTTTGGATTAGTTATTCAAGTAATACCAATCATTTGAGGGTTAGTATCTCATGAGACCCAAAATTAAAGTATTGTTGTAAGGGGAAAAAAACTTCGATTTATATAAATGAATAGCATACTGGCTTAATTGATATATAAAAATTACCTCATTTTATCAAAAAGGTTTTGATTTTGAACCTTTCTTTCGTAACAAAAACATTAAATTATTAAATTGATATCACATCATCGTCTTGTTCCTCGTAAAAAATCAAACGTCTGGTAAGCTTATTTGATCATATTTTTGCTAAAGAATGTTAATTAAGAAAAAAAGTTATCTAGCTCTTACCGTATCTAGAAGAAAAACAGTTTCTTGGTTTGCTCTGTAGTCAGCATTGTTTCTCCCACTAACGATTTCAAGGAGAAGGATCCCAAAACTGTAGACGTCGACTTTCACTGTCATGGCTCTCCGGGTTGCATACTCTGGTGACATGTATAGACTGCAGCAGCAACGAAATGATAGATTAAATAGGAACCCAATTTTCTCCAAATAAAATTGTAAAGTCAATGTTTACTTACAGATCTCCTCCTGCTCCAATCGCAATATATGGATTCTCCTCTTCATAAAGCTTTGCCAATCCAAAATCTGATATTTTCGGATTACAACTTGCATCAAGCAGAATATTATTGGCTTTTATGTTTCTGTGAATTATTGGTGGATTCCTTTCGTGAAGATACTTCAAACCCTTCGCTATTCCCCTGCAGATTATAAATCTTTTCTGCCAATCAATTTGCACAGTGGGATTTGTACCTGCAAATCCCCAAGTCGATAGTCAGCAGTCTCCTATGTTCTGATTTTGAAAAAATGGTTGATTAAGGATCACTATAAGGTTAAGGTCTTTTGATTAGAACCAAACTCAACTAACACTTGACACTGAAAATTCTTAAGCTTCAAAACACTTGACAATCTTAAAAGATAAACTACAAACTAGGGATAATGTTGTATAGAGAAAATAAAAGGTGAACATAAAACAATATAAACTTTAAAACCATCGTAAAGTCACTTAGATCGGTATATAGGCTGCACGCAAGGCTTGAATATTTAAAGGAACACTATCATTAACTTGGAAGTTTTTCTTAATGGACCATGACTTTGTATATAAACACCTCACTTTTATCAGTTCTAGCGTGTGTGTGTGTGTGTAAATAAATCCAAAAGCATTTAATATATCAAAGGTAAAGAGAAAACTAACAAGACTTAAGCATGCATTAAGTAAGAGTTCATTGCCTTGCACCTAGCTCGGTTTTTGTTGCTCTTAGATTAGGTGTATAAATTACACCATTTTAATGGAACCTAAGGAGTAAACTAGATAAATTGGAGCCTCGTGCATTACTTAGAACTACCATTTTAATTTCTAGCTAGTAAAATTTCTAAGAAAATAGAGGTTTTTAAACTAAAATATTAAGTGGAGCAACGAGACTTGTCCAAGTTGGTTAGCAAAATTTGTAAATGCCAAATTAGATTGAGACCGAGAGATCAGAAAATTACCAAATAAAACTTGTCCAAGTGAGCCATGTTCCATATATTCGTAGATGAGCAAAATTAGGTGCCTTCTGGAATAACTAGCAATCAAATTAACAAGGTTTTCATGTTTCAAGTCCAAGGCCTTCCTGGCATAAACTTCACTTCCTATTTCATCTACTGCTTTTGAATGAGTGAATAGCTTCTTCACTGCCACAGTCAGATCTGGTAATTCAGCCTGCAGGCATGTGAAATCAAAATGATGAAAGGTTAAATAACAGAAAAGTTATTCTTCCAAAGGAAAAAATTAAGGAACAGGTAAAATTCTTTTTTTACCCTGTATACTATCCCTGAACGTCCGCTACCAAGCTGCATCTTGGGGCTAAATTTTTTTGTTGCATGTATGATCTGTTTAAGGGTGAAAGTTCTTTCTCCAATCTTCACTTTGGTTTCTACATATTCCAATAACACATGAGTCAAGTGAATTGAACCAAAATTATGGTAAGAATTATCCAGATAGAGAAAAAAGTGCTTACCTCGCAATTCTCTGTCACCTATCCAGCCCATTCTCCACATGAAGGCCAGCAACAGCAGCAGAAACAAAATACAGCATCCTATAATCAACGCAATTTCCCAACCATGAAGTTTTCTTGGAACTTGAGAAACATACAGAAAACAATGGTTGTCAGCCAAGCAATAAACTATTCTCACACTGAGAATGAAGTCAGCAACAGAATCCTGGGTTTTAATAGGAAAAAAAATAAAATATTGAAGTTGTGCTTTCTACCACGAGTGATGGAAACGGCTGATATGAGAGGTCCGTTGCGACCTGATCCGTATAGAGATCCTTTGCCAGCCCAGAAGAGCTGGATCTCTAACGAACCATCATTTATTTTAACCGAGAAATTTAGCTGTTTTCCTTCATGTTCTTTCCCATAGATTTCCTTTATGTTGACATCTGGCCTTACATTCGTTCCCTACAATCAAGACTTTCTTAAGTGTGTGACATTTACATAAATAAGGATTCTGACAAGTTAATACTTACCTGAATATATATATCAAACACTCGTTTTCCTGATGTGCTGTAATCTTCACTCTTAGAATATAATGCTTCAGCAAAATAAAGTGTCACAATGTACTCGCCTTTACGCAAGCAGAGGCCATAATACGTTAGAGAGACGGGAGCAAGGCGAAAATTGTTATCTATGTTTGCCTTAGAGCTAGTAAATTCACATGTCGAGTTTATTACTGAAGCACTGGCATTGAAGTTTCTCGTGAGGTAGTCCCCAGCATAGCTATAAGCCCAATCATCAGATGGACTAAGATTAAAACTTGATATGGAGGTATCATTATGATAATGATCCTTTCCGTAATATACATCCTCACCACCACTATTTATAAACAGGGAATTATCTGCAGGAAAACTTATTTTCAGTACAAACATGATTGTTTCCAATGAGAAAATCAGCAATATAATTAGAAGATAGAAATTTTCTATCTAATAATGTAGGTATGTGCGCGCGCCTATGCCTGAATGCACTTGGAAAATATTTAGGAGAGTTATTTATTTAATTTTTTTTTTTTGAAAAACAAACTACTTACAAATGGAAAATGACTAGTGTATTTGGTGGTAATACGCTGTGGTAATGCATTTAGATTTCCGTAAGTGTATTACTAGTGGTTGAAACATTAAGGTTAGATAAGGAATCCCAAATGCATTTAGATTTCAAAAGAATGAACATACGCTTTCGACGACATTTTTTGCTCTTCATCTCATCTATGAAAGACCTAAGAATTAACACAGAAATTTGTTAGCCATACTTCAAGATCACTCTTATTGCAGAAAATGATGGTATCACATACCTTGTCGGGTGACTGAAAAGCAAAATGGAAAGGAGTTTGGTTCGTCCCCTTACATGGTTACATTTTGCAGTCCCAAGCATTTTATATTTTTACATGACACGTTGAAGTTATTGTAAGAAAGATCCCTGCAAATTAACAATTCATAAAAATGAAGCTTGCAGAATTTAACTACTCCCTAAAATATTGCTTTCATAATTTTTCCTCAGTTAATAATTCATCAAAATTAACTTTCTTAACATGTCACCTTCCTAGCATGCCCATATATGTAGGTTTTTGTCGGCATTTAACCCAAGCTCAAGTTGCCTAACTTTGTTATTCTAGCGCGATATATATGTGTGTGTGTGGGGTGATGTCAACTCCTCCATTTAAACTTTCCTCTTTCTAGTGAAATTTCTTCCCTATAACCGATAGCTTTTTCTCCCTTTCTTTTGCAGAAAAATTTCTTCAAACCCTATCTCAAAATTCATCATATAATCATTTAACTCTTGAGTAAGGGTTTTTTAATCTCTTTCTATTTGATTTATGGTATTGGTTTAGGTCTTTTGTTTATAGTTAATTTAATGAAAAATTAAAGTTTATGTGATGTTAGTGATTTTATTTGAAGTAATTCATGTGTAGAATAATATATATTTGTATAAATACATATTGAAATAGAATATATAGAAATGAATTGATATGGGATTTTGCTTGTGTGTGATGAATTTTGAGTAAAAGACTTTAAATAATTTATTATTAGGAATAAAATTGGGAATTATTGAAGAATTGTTTAGAAAGAATCATGTTGAAATTCTAGAAAATCTATTTTGGGGTTGAAGATGGAGGAATTACAGTTTAGTCTTTAATTTTTGAAAAGTTATGATTTTGCCCTTGAATTCTAATAAAGATATAGTTTAGTCCTTGGTTGTAAATAGCAGTTTTTAGATAGGTTTTAATAAAGAACTGAGATTTATTGATGGTTTGTTATCATGTTTTATCGTTTCCATCGTTTAGACATTAAAAATAGACAAAGAGAAAATCAAATTATAACAATATCTTAGTTTCGACACAGATAAAGGATAAAGGAGTGATTCAAAAGTTTCTCAAAAGAAGTTATGTAGACAGTTGCAGATAAGCTTGCATTAATCTAATGTCTTACACTGTAGTACGACTGATATTCGATTTCTTCGGATCAGTGATCCATGAAGGAAGCCCAGTAAGCATGTTTCTTGTTAAAAATCTAAGCAAGAAACACCAACACATCAGCAACAGTGTTCGCCAGCTATACATTATATTATATAAATATAAATATAAACAACTTAAGCACATACAACTTTGTCAGATTCTGAAATGTTTCTGGAATGCTACCAGTTAAGTTGTTGAAGCTCAAATCACTGCGAGCCAAAGCGAAACGCATCAAATATATATTACCCAAAATTGAAAACTCGAGACTTAATTGGTAATGTCGATCAAAGTTAAAAGAAAGAACGAATGAGATCAATGTATAGACATAATTGTTGAGTTATTTACACGATGGAGTTTTAACCAGTTGGTGTAGACTACCTAAGATTGAACAATTACTGGAGATTTCGTAAAAGGTAAACGTACAGATATGATAACTCAGGCCACTTGCCAATGTATTCGGGTATTGGACCACTAATATTGCAATTTCTCAGAACCCTGCAGGAACAATTGAAGAAGTAAGAGACTGTAGATTAACAACTTCCATTTTCTCGATGTTTTTCATCAATTTTAAACATGATAGAGTTGATGGAAAAACATTCTTATTAGTGTAAAATTTTGAATTACAAAAGTTCTTTAATATAATATTAAAGTCATTAGTTAATTAACATGATAAACTAAATAAATAAAATAGTTTCTTTATAATATTACACAACGATAGAAATTGAGAGAACAGAAGCATGGTGGAAAACATCTTTATAATATTAATTTCATACGAAATAAAATCCCAAGGATATTGTGTCAATGAAAGTGCTTATCTACTTGGAAAACTAAACGTCTAAAGATTTTCGAGTAAATTCATGCACATTAATCTAGATTTTTCGCAAATTAATCCCATAAATATGAAGAAAAACACTCACACAGAAAACAGAGAATTGGGCTCCGGTATGACTTCTTTAGGGAAAGATATTCCGGGATTGTTTACATCACTCACCCACCTGGAATCATTGAACAACACTTTATAACTCATTAACAAGAAAACGACATGTTTCATGTCTATCTCCACATTAAAATAAAATAACATGATTACACATACAACTTCTCTAATTTTGTCAGAGTAAAATAACTATCTAGGTGGTGGCCTAGTGGTAAGAGCTTGGGACCAAGAGGTTTGCTCCCTCTGTGGTCTCATGTTCGAGCTCTAGGTTGCTTATATGATGGCCACTGGAGGCTTACATGGTCGTTAACTTCAGGGCCCGTGGGATTAGTCGAGGTGCGCGCAAGCTGGCCTAGACACCCACGTTAAACTAAAAAAAAAAAACATGATTACACATACAACTTCTCTAATTTTGTCAGAGTAAAAGTTTCTGCAGGCAGATTCCCTTCAAAATTATTTCCTACCAGGACCCTGACAAGGACACAATGCAACAGTCAGCTCAATGCACCAAATTGTTTTGCTTCATAAGTTTAATTAAATCCTCAATAGATTATAACATTTAACTTGACTATGTTTTATAGAAAAAAAAAAAAACTTACAGATCGGTGAGGTTCACCCATTTTCCAATATAACCAGGTATCGGACCAGACAAATTGTTTCCACCTACCGCACTGCATTGACCCAAATGCTTCCTTTAATTATATGACACCGAACAATTAAATTGCAAGAGAAAATAAAAGCAAGAAACTCACAACACTTCAAGATTGATCAGACTCGCATATGTCGTAGGAATTGTCCCATTAAAATTATTCGCTGTCAAGTGTCTACAAGAAATTAAGTTCTAGGTTATTGGTAGTGCTACATAGGTTGCTATATGTTTCAAAATTTTCACTAAAGTTAAATGAAGTTCGACTCTCCATGATCAAAATGACAAAAGAAAAAAGAAGAAAATTACAGGAATCGAAGGTTGGTTAAATTTCCAAGCTCCTTCGGAAGTTCACCATGAAGATCATTGCCATCCAGGTACCTTTTTCTCCAGAGAAACAGACAAATAAGTAGATAAATTTATAATACTGTTGAAATAAAGACTAAAAGAAGTGGTGAGTTTGTTTTTCGCACAGATACTGGAGTGCAGACAGTTTTCCTAATTCTTTTGGAATACGGCCTGACAACGAGTTATAAAAAAGACCCCTGCAAATCGAACGACATAATGTATAAGGCGCAAATATCATGTAGAATGAAAGGAACAGTGAATAACTAGAACTATGCAATCACAGTAACTTAATAAATGGTATTTTCTTATTAATAATTTCGGAATCTCGGCCCATGTGGCCATGTCTATTGGTTGTTGTTCGTTCCTTTCATTTAAGACAAGTGGTAAATTAATAATCCCTTGGTGGGCCTTTATCATGGGCTCCTATCTTTCGGGCCTACTTCAAGACATTACTATTACATTATTTTTAAGATAACAAAATAATAAAATAGTATTTATAACGTAACAAGAGTGAATATGTTTTTTCTTCTCGATCTCGGTCACAAATAACTTTTATTTGAAATTATACTCAATTGTTTATAACTTTTTTAAGGTAAAAACATGATCTACACTAATATAATAACTAGCATAATTACGAGATAATTAATTACGTAACTGAGTGATAACATAAATTATTATAATATAATGAATAAAAATATTGAATAGTTTATAATTTAAAAGCACTATAATTATAATTCCTTCAAATAACTATGGAAATCAACTCGTTATGGTGTGTGTTGAGTGAATTTATGGTTATATTATTTGAAGTATAATGAATATAATTTACAGAAATTTAAGTGAAGAGAGTGTGCCCAAATTTTCGTTTATAGTACCACTGAGGAAGTTGCGGTCGGCATAGCCGTGACAGGAAGATGTATAGGTATTTGATTAAGAATTAAGCTGTCCATATATAGATGCAAGACTGTTTTAATCTCTAAAAAGAAACACTTACAACAATGTCAAGTATTGGCCTAGTCAATTTATTCCGGGAAAGATCCCTGATTTTCAATACAGATAACAGAATGAATATATATAATAAAAATAAATATCCCGGATACATATCCCGGAAGATAAGAAGGGATGGTAGACCCGTCAGATTCGAAGGGATGGTGCCATTAAGATCGTTGCTGGAAAGTTCCATTGATACATATCCCGGAAGATAAAAACTTTCAGTTAATAAAAACAGATTCAATTCTATATTGTATCAATGGAACTTTTATCAATTGTGGTGTAGAAAAGGTCTTTCTGAAGTTTTCTATATTTCACGAATATTGATGATAGACATTCCTTCTGAAATTTTACGCAGTTTTTTTTTTTATAATCTACAAGTTATTTTAGAAAAAAAAATTATAATGTCAATGCCTTTATATTATATAAATAATTGATAAATAATCATTTAATATAAAAATTTAAGTTATTTGATAAGCTAACTGGAAGACTTACAGATATTTCAGATTCTGCAACTTTGTCAGGCTTGAAGGTATAGAACCGGTCAACGAATTGCTTGAAAGGTCCCTGATGTTTTGCACAAAGCCATTTTACCATTATTTAGAAATAAGAAGAGCCTATGCATGCCATCATTTATATATAAAGAACAAGGAATCCAAGCTTTAACATACAAAGAGTTGAGATGCTGTAATTGCCCCAGCGTTGAAGGAATCCCACCAGAAAGCTGATTAGAGTAAAGATTACTGTTGTGGGCAATATGATCAAACCTCATTTTCATCAATGGTGACCACTGTAGATTCAATACTGAAAAGAGAAATGTATATGGAGTTACGATACTTACAGTCTTTCCAAGTTTTTGAAGCGACCTATTGAATTGTGAATAGATCCATCCAACTTTTTTCCTGGCAAGTTTCTGTCAAAGAAATTGAAGTAATTCACATCCAGACAATCAGAATTTGAATCTATCAAGTTTTATACATACATTGCAGTGACCGAACGAAACGATCCATTTTTGGTGTTGTAAGGGGGACCACATCCAATCTCGTATCCAGAACAAATAGGAGCCGACAGCGATAACAGTGTGGAAGATGACAGCGATAACTGTGTGGAAGATGACAGCAAATTCCGTGCAAGGAGTCGAAGAGCATGTACTGCCGAAAAAAAATTCTTATTAAGTCCCACTAAGATCTTCTGATATTTAAGATAAAAGCACTCAATCGACCTTATTATATACTTACATGTACGGGTTAGAATGGATAAGAAGTGTGTTTAAGCAAGAAATGAAACTAGTAAATTAAATGAGGCTCAACTATGTTATTGCACTTGCATATATATATTTTTTATTTACTAAATAAATGACCAATACAATGTTTTCATGAGATATCTTTTCAAATTAGTTAATGCGCAATAGGACCATTTATTTATGCTGCAAAAGAACTCTTCATATTCGAATAGCTTTTCTTTCGTAATCAATTTATTCATGATAATTTCAATGGCCTTCTATCTGCATGCTTTCACCCTATCCCACATCGATTAGTAATTAAACTAAACATATATTGAAATATCTTTGAATGAATTAGACAGTGATTAATTTGTACCTTCATCATCTGGAAGTGATTTATTGCGTGCGACTTCTTCGATGCTCTCATCAAAAGTAATAGTCCCAGTGCCAAGTTGCCAGAGAAGAAGAAAGTAAAGGAGAAAAAGTCTGCTGATGAGCATTACTGACTGTTCAGAACCCATTGGTTTCGTCATAACTCTACCTCTATAAGAAGCGTTTCTTGCGGTGTGTACGTGTATGCCACTGCTTGTGCTTGTATTTATAGTAACATACGGATAAAAACATTCCTGCACAAGAGACAAACCAACTTCCAATTATAAAATAAAATAAAAAAAGTTATCATTAAGCCCTGTTTTTGGTCGTTTTCAGTCAAGTATTTTTTTTATTTTAAATGAAAAATACTTTCTAAAATTAAAAGGCATTTTATTATTATCAAATTTACTCTTTAATTTTTTGATTGTTATATATTTTGTTTTGAATTTTTTTTTCAAATTTATCCCTTAGAACTTGATCTTATTTAATTTTTATATAATTTTGGTCTTTATTCTTTTAATTGTTATTTATTTTTTTCTTATTCTTTTGTTAATTGAAGTTTATTAAATATCAGATTTAGTCTTCATTCTTTTGATTGTTATTTATTTTATTTAAAATAATTTATGAAATTTTTTTTTTTAATTTCATCATCTTCAACTTTTTTATTTATCAGATTTAATTCATATTCTTTTAATAAACTTGAAAATAAAATTAATAAATTATTTTTCAGTTCATCTTACATGACATGACCAAACACTAAAAAATATTTTTCAATTTATTTTTCATAACATTATTAAACATTAAAAAATAATTGACTTTCTAAAATTTCACTTTCTATATAAACAAATTTTCAAAAAAAATTACATTTCAGCGAAGCAAATAAACAAGGTTTAAATTAATGAAACTATCCCACTACGTCATGGTGGGAACTTGAGACTGATTAGTATTGTATTGCGACTAAAGAAGAAGACTTCTTTTCGAAAGTTGCCAATGCAATTTCTATAATGCCTTTTGAATAAAGAGCAAAGACAATGATGACAGAAAAAATGCATAATGAAATGAACAAAAGCCATGTGCAATTGCCAATAGAATTACTGACGGAATTTTTTTATCGATAAAAGTCGGTAATTTTTACCGACAGAAATAATTCCGTCTCTAATTCTGTCGGTATATATCGACGGAGTAAGTCCATCGGTATATACCGACGGGTATTTTCTATCAGTATATACCGACCGTATCACCGACAGATTATATAGTTTTTTGAAAAGTTGCAACGATGTGATAACATGGATTTTTTTCAGCTGATTTTACCGATGGAATGACAGAGGGATTCAAACTGGGATCTCCGTACAGTGACGTGGCACATTCACCAGCAGACTCACTGACAGGTATACCGACGGACACGTTCCGTCGATGATTCCATCGGTAACAGTCGATATATACCCACTCTGTCGACACTTAATTTCTCCTTCTTCTTCCCCATCTTCTTCCCCATCCCACCTCTCCCCTCCCGAACTGCAGCCAACCACCCATCCCAACCCTCCCCCTCTTTTCAACACAAGCACTCAAGTTTCTTATACTTTTGTACGTGGTCACAACAATATCCATTCTTGTGGATTTTATCATTTTTTGTAAGTAAATCTATCCTTTTTAGTTTTAACATTTAAATGTGAATTTTATTATTTTTTTCGTATATGTTTTTTGTTAACGTATGTACTTATTTTATTGTTATTTGTCAAAGAAACTTGTAGTATGAATGTATAATTTTGTAGTTGTTATAGTTTGTTTTAGATTTTGTCAAATTATATTTGTTTGTAAATTGTTGAAACTTTGTTTTAATTACACCAAATTAGATATGTTGTGATGAAATAAATAATAGCTTGTTTAACGGGTCCGTTTTAATTTTTATCAATTCTATTACGAAGTTGTGATTTCCGTAAATTTATATATGTATAAATTTGTATGGACGTTGATAGTTGATAATTGATAATGAATATTTAACATAAGTGTTTTTTTAGTTTGTTGGATAATGTCGGGGCAAACCAATATTTTTGTTATGTTTATTTATGTAACATAGTTAATTAATACATGTTGTCGTCATAATTTTATAGAGGCTCAATAGAAGTCATGGATGATCGTTCATGGATGTATCGGGACTCACCCCAAGGATTGCGGATGATGGATTATTGTAACAGGGTTCAGGGTTTTATTAATTTCGCAACATCTATCCCAAGGAATTTTACTGATGGCGGAATTAGGTGTCCATGCAGGAAGTGTAAAAATAAAAAGTTTTTGCATCAAGATGTTGTAACGATGCATCTTCTAACCAAAGGGTTCATGGATGATTACCTGTGTTGGTATGCACACAGGGAACTATTTGTTCCTAATGAGAGCATGGTAGAAAGGGTGGTTTGGTCAACTTCTAGTGCTAGCAACATGCATGAAGTTGGAAATGACAACAGTAATCCTTACAGGAACATGGTTATGGATGCAATGAGAATGAGTGAAGGTAATGTCAGTGAATGTCCAATCGTAGAAGAAGAACCTAATGCAGATGCAGCAAGGTTTTTTGATCTGTTGAAAGATTCTGACGAACTATTATGGGATGGCTGCACGAACCACAGTAAATTATCGGCCGTAGCACAGGTGTTCACCATCAAGTCAGATCACGGGTTGAGTGAGGCCAGTTATGACAAGATTATTGAATGAGCGAAAAGCATTTTACCTAAAGGGAATAGGCTGAAAGAGAACTTCTATACTGCCAAGTCCATGATGAAACCCCTCGGTTTAGGATACCAAAGCATTTTCTCTTCTTTTTTATTGATGAAATATAAAAATTCCTTGTACTTTCCGCACTAATTGCCCATTACACATTGCTATCATCAAAGAATCACTATAAACTTAAAAGTTTAAAGTTTTAGTAATAATTTTATATTATTGGATAATACATCTTTTCAAGTGAACATTTAATTAAATTTTTTTTTGTATTAAATTTTTTTATTGAATTGATTTTTTAATATTGACAAAATAATAATAATAATAATAATAATGTAAATGATTGGAACCATGGAATCTGAAGTAATATTAATGTAAATGATTGGAACCATGGAATCTGAAGTAATATTAATGTAAATGATTGGAACCATGGAATCTGAAGTAATAATGCATCTTTAAAATTTATGGTCAAGTCTTTGTTCGTGTTCAGCATCTTTTGTTTCCATTCTGTCGATGTTTTGCTTTCATTATGTCGATCTTTTCCATTGTCGAGCAGAGAAAGATTAATAAAGCTAAAGCACCAGTATGAAGGCCAAAAGCTGATAGCTTACCCTCCATTTCTTGGGTCCAATCAGAAAGTGAACATTGAGAAGAAATAATGCATCTTTAAAATTTATGGTCAAGTCTTTGTCCATGTTCAGCACAAAAACCATTAATTAGCAATGTAATAATAATTTTATTTTAATCATATAACAATACATTACGGAACAGTTGATTGATTTTACTTACAATATAACACAACAAATCATAGAGTATAGTGTAGCAAAGTGTACTTAGTTAACCACATATACAATCAAGAATCATGTTTGGTCAATTCTGAGGGGTATAACTCAACGGTTAGATTATGGGTTTGCTTTTCAAATATCATCAGTTAGAGTGCTACAAATCTTAGGGCCATTAAAAGCTTATCTGGTAGTTAAGTACTTTAAAGCTGCAAAGAATTAATCAGGATGCGTGTATATTGGCTCAGATACCCATTGTTATATAAAAAAAAACATGTTTGGTCATTTCTTGATAGATCACATATAATAAAGAATCATGTTTGGTCATTTCTTGATAGATATCTAGAAATTAATTTCACATCAATTTTACTTTTCCTTTAATTTGAATAGACTAACCTTTTATCTTCTAAAAAGTACTTTTATCAAAGTAGCAAACGTACAATCAACAAGTTTTATTTTCAACAATATAAAAGTTCACAAATTACAGTAGGGGCCACAAGATTATAATCACACGGTTTTTATTTCAGAAATTATGAATCCAAATTTCTTTATAAGTTCCTGCTACTCCTAATGTCCCATAGTCCTCACTGGATTGTTTTTATTGTTTTGCAACTTAATAATCAATCATACCATGTTAAGATAGAGGAGATGGACTGATGCGAACCCTAGTAAAATTTAATGGAATTTATGACTCCAAGATCAATCTAATCCAAGTTTGTTGAGATTTGAATGAGCTTATCACAATGGAAGACTTGCTTCAAGACAACAAGACTATAAACCAACTCGATCTAAACGCCTACACCTGGAGACGAGCAAAAGAAGTATAAATTCATAACAAAGAATGGTAAATTCTTTGAAGAGTTGAAAGTTCAATCAAGAACCAAGATTAAGCAACCAAAAGTCGGCTATAATGCTGAAAATATCATCAAAAGTCTGCCCTAAAATTATTCCTAAAGAGTATTTAAACTCCAAGCCAAAACCCTAGTTTCCCTAATGGGTCTCACATAAGCCCAATTTAAATAATAATCAACCCAAGCTAAAACTAGCCCAAACTAATTAAAATAAACAAAATAAACAAGTCTAAGACCCAAATAAAATGTCTCCTCTCAAAATAAATAAAGTTTGATAGCCCAACTAATTAAAGAAGACAAGTTTGTTGTTTCCGCATTCTGTTTAGCAGCAGTAAAAGCCCAACTTAAAATGGATGGTTCTCTCTCATTTTAATGAATTAGAAGGCGTTCCATATACCGTTGGAAAGGTATGAAAGTCTAGTTTCTAACTCAACTAAAATCACATCACAATTCAATCTGTAGCTCCAGTTATGACCAAAAGAGTAATGAAAGGTGAAACTGTCCAAATCTAGTCTTTTTCTCCTAATCCTTGTGTAATGGTCTTGGTTCCACCAATAAGCCCCTCTTGAACATGAATCAAATTAATCAAGACTTGCTCTTTATTATTACAAATCCTCTTAAAGTCCACCTTAGCTCATGTCTCGAAGAAGTCCATTGAAAGCTTCATTGAACTTCTTAGCCTTAAGCTTAGTAATTGGATCAACTGGAACCTCCAATGGATCTTTTTATGGTTGGATCACATCATGGACCATTTACATTACCTCATTGCTGGCTCTATTTCATAGTATACCCTACATTTCTTGGGTACAATCGGAAAGTGAACATTGAGAAGAAATAATGCATCTTTAAAATTTATGGTCAAGTCTTTGTTCATGTAATTCAGCATCTTTTGTTTCCATTGTCAAGTAATAATAATAACCACCGTCAGTCCAGGTAAAGAGCATTCTGTGATATTGCTTTGAAAACCAAAAATTGAATGTTATTTATTTATTTTTGTAAAAAAAAAAGGGGGAGAAGGGGTTAAAGGATTGTGGATATAAATATCTATCATGCTGTCCAAATTTCATTGGATCTACTTTCGTATAAAAAACAAACAAACCAAAACTTTCATGTGGATATAATTTCACCTCAAATATAGCCTTCTGCACTTGTAATAGCTCAACCATTTTGTATTCAGAATATGTTATTTATGCTATTCTCTCATGGAAAGTCTTGGCTATGAAATTTTTGGAAGTAAAATTGTCATATCCCGCATCAGCGGGTGAGGGATTGATAGCTGATCTTATTAAAAGTGCTAGTTACTAACTTGTTATACATGTTTTGGGGCGATAGGCTCAGATGTGGGCTCGCTTCACCAGGAACAAAACCGTGAGGACGGTAAGGTCTAAAGCGGACAATATATGGCAAGTTGGGACGGGCTGTTATAGGTTTGGTGTTAGTGCTACATTCAATGCTGTTGATCTCTCTTTCTTTTATGTAGGTAATGATTCGAGGTCAAATCCTTTTGAAGAGAGAGGGAATGATGTGATCCAAGCAACACCAAAGGATCCATTGGAGGTTCCAATTGGTCTAGTGACAAGGCTTAGGGTTAAAAGATTCAAAGAGGCTTTTAATGGATTTCTTCGAGATACATGAGCTAAAGAGAACTTGAAGAGGGTAATAAATAATGAAGAGGGAGCCTTGATTAATCTGATTCATGTTCAAGAAGGACTTGTTGGTGGAACCAAGGCCATAACTCAAGGATTGGGATACAAAGAATCAAATCAGACAATTTGACATTTCTTTACTAATTTGATCATAATTGGAGCTCCAAGTCACATTTTGATGCGATTCTAGTTGGGTTGGAAACTAGAATTCCATACATTTTCGATGATAAAAGGAACACATTCTAATTTATTAAGACAAGAGAGAACCATTCATTTGAAGTTGGGTTTTGGTGCTACTAGTAGATTACGAGAAAAACTAATATGGTCTTATTTTAATTAGTTGGGCTATTGATATATCTTTGTTTTGGGCGACAACACTTGTTTAAGTTTCGAATTTGTTATTTTATTTATTTTAATTAGTTTGGGCTAGTTTAACTTCGTTTGGGTATTATTTAAATTGGATTTATGTGCGTCTCATTAGGAAAACTAGGGTTGCTTAGCTTTCTAGAATAAGTACTCTTTTTTTGTGAACAATATTTAAAAAAAAAGAAGAGATTGTTGCATAATAAAAATATTGCCTCTCATGGTTTTTTATTGAACTTCAACTCTTCAAATAATTGGACAATCTTTACTAGTGATTTTATACTTCTATTGCTTGTCTTCATGTGTAGACGTTGTGATTGGGTGGTTTATAGTCCTATTGCCTTGGAGCAAGTCTTTCATTGTGATAAACTCAATTCCATACTCAAACTTGAGTTAGATAGATTTTGGGTTCGTGAATTCCATTAAGTTCAGCTAGGGTTCATATCAATACTAGGTAGCGACTTCTATTCTTTTGGTTTCATTGATAAAGAAAAATAATTTCTTATTCTTTCACCCACACCCTTTCACGCTAAATCTTGTTTTGAAAGGATGATCGTCGCAACACCGCACACGTACAATATAACATTTGACTGAATAGATTTTTTTCTCTTAATAAAACAAAAAAACGACAATCATAAGTGGTTACTTTTTATTTTTATTAGAAAATATAGAGGAAGCTTTCGAGTTGTGGCGTTCATACTGATGCTTTAGCTTTACTAATCTTTCCCTACTTGATGATGCAAAAGATTCGACATAATTGAAACAAAAGATGCTGAAAATGAACAAAGACTTGACCATAAGTTCTAAAGATGCATTATTACTTCTCAATATTTACATTCTGCGGGTCCAGTCATTGGACCGAAGAAATATAAAGTTAGCTATCAACTTGTGGCCTTCGTAGTGATGCATTACCAAGGCATATTACCTTTATTGAAACACGAAAACTATAGGAGTAAAAAACAATTCAATGTGAGCCATTATTAATGGTCAGGTTGGTATTAATGGACTCTCATGGTCATGGGTTGATATGCATGGGTATTTATGTTCTTAAATTATTTAGAAAATAATTGGATGAGTTCTGGAAGATGTTAGCTAATATTGTCACAGATGATTTATCTTTGCTTTATAAATCTTCTATTTTTATCATTATAACGTTTTAGAGGAAGGAAAACACTTGCATAAACAAGTACCAAATTAATCATCACGCTGAAAATTAATTAATGAGAGGATAAAATAATACAATATTATATTCACTTTATTTTGGCAATGGTTTAGCCATTGTTGAATTCAAACTCTTCTGCTCAAAATTAGTAAAAGCGTTTCTTACATAAAATCAGCGAAAGCCATAATCATATACGGAATAATAGCAAGACATCATCAATGCTTATCTCCGAGTAATGGGTAGAGGCTTAGACTTTGACATATGATCCTATTAGGATTTTCTGCTAGTTCGCTTGTGTTGCTATTTTGCATGGATCAATACTTTTGGGGGTTTGTTCTCTGCTCCCTCTAATTTCTAGCCTTGTGGGATGATCTAATTGCAGGGAATTTAATACATTTTCTGATTATCAAGTCAGACTTGTGAATCTCTCTCATATCATCAGAACAAGCAAATGGCGGTGGAAACTGTTCTTATTGAATACCTGGGAGATCAAGTGTTTAGCGCTCTCATGAATCAAGCTCAATTTGCAATTGACTTCAAAAATCAATTTCAAGCTTTGAAGACACAACTCGACCTCGTCAAAGCCTTTCTTGCTGACACAAATAACCTCAAAATGAAGAAGGAAACTCTCAAGACGAGCTTGATCAAGCTGAGAGATCTGGTTTACGAAGCAGATGACATATTGACAGATTGCGTTCTTAGATATGATTATCAGAAAGATGGGTCCTGCTCCAAATACACACCTGATGAATTTTTCTTCAGGTGTCGAATGGGGAGGCAATTGATGGACTTGAACTCACGCATGGGCAAGATGGCGAGTGACTTGAGCGCATATTTAACTCCACAACATCTTCTATCATTGGGAGACAACACTTACCGAGCTAAGGTATTTACCTCTCAGGATCTTGAGCCATCTGAGGTTATTGGACTGGAAGAAGATATAGAAAAGCTAAAACAATGGATTTTTAGTGCAAGTGGAGTACTCCAAAGAATTGGCATTGTGGGAATGGGGGGCTTAGGTAAAACCACCATTGCACAAAAGTTTTTTGAAGATAGGGCGGTCGCTGGCTGCTTTGATAAAAAAATCTGGGTGTCCGTTTCTCAGGATTTCAGTGATGAAAGGATAATCAAGAGCATATTGGTGCAGTTAGGAGAGAATCCCTCCCCGGTGTCTGATCTAGGCCAAATGTTGCATGTTATCAACCGATCACTTCAAGGTCAGAGATGCCTCATTGTCATGGATGATGTTTGGAGCTTCAATCAAGATTGGTGGGGTAAGCTATGTTCTGCTATTCAAAAAAGAGAAAAGAAAAGTTGTGTCATGATCACAACAAGAAATGAAGATGTGGCAACCCATATGGGAGTTGAAAGTTCACGCATTCACCGCCCAAAAGTTCTTGATGAGAAGGACAGCTGGTCATTGTTCTGCAACTTTGCCTTCCAGGAGACCAAGGGAAAATGTTCTAATAGCCAATTTGAAAAAGTAGGCAAAGAAATTGTGGGGAAATGTGGGGGGCTCCCTCTTGCAATTAAGACAATAGCAGCCTTTCTTGCAACAGAAATTCACAACCTTGGCAAGTGGAAAGACATTCTTGATCACTTCCATGAATTGACTACCAGGAAGCAAAATAACTCAGTGAAGACTTCTCTGCAATTGAGCTATGATGCACTCCCGACACATCTGAAGCAATTTCTTCTATGCTTCTCAATTTATCCTGAAGATTCCGTGATTCAAGCTGAGCAATTAGTGCATTGGTGGGTTGGAGAGGGCTTCATCCAGAGAACAGAGCACTCAAAAACCGCAGAGGACTTGGGATATGAATATTTGACAGATCTAGTCAGAAGATGCCTTGTAGAAGTTGTGGAGAGGCGTGGCTATGATGGAAGAGTCTACAGCTGTAAGATGCATGATTTGGTTCGTGATGTAACAACAATGTTTGCTGAAGATGAGATGTTGTGTAGCTTTGAAGCAGGCAAGCAGAAATTGTCACCTGATTCACGATGGCTGGGCCTGACGAGTGAAATGAGCACAGCAACATTAAAGCATTGTTCAAAGCTCAGGGCATTGCTATTAATGGCCAGCAGTCAAGGTCAATTTCCTTTCAGTAAGAACCAAATGGTGTCACTTGACTCTCTCAGGGTATTGGATCTCTCTCGAATTAGGTTAGATAGCACTTCCATGGAGAAGCTCTTGAGCTGGATTTTTTCGCTCCAACGCCTAGCATATCTAAATCTCAGTGGAGCTGTAGGCCTTAAAGAAATGCCATCTTCAATCCGAAAACTTCGTAATCTCCATCTTTTGATATTAGCCGAATGCAGTGATTTAACTAAACTGCATCCATCAATCTCTTATTTGAAGAATCTCATAGTCCTGGACTGTGGATCTTGTGGTCTCCAATACCTACCCCAAGGAATTGGAAACCTCTCTCAACTTCAAGAACTATCAGGTTTCAGGGTGGTACGTCAAGCCACACCACAAAGTTGTCATCTCCTAGAGCTAAAACAACTGGTCCAACTAAGAGTACTTCGAATGAACCTCAGCAATGAGAGCGAAATCACTGAAAGTGAAGGGGAGATCTTATCCAAGCTTGTGAAACTTAGGGTTCTAGCCATCAACACTGAAGATTGTAAAGATAGAACTATCTTAGAGATGCTAGATCGACTACACCCTCCTCCAAACCTCAAGGAATTGTATCTTAGGCGCTACCCTCACAAAAGTTTGCCTAAATGGATTAATCCAACGAAGCTTTCTGTTCTGCAATATCTCTGCCTTGAGAATGGATCAGCTCTCAAAAGCATCAATCCAAGTGCTAATTCCGAGGAAGAGAGTGCCTTCTCTTGGAACTACCTTTCCCTATGTGTATAATGTGATTGTTCTGTAATATTGTTATATAGTAGAATTTTGAGTGTGACTTCAACCCATGTGTGTGAGCTCGGATCAGGCTTGGGTTCTGGCTCCGGGTTATAGGCTTGAGTTTGTTTTTTGTCAATTTATTATGTACTACAATTTGGATTTATTATAAATTAATTATCTGCCCATAAATATTTTTTTTCAGCCCATTTATGTGTATTTAGGTCATGACGAAAAGACTCTTTTTTTTTAATCTTCTGAACTGTTTTTTCAAAGGAAAAACCTCTAATTTTAAAGCTAAAAACTGTTATGTTCTTATTTCTTTTTACGACGGATAATTAAAGTTAAACGATGAGAATTTATTCGGTAATTATCACAATTATTTCTTCATCAAATTTAATTCTAAAAACCAGTACAGATAAGGGTGGAAGAAGAGTTGTTTAATATATAAAATATTTTTTAATAATCGCTCTATAAAATAACAGATATAAAATAACAAGTTAAAAATTATTTCGAGCAAGTTGCTTTATAAAAAATTATCGGGCATGGTTTTTTTATTATACATGTGGTTAACTGATTATTTTTTATAATAATCAAAATATATTAAATAAACTAGAAAAAAAATGAAATAAGTCTTAATTACATATAATAAAAGGAAAGAAGATAAGTAACATGCTACAAGTACACATTTTAATGACCGTCTAATTTGTCCAATTTCTTATACCTACACAGTGCTACAATATAAATTTTTTTTATTATAAACTTAATTAAAAATTTAAGTTGTTAGATGATGTTTTAATAATAATTTTATATTATTATTATTTAACATATTTTTAAATGAATATTTTTTGAGTATGAATGTTATATAAATTTATCTTTATCTTATTTAATATTAAGTTTTTAAATTTAATTGTTTTTTTATGTTATCTTAAAAATAATAACATAAATGATTGGACTCACGGAATCAACATTGGGAGGCAAGGTTGTTAAAATCGTGATTTTAACACGGCACAAAAAATACAAAACAAACTCGGATAGTAAAAACGGATCGTAAAATCGTAAGGAATTTTAAAATACATTAAATAAAAATTCATGCTTCAAATAAAAATTCATACATAGTTCAAACACCTTAAAATACATGCTTCAAATAAAAATATCTTTATTTTTTCAAGATTTTTAAACAAAAATATATATTGAAATAAAGCTATTTTGGGGGAAAAATCAAATTGAATCTCATTCGGTTTTTGACCAAGTCAGTTAGATCATGAGTTGATCTACCACTCAACTAGGTTAGACTGGTTCGCCTTACACTTTGTTTTATTTTAAACTAGACTCCAGTCAGGTTTAGACCGGCAGATCAACAATTAACTCACCGTGTTGAGTTTTATAACAATAACTACAAGTTTTGATCATTATGGTTTGTTCTAAATTCAAAATTAGATTTAAAATTAAAATATAACTATCATTCCATTTCCAAATTGAATTTCACGTTCTAATTTTATTTGAGATATAATAATAGCAAGATGAAGGGCATGGAAAAGAAAACAAACATGAATTTTCATGTCATTTTGAATTCTTAAGAGAACCAACTAACCAAGCATACATGAGGCCATGACTATCTCAGCTCAGAAACTGCTGAGGCAAAAACAACATAAGCTTTGTTGACAGAAAACTATTTTGCTTTTTAAATTTTAGTTTTATAATTATTTTTTTGCTTTTATTTTTGGTGAAATTTTGAAAAAACAAGTTTATTTATTAAAAATCAAGATGAATTTTTTCAGCAATAAAATAAAAGTTATATCAAAATTACAACTATTTTTCATGAAAAAAATATAATATAAATTATAATAGTCTTCTTAATATTTTATAGTTGTGATCGTAAAATATTTATTTTATTGTATTTAAATTAAAAATTACAATAAAATTTTTTTATTGTTAACCAAAAACAAAATCTTTACATTATATTCATTATAAAAATTAAATTTATGACACTAATTAAACATAAAAATATAAAAAGTAATTTAATTTTTTATATTGCTAAAAGAGTGTGTGTGTGTGTAAACTGTATTATTCATGCTTTTTAATTTGAAAAATAATGAAAACAACTGTGAATAACATCTTCAAACCGATTCAAAGTGGCCTGAATTGAGTTTCGCTTTTAACAGACGTTGTGAAAAAAAAAATGATAATAATAAAATAGGCGAACCCGCTAACCTACAAGTCGGCAATTGATTTGAATTGTGGAAGTCGATGAAGAAAGATGAAGAGAGAACGTGTTACGTGTTAATTGTTTTGCAGCTTTTGCTTTTCTTTTGTGTGTACTGTGTAATAGGCCAATAATTGCTTGACACCTGAAACTGGAGGGAATAGTGACTCACAATTGCTGTTTCGTGCTGAAATAGTAAAATCAGTGGTGAAATCATGTTTTTACGTGATTTTACTTGATTTTAATGCTTGATTTTATTTATTTTCAAGTTTTATAAATGATTTAATATATTTAATTTATATTAACTTGTAAAATTGTATAATTTTACGAGTTGAATTATAATTTTAACAACTTATGATTTTAACAACCTTGATGGGAGGTAATAATGCGTCTTTAAGAGTTATGGTTAAGTCTTTGTTCATGTTCTGCATCTTCTGTTTCTATTATGTCGATTTTTTTGCATCATCAAGCAGAGAAAGATTAATAAAGCCGAGGCATCAGTACGACTCAATACAGAATAATATTATTAAAGTTCAAAATCTGTCTTACACTAGTCTTTATAGCATATCTTTGAAAGTAGGGGAATCTTTTATAAATCTTTATAGCATTTTTTGGAAGTGGGGAATCTTTTGCCCATATTATGCTCAAAAAATGGTTGTTTCTTACTTTCTGTGCATTATTGGACCGCTGGGTAAATATATAACCCGTTGTGGGTGACTTAGTCAACCTAATGGGTGTATCTATAACTTAATAAAATTTAATTTGATTTTTTGAAAAACATTTTTAAAGCAGCACAAATTAAACTTTTTCAGGAAAATATAATGAAATAATAGTTTCCATAACCCAATTTTTTATTATTCTCAAATTCATTTCTTTTTTTTCAAAAAAAAAATAAGTAACACAAAACAGTATCATTTTGAATGACATTATTCTTCTTCTCCTTCCCCTGGACGTGCAGTAGAGGAAGGAGAAGATGTTCTTTTAAAAATCTTTTTTTCCCGCTCTTTTTTTCTCTCCCTCTCTCTCCCCCGACTTGACCCTTCACTGACATAACCCATAGTCCTACTTGGCATACCACCATGACTAAGAGACCAGGAGGACCATGCCTTGCAAATGACCAGTCACCTTACCCTGCAGGGGTAAGGTAGCCCCGTTCCCCTCTACGCCACGATGGGACAAGGCAAGGGGGACTCACTCTCCTCCTACCTATAAATAGGAGGGCAATGAAAAGAATTGAAAGAGGGGGCAAAAAACAAGGAAATAGAATAGAGAGAAAGAAAGATGAAGATGGATTGAAGGGAAAGGAAAACAGGGGAGAACAAATGAGAGAGAGAGAGAGAGAGAGGAGAAACAGAAGCAAAACAGAGAAAATAAGAACGAATGTGAGGGAGGGCAGAAACAAAGGACAAGGAAAACGCAAAAAAAGAATAACCACCGTCTACCCCAGTGCCACTCCACCACTAGCACCACCAACACCACATCCAAATCTAGGAGGTGAAAACAGAGAAGGAGAGAAACAATACTAAAAGAAGAAGGGGCAGAACACATCAACAGAAACAGAGAAGGGAGGAAGAACAGAAACTGAAAGAAGAAGAAATATTGGAAAAAACACAAAACAGAGAAGGGGCAGAATCGCCATCCAACAACCTAGAACTAGCAGCACCGCCACGAGGAACTGCCCGGTCTGCTTCCCCCCCGCCCCTCTCTTCTTCCTTCTTCTTCCTTTGCTCCATCATCTCCACTATTCATATGCAAAGTGAATAATGGAGAGTGAATTAATTCAGTCTCCACTGTTCACGTTGCATGTGAACAGTGGAGAGCTTCTCCACTTTTCACTAGTCTGGCCCAATCTATAAAAAAATTTTAAAAAAATCCTTTCAAAAAATTTATGATTTTTCTGAGTATTTCTCTAATACTGGATTATATTTGTATACTGTAAAGATACAAATTCAATATTAAAATACCTGATTTTTATCGAAAGATTGTAAAAATTATAAAACAAAATTTTTTTTTTCATGCATACGGCTAAGTCTCTCAAAAAAATCATTTCATATTTTCATACAACAAAGAAAATTTCAAAAAATAAATATTAGAATGCATTTTTGGCGTTAATAACCAGTTTATTAAAGTTATGAGAACTAGATCAATATTTTAAAAAATACCCAAAAAATATTTTGTTTTTTTTAGTATCTGAGATTATGAATTTATACGTAAAACATATTCCCGATATTAAAAAGTTATATATATATATATATATTGACGTTAGAACGATTAAGTTTTACTCGATAAGATAAGGACCTCCTTACCGATAAGGACTTTTCTTAACCTGTAGACAAATGAATAATTAGAAAACACGACAAGACTTTATTTTTTTATTAGAAAATTAAACAATGCAGCCTACCTTTGGTCAAGCGTATTGGGGGTGCTAATACATTTCCTTTATGCAACCAGTCCCCGTGCCCAATCTCTAAGAGCAGTTATGGTTTTTAGTGACCAAAATACTAAGTGACGACTCTCATCCTTGCTTTTCACGAATAAAAAACAAGAATTCCTTGTCTCCCTCATTTCCAGAATACCAAAACAAGATAAAGTGGAAGATTGGCCGCGACACCGCACACATGGGACAATAGTGTTTTGAATTGACCCGAATCAACTTGGACTAACTTAACCTATCTATGACCTAAGTCATGAGTTTGACTAGGTTTGATAACTTTGTTCTTTAGAATCTATTTTTATTTAAGTATACACTAAAAATAGATTTTCATAAGAAAAACAACAAATAAAAGGGTATTGGCTGTATACAACACGCAAAAACATTTTTATATTTGGTGAAAACACAAGTATCACAATTAAATGCAAACATCACAAATAAAGGTAGAAAGCCATCATATATATATATTATAAGATTTACAAAAAGTTTAAAACAACTCATAAAAAAAAACCTTTCAAAACCAACTCAACTTAAAATTCTATAACCGGAAAAGAAACACGTCCGTATGCACAAAGGAGCCAAAGTTCTGAAACCAAAGTTTGAACTCAAAATTCTAATGCAGTGTCTGTGACTCATGACCTATCCTTTTTTACCAACCTGAGAAAATTGCCATACTAGTTTCATACAAAAGGAACGAACTTGAAGAGCATGCTTTTATAACACATATATCACAGACAAAAAGCCAAACAACATGGCCAATTATTTCATCTTCAAAGAGCGGAAATGAAAACATGACCCTCTGAACCTTCCCAAAAGATTACTTCAAATGCAAAGGGACTTCCCTCGTATTTCACTTTCTCCTCTAGGTAAAGCTCCATTTAGGAGCAAAGCTACCCCATACAAGATTATAAGACAGGGAAAGCGCCCGAACAAGGGAGTGAACTGATAATGAAGACCTACGAGACCCATTGTTCCTCATGAATCAGAGAAAAAAAAGAAACTGCAAACTCTAACATAAACACCCTTCTAAGCTCAAAGCCACGGAAGGAACATTAGACAAGCATTCATTGTAATGTCAAAAATAGAAACCGAATGTGCAAAGCAAAGGACAATACAGGTTCTTAAAACATCAAAACAAAAGACTTAAATGCGGCAAGGAATGGGAAAATTGAGACCTATACCTGCAGATCTCACTTGTCTTGACTACAAAAGATGAAGTACAGACAGATGGAAAAAGCCTTTGCCTTTCTACCTTTGAAAACAAAAGAAAGCCTTCCTCTTTTTTACCGTTAGGAGTTTTTTAAATAAAACCCTTAGATTTTGTGAACTCCTATTTGGCAATGTTCGATGGACTGGAGATTAACAAACTTGTTTATAGCCAAGTCAAAACCTGGAGACTACTCTGGTGCCCTCTCTGTTGAACAGTGGAAAAATATTTATTGTTTTTTTTCTTTTTTATCTCTTTTTTTTTTCTCCTTTTTAAGATAAGCAGAGGAGGCTTATATATAGCCTATATATAGCTCTATTTAGGAAAGGACTCATTACACTAGTCTAGGATATAATCTTGAATGATTTACAATCAAATAAAGCAAATTAGGAAACTAATAGAGAATAAAGACAAATTCCCTAAAAATAAGATTTTTATATTTTTGGAATATTGGCCAATACCCTTTGGAATTTACAAACATGTTATAGTATCCAAAATGCAAGGAAATAATTTTTGTGTTTAAGAAATACAATGCTAGAATACATTTTGAAACTTCAAATATTTATTTTTCAGAAAAAAGAAATGTTCAAAATATTTTGAGGATATTGGTCGTATGCATGAAAACAAAGCATTTTTTTTGTTTTTTTTCGGGGGCTAGGTCCAGCTTGGCCCATGTGACTAGGCTAGACCCAGCAGGTCTAACCGGGTCACTGGCCCTAATGAACCGGTGGGGCAAAACAACCAGGTGTGCGTGAAATGTACACGCACGCTTGCTACAATAAGAGGCTAATTATAAATGAAGATGCACAATACTTATGTAATTAAAATGCAAAGTGAAAGGAATGTATGAAACTTACCTAGTAACTGAGATGGATGAACACGATGACGCTGAAACTTTTATGCACGATTGGTGGTAACTGGTTCTGGAGACGACGAAAATGATGGACAAAGCTTCTGCCTTCTCCCCTCTGGTAACCAAAGAAAGACTCCTTCTTTTTCCTTTCTCCTCTCTCTGTTTCGGTCTCCTCTGTCTCTCCTGTTTTCTTTCTCTCTTTCTGTTTACTTGTTTCCTTTCCCTCTCTCGTTCTTTCTCTCTTTTTTCTTCTCCCCCTTTTAGGTCAGCAGAGGAGGCATATATATAGCCTATACATAACTCTATGTAGGAAAGACTCATTACATTAATCTAGGATATAATCTCGGCTGATTTACAATCATATAAAGCGAATTAGGAAACTAAAATATTCTATGATTCCTATTCCGTGATTCCAGCAATTATTCTTCATATTAAGACTCTCATCCCAGCCGTCTAAGTTAGGGATAGAATCCCAGCCATTAAATGATGGTGAAGCTCCTCTTCGTGCCTTCTTTCAGAGTTGGCGCAATGATGTTCAAAGTCGTTTCCTTTGGACTAAAGAAAAAAAAACCGTGATTTGCAGCCTAAAAATCAAGCGTGAAAAGGAGTGATACTAACCCAAGGACTCAAAGACGAGAGAATAATGAAAAACTAGCGGGAGTAGTTGTGCAAAGAAAAGAAAAGAATTGCTGACGGGGAGGGGTATTGTTCTCAAAACACAAATGAACAATACCATGTTAATTAATTCAACTATGGGGCTGTTTCGTGCTGCCAATTTCCAAACGGTGGCGTTTTTTAAGTGGGATATATGAAGGTAAGGAAAAGGTGTCGTTCGTTTTGTGAAGAGAAGCAAAATATAATCCAGTATGGCAGCCAAGTAACAGAAATTATTATGATGTTTTCTAATCGAGTCTCTGTTTTTTTTTTCAATTCCTTCAACGAAACCGATTAACTTTTAAAATTGATCTTTAACCCGATAAATCCTTGAAACATTAAATCGGGTCCCAATATACATTTCTTCTCCATGATTAAATTCTAGCATGATCTAGACCTCAACCAGTCCTCATTGTACTGCAACCTCGGGTCAGAATTCTTCTCGCGGTAGGATTCTCTGTTTTCACACTAGATATTCAAACAAAAATATCTTGAGCTTTTGTTATCAAAATCAGGCGATTCAAAAAACCAAATTCATATACACATACATAACTAAAACTTTCATGAAGGATTCAAAGTAAGATAAAATTGTTTTGAAGAACAGAATCTGACCGCAATCTGGTTGGTCAAAAAGAGTCTCCTAGTCTGATTCGGAAACTGACAATGCCGAGCATCCCAATATGACTAAGAGTCTGACCTAAGAATAGCGGGCCTTAAAGACCAGCTAAACAAGAAATGAATTTGGCATTATAAAGACTCGGGTCAAAATCCTTCTCGCGGTAGGATTCTCTTTCTTTCACATTAGATATTCAAACGGGAACATCTTGAGCTTTTGATATCGAAATCAGGCGATTCAAAAAAACGAAATTCATCTATACATACAGGACTAAAACTTTCATGAAGGATTCAAAGTCAGATAAAATCATTTTGAAGAACAGAATCCGACCGCAATCTGCTTGGTCAAAAAGGTTCTCCTGATTTGATTTGTAAACTGACAATGTTGAGCATCCCAATATGACTGAGAGTTTGACCTAAGAACAACGGGCCTTAAAGACTAGATAAAGAAGGAACAAATTTGGCATTATGAAGACTCTGGTCAGAATTCTTTTGGCGACAGGATTCTCTACTTTCACACTAGATATTGAAACGGGAATATCTTGAGCTTCTAATATCAAAATTAGGCGATTCAAAAAAACCAAATTCATCTACACGTACAGGACTAAAACTTTCATTAAGGATTCAAGGTCAGATAAAATTATTTTGAAGAATAGAATTCAACCGCAATCTGGTTGGTCAAAAATGGTCTCCTGATCTGATTCAGAAACTGACAATACCGAGCATCCCAATATGACTAGAGTCTGACCTAAGAACGGCGAGCCTTAGGACCAAATAAAAGTGAAAATCAATTCTTTAACATGTCATAAATGACAACATATAACTGGGATGGTCAGATATTGCATGAATCAAGTAAGAATCAAAGTCTAAGTTGGAACAAAGTTTGTATTACAACATAATTGCGACAACAGCAGAATCAGTTTTTGGTGCAAATTTTGAGGGATTTATGTAACCTTAAAGACCAGATAAAGAAGGAACAAATTTAGCATTATGAAGACTCCTAATTAGCCTAAGAATCTTGATGATTTTGGATACAAAGAGCAGAAGACAGCTGAAACAGGGTTCGATAAACATTCCTTTCTTCTCTGCTTTTGTCAATTTTCCAACAACCATGAACTAAACTCCTGCATTTGGTTCAAGAGGGATACACACCATCTCCAGCACGTGGGGCCTAAAAATAAGTAACAAAACTTATAGGGCCCTTTCTTGCTCCATTGAATAATGCCTTTTATTATACTTTTGCAATTGCCTTTTCCATTTTTAAAAACTATTTTAAAAGAACACTCAAAAGATCTGGTTCTGTTCATGAAAACTGAAACTTTCTATGAATGCATCATATTTTTTCTCAAGCAATTCTCATAAAAGGTGTTTCAGAAGTTTTTATGATGATACCCCCTAATGTTGGGCTTTGGTTCACTATAGACCCATATGTGCACTTTTTGCCCCCCAATGTGGTGTGCAATACAGGTCAAGTTTAGATTTGGTTTGGTTTCCTCCAATTTGGGAATTGATTGAGTCATCTTGAGCATATCATGATTCCTTAGTCATGCATAAAATTAGTTCTTTTAAGAAAGAGATCATGCGCTTTATGAAAAAAATGTTCTTTATAAAGAGATTTCATGGCCGAACTTTATTTAATTGATTGGGAAGTTACGGAATACATCAAGCATAATATTTCTTTATAGAGTCAGAATTCACAAGTCTAACTAGATCTTCTCCATCCATTCTAGATAACAATAAAGCTCCTCTTGAGAAAGCTTTCTTTACCACGTAAGAGTCCTTATAGTTTGGCGCTCATTTACTCTGATCTTCTCATGGTAAAGGCAATATTTTTTCTTTAGTACAAGATCTCCTTCGTGGAATCCTCGAGGTTGAACCTTCTTGTCATATGATTTGGCCATCCTTTTTACACTAATCAGATTCAACTGTTTATATCTAACTTTTGCCCATTCTACCTCTTCTAGCTTAGAGTTTATCAGTACTCTCAATGATGGGATCTCCACTTCTAAAGGCATCACCACCTCCATTCCATATACCAAAGTGTGCGAGGTGGCTCCTGTTGAGGTTTGGACTGTGGTGTGGTATGTATAAAGGGCAAATGGTAACATCTCATGTCAATCCTTGTAGGTGACTACCATATTTTGAATGATCTTCTTGACATTTTTGTTAGTAGCTTTTACCACACCATTCATCTTTGGCCTATACGCAAGGAATTAGAATGCTTGATTTTCCACTTAGCACAGAGTTCTATTATCACCTTGCCATAGAAGTTCTGGGCATTATCAGTTATAATATTTTCTAGCAAACCGTATCGACAAATCAAATCTCTTTCGATAAATTTCTTCACCACTTTTGGTGTCACATGAGCAAATGAACCGACATCCACCCATTTTGTAAAGTAGTGGATAGCCATAAGAATAAACCTATGGCCATTACTGGCTTTTGGATTGACAGGTACAATCACATCAATTCCCTACATTGTGAAGAGCCATGGAGATGTCAAGTTAAATAGAGGAATGGGAGGGGCATTGATTTTGTCATTGTACACCTAGCACTTATGGCATTTTCGGACATAGTCGACGTAATCCTTTTCTAATGTCATCCAGAAATAACCAGCCCTTTGTATCTTTCTAGTCATCACGTGTCCACTAGCATGGGTTGAGAAAATCCCTTTATGGGTTTCCCATAATGCGTCTTCGGCCTCAGCTTCATCCATACATCTCAGCAAAGTCCCGTCGGATGATTTCTTATACAAAATCTCCCCATCAAGATAAAAATCCATTGCCAACCTCCTCAAGGTCTTCTTATCTATTTTGGATGCCCCAATGGGATATGTTTGGCTTTGTATAAAGTTCTTGATATCGTAGTACCAAGAATTTCCATTTATTTCTCTTTCAACTGAGCAGTAATGAGCTGGGTTATTTCTTATATCACCGTGTACCGGCTATACCTTGTGCCCAAAGTCTATTCTAGTCATAGAAGCTAGTATGGCCAAAACATCAGCAAAATGATTTCCTTCCCTTCCTAGATGGGTGAACTCTATTTCCTCAAATTCTCCAGCTAGTTTAGACAGGTATTCTTGGTAAGGCCTCAACTTCTCTTCCTTGGTTTGCCATTCCCCTTTCACTTGGCAAATAATCAACATTGAGTCTCCATGCATATCTATCTTTTTGATATTCAGCTCCAATGCAGCTTCTAACCCGAGAAGCAAGCTTCATACTCAGCTGTGTTATTAGTGCACCCAAACTGGAACTTAACTGGAACGGGATACTAGTTCTTATCAGAAGAGATTATCACTGCACTAGCTCCATTACCACATACATTTACAGCATCATCAAAGTACATAGTCCACCAATCTGATTTCCCTTCCTCAACTAAAGCACATCTTCATCAGGAAAATCAAAGTTTAATGGCTCATAATCTTCAATAGCATTGTCAGCCAAGTGATCGGCGATAACACTTCCTTTCACAACTTTCCTTGTCATATATACTATGTCATACTCAGACAACAGAACTTGCCATCTTGCAATTCAGCTTGACAAATAGGGCTTTTCACAGATGTACCTCAACGGGTCTATCGTGGAAATTAACCACGTAGTATGATACAACATATATTGACGTAATCTCTTTGTAGCCCATACTAGTGCACAATATAGTTTTTCAATCACAATATACCTAAACTCGCATTCTGTGAACTTCTTGCTTAGGTAATAAATGGCCCTCTCCTTCCTTTCAGTTTCAAGCACACATCCCATTGTTGTTTCATTTACTGTTAAGCATAGAATCAACGGCCTTCCTGGTACAAAAGGAATAAGCAGGGGTGGATTTAGTAGGTATGCTTGATTTTTTCGAAAGCATCTTTGCACTCTTCATTCCAAATCCCAAGATTCTTCTTCCTTAACAATCAAAAGATTGGTTCATAAGTCGTGGTTAATTTAGATATAAACCAGGCAATGTAATTTAATCTTCCTAAGAATCCTCTTACATCCTTCTCAGTCTTGGGAGCGGGCATAGATTAAATTGCCTTTATCTTATCAGGATCCACTTCTATCCCTTTGTCACTCACCACAAATCTCAACAACTTCTTGGATTTAACCCCAAATGAACACTTTGTAGGATTAAGTCTCACCCTGTATTTTCTTAGTCTCTCAAACAACTTCTTTAATATTTGGACATGACTCTCTCCCTCTTTAGATTTACCAATCATATCATCCATGTATGCCTCAATCTCTTTGTGCATCATGTCATGAAATAGAGTCACCATGGCCCTTTGGTAGGTGGCCCTGACATTCTTTAGCCCAAATGACATGACCTTGTAACAAAAGGTTCCCCATGGTGTTACAAATGTTGTCTTCCCCTTATCTTCTTGCGCCATTTTTATCTGATTGTAGCCCAAAAATACATCATAAAAGGAATATGTGGATCTACGTGCTGTATTGTAGACCAACACATCTATGTGTGGTAGAGGAAAATTATCTTTAGGGCTAGCCTGGTTTAAGTCCCTAAAGTCCACACAAACCTTGATTTTATATTCCTTTTTGGGTACGACAACTATGTTGGACACCCATTGTGGATATTTGACTACTTCTAGGAAACCAGCGTTCCACTGCTTTTCAATTTCTGCCTTTACTTTGATTAAGACATCCGGATGAGTTCTTCTCAACTTTTGCTTAACTGGTTTGCATCCTTCTACTAGTGGTACCCTATGTACTATGATATCCGTTTCCAAGCCAGGCATATCCTCGTAGGACCAAGCAAAAATAACTACATAATATCAGAGTAATGCAATCAATTCTTCTCTTTCTTTAGAAGTGATCACAGTCCCTATCTTTAGTTCTCTCAATTTCTTCATCGCCCACATTTATGGTTTCAAGTTCCTCCTTAGCGGGTTTCCAAGTTTGTTCATGCTGCTTTATTAATTTTGTGAATTTCCTAATGTTATTTTCATCCCATTCTTCCTTTTCTATAGCTACTATGTACTCTTTAAAGTTCGACATTCATTCTCAGTGTTAAGTGCAGGTGTTGTTGTGAAAGATCCGCTTTCAGGGTTCCTGAAAGCGGAAAGTGATGTGTTAATGCATAGTAAAAACATAAAGATGAACTTTGAAAATGCATGATCTCATTTAAAAGGAAAAGTTTGTCTAAAAAACAAGGATAAAATCCGATTGACATCTTGAGCCTCGATTATCAATCTAAAACAACAAAAACAGTAAACAAAGCAAAGACAACATCATAATTAGACAAACATTTGTTGATTACATTTTCAACACCAGTGGAGCTGCTAGGGTCTCCCAATTCTAAAAATTCTCTCCCTTGGCTAGCTTACGAACAAAAATCTTAGCGGCAACTTCTTCTAAAGTATAGATGGTTAACTGCGGCAGCTTTTCATCCCTTCTTCCAGATTCAGTCTTCTTAGCGAAGCCTTTAACGTTATTTTCCTCCAGAGTGTTATATTCATAGAAGAGAGCCTCCAAAAAAAGTTTTCAAGTCCCTTCTCAGGTTGCATCATATATGCAGTCTTTGGGAATAAAACCCTGATTAGAGGGATGACTAAGCTTTCTTCTTCCGGCTTCCTTCCTTCAATCCTAATTTTTTTCTCCCTTCTTGCACCAGCAGATCATCTGTAATCCTCTTTCTTGGGTTTATATCCAAGTCTAAACCTTTGATCTGCAGCTTTTAACGTCATTATATTAACCCTCTTAGGTTTTCCAATTCCGATTGTATATTGGAAAGGAATCTTGTGCTTCAAAAGGCTTTTAGCGATCATTTTCGTGGCTTCTGAGATCTCGGGTTTCCTTACCACAGTGTTTTCAGGAACCTACTCAGTATTTACAACCTCAAACGCATGAAGGTTTCCATCCCTACAGTCTTCAGCTTTAATGAATGGAACTACCACATTCCTTACCATTGATATAGTCTCCTTGACCTTAAAAGTAACCTGAACACCATTAGCAATGTATTTCAAACATTGATGCAATGATGAGGCTACAGCTCTAACGAAGTGTATCCATGGCCTTCCTAACAACATGCTATAGGAAGGGTGAATGTCAATCACTTGAAGGGTTACCAGAAAGGCTTGTGGACCCACGACTAGTTTGATTTCCATTGTCCCTACAACTTGTCTTATTAAGCCATCGTAAGCTCTAGTCGTCATCACAGTTGGTTGCATGTGTAAGGGATCTACCGGCATTTCATCCAACACATGCTGAGTAGGTCTACTTTTCAGGGGCATTTAATGCTTCATCGCTCAACCAAACCAGGTAAACCATACACCACCATAATGGCCTAATATTGTACTATAACCTAGAGTAGGTCTCGCCAGCTAATTGTCCCTACAGCCATCTCGATGCCACCCTAAAGTGGCCAACTCTGACCAGCCTTTAGCTGCCAACTTTTTCAGACCATGATAACAACTTTGAACTGATAGTTGGGATCCTTACCAATCGAATGAAGGGTCAAGATTTGACACTAATAAAGACAAAACATCCCTCTTCCACCCCATATAAATAGAGATGGATTTTATGACCTGAGCATCAAGAAATCATTGTGCAAAGTTGGCAAAAAATCATTTTTTTTTCTAGATTTTTTCTTCTCATCCGCCAGCCGCCCACCGTAAATGATCTTCAATCCACCACCAGGAACCCCTCTAGCAACTCTCTGCCTCTGGCCAAGCAAGGTTGCTCTCCCCTTTTCACCTTAAATCCTCCCCATTGGCAACCATTCTTAATGGGTCTAGGCTAGACTAGTCCTGGCCTAGCTCGTGATGGCTGGGCCTGGTCTAGCCCACCAAAAAAAAGGAGGAAGGCCAAGTCTCTTTTTTTTTTTGTCAATTTTGCTTAAGATTATGTTGTATTATTACACTATAAGAAACATATCTAGTATTAAAATACTCGGTTTTCTTTAAAATATTTTTAATTTTTTTTAAAAAAATTCAAACAAAATCTCAAAACTTTGAAATTAATTTTTCCTTTCAAAAAAATGTTTTGTTTTCATGTATACGATCAGATCCTAAAAAATTTTCCAAAAATATTTTCATAAAAAAAAACAAAAATTGCATCTTTCTCATTTTATTTTAAAATGCAAAATGGATATCATAATCAGTTTATGATTATCCATTAGGATTTGGTTATAATATCAAAAACCCTTCACCAATCATTTTGTTCATTTTTTTAGGGGTTTAGATGTAGACTTTAATATTTGGAGGTGTAAAACTATACAGTAAAGTACACACTTAGGTATTAAAGATACTAAATGCAAAATAAATACGATGTCAAAATTCAAACTTTAAAATAGTTAGGATTAAACCTGATGAAGTAGAGACTTTCTCACGAAGAGAAATACGCTCAAAATACACAAGTAAGGGACCGATGTTAACCATCTTTTAAAACAAATTGCAAATACGCTCAAAATATTATAGCATTTGAATAAAATAAAATAAAAACACAAGTAAGGGTAACCTTTCTCTTGAGAGGATGTTTTAAGGGTGGTGTTTACCTTCCCTTAATCATAATTAACCTAGTACTTGAATCTCTGGGACCAGTGTCTAATTTGAAATTTCTAGTTCCCTCAAAATACTAGATGACGACTCCAATAAAATCTTCATTTTCCCCAAATAATCTTTTTGTTAAATAAAAAAGTGGAGCCGTCACACGACATCGTGTATTGACACTAATAATGGCTACTAAGATAAATCAATGTCTATTATTGGCCTTTGGGCTGATTGGCCCAATCACATCTATTCCCCATATTACAAATGGCCATAGTGATGTCATATTAAACAAAGGAGCTGGAGGTGCATTTATCTTATCATTACACATTTGACATTTATGATGTAAACCCCGGGAATAAAAAATAAAGGTTGCTTAAATTGCAAACTAACTACATGAGAAATAAAGTGAAGAAATTCATGCATATGGTTAAATAAAAATAGGAATTCAGAAATTTTTGAATATAAATTTCTGGGCAAAATAATTTGAGACATTATAAATAAACCCGGTAATATTAAGGGTTGGATTTAATTGAAGAAATTGTCGCACGTGTGCGGCGTCGCGGCGAAAACATCCACCCTTAAAATCTTGTATTAATTTGTCAAATGTGGGGAGATAAAGAATTCTTGTCTTTTATTAGTGGAAAAATAGAATGGGAGTCGCCACCTAGTATTTTGGTCACTAGGAACCCTAATTGGTCTCAGAGATCGGGTACGGGGACTGGTTGCGTAAAGGGAAAGTATTAGCACCCTAAATACGCCCTACCTAAGGTAAGCTGCATTGTTTTATTGTCTGATAAAATCTAAGGTCGGGTCGTGTTTTCTAGTTGTTAGTCCGTCTATGGTTTAAGAAGAGTCCTCCTCGGTAGGGAGATCCTTATCTTATCGAGTAATTCTGGCATCAACAAAAGAATTTTAATATCCTGGATACGTCTTACGTATAAGATCGTAAACCCAGATATTAAGAGAAAACAAAATAATTTTTTTGAATTTTTTGAAATATTGGCCTAGTTCTCATGACTTTAATAAACTGGTTATTAAAGCCAAAATGCATGCTAATACATATTTTTGAATTTTTATTTTTTGTATATATATATATATATATATATATATATATATATATATATATATATGGAAATATAATATGATTTATTTTGAGAGACTTGGCCGTATGCATGAAAAAAAACATTTTATTTTATTTTATTTTTGATGAAAACTAAGTATTTAATACCGGATTTATATCTTTACAGTATAAAAATACAAACCAATATTGATCAAAATGCAGTAAAATATTTGCAGAAAATCACAAATTTTAAAAAGAATTTTTTTGATTTTTTTTGGGCTGGGCTGGGCCTAGCCAGCCCAGCCATGGTCACTGGCCCATGCCAGTGACCAGCCTCCTTTTCCATGCACGCGTAATACTTTACGCGAGAACAGAAAAAAATGAACAGTGCGAAAGGTAATTAAATTACCTTCGCACTGTTCATCATCTTGCTTACCATGCGAGAACAGAAAAAAATGAGAAAAACAGAGTGTTGCAGCGTTGGTTTCTTTACGTTTTCTTTTCTTCTTTTACATACTAACAAGCATCATCTTATTATGCAGGAAATGAGATGGACATCGAACGTACCTGGTTTTGAGAAGACGAAGATGACAGTGGCGCTGTGTTATCTGCTTCCTGTGTCCTCTGCTTCTGTTCGGTTTGCTTCCTCTGCTCTCCTTTTTGCTTTCTCAATATTTCTCTGCTCTCTCTTATTTCTTACGTTCTTTTTAATCTGTTTTCCTCTTGCTTTCTCCTCACTGTAACCTCTCCTCCTCTCTGTCTGCTCTCCTTCTGTTTTTTCCTCTGTCGTTCTGGTTTTCCTCCTCTTTTCTCCTCACTGTAACCTCTCCTCCTCCCTCTTTTTCTGTCCCCTGCGTTCGGTTCTTCTTCTGGCTTTTATAGCCAGAGGACGAGAGTGTTTTTGGTAAGCCAGCGTGCATCACGGTGGCGAGGGTTGTCAGCCGCGACACGCTCCCTTCTTGATTTGGAAACGCCTCCATTATCGCTGCCAACGTCTCCTTCCTTTATTATCACAGAATACCAGCTGTTGCAGACGGTGAAATGGTGGAAACGGCGCCACTTGGGTTTCTTTTGATTCGGCCATTGAATGTTTTGCAGTTTTGTAATCAAATCCCCGACAAAATTGTAATTGGATCCCTTAATGTTTAGCGCCTTTTCTAGTTTCGTCCTTGGTCTCGAATTGTTTCAATTAAGTCCCTAATTGGCCATCAAACTTCAATAACTATGCAATTAAGCCCCTGATTTGGCCAAATCAACTCTTTTAAAATTATAATTGGACCCCAGAACTTTAATTCCATCCAATAAAAGCCTAAATTGACTTAAAAATCTATTTTTCTTGCAATCAAACCCTCCATAAATTCAATTAAACCTTAGATAAAATTTAATTGAGTCCATAAACATCTGATTTTAGACTTTTTTTTCTCAACTTGAATTTTCTTTGTCAATAGGGCTCTTACAATGTCAAATTTCAATTCTTGTATTTCTGAACCTCTTCAACCAATTTCTAGCCATTTTATGGAAGTTCCAGCATCCTTTTCTCACTCCTATTTTTTTTTTCCTTCAGAATATATTTTTTTATATGTATTTTTTTGTATTTTTTTTTCATTTTTTTGTGGGGAACCCAATAATGGGTAACAGTAGATGCCCCCTCTTTACAAGGCTTACGAAGCAAAATATCATCAATGTCTTGCATAGTAAGCTTGTAAAGAAAAAGAAAAAGAAAAAGAAAAAGAAAAAGAAAATGATCTCATTATCTTGGGCGACCTGCCAATTTTTGAAGAAAATTGGTCTACTTTCACGGGTGACCTACCCACACACACTCACTGGTCTATTTTCACGGCGACCTGCCCACACATTCACATTGGTCTATTTTAAGGGGCGACCGACCCACACACTAACACGGTCTATTTTCATGGGCGACCTGCCCTCAAACTCACAGTGGTCTATTTTCACGGGCGACCTGCCCGCACATGATCATCCTGGTCTATTTTCAGGGGCGACCGGCCCACACACTCATACTGGTCTACTTTCATGGGCGACCTGCCCACACATGTTCATCGTGGTATATTTTCAGGGGCGACCGGCCCACACACTCACACTGGTCTATTTTCAGGGGCGACCTGCCCACACATGTTCATCCTGGTCTATTTTCAAGGGTGACCGGCCCATACACTCATACTGGTCTATTTTCAGGGGCGACCTGCCCACACATGTTCATCATGGTCTATTTTCAGGGGCGACCGGCCCACACACTGGTCTATTTTCAGGGGCGACCTGCCCACACATGCTCATCCTGGTCTATTTTCAAGGGCGACCGGCCCACACCCTCCCACTGGTCTATTTTCAGGGGCGACCTGCCCACACATGTTCATCGTGATCTATTTTCAGGGGCGACTTGCCCTCACACTCACATTGGTCTATTTTCACGGGCGACCTGCCCTCACACTCACATTGGTCTATTTTCACGGGCAACCTACCCACAAATGTTCATCCTGGTCTATTTTCAAGGGCGACCGTCCCACACACTCACACTGGTCTATTTTCACGGGCGACCTGCCCACATATACTCACTTTGGTCTATTTTCAAAGGCGACCTGCCCTTTTGATTGGGTTTACCTAAGATCCCATCTGGCAATCTAGAACTAAAATCTGTGTTCTTCCTGTTGGCAAGGTTTGAATTAGCAAAATCTGTGTCCCTCACACTCACATTGGTCTTTTTCTTTCTTTCTTTTTTTTTTTTGAAAATTTCCTAATGGTAGAGTTCTTCTCATTTTTCTTTCCGTTCCAAGGTCACAACAATGATTCTCTTTTATTATCAGCTCAATGATTTTTTTTTTCTCTTTTTTTTTCCTTTTGTTTTGTTTTGTTTTATTTTGTTGTTGTTTTTTTTTTGAGGATTTTCCTGTAACAAATAAAAATATGTGTGCAATGCTTTGAGGTTAGATGACATGCATGCATCCTTACCTGATTTGAAATATAGGTCCCCCCTCTTCGATGTTTCATCGTCATAAGGTGCCTTTGTTTGCTAACCAAAGCCTTCTTTGCTCTTTTCATGTACTGGCCCGTTCATGTGCTAGTTATCCACTCCACTGTAAATGCAGCGCCTATCCTAGGTTGTCTTCGATGATTACTAGTTTCACTGTTTATCAAGCTTGACAATGCTCCCCAAGTGTGGTGTTGCTTAATTCATCATGAAAGAGCTTAACAAATCATTTCATCTTTTGGATTTTTTCGAGAATCGTTCTTTGATTAGCTGTGTGCATCCTACCAGCACTCATCAATAGGTTTTCTAGTGTCGTCCTCATCTTAGATTGCTAATCAGCCATCGAGTTACCTCCAGTATGATCTGAATTATCTTTCTTTGAACTCCATTGTCCTCAGTTCACCAATTCATCGTTTAATCATTTTTTTATTGCCCCCTAGCTGATCTGAATACTGCTTGTTTTTCCTTTTCAGGGTCCACTGTATTGCCCCCAGCTGTTCAACTTTTCAAGAAGTGTCGAGAAGTATTGATGTCACTTCTGTCAAGATTTTGCAAACTCGATCGGTGCTCTTTTTGTTTGACAATCTTTCTTGTTCGGGAATCAACTCTCATATTTCAAAGATCATGCCTATTTCAAAGTCTAATTGTTGAAATCAAATCAGAGAGATGTCAGTATTTTTTTTTTGAAATTCAAGCTTCTTTGGTCAAAAACCCAACACGCGTCATTCAATACATGTAGTCCTTTGATTATCTTGTATTTTGAAAATAGAAATTGACCCGTTGAGAGATTAAAATGGCTTTTTTCCATGGTTCTTTGTGCTAATTTTAATCTCTGATCTTCGGTATATCTTTTGATAGTCTGTGATGAGGTGACCTTTTTGTGAATTTCAAAAACAAGATGCTAAAGTCAGACCTCAAGCTTATCAAGTAAATTTTATCAGCATGCATAATAACAAGTAGCTTAATCCATGAAGCCACGACACTTATAGAAAAACTCTTCAAGCTTTGAGAGCGCCATTTATCGGTTCAAATTGCTTACTTGATCAAAAAGGGCTTTTTAAAAGCACGTAATGTAGGCTATGGTTTATGGCCATGAAAGAAAGGAATTTTTCAGGCTCAAAAGGTGTTTGAGGGTTTCAAAAACCTAGGATCAACATCAATTATTCATTATTTCTCTTTATCTTATTGTCTTTGTAGAGAAAGCGACATATGACCTTATTAACCTCAAGTATCAGAATTCTCTTAACATATGTCATAATGCAAATCCAACTTTTTCTTTGATGAATAACCAATCTCAATCATCTGATAACATCAGGAGGTTTATCATGGATGCCAAAAGTCATGTTTGTAGCCCAGATTTTTTTTTTTTTTTGGTATCGACTTTTGACATTTGTTGTGAAACTTCTTTTGTCTTTCCTAAACTTAATAGGCATTTTATCTTTGACCTGCCTTTAAGTGTAGGCAATTTTCTTCTTCTTTTTTGTTTTTTTTGTTTTTTTGTTTTTTTTTCATGGCTTTCACATAGCCTTTCTCACAGTTTTTTTTTTAACATGCCCCCAGTCTAGGTCTTCTTTCTTTTAGCTCTCTCTCAAATGTTAGACTTTTGTTCTAAGCCTTTCCTTTCACTTTTGTCTTCTCTTATTTGCCCCTAGTGTGGGGTGTGATTCTCGTCGGGGTTTCTTTTGAAAAGAATATTCTATCAGGCTCAAAATGGGATTGCAAATGATATATTTTCCAGTATTGTGAAAGGATAAAACAAAGATGGCCTTTTCTCATTTCAAGCAAGGACGGTGTGAACCGATAAATTTTGACCTCGTCCAATGTAATGATTTGGATTTGCAAGAACCTTGATTCGCAAGTCCATAACTACTGAATCCATTACATATCATTATGCATACTGCTAAAACTTAGCTACATGGTGGGTGATTCAGTTTCATGTTGAGCTCAAAATTTGTTTGGTCACCCCATATCATTTTAACAAGCATCGAGTCATTTCTGAAATCAAAATACTTTTAATCTTTCTAGGTTGGTTAGCCTTAATTACATGTTGGAGTTCGATCAAAATATTTTGTCAAAAATGAAATGCTAAACATGTCCTGACTTCAAAACAACAAAGAGACAAATAAAAGACATGTTTCGTTAAAGAATGAGATGTGATCCCAAAACAAAATGCAAAATGACAAAATTCCATAACAATATAATTGACAATTCATCGCCATTCTTGGACCAGCTTTCTTAGCAAGCATTTTTAATCACTTGTCATTCTGAAGATGTTCGGGGGGACAATATAGCCAATGACATCACCTTTCACAAACTCAACTTGCCTCTTGCTCATCCACCTCCAGAGTCATCTCTCATCATTGTTCTGGAATCCATGAAAGAACCTTTAATCTTTCCCTCTTTATAGCTTTTCAATTCTTTCAGCAATCTCACAACTTCATGGAAATGTTGAGCCGAGCTTCCTATTAAATGCGCATCAATAAGGGGATTGAAAGGTGTTGGCAAACAAACATCACCATTTCTGTATCTATCAGTGGAGGTTGAACATATGTTGCCTATCGCCATCTTTGCGCGTATGCCCTCACAGACTTTTGGTTTCCTTCTCCATAGACATTAGGATGGTTCTGTCAGGAGCAATTCTTCAAAATTGAACTTATACTGCTTAAGAAAAGCCTCCATCAAATCTTTCCATTTCTTAACTTTAGCATTGTCCAACCTCATATACCAGCTTAGGGCAGATCCCGTCAGACTATCTTGGAAAAAATAGATCAATAGCTTATCATCATAAATCACCTCAGCCATTTTATTGCAGTAAGATCGAAGGTGAGTGTTTGGACATTCAAATTCAGTGTATTTGATGACTCTGGTATCCTAAAATTCTTTGGTACTATGATGTTTGGTACCAAACCACACTTCAGCTGCTCGCAAGGGATCAAACCAATCATTACCCTCAACTGCTCTTAATCTTTTGTTGCGATGTCGTGGTCGCACAAATTAATTACCCTAGCTTAAAACACACAAGATAGTATAGAGCAAGCAAGGGGTCGATCCCACGAGAAAGTTTCAAGTCAGATTTTATGTTGTACGTTATGTAATTGGGGGGATTAGTAGTTGTGATTATCTAAACTATGGTAGCAATTAAACTAGCAAACAAAATCTTAAAACCGAAACTTATCAAGAAAACAAACCTTGGTCGCAAGCACACATCCACCAACAGAAATTAGAACCGATCCTTGAAATGAAAAATGCAGTTTATGTTCTGAAATTTTATCTTTTCTTAACGTTGATTAATTAACGGATCCGCCGTATAACTAATCCTAACCAACAAACAATCAAAGTGTCTGCACTAATGATTCAATTTAATGGTAGCTTTAAGAACTAGATAATTTCTTCAAGATTAACATACAAGCTGTCCGCAGCTTGTGTCACTTTGTTCAAATGTTCTCCCTAAGTTCAATAACGTAGTTCCGCCACAATTATCAAGCTTAGTGCTTCACAAGTTCATATATCACAACTCGGTTTTGATATTAAACTTAGCAATAGATTGTTCACAACAATAACTTAGAGTCCGCTCTAGCAATCATCAACAACAATCATAGGAAATATGCATAGGAAAACAATCATACTCATTCATAACTATTAAACAACTACTTCTAAAGAATGAAAAGAGCATGATTTTTTGGGTTTGTAGAGGAGAGAATTTGTGTTTATTCTCTGCTGGCTGCTGCCTCCTTCTGCTCTCCCTCTTTTTCTGCTGGCTGCTGCCTCTTCTCTCTTTCTTTTTATATGCTAAGAAACCCTAGTCTCTATTTTACAAAATAGTCCTTCTTTAAGTTGGCAGTTTACATTCAAGTACTTCAATAACTATTTTTCCTAAAAAGGAGAAATAGCCTTGCATGAAATCTTCAAACTCTGACTTAGAGGAGCTAAATTGCTGATATAAAAACTTGGATCGGTTTAGATGCTTCGAAATGTAATTTGGACTCGTTTCTTCACGAAACCTGTTTGCTGGCAGAATTCAGTTGTCATCTTTGGAAAATCATATCTCCCTCATATGACATCGTTTTGGCTGCAATTTGGAGCGTGGATAGGTCTTTGAATTAGGAATCCAGAAAATTGAGTTTGCATCAATTGGACTTCTGTAGCTCCAGATATTAAATTTTGAATGACCAAAGGTCAACACTGGCAGAATGCGAGATTTGACTTTGCAGGATGTGATTTCCATGATCTTTCTCCTTTTATTTTTCTTGCATTACATTTCCAGAAAGGTATGGATGTTAGCTTTTTAGTGCCACTGGAATCACTTCATTTCGATCTCTAGAACTCACGCTCTGCACAAAACATCGACTGAACGTCAAATCTGCCAATTACCTCCAATTTACTCCTTTTTGCATCTTTCATCCAAAATGCCTTCAAAACAAAAAAACAAAGAATATCAAGGCATTTTATATATAAAACATGGACAAAACATTAGGTAGATGTGGGTGAAACTATCGAATAATATGGTTACATCAAATACCCCCACACTTAGCTCTTGCTCGTCCTCGATAAGGATAAATAAAATCAAATTGAAAAAAACTATGATCAATCTCTTAATCTCCCATCAATGTCCAAGAATATATGCATTATAAACAAGAATACAATCATGAAGGATAAATAGTATAATTCTTATGAATTCATTTACATGCAAACTTCAAAACTCAATCAATCGTCGGGATTTAAATGAAATCTATGCCATGCCAAAGTGATAGGTCCTCTCATTGATATACACTCCAACACTCATGTGTTTAGGGTTTATGTGTTTAAATCTCTCAAATTCAATCAAGAATATGTTCTACCATAAGCTTGCTTCAATCTCATCTCCATTACAACATATTACAAAATGCATGAATCAAAAGGTCTTATTTTCGGTTGTAATGGGGCTAAGGTTAAGGTGAGGTAAAAGAGAGTAAAGAAAAGGTTCAAACCAAGAAAGTAGAGCATTCTAAAAATGATATTTCAAACAAGATATTCCATCAAAGCACATAAATTTTCCATCTTTAATCACCAATGCTTACTTCTTTTGATTTCAAGCTTTTTCAACATAAAATCTTAAGAACATAAAGGAACACTTTTTTTTTTCTTTTTCTTTTTTTCTTTTTTTTTTTTTTACCTTTGGCAACTTTGCCCATCTTTTCATCAAGCATCACTTCTTCTTTCTTTTCACATAATTTCCAACCATAATTCCATGAGATATCATAAGTATATGCTCTACTAATCCTTGGCCAGGGAAAAGGAAAACATATAAAAAGTTAAGGCTTATACATGGATAAAGCAAAGAAAAGATAAACAAGCTCAAAAGGGGCTCACTAAGGATAATATGCTTTAGGTTGGCTTTTTGGCTCAAGTGGTTAAAATTTCTAATGCCTTTATCATCTTCATGTATATATGTAATGCGAATGTAATCTCAACAAGATATGAAGCAAGTTCTAGAGATACATATCATTAAAAGAATGCACAATCAAAGAATATAATGTTGAAGGCTCAAAAGCTTGCATTGGTATAACACTATAAAGTCAACATGGCATATTCTCAAAGTCAATCCCTAAACCAATTAAACCTTAAAATTTGCATGCATACTCCTTCATTTGATTTATATCTTCATCTATCTCAACTAATTCTCATACATAATACTCATATTCTCAAAAACCAATGGGAGTTCAAAAGATCAAACAATTTTTTTTTAAAAATAACAAAGAAAACAAAGAAAAAAATTCTCCCAATACCCCCACACTTAAAACACAACATTGTCCTCAATGTTGAAATAAAAGCAAAGGAACATAAGAGAATGACAGAAAAAAATTAAAATGCGAAAAAATAAAAGATAAGGAAAAGAAAGCAAATCTGATTTTTTTTTTGTGCTGGGTTGCCTCCCAGTAAGCGCTTTTGTTTTATGTCATTGGCTTGACATGTGGCATGCTCATTCTTCATAGATTGGTTCAGCTAACTCTACAGAAGCGGTGAGTTCTGCCGTCCAACCTTCATAGAAAGGTTTCAAACGATGCCCATTGACCTTGAGTACTTTGTTGGTTTCTAAACTTGTAATTTCAACTGCACCATAAGGAAAAACATTAGAAACAACAAAGGGTCCAATCCAACGAGAGCGCAATTTTCCAGGAAAAAGTTTCAAACGCGAATGATAAAGAAGGACTTTGTCTCCAACATGAAACTCCTTTCTTGTAAGCATTCGTCATGAAGATTCTTAGTCTTTTCTTTGTAAATCCTTGCATTCTCGTAAGCATCATTTCGAATTTCTTCCAACTCTTGTAGTTGCAGTTTTCTTGCAATCCCAGCAGCATCATAATCCATGTTACATTGTTTAATGGCCCAAAAAGCTTTGTGTTCAAGCTCCACCGGTAGATGACATGCTTTCCCATAAATCATTCTATAAGGTGACATTCCTATAGGTGATTTATAAGCAGTCCGATAAGCCCAAAGTGCATCTCCAAGACGTAGACTCCAATCTCGCCGGTTAGGTTGCACTGTTTTCTCCAAAATGGACTTGATTTCTCGATTTGAAATTTCAGCTTGGCCATTCGTTTGAGGATGATATGCTGTGGAAGTTCGATGAGTCACATGATATTTGCGTAGCAATGCTTCCATGGAACGATTACAGAAATGAGTGCCACGATCACTAATGATAGCTTTAGGGATTCCAAACCTGTCAAATATGTGAGTCCTGACAAAATCTAAAACAACCTTAGCATCGTTAGTTCGTGTGGCTTTCGCCTCAATCCATTTAGACACATAATCAACAGCAAGAAGAATATAAAGATTGCCAATGAAGAAGGAAATGGACCCATAAAGTCAATACCCCAAACATCAAAAATTTCACTTACAAGAATATTCGTTAAAGGCATTTGATTCTTATGAGTGATATTACCTGTTCTTTGGCATTTTTCACATGATTTGCAGAAGTGATATGCATCTTTAAAAATAGAAGGCCAATAGAAACCACTTTCAAGTACCTTGTGGGCTGTTCTTTTTTGCTCCAAAATGCCCACCACAAGAATGAGAATGACAAAAAGTGAGAATGGAATGAAATTCATCTTGTGGTACACACCTCCTAACTACTTGATCCGCACAAAATTTCCAAAGGTAAGGATCGTCCCAAAAATAATATTTAGCATCAGCTCGTAACTTATCTTTTTGGGGTTTAGACAAACCTGGAGGGAATTCTTTGGTGACTAAATAGTTTACCAAATCAGCATACCATGGTCTTGTAGAGGAATGCAACATATACAACTGCTCATCGGGGAATGTCTCTCTTATTGTTTCGATCTGTATATCCTCGGTCCTCAGTCGGCTCAAGTGATCAGCCACATGGTTTTCAGCACCTTTTTTGTCTTTGATCTCAAGATCGAATTCTTGTAAAAGCAAGATCCACCTAATCAGTCTTGGTTTGGACTCCTTCTTCTTCAAAAGATACCTGAGAGCTGCATGGTCAGTAAAAACAATGACTTTTGTACCAAGTAGATATGACCTGAATTTTTCAAGAGCAAACACCACTGCAAAAAGTTCCTTTTCAGTTGTATGGTAATTGCATTGTGCTCCATCCAACATGCGAGAAGCATAGGCGATAACATGCAAATTCTTCCCAATTCTTTGCCCAAGCACAGCTCCTACCGCATAGTCACTCGCATCACACATTATCTCAAAAGGTTCATCCCAATTTGGTGGTTGGATGATAGGGGCAGATGTGACACGTCTTAAGCTCATCATGGGCATCTTTACATGCTTGATCAAACACAAAATCCACTTCTTTGGCTAATAGTTTGCACAAGGGTGCTGTAATCTTCGAGAAATCTTTGATAAAGCGTCGATAGAAACCTGCATGGCCTAGAAAAGAACGAACTTCCCTCACGCATGAGGGGTAAGGCAATGATGAAATAACATCTATCTTAGCTTTATCAACCTCTAATCCACGTGAAGACACAACATGCCCAAGAACTATTCCTTGTTCTACCATAAAATAACACTTTTCATAGTTCAAGACAAGGTTAGTTTCAATGCACCTTTTCAAGATTAAAGATAAATTTTCTAGACATTTATCAAAAGAATCACCATACACCGTGAAATCATCCATAAAAACCTCGATTATTCTTTCAACATAGTCAGAAAAAATACTCATCATGCATCTTTGAAAAGTTGCAGGAGCATTACAGAGACCAAAAGGCATTCTCCTATATGCATATGTACCAAATGGACATGTAAATGTAGTCTTTTCTTGATCCTCAGGATTAATAACAATCTGATTGTATCCACTATATCCATCAAGAAAGCAATAAAAAGACTTACCTGCTAGGCGTTCAAGCATTTGATCCATGAATGGTAATGGGAAATGATCTTTGCGTGTAGAAAGATTGAGCTTTCTGTAATCAACACACATTCTCCATCCACTCGAGATGCGAGTAGGAATGAGCTCATCATTTTTGTTTTTCACCAATGTGATTCCGGTCTTTTTGGGCACCACATGGATTGGCGCGACCCATTTACTGTCAGTGATGGGGTAAATGACTCCTGCATCTAACAGTTTCAAAATTTCAGCTTTCACTACCTCCATCATAGGCGGGTTCAACCTCCTTTGCATTTCCCTTGTTGGTTTTGCGTTGTCCTCCAATAGTATGTGATGCATACACATTGAGGGACTAATGCCCTTGATGTCGGCTAAAGTCCATCCAATGGCCGTCTTGTGATCACACAACAACTTCACAAGTTTTCCTCTTGCATACTTGTCAAACCTTTTGCTATGATAACGGGAAGTGTATTGTTGTCGCCAATGAATACATACTTCAAATTATCGGGCAAAGTTTTAATTCTAACTCGGGGGCCTGTAAAATAGATGGCAAAAGCTTTTTATGTGAGAGTACTAAATCAACAAAGACATTACCATGGGAACGGTTTGCAAAGCTTGTAAGGCCAATACTGATTCGTGCACGTTTTGGGGAACACACACGTGCCTCTCCATCTCTTCTATCTTGGTGAAATCATAGCCATAGCTCAAAGCTATGCTTAATCCATCTTCGCAATCAAAATCACAAACTTGCTGCACACACTTATCAATTTGGTCATAGCATGTGATAGAATAAACATTGCTATAAGGATATTTCATTGCATCATGAAAATTGAATTCAATTTTTTCATCTCCTACTTCCATAGACAAGGTATCCTTACCACAATCAATCTTTGTGTTGGCAGTTTTCAAGAATGGTCTCCCAAACAATATAGGAGTGCTGGTTGATGAATCACAAGAATCATGTTCCATATCAAGAATATAAAAGTCACAAGGAATAACCAAACTATCAATCTTGACTAGGACATCTTCTATCACACCAAGTGGGTAAACAAAACTACGATCCGCAAGTTGTATTACAATACTAGTTTTATTCAAAAGGCTCTAGACTAAGAGAATCATAAACATGTTTAGGCATAACACTAATGGATGCACCTAAATCGCATAAAGCTCTTTTAAAACTATCATTACCAATAACACATGGGATAGTAAACGCACCTGGGTCTTTTTTGTTTCAAAGGCAGGTTCTTTTGAACAACAGCAGATACAACTTCACCCATACTTACCGTTTCATGACCTTTCAGTTTGAAAGCTCTCTTGGTAGTACACAACTCCTTCAAGAATTTTGCATACTTGGGAATTTGCTTGATAGCATCAAGCAAAGGAATGTTGAGTTCCACTTTCTTGAAAACCTCTAAAATCTCTTTTTCTTTGTCTTCTTTCTTTGACCTAGAAGAACTAATAGGAAAGGGTGGAATTGTTTTAAAACTGGAATTAATTGAGTGAGGAGTTACCTTTGGAGTGTTGGTCTTTATTTCAGTTTGTGGAGGAGGAGGATGTTCCTTCTTTGTATTCAATTCAGTTTCTATCTCTTCTTCTTCCTCCATCTCAATTTGTTTCGACCTTTTCTCTTCAAGTTCTTTCCCACTTCGCAGCATGATTGCACTAACATTCTCTTTTGGATTTAATGCTTGGGAGGGCAATTTTCCATTCATTTGTGCTTCCAATTTCCCCACACTTGAAGCTACTTGCCCCATTTGCTTTCCAAGTTGTGAATACTTGACCTTGTTTCCTGTTGAAAAGACATGACATTTTGTTGCAAGGTCACAGTGTTAGAAGCCAAAGTTTTCATCATCTCACGAAGATCATCATTGGATGATGACCCCATAACATTGGAGTTTGTGAATGGAGGGGGCTGTCTTGCTTGATAATTTTGTTGGGGCTGAAATCCATGGGGATGGAACTGTCGGCCTTGATTGCCTTGTTGGGATGGGTTGCTGTAGCGTAAGTTGGGATGATCTCTCCATCCGGGATTGTACGTGTTGGAAAAGGGATCATATTTACGCTGGGGCTGTCCGTTGAATGCTCCATCAATTGCATGAGCTTGTTCAATGTAATCTTCTTGCATTGTTGGGCACATATCCGAAGCATGTCCTTGTAAGGAGCATATGCTACAAACTTTCACTGCTGCACATTTCCACAAGCCAAAGAACGCACAAGAGAAGTAAGATCATTAACTTTATTTTCAAGGTTAGAAATACTTACCTCATTTACTCGTTTGTTGGAGAAGTCTCCACGAGTGCCAAACTGTTTTGAGTTGGCTGCCATGTTTGAGATCAATTGGCGTGCAGCCTCGGGTGTCTTATCCACCAATGCACCTCCACTTGCAGCATCAATGATACTACGGTCAGTAGGCATCAATCCTTCATAGAAATATTGAATGAGCAGCTGATCGGGTATTTGATGATGGGCATTGAATACATAGTTGCTCAAATCTTTCCCAATACTCGGAAAGTGTCTCTCCATGAGATTGTCGAATCCCACATATTTCTTTCCTTATGTTGGCAACTCGAGATGCTGGGAAATACTTCTCAAGGAAAATCTTCTTCATAGCATTCCAAGTTCCAATAGATCCTGGGAGAATAGAGAAAAGCCATGCCTTTGCTGCCCCCTTCAAAGAGAAAGGGAAAGCTTTCAACTTAACTTGTTCTTCATCAACTCCATTCGGTTTCATGCCAACACAAACCATATGGAACTCCTTGAGATGAGTATGAGGATCTTCTCCTGCAAGACCATTAAATGTTGGTAACAAATGTATAAAACCAGATTTGAGCTCAAAGTTTACATTATTGTCAATGTTTATGCACAATGGTTGATTTTCCACATTAGGAGCAGCAAGCTCCTTGAGTGTTTGTTGTCGTGCAATAGCCATGGTGTTGAGGCGAGCTTCCTTTCTTAACCTGCGTAAAGTGCTTTCTATTTCAAGATCAATCTGCACTTGAATTTGATTAGTAGAACGGGTCACAGGCATAAATTGCTAAGAAAACTCAAAAGAAAGTAACCACACAAGAGATAAAAAAACAATGCAAATTGTACGAAAATCCTACGGTAGAAAACTAAAACTGCCTAAAAACACCAGAAAACAGCAGAATTTGGCCTCAATAGGGTGGGGCTAGTGATTTATCACTAGTCCTGTTCAGAACGTCGTTTTCCTTCAGGAAACAAAACCGATACCTAATTCCTCCAAAAACTCTGTTTTGAACAGTACCGCTGCCGCAAGTGAACAGTACCGTCGCAAGCAAAAATTCTGTTTTCTTTTTTTTTTTTTTTTGAATCACAGAAAATAAAAATAATAGTACAAGCACAAGAATCAACTAAAATTACCTCCCCAGCAACGACGCCAAAATTTGTTGCGATGTCGCGGTCGCACAAATTAATTACCCTAGCTTAAAACACAAGATAGTATAGAGCAAGCAAGGGGTCGATCCCACGAGAAAGTTTCAAGTCAGATTTTTATGTTGTACGTTATGTAATTGGGGGGATTTAGTTTGTGATTATCTAAACTATGGTAGCAATTAAACTAGCAAACAAAATCAATTAAAACCGAAACTTATCAAGAAAACAAACCTTGGTCGCAAGCACACATCCACCAACGGAAATTAGAACCGATCCTTGAAATGAAAATTGCAGTTTATGTTCTGAAATTTTATCTTTTCTTAACGTTGATTAATTAACAGATCCGCCGTATAACTAATCCTAACCAACAAACAATCAAAGTGTCCGCACTAATGATTCAATTTAATGGTAGCTTTAAGAACTAGATAATTTCTTCAAGATTAACATACAAGCTGTCCGCAGCTTGTGTCACTTTGTTCAAATGTTCTCCCTAAGTTCAATAATGTAGTTCCGCCATAATTATCAAGCTTAGTTGCTTCACAAGTTCATATATCACAACTCCGGTTTTGATATTAAACTTAGCAATAGATTGTTCACAACAATAACTTAGAGTCCGCTCTAGCAATCATCAACAACAATCATAGGAAATATGCATAGGAAAACAATCATACTCATTCATAACATAATCTGAAAATAAAAGGAAGAATAAATCTCACGGTTCTTGAAATCCGAAGGTTTGTTGTGTCCTTGCAACCAAGAAAAGAGCTTAGCCTTGCATAACTATTGAACAACTACTTCTAAAGAATGAAAAGAGCATGATTTTTGGGTTGTAGAGGAGAGAATTTGTGTTTATTCTCTGCTGGCTGCTGCCTCCTTCTGCTCTCCCTCTTTTTCTGCTGGCTGCTGCCTCTTCTCTCTTTCTTTTTATATGCTAAGAAACCCTAGTCTCTATTTTACAAAATAGCCCTTCCTTAAGTTGGCAGTTTACATTCAAGTACTTCAATAACTATTTTCCCTAAAAAGAAGAAATAGCCTTGCATGAAATCTTCAAGCTCTGACTTAGAGGAGCTAAATTGCTGATATAAAAACTTGGATGTCGGTTAAGATGCTTCGGAATGTAATTTGGACTCGTTTCTTCACGAAACCTGTTTGCTGGCAGAATTCAGTTGTCATCTTTGGAAAATCATATCTCCCTCATATGACATCGTTTTTGGCTGAAATTTGGCGCGTGGATAGGTCTTTGAATTAGAAATCTATGAAAATTGAGTTTGCATCAATTGGACTTCTGTAACTCCAGATATTAAATTTTGAATGGCCAAAGGTCAACAGTGGCAGAATGTGAGATTTGACTTTGCAGGATGTGATTTCCATGATCTTTCTCTTTTTATTTTTCTTGCATTATATTTACAAAAAGGTATGGATGTTAGCTTTTTAGTGCCACTAGAATCACTTTATTTCGATCTCTAGAATTCACGCTCTGCACAAAACATCGATTGAACGTCAAATCTGCCAATTACCTCCAATTTACTCCTTTTTGCATCTTTCATCCAAAAGTACATTCAAAACATAAAACAAAGAATATCAAGATATTTTATATATAAAACATGGACAAAACATTAGGTAGATGTGGGTGAAACTATCGAATAATATGGTTACATCATCTTTCTTCCAAAGCAGACAACTTGTCATAGTTCACAAAATCAGTGGATCTATTGCCAGGGGGTCCATTTGCTGTTAATTCCATGGTGATGGGAGCTTGACTTGACGGGATAGGGGTGATAGACACAAAATGTTGTTCTGCTGTTGAATCTGCCCCCAAGTTTTGAGATGTCCCTGGACGTGGATTAATGGTGTTTTCACAGGAGGTTGTGCAAAAATCCTCTTTTCATTTTTTGGAGCTCAACACTTTTCAAGCAGATCTGTAAGTCTAGCTACTTCACATTTGATGCTCTCAATTTCATTTTGATAATGAGCCTCCAATTGAGCTCTTTCTTCATTATCCATCTTTCAGGTGTAGCAAATCTTAGATGGGGGACCTATGTTTCAACCTGACGGTATGTATGATAAATGTATGAGTATGTTTCTTATATGATGAGCTCGCCCTTCCAGAGTTGACACATGGTCGTAACCCTAAGAATTTTGATTTTTGCGCCACAACGGAAATTTTCTAAGTAACGGTCATTGTGTCAACCACAAGTCTTGAGTTCAAGATGCTTCAGGAAGGGTTTACTTTGATGCAAAACAAAAACTAAAACACACAACCTAAGAACAGGTTATATTCATTAAGTGAGACAAAAGGTTGGTTGACTATCTAGTCTTAAAAGGGTCTCATATCTGCCCAGTGATGATCTTCGTAAAGACAGTGTGGGGCGTTACAAGGAACAGTTAAGGCACGTATGCCCACCATTACCAAGCAGACACTCAGATATGAGTTGGGTGTTTCACGCATCTAAACCCTGACCAATAGTCATAGGGCAGATCGCTAATTCCTCACCTAACTTAGAAGCTTGTATGTGTTTTCCAAAAATTAAAGTATGTAATGCATGAAGCAGTTATATACAATGCATGAATATATATGTACAGAAATTAAAGCATGTAAAATAAATAAATAAATAAAATAATCTTATTAACAGAAAACACGCAAACTAAACAAAACACAGTTATCAGACAAAAACAAAGCTTAGTCCACAAGGTCCCCAGTGGAGTCGCCATTTTGTCGCACGTGTGCGGCGTCGCGGCGAAAACATCCACCCTTAAAATCTTGTATTAATTTGTCAAATATGGGGAGATAAGGAATTCTTGTCTTTTATTAGTGGAAAAATAGAATGGGAGTCGCCACCTAGTATTTTGGTCACTAGGAACCCTAACTGGTCTCAGAGATCGGGTACGGGGACTGGTTGCGTTAAGAGAAGGTATTAGCACCCCAAATACGTCCTACCTAAGGTAAGCTGCATTGTTTTATTGTCTGATAAAATCTAAGGTCGGGTCGTGTTTTCTAGTTGTTGGTCCGTCTATGGTTTAAGAAGAGTCCTCCTCGGTAAGGAGATCCTTATCTTATCGAGTAATTCTGGCATCAACAAAAGAATTTTAATATCCTGGATACGTCTTACGTATAAGGTCGTAAACCCAGATATTAAGAGAAAACAAAATAATTTTTTTGAATTTTTTGAAATATTGGCCTAGTTCTCATGACTTTAATAAACTGGTTATTAAAGCCAAAATGCATGCTAATACATATTTTTGAATTTTTATTTTTTGTATATATATGGAAATATAATATGATTTATTTTTGAGAGACTTGGCCGTATGCATGAAAACAAAACATTTTATTTTATTTTATTTTTGATGAAAACTAATTATTTAATTCTGGATTTGTATCTTTACAGTATAAAAATACAAACCAATATTGATCAAAATGCAGTAAAATATTTGCGGAAAATCACAAATTTTAAAAAAGAATTTTTTTGATTTTTTTTGGGCTGGGCTGGGCCTAGCCAGCATAATGGTATGTTCATTTATGTAACAGGTATATATATATATATATATATTTTTTTTTTTTTCTTTTACCAACATAATGGTATGTTCATTTATGTAACAGGTTCATCTAATATCCAGGGAGATCATTAGTTTAGGACTCCACTTTGCCAAGCCTATGTAAATACTTAACTTAAGCATAATGGAATTAACGCGTTTATGCAGTATGCTTTTGTGTAAACCTTGATGTATTTATAAAAGTCTAGCTTAGCATGTAAGTACATTAGTTATCTTGTAAATAACCCTTTTGAAATGTTTAAGAACACTTATTATGTTTTAAATGCTCTCTTTGCTTATGAGTATCCCTTTTTCTTTAAAATTGTATAACATGATATGTGGGCTATGTTCATATGGAATTTATTTGTGTGTGTGTGTGTGTGTGTGTTGTGTGGACTGTATGAGGTGTTGAATATTGATGATTGAAATAAGGTCCGAAATTATGAGACTATGTGATGATGGATTGATTGAGAATATTAATAGTAATAGATAACTTGAGATGTCCTAAATACAAACGAAACTCTGCCGAAATTTTGGTAGATTTCAAAAAAGAAAAAAATTACCCTCAAATTAAGAGCATATGTTGGGATCTTTTAGCATTGTTCAAATTGTATAGTCGGGACTGTTACATATGATATTTTCTGACATAATCTATACAATCTCTCTCCATAGTCATCCAAAACTACCTAGATCGTTGCATTTGTCTAGCCATCATATGCCCATTTGCATGAGTCGCACAAATTCCTTCATGAATTTCTTGCAATGCTACCTTGGCTTCAATTTCATCCAGACATCTCAGTAAAGTTCCATTAAATGACCTATTATACAAAATTTCTCCATTCAAATAAAATCTCATGGCTAACCTTCTTAAGGTCTTCATATATGCTTTAAATGCCCCCAAGGGATACTCTTGATATTGAATAAACCGCTTGATGTCATAAAACCATGGGTTCCCATCTATTTCTCCTTCAATTGAACAAATAAGCTGGAGAATTTTTAATCTCAATGCAGATTGGTTGTATCGTGATTCCATAATCAATTTTGGCTGTAAAAGCTAAGGTTTCCAAAGCATTAGCATACTAGTTTTTGTCTCTTTTCATGTGGGTAAAATCTATTTCGTCAAAACCCTCAGTCAATTTAGAGAGATATTATTGATAAGGCCTCAGTTTTTCTTGACTGATTATTAACATTGAATCCCTATAGATATCAAGTTTCTTTATTTTCACCATTAAAGCAGCTTTTAATCTAAGGATACAAGTCTTATATTCAGCAGTATTATTAGTACATTTAAACTGCAATTTGATTGAGATGGGATATTGCTTCTTATTAGGCGAGATTATCGCAGCCCTTACTCCATTGCCACATACATTCACTGCACCATCAAAATACATAATCCACCAATCATTCTTCTCTTTGTCTTCTTCTACTATCAACACATCCTCGTATAGGAAGTCAAATTTCAAAGGCTCATAATCTTTGATAGCATTATTTGTTAAATGATCAGCAATTACGCTTCCTTTTATGAATTTTCTTGTCTTGTATACTATGTCATATTCGGCTAACATTACTTGTTACCTTGCTATTCAGCTTGACAGGTAGGGTTTCTCAAAGATGTATTTAAGAAGATCCATTTTTTAGATCAACCAGGTGGTATAATATAACATATACTATCAAAGACGCTTCGTACTCCACACAAGGGCACAACATAGCTTCTCAATCATAGTATATTTGGATTCACAATCGGTAAACTTCTTGCTCAGATAGTAGATAGCTTGTTCCTTTCTTCAAGACTCATTATGTTGTCCCCAAACATAACCCATTGCTACCCCAATTTCAAATACATGATTAAAGGTCTTCTAGGCACAAGTGGCACTAGCAAAGGTGAATTCTGTAAATATTGCTTTATTTTATCAAAAGCCTCTTAGTAATCTTCATTTCATATACCAGGATTCTTTTTTTTAAGTAATCAAAAGATCAACTAACATGTTGTTAATTGAGATATGAACCGAGTAATGTAATTCAAATGTCCCAAGAAGCCTTTTACTTCTTTTTTATTTTATTTTAGAAACTGTCATAGCCTGAATTACTTTCACTTTATCAGGATCAACCTTTATTCCTTTATTGCTTATCACAAATCCTAACAACTTTTCAGACTTCACCCCAAATGAGAACTTTGTAGGATTCAGCTTCAACTGATACTTCCTTAGTCTATTAAATAATTTTCTTAGAATCTGGATAAGATCTTGTTCCTTTTTAAACTTGGCAATCATATCATCCATGTACACTTCAATCTCTTGATGTATCATATCATGAAAAAGTGTCACCATTGCTCTTTAATAAGTGGGTCTAGCATTCTTCAACTCGAATGACATCACTTTGTAGCAAAACATTCCCCATGGTGTGATAAAAGTGGTCCTCCCCTTATCTTCTTCATCCATCTTAAACAGGTTATACCCGGAGAATCCATCCATGAAGGAATAAGTTGAGCTTTTAGCAGCACTATCTACTAGGACGTCTATGTGAGTCAAAGAAAAATCATCTTTTGGACTAGCTTTGTTTAGATCCTTGAAGTCTACACATGCTCTGATCTTGTCATCCTTTTTTGGTACTACCACTATGTTAGATACTCATTGAGGTATTTAATAACTTCTAGAAAACTAACATTACACTACTTCTTTATATCTGCCTTAACCTTGAGTAGAATATCAGGGCGAGTTCTTCTCAATTTCTGCTTAATAGGTTTACATCTATCAAAAGCACTCTATGTACTACAATATCAATATCTAAACCAAACATATTTGTATAATCAGAGTTCCAATCTTTAGTATTGAGATCAGGCAAACACATTCATATACTATTGTAGTAGTGAGATTAAACTACATCTTTCTTTTATAGTAATCAGAGTTTCAATCTTTAGCTCTCTTTTTGTCTTGCTCGGTGCCTACATTTATCACCTCTAATTCATGTTTTACAGGTTTCCAAGCATGCTTAGACTGCTCTACTTGTCTAGTTAACTCTTTTAGATAATCTTCATTCCATTCCTCTTCGTCCATTGCAATCACATTCTTATCAAAGTTTGGCCATTCATTTTTAATGTACTATGTTTGTGGATTATAGAGGATTCATTTTCAGAATTCCTAAAAGCGGAAGGTAGTTTTAGTGTAAATGCATATCTTGTAGATAAACTAAACAAAGAAGAAGACAACAATTGTTGAAGAAAACACATGATCTCATTAATATTTTAAAGTTGGCTCAATAATTATGAAAAGACTTTATGTTGACATTTTGAGCTCAGATTGCCAACTACGTACAAAAACACAAAGCAATTTACAATGCAAAGCACACAAAACACATAAAAGCAAATATAAGTAGATGCTTAATCATTACTTCTTGAAAATAATCGGGGCTTCTTCAATTTCCTAATTTTGGAATACTTCATCAACTGAAGGCTTTCACACAAAGACTTTGGTTGGAGCTTCTTCTAGAGAGTGGATAGTTAACATAGGTAACAATTCATCTTCTTTCTTTATTTTTGGATTATCATTACAATTCTGGCCCTTTCCTTCACCTTTCTCTATATTGTTGGTACCAATTGTCATAACCCAATTCTGGGTTATTCCTCAAAATTCATTTTCTTTTAAAATAAAAAAAAATAAAATAAAGGCTGGCAACATGGAGAAAGCAGGCTGGGGAATACAGCTACAATTTTGGAGGAAATTCAAGGCCTAATTGTACCCTATTATACCCAAATATAGAGAAACAATGTAAATTCAAGGTCAAATTAAATGTTTATTGGATGTATTTGCATAAAAATTAAGTCCAAGGACATAATTAAATTTTTAATAGGCCAATTTGATTTAATCATGAGCCAAATTAAAGTTTAATTATGTTTAAGAATTAATTTGTGTCCAATTGAAGGATTTAATTAAATGCAAGGACTTAATTATACTTTAAAAGGGTCAAAATAATTTTATTAGAGGCTTAATTGGTGAAAAATTAAGTCTGAGGGCTCAATTTGGGCTTAATTAAGAATGTTGGACTTTTAAGACACCAAATTTAATTTTTACCAAGTTAATTGATTGAAATCAGGAGCAAAATCACAAGAAAATTGAAATTTTTGGGTCAATTATAGGTCAAATTGAGAAAATCGCAGCCAATGACCAATTTGAAAAAAGCGTTAAACTATAGAGGCTTAATTGACAAAAATAGGAGGTTAAATTGAAGAAGATTGAAAGTTTAATGGTCAATTAGGGGTTAAATTACATAAATCCGAGACCAAGGAGCAAAGTGCAAAAGGCGCTGAAATCCGGGGTTCAAATTGAAGTTTGGCAGGGGCTAAATTGCACTAAATCAAAAGTTCAGGGTAAATTAGGGGTGCAATTAACAAAACAGTGAAAGATGAGGGACTAAATTGATGTTGGAAAAAAATCCCTAATTTAACCCTAAACGTCATTGTTCATTGTTTTCCCCGATTTTGCCCGAGAATATTGTTCAAGTAGCTACTTTTTAGGTGCATTTAATGACTCATATGTCCACCAAAATTGACAACACATGAACCAAAATGGTCACCTGACATCCCTCTATCCCCGATTATGGTCCGTTCAGGCATATTAACATCACAACGGCCCCGACGCCGGCCTCAAGTGGCCACCTCGAGCAGCCTTGAACTATAATATTTGACAGTTCATGGTGCCTACTTTGAACTAACGGTTAGGATCCTTCCCAACCGAATTAAGGGCTCATATTTTTCCCCTGTGTAGAAAAAATCACCCTCATCCGCCTCCTATAAATAAGGGTGGATTTCATGGCCTGAGCATGAAGAAAATTTGATCCAAAAATTGCAAAAAACCAGCCATTCCCCTGTTTCCATTTTTCTTCTCTTCCCCGTCAGCCTTCTACAGCTCTCTCTTCTTTCTCTCTCACTGCTGCCTCGTCAGCTGCCAACAACCTCTCCTTCACTTTTTCGTCATCAGTTCCACCATGCATATCCAAAACCACCAGTCGGTGTCCACCATGCCTGAAATAGTCATCGTTTCTTCCTCCCTCTCACCTCTGCAACATCCTTCTTCTTTCTTCTGTGATTGACTTCGGCCACCATTCCTCGCAGCGACGCCGCCCAAAACATCAATTTAACCTCCTGATCATGGCTAAGACTCCTACTTTGAGTGAGCCGCTCCTTCGTCAACCTTCATTTTCTGCAACCATTTCAGTTGCATGCAGAACATGAACTATTGTTCACGTTATGCAAATAATTAACTTTTGCTTTCGGTTGGGTTGGGTCCAACCCGGCCCCAAAAAAGAAAAGAAGAAAGAAGATTGTTGGGTCGAGATCGGCCCAACCATTTTGGGATGATATCAGCCCACACTTTTCTAGGTCTGAGCTCGGCCCAGTTATCTAGTCCGGCCAAGCCCACATATCTAATAATATTTAGTTAATATTATATTATATTATATATATTTCTTAAAGAAAACAAAAAATTCCAAAAAAAAAATTCAAAAATCCTTTCAAAAAATTTATGATTTTCCCACATGTTTTTCTACTAATTTTGCTTAATATTGGGTTGTATGCTTACATTGTAAGATATAGATCCGAAATTAAAATACCTGGTTTTCACCGAAACGTTTCTAAAAATTTTCAAAAAAAATTCAAAAATTTTCAAAAAAAAATCTTGAATATTTTAAATTAATTTCCCCTTAAAAAAAAAGATGCTTTATTTTCATGCATACAACCAAATCCTAAAATGTTTTCCAAGTATATTTTCATAAAAAAATTGCATCTTTTTCATGTTTTGAAAATCCAAGAAAAAATGGATATCATAACCAGTTTATGATCATCTATCAGGGTTTGGTCAAAATATCAAAAACCTTTTTTCTAATTTTTTTTAAGGTCCTTATATAGACTTTAATATATGTGGAGTGTAAAATTACACGATAAAGTACACCTTCAGGTATTAAAGATAATGCGATGTTAAAATTCAGACTTTAGAACGGTTAGGATTAAACCCGATGAGGTAGAGACCCTCTTATGAAGGGAGATCTACCTTAAACCTTAGAAAATACCAACAAATAGAAACTCGACTTAGAAAGACAATCAAACAACAATGTATCTTACCTTAGGTAGGGTGCACTAGGGGTGATGCGTCTTTCTCTTGCACAACCAATCCCTTACCTAGACTCTCGCAGACCATAGGTTCCTAGTGACCATAATACTAGGTGGCAACTCCTAAACATTAATCATAATTTTATGATTAAATCAAAAAATTCTTCTCAACACACCACACCTCATCAAGAGGCACGATAAAAGCCTCCGTCGTCGCTGATGGTAGCAAGCTTTTGTTCCAAAACTTCCATCATGTTTTGAAGTTTTATTACATATAATGACTTTAGGAAATAAATATTGATGGGTGGAATTACCATCTTCTTCTGGCTTTCTTCCTTCCATTCTAGCCAACCTTCTTTCTTGCTTAATCATAACAACTCTCTTATGATCTTTCTTAGGTTTAAAGCCAAGCCCAAACCTCTTATCAGCAACCTTAATTTTTATTCTGTTGACTCTCTCAGGATTTCCAGTAATTGGATCGTACCAAAATGGTAGCCCATGTTTCAAAAAGCACTTAGGTATCATTTTAGTAGTATCAGAAATAATTGGTCTTCTTAACACCGTATTCTCTGGTACCCACTTAGTGTTCACAATCTCGAAGGCATGGAGATTTCCATCCTTGTAATCTTCTGCTTTAATATAAGGAACCAATACATTCCTTATCATGGACAAGGTGTCTTCTGCCTTAACTTTCACCAAAGTACCATTGATAATGCACTTCAGACATTGGTGCAAAGATAATGTCTCGGCCCTAGTGGCATATATCCATAGCCTTCATAACAACTTGTTATAGGAAGGATGGATATCCATCATTTGTAGGGTCATCTAAAACATGTGAGGCCCTACAAACAATTCAATTTCAATGGTCCCTATTACCTGTCTAGGGGAACCATCATATGTTCTAGTTGTCATAGTGTTTGGCCTTATATAATTAGTATCAATTGGCATCTCATGTAGCATATGTTTTGGTAGCACATTCAAAGTTGAACCATTATCTACAAGCACTTTGCTGATTAGGCAATCCTTATATCTCACAGTGATGTATAAAGGCTTGTTATGCCAACTCCCTTCCAGGTCAAGCTCATCCTCGGTGAAGTACAAGTAATTGGTGGCTTGAATTCTTCCCACTAAATGTCCCATTGTATCTTAAGTGATATTTTGTGGCACATATGCTTCATTCAACACCTTTTGCAATGCTTTACGGTGTAACTTAGAACTCAAGATAAGTGACATTAAAGAGATTCTAGCAGGAGTTTTCTTCAACTGATCTACCACACTATACTCACTATGCTTCATCAACTTCAGAAATTCATTGGACTCCTCTTCACTAATAGGTTTGTTCACTTCCATATCTTTAGAAGCATAAACTATTTCTTTTCCTTTAGTTTTCCTGTGTCTCTCTAATTTTTCCAGTGTAAAACACCAACCACTTTGAGTCAAACTGCCAATTTCAGCATGGAAGATAAGAGCGAGACTTTTATTGTTGAAAGAATACCAATAATTGAAAGGCATTATGCCATAACTTCCATTATTTGTACATACAAACTTGGTCAAGATTAGTTTTGGTGGACCACCCACAGTTGGTTGGAGTCTACAAACCTCCACCTTTCTCTCCTAGCAGCTTGTCATCCCTACTTCACTACTCTCTTCTTCATTCCCTATCCTTATCATGCTAAAAGCAAGCATCCTTTTCACTTCTTGGTGAAATTCTTCACAATCATCAATGTGGTATCCCACCTTGCCATGGAACTTGTAGTAATTATTTCCATTCATTACTAGTTCAAACTCAGATAAATATCTAGACTGTACCAGCATACCATACAGTCTTTCCCTGGAAACCTTCAAAACTTCTTTCCTTCTTACCCCCTATTTCCACAACATTCACCCCTTCACTACTTGAAACAAGATTGGGAAAAGGGTTGGAATTCACATTGGATGCATCGTCGAAAGTTATTCACCCATCTTTTATCAATTGTAGAAGCTTGTTTTTAAATGCATTACAACTTTAAATATCATGTCCAGCAATGCCGGCGTGATACTCACGTGTCAAATTCGGCTTATACCAATATGGGTATGGAGGTTGGAGTTGGGTTAGGGGAACAGGGGCCACTTGCCCAATACTCAATAACTTTGAGTACATTTCTCCTTGGGGAATTGGTAATGGTGGCAATCATTCTTGGGTTCTTTGAAAATTCCTTTTTGGAGGATTAACAATTTGGTTACTTTGTTGGTCATTTGGTTTGTGTTGTTGGTTGGTCGAGAAAGGTTTAGTGAAGTTTACACTTGCAACTTGTTGGGTAGGTATTTGAAAGTTATAGTGATGGTAATTTTTTTTCTTACCCTTATACCCTTCTTCCATGTTGTTCACCTTAGAATCCTTCTTTTTCCTAGTAAAGCCTTTCTTCTTAGTAGGATCTAACGTTCTTCCTATTCTTATTGCTTGTTCTATTCTCTTAGCAATAGCTAAAGCATCATAGAAATGCTGAGCCAAACAATCCACTAGATGTTTAAAGTAAGGAGTTTTTTTGTAAAATAGAACTTGTGCAATATTTTGGGGTTAAATGCATATATTCTTACCTAGTTTGGAAACATAAATCCCACCTATTCTTTGGTTCCTACGAACTCCCTTTCCTATGTTAGTTCGAACATATGTTTGAAATTATTGAGCTAGTATCTATTTCATGTGCTACCTTTGGTGAAGAAGTCCTCAATTTTTTTTTCTTGCGGGCCCTTTCTTGCTGCACTAACATTTATTAAGTGCAAACTTTTAAAGCTATAAAAATGTTTTGTATATAGAATATGACACCAATAGCAATAATAAATAAATTACGATGAAGACTGCATATGCTAAAATGTAAGGAAAACATTCATAGAGTGAGAATAATTGACAACATGAAACATATATATAGATGCCACATAACAAACGAGGTCTGCAATCTCCAGGGCAATAATTCCATAAAAAACAGTACATATTTTTCCTTCAATCTTTATCAGGAAGATTTAAATCAAAAGGTGGATAAGGGAAAGAAACCAAATTAAAAAAAAAAAAGAAATTTCAATAGATATGGAGAAACCGGCAAACCACACAAGATACACACACAAACACACTGACCATCCGGTGAAGCAGGAGAGATTCAAATCATATCGAGGGAGCGATCTCTTTAGAGAGATCCTCGAGAGTTTTTTCGCCTTCAAGTACAGCCACTACTTGAGACATTGTAGGCCTGAGAGAAGGTGATTGATCGGTGCACATCATTGCCAAGTTCAGGACAATTTTCGCTTGGTCCCAGTCATAAGTGCGCAAGCTTGGGTCAAGTAAGTCTCCTAGCCTTCCCCGCGCATTTAAATTACCAGCCTGCAATTGTTTGAACTTATAAGAAATATGTCCAAAAGGAATATCATATATATATACTAATTAGCTCACAATATTGTTTTTGGATTAGTTATTCAAGTAATACCAATCATTTGAGGGTTAGTATCTCATGAGACCCAAAATTAAAGTATTGTTGTATGGGGAAAAAACTTCGATTTATATACTATCAGAATGAATAACATACTGGCTTAATTGATATATATAAATTACCTCATTTTATCTAAAAGGTTTTGATTTTGAACCTTTCTTTCGTAACAAAAACATTAAATTATTAAATTGATATCACATTATCGTCTTGTTCCTCGTAAAAAATCAAACGTCTAGTAAGCTTATTTGATCAGTTTTTTGCTAAAAAATGTTAATTAAGAAAAACAGTTATCTAGCTCTTACCGTATCTAGAAGAAAAACAGTTTCTTGGTTTGCTCTGTAGTCAGCATTATTTCTCCCACTAACGATTTCAAGGAGAAGGATCCCAAAACTGTAGACGTCGACTTTCACTGTCATGGCTCTCCGGGTTGCATACTAAGGTGACATGTATAGACTGCAACAGCAACGAAATGATAGATTAAATAGGAACCCAATTTTCTCCAATCGCAATATATGGATTCTCCTCTTCATAAAGCTTTGCCAATCCAAAATCTGATATTTTCGGATTACAACTTGCATCAAGCAGAATATTATTGGCTTTTATGTTTCTGTGAATTATTGGTGGATTCCTTTCGTGAAGATACTTCAAACCCTTCGCTATTCCCCTGCAGATTATAAATCTTTTCTGCCAATCAATTTGCACAGTGGGATTTGTACCTGCAAATCCCCAAGTCAATAGTCAGCAGTCTCCTATGTTCTGATTGTGAAAAAATGGTTGACTAAGGATCACTATAAGGTTAAGGTCTTTTGATTAGAACCAAACTCAACTAACACTTGACACTGAAAATTCTTAAGCTTCAAAACACACCAGCCATCGTACAGTCACTTAGATCGGTATATAGGCTGCACGCAAGGCTTGAATATTTAAAAGAACACTATCATTAACTTGGAAGTTTTTCTTAATGGACCATGACTTTGTATATAAACACCTCACTTTTATCAGTTCTAGCGTGTGTGTGTGTGTAAATAAATCCAAAAGCATTTAATATATCAAAGGTAAAGAGAAAACTAACAAGACTTAAGCATGCATTAACTAAGAGTTCATTGCCTTGCACCTAGCTCGGTTTTTGTTGCTCTTAGATTAGGTGTATAAATTACACCATTTTAATGGAACCTAAGGAGTAAACTAGATAAATTGGAGCCTCGTGCATTACTTAGAAGTACCATTTTAATTTCTAGCTAGTAAAATTTCTAAGAAAATAGAGGTTTTTAAACTAAAATATTAAGTGGAGCAATGAGACTTGTCCAAGTTGGTTAGCAAAATTTGTAAATGCCAAATTAGATTGAGACCGAGAGATCAGAAAATTACCAAATAAAACTTGTCCAAGTGAGCCATGTTCCATATATTCGTAGATGAGCAAAATTAGGTGCCTTCTGGAATAACTAGCAATCAAATTAACAAGGTTTTCATGTTTCAAGTCCAAGGCCTTCTTGGCATAAACTTCACTTCCTATTTCATCTACTGCTTTTGAATGAGTGAATAGCTTCTTCACTGCTACAGTCAGATCTGGTAATTCAGCCTGCAGGCATGCGAAATCAAAATGATGAAAGGTTAAATAACATAAAAGTTATTCTTCCAAAGGCAAAAATTAAGGAACAAGTAAAATTCTTTTTTTACCCTGTATACTATCCCTGAACGTCCGCTACCAAGCTGCATCTTGGGGCTAAATTTTTTTGTTGCACGAATGATCTGTTTAAGGGTGAAAGTTCTTTCTCCAATCTTCACTTTGGTTTCTACATATTCCAATAACACATGAGTTAAGTGAATTGAACCACAATTATGGTAAGAATTATCCAGATAGAGAAAAAAAGCGCTTACCTCGCAATTCTCTGTCACCTATCCAGCCCATTCTCCACATGAAGGCCAGCAACAGCAGCAGAAACAAAATACAGCATCCTATAATCAACGCAATTTCCCAACCATGCAGTTTTCTTGGAACTTGAGAAACATACAGCAAACAATGGTTGTCAGCCAAGCAATAAACTATTCTCACACTGAGAATGATGTCAGCAACAGAATCCTGGGTTTTAATAGAAAAAAATAAAAAATAAAAATCCTGGTTCTACCACGAGTGATGGAAACGGCTGATATGAGAGGTCCGTTGCGACCTGGTCCGTATAGAGATCCTTTGCCAGCCCAGAAGAGCTGGATCTCTAAAGAACCATCATTTATTTTAACCGGGAAATCTAGCTGTTTTCCTTCATGTTCTTTCCCATAGATTTCCTTTATGTTGACATCTGGCCTTACATTCGTTCCCTACAATCAAGACTTTCTTAAGTGTGTGACATTAGTACATAAATAAGGATTCTGACAAGTTAATACTTACCTGAATATATATATCAAACACTCGTTTTCCTGATGTGCTGTAATCTTCACTCTTAGAATATAATGCTTCAGCAAAATAAATGTTGGTAATTAAGTTGCTGAGCTGGATTTACAAATAAGCAAATGCAGAAGATTGAAGGGAAAAGTTGACAGTAAAGAAGGAGGAAAAGAAGAAGCTGAAGAAAGTTGTTATGTAATGATTAGTTAGTTGCATTTCAGTTATTTGTAACTAACTAAGAAAAGAAAAAGTAATTAAATGCTTTTCTGTAGGCCTAGCTGTTAAAGGCTGTAAAAGATCACACAATACGTGTGTTCTCCCCAAATCAGTTTATAAGGGGCATTTTGTCAAACATGTTGTGTGTGGAAAATATATACAAGAATTACCTTTTTCTGCAACTCTCTCCATTCTTCAACCTTCTGTGCAAACCTTTTTCTCCTACTACCCAAATCAACAATCAACCTACAAATCATCAAATAAACACAATCAAACACAAGATTAAAAACTTCAACATGGTATCAGAGCAGTAACTTGATCAACAAGGGACTGAAAACACAAAATTCCAGAAAAGATGGTGTCCAGTGGAGATTTACGAACACCTCAGTTCAACGGTGTGAACTATGACTTTTGGGCAGTGAAGATGGAGACAATCCTCATAGCATTTGATCTATGGGATGTAGTTGAGTTTGGCATGAAATCAGGTTCAAGTGTGAAAGAAGAAGAATCTGAGAAAGAAGATAAAAAGAATGATGAAACCGAGAGCAAAGATGGTGAAACTAAGAGCAGCATAGCTGAAGAAGCTGTTTTCAGAGAAAACAAAATAAGAAATGCCAAAGCATTGAGCCTCATCCAAGGAGCCTTGACTGATGAACTTTTTCCTAGAATAAGGAATGAGAATACTGCACAAGGAGCATGGAATGTGCTGAAAAGAGAGTATAGAGGTGATAAGAAAGTGAGGTTTGTGAAATTGCAAGCTGTGAGGGCAGAGTTTGAATACATGAGAATGTCAGAAGGAGAAGGCTTAGAACACTATCTTTCTAAGTTTTTTGAAGCTATAAACAGTCTGAAATCTCTAGGAGAAGATGTACCTGAGATTAGGATTGTGCAGAAGCTCCTAATGAGTTTAAATAGGAGATACAAGTCCATTGTCTCTATCATTGAAGAGACAAGGGACCTTGATGTGCTGAAGGTGGAAGAAGTTATAGCCTCTGTCAAAGTATTTGACAAGAGGGAAGACCTGCATGATGAACAAGATAAGATTACAAGGACTGAAAAGGCATTTAGTAGTCTCAAAATGGGCTATAATCATGCTGCAAACAAGGCTATGCAGGGGAGATCTAGTCCAAGATGGCAGGGACATGATCAAAGGCATGTGGGCTGGTCTCAAGGAAGAAATGTGAATAATCATCACAATTTCAGTCACAACACAAACTGGAATAACAGAACTGGAAGTAGCAGCAGCAGTTCATAGCACAGAGGTGGAGGTAATCAATCAAACACAAAGCCTCAATGTTCTGTATGTCAAAAATTTCATTTCGGAATATGTAGATATAAGGGGAAGCCTAAGTGTGGGAAATGCAGTCGGTTTGGACATTATTCCAAAGACTGTGACAGCAACAAGCAGCTAGCTAATAGTGCAAAGGAGGAAGATGTGTGCACAAGCACTATGTTTTATGCATGTCATGCTGCCAGCATAAAGAATGAAGATGTGTGGTTCATTGATAGTGCATGTAGTAATCATATGACCTCTCAAGAGGAGAATTTAATTGATGTTGATAGAAGTATCACTTGCAAGGTGAAAATGGGTTCAGGAGATTTGTTTCAATCCACTGGAAAAGGAACATTAGTTATTGAAACCAAAAAGGGCAGAAGATACATAAATGAGGTGCTGCTAGTCCCAGGTTTGGATGAGAATCTACTTAGTGTAGGTCAAATGATGGAACATGGTTACTACATCTTGTTTGGGGGCAACAAGGCAGTAATATTTGATGATGAGAAACTAGAGAATGTGCTTGCAAAAGTAATAATGAAAGGGAATAGATGTTTTCCCCTTGCACTGGAATCTTTAACTCCTGCAGCTATGAAAGCATCAGTTAATGAAGATTCTTGGACATGGCATAGAAGGCTTGGCCATTTAAATTTTGCAAGTATGAAGAAGATGAAACAGGAAGAGATTGTGTATGGCTTACCTGTGATAACAGATTCAAGGAATGTGTGTGAAGGCTGTGTAAAAGGGAAGCATCACCGAGAGAAATTTGATCAAGGGGAAGCATGGAGAGCCAAACATCCACTGGAACTTGTGCATACTGACCTCTGTGGACCAATGCAGGCAGAATCAATTGGTGGGAATAGGTACTTTCTTACCTTTATTGATGACTACTCTAGAATGTGTTGGGTATATTTCCTCTGAAATAAATCTGACACATTAAGTGTTTTCAAGAAATTTAAAATACTTGTTGAGACACAAAGTGGCTACTCTCTAAAAAATTTGAGAAGTGATAGAGGAGGAGAATATACCTCCTTTGAATTTCAGAATTATTGTGCAAGTCTGGGTGTGGAGAGGCAGCTCACAGTAGCCTATTCTCCTCAGCAGAATGGAGTGGCTGAGAGGAGAAATAGGACCATAGGAGAAATGGCAAGATCAATGTTGATTGAGAAAGGAATACCCACTGAATTCTGGGGAGAGGCAGTGAATATTGCTGTGTATCTTCAAAATAGGTGTGTTACATCAGCTGTGGAGGGTAAGACACCATTTGAAGCCTTCACGGGAAGGAAGCCTGGAATTAAACACTTAAGGGTGTTTGGGTGTGTATGTTACACACTCATTCCAGCAGCACTAAGACAGAAACTGGACAGTAAGGCAGAGAAGGGAGTGTTTATGGGTTATGGAAGTTGTGAGAAAGGATATCGGGTGTATATTCTGGATTCAAAGAAGATAGTGCTGTCAAGAAGTGTTGTTTTTTATGAGAGCAGGTTCTGGAATTGGACTGAAAATCACATGGAATCAGTCACACAACAACTAAGGTTTGAATGCAACAAAGAAGAGAGTGAAGTAGAAGAAACAAATGTAGATGCTGCACAGAATTATGATGGCATTGATCAGTTAAGCTCACCTGCAAATGGTTCAGTGACAGAATCAGTTGAGAATATCAGTCAAGGATCATCACCTAGTTCAACTCCAGTGAAGTTAAGGAGCATTGAAGACATTTATAATAGATGTCACATGAGCTTCATTGAACCAGAAAATTATCAAGAATCATACCTGGGAGCTGATTGACAGACCTTCTGATGCGCCTGTGATAGGTGTGAAATGGGTCTTCAAGACAAAGCTCAATCTTGATGGGTCCATACACAAGCATAAGGCTAGACTTGTAGCCAAGGGATATGCTCAAAAACCAGGGGTGGATTACAATGAGACTTTTGCTCCAGTAGCAAGGTTGGATACTATAAGGACTCTCATTGCGTTGACAGCTCAAAAGGGTTGGAAATTATTCCAACTAGATGTTAAGTCAGCATTTCTAAATGGAATGCTTGACGAGGAGGTGTATGTGGAGCAACCCGAGGGGTTTGAAGTGAAGAGGTCCAGCCACAAGGTGTATAAACTATACAAGGCTCTATATGGACTTAAACAAGCCCCTAGAGCCTGGTATAGTGAAATCGATGCTTATCTTACAAGTTGTAAATTTGAAAGGAGTGCAAGTGAAGCAACTTTGTACACCAGAAGTGATAGTGAAGGAGGCCAGATCATTATCTCAATATATGTTGATGATATAGTGTATACTGGAAGTAGTGAAAGGATGATGACTGAGTTTAAGAGGGAGATGATGCAGAAGTATGAAATGTCAGACCTAGGGCTTCTTCATCACTTTCTAGGGATTGGTGTATTGCAGACCAATCAAGGAGTTTTTATTCACCAAAGTAAGTATGCTAAGTCTCTACTTACTAAGTTCGGACTTGAGGACTGCAATCCAGTTGCAATTCCTCTAATCGTGGGTGAAAAATTAAAGAAGGAGGATGGCAGTGAACCTGCAGATGAAGGGTTGTATAGAAGGATAGTGGGAAGCTTGCTGTATTTGACAGCAACAAGGCCAGACCTAATGTATTCAGCAAGCTTACTATCAAGATTCATGAGTTGCCCTACAAAGAAACATATGGGGATTGCTAGAAGGGTATTGAGATATGTTCAAGGTACCCTAGACTATGGGATTGAGTACACAAGAGGCAAATCAGCTACTCTAATCGGTTATTATGATGCTGATTGGGGGGGCAGTGAGGATGATAGCAGGAGTACCTCAGGCTATGCTTTTAGCTTTGGAAGTGGTGTGTTCTCTTGGGCTTCTGTAAAACAGAGCACAGTGGCTCTGTCAACAGCAGAAGCTGAGTATGTCTCAGCTTCTGAAGCCACGGCACAAGCCATTTGGCTTAGGTTTGTGCTTGAAGATTTTGGAGAGATGCAGGCTGAGGCAACTCCATTGTATTGTGACAACATGTCAGCAATATCGATGGCCAAAAATCTTGTTTTCCATCAGAAAACAAGACACATAAACAGGAGATATCACTTTATCAGGGAATCTTTGAAAGAAGGGTTGATCAACATGCAATTCTGTAGGGGTGAGGACCAGTTGGCTGATATATTCACCAAGGCTCTACCTAAAGACAGATTCAACTATCTAAGACTGACTCTTGGGGTTAAACCAGTCAGCAACTTAGGAGAGGCTGTTGGTAATTAAGTTGCTGAGCTGGATTTACAAATAAGCAAATGCAGAAGATTGAAGGGAAAAGTTGACAGTAAAGAAGGAGGAAAAGAAGAAGCTGAAGAAAGTTGTTATGTAATGATTAGTTAGTTGCATTTCAGTTATTTGTAACTAACTAAGAAAAGAAAAAGTAATTAAATGCTTTTCTGTAGGCCTAGCTGTTAAAGGCTGTAAAAGATCACACAATACGTGTGTTCTCCCCAAATCAGTTTATAAGGGGCATTTTGTCAAACATGTTGTGTGTGGAAAATATATACAAGAATTACCTTTTTCTGCAACTCTCTCCATTCTTCAACCTTCTGTGCAAACCTTTTTCTCCTACTACCCAAATCAACAATCAACCTACAAATCATCAAATAAACACAATCAAACACAAGATTAAAAACTTCAACAATAAAGTGTCACAATGTACTCGCCTTTACGCAAGCAGAGGCCATAATACGTTAGAGAGACGGGAGCAAGGCGAAAATTGTTATCTATGTTTGCCTTAGAGCTAGTAAATTCACATGTCGAGTTTATTACTGAAGCACTGGCATTGAAGTTTCTCGTGAGGTAGTCCCCAGCATAGCTATAAGCCCAATCATCAGATGGACTAAGATTAAAACTTGATATGGAGGTATCGTTATGATAATGATCCTTTCCGTAATATACATCCTCACCACCACTATTTATAAACAGGGAATTATCTGCAGGAAAACTTATTTTCAGTACAAACATGATTGTTTCCAATGAGAAAATCAGCAATATAATTAGAAGATAGAAATTTTCTATTAATAATGTAGGTATGTGCGCGCGCCTATGCCTGAATGCACTTGGAAAATATTTAGGAGAGTTATTTATTTATTTTGAAAAACAAACTCCTTAGAAATAGAAAATGACTAGTGTATTTGGTGGTAATACGCTGTGGTAATGCATTTAGATTTCTGTAAGTGTATTACTAGTGGTTGAAACATTAAGGTTAGATAAGGAATCCCAAATGCATTTAGATTTCAAAAGAATGAACATACGCTTTCGACGACATTTTTTGCTCTTCATCTCATCTATGAAAGACCTAAGAATTAACACAGAAATTTGTTAGCCATACTTCAAGATCACTCTTATTGCAGAAAATGATGGTATCACATACCATGTCGGGTGACTGAAAAGCAGCAAGATCATGAAATTAGACAAAAAAAAATAAAAAAAAATCAATGAGAACCTTCAGGAGTGATTCATTAAAGTCAATAAATTCGTAACAGAAAGCAAAATGGAAAGGAGTTTGGTTCGTCCCCTTACATGGTTACATTTTGCAGTCCCAAGCATGTTATATTTTTACATGGCACGTTGAAGTTATTGTAGGAAAGATCCCTGCAAATTAACAATTCATAAAAATGAAGCTTGCAGAATTTAATAATTCATCAAAATTAACTTTCCTAGCATGTCACCTTCCTAGCATGCCCATTTATGTAGGTTTTTGTTGGCATTTAACCCAAGCTCAAGTTGCCTAACTTTGTTATTCTAGCGCGATATATGTGTGTGTGTGTGGAAGGGGGGGTGATGTCAACACCTCCATTTAAACTTTCCTCTTTCTAGTGAAATTTCTTCCCTATAACCGATAGCTTTTTCTCCCTTTCTTTTTCTCCCTATAATCATTTAGCTCTTGAGTAAGGTTCTTTTAATCTCTTTCTATTTGATTTATGGTATTGGTTTAGGTCTTTTGTTTATAATAAATTTAATGAAAAATTAAAGTTTATGTGATGTTAGTGATTTTATTTGAATTAATTCATGTGTAGAATAATATATATTTGTATAAATACATATTGAAATAGAATATATAGAAATGAATTGATATGGGATTTTGCTGGTGTGTTTTGATCAATTTTGAGTAAAAGACTTTAAATAACTTTAATATTAGGACTAAAATTGGGAATTATTGAAGAATTGTATAGAAAGAATCATGTTGAAATTCTAGAAAATTTATTTTGGGGTTGAAGATGGAGGAATTACAGTTTAGTCTCTAATTTTTGAAAAGTTATGATTTTTCCCTTGAATTCTAAAAAAGATATAGTTTAGTCCTTGGTTGTAAATAGCAGTTTTTAGATAGGTTTTAATAAAGAACTGAGATTTATTGATGGTTTGTTATCATGTTTTATTGTTTCCATTTGAATTTGAAATTAATTATATTAAATAGACAAAGAGAAAATCAAATTATAACAATATCTTAGTTTCGACACAGATAAAGGAGTGATTCAAAAGTTTCTCAAAAGAAGTTATGTAGACAGTTGCAGATAAGCTTGCATTAATCTAGTGTCTTACACTGTAGTACGCCTGTTTTTCGATTTCTTCGGATTAGTGATCCATGAAGGAAGCCCAGTAAGCATGTTTCTTGTTAAAAATCTAAGCAAGAAACACCAACACATCAGCAACAGTGTTCGCCAGCTATACATTATATTATATAAATATAAATATAAACAACTTAAGCACATACAACTTTGTCAGTTTCTGAAATGTTTCTGGAATGCTACCAGTTAAGTTGTTGAAGCTCAAATCACTGCGAGCCAAAGCGAAACGCATCAAATATATATTACCCAAAATTGAAAACTCGAGACTTAATTGGTAATGTCGATCAAAGTGTCATCTGAAGTTAAAAGAAAGAACGAATGAGATCAATGTATAGACATAATTGTTGAGTTATTTACACGATGGAGTTTTAACCAGTTGGTGTAGACTACCTAAGATTGAACAATTACTGGAGATTTCGTAAAAGGTAAACGTACAGATATGATAACTCAGGCCACTTGCCAATGTATTCGGGTATTGGACCATTAATATTGCAATTTCTCAGAACCCTGCAGGAACAAATGAAGAAGTAAGAGACTGTCGATTAACAACTTCCATTTTCTCGATCGATGTTTTTCATCAATTTTAAACATGATAGAGTTAATGGAAAAACATTCTTAATAGTGTAAAATTTTGAATTACAAAAGTTCTTTAATATAATATTAAAGTCATTAGTTAATTAACATGATAAACTAAATAAATAAAATGTTTCTTTATAATATTACACAACGATAGAAATTGAGAGAACAGAAGCATGGTGGAAAACATCTTTATAATATTAATTTCATACGAAATAAAATCCCAAGGATATTGTGTCAATGAAAGTGCTTATCTACTTGGAAAACTAAACGTCTAAAGATTTTCGAGTAAATTCATGCACATTAATCTAGATTTTTCGCAAATTAATCCCATAAATATGAAGAAAAACACTCACACAGAAAACAGAGAATTGGGCTCCGGTATGACTTCTGTAGGGAAAGATATTCCGGGATTGTTTACATCACTCACCCACCTGGAATCATTGAACAACACTTTATAACTCATTAACAAGAAAACAACATGTTTCATGTCTATCTCCACATTAAAATAAAATAACATGATTGATTACACATACAACGTCTCTAATTTTGTCAGACTAAAAGTTTCTGCAGGCAGATTCCCTTCAAAATTATTTCCTATCAGGACCCTGACAAGTACACGATGCAACAGTCAGCTCAATGCACCAAATTGTTTTGCTTCATGAGTTTAATTAAATCCTCAATAGATTATAACATTTAACTTGACTATGTTTTACAGGAAAAAAAAAAAAAAAAAACTTACAGATCGGCGAGGTTCACCCATTTTCCAATATAATGAGGTATCGGACCAGACAAATAGTTTCCACTTACCGCACTGCATTGACCCAAATGCTGCCTTTAATTATATGACACCGAACAATTAAATTGCAAGAGAAAATAAAAGCAAGAAACTCACAACACTTCAAGATTGGTCAGCTTCGCATATGTCGTAGGAATTGTCCCTTTAAAATTATTCGCTGTCAAGAATCTACAAGAAATTAAGTTCTAGGTTATTGGTAGTGCTACATAGGTTGCTATATGTTTCAAAATTTTCACATGGGGCCTCATCTACAGTTAAATGAAGTTCGACTCTCCATGATCAAAATGACAAAAGAAAAAAGAAGAAAATTACAGGAATCGAAGGTTGGTTAAATTTCCAAGCTCCTTCGGAAGTTCACCATGAAGATCATTGCCATCCAGGGCCCTTTTTCTCCAGAGAAACAGACAAATAAGTAGATAAATTTATAATACTCCTGAAATAAAGACTAAAAGAAGTGGTAGTAAGTTTTTCGCACAAATACTGGAGTGCCGACAGTTTTCCTAATTCTTTTGGAATACGGCCTGACAACGAGTTATAATAAAGAACCCTGCAAATTGAATGATATAATGTATAAGGCGCAAATATCATGTAGAATGAAAGGAGCAGTGAACTATGCAATCACAGTAACTTAATAAATGGTATTGAACATTATATTTTCTTATTAATAATTTCGGAATCTCGGCCCATGTGGCCATGTCTATTGGTTGTTGTTCGTTCCTTTCATTTAAGACAAGTGGTAAATTAATAATCCCCTGGTGGGCTTGCTGTGCCTTTATCATGGGCCTACTTCAAGACATTACTATTACATTATTTTTAAGATAACAAAATAATAAAATAGTATTTATAACGTTACAACTTACAAGAGTAAATATGTTATTTTCTTCTCGATCGCGGTCACAAAGAACTTTTATTTGAAATTATACTCAATTTTATATATTTTTTTTAACGTAAAAACATGATCTACACTAATATAATAACTAGCATAATTACGAGATAATTAATTACGTAACTGAGTGATAACATAAATTATTATAATATAATGAATAAAAATATTGAATAGTTTATAATTTAAAAGCACTATAATTATAATTCCTTCAAATAACTATGGAAATTACCTCGTTATGGTGTGTGTTGAGTGAATTTATGGTTATATTATTTGAACTTTGAAATATAATAAATATAACTTACAGATATGTAAGTGAAGAGAGTGTGCCCAAATTTTCGTTTAGAGTACCACTGAGGAAGTTGCGGCCGGCATAGCTGTGACAGGAAGATGTACAGGTATTTGATTAAGAATTAAGCTGTCCATATATAGATGCAAGACTGTTTTAATCTGTAAAAAGAAACACTTACATCTCTGTCAAGTTTTGACAATATCGTATGCTGTCTGGTATTGGCCCAGTCAATTTATTCCGGGAAAGATCCCTGATTTTCAACACAGATAACAGAATGAATATATGAATATATATAATAAAAAAATATCTTGCAAATATACCATTAACTTACAATATACGAAGCGATTGTAGACCCTTCAGATTCGAAGGGATGGTGCCATCAAGATCGTTGCTGGAAAGATCCCTGATTCATGATACATATCCCGGAAGATATAAAAAACTTTCAGTTAATATCATCGACAGATTCAATTCTATATTGTATCAATGGAACTTTTATCAATTGTGGTGTAGAAAAGGTCTTTCTGAAGTTTTCTATATTTCACGAATATTGATGATAGACATTCCTTCTGAAATTTTACGCAGTTTTTTTTTTATAATCTACAAGTTATTTTAGAAAAAAAAATTATAATGTCAATGCCTTTATATTATATAAATAATTGATAAATAATCATTTAATATAAAAATTTAAGTTATTTGATAAGCTAACTGGAAGACTTACAGATATTCCAGATTCTGCAACTTTGTCAGGCTTGAAGGTATAGAACCGGTCAACGAATTGCTTGAAAGGTCCCTTATGTTTTGCACAAAGCCATTGTATATAATTGATAAATAATCTTTTAAATTAAAAAATTTAAACTATTAGATGATGATGATATATATATATATGACTCCAACACAATAGCAATTTGAACTACTGATTGTTTTATAATTAAACCTCAAAATTTAAACTGAGATCTAAAAAAGAGTTTATATTACTTTCAACGGATGATAAAAGTTGTTATATGTAGCAAAAAAACATAATATCACACAAAAGCCAAACACAAAGAAAAAATATTAAAAAGGTTCGTTTGTTACAATTTCAAATCAATTTAGAATTAGTTATTAATTATTAATTGTCTTTAAAAGTATGACTTCGGTAAGAACTAGCAAGCGTGATAGAAAAATGTTAGATATAAAATCCATACGATGCTTAAAATATATAATTTTATGGAATTCTAATTTGCATATATTTATGATGAAAGGGATAAGGTTAATGCGATTCAAAACTGAGCAAACTAAAGTATAAACCCAAATTAAACTGGAAGACTTACAGATATTCCAGATTCTGCAACTTTGTCAGGCTTGAAGGTATAGAACCGGTCAACGAATTGCTTGAAAGGTCCCTGATGTTTTGCAAAAAGCCATTTTACCATTATTTAGAAATAAGAAGAGCCTATGCATGCCATCATTTATATATAAAGAACAAGGAATCCAAGCTTTAACATGAGAGTTGAGATGCTGTAATTGCCCCAGCGTTGAAGGAATCCCACCAGAAAGCTGATTATAGTAAAGATCACTGTTGTGGGCAATATGATCAAACCTCATTTTCATCAATGGTGACCACTGTAGATTCAAAACTGAAAAGAGAAAGTTACGATACTTACAGTTTTTCCAAGTTTTTGAAGCAACCTATTGAATTGTGAATAGATCCATCCAACTTTTTTCCTGGCAAGTTTCTGTCAAAGAAATTGAAGTAATTCACATCCAGACAATCAGAATTTGAATCTATCAAGTTTTATACATACATTGCAGTGACCGAACGAAACGATCCATTTTTGGTGTTGTAAGGGGGACCACATCTAATCTCGTATCCAGAACAAATAGGAGCCGACAGCGATAACAGTGTGGAAGATGACAGCGATAACTGTGTGGAAGAGGACAGCAAATTCCGTGCAAGGAGTCGAAGAGCATGTACTGCCGAAAATAAAAAAATTCTTATTAAGTCCCACTAAGATCTTCTGATATTTAAGATAAAAGCACTCAATCGACCTTATTATATACTTACATGTACGGGTTAGAATGGATAAGAAGTGTGTTTAAGCAAGAAATGAAACTAGTAAATTAAATGAGGCTCAACTATGTTATTGCACTTGCATATATATATTTTTTATTTACTAAATAAATGACCAATACAATGTTTTCATGAGATATCTTTTCAAATTAGTTAATGCGCAATAGGACCATTTATTTATGCTGCAAAAGAACTCTTCATATTCGAATAGCTTTTCTTTCGTAATCAATTTATTCATGATAATTTCAATGGCCTTCTATCTGCATGCTTTCACCCTATCCCACATCGATTAGTAATTAAACTAAACATATATTGAAATATCTTTGAATGAATTAGACAGTGATTAATTTGTACCTTCATCATCTGGAAGTGATTTATTGCGTGCGACTTCTTCGATGCTCTCATCAAAAGTAATAGTCCCAGTGCCAAGTTGCCAGAGAAGAAGAAAGTAAAGGAGAAAAAGTCTGCTGATGAGAATTTCTGACCGTTCAGAACCCATTGGTTTTGTCATAACTCTACCTCTAAGAAGCGTTTCTTGCGGTGTGTATGTGTATGCCACTGCTTGTGCTTGTATTTATATTACACACAAGGTTTAAATTAATGAAATCATCCCACTACGTCAAGGTGCATGGGAACTTGGGACTGATAACTATAAGTATTGTATTGCGACTAAAGAAGAAGACTTCTTTTCGAAAGTTACCAATGCAATTTCTACAATGCCTTTTGAATAAAGAGCAAAGACAATGATGACAGAAAAAATGCATAATTGAAATGAACAAAAGCCATATGTGCAATTGCTATTTCAAAATTAAAGCACTACTGAAAGTTGCTGCTAAAGAATTATTATTAAATCCCACCACTAAGATCTTATAATATTTAAGATAAAAGTAGACAATCGACAATGTTGATTATATATGGGTTAGAATGGATAAGAAGTGTATATATGTAAGCAAGAAATGAAACTAATTAACGCATTGATGGATTAAATGAGACTCAACAATGTTGCATTTTCTATTTTTTTTATTTTACTTTTTTACTAAATAAATGACTAATACAATGTTTTCAAGCTATACTTTTCAAAATAGTTAACACGCAATAGGGTCAGTTATATGACGCTGCAAAAAAATAAATAATGTTTTATGTAATTTTTTAGCTCTAAAATTATATTATTATTTACAAAGTTAATTTAAAATTAGCAAGTATTAGTAATAATATTTATTAGGACTTGCATTTCATAATTAGTATCAAGTTACTAGGTATAGATATTAATTGAATTATTTTTAAAATCTCACCTACTAGTTTAATTCTTTTGAATTGAGAAAATCATTGTAACATAACATTATAATTTTAACATTGGGTGAACTAATGTATGAAAAGGGTAAAATAGAAAAAAATCAGTCATCACCTTGTTTTATAGTAACTAGAAATCCTAATTGGTTTTTAGAGATTCTAGGTAAAGGGTTGTTTATTAAATAAAAAAGATAGGCATTACCCTATACATCTACTCTATATAAGGTAAATTGTATTGTGGTTTGTTTTAAATGATAAATGTGTTTTAATGTGGTTTGCCTATACTAGTATGTATATTATTTAGGATATTGTTATTATCCACAAAACAACGTCCAAAAAATAGGGCTCAGTATTGGACCTTACTATCCTGAGTTATTTTGTAACAACCCAAAAAAAATACATATATAAATATATGTATGTATGTATGTATACATGTGTCGATTTTATTGGGTGCAATTATTTTTATATTTAAATTTCAGAAAAGTCTCTTTTGTATTTTTAATATCAAGTTATCAACTCAAATAATTTATCCACTTGCAAATAACAATTACAATGCTCGTCCCATCATTCTGGACTTCACAACTCAACCATGATATCAACTTCCTTTCTTTTTTGTAGAGCTAGCCTTATAATATTCCATATAACAAAATTTTAAAATTAATTAGTTCACAACAAGCATCAATTTCTTAAGAAAAAAGCTATGTTTAATTTTCCATACAACACAACTATATATTAACTTAATAAGGACAATATCCTTAATTACATCATCTACAAAAGATCATTTAAACATTTAAATTCTTAAACACAAGATGTTTACATAACAATAAAATATTATTTACTCTGAATACATAATTAATTTAATAAAAGACTTCTATCTATGCATCTACTTTCTAGTTTAAGAGTGTGAGGTACCTAGCAACATATTCATATGGCGTTTAATTCATGCCCAATAATATGTTGCGATGTCGCGGTCGCACAAATTAATTACATTTAAGTAGTTCAATAACTATTTTTCTAAAAACAGAGAAATAGCCTAGCATAAAACATTCGAGCTTTGACTTTTGACTTAGAGGAGCTAAATTTCCGAAATAAAGACTTGGATGTCGGTTTGGATGCTTCGAGAAGTAATTTGGACTTGTTTCTTCACAAAACCTGTCTGCTGGTAGAATTTATGTGTTATCTTAGAAAAATATTATCTCTCTCATATGAGCTCCTTTTCTACTGAAATTTGGTATGGTGATAGGTATTCAAGTCAGGAATCCAACAAAATTGAGTTTGCATTAAATGTAGTTATGTAGCTCAATATATTCAAATTGAAATGGTCGAAGGTCAACATTGGCAGAATGCGAGATTTGACTTTGAAGGCTGTGATTCCATGATCTTTCTTTTTTTATTTTTCTTGCCATATATATGTAGAAATGCATGGATGTTAGCTTTCAAATTCCACTGGAATTACTTTGTTTTGACCTCTAGAGCTGAAGTTCTGCACAAAACATCGACTGAAGGTTAAATCTACCAATTATCTCCAATTTACTTCTTTTTTAATCTTTCATTCAAAAGTGCCTTCAAAACATAAAAGAAAGAATATCAAAGTATTTTATGTATAAAACAGAGGCAAAACACTAGGTAAATATGGGTAAAATTATCAAACAATATGGTTGTATCAAATACCCCCACACTTAGCTCTTGCTCGTCCTCGAGAAAGGATAGATAAAATCAAACTTAAACTGAATTGATAAAATAATTATGACCAATCTCTTAATCTCTCATCAATGTCCAAAAATATATGCATTATAAACAAGAGTACAATCAAGAAGGATAGAGATTATAGATTTTCATGAATTCATTTACATGCAAACTTCAAAACTCAATTAATCGTTGGGATTTAAATGAAATCTATGCTATGTCAAAGTAATGGGTCCTCTCATTGATATACACTCGAACACTCACGTGATTAGGGCTTATGTATTTAAATATCTCAAATTCAATCAATGACTATGTGCTACCATAAGCTTGTTCTTCAATCTCATCTCTATTACTAAAATATTACAAGCAATCCATGAATCAAAAGGTCTTACTTTTTTTATTGTAATGGGGCTAAGGTTAAGGTAAAGTAAAAGAAAGAAAACGAAAAGGCTAAAACCAAAGGAAGTAGAGCATTCTAAAAAAAATAATTCTTTTGAAACAAGATATCCCATCAAAGCATATAAATTTTTCATCTTTAAGCACCAATGCTTAACTTCTTTTGATTTCAAGCTCCATTAACATAAAATCTTAAGAACACAAAGGAACACTTTTCTTTTCTTTTTCTTTTTTTTTTTGTTTTTTTTTTGTTTTTTTTCCTTTCACTTTTGGCAACTTTACCGATCTTTTTATCAAGCATCACTTTTTTTTTTCTCTTTTCACATAATTTCCAACCATGATCCATGAGATATCATCAAGTATATGCTCTACTAATCCTTAGCCAGGGGAAAAGAAAAACATATAAAAAGTTAAGGCTTACACATGGGTAAAGCAAAGAAAAATTAAACAAGCTGAAAAGGACTCAGTAAGGATAATTAGGTTGGCTTTTTGGCTTAAGTGGTTAAAATTCATAATGCCTTTATCATCTTCATATACGCATGTAATGTGACTCAACAAGATATGCAGCAAGTTCTAGAGATAAATATCATTGAAAGAATGCACAATCAAAGAATATAATGTTGAAGGCTCAAAAGCTTGCATTGGTAAAACACTATAAAGTCAACATGGCATACTTTCAAAGTCAACATCTAGACTAATTAAACTTTAAAACTTGAATGCACACTCATTCATTCAATTGTTATTGTCATCTTTCTTAACTAATTCTCATACATAATACTCATATTCTCATGAACCAATGAGTGTTCAAAAGATAAAACTTAGACTTTTTTTAATTGAAAAACAACAAAGAAAAACAAAATTCTCTCCATACCCCCACACTTTAAACACAACATTATCCTCAATGTTGAAATAAAAGAAAAGGAATATAAGAGAATGACAAAAATAAAGTAAAATGTGAAAAATAAAAGATAAGAAAAAAAGAAAGCAAATCTATTTTTTTTCTTTTTGTGCTGGGTTGCCTCCCAGTAAGCGCTTTTGTTTTATGTCATTGGCTCGACACATTGCATGCTCATGCTTCATAGATCGGTTCAGCTAACTCCACAGAAGCGGTGATTTCTGTCGTCCAACCTTCATAGAAAGTTTTCAATCGATGTCCATTGACCTTGAACACTTTGTTTGTTTCTAAACTTGTAATTTCAACTGCACCATAAGAAAAAACATTAGAAACATTAAAGGGTCCAATCCAACGAGAACACAACTTTCCAGGAAAAAGTTTCAAACACGAATGATAAAGAAGGACTTTGTCTCCAACATGAAACTCTTTTCTTGTAATCATTCGGTCATGAAGACTCTTGGTCTTTTCTTTGTAAATCCTTGCATTCTTATAATCATCATTTTGTATCTCTTTCAACTCTTGTAATTGCAACTTCCTTGCAATCCCAGCAACATCATAATCCATGTTACATTGTTTAATGGGCCAAAAAGCTTTGTGTTCAAGCTTCACTGGTAGATGACATGCTTTCCCATAAATCATCCTATAAGGTGACATTCTTATAGGTGATTTGTAAGTAGTCTGATAAGCCCACAGTGCATCACCAAATCGCAAACTCCAATCTCGCTGGTTAGGTTGCACTGTTTTCTCTAAAATGGACTTGATTTCTTTATTTGAAATTTCAGCTTTCTCTACCTCTATCATAGGCGGATTCAACCTCCTTTGCATTTCCCTCATTGGTTTCGCATTGTCCTCCAATAGTATGTAATGCATACACATCAAGGGATTAATGCCCTTGATGTCGACTAAAGTCCATCCAATGACTGTTTTGTGATCGCACAACAACTTCACAAGTTTTTCCTCTTGCACACTTGTCAAACCTTTCGCTATGATAACAAGAAGTGTATTGTTGTCACCAAGGAATACATACATCAAATTATCGGGCAAAGGTTTCAATTCTAACTTGGGGGCCTGTAAAATAGATAACAAAAGCTTTTTATGTGAAAGCACTAAATCAATAAAGACATTACCATGGGGAACAATTTGCAAAACTCGCAAAGCCAATGATGATTCTTGCACGTTTTGGGGAACACATATGTGCCTCTCTATCTCTTTTATCTCAGTAAAATCATAGTCATAGCTCAAATCCACGCTTAATCCATCCTCAGAATCAAAATCAAAAACTTGCTGGACACACTTATCAACTTGGTCATAACATGTAATAAAATAAACATTGTTGTAAGGATATTTCGTTGCATCATGAAAATTAAATTCAATTTTTTCATCTCCCACTTCTATAGACAAAGTATCCTTACCACAATCAATTTTTGTATCGACATTTTTCAAGAATGGTCTCCAAAACAATATAGGAGTGTTATTGTTCGAGGAATCATAAGAATCACGTTCCATATCAAGAATATAAAAATCACATGGAATAACCAAACTATCAATCTTGACTAGGACATCTTCTATCACACCAAGTGGATAAACAAAACTACGATCCGCAAGTTGCATTACAATACTAGTTTTAATCAAAGGCTCAAGACTAAGAGAATCATAAACATGTTTAGACATAACACTAATAGATGCACCCAAATCGCATAAATCCCTTTTAAAGCTAGCATTACCAATAACACATGGGATAGTAAAAGCACCTGGATCTTTTTGCTTCAAAGGCAGATTCTTTTGAACAACAGCAGATACAACGTCACCCATACTTACCATTTCATAACCTTTTAGCTTGTAAGCTCTCTTGGTAGCACACAACTCCTTCAAGAATTTGGCATGCTCAGGAATTTGCTTGATAGTATCAATCAAAGAAATTTTGAGTTCCACTTTCTTGAAAACCTCTAAAATCTCTTTTTCTTTGTCCTCCTTAGACCTAGAAGATCTCACAGGAAAGGGTGGAATTGTTTTAAAACTGGAATTCAATGAGTTAGCACTTACCTTTGGAGTGTTGGTCTTTTTTTAATTTATGGAGGAAGAGGATGTGTCTTCTTTATACTCGATTCAGTTTATATCTCCTCTTTTTCCTCCATCTCAATTTGTTTTGACCTTTGCTCTTCAAGTTCTTTCCCACTTCACAGCGTGATCATACTAACATTCTCTTTTGGATTCAATGCTTGGGAGGGCAACTTTCAATTGATTTGTTCCTCCAATTTCCCTACACTTGAAGCTACTTGCCCCATTTGCTTCTCTAAGTTGTGAATGCTTGACCTTGTTTCCTGTTGAAAATATATGATATTTTGTTGCAAGGTCACTTTTGATGCGAACCCTAGTGGAATTTAATGGTATTCGCGACCCCAAGATCAATCTAACCCAAGATTGTTGAGATTTGAATGAGCTTATCACAATGGAAGACTTGCTCTAAGGCAACAAGACTATAAATCAACTCACAACGCCTACACCTGGAGACGAGCAAAGGAAGTATAAATTCACAACAAAAAATAGTCAATTCTTTGAAGAGTTGAAAGTTCAATCAAGAACCAAGATTGAGCAACCAAAAGTCGGCTACAATGCTGAAAATATCATCAAAAGTCTGACCTAAAATTATTCCTAAAGAGTATTTAAACTCCAAGCCAAAACCCTAGTTTCCCTAATGGGTCTCACATAAATCCAATTTAAATAATAATCAACCTAAGCTAAAACTAGTCCAAACTAATTAAAATAAACAAAATAAACAAGTCTAAAACCCAAACAAATTTTCTCCTCTCAAAATAATTAAAGTTTGATAGCCCAACTAATTAAATAAGACAAGTTCGTTGTTTTCGCATTCTATCTGGCAGCAGCAAGGCCCAACTTAAAACGGATGGTTCTCTTATCTTCTTAATGAATTAAATGGCATGCTATATACCGTTGGAAAGGTATGAAAGTCTAGTTTCCATATCAACTAGAATCACATAAAAATTCGATCTGTAGCTCTAGTTATGACCAAAAGAGTAATGAAAGGTCAAACTGTCTGAATCTAGTCGTCTTCTCCCAATCCTTTTGTAATGGTCTTGGTTCCACCAACAAGCCCCTCTTGAACATGAACCAGATTAATCAAGGCTAGCTATTTTTTATTACAAATCCTCTCGAAGTCCACCTTAGCCCATGTATCTTAAAGAAGTCCATTGAAAGCTTCTTTGAACTTCTTAGCCCTAAGCCTAGTAACTAGACCAACTGGAACCTCCAATGGATCCTTTGATGGTTGGATCGCATCATCCCCTCGCTCCTCAAAAGGATTCGACCTCGAATCATCACCTCCATCAAACGAAGAAAGATCAGAAACATTGAATGTAGCACTAACACCATACTCACCTGGTAGATCAACTTTGTAGGCATTATCACTAATCCTTTCTATGATCTGATAAGGACCATCTCCTCGAGGCATCAACTTTGATCTTCTTTGTTCAGGAAACCTTTCCTTCCTCATATGCACCCAAACCCAATCACCTGGTTCAAATCTCACTAATTTTCGTCCCCTATTGGCTTTGTTTGCATATTGTTCATTCTTCTTTTCTATTTGTTGCAGAATTTTTGCATGTTGATCTTTCACCACCTGTGCTTTTTTATTACCATCAAGACTAACCCTTTCATCAATAGGCAAAGGATTCAAATCTAATGGTGTCAAAGGGTTAAAACCATAAACAATCTCAAATGGTGAATAATCAGTAGTAGAATACACACTACGATTATATGCAAATTCAATGAATGGCAAACAATCTTCCTAATTTTTAAGATTCTTTTGAATGATAGCCCTTAACAATTGAATCAAAGTCCGGTTAACAACTTCAGTTTGGTCATTTGTTTGTGGATGACAAGTAGTAGAATATAAAATTTTAGTTCCTAACTTACCCCACAAAACCTTCCAAAAGTAACTCAAAAACTTTACATCTCGATCGGATACAATGCTCCTAGGAAGACCATGTAGCCGAATGACCTCTCTAAAGAATAGGTCAGCTATATTTATTTCATCATCTATTTTATGGCAAGCAATGAAATGTGCCATCTTAGAAAATCTATCCACAACAACAAATATAGAATCTCTCCCTTTCCTAGACCTAGGTAGACCCAAAATGAAATCCATAGAAATATCAACCCAAGGTTCCTTAGAAACAGGCAAAGGTGTGTATAGTCCATAGGGCATTACCCTAGACTTAGCTTGTCTACATGTTATGCACCTATCACACATTCTTTGCACATCTCTTTTCATATTAGGCCAATAAAGGTGCTCATGCAGAACCTCCAAAGTTTTAGTAATTCCAAAATGCCCCATTAAACTTCCCCCTTGTGCTTCCCTCATAAGCAATTCACGTAAAGAACAATTAGGCACACATAACTTATTTTCCTTAAACAAAAATCCATCATGCCTAAAATATTTATCCTTGGCCGAAACCTTGCATGTGTCATATATAGCACCGAAATCATGATCATCAAGATACAATTCCTTAATATACTCAAATCCTAGCCATTTAGTATTAAGAGTATTAAGAAGAACATACCTTCGCGACAAGGCATCGACGACCACATTTTCTTGACCTTGCTTGTATTTAATCACATATGGAAAAGTTTCAATAAACTCAACCCATTTAGCATGTCTCCTACTTAACTTACCTTGACCCTTCAAATGTTTCAACGATTGGTGATCAGTATGTATGACAAACTCTCAAGGCCATAGATAATGTTGCCAAGTCTCCAAAGCCCGCACTACTGCATACAACTCTTTATCATAAGTGGGATAATTAAGAGTTGCACCATTGAGTTTCTCACTAAAATAAGCGATGGGCCGTTTTTCTTGCATTAAAACAGCTCCAATACCTATTCCTGAAGCATCACATTCAATCTCAAAAGCTTTATTAAAATTAGGTAAAGATAGTAAAGGTGCCGAAATCAACTTTGATTTTAACAAGTTAAAAGCATTTTCTTGTTCTTCTCCTCACTTGAAACCCACGGCTTTCTTAACAATTTCAGTCAATGGAGAGGCTATCGTACTAAAGTCTTTAACAAATCTCCTATAAAAACTAGCCAAACCATGAAAACTCCTAACGTCTGTTATGGATTTTGGTGTAGGCCATTCTTGAATAGCCTTAACCTTAGCCTCATCCATTTCTATACCTTTTGCACTAACCACATATCCAAGAAAAACAATCCTATCCATGCAAAAGTCACACCTTTTCAAATTAGCATATAAGAACTCTCTTCTAAGCACATCAAGAACTTGTCTCAAATGACTTATATGCTCATCAATCTCCTTACTATAAATCAAGATATCATCAAAGGTTCAAATCCTACTTGGGGAGAATTTTGAGTTCTCGCTTTTCTGACCCCTGTTTTTCTCTTTAGTTTCTAAACTAGCAGAATCGTGGGACATCAAAAGTGGGAAGTTGATTGTAGGTTTTTATTCCTCACTCTCGTATAGGTGAACTTGGTTCGTTCAATTCTTAGGGAAAAGGAAGGATCCACTGTGAATGAATGGGAAGACTGGAGTAGTATCTTCATTAGCCGGAAGGACTCCACTAGCTCGAAGAACGAACAAGAAAAGGCTTACTGTTTAGGTAGGATAGATGGATGTAGTCCAATGGCTAAAGCTCTGCCAGCTTCTTGTAGACTGAACTCTCTTCTCTTTAGGTTCCGAGTTGTTTTTTTTGGGGTAAGATTTTTCTTCGCCACTAGTACCAACGAAGTTCTTGGTTATTTGAAAGGAGGAAGGAAGATCTCCACTCATTTCATTCATTCAGTGCCTACAAACTTACCAATAAAAGCACGCAACACATGATTCATCAATCACATAAAAGTACTAGGTGCATTAGTAAGTCCAAAAGGCATAACCAACCACTCATACAAACCATATTTAGTTTTAAAAGCAGTTTTCCATTCATCCCCTTCTTTCATCCTAATTTGATGATAGCCACTTTTCAAATCAATTTTCAAAAACAATTTAGAACCATGTAATTCATCCAACATATCATCTAATCTAGGAATGGGATGTCGATACTTTACACTGATGTTATTGATAGCTCGACAATCCACACACATTCACTAAGTTTTGTCCTTTCTTGGAACAAGAAGCACGGGAACTGTACAAGGACTCATGCTCTCTCGAATGTATCCTTTCGACATCAACTCCCCCACTTGCCTTTGAAGCTCCTTAGTCTCTTCAGGATTGCTCCTATAAGCCGACCTATTTGGTATAGATGCTCCTGGAACAAAGTCAATTTGATGCTCAATACCTCTAATTGGCGGCAAACCATTAGGAATGTCATCCGGAAAGACATCCTCAAATTCCTGTAAAAGAACTTTAACAACACTAGGAACACAAGAATCTAAATCATCTGAGTTAAAGAATGCCTCCTTATACACAAGTAAAATCATAGGCAAGTCAGAAAGATAGGCATGTTTAAGATCATTAGATTTTGCAAAAACGTTAAGGTGTTTCCCCATTTTTTCTACACACTTTTCTTTTCTCACCCTTTCTTTCTTCTCTCCACTCATTTTCTCTCCACTCTCGGCCTTCTTTTCATTTTTTTATTCTTGGTCGTGACCCTCCCCTAATGTCCTAAGGGCCGAAACTTTGTTCCCTTTTGTTTTCAACTCATGGCTCACTTTTTTTTCTCTCTTCCTCATATCCTCACCATGTTGTTCAACTTGTTTTTCCATTTTGGCCGAATCTTTTTGTTCCTCCACTATGGCCGAAACATGTTGCTCTTCCTTATAGCCCTTCTTCAATTGAATTTGATCTTCATACACTTACTTTGGTGAGAGTGGGGCAAGTGTATAAATCCTTCCATCATTCTCTAATGAATACCTGTTCTTAAACCCATCGTGCTTGGCTTTTCTATCAAATTGCCAAGGCCTCCCTAGTAACAGATGAGTAGCATGCATAGGCACAACATCACATAACACTTCATCCTTATATTTACCTACTGAAAAAGAAATCATCACCTGTCTATTCACCCTAACAACACCACATTCATTCAACCATTAAAGTTGATAAGGCCTCTCATGCTTTATGGTATTCAATCCAACTTTCTAACCAAAGTAACACTAACAACATTAGTACAACTATCACTATCAATGATCATACTACATACCTTATCGTTGATTAGGCATTAAGTATGGAAGATGTTCTCCTTTTGTTGCTCCATATCATCCTCCTTAGTCTGAACACTAAGTGACCTTCTAATCACCAAAACTTTATCACCAACAGCATACTCTAAATCACTAGCATCCTCAAGTGGGGGCATGTCATCGCAATCAAACTCCTCATTAGTGGACACAATCTCTCCATCGTCCCTTAGAATCATAACTCGACGATTTGCACATTCTGATGCATAGTGTCCAATCCCTGACACTTGAAACACTTTATATCACGATTACGCTTTGGTTGAACTTCTCCCTTAAGTTTTTGATCATTGGTCGAAACCTGCTTCTTCATAGAGGTAGGTTCGGCAACTTTAGAAGTTACCAAAGGCTTCGATGACACATTACCCTCTTTCCTATAATTCATCTTCCAACCCGAAGAAGACCCCGTATAAGCTCCAGATCGTGTATTACCCTTCCTTTTCAATTGTCCTTCAACCTTAATGGCTAAGTGTACTAACTCCTCCAAATCAACATATGATTGCAATTCCACAACATTAGTTATGTCTCTATTCCAGCCATTTAAAAACCTAGACATAGTAACTTCCTCATCTTCATTAACATTAGCTCTAATCATAGCCACCTCTAATAGTTTTTGATACTCCTCCACACTCTTATTACCCTGTGTAATCATTTGTAAACGATTAAACAACTCCCGATAAAAGTGTTTAGGAACATACGTCTTCTTCATTATTGTCTTCAACTCCTCCCATGTGCTAACTAGTCTTTCTCTATTCCTTCTTGTTTCTACCACCAATCTTTCCCACCAAACCATGGCATAATCAGTAAACTCCACTACAACTAACTTAACCTTCTTTTCTTCAGAGTACCTATGGATGTCAAAAATCATCTCCACCTTTTTTTCCCAATCTAAATAAGCTTCCGGATCAGTTTTTCCCTTAAAGGCTGGGATTTTTAACTTAATACTACCTAAATTTTGGTCTATATCTCCCAAATCATCAAAATCCCCTCTATGCTCAAAATCCTTATGTGGTCGAATATGTCCCCTCTTTGACCGATTCTCATACCTCTCTCCCCTATGTGTACGGAACCCACCACCATGGTTAAGATCATCCTCGGCTTCATCTGCAGAGTTTCCAGCAACACTCTCCTCCTTCCTAGCTTCTCTACCCCTTTTACTACGCCCTCCATCAGACCTAGTCTCTCATTTTTCAATCCTAGTCATCAGCTCACCAAACATAAATTCCATCTGTTGTTGTATTCTCGAAAGCCCATCTTCTGGGATTTCACCCTTCTTTTGTGGCACACTGTTAGAAGACATTATTTTTTTTTAAACCTACACAAAAATTGTTGGCAATAAAAATAACACCTCACTCACTCTTGTTTCACACAAATTTATAAGCTTTTCACTTGAATATGCTCCCTATGCCTTTTTCCACTCAAATTGTCTTTCTTTAGTTCTTGAAATCACTTAGGAACAATTCAGCAAAAGCAACCAACTATGCAGTGAATTTATAAATTTGATATATACTCCAGAAGCAAAAAAATTACGAAACTAACAAAATAAAACTCGATGACAAATTCACGAATATCAATGCAAATTTGTACGAATAATATGACGATTTGAAGACACGAATAAAAATAAAAAAAATCAGAAAAGAGCTAAACAATTATGAATAATCAATAACTATGGATTTAATTCAAGAAAATTCCAGAAACTCAAGAAAATCAACTAAACTACCCAAATTTTCAAGAAACACAAACAAGACTACTAAAAGATTCACGAATCAAGACTAACCAATTTCCCAATGATCAAGGTTTTCTCAAGCATGTATTCGACCAAAACTAAAAAAAAAAGTGATTTTTTTCTTTTTTTTTGTGCGACAACAATCAAGATTTCAAGATCAATTCTCCTTTATATATATATATATATATATATATATATATATATATATATATATATAAATGTACATATTTCGGCAAGAACAAAACAAAATCAAGAACTTAGGTGTGTATGCCAATTTTGATCAAGAAAGCATCAAAAGAACACTAACTTATGATTAAGTTTTCAACAAAGCAATCAAAAGTAAGATCCCTATATATTTATATATATATATATATATATATATATATATATATATATATATATAGAGAGAGAGAGAGAGAGAGAGAGAGAGGTGGCCAAATCTATCAAGAATCAAACAAGAAACAATAAAGACTCAAATTGAAGGATATAACATGTGATTAGATCAGCTCTGATACCAACTGATGCGAACCCTAGCGGAATTTAATGGTATTCGCGACCCCAAGATCAATCTAACCCAAGTTTGTTGAGATTTAAATGAGTTAATCACAATGAAAGACTTGCTCTAAGGCAACAAGACTATAAATCAACTCGATCACAACGCCTACACCTAGAGACGAGCAAAGGCAGTATAAATTCACAACAAAGAATGGTCATTCTTTGAAGAGTTGAAAGTTCAATCAAGAACCAAAATTGAGCAACCAAAAGTCGGCTACAATGCTGAAAATATCATCAAAAGTCTGACCTAAAATTATTTCTAAAGAGTATTTAAACTCCAAGCCAAAACCTTAGTTTCCCTAATGGGTCTCACATAAACCCAATTTAAATAATAATCAACCCAAGATAAAACTAGCCCAAACTAATTAAAATAAACAAGTCTAAAACCCAAACAAATTGTCTCCTCTCAAAATAATTAAAGTTTGATAGCCCAACTAATTAAATAAGACAAGTTCGTAGTTTCCGCATTCTGTCTGGCAGCAACAAGGCCCAACTTAAAACAGATGGTTCTCTCTTGTCCTAATGAATTAAAAGGTGTGCTATATACCATTGGAAAGGTATGGAAGTCTAGTTTCCATCCCAACTAGAATCACATAAAAATTCGATCTGTAGCTCCAGTTATGACCAAAAGAGTAATGAAATGTCAAACTGTCCAAATCTAGTCTTCTTCTCCCAATCCTTGTGTAATGGTCTTGGTTCCACCAACAAGCCCCTCTTGAACATGAATCGGATTAATCAAGGCTTGCTCTTTTTTATTACAAATCCTCTTGAAGTCCACCTTAGCCCATGTATCTTGAAGAAGTCCATTGAAAGTTTCTTTGAACTTCTTAGCTCTAAGCCTAGTAACTGGACCAACTGGAACCTCTAATGGATCCTTTGATGGTTGGATCGCATCAACTTTGTTAGAAGCCAAGGTTTTTATCATCTCACGAAGATCATCACAGAACAAACTCTTTCAAAAGACAAATCATCACTTTCACTCAAAAACTAGAAGAAACATTTTACCAATGTTGGGATAGATGTCGAGACTTGCTTAATACTTGCCCTCATCATGGTTTTGAAACATGGAGATTGGTTTCACATTTTTATGAAGGGTTAACACCTAGAGATAGACAAATGGTTGAATTGATGTGCAATGGAACTTTTAAAGATGAAGACCCTAATGAAGCAATGGAGTACCTAGACTTGCTAGCTGAAAATGCTCAAAATTAGGACACTACAGGCACTTATGAAGCACCAAGTAAAACCCAACCTCATACATCTAGTGGAGGTATGTACAACCTTAGGAAAGATCATGATCTCCAAGCCAAGTTTGCATCTTTAGCTAGAAAAGTCGACGCACTAGAATTGAAAAAGAGTGGTCAGTTAAAATTTGTTCAAGACATTGTGTGTCAAATCTGTGAAACCGATGAACATTCAACCAATGACTGTCCAACTTTGCCTTCTTTTAAGGAATGTCTCCATGAACAAGCCCATGCTTTAAAAAGCTTCCAAAGGCCCAATCACAACCCATACTAGCACACATACAACCCTGGTTGGAGAAATCACCCAAATTTCAATTGGAAGAGTGGTAACAATAATGCACAAACTTCAAAGCCACCGTTTCAAGCACACCATAATTTCCAAAATTCTCATGGATATGCACCTCCTTATGCTCCCCCTCCTAGAAGAAATCTTGAGGAAACATTGCATGCATTCATTGAAAAGTAGGAGACAATCAACACTCAACTTGCTAAAAGCATGACAGATTTTAACGATACTCTTGCAAAGTTCTCATCTGCTCTTAGTTTTCAAGAGAAAGGTAAGTTTCCATCTCAACCACAAAAAAATCCCAAGGGGCAATACAATGTGAATGCAAGTAGTTCTAGAAGCCAACACATGGATTAAGCCAAATCAGTCATCACTCTTCGCAGTGGTAAGGTTATTGAAAAACCCATTCTTGAACCTTGTGAGAAACATGATGAGTTAATCTCTGAGGGTAAGGAAGGGGTTGAATCTGAACATTGTCAAGAAAAGACTGATTCTTCGCCAGCACTTCCATTTCCTCATGCCATGACCAAACAAAGGAAAGTTAATCACAACTCTGAAATCTTTGAAACTTTCAAACAGGTAAGGATCAATATACCTTTGTTGGATGTTATTAAACAGGTTCCTTCTTATGCTAAATTTTTTAAAGATCTGTGTACTGTGAAGAGAAAATTTAATGTGAAAAAAGAAAGCCTTTTTAGCCGAACAAGTAAGTGCCATTCTTCAGAACAATAATGCTTTGAAATTTAAATACCCTGGTTGTCCTGAAATTTCATGCTTTATTAGAGAACATAAAATTGAAAGAGCTTTACTTGCTCTTGGAGCTAGTGTGAATTTACTTCGATATTTAGTTTTTCAAAGTCTCAATCTAGGTGAGTTAAAACCAACTTCTGTAACTCTTTTACTTGCCGATAGATCTGTAAAAGTGCCTAGAGCAATAGTTGAAGATGTGTTAGTACAAGTCGATAAATTCATTTATCCTGTGGATTTTATTGTCTTGGACACACAACCTGTTAAAGCATGTAATTCATTTCTTGTTATTCTAGGACGTCTGTTTTTTGCAATTTCTAATGCATTGATTAATTGTAGGAATGGACTGATGAAGCTATCTTTTGGAAACATGAATGGAGATCAATATTTTCAACATTTGCAAGCAACCTGGAGATGATAATGATTTACAGGAAGTGGACTTTTGTGAAAAATTAGTTCATGATCAATTTCAAACCACTTCCAGTGAAATTGAGATTGATGAATCTTGTTGTTACTCATTTTCAGACCCCACGTGCTAGAGACGGTGTATACTTTTTTTTTAAACAGAGTATAGGAGTTTAGCTCATATTCGCCAGAAGATTGACAAAAGCACAGAAAGAAATATTTTGTGTTTTGAAACCTTGTTTGAGCTGTTTTCTGCTCTTTTTATCCTTCCCCTTTACTACCAAAATCATCAGGTTTTCTTAGGTTGATCAGGAGTCTTCATAATGCTAAATTCGTTCTTTTTTATCTGGTCTTTAAGGTTGAATAAATCCCTCAGAATTTGCACTAAAAAAATAGTTCTGCTGCTGTCGTAATTTTTTGGTTCCAACTTAGGCTCCGATTCTGACTCAGTTTCGTACGATATCTGACCATCCTAGGTATATCCTATCACTCATTACATGTTGAAAAATTTACGTACACCTTTATTAAGTCCTAGGGATCATTTTTCTTAGAGCAGATTCTCAGTCAGATTTGGATGCTCAGTATTGTCAGATCAAGAACCTTTTTGACCAACTAGATTACTACCAGTTTCTGTTATGTAAAAAGATTTTATCTCACTTCGACTCCTTCATCAAAGTTGTAGTCTTAGACGTGTAGATGAATTTGGGCTTTTGAATCACTTGATTTCGATATTAGAGGCCTAAGATGTTCCCGTTTGAATATCTAACGTGAAGACAGAGAATTCTGCCGCGAGAAGGATATTGACCCGAGTCTGCACTAAAGAAACTCTATTTTTGGCCTAGTTTTTGTGATTTTCATTCTTAGTTCATACTCTCAGTCATATCAGGATTCTCGGCATTCGTCAGTTTTTGAGTTAGACCCGGAGATTCCTTTTGACCAACTAGATTACTGCCAGTTTCTGTTCTGTAAAAAGATTTTATCTCACTTCGACTTCTTCATCAAAGATTTAGTCCTAGACGCGTAGATGAATTTGGGCTTTTGAATAACTTGATTTCGATATCAGAAGCTCAAGATATTCCCATTTGAATATCTAACGTGAGGGCAGAAAATTCTGCCGCGGGAAGGATATAGCCCAAGTTCGCGGGGCTGATTCGAAGGATTTTTTGGGACCAAGGACTGAATCGAAAATTGTTAAAATGAGGGATTGAATTGAAGAAGGATATTGAAAGCTGGAGAGGGGGCTGGATCATCATAAATGACAGGATTTTTTCCACACCGAATAAGGAAAATGAGACTTTGCAGCTGCACCCTCCATCTGATTTCTTTCCTTTTTTTCGCTGCAAATTCCTGCTGTTTTTCCTTTATCATCATGCCTGAATTTTGGAGCTGCAACCACGTTTTTTCTTGCCTCATTTCAAAGGGAGCAGCTGGCCCTATGGAAGGAAAGAAAATAGCCACACCCTCCTCTAAAACTGGAAAGAAATCAGACGTAAAGCACCAGCACAAAATCAGAATATTGCAGTTTCCTTTTGCGTTTTTTTTACTGCAAATCAGTAGGGATTTACGTCCTAGAATTAATGCATTAAATCTTTCCTAAATAGAAACATGTTAGACTATATATAAACCCCTCTAATAACCTAGCAGAAGGCGGCAAAAAAAAAAGATAGCAGAAAGAGAGTAGAAAACACAGCAAAGAGAGACCAAAGAAAAAAAAAACGCAAGAGAGGCAGAGTACAAAAAACACACAGTAAATAGAGGGATTTTCTTTATTGCATTCGGTTGTTATTGTGAGGAAAGAGGAGAGCAAAAAGAGAAGACGGAGAGGGAGATTTGCTGTTAAATCTTGACAGCAACGTGCGCTTGGTTTTCCATTTTCATTTTCTGTAGAAAAAAAACGTTGAGACCTGCAGCCCATAGCTGAATTATTTCATCCACTTCAGTATCTCTATTTTCTTCCGTCAGTTACCAATATACAAGGAGCTGCAGGTATAAGTCCCAATCTCTACTCCTTTGTTATTTTTATACTAGGCATTCGTTGGTTATTCGGTTGTAAAACTTTCTTCCCTCTGAATAATTGGTTCTGTTTAGACAAAGCCAACGCTTGCCCATTATTCTTTCATGATGTTGGAGTTTAGCGGCAGTCCATGTAAAAGGGGCTGCCTTCATGTTGAACGTTTACATTTAGGGACCTTCACTGTGTGTATTCCTTGTGCCGCTGGAGAAGAGATTAGCCGGCCATGGCTTTTACATTAGAGAACATGCTTCCAGTTTTTATTTTATTTTCTTCTTGCTGTCTGCGTGTGATCGTTACGTTGGGTTTTAGTTTTGTCAAAGAAAGGGGTTTATGAGGATGAACACTGTCACTAAATTCTGTTTTTATTTCTCTCCAGTTATGATTTTTTTAGTTGCTTTAAGCTTTCTTGTAAATTTTAGAATATATGTGACGATTGGTTACCTTTAATTGTGATTAACTGTGATGCTTATGTTTCGATAAAAAAAATATGTTTTCTTGTGTGTTGCATACGGCCAATACCCTAACATGTTTTGAATATTTTTTTTTATATACAAAAAATACTTGAAGTTTTGAAAATGTGTTTTCGCATGGATTTCTTAAATACACAAAAATTATTTTCTTGCATTTCTGGATTTTACAACATGTTTGTAAAACTCCAAAGGGTATTGGCCAATATTCCAAAAAATACAAAAATCTTATTTTGGGGGGAATTCATCTATTATTCACCGTTAATGTTTGGATAAAGAAATCCCAAAGGGATGAATATCCAAAATATTATTGGAAATAACTTGTTATTATTCACCGTTAATGTTTGGATAAAGAAATCCTTAAAGGACGAATATCCAAAATATTATTGGGAATAATTTGTTATTATTCACTGTTAATATTTGGATAAAGAGACCCGAAGTGGTAAATATTCAAAATAATTTTCTAGGAATAATAAATCCACACATATTCTTGAAAGAAGCCTTGATTATAATCGAGGACATTTCAATTTTTTACTCCAGGTTTACGAGCCGTGAGAGTATAAAACACTAAGAAAAAAAATAAGTTTTTTTAAAGCGCTCTAAATTTCCTTAGATTTCTAATTTTTTTGTCTTTCCTCCTTGCGATTTACGAGTCGCAAACTCTTGAAAAACTAAGGGGAAAATGAGCTTTTAAAGCACATGGAACTTCCTTGGATTTCTATCTTAATAAATTTAGTTTGAATCAAACCTAGAAAAACTGATGGGATTAGAAAACACCAACACTATAGCAATTATAAAGCAAACCAAACACCAAGCAGCTTACCTTAGGTAGGGCGTACTAGGGGTGCTAATACCTTCCCTTTACGCAACCAGTCCCTTACCTTAGAATCTCTGAAAGACCAGTTAGGGTTCCTCGTGACCAAATACTAGGTGGCGACTCCTTTATTCACAAAAATAGAAAACGACCCCGAAATCAATCGAGGATCGCCGCGACGCCGCGCTCCGCTCGCGAGGGTGCGACAAATCTGATGATTTGCAAATGGTTTATTTTCAGGAAGAATCAAAGGCAAATAGTTGGAGACCAAAAATTGAGGAATTGCCACCACGATCAATTGAGTCCATACCTTCAAGTGTTCAACCACCAAAACCTGATTTGAAGCTGTTACCATTCAATCTCAAATACTCATTTTTGGGAGAAAATGAAACTTTTCTGGTAATAATCTCTTCAAAACTTAATGCACATCAAGAAGGTAAGTTATTACAAACTCTGAAAATGCACAAAAATGCATTAGGATGGACCATAGTTGACATAAAAGGAATTAGTCCTTTGATTTGCACACACATGATTTATTTGGAGGAAAATGCTAAACCCTCTAGAGAAATGCAACGAAGGCTTAATCCTAATATGAAAGAAGTAGTGAAAAATGAAGTCATTAAGCTTCTAGATAATGGAATCATTTATCCTATTTCTGACAGCAAATGGGTAAGTCCTACCCAAGTTGTACCCAAGAAGTCTGGAGTCACTGTGATAACAAATGAGAAAAATGAGTTAATTCCAAGTAGGACTATTACTCGTTGGTGCATGTGTATTGACTATAGGAAACTTAATTCAGTGACTAGAAAAGATCATTTTCCTTTACCTTTCATGGATCAAATCCTAGAAAGAGTTGCAGGTCATGAATTTTATTGTTTCCTAGATGGCTATTCAGGTTACAACCAAATTGAAATTGCATTGGAAGATGAAGAGAAGACTACTTTCACATGTCCTTTTGGTACTTTTGCATATTGAAGGATGCCTTTTGGATTATGTAATGCACTAGCCACGTTTCAAAGATGCATGCTCAATATATTTAGTGATATGGTTGAACGTTTTCTTGAAATTTTTATGGATGATTTTTCTGTTTTTGGCGATTCATTTGATGATTCTTTGACTAACTTAGAAAAGGTTTTGAGCAGGTGTGAAGAAAAGAATCTTGTACTGAATTGGGAAAAATGTCACTTTATGGTAACAAACGGCATTATACTTGGTCATATTATCGAAAGGAATTGAGGTTGACAAATCTAAAATCGAGTTAATTGCTAACTTGCCAACACCAAAATCTATTAAAGATGTTATATCATTCTTAGGACATGCTGGTTTTTATAGAAGGTTCATCAAAGATTTTAGTGTGAAATCTAAGCCCTTGAGTAACCTTCTAACAAAGGATAATATTTTTGAATGGACTGAACATTGTGAAGAAGCCTTTGTTAAACTTAAAAACTTGCTTACTTCTGCTCCTGTCATTCAACCTCCTGATTGGTCATTACCTTTTGAAATAATGTGTGACGCTAGTGATTATGTAGTGGGTGCTGTCTTGGGATAAAGAAAAGATAAGAAACCTTATGTGATTTACTATGCAAGTAAAACTTTAAATAGTGCTCAAATGAATTAGACCACCACTGAAAAAAGAATTACTTGCAGTAGTATTTGCATGTGAAAAATTCAGGTCTTATCTTGTTGGCTCACCTGTTGTTTTTAGTGATCATGCAGCATTGAAATATCTTCTTTCTAAGAAAGATTCTAAGGCTAGATTGGTGCGGTGGATTTTGTTACTTCAAGAATTTGATATCACAATCAAAGACAAGAAAGGCACCGAAAATGTTGTCGCAGATCATTTGTCAAGATTGACAACAGATTCGAGATCTGACATCACACCGATCGATGACTACTTTCCTGATGAATCTTTATTTTCCATCTCTACAATGCCTTGGTTTGTAATATTGTTAATTTTCTTGTTTCAAGACAATTGCCAGCTCATTGGAGTACCCAAGACAAAAATAAAGTTCTTGAACGAAGTGAAGAACTTTTATTGGGATGACCCTTATTTATTCAAATATTGTCCTGATCAAATATTTTGAAGATGCATTCCTGACAATGAGGTAAGTAGTGTCATTAAATTCTGTCATTCTGAGGCATGTGGGGGTCATTTCTCATCAAGAAAGACATCTGCAAAAATCTTACAAAGTGGATTTTACTGGCCCACCATGTTCAAGGACTCACATGCATTCTGCAAAACTTGTGAAAATTGTCAAAAGTTGGGATCTATTTCAAAACATCACATGATGCCTTTAAATCCTATTCTTGTCATTGAGATCTTTGATTGTTGGGGTATTGTTGCGATGTCGCGATCGCATAAATTAATTACCCTAGCTTCAAACACAACACACAAGATAGTATAGAGCAAGCAAGGGGTCGATCCCATGAGAAATATTCAAGTCAGATTTTTATGTTAGATGATATGCAATTTGGGGGGGTTTGGATGTTATCTAGGCTAAAGCAAAAGAAAATAGAAAACTATCAAACAAAATTTAATAAAATCAGAAAATTATCAAGAGAACAAACCTTGGTCGCAAGCACACATCCACCTACTAAAATCAGAACTGATCATGGAAACGAAATATCAATTTATATTCTGAATATTTATCTCTTCTTAACATTGGTTAGTTAACGGATCCACCATATAACTAACCCTAACCATCAAACAACCACAGTGTCTGCACTAGTAATTTAATTCAATGGCAGCCTTAAGAACTAGATAAGTTGATTAATCAAGAAAACATAACTGTCCGTAGTCTATGTTTGATTTGATTGAATGTTCTCCCTAAGATTAATAACGTAGATTCGCCATAATTATTAAACTCAGTTGCTTCACAAGTTCATAGACCACAACTCCAGTTTTGATATCAAAATTAGCAATAGATTGTCTACAATAATAACTTAGAGTCCGCTCTAGCAATTAAAATAAACAATCATAGGAAAAATAAGCATAGGAGAACAAACATATTCATCATATAAACTAAAAAGAAAAGGTAAAATAAATCTCACAGTTCTTGAAATCCGAAGGTTTCCGTGTCCTTGCAACCAAGAAAAAGTGTTTAGCCTTGCATGTTTGTTGAAAAACTAATAAAAAAGAAGGAAGAATGCATAATTTCAAGTTTCTTAGAGGAGGGGGGGGGGCGTTTTTCTCTTCTTGGCTGGCTCCCCCCCCCCCTTCTCTTCTCTCATTCTTTTTATATCCTAGGAAACCCTAGTCTCTATTTTACAAAATAGTCCTCCCTTAAGTAGACTGTTTACATTTAAGTACTTCAATAACTATTTTCCTAAAAAAATAGAAATAGCCTTGAAATCTTCAAGCTTTGACTTAGAGGAGCTAACTTGATGAAATAAAAACTTGGATATCGGTTTAGATGCTTCGGAACGTAATTTGGACTCATTTCTTCACGAAACCTGTTTGCTGGCAGAATTCCGTTGTCATCTTTGAAAAATCATATCTCCCTCATATGACATCTTTTTTGGTTGAACTTTGGAGCGTTGATAGGCCTTTGAGTCATGAATCCAAAAAAAATTGAGTTTGCATCCATTGGACGTCTGTAGCTCCATATATTCAAGTCGGAATGGCCGAAGGTCAACACTGGCAGATTGCGAGATTTGACTTTGAAAGCTGCGATTTCCATTCTCTTCCTTATTTTATTTTCTTGCCTTATATTTCCAGAAAAGTATGGATGTTAGCTTTTTAATGCCACTAGAATCACTTCATTTCAACATCTAGAGCTCACGCTCTGCACAAAACATCGACTGAAGGTCAAATCTGCCAATTATCTCCAATTTACTCCTTTTTGCATCTTTCATCCAAAAGTGCCTTCAAAACATAAAACAAAGAATATCAAGGCATTTTATATATAAAACATAGGCAAAACACTAGTTAAATGTGGGTAAAACTATCGAATAATATGGTTGCATCAGGTATAGATTTCATGGGTCCATTTCCTCCATCATTTGGTTTCTTGTGCATATTAGTCGCAGTAGATTATGTTTCAAAATGGATAGAGGCAATTCCAAGTCGAAACAATGATCACAAAACAGTGATAAAGTTTTTGAAAGAAAATATTTTGAGTCGGTTTGGAATCCCTTAAGCCATGATAAGTGATGGTGGAACACATTTTTGCAACAAGTCATTTGAGTCTTTAATGAAGAATATGGAATCACATACAAAGTTGTCACCCCTTATCACCCTCAGACAAGTGGACAAGTAATAGGAAAGACTAGTCTTTAAGACTTAATGATGCACTTTAGGCTTATCGAACTGCTTATAAAACATCATTAGGTATGTCACCTTATAGACTAGTCTATGGAAAACCTTGTCACTTGCCTGTGGAACTTGAACATAAAGCTTATTGGGTTATTAAAGCTTTCAATTCTAACCTTTATGATGTTAGTCAGCTACGAAAATTACAAATAAATAAGCTTGAGGAAATAAGAAATGATGCATATGAAAATTCAAGAATTCATAAAGCAAGAATCAAAGAGTTTCATGACAAGAAAATACTGAGAAAAACATTCAATGTTGGTCAAAAAGTCTTGCTTTATAATTCTCGACTCCATTTATTTCCTGGAAAACTAAGATCGAGATGGAGCGGTCCTTTTATTGTGAAACATGTGTATCCATATGGGGCCTGTGATATCGAGAATCCAAAGAATGACAATGTTTTCAAGGTAAATGGACATCGTTTGAAAGTTTACTTTGACAATTTTTCAGTTGAAAATGACTCTATTGAATTGAGTGATCCTGTATATAAAGATTGATTCTTTTTCTCACATTGTTTTGTGTTTTGTTTTGGTGTAACTTTTGTTTTGCTAGTCTCTCTCACCCCGGTCAAATGGCGGATAATGGTACTCCGTGACTCTTAAGTCGGTTTTTTCAGTTTCCCATAATAACTGATATCTGTATATATATTTGTGTAATTCTTTGCTCTTTCTCCCTTCTTTGAATCTCTTCTCAAATTCTCATTTGAAAATGGACACCACTCTTGAAAAATTGAAAAAGTATTTTCCTCCTTTGCCTCCAAATGCGATTACAAAAATTTACCGTGCTAGGTGTGCAAGATTGAGGTTGTTAATGAATCATGGAATTCCTAAAGATATTCGCTAGCTAATTGAAGCAAGGTCCGATTATCAAGTGATTCCTCCAATTCTTTCATCTCATACATGCCTGGAATAGGTAAAAACACTTTTGCAAAGAAAAGTCGTGCAAAACGACTGAAAGTCTGTCATAGATGTGCCAGATGGACTTGTAATGCAACATGTTGTTCTTTAGGAATGGTATCTGTAAACCGTGAAGATAAAATACAATTCATTAAAGATGGCCTAGGTAAGGGTCTTTAGATAATCTTCTATTAACCCTTGAGATGCATCCTAGTGGAGATGTGCATCGTGCAATTCATGATTTATGGCCACAATTCCATAAAGAACATGATCGACTTAATCTTGGGAATCTGACTATAAAAGACCCTGTTTGCCAGTTTTTAACAAAACTGGATGGGAAGCCTATCCCCGACCCATAGAGGGCATTTAAGTCGTTCTTGGACGTAAAACCAAGGGAAGATGTGAGCCACAATCACAACTACCTGTACATACACATGCTTTTCAAAATAAATAAATAAATAAAGAGAGAGAGAGAATGAGACTCCAGCTGGCCTACATATAGGTGGTATGATTGCATTTTCAATTTCTCATCTATAAAATCTTCTCTTCCTTCCCTTCATTTCTACTCAACTCATGCATTCAATAGATATAGAAGTGTGTAGAAATGGCAGGTTCCTCAAGTCATCACATAAGAAATATTTTTGTTTTCGGTGGATCCAATCCTGGGAAGAAAATAGAGTTCTTAGAATCAGCAAATCATCTTGGTCAGGTACTAGCTGAGAGAAAGATCCATTTAGTGATGGGGGAGGCAGCCTTGGGTTAATGGGGGGTGTGTCAATAGCTGCATTTTTAGGAGGCAGTCAAGTTTTGGGGGTCGTCCCCAAAGCTTTAGCAAAAGGGGACATCATTGGCAAAACAATTGGAGAGGAACTACAGGTCCCCACAGTGTCTGATCGACTGAATGCAATGTTTAACCATGTTGATGCCTTCATTGCTTTACCAGGTGGTCTGGGCACATTGGAAGAGATCTTTCATATTTCCTCTTGGGCCCAACTGCACATTCACTATAAACTCATAGGTCTGTTAAATGTTAATGGCTTTTATTATAATTTGTTGTCTTTTCTTGATCAAGCTGTCAAACAGGAATTTCTAACATCTTTGGCACGACAAATCATAATCTCTGCTTCTACTGCTGAACAATTGATTGACCAACTACAATCTTTCATCCCTGTAATTGATCCCTCTATGAGTCGCATAAATTGGTCAACTAAGGAAAGCCGTAAAAAGCTTAGATTGGATTTGAGCCTTCGTTTGTGAAACCTTGTGTCCTTTGGTTTTATTAATAGCATTTTATTTTGTTTCGTTATTTTTTATATTTGTTTAAGTGTGTTTCAAGTTTATCAGTGTTCGTTGTTTCAAGTGATGTCCTCTATACTCTATCTTTTTACCTTATGACATTGAGGATAATGTCTCATTCTGGTTGGGGGGGAGGGTAGTAGTTGACATTAAAAAAAAAACTAACTTACTAACTGTTTTTGCTATTATTCAAACTATTTGACAAAACTGTTATTAGGATGGCAGAGTAAGGAGGAATTTTATTGACTCTTGAGACGCATCTTAGTAAATATTCTTATTAAGGTCTATCAGAATACTTCTTGAAATATTCAGGTTTACAAACTCTCGCATTGTTATCATTTGATCCTGCTCATATACTCATTTAACAAGTATTCTTAAACCTTCATTTTCACACACAAACTTTAACATATGATTGTGGGTTGCACATTGGATTATTACATTATTTATGTTCTTTTGTTAAATGTAACAACTAAGGGAAATGGATAGTATATAATTTGCAAAAAAAAGAGTTGATAATATTGATGATAATAAAAACGTAGATAAGTTTGGTTTCGTAACCTCCCTAACCTAAGCAATTAAGTCCGAAGAGGTATTTTAACACCTAATACCCTAAAGTCAACTGACGTGGGAGCTATTAGCCCAAAGCTTGTTACATGGGTTAAGGAGAAAAGCTTAAGGGAATCAAACATTGCACTATCTATGTATCAGTATCTACAACCCGAGTTACTAAGCTCGTAGGGGTGTCTCAACACCTAATGCCCTAAGACCAACTGGTCTGGGAGTCATTAGCCGAAAGCTCGTTACATGGGTTAAAGATGCATTGTGTTTTAAGTTATATATATATATATATATATATATATATATATATATATATATATATATATATAAAAGATAATAATCCCAATCCAAGGAAGTTAACCTTAAACATTAGAATAGAATATTGTTTTCTTTCAATAAAAGCCCCATCATCTATGTTTTCATACATTAAGCACATAAAAAGGAAGGTTTATTAATATTTTGTTTAAGAGGTATTGAGCAGATATATAAATTTAATGAGAGTTGTTTATCTGGATAGATTAATGGAAGTTGAATGATGAATGCCTTGCTTTGTGGAACTTGCAATTTTTTTTTCTATTTTAACACTTTGATTACTAAGGACTAGTAATAAGCTGGTCAGAGGGTGTGATTAGTACATAAAAGTGCATTTTTTATCAAGGTTTTATATCATCATTTTGCACTTGAAGTATCAGTAACTCCTTAACTAAATCATGTTTTATAATAACAAGTCAGTTACTATTACATTTAATTTATGGTAAATGTTTATCTTAAATGCAGGCTTATCACATAAATCAAAGGATTGATTGATGAGTTCAACTACTGAAATTGAGAAGACAAAGAGAGGGCTAAGCTTATAAAAGAGATGCTGGTTCAGTCCAAACTGGAACACTGTTCAGTCATTGAGTCATATCTGAAGCTGTAGATCCTGGATATCAATTTGGTTTATATGGTTAGAAAGCTAAGACATAGGCCTAAAACATTCATGGGAGTGAAAGACTCAATTATGTTGTTTGGAAGTCCAAATCTTAGCAACAACAGAGAAGTCGGAATCTATCTAGCAGCCTAGACACTATTCAGTGTTCAGCCCATATCTCGAGTTCTAGAAGTCCAAATGTATTGATTCACTTTTTGTTGGAAAGCTGGGACAATTTCCTAGAACTTTCATGATTTAAGTCTGTTCAAATTCTGACGTTATTAATAACATTTTGTTCAGACAAGAAGATAAGGATTGTCACCAAGTCAAGATGTGGCCACCCACTCAACAATTAGTCATCAAATCAATAGTTCTAAATTTTGGCCTATAAAAGGAGGCATTTGTCATGCATTGAGGCATCTTGGTTTTCAGATCAAGATCATGTTCTTGCTCTCTCTTTATATTTTTGTAATGCTTAAGTTTTGTTTATATTAATATCTTGTTTATGCTTTTCATTTCCTTTCCTTTACTTAGTTAACTTATATCTTATTTATGTTCTTATCTTGTTTATTTATGTTTCTCTTTTTCATTATGTTTAGTTAAGTTTATTATGTCAAGGTGAAAAGGTTACACTAATGATGTAAGAATAAGTATAGTATAAACTCAACATGGACTTTAATGTTTGATACTAATATGTTTTGTATTGTTATCTTATTCACTCTTAATACTTTCCTTGTTAAATGGTTAATCTAGATTTATGTTGTATAACCTTGATACAACAAATACTTGACACTTTCATAGCTCAAACCGTATGGTATAACCGACACCTATGCTATGAAAGGAACTTGATTTGTTCTTAACATAAGTTATAATCATGAATACCTGACAACATTTACAAGTATTAGCATTACTCGAATAAGATAACTAATGTAATCATGTTAACAATTTATAATCTGATTGGAGCCTCCTTTGTGTGTGGTTTCCAGTTGAGTAATAAGAGTTTATACTATACTTGTTTGAAATACCATTAGTGGATCCTCTAACCTTGACAATTATTTTTATCATTGTTTAATCCTTATATCAATATCACATCTCAAAGCTCTCTTCAACTTATTATTATTATTATTATTATTATTATTTATAATTTATATAGTTAACCTCCCCCGGTCTTACCGGGTTATTTATTACTTCGACACTCCTACACTTGGGAGAAGACATCAATCTTTTGGTCGTGTCACATGTCCTTGTAAGGAGCATATGCTACAAACTTTCACCTGCTGTACATTGCCATAAGCCAAAGAACGCACAAGAGAAGTAAAATCATTAACTTTATTCTCAAGGTTAAAGAAAAGAATAGGGGATTATTCGTTCTACATGCAGGAGAAGCTTAAGACAAAAACGAAGTAAAAGTGGAGGGGAAAGAAGAGTTACCTGGCGCGGAGGCGGTGCCTTGTTGTTCTGGCTGCTTCGCTGGCGGTGCTGCGGTGGAGGCCGGTGGCGGTGTCGTGGCTCCCGGACGGTAGCTTCAAGCAGCGACGAGACGCGACTGTTCACCCCCTTGGTGTTTTGTTTTTCTTTCTCTTCCTTTGTTGTTAAACGTCTTCCCTTTCTACACTCCCTGTTTATTTTTCTCTTCAATTCCCTCCCTTGTTTCAAGCTTCCCCATGTTCTTTCCTTCCTTTCTCTCTCCCGTCTCCTTTCTTTTTCTTCTTCTCTTCGTTTTCTCCTCTACTCTTTTTATGTTGGCGTTGAGTGCGGTATTTATAGGGCAAAGGGGAGCGGGGGCGTCCCTATTGCTGCGCATGGCGAGCGGGGCCTTCCTGCCTTCCGGATGAGGTAGCCAATGAGTGTGGATCGCATAGAGCAACTTCGCTAGTTTCTCATTATGAGGGGGCGTGCATTTTGATAGAGCACGCAGGGAGGGAGAGAGGCAGGCAGAATTAAAGAAGAAAAAACAAAAGTTTCATTCTTCCCCTGCTGCACGTCCAGAGGAAGAAGAAGGAGGAATAATGTCACTCAAAATGACATTGTTTTGTTCCTTCTTTTTTTTTTTTAACATGAAACGGCGTTGTTTTATACAAAACGCGCCGTTTCATTTAAATAAAATATAGAGCCAACACATCAACTTCCAAATTAGTCCTCAATTTATCCTTTGTTCATTTAAGTCCTCAAATTCAATTTTGATTTTAAGAATCAATTCAATTGCATCTCTGCCAACTTCAATTGGCAGCCCTATAGTTGGCCTCCCTTTTCACTTTAGTCCTTGGTTTTGAATTTATGCATTTTGACCCTCAATTGATTAATAAACTTCAAATTCCTTCAATTTGGTCCCTGATTCGGTCAATTTCAGTCCCTCTATTTACGCGCCTTTTTTAGTTTGGTTCTTGGTTTTGGATTTATGCAATGAAGTCCCTAATTGGCCACCACACTTCAATATTCATGCAATTAAGCCCCTGATTTGACCAAATCAACTCTTTAAAATTATAATTTGACCCCTGAACTGTAATTTCTTCCAATTAAAGCCCAAATTGACTTAAAATTAATTTGACGCCTTTTTTTTTTTATAAAAGATAAGAATTCCTTATATTTTCCACACTCATTACCCATTACAAATTGTTATTATCCAAGAATCACTATAAACTTAAAAGTTTAAAGTTTTAATAATAATTTTATATTATTAGATAATACATCTTTTCAAGTGAACATTTAATTTAATTTTGTTTTGTATTAAATATTTTGATTGAATTGATTTTTTAACATTGACAAAATAATTATAATAATGTAGATGATTGGAACCATGGAGTCTGAAGTAATAATGCATCATTAAAAATTATGGTCAAGTCTTTGTTCATGTTCAACATCTTTTCATTGTTTTTTGCTATTTTTGGTTTTTTTAAAAAAATTTATCAAACATTGGGTCAAAAATTAGGTAGCAACAGTGCCATTCAAAACAACATCGTTTTGGATTTTTTTTTAACAGTGGATGAAATGATATTGTTTTGCCCAAAACACGCCGTTTCATTCAAAAGAAAATGGTGCAAAACATGTCGATTTCCAAATCAATCCTTAGTTTGTGATTTGTTTAATCAAATCATTCATTGCAATTTTGATTTTAAGAATCAATTCAATTACATCTCTGTCAAATTCAATCACCTGCCCTGAAGTTGGTCGCCTTTCATATGTGATTAATTCAATCGTCGACCCTGAAGTAGCACCTAGAATATGTTTTTAATGTAATTCCAAGCTATGTTTTTAATGAAAAAACAAAGATTAGTAAAATTTAAAATTAATAAAATACAAATAGTTTAAAATGTAGAAATAACTTATTTTGGATTCTCTCTTTGAAGTTCTTACTCTTTGACATGATTTTTAAGAGGTGAGAATTACAAAAAGAAAATAATTATTGTACAAAAAGTTTTAAAACCTTAAAGAACCCATATGTATTATATTAGGATAAGTGAAATATAAAAATCTTTATTTTATTTTCCATGCCCTTGCACATGCTTACAATTATTTTCTTTTTAAAAAATTCTTTACCTTGGATTTTTGTTTTGAATTATAATAAATATTTTTTTGAGATATTCTCATAAGTGATTAAGTACAAGCAAGGTCAGGAAAATGTGGTTGCAGAATGCTTTGTCACGAAGATATGTTCTTCTTAATACTTTAAATACTAAATTGTTAGTGTAGAGTTTCGGCCAAGGACAATTTTTTTAGGCATAATGGGTTTTTGTTTAAGGAGAATAGATTATGTGTGCCTAATTGTTCTATGCATGAATTGTTTATAAGGAAAGCTCATGGGGGAGGTTTAATGGGGCTTTTTGAAAATGCTAAGACTTTAGAAGTTTTACATGAATATTTTTATTGGCATACATGAAAAGAGATATGCAAAGAATTTGTGATAGATGCATAACTTGTAGACAAGCTAAGTCTATAGTAAAGCCTCATGTGTTATATAAACCTTTACCTGTTCCTAAGGAACCTTGAGTTGATATTTCTATGGGTTTTATTTTGGGTTTACCTAAGTCTAGGAAAGAAACAGACTCCATATTTGTTATTCTGGATAGATTTTCTAAGATGGTACATTTCATTGTTTGCTATAAAACTAATGATGCAATAAATATCACAGACCTTTTCTTTTGAGAGGTCATTCGGCTACATGGTGTTTCTAGGAGCATTGTGTCTAATCGAGATGTTAAGTTTTTGAGTTACTTTTAGAAGGTTTTGTCAGGTCAGTTAGGGACTATACTTTTATTTTCTACTACTTGTCACCCACAAACAGATGGTCAAGTTGAAGATATGAAGAAGACTTCAACTCAATTATTAAGAGCTATCATTCAAAAGAATCTTAAAAATTATGAGGATTGTTTGCCTTTTATTGAATTTGCATTTAATCGTAGTGTGCATTGTACTACTGATTATTCACCATTTAAGATTATTTATCGTTTTAATCCTATAACACCATTGGATTTGATTCCTTTACCTATTGATAAAAGTTTTAACATGATAAGATAAGAATCTCCTTACTGAAGATGACTATTCTTAAACCTTAAACAAACCTTTTTTTTGGGTTTTAAAATGGTTAGGGTTTTTTTTTTATCAAAATATAAGTATATTAATAAATCAAAAATTTACAATGCTGTAGAACTAGCAAGTTCGTATATAGTGATTTACAAAAGTAGGGAACAAAATCCCTGAAAGAACTTTACATCAAAGCCATGGAAATGAAGCTAACAAGCTAAGATTAGCAGACAATGGTTATGTGAGGAACCATAAATTACTAGGTTCCCAACCTAACACAAAGCAAAAGTCAAGACAAGTAGATGTCCTGGGCATCGATTGAAGCAAGAAACATAAAAGTATATCAAACCAGGATGCAAAAACACATGAGTACCATGCAGCACAGCAGATCTTCAAGAGAAACAACAACAACAAAGGTCCAACAAGAAACATATGCAATGCGGCTTGAAGGCTGCAAACCGAAGAGAAGACAACTTACCATAAGAAAGTTCATCCAGAACAACCACCAATATAGTCAGCTGACATGAATTTGAAGGTGATTGTGCTCATGAAAGTGCAATATCATGTAAAATAAAACCTGAATCTCCGAAATAAAGATTCAACCAGTGTGCAGGAGTTCTCAAAGACTCTTCTATTCCTTTCTTCCCATATCAGGTAGATAACAATGCGAAGGGAGACCCTTTTCATTCTGGCAACAACATTTTTCCCCTTGAGATTGAGGCCCCGAACAGCACTACTAATGGTTGGCATATCCTTGCAGAGCCGAAGCCAAGATTTAACCTTCGTCCACAAAAGGGATGTCCAACTACAAGCAAAGAAAAGGTGACTATGGCTTTCCTCATGATCCTGACAGAAGACACAGCTACCATTAGCATCAACAAAGTGTAGTCTGTCTCATGTTCTCAGCCTCCCAAGTAAAGCAAGCCAAAGGATGAAACTATGCCTTGGTAAGCACCAAGGTTCTCATACAACCTTAACCCATGACACCGAGGTTCCTTTGAATCTCAAAAACTCATAAGCATGACCCGAGAAAGGCTCAGAAATAGTGTCCCAACTTTGCATCATAGAGATCACTTCTGATTGTCCCCCGTCCATCATGACCCAAATGGTTAGGTTTTAACTTGATGAGATAAGGATCTCTTTACTGAGAATGATTTTTCTCGAATCTTAGATAGATTAACGAATAAAAACATGACTTAAAGCAAACAACAAAGCAGCTTACCATAGGTAAATTGCACTAAGAGTGATACGTCTTCCCTTTGCACAATCAGTCCCTTTATCTAGACTTCGCATACCATTAAGTTTTCTAGTGATCATAATACTAAGTGACAATTCTTTTTTTTTATTGATAAAAGACAAGAATTCCTTGTCCTTTCCATCTATATCTATCCTGATAACTCTGACCTGGAAGGATGATTACTGCGAAGCCGCCTATGTGTGACAATAAATATTGTTAAGTAATATCTCCTTTACACATTGCTATTATCAAAGAATCACTATAAGCTTAAAAGCTTAAATTTTTAATAATAATTTTATATTATTGCTAAAACAATTTATCATTATTTTGTTTTATATTAATCTTTTTTTTGTGGAATTGCTTTTTTTTTACATTGATAAAAGATTATAATGTAAATGATTGGAACCATGGAATATGAGGTAATGATGCATCTTTAAAATTTATGGTCAAGTCTTTGTTCGTGTTCATCATCAATTTTTTGCCTCGTCAAGCAGAGAAAGATTAATAAATCTAAAGCATCAGTACGATGGCCACAAGCTACATTTCTTGGGTCCAAATGGAATCTGAACATTGAAAAGTAAAAATGCATCCTTAAAATTTATGGGCAAGTCTTTGTTTAATGTTCAGCATCTTTTGTTAATCTTTTGCATTTAATAAAAGCTAAAGCATCAGTATCAATTTTTTGCCTCGTCAAGCAGAGAAAGACTAATAAATCTAAAGCATCAGTACGATGGCCACAAGCTACATTTCTTGGGTCCAAATGGAATCTGAACATTGAAAAGTAATAATGCATCCTTAAAATTTATGGGCAAGTCTTTGTTTAATGTTCAGCATCTTTTGTTAATCTTTTGCATTTAATAAAAGCTAAAGCATCAGTATCAATTTTTTGCCTCGTCAAGCAGAGAAAGATTAATAAATCTAAAGCATCAGTACGATGGCCACAAGCTACATTTCTTGGGTCCAAATGGAATCTGAACATTGAAAAGTAATAATGCATCTTTAAAATTTATGGGCAAGTCTTTGTTTAATGTTCAGCATCTTTTGTTAATCTTTTGCATTTAATAAAAGCTAAAGCATCAGTATGAAGGCCAAAAGCTGATAGCTTACCCTACATTTCTTGGGTCCAATCAGAAAGTGAACATTGAGAAGTAATAATGCATCTTTAAAATTTATGGTCAAGTCTTTGTTAATGTTCAGCACTAAACCATATTAGCAATGTAATAATAATTTTATTTTAATCATATAACAATACAATACGGAACAGTTGATTGATTTTACTTAGAATATAACACAACAAATCATAGTATAGCAATGCGTACCTTAACCACACATATAATCAAGAATCATGTTTGGAGAAACCATCTAGTAGGTGACCCAGTGGTAATAACTTGGGACCAAGAAGTTTGCTTTCCCTGTGATCTCAGATTCGAGTCCTGTGGTTGCTAATATGATGGTCACTGGAGGTTTACATGGTCGTTAACTTCAGGACCCGTGAGATTAGTCGAGGTGCGGGCAAGCTGGCCCGGACACCCACGTTAAAAAAAAAAAAAGAATCATGTTTGGGGAACCTTGAGCGGTGTAACTCAACTGGCCAGGCCCTGAGTTAATTTGTTCCCCAAAGGTCACCAGTTTGAGTCCCACAAACCTCAGGGCCACTGGAGGCTTATATGGTCGTTAACTTTAAGGCCCGTGGGATTAGTCGAAGTATACGCAAGTTAGCTCGGACACCCACATTAATCTAAAAAAAAAATCTCATATTTAAAATAGTTTCTCAATAATCACGAGTTTGTATCTCTCTCATGATCACGTTACGTTATTTTGAGAGCTTAATTATCTTCTAAAAAGTACTTTTATCAAAGTAGAAAACGTACAATCAACACGTTTTATTTTCAACAAAAACAGTCATTGATTGATATTCAAGTACTCGCAAAATAAATTAGGTGGTGTGCTGCTTCAATCAAAAGATTTGAATAATTTTCATAATGTTTTAATAATTAATAACGTGTAAGTTTAAGATTAAATTCACTATTGTATTTTAATTTTTTTTATTATCATGAATTAATTATTTGAATTTGATTAGTTACTAAGTTGTGCATAAATAATGTTTTTAAAATGCTAAAATCATATTTTGATTATTCCAACGATTTAGAAAGGTTTATTCACTTTAATTGATATTAAAATTTATCTTCATTTTTTTATTATTTTAAAGTATTATAAATTTTATCAATTTTAATTTACATTGAGAAAATATAATTTGTAATTAAAACAAGATTCTAATAATATTTTATTAATTAAACATGATTTGTTTTTTATATATTTTCAATACTGAACCCTTAGGCTATGTTGTATAACATCATAATTTAAATAATCTTTAAAAATTAAATAAGTGACAAATTCATATATAATTTTTGATAATGAAAGATCAATAAAGTAAAAAACCATAATGAATCTACAAAGTCAACGAAGATAAACTTTTAAATAATCATCTCAATCTAAAAATTTAAATTGTTAGATGAGGTTTCAAAATAAAATTTACATTATTTTCGAACATATTACCTTAAATAAAAGTCTTGTGTGTTTGATACTTTTACATATTGATATTACCCTGTACTATTAATTAAAAATATAAATAAGATGGTAATTGAAGACTGCTTCTGCTAAGATGAAAGGAAAATATAAATAAGGTGGTAATTATAATTGAAAACATGAAACAATATATATAGATATGATCACATAATATCAACGAGCCAGGTCTCCAATTTCCAGGGCCATAATTCTTAAGAACCAGTACATGTGTTTCCTTCAATATTTACTAGGAAGATTTAAATCAAAAGGAGGATCAAGGGAAACAAACCAATGAAAAAAAAAAAGAATCAATAGATATATATATTGACCATCCGGTACTCATGTACAGCCACAACTTGAGATATTGTAGGCCTGAGAGAAGGTGATTGATCGGTGCACAAGATATGGTTTTTTTTTTTCTTTCCTGTTAAGATAGTTATATTTTAAGATAAGAATCTTCTTATCAAAAATAATTTTTCTTAAACCTTAAATATATCTTTTTTGGGCTTTAAAATGATTGTATTTTAACTTGATGAGATAATAATCTCCTTAATGAAAAGAACTTTTCTCGAACTTTAAGTAGATTAACGAATAGAAACACGACTTAGAACAAACAATAAAGCAGATTACCATAAATAAGGTGCACTCAGAGTTATATGTCTTCCATTTACACAATTAATCCCCCTACCCAGACTCTCATAGACCATTAGATTTTCTAGTAACTATAATACTAGATGACGACTCCCTTTTCTTTTCTTTTTTTGTTGATAAAAGATAAAAATTTCTTATACTTTCCACACTAATTACCCATTACAAATTGTTATTATCAAAGAATCACTATAAACTTAAAAGTTTAAAGTTTTAATAATAATTTTATATTATTAGATAATACATCTTTTCAAGTGAACATTTAATTTAATTTTGTTTGGTATTAAATATTTTGATCGAATTGATTTTTAAACAAATAATTATAATAATGTTAATGATTGGAACCATGGAGTCTGAAGTAATAATGCATCATTAAAATTTATGGTCAAGTCTTTGTTTAATGTTCAGCATCTTTTGTTTCCATTATGTCGATCTTCTGCACTGTCGAGAAGAGAAAGATAAATAAAGCTAAAGCATCATTATGAAGGCTACAAGCTGATAGCTTACCCTACATTTCTTGGGTCCAATCAGAAAGTGAACATTGAGAAGAAATAATGCATCTTTAAAATTTATGATTCAGCATCTTTTGTTTCCATTGTCAAGTAATAATAATAACCACCGTCAGTCCAGGTAAAGAGCATTCTGTGATGCTGCTTTGAAAACCAAAAATTGAATGTTATTTATTTATTTTTGTAAAAAAAAAGTGGGGGAGAAGGGGTTAAAGGATTGTGGATATAAATATCTATCATGCTGTCCAAATTTCATTGGATCTACTTTCGTATAAAAAACAAACAAACCAGAACTTTCATGTGGATATAAATTTCACCTCAAATATAGCCTTCTGCACTTGTAATAGCTCAACCATTTTGTATTCAGAATATATTATTTATGCTATTCTCACATGGAAAGTTTTGGCTATGAAATTTTTGGAAGTAAAATTATCATATCCCACATCGGCAGGTGAGAGATTGGTAGCTGGCCTTATTAAAAGTGCTGGTTGTTAACTTGTCATACGCGTTTTGGAGCGTTAGGCTCAGATGTGGGCTCGCGTCACCAGGAACAAAACCGTGAGGGCGGTAAGGCCTAAAGCGGACAATATAGGGCAAGTTGGGCCGGGCTATTACAGGTATGGTTTAGTGCTACATTTAATGCTGTTGATCTCTCTTTATTTTATGTAGGTAATGATTCGAGGTCAAATCCTTTTGAAGAGAGAGGGAATGATGTGATCCAAGCAACACCAAAGAATCCATTGGAGGTTTTAGTTGGTCTAGTGACAAGGCTTAGGGTTAAAAGATTCTAAGAGGCTTTTAATGGACTTCTTCGAGATACATGAGCTAAAAAGAACTTCAAGAGGGTAATAAATAATGAAGAGCAAGCCTTTATTAATCTGATTCATGTTCAAGAAGAACTTGTTGGTGGAACCAAGGCCATAACTCAAGGATTGGGATACAAAGAATCAAATCAGACAATTTGACATTTCTTTACTATTTTGATCATAATTGGAGCTCCAAGTCACATTTTGATGCGATTCTAGTTGGATTGAAAACTAGAATTCCATACATTTCCAATGATAAAAGGAACACATTCTAATTTATTAAGACAAGAGAGAACCATTCATTTGAAGTTGGGTTTTGGTGCTACTAGTAGATTACGAGAAAAACCAATATGATCTTATTTTAATTAGTTGGACTATTGATCTATCTTTGTTTTGGACGACAACACTTGTTTAAGTTTCGAATTTATTTATTTTATTTATTTTAATTAGTTTGGGCTAGTTTTAACTTCGTTTGGATATTATTTAAAATGGATTTATGTGCGACTCATTAGGAAAACTAGGGTTACTTAGCTTTCTAGAATATACTCTTTTTTTGTGAACAATATTTCAAAAAAAAGAGATTGTTGCAGAATAAAAATATTTCCTCTCATGGTTTTTGATTGAACTTCAACTCTTCAAATAATTGGCAAATCTTTACTAGTGATTTTATACTTCTGTTGCTTGTCTCCATATGTAGGCGTTGTGATTGGGTGGTTTATAGTCTTATTGCCTTGGAGCAAGTCTTCCATTGTGATAAACTCAATTTCATACTCAAACTTGAGTTAGATAGATTTTGGGTTCGTGAATTCCATCAAGTTCAGCTAGGGTTTATATTAATACTAGGTAGCGACTTCTATTCTTTTGGTTTCATTGATAAAGAAAAGAAAAATAATTCCTTATTCTTTCACCCATATCCTTTCACGTTAAATCCTGTTTAGAAAGGATGATCGTCACAATACCGCATACATACAACATGACATTTGACTGAATAGATTTTTTTCTCTTAATAAAGCAAAAAAAAGGACAATCATAAGTGGTTACTTTTTATTTTTATTAGAAAATATAGAGGATGCTTTCGAGTTGTGGCCTTCATACTGATGCTTTAGCTTTCCTAATCTTTCCCTACTTGATGATGCAAAAGATTCGACATAATTGAAACAAAAGATGCTGAAAATGAACAAAGACTTGACCACAAGTTCTAAAGATGCATTATTACTTCTCAATATTTACATTTTGCGGGTCCAGTCATTGGACCCAAGAAATATAGAGTTAGCTATCAACTTGTGGCCTTCGTACTGATGCATTACCAAGGCATATTACCTTTATTGAAACAAGAAAATTATAGGAGTAAAAAACAATTCAATGTGAGCCATTATTAATGGTCAGGGTTGGTATTAATCATCCTTGTGAAGTCTCCAGACATTCCTTTGCAAAATGTTTGGCCTTCTACTAGATCAATTTTTGCATCATTTAGTTGGTTTTTTTTTTTTTTTTTTTTTTCAATGAAGGAGTTTTAGTGATCTTTGTTAATTTAATATGCCCTGTAGTTAATCTGTTAATTATACATGATATTATTATATTCATATAAATATATATTTATTATTAATAAAAATTTAATTTTTCTTAAATATTTATATAATATTAAATTAAAAAATTTAGAGTAAAAATAAAGTTTATAGAACAAAAATACTTTATATAAAAAAAATTAAATTATTATATTTATAAAATTTTTATTGCATAAAAAAGAACGGTACTATATTTTTTATGTGCTTTCCTTTCCTTGCCTTTGGTTGGAACTCGTACTTGTTCTTTTATTCACACCAATCAGTTCTATAAATTAGCTGCATTCCTACACAACTTCTACAAGTATACCGAAACCAGCTGTTCCCTCGTTCATTTTTCTGATATCCCATTAGCTTCTTCTGTCTCCTTTCTTTCACTTCTATTCTCCTGTTTGCAATTATTCAAGCCACATCTAACAAATCTATCTATCATCAGAAACTTTTCGTTTCATAAGCCCAGAATCTCTCCCTTGGAAGCATCTGTTTTACCACACTTTGGTAAGTAATCTTCTATATATTTATTATGTTCTTAAATTATTTAGAAAATAATTGGATGAGTTCTGGAAGATGTTAGCTAATATTGTCACAGATGATTTATCTTTGCTTTATAAATCTTCTATTTTTATCATTATAAGGTTTTAGAGGAAGGAAAACACTTCCATAAACACGTACCAAATTAATCATCACGCTGAAAATTAATTAATGAGAGGATAAAATAATACAATATTATATTCACTTCATTTTGGCAATGGTTTAGCCATTGTTGAATTCAAACTCTTCTGCTCAAAATTACTAAAAGCGTTTCTAACATAAAATCAGCGAAAGCCATAATGATATACGGAATAATAGCAAGACATCATCAATGCTTATCTCCGAGTAATGGGTAGAGGCTTAGACTTTGACATATGATCCTATTAGGATTTTCTGCTAGTTCGCTTGTGTTGCTATTTTGCATGGATCAATACTTTTGGGGGTTTGTTCTCTGCTCCCTCTAATTTCTAGCCTTGTGGGATTATCTAATTGCAGGGAATTTAATACATTTTCTGATTATCAAGTCAGACTTGTGAATCTCTCTCATATCATCAGAACAAGCAAATGGCGGTGGAAACTGTTCTTATTGAAAAACTGGGAGAGCAAGTGTTTAGCGCTCTCATGAATCAAGCTCAATTTGCACTTGACTTCAAAAATCAATTTCAAGCTTTGAAGACACAACTCGACCTCGTCAAAGCCTTTCTTGCTGACACAAATAACCTCAAAATGAAGAAGGAAACTCTCAAGACGAGCTTGATCAAGCTGAGAGATCTGGTTTACGAAGCAGATGACATATTGACAGATTGCGTTCTTAGATATGATTATCAGAAAGATGGGTCCTGCTCCAAATACACACCTGATGAATTTTTCTTCAGGTGTCGAATGGGGAGGTAATTGATGGACTTGAACTCACGCATGGGCAAGATGGGGAGGGACTTGCGCGCATATTTAACTCCACAACATCTTCTATCATTGGGAGACAACCCTTACCGAGCTAAGGTATTTACCTCTCAGGATTTTGAGCCATCTGAGGTTATTGGACTGGAAGAAGATATAGAAAAGCTAAAACGATGGATTTTTAGTGCAAGTGGAGTCCTCCAAAGAATTGGCATTGTGGGAATGGGGGGCTTAGGTAAAACCACCATTGCACAAAAGTTTTTTGGAGATCGGGCGGTCGCTGGCTGCTTTGATAAAAAAATCTGGGTGTCCGTTTCTCAGGATTTCAGTGATGAAAAGATAATCAAGAGCATATTGGAGCAGTTACGAAAGAATCCCTCCCCGGTGTCTGATCTAGGCCAAATGTTGCATGCTATCAACCAATCACTTCAAGGTCATAGTTGCCTCATTGTCATGGATGATGTTTGGAGCTTCAATCAAGAATTGTGGGGTAAGCTCTGTTCTGCTATTCAAAAAACAGAAAAGAGAAGTTGTGTCATGATCACAACAAGACATGAAGATGTGGCAACCCATATGGGAGTTGAAAGTTCACGCATTCACCACCCAAAAGTTCTTGATGAGAAGGACAGCTGGTCATTGTTCTGCAACTTTGCCTTCCAGGAGACCAAGGGAAAATGTTCTAATAGCCAATTTGAAAAAGTAGGCAAAGAAATTGTGGGGAAATGTGGGGGGCTCCCTCTTGCAATTAAGACAATAGCAGCCTTTCTTGCAACAGAAGTTCACAACCTTGGCAAGTGGAAAGACATTCTTGATCACTTCCATGAATTGACTACCAGGAAGCAAAATAGCTCAGTTAAGACTTCTCTGCAATTGAGCTACGATGCACTCCCTACACATCTGAAGCAATTTCTTCTATGCTTCTCAATTTATCCTGAAGATTCCGTGATTCAAGCTGAGCAATTAGTGCATTGGTGGGTTGGAGAGGGCTTCATCCAGAGAACAGAGCACTCAAAAACCGCAGAGGACTTGGGATATGAATATTTGACAGATCTAGTCAGAAGATGCCTTGTAGAAGTTGTGGAGAGGCGTGGCTATGATGGAAGGGTCTACAGCTGTAAGATGCATGATTTGGTTCGTGATTTAACAACAATGTTTGCTGAAGATGAGATGTTGTGTAGCTTTGAAGCAGGCAAGCAGAAATTGTCACCTGATTCACGATGGCTGGGCCTGACGAGTGAAATGAGCACAGTAACATTAAAGCATTGTTCAAAGCTCAGGGCATTGCTATTAATGGCCAGCAGTCAAGGTCAATTTCCTTTCAGTAAGAACCAAATGGTGTCACTTGACTCTCTCAGGGTATTGGATCTCTCTCGAATTAGGTTAGATAGCACTTCCATGGAGAAGCACTTGAGCTGGATTTTTTCGCTCCAACGCCTAGCATATCTAAATCTCAGTGGAGCTGTAGGCCTTAAAGAAATGCCATCTTCAATCCGAAAACTTCGTAATCTCCATCTTTTGATATTAGCCGAATGCAGTGATTTAACTAAACTGCATCCATCAATCTCTTATTTGAAGAATCTCATAGTCCTGGACTGTGGATCTTGTGGTCTCCAATACCTACCCCAAGGAATTGGAAACCTCTCTCAACTTCAAGAACTATCAGGTTTCAGGGTGGTACGTCAAGCCACACCACAAAGTTGTCATCTCCTAGAGCTAAAACAACTGGTCCAACTAAGAGTACTTCGAATGAACCTCAGCGATGAGAGCGAAATCACTGAAAGTGAAGGGGAGCTCTTATCAAAGCTTGTGAAACTTAAGGTTCTAGCTATCAACACTGAAGATTGTAAAGATAGAACTATCCTAGAGATGCTAGATCGACTACATCCTCCTCCAAACCTCAAGGAATTGTATCTTAGACGCTACCGTCACAAAAGTTTGCCTAAATGGATTAATCCAACGAAGCTTTCTGTTCTGCAATATCTCTGCCTTGAGAAAGGAGATCTCAAAAGCATCAATCCAAGTGCTCATTCCGAGGAAGAGATCAGTGCCTTCTCTTGGAACTGCCTTGAGGGTTTGTGTTTGAAGTTCTTGCCATTCTTGGATGAAGACTGGACTGACTTACAGAAGACCATGCAGTCAATACGTTATGTTGAGGTTAGCAATTGTTTCAATTTGAAAAATTTCCCATGTCCGGTTAACAAGCCAGGGATCTGGAGGAAGGTTGAAGATTAAGGAATCAAGTCCGTGAATAAAGAAGCATGTCTTCACCTCCTTGAAAATCCAAGGGATTCATATTGATTGGTAAGTGAAGACAATGATCCCTCCATTTGTTGCATAATATATAAGTTATTTCGCTTTCCCTATGTGTATAATGTGATTGTTCTGTAATATTGTTAATTTGTTTATACTATGTGTATACTGTCATTGGTCTGTAATACTGTTTAAATTATCTACACACTTTGTAGTTTATATAGTAGAATTTTGAGTGTGACTTCAACCCATGAGTGTGAGCTCGGATCAGGCTTGGGTTCTGGCTCCGGGTTATAGGCTTGAGTTTGTTTTTTGTCAATTTATTATGTACTACAATTTGGATTTATTATAAATTAATTATCTGCCCATAAATATTTTTTTTCAGCCCATTTATGTGTATTTAGGTCATGACGAAAAGACTCTTTTTTTTTAATCTTCTGAACTGTTTTTTCAAAGGAAAAACCTCTAATTTTAAAGCTAAAAACTGTTATGTTCTTATTTCTTTTTACGACGGATAATTAAAGTTAAACGATGAGAATTTATTCGGTAATTATCACAATTATTTCTTCATCAATTTTAATTCTAAAAACCAGTACAGATAAGGGTGGAAGAAGAGTTGTTTAATATACTTAGGGTGCTTTTGTTTAGCGTAAAATATTTCATTGATAAAAATATTTTACGTGTAAAATGTTTTCATGTAAAATGTTTTATATATAAAATATTTTTTAATATTTCATTTAAAAAATATTTTACATGTAAAATATTTTTTAATGGTGGTTCTCAGAATTTAACTTTTGACTCTTTATTTTTATACATTTCAAATAAAAATATTAAATCCAAAAACTATTTATTTTCAGAAAAGTTAATCAATTTTAATTATTTTATTATTTTGGTTGCTTTTATTAATTGTTTTTTGTAGTTAGAAATAATCATAAAAGAAAAATACATAGTGGGGAATCGAAATTAGGCCAGTAATTAATAATAGTAATAGTAAAAGGTTATAGCTGCTTTTATATCCCCAATCCTTTATATAATCACTTCTCAGTATTTTAAGATTTAAACATTGATTTTTTTTTTTTTTATGAAATCTCAAGTTTGAATGTTATGATCTAACGAATTCAATAACAGCACCGAGGAAAAGCCCGAAAAAAAAAAACAGAAAACATTAGAGAGCAAAATTTCACAATCACTTGTCTCTCTTAAAATGTCAAAAAGTATTTTGAAATAATCGCTTCTCAAAATTAAAGTAAAACTATTTATTAGTTGTGAGATTAATGTCTAGATATTTATAAAAATTTATCGGGCATGGTTTTTTTATTATACATGTGGTTAACTGATTATTTTTTATAATAATCAAAATATATTATTGAATAGCCAGTGCCATTAAACTATGATAAACTAGAAAAAAAAAATATGAAATAAGTCTTTAATTACATATAATAAAAGGAAAGAAGATAAGTAACGTGCTACAAGTACAAAATTTAATGACCGTCTAATTTGTCCAATTTCTTATACCTACACAGGGCTACTATATAAAAAAAAATTATTATAAACTTAATTAAAAATTTAAGTTGTTAGGTGATGTTTTAATAATAATTTTATATTATTATTATTTAACATATTTTTAAATGAATATTTTTTTAGTATGAAAATTATATAAACTTATATAAATTTATCTTTATCTTATTTAATATTAAATTTTTAAATTTAATTGTTTTTTATGTTATATTAAAAATAATAACATAAATGATTGGACTCACGGAATCTGAACATTGGGAGGTAATAATGCGTTTTTAAAAGTTATGGTTAAGTCTTTGTTCATGTTCTGCATCTCCTGGTTCCATTATGTCGATTTTTTTGCATCATCTACGCATCTCCAATGCAAAAAAATTAAATTAAAAAGCTAAATTAATAAAATAATTTTTTGAATAATGTAAATATAATTTTTTGATTATATACATTCCAATAATAAAAAACTATTTAGAAAAAATCATTTATATTTTAATATATTTCATGTTAAATTAATTTTAATATAATTATATAACTAATTAGATATTTTATATATAATATAATTATGATGTTAGTAATTATATAATTAATATGAGTAAAATTAATGAAATAATATGAAAGTTAAAGATATAATTTAAAATTAAACTTAAAATTTATTTATATGAATATTTTAATTTTCAGTTTTATATGTTACTATTAAAAATTTAATTTTTAAAAGTAAATTCAAATTCAAACTTTGAAAAAAACCGTCAATATTTTAAATTTTGATTTTCAAATTTTTTTAAAACAAATTCATGCTTTGAAAAAATGACCGCCACCATTTTAAATTTTAAAATTTTAAATTTTGAAAAAGTGACTGTAATCATTTTAAATTTTAAAATTTTAAGTTTTAAAAAAATAACTGTCAACATTCTAAGATTTTAATTTTGAAAAAATGACCGCCATCATTTTAAATTTTAAAATTTTAAGTTTTAAAAAAATAACTGTCAACATTCTAAGATTTTAAAATTTGAAAAAATAATTCATCTATAAATATTCTCATATACCTTAACATTTTTTTTTCTCATCATTCCATTTTTTCTCTCCAATCAAAAATATATATCATTAAAATTCATCATGAATCATTCTAATTTTAATTTTTATGATGCTTTTGATTTTGATGATGACACTCCTGTGTTCGCTTTTCAAGTTGCTACCACTGTGGTTGCTGAAGAAGAATCGAATAATCAAAGGCAGAGAACAGGGTATCGTAGCTCTATTCTTGGTCACAATATTGTCAATCGTAATAGAAAATAAGGTGAGTTAAGGTTATATAATGATTATTTTGCTGAAAATCCTAAATTCACTGAAAGTCAATTTCGAAGAAGATTTAGGATGAGTCGTCGTCTTTGTTTTCGGATCGCAAATGCAGTAGAAGCTCATAATCCATATTTCAAACAAAAGACAGATGCTCTTGGTGTTCTTGGTTTATCTTGCCTTCAAAAGGTAACTGCAGCTCACAGAATACTTGCATATGGTATTCCTGCAGATCTTACTAATGAATATCTTCGAATTGGAGAAACCATTGCGATAGAAAGTCTTAGAGCTTTCATCAAAGCAATCGTAGAAGTTTTTGGTGATTGGTATCTAAGGGCACCAAACGAGGTCGATATTTGTCGATTATTATCAATTGGAGAGCAGTGTAGATTTCCAGGGATGTTAGGGAGCATTGACTGTATGCATTGGAAATGGGAGAAATGCCCAATTGCATAACATGGGATGTATACTGGTCATTGTCGTGAACCAACTATAATTCTAGAGGCGGTGGCTTCACAAGATCTTTGGATATGACATGCCTTTTTTGGAATGCCTGGATCATTAAATGATATTAATGTTCTTGATCGGTCACCTATCTTTGCTGCACTTGCTGAAGGTCGTACTGCTCTTGTCAATTATACAATTAATGGGCATGAATATACAATGGGATACTATTTAGCAGATGAGATTTATCCTAATTGGTCAACCTTTGTTAAGACAATCCCAAGACCATTAGGAGCAAAGAGAAAATATTTTGCAAGCAAGCAAGAGTCTGCAAAGAAGGATGTGGAGCGAGCATTTGGGGTGCTCCAATCTCATTTTGCAATTGTACGTGGACCTGTTTGATACTGGGATTAAGAAAAACTTGCATATATTATGAAAGCTTGCATAATGATGCATAATATGATTATTGAGGATGAAGAAGCAATGAACCTTGAATTTGACCATGAGCATGAAGTCAATTCCTTTATATCAGTGTCACATGGTGAAATACCAGAACTACATAATTTTCTTCAAACTCAAAATCGAATTAGGGATAAAGCAACTAGCTCTCAACTATAAGAAGATTGGATTGAGCATTTATGGGAACAATATGGCAACAAGTAGAATCTTTAGATTTGAACTTCTTATGTTATCATAATTTTCAAGTTTTTATGTTTTTTTTTTCATTATGGGTTATCTTTTAAGTTAATTAATCCTATTTATTATTGTTAAGTGTTAGAGGAACTTCAAAAAAGTATTATGAATTGATATCAATTTCATAACAATATATTTAAAATAACCAAGAATTTTCTACATATTTAATTAAAAATACATTACATTACAATAAATCAATCAAAGTTAATTAAAAATTAAAACCCCTCTTTTGTATAATTTCTAACTTTCTATTTTGAAAATATGCTGCAGAAATTGGATCCAAATTAGAAATATTCATTATCATAATTTGTTCTTCTTTCTCAATCCTGTCCAATTCTTGTTTCTCTTGACTTTGTTGAATCATCATGGCTTGTTGCTCTAACATAATTTTCCTGTCTTGTTTCTTCTGATACTCAATTTCAACTAGAGTATCCCTGAATTGTTGTAAGAGATTTGTTATAGTTACCTCCCCAACTTTATCTTTTCCCTGTCTACGTTTAAGTCGTTCCTTTGCAGCCTTCTGACCGATTAGTCTATCTTGATAAATCAATGGTTCAATATCTTCTCCTAAACTAACAGAATCAGGGGTAGATGGAGTTGATGAAGCCGGACTTGCATTGACATGACTTTTTTGTTTCTTGTTTGACCTTTGATGTTGACTTGTACGCTCAAATTGCCATTTGGGTTCTTTTCTTAAGATAACCCAATAATGTTCTAGTTGAAATCGTTTGCCAACGCAAGAAGCATACATTTTCCGAGCATTATTAATCTGGTAAAAAAATAAATTAATTAAATAATGTTAAAATATGTGTTAAATAATTTAACATGGAAATGAATATTAAAATTACCCTTGATTGGTCATTCCACTTTGCTGACGATTTTCAATTTGAGTAACAAATCCAACAAATTTACCGACTTCTCTATTTATTTCTTGCCATCTACTTGAGATGCTTATTTGGGAACGATTATTCAAGTTTCCTCCATTCTCTACAAAGTAAGCATATACGCGAGCCCATAACTGTTTTGTTTGTTGTTCAACTTCTGTAATTGGATCCTTGCTTGTATTTAGCCATATAGAGACAAGTAAACAATCTTCCTCTGGTGAGAAATTTTTACTTCTTTGTGATTTTTTAGTCGAATGGACATTTAAATTCGAGTATGTTAAGTCATCAATTAATTGATTAGAATCACTTGGTTGAGAGAGAATATCTTCTGACTCACTTATAAGAAAGTTGGTAAAAGAGCTTGAAAAATTTGAATCCATCTACAATAAAAAAAAAAAACTCAAGTTAAAACCTTATAAGAGAATGTAAAAGAAGCTCACATTCAATGTTTAGCAATTTTGTAGTTTCCATATATGTGAATTAATAATAAGCATTGCCTCCTACTTGTTCTAACATAACAATTTGACCATTTTTTGGAATTAAAAGAGAATTGATATACTGGTTTAATTGCATTTTCAACAAGACAAAATATAATTGACCTCAAATTAAAACAGGCAATCAAAAATAAATTTTAAATATGTCACTCTATCTTTTTATCAATATCAACTACCATTATTAATTCACCTCAATTTTATCAAAGATAACAACATAAATAAAAATTGTCTTCCTTAACCCATATTAAAAATATAAAATAACAAAGAAATAAAAATCATCACAAATATTGAATTAACAACAAAAGGTCTAAAAAATCAAGAAATATAAAAGAGAAAATAGAAAAAGCTTTTAAACAAGCATACCATGTAGCATATGTTCTAGCTGTCATAGTGCTTGGCCTTATATAATTAGTATCAATTGGCATCTCATGTAGCATATGTTTTGGTAGCACATTCAAAGTTGAACCATTATCTACAAGCACTTTGCTGATTAGGCAATCAATCCTTATATCTCACGGTGATGTATAAAGGCTTGTTATACCAAGTCCCTTCCAGGTCAAGCTCATCCTCGGTGAAGTACAAGTAATTGGTGGCTTGAATTCTTCCCACTAAATGTCCCATTGTATCTTAAGTGACTCTAGTAGGAGTTTTCTTCAACTGATCTATCACACTATACTCACTATGCTTCATCAACTTCAGAAATTCATTGGACTCCTCTTCACTAATAGGTTTGTTCACTTCCATATCTTTAGAAGCATAAACTATTTCTTTTCCTTTAGTTTTCCTGTGTCTCTCTAATTTTTCCAGTGTAAAACACCAACCACTTTGAGTCAAACTGCCAATTTTAGCATGGAAGATAAGAGCGAGACTTTTATTGTTGAAAGAATACTAATAATTGTAAGGCATTATACCATAACTTCCATTATTTGTACATACAAACTTAGTCAAGATTAGTTTTGGTGGACCACCCACAGTTGGTTAGAGTCTACAAACCTCCACCTTTCTCTCCTAGCGGCTTGTCATCCTTACTTCGTCATCCCTACTTCACTACTCTCTTCTTCATTCCCTATCCTTATCATGCCAAAAGCAAGCATCATTTTCACTTCTTGGTGAAATTCTTCACAATCATCAATGTGGTATCCCACCTTGCCATGGAACTTGCAGTAATTATTTCCATTCATTACTAGTTCAAACTCAGATAAATATCCAGATTGTACCAGCATACCATACAGTCATTCCCTGGAAACCTTCAAAACTCTTTCTTTCTTACCCCTTATTTCCACAACATTCACCCTTTCACTACTTGAAACAAGATTAGGAAAAGGGTTGGAATTCACATTGGATGCATGGTCGAAAGTTATTCACCCATCTTTTATCAATTGTAGAAGCTTGTTTTTAAATGCATTACAACTTTAAATATCATGTCCAGCAATGCCGGCGTGATACTCACATGTCAAATTCGGCTTATACCAATATGGGTATGGAGGTTGGAGTTGGGTTAGGGGAACAGGGGCCACTTGTCAAATACTCAATAACTTTGAGTACATTTCTCCTTGGGGAATTGGTGATGGTGGCAATCATTCTTGGGTTCTTTGAAAATTCCTTTTTGGAGGATTAACAATTTGGTTACTTTGTTGGTCATTTGGTTGGTGTTGTTGGTTAGTCGAGAAAGGTTTAGTAAAGTTTATACTTGCAACTTGTTGGGTAGGCGTTTGAAAGTTATAATAATGGTAAATTTTTTTCTTACCCTTATACCCTTCTTCCACGTTGTTCACCTTAGAATTCTTCTTTTTCCTAGTAAAGCCTTTCTTCTCAGTAGGCTCTAACGTTCTTTCCATTCTTATTGCTTGTTCTATTCTCTCAGTAATAGTTACAATATCATAGAAATGCTGAGCCAAACTACTCACTAGGTGTTCAAAGTAAGGAGAGTTTTTTGTAAAATAAAACTTGTGCAATGTTTTGGGGTTAAATGCATATATTCATATCTAGTTTGGAAATATAAATCCTACCTTTTCTTTGGTTCCTACCAACTCCCTTTCCTGACATTTATTGAGTGCAAAATTTTAAAGCTATAAAAATGTTTTGTATATAGAATATGACACCAATAGCAATAATAAATAAATTACGATGAAGACTGCATATGCAAAAATGCAAGGAAAACATTCATAGAGTGAGAATAATTGACAAAATGAAACATATATATAGATGTCACATAACAAACGAGGTCTGCAATCTCCAGGGCCATAATTCCATAAAAAACAGTACATATTTTTCCTTCAATCTTTATCAGGAAGATTTAAATCAAAAGGTGGATAAGGAAAAGAGAAACCAAAGAAAAAAAAAAGGAAGAAATTTCAATAGATGTTGAGAAACCGGCAAACCACACAAGATACACACATACACACTGACCATCCGGTGAAGCAGGAGAGATTCAAATCATGTCGAGGGAGCGATCTCTTTAGAGAGATCCTCGAGAGTTTTTTCGCCTTCAAGTACAGCCACTACTTGAGACATTGTAGGCCTGAGAGAAGGTGATTGATCGGTGCACATCATTGCCAAGTTCAGGATAATTTTCGCTTGGTCCCAGTCATAAGTGCGCAAGCTTGGGTCAACTAAGTCTCCTAGCCTTCCCCGCGCATTTAAATTACCAGCCTGCAATTGTTTGAACTTATAAGAAATATGTCCAAAATTAAGGAATATCATATCTATATACTAATTATCTCAAAATATTGTTTTTGGATTAGTTATTCAAGTAATACCAATCATTTGAGGGTTAGTATGTATAAATTACCTCATTTTATCAAAAAGGTTTTGATTTTGAACCTTTCTTTCGTAACAAAAAAATTAAATTATTAAATTGATATCTTCACATTATCGTCTTGTTCCTCGTAAAAAATCAAACGTCTAGTAAGCTTATTTGATCAGTTTTTTGCTAAAAAATGTTAATTAAGAAAAACAGTTATCTAGCTCTTACCGTATCTAGAAGAAAAACAGTTTCTTGGTTTGCTCTGTAGTCAGCATTATTTCTCCCACTAACGATTTCAAGGAGAAGGATCCCAAAACTGTAGACGTCGACTTTCACTGTCATGGCTCTCCGGGTTGCATACTCTGGTGACATGTATAGACTGCAACAGCAACGAAATGATAGATTAAATAGGAACCCAATTTTCTCCAAATAAAATTGTAAAGTCAATGTTTACTTACAGATCTCCTCCTGCTCCAATCGCAATATATGGATTCTCCTCTTCATAAAGCTTTGCCAATCCAAAATCTGATATTTTCGGATTACAACTTGCATCAAGCAGAATATTATTGGCTTTTATGTTTCTGTGAATTATTGGTGGATTCCTTTCGTGAAGATACTTCAAACCCTTCGCTATTCCCCTGCAGATTATAAATCTTTTCTGCCAATCAATTTGCACAGTGGGATTTGTACCTGCAGATCCCCAAGTCAATAGTCAGCAGTCTCCTATGTTCTGATTGTGAAAAAATGGTTGATTAAGGATCACTATAAGGTTAAGGTCTTTTGATTAGAACCAAACTCAACTAACACTTGACACTGAAAATTCTTAAGCTTCAAAACACACCAGCCATCGTACAGTCACTTAAATCGGTATATAGGCTGCACGCAAGGCTTGAATATTTAAAAGAACACTATCATTAACTTGGAAGTTTTTCTTAATGGACCATGACTTTGTATATAAAGACCTCACTTTTATCAGTTCTAGCGTGTTTGTGTGTGTGAATAAATCCAAAAGCATTTAATATATCAAAGGTAAAGAGAAAACTAACAAGACTTAAGCATGCATTAACTAAGAGTTCATTGCCTTGCACCTAGCTCGGTTTTCGTTGCTCTTAGATTAGGTGTATAAATTACACCATTTTAATGGAACCTAAGGAGTAAACTAGATAAATTGGAGCCTCGTGCATTACTTAGAAATACCATTTTAATTTCTAGCTAGTAAAATTTCTAAGAAAATAGAGGTTTTTAAACTAAAATATTAATTACTAAGTGGAGCAACGAGACTTGTCCAAGTTGGTTAGCAAAATTTGTAAATGCCAAATTAGATGGAGACCGAGAGATCAGAAAATTACCAAATAAAACTTGTCCAAGTGAGCCATGTTCCATATATTCGTAGATGAGCAAAATTAGGTGCCTTCTGGAATAACTAGCAATCAAATTAACAAGGTTTTCATGCTTCAAGTCCAAGGCCTTCCTGGCATAAACTTCACTTCCTATTTCATCTACTGCTTTTGAATGAGTGAATAGCTTCTTCACTGCCACAGTCAGATCTGGTAATTCAGCCTGCAGGCATGTGAAATCAAAATGATGAAAGGTTAAATAACATAAAAGTTATTCTTCCAAAGGCAAAAATTAAGGAACAAGTAAAATTCTTTTTTTACCCTGTATACTATCCCTGAACGTCCTTCACCAAGCTTCATCTTGGGGCTAAATTTTTTTGTTGCATGAATGATCTGTTTCAGGGTGAAAGTTCTTTCTCCAATCTTCACTTTGGTTTCTACATATTCCAATAACACATGAGTTAAGTGAATTGAACCACAATTATGGTAAGAATTATCCAGATAGAGAAAAAAGTGCTTACCTCGCAATTCTCTGTCACCTATCCAGCCCATTCTCCACATGAAGGCCAGCAACAGCAGCAGAAACAAAATACAGCATCCTATAATCAACGTAATTTCCCAACCATGCAGTTTTCTTGGAACTTGAGAAACATACAGAAAACAATGGTTGTCAGCCAAGCAATAAACTATTCTCACACTGAGAATGAAGTCAGCAACAGAATCCTGGGTTTTAATAGAAAAAAATAAAAAAATAAAAATCCTGGTTCTACCACGAGTGATGGAAACGGCTGATATGAGAGGTCCGTTGCGACCTGCAGGTCCGTATAGAGATCCTTTGCCAGCCCAGAAGAGCTGGATCTCTAACGAACCATCATTTATTTTAACCGGGAAATCTAGCTGTTTTCCTTCATGTTCTTTTCCAGGGATTTCCTTTATGTTGACATCTTGCCTTCTATTCGTTCCCTACAATCAAGACTTTCTTAAGTGTGTGACATTAGTACATAAATAAGGATTCTGACAAGTTAATACTTACCTGAATATATATATCAAACACTCGTTTTACTGATGTGCTGTTATCGTCACTCTTAGAAGATAATGCTTCAGCAAAATAAAGTGTCACAATGTACTCGCCTTTACGCAAGCAGAGGCCATAATACGTTAGAGAGACGGGAGCAAGGCGAAAATTGTTATCTATGTTTGCCTTAGCGCTAGTAATTTCACATGTCAAGTTCCTTACTAAAGTACTGGCATTGAAGTTTGTCATGAGGTAGTCCCCAGCATAGCTATAAGCCCAATCATCAGATGGACTAAGATTAAAACTTGATATGGAGGTATCGTTATGATAATGTTCCTTTCCGTAATATACATCCTCACCACCACTATTTATAAACAGGGAATTATCTGCAGGAAAACTTATTTTCAGTACAAACATGATTGTTTCCAATGAGAAAATCAGCAATATAATTAGAAGATAGAAATTCTCTATCTAATAATGTAGGTATGCGCGCGCGCCTATGCCTGAATGCACTTGGAAAATATTTAGGAGTTATTTATTTATTTATTTTTGAAAAACAAACTCCTTACAAATGGAAAATGACTAGTGTATTTGGTGGTAATACGCTGTGGTAATGCATTTAGATTTCTGTAAGTGTATTACTAGTGGTTGAAACATTAAGGTTAGATAAGGAATCCCAAATGCATTTAGATTTCAAAAGAATGAACATACGCTTTCGACGACATTTTCCCCTCTTCATCTCATGTATGAAAGACCTAAGAATTAACGCAGAAATTTGTTAGCCATACTTCAAGATCACTCTTATTGCAGAAAATGATGGTATCACATACCTTGTCGGGTGACTGAAAAGCAGCAAGATCATGAAATTAGACAAAAAAAAATAAAAAAAAATCAATGAGAACCTTCAGGAGTGATTCATTAAAGTCAATAAATTCGTAACAGAAAGCAAAATGGAAAGGAGTTTGGTTCGTCCCCTTACATGGTTACATTTTGCAGTCCCAAGCATGTTATATTTTTACATGGCACGTTGAAGTTATTGTAAGAAAGATCCCTGCAAATTAACAATTCATAAAAATGAAGCTTGCAGAATTTAATAATTCATCAAAATTAACTTTCCTAGCATGTCACCTTCCTAGCATGCCCATTTATGTAGGTTTTTGTTGGCATTTAACCCAAGCTCAAGTTGCCTAACTTTGTTATTCTAGCGCGATATATGTGTGTGTGTGTGGAAGGGGGGGTGATGTCAACACCTCCATTTAAACTTTCCTCTTTCTAGTGAAATTTCTTCCCTATAACCGATAGCTTTTTCTCCCTTTCTTTTGCGGAAAAATTTCTTCAAACCCTATCTCAAAATTCATCATATACTAATCATTTAACTCTTGAGTAAGGTTTTTTTAATCTCTTTCTATTTGATTTATGGTATTGGTTTAGGTCTTTTGTATATAATAAATTTAAAGAAAAATTAAAGTTTATGTGATGTTAGTGATTTTAATTGAAGTAATTCATGTGTAGAATAATATATATTTGTGTAAATACATATTGAAATAGAATATGTAGAAATGAATTGATATGGGATTTTGCTTGTGTGTTTTGATGAATTTTGAGTAAAAAAATTTAAATAACTTTAATATTAGGAATAAAATTGGGAATTATTGAAGAATTGTATAGAAAGAATCATGTTGAAATTCTAGAAAATCTATTTTGGGGTTGAAGATGGAGGAATTACAGTTTAGTCCCTAATTTTTGAAAAGTTATGATTTTGCCCTTGAATTCTAAAAAAATATAGTTTAGTCCTTGGTTGTAAATAGCAGTTTTTAGAGAGGTTTTAATAAAGAACTGAGATTTATTGATGGTTTGTTACCATGTTTTATTGTTTCCATTTGAATTTGAAATTAATTCTATTATGTATAGAAATGTGTTTAGACATTTCAGAAGCCTTGTATACCATTTCTTTATAAGAAATTTGTTGAAGATTGCGGTTCACATACTTTTTATATAACTGTGAGTAAGTAATATAAATATGCTTTAAATAAAATTCATAAAACATGTGTGTTTGCATCTTTACATTCGCTATGAACACAGGTTAGTTATATACTTGGCGTGATAGGTTATGTTATGTGATCTGAACATGATGTGATGGTGAGTTATATACTTCATGATGTTGGGTTATGTAAATGGTGTGATGTTGGGTTATGTACATGGTGTGATGGATTATGAAATAGTATGGTGAGTTACTAATTAAATCATTAAATGTATGTATGTTTGATTATATCATTCATTGATATATTTGTATTGGTTAGTCACTGAGTTGTAGAAACTCAATCTTTTCTGCAATTATTTTATTTTAGATTTATAGATTTAAAAATTAAAATATTAACAAATTATATAAATTATATTTTGAGATTTCACCTAATAGTTTAAGTTTTTAAGTTGAATTGATTATTTGACATGGTATCAGAGCCTTATTGATCAAATAATTACGAGTTCAAATCTTACCACATTTATTTTATTTGATAAACATTAAGCACAAAGTAATGTGAATTTATACAAGTTTCAAATCTAAAAGATTTTCATTTAAAAAAATATATTTAAAAATTATATGAATTATATTTTGAATTCTCACAAACAATTTAAATTTTAGAATTGAATTGGTTTTAACATGCAGAAAATAATTTAATGTCTAGGAGTTATATGTTAGTTTGTTACTTATTTGCCTTTTGTCTTTCTTGGAAACTTTCTTTTGGTTTTTAATATTGTGAGTTGAGTACATACATGATTTAAAACTCCATAATTACAGTATATTCAGGTTGTGGCTTGAGTTGTTGTTAAAAAATCTCAATACCTTGTATATGTATATATGATTGATATGATTTAGTGTTTTCAGTTAGTTGAATCTTCTTGTTTGAGAAATATTCTAGCTTGAGGCTTAATATAATTAAAATAGTCTTTATATAATGGTCAGGAGAACATAATAAAGAGGCAGAACCACATAACATTAGTATAGCATCAGGACAATTTTGTAAAGTAATCCAAAAGGTGAAATTGTTTGATAAAGTCCTAAAAATAGACAGAGAAAATCATCAACATCTTAGTTTCGACACAGATAAAGGAGTGATTCAAAAGTATCTCAAAAGAAGTTATGCAGACAGTCTTACACTGTAGTACGACTGATATTCGATTTCTTCGGATTAGTGATCCATGAAGGAAGCCCAGTAAGCATGTTTCTTGTTAAAAATCTAAGCAAGAAACACCAACACATCAGCAACAGTGTTCGCCAGCTATACATTATATTATATAAATATAAATATAAACAACTTAAGCACATACAACTTTGTCAGTTTCGGAAATGGTTCTGGAATGCTACCAGTTAAGTTGTTGAAGCTCAAATCACTGCGAGTCAAAGCGAAACGCATCAAATATATATTACCCAAAATTGAAAACTCGAGACTTAATTGGTAATGTCGATCAAAGTGTCATCTGAAGTTAAAAGAAAGAACGAATGAGATCAATGTATAGACATAATTGTTGAGTTATTTACACGATGGAGTTTTAACCAGTTGGTGTAGACTACCTAAGATTGAACAATTACTGGAGATTTCGTAAAAGGTAAACGTACAGATATGATAACTCAGGCCACTTGCCAATGTATTCGGGTATTGGACCATTAATATTGCAATTTCTCAGAACCCTGCAGGAACAAATGAAGAAGTAAGAGACTGTCGATTAACAACTTCCATTTTCTCGATCGATGTTTTTCATCAATTTTAAACATGATAGAGTTAATGGAAAAACATTCTTAATAGTGTAAAATTTTGAATTACAAAAGTTCTTTAATATAATATTAAAGTCATTAGTTAATTAACATGATAAACTAAATAAATAAAATGTTTCTTTATAATATTACACAACGATAGAAATTGAGAGAACAGAAGCATGGTGGAAAACATCTTTATAATATTAATTTCATACGAAATAAAATCCCAAGGATATTGTGTCAATGAAAGTGCTTATCTACTTGGAAAACTAAACGTCTAAAGATTTTCGAGTAAATTCATGCACATTAATCTAGATTTTTCGCAAATTAATCCCATAAATATGAAGAAAAACACTTACACAGAATACAGAGAATTGGGCTCCGGTATGACTTCTGTAGGGAAAGATATTCCGGGATTGTTTACATCACTCACCCACCTGGAATCATTGAACAGCACTTTATAACTCATTAATAAGAAAACGACATGTTTCATGTCTATCTCCACATTAAAATAAAATAACATGATTGATTACACATACAATGTCTGTAAATATGTCAGATTAAAAGTTTCTGCAGGCAGATTCCCTGAAAAATTATTTCCTATCAGGACCCTGACAAGTACACAATGCAACAGTCAGCTCAATGCACCAAATTGTTTGGCTTCATAAGTTTAATTAAATCCTCAATAGATTATAACATTTAACTTGACTATGTTTTATAGAAAGAAAAAAAAAAAACTTACAGATCGGTGAGGTTCACCCATTTTCCAATATAACCAGGTATCGGACCAGACAAATTGTTTCCACCTACTGCACTGCATTGACCCAAATGTTTCCTTTAATTATATGACACCGAACAATAAAATTGCAAGAGAAAATAAAAGCAAGAAACTCACAACACTTCAAGATTGGTCAGCTTCGCATATGTCGTAGGAATTGTCCCAGTAAAATTATTCGCTGTCAAGTGTCTACAAGAAATTAAGTTCTAGGTTATTGGTAGTGCTACATAGGTTGCTATATGTTTCAAAATTTTCACTAAAGTTAAATGAAGTTCGACTCTCCATGATCAAAATGACAAAAGAAAAAAGAAGAAAATTACAGGAATCGAAGGTTGGTTAACTTTCCAAGCTCCTTCGGAAGTTCACCATGAAGATCATTGTCATCCAGGACCCTTTTTCTCCAGAGAAACAGACAATTAAGTAGATAAATTTATAATACTCTTGAAATAAAGACTAAAAGAAGTGGTGAGTAAGTTTTTCGCACAAATACTGGAGTGCAGACAGTTTTCCTAATTCTTTTGGAATACGGCCTGACAACGAGTTATTATAAAGAGACCTGCAAATCGAATGACATAATGTATAAGACGCAAATATCATATAGAATGAAAGGAGCAGTGAACTATGCAATCACAGTAACTTAATAAATGGTATTGAACATTATATTTTCTTATTAATAATTTCGGAATCTCGGCCCATGTGGCCATGTCTATTGGTTGTTGTTCGTTCCTTTCATTTAAGACAAGTGGTAAATTAATAATCCCCTGGTGGGCTTGCTGTGCCTTTATCATGGGCTCCTATCTTTCGGGCCCACTTCAAGACATTACTATTACATTATTTTTAAGATAACAAAATAATAAAATAGTATTTATAACGTTACAAGAGTAAATATGTTATTTTCTTCTCGATCTCGGTCACAAAGAACTTTTATTTGAAATTATACTCAATTTTTTATAACTTTTTTAAGGTAAAAACATGATCTACACTAATATAATAACTAGCATAATTACGAGATAATTAATAACGTAACTGAGTGATAACATAAATTATTATAATATAATGAATAAAAATATTGAATATAGTTTATAATTTAAAAGCACTATAATTATAATTCCTTCAAATAACTATGGAAATCACCTCGTTATGGTGTGTGTTGAGTGAATTTATGGTTATATTATTTGAAGTATAATGAATATAAGTTACAGAAATTTAAGTGAAGAGAGTGTGCTCAAATTTTCGTTTATAGTACCACTGAGGAAGTTGCGGTCGGCATAGCTGTGACAGGAAGATGTACAGGTATTGTATTAAGCTGTCCATATATAGACTGTTTTAATCTCTAAAAAGAAACACTTACAACACTATCAAGTTTTGACAATATCGTATGCTGTCTGGTATTGGCCCAGTCAATTTATTCTGGGTAAGATCCCTGATTTTCAACACAGATAACAGAATGAATACACACACACACACACATATATATAAAATAAAAAAATATCTTGCAAATATACCATTGACTTACAATATACGAAGCAATTGTAGATCCTTCAGATTCGAAGGGATGGTGCCATCAAGATCATTTCTGGAAAGATCCCTGATTCATGATACATATCCCGGAAGATAAAAACTTTAAGTTAATATCATCAACAGATTCAGTTCTATATTGTATCAATGGAACTTTTATCAATTGTGGAGTAGAAGAGGTCTTTCTGAAGTTTTCTATATTTCACGAATATTGATAGACATTCCTTCTGAAATTTTACGCAGTTTTTTTTTTTTTTTATAATCTACAAGTTATTTTAGAAAATAAGATTATAATCTCAATGTCTTTGTATTAAATAAATAATTGATAAATAATCATTTCAATTTAAAAATTGAAGTTATTTGATATATATATAACATACTCTCAACTAAAAAGTTATTTAAGCTTAATTATTGCACAATTCACCAATACCTTATATTTATTTATTTTTAATTAATTAACTTGAGAACATGGCTTAAAGAGATTATTAATTATTAATTGTCTTTAAATCACACCATTAAAATATGACTTCTGTTAGAACTAATAATTCATTAGGAAGCTTGATAGAATCTGCTGCAATTCAATCATCATTAGAAGGGTTATCTATCATTTCTAAGGAATTTCAACACCATTTATTTTATATTTTATTCTTTTTTTTCAATTGAAGAACAAAAAGTATTAGAATAAATCCATACGATGCTTAACATAATTTTATGAAATTCTAATTTGTATATATTTATGATGAAAGGATAAGGTTCATGCAATTCAAAACGGAGCAAATGTATAACCCCAAACTAAATTCGAAGCATCCATGACAGACATACAGTACTGTAAGATTCCGCAACATAGTCAGGCTTGGAGGTATAGACCCGGTCAACGAATTGCTTGAAAGGTCCCTGATGTTTTGCACAAAGCCATTTTACCATTATTTAGAAATAAGAAGAGCCTATGCATGCCATCATTTATATATAAAGAACAAGGAATCCAAGCTTTAACATACAAAGAGTTGAGATGCTGTAATTGCCCCAGCGTTGAAGGAATCCCACCAGAAAGCTGATTAGAGTAAAGATTACTGTTGTGGGCAATATGATCAAACCTCATTTTCATCAATGGTGACCACTGTAGATTCAATACTGAAAAGAGAAATGTATATGTAGTTATGATACTTACAGATTTTCCAAGTTTTTGAAGCAACCTATTGAATTGTGAATAGATCCATCCAACTTTTTTCCTGGCAAGTTTCTGTCAAAGAAATTGAAGTAATTCACATCCAGACAATCAGAATTTGAATCTATCAAGTTTTATACATACATTGCAGTGACCGAACGAAACGATCCATTTTTGGTGTTGTAAGGGGGACCACATCCAATCTCGTATCCAGAACAAATAGGAGCCGACAGCGATAACAGTGTGGAAGATGACAGCGATAACTGTGTGGAAGATGACAGCAAATTCCGTGCAAGGAGTCGAAGAGCATGTACTGCCGAAAAAAAATTCTTATTAAGTCCCACTAAGATCTTCTGATATTTAAGATAAAAGCACTCAATCGACCTTATTATATACTTACATGTACGGGTTAGAATGGATAAGAAGTGTGTTTAAGCAAGAAATGAAACTAGTAAATTAAATGAGGCTCAACTATGTTATTGCACTTGCATATATATATTTTTTATTTACTAAATAAATGACCAATACAATGTTTTCATGAGATATCTTTTCAAATTAGTTAATGCGCAATAGGACCATTTATTTATGCTGCAAAAGAACTCTTCATATTCGAATAGCTTTTCTTTCGTAATCAATTTATTCATGATAATTTCAATGGCCTTCTATCTGCATGCTTTCACCCTATCCCACATCGATTAGTAATTAAACTAAACATATATTGAAATATCTTTGAATGAATTAGACAGTGATTAATTTGTACCTTCATCATCTGGAAGTGATTTATTGCGTGCGACTTCTTCGATGCTCTCATCAAAAGTAATAGTCCCAGTGCCAAGTTGCCAGAGAAGAAGAAAGTAAAGGAGAAAAAGTCTGCTGATGAGCATTACTGACTGTTCAGAACCCATTGGTTTCGTCATAACTCTACCTCTATAAGAAGCGTTTCTTGCGGTGTGTACGTGTATGCCACTGCTTGTGCTTGTATTTATAGTAACATACGGATAAAAACATTCCTGCACAAGAGACAAACCAACTTCCAATTATAAAATAAAATAAAAAAAGTTATCATTAAGCCCTGTTTTTGGTCGTTTTCAGTCAAGTATTTTTTTTATTTTAAATGAAAAATACTTTCTAAAATTAAAAGGCATTTTATTATTATCAAATTTACTCTTTAATTTTTTGATTGTTATATATTTTGTTTTGAATTTTTTTTTCAAATTTATCCCTTAGAACTTGATCTTATTTAATTTTTATATAATTTTGGTCTTTATTCTTTTAATTGTTATTTATTTTTTTCTTATTCTTTTGTTAATTGAAGTTTATTAAATATCAGATTTAGTCTTCATTCTTTTGATTGTTATTTATTTTATTTAAAATAATTTATGAAATTTTTTTTTTTAATTTCATCATCTTCAACTTTTTTATTTATCAGATTTAATTCATATTCTTTTAATAAACTTGAAAATAAAATTAATAAATTATTTTTCAGTTCATCTTACATGACATGACCAAACACTAAAAAATATTTTTCAATTTATTTTTCATAACATTATTAAACATTAAAAAATAATTGACTTTCTAAAATTTCACTTTCTATATAAACAAATTTTCAAAAAAAATTACATTTCAGCGAAGCAAATAAACAAGGTTTAAATTAATGAAACTATCCCACTACGTCATGGTGGGAACTTGAGACTGATTAGTATTGTATTGCGACTAAAGAAGAAGACTTCTTTTCGAAAGTTACCAATGCAATTTCTATAATGCCTTTTGAATAAAGAGCAAAGACAATGATGACAGAAAAAATGCATAATGAAATGAACAAAAGCCATGTGCAATTGCCAATAGAATTACTGACGGAATTTTTTTATCGATAAAAGTCGGTAATTTTTACCGACAGAAATAATTCCGTCTCTAATTCTGTCGGTATATATCGACGGAGTAAGTCCATCGGTATATACCGACGGGTATTTTCTATCAGTATATACCGACCGTATCACCGACAGATTATATAGTTTTTTGAAAAGTTGCAACGATGTGATAACATGGATTTTTTTCAGCTGATTTTACCGATGGAATGACAGAGGGATTCAAACTGGGATCTCCGTACAGTGACGTGGCACATTCACCAGCAGACTCACTGACAGGTATACCGACGGACACGTTCCGTCGATGATTCCATCGGTAACAGTCGATATATACCCACTCTGTCGACACTTAATTTCTCCTTCTTCTTCCCCATCTTCTTCCCCATCCCACCTCTCCCCTCCCGAACTGCAGCCAACCACCCATCCCAACCCTCCCCCTCTTTTCAACACAAGCACTCAAGTTTCTTATACTTTTGTACGTGGTCACAACAATATCCATTCTTGTGGATTTTATCATTTTTTGTAAGTAAATATATCCTTTTTAGTTTTAACATTTAAATGTGAATTTTATTATTTTTTTCGTATATGTTTTTTGTTAACGTATGTACTTATTTTATTGTTATTTGTCAAAGAAACTTGTAGTATGAATGTATAATTTTGTAGTTGTTATAGTTTGTTTTAGATTTTGTCAAATTATATTTGTTTGTAAATTGTTGAAACTTTGTTTTAATTACACCAAATTAGATATGTTGTGATGAAATAAATAATAGCTTGTTTAACGGGTCCGTTTTAATTTTTATCAATTCTATTACGAAGTTGTGATTTCCGTAAATTTATATATGTATAAATTTGTATGGACGTTGATAGTTGATAATTGATAATGAATATTTAACATAAGTGTTTTTTTAGTTTGTTGGATAATGTCGGGGCAAACCAATATTTTTGTTATGTTTATTTATGTAACATAGTTAATTAATACATGTTGTCGTCATAATTTTATAGAGACTCAATAGAAGTCATGGATGATCGTTCATGGATGTATCGGGACTCACCCCAAGGATTGCGGATGATGGATTATTGTAACAGGGTTCAGGGTTTTATTAATTTCGCAACATCTATCCCAAGGAATTTTACTGATGGCGGAATTAGGTGTCCATGCAGGAAGTGTAAAAATAAAAAGTTTTTGCATCAAGATGTTGTAACGATGCATCTTCTAACCAAAGGGTTCATGGATGATTACCTGTGTTGGTATGCACACAGGGAACTATTTGTTCCTAATGAGAGCATGGTAGAAAGGGTGGTTTGGTCAACTTCTAGTGCTAGCAACATGCATGAAGTTGGAAATGACAACAGTAATCCTTACAGGAACATGGTTATGGATGCAATGAGAATGAGTGAAGGTAATGTCAGTGAATGTCCAATCGTAGAAAAAGAACCTAATGCAGATGCAGCAAGGTTTTTTGATCTGTTGAAAGATTCTGACGAACTATTATGGGATGGCTGCACGAACCACAGTAAATTATCGGCCGTAGCACAGGTGTTCACCATCAAGTCAGATCACGGGTTGAGTGAGGCCAGTTATGACAAGATTATTGAATGAGCGAAAAGCATTTTACCTAAAGGGAATAGGCTGAAAGAGAACTTCTATACTGCCAAGTCCATGATGAAACCCCTCGGTTTAGGATACCAAAGCATTTTCTTTTCTTTTTTGTTGCTAAAAGATAAAAATTCCTTATACTTTCCACACTAATTACCCATTACAAATTGCTATTATCAAAGAATCACTATAAACTTAAAAGTTTAAAGTTTTAATAATAATTTTATATTATTGGATAATACATCTTTTCAAGTGAACATTTAATTAAATTTTGTTTTGTATTAAATTTTTTAATTGAATTGATTTTTTAATATTGACAAAATAATAATAATAATAATAATAATAATAATGTAAATGATTGGAACCATGGAATCTGAAGTAATATTAATGTAAATGATTGGAACCATGGAATCTGAAGTAATAATGCATCTTTAAAATTTATGGTCAAGTCTTTGTTCGTGTTCAGCATCTTTTGTTTCCATTCTGTCGATGTTTTGCTTTCATTATGTCGATCATTCCCACTGCTTATAAACTTTTAGCTAGTTATAGTCGTAAAGATGTTGATATATTAACCAAGTATTGTGATATTACTCAGATTAAAGGTAAACAAGTTTCTATAAAATCCAAAAAGGCTCGGGGAAAAAAAAAACTTCTAGTAAAACTTTAACGGCTGATCTTATACACAAATCTTCTACACCGTTACATTTTAAAATTAAAAAATAGGCTTCACGATACATTGAGTATGGAAGAAGTGAATAACAAATAATAAAGTTAGCTAACAGCTTTAGTTTAGGATCATCTTGGTATGCCTAGACTCATGCTTCTTTATTATATGTATGAATAACTAATTATCCATTACACATTGCTATTATTAAAGAATTACTATAAACTTAAAAGTTTAACATTTTAATAATAATTTTATATTATTTACTAATACATCTTCTGAAATAAACATTTAATTTAATTTTGTTTTATATTAAATTTGATTGAATTGATTTTTTAACATTGACAAAATTTATGGTCAAGTCTCCGTGTTCAGAATCATTTTTTTGCCTCGTCAAGCAGAGAAAGATTAATAAAAGCTAAAGCATCAGTACGAAGGCCACAAGCGGAATGTGAACATTGAGAAGTAATAAAGGTAATGCCTTATTAAATGAAAGACTTGACATGGTTTTCTGTCTTTTCTATGCCCAGCTAGCGGCTCTGCTAAATGATTTGATACGTCATGAAATGAATTGATTTTGTGACGTTATCAGAAAAATAATAATGTATATGATTGAACCCATGGAATCTTTAAAATTTATGGTCAAGTCTTTGTTCATGTAATTCAGCATCTTTTGTTAATCTTTTGCATTTAATAAAGCTAAAGCATCAGTATGAAGGCCAAAAGCTGATAGCTTACCCTCCATTTCTTGGGTCCAATCAGACAGTGAACATTGAGAAGTAAAAATGCACTTTAAAATTTGTGGTCAAGTCTTTGTTCACGTAATTCAGCATCTTTTGTTAACATTATGTCGATCTTTTGCATTGTCAAGCAGAGAAAAATTAATAAAGCTAAAGCACCACCACAAGTTGATAGATTACTTTGCTTGATTGGTAATGTACTGAGGTGTGGTTTAAACTATATTTTATTTTAAACAAAAATTAATATAGCCTTCTGCACTTGTAATAGCTCAACCATTTTGTATTCAGAATATATTATTTATGCTATTCTCACATGAAATGTCTTGGCTGTGAAATTTTTTTAAATAGAACAATATACAGTTAGAGTAAAATTGTGTACATTATAATATTTGAACAGCATATTTTCATGATTATTATACAATCGTTAAGGAACACGGTTTTTAAGATGGAAAGGGGATCGTTTTATTAATTAGCAATGCAATAATAGTTTTTTCAACAATATAAAAGTTCACAAATTACAGTAGGTGCCGAAAGATTATAAATCCAAATTTCTTTGCAAGTTCCTGCTGCTCCTACTGTCCTGTAGTCCTCACTGGATTGCTTTTGTTGTTTTGCAACTCAATAATCAAACATATCATGTTAAGATAGAGGAAATGGACCATTTACATTTACCCAATTGCTGGTAAAGAGCATTCTGTCAAGTAACATATGGATAAAAACATTCCTGCACAAGAGACAAACCAACTTCTCAGTAAAGTTATCATTAAGCCCTGTTTTTGTGTTCGTTCTCAGTAAAGTATGTTTTTTTATTTCAAATGAAAAACACTTTTTATAAAATAAAAAGTATTTTATTATTTATTGATTATATTAAATTTACTTTTTAATATTTTGATTGTTATATATTTTGTTTTGAATTTTTTTTTCAATTTTATCCCTTAAAACTTGATTTTATTTTATTTTTATATTAATTTGGTTCTTATTCATTTTATTGTTATTTATTTTTCTCTTATTTTTTTGTTAATTGAAGTTTATTAAATATCAAATTTAATCTTCATTTTTTTTATTGTTATTTATTTTATTTAAAATAATTTATAAAATTTAATTTTTTTTTCAATTTCATCGTCCTTCAACTTTTTTATTTATCAGATTTAATTCATATTCTTTTAATAAACTTGAAAAGAAAATTAAAACATTAATAAATTATTTTCTAGCACATCTTACATGACATGACTAAACACTAAAAAGTATTTTTTAATTTATTTTTCATAACACTGTCAAACATTAAAAATAATTCACTTTCTAAAATTTTATTTTATGTATAAACAACTTTTCAAAAAAAAATTACATTTCAGCAAAGCAAATAAACAAGGTTTAAATGAATGAAATCATCCCACTACGTCAAGGTGGGAACTTGAGACTGATAAGTATTGTATTGCGACTAAAGAAGAAGACTTCTTTTCGAAAGTTAAAGCACTGAAAGTTGCTAAAGAAGTGTCAAAATAAGCTGCAATTTCCAACGTTGATAAAATTATTATTAAATCCCACTAAGATCTTCTAATATTTAAGATAAAAGTAGACAATCGACCTGATTATATATGGGTTAGAATGGATAAGAAGTGTATTTAAGCAAGAAATGAAACTAATAAATTTAACGCATTGATGGATTAATTAAATGAGACTCAACAATGTTTGCATTTTCTATTTTTTTTCTTTTTTACTAAATAAATGACTAATACAATGTTTTCAAGCTATACTTTTCAAAATAGTTAACACGCAATAGGGTCAGTCATGACGCTGCAAAAGAATAAATAATCTTTTATGAAATAAAAAAGATATTCATTACCCTATATATTTTATCTAAGGTAAATTATATTGTGATTTGTTTTAAATGATAAATGTGTTTTAATATGGTTCGTTTATACTAGAATGTATATTATTTAGAGTATTGTTATTATCAACAAGACAACGTTCAAAACACAACATGGCTCAATATTGGACCTTATTATCCTGAGTTATTTTGTAACAACCAAAAAAAAAAACATATATAAATATATGTATGTATGTATACATGTGTCGATTTTATTTGGTGCAATCTTTTTTTATATTTAAATTTCAGAAAAGTCTCTTTTATATTTTTAATATCAAGTTATCAACTCAAAGAATTTATTCACCTGCAAATAACAGTGACAATGCTCGTCCCATCATACTGGACTTCACAACTCAACCATGATATCAACTTCCTTTCTTTTTTGTAGAGCTAGCCTTATAATATTCCATATAACAAAATTTTAAAACTAATTACTTCACAACAAGCATCAATTTCTTAAGAAAAAAGCTATGTTTAATTTCGCATACAACATAGCTATATATTAACTTAGCAAGGACAATATCCTTAATTGCATCATCTACAAAAGATAATTTAAACATTTAAATTCTTAAACACAAGATGTTACATAACAATAAAATATTATTTACTCTGAATACATAATTAATTTAATAAAAGACTTCTATCTATGCATCTATTTTCTAGTTTGAGGGTGCGAGGTACCTAGCAACATATTCATATGGTGTTTAATTCATGCCCAATAATATGTTATAATGTCACGGTTGCACAAATTAACTGCCCTAACTTAAAACACAACACACAAGATATTATAGAGCAAACAAGAGGTCGATCCCATGAGGAAGGTTCAAGTCAGATTTTTATGCTAGATGATATGCAATTTAGGGGAGGTTAGAGCTTATCCAGATTAAAGCAAAAAAAAAAAAAAAAAAGAATAGTATCATAAGTAAGGTGCACTCGGAGTTATACGTCTTTCATTTACACAATTAGTCCCTCTACCCGGACTCTCATAGACCATTAGGTTTTCTAGTGATCATAATACTAGATGGTGACTCCCTTTTTTTTTTGTTGATAAAAGATAAGAATTACTTATACTTTCCACCCTAATTACCCATTACAAATTCTTACTATTAAAGAATCACTATAAACTTAAAAGTTTAAAGTTTTAATAATAATTTTATATTATTAGATAATACCTCTTTTCAAGTGAACATTTAATTTAATTTTGTTTTGTATTAAATTTTTTGATTGAATTGATTTTTTAACATTGACAAAAATAATTATAATAATATAAATAATTGGAACCATGGAGTCTGAAGTAATAATGCATCATTAAAATTTATGGTCAAGTCTTTGTTCATGTTCAGCATCTTTTGCTTTCATGATGTCGATCTTTTGCACTGTCGAGAAGAGAAAGATTAATAAAGCTAAAGGCATCAGTATGAATAAGGCCAAAAGCATCTTTTTTTTTTTTGGATAATTCATGTTCTGCATCTTTTTTTTCCATTATGTCGATCTTTTGTATTGTCGATCAGAGAAAGATTAATAAAGCTAAAGCATCAGCATGAAGGCCACAAGCTGATAGCTTACCCTCCATTTCTTGGGTCCAACATTGAGAAGTAATAATGCATCTTTTTAAAATTTTTATTAAAGCTGACTATAGCCTATTTACTAAGGTGGATAACAGTTCATTTACTGCCTTACTAGTTTATGTTGACGATATAATTGTTACTGGAAATTGTTCATCTTCCATTGAATCCTTTAAATCCTTCCTACATAACCAATTTAAAATCAAAGACCTTGGTTGCTTACGCTACTTTCTTGACCTAGAAGTTGCTAAGTCCTCAAAAGGTATTCATTTATGTCAGAGAAAGTATGCTTTAGACATTCTGGCTGATTTAGGGACCTTGGCTAGCAAACCCCTCAAGCTGCCTCTTGAGCAGAACTTTAAGCTCAACAAGACTTCTAGAGATCCTTTATCAGACCCCAGCTCACATCGTCGTCTTTTTGGACGCCTTTTGTATCTCACAATCACTAGGCCAGATAGTTGTTATCCTGTCCAGGTCCTCAGTCAATATATGGATACACATACCAACATACATCTGGCCACAACTTATCGCGTTCTTCGTTACATTAAATCTGCACCTGGACAAGGTATTTTATTGTCTTCTTCCTCACAGATTCAACTCAAACCCTTTTGTGACTCTGATTGGGCTTCGTGCCCTGACACTAGAAGATCAGTCACGGGTTATTGCATATTCCTTGGAGACTCTCTTATTTCTTGGAAGTCCAAGAAACATTTTGTTGTCTCTCGCTCCTCAACTAAGGCAGAATATCGTTCTATGGCTTCCACTTGCTCAGAACTCACCTGGCTTCAATATCTCCTTCAGGATCTCTGTATTTCTCATCCTCAAGCTGCTCAACTTTACTGTGATAACCAAGCTACTCTTCACATAGCTGCAAACCCAGTTTTTCACAAACGAACAAAACATATTGAATTGCTATCTCATCCGTGACAAGATACGGGAAGGTCTCATCACCACTGCTCATGTTGCTTCTCAAAGACAACTAGCAGATATTTTTACCAAAGCTCTTCCTTCTATTTTTCAGCAGCATTTGTCCAACATGGGAATAGTTAATCTCAATTCTCCATATTGTGGGGGGATATTAGAGATCACATCAGCAGCATGCCATTTAGCATGCACCAAGCAACAACCTATAACAAAACTGTAACAGAATAGCCAGCACCACACTAGCAGAATAACAGCAGCACAACATGCTGCAACCGAATGAATTATTTGTAATTATTCCTTTTTTATTTTTTTGCTTATTTAGTTGATGGCCTTTTATCATAATGGCGCAACCTTGAGTCAACCAAGTCTCCTAGCGTTCCCCGTGCACGTAAATTAGCGGCCTGAAATTGTTTGAACTTATAAGAAATATGCCCAAAAGGAATGTCATAACTATACACTTCTAATGTACAAAAAATACTAAAAATTGTTAATCAATTAATCCCCTCTGATCATATTTTAGCTAAGAAAAATTAATTAAGTAAAACAATAATCCGGCTCTCACCGTATCTAGGAGAACAGTTTCTTCCTTTTCTCTGTACTCGGCATTATTTCTCCCACTAACGATTTCAAGGAGAAGGATCCCAAAACTGTAGACATCGGCTTTCGCTGTCATGGTTCTCCGGATTGCATACTCTGGTGACATGTATGAACTGAAAAGGCATTGAAATGATAGATCAAATAATAACAAATCGTAACTACGTGGAGATATTTAAAATATTTATTTAAATTATCCAAGTTGTTGTACAAATACAACCTAAGTAATCCTATTAATTCCATTCTTAAGCCTAAACTCGGTAAGAAAAAAATAAAATTCCTAAGTTAAATAAGAAAAATAAATAAATAATGAAAAGCTAACCCAATTTGGGTTAAATACTCTGGTGACATGTATGGATTGCTACAACAAGGAAATCATAGTTTAAATTGGAACCAAATTTTTTCCATATAAAATTGTCAAGTCAATTTTTACTTACAGATCTCCTCCTGCTAACCGCAACATGTGGATCCTCCTCCTCGTAAAGCTTTGCCAATCCAAATTCTGATATTTTCGGATTACAACTTGCATCAAGCAGAATATTATTGGCTTTTATGTTTCTGTGTATTATTTGAGGATTCCTTTCATGAAGATACTTCAAATCAAGGTTGTCAATTCTGTTTTGATAGGTATTTCGTTTTTTTCAATTGAAATGAAATGTTTCAGTTTCGAAGTGTTTCGGCGTGCCGTTTCGGGGTTGTACTGTTTATATATATATATATATATATATATATATATATATATATATATATATATATATATTCAACAAATATAATTCAAATTTAAGATAAATTAATTATAAATTATGTAATACAAACACAATGCCAAACAAATATAATTTTAAAATTTAAAATATTTCTAAATAGTCAAGATTAAATAGATCTTTAACTTAAAGTAATTCAACTTAAACAAAATATCAAAATATTATGGAAGTAAAATGTTTTAACACAAATATTTTAAATATAAAGTTAGGTCAATGTTATCAAGGCTAATGGAATTCAAAGCATCCTTTGTTTTGCTCAAATTCCTACAAAGTATAAACATGAAAAAAAACAACATGAATATAAACCATATATATTAGTGATAAATCTAATTTTAAAAAATTAATATCATTGTTAATGAAAATAGTAATAATAATTTTCAATATTATTATTAATATCATTGTTATTGAAAATAGTAATGAAAAAGAGTTTTTTATACTTGGATGGTTTAATTAATTAAATTGAACAAGGTTCAATTTGATTCAATGACTTTTCAAAAGCGGAATGGAACATGTGGAATGAAACCGGAACGTTCCGGTCGAAATTTAACCGAAAAATCTAGAACGGAGCGAGATTTAAAATGAAATGAAAGTTGTTCCGTTTTGTTCTGTTTTTTAAATTGGTATGGAATATTTCGGCCATTCCAGACAAAACAGAATAGAATTGACAACCTTGCTTCAAACCCTTTGCTATTCCCTTGCAGATTATAAATCTTTTCGGCCAATCAATTCGCACTGTGGAATTTGTACCTGCAAATCCCCAAGTCAATAGTCAGCAGTCTGCCACGTTCTGGTTGTGAAAAAATGGTTGATTAAGGATCACCATAAGGTTTAATTATTCCTTCCATTAGAACTAAACTCACTATCACGTTTAATATGTAAGTGTCGGGCTTGAAAGATCAAACTATTCATTGAAAATTCTAAAGATTCAGAGATATAGTCTCGTTTGGAACGCGGTGCAAACTATGTTTTAAAATTTTTTAATTTTTTTGTTAAAAATAATTTTTTTATATGTTTTTAGATTATTTTGATGTATTAATATCAAAAAATAATTTTTTAAAAATAAAAAAAATATTATTTTAATGCATTTCTAAGCGAAAAATACTTTAAACCATTATCGTTATCACAATCTCAAATAAGCTCGTACTCTAAGTACAAGGAAGGGATAATGTCGTACAGAGAAAATGAAAGGTGAACATAAAGCCATATAAACTTTAAAAATTAACATACCATCCATCCTAAAGTCATTTAGATGTGACATTTTATTGATTATTTTTTGGATCCACTTTGAAAAATAAGAAAAACACAAAAAAATAAAATAAAAATAAAATTCATAATTCATTAAAAATGATAAATATATTCACCTGCTCCTTGTATCTATTTTTTTTAAAGAAAGTATTGGAAAAAACCTATAAAATGTTACTAGATACTCTCCTAGTACCATAAAATTTCACATTAAATCGGTATATCAGCTAGACGTGTAATTAATACTTATTTAAAAAAACATTATTCTTTAACTCAAAAGTGTCAAAAGTTTTTCTTAATGGACCATGACTTTGTGTATAAACACTTTATTTTTATCTTTTCTTAATGGAACATGTTCTTTATGAAAATGGGGCTATAAATCATGAATTGCACAATGCACATCTCCATTATGATGAAACTTAAGAGTCAATAGAAGATTATCTAAAAACTCTTTATGTTTTGAAATAAATCCCACCTTTTGATAATTTTCACAGGTTTTGCAAAATGCATGTGAGTCCTTGAACATGGTGGGCCAGTAAAATTCACTTTGTAAGATTTTTACAGTTGTCTCTCTTAATGAGAAATGACCCCCATATGCCTCAGAATGATAAAATTTCATGACACTACTTACCTCATTGTCAAGAATGCATCTTTGATATATTTGATTAGGACAATATTTGAATAAATAAGGGTTATGCCAATAAAAATTCTATGCGACGCTTAAAAACTTTCTTTTGTCTTGGGTATCCAAATGTGCTGGCAAAAATCCTAAAGCAAGAAAATTGTCAATATTAGTGGACCAAGGTATTGAACTAAGAGAAAGCAAAGATTCATCAGAAAAGTAATCATCAATTGGTGTGATGTCAGATGTCGAATCTATTGTCAATTTTGACAAATGATCCGCAACAACATTTTCAGTGCCTTTTTCATCCTCGATTTCTTCCCGTTTGAAAGTTTCAAAGATGTTAGAATCGTGATTGACTTCCTTTTGTTTGGTCATGGCATGAGGAAATGGAAGTACTGGTGGGGAATCAGTCTTTTCTTTGCAATGTTCAGGTTTAACCCCTTCCTTACCTTCAGAGATTGACTCATCATCTTTCTCACAAGGTTCACGAATGGGTTTTTCAATAACCTTACCACTGTGGAGAGTAATGATTGATTGAACTTGATCCATGTGTTGGGTTCCAAAACTACTTATATTTGCATTGTAATGCCCTTTGGGATTTTACTATGGTTGAGATGGAAACTTACCTTTCTCCTGAAAACTGAGAGTAGACATGAATTTTACAAGAGTATCTTTCAAATCAGCCATAGTTTGAGCCTTTTGAATGTTGATTATCTCTTGCTTTTCAATGAATGCATGCAATGTCTCCTCAAGATTTCTTCTAGGAGGTGGAGCATAAGGAGGTGCATATCCATGAGAATTTTGAAAATTATGGTGCGCTTGAAACGGTGGCTGTGAAGTTTGTGCATTATTGTTATCACTCTTCCAACTGAAATTTGGGTGATTTCTCCAACCAGGGTTGTATGTTTGCTAGTATGGGTTATGATTGGGCCTTTAGAAACTGTTTAAAGCATGGGCTTGTTCATGGAGGCATTCCTTGTGTCCACAAGCTCATAGCTTACCCTACATTTCTTGTGTCCAATGATGTGAACATTGAGAAGCCAAAAAGGCTTGGAACTGAGTGCTGAGTGCTGATCATTGACGAGTGATGGAGATTTTAGAGGTTTTCAAGAAAGTGGAACTCAACATTCCTTTGCTTGATGCTATCAAGCAAATTCCCAAATATGCCAAATTCTTGAAGGAGTTGTGTACTACCAAGAGAGCTTTCAAACTGAAAGGTCATGAAATGGTAAGTATGGGTGAAGTTGTATCTGCTGTTGTTCAAAAGAATATGCCTTTGATATTACTCAGATTAAAGGTAAACAAGTTTCTATAAAAACCAAAAAGGCTTGGAAAAAAATAAAACTTCTAGCAAAACTTTAACGGCTGATCTTATACACAAATCTTTGACACCGTTTCATTTTAAAATTAAAAAATAAGCTTCACGATACATTGAGTATGGAAGAAGTGAATAACAAATAATAAAGTTAGCGTAGACCTCTAACAGCTTTAGTTTTGAAGCTGCGAGCATTATTAGGAGTTTGTTCTGAGAATGATATAAACCGATGCTTATAGCATTCAGTTTAAGGGAGACAATGTTGATTTGGTCCATTATTGCTTAGTCCATTATTGCTTAGTCTAAATAAATCCCTACTATGAAGGGTGCTGTTATTATTTGATTTAGTCTTACCATGTTTCTAGGAGTTGTTAAACGTGGGCTGCACATTTCTTGTTAATTCTGTTATGTAAGGCTATTATATAGCCAACGTTATTCTATGATAATAACATAATTCAGTCTTCTCTTTCATACATTTCCTAATATTTATCAAAAAGCTCGAAAAAAAAAACTTCTAGTAAAACTTTAACGGCTGATCTTATACACAAATCTTCTACACCGTTACATTTTAAAATTAAAAAATAGGCTTCACGATACATTGAGTATGGAAGAAGTGAATAACAAATAATAAAGTTAGCTAACAGCTTTAGTTTAGGATCATCTTGGTATGCCTAGACTCATGCTTCTTTATTATATGTATGAATAACTAATTATCCATTACACATTGCTATTATTAAAGAATTACTATAAACTTAAAAGTTTAACATTTTAATAATAATTTTATATTATTTACTAATACATCTTCTGAAATAAACATTTAATTTAATTTTGTTTTATATTAAATTTGATTGAATTGATTTTTTAACATTGACAAAATTTATGGTCAAGTCTCCGTGTTCAGAATCATTTTTTTGCCTCGTCAAGCAGAGAAAGATTAATAAAAGCTAAAGCATCAGTACGAAGGCCACAAGCGGAATGTGAACATTGAGAAGTAATAAAGGTAATGCCTTATTAAATGAAAGACTTGACATGGTTTTCTGTCTTTTCTATGCCCAGCTAGCGGCTCTGCTAAATGATTTGATACGTCATGAAATGAATTGATTTTGTGACGTTATCAGAAAAATAATAATGTATATGATTGAACCCATGGAATCTTTAAAATTTATGGTCAAGTCTTTGTTCATGTAATTCAGCATCTTTTGTTAATCTTTTGCATTTAATAAAGCTAAAGCATCAGTATGAAGGCCAAAAGCTGATAGCTTACCCTCCATTTCTTGGGTCCAATCAGACAGTGAACATTGAGAAGTAAAAATGCACTTTAAAATTTGTGGTCAAGTCTTTGTTCACGTAATTCAGCATCTTTTGTTAACATTATGTCGATCTTTTGCATTGTCAAGCAGAGAAAAATTAATAAAGCTAAAGCACCACCACAAGTTGATAGATTACTTTGCTTGATTGGTAATGTACTGAGGTGTGGTTTAAACTATATTTTATTTTAAACAAAAATTAATATAGCCTTCTGCACTTGTAATAGCTCAACCATTTTGTATTCAGAATATATTATTTATGCTATTCTCACATGAAATGTCTTGGCTGTGAAATTTTTTTAAATAGAACAATATACAGTTAGAGTAAAATTGTGTACATTATAATATTTGAACAGCATATTTTCATGATTATTATACAATCGTTAAGGAACACGGTTTTTAAGATGGAAAGGGGATCGTTTTATTAATTAGCAATGCAATAATAGTTTTTTCAACAATATAAAAGTTCACAAATTACAGTAGGTGCCGAAAGATTATAAATCCAAATTTCTTTGCAAGTTCCTGCTGCTCCTACTGTCCTGTAGTCCTCACTGGATTGCTTTTGTTGTTTTGCAACTCAATAATCAAACATATCATGTTAAGATAGAGGAAATGGACCATTTACATTTACCCAATTGCTGGTAAAGAGCATTCTATCAAGTAATAATTTGTGTCCATGTTAAGCATCTTCTGTTTCCATTGTCGAGTAATAATAATAACCACCGTCAGTCCAGGTAAAGAGCATTCTGCCAAGTAATAATTAAAAATTTACTCGATTTTCTTTAAAAATTTTAAAAAAATTTATTTCAAAAATACAAAAATACTTTTTTGTCTCCATGCATATGGTTAGATTTTAAAATTTGCATGCATGCTTTTATATGAAAAATAAAAATTACATCTTCATCGTACTTTAAAAAATACAAAAAAATTTATTTAATAAATATCACAACAAGTTTACGATTATTCATTAGGATTTGACTAAAATTTCAAATAAAAATCTTTTTTATTTTCTTTCTTGTTAGGATAGTTAAGTTTTAACATGATAAGATAAAAATTTCATTACCGATAAAGCCTTTTCTTAAACTTTAAACAGACCTTTTTTTAGGCTTTAAAATGATTATGTTTTAACTTGATGAGATAAGAGTCTTCTTAATGAGAAGAACTTTTCTCTAGACCTTAAAAAAATTAACAAATAAAAACACGACTTACAACAAATAACATAGGAACTTACCATAAGTAAGGTGAACTATGAGAGATACATCTTTCATTTACACAATCAATCTCCCTACCCAGACTCTTATAGACCATTAGGTTTTCTAATGATCATAATACTAGGTTATGACTTCCTTTTCTTCTTCTTTTTTGTTGATAAAATATAAGAATTTCTTGTACTTTTCGCACTAATTACCCATTACACATTGCTATTATCAAAGAATCACTATAAACTTAAAAGTTTAAAGTTTTAGTAATAATTTTATATTATTGGATAATACATCTTTTCAAGTGAACATTTAATTTAATTTTGTTTTGTATTAAATTTTTTTATTGAATTGATTTTTTAATATTGACAAAATAATAATAATAATAATAATAATAATAATAATGTAAATGATTGGAACCATGGAATCTGAAGTAATATTAATGTAAATGATTGGAACCATGGAATCTGAAGTAATAATGCATCTTTAAAATTTATGGTCAAGTCTTTGTTCGTGTTCAGCATCTTTTGTTTCCATTCTGTCGATCTTTTGCTTTCATTATGTCGATCTTTTGCATTGTCGAGCAGAGAAAGATTAATAAAGCTAAAGCACCAGTATGAAGGCCAAAAGCTGATGGCTTACCCTCCATTCTTGGGTCCAATCAGAAAGTGAACATTGAGAAGAAATAATGCATCTTTAAAATTTATGGTCAAGTCTTTGTCCATGTTCAGCACAAAAACCATTAATTAGCAATGTAATAATAATTTTATTTTAATCATATATCAATACATTACGGAACAGTTGATTGATTTTACTTACAATATAACACAATAAATCATAGAGTATAGTGTAGCAAAGTGTACTTAGTTAACCACATGTACAATCAAGAATCAAAAAAAAAAAAGAAAAAAAAAAAGAATCATGTTTGGTCAATTCTGAGGGGTGTAACTCAACGGTTAGATTATGGGTTTGCTTTTCAAATATCATCAGTTAGAGTGCCACAAACCTCAGGGCCATTAAAAGCTTATCTGGTCTTAAGTACTCTAAAGCTGCAAAGAATTAGTCAGGATGCATGTATATTGGCTCAGATACCATGATTATATATATAAAAAACATGTTTGGTCATTTCTTGATAGATCACATATAATAAAGAATCATGTTTGGTCATTTCTTGATAGATATCTAGAAATTAATTTCACATCAATTTTACAATAGACTAACCTTTTATCTTCTAAAAAGTACTTTTATCAAAGTAGCAAACGTACAATCAACAAGTTTTATTTTCAACAATATAAAAGTTCACAAATTACAGTAGGGGCCACAAGATTATAATCACACGGTTTTTATTTCAGAAATTATGAATCCAAATTTGTTTGTAAGTTCCTGCTACTCCTACTGTCCCATAGTCCTCACTGGATTGTTTTTATTGTTTTGCAACTTAATAACCAAACATACCATGTTAAGATAGAGGAGATGGACTAATGCGAACCCTAGTGAAATTTAATGGAATTTATGACCCCAAGATCAATCTAATCCAAGTTTGTTGAGATTTGAATGAGCTTATCACAATGGAAGACTTGCTTTAAGACAACAAGACTATAAACCAACTCGATCTAAACGCCTACACTTGAAGACGAGCAAAAGAAGTATAAATTCATAACAAAGAATGGTCAATTCTTTGAAGAGTTGAAAGTTCAATCAAGAACCAAGATTGAGCAACCAAAAGTTGGCTATAATGCTGAAAATATCATAAAAAATCTGCCCTAAAATTATTCCTAAAGAGTATTTAAACTCCAAGCCAAAACCCTAGTTTCCCTAATGGGTCTCACATAAGCCCAATTTAAATAATAATCAACCCAAGCTAAAACTAGCCCAAACTAATTAAAATAAACAAAATAAACAAGTCTAAGACCCAAATAAAATGTCTCCTCTCAAAATAAATAAAGTTTGATAGCCCAACTAATTAAAGAAGACAAGTTTGTTATTTCCGCATTCTGTTTGGTAGCAGCAAAAGCACAGGGGCGGAGCCAGGGAGGGGCTAGCAGGGGCCCGGGCCCCTGCAAGGAATTTTTTTTCCAGCCCCTCCCTTTATGATATTTATAATTTTAGTTTAAGTAGTAAAACAATTAAAATCTTGGCCCCTCTTAATTTTATTTTCTACTTCTGCAACTGCAAAAGCATAACTTAAAATGGATGGTTCTCTCTCATTTTAATGAATTAGAAGGCGTTCTATATACCGTTAGAAATGTATGAAAGTCTAGTTTCTAGCTCAACTGAAATCACATCACAATTTGATCTGTAGCTCCAATTATGACCAAAAGAGTAATGGAAGCTGAAATTGTCCGAATCTAGTCTTTTTCTCCTAATCCTTGTGTAATGGTCTTGGTTCCACCAATAAGCCCCTCTTGAACATGAATCAGATTAATCAAGACTTGCTTTTTATTATTACAAATCCTCTTAAAGTCCACCTTAGCTCATGTCTCTTGAAGAAGTCCATTGAAAGCTTCATTGAACTTCTTAGCCCTAAGCCAAGTAACTGGACCAACTGGAACTTCCAATGGATCTTTTGATGGTTGGATCGCATCATGGACCATTTACATTACCTCATTGCTGGCTCTATTTCATAGTATACCCTACGTTTCTTGGGTCCAATCGGAAAGTGAACATTGAGAAGAAATAATGCATCTTTAAAATTTATGGCCAAGTCTTTGTTCATGTAATTCAGCATCTTTTGTTTCCATTGTCAAGTAATAATAATAACCACCGTCAGTCCAGGTAAAGAGCATTCTGTGATACTGCTTTGAAAACCAAAAATTGAATGTTATTTATTTATTTTTGTAAAAAAAAAAGGAGGGAGAAGGGGTTAAAGGATTGTGGATATAAATATCTACATGCTGTCCAAATTTCATTGGATCTACTTTCGTATAAAAAACAAACAAACCAGAACTTTCATGTGGATATAATTTCACCTCAAATATAGCCTTCTGCACTTGTAATAGCTCAACCATTTTGTATTCAGAATATGTTATTTATGCTATTCTCACATGGAAAGTCTTGGCTATGAAATTTTTGGAAGTAAAATTGCCATATCCCACATCAGCGGGTGATGCAACCATATTATTCGATAGTTTCACCCATATTTAACTAGTGTTTTGCCTATTTTTTTTATATAAAATGCCTTTATATTCTTTGTTTTATGTTTTGAAGGCACTTTTGGATGAAAGATGCAAAAAGGAGTAAATTGGAGATAATTGACAGATTTGACCTTCAGTCGATGTTTTGTGCAGATCGTGAGCTCTAGATGTTGAAATGAAGTGATTCCATTGGCATTAAAAAGCTAACATCCATACATTTCTGGACATCTAAGGCAAGAAAATAAAATAAGGAAGAGCATGGAAATCGCAGCCTTCAAAGTCAAATCTCGCAATCTGCCAGTGTTGACCTTCGGCCATTCAAACTTTAATACCTGGAGCTACAGAAGTCCAATTGATGCAAACTCAATTTTGTTGGATTCATGACTCAAAGTTATATGAACTCTCAAAATTTAAGCCAAAAAAGATTCATATGAGGGAGATATGATTTTTCAAAGATGACATCTGAATTCTGCCAGCAAACAGGTTTCGTGAAGAAACGAGTCCAAATTACGTTCTGAAGCATCTAAACCGATATCCAAGTTTTTATTTCAGCAATTTAGCTCCTCTAAGTCAAAGTTTGAAGATTTCATGCAAGGCTATTTCTCCTTTTTTAGGAAAATAGTTATTGAAGTACTTAAATGTAAACAGTCTACTTAATGGAGGACTATTTTGTAAAATAGAGACCTAGGGTTTCCTAGGATATGCACTTCCTCTAAGAAACCCTAAATTATGCATTCTTCCTTCTTTTTGATTAGTTGTTCAACAAACATGCAAGGCTAAACACTTTTTCTTGGTTGCAAGGACACGGAAACCTTCGGATTTCAAGAACTGTGAGATTTATTTTACCTTTTCTTTTCAGTTTATATGATGAATATGTTTGTTCTCCTATGCTTATTTTTCCTATGATTGTTTATTTTAATTGCTAGAGCGGACTCTAAGTTATTATTGTAGACAATCTATTGCTAAGTTTGATATCAAAACCGGAGTTGTGGTATATGAACTTGTGAAGCAACTGAGTTTAATAATTGTGGCGGATCTACGTTATTAATCTTAGGGAGAACATTCAATCAAATCAAACATAGACTGCGGGCAGTTATGTTTTCTTGATTAATCAACTTATCTAGTTCTTAAGGTTGCCATTAAATTAAATTACTAGTGCGGACACTGTGGTTGTTTGATGGTTAGGGTTAGTTATACGACGGATCCGTTAACTAACCAATGTTAAGAAGAGATAAATATTCAGAATATAAATTGATGTTTTGTTTCCATGATCAGTTCTGATTTCTGTAGGTGGATGTGTGTTTGTGACCAAGGTTTGTTCTCTTGATAATTTTCTGATTTTATTAAATTTCGTTTGATAGTTTTCTGTTTTCTTTTGCTTTAGCCTAGATAACGTCCAAACCCCCCAAATTGCATATCATCTAGCATAAAAATCTGACTTGAATCTTCCTCGTGGGATCAACCCCTTGCTTGCTCTATACTATCTTGTGTGTTGTGCTTGAAGCTAGGGTAATTAATTTGTGCGACCGCGACATCGCAACAGCGGGTGAGGGATTGATAGCTGATCTTATTAAAAGTGCTAGTTACTAACTTGTTATACATGTTTTGGGGTGATAGGCTCAGATGTGGGCTCGCTTCACCAGGAACAAAACCGTGAGGATGGTAAGGCCTAAAGCGGACAATATATGGCAAGTTGGGCCGGGCTGTTATAGGTATGGTGGTAGTGCTACATTCAATGCTGTTGATCTCTCTTTCTTTTATGTAGGTAATGATTCGAGGTCAAATCCCTTTGAAGAGAGAGGGAATGATGTGATCCAAGCAACACCAAAGGATCCATTGGAGGTTCCAGTTGGTCTAGTGACAAGGCTTAGGGTTAAAAGATTTAAAGAGGCTTTTAATGGATTTTTTCGAGATACATGAGCTAAAGAGAACTTCAAGAGGGTAATAAATAATGAAGAGCAAGCCTTGATTAATCTGATTCATGTTCAAGAAGGACTTGTTGGTGGAACCAAGGCCATAACTCAAGGATTGGGATACAAAGAATCAAATCAGACAATTTGACATTTCTTTACTAATTTGATCATAATTGGAGCTCCAAGTCACATTTTGATGCGATTCTAGTTGGGTTGGAAACTAGAATTCCATACATTTTCGATGATAAAAGGAACACATTCTAATTTATTAAGACAAGAGAGAACTATTCATTTGAAGTTGGGTTTTGGTGCTACTAGTAGATTACGAGAAAAACTAATATGGTCTTATTTTAATTAGTTGGGTTATTGATATATCTTTGTTTTGGGCGACAACACTTGTTTAAGTTTTGAATTTGTTTATTTTATTTAGTTTGGGCTAGTTTAACTTCGTTTGGGTATTATTTAAATTGGATTTATGTGCGTCTCATTAGGAAAACTAGGGTTGCTTAACTTTCTAGAATAAGTACTCTTTTTTTGTGAACAATATTTAAAAAAAAAAGAGATTGTTGCATAACAAAAATATTGCCTTTCATGGTTTTTTATTGAACTTCAACTCTTCAAATAATTGGCCAATCTTTACTAGTGATTTTATACTTCTGTTGCTTGTCTCCATGTGTAGAGGTTGTGATTGGGTGGTTTATAGTCCTATTGCCTTGGAGCAAGTTTTCCATTGTGATAAGCTCAATTTCATACTCAAACTTGAGTTAGATTTTGGGTTCGTGAATTCCATCAAGTTCAGATAGGGTTTATATCAATATTAGGTAGCGACTTCTATTCTTTTGGTTTCATTGATAAAGAAAAATAATTCCTTATTCTTTCACCCACACCCTTTCACGCTAAATCCTGTTTTGAAAGGATGATCGTCGCAACACCACACACATACAACATGACATTTGACTGAATAGATTTTTTTCTCTTAATAAAGCAAAAAACGACAATCATAAGTGGTTACTTTTTATTTTTATTAGAAAATATAGAGGAAGCTTTCGAGTTGTGGCTTTCATGCTGATGCTTTAGCTTTACTAATCTTTCCCTACTTGATGATGCAAAAGATTCGACATAATTGAAACAAAAGATGCTGAAAAGGAACAAAGACTTGACCACAAGTTCTAAAGATGCATTATTACTTCTCAATATTTACATTCTGCGGGTCCAGTCATTGGACCCAAGAAATATAGAGTTAGCTATGAACTTGTGGCCTTCGTATTGATGCATTACCAAGGCATAATACCTTTATTGAAACAAGAAAATTATAGGAGTAAAAAACAATTCAATGTGAGCCATTATTAATGGTCAGGGTTGGTATTAATGGACTCTCATGGTCATGGGTTGATATGCATTTGGAAAACTACAAATCATCCAGACATTCCTTTGCAAAATGTTTGGCCTTCTACTAGATCAATTTTTGCATCGTTTAGTTGGTTTTTTTTTTTTTTTTTTTTCAATGAAGGAGTTTTAGTGATCTTTGTTAATTTAATATGCTCTGTAATTAATCTGTTAATTATACATGATATTATTATATTCATATAAATATATATTTATTATTAATAAAGATTTAATTTTTTTAAAATATTTATATAATATTAAATTAATGAATTTAGAGTAAAAATAAAGTTTATAGAATAAAAATACTTTATAAAAAAATTTATTAAATTATTAAATTTATAAAATTTTTATTGCATAACAAAAAGAACGGTACTATATTTTTTATGTGCTTTCCTTTCCTTGCCTTTGGTTGGAACTCGTACTTGTTCTTTTATTCACACCAATCACTTCTATAAATTAGCAACATTAATTAATTGGCCCTATAATTGAATCACCTGCATTCCTACACAACTTCTACAAGTATTACCGAAACCAGCAGTTCCCTCGTTCATTTTTCTGATATCCCATTAGCTTCTTCTGTCTCCTTTCTTTCACTTCTATTCTCCTGTTTGCAATTATTCAAGCCACATCTAACAAATCTATCTATCATCAGAATCTCTCACTTGGAAGCATCTGTTTTACCACACTTCGGTAAGTAATCTTCTATATATTTATTATGTTCTTAAATTATTTAGAAAATAATTGGATGAGTTCTGGAAGATGTTAGCTAATATTGTCACAGATTATTTATCTTTGCTTTATAAATCTTCTATTTTTATCATTATAAGAGGAAGGAAAACACTTGCATAAACAAGTACCAAATTAATCATCACGCTGAAAATTAATTAATGAGAGGATAAAATAATACAATATTATATTCACTTCATTTTGGCAATGGTTTAGCCATTGTTGAATTCAAACTCTTCTGCTCAAAATTAGTACACGGAATAATAGCAAGATATCATGAATGCTTATCTCCGAGTAATGGGTAGAGGCTTAGACTTTGACATATGATCCTATGAGGATTTTCTGCTAGTTCGCTTGTGTTGCTATTTTGCATGGATCAATACTTTTGGGGGTTTGTTCTCTGCTCCCTCTAATTTCTAGCCTTGTGGGATTATCTAATTGCAGGGAATTTAATACATTTTCTGATTATCAAGTCAGACTTGTGAATCTCTCTCATATCATCAGAACAAGCAAATGGCGGTGGAAACTGTTCTTATTGAAAACCTGGGAGATCAAGTGTTTAGCGCTCTCATGAATCAAGCTCAATTTGCAATTGACTTCAAAAATCAATTTCAAGCTTTGAAGACACAACTCGACCTCGTCAAAGCCTTTCTTGCTGACACAAATAACCTCAAAATGAAGAAGGAAACTCTCAAGACGAGCTTGATCAAGCTGAGAGATCTGGTTTACGAAGCAGATGACATATTGACAGATTGCGTTCTTAGATATGATTATCAGAAAGATGGGTCCTGCTCCAAATACACACCTGATGAATTTTTCTTCCGGTGTCGAATGGGGAGGCAATTGATGGACTTGAACTCACGCATGGGCAAGATGGGGAGTGACTTGAGCGCATATTTAACTCCACAACATCTTCTATCATTGGGAGACAACACTTACCGAGCTAAGGTATTTACCTCTCAGGATTTTGAGCCATCTGAGGTTATTGGACTGGAAGAAGATATAGAAAAGCTAAAACGATGGATTTTTAGTGCAAGTGGAGTACTCCAAAGAATTGGCATTGTGGGAATGGGAGGCTTAGGTAAAACCACCATTGCACAAAAGTTTTTTGAAGATAGGGCGGTCGCTGGCTGCTTTGATAAAAAAATCTGGGTGTCCGTTTCTCAGGATTTCAGTGATGAAAGGATAATCAAGAGCATATTGGTGCAGTTAGGAGAGAATCCCTCCCCGGTGTCTGATCTAGGCCAAATGTTGCATGTTATCAACCAATCACTTCAAGGTCAGAGTCAACCCTCATTGTCATGGATGATGTTTGGAGCTTCAATCAAGATTGGTGGGGTAAGCTATGTTCTGCTATTCAAAAAACAGAAAAGAGAAGTTGTGTCATAATCACAACAAGAAATGAAGATGTGGCAACCCATATGGGAGTTGAAAGTTCACGCATTCACCACCCAAAAGTTCTTGATGAGAAGGACAGCTGGTCATTGTTCTGCAACTTTGCCTTCCAGGAGACCAAGGGAAAATGTTCTAATAGCCAATTTGAAAAAGTAGGCAAAGAAATTGTGGGGAAATGTGGGGGGCTCCCTCTTGCAATTAAGACAATAGCAGCCTTTCTTGCAACAGAAGTTCACAACCTTGGCAAGTGGAAAGACATTCTTGATCACTTCCATGAATTGACTACCAGGAAGCAAAATAGCTCAGTTAAGACTTCTCTGCAATTGAGCTATGATGCACTCCCTACACATCTGAAGCAATTTCTTCTATGCTTCTCAATTTATCCTGAAGATTCCGTGATTCAAGCTGAGCAATTAGTGCATTGGTGGGTTGGAGAGGGCTTCATCCAGAGAACAGAGCACTCAAAAACCGCAGAGGACTTGGGATATGAATATTTGACAGATCTAGTCAGAAGATGCCTTGTAGAAGTTGTGGAGAGGCGTGGCTATGATGGAAGAGTCTACAGCTGTAAGATGCATGATTTGGTTCGTGATTTAACAACAATGTTTGCTGAAGATGAGATGTTGTGTAGCTTTGAAGCAGGCAAGCAGAAATTGTCACCTGATTCACGATGGCTGGGCCTGACGAGTGAAATGAGCACAGCAACATTAAAGCATTGTTCAAAGCTCAGGGCATTGCTATTAATGGCCAGCAGTCAAGGTCAATTTCCTTTCAGTAAGAACCAAATGGTGTCACTTGACTCTCTCAGGGTATTGGATCTCTCTCGAATTAGGTTAGATAGCACTTCCATGGAGAAGCTCTTGAGCTGGATTTTTTCGCTCCAACGCCTAGCATATCTAAATCTCAGTGGAGCTGTAGGCCTTAAAGAAATGCCATCTTCAATCCGAAAACTTCGTAATCTCCATCTTTTGATATTAGCCGAATGCAGTGATTTAACTAAACTGCATCCATCAATCTCTTATTTGAAGAATCTCATAGTCCTGGACTGTGGATCTTGTGGTCTCCAATACCTACCCCAAGGAATTGGAAACCTCTCTCAACTTCAAGAACTATCAGGTTTCAGGGTGGTACTGTTAAGTGTGGACACAAGCTGGTGGTGGTGGCAGCCATGTCAAACATGGCTGCAAAGTTAGGCACGGTAGGTTGCCTACCATTGAAAATGGTGGCTACCATATTTGACTAAAGAAGAATGTCTTGATTATAAATAGAGGGTGCTATTGAGAGCTGAGAAGTGAGACGTAGCAGAGAGAACAGATTGAGAACAAGAGAGAAACACAGAGAGAAAGCTAGGGAGAGTTGAGTTGAGTTGAGAAGAATTTTCTCCTCCTCCTTGTTTTGCTGTTTGTATTGTTTCTAAGCTTGATTAATACAAACCAGTAGCTCCGTGGAGTAGGCAAGTTGCCGAACCACGTAAATTTGTGTGTGTTTGATTGCTTGAATTTCCCAACAACTGGTATCAGAGCTTGTTCTTGAAAAAGAGGGTGTTTGATCCAAACTCAAAAATCAAAGTTCTCCAAACGTGTTTTTGAACATACCATCGTGTATAGCAAGAGGAGACGAATTCACTGGTGAAAACCCGGCGAAGAACCGACGTCCTGCATGCCCGCACGCTCCAACACGCGCCGACGAAGCCACTGCCTACGCGCGCCCACGCGCAGCACGCTCTCCACGCGTCGTCTCTACCCGGATACCTGCATCTGAACCGGGTTGACCCGCCACGTCATCCGCCACGCCAGCAAAACCGTATAGTCACCTGCCACCTCATCAAGTCAACTGACACGCCATCCACCCAGTCAGCAGACACGTCAGACATTGCCACGCCAGCAGGAAACGCGCGTGCAGTTGCCACGTCAGCAAACGTGGGTCCCGGTGTACCTACGTGGAAGACACGTCATCTTGACACGTCATCAAAAGTGGGTTTTGATCCAGTGCTTCGCAGACGCTATTCTGGACTGACACGCGGCTTCATCTGCACCGTCCGTTGATCCAAAACTTTGACTGTTAAGATCTGAGCCATCCGAAGTCCGATCGGGGTGATCTCAGTGTCCTTTCAATAGTTTTGGCCTTTCCGGACACATCTGTAAGGTCAGATTTGACAAATTCAAATCGGAGATACAGTAAAAATGGCAGATGAAATAAAGGCTGCGGGAATTGAAAAATTTGATGGATCAGATTTTGGATATTGGAAAATGCAAATTGAAGACTATTTATATGGGAAGAAACTTCATCTTCCTCTCTTGGGGAGCAAACCGGAGAATATGCCAGAAGAAGATTGGCTGCTTCTTGATAGACAAGTTTTGGGTATTATCCGACTATCCTTATCAAGAAGAGTTGCTCACAATGTTACAAAAGAAAGATCCACTGCAAGACTAATGGAAGTTTTGTCTGGGATGTATGAGAAGCCCTCGGCAAACAATAAAGTGCACTTGATGAAGAAGTTGTTCAACTTGAAAATGACAGAAGGCACCTCCATCACACAACATCTCAACAACTTTAATACCATCACAAATCAATTATCATCTGTAGAGATTGAGTTTGATGATGAGATCCGTGCACTCATTTTGCTAGCTTCACTTCCAAGCAGTTGGGAAGGTATGAGGACAGCCGTGAGCAACTCAGCTGGAAAATCCAAACTGAAATATGATGACATCCGAGACTTGATTTTAGCTGAAGAAGTGCGAAGGAAAGACTCAGGTGAAAGTTCAAGTTCAGGATCAGCTCTCAACATTAACACTCGAGGGAGGAGACAGGATAGAGGCTTATCCAGAGGCAGATCCAAATCAAGATACAGAAGTAAAAGCAAGTTTGGACCCAGAAAGCAGGTTGAATGTTGGAATTGTGGCAAACCTGGTCATTTCATGAGGAATTGCACAAAACCGAAAAAACCTGAAGCTGACTCTGCAAACGCTACCACAGATGAGGTGCAAGACGCTTTGATTCTTGCTGTACAAAGTCCAATTGATGATTGGATTCTTGATTCTGGTGCTTCATTCCACTGTACACCACACTATGAGATGATGCAAAACTATGTTGCTGGAGATCACGGTGTAGTCTATCTGGCCGATGGACAACCAATGAAGATTGTGGGTATAGGAGAAGTGCAGATCAAGACAATGAATGGATCTACTTGGAACTTGCAAAATGTAAGGCATGTTCCTGGACTCAAGAAGAAGTTGATCTCAGTCGGACAACTTGATGAGAGTGGTCATTCAATTCTCTTTTCTGGAGGTATGTGGAAGGTATCAAAGGGAGCAATGGTTTTGGCTCGTGGAAAGAAAACCGGCACCCTGTATATGACCACAAGATGTGAAGATATTATTGCCTCTACTGAAGCAGAAAATCAAGCGCATCTATGGCACTGTAGACTCGGCCATATGAGTCAAAAAGGGATGAAGATACTTCAGTCGAAGGGAAAACTGCCAGAGCTTAAAAATGTTGATCTAGACATTTGTGAAAGCTGTGTTCTTGGAAAACAGAAGAAGCTCAGTTTCTTAAAAGTTGGCAGGGCCTTAAGACCAAGAAAGCTAGAACTGGTGCACACAGATTTATGGGGACCTTCTCCAGTGGCATCTCTTGGAGGTTCTCGGTATTACGTAACTTTCATTGATGATTTCAGCAGAAAGGTATGGGTCTACTTTCTGAAAAATAAATCTGATGTGTTCGAAACATTCAAGAAGTGGAAGGTTATGGTTGAGAATGAATCAGGTTTGAAGTTGAAATGCTTAAGATCTGATAATGGAGGAGAATACATTGATGGAGGTTTCAAGGAGTATTGTGCTGTTAATGGTATCAGAATGGAAAAGACCATTCCAGGCACACCACAACAGAATGGCATTGCTGAAAGAATGAACCGGACCATCAATGAACGAGCTAGAAGCATGAGGTTGCATTCAGGGCTACCTCAAACATTCTGGGCTGACGCAGTTCATACTGCAGTTTACTTGATCAACCGTGGACCATCAGTTCCTTTGGAGTTCAGATTGCCCGAGGAAGTATGGAGAGGAAAAGAGGTACAACTCTCTCATTTAAAGGTCTTTGGGTGTGTTTCCTATGTGCATATAGATTCTGATGCTCGCAACAAGCTAGATGCCAAATCCAAGAAATGTTTCTTCATTGGCTATGGAGATGAAGAATTTGGATTTCGGTTCTGGGATGATCAGAACAGAAAGATTATCAGAAGCAGGAACGTGATCTTCAATGAGAAAGTTTTGTACAAAGACAGATCAAGTGCAGAAACAGATATGACTGATTCAGATACATGTCCACAAAAATCTGAATTCATCAGATTAGAAGGGCTTCCCGATGTTACCGAGCAGAACACAACTCAAGAGTCTTTACAAGAAGATTCAAGCACATCTGTACCCACCACTACACAAGACGATGCAGAGCCAAGTGAACCAATTGTTTATGTTCGCAGGTCTTCAAGGACTATAAAGCCCCCACAACGGTTCACACTTCTACTGAATTATATTTTATTGACAGATGGTGGTGAGCCGCTAAGTTATGAAGAATCCTTACAAGATGGAAACTCAAGCAAGTGGGAGTTAGCCATGAAGGATGAGATGAGTTCGTTGCTGAAGAACAAGACCTGGGAGCTGACCACACTACCTGAAGGAAAGAAGGCTTTGCAAAACAAGTGGGTCTACAGAGTAAAGACTGAGCATGACGGAAGCAAACGGTTCAAGGCAAGACTTGTTGTAAAAGGGTTTCAACAAAAGAAAGGGATTGACTACTCTGAGATATTTTCTCCAGTTGTGAAGCTCACAACAATCAGAGTTGTTCTGGGGATAGTAGCGGCAGAGAATTTACATCTTGAACAATTAGATGTAAAAACAGCTTTTCTTCATGGAGAATTGGAGGAAGACATTTACATGCAACAACCAGAGGGGTTTGAAATACCAGGAAAGGAGAACCAAGTCTGCAAGCTAAAGAAAAGCCTATACGGTTTGAAGCAAGCGCCAAGACAGTGGTACAAGAAGTTTGACAACTTCATGTGTAGTTCGGGATACACAAGATGCCAGGCTGATCACTGTTGCTATGTCAAACATTTTGACAACTCCTACATCATTCTACTATTATATGTGGATGATATGTTGATTGCAGGATCCAACATTGAGGAGATTGACAAGCTGAAACAACAATTGTCAAAACAGTTTGAAATGAAGGATCTGGGAGCTGCTAAACAAATACTTGGCATGAGAATCATTAGAGATCAAGCCAAAGGCATACTAAAGCTTTCACAAACAGAGTATGTCAAGAAGGTTCTCAGCAGGTTTAGTATGGATAATGCTAAACCAGTAAGTACACCTCTGGGGAATCATTTCAAGCTCAGCAAAGACCAGTCACCAAAAACTGAGCTAGAAAGTGGATACATGGATAAGATTCCATACGCCTCAGCCATCGGCTCTTTGATGTATGCTATGGTCTGTACCAGACCAGACATTGCCCATGCAGTGGGAGTTGTAAGCCGATATATGAGCAATCCTGGAAAGCAACATTGGGAGGCGGTGAAATGGATCATGAGATACTTAAAAGGTTCATTAGAGACATGTCTTACCTTCACAGCTGGTGGTTTGAAACTTGAAGGTTTTGTAGACGCTGATCTAGCAGGAGATGTTGATAGCAGAAAGAGCACTACAGGATATGTATATACTCTAGGAGGGACTGCTGTTTCCTGGAGTTCGACCTTACAAAAGATCGTCGCTCTTTCAACAACCGAAGCTGAATATGTTGCAGTTTCAGAATCTGCAAAAGAGATAGTATGGCTACAGAGTTTCCTGAAAGAATTGGGCAAGATGAATGAAAAGGGTACTTTGTACAGCGATAGTCAGAGTGCAATCTTCCTTGCCAAGAATCCAGCATTTCACTCCAGGACGAAGCATATTCAGATCAAATATCACTTCATCCGACAATTGCTAGACGAGGAGCAACTAATGCTAGAAAAGATCTGCGGAAGCAAGAATCCAGCTGACATGTTAACCAAAGGAGTTACTCTTGATAAACTGAAGCTGTGTAAAGCTTCAGTTGGTCTCAGAGATTAAAAGACAGATCTAGCACCATTTGTGTCCAAGTGGGAGATTGTTAAGTGTGGACACAAGCTGGTGGTGGTGGCAGCCATGTCAAACATGGCTGCAAAGTTAGGCATGGTAGGTTGCCTACCATTGAAAATGGTGGCTACCATATTTGACTAAAGAAGAATGTCTTGATTATAAATAGAGGGTGCTATTGAGAGCTGAGAAGTGAGACGTAGCAGAGAGAACAGATTGAGAACAAGAGAGAAACACAGAGAGAGAGCTAGGGAGAGTTGAGTTGAGTTGAGAAGAATTTTCTCCTCCTCCTTGTTTTGTTGTTTGTATTGTTTCTAAGCTTGATTAATACAAACCAGTAGCTCCGTGGAGTAGGCAAGTTGCCGAACCACGTAAATTTGTGTGTGTTTGATTGCTTGAATTTCCCAACAGGTACGTCAAGCCACACCACAAAGTTGTCATCTCCTAGAGCTAAAACAACTGGTCCAACTAAGAGTACTTCGAATGAACCTCAGCGATGAGAGCGAAATCACTGAAAGTGAAGGGGAGCTCTTATCAAAGCTTGTGAAACTTAGGGTTCTAGCCATCAACACTGAAGATTGTAAAGATAGAACTATCGTAGAGATGCTAGATCGACTACACCCTCCTCCAAACCTCAAGGAATTGTATCTTAGGCGCTACCGTCACAAAAGTTTGCCTAAATGGATTAATCCAACGAAGCTTTCTGTTCTGAAATATCTCTGCCTTGAGAAAGGAGATCTCAAAAGCATCAATCCAAGTGCTCATTCCGAGGAAGAGAGTGCCTTCTCTTGGAACTACCTTGAGGGTTTGTGTTTGAAGTTCTTGCCATTCTTGGATGAAGACTGGACTGACTTACAGAAGACCATGCAGTCAATACGTTATGTTGAGGTTAGCAATTGTTTCAATTTGAAAAATTTCCCATGTCCGGTTGACAAGCCAGGGATCTGGAGGAAGGTTGAAGATTAAGGAATCAAGTCCGTGAATAAAGAAGCATAACTTCACCTCCTTGAAAATCCAAGGGATTCATATTGATTGGTAAGTGAAGACAATGATCCCTCCATTTGTTGCATAATATCTAAGTTATTTCACTTTCCCTATGTGTATAATGTGATTGTCTGTAATATTGTTAATTTGTTTATACTATGTGTATACTGTCATTGGTCTGTAATACTGTCCCTAGGAATTTCTATTGTTTGTGCCCGTTAACACTAGTAATAAAATCTTCGCTTCTCAAAATTAAAGTAAAACTAAAATTGATGTGAGATTAATGTCTAGATATTTATTAAAGAAAATCAAATAAAAACAATTATTGGACACTCACCCTCTCAACGAAAGCATAGAAAAAGCCCTTCTTTAATTTCCTATTCTACCTTATTCATCCAAAAAAATTTATTGGGCATGGTTTTTTTATTATACATGTGGTTAACTGATTATTTTTTATAATAATCAAAATATATTATTGAATAGCCAGTGCCATTAAGCTATGATAAACTAGAAAAAATATATTCAATAAGTCTTTAATTACATATAATAAAAGGAAAGAAGATAAGTAACATGCTACAAGTACAAAATTTAATGACCATCTAATTTGTCCAATTTCTTATACCTACACAGTGCTACAATATAATTTTTTTTTTATTATAAACTTAATTAAAAATTTAAGTTGTTAGGTGATGTTTTAATAATAATTTTATATTATTATTATTTAACATATTTTTAAATGAATATTTTTTTAGTATGAAACTTATATAAATTTATTTTTATCTTATTTAATATTAAATTTTAGATTTAATTAATTTTTTATGGTATCTTAAAAACAATAACATAAGTGATTGGACTCACGGAATCTGAACATTGGGAGGTAATAATGCGTCTTTAAAAGTTATGGATAAGTCTTTGTTCATGTTCTGCCTCTTCTGTTTCCATTATGTCGATTTTTTTGCATCATCAAGCAGAGAAAGATTAATAAAGCCGAGGCTTCAGTACAAAAGCTGTCTTACACTAGTCTTTATAGCATATTTTTGAAAGTGGGGAATCTTTTATAAATCTTTATAGCATTTTTTGGAAGTGGGGAATCTTTTGCCCATATTATGCTCAAAAAATGGTTGTTTCTTACTTTCTGTACATTATGGACCGCAGGGTAAATATATAACCCGTTGTGGGTGACTTAGTCAACCTAATGGGTGTATCTATAACTCAATAAAATTTAATTTGATTTAAAAAAAAAATTAAAGCAACACAAATTTAACTCTTTTTTATTAAATATAATGAAATAATAGTTTCCATGACCTAATTTTTGGTTATTCTAAAATTCATTTCTTTTTTTTTCTTAAAAAAAAGAAGTAACACAAAACAGTACCGTTTTAAACGGCATTATTCTTCTTCTCCTTCCCCTGGACGTGCAGTAGAGGAAGGAGAAGTTTTTTTTTAAAAAAAAAAAATTCCCGCTCTTTTTTTCTCTCCCTCTCTCTCCCCCGACTTGACCCTTCACTGACACAACCCATAGCCCTACTTGGCATACGACCATGACGAAGAGACTAGGAGGACCATGCCTTGCAAATGGCCGGTCACCTTACCTTGCAAGGGTAAGGTAGCCTCGTTCCCCCCTCGCCACGATGGGACAAGGAAGGGGGGACTCACTCTCCTCCTGCCTATAAATAGGAGGGCAACGAAAAGAATTGAGAGAGGGGGCAAAAAACAAGGAAAAAGAACAGAGAGAGAATAGAGAGAAAGAAAGATGAAGATGGATTGAAGGGAAAGGAAAACACGGGAGAACAAATGAGAGAGAGAGAAAGAGAGAGAGAGAGAGAGGAGAAACAGAAGCAAAACATATAAAATAAGAACAAACATGAGGGAGGGCAGAAATAGAGGACAAGGAAAACGCAAAAAAAGAATAACCACCGTCTGCCCAAGCGCCACTCCGCCACCAGCACCACCAACACAACATCCAAATCTGGGAGGTGAAAACAGAGAAGGAGAGAAACAATACTGAAAGAAGAAAGGGCAGAACACATAAACAAAAACAGAGAATGGGGGAAGAGCAGAAACTAAAAGAAGAAGAAATATTGGAATAAACACAGAACAGAGAAGGGGCAGAACCACCATCCAACAGCCTAGAACCAGCAGCACCGCCACGAGGAACCGCCCGGTCTGCTTCCCCCCCGCCCCTCTATTCTTCCTTCTTCTTCCTCTACTCCGTCGTCTCCACTGTTCATATGCAAAGTGAATAGTGGAGAGTGAATTAATTCAGTCTCCATTGTTCACGTTGCATTTGAACAGTGGAGAGCTTCTCCACTTTTCACTAGTCCGGCCCAATCCATAAAAAAAATTTAAAAAATCCTTTTGAAAAATTTATGGTTTTTCTTAGTATTTCTCTAATACTGGATTATATTTTTATACTATAAAGATACAAATTCAATATTAAAATACCTGATTTTTGTCGAAACATTGTAAAAATTATAAAACAAAAAAAAAATTGTTTTCATGCATACGACTAAGTCTGTCAAAAACATCATTTCATATTTTTATACAACAAAGAAAATTTTTTTAAAAAAATATTAGCATGCATTTTTGGCGTTAATAACCAGTTTATTAGACTCATGAGAACTAGATCAATATTTTAAAAAATACCTAATTTTTTTTTTTAGTATCTGAGATTCTGAATTTATTCGTAAAACTTATTCCCGATATTAAAAAGGTATATATATATATTGACGTTAGAACGATTAAGTTTTACTCGATAAGATAAGAACCTCCTTACCGATAAGGACTTTTCTTAACCTGTAGACAAATTAATAATTAGTAAACACAACAAGACTTTAGTTTTTTATCATAAAATTAAACAATGCAGCCTACCTTTGGTAAGGTGTATTTAGGGTGCTAATACATTTCCTTTATGCAACTAGTCCCCGTGCCCGATCTCTAAGAGCAGTTAGGGTTTTTAGTGATCAAAATACTAAGTGACGACTCTCATCCTTGCTTTCCACGAATAAAAAACAAGAATTTCTTGTCTCCCTCATTTCCAGAATACCAAAACAAGATAAAGTGGAAGATTCGCCGCGACACCGCATACATGGGACAATAGTGTTTTGAATTGACCCGAATCAACTTGGACTAACTTAACCTATCTATGACCTAAGTCATGAGTTTGACTAGGTTTGATAACTTTTTTCTTTAGAATCTATTTTTATTTAAATATACACTAAAAATAGATTTTCGTAAGAAAAACAACAAAAAAAATTACAGAGGAGAAGAAATGTATTTTTTTAGTCAAAATTTTCTTTGCGATTCATGTACTTTTTTTGTATTGACAACAAAGCAAGTTTTGTTTTTTATTAGTAGCATAGTTTATTGAATAAAAATAAAAGACATTGCCAAAAATTAGTGGTAAAAAATTAGGTTATCATTGCCAAGCTTTTGTCTTTGAGGCTTAGAAAAGTTATTAATGAGGTGATTAATGACTCTCATTCTGCTTTCATCGCAAAGCGGTAAATTCTTGATTGTTTTATTTTGCCTAATGAGGTTAGGGATAGTATGCAAAGAAAGTGTGACCAAGGCTTTCTTTTCAAAGCGGGTTTTCAAAAGGCTTTTGATTTGGTGACTTGGGGTTTCATTTTTGAAGTCATGGATTCTTCGATAGTAAATGGATTTTTTAGATTCGGGAATGTATATCTATAGCTTATCTTTATGTATTAATTAGTAGCTCGTCATCTAATGAGTTTCATATGCATAAGGGTATTAGACAAGGGAACCCTTTGTTACCATTTCTATTTAATATTGTTGTACAAGGGTTAGTAGTCCATTTTGGTCGAGCAATGGAGGGTGTTCTATATTCATCTTAATGTCTTCTCAAATAACAACTTTGTTATAGTATGTTGATGATGCAATGATTTTTTATCCCAATTGTCACACATGGGCGCTCGATGTCGGGGGGTCACAGGAGTCGCCATCTAATTGTTTGGTTTAGGGTCATTAAGAAACCCAAGTATATTGGTTTTATTTGAGATTCAAGGGCAAAAGACTAGTTGTTGCTAGAAAAAGTATATTAGCACCCCTTGCACACCCTACCTGAGTAAGCTGCATTGGTTGGTTTTGTCATACCCTCCTGAAAGAGTGCAATGTTGCGACGACCCTTCCCGGATCGGAGAATCAAGTCAGGATCTTTGTTTTGTGAAAAAGAGAGTCGCCACCTAGTATTATGGTCACTAGGAACCCTAATTGGTGTTTAGAGATTCCAAGGTAAGGGACTGATTGCGTAAAGGGAAGGTTTTAACACCCCTAGGACGCCCTACCTAAGGTAAGCTGCTTGGTATTTGGTTTGCCTTATAATTTGCTACGATATTGGTGTTCTCTAATCCCATCAGTTTTTCTAGGATAAGTTTGCTACGATGAACAAAATTTGGGCTCAAAGTCTAAAAAGAAAGAACTCTAGGCCAATATGGATCATACCTTTAGATATGTCTATAGAGTGCCAAAGAGAACCAATGCAGATCTTGAAATCTGTATTTGATTCAAACTAAACTTACAACCTGTGAATTAAGAGACACCTAGGATAGAAATCCAAGGAGATTCAATATGCTTAAAAGCTCACTTTTCCCTTAATATTCCAAGTATTCTCAACTTGTAAATCACAAGGAGAAAGAAAAAAAAAACTAATTTTGAAATCTAAGGGAATTCAGAACGCTTTAAAAAACCTATTTTTGCCTTAGTACTTCATACTTTCACGGCTCGTAAACTGTGAAATCAAAATTTGAAACGCCTCCAATTATAATTGAGGCTTCTTTCAAGGATGTGCAATTAAATTGTTCTAAATAACATTTTGGCATAAATCTACCCTTATGTTAAAAATGAACAAGTTGTATTACTCTTAACGATATTTTGGACATTTACCTTATATAGGTTTCTTTGCTTTTATATTATCAAGGGGGTAATGACCTATTATTCCTATAAAAATATTTTTAGATATTAACCACTTGGAGTTTCTTTATCCAAATATTAATAGTGAATAATAAGAAATTATTCCCAATAATATTTTAGATATTAGCCCTTTAGGATTTTCTTTAAGAATCAATTGCCCAAAAAAAGATTTTTATATTTTTGGAATATTGGTCAAAACCCTTTGGAATTTACAAACATGTTGTAAAATCCAATATGCAAGAAAATAATTTTTATGTTTAAGAAACTCATGCTAAAACACATTTTTGAAATTTCAAATATTTATTTTTTTAAAAAAGAATTGTTCAAAATATTTTTTTTAGAGTATTGGCCGTATGCAACATGCAAAAACATTTTTATATTTGGTGAAAACACAAGCATCACAATTAAACACAAACATCACAAATAAAGGTACTAAGCCATCATATATATTATAAGATTTACAAGAAGTTTAAAACAACTCATAAAAAAAAACCTTTCAAAACCAACTCAACTTAAAATTCTATAACTGGAAAAGAAACACGTCTGTATGCACAAAGGAGCCAAAGTTTTGAAACCAAAGTTTGAACTCAAAATTCTAATGCAGTGTCCGTGACTCATGACCTATCTTTTTTTACCAATCTGGGAAAACTGCCATACTAGTTTCATACAAAAGGAAAGAACTTGAAGAGCATGCTTTTATAACACATATATCACGGACCAAAACCAAAACAACATGGCCAGTTATTTCATCTTCAAAGAGCGGAAAGGAAAACATGACCCTATGAACCTTCCCAAAAGATTACTTCAAATGCAAAGGGACTTCCCTCGTATTTCACTTTCTCCTCTAGGAAAAGCTCCATTTAGGAGCAAAGCTACCCCATACAAGATTATAAGATAAGGAAAGCGCTTGAACAAGGGAGTGAACTGATAATGAAGACCTACGAGACCCACTGTTCCTCATGAATCAGAGAAAAAAAAGAAACCGCAACCTCTAACATAAACACCCATCTAAGCTCAAAGCCACGGAAGGAACAATGGACAAGCATTCACTGTAATGTCAAAAATAGAAACCGAATGTGCAAAGTAATGGACAAAACAAGTTTTTAAAACATCAAAACAAAAGACTTAAATGCAACAAGGAAGGGGAAAGTTGAGACTTATACCTGCAGATCTCACTTGTCTTGACTACAAAAGATGAAGTACAGATAGATGGAAAAAGCCTTTGCCTTTCCACCTCTGAAAATCAAAGAAAGCCTTCCTCTTTTTTGCCGTTAGGGTTTTTTTAAATAAAACCCTTAGATTTTGTGAACTCCTGTTTGGCAATGTTCGATGGACTGGAGATTAACAAACTTGTTTATATAGCCAAGTCAAAACCTGGAGACTACTCTAGTGCCCTCTCTATTGAATAGAGGAAGAATATCTATTGTTTTTTTCTTTTTTTTTCTCTTTTTTTTGTCCCCTTTTCTAAGGTAAGCAGAGGAGGCTTATATATAGCCTGTATATAGCTCTATTTAAGAAAGGACTCATTACACTAGTTTATGATATAATCTCGAATGATTTACAATCAAATAAAGCAAGTTAGGAAACTAATAGTGAATAACGATGAATTCCCCAAAAATAAGATTTTTATATTTTTGGAATATTGGCCAATACCCTTTGAAATTTACAAACATGTTGTAAAATCCAAAATGCAATGAAATAATTTGTGTTTAAGAAATCCAATGCTAAAACACATTTTGAAACTTCGAATATTTATTTTTCAGAAAAAAGAAATGTTCAAAATATTTTTAGAATATTGGTCGTATGTATGAAAACAAAGCATTTTTTTTTGGGCTAGGTCTAGCGTGGCTCATGTGACTGGGCTGGACCCCGCAAGTTTAATCGAGTCACTGGCCCAAGCCAGTGAACCGATTGGGCAAAACAACCAGGTGTGCGTTAAATGTACATGCACACTCGCTACTAGAAGAGGCTAATTATAAATGAAGATGCACATCACTTACGTAATTAAAAGGCAAAGTGAAAGGAATGTATGAAACTTACCTTGTAACTGAGATGGATGAACACGATGACGCTGAAACTTTTGCGCACGATCGGTGGTAACTAGTTATGGAGACAACGAAGATGATGGACAAAGCTTCTGCCTTCCCCCCTCTGGTAACCAAAGAAAGACTCCTCCTTTTTCCTTTCTCCTCTCTCTGTTTCGATCTCCTCTGTCTCTCCCGTTTTTCTTTCTCTCTCTCTGTTTACTTGTTTCCTTTCCCTCTCTCGTTCTTTCTCTCTTTTTTCTTCTCCCCCTTTTAGGTCAGCAGAGGAGGCATGCATATAGCCTATACATAACTCTATTTAGGAAAGACTCATTACATTAATCTAGGATATAATCTCGGCTGATTTACAATCATATAAAGCGAATTAGGAAACTAAAATATTATGTGATTCCTATTCCGTGATTCCAACAATTATTCTTCATGTTAACACTCTCATCCCAGCCGTCTGAGTTAGGGATAGAATCCCAGCCATTAAATGATGGTGAAGCTCCTCTCCGCGCCTTCTTTCAAAGCTGGCGCAGTGATGTTCGAAGTCATTTCCTTTGGACTGAAGCAAAAAAAAAAAAAAAAACCATGATTTGCAACCCAAAAATCGAGCTTGAAAAAGGGTGATACTGACCCAAGGACTCAAAGACGAGAGAATAATGAAAAACTAGCGGGAATAGTTGTGTAAAGAAAATGAAAGAATTGCAGATGGGGAGGGGTATTGTTCTCAAAACACAAATGAATAGTACCATGCTAATTAATTCAACTATGGAGTTGTTTCATGCTGCCAAGTTCCAAACAGTAGCGTTTTTTAAGTGGGATGTATGAAGGTAAGGAAAAGGTGTCGTTTGTTTTGTGAAGAGAAGCAAAATATAATCCAGCATGGCAGCCAAGTAACAAAAATTATTATGACGTTTTCTGATCCAGTCCTTGTTTTTTTTTCAATTCCTTCAACGAAACTGATTAACTTTTAAAATTGGTCTTTAACCCGATAAATCCTTGAAACATTAAATCAAGTCTCAATATACATTTCTTCTCCATGATTAAATTCTGGCACGATCTAGACCTCAGTCCTCATTGCACTACAACCTCAGGTCTGAATTCTTCTCGCGGTAGGATCTTGAGCTTCTGATATCAAAATCAGGCGATTCAAAAAACCAAATTCATATACACATACAGGACTAAAACTTTCATGAAGGATTCAAAGTAAGATAAATTCATTTTGAAGAACAGAATTTGGCCGCAATCTGGTTGGTTAAAAATGGTCTCCTGATCTGATTCAGAAACTGACAATGCCAAGAATCCCAATATGACTAGATTCTGACCTAAGAATAGTGAGCCTTAGGACCCAATAAAAGTGAAAATCAATTCTTTAACATGTCATGAATGACAACATAGAGCTGGGATGGTCGGATATTGCACGAAATCAAGTCAAAATCAAAGTCTAAGTTGGAACAAAGTTTGTATTACAACAGAATTGCGACAACAACAGAATCAATTTTTTGGTGCAAATTCTGAGGGATTTATCCAACCTTAAAGAGCAGATAAAGAAGGAACGAATTTAGCATTATGAAGACTCCTAATTAGCATAAGAATCCTGATGATTTTGGCAGCAAAAGAGGGGAGGATACAGAGAGCAAAAGACAGCCGAAACAGGGTTCGAATAACATTCTTTTCTTCTATGCTTTTATCAATTTTCCAACAACTATGAACTAAACTCCTGCATTTGGTTCAAGAGGGATACACACCATCTCCAGCACATGGGGCCCAAAAATGAGTAACAAAACTTATGGGACCTTTTCTTGCTCCATTGAATATTGCCTTTTATTATACTTTGCAATTGCCTTTTCCATTTTTAAAAACTATTTTAAAGGAACACTCAAAAGAGTTGGTTTTGTTCATGAAAACTAAAACTTTCTATGCATGCATCATATTCTATCTCAAGCAATTCTCATAAAAGTTGTTTCAGAAGTTTTTATGATGATACCCTTAATGTTGGGCTTTAGTTCATTATAGACCGACATGTACACCTTTTGCTCCCAGTGTGGTGTGCAATACAAGTCAAGTTTAGATTTGGTTTGGTTTCCTCCAATTTGGGAATTAATTGAGTCATCTTGAGCATATCATGATTCCTTAGTCATGCATAAAATCAGTTCTTTTAAGAAAGAGATCATGCGCTTTATGAAGAAAAGGTTATTTATTTTGAAAAAAAAAAGGTTCTTTACAGAGAGAATTAATGGCCGAACTTTATTTTATTGATTGGGAAGTTACGGAATACATCAAGCATAATATTTCTTTACAGAGTCAAAATTCACAGGTCTAACTAGATCTTCTCCATCCATTCTTTACAGGTCTAACTAGATCTTTTCCATCCATTCTAGATAACCATAAAGCTCCTCCTGAGAAAGCTTTCTTTACCACGTAAGGGCCCTCATAGTTTGGCACCCATTTACTCTTATCTTCTCCTGGTAAAGGCAATATGTTCTTCAATACAAGATCTCCTTCATGGAATCCTCAAGGTCGAACCTTCTTGTCATATGATTTGGCCATCCTTCTTTGGTACAGTTGATGATGACAGATTGCAACTATCCTTTTTTCACTGATCAGATTCAACTATTCATATCTAACTTTTGCCCATTCTACCTTTTCTAGGTTAGAGTTTATCAGTACTCTCAATGATGGGATATCCACTTCTAAAGGCATCACTGCCTCCATTCCATATACTAAAGTGTACAGGGTGGCTCATGTTGAGGTTTAGACTATGGTGCGGTATGTAGAAAGGGCAAATGACAACATCTCATGCCAATCCTTGTAGGTGACTACCATCTTTTGAATGATCTTCTTGACATTCTTGTTAGTAGCTTCTACCACACCATTCATCTTTGGCCTATACGGCAAGGAATTAGAATGCTTGATTTTCCATTTAGCATAGAGTTCTATTATCACCTTTTCATTAAAGTTCTGGGCATTATCAGTTATAATCTTTTCTAGCATATTTGACCACGTAGTATGATACAACATATATTGACGTAATCTCTTTGTAGCCCATGCTAGCACGCAATATAGTTTTTCAATCACAATATACCTAGACTTGCATTCCTTGAACTTCTTGCTTAGGTAATAAATGGCCCTCTCCTTCCTTCTAGTTTCATCATGTTGGCCAAGCACACATCCCATTGTTGTTTCATTTACTATTAAGCACAGGATCAACGGCCTTCCTGGTACCAGGATTCAGTAGGTACTGCTTGATTTTCTTGAAAGCGTCTTCGCACTCTTCATTCCAAATCCCAGGATTCTTCTTCCTTAACAATCGAAAGATTGGTTCACAAGTCGTGGTTAATTGAGATATAAACCGAGCAATGTAATTTAATCTTCCTAAGAATCCTCTTACATCCTTCTCAATCTTGGGAGCGGGCATAGATTAAATTGCCTTTATATTATCAAGATTCACTTCTATCCCTTTGTCACTCACCACAAATCCCAACAACTTCTCAGATTTAACCCCAAATGAACACTTTGCAGGGTTAAGTCTCACCCTATATTTTCTTAGTCTCTAAAACAACTTCTTTAATATTTGGACATGACTCCCTCCCTCTCTAGATTTAACAATCATATCATCCATGCATGCCTCAATCTCTTTGTGCATCATGTTATGAAATAGAGTCACCATGGCCCTTTGGTAGGTGGCCCCGATATTCTTTAGCCCAAATGACATGACCTTGCAACAAAAGGTTCCTCATGGTGTTATAAATGTTGTCTTCTCCTTATCTTCTTACACCATTTTTATCTGATTGTAGCCCAAAAATGCATCCATAAAGGAATATGTGGAGCTACGTGTTGTATTGTCGACCAATCCATCTATGTGGTAGAGGAAAATTATCTTTAGGGCTAGCCCGATTTAAGTCCCTAAAGTCCACACAAACCTTGATTTTATATTCCTTTTTGGGTACGACAACTATGTTGGACACCCATTATGGATATTTGACTACTTCTAGAAAACCGGCGTTCCACTGCTTTTCAATTTCTGCCTTTACTTTGATTAAGACATTCGGATGAGTTCTTCTCAACTTTTGCTCAACCGGTTTGCATCCTTCTACTAGCGGTACCCTGTGTACTACGATATCTGTTTCAAAGCCAGACATATTCTCATAGGACCAAGCAAAAACATCTATATAATCTCGGAGTAATGCAATCAATTCTTCTCTTTCTTTAGGAGTGATCACAGTCCCTATCTTCAGTTCTCTCTTAATTTCTTCATCACCTACATCTATGGTTTCAAGTTCCTCCTTAGCGGGTTTCCAAGCTTGTTCACGTTGCTTTATTTTTTTTGTGAATTCCCTAATGTTATTTTCATCTCATTCTTCCTTTTCTACAACTACTATGTATTCTTTAAAGTTCAGCCATTCATTCTCAATGTAAAGTGCAGGTGTTATTGTGGAAGATCCACTTTCAGGGTTCCTGAAAGCGGAAAGTGATGTGTAAATGCATAGTAAAAACACCAAAGATGAACTTTGAAAATGCTTTATCTCATTTAAAAGGAAAAGTTTGTCTAAAAAACAAGGATAAAATCCAATTGACATCTTGAGCCTCGATTGTCAATCTAAAACAATAAAAACAGCAAACAAAGTAAAGACAACATCATAATTAGACAAACATTTGTTGATTACATTTTCAACACCAGCAGAGCTTCTAGGGTCTCCCAATTCTAAAACTTCTCTTCCTTGGCTAGCTTACAAACGAAGGTCTTAGCGGCAACTTCTTCTAGAGTGTAGATGGTTAATTGCGATAGCTCTTCATCCCTTTTTCCAGATTCAGTCTTCTCAGCGAAGCCTTTAACTTTATTTTCCTCTAGAGTGTTTATATTCATAGAAGAGAGCCTTCGAAGAAAGTTTTCAGGTCCCTTCTTAGGTTGCATCATATATGCAGTCTTTGAGAATGAAACCCTGATTGGAGGGATGACTAAGCTTTCTTCTTCCAGCTTCCTTCCTTCAATCCTAGCCATTCTCTTCTCCATTCTTACACCAGCAGCTCGTCTGTAATCCTCTTTCTTGGGTTTATATCCAAGTCTAAACCTTTGATCTGCAACTTTTAATGTCATTATATTAACCCTCTCAGGTTTTCCAGTTCTGATTGTATATTGAAAAGGAATCTTGTGCTTCAAAAAGCTTTTAACGACCATTTTCGTGGCTTCTGAGATCTCGGGTTTCCTTACCACTATGTTTTCAGGCACCCACTCAGTATTTACAACCTCAAACGCATGAAGGTTTCCATCCCTATAGTCTTCAGCTTCAATGAATGGAACTGTCGCATTCCTTACCATCGATATAATCTCCTCGGCCTTAACAGTAACCAGAACACCATTGGCAATGTACTTCAAACATTGATGCAGTGATGAGGCTACAACTCTAGCAGAGTGTATCCATGGCCTTCCTAACAACATGTTATAGAAAGGGTGAATGTCAATCACTTGAAGGGTTACCAGAAAGGCTTGTGGACCCACAACTAGTTTGATTTCCATTGTCCCTACAACTTGTCTTGGCAAGCCATCGTAAGCTCTAGCCGTTATCACACTTGGTTGCATGTGTGAGGGATCTACCGGCATTTCATCCAACACATGCCTTGGTAACACATTAAGAGTTGAGCCATTATCGATAAGAACTTTGCCGATGAGGTAATCTTTGCATCGAACCGTGATGTAAAGAGGTTTGTTGTGTCCCGTTCCCTCGGCGTTTAGCTCATCTTCGGTGAAATACAAGTAATTGGTAGCATGAATCCTCCCAACCAAATGCTCTATAGTTTTCTGTTCAATATCTTGGGGTATGTTAGCCTCTTTCAGTACTTTTTGCAAAGTGTTTCGATGCGGCTAAGAGCTGAGTATCAATAACATGATGGAAATCTTGGTAGGAGTCTTCTTCAATTGATCCATTATACAGTACTCATTCATTACTTTCAGGAACTCATTTGTCTCTTCCTTGGTTATGGGTTTATTTACCTCAGGCTCTTTATCATAGTCAATTACCTCTTTGCCCTTAACCTTTTTTAGTTTCTCTAATTCTTCAGGTGTGAAACAATGACCACTCTGAGTTAATCCACTTATCTCAGTTTGGAACAAAGGCAAGAGAGCTTCAATATTTAAGGTATAACCATAATTGCTAAGCATCACTTTAGCATATGAGGGCTTAATAAATACCAACCTTGAGAACTCATTAATTGTCGATTGGACCCTGTACTTCTCTAGGTTTTCTATCACTTATATCTCTTCATTGTTCTCCATGGCCTCAATCCTTAGCTCTTTTAGGGTCAGCATTTGGTCGACTTCTCTAAGTGTCCCGACCATACCAACATATTATACAGCCTCATCATGGTCACTTTTAGAACCCTCTCTTTGCTACCAACCTCCATATTGTTCACTCCACTATTAGCAATAGCATGTTTGGGTAAAGGGTTTGAATTCATATTAGGCGAATCCTCGAAAGCGACCTATCCAACTTTGATAAGCTACAACACCCTCTTCTTAAAAGCAAAGAAAGCATCAATGCTATGACCCGCATTACCAACATGGTATTCACAAGTCACCTCGGGGTTGTACCAGGTAGGGAAAGGTGGTTCCTTAGGTGGTACTGGTAGGGGAGCTATCTGCCCAATACTTAGCAACTTGGCATACAACTCCTTTAGGGTTATCGGTAAAGGTGGTAACTGTTCTTTTGGTTGTCGTTTGTTTTTCCTTTGGTAATTGCTTTGGTTATTTGCTGGGAATTTTGTTTGATTGGGTTGGTTTGGGGTGGAGGGTTTGGAAAAGTTGATACTGCTGATTTGAGAGGTAGGTGTTGGTAGTTTTGGTAGTTTTTTCCTTTTCCTTTGTATCCGCCTTCTAGGTTGTTCACCTCATTTTCCTTCTTTTTTCCAACGAAACCCTTCTTCTCTATAGGTTTCGCAATTCTCCCACTTCGGATTCCTTGTTCAATCCTCTCGGCAATCCACACAACATCATAGAAATGCTGGGCTGAGCTACCCATAAGGTGCTCATAGTATGGAGCCATAAAAGTATTGGCGAACAGTGTCACCATTTCTGTTTCTATTAGTGGAGGTTGTACATGGATGGCTTGGTCTTGCTACCTTTGAGCGGAAGCCCTCACAGACTCTTGAGTTCCTTTCTCTATGATAATAGGACCGGTCCTATTAGGAGCCATCTTAAAATCGAACTTGTATTGCTTTAAAAAGCATCTGCCAGGTCCGCCCACCTCTTGATCCTAGTGTTGTCTAGTCTCATATACTAGCTGAGGGCAGACCCTGTTAGGCTATCTTGGAAGAAGTAAATTAACATCTTATCATCGTGGATAACTTCTGCCATCTTGTTATAGTAGGACTGAAGATGGGTATTTGGGCATTGCATCCCGGTATACTTAACAAACTCTGGCACCCTGAACTTCTTCGGTATTATAATGCTAGGCACAAACACACTTCAGCTGCCCTAACTGGGTCAAATAAATCATTTCCTTCAACTGCCCTTAACCTCTCTTCCAGCGCACTCTACTTATCATACCCTACATGATTAGATTATCTGACATCATGTGGATCACCAGGTTGAGTAGATGTTCCCTCTCCATCTCTTTCTCTCAACATTTGCTCGAGTAAACTGGTTAGGTGCGCAACATCATTTCGAACTCCTTTAAGCTCTTCATTTTCCATCTTTTTTCTTAGTTGAGTGTTGTGGATTCTAGAAGGGGGACCTATGTTTCTTAGTCTATAGATGTGTGCACAGATTTATAAGAAAATGCATGATATAACGCATGATTGTGATAAGAATGCTTTGTATATTGGGTATGGATATAGCCTTCCCGTGAATGATTGATGGCCACCACCTCATAAGCATAGATTCTCTTGTCATATTATGTTAGGAGTAATACCTTTTGAGTTTTTTGCTTTAGCAAGCTTGAATCATATTCATCAATAGACAGATTTTGCACAAAAGATGGGTCAATACCCTCCTCATTAATGCTTGATCAATTCATTATATTTTTTGGAAATATAAATGAAATATAAAATTCATTAATCTATTTCTTCCACCACCTCTCTAGCCAAAGGTAAGAAGGCAAAGCCGCGATTCTCAATTTTCCCCCAAAAAGGCATCGGTTTCGGCTAAACTTTGGCGATAGCGAAAGATGTCTCCTCCTACATTTCGAGCATTGGTTCAAACAATTCGAGCATGTGCAACAACTTCGTCTATTTGCTTATCCATCTTGGTTATCTTTTCTATGAGCAATATATTGGTTTTGTTCAAAGCAGCATTGTTGGCATCAATTTGATCCTTGTGCTTTTCCATTGCTACTAGCTTCTCCTTCAGATACTTCACCTTCTCGCGTTCTTTGTTGAGCTTTATCCTCATAACTTTCATCTCATTCTTTTTAGCTGCCAGCTCTGCTTCAACGGCCTCGACACCTTTCTTTTACTCTCCTCTTCGACAATTTTAGTCAACTGGCTTTCCACCTTCCCATATTTCTTGCTTAATTCCTCATACTTCCCAATTCTATCCATCAACTCAACCTAAACTTGTGCAAATTTCTCTTGGTAATATTCTGCACTTCCTTGACAGTCATTGAAGTGAATCTTAAATGCTTCAAGTTCAATGCACCTTTGCATCCAGTCCAAACTCATCCCTCCTAGCTCCTTCTCACTTTTTTCCCTAGCAATCTTCTCCTTACCCAGCTTTAACTCAAGCTTTGTTATTCTTGTATCTCTAGACTATATTTGCTCATTTAGAAAGGCTCCTTTTATCCCCTTTCAGCACCATTTCTTTTAACATCGCCTTGTCTTTTATGTTTTTGCTTAACTTTATCTGAAGTTTTTCCATGTGTCCTCTCAGTTCTTCTTCATTGCTGATCCTTTTCCTTTTAAATAGCTCTTCCACAGTTTGGGAAGACCTGACTCTTACAAAGGCATGGCTGAAACAACTAAGTCTCTCCATCTTGTATATTCTTCACTTGTGCTTGGATCCCTCAAACCTTCAATCTCAACCAAAACCAGATGCTTCCAATCTTGTTTGACGATCACCAAAACTTCTTATGCAGTGGGATCTTTAAAAAAACCCAAACAATTGAGCAATTCCCGTTGTTCTTGGAACAAACTGCATGCCCTCAAGTTGTCTTATCACAAAGGCAGGAGTATAACTCACATATCCTATGATCCCTACCAATGACACCCAGCATCTTTGTCCACAAATCATTAGGACATTCACTGTCGTGACCTATGGGGCTCTCCACTTGAAATCACTATTAGGCAAATTTTCTAGTTTGCCTACCCAACCTTGGTTATCTAAATTTCCCCATTCTTCTTTTTCCACTATCTTCAGGGGTCTTTGGTTGAACCACCAAAAATTATTGAAGACAGGCTTTTATGTTTCAATATGGCTAATCATCAAGATGTAAAGCAACTATGTGCAACACCTCATTGCTTTTTTTCGGTCCTCCTACAATGGTTAAGCGTCGGGATGGTTTCAACAAAAATAGCAGCCACCGGATTAACTTGTGTGTTCTCATATTCCACATAAGCAGCAGCGGCATCCAAACTTATTACACCTTTTTGGTTCAGGAACAACATTAAGCCAAATATGCCTAAGCCAATCAATCTCTCTTTTTCTGATCCTGACTTCTTTTCCAGTTCAACTTCTAGCAACTTCCATTTTAGCCCGGTAGCATTCTTTTCCAAAGACTTATCCAAGTTAAAGATTCTAAGCAGCTTTGATAGTTCAGGGATTACCTTATCAGATCTCAAAGGAAAGTAGACCTTGTACAAATGATTTGGAAATTCAGTCAACATCCCGTATTCTTCCATAGTAGGACATATGTCTATGCTCTCAAAAGAAAAACATCGGTAGTCCGGATCCCAAAAGTGAACTAGAGCTCGCACAACTGGGCTTAAAACTTCTACCTTTGCAATCTCTACCAAGTGTCTATATTTCCTAAAAAATGCAATCTCATCCACATTCTGAAAGTGAGCCATTAATCTATTCACCTCATTTACAGTGCAATTCAGATTCTTGATTGGTGGTATCTTTTTAGCATCGCTTCTAAACCAATCTCTTTCAGTCAATTGTGACAGCTCAGAATTTTTCCCATATTCCATGATGGAAAATTTAGCAATGGTGGCCATTTTGTTCCTAGGACCTACCATTCAAGATGCGTCGGAGTTAGGCTTGTTTTGATGCAAAAAGATATTATGGAGCATACGTCCTAAAGATAGGTTATAGTTCCTTTATGTGAGACATATGGTAGGTTTACTACTTGGTCTCTAAAAAGGGTCTCTTATTGTCCCATTGATAACCCTCGTAAAGGCAATATGGGGGCTCAGTAGATAATGGGATGAACGTATACCAATCACTATCAGTCTAAGCACTCAACAAAGAGTTAGGGTTTACACAAACTTAAACCTTGACTCAAGTTATAAGGCAAGCTATTAGGCCCCCACCTAACTTAAAGTTTAATGTGTGTGCTCTAAAAAAGATAGTAATAAAGGTGGTGCATGACAGGATATAATAAAACCTATCCATATCCAATATACCATGCATGATAGGATCTAAAGATGCATGCTAAGGCTTTTGAATAGAGTAAACCATTCAGAGCAAAAAGAAAATAACAACCAACAATACCTAGGATAAACAAACAAACTACCAAACGTAGTCTGCTGCTACCCAATTTTTGACCCATGTTTTGATAAATTTTCAAAAAAAATAAAAACAAATAAGGGTTTACATGTGGCGATAACATAGAGCATTAGGGCTAATATTAAGAAAGCAATATGTCAAGGAGATAATTACTGTATCATATATAATTAATGCAATATAAAATACCATAGATATATGATTTGATTCATGCTGGTTATGGAAAATAATTACTGCAATATAAAATACCATATATATAGGATTTGTTGGTACTGGTTATAGAAGACAATCTCTATAATAATTATTGCAATATTTCCTTAAATAGCACGTGTAGAGATTTTCTATATAAGTGAACCTCCAGCCATATGCACGAAGGGGGGGGGGGAATTGACAAAGGGGGACAATTTAGAGATAAAAAAATTGAGGGCAAACAAAAAAAACCTAACCCTATTTTCTCTAAAAAAAGGGTCATACCGGCTGTCCCCCCCGGACCTTGGCCAAAAACGAGCAAACAAACCGATCCCCTCTCTTTTGATTTTTCTTCTTCCTAAGCCACCGAACACAAGCTCCCTCTCTAACCAGAACTCCCTCTCTTAGCCTTCTAAACTAGTGACCTACCCCCATCATCTTCCCCGAAACCAGTTCCCTGGATCTTCTGCCTTACTCGAGTTGTTGCCCCCTTCCCTTGGCAAAGAAACCATTCCATCTCTCGCCCCCTCTCTTTTGGCCAAAACCAGAGGAACAAAGTCTCACCGAAAGCCCCCCTGTAAACACCAGCCTTCACTCCCCTTTCTTACCGTGAGCATGCACCACCCTCCTTACCTTAGGGCTTCAAGCATTTCGATAGAAAGATGAGTGAAATTCTCAGTTAAGCATTCACAAAGTGTAGAGTTGTTAGGAGGAGGAAAAGACCATAGTCCCATTTGTTTGCTAAAGGTGGGCAGTGGAGTCGGAGGAACTACATCTGTGGAACACAGAAAGAAAGTGGGATTTCGTCCTATTTCTGTAAACTATATATCTATATATATATATATACGAAGAAATAAAAAAAAGTGAAAAAAATAGAGAGAACGAACATGAGAGAAAGATATGGACAAGCAGAAGTAAAGAACATAAATAGACGAAAACACAGAGAGACCAACCAGCATGCCTTCGCCATCGCCTCCATCCCTTCGTTTCTGTCTCCAGTTTCTTCTCCTCCAGCGGTGCAACTTTTTCTTCCATAGGCACGGTGAGCTCTGGTAAGCAATAACAGCGCATCCTCCTTCTGCACCAGTGACGTTCACACCAGTTAAACCAACAGTGCAACTTCTTCTTCGCCAAAACACCAATCTCTTAACTGGCGCTTCTCAACAGCCTAGTAGTCTTGCACCGGCTACAACCATGGGGGAAAATGAGATGTGGGCAGCAACTAGTCATCTCTCACTTCGCCTCTAGCCGCTGCCTCGGATGTAAGTCTTTCTTTCCCTGTCTTTACCAAATTAATTACCCTGCCACTGTAGCATGCATATGCATGCAACTGTGGCAGAACCGGTTACTGGTTTGGGCCAGTAACCGGGTTGGGTTTTGTTGTCTTTAATTGCAATTAACTGTGATGCTTGTGGTTTTTGGCAAAAACAATATAAAAAATGTTTTTATGTGCTGCATACGGCCAATACCCTAACATGTTTTGAACGTTTTTTTTTATATAAAAAAATATTGGAAGTTTCGAAAATGTGTTTTCACATGGATTTCTTAAACACAAATTATTTTCTTACATTTCTGCATTTTACAACATGTTTGTAAAACTCCAAAGGGTATTGGCCAATATTCCAAAAAATACAAAAATCTTATTTTGGTGGGAATTCATCTATTATTCACCGTTAATGTTTGGATAAAGGAATCCTAAAGGGATGAATATCCAAAATATTATTGGGAATAACTTGTTATTATTCACTATTAATATTTGGATAAAGAAACCCTAAGTGGTAAATATCCAAAATAATTTTTTAGGAATAATAAGTCATCACACATCCTTGAAAGAAGCCTTGATTATAATCAAGGACATTTCAATTTTTTTTACTCTATGGTTTACGAGCCGTGAGAGTATGAAGCACTAAGGCAAAAATACGCTTTTAAAGCACCCTGAATTTCCTTAGATTTCTAAATTTTTGTCCCTCTTCCTTACGATTTACGAGTCGCAAACTCTTGAAATACTAAGGGAAAAATGAGCTTTTAAAGCATAGGGAATCTCATTGGATTTCTATCTTAATAAATTTAGTTTGAATCAAACCTAGAAAAATTGATGGGATTAGAAAACACCAACACCATAGCAATTATAAGGCAAACCAAACACCAAGCAACTTACCTTAGGTAGGGCATACTAGGGGTGCTAATACTTCCCTTTACGCAACCAGTCCCTTGCCTTAGAATCTTTGAAAGACCAGTTAGGGTTCCTAGTGACAAAAATACTAGGTGATGACTCCTTTATCCATAAAAACAAAAAAACCCGAAATCAATCGAGGGTCGCCGCGAGGGTGCGACAGGATGGCGACTCCACTAGGGACCCTTGGACTAGGCTTGGTAATTTTTTTGTTGATTCTATGTGTTGTTGTTTTTTTGATTGCTATGAATGATACTTTGTTTAAAAGCTTTAGCATGCATCCTTACATCCTGTCATGCATGGTATATTGGATATGAGTAAGATCTTATGGCATCCTGTCATGCATCACTTTTAGCATGTTTTTTTTAGGGCACACACATTAAACTTTAAGTTAAGTAGGGAACTAGTAGCTTGCCTTATGACTTGAGTCAAGGTTTAAGTTTGTGTACACCTCAACTCTTTACTGAGTGCTTAGACTGGTAGTGATTGATATACGTGCCATCCCATTATCTGTTGAGCCCCCATATTGCCTTTATGAGGGTGATCACTGGGACGACAAGAGACCCTCTTTAGAGATTAAGTAGCAAACCTACCATATGTCTCACATAAAGGAACTAGAACCTATCCTTAGGGTGTATGCTCCATAATATCTTTTTGCATCCAAACAAGCCTAAGCTCAAAGCATCTTGAATCTCAAGGCCTTCATTCAAAAGCTAACAAAGGGAGAGATGTTCCAGAATTGGGAGACCCAAGAAGGTCCATTGGTATTCAAAATGTAATCAGCAATGTCTGCTGTTTTTTCGCTTTTCCTGAATCACAATCGAGGCTCAAAATGTCAATTGAATTTTATCCCTTTTGTTTTAGCCAACCTTTTCCTTTTAATGAGATCATGCATTTTTCGAAGTTCATCTTTAACTTTTTACTTTTCACTTTCAAGAACCCTGAAATTGGATCTTCCATAAACAACACCTGCACTTTACACCGAGAATAAATGGTTGAACTTTAAAGAAAACAACATTAGGGAATTCACCAAATTAATAAAGCAGCATGAACAAGCTTGGAAATCCGCTAAAGATGAACTTGAAACCATAAATGTGGGTAATGAAGAAATCAAGAGAGAGCTGAAGATATGGACTTTGATCACCCCTGAAGAGAAAGAAGAGCTGAATGCACTGCTCTGAGATTACATAGATTTCTTTGCCTAGTCCTACGAGGATATGTCTGGTTTGGATACGGATATCATAGTACATAGGATACCATTGGTGGAAGGATGTAAGCCGATTAAGCAGAAATTGAGGAGAACTCATCCGGATGTCTTAATCAAAGTAAAAGCAGAAATTGAAAAGCAGTGTAACGCTGATTCTCTAGAAGTAGTAAAATATCCACATTGGGTGTCCAACATAGTGGTAGTACCTAAAAAAAAAGATAAAATCAGGGTTTGCATGGACTTTAGGGACTTAAATCGGGCTAGCCCTAAAGACAATTTCCTTCTAACACGCGTAGATGTGTTGGTGGACAATGCAACATGTAGCTCTACATATTCCTTTATGGATGGATTTTCGAGCTACAATCAGATAAAAATGGCGTAAAGGAGAAGATGATATTTGTAACACCATGGGGAACCTTTTGTTATAGGATCATGCCATTTGGGTTAAAGAATGTTGGGGCCACCTACCAAAGGGCCATGTTGACTCTATTTCACGACATGATGCACAAAGAGATTAAAGTATACGTGGATAACATGATTGCTAAATCTAGAAAGGGAGAGAATCATGTCCAAATATTGAAGAAATTGTTTGAAAGACTAAGGAAGTATAAGTTGAGGCTTAACCCAGCGAAGTGTTCATTCAGGGTGAAATCTGGGAAGTTGTTAGGATTTGTGGTGAGTGACAAAGGGATAAAAGTGGAACCCAACAAAGTAAAGGCTATTCAATCTATGCCACCTCCCAAGACTAAGAAGGATGTAATAAGGTTCTTAGGAAGATTGAATTACATTGCCCGGTTCATATCCCAATTAACCACAACTTGTGACCCAATCTTCGATTGTTAAGAAAGAAGAATCCTGGAATTTGGAATAAAGAGTACGAAGAAGCTTTCAGTACCTACTGAATCCACTCTTGCTTGTTCCTCCTGTACCAGAAAGGCCGTTGATCCTGTACTTAACAGTAACTGAAACAACAGTGGGATGTGTGCTTGGCCAACACGACGAAACCAAAAGGAATGAAAGGTCATTTATTACCTAACCAAGAAGTTCAAGGAATGCAAGTCTAGGTATACTATGATTGAGAAACTATGTTGTGCACTAGCATGGGCTATGAAGAGATTGCGTCAATATATGTTGTATCATACTACATGGTTGATTTCAAAATTAGACCCATTAAGGTACATCTATGGAAAGCCCTATCTGTCAAGCCAAATTGCAATATGCCAAGTTCTACTGGCTAAGTATGACATAGTATATATGACAAGGAAAGCTGTGAAAGGGAGTGTTATTGTCGATCACCTAGCTGACCATGCTATGGAAGATTATGGGCCATTAAAATTTGACTTTCCTGATGAAGATGTGCCTTCAGTTGAGGAATGGAAATTAGATTGGTGGACTATGTACTTTGATGGTGCTGTAAATGTATGTGGTAACAGAGCTGGCGCAATGATAATCTCTCCTAATAAAAAGCAATATTCGGTTTTGGTTAAGTTGCAGTTTGGGTGCAATAACAACATCGGAGTATGAAGCTTGCATTCTCGTTTTAGAGGTGGCATTGGAGCTGAATATTAGAAAGATAGATATGTATGGAGACTCGATTTTGATTATTTGCCAAGTGAAAGGAAAATGGCAAACCAAGGACGAGAAGTTGAGACCTTACCGAGAATACATGTCTAAATTGGCTAGAGAATTTGAAGAAATAAAGTTCACCCATCTAGGAAGGGAAGGAAACCATTTTGTTGACGCTTTGGTCACACTAGCTTCTATGGCTAGAATAGACTTTGGGCACAAGGTACAGTTGGTACACATTGATATCAGAAATTACCCAGCTCATTGTTGCTTAGTTGAAAGAGAAATAGATGGAAACCATTGGTACTATGATATCAAGAATTTCATCCAAAACCAGACATATCCCATGGAGGCATCCAAAATCGACAAGAAGACTTTGAGGAGGTTGGCAATGGATTTCTATCTTGATAGGGAAACTTTGTATAAGAAATCATTTGACGGAACTTTGTTGAGATGTTTGGATGACATGGAGGCAAAAAGTGGTGAAGAAATTTATGGAAAGAGATTTGATCTATCGATATGGTCCACTAGAAAAGATTAATAATGCCTAGAACTTCAATAGCAAGATGATAATAGAACTCTGCGCTAAATGAAAGATCAAGCATTCCAATTCCTTGCCATAAAGGCTAAAGATGAATGGTGCGGTAGAAGTTGCTAACAAGAATGTTAAGAAGATTATTCAGAAGATGCTAGTCACCTATAAGGATTGGCATAAGATGTTGCCATTTGCTCTTCATGTATACCGCACCGTAGTCTGAACTTCAATAGGAGCCACCTCGTTCACTTTGGTATATGGAATGGAGGAGGTGATGTCTTTAGAAATGGAAATCCCCTCATTAAGAGTATTGGTAGACTCTGAGTTAGAAAAGGTGGAATGTGTAAAAGTTAGATATGAATAGTTGAATCTGATTAGTGAAAAGAGGATAGTTGCAATCTGTCATCATCAACTATACCAAAGAAGGATGACCAAATCATATGATAAGAAGGTCCGACCTCGAGGATTCCACGAAGGAGATCTTGTACTTTAGAAAATATTGCCTTTAACAGGAGAAGATCAGAGTAAATGGGCGCCAAACAATAAGGGCCCTTACGTGGTAAAGAAAGCATTCTCGGGAGGAGCTTTATTGTTATCTAGAATGAATGGAAAAGATCTAGTTAGACCTGTGAATTCTGACTCTATAAAGAAATACTATGCTTCCCAATCAATAAAATAAAGTTCGGCCATGAATTCTCTCTGTAAAGAACCTTTTCTTCATAAAAGCGCATGATCTCATAGCATTCAAAATCTTTTACTTAAAAATAACTGTTTTTACGCATAACAAAGGAGATGACTCCATCAATTCTCAAATTGGAGGGATCCAAACCAAATTTAAACTTGATAGGTATTATTGCACACCAGACTGGGGGCAAAAAGTGGACGTAGGGGTCTCTAGTGAACCAAAGCTCAAAGGGGTATCATCATAGAACTTCTGAAACACCTTTTATGAGAGTTGCTTAAAACAAAATATGATGATTGCATTGAAAGTTTTAGTTTTCATGAACAAAACCAAATTTTTTGAGTTTTCCTCTTAAAAATAATTTCTCAAAAATGGAAAAGGCAATTAAAACATCGAGAAAAGTATAATACAAAGCAACGTTCAATAGAGCAAGAAAGGGCCCCATAAGGAACTAGAGATCTCTTCACCAAGCATAAAAAGGATAGGAAATATAGCGCGGGGAGCATATTCTAGTTCAAGAGGATAGGTTGGGCAAATAAATGGAAATAGGAGCTTAAAGAAGTCTACAATAGAAAGGGGGACTTATGTTTCCAAAATAGGTAACAAAAAAACATGCATGCTATGTTGTCATAACACTAACCTGGCAGGAAAAGGTGTGACGAAAGCCAAAATAGTTCTAAGTTTTTGGGAAACCTATTGCAATGTCGCGGTCGCACAAATTAATTACCTTAGCTTCAAACACAACACACAAGATAGTATAGAGCAAGCAAGGGGTCGATCCCACGAGGAAGGTTCAAGTCAGATTTTTATGCAAGATGATATGCAATTTGGGGGGTTTGGACGTTATCTAGGCTAAAGCAAAAGAAAACAGAAAACTATCAAACGAAATTTAATAAAATCAGAAAATTATCAAGAGAACAAACCTTGGTCGCAAGCACACACCCACCTACAGAAATCAGAACTGATCATGGAAATGAAACATCAATTTATATTATGAATATTTATCTCTTCTTAACATTCGTTAGTTAACGGATCCGCCGTATAACTAACCCTAACCATCAAACAACCACAGTGTCCGTACTAGTAATTTAATTCAATAGTAGCCTTAAGAACTAGATAAGTTGATTAATCAAGAAAACATAACTGTCTGCAGTCTCTGTTTGATTTGATTGAATGTTCTTCCTAAGATTAATAACGTAGATCCGCCACAATTATTAAACTCAGTTGCTTCACAAGTTCATATACCACAACTCCGGTTTTGATATCAAACTTAGCAATAGATGTCTACAATAATAACTTAGAGTCTGCTCTAGCAATTAAAATAAAACAATCATAGGAAAAATAAGCATAGGAGAACAAACATATTCATCATATAAACTGAAAAGAAAAGGTAAAATAAATCTCACAGTTCTTGAAATCCAAAGGTTTCGGTGTCCTTGCAACCAAGAAAAAGTGTTTAGCCTTGCATGTTTGTTGAAAAATTAATAAAAAAGAAGGAAGAATGCATGATTTCGGGTTTCTTAGAGGAAGGGGGTGTTTTTCTCTTCTTGGCTGGCTGCCCCCCTTCTCTTCTCTAATTCTTTTTATATCCTAGGAAACCCTAGTCTCTAGTTTACAAAATAGTCCTCCCTTAAGTAGACTGTTTACATTTAAGTACTTCAATAACTATTTTCCTAAAAAAGGAGAAATAGCCTTGCATGAAATCTTCAAGCTTTGACTTAGAGGAGCTAAATTGCTGAAATAAAAACTTGGATATCGGTTTAGATGCTTCGGAACGTAATTTGGACTCATTTCTTCACGAAACCTATTTGCTGGCAGAATTCAGTTGTCATCTTTGAAAAATCATATCTCCCTCATATGAGTCAGGAATCCAAAAAAATTGAGTTTGCATCAATTGGACTTCTGTAGCTCCAGATATTCAAGTCGAAATGGCCGAAGGTCAACATTGGCATATTGCGAGATTTGACTTTGAAGGCTGCGATTTCCATGCTTTCCTTATTTTATTTTCTTGCCTTAGATGTCCAGAAAGGTATGGATGTTAGCTTTTTAATGCCACTCGAATCACTTCATTTCAACCTCTAGAGCTCATGCTCTGCACAAAACATCGACTGAAGGTCAAATCTGCCAATTATCTCCGGTTTACTTCTTTTTGCATCTTTCATCCAAAAGTGCCTTCAAAACATAAAACAAAGAATATCAAGGCATTTTATATATAAAACATAGGCAAAACACTAGTTAAATATGGGTGAAACTAGCTAATAATATGGTTGCATCAAAACCACTGAGGTACAAAATCTCAGGTCAACGGAACTACGAAAAAGGATAGGAATTGTGAACCAGCACTGCTTCATTTCCTCAAGGTCAAAGGAACTACGGAAAAGGATAGGAATTGTGAACCAGCATTGTTTCATTTCCTCGAGGGAAGATATTTTCTTTTGAAGTTTGAAATGGGCAGGTCACCCGATATTGAGATCATTTCTTAGAAAAGCGTGGAATTTTCTAAGAATTTTAAGATGGGTAGGCCACCTGATATTGAGACCATTTCTTAGAAAAGCGTGGAGTTTTCTAAGAATTTTAAGATAGGGCAGGACACCCGATATTGAGACCGTTCTTAGAAAAGCGTGGAGTTTTTTAAGAATTTTAAGATAGGCAGGCCACCCAATATTGAGACCGTTTCTTAGAAAAGCATGGAGTTTTCTAAGAATTTTAAGATGGGTAGGCCACTAGATATTGAGACCGTTTCTTAGGAAAGCGTGGAGTTTTCTAAGAATTTTAAGATGGGCAGGCCACCCGATATTGAGACCATTTTTTTTAGAAAAAGCGTGGAGTTTTTCTAAAAAAAATCTTAAGATGGGCAGGTCACCCGATATTGAGACCATTTCTTATAAAAGCATGGAGTTTTCTAAGAAACTTAAGATAGGTAGGTCACCCATCATAATGAGACCACACACACATTTTTGTATTGGTTCTGGTTAAAGGAGATAGCCAGGTGGGATCTCAGGTTAACCCAACCACACACAGAGTTTAGCTTTGGTTAAAGGAAATCGCCATATGGGATTTCAGGTTGACCGAGCTACACACCGACTTTGCTTCGGGTTAAAGGAGATGCTAGATGGGATCTTAGGTTAACCCAATCAAAAGGGCAGGCCGCCTATGAAAATAGACCAGCGTGAGTATGTGGGCAGGTCGCCCCTGAAAATAGACCAGATTGAGCATGTGTGGGCAGGTCGCCCGTGAAAATAGACCAATTTTCTTTAAAAAAAGGTAGGTTACCCATGATAACAAGACCGTTTTCTTTTAAAAAGTGAAGTCCTTGGATGAGTGGATCACTCAACAAGCAATGAAGACTTTTTTCTTTACAAGCTTACTATGCAAAACATTGAGGAGTTTTGCTTCGTAAGCATTGTAAAGAGGGGGCATTTGTTGCTACCCAATTTTTGACCCATGTTTTGATAAAATTTCAAAAAAAAAATAAAAAAATAAGGGTTTACATGTAGCGATAATGACACGACCAAAAGATTGATGTCTTCTCCCAAGTGCAGGAGTGTCGAAGTAATAAATAACCCGGCAAGACCGGGGTCGAACAACAGGGAGGTTAACTGTATAAACTATAAATAAAGAAATAGATAATAACAGAAAAGGAGTTGAAGAGAGCTTTAGAGAGCTTTAAGATGTGATATTGTTGTAAAGATTAAACAAGGATAAAATAATTATCAAGGTCAGAGGATCTACTAATGATATTTCAAACAAGTATAATATAAACTCTTTTTATTACTCAACTGGAAACCACACACAAAGGAGGTTCCAATCGGATTATAAATTGTTAATATGATTACATTAGTTATCTTATTCGAATAATACTTGTAAATGTTGTCATGTATTCATGATTATAACTTATGTTAACAACAAATCAAGTTCCTTTCATAGCACAGGTGTCGGTTATACCATACGGTTGGGCTATAAAAGTGACATGTATTTGTTGTACCAGGGGTTATACAACATAAATCTAGATTAACCATTTAACAAGCAAAGTAATAAAAGTGAACAAGATAACAAATACAAAACATGTTAGTATCAAACATTAAGGTCCATGTTGAGTTTATACTATACTTATTCTTACACCATTAGTGTAACCTTTTTACCTTGACATAATAAATTTAGCTAAACATAATGAAAGAGAGAAACAGAAATAAACAAGATAAGAACATAAATAAGATATAAGTTAACTAAGTAAAAGAAAAGCATAAACAAGAGATTAATATAAACAAAACTTAAGCATTACAAAAATATATAGAGAGAGAGAGCAAGAACATGATCTTGATCTGAAAACCAAGATGCTTAAATGCATGGCAAATGCCTCCTTTTATAGGCCAAAATTTGGAACTATTGATTTGATGACTAATTTTATAGGCCAAAATTTGGAACTATTGATTTGATGACTAATTGTTGAGTGGGTGGCCACATCTTGACTTGGTGACAATCCTTATCTTCTTGTCTAAACAAAACGTCATTGCTAATGTCAGACTTTGAACAAATTTTTGTCATGAAAGTTCTAGGAAATTGTCTAAGCTTTCCAACCAAAAAAAAAAGAATTGGTGCATTTGGACTTCTAGAACTCGAGATATGGGCTGAACACTGAACAGTGTCTAGGCTGCAGGATAGATTTGGATTTCTCCGTTGTTGCTATGATTTGGACTTCCAAACAGCAGAATTGGGTCTTGCACTCCCATAAATGTTTTAGGCCTATGTCTTAGCTTTCTAGCCATATAAACCAAATTGAAATCCAAGATCTACAACTCCAGATATGGCCTAATGACTGAACAGTGTTCCGGTTTGAACTAAACCAGCATCTCTTTTCTAAGCTTAACCCTTTCTTTGTCTTCTTAATTTCAGTAGTTAAAGTCATCAATCAATCCTTTGATTTATGTGATAGGCCTGCATTTAAGATGAACATTTACCATAAATTAAAGATATCTTATAGTATTAGACTTGTTATTATAAATCATGCTTTAGTTAAGGAGTTATTGATACTTCAAGCGCAAAATAATGATATAAAACCTTGATAAAATGCACTTTTAAGTACTAATCAGATAACATAGAGCATTAGGGCTAATATTAAGGAAGCAATATGTCAGGGAGATAATTATTGAATCATATATAATTACCGCAATATAAAATACCATAGATATATGATTTGATTCGTGTTGGTTATGGAAAATAATCACTGCAATATAAAATACCATATATATAGGATTTGTTGGTGCTGGTTATAGAAGATCTCTGTAATAATTATTGCAATATTTTCTTAAATAGCATGTGTAGATTTTCTATATAAGTGAACTTCCAGCCATATGCACGAGGGGGGGATTTGACCAAGGGGGACAATTTAGAGACAACAAAAAATTAAGGGCAAACAAAAAAAACCTAACCCTGTTTTCACTAAAAAAAAAGGGCCACAGTGGCTGCCCCCCCCCCCCGACCTTGGCCAAAAACAAGCAAACAAACCAGTCCCCCTCTCTTTTGTTTTTTCTTCTTCATGAGCCGCCGGACACAAGCTCCCTCTCTGACCAGAACTCCCTCTCTTAGCCTTCTGAACTAGAGACCTACCTCCATCATCTTCCCCGAAACCAGTTCCCTCGATCTTCTCCCTTACCCGAGCTTCCACCCCCTTCCCTTAGCAAAGAAACCATTCCATCTCTCGGCCAACCCCCCCTCTTTTGGCCAAAACCGGAGGAACAAAGTCTCACCGAAAGCCCCCCTGTAAACACCAGCCCTCACTCCCCTTTCTTACCATGAGCATGCACCACCCTCCTTACCTTAGGGCTTCAAGTATTTCGATAGAAAGATGAATGAAATTCCTAGTTAAGCATTCACAGAGTGCAGAGTTGATAGGAAGAGGAAAAGACCATAGTCCCATTTATTCGCTAATGGTGGGCAGTGGAGTCGGAGGAACTACATCCGTGGAACACAGAAAGAAAGTGGGATTTCGTCCTATATCTGTAAACTACATATATATACGAAGAAACAAAAAAAAGTGAAAACACCAGAGAGAACGAACACGAGAGCAACACATGGACGAGCAGAAGGAAAGAACATAAACAGACAAAAACACAGAGAGACCAACCAGCACGCCTTCGTCCCTTCATTTCTGTCTCCAGTTTCTTCTCCTCCAGCGGTGCAAAATTTTCTTCCATAGGCACGATGAGCTCTGGTAAGCAATAACAGCACCTCCTCCTTCCGCACCAGCGGCGTTCACAGCAGTTAGACCAACGGTGCAACTTCTTCTTCGCCAGCACAGCAATCTCTTCACTAGCGCTTCTCAACAGCCCAGTCGTCTTGCACCGGCTACAACCGTGGGGGAAAAAGACACGTGGGCAGCAACCAGTCGTCTCCCACTTTGTCTCCAGCCGCTGCCTCACAGGTAAGTCTTTCTTTCCCTGTCTTTACCAAATTAATTACCCTGCCACTATAGCATGCATATGCATGCAACTGTGGCAGAACCGGTTACTGGTTTGGGCCAGTAACCGGGTTGGTTTTGTTGTCTTTAAATGCGATTAATTGTGATGTTTGTGTTTTTTGGCAAAAAATATATAAAAAATGTTTTTGTGTGCTGCATACAGCCAATAACCTAACATGTTTTGAACGTTCTTTTTATATTAAAAAAATATTGGAAGTTTTGAAAATGTGTTTTCGCATGGATTTTTTAAACACAAAAATTATTTTCTTGCATTTTTGCATTTTACAACATGTTTGTAAAACTCCAAAGGGTTTGGCCAATATTCCAAAAAATACAAAAATCTTATTTTGGGGGGAATTCATCTATTATTCACCATTAATGTTTGGATAAAAAAATCTTAAAGGGATGAATATCCAAAATATTATTAGGAATAACTTGTTATTATTCACTGTTAATATTTGGATAAAGAAAACCTAAGTGGTAAATATCCAAAATAATTTTCTAGGAATAATAAGTCATCACACATCCTTGAAAGAAGCCTTGATTATAATCAAGGACATTTCAATTTTTTTTACTCCACGGTTTACGAGTCGTGAGAGTATGAAACACTAAGGCAAAAATAGACTTTTAAAGCGCCCTGAATTTCCTTAGATTTCTAAATTTTTATGTCTCTTCCTTGCAATTTACGAGTCGCAAACTCTTGAAATACTAAGGGAAAAATGAGCTTTTAAAGCACATGGAATCTCATTGGATTTCTATCTTAAGTTTGAATCAAACCTAAAAAAACTGATGGGATTAGAAAACACCAACACCATAGCAATTATAAGGCAAACCAAACACCAAGCAACTTATCTTAGGTAGGGCGTATTAGGGGTTCTAATACCTTCCCTTTACGCAACCAGTCTCTTGCCTTAGAATCTCTGAAAGACCAGTTAGGGTTCCTAGTGACCAAAATACTAGGTGGCGACTCCTTTATCCACAAAAACAAAAAAAACCCAAAAATCAATCGAGGGTCATCGCTCCGCCGCGAGGGTGCGACATAGTCCAAGGTTCCCTAGTGGAGTCGGTATCCCGTTGTACCCTCCCGAGAGAGCATGATATAGTGACAACCCTTCCCAGATCGGGGAATCAAGTCGGGATCTTTGTTTTGTGAAAAAGGGAGTCGCCACCTAGTATTATGGTCACTAGGAACCCTAATTGGTATTTAGAGATTCCAAGGCAAGAGACTGATTGCGTAAAGGGAAGGTTTTAGCACCCCTAGGACGCCCTACCTAAGGTAAGCTGCTTGGTATTTGGTTTGCCTTATAATTTGCTACGATATTGGTGTTCTCTAATCCCATTAGTTTTCTTAGGATAAGTTCGCTACGATGAACAAACTTGGGCTCAAAGTTTAAAAAGAAAGAACCATTGGCCAATATGGATCATACCTTTAGATATGTCTATAGAGTGCCAAAGAGAACCAATGCAGATCTTGAAATCTGTATTTGATTCAAACTAAACTTACAACATGCGAATTAAGAGACACCTAGGATAGAAATCCAATGAGATTTAGTATGCTTAAAAGCTCAATTTTCCCTTAATATTCCAAGTATTCTCGACTTGTAAATCACAAGGAGAAAGAGAAAAAAACTAATTTCAAAATCTAAAGGAATTCAGAGCGCTTTAAAAAGCTCATTTTTGCCTTAGTACTTCAGACTTTCACGGCTCGTAAACCGTGGAATCAAAATTTGAAACATCCCTAATTGTAATTGAGGCTTCTTTCAAGGATGTGCAATTAAATTGTTCTAAATAACATTTGGCATAAATCTACTCTTATGTTAAAAATGAACAAGTTGTATTACTCTTAATGATATTTTAGACATTTACCTTTTATAGGTTTCTTTGCTTTTATATTATCAAGGGGGTAATGACCTCTTATTCCTATAAAAATATTTTTAGATATTAACCACTTGGGGTTTTCTTATCCGAATATTAATAGTGAATAATAACATATATTCCCAATAATATTTTGAATATTAACCCTTTAGGATTTTATTTAAGAATCAATTGCCCAAAAAAAGATTTTTATATTTTTAAAATATTGGCCAAAACCCTTTGGAATTTACAAACATGTTGTAAAAACTAATATGCAAGAAAATAATTTTTTTGTGTTTAAGAAATTCATGCTAAAATACATTTTTGAAATTTCAAATATTTATTTTTTTAAAAAAAAGGAATGTTGAAAATATTCTATTTGGTGAAAACATAAGCATCACATTTAAACGCAAACATCACATATAAAGGTAGCAGGCCATCATATATATTATAAGATTTACAAGAAGCTTAAAATAACTTATAAAAAAATAACCTTTCAAAACCAACTCAACTTAAAATTAACTGGAAAAGAAACACGTCTATATGTACAAAGGAGCCAAAGTTTGAACTCAAAATTCTAAGGCAGTGTCCGTGACTCATGACCTATCCTCTTTTACCAATCTGGGAAAACTGCCATACTAGTTTCATACAAAAGAAAGAACTTGAAGAGCATGCTTTTATAACACATGTATCATGGAACAAAACCAAAACAACATAGCCAGTTATTTCATCTTCAAAGAGCTGAAAGGAAAACATGACCCTCTGAACCTGCCCAAATGGGACTTCCGTCGTATTTCACTTTCTCCTCTAGGCAAAGCTCCATTTAAGAGCAAAGCTACCCCATAAAGGATTATAAGACAGGGAAAGCGCTCGAACAAGGGAGTGAACTAATAATGAGGACCTACGAGACCCACTGTTCCTCATGAATCAGAGAAAAAAAAGAAACCGCAAACTCTAACATACACACCCATCTAAGCTCAAAGCCACGGAAGGAACAGTGGACAAGCATTCATTGTAATGTAAAAAATAGAAATAGAATGTGCAAAGCAAAAGACAAAATAGGTTTTTAAAACATCAAAATGAAAGACTTAAATGTGGCAAGGAAGGGGAAAGTTGAGACTTATACCTGCAGATCTCACTTGTCTTGATTGCAGAAGATGAAGTACAGACATATGGAAAAAGCCTTTGCCTTTCTATCTCTAAAAACCAAAGAACGCCTTCCTTTTTTTTGTCGTTATGAGTTTTTTAAATAAAACCCTTAGATTTAGTGAACTCCTGTTTAGCAATGTTTGATGAACTGGAGATTATCAAACTTGTTTGTATAGCCAAGCCAAAACCTGGAGACTACTCTGGTGTCCTCTCTATTGAACAGAGGAATAATATCTATTGTTTTCTTCTTCTTTTTTCTCTTTTTTTTTGTCCCCTTTCTAAGGTAAGCAGAGAAGGCTTATATATAGCATGTACATAGCTATATTTAGGAAAAGACTCATTACACTACTCTAGGATATAATCTTGGATGACTTAAATAAAGAAAATTAAGAAACTAAAAATATTATGTGATTTCTATTCTGTGATTTTAATAATTATTCTTCCCCCCGTTAACACTCTCATCTCAGCCGTCTGTGTTAGGGTTAAAATCTCAACCATTAGATGATGGTGAGGCTCCTCTATGTGTCCTCTTCCACAGCTGGCACTGTGAGATACAAAGTCGTTCCCTTGCTAAAATGTTCTCTTTTGCAGCTGCAATCCTGGCGTGAAAAGGAGGGTTGTCCTGTACATACCAAGTTACAGAGAATGCAAGTAAGGGAGAATTAAGAAAAAAAACTAGCGGGAACGGTTACAGAGGAGGGAAAAAGTTGCAGACGGGGAGGAACTGTTATAAAAAAAATCCAAATGAACATTACCATGCTAATTAATTCAAGATGGGGCTATTTCATATGGCGTTGTCTTATTTCCTTAGCTGAAGAAGAGAATTAAGGTATAGGAGAGAGACAATGTCGTTTGTTGTTTCAAAGGAAAAGGCAAAAAAAAAATAATAGAAATGTAACCTAGCATGATAGAATTTCTGTCATTTTCTGATGATCCAGTCCTTGTTTTTTCTTTTCTTCAAATCCGACAAAATTTATTCTAATTTCATCTTCAATTAACTCCCTTATTTCAACACTTTTTCAATTCAATCCTTGGTCCAAAAAAGTCCTTCAAATTGGCCCACAATTGGTCAAACTTTAAGTATCTTGCAATTGAGTCCCTCGAATCAGACCTGCAAACTCGGGTCAGAATCATTCTCACGGCAGGATTCTCTACTTTCACACTAGATATTCAAACATGAATATCTTGAGCTTTTGTTATCGAAATTAGGCGATTCAAAAACCAAAATTTATCTACACATACAAGACTACAACTTTCATGAAGGATTCAAAGTTAGATAAAATAGTTTGGAAGAATAGAATCCGAACGCAATCTGGTTGGTCAAAATAGGTCTTCTAATCCGATTCAAAAATGGACAATGTCGAGTACCCCAATACAACTTAGAGTCTGACATAAGAAAAGTGGGTCTTAGGACCCAACAAAGGTGCAAATAAATTCTTTAACATGTCATGAATGACATAATATAGCTAGGATGGTTGAATATTGCACGAAACCAAGTCAAAATCAAAGTCTAAGTTAAAACAAAGTTGGTATTATAAACAAAATTGTGATAGTAGCAGAATTAGCTTTGTTAGTACAACTTTTGAAGGATTTATCCAAACTTAAAACCAAATAAAGAAGGAATGAGTTTAGCATCATGAAGACTCCTAATTAGCCTAAGAATCCTGATTATTTCGGCAGCAAAGGGGAAGGATAAGGAGAGCAGAAGACAGCTGAAACAGGGTTCGAAAAACATTTCTTTATTCTTTGCTTTTGTCAGTTTTCCAGCAACCATGAGCTAAATTCCTGCATTCAGTTCAAGAGGGATACACACTATCTCCAACACGTGGGGCTAAAAAATGAGTAATAGGTTTGATGTGGTTTAGAAGTTTTGATGGGTTCCTAACCGGTAGTCTATCTATGACTCAGAGTGAAGATTCATTCATGTGAATAAATCTAGCTCTTTGAATTTTATTATGGTTCGTGTACGCAAACAAATTTTTATGGAAATGATCCATGTAGATGCCCTGACAGGGTTCATCTATCCTAGAAGGCGAAAGGGTTTTCAACTACTCGGGTGCTGTGATAAAAAAAAAATACTCCCAATTAAAATTGATGAATATTTAGTATAACTCTGAGAATTTTCTAGTCAATTTCTGGTATATAAACATCACCCTACTTGTAGATTCAATTTTTATACTAGCATATTGATAATTAATTCTCATGAATTAAAAATTTATCGATTATTGAAATATTGGTCAAATTCTCATGTATTCAATAAACTAATTATTAAATCTTAAAATGCATGCGAATATATCTTTTTTTAATTTTCACATGGAAATACTAAAAAATATGATTTTTTTTTTGTATTTTTGAGACTTGACCATATGCAACACATAAAGAAAAAAAACATTTTTTTATCATTTTTTTTGTATTTTTGTAAAGTCATGTTTGGTAAAAAATCATTTTTTTAAAAAAATAAAAACTGCCTAAAACAAGCATAAAGAGTTTTTTTCCAAACGCACCCTTGAACCAAAAAAAAAAAATGACCAACCAAACATGGCCTTAGAACTAACCTAGTTTTCCCCTAACTAGGTTAACCTCACTGGGTTGACCTAACTAGGTTGAACCGCAAACAAACCAAAACAAAGACCTAAAACCCAGAACATATTAAACATAACAAAAACATAAAAACTCAAAACTTTCTCAAGAAAAATGCATTAAACACAAAACAAATAAAGAACATTCAAGCATGAACCTAGAAACATGCAATCTATACTAGACCAGATTTCAAGCAATAAAATGCAAGGTTTTGTGTGAAATTCAACATAGATCAAGAATCAAGTGTTAGTTTGCCATGATTATCACTAAAAAAACCATGATTTTTGTCGAGAATGGGTTTCGATTCAAAAGTTTTTGTCAAGAATGGGTTTCGATTCAAAATCAAAACCCTAAGATTAAAACCCGTAAAAATATGTTATTGATGCTTCAATGTTTTAGATTATTTACTAATAATATTCATATACAAACTTGAAGTGAACAAAATTAAATAAAAATAAGCTATAAAACTAGTATATACATCAATGTTCATCTAATGAACATAAAGAAAACAAACCCAGAACTACCGGAAAAACTCAAAAACACTACCAAACCCAGAAAATGCCTATTAGGCCTTTAGATCAGACTTTCTCAACTTCAACAAACCACATTATTAATTACAAACATAATTGAAACAAAATAAACTAACAAAAAAAAAAAACATCAAAGACATGCCTTAATCTTCATTCCCAAAATTACCAACTCAAAACAAAAAGCATGCTTAAGCAAACTAGGTTTCAAAATTGATATTTTGACATTCCATAAGGCTAGACCATAACTCAAGAACCTGAAACCATGCATTAAATAAACATAAAAGACCCCAACAATTTGTTGCCACATTTGACAAATTCTAAATCTAACAAACATGTGAACATAACGTATGAAGGCAATCATTAACATGTTAACAATTCAAAATATTGCATTTAAGAAAAAGAAATCAATCCAGCAAGCCCTGTGAACTCCACTTTCAAGGTTCTTAGGTGCATACCTTCCAAGCTTGAAATATTTAAACAAGAACTGATTTATAAAGTTGCCTTCTTTTCTTCTTATCTCATAAACCTAAAGTTTCTTTCTCTTTTTATTTTCTCCCTCCCTTTTTTCTTTGATTCCTTCCCCTTTTTATAAGCTAGTCTAGAGCTTTTAGATGAGTTTGTTAGGGCTCTAACAAACCAAAACTAAACAGGTTTTCCACCAAAATCAATGGTTTTTGGTTTAGGTGGTTTTGTAACAAACTTGGAGGTCAAGGTTAAGTGCTTTTAGCCTTTTAATCTTGAGAGGATGATTTTAAACCATTCATAAGTGTCATAATTATTTTTGGGTTATTCTCTAAATTCATATTTTTTCTTCCGAAATAAAAAATAAAATAAAATAAAGACTAGCAACGTTTAGAAAATAGGTTGAGGAGGATCTCAAACATATAAGAAGATCAAGTTGTAATTTTGAACAAGTTAAAGCCTAATTGTACCCCATTACGCTCAAAATTAAAGAAACAATGCAAATTTAAGGTCAAATTAAATGATTATTGGACGAATGTGCATAAATATTAAGTCCAGGGACATAATTAAATTTTTAATAGGCCAATTTGATTTAGTCATGGGCCAAATTCAAAGTTTAATCATGCTTAAGAATTAATTTGGTTCCAATTAAAAGATTTAATTAGGTGCAAGGACTTAATTATATTTTAAAATGGTCAAATTAATTTTATTAAGAGCTTAAGTGGTGAGAAATTAAGTATGAGAGCCCAATTTAGGCTTAATTGAGAAGATTGAAATTTTAGGAGACGAAATTTAATTTTTACCAAGCTAATTGATTAAAATGAGGGGCAAAATTACAAGAAAATCAAAGTTTTGGGGTCAATTAAGGGCTAAATTGAAGAAATTCGCAGCCAAGGATCATTTTGCAGAAGGCGCCAAACTATACGGACGTAATTGATTGAAATCAATGGTGAAATTGAAGAAAATTAAAAGTTTAATGGTCAATTAGGGGCTAAATTTAAGAAATCTAAGACCAAGGACCAAAATGATAAGGCGCTGAAATTTGGGGCTGAAATTGAAGTTTGTCAGGGGCCAAATTGCATTAAATCAAAAGTTTAGAGTCAATTAGGGGTGAAATTAAAGGAAATTAAAAACTGAAGGACCAAATTGAACTTTGGCCAAAATCCCTAATTTAAGGTTAAAATATTGCCCTTTTTGTTTTTTTTAAAGGGAACCACACGACATGTCGTCTGGTTACTATTCATTGTCTTCTTCTTTTGACCCAAATTTTTTTGCCTAGATGGCTACTTTTCAGGAGCATTTAATGCTTCATCGCTCAACCAAACTAGGCAAACTATATACCACTATGATGGCCTAATATTGTACTACAACCTAGAGTAGGTCTTGCCAACTAATTGTCCCTATAGCTGACACGATGCCACCCTAAAGTGGCCACCTCGACCATCCTTTTGCTGCCAACTTTTTCAGGCCATGATAACAACTTTGAACCGACAGTTGGGATCCTTACCAATCAAACGAAGGGCCAAGATTTGACATCAATAAAGACAAAACATCCCTCTTCCACCCCCTATAAATAAGGATGGATTTTATGACCTAAGCATCAAGAAATCATTGTGCAAAGTTGGCAAAAAAACATTTTTTTCTAGATTTTTTCTTCTCATCTGCTAGTCGCCCACCGTAAATGATCTTCACTCCACCACCAGGAACCCCTCTAGCAACTCTCCGCCTCTAGCCAAGCAAGGTTGCTCTCCCCATTGGCAACCATTCTTAATGGGTCTAGGCTGGACCAGTCCTGGCCTAGCCCATGATGGTTGGGCCTGGTCTAGCCCACCAAAAAAAAGGAGGAAGGCCAAGTCTAGTTTTTTTGTCAATTTTGCTTAAGATTGAGTTGTATTTTTACACTATAAGAAACATATCTAGTATTAAAATACTCGGTTTTTTCTGAAATATTTCTAATTGTTTTTTTAAAATATTCAAACAAAATCTCAAAACTTTGAAATTAATTTCCCCTTTCAAAAAAAATAAAAATAAAAAATGTTTTGTTTTCATGTATACGATCAGATCCTAAAAACTTTCCAAATATATTTTCATAAAAAAACAACAAAAATTGCATCTTTCTCATTTTATTTTGAAATGCAAAATGAATATCATAATTAGTTTATGATTATCCATTAGAATTTGGCCAAAATATCAAAAATCCTTCACCAATCATTTTGTTTATTTTTGTAGGGGTTTAGATGTAGACTTTAATATTTGAAGGTGTAAAACTACACAGTCAAGTACACACTCATGCATTAAAGATACAAAATGCAAAATAAATGCAATGTCAAAATTAAAACTTTAAAATGGTTAGGATTAAACCTGATGAAGTAGAGACTCTCTCACGAAAGGAAATACGCTCAAAATACACAAGTAAAGGACCAACGTTAACCATCTTTTAAAACAAATTGCAAATACGCTCAAAATATTATAGCATTTGAATAAAAAAAAAAACACAAGTAAGGGTAACCTTTCTCTTGAAAGGATTTTTTAAGTGTGGTGTCTACCTTCCCTTAATCATAACTAACCCAGTACCTAAATCTCTAGGACCAGTGTCTAATTTGGAATTTCTAGTTCCCTCAAATTACTAGATAACGACTCCAATAAAATCTTCATTTTCCCCAACTAATCTTTTTGTTAAATAAAAAAGTAGAGCCGTCACGCGACATCGTGTATCGACAGTAATAATGGCTGCTGAGATAAATCAATGTAAATTACTGGCCTTTGGGTTAATTGGCCCAATCACATCTATTCCCCATATTACAAATGGCCATAATGATGTCATATTAAACAAAGGAGCTAGAGGTGCATTTATCTTATCATTATACACTTGACATTTATGACATTTTCTAAATCACATCTATTCCTCACATTACAAATGGCCATGGTGATGTCATATTAAACAAAGGAGCTGGAGGTGCATTTATCTTATCATTACACACTTGACATTTATGATATTTTCTGACATAGTCTATGCAATCTCTCTCCATAGTCATCCAAAACTACCTAGATCGCTGCATTTGTCTAGCCATCATATGCCCATTTGCATTAGTCGTACAAATTCCTTCATGAATTTCTTGCAATGCTACCTTGGCTTCAATTTCATCTAGACATCTCAGTAAAGTTTCATTAAATGACCTATTATACAAAATTTCTCCATTCAAATAAAATTTCATGGCTAACCTTCTTAAGGTCTTCATATATGCTTTAAATGCCCCCAAGGGATACTCTTGATATTGGATAAACTGCTTGATGTCATAAAACCATGGGTTCCCATCTATTTCTCCTTCAATTGAACAAATAAGCTGAAGAATTTTTAATCTCAGTGCAGATTGGTTGTACCCTGATTCCGTAATCAATTTTGGCCATAAAAGCTAAGGTTGCCAAAGCATCAGCAAACTAGTTTTTGTCTTTTTTCATGTGGGTAAAATCTATTTCATCAAAACCCTCAGTCAATTTAGAGAGATATTATTGATAGGGTCTCAGTTTTTCTTATTTGGTTTGTCATTCTTCTTTCACTTGATTGATTATTAACATTGAATCCCCATAGATATCAAGTTTCTTTATTTTCACCACTAAAGCAGCTTCTAATCTAAGGATACAAGCCTTATATTCAGCAATATTATTAGTACATTCAAACTACAATTTGATTGAGATGGGATATTGCTTCTTATTAGGCGAGATTATTGCAGCCCTTACTCCATTGCCATATACATTCACTGCACCATCAAAATACATAATCCACCAATCATTCTTCTTTTTGTCCTTTTCTACTATCAACACATCATCGTCTAGGAAGTCAAATTTCAAAGGCTCATAATCTTTGATAGCATTATTTGTTAAATGATCAGCAATTACACTTCCTTTTATGAATTTTCTTGTCTTGTATACAATGTCATATTCGGCTAGCATTACTTGCCACCTTGCTATTCAGCTTGAAAGGTAGGGTTTCTCAAAGATGTATTTAAGAAAATCCATTTTTTAGATCAACCAGGTGGTATAATATAACATATACTATCGAAGACGCTTCGTACTCCACACAAGGGCACAACATAGCTTCTCAATCGTAGTATATCTGGATTCACAATCGATAAACTTCTTGCTCAGATAGTAGATAGCTTGTTCCTTTCTTCAAGACTCATTATGTTGTCCCTGAACATAACCCATTGCTACCCCAATTTCAAATACAGGATCAAAGGTCTTCTAGGCACAAGTGGCACTAACATATGTGAAATCTGTAAATATTGCTTTATTTTATCAATAGCCTCTTGATAATCTTCATTCCATATACCAGGATTCTTTTTTCTAAGTAATCAAAAGATCAATTCACATGTTGTTGTTAATTGAGATATGAACCGAGCAATGTAATTCAATGAGAACTTTGCAGGATTTAGCTTCAACTGATACTTCCTTGGTCTATTAAATAATTTTCTTAGAATCTGGACAAGATCTTATTCCTTTTTAAACTTGGAAATCGCATCATCCATGTATACTTCAATCTCTTGATGTATCATATCATGAAAAAGTGTCACCATTGCTCTTTAATAAGTGGGTCTAGCATTCTTCAACTCGAATGTCATCACTTTGTAGCAAAATGTTCCCCATAGTGTGATAAAAGTGGTCCTCCCCTTATCTTCTTCAGCCATCTTAAACAAGTTATACCTGGAGAATCCATCCATGAAGGAATAAGTTGAGCTTTTAGCAACACTATCTAACAGGACGTCTATCTGAGGCAAAGAAAAATCATCTTTTAGACTAGCTTTGTTTAGATACCTGAAGTCTACACATACTCTAATCTTGTCATCCTTTTTTGGTACTACCACTATGTTAGATACTCATTGAGGGTATTTAATAACTTCTAGAAAACCGGCATCACATTGCTATTTATCTCTGCCTTAACCTTGAGTAGAATATCAGGGCGAGTTCTTCTTAATTTCTGCTTAACAGGTTTAAATCTATCAAAAGCACTCTATGTACTATAATATCAATATCTAAACTAGACATATCTGTATAAGATCAGGCAAACACGTCCATATACTCTTGTAGTAGTGAGATTAAACTACATCTTTCTTTTATAGTAATCAAAGTTCCAATCTTTAGCTCTCATTTTATCTTGATCGGTGCCTACATTTATCACCTCTAATTCATCTTTTGCAGGTTTCCAAGCATACTCAGATTGTTCTACTTATCTAGTAAACTCTTTTAGATAATCTTGATTCCATTCCTCTACGTCCATTGCAATCACATTTTTATCAAAGTTTGGCCATTCATTTTCAATGTAGTATGTTTGTGCATTGTAGAGGATTCATTTTTAAAATTCCTAAAAGCGGAAGGTAGTTTTAGTGTAAATGCATAGCTTGTAGATAAACAAAACAAAGAAGAAGACAACAATTGTTGAACAACACACATGATCTCATTAATATTTTAAAAGTTGGCTCAATAATTATGAAAAGACCTTATGTTGACTGATTAGTACTTAAAAGTGTATTTTTATCAAGGTTTTATATCATCATTTTGCACTTGAAGTACCAATCACTCCTTAACTAAAGCATGTTTTATAATAACATATCTAATAATATAAGATACATTTAATTTATGGTAAATGTTCATCTTAAATGCAGGCGTATCACATAAATGAAAGAATTGATTGATGAGTTGAAGTACTGAAATTGAAAGGACAAAGAGATGGCCAAACTTAGAAAAGAGATGCTGGTGCAGTCCAAACTGGAACACTGTTCGGTAATTGGGTCATATCTAAAGCTGTAGATCTTGGATTTAGGTCCATTTTATATGGATGGAAAGATAAGACATAGGCCTACAACTTTCATGTGGAGCCCAAGATTTAAAAAGGCCGTTTTCAAGTCCAAATTGTAGCAAGAACAGAGAAGTGCGAATCTGTCCTGCAGCCCAGACACTGTTCAGTGTTCAGCCCATATCTCGAGTTCTAGAAGTCCAAATGACCTCATCTTTTTTTTCCTGGAAAGCTGAGACAATTTCCTAGAACCTTTATGGGAGAATATTTTCAAATCCTGATGTTATCAATGATGTGTTTGGCAGACAAGAAGATAAGGATTGTCACCAAGTCAAGATGTGGCCACCCACTCATCAATTAGTCAACAAATCAATAGTTTCGAATTTTAGCCTATAAAAGGAGGCATTTGCCATGTATTTAGGCATCTTGGTGTTCAGATCAAGATCATGCTCTTGCTCTCTCTTTTGTAATACTTAAGTTTTGTTTATATTAATCTCTTGTTTATGCCTTTCACTTCCTTTTCTTTACTTAGTTAACTTCTTTCTCATTTATGTTCTTATCTTGTTTATTTATGTTTCTTTATTTCATTATGTTTGGCTAAGTTAATTATGTCAAGGTAAAAAGGGTACACTAATGGTGTAAGAATAAGTATATTATAAACTTAACATGGACCTTAATGTTGGATACTAACATGCTTTATATTTGTTATCTTGTTCACTTTTAATACTTTGCTTGTTAAATGGTTAATCTAGATTTATGTTGTATAACACTTGGTACAACAAATACTTGGCACTTTCATAGCCCATACTGTATGGTATAACCGACACCTGAGCTATGAAAGGAACTTGATTTTTTGTTAACATAAGTTATAATCATGAATGCCTGACAACATTTACAAGTATTAGCATTATTCAAATAAGATAACTAATGTAATCATGTTACCAATTTATAATCTGATTGGAACCTCCTTTGTGTGTGGTTTCCAATTGAATAATAAGAGTTTATCCTATACTTGTTTGAAATACCATTAGTGGATCCTCTAACCTTGACATTTGTTGTTATCATTGTTTAATCCTTTTGTTAATCTTCCATCTCAAAGTTCTCATCAACTTCTTCTTCTTCTTCATCTTTATTATTATCAGTATTAATAGTATTATTGGTATTATTATTATTATTACTACTATTACTATTACTATTACTATTACTAATTACTATTATTATTATTATCATTATTATTATTGTTACTATTGTTGTTGTATTATTGTTGTTTATAATTTATACAATTAACCTCCCTGTGGTTCGACCCCGGTCTTGCCGGGTTATTTATTACTTCGACACTCCTGCACTTGGGAGAAGACATCGATCTTTTGGTCGTGTCATTGACATCTTGAGCTCAGATTGCCAACTACGTGCAAAAACACAAAGCAATTTACAATGAAAAGCACATAAAACACATAAAATCAAATATAAGTAGATGCTTAATCATTACTTCTTGAAAATAACTAGGGCTTCTTCAATCTTCTAATTTTGGAATACTTCATCAACTGAAGGCTTTCGCACAAAGACTTTGGTTGGAGCTTCTTCTAGAAAGTGGACAGTTAAATAGGCAACAATTCATCTTCTTTCTCTATTTTTGGATTATCATTACAGTTCTGGCCCTTTTCTTCACCTTCCTCTATATTATTGGTACCAATTGTCATAACCCAATTCTGGGTTATTCCTCAAAATTCACTTTTTTAAAAATAAAAAAAATAAAATAAAGGTTAGCAACGTGGATAAAGCAGGCCGGGGAATACAGCTACAATTTTGGAGGAAATTCAAGGCCTAATTGTACCCTATTATACCCAAATATAGAGAAATAATGCAAATTCAAGATCAAATTAAATGTTTATTGGACGTATTTCCATAAAATTTAAGTCCAAGGACATAATTAAATTTTAAATATGCCAATTTGATTTAATCATGAGCCAAATTAAAGTTTAATTATGTTTAAGAATTAATTTGTGTCCAATTAAAGGATTTAATTAAGTGTAAGGACTTAATTATACTTTAAAAGGGTCAAAATAATTTTATTAGAGGCTTAATTGGTGAAAACTTAAGTCTAGGGGCTCAATTTATGCTTAATTGAGAATGTTGGACTTTTAAGACACCAAATTTAATTTTTACCAAGTTAATTGATTGAAATTAGGGGCAAAATCACAAGAAAATTGAAGTTTTTGGGTCAATTAGGGGTCAAATTAAAGAAAATCGTAGCCAATGACCAATTTGGAAAAAGCATTAAATTATAGGGGCTTAATTGACAAAAATAGGAGGTTAAATTGAAGAAAATTGAAAGTTTAATGTTCAATTAGGGGTTAAATTGCATAAATCTGAGACCAAGGACCAAAGTGCAAAAGGCGCTGAAATCTGGGGTTCAAATTGAAGTTTGGCAGGGGCTAAATTGCACGAAAACAAAAGTTCAGGGTAAATTAGGGGTGCAATTAACAAAACAGTGAAAGATGAGGGACTAAATTGATGTTGGACTAAAATCCCTAATTTAATCCTAAACATTACTATTCATTGTCTTCCCCGATTTTGTCTGAGAATGCTGCCCTGGTGGCTACTTCTTAGGTGCATTTAATGCCTCATATGTCCATCAAAATTGACAGCACATGAACCAAAATGGTCACCTGACATCCCTCTATCCCCGAGTATGGTCCGTTCAGGCCCATTAACATCACAACGGCCTCGACGCCGGCCTCAAGTGGCCACCTCGAGCAGCCTTGAACTATAATATTTGACAGTTCATGGTGCCTACTTTGAACCAACAGTTGGGATCCTTCCCAACAGAATTAAGGGGTGACATTTTTCCCCTGTGTAGACAAAATCACCCTCATCCACCTTCTATAAATAGGGGTGTGGATTTCATGGCCTGAGCATGAAGAAAATTTGGTCCAAAAATTGCAAAAAACCAGCCACTCCCCTGCTTTCCATTTTTCTTCTCTTCCCCGTCAGCCTTCTGCAGCTCTCTTTTCCTTCTCTCTCACTACTGCCTAGTCAGCTGCCAACAACCTCTCCTTCACTTTTTCGTCATCAGTTCCACCATGCATCTCCAAAACCACCAGTTGGCGTCCACCATGCCTGAAATAGTCGTCGTTTCTTCCTCCCTCTCACCTCTGCAACATCTTTCTTCTTTCTTCTGTGATTGACTTCGGCCACCGTTCCTCACAGTGACGCCGCCCAAACCATTACTTAACCTCCTGATCATGGCTAAGACTCCTACTTCGAGTAAGCCGCTCCTTCGCCAACCTCCATTTTCTGCAACCATTTCAGTTGCATGCAGAACATGAACTACTGTTCACGTTCTGCAAATAATTAATATTTGCTTTGGGTTGGGCTGGGTCCAACCCAGCCCCAAAAAAGAAACGAAGAAAGAAGACTTGTTGGGCCGAGATCGACCCAACCATTTTCGGGTGATATCAGCCCACACTTTTCTGGTTCTGAGCTCGGCCCAGTTTATCTGGTCCGGCCCAGCCCACATATTTAATAATATTTAATTAATATTATATTATATTATATATATTTCTTAAAGAAAACAAAAAATTCCAAAAAAATATTCAAAAATCCTTTAAAAAAAATTGTGATTTTCCCATATGTTTTTCTACTAATTTGGCTTAATATTGGGTTGTATGCTTACATTGTAAGATATAGATCCGGTATTAAAATACATGGTTTTCACTGAAACGTTTCTAAAAATATTTCAAAAAAAATTCAAAAATTTTCAAAAAAAAATCTCGAATATTTTAAATTAATTTCCCCTTTCAAAAAACAAAAAAAAAAGATGCTTTGCTTTCATGCATACGACCAAATCCTAAAATGTTTTCCAAGTATATTTTTATAAAAAAAATTGCATCTTTTTCATGTTTTGAAAATCTAAGAAAAAATGGATATCATAACCAGTTTATGATCATCTATTAGGGTTTGGTCAAAATATCAAAAACCTTTTTCTAATTTTTTTAAGGTCCAGATGTAGACTTTAATATCTGTGGAATGTAAAATTACACGATAAAGTACACCCTTAGGTATTAAAGATAATGCGATGTTAAAATTCAGAATTTAGAACGGTTAGGATTAAACCCAATGAGGTAGAGACTCTTTTATGAAGGGAGATTTGCCTTAAACCTTAGAAAAGACCAACAAATAGAAACCCGACTTAGAAAGACAATCAAACAACAATGCATCTTACCTTAGGTAGAGTGCACTAGGGGTGATGCGTCTTCCCCTTGCACAATTAATCCCTTACCTAGACTCTCGCAGACCATAAGTTCTTAGTGACCATAATACTAGATGACGACTCCTAAACATTAATCATAATTTTATAATTAAATCCAAAAATCCTTCTCAACACATTACACCTCATCAAGAGGCACGATGAAAGCCTCCGTCGTCGCTGACGACATAGCGACGCGACCCGCGACACCCATGGTAGCAAGCTTTTGTTCGAAAACTTCCATCATGTTTTCAAGTTTTATTACATATACTGACTTTAGGAAAGAAACATTGATGGGTGGAATTACCATCTTCTTCTGGCTTTCTTCCTTCCATTCCAGCCAACCTTTTTTCTTGCTTAATCGTAACAACTCTCTTATGATCTTTCTTAGGTTTAAAGCCAAGCCCAAACCTCTGATCAACAGCCTTAATTTTTATTATGTTGACTCTCTCAGGATTTCCAGTAATTGGATCGTACCAAAATGGTAGCCCATGTTTCAAAAAGCACTTAGCTATCGTTCTAGTAGTATCAGAAATAATTGGTCTTCTTAACACCGTATTCTCTGGTACCCACTTAGTGTTCACAATCTCAAAGGCATGGAGATTTTCATCCTCGCAATCTTCTGCTTTAATATAAGAAACCGATACATTCCTTATCATGGATAAGGTTTCTTCTGCCTTAACTTTCACCAAAGTACCATTGATAATGTACTTCAGACATTGGTGCAAAGATGATGTCTCGGCCCTAGTGGCATGTATCCATAGCCTTCATAACAACATGTTATAGGAAGGATGGATATCCATCATTTGTAGGGTCATCTAAAACATTTGAGGCCCTACAAACAATTCAATTTCAATGGTCCCTATTACCTATCTAGGGGAACCATCATATGTTCTAGCTGTTATAGTGTTTGGCCTTATATAATTAGCATCAATTGGCATTTCATGTAGCATATGTTTTGGTAGCACATTCAAAGTTGAACCATTTTCTACAAGCACTTTGCTAATCAGGCAATCCTTATATCTCACGGTGATGTATAAAGGCTTGTTATGCCAAGTCCCTTCCAGGTCAAGCTCATCCTCGGTGAAGTACAAGTAATGGGTGGCTTGAATTCTTCCCACTAAATGTCCCATTGTATCTTGAGTAATATTTTATGGCACATATGCTTCATTCAACACCTTTTGCAATGCTTTGCGGTGTAACTTAGAACTCAAGATAAGTGACATTAAAGAGATTCTAGCATGAGTTTTCTTCAACTGATCTACCACACTATACTCATTATGCTTCATCAACTTCAGAAATTCATTTGACTCCTCTTCACTAATAGGTTTGTTCACTTCCATATCTTTAGAAGCATCAACTATTTCTTTTCCTTTAGTTTTCCTGTGTCTCTCTAATTTTTTCAGTGTAAAACACCAACCACTTTGAGTCAAACTGTCAATTTCAGCATGGAAGATAAGAGCAAGACTTTTATTGTTGAAAGAATACCAATAATTGTAAGGCATTATGCCATAACTTCCATTATTTGTACATACAAACTTGGTTAGGATTAGTTTTGGTGGACCACCCACAGTTGGTTGGAGTCTACAAACCTCCACCTTTCTCTCCTAGCAGCTTGTCATCCCTACTTCACCACTCTCTTCTTCATTCCCTATCCTTATCATGCCAAAAGCAAGCATCCTTTTCACTTCTTGGTGAAATTCTTCACAATCATCAATGTGGTGTCCCACCTTGCCATGGAACTTGCAGTAATTATTTCCATTCATTACTAATTCAAACTGAAATAAATATCCAGACTGTACCAGCATACCATACAGTTTTTCCATGGAAACTTTGAAAACTCTTTCCTTCTTACCCCTTATTTCCACAACATTCACCCCTTCACTACTTGAAACAAGATTGGGAAAAGGGTTGGAATTCACATTGGATGCATCATCGAAAGTTATTCACCCATCTTTTATCAATTATAGAAGCTTGTTTTTAAATGCATTACAACTTTAAATATAATGTCCAGCAATGCCAGCGTGATACTCATGTGTCAAATTCGGCTTATACCAATATGGGTATGTAGGTTGCAGTAGGGTTAGGGGAACAGGGGCCACTTGCCCAATACTCAATAACTTTGAGTACATTTCTCCCAGGGGAATTGGTAATGGTGGCAATGGTTCTTAGATTCTTTGAAAATTTCTTTTTGGAGGATTAACATTTTGGTTACTTTGTGGTCATTTGGTTGATGTTATTGGTTGGTCGAGAAAGGTTTAGTGAAGTTTACGCTTGCAACTTGTTGGGTAGGTATTTGAAAGTTATAGTGATGGTAATTTTTTTTCTTACCCTTATACCCTTCTTCCACGTTGTTCACCTTAGAATCCTTCTTTTTCTTAGTAAAGCCTTTCTTCTCAATAGGCTCTAACATTCTTCACATACTTATTGCTTGTTCTATTATCTCAGAAATAGTTACAACATCATAGAAATGCTGAGCCAAACTACCCACTAGGTGTTCAAAGTAAGGAGATTTTTTTGTAAAATAAAACTTGTGTAATGTTTTGGGGTTAAATGCATATATTCTTATCTAGTTTGGAAATATAAATCCCACCTTATCTTTGGTTCCTACCAACTCCCTTTCCTGTGTTAGTTCGAACACATGTTTGAAATTATTGAGCTAGTATCTATTTCATGTGCTGCCTTTGGTGAAGAAGTCCTCAATTTTTTTCTCTTGTGGGCCCTTTCTTGCTCCACTGACATTTATTAAGTGCAAGCTTTTACAGCTATAAAAATGTTTTGTATATAGAATATGACACCAATAGCAATAATAAATAAATTACGATGAAGACTGCATATGCTAAAATGTAAGGAAAACATTCATAGAGTGAGAATAATTGACGACATGAAACATATTATAGATGTCACATAACAAACGAGGTCTGCAATCTCCAGGGCCATAATTCCATAAAAAACAGTACATATTTTTCCTTCAATCTTTATCAGGAAGATTTAAATCAAAAGGTGGATAAGGAAAAGAAACCAAAGAAAAAAAGAAGAAGAAATTTCAATAGATATGGAGAAACCGGCAAACCACACAAGATACACACACACACTGACCATCCGGTGAAGCAGGAGAGATTCAAATCATCTCGAGGGAGCGATCTCTTTAGAGAGATCCTCGAGAGTTTTTTCGCCTTCAAGTACAGCCACTACTTGAGACATTGTAGGCCTGAGAGAAGGTGATTGATCGGTGCACATCATTGCCAAGTTCAGGATAATTTTCGCTTGGTCCCAGTCATAAGTGCGCAAGGTTGGGTCAACTAAGTCTCCTAGCCTTCCCCGCGCATTTAAATTACCAGCCTGCAATTGTTTGAACTTATAAGAAATATGTCCAAAAGGAATATCATATCTATATATTAATTGTCGATACACGACGTCGGGCGATGGCTCCTGCTTTTTTTTGTTTATTTAACAAAAAGGGTTTTTTCTCAATTGGGGGAAACAAAGATTTTATTGGAGTCGCCATCTAGTAATTTGAGGGAACTAGAAATCCCAAATTAGACACTGGTCCCAGAGATTCGGGTACGGGGTTAGTTATGATTAAGGGAAGGTAGACACCACCCTTAAAACATCCTTTCAATAGAAAGGTTACCCTTACTTGTGTGTTTTTTGTTTGATTCAAATGCGATTATATTTTGGGCTTATTTGTAATTCTTTTTTAAATGATTAACGTCGATCCCTAAAAATAGGAGACACGTTAAAAATGACATCAGTCCCTAAAAATTAGGAGACTCGTCTAAAATATTGACGTTTGTCCCTAAAAAGGAGAGTTACGTCTGGGTTACCAAAAGAAATAATGGATATAATCCATTATATTTTGGGTTTATTGGTAATTTGTTTTTTTTTAAATGGTTAACGTCGGTCCCTAATAATAGGAGACGCGTTAAAAATGACATCAGTCCCTAAAAATTAGGAGACTCGTCTAAAAACTGACGTTTTAACCCTAAAAAGGAGAATTACGTCTGGGTTACCAAAAGAAATAATGGACATAATTCATATTTGGTATTTACATTTTTAACATCGGTCCTTTTAAAAAAAGAGACGTGTCGACTTTGGTTTTTGTATTTTTTACAACATGCAAGAAAATTTACAAGCATTTATATATATAAAAATACCAAAAATACCAGTAGAAACCCAAAAAATTACCTGAGTGTCACTGTATAGGTAAAAGACTTAAATACCCTCGGATTTCTCGAAAAATTACGAAAATGCCACTGGCGGCGCGTGGGCACACGCGCGGTTACTGTGGGCGGCGGCGAGATTTTCCAGCGAGATTTCTGTCCAACCGACGGTCGATCCTGGTATATCTGATGTCGAGGATTCTGATGGCGGTGGTCTCGACGGCCGTTGATGGCTGACGAGGGAGAATCGTCGGTTTGAAGCTTCGGTGGCCGACGCAAATCGCAGCCCTTTTCCGGCCAGATGAGGCGGAGAAAACGATGAAAACCACCGGGGTTTTTCTTTACAGCAGGGGAGAAACCTTTATGTGGTGGTGCGGAGGCTGGAAACGGCCGGAAAGTGGAGATCGGATGGGAGAGAGAGGCTCTGAGATGTGCTATGGTGTAAACGCGCGCACGGTGCACCGGTGCAGCTGAAGGCTGTGAATCGTTGGATTGCCGTTGAACTGATCCTGCGGCTACGATTGGCTGGATCTGCAAGTTGATCGCACGGTCCGGATGAACAGAGGTGAGATCGGGTGAGACGCGGTGCACCGAAATCTCGGTACACCCGGTGACGTGGCGCAACGGGATCAAAGCTTAGATTATTTCAAGGGCTGAGATGTGTTTGATTTTTAATCTGGCGTGGTAAGCCCTATTGTATCCTATTAAATCAACGGTTCAGATCTAAACACTATCAAATCTAACGTTTAGGATATATTTGGTATTTTTCATATTATTTTTAATAAAAATCAATATCCTACTCTCGTGAAGAAATAGTAAAAAAAAACGTGAATAGTGTTTGCAATTCTTTTCTTTCTTTTTTTCTTCTTTCTCTTTCCTTTCTTCCCTCCTCTGGCGCACTGTCAGTGGCTATTTATAGCTAATGACAGGGACATAAATCTTAAATTTCCACAAATCTCAGCATTTTTTAATCACCGTTTGCTTTCGGCGCAACTGCCCTTTTGACAAAAGTTTTTTTTATTTTTTATTATGTATAATAATATATATTTATATAGGTAAAATTAAAAACTCAATTCAGTATTAGAAAAAAAACCCCGTTTCAACCGCAAAAAATCAATTTTAATGACCGAAAATAACAGTTTTGACCCAAAACGACCTAAAACTCATTTTTTACCCTGGTCGACGTGGTTGGACCCGTATTAACCTGGTGAACTCGGTTTTGACCGAAAATGACGGTTTTGACCCGAAACGGTCCGAAACTCATTTTTTACCCTGGTCGACATGGTTTGACCCATATTGACCTGGTGAACTCGGTTTTGACCAGAAATGACGGTTTTGACCCGAAACGACCCGAAACTCATTTTTTACCCTAGTCGACATGGTTTGACCCGTATTGACCCGGTAGACTCGGTTTTGATCAGAAATGACGGTTTTGACCCGAAACGACCCGAAACTCATTTTTTACCCTGGTCGACATGGTTTGACCCGTATTGACCCGGTAGACTCGGTTTTGATGGAAAGATGCGGTTGACTCGAGAAAAATATATTTTTGAATTTTTAAACTTTTTTTTTTTTTTATTTTATTGGATTTTTATAAAGAATAACAGAAATAAAATAACATTCGAGAAAATCTTGGTGGATCCAAAATTGGGTTACAACAGTTGCCCCCTCTTTACAATGCTTACGGTGCAAAGGCATTGGAAAATTCATTTTCTTTTGACTTTGCATAGTAAGTTTTGTAAAGAAAAACGATGGAAGTGTTGAAAAATGCACAGATTTTTCGGTTGGTCTAATTTTATGGGAGACCTGCCCAAGTGAAAAACATGAAAGTGTTTTCAATATTGGTTTTGTGAAATACATGAAAGTGATTTCAGCAATGTTTTTGTGAAATACATGAAAGTGATTTCAACAATGGTCCTATTTTGTGAAATACATGAAAGTGATTTCAACAATGATTTTGGTGAAATACATGAAAGTGATTTCAGCAATGGTTTCGTGAAATACATGAAAGTGATTTCAGATTCGTTTTGTGAAATACATGAAAGTGATTTCACCAATGGTTTTGTGAAATACATGAAAGTGATTTCAGCAATGTTTTTGTGAAATACATGAAAGTGATTTCAACATTGGTTTTTTTTTTTTGTGAAATACATGAAAGTGATTTCAACATTGGTTTTTTTTTTTTTTTTGTGAAATACATGAAAGTGATTTCAGATTAGCATTGTGAAATACATGAATGTGATTTCAGCAATGAGCTTCAGGGTTGATGAAAAAAACTTCTAAATAAAGTCATACCTGTATGGTTGAGATCTGATTTGTAAATCGATCTCAAAGATGATGAAATCTTCTCAAGAAAGTCTTGTATGTACGGTTGGGATTTGATTTGTAATTGGATCCCAAAGATGAGGAAAGCTTTTCAAGAAAGTCTTGTATGTACGGTTGGGATTCGATTTGTGGTTGGATCCCAAAGATGAGGAAAGCTTTTCAAGAAAGTCTTGTATGTACGGTTGGGATTCGATTTGTGGATCCCAAAAATGAGGAAAGCTTCTCAAGAAAGTCTTGTATGTACGGTTGGGATTCGATTTGTGGATCCCAAAAATGAGGAAAGCTTCTCAAGGAAGTACTGTATGTACAGTTGAGATTTGAGCTGCCGTTCAAAACGATGGTAGGAGTAAATTCCTTATAAATCACGCAGTATTTGGCAAAAGACATCATCAACTTCTTGCATTTTCAATACTCTCAATGTTCTCAACTTTTGAAGCTTTAACCATGTCTTCCTCTTCTTCCAATGCTAACCCAAACCCTGTTCCTGCAGTAGAGCCTGCCGTTTGGCGTACTACCTTTGAAGTGAATGGTCGTCCAGTTACAATAGAGGATACTGTAATGGACAATGAAGATATTGCTGTAGCTGTGGCTAGAGACATGATCCTTCCTCGTGATGAAATAATGCTGGCAGCCAGGACCGATATTGAAGCAGTGAATCAGTCACTTGCTCTTAGTATCAGAGCTACCTCGTCTTTGGTGAACGTTGCAGAGCGTCTTCATACCAGAAGACTTGAGTTGAATACTCAGGTTCCTGATCTCCATCATCAGATTGAGACTTTAAGGAATAGGCTCCGTGATGAGAGACATCATAGAAACAACTTGGAGAGGAGAAATCAAGAGCTAAATACACGTATGGACTTTTGGCGGGACTATGTTAACACACGACACCTCGAGTTCGAGGAAGAGATGGAGTGTATGCATAAGCAATTTGAGGAATTCCGAGGCATGATTAACCATCAAGATGAAAATATCCCTGATCGTCCTCGCACTGTTTAACATTTGTACTTGTAAACCCCTTTTTCCATGAATAAATATCCATCTTTCTTGTCTTCATTTATGAATTTTGCTTTTGTGGAATTGCCATATTTGATGTGATTTACAAGAACTTCAATTCATGTGAGTCTCGTTGGATCCCAGTGGAAATTTTGTTTCGTGAAATATCTGCAAAACAAATATGCAATGCTCGTGAAGTTAGATGATATGCAATGCATCTTACCTATTTTTGAAACATAGGTCCCCCCTCTTTGATGCTTCCTCGTCATAGGGTGGCTTTTTTGCATTCCAAAGCCTTCTTTATTTTTCGATGCATTAGCTCATTCATGTGCTAGCCATCCGCTCAGTTGTAAATGCAGTGCCCATCTTGGGCTGTCCGTGATGATTACTGCTCTCGCTGTTTATCACTTGACAATGCCCCCAAGTGTTGCTTGATTTATCATTAAGAAGTTTAACAGATCGTTCATCTCCTGGATTCTTTCAAGAATTGTTCTCTGATTGATTGTGCGTATCGTGCCAACACCCATCAAGATTGTCAATCAGTTATGAACTAACCTCCAGTTGAAACATACCCTTCAAGTATATGCGGTCATCCACTTTCATGGAACTGTCATGTCATTCAGACCTGCATTTCATACTTTGCAGTAAAAAGCTCATCGTTGTATGCTCAGTTTCTTTCTCAATAAGTTCTTCTCAACTCATCTTACCAGATTGTGAGAAGAAGTGTCTCAGCATCATCAATGATGTTGCTTTTATCACCCATACTCATGTGGTGCAGTGCACATTGACTTCAAATCAGATGGTCCCACGGTCAGTCTAGGTGGGTGCGGTGCATCCTTCCAACATTCATGCAAAAGCAATCATGTGATAACATCTTTCAATAGTCATAGCCATATTGGAGATGATAAACCAAGATGAAGATATAAAGATGTCCTTCAGGTACATCTTTGCTCTCAATTGTTGTCGGGGTTTACTGGATCATAAACTGTTCTTGAACATCATTGCCCTTAATTGATCTGAATGTGCTCATTCACTGATTATCTTTCTTTGAACCATATTGTCCTCAATTTATTGATTCATCATTTGATCATCTCTATCCCCCAGCTGATTTAAACACTGTTTGTTTTCCTTCTCGGAGGTCTATTGTATTGCCCCAGGAGTGTCGAGGAGAATTGATGTCATTTCTGTCAGGAATTTGCAAACTTGGTCGATGTTTTTCTTGTTTGAAAATCTTTCTTATTTTGGAATCAAATCTCACATTTCAAAAGTCATGGCTATTCAAGTCTGATTGTTGAAATGAAATCAGAGAGATGTCAATTTTTGAAAGTATTTTTGGAAATCAAGCTTTATTGGTCAAAGATCCAACACACGCTATTCAATGCAGTCCTTTGATTGTCTTGTATTTTGAGCGAGAAAAAAATTTGACTCATTGTAAGATTAAAATGGCTTTTTCCATGGTGCTTTGTATCCATTTTAAACTCTAATTTTGGGTATATCTTTTGATTGTCTGTGATGAGGTGATCTTTTATGAATTTCAAGAAAACAAGGTACCCGAGTCAAAACTTGAGGCTTTATCAAGAAAGATTGTTTCTTTTTCTTAGCAACAATTTTATCAGCATGCATAATAATCAGTAGCTTGATTCATGAAGTCACGACCTGTATGAAACAACTCTTCAAGTTTTGAGATCGCCATTTATCGGTTCAGATTGCTTACTTGATTAAAAAGGACTTTCTAAAGCACGTAATATAGGCTATGGTTCATGGCTATGAAAGAAAGGAATTTCACAAGCTCAAAAGGTGTTTGAGGGTTTCAAGAACCTAGGATCACCATCAATTACTCATCAATCTCTTTTCCTCACGTTGTCTTTGTAGAGACAGTGACATATAACCTTGTTAATCTCAAAAATCAAAATTTGTTTAACATAGGTCATAACGCAAATCCAACTTTTCTTTGATGAATAGCCAATCTAATCTTTTGAAGATCGTAAAGGCTTTATCATAGACACACCAAAAGACATCACACTTGAATTTTTTTCGGGTTAACTTTTGGCATTTGTTGTGTCTTTATCAATCTTTGGCTTTATTCTTCTAGCCCTTTCTCAATCATTGGACTTTTGTTCTAAGCCTTCCCTTTATCCATCGACTCTAACATTGTCTTCGTCTTTTCTAGGAAAAGATTCTCATTGCCCCCAGTGTGGGGTGTGATCCTAGTCAGGGTTTTTTATGAAAGAAATATTCTATCAGCTCAAAATGGGACTGCAAGGGATATATATTTCAAGAATTGTGAAAGGATGAAACAAAAATGGCCTTTTCTCATTTCAAGCAAGGTCGGTTAGAACCGATAAATTTTGACCTCATCCAATGTAATGATTTAGACTTGTAAGAATCATAATTCACGAGTCTATAACTAATAAATCCACTACGTGTCATTATGCATACTGCTAAAATGTAGCTACATGGTGTGTGGTTCAATTTCATGTGTGAGCTCAAAAGTTTCTTGGTCACCTCATGTCATTTCAGTAAGCATTGAGTCATTCAAGCAACATAATTTTAATCTTCAGGATTGACTAATCTTAAACGCATGTTGGAGCTTGATCAAAATATTTTGTAAATAACCTTTGAAAAAAACATTTCATGCGTTCAGAACAACAAAGGGACAAAGAAAAGACATGTTTCGTTAAAAGATGAGATGTGATCCCAAAATAAAATGCAGAATGACAAAACTCATAACAAAAAGGATTGACAGTTTAACACTCTTCTTGGATCAGCTTTTCTGGCAATATCTGTGTTTTGCCAAGCATTTCAATCACTTGTCATTCTGAGGATGTTGAGGTGACAATATGGCCGATGATGTCATTTTTCACAAACTTAACTCGATTCTTGAAATTCTTGCAACTGTTCAACTGAATGGCACAAAATCCTCTAATGATATTCATGTATCTTTTACTAAGGGATGAGGGCTCAAAGGCGCACTCAAAAGGAGTTGAGGGCTCAAAGGCGCACTCAAAATGGAGTTGAGGGCTCAAAGGCGCACTCAAAAGGAGGTAGGGTTAGAAAACGTGCTACCTAAGGGATGAGGGCTCAAAGGCGCACTCAAAATGGAGTTGAGGGCTCAAAGGCGCACTCAAAAGGAGGTAGGGTTAGAAAACGCACCACCTAAGGGATGAGGGCTCAAAGGCGCACTCAAAATGGAGGTGAGGGCTCAAAGGCGCACTCAAAAGGAGGTAGGGTTAGAAAACGCACCACCTAAGGGATGAGGGCTCAAAGGCGCACTCAAAATGGAGGTGAGGGCTCAAAGGCGCACTCAAAAAGAGTTGAGGGCTCAAAGGCGCAATTAAAATGGGGTAAATTGGCGAGTCAGGGCAATAAGTCCAGAGTCTAACAGATGCTGGTAGACAAACTCGAGTGGTCGAGGTATGTCAATCTTAGCAAAGACATTTGAGCAATTGATGCTACAGTGAGACCTGGTTGGACCATATAATTAAGGCTTCCCATCGTCAGGGTCATCCTTTGATTCATCTCTCATTATTGTTCTAGAATTCTTGGTAGAATCTTCAATCATTCCCCTCTTCATAGCTTGTTCAATTCTTTCGACAATCCTCACAACATCATGTAAATCTTCCAACGTTATTGTGGTTATTTGTGGATTGGTAGAAACTTTCCAACAGCCAGTGATCTTAGTAACGAACAGAAATATGCAGCACCACCATTGCTAACGTGTGGAATCATGCGTTGTCTCAACTGGAAGAGAAAATGATGAATCTGAAACCCTTTTGTCTCCTCTCGATTCCTCATTGGTAGTACAGCAAACAAACACCTATAGTGGGAATTCTGCTTTGTTAAAGTTGCAATGTCTGCTCTTGTTTTTCTCAGAGCAACATCCGATACTGCTGGACCGGAATGATGTTCACAATAGAGATGTCTGGAAAGAAGGCCAATGCACCAGGAACAGAAAGCTAGCAGCTATTATGTGCTCTTGGAATATGTGAAGGCTTTGAACGACTATCAGTGCAGTTGAACGAGAACAAGGGTTGTCGTCATTAATTGATGACTGAAGGCATTGCTGTCATTGTTCATGACGAAAAAGAAGAGGTACAACTTCAATGGAACGTGGACAAGTAGTGTTCCCAGCAAGAGACTGTGCAAACGTTCCCTTTCCATTCTTGAAGCTCAACACTTATTCAAACAGATTTATGAGTCGAGCTACTTCACCTTTACTGCTCTCAACTTCCTTTTGATAATAAACCTATATCTAACCCCTGTCTTTATTTTCCATCTTCATCAGTCCAGTAGACCACAGGTGGGGGAACTTATGTTTCAACCATGTGCATGCTTGATAAATGAATGAAATGCGCATATGGATGCAAAATGCCATATGGACTATGCATGCTTGTTATTTGTTTGAAGTTTTCCTTTAGCTTATGACGAGGAATAGACCAGATCAGATTCTCTTAAGAAAGTTCTCACTGAGGACTCCAAACCTACAGGAACTTGAACCGATTTGGGGGAGAAATTTGATTTTTATTGGATATCCTTCAGTTGTTTTTCCCTCTACTCTCTTAGCAGAAGTAACCCTACCGGGATGTTTCCATGCCTTTTTCACTAACTCTAATAATTTCTTCGAGGTCTTGAAATCTTCATAAAATGTTGGCAGTTTGGTAGTCATTGGAATAAACTGCTCATGTAAGATCCCACATCGGAAGCGAGCGTCCAGCGCCAAGGCCTTATAAATGCATGCTCATCTTAACTAGTAAGACGCGTTTAAAACCCTGAGGGGGACCTGGGTGGAAGCCCTGGAAATGGGTGGACCGGGGGGCCTAGAAGGGACAGTATCTGACATGGTGAGTGTACTGCTCTACTCTGAAAGACGCGTTTTGAGGCCATGCGTGGCTGCCAAGAACAAACCCATCAGGAGACCTGGGTGGAAACCCTGGACATGGGTGAACTGGGAGGCCCAAAGCGAACAATATTTTGCTAGTGAGGTAGGATGTTACAGCTCAAATCCAAATTGTCGTAAAACCATGTTAGGACAATAACTAATACAACAACAGGCTCCTATCAACGAGACCCATAGGTACTCACCACAATATGCCAGATAAGATTTGAAGTAAGAGTATCGACTCCTCCAATGAAATTAAGATTTACTTAGACTTAGAAACATTGATTCCCATGTGGTTCTTGCTACTTCATGCAAGTGTTTTTCAACAAAATTCTCTAGCTTAGAGTAAAGATGCCATGGGGTACCAACCAAACCTGAAATCTTCCCCTCAATCATATGACTCATAGTCCAGACAAACAACAACTGCAAGCAACATCTTAAACGACCCCTTTCGGCTTTTCTACAATAATTCAAGGATGAGAAAGTTTCTGCTAATATTGCTGTAGCAGGGTTAATTTTAAGGGTCACCACATTTTTAAATACATTGACAGCCTCAAAATCGATCATTCCCTCAGCAGATGGGAAAAGAACCAAACCATATATGCCTAAGGCCAAAATTCTCAATCGAATTTCATTGCTTTCACCATGTAATCTCTTCTTGAATATAGCTTCTAGTTCATTCCAAAACCAACCCTGGCTATTTCCTCGTTTAGCTGCATGTGATTTTGCTAGTTGACAGTCTATCTGGGTAATCCAAGCAAAGTTAGAAAGTGCATGCTCTATAGGTGTGTAAAAGTACACCTTTTCTGACTTGGGACAATTTAGCAGGGATTCATACTCCTCAATAGTAGGGGTCATATCCACAGTATCAAAAGTGAAGCACCGATATTCTGGATCCCAAAACCCTATCATGGCCTGAAAACAAGCATGTTGGACCCTAATTTTCAGTAAATGTGATAGATCCCCATATTGTTTCTGAAAAGTGATTTGATCATGAGAGGATAACTTTTCCCAGCAGTCTAGCAGTTGTCCTGTACCAAGTGGTCTGTCATCTAATTTAACATGCTCTGGCAACTGAGACTCAAATTCTGATGGCAAACAATCCCCTTCATCATGTTGGCTCAATTCTGATCTGGTCAAAAATTCCTCAATAGTAATGGGTTTTTCCATCTCACACTTCCTGTAAGGATCGGTGGAGATTTAATGAGCACATGAAATGTATATGAACATGTATGTTCATTTGTTCGTGTCCTAATGGGTATATCCTACTTGATAGGATCTAGCTTATAAGGTTTGGCTCAGTTTAGTCTATCCTTAAAGATATTCTTCGATTCTTAGATTGCCCGAATTACTCGTGAAGTAATCGGCCTCTTAACCTTATACAACGTGAGTAGGGGAGAAAGACTCCACAATACTAGTTGCATAGGGTGAGTTACAATCCAAGCGAAAGTCCAAATGAGCATCAGTGGACATAAGTCCCACTTGCCACTTGAATCTCTCTTTTCTAACCTTAAACAGGACGAGCTCGGGTCCAGAGCTTTTATGGGTTCACCGTGAAGTGTGTGAATACACAAATAAATAACATGTATGCATGTGACGATATGAAAAATTGAAAAGAATCACAATAGATATTGCATAAAATAAATAATGCAAATAAAATAAATACCCAAAAATAAATAGCAATAAGAAAGAGTAAATGAAAAGCAAACACAAGCAGTTGGCTCAACCCTAAGTCCCCAGTGGAGTCGCCATTCTGTCGATACACGACGTCGGGCGACGGCTCCTGCTTTTTTTTGTTTATTTAACAAAAAGGGTTTTTTCTCAATTGGGGGAAACAAAGATTTTATTGGAGTCGCCATCTAGTAATTTGAGGGAACTAGAAATCCCAAATTAGACACTGGTCCCAGAGATTCGGGTACGGGGTTAGTTATGATTAAGGGAAGGTAGACACCACCCTTAAAACATCCTTTCAATAGAAAGGTTACCCTTACTTGTGTGTTTTTTGTTTGATTCAAATGCGATTATATTTTGGGCTTATTTGTAATTCTTTTTTAAATGATTAACGTCGATCCCTAAAATAGGAGACACGTTAAAAATGACATCAGTCCCTAAAAATTAGGAGACTCGTCTAAAATATTGACGTTTGTCCCTAAAAAGGAGAGTTACGTCTGGGTTACCAAAAGAAATAATGGATATAATCCATTATATTTTGGGTTTATTGGTAATTTGTTTTTTTTTTTAAATGGTTAACGTCGGTCCCTAATAATAGGAGACGCGTTAAAAATGACATCAGTCCCTAAAAATTAGGAGACTCGTCTAAAAACTGACGTTTTAACCCTAAAAAGGAGAATTACGTCTGGGTTACCAAAAGAAATAATGGACATAATTCATATTTGGTATTGACATTTTTAACATCGGTCCTTTTAAAAAAAGAGACGTGTCGACTTTGGTTTTTGTATTTTTTACAACATGCAAGAAAATTTACAAGCATTTATATATATAAAAATACCAAAAATACCAGTAGAAACCCAAAAAATTACCTGAGTGTCACTGTATAGGTAAAAGACTTAAATACCCTCGGATTTCTCGAAAAATTACGAAAATGCCACTGGCGGCGCGTGGGCACACGCGCGGTTACTGTGGGCGGCGGCGAGATTTTCCGGCGAGATTTCTGTCCAACCGACGGTCGATCCTGGTATATCTGATGTCGAGGATTCTGATGGCGGTGGTCTCGACGGCCGTTGATGGCTGACGAGGGAGAATCGTCGGTTTGAAGCTTCGGTGGCCGACGCAAATCGCAGCCCTTTTCCGGCCAGATGAGGCGGAGAAAACGATGAAAACCACCGGGGTTTTTCTTTACAGCAGGGGAGAAACCTTTATGTGGTGGTGCGGAGGCTGGAAACGGCCGGAAAGTGGAGATCGGATGGGAGAGAGAGCGTCGCCGGCGAGAGGAGAGAGAGGCTCTGAGATGTGCTATGGTGTAAACGCGCGCACGGTGCACCGGTGCAGCTGAAGGCTGTGAATCGTTGGATTGCCGTTGAACTGATCCTGCGGCTACGATTGGCTGGATCTGCAAGTTGATCGCACGGTCCGGATGAACAGAGGTGAGATCGGGTGAGACGCGGTGCACCGAAATCTCGGTACACCCGGTGACGTGGCGCAACGGGATCAAAGCTTAGATTATTTCAAGGACTGAGATGTGTTTGATTTTTAATCTGGCGTGGTAAGCCCTATTGTATCCTATTAAATCAACGGTTCAGATCTAAACACTATCAAATCTAACGTTTAGGATATATTTGGTATTTTTCATATTATTTTTAATAAAAATCAATATCCTACTCTCGTGAAGAAATAATAAAAAAAAACGTGAATAGTGTTTGCAATTCTTTTCTTTCTTTTTTTCTTCTTTCTCTTTCCTTTCTTCCCTCCTCTGGCGCACTGCCAGTGGCTATTTATAGCTAATGACAGGGGACATAAATCTTAAATTTCCACAAATCTCAGCATTTTTTAATCACCGTTTGCTTTCGGCGCAACTGCCCTTTTGACAAAAGTTTTTTTTATTTTTTATTATGTATAATAATATATATTTATATAGGTAAAATTAAAAACTCAATTCAGTATTAGAAAAAAAAACCCCGTTTCAACCGCAAAAAATCAATTTTAATGACCGAAAATAACAGTTTTGACCCAAAACGACCTAAAACTCATTTTTTACCCTGGTCGACATGGTTGGACCCGTATTAACCTGGTGAACTCGGTTTTGACCGAAAATGACGGTTTTGACCCGAAACGGTCCGAAACTCATTTTTTACCCTGGTCGACATGGTTTGACCCATATTGACCTGGTGAACTCGGTTTTGACCAGAAATGACGGTTTTGACCCGAAACGACCCGAAACTCATTTTTTACCCTGGTCGACATGGTTTGACCCGTATTGACCCGGTAGACTCGGTTTTGATCAGAAATGACGGTTTTGACCCGAAACGACCCGAAACTTATTTTTTACCCTGGTCGACATGGTTTGACCCGTATTGACCCGGTAGACTCGGTTTTGATGGAAAGATGCGGTTGACTCGAGAAAAATATATTTTTGAATTTTTAAACTTTTTTTTTTTAATTTTTTTGGATTTTTATAAAGAACAACAGAAATAAAATAACATTCGAGAAAATCTTGGTGGATCGAAAATTGGGTTACAACACTAATTATCTCAAAATATTGTTTTTGGATTAGTTATTTAAGTAATACCAATCATTTGAGGGTTAGTATCTCATGAGACCCAAAATTAAAGTATTGTTGTATGGGGAAAAAAACTTCGATTTATATAATATCAGAATGAATAACATACTAGCTTAATTGATATATATAAATTACCTCATTTTAACAAAAACAGTAAATTATTAAATTGATATCACATTATCGTCTTGTTCCTCGTAAGAAATCAAACGTCTTGTAAGCTTATTTGATCATTTTTTGCTAAAGAATGTTAATTAAGAAAAACAGTTTCTTGGTTTGCTCTGTAGTCGGCATTATTTCTCCCACTAACGATTTCAAGGAGAAGGATCCCAAAACTGTAGACGTCGACTTTCACTGTCATGGCTCTCCGGGTTGCATACTCTGGTGACATGTATAGACTGCAACAGCAACGAAATGATAGATTAAATAGGAAGCCAATTTTCTCCAAATAAAATTGTAAAGTCAATGTTTACTTACAGATCTCCTCCTGCTCCAATCGCAATATATGGATTCTCCTCTTCATAAAGCTTTGCCAATCCAAAATCTGATATTTTCGGATTACAACTTGCATCAAGCAGAATATTATTGGCTTTTATGTTTCTGTGAATTATTGGTGGATTCCTTTCGTGAAGATACTTCAAACCCTTCGCTATTCCCCTGCAGATTATAAATCTTTTCTGCCAATCAATTTGCACAGTGGGATTTGTACCTGCAAATCCCCAAGTCAATAGTCAGCAGTCTCCTATGTTCTGATTGTGAAAAAATGGTTGATTAAGGATCACTATAAGGTTAAGGTCTTTTGATTAGAACCAAACTCAACTAACACTTGACACTGAAAATTCTTAAGCTTCAAAACACTTGACAATCTTAAAAGATAAACTACAAACTAGGGATAATGTTGTATAGAGAACATAAAAGGTGAACATAAAACAATATAAACTTTAAAAATTAACACACCAGCCATCGTAAAGTCACTTAGATCGATATATAGGCTGCACGCAAGGCTTGAATATTTAAAAGAACACTATCATTAACTTGGAAGTTTTTCTGAATGGACCATGACTTTGTATATAAACACCTCACTTTTATCAGTTCTAGCGTGTGTGTGTGTGTGTAAATAAATCCAAAAGCATTTAATATATCAAAGGTAAAGAGAAAACTAACAAGACTTAAGCATGCATTAACTAAGAGTTCATTGCCTTGCACCTAGCTCGGTTTTTGTTGCTCTTAGATTAGGTGTATAAATTACACCATTTTAATGGAACCTAAGGAGTAAACTAGATAAATTGGAGCCTCGTGCATTACTTAGAAGTACCATTTTAATTTCTAGCTAGTAAAATTTCTAAGAAAATAGAGGTTTTTAAACTAAAATATTAATTATTAAGTGGAGCAATGAGACTTGTCCAAGTTGTTAGCAAAATTTGTAAATGCCAAATTAGATTGAGACCGAGAGATAAGAAAATTACCAAATAAAACTTGTCCAAGTGAGCGATGTTCCATATATTCGTAGATGAGCAAAATTAGGTGCCTTCTGGAATAACTAGCAATCAAATTAACAAGGTTTTCATGTTTCAAGTCCAAGGCCTTCTTGGCATAAACTTCACTTCCTATTTCATCTACTGCTTTTGAATGAGTGAATAGCTTCTTCACTGCTACAGTCAGATCTGGTAATTCAGCCTGCAGGCATGTGAAATCAAAATGATGAAAGGATAATAACATAAAAGTTATTCTTCCAAAGGCAAAAATTAAGGAACAAGTAAAATTCTTTTTTTACCCTGTATACTATCCCTGAACGTCCGCTACCAAGCTGCATCTTGGGGCTAAATTTTTTTGTTGCATGAATGATCTGTTTAAGGGTGAAAGTTCTTTCTCCAATCTTCACTTTGGTTTCTACATATTCCAATAACACATGAGTTAAGTGAACTGAACCACAATTATGGTAAGAATTATCCAGATAGAGAAAAAAAGTGCTTACCTCGCAATTCTCTGTCACCTATCCAGCCCATTCTCCACATGAAGGCCAGCAACAGCAGCAGAAACAAAATACAGCATCCTATAATCAACGCAATTTCCCAAGGATATAGTTTTCTTGGAACTTGAGAAACATACAGAAAACAATGGTTGTCAGCCAAGCAATAAACTATTCTCACACTGAGAATGAAGTCAGCAACAGAATCCTCGGTTTTAATAGAAAAAAATAAAAATATTGAAGTTGTGCTTCCTACCACGAGTGATGGAAACGGCTGATATGAGAGATCCGTTGCGAGCTGGTTTGTATAGAGATCCTTTGCCAGCCCAGAAGAGCTGGATCTCTAACGAACCATCATTTATTTTAACCAGGAAAGTTAGCTGTTTTCCTTCATGTTCTTTTCCAGAGATTTCCTTTATGTTGACATCTTTCTTTACAATCATTCCCTACAATCAAGACTTTCTTAAGTGTGTGACAATAGTACATAAATAAGGATTCTGACAAGTTAATACTTACCTGAATATACACATCAAACACTCGTTTTCCTGATGTGCTGTAATCTTCACTCTTAGAATATAATGCTTCAGCAAAATAAAGTGTCACAATGTACTTGCCTTTACGCAAGCAGAGGCCATAATACGTTAGAGAGACGGGAGCAAGGCGAAAATTGTTATCTATGTTTGCCTTAGCGCTAGTAATTTCACATGTCGAGTTTATTACTGAAGCACTGGCATTGAAGTTTGTCATGAGGTAGTCCCCAGCATAGCTATAAGCCCAATCATCAGATGGACTAAGATTAAAACTTGTTATGGAGGTATCGTTATGATAATGATCCTTTCCGTAATATACATCCTCACCACCACTATTTATAAACAGGGAATTATCTGCAGGAAAACTTATTTTCAGTACAAACATGATTGTTTCCAATGAGAAAATCAGCAATATAATTAGAAGATAGAAATTCTCTATCTAATAATGTAGGTATGTGCGCGCGCCTATGCCTGAATGCACTTGGAAAATATTTAGGAGAGTTATTTATTTAATTTTTTTTTTTTGAAAAACAAACTCCTTACAAATGGAAAATGACTAGTGTATTTGGTGGTAATACGCTGTGGTAATGCATTTAGATTTCCGTAAGTGTATTACTAGTGGTTGAAACATTAAGGTTAGATAAGGAATCCCAAATGCATTTAGATTTCAAAAGAATGAACATACGCTTTCGACGACATTTTTTGCTCTTCATCTCATCTATGAAAGACCTAAGAATTAACACAGAAATTTGTTAGCCATGCTTCAAGATCACTCTTATTGCAGAAAATGATGGTATCACATTGTAGCAAATTTGTCAACCTTTTTCCAACCACCATGACTTTTGTCATTGTAGTAGTTGGTTCTGCACATGGGTTGCTGCCAATGCTTCTCCATTCACCTATAAAGACAGAAGATAGAAGATAGAGAGACGTGAGAAGGCATAGATAGTGCAGTGGTGAGTGCAAGTGAATGCAACTGTGAGAGTGAGTGCAAGTGTAGATTTGAGAGAAAAAAGTGTAAGAGTGAAACACTGGTTTAAGTGGGTTGTATTGGGTTGAGTTGAGTGTTTTGTATCATTCCTCCATTAATATACAATCTACTGCCTCCGTGGACGTACCCGGTTTTGGGGAACCACGTAAATCTGCTTGTTTGTGATTTTTTTTGTGTTTGCTTTCGGTCCAGTATGCACAACAAATTGGTATCAGAGCATTAGGGAAGCTTAAACACAGAAAAAACACGTTTTTCAGCTCTCTGTTCAAAGTTGCAGAATTTTCAAAGTTCTCAGATCTTGATTTTGACTAGCTGTGGAGATTCCTCTCGTCGATACGAGTCCGGCGATATAAAGATCATCGAAATCGGAGTTGAAACGAGCCCTGTAGAGCTCGCCGAAGTTTCGCCGGAAATCTGCCGGAAAAACCAGTCAGTGCCGGAATTCTCGCCTGAGAAGACAGCCACGTCATCTGACACGTAGGCGCTGAGTCATCATCCACGTCATCAACAGAGGGTCCACATATCGCCACGTCATCAGCCACGTCATCAGCCACGTCATCCAACAGTGACAGAATATTCTCTTGACAGAATAAGAATATTCCGTTAACAGTAAGAGAATATTCCCGTGACAGAATATTCTTTATCAGAGACAGAATATTCCTTCCCTGAGTCAACTCGGTCAGATTGGTTTTTTGGCCGACTCAGTGATTTTTTGACCCGTTTTAGGCCTAGTCAAGTTGGTTCCTAGCATTTTCAACCATTCCGGACGCAACCGTGGTGTTCGTTTTGTGAAACAGCACACCGAAGTTACTGTTTTGGCTCTTTTGAGCATAAAAGTGCGTGTTTTAACAATTTCGGGAGTCCATTTGTAATCCAAAGACGTTCTAATGGCTGATATTCCAGAAGAAAAATCAGTGGGGAATGCTAGTATACCTCCACAATACATCCCGGTATCGAATACCAAATTTGAGGTGGAGAAGTTTGATGGGAAAGGAAATTTTGGCATGTGGAAATGTGAAGTCATGGATATGCTTGTCCAAATGAATTTGGATTTCACTCTAGAAGATAAACCGGAGGATCTGGATGATAAAAGCTGGGAAAGGATAAATCGGCTGGCTTGCAGTTCCATCCGACTTTGTCTTGTAAAGGATCAGAAGTACGCCTTTTCAGAACAAAACTCTGCAAAGGAATTATGGCAAGCACTGGAGGACAAGTTTATGAAGAAGAGTATAGAGAATCGTCTCTACTTGAAGAAAAGAATCTTCCGTTTTCAGCACAAGAAAGGTACTTCTATGAATGAGCATCTGAACGATTTCAATAAAATGATAGCTGATTTGAAGAATTTAGATGTGGAAATTGATGATGAAGATAAAGCTCTACTGTTATTAAATTCACTGCCTGACACATATGAACATCTCGTCACCACTTTACTATATGGTAAAGAAAAGATTAAATTCATTGATGTGTCCAATGCTTTGGTGAACAATGAGTACCGTAAGAAGGACCAGATTGTTCACAAGGAGTCAACGTCAGAAGCATTGACAGTTAGAGGCAGAACAAACCCTAGAAGATTTCGAGGGCGAGGGAGATCTCGCTCAAAATCCAGAGGAGAATCATCAAACAGACGATATCTTGCAAAAGATGAGTGTGCCTTTTGTCACAAAAAAGGGCACTGGAAGAAAGATTGTCCAATCAAGGGCAACAAGGAAAAAGATGAACCAACTGTGAACGTTGCACGAGATGAGGATGAACGAGACTCTGCATTCATGGTCTCAGCACCAGAAAACCATTCTGGTGAATGGATTCTTGATTCTGCATGTTCCTATCATATGTGCCCTAATAAGCACTTATTCTCGAGACTCGAGGAGTTCAATGGAGGAGTTGTGTTGATGGGTAATGATGATGTTAGTGAGATCAAAGGGATTGGGACTATCCATCTGAAGATGCATAATGGGGTAGTCAAGACACTAACAGAGGTACGGTATGTACCTGACTTGAAGAAAAATCTCTTCTCACTTGGAGTCCTAGAATCCAGTGGTTATAAGATTATCATGCATGGTGGAGTCCTCAAAGCAATCCGTGGTGCATTAGTTGTCTTAAGAGGCACGAGGATAGGAAACTTATATTTCCTGGATGGATCTACAGTTACTGGTACAGCAGCTGTTTCCAAAAGTATAGAAGATGATGAAGCAGATAATTCCAGACTTTGGCACATGCGCTTAGGGCATGCTGGTGAAAAGGCTTTGCAAGGATTAGTCAAGCAAGGTCTATTAAAAGGCGCCAAGACTGGGAAGCATGGGTTCTGTGAGCATTGTGTTCTTGGAAAACAGACAAGGGTCAAGTTTGGCACTGCGGTACACAACACAAAAGGGATCCTAGATTATGTTCACACAGACGTATGGGGACCTTCAAAGAATGAATCTCTTGGAGGTAATCGTTGGTTTGTTACTTTTATTGATGATTTCTCAAGACGAGTATGGGTGTACATGATGAAACACAAGGATGAAGTCCTTGATATCTTTCTGAAATGGAAGAAAATGGTGGAGACTCAAACTGGAAGGAGAGTTAAGACTCTTCGGTCAGATAATGGTGGTGAGTACACTTCAGATCCTTTCTTTGAAGTTTGTCAGAATGAAGGGATCAAGCGACATTTTACTGTTCGCAAAACACCACAACAGAATGGAGTAGCAGAACGCATGAATCGCACATTGGTGGAGAAAGTCCGATGTATGCTATCACATTCGGGACTAAGCAAAGTGTTCTGGGGCGAGGCATTAAGTTATGCTCGTCATATTGTTAATCGGTTACCTTCAGCAGCATTATATGGAAAAACTCCCTTAGAGGTATGGTCAGGCTCTCCTGCAAATGATTATGACTCTATGCGTATATTTGGTTGCTCAACATATTATCATGTTACTAAGTCCAAGCTAGATCCTAGAGCCAAGAAAGCTATATTTTTGGGCTTTAGTGGAGGAGTAAAAGGTTACAGACTCTGGTGTTCTGAATCAAAGAAAGTGATTTTGAGTAGAGATGTCACTTTTGATGAGTCTGGCATGTTACAGCAAGAGAAATCACAGGAGAAGGAAAAACAGTCTGGTGATGCACAACATGTGGAGTTGGAGACTTCTGTCATCCCTATAAAGACTGTTCAGACAATCCCTACTGAAGGAGATTCAGATGAAAGTTCAGATGAAGAGGATGCAACAACTCCAGCAACCATACAACAAGAATCCATTGCAACGAGGTAAACCAAAAAGAGTTATCAAGAAACCTGCTCGATATTGTAATATGGTGGCTTATGCACTTCCGGTGATTGATGATGGAATCCCCTACACCTACAAAGAAGCAGTACAGAGTGTAGAAAGTGCAAAATGGAAAGAGGCAATGGATGAAGAGATGAAATCTCTCTACAAGAATCAGACTTGGGATTTGGTACAACTCCCTAAGGGAAAGAAGACAATTGGTTGCAAGTGGGTATATGCCAAGAAGGAAGGTAATCCTGGAAAAGACAACATCCGATTCAAAGCAAGATTGGTAGCAAAGGCTATGCTCAGAAGGAGGGGATAGATTATAATGAGGTATTCTCTCCAGTTGTTAAGCATTCATCAATCCGTATTCTGTTAGCCTTGGTTGCACAGTTTGATTTGGAGTTAGCCCAACTTGATGTGAAAACTGCCTTCCTACATGGAGATTTGGAAGAGGAAATTTACATGTCTCAGCCAGATGGTTTCAAAGTCACTGGGAAAGAGAATTGGGCTTGTAAACTGAAGAAGTCATTGTATGGATTGAAACAATCTCCTCGCCAGTGGTATAAGCGATTTGATAAGTTCATGGCAGAACATGGATACACACGGAGTCAGTTTGATCACTGTGTATATTTTCGCAAACTTCTTGATGGTTCTTTCATCTATTTGCTCTTATATGTGGATGATATGTTGATCGCATCGAAGAGCAAGGTGGAGATTGATAGACTGAAAGCTCAACTGAGAACTGAGTTTGAAATGAAGGACCTTGGAGAAGCTAAGAAGATTCTTGGCATGGAGATTCAGAGAGACAGAAGAAAAGGCACAGTCTGTTTAACACAGACCCAATACTTGAAGAAAATTCTACAGAGATTTGGGGTAGATGGTAAGACCAAGCCTGTAAGCACACCTCTAGCTCCTCATTTTAAGCTAAGTGCTTCAATGTCTCCACGCACAGAGGAAGAGCGCAAACATATGGCTCAAATTCCATATGCAAATGCAGTTGGTGCATTAATGTATGCAATGGTTTGTACGAGACCAGATATTTCACATGCTGTTAGTATGGTGAGCAGGTATATGCATGATCCGGGAAAGGGTCACTGGCAGACAGTTAAATGGATTCTACGGTACATTCATGGCACAACTGATATTGGTTTGAAGTTTGAGAGGGATGATAGACTCGGGCAAAATTTAGTTGGTTATGTGGACTCGGACTATGCTGGTGACTTAGACAAGCGTCGTTCCACAACAGGCTATGTGTTTACACTTGCTAAAGGGCCTGTAAGTTGGAGGTCAACGTTACAATCAACAGTAGCTTTGTCAACAACTGAGGCAGAGTACATGGCAGTAACGGAAGCTTTCAAGGAAGCTATTTGGTTACATGGGTTGATTGAAGATTTGGGAATTGTTCAAGAGCACGTGGATGTCCATTGTGATAGTCAAAGTGCTATTTGTCTTGCAAAGAATCAGGTTCATCATTCCCGCACCAAGCATATCGATGTTCGTTTTCATTTTGTTCGAGAAATTGTGGATGAAGGAGATATTCTGCTACAGAAGATTGGTACCGCAGATAATCCAGCTGACATGCTCACAAAGTGTGTCTCAGGGATCAAGTTCCAACATTGTTTGGACTTGGTCAACATCTCTCGGTGTTGAGCACCTTCAGGGTGCAGCGCCATATGGCGCGTTAGAGGCAGCATTGATTGATCACGAGGATTGGATGGAAAAATCTTGCCAAGGTGGAGATTTGTAGCAAATTTGTCAACCTTTTTCCAACCACCATGACTTTTGTCATTGTAGTAGTTGGTTCTGCACATGGGTTGCTGCCAATGCTTCTCCATTCACCTATAAAGACAGAAGATAGAAGATAGAGAGACGTGAGAAGGCATAGAGAGTGCAGTGGTGAGTGCAAGTGAATGCAACTGTGAGAGTGAGTGCAAGTGTAGATTTGAGAGAAAAAAGTGTAAGAGTGAAACACTGGTTTAAGTGGGTTGTATTGGGTTGAGTTGAGTGTTTTGTATCATTCCTCCATTAATATACAATCTACTGCCTCCGTGGACGTACCCGGTTTTGGGGAACCACGTAAATCTGCTTGTTTGTGATTTTTTTTGTGTTTGCTTTCGGTCCAGTATGCACAACACACATACCTTGTCGGGTGACTGAAAAGCAGCAAGATCATGAAATTAGACAAAAAAAAATAAAAAATCAATGAGAACCTTCAGGAGTGATTCATTAAAGTCAATAAATTGTAACAGAAAGCAAAATGGAAAGGAGTTTGGTTCGTCCCCTTACATGGTTACATTTTGCAGTCCCAAGCATGTTATATTTTTACATGGCACATTGAAGTTATTGTAAGAAAGATCCCTGCAAATTAACAATTCATAAAAATGAAGCTTGCGGAATTTAACTACTCCCTAAAATATTGCTTTCATAATTTTTCCTCAGTTAATAATTCATCAAAATTAACTTTCTTAACATGTCGCCTTCCTAGCATGCCACTTATTCAATACTAACCACCGTTTGTTGTCTCTTTAATGAAAGGATTATATTTTATGTGCTAGCCCATATATGTAGGTTTTTGTTGGCATTTAACCCAAGCTCAAGTTGCCTAACTTTGTTATTCTAGCGCGATATATATGTGTGTGTGGAGGGGGGTGATGTCAACACCTCCATTTAAACTTTCCTCTTTCTAGTGAAATTTCTTCCCTATAACAGATAGCTTTTCTCCCTTTCTTTTGCAGAGAATTAATTTCTTCAAACCCTATCTCAAAATTCATCATATAATCATTTAACTCTTGAGTAAGGTTTTTTTAATCTCTTTCTATTTGATTTATGGTATTGGTTTAGGTCTTTTGTTTATAATTAATTTAATGAAAAATTATAGTTTATGTGATGTTAGTGATTTTATTTGAAGTAATTAATGTGTAGAATAATATATATTTGTATAAATACATATTGAAATAGAATATATAGAAATGAATTGATATGGGATTATGCTTGTGTGTTTTGATGAATTTTGAGTAAAAGACTTTAAATAACTTTATTATTAGGAATAAAATTGGGAATTATTGAAGAATTGTATAGAAAGAATCATGTTGAAATTCTAGAAAATCTATTTTGGGGTTGAAGATGGAGGAATTACAGTTTAGTCCCTAATTTTTGAAAAGTTATGATTTTGCCCTTGAATTCTAAAAAAGGTATAGTTTAGTCCTTGGTTGTAAATAGCAGTTTTTAGATAGGTTTTAATAAAGAACTGAGATTTATTGATGGTTTGTTATCATGTTTTATCGTTTCCATCTGAATTTGAAATTAATTCTATTATGTATAGAAATGTGTTTAGACATTAAAAATAGACAGAGAAAATCAAATTATAACAATATCTTAGTTTCGACACAGATAAAGGAGTGATTCAAAAGTTTCTCAAAAGAAGTTATGTAGACAGTTGCAGATAAGCTTGCATTAATCTAGTGTCTTACACTGTAGGACGACTGTTTTTCGATTTCTTCGGATCAGTGATCCATGAAGGAAGCCCAGTAAGCATGTTTCTTGTTAAAAATCTAAGCAAGAAACACCAACTCATCAGCAACAGTGTTCGCCAGCTATACATTATATTATATAAATATAAATATAAACAACTTAAGCACATACAACTTTGTCAGATTCTGAAATGTTTCTGGAATGCTACCAGTTAAGTTGTTGAAGCTCAAATCACTGCGAGCCAAAGCGAAACGCATCAAATATATATTACCCAAAATTGAAAACTCGAGACTTAATTGGTAATGTCGATCAAAGTGTCATCTGAAGTTAAAAGAAAGAACGAATGAGATCAATGTATAGACATAATTGTTGAGTTATTTACACGATGGAGTTCTAACCAGTTGGTGTAGACTACCTAAGATTGAACAATTACTGGAGATTTCGTAAAAGGTAAACGTACAGATATGATAACTGAGGCCACTTGCCAATGTATTTGGGTATTGGACCATTAATATTGCAATTTCTCAGAACCCTGCAGGAACAATTGAAGAAGTAAGAGACTGTCGATTAACAACTTCCATTTTCTCAATGTTTTTCATCAATTTTTAAACATGATAGAGTTAATGGAAAAACATTCTTAATAGTGTAAAATTTTGAATTACAATAGTTCTTTAATATATATAATACTAAAGTCATTAGTTAATTAACATGATAAACAAAATAAATAAAATGTAAGTCATTATCAAATAGTTTCTTTATAATATTACACAACTATAGAAATTGAGAGAACAGAAGCATGGTGGAAAACATCTTTATAATATTAATTTCATACGAAATAAAATCCCAAGGATATTGTGTCACTGAAAGTGCTTATCTACTTGGAAAACTAAACGTCTAAAGATTTTCGAGTAAATTCATGCACATTAATCTAGATTTTTCGCAAATTAATCCCATAAATATGAAGAAAAACACTCACACAGAAAACAGAGAATTGGGCTCCGGTATGAATTCTTTAGGGAAAGATATTCCGGGATTGTTTACATCACTCACCCACCTGGAATCATTGAACAACACTTTATAACTCATTAATAAGAAAACGACATGTTTCATGTCTATCTCCACATTAAAATAAAATAACATGATTACACATACAACTTCTCTAATTTTTTCAGTTTAAAAGTTTCTGCAGGCAGATTCCCTGAAAATTTATTTCCTATCAGGACCCTGACAAGTACACAATGCAACAGTCAGTTCAATGCACCAAATTGTTTTGCTTCATAAGTTTAATTAAATCCTCAATAGATTATAACATTTAACTTGACTATGTTTTATAGAAAAAAAAAAAACTTACAGATAGGTGAGGTTCACCCATTTTCCAATATAATCAGGTATCGGACCAGACAAATAGTTTCCACCTACCGCACTGCATTGACCCAAACGCTTCCTTTAATTATATGACACCGAACAATTAAATTGCAAGAGAAAATAAAAGCAAGAAACTCACAACAATCGAAGATTGGTCAGATGCTCATATGTCGTAGGAATTGTCCCAGTAAAATTATTCGCTGTCAAGTATCTACAAGAAATTAAGTTCTAGGTTATTGGTAGTGCTACATAGGTTGCTATATGTTTCAAAATTTTCACATGGGGCCTCATCTACAGTTAAATGAAGTTCGACTCCCCATGATCAAAATGACAAAAGAAAAAAGAAGAAAATTACAGGTTTCGAAGTTTGGTTAAATTTCCAAGCTCCTTCGGAAGTTCACCATGAAGATCATTGTCATCCAGGACCCTTTTTCTCCAGAGAAACAGACAAATAAGTAGATAAATTTATAATACTCTTGAAATAAAGACTAAAAGAAGTGGTGAGTAAGTTTTTCGCACAAATACTGGAGTGCAGACAGTTTTCCTAATTCTTTTGGAATACGGCCTGACAACGAGTTATAATAAAGAGACCTGCAAATCGAATGACATAATGTATAAGGCATAAATATCATGTAGAATGAAAGGAGCAGTGAATAACTAGAACTATGCAATCACAGTAACTTAATAAATGGTATTGAACATTATATTTTCTTATTAATAATTTCGGAATCTCGGCCCATGTGGCCATGTCTATTGGTTGTTGTTCGTTCCTTTCATTTAAGACAAGTGGTAAATTAATAATCCCCTGGTGGGCTTGCTGTGCCTTTATCATGGGCCTACTTCAAGACATTACTATTACATTATTTTTAAGATAACAAAATAATAAAATAGTATTTATAACGTTACAACTTACAAGAGTAAATATGTTATTTTCTTCTCGATCTCGGTCACAAAGAACTTTTATTTGAAATTATACTCAATTTTATATTTTTTTTTTAACGTAAAAACATGATCTACACTAATATAATAACTAGCATAATTATGAGATAATTAATTACGTAACTGAGTGATAACATAAATTATTATAATATAATGAATAAAAATATTGAATATAGTTTATAATTTAAAAGCACTATAATTATAATTCCTTCAAATAACTATGGAAATCACCTCGTTATGGTGTGTGTTGAGTGAATTTATGGTTATATTATTTGAAGTATAATGAATATATACTAGACTGTTTTAATCTGTAAATCACTATCAAGTTTTTACAATATCGTATGCTGTCTGGTATTCGCCCATTCAATTTATTCCGGGAAAGAGACCTGATTTTCAACACAGATAACAGAATGAATATATGAATATATATAATAAAAAAATATCTTGCAAATATACCGTTGACTTACAATATACGAAGCGATTGTAGACCCTTCAGATTCGAAGGGATGGTGCCATCAAGATCGTTGCTGGAAAGATCCCTGATTCGAAGATAAAAACTTTCAGTTAATATCATCAACGTACAGATTCAATTCTATATTGTATCAATGGAACTTTAATCAATTGTGGTGTAGAAAAGGTCTTCCTGAAGTTTTCTATATTTCACGAATATTGATGATAGACATTCCTTCTGAAATTTTACGCAGTTTTTTTTTTATATATATAATCTACAAGTTATTTTAGAAAAAAAAAATTATAATCTCAATGCCTTTGTATTATATAAATAATTGATAAATAATCATTTCAATTTAAAAATTTAAGTTATTTGATAAGCTATATATATTACTCTAACATACTCTCAACTAAAAAGTTATTTAAGCTTAATTATTGCACAATTCACCAATACCTTATATTTATTTATTTTTAATTAATTAACTTGAGAACATGGCTTAAAGAGATTATTAATTATTAATTGTCTTTAAATCACACCATTAAAATATGACTTCTGTTAGAACTAATAATTCATTAGGAAGCTTGATAGAATCTGCTAGATTTACAATGAAGCAGAGCGTGCTGCAATTCAGTCATCATTAGAAGGGTTATCTACTATCATTTCTAAGGAATTTCAACACCATTTATTTTATATTTTATTCTTTTTTTTTCAATTGAAGAGCAAAAAGTATTAGAATAAATCCATACGATGCTTAACATAATTTTGTGAAATTCTATTTTGTATATATTTATGATGAAAGGATAAGGTTCATGCAATTCAAAACGGAGCAAATGTATAACCCCAAACTAAATTCGAAGCATCCATGACAGACATACAGTGATTCAAGATTCCGCAACATGGTCAGGCTTGGAGGTATAGACCCGGTCAACGAATTGCTTGAAAGGTACCTGATGTTTTGCACAAAGCCATTGTACCATTATTTAGAAATAAGAAGAGCCTATGCATGCCATCATTTATATCTAAAGAACAAGGAATCCAAGCTTTAACATACAAATACTTGAGATGTGCCCCAGCGTTGAAGGAATCCCACCAGAAAGCTGATTATTGTAAAGATTACTGTTGTGTACAATATGATCAAACCTCATTTTCATCAATGGTGACCACTGTAGATTCAATACTGAAAAGAGAAATGTATATGGAGTTACGATACTTACAGTTTTTTCAAGCTTTTGAAGCGACCTATTGAATTGTGAATAGATCCATCCAACTTTTTTCCTGGCAAGTTTCTGTCAAACAAATTGAAGTAATTCACATCAAGACAATCAGAATTTGAATCTATCAAGTTTTATACATACATTTCAGTGACCGAACGAAACGATCCATTTTTGGTGCTGTCAGGGGAACTACATTTGATCTCGGCATCCTGGTTGTCAGAACAAATAGGAGACGACAGCGATAACTGTGTGGAAGATGCCAGCGATAACTGTGTGGAAGATGACTGCAAATTGTGTGGAAGGAGTCGAAGAGCTCGTACTGCCGAAAAAAATTTCTTATTAAGTCCCACTAAGATCTTCTGATATTTAAGATAAAAGCACTCAATCGACCTTATTATATACTTACTATGTACGGGTTAGAATGGATAAGAAGTGTGTTTAAGCAAGAAATGAAACTAGTAAATTAAATGAGACTCAACTATGTTATTGCACTTGCATATATATATTTTTTATTTACTAAATAAATGACCAATACAATGTTTTCATGAGATATCTTTTCAAATTAGTTAATGCGCAATAGGACCATTTATTTATGCCGCAAAAGAACTCTTCATATTCGAATAGCTTTTCTTTCGTAATCAATTTATTCATGATAATTTCAATGGCCTTCTATCTGCATGCTTTCACCCTATCCCACATCGATTAGTAAATAAACTAAACATGTTTGGATATATATTTGAATGAATCAGACAGTGTGGTAGTTGTACCTTCATATTCTGGAAGTATGTAAGTTCCATTGCATACGACTTCTTTGATGCTATCATCAATAGTAGTACTGGTAGTCCCAGTGCCAAGTTGCCAGAGAAGAAGAAAGTTGAGGAGAAAAAGTATTACTGACCGTTCAGAACCCGTTGGTTTCGTCATAACTCTCCCTCTAAGAAGCTTTTCTTGCGGTGTGTATGTGTATGCCACTGCTTGTGCTTGTATTTATATAAACACATGATAAAAACATTCCTGCACAAGAGACAAACCAACTTCCAATTGTAAAATAATAATAAAAAAAGTTATCATTAAGCCCTGTTTTTGGTCGTTCTCGGTGAAGTATTTTTTTTATTTTAAATGAAAAATACTTTCTAAAAATTAAAAAATATTTTATTATTTATTAATTATATTAAATTTTACTCTTAATATTTTGATTGTTATATATTTTATTTTTAATTTTTTTTTTAATTTTATCCCTTAGAACTTGATTTTATTTTATTTTTATATTAATTTTGGTCTTTATTTTTTTTTATTATTTATTTTTCTTTTATTCTTTTGTTAATTGAAGTTTATTTAGTTTTTATTCTTTTGATTGCTATTTATTTTATTTAAAATAATTTATAAATTTAATTTTTTTTCACTTTCATCATCCTTCAACTTTTTTATTTATCAGATTTAATTCATATTTAAAAAATTATTTTTCAGTTCTTGTTACATGACATGACCAAATATTAAATAGTGCTTTTCAATATAACACTATCAAAAATTAAAAATTAATTCACTTTCTAAAATTTCACTTTTATATAATAACTTTTCAAAAAAAATTACATGTCAGCAAAGCAAATAAACAAGGTTTAAATTAATGAAATCATCCCACTACGTGAAAGGTGGGAACTTGAGACAGATAAGTATTGTATTGCGACTAAAGAAGAAGACTTCTTTTCGAAAGTTACCAATGCAATTTCTATATTAATGCCTTTTGAATAAAGAGCAAAGACAATTAATGATGACAGAAAAAATGCATAATTGAAATGAACAAAAGCTATATTGTGCAATTGCTATTTCAAAATTAAAGCACTGAAAGTTGCTAAAGAATTATTATTAAATCCCACTAAGATCTTATAATATTTAAGATAAAAGTAGACAATCGACAATGTTGCATTTTCTATTTATTTTATTTTTTTTTTTTACTAAATAAATGACTAATACAATGTTTTCAAGCTATACTGTTCAAAATAGTTAACACGCAATCAGGTCAGTTATATGACGCTGCAAAAGAATAAATAATCTTTTATGTAATTTTTTAGCACTAAAATTATAGTATTATTTATAAAGTTAATTTAAAATTAGTAAGCATTAGTAATAATATTTATTAGGACTTGCATTTCATAATTAGTATCAAGTTACTAGGTATAGATATTAATAGAAAAAATCTCATCTAATAGTTTAATTGTTTTGAATTGAGATAATTATTGTAACATAAAATTATAATTTTAACATTGGGGTGAACTAATTTATGAAAAGCGTAAAATAGAAAAAAAAAATCATTTTCACCTAATTTTATAATAATTAGAAATCCTAACTGGTTTTTAGAGATTCTAGATAAGGAGTTGTTTATAAAATAAGAAAGATAGGCGTTACCCTATACATTTAATCTAAGGTAAATTTTATTGTGGTTTGTTTTAAATAATAAATGTGTTTTAATGTGGTTTGCCTATACCAGTATGTATATTATTTAGGGTATTGTTATTATCCACAAAACAACGTTCAAAAAATAGGGTTCAATATTGGACCTTACTATCCTGAATTATTTTGTAACAACCCAAAAAAAAACATATATAAATATATGTATGTATATATAGATGTGTTGATTTTATTCGATGCAATTTTTTTTTATTTTAATTTCAGAAAAGTCTCTTTTATATTTTTAATATCAAATTATCAACTCAAAGAATTTATCCACTTGCAAATAACAATTACAATGCTCGTCCCATCATACTGGAATTCACAACTCAACCATGATATCAACTTCCTTTCTTTTTTGTAGAGTTAGCCTTATAATATTCCATATAACAAAAATTTAAAACTAATTAGTTCACAATAAGCATCAATTTCTTAAGAAAAAAGTTATGTTTAATTTCGCATACAACACAACTATATATTAACTTAATAAGGACAATATCCTTAAATGCATCATCTATAAAATGGAGGGATTTCATACTGCTATACATCCCGAGAGATATATGGCCGAAATATATTGAGCACGTGATATCTAAGCAGTTCACACGATGCTCACAATCCGGTGCTGGCAATCGGAACTGCCAATTCATGGTTCAGTGACAACACACATTGGCGGCTCCGTTCCGTTTGATGCACATGCCAAACAGATGGTAAGATTAATTTAAATGAAATCTATCATTAATTAATTTGTTGTTACTTAATTAATTTTTTTCTTACAGGCTATGTCTCTTGGACGTGAGCCGAGCCCAATGAAGCTGTTTGTAGAGACGCACTTGCGGAGTGAAGATTGCCAAAAAAAAGGAGTGCAACAGTTCATTGACAACCACACTCAACATTTTATGGTATATTCGTTCAATCATTTTATTTTGTAAGTTATTATTTTTATTGAATTGAATATGATGATTTTTTTTTCATTTTCAGGAAACCTATAATAGCCGGTTGAGGGAGAGATATGGGGACGATCCTTCGACCCATCCGGATTTCGATCCAGATTTGTGGATGGAGGTTGGATCGTTCAGTGGACCCGATAAAAATCAGGTTTACGGGCTCTCCAACACTACGACCGAGAACTTGCGGGCGACTCATAGTGTCTCAGCCGTTGAGAGCTCCCAATTAGAATCGAGCACCCAATCTAAGGAGTTTGTGGCTTTGCAACAATACACAGCTCATTTCACCGAAAAATACGAGCAACTATCGACGAATTATGAACAATACACGGCTCATCTCACTGAGAAATATGAGCAACTCACAGCGAATTATGAACAACTTTTCCAAATGGTTATGAACATGACATCACAGAGTGGTGATACATGTGCGCCCCTTTTTTGGTCGTATGGTCCTGGGAACAACTAGCCTCCTCCTCTTTCTCCTCCTCCTCCTCCAGCTCCAGCATTGTTCTAATTTAATATTTTTTTGGAAATTGTTGCGATGTCGCGGTTGCACAAATTAATTATCCTAACTTCAAACACAACACATAATATAGTATAGAGCAAGCAAGGGGTCGATCCCACGAGGAAGGTTCAAGTCAGATTTTTATGCTAGATGATATGTAATTTGGGGGGGGGGGGTTGGACGTTATCTAGGCTAAAGCAAAAGAAAACAAAAAACTATCAAATGAAATTTAATAAAATCAGAAAATTATCAAGAGAACAAACCTTGGTTGCTAGTACACATCCACCTACAGAAATCAGGACTGGTCATGGAAACGAAACATCAATTTATATTCTGAATATTTATCTCTTCTTAACATTGGTTAGTTAACGGATCCGCCATATAACTAACCCTAACCATCAAACAACCACAGTGTCCGCACTAGTAATTTAATTCAATGGCAGCCTTAAGAACTAGATAAGTTGATTAATCAAGAAAACATAATTGTCCGCAGTCTATGTTTGATTTGATTGAATGTTCTCCCTAAGATTAATAACGTAGATCTGCCATAATTATTAAACTCGGTTGCTTCGGAAGTTCATATACCATAACTCTGGTTTTGATATCAAACTTAGCAATAGATTGTCTACAATAATAACTTAGAGTCTGCTCTAGCAATTAAAATAAACAATCATAGGAAAAATAAGCATAGGAAAACAAACATATTCATCATATAAACTGAAAAGAAAAGGTAAAATAAATCTCACAGTTCTTGAAATCCGAAGGTTTTCGTGTCCTTGCAACCAAGAAAACGAGTTTAGCCTTGCATGTTTGTTGAACAACTAATCAAAAAGAAGGAAGAATGCATAATTTCAGGTTACTTAGAGGAAGGGGGCATTTTTTTCCTCCTGACTGGCTATTGCTTCCTTTCTTCCCTCTTTCCCTTCTCTCTTTCTTTTTATATGCTAAGAAACCCTAATCCCTATTGTACAAAATAGTCCTCCCTTAAGTTGACAATTTACATTTAAGTACTTCAATAACTGTTTTCCTAAAAAAGAGAAATAGCCTTGCATTAAACCTTCAAGCTCTAACTTAGAGGAGCTAAATTGCTAAAATAAAAACTTGGATGCCGGTTTAGATGCTTCAAAACGTAGTTTGGACATGTTCCTTCACAAAATTTGTTTACTGGCAGAATTCAGTTGTCATCTTTGAAAAATCATATCTCCCTCATATGACATCGTTTTTTAATGCAATTTGGAGCGTTTATAGGCCTTTTAGTCAGAAATCCAAAAAAATTAATTTTGCATCAATTGGACTTTTGTAGCTCTAGATATTCAAGTTGGAATGACCAAAGGTCAACACTAGCAGATTGCGAGATTTGACTTTGAAAGTTATGATTTCCATGATCTTCCTTATTTTATTTTCTTGACTTAAATGTATAGAAAGGTATGAATGTTATCTTTTTAATGCCATTGGAATCACTTCATTTCAACTTTTAGAGCTCATGCTCTGCACAAAACATCGACTGAAGGTCAAATATGTCAATTACCTCTAATTTACTCCTTTTTGCATCTTTTATCCAAAAGTGCCTTCAAAACATAAAACAAACAATATCGAGGTATTTTATATAAAAAAACATAGGCAAAACACTAGTTAAATATGGGTGAAACCATCGAATAATATGGTTGCATCAAAAACACCACTACCAGAAATTCGCTAAATAGCAACGGATTTACCGACGGAATATTTCTGTCGGTAATTTGAGGTCAAAGTTACCGACGAAAACTTGTCTGTTCGAAATTCAGTCGGTAACTACCGACGAAATTACGGACGGAAAAGTTTCTAAATTTTTTTAAAAAAGGCGGGTCGTTGATGTGGAGGTTTTGGCGGGTTATTTTTGCCGACGGACTCACAGATGGATTCAAAAAGACAGCTCGTGCAGTGACATGACTTGTTTACCGTTTAAATTGCCGATGGAATCACCGAGGGATTTGAAATGGTAGATCCGTATGGTGACGTGCTGATTTTTCCGTCAGAATCACCGACAGATATTCCATCGGTGAAACCGTCGGAAAAAGTAAATATATGTCAGCTCTGCCGACCCTCTCCTCCCCTATTTCTCCTTCTTCTTCCTAATCCTAACTCTCCCCATCTGCAAACAACCAGCCCTCCCTCCCCCCCAAACAAAAATCTCTCTCATATCAGCACAAAAAGTTATATTTCTTGAAGTTTTATGGTCACAGCATCCGTGTTCTGATTTACCGACGGATTTTATCAATTTTTGTTAGTAATTCTATCTTTTTAAATTTTAACATTTAATTAAATGTCAATTTTATTGTTTTTTTAGTATATGTATTTTGTTAGTAGATGTACATGTTTTATTGTTATTTCTCAAACAAACTTGTAGTATATGAATGTATAATTCTATACCTGTTATGGTTTGTTTTAGATTTTGTAAGATTGTATTTGTTTGTAAATTGTTAAAACTTTATGGAACTACCGAAGTACATGTGCTATTTTGAAATAATTAATAGCTTACTTAATGGGTCCGTTTAAAGTTTTATCAATGGTATTGCAGAGTGGTAATTTTCATAAATTGATATATTTTAATTTGTATGGACATTGATAAATGATAATGAATATTTAATATTTATGAGAAGTTGTGATTGGTTTGTTGGATAATCTCGAGGTAAAGTAATATTTTTGCAAGTTTATTTACCTAACTTAGTTAATTAATACATGATATCATCATAATTTTATAGAGGTTCGATATAAGTCATGGATGATCGTTCATGGATGTATCGAGATTCACCCCAAGTATTGCGGAGGATGGATTATTGTAACGGGGTTCAGGGTTTTATTAATTTCGCAACATCTATTCCCATAAATTTTACTAGAGGTGGTATTAGATGTTCATGTAGGAAGTGTCAAAATAAAAAGTATCTGCATCCAGATGTTGTAATGATGCATCTTCTACATAAATGGCTTATAGAGAATTACCAGTCTTGGTATGCACATGGAGAAGTATTTGGTAGTAAGAGGAGAATGGAAGAAATGGTGGTTAGGTCTACTTCTAGTGCTAGCAACGTGCATGAAGCGGCAAATGACAACACTAATCCTTACAGAAATATGGTTATGGATGCAATGAGAATGAATCAAGGTAATGTCAGTCAATGTCCAATCGTAGAAGAAGAACCTAATGCAGATGCAGCTAGGTTTTTTGATTTGTTGAAAGATTCTGACGAACCATTATGGGATGGCTGTGACACGACCAAAAGATTGATGTCTTCTCCCAAGTGCAGGAGTGTCGAAGTAATAAATAACCCGGCAAGACCGGGGTCGAACCACAGGGAGGTTAATTGTATAAATTATAGATAACAATAATACAAAAGTAACAATAACAACAACAATAATAATAATAATAGTGAAGAAAAAGAGGAAGAAGTTGATGAGAACTTTTGAGATGGAAGATTAACGTAAGGATTAAACAATGATAACAACAAATGTCAAGGTTGGAGGATCCACTAATGGTACGTCAAACAAGTATAGTATAAACTCTTATTATTCAATTGGAAACCACACACAAAGGAGGTTCCAATCAGATTATAAATTGTTAACATGATTACATTAGCTATCTTATTCGAATAATGCTAATACTTGTAAATGTTTTCAGGCATTCATGATTATAACTTATGTTAACAACAAATCAAGTTCCTTTCATAGCTCAGGTGTCGGTTATACCATACAATATGGGCTATGAAAGTGCCAAGTATTTGTTGTACCAAGTGTTATACAACATAAATCTAGATTAACCATTTAACAAGCAAAGTATTAAAAGTGAATAAGATAACAAATATAAAGCATGTTAGTATCCAACATTAAAGTCCATGTTGAGTTTATATTATACTTATCCTTACACCATTAGTGTAACCTTTTCACCTTGACATAATTAACTTAGCTAGACATAATGAAAGAAAGAAACATAAATAAACAAGATAAGAAAATAAGTAAGATAAAAGTTAACTAAGTAAAGGAAAGGAAATGAAAGGCATAAACTTGATATTAATGAAAGCAAAGCATAAGCAATACAAAGAGAGAAAGCAAGAGCATGATCTTGATCTGAACACCAAGATGCCTAAATACATGGCAAATGCCTCCTTTTATAGGCCAAAATTCGAAACTATTGATTAGTTGACTAATTGATGAGTGGGTGGCCACATCTTGACTTGGTGACAATTCTTATCTTTTTGTCTGCCAAAAACGTCATTGATGACGTCATAATTTGAACAAACTTAATTCATGAAAGTTCTAGGCAATTGTCTCATCTTTCCAGGGTAAAAATTTGAGATCATTTGGACTTCTAGAACTTGAGATATGGGCTGAACACTGAACAGTGTCTGGGCTGCAGGACAGATTCGGACTTCTTCTTTGTTGCTACAATTTGGACTTGAAAACAGCCTTGTTAAATCTTGGGCTCCACATGAAAGTTGTAGGCCTATGTCTTATCTTTCCATCCATATAAAATGGACCTAAATCCAAGATCTACAGCTCCAGATATGACCCAATTACCAAACAGTGTTCCAGTTTGAACTGCACCAGCATCTCTTTTCTAAGTTTGACCATCTCTTTGTCCTTTCAATTTCAGTACTTCAACTCATCAATCAATTCTTTTATTTATGTGATAGGCCTGCATTTAAGATGAACATTTACCATAAATAAAGGTATCTTATATAATTAGATATATTATTATAAAACATGCTTTAGTTAAGAAGTTATTGATACTTCAAGTGCAAAATGATGATATAAAACCTTGATAAAAATGCACTTTCAAGTACTAATCACACCCCCCAACCAGCTTATTACTAGTCCCTAGTAATTAAGGCGTTAAAATAGAAAAACAATTTGCAATTTCCACAAAGCAAGGCATTCATCATTCAACTTCCATTAATCTATCCAGATAAACAAACTCTCATTAAATTTTATATGTCTGCTCAATACCTCTTAAACAAAATATTAATAAACCTTCCTTGTTATGTGCTCAATGAATGAAACATAGATGATGGGGCTTTTATTGGAAGAAAACAATATTTTGTTCTAATGTTTAAGGTTAACTTCCTTGGGTTGGGATTATTTTATTTTATTTTACTTTTTTTTTTTTTTTTAATACATATAACTTAAAACACAATGCATCTTTAACCCATGTAACGAGCTTTCGGCTAATGACTCCCAGACCAGTTGATCTTAGGGCATTAGGTGTTGAGACACCCCTACGAGCTTAGTAACTCGGGTTGCAGATACTGATACGTAGATAGTGCAATGTTTGATTCCCTTAAGCTTTTCTCCTTAACCCATGTAACAAGCTTTGGGCCAATAGCTCCCAAGTCAGTTGACTTTAGGGTATTAGGTGTTAAAACACCCCTTCGGGCTTAATTGCTTAGGTTAGGGAGGCTACGAAACCAAACTTATCTACGTTTTTATTATCATCATTTTTCTTTTTCTTTTTTTCTTTTTTTTTTTTTTTTTGTTTTTTTTTTGTTTTTTTTTTGTTTTTTGTTTTTTTTTTTTTTTTTGCAAATTATAGACTATCCCTATCCCTTAGTTGTTACCTTTAACAAAAGAACATAAATAATGTAATAATCCAATGTGCAACCCACAATCATATGTTAAAGTGTGTGTGTGAAAATGAAGGTTTAAGAATATTTGTTAAATGAGTATATGAGCAGAACCAAGTGATAACAATGCGAGAGTTTGTAAACCTGAATATTTCAAGAAGTATTCTAATAGGCCTTGTTATGAATATTGCAAATAACCATTAGAAAATGTTTACTAAGATGCGTCTCAAGAGTCATTCCCCCTTACTCTGCCATCCTAGTAATAACAGTTTTGCCAAATGGTTTTTAAAACAAAAACAGTTAATTGGTTAGTTTTTTTTTTTTTTTTTTTTTTTTTTTTAACTACTACTACCCTCTCCCCCCAACCAAAACGAGACATTGTCCTCAATGTCCTAAGGTAGAAAGATAGAGTATAGAAGACATCACCTGAAACAACGAACACTGACAAACCTGAAACACACTTAAACAAATATAAGAAATAACAGAACAAAATACTATGCTAGAAATAAAACCAAAAGACACAAGGATTCACAAACGAAGGCTCAAATCCAATCTAAGCTTTTTACGGCTTTCTGTAGTTGACCAATTTATGCGACTCATGGAAGGATCAATTACAGGGGTGAACGATTGTAGTTTGTCGATCAACTGTTCAGCAGTAGCAGCAGAGATTATGATTTGTCGTGCCGAGGATGTTAGAAATTCCTGTTCCACAGCTTGATCAAGAAAAGACAACAAATTATCATAAAAACCATTAACATTGAGCAAACCGATAGGTTTATGGTGAATGTGAAGTTGGGCCCAAGAGGAAATATGAAAGATCTCTTCCAATGTGCCCAGACCACCTGGTAAGGCAATGAAGGCATCAGCATGGTTAAACATTGTATTCATTCGATCAAACATTGTGGAGACCTGTAATTCCTCTCCAATTGTTCTTCCAATGATGTCCCCTTTTGTTAAAGCTTCGGGGACGACCCCCAAAACTTGACTACCTCCTAAAAATGCAGCTATTGCCACACCCCCCATTAACCCAAGGCTGCCTCCCCCATACACTAAATGAATCTTTCTCTCAGCTAGTACCTGACCAAGATGATTTGCTGCTTCTAAAAAAGCTATTTCCTTCCCAGGACTGGATCCACCGAAAACACAAATATTTTTTATGTGATAACTTGAGGGACCTGCCATTTCTACACGCTTCTATATTTGTCTAATGTAAGGGTTGAGTAGAAATGAGGGGAAGGAAGAGAAGATTTTATAGATGAGAAATTGAAGATGCAATCATACCACCTATATGGAGGCCAGCTGGAGTCTCACACTCTCTCTCTCTCTTTATTTATTTATTTATTTATTTATTTTGAAAAAGCATGTGTATGTACAGGTAGTTGTGATTGTGGCTCACATCTTCCCTTGGTTTTACGTCCAAGAACGGCTTAAACGCCCTCTATGGGTCGGGGATAGGCTTCCCATCCAGTTTTCTTAAAAACTGGCAAACAGGGTCTTTTTTAGTCAGATTCCCAAGACTAAGTCTATCATGTTCTTTATGAAAATGGGGCCATAAATCATGAATTGCACGATGCACATCTCCACTAGGATGCGTCTCAAGGGTCAACAAAAGATTATCTAAAGACCCCTTACTCAGGCCATCCTTAATGAATTGTATTTTATCTTCACGGTTTATAGATACCATTCCTAAAGAACGACATGTTGCATTGCAAGTCCATCTGGCACATTTGTGACAGACTTTCAGTCGTTTTGCACGACGTTTCTTTGCAAAAGTGCTTTTACCTGTTCCAGGCATGTGTGAAATGAAAGAATTGGAGGACTCACCTGATAATCGGACCTTTGCTTCAATCAGCCAACGAATATCTTCAGGAATTCCATGATTCATTAACAACTTCAATCTTGCACACCTAGCACGGTAAATTTTTGTAATCGCATTCTGAGGCAGAGCGGGAAAGTACTTTTTCAATTTTTCAAGAGTGGTGTCCATTTTCAAATGAGAATTGGAGAATAGAGTCAAAGAAGGGAGAAAGAGCAAAGAATTGCACAAATATATACAGATATCAGTTATTATGGGAAACTGAAAGAACCGACTTAAGTCACGGAGTACCGTTATCCGCCTTTTGACCGGGGTGAGAGACTAGCAAAACGAGAGTCACACCAAAAGGAAACACAAAACAATGTGAGAAAACGAATCAATCTTTATATACAGGATCACTCAATTCAATAGAGTCATTTTCAACTGAAAAATTATCAAAGTAGACTTTCAAACGATGTCCATTTACCTTGAAAACATTGCCATTCTTTGGATTCTCGATATCACAGGCCCCATATGGATACACATGTTTCACAATGAAAGGACCACTCCATCTTGATCTTAGTTTTCCAGGAAATAAATGGAGTCGAGAATTATAAAGCAAGACTTTTTGACCAACATTGAATGTTTTTCTCAATATTTTCTTGTCATGAAACTCTTTGATTCTTGCTTTATGAATTCTTGAATTTTCATATGCATCATTTCTTATTTCCTCAAGCTCATTTATTTGTAATTTTCGCAGTTGACCAGCATCATCAAGGTTTGAATTAAAAGCTTTAATAGCCCAATAAGCTTTATGTTCAAGTTCCACAGGCAAGTGACAAGGTTTTCCATAGACTAGTCTATAAGGTGACATACCTAATGATGTTTTATAAGCAGTTCGATAAGCCCAAAGTGCATCATTAAGTCTTAAAGACCAGTCTTTCCTATTAGGGTTCACTGTTTTCTCCAAGATTTGTTTGATCTCCCTATTAGCAAGCTCTACCTGTCCACTAGTCTGAGGGTGATAAGGGGTGGCAACTTTGTGAGTGATTCCATATTTCTTCATTAAAGACTCAAATGGCTTGTTGCAGAAATGTGTTCCACCATCACTTATCATGGCTCGAGGGATTCCAAATCGACTCAAAATATTTTCTTTCAAGAATTTTATCACTGTTTTGTGATCATTGTTTCGACTTGGAATTGCCTCTATCCATTTTGAAACATAATCTACTGCGACTAATATGTACACGAAACCAAATGATGAAGGAAATGGACCCATGAAATCTATACCCCAACAGTCAAAGATCTCAATGACAAGAATAGGATTTAAAGGCATCATGTGACGTTTTGAAATAGATCCCAGCTTTTGACAATTTTCACAAATCTTACAGAATGCATGTGAATCCTTGAACATGCTGGGCCAGTAAAATCCACTTTGTAAGATTTTTGCAGTGGTCTTTCTTGATGAGAAATGACCCCCACATGCCTCAGAATGACAAAATTTAATAACACTACTTACCTCATTGTCAGGAATGCATCTTCGAAATATTTGATCAGGACAATATTTGAATAAATAAGGGTCATCCCAATAAAAGTTCTTCACTTCGTTCAAGAACTTTCTTTTGTCTTGGGTACTCCAATGAGCTGGCAATTGTCCTGAAACAAGAAAATTAACAATATTAGCATACCAAGGCATTGTAGAGACAGAAAATAAAGATTCGTCAGGAAAGTAGTCATCGATTGGTGTGATGTCAGATCTCGATTCTGTTGTCAATCTTGACAAGTGATCTGCGACAACATTTTCGGTGCCTTTCTTGTCTTTGATTGTGATATCAAATTCTTGAAGTAACAAAATCCACCGAACCAATCTAGCCTTAGAATCTTTCTTAGAAAGAAGATATTTTAATGCTGCATGATCACTAAAAACAACAACAGGTGAGCCAACAAGATAAGACCTGAATTTTTCACATGCAAATACTACTGCAAGTAATTCTTTTTCAGTGGTGGTGTAATTCATTTGAGCACTATTTAAAGTTTTACTTGCATAGTAAATCACATAAGGTTTCTTATCTTTTCTTTGTCCCAAGACAGCACCCACGGCATAATCACTAGCGTCACACATTATTTCAAAAGGTAATGACCAATCAGGAGGTTGAATGACAGGAGCAGAAGTAAGCAGGTTTTTAAGTTTAACAAAGGCTTCTTCACAATGTTCAGTCCATTCAAAAATATTATCCTTTGTTAGAAGGTTACTCAAGGGCTTAGATATCACACTAAAATCTTTGATGAACCTTCTATAAAAACCAGCATGTCCTAAGAATGATCTAACATCTTTAATAGATTTTGGTGTTGGCAAGTTAGCAATTAACTCGATTTTAGATTTGTCAACCTCAATTCCTTTTGATGAAACAATGTGACCAAGTACAATGCCGTCTGTTACCATAAAGTGACATTTTTCCCAATTCAGTACAAGATTCTTCTCTTCACACCTGCTCAAAACCTTTTCTAAGTTAGTCAAACAATCATCAAAGGAATCACCAAAAACAGAAAAATCATCCATAAAAATCTCAAGAAAACGTTCAACCATATCACTGAATATACTAAGCATGCATCTTTGAAACGTGGCCGGTGCATTACATAATCCAAAAGGCATCCTTCGATATGCAAAAGTACCAAATGGACATGTGAAAGTAGTTTTCTCTTGATCTTCCAATGCAATTTCAATTTGGTTGTAGCCTGAATAGCCATCTAGGAAACAATAAAATTCATGACCTGCAACTCTTTCTAGAATTTGATCCATGAAAGGTAAAGGAAAATGATCTTTTCTAGTCATTGAATTAAGTTTCCTATAATCAATGCACATGCGCCAACCAGTAATAGTCCTAGTTGGAATTAATTCATTTTTTTCATTTGTTATCACAGTGACTCCGGACTTCTTAGGTACCACTTGAGTAGGACTTACCCATTTGCTGTCAGAAATAGGATAAATGATTCCATTATCTAGAAGCTTAATGACTTCATTTTTCACTACTTCTTTCATATTAGGATTGAGCCTTCGTTGCATTTCTCTAGAGGGTTTAGCATTTTCCTCCAAATAAATCCTGTGAGTGCAAATCAAAGGACTAATTCCTTTTATGTCAGCTATGGTCCATCCTAATGCATTTTTGTGCATTTTTAGAGTTTGTAATAACTTACCTTCTTGCTGTGCATTAAGTTTGGAAGAGATTATTACCGGAAAAGTTTCATTTTCTCCTAAAAATGAGTATTTGAGATTGAGGGGTAACGGCTTCAGATCAGGTTTTGGTGGTTGAACACTTGAAGGTATTGGCTCAATTGATCGTGGCGGCAATTCCTCAATTTGTGGTCTCCAATTACTTGCCTTTGATTCTTCCTGAAAATAGACCATTTGCAAATCATCAGATTCATCAATCTCAATTTCATTGGAAGTGGTTTGAAATTGATCATGAACTAATTTTTCAGTAAAGTCCACTTCTTGTAAATCATTATCATCTCCAGGTTGCTTGCAAATGTTGAAAATATTCATCTCCAATGTCATGTTCCCAAAAGATAGCTTCATCAGTCCATTCCTACAATTAATCAATGCATTAGAAGTTGCAAGAAATGGACGCCCTAAAATAACAGGAAATGAATTACATGCTTCAACAGGTTGTGTGTCCAAGACAATAAAATCCACAGGATAAATGAATTTATCAACTTGTACTAACACATCTTCAACTATTCCTCTAGGCACTTTTACAGATCTATCGGCAAGTAAAAGAGTTACAGAAGTTGGTTTTAACTCACCTAGATTGAGACTTTGAAAAACTGAATATGGAAGTAAATTCACACTAGCTCCAAGATCAAGTAAGGCTCTTTCAATTTTATGTTCTCCAATAAAACATGAAATTGTAGGACAACCAGGGTCTTTATATTTCAATGCATTATTGTTCTGAAGAATGGCACTTACTTGTTCGGCTAAAAAGGCTTTCTTTTTCACATTCAGTTTTCTCTTCACAGTGCACAGATCTTTCAAAAATTTAGCATAAGAAGGAACCTGTTTAATAGCATCCAGCAAAGGTATATTGATCCTTACCTGTTTGAAGGTTTCAAAGATTTCAGAGTTGTGATTGACTTTCCTTTGTTTCGTCATGGCATGAGGAAATGGAAGTGCTGGCGGAGAATCAGTCTTTTCTTCACAATGATCAGATTCAATCCTTTCCTTACCCTCAGAGATTGACTCATCATCATTCTCACAAGGTTCAAGAATGGGTTTTTCAATCACCTTACCACTGCGAAGAGTGATGACTGATTTGACGTGATCCATGTGTTGGCTTCCCGAACTACTTGCACTCGTGTTGTATTGCCCCTTTGGATTTTGTTGCGGTTGAGATGGAAACTTACCTTTCTCTTGGAAACTGAGAGCAGATGTGAACTTTGCAAGAGTATCTTTAAAATCTGTCATGCTTTGAGCAAGTTGAGTGTTAATTGCCTCTTGCTTTTCCATAAATGCATGCAATGTTTCCTCAAGATTTCTTCTAGGAGGGGGAGCATAAGGAGGTGCATATCCATGAGAATTTTGGAAATTATGGTGTGCTTGAAACGGTGGTTGTGAAGTTTGAGCATTATTGTTATCACTCTTCCAATTGAAATTTGGGTGATTTCTCCAACCAGGGTTGTATGTTTGCGAATATGGGTTATGGTTGGGTCTTTGAAAACTGTTTAATGCATGGGCTTGTTCATGGAGACATTCTTTAAAAGAAGGCAAGGTTGGACAGTCATTGGTTGAATGTTCGTTGGTTTCACAAATTTGACACGCAATGTCTTGAACAGATTTTAGTTGACCACTCTTTTTTAATTCTAGTGCCTCAACTTTTCTAGCTAAAGATGCGAACTTGGCTTGGAGGTCATGATCTTCCCTAAGGTTGTACATACCCCCACTAGATGTATGAGGTTGGGTTTTACTTGGTGCCTCATAAGTACCTGTGGTGTCCCAATTTTGTGCATTTTCAGCTAGCAAATCTAAGTACTCCATTGCTTCATTAGGGTCTTTATCCTCAAAAGTTCCATTGCACATCAATTCAACCATTTGCCTATCTCTAGGTGTTAATCCTTCATAAAAATGTGAAACTAATCTCCATGTTTCAAAACCATGATGTGGGCAAGTATTAAGCAAGTCTCGATACCTATCCCAACATTGATAAAATGTTTCTCCTGGTTTTTGAGAGAAAGTAATGATTTGTCTTTTGAAAGAGTTTGTTCTGTGGGACGGAAAAAATTTCTTTAAAAATTGTTGTTGCATTTCATCCCAAGCACGAATGGATCCAGGTCTCAAATTTTGTAGCCATGTTTTAGCTTTATCTTTTAATGAAAAAGGAAAAAGCTTTAATCTAATCGTGTTCATGCTACAATTTGAGTCATTATACGTGTTGCAAACCTCCTCAAATTCCCTTAAATGCAAGTATGGATTTTCTAAATCTAAGCCATGAAAAGATGGTAAAAGTTGAATAATGCCTGTCTTAAAATTAAAATGAGATGCATCAGGTGGAAAAACTATGCATGAGGGTGCACTTGTTCTTGTGGGATTCATGTGGTCTCTAAGTGTTCTAACCCGAATATTCTCATTATTTTCATTATGAAGTGATTGGTTATCTTCTTCGGCCATATTTTTTGAAAATGATGAGGATACCCTACAAAGTCTACCACTTAATGTACGTGACCACACTCTCATGCACGTGTAAGAAGAGAATAAAAGGAAAAAGAAAACAAAAGAAAAAGAACAAAACAACAAAAAGAATAAACAAAATTACATACAAGAAAAGAGAAAATAGAATAAATTTGTACAAGAATTTACCTCCCCGGCAACGGCGCCAAAAACTTGACACGACCAAAAGATTGATGTCTTCTCCCAAGTGCAGGAGTGTCGAAGTAATAAATAACCCGGCAAGACCGGGGTCGAACCACAGGGAGGTTAATTGTATAAATTATAGATAACAATAATACAAAAGTAACAATAACAACAACAATAATAATAATAATAGTGAAGAAAAAGAGGAAGAAGTTGATGAGAACTTTTGAGATGGAAGATTAACGTAAGGATTAAACAATGATAACAACAAATGTCAAGGTTGGAGGATCCACTAATGGTACGTCAAACAAGTATAGTATAAACTCTTATTATTCAATTGGAAACCACACACAAAGGAGGTTCCAATCAGATTATAAATTGTTAACATGATTACATTAGCTATCTTATTCGAATAATGCTAATACTTGTAAATGTTTTCAGGCATTCATGATTATAACTTATGTTAACAACAAATCAAGTTCCTTTCATAGCTCAGGTGTCGGTTATACCATACAATATGGGCTATGAAAGTGCCAAGTATTTGTTGTACCAAGTGTTATACAACATAAATCTAGATTAACCATTTAACAAGCAAAGTATTAAAAGTGAATAAGATAACAAATATAAAGCATGTTAGTATCCAACATTAAAGTCCATGTTGAGTTTATATTATACTTATCCTTACACCATTAGTGTAACCTTTTCACCTTGACATAATTAACTTAGCTAGACATAATGAAAGAAAGAAACATAAATAAACAAGATAAGAACATAAGTAAGATAAAAGTTAACTAAGTAAAGGAAAGGAAATGAAAGGCATAAACTTGATATTAATGAAAGCAAAGCATAAGCAATACAAAGAGAGAAAGCAAGAGCATGATCTTGATCTGAACACCAAGATGCCTAAATACATGGCAAATGCCTCCTTTTATAGGCCAAAATTCGAAACTATTGATTAGTTGACTAATTGATGAGTGGGTGGCCACATCTTGACTTGGTGACAATTCTTATCTTTTTGTCTGCCAAAAACGTCATTGATGACGTCATAATTTGAACAAACTTAATTCATGAAAGTTCTAGGCAATTGTCTCATCTTTCCAGGGTAAAAATTTGAGATCATTTGGACTTCTAGAACTTGAGATATGGGCTGAACACTGAACAGTGTCTGGGCTGCAGGACAGATTCGGACTTCTTCTTTGTTGCTACAATTTGGACTTGAAAACAGCCTTGTTAAATCTTGGGCTCCACATGAAAGTTGTAGGCCTATGTCTTATCTTTCCATCCATATAAAATGGACCTAAATCCAAGATCTACAGCTCCAGATATGACCCAATTACCAAACAGTGTTCCAGTTTGAACTGCACCAGCATCTCTTTTCTAAGTTTGACCATCTCTTTGTCCTTTCAATTTCAGTACTTCAACTCATCAATCAATTCTTTTATTTATGTGATAGGCCTGCATTTAAGATGAACATTTACCATAAATAAAGGTATCTTATATAATTAGATATATTATTATAAAACATGCTTTAGTTAAGAAGTTATTGATACTTCAAGTGCAAAATGATGATATAAAACCTTGATAAAAATGCACTTTCAAGTACTAATCAGGCTGCACGAACCCTAGTATTATCGGTCGTAGCACAGGTGTTCACCATCAAGTCAGATCACGGGTTGAGTGAGGCCGGGTATGACAAGATCATTGAATGGGCAAGAAGCATTTTACCTGAAGGAAATAGGCTGAAAGAGAACTTCTATGTTGCGAAGTCCATGATGAAACCCCTTGGTTTAGGATACTAGAAAAATAACATGTGCCCTAACTTCTGCATGTTATACTACCTTGAAAATGCTGAGATGACCGAATGCATGACATGCAGACATTCCTGTTACATATAAAAACCTAGAACTGGCAGGGGAAAGACTCTAGTGGCATATAAAAAACTTAGATACTTCTCAATCATACCTAGACTGCAGAGGTTATTCATGTCACCAAGGACTACTGAGCACATGACATGGCACCAAGCACATGATGCGGTTGATGGAGTGATGGTGCATCCTTCTGACGGCGAAGCGTGGAAACTCTTTAACAGTGTGCATCCTCACTTTTCAGCTGAATCAAGGAACGTGTATCTTGGGTTGTGTATAGACGGATTCAACCCATTTGGGTCATTTGTTGCTCCTTATTCTTGTTGGTCGGTCATACTCACAGCTTATAACTTGCCACTGGGAATGTGTATGAGGCCGGAGTTCATGTTTTTATCTACTGTCATACCCGATCCAAGCAGCCCGGGGCGGAATATAGATGTTTGTCTTCGACCGTTGATTGATGAGTTGGCGCAGTTGTGGTCCTCCGGAGCTCTGACTTATGATATATCGAGGAAACAAAATTTCCTTATGAGGGCAGCTTTGATGTGGACTATCAATAATTTTCCAGCTTATGGAATGCTTTCTGGTTGGAGCACACATGGGAAACTCGCATGTCCATACTGCATAGAAAACAACAAGGCATTCACACTAGCAAACGGAGGTAAAGCTTCTTTTTTTTACTGTCACCGTCGCTTATTGCCACTTAATCACAGGTGAAGAATTGCATGATGTTGTCTTAGAGTACGGTGACATTGTGTTTGGCCGGTAAGCAAAAGTTTCCTGGTTTTGGTTTGACCCATAATTGGGTAAAGCGAAGTATCTTTTGGGAGCTTCCTTATTGGAAGACCAATCTGCTCTGCCATAACCTTGACGTCATGCACATCGAAAAGAACATGTTTGAGAACATTTTCAACACCATCATGGATGTGAAGGGGAAGACAAAGGACAACATCAAGGCTAGATTGGATACAGCTTTATACTGTAACCATAAAAATATGGAGTTGGTTTATGATGAGTCACGGCTCGCAAAACTAAGAGCAAGCTTCATGTTAGAGAAAAATGCACAACTGCTGGTCTTCAAATGGCTTAAGAGTCTGTGTTTTCCGGATGGACATGCATCGAACATATCAAGGCTGGTTAATATAGAGGACTACAGATTGTATGGAATGAAGAGTCATGACTGCCACATGTTTATGCAAACACTCATCCCATTAGCTTTTCATGATTTGTTGCCAAAAGGAATATGGGATGCACTCACGGAGATTAGTCATTTCTTCAGAGATATATACTCCAGCAAGTTGAATGTTGATCACATTGAGAGGCTTCAAACGAATATCGTCGAGACACTATGCAAACTTGAGATGATATTTCCTCCATCATTTTTTGACTCAATAGAGCATCTCCCTATACATCTACCATTCGAGGTAAAAGCTGGAGGACTGGTCTAATATAGATGGATGTACCCATTCAAACGGTTAGATATTACAGTTGCAATGTAATTCATATATAAAAGTATTTTCTATGTTTTTCTTAATTGAAAGTACTTGATTAATTCAATGCAGGTACTTGTTTAATCTCAAGAAAAAGGTTAAGAACAAGGCGCATGTTGAGGCTTCAATATGTGAGGCCTATATTGTTGAGGAGATCTCAACATTTATCTCGTACTATTTCGAACCTCATCTGAGAATGAGAATCAATCGCATTCCACGGCATGATGATGGCGGTGAAGTGCCTTCTAGTGGGAACTTGTCAATATTCTCCAATACTGGACGACCCACACCTAAAAATGCAGTAAGAGGAAGATATTTGTCGGAAATAGAGTTCAAACAAGCACACAACTATGTTCTATTTAACTGTGATGAGCTGAGACCTTTTATCTAGTAAGTTTATATATGTGTAATACTAATTAAACTTTGTGAGTAATATACTTTTAATTATATATTATAATATCATACACTCACTATCACTTGTAGGCAACATCGACAATATTTGCTCTCCAATAACTCAGCTGACCGAATCCCAGATCTTTCAATTACAAGATGAACAATTTGCCACGTGGTTCAGAACACATGTAAGCACTATCACAAACTCATTCTAACTTGCAAAATTATTGTATGTATGCATGTCATTACGAGATTCTCGTTCATTTACTGTTTATAGATGTACATTACATACAAGGTTTATCAAATGGGAAGGAGTGCACTTAAGTCATTGTCTTCACTAAACTTGGGGCCTGAAAGAAAATGTAAGTGCTATAACGGGTATTTTGTCAATGGATATGTTTTCCATACTGAAGAATACGGGCAAGGAAGAAAGACATACAACAACGGTGTTTGTGTTAAGGGATCTACTAGTAGTGAGTTAGAAGTTGACTACTATGGTAGATTAGAAGAGGTCGTCGAACTACAATATCATAACGAGCAGAATACAGTGTTTTTATTCAAATGCTATTGGTATGACACGACTAACAGAGGAATCAGAGTTGATCCGCACTATGGTCTGGTCGAAATCAACTCAAAAGCTAGACTCCGTAACATAAACGATGTCTTTGTTTTCGCAAAGCAATGTCAACAAGTTTATTACACATACACCCCTTCATTTAGAAAGGATCGATCAAGAGTTGATTGGTTGTCCGTTTTAAAAACGAAACCCTGGGGTCGTGTCGAGGTTGTTCAGGATGAGAACGAAGACACAAGTGTGCGAGATGAAGTCTTTCAAGTTAGTGAGTTGGTTGAACCATATCGAGTTGCTCCTTTGATTGAATTGGAAGAAAAATCAAATTTTCATGTTTTCGATGATAGTCTTGTTGATGTTGACGCAGAGGAGTTGAATGTTGTTTTGAGCTTTAGCGCACAAGCAAATGTCGATGAAGACGACGATATCCATATTGAAGATTGCGATGAAGGTGATAACAATTCAATTGATGATGAAGAAGAAGAAAATTCTGACTAACAATCAAAATGAAGCCCTGTGTAAAACCCTTTCTTTCATTAATTTAGATTATGGATGATATATTTCGTAACACGAAATATTTATTACTTGAAATAATTACTTGAAATGCCACAATCACGAAATAATTATAGATCATGGATGATATATTTTGTAACATGAAATAATTACTTGAAATGCCACCATCACCGATGTCCATACCGACGGATTAAATCCGTCGGCATTTCACAGAGAGTTCGAAAATAATTACTTGAAATGCCACATTCACCGATGCCTATACCGATGGATTAAGTCCGTTGGTATTTCACAGAGAGTTCGAAAATAATTACTTGAAATGCCACATTCACCGATGCCTATACCGACGGATTAAGTCCGTTGGCATTTCACAGAGAGTTCGAAAATAATTACTTGAAATGCCACAATCATCGACGCCCATACTGACGGCTATAAGTCCGTCGGTAAGTTGTCGGCGGGTCAATATTACTGACAAAATTACCGATGGACTGTGCGAATTCCAAAGGGATGTGCATTAAATGCATTTCTGACCGCGTTATCTTCCCGACAGAATTACCGACGGACCACGAAAAATATGGAGGGTCATTAAAAATTTTGGTGCGAAATTCAAAAAATATCGACGGATTTTTGACACTTTACCAACGGAATAAATTAAAATAATAATTAATTTTATATCCGTCGGTGAATTCCTCGGTAAAACTACTATATAAGTTCCAGTGACCGCCCATTCAGTTCATTTTTTCTTCTCAGTTTTTCACCTTAAATTTCGATTCTTTTCATCTCTGTTCTTCATAGTTTTCACCTGCAATCTCTAGCAAGTTTTCTTGTGAATCTTCATCAGTTTAAAAGGTATGTGTTTTTTCTATTTCATTTTACTTTAAGGGTTTTTTTTTTTTGCTAATTTCTTTTGTTATATTTTTTGTTTTGGTGTATTTTTTGTAATGTAGATAAAGTATTGAATTCAACACATTATTAAAGTAAGCATATTTCATTCCTAAAGTCTATAGTTTTGTTTTTTGAATTTTTTGAATATTTTTTAATGTTGTATTGGCATAATTATTATTAGTTAATTTATTGAATATTTATTGTTAATGTTGAATTTACCTTAGAATTAGTAATTGAATATGTTGGAATAATTATTAATTTTACTCTATTATTGCATGATTTGTGTTTAATTTTTTGCATTTATTTTGATTGTTATTCTAGAGTTTTTTTTTAATTTATTGTTTTGTTATATTGGCATAATTATTGAATAATTTTTTGAATTGTAATTGTTAATGTTGAATTTACCTTAATATTAGCAATTGAATATTTTGGAATAATTGTTAATTTTACTCTATTATTACATGATTTATGTTTAATTTTTTCAATTAATTTTAATTATTAGTCTACAGTTTTTTTTATTGAATATATTTTATTGTTGTATTGGCATAATTATTGAATAATTTGTTGAATTGTAATTCTTAATGTTGAATTTACCTTAGGATTAGTAATTAAATATGTTGGAATAATTAGTATAGATTGCGTCAATTGGTTGTGGCTTTTGTTAATATGTTCAGGTTTGTGGATTTGGGTAGTATCTAGTATAGGGGAGGTGCTGTCGATTTTTTTTTTAACATTTGAATTTAATTATATAATTATTTGTATAAAATTGTGGAGATGCGTAGAATGAAAACCAGAGCTGGACGTTGCTCACGTACGGTCGCAGCTAGTTTGTCTAGCAGCGATGATGATATTTCCTTAGGTGCCTCTCAAGAAGAGGCACCTACAGCACCTGCACCGTCAACCGATGCTGCCTCTTCCAGCGCTACTTCACAGCGCAGAGGCGGCGTGCCTTTGCAGCGGAATCAATTTACCCGCAAGTACGAGGCATAGTGGAAGGACGACCTTTCAATGTAAGTTTGTTAAGGTTTTATTTAAAAAAAAACAAAAATTACAACATAATTTATGAAGTAATCACTATTTAATTTATTTCATTTATTTTCAGGTTCACAAACATTGAGGCCGCCCGAGTAATATCATCGGCGTTTAAATCGTCGATGGAGATTCCATTGTTTCAATGGAGTCAGATATCCAAGCATCCTGAATGGATGCCTCAAATCAATGCATGGTATGACAAATTTCAGGTTGGTGTTAATTTATAATTTTCAGCTTATTTCTAATAAATTATTAATATAATTGTAAATAAATTATTATTTTTATTTAAACTTGTTTATTTATACACAACACAAATTCTGCTGGGATAGTGAGCATAACACTGTTGTGAGGAGGGTGTGGGAAAATCACGTAGCAACTAGTTAAAATCGAAAACAATACGAGATTTTTTTTAGATAAAAATTTATGTTTCGAAATGTAATTTTTGGTTGCGTGAAGTAGGTTGCGTGATTTTTGGTATGAAGCATAAAAAAGGGCAAAAACAACCGCAAGGGATAGGGGTATCCAAGGCTGGAACGATGTTGCTGTTTGGAGGGATTTCAAACCAATATACATCCCAGAAGATATATGGCCGCATTATCTTGAGCACGTGATGTTTGAGCGGCTCACACGACGCTCACAGTCCGGTGCTGGCAACCAGAATCGGTCAATTCATGGCTCGATGACAACGCACACTGGCGGCTCCGTTCCATTTGCTGCACATGTGAAACGGATGGTAAGATTAATTTAAATGAAATATATCATTAAATTAAGTTGTTGTTAATATATCTTTTTTCATTATAGGCTGCGTCTCTTGGACCTGAGCCGAGCCCGATGGAGCTGTTTGTGGAGACACACGTGCGGAGTTAAGATCGCCAAAAGGGGACGCAACAGTTCGTTGATAACCGTGCTCAACATTTCGTGGTATGTTTGTTCAACCATTTTATTTTGTAAGTTATTATGTTTATTGAATTGAATATTATGATTACTTTTTTTATTTTCAGGAGACCTATAATAATCGGTTGAGGGAGAGATATGGGGACGATATTTTGACCCATCCGGAATTCAATCCGGATTTGTGGATGGAGGTTGGATCGTCAGGTGGACCCAATAAAAATCGAGTTTACGGGCTCTCCAACACTACGGCAGACAACTTGCGGTCGACCCGTAGTGTTTCAACAGTTGGGAGCTCCCAATCAATATCAAGCTCCCAATCTAAGGAGTTCATGGCCTTGCAGCAACACACGGCTCAGCTCACCGAAAAATACGACACCTATCAGCGGAGTACGCACAACTCAAAGTGTCTCATGCAGAAGAAAGAGCAGAGTATGAAGAGCTTCGCGAAATGGTCATGAACATAGCAACACAGAGTGGAACTTGTGCACCTAATCCTTTTTGGCCGTACAACCGCTAGCCTCCTCCAACTCCACCTTTATATTAATTTGTAATAAACATTATTTACCTTCAAAATTTTCTTTAATATTTTTTTTAAAAAAAATTTAGTTTGTAATGAATATTATTTAACTTTGATTTTTTTTCTTTTTGATGTTCAATATAAATTTTATTTGCATAATTGATTTGTATTACCATTAATTCATATTGTTTTATATTATATATTCTAAATAATTTTTTAAAAACAAAATTAGAAAAAAACTATTACTAAGGGTTTTACTGACGGAATAAATCCGTCGGCATCTGACAGTAGCATTCCCGACGCATTTACAAACGGATATATTCGGTTGGTATTTTAAACACTCACCGACAGCTTTACCGATGACCTTAATCCGTCGGCATTTGACAGTAGCTGCAACACTTATCGACGACTTTACAGACGGATATATTCGATCGGTATTTACCGACAGATTTACCGCCGGTTTTTATCCGTCGTAAAATCACGGTATCACCTGCGGAATAAAAATCCGTCGGTATATTTCAAGTGGGAATCTCTTTTTTTGGCGCGCACATTCCGTCTGTAAAACCATCGGCAAATGATTTTTTTGTTTTTCCGACCGATATAGCGACGGAATGGGGAATCACTGACGAAAGGAAAGGCGACAGACATAATCCGTTGGTGAGGACGTTGGTAAATAAATCACCGACGAACTTCTAATCACACACCGACAGAATGTGTCCGTTGGTAAAACTATGAAATCTTGTAGTGCACAATCAATTCAATTTGTAATGAATATTATTTAACATAATTTTTTTAATTTTTGATGTTTAATGAAATTTTATTTGCATAATTGGTTTTTTTAACTATTAATTTATATAATTTTATATTATTTATTCTAAATAAATTTTTAAAAAAAATATTAAAAACCCCGCCGACGGATTTACAAACAGAATGTAGCCGTCGGCATTTTACAGAAATTGCCACAATCACCTACAGATAGTTTCCATCGACATTTTATCGAGAGTTTTCAAATATTTACTAGATATGCCATTATCACCGACGGAATATATCCGTTGGTATATTTCCAGCATGAATTTTTTTTGGCGCACATTTTCCGTCTGTGAAACATTGGTAATATATATTTTTTCCTAACAGACTTAGTGACGGAATGTGGTATTACCGATGAAAGAGATGCCAACAGACACTTTCCATCGGTGATTAGTACAAAGTCTGAATCTCATACCGACGGATTCGGTCCGTCGATAAAACTATGAAATCTTGTAGTGACTTGAATTAATTCACGTCCTACTACCTCTATTTTTTCTTTTAAATGAAAGACAGATAGGCTGGATCCTCATCCTAGCCCATGTGACTGGGCTGGGGTCTAACTCGTGTGTGTGTGTGAAAAGAAAGTTTAGGTTGTCCCTCGCATATTTTTCCAACCATTTTGCTTAATATTGGGTCGTAGATTTTATACTATGAAATATAGATCTAATATTTAAAAATTACTCGATTTTCTTTTAGATTTCAAAAAATCCATCAAAATTAAAAAAAATCCCTCATTTCAAAAATATTTAAAAAATTTGTCTTCAAGCATACGGTCAAATTCTAAAATTTAAATGCATGTTTTTATACAAAAAATAAAAATTGAATCTTCATCGTACTTTGAAAAATACAAAGAAAATCATTTAATGCGTATCACAATAAGTTTGCAATTATCCGTTAGGATTTGAACTGAATTTCAAATAAAATTTTTTTATTTATTTTCTTTCCTGTTAGGATAGTTAGGTTTTAATATAATAAGATGAGAATCTCCTTACCAAAGAGGACTTTTCTTAAACCTTAAACATACCTTTTTTGGGCTTTAAAATGATTATGTTTTAACTTAATAAGATAAGGATCTCTTTAATGAGAAGAATTTTTCTCAAACCATACATGGATTAACGAATAGAAACACAACTTATAAATAACAATAAAGCAGCTTACCATAAGTAAGGTGCATTCAGAGTTATACGTCTTCCATTTACATAATTAGTCTATCTACCCGAACTCTCACAGACCATTAGGTTTTATAGTTACCATAATATTAGGTGATGACTCCCTTTTTTTTTTTTTGATAAAAAGATAAGAATTCTTTATACTTTCCGCACTAATTACCCATTACAAATTGCTATTATCACAGAATCACTATGAACTTAAAAGCTTACAGTTTTAATAATAATTTTATATTATTGGATAATACATCTTTTCAAGTGAACATTTAATTTAATTTTGTTTTGTATTAAATTTTTTGATTGTATTGATTTTTTAACATTGACAAAATAATTACAATAATGCAAATGATTGGAACCATGGAGTCTGAAGTAATAATGCATCATTAAAATTTATGGTCAAGTCTTTGTTCATGTTCAGCATCTTTTGTCCATTACGTCGATCTTTTGCTTTCATGATGTCGATCTTTTGCACTGTCGAGAAGAGAAGATTAATAAAGCTAAAGCATCAGTATGAATAAGCCAAAAGCTGATAGCTTACCCTACATTTCTTGGGTCCAATGAAGAGAACAGTGAGAAGTAATAATGCATCTTTAAAATTTAAGATCAAGTCTTTGTTCATGTTCAGCATCTTTTTTTTTTTGGATAATTCATGTTCAGCATCTTTTGTTTCCATTATGTCGATCTTTTGTATTGTCGAGCAGAGAAAGATTAATAAAGCTAAAGCATCAGTATGAACATTGAAATGAATCGATCTTTTGGTCCAATCGGAATGTGAACATTGACAAGTAATAAAGATAATGCCTTATTAAATGAAAGACTTGACATGGTTTTCTAGATGTCTTTTCTATGCCCGGCCAGCTAACAGCTCTGCTAAATGATTTGATACGCCATGAAATGAAATGATTTTGTAACGTTATCAGAAAAATAATAATGTATATGATTGAACCCATGGAATCTTTAAAATTTAAGGTCAAGTCTTTGTTCATGTAATTCAGCATCTTTTGTTAATCTTTTGCATTTAATAAAGCTAAAGCATCATTATGAAGGCTACAAGCTCATAGCTTACCCTACATTTCTTGGGTCCAATCGGAAAGTGAACATTGAGAAGAAATAATGCATCTTTAAAATTTATGATTCAGCATCTTTTGTTTCCATTGTCAAGTAATAATAATAACCACCGTCAGTCCAGGTAAAGAGCATTCTGCGATGCTGCTTTGAAAACCAAAAATTGAATGTTATTTAATTTTTTTTTGTAAATAAAAACCAGTACATGTTTTTTCTTCAATATTTACTAGGAAGATTTAAATCAAAAGGAGGATCAAGGGAAACAAACCAATGAAAAAAGAAAGAAAGAAGAATCAATAGATATGGAAACATGGCAAAACACACGATATATATATTGACCATCCGGTACTCAAGCAGGAGAGATCGAGGGAGCGATCTCTTTTGAAATATCCTCGAGGGATTTTTCGCCTTCATGTACAGCCACAACTTGAGACATTGTAGGCCTGCGAGAAGGTGATTGATCGGTGCACTTCATTGCCAATTTCAGAACAATGTTCGTTTGGTCCAGGTCATAATGGTGCAACCTTGAGTCAACAAAGTCTCCTAGCGTTCCCCGTCCACGTAAATTAGCGGCCTGAAATTGTTTGAACTTGTCATTTTGTCAACACCAACGTCTCCCCTTCTCTCCAGGTCAATACATTATCTCATTTTTCCATTTCTAAAAACTTTGTCGCAGCTTCTGTTTCGCATAAGAACACTACTGCTGATTTATGGCACTGTCGTCTAGAACATCCATCCTTTTCTGTCATGTCTTTAATCACAAATTATGTAATAAAGAACAATATCTCAATTTTTAATGAAAAACCTGCTACATTTATCCCTTAGCAAAATTTCATCAACTACCCTTTTCCTATAGCAAGCAGCATGCCTCACAGCATTTTGAAATTATGCAATGTAATCTTTGGGGACCATGTTCCATACCTTCCTATGATGGTTTCAAATGTTTTCTGACCTTAGTTGATTGTTTCACCCGCAGTACATGGCTTTACCTCCTCTCCACTAAAGATGACACTAAACGTAACATAGAATCATTTGCCAACTTAGTTGAAAACCAATTTAATTGCAAGATTAAAATTCTGCGAAGTGATAATGGGGGGAATTTCACATGAAAGATTTCTTTCATACCAAAGAAATCATTCACCAAACTAGCTGTGTCGAAACACCTTAACAAAATGGGATTGTAGAACGCAAATATCAGCACCTGCTTAATGTTGCTTGAGCTTTAAGATTTCAGGCCAATCTTCCTCTTCAATACTGGAGTGAATGTGTCTTAACTGCCACATACCTCATCAATCGCACACCTAGCCCCTTACTTAAACACAAAACACCATCTGAACTCTTATTCAATAAATCACCCACTTATGCACATTTAAGGGTATTTGGTTCTCTTTGTTTTGCTTCCACTCTCTCCCGCCAAAGAAAGAAATTTGATTCCCGTGGTCGCATATCTATTTTTCTTGGATAACCTTTTGGCATAAAAGGCTACAAATTGTTTGATCTCCAATGTAATACCATTTTTATATCTAGAGACGTCACTTTTCATGCATCAACTTTCCCATTTCACTCCTTACCTCACCTCTCCACTAATGCATCTGACAGCACAACATGTGTTTCACTAAACCATTACCTGACACTCTTGATTTTCCTATCATATCTTCTCCATTTACACCCGATTATTTATCTCTTTCCAACATACCTCATATAACTTCACCAGCCATAAATGACTTTGTCATCTCCACAATAGACCCCTCATTTGATTCTCCATCTCACACTCCTGCTATCCTACCTAGTCCCTCTCCTGATTCAGGCCCTCGTAGAACCACCAGGGTCAGAAGAGCACCATAATATCTACACGACTTCCATTGCAACCAGTCCTCACTTACTGTGCCTTCTCAATCATTGTCCAAGTTTGAGACTTCAAACACCGGTAATCTCTACTCATTGGCAAACTTTATTTCTTAAAAAAAACGTTCCTCATCATTCACTATTTTTTCTAGCTCTATCTTCATTCATACTGACCCCATCACATACAACCAAGCCATGAAACATTCTGGCTGGTGCAAAGCCATGAGCGATGAATTGCTTGCCTTGGAACAAAATAACACTTGGATCGTCATTGACTTACCTCCTGGCAAATCAACCATTGACTGCAAATATATTTACAAGACTAAATTTCATGCTGATGGTACTATTGAGAGATTGAAAGCTAGACTTGTTGCCAAGGGTTTTACGCAGAAGGCAGGTATTAATTATATAAAGACTTTTTCTCCTGTCACAAAGCTTGTTATTGTCAGGGTCTTACTCTCTATTGCAGCAATCAAAGGATGGTGTCTCTTACAATTTGACGTCAACAACGCATTTCTTCACGGTGACTTGAAAGAAGAAATATATATGCGCAAGCCGCCTAGCTATTTTGTAGGAGGCACCAATCAAGTCTGCAAGCTTCTCAAAAGTTTATATGGACTCAAGCAAGCCTCACGCCAATGGTATTCCAAATACTCTCTGTCTCTCATTGCCTTTGGTTTTACACAATCCAAAGCTGACTATAGCCTATTTACTAAGGTGGATAACAGTTCGTTTACTGCCTTACTAGTTTATGTTGACGATATAATTGTTACTGGAAATTGTTCATCTTCCATCGAATCCCTTAAATCCTTCCTACATAACCAATTTAAAATCAAAGACCTTGGCTGCTTACGCTACCTTCTTGGCCTAGAAGTTGCTAGGTCCTCAAAAGGTATTCATTTATGTCAGAGAAAATATGCTTTAGACATTCTGGCTAATTCAAGGACCTTGGCTAGCAAACCCCTCAAGATGCCTCTTCAGCATAACTTTAAGCTCAACAAGACTTCTAGAGATCCTTTATCAGACCCCCAACTCATATCGTTGTCTTTTTGAACGCCTTTTGTATCTCACAATCACTAGGCCAGATATTTGTTATCCTGTCCAGGTCCTCAGTCAATATATGGATACACATACCAACAATCTGGCCACAACTTATCGCGTTCTTCGTTACATTAAATCTGCACCTGGACAAGGTATTTTATTATCTTCTTCCTCATAGATTCAACTCAAACCCTTCTGTGACTTTAATTGGGCTTCCTGCCTTGACACTAAAAGATCAGTCATGGGTTATTGCATATTCCTTGGAGACTCTTCTTTCTTGGAAGTCCAAGAAACAATTTGTTGTCTCTCGCTCCTCAACTGAGGCAGAATATTGTTCTATGACTTCCACTTGCTCAGAACTCACCTGGCTTCGATATCTTCTTCAGGATCTCTGTATTTCTCATCCTCAAGCTGCTCAACTTTACTGTGATAACCAAGCTACTCTTCACATAGCTACAAACCCAGTTTTTCACGAATGAACAAAACATATTGAATTGCTATCTCATCCGTGACAAGATACAGGAAAGTCTCATCACCACTGCTCATGTTGCTTCTCAAAGATAACTAGCGGACATTTTTACCAAAGCTCTTCCTTCTTTTATTTTTCAGCAGCATTTGTCCAACATGGGAATAGTTAATCTCAATTCTCCATCTTGTAGGGGGGTATTAGAGACCACATCAGCAGCATGCCATTTAGCATGCACCAAGTAACAACCTATAACAAAACTGTAACAGAATAGCTAGCACCACACTAGTAGAATAACAGCAGCACAACATGCTGCAACCAAATGAATTATTTGTAATTATTCCTTTTTTATTTTTTGCTTATTTAGTTGATGGCCTTTTTTCATAAGGAAAGAGACAAAATAGTTTGTTAAATAAACTATGTATAAATGATACTGTACACGATTATTCTTTTTAAGCAGAATACTAAGAGATTCCTTCATCCTTCGTGCAAAAGCTATCTCTCTTCATCTTTTATTTCTTCCTCTAATTTGCTACAATCTCTTCAGAAATATCCTCGAGGGTTTTTTCGCCTTCAATTACAGCCACAACTTGAGACATTGTAGGCCTGAGAGAAGGTGATTGATCGGAGCACTTCATTGCCAATTTCAGAACAATGTTCGTTTGGTCCAGGTCATAATGGCGCAACCTTGAGTCAACCAAGTCTCCTAGCGTTCCCCGTGCACGTAAATTAGCGGCCTGAAATTGTTTGAACTTATAAGAAATATGCCCAAAAGGAATGTCATAACTATACACTTTTAATGTACAAAAAATACTAAAAATTGTTAATCAATCCCCTCTGATCATATTTTAGCTAAGAAAAATTAAATAAGTAAAACAATAATCCGGCTCTCACCGTATCTAGGAAAACAGTTTCTTGGTTTGCTCTGTAGTCAGCATTATTTCTCCCACTAACGATTTCAAGGAGAAGGATCCCAAAACTGTAGACATCGGCTTTCGCTGTCATTGTTCTCCGGATTGCATACTCTGGTAACATGTATGAACTGAAAAGGCATTGAAATGATAGATCAAATAATAACAAATCGTAACTACGTGGAGATATTCAAAATATTTAATTTAAATTATCCAAGTTGTTGTACAAGTACAACCTAAGTAATCCTATTAATTCTATTCTTAAGCCTAAACTCCGTAAGAAAAAAATAAAATTCCTAAGTCAAATAAGAAAAAAAAAATGAAAAGCTAACCCAATTTGGGTTAAATACTCTGGTGACATGTATGGATTGCAACAACAAGGAAATCATAGTTTAAATTGGAACCAAATTTTTTCCATATAAAATGGTCAAGTCAATTTTTACTTACAGATCTCCTCCTGCTCTAACCGCAACATGTGGATCCTCCTCGTAAAGCTTTGCCAATCCAAAATCTGATATTTTCGGATTACAACTTGCATCAAGCAGAATATTATTGGCTTTTATGTTTCTGTGTATTATTTGAGGATTCCTTCCATGAAGATACTTCAAGTCAAGGTTGTCAATTCTATTTTGATAGATGTTTTGTTTTTTTAATTAAAATGAAATGTTTCAGTTTCAGAGTGTTTCGGCGTATCGTTTCGGGGTTGTACTGTTTATATATATATATATATATATATTCAACAAACATAATTCAAATTCAAGATAAATTAATTATAAATTATGAAATACAAACACAATGCCAAATAAATATAATTTTAAAATTTAAAATATTTCTAAATAGTCAAGATTAAATAGATCTTTAACTTAAAGTAATTCAACTTAAATAAAATATCAAAATATTATGAAAGTAAAATGTTTTAACACAAATATTTTAAATATAAAGTTAGGTCAATGCTATCAAGGCTAATGAAATCTAAAGTATCCCTTGTTTTGCTCAAATTCCTACAAAGTATAAACATGAAAAAAACAACATGAATATAAACCATATATATTAGTGATAAATCTAATTTTAAAAAATTAATATCATTGTTAATGAAAATAGTAATAATAATTTTCAATATTATTATTAATATCATTGTTATTGAAAATAGTAATGAAAAAGAGCTTTTTATACTTGGATAGTTTAATTAATTAAATTGAACAAGGTTCAATTTGATTCAATGGCTTTTCAAAAGTGGAACGGAACATGTGGAATGAAACCGGAACGTTTCGGTTGAAATTTAGCCGAAAAATCCAGAACGGACCGAGATTTAAAATGAGATGAAAATTATTCTGTTTTGTTTCGTTTTTTGAATGAGTATAGAATGTTTTAGCCATTTTTGACAAAACAAAATGGAATTGACAACCTTACTTTAAACCCTTCGCTATTCCCTTGCAGATTATAAATCTTTTCGGCCAATCAATTCGCACTGTGGAATTTGTACCTGCAAATCCACAAGTCAATAGTCAGCAGTCTGCCACGTTCTGGTTGTGAAACAATGGTTGACTAAGGATCACCATAAGGTTTAATTAGTCCTTCCATTAGAACTAAACTCACTATCACGTTGAATATGTATGTGTAGGGCTTGAAAGATCAAACTATTCATTGAAAATTCTAAAGATTCAGAGATATAGCCCCGTTTGGAAAGCGGTGCAAACTACCTTTAAAAAAAATTTAATTTTTTTTGTTAAAAATAATTTTTTTATATTTTTAGATCATTTTGATGTATTGATATCAAAAATAATTTTTAAAAAATAAAAAAATATATTATTTTGATATATTTCTAAGCGAAAAGCACTTTAAACCATTATCATTATCACAATCTCAAATTGGCTAGCTCGTACTCTAAGTACAAGGAAGGGATAATGTTGTACAGAGAAAATGAAAGGTGAACATAAAACCATATAAACTTTAAAAATTAACATACCATCCATCCTAAAGTCATTTAGATGCATGTGACATTTTATTGATTATTTTTTGGATCCACTTTGAAAAATAAGAAAAACACAAAAAAATAAAATTCATAATTCATTAAAAAATGATAAATATATTCACTTGCTCCTTGTATCTATTTTTTTTTTAAGAAAGTATTGGAAAAAACCTATAAAATGTTACTAGATACTCTCCTAGTACCCTAAAATTTCACATTAAATCGGTATATCAGCTGGACGTGTAATTAATACTTATTTAAAAAAACATTATTCTTTAACTCAAAAGTGTCAAAAGTTTTTCTTAATGGACCATGACTTTGTGTATAAACACTTTATTTTTATCTTTTCTTAACGGAACATGTTCTTTATGAAAATGGGGCCATAAATCATGAATTGCACAATGCATATCTCTACTATGATGAAACTTAAGAGTCAATAGAAGATTATCTAAAGACTCTATGTTTTGAAATAAATCCCACATTTTGACAATTTTCACAGGTTTTGTAGAATGCATGTGAGTCCTTGAACATGGTGGGCCAGTAAAATTCACTTTGTAAGATTTTTGCAGTTGTCTCTCTTGATGAGAAATGACCTCCATATGCCTCGGAATGACAAAATTTCATGACACTACTTACCTCATTGTCAAGAATGCATCTTTGATATATTTGATTAGGACAATATTTGAACAAGTAAGGGTTATGCCAATAAAAATTCTGCGCGACGCTTAAAAACTTTCTTTTATCTTGGGTATCCAAATGTGCTGACAAAAATACTAAAGCAAGAAAATTGTCAATATTAGCAGACCAAGGTATTGAACTAAGAGAAAGCAAAGATTCATCAGGAAAGTAATCATCAATTGGTTTGATGTCAGATGTCGAATCTATTGTCAATTTTGACAAATGATTCGCAACAACATTTTTGGTGCCTTTTTCATCCTCGATTTCTTCCCGTTTGAAAGTTTCAAAGATGTTAGAATCGTTATTGACTTCCCTTTGTTTGATCATGGCATGAGAAAATGGAAGTACTGGTGGGGAATCAGTCTTTTCTTTGCAATGTTCAGGTTTAACCCCTTCCTTACCCTCAGAGATTGACTCATCATCTTTCTCACAAGGTTCACGAATGGGTTTTTCAATAACCTTACCACTGTGGAGAGTAATGACTGATTGGACTTGATCCATGTGTTGGGTTCCAAAACTACTTGCATTTGCATTGTATTGCCCCTTGGAATTTTGCTGTGGTTGAGATGGAAACTTACCTTTCTCCTAAAAACTGAGAGTAGATGTGAATTTTACAAGAGTATCTTTCAAATCGGCCATAGTTTGAGCTTTTTGAGTGTTGATTATCTCTTGCTTTTCAATGAATACATGTAATGTTTCCTCAAGATTTCTTCTAGGAGGTGGAGCATAAGTAGGTGCATATCCATGATAATTTTGAAAATTATGGTGCGCTTGAAACGGTGGCTGTGAAGTTTGTGCATTATTGTTATCACTCTTCCAATTGAAATTTGGGTGATTTCTCCAACTAGAGTTGTATGTTTGCTAGTATGGGTTATGATTGGGCCTTTGGAAACTGTTTAAAGCATGGGCTTGTTCATGGAGGCATTCCTTGAAAAAGGCAAAGTTGGACAGTCATTGTTTGAATGTTCATTGGTTTCACAGATTTGACACACAATGTCTTGAATAGATTTTAATTGATCAATCCTTTTTTATTCTAGTGCCTCGACTTTTCTAGCTAAAGATGCAAATTTGGCTTAGAGGTTATGATCTTCTCTAAGGTTGTACATTCTTCCACTAGATAAGTGCTTGTAGTATCCTAATTTTGAGCATTTTCAGCTAGCAAGTCTAGGTATTTCATTGCTTCATTAGGGTCTTTATCTTCAAAAGTTTTATTGCACATCAATTCCACCATTTGTCTATCTTTAGGTGTTAACCCTTCATAAAAATAAGAAACCAATCTCCATGTTTCAAAACCATGATAAGGGCAAGTATTAAGCAAGTCTCGATACCTATCCCAACATTGGTAAAATGTTTCTCCTAGTTTTTGAGTGAAAGTGGTGATTTGTCTTTTGAAAGAGTTTGTTTTGTGAGATGGAAAAAACTTCTTTAAAAATTGTTGTTGCATTTCATCCTAAGCACGAATGGATCCTGGTCTCAAATTTTGTAGCCATGTTTTAGCTTTATCTTTTAATGAAAAAAGCTTTAATCTAATGGTGTTCATGCTACAATTTGAGTCATTATAAGTGTTACAAACTTCTTTAAATTCTCTAAAATGCAAGTATGGATTTTCTAGTTTTAAGCCATGAAAAGAAGGTAAAAGTTGAATAATGTCTGGCTTAAAATTGAAGTGAGATGCATAAGGAGGGAAAACTATACATGAGGGTGCACTTGTTCTTGTAGAATTCATGTGGTCTCTAATTGTTCTAACTTGATTATTCATATTATTCTCATTATGAAGCGACTTGTTATCTTCTTTGGCCATATTTTCTAAAAATGATGAGGATACCCTACAAAGTCTACCACTTAATGTACGTGACCAAACTCTCATGCACGTGTAGGAAAAGGAAGAAAAGAAAAGAAAAGAAACAAAACAAAAGAAACAAAAGTTAGATAAAATGAAAAGTGAAAAGAGAAAATAAAATAAATATTATAATTTATACAAGAATTTACCTCCCTGCCAACAACACTAAAAACTTGACACGATCAAAGATTTGATGTCTTCTCCCATGTGCAAGAGTGTCAAAGTAATAAATAACCCGGCAAGACCAGAGTCAAACCATAGGGAGGTTAACTGTACAAACTACAAAAAAAGAAATAAATAATAACAAAAATGGAGTTGAAGAGAGCTTTGAGATGTGATATTGATGTAAGGATTTAAACACATATAAAACAATTGTCAAGGTTAGAGGATCCACTAATGGTATTTCAAATAAGTATAATATAAACTCGTTTTATTATTCAACTGGAAACCACACACAAAAGAGGTTCCAATCATATTATAATTTATTAACATGATTATATTAATTATCTTATTTGAGTAATGCCAATACTTGTAAATGTTGTCAGGTATTCATGGTGATAACTTATGTTAACAACAAATCAAGTTCCTTTCATAGCACAAGTGTCGGTTATACCATACAGTTGAGCTATAAAAGTGCCAAGTATTTGTTGTACCAAGGGTTGTTCAACACAAATCTAAATTAACCATTTAACAAGCAAGGTATTAAGAGTGAGTAAGATAATAAATACAGAACATGTTAGTATCAAACATTAAAATCTATGTTGAGTTTATATTATACTTATTCTTACACCATCAGTATACCCTTTTCACATTGACAAAATTAACTTAGCTAAACATTATGAATAAGAGAAACATAGATAAACAAGATAAGAACATAATTATATAAGTATAGTAAAGGAAATGAAAAGCATAAACAAGAGATTAAGGAAAATATAACATGGAATAAAACTTGAACATTACAAAATACAAAGAAAGAGAGCAGGAGCAAGATCTTGATCTGAAAACCAAGATGCCTAAATGCATGGCAAATGCCTTCTTTTATAGGCTAAAATTCAGAACTATTGATTTGATGACTAATTTTTGAGTGGGTGGCCACATCTTGACTTGGGCCATCTTGACTTTGGTGACAATCCTTATATTCTTGTTTGAACAAAACATCTTTGCTAACGTCAGAATTTGAATAGATAATCTTCATTAAAGTTCTAGGAAGTTGTCTAAAATTTCCAACAAAAAAAGAATCGGTGCATTTGGACTTCTATAACTTGAAATATGGGTTGAACACTGAACAATGTCTGGGCTGCAGGATACATTTCGACTTCTCCGTTGTTGCTACAATTTGAACTTGAAAATGACCTTTTTGAATCTTGGACTCTCATGAAAGTTTTAGGCCTATGTCTTAGCTTTCCATCCATATAGACCAGACCTAAATCCAATTCTACAACTCCAAGTATGATCTAATAACCGAATAGTGTTCCAGTTTGGACTGAACCAACATCTCTTTTCTAAGCTTGCCCCTCTCTTTGTCTTCTCAATTTCAATAGTTAAACTCATTAATCAATCCTTTGATTTATGTGATAGGCATGCATTTAAGATGAACATTTACCATAAATTAAAGGTATCTTATAGTATCAGACTTGTTCTTATAAAACATGCTTTAGTTCAGGAGTTATTGATACTTCAAGTGCAAAATGATGATATAAAACCTTGATAAAAATGCACTTTTAAGTACTAATTACTATACAAGTTCTAGATTACCAGGTAGGGAAAACATCATTTGGAAAGGGAATTAGTAAGAAACAAGTGAAGAAATTGTGAGGGGAAGAGAGGGAGAGGGTTAGTTGGTATGCAAAGAGGGAGAAGCTGAAATTTTTCAACCGATTAAGAATCAAAATCCAAATTATCATCAGGTAAGGAACCCTAAACCTAATTATAAAAACCAATTTAAATTTGATAAGGAATTGTGCACTAATCTTGAATTGAAATTAGGGTTCTTTAGTAAAATTAGGGGAAATGTAGAATTGGTTGAAATTAGGTTACTTAAAGTACTGTAAATTACTTTGAACATGAAATCATATGGAAATATCAAAGAAAAATCAATGGTTAAAGGAACAAGAGTGGCCAGCCATTAGGGCATTAGGGGAATGAATGGGAGGAGAAGATTTTATGATTTTCTTGATAAAGTCCTTATAATGTGTTGTTATAATGTAAACAATGACTAAATAAGATAAGTGATTGCATGAGAAGGAGAAGGGGACCTTTGGTTCCTTTAGGCCATGTTTCGGCCAAGGCAAGATTAAGAGGGGAGCAAGGCGTTTTGAGATTTTATATGTTAATAATGGGTAAATTAGTTGTGGTAGAAAGTTTATTAACAAGTAAGGCATGATAATTTTATAGTAAGGGAATTTTATAAAATGAATGCATGTGTTATGTAAGGTAGAAATGAGTTTATTGGTTATAATTTATAGCATATGGCTTGACTTATGAGGAGTTGCAGAATGTAGAAAAATATGGAATCCAATAATGCATATATTTCTTGAAATAGTTTTTGATCACTTTAGATAAAAAGGGGCAAATTAGCTTAAGCGATCACTAGGAGGTCATATTTAGGAAGGTTACCATTCCTATAATATATGTCGCACCCGACATTGTGACGACCTTTAAAGTATCTTCAAAAGGAAATAGAATAGATTTCTTGCATCTTGTTTTTATATAGGGAAAGGTCTAATTTAAGGAGTCACCACCTTATATTATGATCACTAAGAACCCTAACTAGTCAATAGAGATCTTATGGTACAAGACTAGTTATGCAAACGAGAAGATATTATTATCCTTTAAATGTCCTACCTGAGGTAGTGATGTGACACGATCAAAGAGTTGATGTCTTATCCCAAGTATAGGAGTGTCGAAGTAATAAATAACCCGGCAAGACCGGGGTCGAACCACAGGAAGGTTAACTATATAAATTATAAATAATAATAATAATAATAATAATGGTGGTGGTGGTGGTGGTGGTGGTGGTGAGTTAAAGAGAACTTTTGAGATGTGATATTGATGTAAAGATTTAATCAAAGATAAAATAGTTGTCAATGTTAGAGGATCCACTAATGGTATTTCAAATAAGTATAATATAAACTCTTTTTATTACTCAACTGGAAACCACACACAAAGGAGGTTCCAATCGGATGATTTATCGTTAATAGCTCATTATAAAATATTAACATGATCATATTAATCATCTTATCTAAGAAACACCATATTTATAAATATCATCAGGCATTCATGTTGCTAGCTTATGTTAACAACAAATTAAGTTCCTATCATAATAACAATGTCGGCCGAAGACTATGAAGGATCAAGCATTTGATGTACCAAGTGTTATGCAACACAAATCTAGACTAACCATTTAACATGCAAGGTATTAAGAATTAGTAAGATGAAAGATAAAACATGTTAATAACAATCTTTCTTGGATATAAACATTAAAATCCATGTTGAGTTTATATTATACCTATTCTAACACCACTAGTGAAACCTTTTCACCTTGACATAATTAACTTAGCTAAACATAATGAAGAAGAAAAACATAAATAAACAATATAAGAACATAAACATGATATAAGTTAACTAAGTATAGGAAAGGAAATGAAAAAGCATAAACAAGAGATTAATATAGCATGAAAGAAAACTTGAACATTACAAAGATATAAAGAAAGAAATCAAGAACATGATCATGATCTGAAAACCAAGATGACTAAATACATGGCAAATACCTCCTTTTATAGGCTAAGATTTAGAACTATTGATTGGTTGACAAAGAAAATAGTTGTTGCCAACCATTGATTTGGTGGCTGGTTTTTGACATTGTTGGCTGCTGGTTATTGATATTGTTTGCTGATTATTGATATTGTTGGATGGCCAAAACGTCATTGCTAACATCAGAATTAGAGCCCCTTAAACTTATGAAAGTTGTGGGCAATTGTCTCAGCTTTCCAAAAAAAACATAGACCTCATTTGGACTTCTAGAACTCAAGATATAAGCTAAAAACCGAACAGTGTTTGAGCTGCAGGATAGATTCCGACTTCTTCGTTGTTGCTAAGATTTGAACTTGAAAACTGCAGAATTGAGTCTTAGACTCCCATGAAAGGTTTAGGTCTATGTCTTAGCTTTCCATCCATATAAAGCAGACCTAAATCCAAGGTTTACAACTCCAGTTATGATCCAATAACCGAATGATGTTCCAGTTTGAAATTGAACCAGCATCTCTTCTCTTAGCTTAGTCCTCCTTTTGTCTCTTCACTTTCAATAGTTAATCACATCAATCAATCCTTTGAATTGTGAGATATACTTGTATTAAAAACAAGCATTTACCATAAATTAAAGATATATTATATTATCAAACTTGTTATTATAAAACATGCTTTAGCTAGGGAATTTAATGATACTTTAGTGCAATATGATGATATAAAGCCTTAATTAAAATGCACTTTTAAGTACTAATCATGATGCGATCCAACTATCAAAGGATCTATTGGAGGTTCCAGTTGGTCCAGTTACTAGGCTTAGGGCTAAGAAGTTCAAAGAAGTTTTCAATGGACTTCTTCAAGATACATGGGCTAAGGTGGACTTCAAGAGGATTTGTAATAATAAAGTGCAAGCCTTGATTAATCTGATTCATGTTCAAGAGGGGCTTGTTGGTGGAACCAAGACCATTACACAAGGATTGGGAGAAGAAGACTAGATTCGGACAATTTGACCTTTCGTTACTCTTTTTGTCATAACTGGAGCTACATATTGAATTTTGATGTGATTCTAGTTGGGTTGGAAACTAGACTTCCATACCTTTCCAAGGATATATGGCATGCCTTCTAATTCATTAAGATGAGAGATAACCATTCGTTTTAGGTTGGGCTTTGCTGCTGCCAGACAAAATATAGAAACAACGAACTTGTTTTATTTATTTAGTTGGGCTATCAAACTTTATTTATTTTGAGAGGAGACAATTTTTTTGGGCTTTAAACTTGTTTATTTTGTTTATTTTAATTAGTTTGGGCTAGTTTTAGCTTGGGTTTATTATTATTTAAATTGAGTTTATGTGGGACCTATTAGGGAAATTAGGGTTTTGGCTTGGAGTATAAATACTCTTTTGAAATAATTTTAGGTCAGACTTTTGATGATATTTTTAGCATTGTAGCCGACTTTTGGTTGCTCAATCTTGGTTCTTGATTGAACTTTCAACTTTTCAAAGAATTGACCATTTTTTGTCGTGAATTTATACTTCCTTTGCTCGTCTCCAGGTGTAGGCGTTGTGATCGAGTTGGTTTTTAGTCTTGTTGCCTTGGAGCAAGTCTTCCATTGTGATAAGCTCATTCAATCTCAACAAACTTGGGTTAGATTGATCTTGGGGTCGCGAATACCATTAAATTCCACTAGGGTTCACATTAGTGGGTATCAGAGTTGATCTAATCACAGGTTATATCCTTTAATTTGAGTCTATATTGTTTCTTGTTTGATTCTTGATAGATCAGGCCACCTATATATATATATATAAGGAGGCTTGATCTTGAAATCTTGATTGTTGCCGCACAAAAAAAAGAAAAACAAATTACTTTTTTTTTGTTTTGGCCGAATACATGTTTGAGAAAACCTTGATCATTGAGAAATTGGTTAGTCTTGGTTCGTGAATCTTTTAGTAGTCTTGTTTGTGTTTCTTGAATATTTGGGTAGTTTAATTGATTTTCTTGAGTTTCTAGAATTTTCTTGAATTAAATCCTTAGTTCTTGATAATTCGTATTAATTGTTCAGCTCTTTTCTGATTTTTTTTTATTCCGTGTCTTCAAATCATCATATTATTCATACAAATTTGCATGCTATTCGTGAATTTGTCATCGAGTTTCATTTTGTTAGTTTTGTAATTTCTTGCCTCTGGAGTCTATATCAAATTTATAAATTCACTGCATAGTTGGTTGCTTTTTCTAAATTGTTGCTAAGTGATTTCAACACTAAAGAAAGGCAATTTGAGTGGAAAAAGGCATAAGGAGCATATTCGAGTGAAAAGTCTATAAATTTGTGTGAAACACAAGTGTGTGAGGTGTTATTTTTATTGCTAACGATTTTTGTGTAGGTTTAAAAAAAAATGTCTTCTAACAGTGTGCCACAGAAGAAGGGTGAAATCCCAGAAGATGGGCTTTCAAGAATACAATAACCGATGGAATTTATGTTTGGTGAGATGATGACTAGGATTGAAAAATTAGAGACTAGGTCTGATGGAGGGCGTAATAAAAGGGGTAGAGAAGCTAGGAAGGAGGAGAGTGTTGCTGGAAACTCTATAGATGAAACCGAGGATGATCTTAACCGTGAAGGTGGGTTCCGTACACATAAGGGAGAGAGGTATGAGAATCGATCAAGGAGGGGACATATTCGGCCACATAGGGATTTTGAGCATAGAGGGGATTTTGATGATTTGGGAGATATAGACTAAAATTTGGGTAGTATTAAGTTAAAAATCCCAGCCTTTAAGGGGAAAACTGATACGGAAGCTTATTTAGATTGGGAAAAAGAGGTGGAGATGATTTTTGACATCCATAGGTTCTCTGAAGAAAACAAGGTTAAGTTAGTTGTAGTGGAGTTTACTGATTATGCCATGGTTTGGTGGGAGAGATTGGTGGTAGAAAGAAGAATGAATAGAGAAAGACTAGTTAGCACATGGGAGGAGTTGAAGACAATAATGAAGAAGAGGTATGTTCCTAAACATTATTATCGGGAGTTGTTTAATCGTTTACAAATGATTACACAGGGTAATAAGAGTGTGGAGGAGTATCAGAAAGAATTAGAGGTGGCTATGATTAGAGCTAATGTTAATAAAGATGAGGAAGTTACTATGTCTAGGTTTTTGAATGGCTTGAATAGAGACATAGCTAATGTTGTGGAGTTTCAATCATATGTTGATTTGGAGGAGTTAGTACATTTAGCGATTAAGGTTGAAGGACAATTGAAAAGGAAGGGTAATACACGATCTGGAGCTTATACGAGGTCTTCTTCGGGTTGGAAGATGAATTATAGGAGAGAGGGTAGTGCATCATCGAAGCCTTTAGTGACTTCTAAAATTGCTGAACCTACCTCCATGAAGAAGCAGGTTTCGGCCAATGAACAAAAACTTAAGGGAGAAGTTCAACCGAAGCGTAATCGTGATATAAAGTATTTCAAGTGTCAGGGATTGGGACACCATGCATCAGAATGTGTAAATCACCGAGTTATGATTCTAAGGGATGATGGAGAGATTGTGTCCACTAGTGAGGAGTCTGATTGTGATGACATGCCCCCACTTGAGGATGCTAGTGATTTAGAGTATGTTGTTGGTGATAAAGTTTTGGTGATTAGAAGGTCACTTAGTGTTCAGACTAAGGAAGATGATGTGGAGCAACAAAGGGAGAATATCTTCCATACTAGATGCCTATTCAACGATAAGGTATGTAGTATGATCATTGATAGTGGTAGTTCTACTAATGTTGCTAGTGTTACTTTGGTTAGAAAGTTGAGATTGAATACCATAAAGCATGAGATGCCTTATCAACTTCAATGGTTGAATGAATGTGGTGTTGTTAGGGTGAATAGATAGGTGATGATTTTTTTTTCAGTGGGCAAATATAAGGATGAAGTGTTATGTGATGTTGTGTCTATGCATGCTACTCATCTATTACTAGGGAGGCCTTGACAATTTGATAGAAAAGCCAAGCACGATGGGTTTAAGAACAGGTATTCATTAAAGAAAGATGGAAGGATTTATACACTTGCCCCACTCTCACCAAAGCAAGTGTATGAAGATCAAATTCAATTGAAGAAGGGCTATGAGGAAGAGCAACATGTTTCAGCCAAAATGGAAAAACAAGCTGAACAACATGGTGAGGATGTGAGGAAAAGAGAAAAGAAATGAGCCATGAGTTGAAAGTAAAAGGGAACAAAGTTTTGGCCCTTAGGACATTAAGGGAGGGTCATGCCCAAGAACAAAAAAACTGAAAAGAAGGCTGAGAGTGGAGAGAAGAAAAAAAGGGTGAGAAAAGAAGAGTGTGTAGAAAAAGTGGGGAAACACCTTATTTTTTTTGCAAAATCTAATGATCTGAAACATGCCTATCTTTCTAACTTGCCTATGATTTTACTTGTGTATAAGGAGGCATTCTTTAACTCAGATGATTTAGATTCTTGGGTTCCTAGTGTTGTTAAAGTTCTTTTACAGGAATTTGAGGATGTCTTTTCGGATGACATTCCTAGTGGTTTGCCGCCAATTAGAGGTATTGAGCATCAAATTGACTTTGTTCGAGGAGCATCTATACCAAATAAGCCAGCTTATAGGAGCAATCCTGAAGAGACTAAGGAGCTTCAAAGGCAAGTGTGGGAGTTGATGTCGAAAGGATACATTCGAGAGAGCATGAGTCCTTGTGCAGTTCCCGTGCTTCTTGTTCCAAAAAAGGACAAACTTGGCGAATGTGTGTGGATTGTCGAGCTATCAATAACATCACTGTAAAGTATCAACATCCCATTCCTAGATTAGATGATATGTTGGATGAATTACATGGTTCTAAATTATTTTCAAAAATTGATTTGAAAAGTGGTTATCATCAAATTAGGATGAAAGAAGGGGATGAATGGAAAACTGCTTTTAAAACTAAATATGGTTTGTATGAGTGGTTGGTTATGCCTTTTGGACTTACTAATGAACCTAGTACTTTTATGAGATTGATGAATCATGTGTTGCGTGCTTTTATTGGTAAGTTTGTAATCGTTTACTTTGATGATATCTTGATTTATAGTAAGGAGATTGATGAGCATATAAGTCATTTGAGACAAGTTCTTGATGTGCTTAGAAAAGAGTCCTTATATGCTAATTTGAAAAGGTGTGACTTTTGCATGGATAGGATTGTTTTTCTTGGATATGTGGTTAGTGTAAAAGGTATAGAAATGGATGAGGCTAAGGTTAAGGCTATTCAAGAATGGCTTACACCAAAATCCATAACAGAAGTTAGGAGTTTTCATGGTTTGGCTAGTTTTTATAGGAGATTTGTTAAAGACTTTAGTACGATAGCCTCTCCATTGACTGAAATTGTTAAGAAAATCGTGGGTTTCAAATAAGGAGAAGAACAAGAAAATGCTTTTAGCTTGTTAAAATCAAAGTTGATTTCGGCACCTGTACTATCTTTACCTGATTTTAATAAAGCCTTTGAAATTGAATGTGATGCTTCATGAATAGGTATGGGAACTGTTTTAATGCAAGAAAAACGACCCTCGCTTATTTTAGTGAGAAACTCAATGGTGCAACTCTTAACTATCCCACTTATGATAAAGAGTTATATACAGTTGTGCGGGCTTTGGAGACTTGGCAACATTATTTGTGGCCCCGAGAGTTTGTCATACATACTGATAACCAATCGTTGAAACATTTGACGGGTCAAGGTAAGTTAAGTAGGAGACATGCTAAGTGGGTTGAGTTTATTGAAACTTTTCCATCTATGATTAAATACAAGGTCAGGAAAATGTGGTCGTTGATGCCTTGTCGCGAAGGTATGTTCTTTTTAATACTTTTAATACTAAATTGCTAGGATTTGAGTATATTAAAGAATTGTATCTTGATGATCATAATTTCGGTGCTATATATGACACATGCAAGGTTTCAGCCAAGGATAAATATTTTAGGCATGATGGTTTTTTGTTTAAGGAAAATAAGTTATGTGTGCCTAATTGTTCTTTATGTGAATTGCTTGTGAGGGAAGCACATGAGGGAGGTTTAATGGGGCATTTTTGAATTACTAAAACTTTTGAGGTTCTGTATGAACACTTTTATTAGCCTAATATGAAAAGAGATGTGCAAAGAATGTGTGATAGATGCATAACATGTAGACAAGCTAAGTCTAGGGTAATGCCTCATGGACTATACACACCTTTGCTTGTTCCTAAGGAACCTTGGGTTGATATCTATGGATTTCATTTTGGGTCTACCTAGGTCTAGGAAAGGGAGAGATTCTATATTTGTTGTTGTGGATAGATTTTCTAAGATGGCACATTTCATTGCTTGCCATAAAACAGATGATGCAATAAATATAGCTGATGATTAGTACTTGAAAGTGCATTTTTATCAAGGTTTTATATCATCATTTTGCACTTGAAGTATCAATAACTTCTTAACTAAAGCATGTTTTATAATAATATATCTAATTATATAAGATACCTTTATTTATGGTAAATGTTCATCTTAAATGCAGGCCTATCACATAAATGAAAGAATTGATTGATGAGTTGAAGTACTGAAATTGAAAGGACAAAGAGATGGTCAAACTTAGAAAAGAGATGCTGGTGCAGTTCAAACTGGAACACTGTTTGGTAATTGGGTCATATCTGGAGCTGTAGATCTTGGATTTAGGTCCATTTTATATGGATGGAAAGATAAGACATAGGCCTACAACTTTCATGTGGAGCCCAAGATTTAACAAGGCTGTTTTCAAGTCCAAATTGTAGCAACAAAGAAGAAGTCCGAATCTGTCCTGCAGCCCAGACACTGTTCAGTGTTCAGCCCATATCTCAAGTTATAGAAGTCCAAATGATCTCAAATTTTTACCCTGGAAAGATGAGACAATTGCCTAGAACTTTCATGAATTAAGTTTGTTCAAATTATGACGTCATCAATGACGTTTTTGGCAGACAAAAGGATAAGAATTGTCACCAAGTCAAGATGTGGCCACCCACTCATCAATTAGTCAACTAATCAATAGTTCCGAATTTTGGCCTATAAAAGGAGGCATTTGCCATGTATTTAGGCATCTTGGTGTTCAGATCAAGATCATGCTCTTGCTTTCTCTCTTTGTATTGCTTATGCTTTGCTTTCATTAATATCAAGTTTATGCCTTTCATTTCCTTTCCTTTACTTAGTTAACTTTTATCTTACTTATGTTCTTATCTTGTTTATTTATGTTTCTTTCTTTCATTATGTCTAGCTAAGTTAATTATGTCAAGGTGAAAAGGGTACACTAATGGTGTAAGAATAAGTATAATATAAACTTAACATGGACCTTAATGTTGGATACTAACATGCTTTATATTTGTTATCTTGTTCACTTTTAATACTTTGCTTGTTAAATGGTTAATCTAGATTTATGTTGTATAACACTTGGTACAACAAATACTTGGCACTTTCATAGCCCATACTGTATGGTATAACCGACACCTGAGCTATGAAAGGAACTTGATTTGTTGTTAACATAAGTTATAATCATGAATGCCTGACAACATTTACAAGTATTAGCATTATTCGAATAAGATAACTAATGTAATCATGTTAACAATTTATAATCTGATTGGAACCTCCTTGTGTGTGGTTTCCAATTGAATAATAAGGGTTTATACTATACTTGTTTGAAATACCATTAGTGGATCCTCTAACCTTGACATTTGTTGTTATCATTGTTTAATCCTTACGTTAATCTTTCATCTCAAAGTTCTCATCAACTTCTTCCTCTTTTTCTTCACTATTATTATTATCACTATTATTATTATTATTATTATTGTTACTATTGTTGTAGTATTATTGTTGCTTATAATTTATACAAGTAACCTCCCTGTGGTTCGACCCCGGTCTTGCCGGGTTATTTATTACTTCGACACTCCTGCACTTGGGAAAAGACATCAATCTTTTGGTCGTGTCAAGTTTTTGGCGCCGTTGCCGGGGAGGTAAATTCTTGTACAAATTTATTCTATTTTCTCTTTTCTTGTATCTAATTTTGTTTATTCTTTTTGTTGTTTTGTTTCTTTTGATTTTGTTTTCTTCTTCTTTTTCTTCTCTTTTTTCACGTGCATGAGAGTTTGGTCACGTACATTAAGTGGTAGACTTTGTAGGGTATCCTCATCATTTTCAGAAAATATGGCCGAAGAAGATAACCAATCACTTCATAATGAAAATAATGAGAATATTCGGGTTAGAACACTTAGAGACCACATGAATCCCACAAGAACAAGTGCACCCTCATGCATAGTTTTTCCACCTGATGCATCTCATTTTAATTTTAAGACAGGCATTATTCAACTTTTACCATCTTTTCATGGCTTAGATTTAGAAAATCCATACTTGCATTTAAGGGAATTTGAGGAGGTTTGCAACACGTATAATGACTCAAATTGTAGCATGAACACGATTAGATTAAAGCTTTTTCCTTTTTCATTAAAAGATAAGCTAAAACATGGCTACATTGAGACCTGGATCCATTCGTGCTTGGGATGAAATGCAACAACAATTTTTAAAGAAATTTTTTCCGTCCCACAGAACAAACTCTTTCAAAAGACAAATCATTACTTTCTCTCAAAAACCAGGAGAAACATTTTATCAATGTTGGGATAGGTATCGAGACTTGCTTAATACTTGCCCCCATCATGGTTTTGAAACATGGAGATTAGTTTCACATTTTTATGAAGGATTAACACCTAGAGATAGGCAAATGGTTGAATTGATGTGCAATGGAACTTTTGAGGATAAAGACCCTAATGAAGCAATGGAGTACTTAGATTTGCTAGCTGAAAATGCGCAAAATTGGGACACCACAGGTACTTATGAGGCACCAAGTAAAACCCAACCTCATACATCTAGTGGGGGTATGTACAACCTTAGGGAAGATCATGACCTCCAAGCCAAGTTCGCATCTTTAGCTAGAAAAGTTGAGGCACTAGAATTAAAAAAGAGTGGTCAATTAAAATCTGTTCAAGACATTGCGTGTCAAATTTGTGAAACCAACGAACATTCAACCAATGACTGTCCAACCTTGCCTTCTTTTAAAGAATGTCTCCATGAACAAGCCCATGCATTAAACAGTTTTCAAAGACCCATCCATAACCCATATTCGCAAACATACAACCCTGGTTGGAGAAATCACCCAAATTTCAATTGGAAGAGTGATAACAATAATGCTCAAACTTCACAACCACCGTTTCAAGCACACCATAATTTCCAAAATTCTCATGGATATGCACCTCCTTATGCTCCCCCTCCTAGAAGAAATCTTGAGGAAACATTGCATGCATTTATGGAAAAGCAAGAGGCAATTAACACTCAACTTGCTCAAAGCATGACAGATTTTAAAGATACTCTTGCAAAGTTCACATCTGCTCTCAGTTTCCAAGAGAAAGGTAAGTTTCCATCTCAACCGCAACAAAATCCAAAGGGGCAATACAACACGAGTGCAAGTAGTTCGGGAAGCCAACACATGGATCACGTCAAATCAGTCATCACTCTTCGCAGTGGTAAGGTTATTGAAAAACCCATTCTTGAACCTTGTGAGAATGATGATGAGTCAATCTCTGAGGGTAAGGAAAGGATTGAATCTGATCATTGTGAAGAAAAGACTGATTCTCCGCCAGCACTTCCATTTCCTCATGCCATGACGAAACAAAGGAAAGTCAATCACAACTCTGAAATCTTTGAAACCTTCAAACAGGTAAGGATCAATATACCTTTGCTGGATGCTATTAAACAGGTTCCTTCTTATGCTAAATTTTTGAAAGATCTGTGCACTGTGAAGAGAAAACTGAATGTGAAAAAGAAAGCCTTTTTAGCCGAACAAGTAAGTGCCATTCTTCAGAACAATAATGCATTGAAATATAAAGACCCTGGTTGTCCTACAATTTCATGTTTTATTGGAGAACATAAAATTGAAAGAGCCTTACTTGATCTTGGAGCTAGTGTGAATTTACTTCCATATTCAGTTTTTCAAAGTCTCAATCTAGGTGAGTTAAAACCAACTTCTGTAACTCTTTTACTTGCCGATAGATCTGTAAAAGTGCCTAGAGGAATCGTTGAAGATGTGTTAGTACAAGTCGATAAATTCATTTATCCTGTGGATTTTATTGTCTTGGACACACAACCTGTTGAAGCATGTAATTCATTTCCTGTTATTTTAGGGCGTCCATTTCTTGCAACTTCTAATGCATTGATTAATTGTAGGAATGGACTGATGAAGCTATCATTTGGGAACATGACATTGGAGATGAATATTTTCAACATTTGCAAGCAACCTCGAGATGATAATGATTTACAAGAAGTAGATTTTATTGAAGAATTGGTTTATGATCAATTTGAATCTACTTTGAGTAATACTGAGTTTGATGAATTTGAGGATTTGCAAATGACTTATTCTCAGGAAGAAATCACTGATGAAAAAGACACCGAAAATGTTGATGAGAATCTTTTGTCAAGAGTGACAACAGATTCGATATCTGACATCACACCAACCGATGATTACTTTCCTGACAAATCCTTACTTTCTCTTAGTTCAATGCCTTGGTTTGCTAAAAATATCAATTTCCTTGCCTCAGGAGATTTGCCAACTCATTGGAGTACCGAAGACAAAGGTAAGTTTTTGAACGAAGTGAAGAAATTTTATTGGGATGACCCTAACTTATTCAAACATTGTCCTGATCAAATATTTCAAAGATACATTGCGGACAATGAGGTAAGTAGTGTCATTAAATTTTGTCATTCTGAAGCATGTGGGAGTCATTTCTCGTCAAAACAGACCATTGCGAAAATCTTTCAAAATGGATTTTATTGGCCCACCATGTTCAAGGACACACATGCATTCTGCAAAACTTGTGAAAATTGTCAAAAAGTTGATACTGGTCAAAAAGTTTTGCTTTATAATTCTCGACTCCATTTATTTCCTGGAAAGTTAAGATCAAGATGGAGCGGTCCATTTATTGAGAAACATGTGTATCCTTATGGGGCCTTTGATATTGAGAATCCAAAGAATGACAATGTTTCTAAGAGAAATGGACATCGTTTGAAAGCTTACTTTGATAATTTTCCTAGTGAAAATGAATCCATTGGTTTGAATGATCCTGTAGATAAAGGTTGATTATTTTGTTTTTCTCACATTGTTTTTGTGTTTCTTTTGGTGTGACTCTTGTTTTGCTAGTCTCTCACCCCGGTCAAAAGGCGGATAACGGTACTCCGTGACTTAAGTCGGTTCTTTCAGTTTCCCATAATAACTGATATCTGTATATATTTGTGCAATTCTTTGCTCTTTCTCCCTTCTTTGACTCTGTTCTCCAATTCTCATTTGAAAATGGACACCACTCTTGAAAAATTGACAAAAGTACTTTCCCGCTCTGCCTCAGAATGCGATTACAAAAATTTACCGTGCTAGGTGTGCAAGATTGAAGTTGTTAATGAATCATGGAATTCCTGAAGATATTCGCTGGCTGATTGAAGCAAAAGTCCGATTATCAGGTGAGTCCTCCAATTCTTTCATTTCACACATGCCTGGAACAGGTAAAAGCACTTTTGCAAAGAAACGTCGTGCAAAACGGCTGAAAGTCTGTCACAAATGTGCCAGATGGACTTGCAATGCAACATGTCGTTCTTTAGGAATGGTATCTATAAACCGTGAAGATAAAATACAATTCATTAAGGATGGCCTGAGTAAGGGGTCTTTAGATAATCTTTTGTTGACCCTTGAGACGCATCCTAGTGGAGATGTGCATCGTGCAATTCATGATTTATGGCCCCATTTTCATAAAGAACATGATAGACTTAGTCTTGGGAATCTGACTAAAAAAGACCCTGTTTGCCAGTTTTTAAGAAAACTGGATGGGAAGCCTATCCCCGACCCATAGAGGGCGTTTAAGCCGTTCTTGGACGTAAAACCAAGGGAAGATGTGAGCCACAATCACAACTACCTGTACATACACATGCTTTTTCAAAATAAATAAATAAATAAATAAAGAGAGAGAGAGAGTGTGAGACTCCAGCTGGCCTACATATAGGTGGTATGATTGCATCTTCAATTTCTCATCTATAAAATCTTCTCTTCCTTCCCCTCATTTCTACTCAACCCTTACATTAGACAGATATAGAAGCGTGTAGAAATGGCAGGTTCCTCAAGTTATCACATAAAAAATATTTGTGTTTTCAGTGGATCCAGTCCTGGGAAGGAAATAGCTTTTTTAGAAGCAGCAAATCATCTTGGTCAGGTACTAGCTGAGAAAAAGATTCATTTAGTGTATGGGGGAGGTAGCCTTGGGTTAATGGGGGGTGTGGCAATAGCTGCATTTTTAGGAGGTAGTCAAGTTTTGGGGGTTGTCCCCGAAGCTTTAACAAAAGGGGACATCATTGGAAGAACAATTGGAGAGGAACTACAGGTACTCCACAATGTTTGATCGAATGAATACAATGTTTAACCATGCTGATGCCTTCATTGCCTTACCAGGTGGTCTGGGCACATTGGAAGAGATCTTTCATATTTCCTCTTGGGCCCAACTTCACATTCACCATAAACCTATAGGTTTGCTCAATGTTAATGGTTTTTATGATACTTTGTTGTCTTTTCTTGATCAAGCTGTGGAACAGGAATTTCTAACATCTTCGGCACGACAAATCATAATCTCTGCTGCTACTGCTGAACAGTTGATCGACAAACTACAATCGTTCACCCCTGTAATTGATCCTTCCATGAGTCGCATAAATTGGTCAACTACAGAAAGCCGTAAAAAGCTTAGATTGGATTTGAGCCTTCGTTTGTGAATCCTTGTGTCTTTTGGTTTTATTTCTAGCATAGTATTTTGTTCTGTTATTTCTTATATTTGTTTAAGTGTGTTTCAGGTTTGTCAGTGTTCGTTGTTTCAGGTGATGTCTTCTATACTCTATCTTTCTACCTTAGGACATTGAGGACAATGTCTCGTTTTGGTTGGGGGGAGAGGGTAGTAGTAGTTAAAAAAAAAAAAAAAAAAAAAAAAAAAAACTAACCAATTAACTGTTTTTGTTTTAAAAAACCATTTGGCAAAACTGTTATTACTAGGATGGCAGAGTAAGGGGGAATGACTCTTGAGACGCATCTTAGTAAACATTTTCTAATGGTTATTTGCAATATTCATAACAAGGCCTATTAGAATACTTCTTGAAATATTCAGGTTTACAAACTCTCGCATTGTTATCACTTGGTTCTGCTCATATACTCATTTAACAAATATTCTTAAACCTTCATTTTCACACACACACTTTAACATATGATTGTGGGTTGCACATTGGATTATTACATTATTTATGTTCTTTTGTTAAAGGTAACAACTAAGGGATAGGGATAGTCTATAATTTGCAAAAAAAAACAAAACAAAAAAAAACAAAAAAAACAAAAAAAAAGAAAAGAAAAATGATGATAATAAAAACGTAGATAAGTTTGGTTTCGTAGCCTCCCTAACCTAAGCAATTAAGCCCGAAGGGGTGTTTTAACACCTAATACCCTAAAGTCAACTGACTTGGGAGTTATTGGCCCAAAGCTTGTTACATGGGTTAAGGAGAAAAGCTTAAGGGAATCAAACATTGCACTATCTACGTATCAGTATCTGCAACCCGAGTTACTAAGCTCGTAGGGGTGTCTCAACACCTAATGCCCTAAGATCAACTGGTCTGGGAGTCATTAGCCGAAAGCTCGTTACATGGGTTAAAGATGCATTGTGTTTTAAGTTATATGTATTAAAAAAAAAAGTAAAATAAAATAAAATAATCCCAACCCAAGGAAGTTAACCTTAAACATTAGAACAAAATATTGTTTTCTTCCAATAAAAGCCCCATCATCTATGTTTCATTCATTGAGCACATAACAAGGAAGGTCTATTAATATTTTGTTTAAGAGGTATTGAGCAGACATATAAAATTTAATGAGAGTTTGTTTATCTGGATAGATTAATGGAAGTTGAATGATGAATGCCTTGCTTTGTGGAAATTGCAAATTGTTTTTCTATTTTAACGCCTTAATTACTAGGGACTAGTAATAAGCTGGTTGGGGGGTGTGATTAGTACTTGAAAGTGCATTTTTATCAAGGTTTTATATCATCATTTTGCACTTGAAGTATCAATAACTTCTTAACTAAAGCATGTTTTATAATAATATATCTAATTATATAAGATACCTTTATTTATGGTAAATGTTCATCTTAAATGCAGGCCTATCACATAAATGAAAGAATTGATTGATGAGTTGAAGTACTGAAATTGAAAGGACAAAGAGATGGTCAAACTTAGAAAAGAGATGCTGGTGCAGTTCAAACTGGAACACTGTTTGGTAATTGGGTCATATCTGGAGCTGTAGATCTTGGATTTAGGTCCATTTTATATGGATGGAAAGATAAGACATAGGCCTACAACTTTCATGTGGAGCCCAAGATTTAACAAGGCTGTTTTCAAGTCCAAATTGTAGCAACAAAGAAGAAGTCCGAATCTGTCCTGCAGCCCAGACACTGTTCAGTGTTCAGCCCATATCTCAAGTTCTAGAAGTCCAAATGATCTCAAATTTTTACCCTGGAAAGATGAGACAATTGCCTAGAACTTTCATGAATTAAGTTTGTTCAAATTATGACGTCATCAATGACGTTTTTGGCAGACAAAAGGATAAGAATTGTCACCAAGTCAAGATATGGCCACCCACTCATCAATTAGTCAACTAATCAATAGTTCCGAATTTTGGCCTATAAAAGGAGGCATTTGCCATGTATTTAGGCATCTTGGTGTTCAGATCAAGATCATGCTCTTGCTTTCTCTCTTTGTATTGCTTATGCTTTGCTTTCATTAATATCAAGTTTATGCCTTTCATTTCCTTTCCTTTACTTAGTTAACTTTTAATTTACTTATGTTCTTATCTTGTTTATTTATGTTTCTTTCTTTCATTATGTCTAGCTAAGTTAATTATGTCAAGGTGAAAAGGGTACACTAATGGTGTAAGAATAAGTATAATATAAACTTAACATGGACCTTAATGTTGGATACTAACATGCTTTATATTTGTTATCTTGTTCACTTTTAATACTTTGCTTGTTAAATGGTTAATCTAGATTTATGTTGTATAACACTTGGTACAACAAATACTTGGCACTTTCATAGCCCATACTGTATGGTATAACCGACACCTGAGCTATGAAAGGAACTTGATTTGTTGTTAACATAAGTTATAATCATGAATGCCTGACAACATTTACAAGTATTAGCATTATTCGAATAAGATAACTAATGTAATCATGTTAACAATTTATAATCTGATTGGAACCTCCTTGTGTGTGGTTTCCAATTGAATAATAAGGGTTTATACTATACTTGTTTGAAATACCATTAGTGGATCCTCTAACCTTGACATTTGTTGTTATCATTGTTTAATCCTTACGTTAATCTTTCATCTCAAAGTTCTCATCAACTTCTTCCTCTTCTTCTTCACTATTATTATTATCACTATTATTATTATTATTATTATTGTTACTATTGTTGTAGTATTATTGTTGCTTATAATTTATACAAGTAACCTCCCTGTGGTTCGACCCCGGTCTTGCCGGGTTATTTATTACTTCGACACTCCTGCACTTGGGAAAAGACATCAATCTTTTGGTCGTGTCAGCTGACCTATTCTTTAGAGAGGTCATTCGGCTACATGGTCTTCCTAGGAGCATTGTATCGATCGAGACGTTAAGTTTTTGACTTACTTTTCAAAGGTTTTGTGGGGTAAGTTAGGAACTAAATTTTTATATTCTACTACTTGTCATCCACAAACAGATGACCAAACTGAAGTTGTTAACCAAACTTTGATTCAATTGTTAAGGGCTATGATTCAAAAGACTCTTAAAAATTAGGAAGATTATTTGCCATTCATTGAATTTGCATATAATCGTAATGTGCATTCTACTACTGATTATTCACCACTTGTTTATGGTTTTAACCCTTTGACACCATTAGATTTGATTCCTTTGTCTATTGATGAAAGGGTTAGTCTTGATGGTAATCAAAAAGCACACGTGGTGAAAGATCTCCATGCAAAAATTTGGCAACAAATAGAAAAGAAGAATGAACAATATGCAAACAAAGCTAATAGGGGACGAAAATTAATGAGATTTAAACTAGGTGATTGGGTTTGGGTGCATATGATGAAGGAAAGGTTTCCTGAACAAAGAAGATCAAAATTGATGCCTCGAGGAGATGGTCCTTATCAGATCATAGAAATGATTAATGATAATGCCTATAAAGTGGATCTAACAGGTGAGTATGGTGTTAGTGCTACATTCAATGTTTTTTATCTTTCTTTGTTTGATGTAGGTGATGATTTGAGGTCGAATCCTTTTGAGGAGCGAGGGGATGATGCGATCCAACCATCAAAGGATCCATTGGAGGTTCTAGTTGGTCCAGTTACTAGGCTGAAGGCTAAGAAGTTCAAAGAAGCTTTCAATGGACTTTTTCAAGATACATGGGCTAAGGTGGACTTCAAGAGGATTTGTAATAATAAAGAGCAAGCCTTGATTAATCTGATTCATGTTCAAGAGGGGCTTGTTGGTGGAACCAAGACCATTACACAAGGATTGGGAGAAGAAGACTAGATTCGGAGAGTTTGACCTTTCGTTACTCTTTTGGTCATACCTGGAGCTACATATTGAATTTTGATGTGATTCTAGTTGGACTAGAAACTAGACTTCCATACCTTTCCAATGATATATCGCACATATTCTAATTCATTAAGACGAGAGATAACCATCTATTTTAAGTTGGGCCTTGCTGCTGTCAAACAGAATGCGGAAACAACGAACTTGTCTTATTTAATTAGTTGGGCTAGCAAACTTTATTTATTTTGAGAGGAGACAATTTGTTTGGGCTTTAAACTTGTTTATTTTGTTTATTTTAATTAGTTTGGGCAAGTTTTAGCTTGGGTTTATTATTATTTAAATTGGGTTTATGTGGGACCCCTTAGGGAAATTAGGGTTTTGGCTTGGAGTTTAAATACTTTTTAGGAATAATTTTAGGTCAAACTTTTGATGATATTTTTAGCATTGTAGCCGACTTTTGGTTGCTCAATCTTGGTTCTTGATTGAACTTTCAACTCTTCTAAGAATTGACCATTCTTTGTCGTGAATTTATACTTCCTTTGCTCGTCTCCAGGTGTAGGCTGACACGATCAAAGAGTTAATGTCTTATCCTAAGTGCAGGAGTGTCAAAGTAATAAATAACCCAGCAAGACCGAGGTCGAACCATAGGGAGGTGAACTATATAAATTATAAATAATAATAATAATAATAATAATAATAATAAGAACAACAACAATAATGATGATGATGATGATGGTGATGGTGATGGTGATGAGGAGTTAAAGAGGACTTTGAGATGTAAGATAAATGTGAAGATTAAACAATGATAAAAACAAATGTCAAGATTAGAGGATCCATTAATAGTATTAGAGACAAGTAAAGTATAAATGCTTTATAAATTATCAACATGATCATATTAATCATTTTATTTACGTAACACCATACTTATAAATTTTATCAGGTATTTATGATGATAACTTATGTTGACAACAAATCAAGTTCCTTTCATAACAACGATGTCGGCCGAAGACTATGGAGGATCAAGTATTTGATGTACCAAGTGTTATATAACACAAATCTAGATTAACCATTTAACAAGCAAGGTATTAAGAATTAATAAGATAAAAATGATAAGACATGTTAATAGCAAACTTTCTTGAATATAAACATTAAAGTCCATGTTGAGTTTATACTATACATATTCTAACACCATTAGTGAAACCTTTTCACCTTGACATAATTAACTTAGCTAGACATTATGAAGAAGAAAAACATAAGTAAACAATATAAGAACATAAACATGATATAAGTTAATTAGGTATAGTGAAGAAAATGAAAAGCATAAACAAGAGATTAATGAAAGCAAAACTTAAGCATTACAAAAATATAAAGAGAGAGAGCAAGAACATGATCTTGATCTGAAGAACTAAGATTCCTAAATGAACGGCAAATACCTCCTTTTATAGGCTAAATTCATAACTATTCATTTGGTAATTGATTATTGATGTAGTGGCCAACTATTGATTTAGTGGACTTGGTGGATAGCAGCACTCAAGCATTTTGGCTGGATGAAATGACATTGATTCAATCAGAATTTGGCAAAGTGTTCTTCATGAACGTTGTTGGAAATTGTCTTTTCCTTCCACCCACCAAATGTCAAAGCATTTGAAGCACTAAAACTCGATATATGTCTAAAATATTGAGTAGTGCTGCTGGTGGACATGGTGGATAACCCTCAAGCTCTTGTTTGGATGAAATGTCATTGCTACCATCGATATTGAAGCCAGTCTTCTTCATGAATGTTGTTGGAAATTGGCTTTTCCTTCCACTCACCAAATTTCATGTCATTTGGTCTTCTAGAACTCCAGATATGGGTAAATGTCTGAGCAGTGTTTGGGCTAGAATGAAAGACAAATTATGGCTTCTCTTTTGTGGCCAAACTTTGAATTTGAAAACGACATATTTGGGTCTTTCCCTATTCATGAAAGTTCTAGGCCTATTTCTTATCTTTCCAGCCATATAAACCAAACTTAAATCCAAGATCTATAGCTCCAGATATGACCCAATGACTGAACAGTGTTCAAATTTGAATTGAATCGGCATCTCCTTTCTTAGCTTAGCCTTTTCTTTGTCCTTTCACTTCCAATAGTTAATCACAACAATCAATCCTTTGAATTGTGAGATATACATGAATTTAAAATGAGCATTTACCATAAATTAAAGCTATCTTATATTATCAGACCTGTTATTAAAAAACATACTTTAGTTAAGGAGTTATTGATACTTCAAGTGCAAAATGATGATATAAAACCTTGATAAAAATGCACTTTTAAGTACTAATCACACCCCCTAACCAGCTTATTACTAGTCCCTAGTAATCAAAGCGTTAAAATAGAAAAACAATTTGCAAGTTCCACAAAGTAAGGTATTCATCATTTAACTTCCATTAATTTATCCAAGTAAACAAACTCTCATTAAATTTATATATATATGCTCAATACCTCTTAAACAAAATATTGATAAACCTTATTTTTTTTATGTGCTCAAATGTATGAAAACATAGATGATGAGGCTTTTTTTGGAACAAAACTATATTCTATTCTAATGTTTAAGGTTAACTTTCTTGAGTTGAGGTTATTATCTTTTTTTTTCTCTTTTACACACACACACACACACACACACACACACACACACATAACTTAAAACACAATGCTTCTTTAACCCATGTAACGAGCTTTAGACTATTGACTCCCAGACCAGTTGGTCTTAGGGCATTAGGTGTTGAGACACCCCTTCGAGCTTAATAACTCGGGTTGCAAATACTGATACGTAGATAGTGCAATGTTTGATTCCCTTAAGCTTTTTTCCTCAACCCATGTAACAAGCATTGGACCAATAGCTCCCAAGTCAGTTGACTTTAGGGTATTAGGTGTTAAAGCACCCCTTCGGACTTAATTGCTTAGATTAGGGAGGCTACGAAACCAAACTTAACTATGTTTATTATTATTATTATTATTATGTAAATTATATACTATCCCTTTCCCTTAGTTGTTACCTTTAACAAAAGAGCATAAATAATGTAATAATCCAATGTGCGACCCACAATCATATGTTAAAGTGTGTGTGTGTGAAAATGAAGGTTTAAGAATACTTGTTAAATTAGTATATAAGTAGAATCAATTGATAATAATGCGAGAGTTTGTAAACCTGAATATTTCAAGAAGTATTATGATAGACCTTGTTAAGAATGTTTACTAAGATGCATCTCAAGAGTCACTTTAACAAAAGAACTCCTTGACTCTGCCATCTTAGTAACAATAGTTTTGCAAATATAAAACATAGTTAGTTAATTATTTTTTTTAAAGTATCAATCAACTACTACCCTTGCCCCCCAACCAAAACGAGACATTGTCCTCAATGTCCTAAGGTAGAAAGATAGAGTATAGAAGACATCACCTGAAACAATGAACACTGACAAACCTGAAACACATTTAAACAAATATAAGAAATAACAAAACAAAATAATATGCTATTAATAAAACCAAAAGACACAAGGTTTCACAAACGAAGGCTCAAATCCAATCTAAGTTTTTTACGGCTTTCCTTAGTTGACCAATGTATGCGACTCATGGAGGGATCAATGATAGGGATGAAAGATTGTAGTTGATCAATCAATTGTTCATGCAGTAGCAACAAAGATTATGGTTTGTCGTGCCAAAGATGTTAGAAATTCCTGTTCCACAACTTGATCAAGAAAAGACAACAATTTATCATAAAAACCATTAACATTTAACAAACCTATAGGTTTATGGTGAATGTTAAGTTAGGCCCAAGAGGAAATATGAAAGATCTCTTCCAATGTGCCCAGACCACCTGGTAAGGCAATAAAGATATCAGCGTGTTTAAACATTATATTCAGTCGATCAGACATTGTGGAGACCTGTAGTTCCTCTCTAATTGTTTTTCCAAGGAGGTCCTCTTTTGCTAAAGCTTTAGGGACGACCCCCAAAACTTGACTGCCTCCTAAAAATGCAGCTATTGACACACCCCCCATTAACCTAAGGCTGCCTCCGCCATACACTAAATGAATCTTTCTTTCAGCTAATACCTGACCAAGATGATTTGCTAATTCTAAAAACTCTTTTTCTTTCCCAAGACTAGATCCACCGAAGACACAAATATTTCTTATTTGATGACTTGAGGAACCTGCCATTTCTACACACTTTGATATCTGTTGAATGTGTGGGTTGAGTAGAAATGAAGGGAAGGAAGAGAAGATTTTATAGATGAGAAATTGAAAAAGCAATTATACCACCTATATATAGGCCAGCTGGAGTTTCTCTTTCTCTTTCTCTCTTTTTATTCTTTTATTAAAAAAACATGTATATGTACAAGCAGTGTGATTGTGGCTCACATTTTCCCTTGGCTTTATATCCAAGAACGGCTTAAACGCCCTCTATGGGTCGGGGATAGGCTTCCCATCCAGTTTTCTTAAAAACTAGCAAACAGGGTCTTTTTTAATCAGATTCCCAAGACTATGTCGAGCATGTTCTTTATGGAATTGTGGCCATAAATCATGAATTGCACGATGCACATCTCCACTAGGGTGCGTCTCAAGAGTTAATAGAAGATTATCTAAAGACTCCTTACTCAGGCCATCTTTAATAAACTGTATTTTATCTTCACGGTTTACAGATACCATTCCTAAAGAACGACATTTTGCATTACAAGTCCATCTAGCACATCTGTAACATACTTTCAGTCGTTTTGCATGACGTTTCTTTGCAAAAGTGCTTTTACTTGTTCCAGGCATGTATGAAATGAAAGAATTGGAGGACTTACTTGATAATCGGACCTTTGCTTCAATTAGCCAGCGAATATTTTCAGGAATTCCATGGTTCAATAACAATCTCAATCTTTCACACCTAGCACGGTAAATTTTTGTAATTGCATTCTGAGGCAGAGTAGGAAAATACTTTTTCAATTTTTCAAGAGTGGTGTCCATTTTCAAATGAGAAGAGATGCAAAGAAGGGAGAAAGAACAAAGAATTGCACAGATATATACACAGATATCAGTTATCATGGGAAACTGAAAGAATCAACTTAAGAGCCACGGAGTACTGTTATCCACCATTTGACCGGGGTGAGAGAAACTAGCAAAACAAAGGTCACACAAAAAAGAAACACAAAAACAATGTGAGAAAAAGAATCAATCTTTATATACAGGATCACCCAATTCAATAAAGTCATTTTCAAATGAAAAATTGTCAAAGTAAACTTTCAAACGATGTCCATTTACCTTGAAAACATTACCATTCTTTGGATTCTTGATATCACAAGCCTTATATGGATACACATGTTTCACAATAAAAGGACCGCTCCATCTTGATCTTAGTTTTCCAGGAAATAAATGGAGTCAAGAATTATAAAGCAAGACTTTTTTACCAACATTGAATGTTTTTCTCAGTATTTTCTTGTCATGAAACTCTTTGATTCTTGCTTTATGAATTCTTGAATTTTCATATGCATCATTTCTTATTTCCTCAAGCTCATTTATTTGTAATTTTCGCAGCTGACTAGCATCATCAAGATTTGAATTGAAAGCCTTAATAGCCCAATAAGCTTTATGTTCAAGTTCCACAGGCAAGTGACAAGGTTTTCCATAGACTAGTCTATAAGGTGACATACCTAATGATGTTTTATAAGCAGTTCAATAAGCCTAAAGTGCATCATTAAGTCTTAAAGACCAGTCTTTCCTATTAGGGTTCACTGTCCACTTGTCTGAGGGTGATAAGGGGTGGCAACTTTGTGTGTGATTCCATATTTCTTCATTAAAGACTCAAATGACTTGTTGCAAAAATATATTCCACCATCACTTATCATGGCTCGAGGAATTCCAAATCGACTCAAGATATTTTCTTTCAAAAACTTTATCACTATTTTGTGATCATTGTTTCGACTTGGAATTGCCTCTATCCATTTTGAAACATAATCTACTGCGACTAATATGTACAAGAAACCAAATGATGGAGGAAATGGACCCATGAAATCTATACCCCAAACAGTCAAACATCTTAATGACAAGAATAGGATTTAAAGGCATCATGTGACATTTTGAAATAGATCCCAACTTTTGACAATTTTCACAAATCTTGCAGAATGCATGCGTTTCCTTGAACATGGTGGGCCAATAAAATCCAATTTGTAAGATTTTTGCAGTTGTCTTTCTTGATGAGAAATGACCCCTACATGCCTTAGAATGACAAAATTTAATGACAGTACTTACCTCATTGTCAGGAATGCATCTTTGAAATATTTGATCAAGACAATATTTGAATAAATAAGGGTCATCCCAATAAAAGTTCTTCACTTCGTTCAAGAACTTTCTTTTGTCTTGGGTGCTCCGATGAGCTGGCAAATGTCTTGAAACAAGAAAATTAACAATATTAGCAAATCAAGGCATTGTAGCAATAGAAAGTAAATATTCATCAGGAAAGTAATCATTGATTTGTGTGATATCAGATGTGGAATCTATTGTCAATCTTGACAAATGATCCGCGACAACATTTTCGGTGCCTTTCTTGTTTTTGATTGTGATATCAAATTCTTGAAGTAACAAAATCCATCGTACCAATCTAGCCTCAGAATCCTTTTTTGAAAGAAGATATTTCAAAGCTGCATGATCACTAAAAACAACAACAGGTGAGCCAACAAGATAAGATCTAAACTTGTCACATGCAAAGAAGTAATTCCTTTTCAGTGGTAGTGTAATTCATTTGAGCACTATTTAAAGTTTTACTTGCATAGTAAATCACATAGGGTTTCTTATCTTTTCTTTGTCAAGATAGCAGCTACGGCATAATCACTAGCATCACACATTATTTCAAAAGGTAATGACCAATCAGGAGGTTGAATGACAGGAGCAGAAGTAAGCAAGCTTTTAAGTTTAACAAAGGCTTCTTCACAATGTCCAGTCCATTCAGAAACAACATCCTTTGTTAGAAGGTTACACAATGGCTTCGATATGACACTAAAATCTTTGATGAACCTTCTATAAAAACCAGCATATCCTAAGAATGATCTAACATCTTTAACAGATTTTGGTGTTGGCAAGTTGGCAATTAACTCGATTTTAGATTTGTCAACCTCAATTCCTTTCGATGAAACAATGTGACCAAGTACAATGCCGTTTGTTACCATAAAATGACATTTTTCCCAATTCAGCACAAGATTGTTCTCTTCACACCTGCTCAAAACCTTTTCTAAGTTAGTCAAACAATCATCAAATGAATCACCAAAAACAGAAAAATCATCCATAAAAATTTCAAGAAAACATTCAACCATATCACTGAATATGCTAAGCATGCATCTTTGAAATGTGGTTAGTGCATTACATAATCCAAAAGGCATCCTTCGATATGCAAAAGTACCAAATGGACATGTAAAAGTAGTCTTCAGTTGATCTTCTAATTCAATTTCAATTTGATTATAACCTGAATAACCATCTAGATAACAATAAAATTCATGACCTGCAACTCTTTCTAGGATTTGATCCATGAAAGGTAAAGGGAAATGATCTTTTCTAGTCATTGAATTAAGTTTCCTATAGTCAATGCACATGCGCCAACCAGTAACAATCCTAGTTGGAATTAACTCATTTTTCTCATTTGTTATCACAATGACTCCAGACTTCTTGGGTACAACTTGGGTAGGACTTACCCATTTGCTGTCAAAAATAGGATAAATGATTCCATTAACTAGAAGCTTAATTACTTCATTCCTCATTACTTCTTTCACATTAAGATTAAGCCTTCGATGCGTTTCTTTAGCAGGTTTAACATTTCCCTCTAAATAAATCCTGTGTGTGCAAATCAAAGGATTAATTCCTTTTATGTCAGCTATGGTCTATCCTAATGCATTTTTGTGCATTTTCAGACTTTGTAATAACTTACCTTCTTGATGTGCATTAAGTTTGGAAGAGATTATTACCGGAAAAGTTTCATTTTCTCCTAAAAATGAGTATTTGAGATTGAATGGTAACGGCTTCAAATCAGGTTTTGGTGGTTGAACACTTGAAGGTATAGACTCAATTCGGTTCAAGAGGGATACACACCATCTCCAACACGTGGGGCTAAAAAATGAGTAAAAACAGATGCCCCCTCTTTACAAAACATAAAAAGCCAAGACTTGTCAAGTGTTTCATGTAGTAAGTTTTGTAAAGATAAATTGCCTGATCACACTAAAACTCTGTGCTTTCTTAAAGATAGTCTCGTTATTGGGTGACCTATCCGTTTTGAAATTGAAGAGGATTTTAGAAGGGGCCTCAATATTTGGAGACTTGCCCGTTTTAAAGATTTTTAGAAAAACTCTTTTTTCTAAAAAAATGGTCTCAATGTTGGGTGACTGCCCGTTTTAAGATTTTTTAGAAAAACTCCACACTTTTTCTAAACAATGGTCTCAATATCGGGTGACCTGCTCATTTTAAGATTTTTAGAAAAACTCCACGCTTTTTCTAAAAAAATGGTCTCAATATCGGGTGACCTGCCCGTTTTAAGATTTTTTAGAAAAACTCCATGCTTTTTCTAAAAAATGGTCTCAATATCAGGTGACCTGCTCTTTTTAAGGTTTTTAGAAAAAACTCCATGTTTTTTTCTAAAAAATGGTCTCAATATTGGGTGACCTGCTTGTTGTGAACTTCAAAAGAAATCATCTTACCTCAAAGAATAAAGCAGTGTTGGTTCACAATTCATATTCTTTTCTGTTGTTTCGTTAGCCTGAGATTTTGTATCTCAGCGGTTCCTAAAAAATTAGAACTATTTTTGCTTTTGTCACACCTTTCCTGCCAAGTAAGTGTTATGATAATATAGCATGCATGTTTTTGTTATCTATTTTGGAAACATAGGTCCCCCTTTCCGTTGTAGCCTTCTTCGAGCTCCTGTTTCCATTTCTTTGCCCAACCTGTCCTTTTTAACCGGAACATGCTCCACGTGCTACATTTCCTATCCTTTTGATGCTTGGTGAAGAGATCTTCGGTTCCTTATGGGGCCCTTTCTTGCTCCATTAAATATTGCCTTATATTATACTTTTGCCGATGTTTTTTTTAATTGCCTTTTCCATTTTTAAGAAATTATTTTACAAGGAAAACTCAAAAGTCTGGTTTTGTTCATGAAAACTGAAACTTTAAATGCATTCATCATACTTTGTTTTAAGCAATTCTCATAAAGGTGTTTCAGAGGTTTTTATGATGATACCCCCCTTTAATGTTGGGCTTTGGTTCCCTATGTACCCCTATGTGCATTTCCTGCCCCAGTGTGGTGTGTAATACATGTTACTTTTAGATTTGTTTTAGTTCCGTCCAATTTAGGAATTGATAAAGTCATCTTGAGCATCTTAGTCATGTGTAAAACAGTTCTATTAAGTAAAAGATTTCAAATGCTATGAGATCATGTGCTTTATGAAGAAAAGGTTCTTTACAAAGAGAATTTATGGCCGAACTTTATTTTATTGATTGGAAAATTACAAAATACATCAAGCATAATATTTCTTTACAGAGTTAGAATTCACAAGTCTAACTAGATCTTCTCCATCCATTCTACATAACATTAAAGCTCCTCCCAAGAACGCTTTCTTCACCATATAAGGACCTTCATAGCTTGGCGCCCATTTACTCTAAACTTCTCTTGGCAAAGGCAATATTTTCTTTAGTACAAGATCTCCATCGTGGAATTCTCGAGGTTGGACCTTCTTGTTATATGATTTGGCCATCCTTCTTTTGTATAGTTGATGATGACAGATTGCAGCTATCCTCTTTTCACTGATCAGTTTCAGCTGTTCATATCTAACTTTTTCCCATTCTACTCATCTAGCTTAGAGTCTATCAATACTCTCAATGAGGGGATTTCCACTTCTAAAGGCATCACTGCCTCTATTTCGTATACCATGTATGGGGTGGCTCCTGTTGAGGTTTGGACCGCGGTGCGGTATGCATGAAGGACAAATGGCAACATCTCATCCCAATCATTGTAGATGACTACCATCTTCTGAATAATCTTTTTGATATTTTTGTTAATAGCCTTTACTGCACCATTCATCTTTAGCCTATATGATGAGGAATTGGAATGCTTGATGTTCCATCTAGCATAGAGTTCTATTATCATCTTGCTATTGAATTTCTAGGTATTATCAATTATAATCTTTTATGGTGGATCATACTGATAGATCAAATCTCTTTCAATAAATTTCTTCACCACTTTTTGCGTTACATGAGCAAATGAACCAGCTTCTACCCATTTTGTAAAGTAGTCGATAGCCACTAGAATAAACCTATGACCATTGCTGGCTTTTGGTTTAACAGGCCCAATCACATCAATTCCCCACATTGTGAAGGGCCTGAAGATGTCAAGTTAAATAGAGGAACTGGAGGCGTGTTGATTTTATCATTGTACACGTGGCATTTATGGCATTTTCGAACATAATCAATGCAATCCTTTTCTAATGTCATCCAAAAGTAACCGGCCCTTTGTATCTTTCTAGCCATCATGTGTCCGCTAGCATGGCTTGAGCAAATCCCTTCATGGACTTCCTATAACGTGTTTTTTACCTCAACTTCATCCAAACATCTCAACAAAGTCCCATCAGATGATTTCTTACACAAAATCTCCCCATCAAGATAAAAATCCATTGCCAACCTCCTCAAGGTCTTCGTGTTGATTTTGGATGCCCCTATGGGATGTGCCTGGTTTTGGATGAAATTCTTGATATCATAGTACTAAGGGTTTCCATCTATTTCTCTTTCGACTGAGCAATATTAAGCTGGGTTATTTCTGATATCAATGTGTAACGACTGTACCTTGTGCCCAAAGTCTATTCTAGCCATAGAAGCTAGTGTGGCCAAAGCATCAGCAAACTAGTTTGCTTCCCTTCGTAGATGGGTGAACTCTATTTCCTCAAATTCTCCAGCCAGTTTAGATAGGTATTTTTGGTAAGGCCTTAACTTCTCTTCCTTGGTTTGTCATTCTCCTTTTACTTAGCAAATGATCAGCATTGAGTCTCCATACACATCTATCTTTCTGATGTTCAGCTCCAATGCAACCTCTAAACCCAGAATGCAAGCTTCATACTCAGTCGTGTTGTTGGTACACCCAAACTGCAACTTAACTGAAACCGGATAATGTTTCTTATCAGGAGAGATTATCATTGCACCCGCTCTATTTCCACATACATTTACAACACCATCAAAGTACATAATCCACCAAACTAATTTCCCTTCCTCGACTGAAAGCACATCTTCATTAAGAAAGTCAAAGTTTAATGGCTCATATCTTCCATAGCATGGTCAGCTAAGTGATCAGCAATAACACTCCCTTTCACAGCTTTCCTTGTCATATATACTATGTCATACTCAGCTAGTAGAACCTGCCATCTTGCAATTCGACTCAATAGATAAGGTTTTTCACATATCTACCTCAACGGGTCTAATTTGAAAATTAACCACGTAGTATGATACAACATATATTGACATAATCTCTTTGCAGCCCATGCTAGTGCATAACACAGCTTCTCAATCATAGTATACCAAGACTCACATTCCGTGAATTTCTTCCTTAGGTAATAAATGGCCATTTCCTTCCTTCCAGTTTCATCATGTTGTCTAAGCACACATCTCATTGTCGTTTCAGTTACTATTAAGTACAATATCAACAACCTTTCTGTATAGGAGGAACAAGTAGGGGTGGATTCAATAGGTACTACTTGATTTTCTCAAAAGCCTTTTCGCACTCTTCATTCCAAATTCTATGATTCTTCTTCCTTAACAAATGAAAGATTGGGTCACAAATCGTGGTTAATTGGGATATAAACCGGGGAATGTAATTCAACCTTCCTAAGAACCCTCTTACATTCTTCTTAGTCTTGGGAGTTGGCATAGATTGAATAGCTTTTACTTTGTCAGGATCCACTTCTATCCTTTTATCACTCACCACAAATCCCAACTTCCCAGATTTCACCCTGAATGAACACTTTGCAGGGTTAAGCCTCAACTTATATTTCCTTAGTCTTTCAAAAAATTTCTTCAATATTTGGACATGATTCTCTTCCTCTTTAGATTTAGCATCATGTCATCCACGTATACTTCAATCTCTTTGTGCATCATGTCGTGAAATAGAGTCACCATGGCCCTTTGGTAGGTGGCCCAATGTTCTTTAACCCAAATGGCATGACCTTGTAGTAAAAGGTTTCCCATGGTGTTACAAAGGTTGTCTTCTCCTTATCCTCTTGTGCCATTTTTATTTGATTGTAGCTCGAAAATCCATCCATAAAGGAATATATGGAGCTACGTTTCGCATTGTCAACTAACATGTCTATGTGTGGTAAAGAAAAATTAACTTTAGGGCTAACCTAGTTTAAGTCCCTAAAGTCCACACAAACTCTGATTTTATCCTCTTTTTTTTGTACAACCACTATGTTAGACACCTAGTGTGGATACTTGACTACTTTTAAAAAACCAGCATTCCATTTTTTTTATTTCTGCCTTTACTTTGATTAAAACCTCCGGATGAGTTCTCAAATTTTGCTTAATCGGCTTGCATCCTTCTACCAGCGGTACCCTATGTACTACGATATTTGTATCCTAACCAAGCATATCCTTGTAGGACCAAGCAAAAACATTTATGTAATCTCAGAGTAGTGCAATCAACTCTTATCTTTCTTTAAGGGTGATCAGAGTCCTTATCTTTAGCTCTCTCTTGATTTCTTCATTACCCACATCTATGGTAACAAGTTCCTCTTTAGCGGGTTTCCAAGCTTATTCATGTTGTTCTATTAATTTTTTGAATTCTCTAATGTTATTTTCATCCCATTCTTTGTCTTCTACAACTACTATATATTCTTTAAAGTTTGGCCATTCATTCTCAGCATAAAGTGTAGGTGTTGCTGTAAAAGATCCACTTTCAGGGTTCCTGAAAGCAGAAAGTGATGTGTAAATGCACAGTAAGACATCAAGATGAACTTTGAAAATGCATGATCTCATTAAAAGGAAAAGGTTGGCTAAAAAACAAGGATAAAATCCAATTGACATCTTCAGTCTTGATTGTCAATAATTAAAAAAAAAACAGAAAAAAGGCAAACAACACCGACAATATCATAATCTAACAAGCATTGTTGATTACATTTTGAACACCAACGAAGCTTCTTGGGTCTCACAATTCTGGAACTTCTCTCCTTTGACTAGCTTTCGAACGAAAGTCCTGGCGGTAACTTTTTCCAGAGTGTAGATGGTTAATTGCGGCAACTCTTCATCCCTTCTTCTATATTCAGTCTTCCTAGCAATGCCTTTGACTTTATCTTCCTCCAGAGTGTTTATGTTTATAGAAGAAAGCTTTTGAAGAAAGTTTTCATCTCCTTTATCAGGCTGCATCACATATACAGCCTTTGGGAACAAAACCCTGATTAGAGGGATAACTAAGTTTTCTTTTTCAAGCTTCCTTCCTTCAATCCTAGCCATTTTCTTCTCCCTTCTTACACTAGCAGCTCGCCTGTAAACCTCATTCTTAGGCATATATCCAAGCCCAAACCTTTGTTCTATAGCTTTTAGCTTTATTATATTAATCCACTCAGGTTTTCCTTTTTCAACGTCATATTAGAAAGGGATCTTGTGCTTTAAAAAGCTTTTAACAGCCATTTTTGTGGCCTCTAAGATCTCTGGTTTCCTCACCACAGTGTATCAATGGCCTTCCAAATAACATACTATAGGAAGGGTGGATATCCATCACTTGAAGGGTTACCAGAAACACTTGTGGACCCACGACTAGTTTAACCGCAATTGTCCCTATCACTTATCTTGACGAGCCATCGTAAGCTCTGGCTATCATCACACTTGGTTGTATTTGTGAGGGATCTACCGACATTTCATCCAGCATATGCCTTGGTAACACATTAAGGGCTGAGCCGTTATCAATAAGAACTTTGCCGATGAGATAATATTTGCATCGGACCGTGACCTACAGAGGCTCGTTATGTCCAGTTCCTTTAGCATCAAGTTCATCTTTCGTGAAATACAAGTAATTGGCAGCATGGATCCTCGCTACTCGATGCTCCATAGCCTTTAGTTCAATATCTTGTGGTACGTAAGCCTCATTTAGTACTTTTTGCAAAGCATTGCGATGCGGCTCAGAGTTGAGTATTAATGACACGATCAAAATTTTGGCAAGAGTCTTCTTCAGCTGATCCACTATACAGTACTCGCTATGCTTTATCAATTTTAGGAACTCATTTGTCTCTTCCTTAGTCACGGGTTTATTCACCTCAAGCTCTTTATTGAGGTCAACCACCTCTTTACCCTTAGCCTTTCTTTGCTTCTCTAATTCTTCAAGTGTGAAACAACGAACACTCTGGGTTAGTCCACTTATCTTAGTTCAGAACAAAGGCAAGGGAGCTTCAATATTTGAGGTATAACCATAATTGCCAGGCATTGTTTTATAGTATACTTTGTTTGCACATGAGAGCTTAGTCAATACCAACTTCGAGAGCCCATTAGTTGTTGATTGGACCCTACACTTCTCCATATTCCCTATCATCTCTATCTCTCCATTTTCCTTTATGGCCTCAATCTTTAGCTCTCCCTAGAGTTAGTGTTCTTGCAATCTTTTGATGAAACTCGATACATTCATCAATATGATGCCCTTTTTTTATGGAATGGGAAAAAGTCACTTTCCCCGTGCAACATTTAGTCGATTTCTCCAAGTGTCCAGACTGTAACAACATATCGTATAGCCTTGTCATGGTCACTTTTAACACCCATTCTTTGCTACCAACCTCCATGGTATTCACTCCACTACTACCAACAGCATGTTTGGGTAAAGGGTTTGAATTCACATTAGGTGAATCCTTGAAAATGACCCATCCAACTTTAATCAGCTACAACACCTTCTTCTTAAAAGTAAAGCAAGTCTCAATATTGTGACCCGCATTACCAGTATGGTATTCACAAGTCACCTCAGGGTTTACCAGGTAGGGAAAGGTGGTTGCATAGGTGGTACTGGTAAGAGAGCTATTTGCCCAATACTTAGCAACTTGGCATACAACTCTTTTAGGGTTATTGGTAAAGGTGGTAACTGTTCTTCTAGTTGTCGGGTTGTCTTTCCTTTGGTAATTGCTTTGGTTATTTGCTAGGAATTTTGTCTGATTGGGTTGGTTTGGGATGGAGGTTTTGGAAAAGTTGATATTGGTGACTTGGGAGGTAGGTGTTTAGTAGTTTTGGTAATTCTTGCTTTTCCCTTTGTATCCGCCTTCTAGTTTATTCACCTCAGTTTCCTTTTTTCCCCCTAACAAAACCCCTCTTCTCTACAGGTTTTGCAATTCTTCCACTTTGGATTCCTTGTTCAATCCTCTCGGTAATCCGTACAACATCATAGAAATGTTGGGCTGAGCTACCCATTAGGTGCTCATAGTATGGAGCCCTAAAAGTATTGGCAAACAGGGTCACCATTTCTGTTTCTATTAGTGGAGGTTGTACATGGATGGCTTGGTCTCGCCACCTTTGAGGGTAAGCCCTCACGGACTCTTGAGTTCCTTTCTCCATGATAATAAGACTGGTCCTATCAGGCACGATCTCAAGATTGAACTTGTATTGCTTTAAAAAAGCATATGTCAGGTTTGCCCACTTCTAGATCCTAATGTTGTCTAACCTCATATACCAGCTGAGGGCAGACCCTGTTAGGCTATCTTGAAAGAAGTAAATTAACATCTTAGCATCGTGGATAATTTCTATCATCTTATCACAGTATGACTGGATATTGGTACTTGGGCATTCCATCCCAGTATACTTAACAAACTTTGGCACCCTGAATTTCTCTGGTATTATGATGTTAGGCACCAAACACACTTCAGCTACCCTAACTGGGTCAAATAAATCATTTCCATCAATTGCCCTTAACCTCCCTTCTAGTGCAGTCCACTTATCATACCCCAAATGATTAGAGAATCTGACGTCATGTGGATCTTCAGTTGCTAAATCCATCGCAATAGGAATTTGGATGGGCCGAGCGGGATCATAATGTTGCTTATTCAATGTATTTGCTCCTATATTATGAGGTGCAACAGGGATTTGAGCTGTTGGTGGTGCTTCACCAGGTTGAGCAAACGTTCCCTCTCCATCTCTTGCTCTCAACATTTGCTCGAGCAAACTAGTTAGGTACGCAACATCATTCTGAACTCCTTCAAGCTCTTTTTGGTATAACCTTTCTTTGTTTTCCATCCTTTTTCTTTATCGAGTGTTGTGAATTCTAGAAGGGGGACCTATGTTTCTCAGTCTGCAAATATGTGCACAGATGTATAAGAAAATGCATGATATAATGCATGATTGTGATAAGAATGCTTTATATATTGGGTATGGATGCAGCCTTCCCATGAACGATTGATGGCCACCACCTCATAAGCATAGGTTCTCTTATCACATTTCTTGTTAGGAGTAATACCTTTCGAGTTGTTTGCTTTAGTAAGCTTGAATCATATTCACCAAGAGACAGATTTTGCACAAAAGATGAGTCAATACCCTTCTCATTAATACTTGATAAGTTCATTACATTTTTGGAGATACAAAATACATTAATCTATTTCTTCTACCATCTCTCTAGCCAAAAGTAAGAAGGCAAAGCTGCGGTTCTTAATTTTTCCTAAAAAGGCATCGGTTTCAGCTAAACTTCAGCGATAGCCAATGATGTCCCCTCTTAGATTTTGAGCATTGATTCTAACAATCCGAGCATGTGCAGCAGCTTCATCCATTTGCTCATCCATCTTGGTCATCTCTTCTATAAGCAACATATTGGTTTTGTTTAAAGCAGCATTGTTGGCGTCGATTTGATCATTGTGTTTTTCCATTGCTGCTAGCTTCTCATCCAAATACTTCACCTTCTTGTGTTCTTTGTCAAGCTTTATCCTCAGAACTTTCATCTCATTCCTCTTAACCGCTAACTCAGCCTCGGCAGCCTCGACAACCTCAACACATTTTCTTTTACTTTCCTCCTTTTCATTCTCAGTTAACTAGCTTTCCACCTCCATATATTTCTTGCTTAACTCCTCATACTTCCCAATTTTATCCATCAGCTCAGCCCGAACTTATGCAAATTTCTCTTGGTAATATTATGCACTTCTATGACAATCATTGAGGTCAATCTTCAATGCTTCAAGTTCAGAGCAAATTTGCATCCAATCCAAACTCATCCCTCCTAGCTCCTTCTCACTTTCTTCCTCTCTAGACTGTATTTGCTCATCTAGAAAGGCTCTCCTTTTATCCCCTTTTAGCACCATTTCTTCTAACATCGCCTTGTCTTTTCTGCTTTTGCTCAACTCTATCTGAAGTTTTTCCACTTGTCCTCTCAGTTCTTCTTCATTGTTCATCCTTTTCCTTTTGATCAGCTCCTCCACAATTTGGGAAGATCTAACTCCTATATAAGGCATGGCTGAAACAACTAAGTCTCTCCATCTTGTATATTCTTCACTTGCACTTGGATCCCTCAAACCTTCCATTTTAACCAAACCAGATGTTGCCAATCTTGATTGATGATCTCCAAAAAAAGCTTGTGCAATGGGATCTTTAAACAACCCAAAGAATTGAGCAATTCCTACAGTTCTTGGAATGAATTGTATGCCCCTAAGTTGTCTTATCACAAGGGCTGGAGCATAACTCACATAACCTGTGATCCCTACTAAAGGCACCCAACGTCTTTGCCCACAACTCACCAAAACATCCACTACCGTGACCTATGGGGCCCCACTTGAAATCACTATTACACAAATTTTCTAGTTTGCCTACCCAAGGCAAACGATAAGGAAGTGATCAACAATCTAGGTACATGGTATCTATTAAGAGGTGTCATGTTAAATAACAAATAAAAAATAGGTATAAAACAACTACACCAATTGTGACCAGAAAGAGCGAAAACAAGAAGGCTGGAAAACAAAATCAGACAGAACCAAAAAATAAATCATCAAATGTTTGAAAGCCTTAAAAGTTCACCATATGTTACGTAACAATGATTTCATAGTTTGTTTTTATTTTAATCTAAAAATATATTTATTATTTAATCTTTATGACAATGCAAAAACATGACCTTATATATATATATATATATATAAGCTAGCCTATCTATCTATAATGAGTTCTAATTTGTAATAGATCATTTTTTTTTAACTCTTTTAATTACAAGTTCATGTTCCTTAGACTTGCATTGGAACTAACATAATGACAGGTGGAAACTAGGCCAATGTTAATGCTAAACAACTTGGTTGTTTTCATTCAAGAAAATGAATTGCCACAATATTTATAAGCGAAGTATAAGGAAAAAACATTCATATATTTTCATTGCCTCCATAGTGCACAACCTAAGCCTTCGTTAATTTCAATTTAAACCAAAAACAAAAATCATTTTTTTCCCTTGCATTCATCACCACAATTATAACTAACCCTTGACTAATTTCAATACTACATACATATCACCAAACCTAACTCTTTGTCTAAATACATTAAGTTACCATCATTTTGCTTCATTGAAACTATTAAAACAACCTCAATCATACGAACAAAATAATTGAACACCTCAAAATTCTCATAACATCTTCGAGTCTTGTCAATACAAAATCAAATCTCTTACCATCATTAAAATCTAGATTGATATGCCCACACCATCCAATGAATCCACAATTATGATAGCCATATAATTAATATCCTATTTAGATTGGAGTTTGATGTAACCATATTATTCGACAGTTTCACCCACATTTAACTAGTGTTTTGCCTATGTTATATATATAAAATGCTTTGATATTCTTTGTTTTATGTTTTGAAGGCACGTTTGGATGAAAGATGCAAAAAGGAGTAAATTGTAGGTAATATGTAGATTTGATCTTCAGTCGATGTTTTGTGCAGAGCGTGAGTTATAGAGGTCGAAATGAAGTGATTCCAGTGGCATTAAAAAGCTAACATCCATACCTTTCTGGAAATTTAAAGAAAGAAAAATAAAAAGAGAAAGAGCATGGAAATCACATCCTTCAAAGTCAAATCTCGCATTTTGCCAATGTTGACCTTTGGCCATTCAAAATTAAATATCTGGAGTTGCAGAAGTGAAATTGATGCAAACTCAATGTTTTTTGATTCTGACTTAAAGACCTATCAACGCTCCAAATTTCAGCCAAAATCGATTTCATATGAGGGATTTGTGATTTTTCAAAGATGACAGCTAAATTCTGCCATACAATGGTGGATTGTTGGTGGCAGCTAAATATTGTCAAAAGAAGCTGCACCAACCATTGACAAAGGATAGCCACCATTGTTGATAAGTGCAGGAGGAGCTGCCATTGAAGCCTATAAATAAAGGCATCATTTGGAGAGAGAAAGACAGAGCAAAGAGAGAGGGAAAGAGAGTGCAGTAGAATAAAAGAAAGAGGGGTGGCAGCCATAAGAGAAGAAACACAAACTCTCCCCTTTACAAACCAGAAATCATGCTTTCTTTCATCTTTAAGAGTAGTTGTTCAATAGATATGCAAGGCTAAACTCGTTTTCTTGGTTGCAAGGACACAAAAACCTTCAGATATTAAGAACTGTGAGATTTATTCTTCCATTTATTTTCAGTTTGTATTATGAATGAGTACGCTTGTTTTTCTATGCATATTTCCTATGATTGTTTATCTTAAATGCTAGAGTGGACTCTAAGTTATTATTGTGAACAATCTATTGCTAAGCTTGATATCAAAACTGGAGTTGTGGTATATAAACTTGTGAAGCAACTCAGCTTGATAATTGTGGTGAAACTACGTTATTAAACTTAGGGAGAACATTTGATCAAAGCAACATAAGCTGCGGACAGCTTGGTTGTTAAGATTAATGAATTTATCTAGATCTTAAGGCTGCCATTGGATTAAATCATTAGTACGGACACTGTGATTGTTTGTTGGTTAGGATTAGTTTTACAGCGGATCTGTTAACTAATCAAAATTAAGAAAAGATAAAAAATTCAGAAAATAAACTGGAGTTTTGTTTCAAGGATTGGTTCTGATTTCTGTAGGTGGATGTGTGCTTGCAACCAAGGTTTGTTTTCTTGATAAATTTCAGTTTTAATTGATTTTGTTTGCTAGTTTAATTTCTATCATGGTTTAGATCATTACAAATTAATCCCCCCCCCCATTGCATAACGTATAGCATAAAAATCTGAACTAAACCTTCCTCGTGAGATCGACCCCTTGCTTGCTCTATACTATCTTGTGTGTTATGTTTTAAGTTAGGGTAATTAATTTGTGCGACCGTGACATCGCAATAGAGTTTGTCTTGACAATTTTTACATAAGCTTTTTGTCCATAACCTATATATATATATATATATATATATATATATATATATATATATATATATATATATCTTCCTTCATGTTCATCTTTGAAGCTTGAATTAGTTACTTAGCATGACATTTGTTCGAACACCTATTATATAATGTTTTTCTTGTTTGACTAAGTTTCTCAATTTCCTCTCTAACATGTGTAACTTATAAGTTCAGATGTTAATTGTAGAATCATGTTAATAATTTATTTAGGAACTCTTTGCACTTCAACTTATAATTCAGGAACCTAGTTCGTTTTATCCTAGTGTATATGGATGTTTGGTATGAATATATTGATTGATATATTATAACAACTTTGTAAAAATTTTATGTAATTGTTTTTAGAAATATTTTAAATATTTTTATCCTTGTCAACTTATCCTATAATACTATTAAGAAAATCAAAAAAACTAAAAATTTTAAAGTTAATAATTGAAAGATTCTATAAGAAGTTAAAGAGAAAAACAAATAAATAATAGATAAATCAATGAAATTAATACAATGTATGAATGCTTAAATGACTATTACATAAACATAATAAAAGTACTTCATAATATTAAATAATTTGTTATATACAAGTACTTCACTTATTCAAGTAAAAGAAAATAACACAATCATGTAACATAACTACTAGTAGATATTCAATCTCTCTCTCTCTCTCTCTCTCTCTCATACACAACTCAATGAGTACACAATAAATAAAATGATTTTTAATTTTTTGATGCATAAATGAGTGATAAATATCTTATTGAAAAAACAATGATTTGCTTATATATAAAATGGATCCCTAACCCATTATACTAGGTTTTGGGTTACATGTATTATCTATTCATGTATATAAGCTCTCAAACATGCATAATCATGGGCGAGTCCAAATGATTTTTTAATGCATATCTCTCTAATAAGTGGTAGTAAAGCAACTGGTTGGACTATGTATAAGTAGTTATGACAAGTGTTTGCATAGCCAATTACATATTATTCGCTAGGATAATCATAAAGATAATGTGAATTGACTTTCATAGTTGATGTGTACAAGATAAAATGAAGAGCTAGTTGAACTCTCATTATTATTGTCTACAAGATAAAATGAAGAGCTAGTTGGACTCTTGGATGGAAGATTAGTATAGAGTGTAACACATAACTCCTAGTTTAGAAGAGGAGAGGAGAAGTGAACTCTTAGATGAACAAGCTCTTGCAAAAGCAGAAACCTCTTAATGGTACTATATTATTTAAGTGGTGACTGTCATAACTCAATTCTGGGTTATTCCCTAAAATTTATTTTTTTAATATTAAAAATAAATAAATAAAGGCTAGCAACATGGAGAAAATAAGCCAGGGAATACAACTGTAATTTTGGAGGAAATGCAGGGCCTAATTGTCCCCTATTATGCCAAAAAATAGAGAAATAATGCAAATTCAAGGTCAAATTAAATGATTATTGGATGAATTTGCATAAAACTTAGGTCTAATGGCATAATTAAATTTTTAATAGGCCAATTTGATTATGGGCCAAATTGAATTTTAATTATGTTTAAAAATTAATTTTGGTCCAATTAAAGGATTTAATTAAGTGCAATAACTTAATTATATTTTAAACGGGTCAAATTAATTTTATTTTGGGCTTAATTGGTAAAAACTTAAGTTTTGGGGCCCAATTTGGGCTTAATTGAGAAGATTGAAATTTAAAGAGACCAAATTTCATTTTTACCAATTTAATTGATTGAAATCAGGGGCAAAATCGCAAGAAAATTGAAATTTTAAGGTTAAAGGTCAAATTAAAGAAATTCGCAGCCAATGACCAATCTGTAAAAAGCATCACACTTTGGGGGTTTAATTGACAAAAATCAAGGGTGAAATTGAATAAATTGAAAGTTTAATGGTCAATTAGGGGTTAAATTGCATAAATTTAAGATGAAGGACCAAAGTGCAAAAGGCGCGTAAATCTGTGGTTCAAATTCAAGTTCGGCAGGGGCTACATTGCACTAAATCAAAAGTATAGGGTCAATTAGGGGTGCAATTAAATTAAATTTAAAGGTGAAGGACTGAATTGAACTTTGGCCAAAAACAGAACTCTGGTACTGTTCATTGTCTTCTTCATTATTTTGCTGAAAAAGCTGTTTGGATGGTACTTTGTAGGTGCATTTAATGACTCATATGTCCACCAAAATTGACAACACATAAACCAAAATGGTCTCCTGACATCCCTCTATCCCCGAGTATGGTTCTTTCAGACCTATTAACATCACAACGGCCTCAGCGTCGGCCTAAAGAGGTCAAGTCAGGCAGCCTTGAATTGTCAGATTTGACAGTTTATGATACCTACTTTGAACCAACAGTTAGGATCCTTACCAATCGAATCAAGGGCTGAAATGTTTTCCCTGTGTAGAAAAGATTACCGTCTTCCAGCTCCTATAAATAGGGGTGGATTTCATGGCCTAAGCTGGAAGAAAATCGGGTCCAAAGTCGGCCAAAAACCAGCCTTCCTCCCCAGAATTTTCCCTTTTCTGTCGTCTGTCTCTTCACTCTCTCTCTCTCTCTACACCTTGATCTCAACCACGCCACCTTAGCACCACCATGATCAGGAGCGGCCCGACCTTCTCCTCCAACCCATCCCACCGCAGTGAACAACAACGCCACCATTCCCTCGCTCTCTTCTGTAGTTTTTGTTTCTTCTCTCCTTCACCCGATAACTAGCGCCGACCACTCACCCCAAAACCAACGCCTCCTCAGCCACTAGTCAAACCCTCTCTTCGCAGTAAAAGCTTCCACGCTGGGTAACTTTTCCCTTCTCTTCCTTCTTTTTGTCCCCTCCCTCGTCTTCGTCACCCTACGTGCAGAACGAGAATTCATTATGCACGCGAGGTGCAAAATAATTCACCCTATAATTGGGTCGGGCCAGTTCTAGCCCAGACCAAATGGCTTGGCTGGGTCCAGCCCAACCTCCCAAAAAAAGAAAGAAGACCTCTTGGGCTGATATTGGCCCACTCTTTTCTAGGTCTGAGCTCGGCCCAGTTATCTGGGCCAGCCCAGCCCACTTGTTTTAATAATATTTAATTAATATATATTATATTATATATTATAATATTAAAAAAAATGAAAATTTTCCAAAAACAAATTTAAAAATCCTTTGAAAAAATTTGTGATTTTCTCGCATATTTTCCCACCAAGTTTGCATAATATCGGGTTTGTATACTTACACTGTAAGATACATATTCGGTATTAAAATACTCGGTTTTCTCCGAAACATTTCTAAAAAATTTCAAAAATTCAAAAAAAATCTCAAAACTTTTAAATTAATTTCTCATTCCAAAAAAAAAAGCATTTGTTTCCATGCATACAATTAAAATCCTAAAATTTTCCAAGCATATTTTCATAAACAAATTGCATCTTTCTCATGTTTTGAAAATCCAAGAAAAAATGGATATCGTAACCAGTTTATGATTATATATTAAGGTTTGGCCAAAATATCAAAAATCCTTTCACCAATTTTTTTAGGGTCCAGATGTAGACTTCAATATCTGTGGGGTGTAAAATTACACGATAAAGTACACCCTCAGGTATTAAAGATACAAGGTATAAAAATGCAATGCTAAAATTCAGACTTTAGAACGGTTAGGATTTAACCCAATAAGGTAGAGACTTTCTCACGAAAAGAGATCTACCTTAAACCTTAGAAAAGACCAACAAATAGAAATCCGACTTAGAAAAAACAATTAAACAACAATTCAGCTTACCTTAGGTAGGGTCCAATGGGGGTTCATGCGTCTTCTCCTTGCACAACCAATCCTTCTTCCAGACTCTCACAGACCATAGGTTTCTAGTGACCATAATACTAGGTGGCGACTGCTGAACATTAACCATAATTTTATGATTAAATCCAAAAACTCTTCCTAACACACCACACCTCATCAGGAGGCACGATAAAAGGCTCTATCATCGCCGAATGACGCAGCGTGACCCCGTGATAGTGACCATCATACTTAAAATATTGAAAATATTTTCATTAAAAAAGGGATGTTCAATGTAGATGAAAATGAGTGAGAGATTTATTGGATATATATATATATATATATATATATATATATATATATATGAATGGTAAATATTCCACGTGTTGTTACTGAGAAAAGTAGAAATTGATCCATCACGACTACTACCACAAGTTCCAATAGAGGTAAAAGAAGATTTGACTTTGCAAGTGAAGCTAGTGAGGATCTTAGATCGAAACGAGAAGGAGCTAAGGAACAAGAAAGTCTCGTTAGCAAAAGTTCTTTAAAGAAACTCACAATTTAAAGAAGAAACATGGGAGAGAGTCAGAAATAAGGAGAAAGCATCCTAAATTGTTCTTCGCCACATGTACGTCTTTCAAAATTTCAAAGATGAAATTTATGGAGAGAAGAATGTAAACCCCCCAAAAATGAATCCATGAATTTAAGTAATTGAAGAACCTATTAGTGAGGCATGGAATTTTAACTTAAAGTGTGAAGATAAACATAAGTCAAAAGTGAAAAATTAAGTTTATAAGGATGAAATTAGAGCCTAATGTGAGAAAAATAAAGAATTAGAGAACTAAATTAAAAAGACATGAATAAGTGAGGGGAGAAAAAAAGAGAGAACCCATCAACCCTAGAAAAAAAAGGGGTTGACGACAGACAGAAAAGAAAGAGGAAAATAAGGGGAGCAATTTCTTCTCTTTAACACTTTCTCTCAAAGAACATGTTGAGAGAACACATACAAACCAATCCTTAAGAGTCTTTAGGGGGTTTAAGTGAAGATTTAGCACAAAAAACAAAACAAATTATAGGGAGAATAGGAGAGGAAGCTAGCGGCAACAAAAAACAGATAAAGAGAGACCAAAAAGTTTAAGAGAGAAGGAGCTTTGGGAAGCAAAAACACAACTAGGAATAAACCTAACACCTTCCTAAATCAATTACTAACACTTTTAGGTAAGTTTTATACAAAGATACAAATTCTTAAATTAGGGTACTTAAAGGGTTTTTTAGGGTAAATGAAAATTGAGGATAAAGTGTGTAATGGGAGTGAAGGAGATATGATGATGTTTTTCTAAAAAAATAAAGAAAAACATGAATATCAAGGCCTTGAAACCTTCGGCCAAACATGAAAAATAAAGAGGGAAAAACTTTTTGATATTGATTCGTGTGTGCATGTTAAAAGAACAAGTGTTTATGACCATGCAAGAAATTATATATGCTAAAATCTAAACATCTAAATAAATTCATGTAGTACATGCTCTAGTGAAATTTAATTATGAGTGTTTAAAATCTCATGAATGATTATTTATATGGAAATGACATGTTTTTTATACAATGGTGATAATAGAGATACCCGGAGATTCTAACGAATTGTCGGGAATCAGAATCCATTATACCAGCTGCAGCAGCCGTTGAAAGATCAGCCTTTGGAGTGACTCCCGAGGTGCGAGAAGCAGTTTCGGATGTAGCAACCTTTGGTACAGCGTGAACGGTCAGGGAAGAGAAATTCCTTTTCATCCTAGTTGTACTTCCTCGTTGTAGAAGGCATAACCACTAGAGCTCGGGAGCTGGGATAGGAGCTGCATGGGAGGGGCCCTACGTGAAAGAGTGAAAGAAATACATGAAAATGATTGGTTGTGTGTTAGACCTATAAACCAGAAATCTAAATAGTGTTACTATCTAAATTATGGCTAGAAATTGAACTGGTTAAAGACAAAATTTGAGATATTATCCTTCATAAAAGTTATAGTTAAGAGTGTTAACTTTCTAATTGGACTGCATTTGCCCAAATCAGAGTTATAAAACCCTAAATATAGATAAAAACCTGAAGGCAGGTCAGGTTAGAAATTACTGGACATAATTTATGTCAAACATTCAACTGAAATTTGAGATTAGCAAATAAAACAATTTGGGGTATATGTCTTCATGAAGAATGTGGTTAATAATGTTAGCTTTTGTAGGAAATAAACCTTACCCCATTTGGAGTTATAGAACTCCAAATATGGATAAAACACTAGAGAAATGACAGGTTGTATGTTACATGACAGATTCACGTGCCATTGTATTTCGATGAATTTAAGTGTTTAAACGACAGAACTGAGTTTAACCATCCTCACTAAAGTTGTATATTTATGTCTTAGCTTTCTAAAGAAATAAACCCCATTTGAAACTGAGTTCTACAACTCTAGTGAGGAGTGAAACACTAAACAATGTTTTGATGTATTGTTATGAATTGTTAAACACAATGAGTCTAAGTATGAAGTTTATAAAAGAAGTGTTTTTTGTACAAAGAATGAGTATGTGAATTGTAAAAAATGTACTAACGAAAAATATTTGTATGGATCAAGGGGAACATCGGGGACAGGATCTTCTGTCAGTGGAGCTCACTCGACTGAAAAAAATAGGTACGTAAAGTCTTACTTACAACTTATGACGTCAATATAAGTTTTTTATTGTAATTATAAATGTTATGTATGAAAAGAATACAAATGAATTGTAAATGGTGGTGTGAAACTAATGTGGTTAAGTTGCATTCGCAATGTACAAAAGTTAATGTTGTGATTGTTTTTGAAGTTTTCGGAAACTAATGTGATTGGGTTGCTCTCGCAATGTACAAAAACCAATGTTGTGATCGTTTTCGAAGTTTTTTCAGAAACTAGTGTGTTTGGATTGCTTTTGTAATGTATGAAAGCCAATGTTGTGATCATTTTCAAAGTTTTTAACTCAAAAGGAAACAAGACCTTCAGAATCTTCTGTCAAAATTTCAACTCGATCCAATAGTCAAATTAAAAGATATACTTGATTTACCAAACTAAGTCTTGAACTCTTTTTAAATATCTCAAAACTAAAAAATTTAACCAATAATGAAATAATGCAATAAACATTATTAGGCCAAGAATATTAAAATAGTTACCCAAATCAATCCCCTTACTTCCAAAAACTTGTCCTTGAGTTAACTCTAAAAGATTGAATGCTTCCACTCCAAATGAATACTTTGAATATAGCATTGTAGCCAATATATTTACTAAGTAGCATGTCTTTACCTTTGAACTTCATAATTTAATTTATAATGTATGCATATTAAAGAATAATCCATATTTAATGTTATATTTTCATTCCTATAAAGTCCACATGTAGTTCCTTCACGTATTCTTATACTTCAAACTTGACCCCATCATCATCTATAACTTCTAATACTTCAATGTTTGAATTAAAAAAAAACTTCAAGATAATCTTTCATAATATCTTTAGAAAAATTATTAGAAATTAACATGTCCTTGTTTGCAAGATCTCTATCCATGCCTGAAAGATCTTAGTTTCCATTGTTTTCTCCAACTTAATATCAAAAGACTGAAATTGTTTGTCAACACCATCTTTGGTCATGTTATATTCAACATGATTAGATAACTTTGAAATTTTAGTTTCACCAAACTCCTCCACACATAAGTGATTATCAAGTGGAATTTCATGAAAAGGTACAAGGTAAGGTCGACCTCGAGGTATGTCTCCAAACACATTCCTTCCTCTTTGTGATTCTTATTTGCATCTCTCACTAACCAAATTGGATTTGGATCTATTAGGGGTGAGCAAAAAACCCGAAAAACCGATTAAACCGATAAAACAAAAAAAAATAACCGAAAAGACATAATCGAGAAAAAAAAAACTTAACCGATTAGAAAACCCAAAAGAATTTCTGGTTCTGTTCGGTTTCGGTTTTAAATGCCTAAAACCGATTGAACCGGAATGAACCAAACCGGTTCAACCACATAACTGACTAAAAAAATAGTATAAATAGTCACTAACTAAACCCTAAAGCAACACACACTCGCAGCCGCCCCCCCTCTTCTCTGTCTCCCTGCATCTTAAATATTTCTCCATCACATTCTCTTCTCAACAAATTCATGAACTTCAGCAGCCCCTCACCCCTCATTTTTTCTCTTTGCCTCCCTCATTTTAATTATTCCTCTATCAAATTCTCTTCTCTCCCTAGCAGATCTATTTTTCTAAAAACACTAATTTGAGCGCTCATTTGGATCCGACTCGCTCACTATGGACAGATCTGTTTTCCTTGCCATCTTGATTAATCTCTAGTTTCTATTTTCCTTGATATTTTGTGGGTTTTTGCTTTTTTCATTATGTTGTAATTTGCGACTTTGGTTGTAAACTGAAACAAGTTCTGAAGAACAAAAACGAGATTTGATTCTCAGTTTTACCGGTTTTTGAACAACAAAAACCGAACCGAATCGAAATCAGTTGGTTTGAACCGATTTCGGTTTTAAATTTTAAAAAATAATAATTTCGGTTTGGTTAATTTTTTCAAGTGAAAACCGAACCGAACCGAAAATGATCACCCCTAGGATCTATTATGGCTTGATCCTAGCGATCAAACCTCTATTCTCAACGATCTAGTTTATACTTCTCAGTCCACACAATACCCTAAAAGGTCTCCACTTCTGCATTGCGAAATGGGTTACTACCATCTCCATTCATTAAATAGGTCACCCTACTCTAATACAAATTGACATGGCATATAGTGATGATAGAAGCTAAAGCCCTACACATTGTAGATGAATAAAGAAAATCTTTGATATTTTATTAAAAGTATGAATAGTTTGAATGTTCTCATAAAAATAAACTAGAAAACCTTATTTATACTAGTACTAGACCTGGAGTTCTTGAAAGAAAAGAATTCCTAATTAATAGAATCTACATCTATTAAATAGTAAAATATTAATTAAATTAAAAGTTTTAATCTAAATAAGAAATATAATCCAAATACAACAAGGTAAATAAAAACAATCCTGTATAGTAACTTCTAGGTCTTCCTGATCTCTAATCATCATGAAATTTTAACTTAATAGAAAACATGACTTTTAGAATCTTCTGTTAAAATTTCAGTTCAATCCAACAATCATATTAAAAATTATACTTGATTTATCAAATTACATCTTGAGCTTTTAAACTCCTTAAAATCTAAAAACCTTAACAATTAATAAAATAAAGCAAAAAACTTTTTTAAGCCAAGAAAGTTCCCCATGTCAGCACTCCCACTAGCTAAATTGCAAATTCATCCGCCCCACACGACCATGGTCAACCAAATGATCAAATTCACTAGTTCTCTTAGGTTAACTACAATTGATAAAGTGACCTACAAAATGCCCCTCCTAGACATCCACTGGGAACACCTCAGATGATGGACACTGTCACCCAAATCATAATTAATGAAAGGACCAACAGAAGCAGTGGCATGAATTAAACAGCACCTAACAAGCCTCAAATCAACCAATCCCCTTTCTTGCTAGCCATTTTTTACAAGCAAAGCTTTGCATGATTCAAACATTTACATTTTGATTGCATGCAATAAGCCAAGAGAGATTTGACCACAGATGGTAGAGATCTCACTGAACAATTTGTACGACACATTGGAAAATGCTTCCAGAAAATTTCCCACTTTTAATTTATGCAGTCATTTGAATGTTTCTATGCAGTCAGGCGGCGCATATAAGTTTCAGTCCCCGAGACATGCCATAGATAGCAACTATGTCCCTTCAAGTCAGTTGAGAATTAAACATTATTCACTTTGCGTAAATAACCAAGAAAGTACTTTCCTACACAAGATGGTCCAAGTTTATGAGGTGATGAACATACTTCTGGACTGTCAGTGTTGAAACGATCATGCTCAAACCAATGATGACAGACTAAAATGGATCCCAAAAAGGAAGTTAGGTTCAATTATGAAAGGTTACACAAAACAAAGGCCTGGAAACCTGGCTTTCTGAGATGAAACCAATGCATTTGGACATAAAAGATGGTTATCACTGGAATTACCCCAACGATTTTAACTGAAGTCCAATGGAATGGGAATATGAGAGGAAATGAAGGTAAGAACCAAAATAATGTGCTCATCAGAATAGTTCAACATGCAATTGATTCAAAAGTTGAAAAATATCTAATGCCAGTTTTCCCCTTCAAAGTTCCAGGACTTTATTTTTTCAACCAAATGCTCTCGGAACACTCTCAGGACAACCAAAACATATACTTGGGTATGTTTAGCAGAGTTTATTAAAATTAAAATAAGATGTATAATTTGATTGTTTGCTAATATATTGAAGAATCATATCCACAATATATCTTGCCACAACATGATAATGGGAGAACGAATGCAATGGCCAGAAAACAAGCAAACAGAAACAAATACATTCCACACCTATCCTTTGTACTCCAAAACAACTTTAGTGCTAATATTATAGCATCTCTTGTGAACCATATGTTACAGTCTACTTATTGGCTTGCTAAGCACCAAAGTTTATCCTTAGTCAGCAGGCATAAGATAGCGGGATTCTTATTATTCAATAATAATAAAAAAAGATGATAAGCACCTTGAAAATCAGAAAAGAGTTTGTAAGAAAGATCACAAAGATGGAAATCTTTAGCACAGAATGTCTGAACATCTAGCTATCCTAGTTAATGATTCCAGTTCATGTATTGAACAGTGTAAAACGCTCCAGTATAACAAAGCGAAGACAAAGACAATGATCTTCTTAATTAATCTCTGATTAACCCAAGTTTGTACGGAGTTTCTGTTTAATAATAATTTTACCAGGAAGAAAACGTAGACATACATTAAAACATAGAAAATATGGAAGAGGCTGGGTAACATTTTGATATAATAGTATCATTTGTACCTAACGTTGGATTCTAGTACATACTTTGGGATCCAATATCAACCATGTTGTAGTTGGACCCTCTCTGAGACATAAAATCTACAAACCAATAAAAGCCTTAGAAAATCAACCGGTATGGTTCCAGGCAGCCAAGGAAAGGCCCAACTGCAAACAACGATCCACTAGAAATAACATGATTTCCATTGTCAACTGATTTTGTTAAGATTAACCACTAGTTCTGGTTTAAAGTACTGTGCTATGGCAAGCACGTTGATTTCCCCCAGCTCAGATGGTTTATGAAACGCATATTAAAGAAGAAGAAGAGCATCAAATGGAAATAACATATTAAAAGACTAATGTCTTAAACTTGATAAGTCACTGTGTTATTCAGCAAGGCAATTGATAATTCAGAACTGCACCGTGTATATCTCTAAAAAGTTATAAAATTGTATTTCATATTGAGCAGGAACTATACATACTGAAGCAGAAATCCTCCATTGATTGTCTCCGCAAGTACTCATCAAACAGTTGCTTTGCGCTGGAAACCAATTCCAGGATCATCAGAGGAAGGGAAAACCAGGAAGCCAGTGACCATAGCATCATGTGGGCCACGGCGGCACCTCTGCTCCATTTCCTGTACCTTATCAGAATCCCCAGAGAATAAAGCCTCCACAGAACCATCCCTTCTGTTCCTCACCCAACCTTTTAAACCCAATTGCGTAGCATTTTCCACTGTCCAGTTCCTATAAAAGACCCCCTGTACCCTCCCCTTAACCACTACCCTCACCTACATATCCAGAAAATCCATTACTCAAAAACCTCCAATTTCCACATTGAATCAGGCAATTTAAAGAAAACCTTTATTCACACATGCTTAACAATCAAAATCCATTATTCAATTAACAAAAAAAGTTGCACTTTTATTCTGTTCGACTCATAAATGACTAATACTTTTCGTTTTCTTTTTCTTTTTCAACCAATTACTCGAAAACAAGTAATATCTATCTACATTGAACTTGCTCAATTTAGATAGACAGACCCTTAACTAAAAAAGAGTAACAATCAAAACCCATATTTAACTCATAAAAAAACCTACTTTATTATTTTCTTGTTCCAATTTCCATTGAAACAGCCTCGAAATATACAGAAAGACAGAGAGAAAGTAGAGACGTTACCGTTTTGGTAGAGGGTGATTGAGGAGGAGGGTCAGGAGAGGATTGATTAGTCGTGGTCATGTAGGAGAAAGGAGATCGAAGAGGAGGAGAACGAGATTGGAACAGAAAGCAAAGAGAAGGATGAGAAAGAAGAGAAGGAGAGCAAAGCGAAAGAAAAGAATGAAGAGAATAAGAGCTACAAGAAGTGAGAACGGGGAATCCAGGATAAGCACTAACATTCTTATGGTGGTAGTAATTGTTTTTGTTTTTGTTGTCGATCCATTTTTTATCGGGAAATTTGATTCCGGATGTTAAGAAGAAGAATCTGGTGGGTCTTTGTTGGCTGATGAACAGTGGCCTGAGAGTAGTAGTTGTAGTAGTTGATGGCATTGCTGATGCCATTGGCTATTCGGTTGACTTGACTCTTTGCTTGTATTTATAGGAAAGATTAGCTTGTTCAGTGTTTTTTTAACATGAATAAAATGTTTAGATATTATTAATAATTAGACAAAAAGGTTAAATTGTTCGGATAGTTTAATATGACCTATTAATTTAATAGGTTTAAAAATAATTTGAATAATCAATAAAAATATAATTTAAATCACAAAACTTCAAGATATTTTTTAAAATATATATTAAAATAACAAAATATTAAATCAATCTGGTCCAATAAGAGTTAACTTACTAAATTCACGATCTGAATCATGACATCATGATAACCTTATATAAAACAGGTCAAAACAAATTATGAAACTCAAGTCTTAATCAACTTGATGTTAATATTGAAATTGAAAATAATTAATTTAAAAAAAAATAATCTGAATTAACCTGTCAAACCCGTGACTTGAGTAATAAGACCAGGATAATCTCATAGAAATTAAATAGAAAAAATAGCATGTGTTAACCTGCCAAACCCATGATCAAAATCATAAGACTGTAATAACCTATTAAAAAGTAAATCAAAACAAATTATGAAGCCTGATTTTTAATATACTCATTGCTGAAAGATGATATTGAAAAAAAAATCAATCTAAAAATAGAACATAATAATAATAATAATAAAAAAGACAAGAGTTTACCTAGATTAACTTGCAAAACTCATGACTCGAGTCATAAAACCAAGATAACCTTATAAAAAGCAAATCAAAACAAATCATGAAATTTAATTCATAATCAACCCAATATTAAATGATAAAATTAAAAATAAAACTATCAATTAAAAAAGATAAAAAAAAAAGGTTTTATACCATCATTTCGTACTTGAAGTATCAATAACTCCTTAACTAAAGTATGTTTTATAATAACAAGTTTGATACTATAAGATACATTTAATTTATGGTAAATATTCATCTTATATGCAGGCCTATAACATAAATCAAGAGATTGATTGATGAGTTTAACTACTGAAATTGAAAAGACAAAGAGAGGGCTAAGCTTAGAAAAGAGATGTCGGTTCAGTCCAAACTGGAACACCATTCGGTTATTGGATCATAATTGGAGTTGTAGAACTTGGATTTAGGTCTGTTATATATAGATGAAAAGCTAAGACATAGGCCTAAAACTTTCATGGGAGTCCAAGATTCAAAAAGGCCGTTTTCAAGTTCAAATTATAGCAACAACGAAGAAGTCTGAATCTGTCCTGCAGCCCAGACATTGTTCATTGTTCAGCCCATATCTCGAGTTCTAGAAGTCTAAATGTAACATCTCCCATTCCGGGATAAAAACAACACTTCATGTCAACCGAAAACAGAGTAAAATTTTTTTTTCTTCCCTTATATATATTCATGGTTTTCATATTAAAATTTACCGAAATTTCAACGGAGTCCCCTCTATACCGGAAGGTCCTAAGTTATCGACATGTAACCTGTTTACACTTCTAATAACTCGCATTTCATAACTTAATCCTGGGGTTTTCAATTTCCACAATATTCTCACACCTATTACCCACGATATTCATGATATACATTATATAACAAAATATCAATTATGGATGAATAAAAAGTAAATACTTGTTGCGATGTCGCAGTCGCACAAATTAATTACCCTAGCTTCAATCACAACACACAAGATAGTATAGAGCAAGCAAGGAGTCGATCCCACGAGGAAGATTCAAGTAGATTTTTAGGCTAGATGATATGCAATTTGGGGGGGTTTTGGACGTTATCTAGACTAAAGCAAAAGAAAACAGAAAACTATCAAACGAAATTTAATAAAATCAGAAAATTATCAAGAGAACAAACCTTGGTCACAAGCACATATCCACCTACAGAAATCAGAACTGATCATGGAAACGAAACATCAATTTATATTCTGAATATTTATCTCTTCTTAATATTGGTTAGTTAACGGATCTGCCGTATAACTAACCCTAACCATCAAACAACCACAGTGTCCGCACTAGTAATTTAATTCAATGGCAGCCTTAAGAACTAGATAAGTTGATTAATCAAGAAAACATAACTGTCTGCAGTCTATGTTTGATTTGATTGAATGTTCTCCCTAAGATTAATAACGTAGATCCGCCACAATTATTAAACTCAGTTGCTTCACAAGTTCATATACCACAACTCCGGTTTTGATATCAAACTTAGCAATAGATTGTCTACAATAATAACTTAGAGTCCGCTCTAGCAATTAAAATAAACAATCATAGGAAAAATAAGCATAGGAGAACAAACATATTCATCATATAAACTGAAAAGAAAAGGTAAAATAAATCTCACAGTTCTTGAAATCCGAAAGTTTCCATGTCCTTGCAACCAAGAAAAAGTGTTTAGCCTTGCATGTTTGTTGAAAAACTAATCAAAAAGAAGGAAGAATGCATGATTTAGGGTTTCTTAGAGGAAGGGGGAGTTTTTCTCTTCTTGGCTAGCTGCCCCCTTCTCTTCTCTCATTCTTTTTATATCCTAGGAAACCCTAGGTCTCTATTTTACAAAATAGTCCTCCATTAAGTAGACTGTTTACATTTAAGTACTTCAATAACTATTTTCCTAAAAAAGGAGAAATAGCCTTGCATGAAATCTTCAAGCTTTGACTTAGAGGAGCTAAATTGCTGAAATAAAACTTGGATATCGGTTTAGATGCTTCGGAACGTAATTTGGACTCGTTTTTTCACGAAACCTGTTTGCTGGCAGAATTCAGATGTCATCTTTGAAAAATCATATCTCCCTCATATGACATCGTTGTTGGCTGAAATTTGGAGCATTTATAGACCTTTGAGTCATGAATCCAACGAAATTGAGTTTTCATCAATTGGACTACTGTAGCTCCAGATATTCAAGTTGGAATGGCTCAAGGTCAACACTGGCAGATTGCGAGATTTGACTTTGAAGGCTGCGATTTCCATGCTCTTCCTTATTTTATTTTCTTGCCTTAGATTTCTAGAAAGGTATGGATGTTAGCTTTTTAATGCCACTGGAATCACTTCATTTCAACCTCTAGAGCTCACGCTCTGCACAAAACATCAACTGAAGGTCAAATCTATCAATTATCTCCAATTTACTCCTTTTTGCATTTTTTCATCAAAAAGTGCCTTCAAAAGATCAAACAAAGAATATCAAGGCATTTTATATATAAAACATAGGCAAAACACTAGTTAAATGTGGGTGAAACTATCGAATAATATGGTTGCATCAAATACCCCCACACTTAGCTCTTACTTGTCCTCGAGAAAGGATAGATAAAATCAAATTGAAAATAACTATGACCAATCTCTTAATCTCCCATCAATATCCAAGAATATATGCATTATAAACAAGAATACAATCATGAAGGATAAAGAGTATAAATTTTCATGAATTTATTTTACATGTAAACTTCAAAACTCAATTAATCGTCGGGATTTAAATGAAATCTATGCCATGCCAAAGTGATAGGTCCTCTCATTGATATACACTCCAACACTCACGTGTTTAGGGCTTATGTGTTTAAATCTCTCAAATTCAATCAATGAATATGTTCTACCATAAGCTTGTTCTTCAATCTCATCTCCATTAATAACATATTATAAACAATGCATGAATCAAAAGGTCTTATTTTCTGGTTGTAATGGGGCTAAGGTAAAGGTGAGGTAAAAGAGAGTAAAAGAAAAGGTTCAAACCAAAGAAAGTAGAGCATTCTGAAAAATGATATTTCAAACAAGATATCCGTCAAAGCACATAAATTTTCCATCTTTAATCACCAATGCTTAACTTCTTTTGATTTCAAGCTTTTTCTATATAAAATCTTAAGAACATAAAGGAACACTTTTTTCTTTTTCTTTTTCTTTTTGTTTTTTTTAACCTTTGGCAACTTTGCCCATCTTTTCATCAAGCATCACTTCTTCTTCTTTCTTTTCACATAATTTCCAACCATAATTCCATGAGATATCATAAGTATATGCTCTACTAATCCTTGGCCAGGGGAAAAGGAAAACAAATAAAAAGTTAAGGTTTATACATGGATAAAGCAAAGAAGAGATAAACAAGCTCAAAAGGGGCTCACTAAGGATAATATGCTTTAGGTTGGCTTTTTGGCTCAAGTGGTTAAAATTCCTAATGCCTTTATCATCTTCATGTATATATGTAATGCAAATGTAATTTCAACAAGATATGAAGCAAGTTCTAGAGATACATATCATTGAAAGAAGGCACAATCAAAGAATATAATGTTGAAGGCTCAAAAGCTTGCATTGGTATAACACTATAAAGTCAACATGGCATATTCTCAAAATCAATCCCTAAACCAATTAAACCTTAAAATTTGCATGCATACACCTTCATTTGATTTATATCTTCATCTATCTCAATTAATTCTCATATATAATACTCACATTCTTATAAACCAATAGGAGTTCAAAAGATCAAACATAGAAATTTGTTTTTTTTTTAGAACAACAAATAAAATCAAAATAAGAAAACCAACATTCTCCCAATACCCCCACACATAAAACACAACATTGTCCTCAATGTTGAAATAAAAGAAAAGGAATATAGGAGAATGACAAAAATAAAGTAAAATGCGAAAAATAAAATATAAGGGAAAAGAAAGCAAATCTGTTTTTTTTTCTTTTTGTGCTGGGTTGCCTCCCAGTAAGCGCTTTTGTTTTATGTCATTGGCTCGACATGTTGCAGGCTTATTCTTCATAGATTGGTTCAGCTAACTCCGCAGAAGAGATGAGTTCTGCCAGCCAACCTTCATAGAAAGGTTTCAAGCGATGCCCATTGACCTTGAGTACTTTGTTGGTTTCTAAACTTGTAATTTCAATTGTAATCATTCAGTCATGGAGACTTTTAGTCTTTTCTTTGTAAATCCATACATTCTCATAAGCATCATTTTGTATTTCTTCCAACGTAATTCCAATCTTTTTAGGCACCAAAAAGATAGGCGCCACCCATTCACTGTCCATGATGAGGTAAATGACTCCTGCATCATGGAGTATAATTTGCAAAGCTTGTAAATCCAATGCTGAGTCATGCACATTTCGGAGAACACATAACATGTGATAGAATAAACATTGCTATAAGGATATGTCATTGCATCATGAAAATTAAATTCAATTTTTTCATCTCCTACCTCCATAGACAAAGTATCCTTACCACAATCAATTTTTGTATTGGCAGTTTTAAATAATGGTCTCCCAAACAATATAGGAGTGCTGTTTGATGAATCACAAGAATCATGTTCCATATCAAGAATATAAAAGTCGCATGGAATGACCAAACTGTCAATCATGACTAGGACATCTTCTATCACACCAAGTGGGTAAACAAAACTATGATCCGCAAGTTGTATTACAATGCTAGTTTTATTCAAAGGCTCAAGACTAAGAGAATCATAAACATGTTTAGGCATAACACTAATGGATGCACCTAAATCGCACAAGGCCCTTTTGAAACTAGCATTACCAATAACACATGGGATAGTAAACGCACCTGGGTCTTTTTGCTTCAAAGGCATATTCTTTTGAACAATAGCAGATACAACTTCACCCATACTTACCATTTCATGACCTTTTAGTTTGAAAGCTCTCTTGGTAGTACACAACTCCTTCAAGAATTTGGCATACTTGGGAATTTGCTTGATAACATCAAGCAAAGGAATGTTGAGTTCTACTTTCTTGAAAACCTCTAAAATCTCTTTTTCTTTGTCCTCTTTCTTTGACCTAGAAGAACTCACAGGAAAGGGTGGAATTATTTTAAAACTGGAATTCATTGAGTGAGGAGTTACCTTTGGAGTGTTGGTCGATATTTCAGTTTGTAGAGGAAGAGGATGTTCCTTCTTTGTACTCAATTCAGTTTCTATCTCTTCTTCTTCCTCCATCTCAATTTGTTTTGACCTTTTCTCTTCAAGTTCTTTCCCACTTCGTAGCATGATCACACTAACATTCTCTATTGGATTCAATGCTTGGGAGGGCAATTTTCCATTCATTTGTGCTTCCAATTTCCCCACACTTGAAGCTACTTGCCCCATTTGCTTCTCCAAGTTGTGAATACTTGACCTTGTTCTTGTTGAAAAGACATGACATTTTGTTGCAAGGTCACAGTGTTAGAAGCCAAAGTTTTCATCATCTCACGAAGATCATCATTGGATGATGACCCCATAACATTGGAGTTTGTGAATAGAGGGGACTGTCTCGCTTGATAATTCTGTTGGGATTGAAATCCATGGGGATGGAACTGTCGGCCTTGCTTGCCTTGTTGAGGTGGGTTCCCATAACATAAGTTTGGATGATCTCTCCATCCAGGATTGTACGTGTAGGAAAAAGGATCATACTTACGCTGAGGTTGTCCATTGAATGCTCCATCAACTGCATTAGCTTGTTCAATGTAATCTTCTTGCATTGTTGGGCACATATCTGAAGCATGTCCTTGTAAGGAGCATGTGCTACAAACTTTCACCTGCTGTACATTGCCACAAGCCAAAGAACGCACAAGAGAAGTAAGATCATTAACTTTATTCTCAAGGTTAGAAATACTTACCTCATTTACTCGTTTATTTGCGAAGTCTCCACGAGTGCCAAACTGTTTCGAGTTGGCTGCCATGTTTAAGAACAATTGGCGTGCAGCCTCGGGTGTCTTATCTACCAATGCCCCTCCACTTGCAGCATCAATGATACTATAGTCAGTAGGCATCAATCCTTCATAGAAATATTGAATGAGCAGCTGATCGAGTATTTGATAACGAGGGCATTGAATGCACAGTTGCTCAAATCTTTCCCAATACTCGGAAAGTGTCTCTCCATGAGATTGTCGAATCCCACATATTTCTTTTCTTATGTTGGCAACTCGAGATGCTGGGAAATACTTCTCAAGGAAGATCTTCTTCATGGCATTCCAAGTTCCAATCGAACCTAGAAGAATAGAGAAAAACCATGCCTTTGCTGCCCCTTTTAAAGAGAAAGGGAAAGCTTTCAACTTAACATGTTCTTCATTAACTCCGTTCGGTTTCATGCCAACACAAACCATATGGAACTCCTTGAGATGAGTATGAGGATCTTCTCCTGCAAGACCATTAAATATTGGTAGCAAATGTATAAAACCAGATTTGAGCTTAAAGTTTACATTATTGTCGATGTTTTTGCACAATGACTGATTTTCCACGTTAGGAGCAGCAAGCTCCTTGAGTGTTTGTTGTCGTGCAACAACCATGGTGTTAAGGTGAGCTTCCTTTTGTAACCTGCGTAAAGTTTTTTCTATTTCGAGATCCAACTGCACTTGACTTTGATTAGTAGAACGGGTTACTGGCATAAATCATCAAGAAAACTCAAAAGAAACCAACCACACAAAAGATCAAAAACAACGCAAATTGTACGAAAATTCTACGCTAGAAAACTAAAACTGCCTAAAACCCTATAAAACAGCGGAATTTGGCCTCGATAAGGTGAGGCTAGTGATACATCACTAGTCCTATTCAGAACGTCGTTTCCCTTTAGGAAACAAAAGCCCGATACCTAATTCCACCAAAAACTCTGTTTTGAACAGTACCGCTGCCGCAAGTGAACAGTACCGTCGCAAGTAAAAATTCTGTTTCTTTTTTTTTCAGAAAAAGAAATAACAATCACAGCAAATAAAAATAATAGCACAAGATCAACTAAAATTACATCCCCGGCAACGGCGCCAAAATTTGTTGCGATGTCGCGGTCGCACAAATTAATTACCCTAGCTTCAATCACAACACACAAGATAGTATAGAGCAAGCAAGGGGTCGATCCCACGAGGAAGATTCAAGTAGATTTTTATGCTAGATGATATGCAATTTGGGGGGGTTTTGGACGTTATCTAGACTAAAGCAAAAGAAAACAGAAAACTATCAAACGAAATTTAATAAAATCAGAAAATTATCAAGAGAACAAACCTTGGTCACAAGCACACATCCACCTACAGAAATCAGAACTGATCATGGAAACGAAACATCAATTTATATTCTGAATATTTATCTCTTCTTAACATTGGTTAGTTAACGGATCCGCCGTATAACTAACCCTAACCATCAAACAACCACAGTGTCCGCACTAGTAATTTAATTCAATGGCAGCCTTAAGAACTAGATAAGTTGATTAATCAAGAAAACATAACTGTCCGCAGTCTATGTTTGATTTGATTGAATGTTCTCCCTAAGATTAATAACATAGATCCGCCACAATTATTAAACTCAGTTGCTTCACAAGTTCATATACCACAACTCCGGTTTTGATATCAAACTTAGCAATAGATTGTCTACAATAATAACTTAGAGTCCGCTCTAGCAATTAAAATAAACATAGGAAAAATAAGCATAGGAGAACAAACATATTCATCATATAAACTGAAAAGAAAAGGTAAAATAAATCTCACAGTTCTTGAAATCCGAAAGTTTCCATGTCCTTGCAACCAAGAAAAAGTGTTTAGCCTTGCATGTTTGTTGAAAAACTAATCAAAAAGAAGGAAGAATGCATGATTTAGGGTTTCTTAGAGGAAGGGGGAGTTTTTCTCTTCTTGGCTAGCTGCCCCCCTTCTCTTCTCTCATTCTTTTTATATCCTAGGAAACCCTAGGTCTCTATTTTACAAAATAGTCCTCCATTAAGTAGACTGTTTACATTTAAGTACTTCAATAACTATTTTCCTAAAAAAGGAGAAATAGCCTTGCATGAAATCTTCAAGCTTTGACTTAGAGGAGCTAAATTGCTGAAATAAAACTTGGATATCGGTTTAGATGCTTCGGAACGTAATTTGGACTCGTTTCTTCACGAAACCTGTTTGCTGGCAGAATTCAGATGTCATCTTTGAAAAATCATATCTCCCTCATATAACATCGTTGTTGGCTGAAATTTGGAGCGTTTATAGACCTTTGAGTCATGAATCCAACGAAAGTGAGTTTGCATCAATTGGACTACTGTAGCTCCAGATATTCAAGTTGGAATGGCTCAAGGTCAACACTGGCAGATTGCGAGATTTGACTTTGAAGGCTGCGATTTCCATGCTCTTCCTTATTTTATTTTCTTGCCTTAGATGTCCAGAAAGGTATGGATGTTAGCTTTTTAATGCCACTGGAATCACTTCATCTCAACCTCTAGAGCTCACGCTCTGCACAAAACATCAACTGAAGGTCAAATCTGCCAATTATCTCCAATTTACTCCTTTTTGCATCTTTCATCAAAAAGTGCCTTCAAAAGATCAAACAAAGAATATCAAGGCATTTTATATATAAAACATAGGCAAAACACTAGTTAAATGTGGGTGAAACTATCGAATAATATGGTTGCATCAATACTTAGACATGAAAAATGGTTACATGAACTACAGAGATTAAGTTCATTTAATCAAGTTTAAACATTAATTATATAATTTAAGTTATACAAACATTTTCATGTTTATAAAATATAAGGGTATACCCCCTATAACCTAAATTACAAGAAGGGAACATAAGCTAGGATCTACTCCTGTCGTGCATGTGATGTTCCTGAAATAAAATACATATTATTGAAAGTTGACTATCACATAAAAAAATAACAACACGAATATCAAACAATTTCAACAGGGTAACATGCATTCATATTTTGTTCACATCTCCTTTCTGGTTTTCATTAGAATCTCTTCCTTATTCAAACTATTAATAATTGTTCCCTCTTTCACTATTAACCTCCATTCCAGAATTTATAAGATCAAACATGATTATCTTCGTTTAACCCATTACCGATACCCCTTTCACTGGTATCATCATCATCATCCCATAAGAGTTGATGCAAGGTGATCCCCTTACTCGGGATCCTAACATACACTAAATGTATGTTAGTCCAAACGTGGCGATCCCCTTACCCGGGATCCTAACATACACTAAATGTATGCTAGTTTACGCCTCAAATCACACTTCTCATATTTCATTTGTCAATGATAATTTCATCACTTAGCAATTCACACAACAACCTTTCCCCTTGAGTACACATACATTCAATAATTCACACTTCACATCAGTAATATATATTAAAACATGGAATTTACCTAGAAGGTAAAGGTGTGATTCACCTACATGCAATAGAAGCTCTACTCGTGCTCCCCTGCTGCTGCTGTTGCACCACGCCTGTGGTCCCTCCTACAAATCACAGGTTTATCTCATAAATTTTCCTCACTCAAGGATATGTTTTATAATAACCATATCAACAACCAATAAGTCTTTCTTTCAGTCATTTCTTAGTACTTTATGTTTTTCTCATTTCACTTATTATTATTATCGTTCTTTGTCCAATCCTAGTTATCATTCCTTTCTTTATATTTGGACTGTCACTATCCAACTATTACTGTCTCGTTTTTAAACTGTTACTGTCTAACCTCTCCTTAGATTTTTAACTATATTTGGAGTTATAGAACTCCAATTCAAGTGAAATTAGTGTCGTTGGAAAGCTAAGACATGAGGCTACAAGTTCTATGATTTAAGGAGAACCTAGTTCTGCCTCTAAGATAGTCAAAATCGCTCATCAACAAACACTTGGACTGTTACTGTCCAACTGTTACTGTCTCGTTTTTAAATTGTTACTGTCTGACCTCTCCTCGGATTTTTAACTATATCTGGAGTTATAGAACTCCGATTCAAGCGAAATTAGTGTCGTTGGAAAGCTAAGACATGAGGCTACAAGTTCTATATTTAAGTAGAACCCAGTACTACCTCTAAGATAGTCAAAATCACTCATCAACAAACACTTGGACTGTTACTGTCTAACTGTTACTATCTCGTTTTTGAACTGTTACTGTATGACCTCTCCTTAGATTTTTAACTATATCTAGAGTTATAGAACTTCGATTCAAGGAAAATTAGTGTTGTTGGAAAGCTGAGACATGAGGCTACAAGTTTTATGATTTAAGAAGAATCCAGTTCTGCCTCTAAAATAGTTAAAATCGCTCATCAACAAACATTTGGACTCTTACTATCCAACTGTTACTGTCTCATTTTTGAACTGTTACTGTTTGACCTCTCCTCATATTTTTAACTATATCTGGAGTTATAGAACTCAAATCTATAATTTAACATCTAGGCATCAATTCATAATCGACTTTAAAACAACTCATAAGACCATGTTTCGAATATCTTACCCGATACGAATCAAGGTCTCGATCCCTCCTTTTCTTTCTAATGACAGCCGACCCTCCCCTCTTCTCTTCTTGTTCAATTTTTCTTGTTAATCCCTTGCCTATCGGTGTTTATTTTTACCTATAACCCTTAATCTTGGATGGGTTCTTGAAATTTGGTGTTTCTCTCTTGATTTGTAAAATTAGATACCAAAACTCCCTCTCTTCTTTCTTCACGATAGTTGCAGATTTGTTTTTGGTAAAAAGAGTAGTATTTATGCTCTATAATTATTCTTATTTGCATTTAGACCCTATTTTCTTTAAATGTATTCGTTTTGCCCCCACTTCTTTTTAGTTTAGTTTATTTTCTTTAATTTAATCTAGCCTTGATTATCTCGGGATTTACACCAAATGCACTGATTCTTTTTTTGTTGGAAAGCTGAGACAATTTCCTAAAACTTTCATTATGACAATCTGTTCAAATTCTAACGTTAGCAATGACATTTTGTTAAGACAAAAAGATAAAGATTGTCACCAAGTCAAGATGTGGCCACCCACTCAACAATTAATCATCAAATCAATAGTTCCAAATTTTGGCCGATAAAAGGAGGCATTTGCCATGTATTTAGGCATCTTGGTTTTCAGATCAAGATCATGTTTTTGCTCTCTCTTAATATTTTTGTAATGCTTAAGTTTTGTTTATATCAATCTCTTGTTATGCTTTTCATTTCCTTTCCTTTACTTAGTTAACTTATATCTTATTTATGTTCTTATCTTATTTATTTATGTTTCTCTCTTTCATTATGTTAAGCTAAGTTTATTATATCAAGGTGAAAAGGTCACACTAACGGTGTAAGAATAAGTATAGTATAAACTCAACATGGACTTTAATGTTTGATACTAACATGTTTTGTATTTGTTATCTTGTTCACTTTTAATACTTTGCTTGTTAAATGGTTAATCTAGATTTATGTTGTATAACCCTTGATACAACAAATACTTTGCACTTTCATAGCCCAACCGTATGGTATAACTAACACTTGTGCTATGAAAGGAACTTGATTTGTTGTTAAGATAAGTTATAATCATGAATACCTGACAACATTTACAAGTATTAGCATTAATCGAATAAGATAACTAATGTAATCATGTTAACAATTTATAATCCGATTGGAACCTCCTTGGTGTGTGGTTTCCAGTTGAGTAGTAAAAAGAGTTTATACTATACTTGTTTGAAATACCATTAGTGGATCCTCTAAGCTTGACAATTATTTTATCCTTGTTTAATCCTTACATCAATATCACATCTCAAAGCTCTCTTCAACTCTTTTTCTGTTATAATCTATTTCTTTTTTTGTAGCTTATACAGTTAACCTCCTTGTGATTCGACCCCGGTCTTGTCGGGTTATTTATTACTTCGACACTCCTACACTTGGAAAAAGACATCAACTCTTTGGTCGTGTCACAATTCATCCCTATTTTAATTCAATTATTAATATTATCACAAGGTCTTCCCAAACTCTATTTGCCATAAACGTTTAACCCTGGGTAGAACAACATGTCAAGAGATTCCACATAAAATTTGAGCATGATCTTACAATTGGATTAATAATTATGGATGATACTGTAAAATTGGTCCATATGGGGTTTTACATCAAAATCCAAAGTTTCTTGTTTCGTCCATACATAATTCATATTAATAATATCACTAAATTTCAAGGCCTTTCTTTATTCTAAATATGTTTCTCTTACTTTTATTTTGTTTATGAATTTATTTTCATTTCCCGACAACATCACCAATTTCTTTAATGTTATAAATTTTTAACTCAACTTTATAATTCCTCATTTTACATAATATCCCCACTTGTCTTTAGTGTAAATTTTATTCAAGGTTTTCATATGGCTTTAGACCATTCTTGTTAGCAAAATATAGAAAATAACCTTAATAATTCATTAGAGAGTACTCATAGAGGTGGCTCGAAGTGGCTACATAGATCCATCCTCGAATCAAAAAAGAAATGATCATGCTCATCTCAAATACCTTCAAAGCTCTGTACTTTAAATATTTGGTTGGTAGTTTAGCACGTATTAAACACCTATAAAGCTAACCGAAGGAAGTGAGGGTTTGTGGGCAAAAAAAAGGACAACGGAGTGCACTAGGTGAAAACTAATCATTTTTAATACAAAGGTCATTAGAATAATAAATGGAGGTCTAATAAACATATCAATACTAGTAGTATTAATCTTTAACCAGTAACCTCGACACCTTCCATATTATATCCATCGGCAGTCTAAAGCTCATCCTTACAATTCTCTACTTGTCGATCCTACAAAATCAACCACTTTTTAACCAATCAACATCAAATGATCATGTCAGCCTGAGCAACCAACCTTATAGAATTACTAGAAGAAAACCACATTTTATGCTACCTTTGATAGAAATGTTAAATGGCTCGTTAACATTGAATAAATTACTCTTACACAACAAAAACCCTTTAACCATCTTACCTTTATTAGATATAACATTATAACTATAAATACAAATATTACATTGGTTCTAGTGGATATAACATTGATAATTATAAAGCTTTCAAAGGAAAGCTCCTTCATATTAACATGATTGGTCAAATAACATTGGATGAGAATCAAAATGTTCTAAATATGAATACAAATCCCTTACTAAACCACTATGCTACAAGAGAATAAGGAGTAAGCATGATTTTCAATGACTTTAAGTATGATAGGAAAAAGGGCTACCTTGAAGATGAGAATGAGCAATTTGTTTATGTTATCCAAGGAAAATTACCTCATGACAGTTTTTCAAACACAAGTTATTGAGAATCCTAATAAATACTAGAAGTTCCATCACGAGTTAAGGCACAATATTGATAATTATGATGGATTCCGTTATAAAATTGAGACCTTGATGATCATAATATGCCATAAATTGAGAAAAGTATGGTTGAGAATGAAGAGGAATGTTATCTTTCCAAGGTGTAATTATTGATAAAGTAGAGGTCTATAGGTATCAACCAATAAGGAATGGTCCTCTAAGAATGATTTTGTTTATGCAAATGATAAGTACTTAAAATTGTATTTTTTATTAAGGTTTTATATCATCATATTGCACTTAAAGTATTATTAAATTCCCTAACTTAAAACATGTGTTAGAATAATACGTTTGATAATATAAAATATATTTAATTAATGTAAATGCTTGGTTTTTAATGTAGGTTTGTAAAATAAACGCATCTCACAATTTAGAGGATTAATTGATGCATTTAATTATTAAAATTGAGGTTTATGTGAAGAGATAAAGATAAGGCTAAGCTTAGAGAAGAAACCCTAATTGGCCTAGTTCTATTCAAATTGGAATACCATTTGGTTTTTAGGTTATAACTGAAGCTATCAACATCAAGTTTAAGTGTGGTTTATCTTGATGAAAAGACAAGATGTAAGCCTAGAATATTTATAAAGATCTCAAGACTCACTACCGTCATTTTCAGCTTAAATCTTAGCAACAAAAAAGATGTCTAAATTTGTCCTGCAACCCAGACACTGTTCAATGTTTAACTTATATCTGGAGTTTTAGAGGTCGAAAAACCTTTTTTTTTATTGTAAATCTAAGACAAATACCTATAACTTTAATGAAGACTATCTATTCAGATTATGATGTTATTAATGATGTTTTGTCTAGCCACCAAATTAGTTAAAACAACAAATTAATTAGCCATCATCAATAGTTCTAAGTTTTAGCTTATAAAAGATATATATTTGTCATTCCTTTAAACATCTTGGTTTTCAGATTAAAATCCATGCTCTTGCTTTCTTGCTTTGTATTTTTGTAATATTCAAGTTTTATTTCATATTATATTATCATTAATCTCTTGTTTATGCTTATTATTATCTTTATTATACTTGGTTAATTTATATCATAGCTACGTTCTTATCTTGTTTATTTTTGTCAATGTGAAAGGTTACACTAATGGTTTAGGAATGGATATATTATAAAGTCAACATGGACTTTAATGTTTAAACTCCATAAAGTTTGTTATTAACATGTGTTATAGTTGTTATCTTCATCAATATTAATACCCTCCTTGTTAAGTTGTGAGTCTTGATTCGTGCTGTACAATTTCTGACACAACAAATACTTGACTCTTTCATAGCTCACTATATGAAGAATCGACTCTTATGCTATGAAATGATCCTGATTTGTTGTTCACGTAAGTTAGCACCATGAACAAATAAGGTGATTAAAGATAATTAATATTATCATAACCCAATTTCAAGTTTCCCTAAAATACAAATGAACAAGCAACTTGGTTGGCAAGAACAAATTGAAAAAAGATCTAAATGCATAAATGAGAGTTGGAATGACCAAACTGAATTTGTGGCAATTATGGAAATTCAAATATACCTTTCAAAGACCCAAATGTTAAAGACAATGTAAGTTAAAGATAAATTTAAGATAAAATTGCATAAAAATTAAGTCTATAAATTAATTTAGATTGAAATTAAAAATTTAGTTAAGTATAAGGACTTAATAATTATACTTTTAATGGGTTAAATTAATTTTATTAAGGATTTAATTATTGAAAACTTAAGTTCGGAAGCCTAATTTGGGTTTAATTGATAAGATTAGAGTTTTGAAGAATCAAATTTAATTTTTACAAGCTTATTTGGATAAAATCAGGGGTGAAATTGCAAGAAAATCAAAGTTCAAGGCTTAATTAAGGGTCAAATTGAAAAACCTTAAAACTATGGACCATAGCGCAAAAGGCACCTAAGGAGTATACCATTAGAGGGAAAAGATATTACAAAGAAAAAATCACAGAAAAGAAAACGAGAAAGAAAAAAAAGGCAATAGAACACTTAGAATAAATGGGGAAAAAAAAAGTAACAAAGATTAAAAAAAAAAAAAAGAAGTAAGGTGTCAATTAGATATTGAGAGGAAGCTTGGAATCAAGAGGAAAGAAGCAAGGAACCTAGAGAAAGAATCTTTATATTACTGTTTTCAAGTCATTTATTAATTTGAAAGCCATGATTATTGTTTTGGAATGTTTAAACATGCTTTGAATATAACTTGTATGTGCTCAAGTTTTGTTTATTGCTTTGTTTGGATGTGTTAGAATATTATTATCGAATGACAAATGTTAGTATAGAATGTTGTTTTTGCATGTTTTGATGCTAGGCTAACTTTGTTTGAAGTTGTGAGAATATGTTAGGTTTTGATTTTGATTTTTTTTTTTTTTTTGCTATGGTTTAGTTTGTTTTAGTTTGGTTTGTTATTTTTGCTGAAGTTATAAGCATGTTGTTTAAGTTTCAAGACTTTATTTATGATCAATGGAACATTGTAGTAAGCATGTTTAAGCTATGATAGTTATGTTTAGGTTATTTTATAGGCTCTTAATGTTTTTTTCTTGGTTGGTAGCTTATTCTTCTTTTCCTGGGCATTTCTGGGTTTTTTGGGTAGTGTTGTTGGGAAGAACATTGCATTAGCTCCATGATTTAGATCATTTTTTGTACTTTTCTTTGCATTAGCATCTTTGTATGACACCATTAGCCAATAATCTAAGGATCTCTTGCATTTATAACCTTTTTTAGTTTTCTAATTTTAGGGTTTTGGTTTTCGAACCGTAATTTTCTCTAACCAAATCATGATGATTTAATGATAATTGAATTGAATAGATGCTATTTTTTTTTAATTCTTGCATGATTTCCAATCCCCTTATATATGGTCGTAAATGAAACTCACCTCTCTAGTTCCTTGTTATGGTGCTTTTCGTATTCTTCGTCAGATTCAAGCAAAAAAATCTTGTTTGATCTTCGTTTGTTTTGTGTTATGTTTATGGGCTTGTGTTTCGGGTCAGGAAGTTCATCCCACGTGGTTGGGCTAAGCTTATTCATAAGATAAAGACATGTTTGGCTAGTTAAGTCTTTACCAAGAAAAAAAAAGTTTTTTGTGAGTTCTTAAAACATGTTTTTCAAACACAGCTTTAATACAAATTTTAAGCCTCTGATTTTTAGCTAAGGGCGTGTTTGCCCAAACACGCCTTAGTAATTTTTCAGCAACGTTTATATTCTCATTTTTTGTGTTTTTGCCAAACAACCCCTCAGATAAGTTTCAAAAATTTTGAAACAATTTATGGACTATTTTTAAATTATTTATGGATCATTCACATATTTTCCCAACCTTTCATTTAATATCGGTGTTGTATGCTTATACTGTAACATATTGACCCAGTATTAAAAATACATGTTCTTCTCTAAAATTTCAAAAAATTCCAAAAATTCTAAAAAGTTTCCTCATTTCAAAAATACAAAAATATGTTTTGTTTTCGTGCATAAGACCAAATTCTAAAACTTTTCATGCATATTTTATAAAAATATAAAATTGTATTTCTATCACAATTTGAAAAATACAAAAAAATCGGTCAATGAGTATCATAATTAGTTTATGATTATCCATTAGGATTTGATCAAAATTTCAAAACACATCACAAAGATTAATTTGTTTAATTGATATTTAAGGTATGAATTTTACAATGTAATGCATATTCCTCATATTAAATTGAATGAATTGACAAAAATAAAAGTTAGGAATCAGTTGTAGACTTTAATATTTAGGTAAAATTACACTGTAAAATATATCGTCATGTATTAAAGATATAAAAAAAATAGAAATAAATACACTTTTAAAAGTTGAACTTTAGAATAGTTAGGTTTTAACTTGATAAGATAGAGATCATTTTACTAAGAAGAACCTCTCTTAAACATTAGATAGATCAATAAATAGAAATAGGATTTAGAAGAAAAAAATCAATCAATAATGTAGCTTACCATAGGTAGGGTACACTAGGGTGATAAGTCTTTTCCATGCACAACCAGTCCCTTTATTTAGATTCTCGCAGACCATTAGGTTTCTCAGTCACCATGATACTAGGTGGCGACTCCCTCAAATTATAACTTTATGATTAAACCCAAAACCCCCTTTAATCTAGGAGGTAGCTCCGCCATTTGGAGCCATGCACGTCACAATAGAATGACGACTCCACTAGAAAAATATTTGGTTGGAATAAGCTTTGTTGATTGCTTGTTTATCTTTTTATTGTGTCTTACTTTATTTGTGCTTTATTTTATTTTATTTTCCTCTTTTTTATATGTTGGTGATTTAATTTTAGCACGCATTTTTCACATAATGTTCATGCATGAGTACATCAAATATGGACTCATGCCTTCATGCATTTTAAATTTTGAGAGTATAAACCTAATTCTAAGTTAGGAGGGGAGTATCGGTCTGCCTCATGACTTTCAGTTGGGGTTCAGATTCATGAAACACCCAACTACGATGTGAGTGTTTACTTAGTAATAGTGGTCAAGCTGTGCCCCAACATTCCTTATAAACCCCCTATACCGCCTTTAAGAGACCTAGTCATTGGGCAGATCATAAACCTTTTTTTAAGAATAGGTAGTAAATTTACCCCTCATGTAATGACCAAAACCTACTTTTAAGATGTTTGACCCCACTAGAATCTACTCTTGTGATGTTTGACTCATTGACAATTTATTGCATTTAGGCAAAAATGATCAATAATCCTGAACTCTACAGGATTCTTTTGAGATGAGACCGTAATTTTTTCTGAATACGGGCAAGAATATGAGATGATGCAACTACATGAGGGGAATTGCCTAAGGACCAAGGCCCGGGAAATTCAAATTGCAACAGTAAAAAACTTATTGCATTTCTAGGATCCAAATAATAAATGTTTCACCTTCGAAGATATTGACATGACCTTCTACTATTGAAGAGTATACTTAGATTTTGAATTTCCCTCGTAAGGTTAATTTCAAACAAATAATTGAAGACATATTTGCTAAAATCGCTAAATTGCTTCACTTTGACAAAATTGGCCAATATAGAACAATTAATGGCAGTTTTAAATGGAAACTTATTGAAAAGATAAATAAAGATGAAGGAAAGTTAGGAGATGAAAGATACCAAGTAGTTGTCTTTGTCATCTTTGGTTTAGTTTTGTTTGCATTAGAAGCTGAGATCATTAATGTTGAAGCATGTAATGCTTTTATTGAATATAAGCAAACAACTATAGCTTTCTTGGCTGAGACTTTCCTATCACTAAACCATTGTTTTTTTTTATCAAATGTAAGAATTGTATAGATCAAAAAGCTGCAAGACAAGCTTGCGGAACAAGCTGGAAACCAGCAGTACATATGGACAGATATATTCAGGCAAAGGAAAACAAAACAAGCCTGGGGGAACAATCTCCCACCAAGCACAAGAGAAAAACAGCCTAAGCAAACAAACCTTCGGTGATAACCGAATGGAACAAAAGCAATTACAATACAATTATACTAGCTAACAGTACAGAAAAACAGTCAGCCACCTTCAGCAAGAGCTCATAAGCCGTCCAAAGGAGGAGGGGCCCATCAGCAAAATGAATCACGTGAAACCAAAATGCATGAGCCATGCATTAGCGTAGCGGCAATTCACAAGGCGAAAACGGCCCCTTCTGTAAGAACAAAACAACACCACATAGCACCCTGTATGAACAAGAGAATCACACAGATGACAGCAACAACCAGCAGCGGACAAACTAAAAGAACCAGCGAGAACCACTGATCCCAATCAAACAACCCCCTAACAGTACAGAACCAAAATGGCATCCCATAAGACACCCAAACAGATAGATTACAGATGTTTCTTCATGAGGCTAACAACCTCATGCTGCGCCAGGGGAATAGTAAGACCCCTTAAAGACAAGCTGAAAGTGATCATCAATATGCAAGGGGATGGGAAATCCTATCCCTACCTCCACGCTTCTTCTGGTTTCGAGTTTGAACTCGACTCTGGGCCGACACCGCCTCTATAGGAGAAGGGATAGACGGTCCAGGCATATGAGCATCACCAACAGTGGTGACTAAAGTAGTTGTTTTGGGGGGGGAGAGAATGTGTTCATTGTCAGTACAAGGAGGCCGAGCTAAGGATTCAGTACAAGGAGGGGAAGAAGCCCGAACACTGGCAACACAAAGGGTTGCCACCAGTGGATTAGTTCCAGATGAGGTTTGGATTGGTCCTGTGCAAACAGGGGAAGGGGAAGAGATAGGGGAGTTATCCTCCGACCCATGCTCAGATGCCACCACCGGCTTTCCCGTATCCTGTTTTCTGGATTTGCGTCTCATTGTTGGTTATATGGAAAGGGTGCAATGTGATGGTGTATTCATTTATTGTTTATATGGGTGATAAGCCATTTGGAAACTCCAAGTGAGGTTTTCAATCATTTTTGGTAGTTTAATATGAGACTTTTGAAGCTTGTTATGAATTAAGACTAGATTAACTTGGATGAAAAGCATAAGTAAAGAGGTTTTAGGCTCTCCCTCATAGTAATTTCAAATGGAAAGCATATTGGGTAAGTTCTCTTATATCATGAATTGAAAAGATAAAGCATGGGTCTCGCTGATTGGTCAATCCGGTTATATTAACTATTCAACTTTATTGGTTTCTAAGCAGTTTGGGGGAATTCAACAAGTACTAAAAACCCAAGGTTTAGCCGAATACACTGGTTTGTTTAAGGATCCTCATTTTTTAACTAAATTAGAAGTTATCAAACAAGATTAGAGATAACTTGTATTGGTGTATAAAGGTGAAAAAGACATAGAACTCTCAGTCGGTCCTAATTATTCAGTTTGGAGAAACAATGGTCAATCCAGGGTATTTGATAGCTTTGAAGAACAAGACCAAATGATAGTTTTCAAAGTTGGACCATTTGTCATTGAAAAACCTAAAAGAAAAGGAATTAGCAATGAAAAGGAGCTACAAAATGAGTTGGATAAATTTAGAATTGAGCTAGGTTATAGCAAGAGTCAGTAGAAGTTTTTAAAAAACCAACACTTTGAACAAAATAATATAAAGGCCTTTTTGAACCAACAATTGAAAAAAAAAAGGATGGTAATATAGTTTCATTAATGCAAGACCTAGAACTCGGAAAGAGCAACCAATGATGATAAGTGAATGACAAAATGTAGCTAAGAAATCTAAAGAGATTATATAAGGGATTCAAGAGCAGCCGAGAGAAAGGGTGACCAAATATGATGATTTGGTGAACAAGTATCTGAAAATAAAAAAAGAGCTAGTTACTCTAAAAAAAAAGGTCTTCAAAGGAAAATCAAGTGCTAACAAAGAAATAATTGCTTTCTTAAAAAGGGAAAGGGATAATAGTAGAAAAAGGTTGGAAGCCGAGAAAGAAAGGAGCAGGTTGGCTAATTTTAACATTAAAGAAGAGAGTAGATTGAGAGCTCAATATATGGTTCAAACTAATAAGGAAAGGGAAGTTAGAAAAGCAGCTAAATCAAACATAAGGGATTATCATGATATAACAAGTGCTCTAAAATAACAAATCACCATGGTCCAATCTGAGCTAGAAATTCGAGAGGAGGAACTAAAGAATTTGAAGGGACAATATATAGGGGTTGAGGAAGAACTAGTTGAACTAAAATAGATATTTAGAGAATGGCAAGATTATATTAGCGAATTTGATGTCCAAATGAACATAAAGATAGTTGAACTTGATATGGTGCAAGATGAACTTCCAAAGGCTAGAGACTAGATCTAACGATCTCTAGGATGCATGAATACATACAATTAGTCACTAGCCATAAGCAATTGTGCGCTACTCCAATATAACACTTTGTTCCATTACAAAATAGAACAAATAAACAAGTTGATTTATAGGGTTGCTCGAAAGGTAAATGCATTGTGAGTGAAGGCTTCTTTAATAGCTAATATTGCTATTAAATACCATAAATGCTTGAATGATGTTTTGACTTTTATTTGAAATGTAGCCAATATGGGTATTAGTTTTGAGGATGAATAGAGATGTATAGGAATCTCATCTCTCCACATGTAAAAAATTCCTCTTTATACGGTTGAACAATTTGTTTTTTTAATGAAAAGGGATCTGACCTATCTTTTTGTGTTGTACTCTCCAACATGTATGGGATTCAACTGAGATGAGGACTTAGAAAAAGATCTTTTTCATCAGACTATGGATTTTTTCCCATATTCAAGTAAAGTCATAGATCAACTCTTTGATAAGGCTAATATACATTAGATGTATGAGTGCACATTCACATTCATACATAAGCATAAATGCATACATACTTTGGGGTTTTAAAAACCATGTGTGTATATACATGTTGAAATACAGGTCCCTGTAAAATTGAAACTCGTAGAATACACAACATAAGACTTTAATGAAGGTTAGGAACCCTACTACAATATGGCATTTGTGAAACCAACTATCTACACATTAGCCCCAATGACTTTGGATATATTTGCTACTAAATCCCATAAGATAAAATACTTTAAAGATATCGAGTATGATAAGATAACAACATTAGAAGTAAGAGTGAAAGCTGAAGGTGTCAATTTATATGATCCCGTTCGAGCTACTAAGATGTGTCTTATTCTAAATGTGGTTGTGTCGAAGAAGATTCATGTACCTAAATTCATAAAGTATACCCGAAACTCAATGTCCTTCCACCCATCTCAAATCTTATAGTAATAAGATGATGGTGGTTACACATGATAAGAAGCTATTAATGCATTTCTTTTAAGATAGTTTGAGTGGAGTTGTAGCATTAAACTTGTATATGAGGCTAGATAACATAGAAATCCAGAGTTTGAAAGATCTTGTAATTGCTTTTATTAAGCAGTATAAATACAATATGGATATTGCTTCTGATAGGTCTAGCCAGTTTCTTCTTGTAAAAAAGGAGATAAAGAGACTATGTGTGAGTATGCTCAACAATTGAGAGATTTGGCCAGCAAAGTACATGCCCCACTTTTGGATAAAAGATGGTCACCTTATTTGCTAATACCCCAAAGCACCCAAGTACGAGCATGTAATAGGTAGCTCAGCTTAACAATTTACCGATGCTATGGTGATGGCTGAACGTATTGAATAAGGGATAAGGAGTGAAAGGATCTACACCCACTGAGAAGAAGGGTTTTAGAGGTAAAAAGAAAGATGTTGATAATGATGAAGGTGAATATAAGAGAAAAAATAATAATTTCCAAAATTTCAATAGTCAAACCCCTTCATCCTAAATAGCTACTATCAACTTTAACTCACTTTTTCCCCCTAAAAAAATGAAACATAAAGTAACCTCATTAATTACCAAACTAAGAATCGATCCAAAAGAAACTACCAAAAAGCCAAAGAACAATTACCCCCACTTCCTTTACCTATAGGTGAAATGTACCAGAAGTTTTTGAGCATTGGATAAGTAGCTCCAGCTCTTCACATACCATTACAACCACCATATTCTAATTAGTACAAGCAAGAGCTCAATTGTGAATATTATGCGGGCATAGCCGCATGCAATATTAACACTTGCTACGCATTCAAAAAAAAACTTTTGCAATTCAAGGCATGACAAAATGGATAACATTTGATGAAACTCCTAATGTGAATACAAATCATTTACCTAATCATGCTTCAGGTAGTGGAATTGTAAATGCAGTTGAGATTAGAGAGTCAGGAACTTTGATGGTGTCCATGGATAAGATCTTTGAAATGCTTGTAAAAACTTGTCATAGGAAAGGTAATAATAAAATTAGGCTGATGAGTAAGAGTTGCTACAAGTATCATAAAAAAATAGGGTCATATGATTGATCAATGTGAAGAATTCCACAATAAAGTGATACAAATGCTAACTCAAGGTACTTGTAGAATTGAAGAGGCAACAAGTAAAGAGATACATGTAATTGATGAACCTAACAAGAATATGAAGGTTTGTCGGGTGTAATTTATTACCTAGATTTATTTTGTCTAAGCCTAAAATAGCAAGTAATGGAAGCTATAAGAGATACTTGTAATTGATGAACCTAAGAAGAATACGGAGGTTTGTCAGGTGTAATTTATTGCCTAGATTTATTTTATTTAAGCCTAAAATAGCAAGTAATGGAAGCTATAATGCCTTTCCATATAATTAGGGATATTCCATCCAAAGTATATAACCAACAATTGTTTTTCAAGCAGACATCAGAGGCTTGAATTTCAATGGAAAATGCCTCAAGATATCAACCAAAAAACCATGAAACCTGGTAGGCATAATCCAGGCCTTGAAATATCTATATTTCACCAAAGATGAATTGGACCATGAGTGTACTGGGCACAATTAACCATTATACATCACAATATAATGTAAAGATGTCTTGATAGGAAATGTATTGATCAATAATAGTTTGATATTGAATATATTGCCAAGACACATGATAAGAGAAATGCTAGTTGATGAATCACATTTGAGGCCAAATGCCATAATGGTGAGGGTATATGATTGCTTGCCAAGACAGATAATCAAAAACTTAGAAGTAGAGTTGTATGTAGGGCCACAAGTTCTTGGTTACACTTGGATCCATTTAGCAGGTGCAATAGCTTCCTCTTTACGTCAGTGCTTGAAGTACATCATAAATTGAATGCCAGTAACTATCAAGGATGAAGAAACAATTTCCATGATAAGGAATGCGACTATACCATTCATTGAGGAAGAAGATGGCAAAGATGAGAATACTCACGTTTTTGAAATTATGAATGTTGAGTGGATTCTTGAGAATTCTATACTAAGAAAGATAAGAATCTTAGAAGTAGCAAGGATGGCAGCTAATTATCTTTGGGGGGAAATAATTCCATTTCAATTTGACATTAACATTAGAATACTAGAGCATGCCATTTTAATGAAAATAAAGTGTGTTAACTAGAGGTGCAAGTTTGGATATAAGCCCAAAAGGAATGAATGGCTGCTAGTGGGTTGTTAAGGTCAAGAAAAAAGCCAAAATAACAAGAATTGAAGAAAGGGATCCAAAATAAGAAAATCTGATGATCCCACCACTCTGAATAACCTTCTCAAGATCAACTTAGGTGATAAGACTTAGTGATGAAGTGTTGAAGATAGTTGATCTCTGCATAAACACTTTAGAATGTGAGAACAAGGAAAAAATTTGAAGAAACAAAGGTCAAAATGGAATATGAGATGTTCCCTCAATTGTCTGTTCATGTCATTGATGAGATTCCTACAAAAGCTTTTATGAGGAAACTAGCTAATGGAGAGAAATTTTAGAATTGGAAAGCTGAGCATGTTCCTTTTGTGTTTAAGAAGTAATTGCTCCTATTTGATCATGTTTGTTAAGATGTTTTGTCTTTGTTCTACTTTGTCTTACTTTTATGATCTTGTTAGCAATCTAGCTCACATGCCACAAGCTTTTTCAATTGTCAATGAGCCTTTATTTTTAATTAGATCATGCATTTCTTTTTGTTCAAAATATATCTTGTTTCCTTTTACTTTTATATGAAAATACACACTTACACAAACACAACTTTCACTTTCAGGGATTTTGAAAGTGAATCTTTCATCAATTTATAAACCCACTATACTAAGAATGGGCAGAAGATGATTTAAAAGAGTTTGTCAGGTTAGTTGAAAAAACTGAGAAAACATGGAAACCTGCCAAAAAAGAATTAGAAGTAATAAATGTGGACACTAAACAAGATAAAAAAAGTTGAAGACTGATACTCTTATCATGGTTGAGGAAAGGGAAAATTTGGTCTTTGTATTGTAAGAGTATGCAAACATTTTTGTTTGGTCATATGCAAACATACCGGATTTAGGTACTGACATTGTGGTACACAGAATTCCCTTAATAGAAGGTAGAAAACCTGTTAAGCAGAAGTTGAGATGGATGCGCCTGGACATGCTACTCAAAGTAAATGTTGAAATCCAGAAGTTGTGGGATGTAAGATTATTAGATGTGATCCATTTCCCTCAATAGGAGGCTAATGTAGGGGTGGTTCCCAAGAACGATGAAAAAATCAGGATATGTGTAGATTACAAAGATCTGAATAAAGCAAGCCCAAATGATGATTTTCCTTTACCCCATATAGATGTATTGGTTGACAATACCATAAAAAGTATCACTTATTCATTTATGGATGAAGTTTTAGGATATAACTAGATTGAAATGATCAAGGAAGACAAAGAAAAAAATACCTTTGTTACACCTTGGGGAATAATCTGTTGTAATATAATGCCATTTGGTTTGAAAAACACTGGGGCCACTTATCAGTAGGCAATGGTAATTTTATTTCATGACATGATGCATTAAGAAGTGGAAGTATATGTGGATGATATACTTACTAAAACAAAAAAGAAAAAGAAGATCATATGTAAATCTTGAGGAAGTTGTTTGAAAGACTATAAAAGTTTCAATTAAGATTAAATCCAACCAAGTATTCATTTGGGGTAAAAACAAGGAAATTATTAGGCTTCATAGTATACAGTCAAGGGATAGAGGTTGATCCAGACAAAGTAAAGGCTATTCAGGGTATCCTGGTGCTTAAAATAGAGAAAGAAGTAAGAGGTTTCCTTTAGGGGTTTAATTTATATAACCCGTTTCATAGCTTAGCTTATAGTGACTTGCATGTCAATATTTTGATTGCTTAAAAAAAAACTCCTAGGGTATGAGATGATGACTGCTAAGAAGCCTTTGATAGGATCAAAAAGTAGTTACAGAATCCGCCTCTGATCCTCTTGTGCCAGGAAGACCTGATCTTATATCTAATGATAACAGAAATGACTATAGGGTATGTGTTAGGTCAGCATGATGAATATGGAAAAAGAGAACAAGTCATTTATTAATGAGCAAAAAGTTTAACGATTATGAATTCCGATATACTATGATAGAAAGATTATGTTTTGCTTTGGTTTGGAGTGCAAAAAGGCTTAGGAAATACATGTTGTTTTACACTATCTGATTGATATCTAAACTACATCCGCTTGAATATATTTGTGAAAAATCTTATTTATCAAGCTGGATAGCAGGTGGTAAGTATTATTGGCAGCATATGATATTGTTTACATGACGAGGAAGGCTGAGAAAGGAAGAGCAATTGCTAATCATTTAACAAATAATGTTATGGAAAACTATAAGCCATTAAATTTTGATTTTCCTGATGAAAATGTATTAACAGTTGAAGAGTATGGTGATATGAATGATTGGTGGACCATGTATTTTAATGAAGATGTGAACATATCAGGGAATGGGGATGGAGCAGTAATAATTTCTCTAGAAAAGAAGCAATATCATGTTTCAGTGGGCTTGTAATTTGAATGCACCAACAACACCACTAAGTATGAAGCTTGCATTGTCAATTTACAAGCTGTTTTAAAGTTGGAGGTTGAAAAATTTGATGTTTATAAAGATTCAATTCTACCAGGTGAAGGGGGAATGACAAACTAAAGATGAGAAACTAAGGTCATACCAAGAATACCTCTCAAAGTTGGCCAGTGAGTTCGATAAGATAAAGTTCACTCATATGAGTAAAGATAAGAATCGATTTATTGATGCCTTGACTACCTTAGCCTCAATGAAATGGATCGATATTAGGGGCATAATCCAAAAAATAAACATTAAAGTCAGAAGTTTCCAAGCTCACTACTGCTCACGTAAAGAGACAATAGATGGAAAGTCATGGTACAGTGATAACAAAAGGTTTATCTAGCACTAGGAATATCCTTTAGAAGCCTTTAAAACAAATGTAAAAGCTTTGAGAAGAATTGCGATGGATTATTATTTGGATGGAGAAATCCTGTATAAGAGGTCATTTGATGGGATTTTGTTAAGGTGTTTAAATGAGAAAGAAGCTAAATAGGCGATACAAGAAGTTTATAAAGGAATATGTGCAACTCATATAAGTAGGTATACAATGGCAAAACATATACAACGATCTCAATATTTCTGGTTGACTTTGGAAAGGGATTGTATTGACTATATCAAGAAATCTCATAAATGTCAGATATATATTGACAAGATAAATGCCCCTTCTGCTCTTTTATTCAATATAACTTCACCTTGGCCTTTTGATATGTGTGAATTGAATGTTATTAGACTCATCAATCCAAAAGCAAGCAATGAACATAGATTCATCTTAATGGCTATCAACTATTTCACTAAATAGGTAGAAGATAGTTATGCTTATGTGACATAAAAGGTAGTCAAGAAGGATTTAAGAAGGATTTAATTTGTCGGTATGGCTTGCCAATACGATTGATAACTGATAATGTTTAGAATTTTAATAGGAAAATAATTATTGAACTCTGCACCAAGTGGACGATTATACACTCCAAATCTTCTCCTTACAAAACCAAGATGAATGGTGTTGTTGAGGTAGCTAATAAGAATCTCAAGAAGATCATCCCGAAGATCATCCAGAAGATGGTGGTCACCTACGAAGATTGACATGAGATGCTTCCATACGCACTTCATGCATACCACCCTATATTCAGGATTTCTACAGGTGTAACTCCATACTCTTTGGCATATGTAATGGATATGGTGATGCCCATAGAGGTAGAGATTCCATCATTTATAATTCTAAATGATGTAGATTTGGAAGCATCAGAATGGGTAAAGCTAAAATTCAAACAGTTGAATCTAATCATTGAGAAGAGACTAACAACAATTTGTCACCACCAACTGTATCAGGGCAGAATAGATAAGGTGTACAACTAGAAGATCAACTCAAGGGTGAGGGAGACCTCATATTGAAAACAATCTTGCCAAACCTAAGAGAAGATCGAAGTAAATAGGCCCCAAACTATAAAGGATTATCCATGGTGTAGAAAGCCTTTTTTTTCTGAATGGGCTTTGATTTTGACCAAATTGGATGAAGATGATTAACCTAAGCCTGTAAACTCTGATATTGTAAAGAAATACTATGCGTAATGTACTTTGTTGTGGAATCAATTAATATCAAATAACAATTCATTAGTATATCTTAAACTCTAAGAGAATTTCAAATAGCCTTTCAAGTAATCTTATAAGCTCAAAAAACTTGATTTTTGCAAAAGATCAAACAAATTTCAATCAAAGTTTTTAGGAAATCATAATTTTCTAGTACAAATTTAGAGGTCAAATTGGTGTTTGTTTTTAACAATCGAGGTTAAGATTTATCAAACAAATCTTATAATGAGGTGACCAAATGCTTAAAAACCTAAAAAATGAACCAAGTAGACCGTTCATACTAACTCTAAAGCTGGGTTTTAGTTAACTGAATAATGATGTATAATTTAATTTGATGGAAACTAATTTTCATGTCTAACTAATCACAATGGATAAAAACAAAACTTACTAGTCCTAAACGCATGCGTTTGAGATGGTGAAAAACCATTTTTGATATTCCTTTCACAATACTTGAAAAATATCCTTTGTAAATCCTCATTAAGCCTAATAAAATTCTTCTTGCAAAAGAACTCTGACTTGGATCACACCCCATACTATGCACAAGTATGAGGAATATGAAATTTGACCTTGAAATTATACAATCCTCAATAATCAATGGAAAGATCAAAAGTGCTCAAATAGAAGCAAACAAGGCACGCAGATGTTCAAAGATTAAAAAAGGTTGGGCATGCTGTGTAAAGAAAAATGATGATGATGATGCTCAAAACCAAATTAAAAAAAAAACAAAAAAACCCAAGAAATCCAAATGATGGGAGCATGCCCAAGTGAAAGAAAAAATGACCAAGTCAAGGTCAAAATAGATTAAGGTTGCCCTGCCAAAGCAATAGAAAAGGGTGAATCATGGAAACACGATGAAAGAAAAGAAAGACACAATGACATTAATCCTAAGTCTTTAGAAACTCAAACACCTTTGAGGCCTATAAATATCATTTTCTTTCATAATGAAGAACCAAAATCCACATTACATGCTTGATAAAGTCCTTTTTAATCAATAGCAAGCAATCTATATTGGTAAGTAATGCTCTCCCGTGCCAAATGAGTTCTTCAAAAGAATATGGTTATGTTTCATTATTCATACAATGAAATGAATGCTTCAAAGATTTTCTATTCTCTGAAACTCTTAAGTTGAAACTCGAGCCTTTTGACCAACAAATCATGAAAACATAAAGTAACCTCACATTTCTACTAAGAGAAAAACTTAAAAAAATTCTAAAATTCAGCCTTCATGAAACCCTGTCCATGAGATTTGCTTGAATTTTTCGAAACAAATTTGTTTTAAACTTGCATCGAAATGGTTTTTTGCATTTGGAGATAATTTTGAAATTTCAAAGATTTTTCTATGATATCGATGTTTTGTAAGAACCAAACATCTTCTGAATAATATCATCCTTGAAAAAGACCAAGCAAACAAAACAAGATAAAATACATGGGGCATGATTAAGCTGGGGCAATTTAAGAAACCCAAAAAGGTTGGCTAATAATTCATTTTTGAAGAGGACAAAAATGGAAAGCAAGCTATTTAAGTCCTCCAATGTCTTATAAGAACTTTAGATATAACCAGGAAAGCTATCATAGAGCAGGTATAATGAATACTTAGTGGTGGTCATGACACCCTAATGGTGATACTCATATGATTGTAATGATAAGTAGGGGAGCCGTGATCAATGAGACAAAGGTGACCAGATAATAGGATAGGAAAAGATCATCAGAGCTCATCAAATGAGTGTCCCTTTCCCATTGATCAAACTATACAAGTTATAGCTTGAGTAGACCAAAACAGAGGAGCCATGAAAACTTGCTACAAAGATTAAAGCTTTGAGAAACAAAGTCCATTAAGAAAAAGGGACCTATGTTTATCAGGTAAAAATACATTCATATTAACCCCAAAGCATTGCATTTTGATCCTTGTAGTGAATTTAAGGAAAGAATTCTTGATGGATTCAAATATTTTCCAGCAAAGAAAACTATCGAAGGTTTAATTCATGCTCATAAAAGGGTAAAGAAAGTCTAATTTTCAAGATATGAGATCATAAGATATTTTGAGATTATGTGAACTCAACTTTGAAGCATATCTTTTTTAGTGCTCTTTATGCCACTCACTTTTAGGCAACATCTTTGATTTTATCATATTTCAAGTGCATAAAAGAAAAAAAGATTCAAAGGTTATATAAAAAAAATTAAATGACATCTAAATATATAAATTATAATGTTATTATACTGTTATAATTGAAAAATAACAGCAGCAAAACAAGTTTGAATTACTGAAGCGAATTAGACCCTTTACGACAAGTTCAAATTTCAAATTTACTTCCTATAGCAAACGAACTAAAAATAACCTCAAATTTCATACGGAGTGTGATTAGAACCTTAAAACCCAGTGTATAAATTTTAGAATTTTCTGAATTTAGTTGTCCCAAGATTCCCTTCTTATACGAATTTGACCTATTACAACAAGTTTTAATCTTGACCTGGGTTACTATAGAAAATGATCTCTAAATGAGCTGAAGTTTTATATGGCATGCAATTAGGACTCCTAGAACCAGTGTCTAAAATATGAGAATTTTTTGAATTGGTTTGTTTCAAATTCACCCTTGTTTGTGTTTTGTGGTAAATTTGACAAAAATTACTTTTGGATGTCTTTTTTCTTCTTCTTCTTTTTTTGGACTCTTTATGCTACTGATATATTCTGATACAACAACAAACTAAAATAACATCTTTTTTTTAAAAGAAACCCTAGATGCAAACTACCAAGCTCTAGACACGAAATAATTGAAAGCTGAATCAAAGACAATTAAACCTAAGGAAGCCGAAACTAATAAGAAGAAAATAAAGAATATAACCTAATTTTTGGATCCTAACTCTGATATCAACTGATATGAACATCTTGATCACACGGTCAAGCAACCCTTAACAAAGTAGATAACAACCTGGAAAACCGAAAATCAAGTTTGATAAAACCTTGACCCAAAGGTAACCCTGTACCTAAGAACCAAATGTATTGGAAAAAGACTTAGACCTAGATTTAACTATGTATCTAAGAACCCTAAGTATGCAAATGATGTCATGAAACCAGTTAATCTTTGATAAATGAGTGTATGATCTTTGTCCATACAAAGAAAAGTTGTTTTGCCACAAGCAAACAAAAGAAAAACTCACATTTATTCTCCAACTTGCTACTGAAATTTACAGATAAAAAACATAATATATTATCCTCTAACCCTTAAGGATCCCTTTTCGGTTGCAAGCTAATAGACCTAAACTAGTAATCAACTAACGTAAGTCCAATAATGAAATAAACCTTTAAAAAATGTCTAATGGAACAGAACAAACCTAAATTAACAATAATTATTCAGCATTAAATAAATAAAATAGGATAATAAAAACAAAGACTTCATGCCAAAATTCCTCCATGTAGCCTGAATCTCCAATTTTCGCACATTCTTTATTTTTCAATCTGACTTCAAACACATCATTATCTCTTGTCTGGATGAATTAATACACCTACAGTATATGGTTAGAAAGCTTATGATGTCTAGTTTCTAGAAAATCTTGCATCGCAGAAAACATCCACTTGTAACTCTTGTTATGTCCCAAACATTACACAAAGGTGTATTTTAGTAGATTTGACAATATTTGTCTATTAACTTTGACCCTTTAAAATAATATGTTCCCGAACTCCATTTGACCTGAAACTTCAAAAATTGATATTTCCAGTGTCTAGTATCTTCATGTTAATTATCAACTTGTTTTGACATATGGTTTGAGAGATATGTCTAATTTCACAAAATTGATTAACAAACATTTTAAGGCTAAATTCGGACTTGACTTAATTCGTATAAACCAATGAAATTCAAGGGTTAATTTGAAAGAAATTAAAATTTTGATGGTTGATAGAGGTCAATTTGAACAATTTAAAAACCAAGAACCAATTTGAAAAAGGCGCTCAAATCAGAGGTATCAAATCAAAGTTTTTAGGGGTGCGATTGAAATTATTAAAAAGTTTCAATGTAAATTGTGAATACTTATGCCAGAATTGAAAAAACTAGGGCCAAATTGAAGTTTGCAAAACCCTAATTAGAAAAACCTAATTTCTAGGGTTTAATTGGAACGACATGTCACTCATCTTTAATGAAGAAAATGAGTGACATGTCGTCTAGTCTTTGTTTATCTTCTTTTTTCAGTTGAAAAGGTCGACCAGGTTGCCATCTTCAAACAAATGAACATGCCATCTATAACCACCTCATAGGCTCAAATCACCACTAATAGACTGATAAACACCTTTTCTATAAGGATTAATTATCTTCATCACACATTTATACCTATTTTGGCTCATTGAACTCAATAATATTTTGTCTCTAATCAGCTTCCCCTGCATTTGATAGTTTTAAACTGGTCGAGAGCTCACTTTCCAATCAAAGAATGTGAAGTTCTAGACCTCCAAATCAGTAGAGAGTTGATACTCATGGTAGATATGCATTCCCTCTACAAGGATTATCTACTCTTATCCCACATTTACACCTAGTTAGTCATGATAATCTCTCCAAAGTAGCTTATTCGGTTAGCCATCATTGAAGAAGAAAACCACCATTTTTGTTTAATCTTCATGGCTACCTTCTCTAGATAGGTTTGAGCTCATAAAATGAAAAAAAAAAAAAAACCAGGATGCACATTTCTATGGAGGTTAAATGAGAGAATGAGCAAGAATCTTCTCTAACAAACTCTTGACAAAACCACCATGGTTTTGACTTGTTTTTTGTTTTGCTTATAATAGGCTGTTCTTAAGCACATCACTAGAGGGAAAAGAAACTACAGAGAAAAAATCACAGAAAAGAAAAGGAGAGAAAATTAAAAAAAAAAAAAAGTCAATAGAACACATAGAATAAATAGGAAAGAAAAGTACCAAAGATTTTTAAAAAAAAAACAAATGAGAGTGTCCTTTTGATATTGAGAAGAAGCTAGAAATCACGAGGAAAGAAGCAAAGAATCCAGAGAAAGAATCAATTTTTTCATTGCTTGGTAAGCTTTCAAACTTTGATGAGGGGGTGAAGTTTAATAAGCACACCCCCTCCCTCCTTATTTTTATCTTTATATTATTGTTTGTGATGTTTGTTATGTATCATTTGAAATCATTTATTACTTTGAAAGCCATGATTATTGTTTTGGAGAGTTTAAACATGCTATGAATATAGCTTTTATGTGCTCAAGTCTTGTTTATTACTTTGTTTTGATGTGTTAGAATATGATTATGGAATGACAAATGTTATTATAGAATGTTGTTTTTGCAAGTTTTGATGCTAGGCTAACTTTGTTTGAAGTTGTGACAACATGTGAGGTTTTGAATTTTTTTTTATGTGGTTTAGTTTATTATAGTTTGGTTTGTTGTTTTTGCTGAAGATATAAGCATATTTTTTAACCTTCAAGACTTTGTTTATAATCAATGGAACATTGTTTATTAATAGGGAGAGGTTTTTTCTGCTTGATGTCTTTGATTTTTGCTTACTGTTTTTTTTTTATAATCTTTTATTTACTATTGTTTTGATGGTTTCAGCATTTCATACTAAACATGTTTAAGCTATGGTAGCTAGGTTGAGGCCATTTTCTAGGCTTTTAATGGTTTTTTCTTGGTTGGTAGCTTGTTCTTCTTTTCCTAGGCATTTCTAGGTTTTCTAGGAAGTGTTATTGGGAAGAACATTGTCTTGCCTCCATGATTTAGATCATTTTTTATCCTTTTGTTTGCACTAGCATCTTCACATGACACCATAAACCAATAATCTAAGGATCTCTTGCATTTATAACTTGTTTTAAAGTGTTTTAATCTTAGGGTTTTGGTTTTTGAACCGAAATTTTCTCTGACCAAATCATGATGATTCAGTGATAAATGAAGTGAGTAGATGGTAATGTTTTGATCCTTTCATGATTTCCAACCTCCCTATATCTCTTGATTTGTTATATTTGGTTGTAAATCGAACAAACCTTTCTAGTTTCTTGTTATGACGTTTTGATGCAACCATATTATTTGATAGTTTTACCCATATTTACCTAGTATTTTGTTCATGTTTTTATATAAAATGCCTTGATATTTTTTTTTAATGTTTTTAAGGTTTTGGATGTAAGATTTGAAAAGGAGTAATTTAAAGATAAAATTCAGACCATGTTCCAACCTGTGTTGAATATTGGCAGATTTGACCTACATCGATGTTTTACATAGAACTTGAGCTGTAGAGGTCAAAATGAAATGATTATAGTGGCATTAGAAATCTAACACTCTTATCTTTCTATACATGTATGGCAATAAAATAAGAAGAAATAGCATGGAAATTGAAGCCTTCAATGACAAGTCTCGTATTCTACTAATTTTGATCTTCAACCATTCCGACTTAATTATCTTGAGTTAAAGAAGTCCATTTGAAGCAAACTCAATTTTGTTAGATTTATGACTCAAAGACCTATCAAACTACCAAATTTTAGTAAAAAGGAGCTCATATGAGAAAGCTATGAGTTTTCTAAGACAACCCATAAATTCTGCCAGCATACAAGTTTTGTGAACAAACAAGTCAACTTTCTTCCTAAGCATCCAAACCGACATGACAATTATTTCTTCATATGGAAAAAGGTCTTTTTTTGGAAAAATTAACTTCACTAAGTCCAAAATCAAAGCTTAAATCAAAGCTTGAAGATTTTATACAAGACTATTTTTCATTCTTTATAGGAAAGTAGTTATTATATTACTTGAATATAGATTGTCTACTTTGGAAAGGACTTCTATTTTTTTTTTTAGGATACAAAAGAACTAGTAGTAGTGTGGGGAATAAGGTTTTCTATCTGATAAAAAGGAAAGAGAGAAAGAAAAAAAAAGTGGTGGCCTGAAAAACAAAGAAACTCTAACCTTTTTTCCTATACCTGAAATTATGTTTTCATCTTTTCTCTTCCTTAGTTTTTCGATAGTCATGCAAGGCTAAGTTATTTTTTTTAGTTGAAATTATAGAGAAGCCTTCAAATTTCAAAAAACTGTGAGATCTATTTTATATTTTCTCTTCAGTTTATATGATGAGTATGAATGTTTTTCTATGCTTATTTGTTATGATGGTTTAGTTTAATTGTTAGAGTGGACTCTAAGTTATTATTCTAACTAGTCTATTGCTAAGTTTGCTATCAAAACCAAAGTTATGATATTTAACTTGTGAAACGACTAATTTTAATAATTATGGCGGATCTATATTGTTAATTTTAGGGAAAACATTCAATTAAATTGAACATAGACTGCAAACAGTTAAGTTGTTTTGATTTTTCAACCTATCTAGTTCTTAAGGATGTCATTAAATTAAATTATTAGTGTTGATATTGTGGTTGTTTAATAGTTAGGGTTAGTTATATTTCGGATTGATTAACTGACTAGTATTAAAAAAAGATAAATATTCAGAATATAAATTGACGTTTCATTTCAATCATCAGTTTTGATTTTTATTGGTGGATGTTTATTTGAGACCAAGGTTTTTCTCTTAATGAATGTTAGTTTATTTAATTCAGTTTGATTACTTTATTTTGTTTACCCTAACATACTTTAGATAACCTCAAAACCCCCTAACTTTGAATCATTTGACATAAAGATCTGAACTATATCTTCCTCATGGGATCGACCACTTGCTTACTCTATACTATCTTATTTGTTTAAGTTAGGGTTATTAATTTGTGTGATCATAACATCGCAACACATTCTTCGTGTTCTTCATCAAATTCAAATAAAAAAATCTTGTTTGATCTTTATTTGTCTTGTTATTGTTTTGAGTTATGTTTATGAGCTTGGGTTTCAAGTCAGACCCAATCTAGATTATCTACCTTTGCAGATATTTATTGTAAATATTGAAACAATTCCCTTCTTGTTTTCTATTAAGCTTATTGTTGTTGTTGTTATTATTTCTCTTGTTGATTTCTCATGCTTGTCATCATCTGCTTTTTATAAGGTTATCTTGATCTTATGACTTGAGACATATGTTTTGCAGGTTAACTCAGGCAGATTCAGTTTGTTTTATTGTGTCATATTCTTAGATAGATTTTTTTAACTTTTAACCTTCAATAATGAATTTATTGAAAATTAGGTTTCATAAGTTTTTTTATTTGCTTTATATGGGGTTATCGCAGTTTCATTATCTTAGTCGCAGGTTTGGCAAGTTAACCCGAGTTGACTCAAGTTATTTCTTTCTTACTTTCTATAATTTAAATCACGAGTTTGACAGGTTAACGCAGGTCAATTGTTTTTGCTATTTTTTAATTAATCTTTTTCAATTCTTTTCTTTAACATTGAGTTGATTGAAAATTGATTTTCATAATTTTTTATTTGTTTTATATGGGGTTATCATGATCTTATGATCCAGATCGGGATTTGGCAAGTTAACCTAGGTTTGCGAGGATCGATTTAATATGTTGTTGTTTTCATATTATTTTTTTAAAAAGTTGTCTTGAATTTTTGTGAATTAAATTATATTTTTACCAATCATCCGGGTTGCTTTTAGACTCATCAAGCCAATCAAGTCATATCAGGTCAACCTCCATATATATATATATATATATATATATATATATATATATATATATATATATATATAGACACACACACACACACACACGCACTAGCAAAATGTTAACAATTCCCGGATGTGTTTTTTTTTTTTGTATGTTCAAAAAAATTTGATCAAAGTCACAGCGTAACATGAGCCAGTGATCTAATATTAACTAATATACTAGAATAATTTTTTTTCAATGTCATTCATAAACTATTTTTTTCAATGTCATTAATAAATATTTTTTTCAATTGAATCTTTGAATAACAAATTCAATAAGTTATGGTTAAAGCGATTGGTTGTATTCTAGCAATAAATAAAAGCTAATCTTAGTATCAATAAGTTTTATTCTACGAGATGAGTTCCATTAAGGTGTTTTTTAACCTTCAACTTGTTGAATAAAGTTCATCATGGTTGAGAGAGATTTTTTTTTTCTAGTTTGATTTTGTATATTTGGATCAATTTTGTTGTGTTTTGAGTTGATAAACTTGTTTATTAGCACTATAAAAAAATTTATTAGGTGTTTCTAGGTAAAAATAGATTGAAAAACATATTTTTTTTGTACAAAAAAACTCAGCCTTATTTTCCAACCATCTCTCAATTAGTCAAAAATTGGATTTGAGATGTCGTATCGTGTGCTTTTATTTTTTATTTTTAAATAAGGGCTAGGTGACAACTAAAGAAAAAAAAATTAAAACAACCCAAACACGTGACCTTGGCTTCTAGGCCAAGCATGCCTAGTCTCCTATGTTGGCTAGGAGTGCGAGCCTAGCTTGCAAGGCCCAATTGCATCTAGATTTTTTGTTTGTGTTTTTTAATTTTGATTTGATACCCTCCCTCTTTTTTATTTATGTTTTTCTTTGCATGAATTTTTTTATGTAAATTTTAATTCATACTTCTTCCCTTGTGTTTTTTAAATTATTTAGTTCATTTTTTTAAATAATACTTATTTAAAAAAAAATTAACTTTATAATACTTCAAAGAATTATATTTGCATTTTGCATGATGTATTTATAATTTCAAAACAAGCTGAAAATGAAATTTTGGGTTTCTAAACTCGGAAGTGACCAAAATATATTGGAGAGAATGAGAGGTCATACAATATAGAGAATGAACAAGCTATGCTCCTTCCAAAAAAAAAAAAAAAACAGCTTAGATGCGTCTAGGATTAATTTAGGTTGTCGGCTAGGCTCCTTCAATCACCTTGATTCATCTTTTGTTTTTTCTCTCTTTTTTTTAATCTTAATTGATACCTTCCATTGTTTATTTATTTTTTCCTTTGCAATAGATTTTTTATTTAAATTTTAATTAATACTCTTTCTTCTTCTTTTTTTAATTGTTTAATTCACAGTAGTTATTTTTTTTATTATATAATATTTTAAAGAGATTAATGTAATCTATTTTTAAATTTTTTTCTTTTTATATTTTATAAATTAATTTGTATTTGTATGATGTATTTATAAAATTAAAATTCATTTGTTCTTGGCAAAAAACAATAACCCCAAAGATAAAATAAATAAAAAAATCAATGTTAAATCCTTTCATACGCATCTATCTTTTTGTTAGGAGAAAAATTAGCTTTTCATTAACAACTCTTTTTCGGTTTATTTGTTCATATATATATATATATATATATATATATATATATATATATATATATATATATATATAAAGAAACATAAACAATATATTTATGTATTTTAATTAAAAATCACCATATTTAAAAATGCATCCACAACTTTAATTTATTTTTTATTATTATGTTTAAAATAACCTTAGAATTAGATCCACAACGCAGCATAGGTGACAAGACTATTGTAATAATCAAAGCCAATATTTTAGTTATAAAAGCTTAAGTTGAATTCATAATAATAATAATATATAGCATCTTTTGCAAAATATAAAATAATAAAACCATAGACTTATTGGGAATGTTGACAGCTGGTTGTCTTCGAACACTGTAATGATACTTGTGTAAGAAAGAACAGATATATGAGAAGGTTTACTTAAGGAATGAAGGAGACGTCTTAACAAAAAATTATTTAGAAAGGCAGCAAAAAATGTTGAAGCCTATCAAGTTTAATATGTTTCATCGAATGCAGTCAATACTTGCCAAGTATATCCTTCTTGCTAAAAGGATCCTTTTTAACCTTCAATGGATGCATAGGGTCATCAAATAATAATATAAAAAGGTTAAAGTTCAATCTGAGTTATGCATTCATGATTTTGATGAATTTTCATTAAGTTAGCATAATGTTTTTAGTGAACTTGGATTTTAATAGTTAGATCAATGTGTCTTCTAGTTTTTAGCAATCAACATAGGCCTAACATGATATTTTTAACCTTAAAATGACTTCAATAATAAGTTCACAAATTTTCCTTAAATCAAGTATCGATGAAGGTTAAGTACAACAATAGCATCTTGCTTTGCAAAAATTTATTGAATTGTGAGACAATTGATTTGAGGGGCAACACTAACTCAACGATTATCCATCAATAATAATTTACAAACAAGTTTAAAAAATAATTGGATAGTTAATGGAATGTATGAAATGAATTTAGAAAAAACACATTGCTAAGATAACAATTCATTTGTAATGATGCAATAAAGGTGATTTTTATTTTTTTTAAGCATAATCAACTCATTACTCGAATACATATAACCAATGCATACTTTAGGATTCTTAATCTTCTTCAAAAACTAGTGGCGACTCCAATAAATATTTTTTTTTTTAAATCCAACAACAACCATTTCAGGGATCCACCTGCATCACGTGTAGCAATAAAGTTAAATTATTTAATTTATCTAATCCTATTTTAATTGGAATTAATATTTATATTTGAACTAACTTATTATAAACATAATAAGTCAAACGCATTAAGAATCATTGTTGAGAAATTAAACTGAAATAATTAATCAAGTATGACTTGATTAAATAAGTTTTAAATACTAGAGTGTATCAAATACATGAAATTTACAATTTTAAACTTAGAAAAATCAAATAAAAAATTAATTGCATAAATTTCTAATAATTGTCTAGAAATAAAGTATGTTATATTTTTCAAAGGACAAACCAATATTTTGTCATTAATAGTTATTAATTTTTTCCTATAAAAAAAATAATATGCCTCATATTTTTTTTTAAAGATGAATGTAATATAGAGTATGGTGATACATTACACACAAAAAAAAATTGAGAGAGATACAGAGCACTTCAAGCTCTCTTCTAAAAGAATTTAAAATATTTATGATTTGATTATTCGTGTAGATTAATGTTAAATGTTGAATAATTGAATGATTTATGATTTATAATAACTTAATTTTGAAGAATTAGTAAAACCCTATAAAAAAGAATTGATTTTTAGGTAATCATTGCCCAAACTCTAATTAACCCTAAAATTATTTAATGAGATTCATGAAACTCTTGAAAATTTAAAATTACTATTTTTATTGGATTCATATTTTTTTTTTATGAAACTCAACAGTGATATTAGATAATTATTAAATATTTAGGGTTATTGATTACCATGATCCCAATTTCCAGCATAGATGCCCTTCTTTTAAATATGGTGTTGTTGTTAATTAATAATTAATAATTAATTTTATACATAAAATTAAAAAAAAATGAAAATTCTTTTTTTCTCCTAAACTTTTCAAAAAAAAACGAAGGATGGAGGCGTTGCCTCCACCAATGACGGTTAGCTGGCACACCTGGCTTGTGCAAGGGTACTTACCTTGTGCACATCAATCCGGTAAACTACACGAGGGGCAGCAGTAGCCAAGGCTACTAGTGTGGTTGCTGCTGTGTTAATGTCAACGTTTGGCAATGGGCAATAGTGCCCACTACAGACGGAGAATTTGAAGGAAAGGACAGAATTACAATTCTTCATTTATAGCTAAAACCTAATAAAGATTACGGTTTTGAGGGTATAATTATGATTGTACCTCTTTACATATAAAATATTGTTTTTATATTTAATTAAAAAATTAAATTAAATTAAATTAATTATAAAATTATTTTTTTCTAATTGGATTAGGTTTGAATTGCATTGGTTAATTCAAAATTTTATTTTTTATAATATTCTAATTCAATCAGGATTGAATTAAAAAATTTAATTAAACTAAACTTAGAAATTTGTTTTTTTATATAAAGGGATTTTTTAAGCTCATAAATTTTATTGATCCTAAGAGAGTTTAGGTTGTTAATAAGAATTATAATATGATTAATTTTTTTATTAAAATTTGAAAAATAGTTTTTCAAATAAAAATGAATTAAATAAAATTTATAATATTTCAAAAAATATCAAGTTGAGTTTAATTTAGTATTTATAAATGTTAACAATATCAATTGAAATTAAAGATAAAGTCACTAATTAGAATTGAAACGTATAATACATATATTATGTTGAAAAACCAATGTGATTGTGTTTTCAAGGGTTGAATGGTTGTGGTACTAAATAAGATATGTGTACATTGTTTTTTTTCTATTTTTCCTAATAAATGTAAAATTACTTTCTCATCTAATTATTCTTGAATGTAACTCTATGTTTTTATGCAATTATGTAAATATTATTTAATTTAAAGATTTAAAAAATTAAAAATTTAAATAGAAAACTCATTTTATAATATAAGTTGAAGAAATAATGACGTAAAAAGATATATTCGTGGTGATTGCAAAAACTTACGAAGAAATGTAATAGATTCTTAGGTTCTGACTATCTAATTTCTTTTGATGACTTAAGATAAAGATAATTAGTTTAGATATATTCATAATTATTTAATTATAATAGCATGCTATAAGTGTATGTTTTATATATTATTTATCATGTGTGATATAATAGTCATGTCAAAGCATAAGACCTAATTAATAAAACAAATCTCTTTTCGGTATATCAAATACAAGTTAAGAATATGATTTGTTGCATTCTAATTTTATAAATATAAAATGAGAGCTCCATTTATGATTATTTTGTTGAGTTATTTAAAGTTGTCTTAAATCCAACATGTTAAATACTATAGAAATTGAGTTTTATTTAACTAAACTTATGTGATTTAGATAAGACACTCATGATTATATAAGAATAAAGATAATAATTAAGCAAAACATATATAATATATTTAGACAAATTATTATTACCTAACTAATTTAGAAATTACATAGAGATGTGATTGATGATATATGTTATGTATTTATTTTAATTTTTTAAAAGAAAATTATCATAGAGAAAAATCTTTATTCAGACGTGTGATTTAAAATTTAAACAATTTTGTTAAAAAATATGACTTAATAAATAATCTATAAAGATACTGAAATAGAAAAAAAATGTATCTAAAATATATTTTAAATATAACATGGATATGAAAATATATTATGAGGGTAAATTAGTTATTTTAACATATGCTTTGTCATGTTTCACAAAACTAAACAAATATAGGGATAAAATCAAACCAAATATAAATCAGTCTTGTTCGTGATGTCCAGTCTCTGTACCAAAGCTAATCCCTAGCCAAATGTGGGGAGAAATTTGAAGGGAGGGTGTGGAGAGTGATAAGACCTCGCCCAGTGTAGACTCCAAATCGGCCCAGTTTTAGCATCACATTTGCTCAATGCTTCCTTCTCAATGGACAACTTGAGAGTTGAAAATGTATCTAAACTAAAATAATTCTTCGCAAATCTTTATCCCAGGCAGTAAAGTCAAAGTCAAAACCAATATATATATATATATATATATATATATAAAAGGTTTCCTCTTCTACAGTCAAGATTTCAACATTCAAAGCTAACTTTTAACTTTTAATGATTATTGGCCCAAGTTGACATGGGAGTGCACGGGAGCCGTTGTTAACAACAGCTCAGTTTTCAGACCTTTTTATATCCATTTCTATACATTAATTAGTACACAGCAGCTCAGTAAAAAGATTTAAAATCTTTTTTATTTCAAATTTATTTTTTTATATATTTTCAGATCTTCAATATTAAAAATATTTTTTTAAAATAAAAAAATATTATTTTAATATATTTTTTAAAAAAAATATTTTAAATTCTTAATATAAAAACCATAAAATAAATAGCCTTGCTAATGCAGCGACGTGCATTTTGTTTTTTCATGAGTTATGCATGATTTTGAGTTATAATTATTTTTTTTTTAATATATAAAAAAAACCCTTAAACTAGAGACAATCGCAAAAGGCACGTTATATCTATGAATAAATATTATTGAATGGATTCCCAATTTCCATTAATGCACTTCACGTTTTGTCTTAATATATATATATGCAGTACGTACAAGGATATTACTATAAGCAATTTAATTTTAGAAATACATATTGGAAAGTTTGGTAAGAAACAATTAGTTAGCACACTACGTACCTTAACGAAGTCTTGAAATATTAGTTTTCCAAAGAAAAAGAAACAATCTTGAATTATAATTAAAACCTACTAAATCCAATTGGGGTCTCACATAAATTCTCTTTAAATGCTTTCTTTTTTTTAGCTTCAATATTCGTGTATCATGTAATTCTTTTGTGAAACATGTATCGATACACCTCATTGTGTTAATTTCTAAGAACATGCACGAATGTGATGATAATGACATAGAAATTCCTTCTATAGTGTGATTGAAAATGATAGTCACAAACTTTGAAATATTCGCACATATATGTTAAACGAAATTATTGCCAAATTGTCAAAAGTAGACCATACTTCAGAGAATTTAAAACCACTTTATGTCTTTTCTTTTTAAGAAGAAAAATTATAATTATCTATTTAGAATTGTGGTTATGATTATATTTTAAAATGATTTTGATTTAGAAATATATTAAAATAATATTTGTTTTATTTTTTAAAAATTATTTTTGATATGAGCGCATCAAAATGATATAAAAACATAAAAAAATATTAATTTAAAGTAAAGAAAAAATAAATAATTTTTTAAAAAAATATTTTTAAAATGTAAAAACAAATAAAAATTAAATGTTGATTTAGAGTGAAAAGAAAATCTTGCCACGAAATATTTTATAATTGTTATTAAAATACCAAATAAACTTAAACCGCTAATGAAGTAGCGTGCAAATTCATACTCCAGCACGGGACCATGTGTGGGTCCTCTAAACACAAAAGGTCCCCTTCATTTCTGTCTGGTGCGCAAACTGCAAAATCTCCAAATGTATATTCCAAAACCAAACCCCTTTCAAACCCAATATGCCCCACGATTTCACTTCATCTAAATTTGTGATTGACAATCCATGGTGATCAAAGAATATGCCATGATCCATTATCATGCATGTCATGGCTCTCATCAATTCATTTTTATATGATCCATTACCATGCATGGCCTCCAATATAAGAGGCCAACATGTTTGACAAAAATGAGATTTGATGGTCATCGTCATGGTTGAGTCAGAAATTGATCGAGACCTTATTCGTGACTCACCTTCCTCTTTCGAAATTTATTGTTTCTATGGTGAATTAATTATGTTCACAAAGTCAACTCTCCACTAAACTCCATTATCTTCTACTCCTTGAGGGTGGCTATATATCTACTTTGTTAGGTGGCTTAAAAGAAGAAAGAAAAAAGAAAAAAGAAAAGATAGCTACCAAACTTCAAATCATGCCTCATTTGTGTCCTCCCCCTCCCCTAGTTAACAGCATATACGGCATACATCCAAAACTCAGATGAGATACCAACAGAGTTATTTTATTGCGTATATTCTTCCATATTTATGAAGTTCTTGAACTCCTGGAATCTGTTTATCGTCTAATTATTTGGTCCTCCAACAAAGATTAATTAAAAAAAAATTCATATTATGATCATAGTTTTAATTTTAAGTGTAACAAAAATGAGAGCACTCATTATTCCTATCAAGAATTATAGGAGTTCTAACCATCTAGGTGATGGCTCGGTGGTAAGAGCTTGGGATCAAGATGTTTGCTCCCTCTGTGGTCTCAGGTTCAAACCCTGTGGTTGCTCATATGATGACCACTGGAGGCTTACATAGTCGTTAACTTCAGAGCCCGTGGGATTAGTCGAGGTGCGCACAAGCTGGTCCGGACACCCACGTTAAACTAAAAAAAAGAATTATAGGAGTTCTCATGAATGATGGTCCTGTTTTTCATAACAATTACGTAGAATATATATGCATATACTTGTAAATCATCTAACATGCAAGATCACCCAAAATATTTGCAATGACTACACCATACTAATCTTTATAGTATAATGTTTTTTGAAATCCTCGAAACAACATCTCAACGTTGTCTTTCGCTTATTGCAATGGCAACTCAATTTCTTCGGTTTCTAAAACTTCAAAAACAATTTCTCTCATTGCGAAAGCAATTCAAATTCATTGGTTTCTGAGACTTCAGAAACAATCCCAACATTTGCTTTCGCTCATTATAAAAGCAATTCAAATTCATTGATTTCCAAGACTTCGAAACAATCGCAACGCTAGCCTTCGCTCATTGCAAAGGCAACTCAATTTCATCGATTTCCAAAACTTTAGAAACAATCCCAACATTGGCTTTTTCTCATTGCGAAAGCAATTCAAATTCATTGGTTTTCGAGACTTTGAAAACAATCCCAATATTGGCTTTCTCTAACTCTAGTAACTAGAGTCAATTGTAATTGTTAGGCTAAGTAATGTACATAGCAATATTTAATGAATAAAGATTGCAAGTCATTCCACTTTCCATACATATTACTAGCATCGTCATACCATTGACCTCTAATATTTTGAATATCAAAATTATGATGAGATAAAACAGATGAAATTTCTTTCTTAAGAGTTAAAGCACATGTATCTTTAACATGCAATATATCCAAAAACATATTCTAGTATAAATTCACTTCTATCAACAAACCTAATAACAAAAGCCATTTGTTCTCTTCTAGATTCATCTCAAGCTTCATCAACAATCAAATAAAATTTTGCATCATCAATCTCACGATGAATTGAAAACTAAACATTTCTAACGAAAACATGTAAAATTCCCTTTTGAATTTGATGTGATGTGTATTTAGCATTTTGTGGAGAATTGTCCAAAATAAGAGCACCTATTTGTTCATTGTATGATGCTAAGAGTTTCATCATTTGAAGAAATTCACCTTGATTTTTTTATTCTAGCCGTTCATCATATCATCTAAATGCATATGCTTGAAATGTGAGCCAACGGACAATATCTATTGAGGCTTTAATACGCAATCAATTATTTATAATTTCTTAAGAAGTTTGCCTCCCAACCATCCTCTCAGTATGACATGACTGGTTTTTCAAATTCTTCAAGCATTCAATAGCAAATCTATAAGATGAATTTGGACATTTTTTCAAATGAGTCAAAAAAACACATTGTTCCTCGCCATTAACTTTCTTCCAACAATTGAATTGTTTAACAGTAAATGTGTCTGATCTTAGCTTTGTAGTTGGTTTACTTGCAAATAAATAGCAGGGAAAATAAAATGTAACATTTTTCTTTGAATATTCAAGTCAGGAAAAACTTTTGAACCAATAAGACTGAAATCGATGAGGATGTTTTTTTACCAGTCAACGAGTATTTAGACATCAAAGGTTGATATGATCCTAAATTAATGTATGCCCTTTGAACTTCATCTTATTGATTAATTAGATATACCCAAATTTAAGGTTGATTATCTGGATCTCGAATTAAATGAGAAATGCCAATATTTTTTTATTCAGTTCTTACAATTCTAGTAGAAAACTGCTCAATAATCAATAGAGGTTCTTCACGAACTAAAGTAGGATGGGGTTGCTCAATCACTAATTCAACATTATACATTGGAGTTGGTTCACTAGATTGTGAATTATCAATAATTTTTTCTTTTTTTTGAAAAAAAAATCAATTATTTTTATCTTGTTCATGATTCAACCTAAAATCAAAACAGATAAAATAAACAAACCTTAAATTAAGAGAATTCAATACCTAAAATTAGAAACAACAATAAAGATCAAGACCATTAATTGATGAAATAGATATCCTTAATTCCACTCAAATTCACAAAAACTCAATCAAAACTAAAAATTGATGACAACCTACCCAAGTTTATAAACAAAATAGAATGCCAATAAAACAACACAAAAACAAGAAGAGATTAGTGAAAATAGAAATGTGTTTTTTTTTTTTTGGGTTATCTTATTTTGATAGAAGAGAGGGAGGGAAAAAGAGTTGCTGGTATAGAAAGTGTAAAGAGAGAGCAGGGTGGCTAGGTTTTTAACTAACATCTATTTTTAAGCTAGGTAAAGTGTGTGTGTGTGTGTTATATGATTCAATTGAATTAGATCGTATGAACAGGCAATTGATCATGTACATAATTTGAGTGCTAATATAGTCATTTTGTGACCCCCGTTGGCCCCTTCCCAATCACATCCAGCTTTTTTAATGGTGCAAAAACGGGTCGCAATCAGAAAAACAGGCATCTTTCTTTACCCTAATAATGGTTGGCTCGTTCATTGTATATACGTCACGAAGCACTCTTCTCCTACAGTTACATCAGTATTCGTAATCCGTCAATCATAAAAGTTCCTGTCAAAAGAAAAATACAAAACCCGTGTCGTCGTGAATATTGCTGCTAAATATCATCTCGTAATCCTTTGCGTTGCTGCTTGGTCAAGAAAAGCAAGAGAGTTCACTCTTTTTTTTTTCTGTTCTTTTATCAGCTAAAAAGAAGTTCTAAGGCCCTCGATCGTTCTTGGCCTTTTTGTATCCCATTCCCAACGCTTACTGAACTTGGAAGGATGTGTCCATCAAACAATATAGTAATGCAGAGTCAATGATTAACCTCTTAATCATGAGTTATACCTATAGCTAGATGCTTGCACCATGTGAAGAGATGCAAGGAATCAGAGACTTGCACGCTTGTAACTCAAGGAGTCTGATAGCTGAAAGCTTCTCTTTTTTAATATATATAGATATAAAAAAAAAAACAAAAAAGAAGATAAACTAGAAAGAGTTGACTTGAAGAAAAAAAAACTGATTCCACTTACATAAATGGTAAAAATATTGGCCAATAAATATATGTTTTGTTTTGTATGCGGATGTTTCTGAAACTAATTGATAGTTAAGGTGTATTAAGAACAATAACTAGCCAAGCTAGTGGCTAAATTACTGTGTTTGTATTGGTTTAGCCTTTTACTGTGATGAAAAGGCAGCAACGCTGGGCTTAAAGCCTCTTGGGTGACATTATAAACGTCTACTTGAGTGAAATACATCATCTTGCATTCTTGATGTTATATGCAACTATTCATAAATATTGATAACTAATCTTAAGAAACATACACGATATTAATGAAGAAAATTAGCGTATAAAATACATGACAATATATTTATTAGTATTGGTATTGGTATAATAGAGAAACATGAAACAAATGGCTAAAATGAGTTGAGGAGTCCTAAAACAGTCTATTTATAATTGAATTATGTCTACACCACATAGAATTTTCACGGATAAGAATTCAGACAGCTTGTACGTACGTGATCGAATAATTGAATTGCTTGTTTCCCATTAATTATCATGTCCAAAGCATGAGCCTGTAAAACCTCTGTAAGTATACTTCATACGTATGTGGATCACCAAACCCATAGGAATTCATTATACACACACACACACACACACAAAGACCTTGGTTTCATTTTGGCTCTCTAATTAAGTTTTAATTAGTGTTAAGAAAGAGTTAATATTAGTCAATATCGGTGAAATTAATAGTAATTATAACTTGAGCATCTAATTAAATTGTATCATGCATGATCACATGTTGCACTTGCACTTGGTGGTGCAAATTATTCATTTTCATGTTCTAAACAAATCTTACTATTGATATAATTTGTTTTAGCCGATTTGGTTTTTTTGTATCAAATAATTTAGTGATTAAATAAATTGCTATACTAAATTTATTCAAGAGACTTGTAAACACGGAATGAATAAATATCTAAACTCGGCAGCAGCCCAAGTTGCCAATTGCTGTCTGACCTTGATATAAAATTGACACTTCAGTACCACCTCTTCCTTGAACAGGAGATTCCCAATCTCACTGACTGCAAGATACTACAACAGCTAACCACTGCACTCCTTCAGATTTTTGTTCCTACTAACACACAACAAAACGAAGGTGGATGTTGTCTGTAACAGCAAATCTATCCAGGAAAAATCTGTACCAAGGGCTGCATTATTATTGTCTTTTGTAGGAGTGACGAGGACGAGGGGTCGACCCTCCAACACACCCTCCTTTAAACTTATGCCACAGAACAAAAACTAAATCAAATAAGACAATAAATATCCAAATTAAGTCAAATTCAAAAAAATTCAGAAATACATTTTGCATCATACGGCCTTGTATTTTAAACCACATTCACCTATATCTTATTTAATCTCTCTCTCTCTTCCAATTAGTCTAGAATGATTCCTCGGTTATATAAGAGAAAAACAAAGAACACGTCTCAATTATTTAATTACCCCCCTTGTTTTAATTTAATCACCACATCTACATTCCGAATTAATTAATTCCTAATTCTTAGTTTAACTACCATTTGTTCTCCTCTCCTCCACATATTCTGGATAATGTTTGGGAGTTGATTTTTTTTTTTTATTTTGCAAAATAATAAACACAACAACAAATGTTTATGTCCAATCCAAAGATACCATCTCTCAAACCCGAGTAAGAGTAATTTCTATTATATAGATTATGTTTTTCTCATTTTTTGTTTGTATTTTACAATTTCTTTTCAGATTTGATTTGCAAATATATTCTTTCTCTATAAAGTATACAAAGAAGATCCCTTAAATAAATATTTAAGAATTAAAAAAAAATGATTAATTTTTTTTATTGATTACCTTCATCATATTGACTGAGCAGATAAACAAAGAAAATAACAAATAAAAAGAAGCAGCACCAACAACTGAACAGGCTTTACGGGCCAGTCGGCCATCTAGCCGGTCAACAGTGCATCTCTTGCTACTTCTCCTACCCTAAACCATATATGCATTCCCAAAATTAACCCTGCTATGCCTCTATTCGTAATCTTGGTGTTTATTACTCTTCCCTTCCTAAAAGCTCATGCACATTTTCGTTCCTCTCTCATGCCATATATATGTATCCATCAATTCTCCACCATCGTCCGATCAACCAATCTTCATCATCACATGATAGAACAAGCATTAGGATTCTCATCACTGAACATCTGAGGTGTAGGATGAGGATAATGATGGTCCGCCACATACCCCTGTTGATTCATCGCAGAATAACCTTGCTGATTATAGTTATAAGGATGATCGTAATGATTTTTGTAACTCTCCACCACTTGATTTTGACCGTCCACTCCATCAAACCAGAATGTAGATGATGATGCCGGATATCCAAAGTACTCCATCTTGCTCACCTCCACCTTAGCACCACCACCAGCAGTTTCCTCCTCCTTCCCTCCATCCCCTTCTTTCTTCTCAGCTTTCGCTTCTCCTCCTTTCCCCTTCTCTTTCTTCTCTCCGCCATATCCACCACCAGCCTTGTCTTTCTCCTCCCCCTCCTTTTTTGGAGATACCACTTCCACGCCTCTCTTTAGCTTCTCTTTTAGGTAAGGTGCCAAGTCCTTTACGTCCATGGTTCCCTTCACCGTTACCAGATCCTTGGCCGCGTCCACAGTAACGCCACCCACACCTGTTTTCAATTAGCCACGTCATCCATCTGATTTTACTAGTTTGCCACCTACTTTGAATAATTAAATTTTAAAAAAGAGTCAATTACCTTTGATTTTGGAGATGATTTTCTCTATTTTTGAAATGCAGCCTTCACAGTGTAATCTTATTTTCAAAACGACGGTACTCTGCAACCACCACAATTTATCAAAAAAACTAGTTAAATAAAAATAATAATCGACGTCTAATTATGATGGTTGCGGATTCAATACGGGAAACACCTCGAGATTAACGATTGAATTTTAGTAATTTATTTATTTACCTCTTGAGGTGGTTTTTCCGCTTCCTTTTGTTTCTCCGGTTTCTTTTCGGATTTGTCATCGGCCTTTTTATCGCCACCGCCAGCAGCGGCACCACCATCTTTCTTTGGCTGGGGAGAGACAATCTCAACTCTCTTCTTAGTTCTCTCTTCAACCCTGGCTTTGATTTTAGCAGGGTCAACTTTCCCCGTCACCGTCAGCTTGTTGCCTGCACAATCTGTCTTCACACTTTCCACACCTGAAAAAACCCACAAAAACAGTCGTGTGAGCAACCTCCAATGCCTTAATAACAAATTATCAAACCCAAATAAATTAATTAATTGTTATAAACAAATATTACCGTCGAAATGTTTAACAGCGTGTCTAATTTTCTTGGCACAGCCTTCACAATGAATGTCCATCTTGTAAACGGAAATAAACATGCCATCATCTTTCTTTACACCTGCATCAGCAGCGGGCTTCTTCTCGCCTTCAACCTTGGCACCTTCTTTCTGCTTGAAATTAAGTCAAATTAAGCCAAGAGTGGATTATAATTAAAGAACGGAAAGTGAGTGAGCTATTAATGTTAACGAACCTCAGCATCCATTAGTCTTTTTTTGGTTACTGCCTACTCGTTGTGGATTCTTGGAATTGTTTTTGAAGATGCGAAATATATAAAGAGAGGAAACGGTGGGTAGATTAGTGAATGGTTGCGAAACAATAGAACGGGTTATGTGTTTTTATGGATGGCGTGATGATGATTTTTATGGGAACTTTTAGAGAATGAGGTCAGCCGGGGGAGAATGAGAGAGAGGTGTGTGGGCTGTGAGTTCTGTAGTTTGTGCCGCTCTGATGGATTAATAGCTTGATTTGCAGTGCGATTGTGAGTGATTTTTAAATAATTTTTTATATTAAAATATATATAAATAATGTCTATAATAATAGTTGTCTATAAAAAGAAAAATTATATTAAAATATATATAAATAATGTCTATAATAATAGTTGTCTATAAAAGAATGCAGTGGTGACAATTCATCTGATTTTGACTTGACCATGACTGGTCTGCTAAAATGACTGGAATGACCTCGTCAATTTTCTATATCAGAGAAATATGATGGTGTGGGCAGTTATGTCAGAGGGAATCGGTGGCTGTTACGGTGTCAGAAAAGTAGACGTATGCGGTAAGGTTCGGTGGTTGTTGTTAATTTTGTTTTCTATTTAAAAATATATTAAAATAATATTTTTTAAAATTATTTTTAATATTAATAGATTAAAATGATATAAAAATATTTAAAAAATAATTTAAAATAAATAATATAATTATTTAAAAACACGCAAAAAGCAGTTTATATCAAAGGAGGAAATTGTAATTTCATTTTAATACCTCATTAATTGTATTTGCTATTTACCTGATTTGTTTTTACTTAATGTTAAGAATTTCAAATTACCTTGTTGTGGAATTTCTAGTAATGACCTGGGCTGTTTCTTTAATTTTAGTGAACAGGCATTTTGTATATGCTAGGATATTGCTGGTGTTTCGTAGCACATCAATAATAATTTTTATTTTAAATAAAAAAAATAAAACATGATTTTAAGTGGTTTTTTATTTGTGACCGAGTCAAACCTAATAGTTTTGGATTTGACAGTTAAGTTAGACTCTATTACTTGAGCTTGGTTGCAGAGCCAGACCCAACAGCATTTGGTCTGACTTCTTGGATCTGTCATCACATCAAAATAAAAAAAATTCAAATTTTTTTAAAAATATTTTTGAAACTAAAAAACAAACATGCTTTAATAAGAAAATTCAACCCAACCTGACATTAAAAAAAATTATCATCACCTAATTTTTGTATAATATAAAAAAGTCACATCAATTTATTTTTTCTTTATAGTATGAAAAAAAATTCAATAAGATAAAATATAAAAAAAATTAAAGAGAAAAAAAAAATAAAATTGAAAATATCTCAAAAGAAAAAAAAATTAAAGGGAAAGAAATTAGTTACTGGTATATTAGGCGTTGCTTTATTATACGCTATTCATAGTGCTACTATAAAAAATATTTTATTTGAAAATGGTGATATTGCCAATATATTTCGTGCTTTTCACTCACCTCATGCATTTATACATTTTAAAAAAAATTGTTATTGACCCGTTGCAGAGCGCGGGCCAATATGCTAACTATTATATTATTATATAATGATTATTTTTTAAAATATTTTTTAAAAAATATATATTGAGATAATACTTTTTTTATTTTTTAAAAATGATTTTTTATGTCATCACATCAAAATAATACAAAATCATAAAAAAAAATATCAATTTGAATTAAAGGAAAAAATAAAAACAAAAACAAATTGTTTTTAAAGCATTTTTAAAAGGCAAAAACAAACATGTTTTAATAAGGAAATTCAACCCAATCTGAAAAAAAATATCATCACCCAACTTTTGTACAATATAAAAATAATCTCGTCAATTCATTTCATCTCTACCGTATGAAAACAAATTAAATAAGAGAAAAGAAAGAAAAAATCTAAAGAGACAAGAAATTGAAATTGAAAATATCTGGCTTCCCAGTTAGACTCAAGATTAGTGGATTTCGCTATGAGCTAGACCCAATAATGTTGGGTCTGATGGTCAAATCAAATCCAACAACACTTTTTGACTAATAAACAGAAAAGAGAACACCCCTCAGGTACTGTAGTGTCGTCCATAATACAAACACTCTATGTCTACAATGCCGTCCATAGTGCAATGAGTCTATGTCCATAGTACTATTTTTTAAAATATTTTAAAATATATATATATATTGAGATAATATTTTTTTATTTTTTAAAATTTATTTTTTTATATCATCACATCAAAATAATACAAAAACATAAAAAAATATTAATTTGAAGTAAATAAAAAATAAAAAAATTAATTTTTTTAAAAATATTTTTGAAACGCAAAAACAAATATGTTTTAATAAGGAAATTCAACCTAACTTGAAATGAAAAAAATTATCATCACCTAACTTTTATATAATATAAAAAACATTACATTAATTTATTTTCTCTTTAAAGTATGGAAAAAAAAATTAAAAAGGAAAAAAAAGAAAATTAGAAATATCTTAAAAGGACAGAAATTAAAAGAAAAGAAATTAGTTGTCGATGTATTGAGCATTACTTTGTCATGCACTATTTATGGTGCTACTGTAGAAAATACTTTATTTGAAGATGGTAATGGTGCAAATACAGTTCATGCTTTTAACCCAACTCAAGCATTTTTACATTTGAAATTTTTTTTATTATTGACCCATTGTAGAGCGCTGGCTAATATGTTGGTTATTATATTATTATGTAATTGTTATTTTTTAAAATATGTTTTTAACAAATATATTGAGATAATATTTTTTTTATTTTTTAACATTTGTTTTTTATATCATCACATCAAAATAATACACAAACATAAAAAAATTTTTAATTTGAATTAAAAAAAATAAATTAAAATTTTTTAAAGCATTTTTGAAACGCCAAAACAAACATGCTTTAATAAGAAAATTCAACCCAACCTTAAATGAAAAAAAAATTATCATCACCCAACTTTTGTACAATATAAAAAAAGTTTCATCAATTTATTTTCTCTTTACCAGTATGAAAAAAAATTAAATAAGAGAAAAGAAAAAAAACTAAAGAGGCAAAAACATAAAATTTGAAATATTTGGCGGCCCAACCAAACTTAATAGCGTTAAATCCGACTGTTTAGCCGGACGCAACAATACTTTTTGACTAATAAATAAGAAAGATAATGCCTCTCAGATACTATAGTGTGGCGTATAGTGCAAATATTCTATATCTAATGTGTTCATAATATTTTTTCTAAAAAAGTATAATATTATAAAATGATATTCTCTACTCCGCTGATGCAAAAACATTAGTAAAAATAACAATTATATCTAGTGTTGGGTAATTAATTTGATATCTTCCAATTCTAAGGGTTTTCTGTTTTCGAACAAGTCGGGGTTAGCACAAAGGTCATTTTGCTGCCGTTTCAAAGCTCCTAATTATTAATACTTTCGAAATGTTAATGTCAATTCTCTTTTGCGCTATATATATCAGTTGCTTTGGAATCAACTGGTCATGAAGATTAAAAGTTTGCACCAAGAAAGAAATGGAAGATTAAGAGTGAGAGGAATTCATTATTTTTAGTATATGTCTATTATTGTGCTAGCTTTTATTTTCAAAAATATTTTTAAATTATATTTTACTTGAAAAATACTAAATTAATATTTTTAAGGGTTTTTTCAATGGTCTTAATATGCTAATAAAAAGATATATATTTTTAATTAAAAAATAATGTTACAAATGCTGGGTACCAAACAAATACTTGATTTCGAATCCAACTGAAACTTGGGTGCCATTTCAAGCATCGACATCTGCGATAGCACACTGCCAATTGCTTCCATCACAAGTCTAGTCTAGCATGATGGCAACGAGTGTTGATGCAATAGTTGATTTATGGACCAAAATTGCAAAACTCTTAGTTACACCTTTGATTCCATTGCAAGAAAGGAGGATAAATCCTAGGCCACAGAAGAGGCGTACGTAAACATCAATATATGAAGGCGACTCTTATTTGTCTTCGTTGGGGGCCTTATAATGAGACAATGTATAATATATGCTTGATGCTTCGGATATTAGAAAACAGACCAAGGACGATGATCTCATGGATGAAGGGGGAGAAAAATAATAAAGAAGGAATGCGGACAGCATGCCCATATAGCCATTTAGAGTTTTTAAGATTTTTGAAATTTTTTTTATTTTTAATTTTTAAATTATTTTTTATATATTGATATTAAAAATAAATTTTAAAAAATATTATTAAAATATATTTTTAAACAAAAAATATTTTAAAACAACCACTGTCGCAATATTAAAAACAGTGCATTACATACCGAAGGAGGGAAGAAGAAATTTCTCGGAAATATCATTGTACATAGTGACTTAAGAAAATCTCAACAGCATAAGTGCAGTGCCCATGTGAGTCTTCAAGAATACATGGATCTTGAAGATGCATGTTCGTAGCTAACAACTTGAGGTTCTTTCAAGGTATCCGGGGCTGGAAAGGTCTTTTCCTCCTCCTTTTTTTGTTTTGTTATGGCGATGAAGTTATTTCTGCATCTCTTTTTGTATGAGAAGGCATTTAGTATATGAAATATATTAACACAAGATAGGAAAAGGTGAATCTAAATCATTTTCTCATGAGCTTTTAAATATAATTTTCTTTTTTCTTTTAGTTTTTCTCCAAGATTCAAATCCTAAAAGTGTATATATTTTGTGGAAAAGAAATAGAAAGAAAAGTAGTGTAAAGGACATTAGTACTTTGTTGTTTAATACTTAAATTATGATTAGAAAAGATAAGAATAGAAGGGAAAATAAATAAATTTTATTTAAATTATTTTGACTATTCTATATAGTTTAGTCGTTTTTACTTTAACTCTATTTTTTCAGAAATTACAGTTTATTTCTTAGATCAATGTAACTTTTAAATTTAAATGAAAAGATAAATATATCCTTATTTATTGTTCCTCTTATATTTCGTGAAGAGAGAATATTGATATGAGAGGTTATTCTTGAGATCTTAGAGATATAGAAAAAGGGTAGAAAACAAATCAATAAGAACTGCAATAATTTGTGCATATCCAAAGGACAATCTTTTATTTTTTGGATCCAAACTTAATTTCTCCATTTTCTTTGTTTTCATGCAGAGTACTAATCTTTTTGCTCTTTAAAGATGACCCCCAAAATCTAGCAACTAAAGAAAAAGATGTATATGGGGTAGATCGATCTACGTAAAAATAACATGATGTAAGCATATAATGAGTTCCCTCTAAATTTATTTATTTTCTTTTAAAATTCAAAAATAAAAACTAGCAACTTGAAAAGAGCAGGCTGAGAAAAGTTTCAAATACATAAAGGATTTATGTTGGAGTTTTGGACAAAATTGGGAGCCTAATTGTTCCCAAAATTGAAAAAACAATTCAGATTCAAGGTCAAATTAAATGATTATTGGACGAATCTGCATAAAAATTAAGTTTGAGGACATAATTAGATTTTTAATATGCCAATTTAATTTAATCATGACTCCAATTAAAGGTTTAATTAAGTTTAAGATTTAATTTGAGTCAAATTAAAAGATTTAATTAGGTGTAAGTACTTAATTATACTTTTAATAGGTCAAATTAATTTTATTAGGGACTTAGTTGATGAAAAATTAAGTTTGAAATCTTAATTTGGACTTAATTGAGAAGATTAGAATTTTAAAGGACCAAGTTGATTTAAAAAAAAACTTAATTGGGTGAAAGCATGGACAAATTTGAAAGAAAATCAAAGTTTACGGGTCAATTAAGGGCCAAAATGAAGAAATTCATAACCAGGGACCTTTTTGTAAAAGGCATGCGAATTCAGGGACCTAATTCAATTGAAATTAGGAACATAATTGAAAGAAAATAAAAATTTAGGGGTCAATTAAGGGCCAAATTGAAAAAATTCAAAACCAATGACCGCTTTGCAAAAGACGTGCGAATTCAGGAACCCAATTCAATTGAACATAAGGGTGGAATTGAAAAAATTAGAAGTTTGAAGGTCAATTAGAGATGAAATTGAAAATACCCAAGACCAAGGACCAAGTTCAAAAACATGCTTAAATCAAAGGGTGTTTTAAAGCTTTGCAAGGGTGAAATTAAATTGATTATTGAAATCAAAATTCAATTAAGGAACTAATTGAATAAATTAGAAGATTAGGGGTTGAAATTAAAAAAAGAGATTAATAACCTAATTCAAGCCAAAACACCAAAATGGTGTTGTTTCTTTTTAATGAAACGGTGCGTTTTGGCAATGTTTTGACCAAAATAACATGTTTTGGTTCAAAACGGCATCATGTTGGTCAACACCAAGTCAAAAAATAAAATAAAAGATAGACAGTTTGTCATCTTGTCACTGCTTATTATCTCCAACCTCCACCTAATAAATAGAGGTGAATTTCATGCAAAATGGAAGGAGAAAATCGGGTGGGAATGAAGCTAAAAAACCAATCTTTACATACTTTTTTTTTTTCCAGCTGCATAACAAGCAACCTTTATCTCCATGTAGTAGCCACCTTGAGCCACCAATAGCACCGACAGTGCCACCAATAACAAGCCAACATTCCCTCTTTATCTAGAGGCATTAGAGGAGTAGCACTTTCAGGTGATTCAACAACAATAGATTTGTCAAGACTTTCATACCAACGCCACCAGCAAACCACCACCTCACTACCGTGAGATATAACCTCAGACGAGCATTGCCACAAGTGACCAATACCACAAGATAAGTACCATTTTCTCTTTATTCCTCCCCCATGAGCTTTTTGAATGATAAAACCTGTATGCAAAACATGGATAATTCATGTTCTGTAATAGGTTTGCAACAAAACATGGTTACTAGGCTGCGTCAATGACCATGCAATATGGGGTGGACCAAGCTTAACCCACTTATATATATATATATATATATATATATATATATATGAGCTTGTTAGGCTGTTTGTCAACCCAATCAAAAAAAAGTTGGGCTAGGCCTGAGCCTAGCTCATACACATGGGCTTGGGCCTCGAGCTTAATAGACCCGACTCATTTAGCTGGGGCAAGCTGTTCAGACGTAAAGGCGTGTTTGGCTTATTTTTTTTCCATTAAGAAATAAGGCATTGATTGGGTCTCTAGGGCGTGTTTGCCATACACACCTTTAAGGTATTTTTAATGCCTCTAATTTTTGGCTAAGGGAGCGTTTGACAGACACACCTTAAGACTTTTTCATTTAGTTTTAATTTTTCTTTATTTTTCTGTTTAGCCAAATAGGCCCTTAAAAAATTTCAAAAAAAATCTGAAAATATTCAAGGACCATTTTGAAATTAGTTATGGGTCCCTCACATGTTTTTTCAACAGTTTTTGCCTAATATCAGTTGTAGACTTACATTATAAGATATAGACCCAATATTAAAAATACCTGATTTTTCTCTAGAATTTTGAAAACAATTTAAAAATTCAAAAAACATTTTCATTTATTTAAGAAAACATAAAAATATATATTTTTTAAAAAATATATTGGATTGTAGACTTACACTATAATATATGTACCCAATATTAAGAATACCTGGTTTTCTCCAAAATTTCAAAAAAATTCAAAACATATAAAAAATTACCTCATTTCAAAAACACAAAAAAATGTTTATTTTTGTACATACAACTAAATTATAAAGGTTTTTCATGCATATTTTCTAAAAAACAAAATCGCATTTTTATTATGCAAAATGAATATCATAACCAGTTTATGATCCATTCAGATTTGGCCAAAATACCAAAAATCCCACAACTAATAATTTGTTTAATTAATATTTGGAGTATTAGGATTTAGTTGTAAACTTTAATATTTAAGGGTATAAAATATACCTCATATATTAAAGATACAAAAATAAAAAAATAAATGTGAAGATAAAAATTGGGCTTTAGAATGGTTATGATTTAACTTGATAAAGTAAATACTTCCTCACAAATAGAAATCTTCCTTGAACCTTAGATGAGACCAACAAGTAGATACATGCCTTAAATTAATAATCAATCAGCAATACAACTCACCATAGATCGGGTGCACTAGAGTTATGCATTTTCTCTTTATATAACTAGTCCATTTACCTAGACTCTCGTAGACTATTAGGTTTCCTAAGAACAATAATAGTAGATGACGACTCATGAACCCTCTAATTATAACTTTATGATTAAACCCATAACCCCATCAATTTTATGAGACAAATTCGTCATTCATCGCCATGCATGTCACGACAGGATGACGACTCCACTAGGGACTTGTTTGGTCGAATTAAGCTTTGTTTGTTTGATTGTTTATTTATTTTTGTTAGTTTGTGTAATTTAATTTTAGCATGCACTTTTTTATATATTACTCATGGATGTTTTTTTACATACTGCTCGTGTATAAGTACATCGAGAATGGATTAATGCTTTCATGCACTTTAATATTTGAATAGAACCAATGTATAGGTAGGGAGTAATAGTTTGCCTCATGACTTTTAGTCAATGTTTAGATTTGTGAAGCATCCAACTATAAGCTGAGAGTTTATTCAATAATGACGGTCACACTGTGCCCCAATGATACCTTGTAAACCCCCATACTGATTTCACGAAAGGTGATCACTAGGCAGATTATAGACCTTTTTAAGGTCAGATAGTAAGCCTACCCCTCATGTAGTGAGTTAGAACTTGCCTTTAAGATATGGACTTTCTAATAATTCATTTTGCATCAAGGTAAACCTAATCAAAATCCTAAACACTGTAAGATTTCTCCTTCAACTACTAAAAACCATTTCCTCTTCTATTATCAACCTCCATTCAAGATTTCATAAGATCAACCATGATTATTTCCGCTTAACACATTATCAATACCAATTCACTAGTATCATTATCACCCTATAGGAGTCGATGTAAGGTGATCCCCTTCCCCGGGATCCTAACATACACTAAATGCATGCTAGCAAATACATGTGATCCCCTTACCCGGGATCCTAACATACACTAAATGTATGTTAGTCCATGCCCCATATCACACTTCTCATATTTCCTTTGTCTGCAATAATCTCATCACTTGGCAATTGACACAACATCCTTTCACCTTGAATACTATTCAAAATATCGACATCATTACGCAAAATTTCCTCTTTTCCCATAATATCCAACATTCGGTAATTCACATATCACATCAATAACATATTAAATCATGGAATTTAACTTAAAAGTATAGGTGTGGATCACCTACCTGCAGTAGAAGCTCTACTCGTGCTCCTCTACTACTGCTGTTGCACCACACCAATGGTCCCTCCTGCAATCATAGGCTCATCTAATAAATTTTCCTCATTTAAGGATATGTTTTATAATAATCATATCAGCAGCTAACAAGTCTTTCTTTCAATCATTTCTTTCTTTATATTTTATGTTTTTCTCATTACGCCCATTAATGTTGTCATTCTTTATCCAATTATAGTTATCATTCCTTTCTTTACATTTGAACTATTATTGTTTAAATCTTGAATTGTTACTGTCCAACCATTACTGTCTAGACATGGAACTGGTAATGTCTAACCATTACTGTCTAGACATTGGACTGTTACTGTCCAACTGTTACTATCTCGACATTGAACTGTTACTGTCCAATCGTTACTGTCTGAACTCTCCTCAGATTTTTAACTATATCTAGAGTTCTAGAACTCTGTTTCAAACGAGATTAATCTCATTGGAAAGCTAAGACACGAGGCTACAAGTTCTCTACAGGAAGAAGAACCCAGTTCTGCCCTTAAGATAATCAAAATTGCTCATCAATAAGTCAGACTTACTGACCTATAGGTTTTGTTATGACCCAGTCTTGGTTGATAACCCATAACTGGAGTTCTACAGCTCCAAATTGAGCAAGACCAATTTTCTTAGTTAGCTAACATCCAAAACTACAATTTCTATGAGGAACCTGGTCCTAATACCCTCATCCTTCTATCCAAAATCTTACCAAAAGTTAGGAGACGAGTATGTCCAGATCGTCACCCCCTTCCTTTCACAAACTACCTTTTCTGGGTAAATTATCATGGTTTCACGTCCCCAATCACATACCACACATGAATTAACTAAATTTTAACAACAAATACTATTTTCCCCAATTCAAGTCTAAGAAATATAATCTATAATTCAACATCAAGGCATCAATTCATTATCGAATTTGAAATGAATTATAAGATCATGTTTAGAATACCTTACCCGGTACGAATTAAGGTTTTGATCTTCAACCAGTTGAAGATTTTCAACTCCCTCCTTTCTTTTCTAATGATAACCGACCCTCCTTCTTCTCTTCTTGTTCAATATTCTTGTTAATCCCTTGCCCATAAGTGTTTATTCCATCTATAAACCCTTAATCTTGGATAAGTTCTTGAAATTTTGATGTTTCTCTCTTGATTTGCAAGAATGGATACAAAAACTCCCTTTTTTCTTTTCTTATGGTTGCTGTAGAGTTTTGGTGATAAGAGGAGTATTTATGCTCTCAATACTTCATCTTTTAAAGTTTTATCCTCAGGCAAATAAATTCGCCTACCCATAGCTATTAGCCCATCAAATAACATTTGAAATGTTGTCTCTATACCCTTGTTTACCCTCTCCTTGATCTCCTTTACTTTCCTATCTGCCTGTTGAGCCACCAAGACCTTGTCTCGAAACACAGATCGGATCTTTAACTAAGCTAACAGTGATCCCTCAAGCCCTATACTTAACCGTAAGCCCATCTTCTTCAATTCCACTATACTTCTTTGTTCTTTTATCTCCATATCATTCATTACTGTTTTTCCCTTCCTACTCAAGGCATCGACTACTACATTAGCCTTACCAGGATGGTAGTCAATCACACAATCATAATCTTTTATCAATTCTACCCATCTCCTTTGTCGTATGTTCAGCTCCTTCTCTAACATCAAATACTTTAAACTCTTATGGTCTGTGAAGATTTGAACTTGTGACCCATACAAATAATGTTGCCATACTCTTAGGGAAAACACCACCGCTGTAAGTTCTAGGTCAAGAACTGGGTAATTCACTTTATGCGACTTTAGTTGTCTCGATGCATAAGCAATCACATGCTTGTGTTGCATCAACACACATCCTAGACCCTATTTTAAGACATCACTATATACCACAAACCCTTCTGTCCTTAAGGGAAGGGCTAGCACAAGAGCAGAAGTGAGCCTCTCCTTCAATTCTCGGAAGCTTGCCTCACACTCTTCCGACCAAACAAACCTGACTTCCTTGCGAGTCAGCTTAGTCAAAGGTGATGCTATAGTGGAGAACCCCTCAATAAATCTCTTGTAATACCCATCAAGACCCAAGAAACTCTGGATTTCTGTCACGTTAGTAAGTCTCTCCCATTTCAACACGACTTCAACCTTCTTTGGATCCATAAATATTCCTTCTATTGAAATTACATGGCCTAAAAATACTACTTTTTTGAGCCAAAACTCACACTTATCCAGCTTTGCATATAATCGGTTCTCTTTCAAAGTCTGTAGCACAACCCTTAGATGTTGTTCATGCTCCAAGTAAGAGTTTGAATACACCAAGATATCGTCAATAAATACCACCACATATTGGTCCAGGTAAGGCCGAAACACCCGATTCATCAAGTTCATAAATATGGCGGAGTATTGGTTAACCCAAAAGGCATCACTAAAAACTCATAATGCCCATAACGGGTTCTGAAAGGAGTCTTCTAATTGTCTTGCTCCTTGATTCTCAACTGGTGGTACCCAGACCTCAAAATCTATCTTAGAGAACACCTTAGCACCTTTTAATTAATCAAACAAATCATATATTCATGGAAGTGGATATTTGTTCTTTACCGTCACTTTATTCAATTAACGATAATCGATGCACAAACAAAGTGTTCCATTCTTTTTCTTTACAAACAATACTAGAGCTCCCCAGGGCGAGTTACTAGGATGGATAAAGCCTTTATCTAACAATTCCTGAAGTTAGACCTTCAGTTCAACCAATTCCAAAGGTGCCATCCTATAAGGAGACATGGCTATAGGAGAAATTCCTGGAATAGTTTATATGGAAACTTTAACTTCTCTAACTGGAGGTAATTCAGGCAACTCTTCTGGAAACATATCTCAAAAGTCCCTCATAATAGGAATACTAGCCAAATCCATGCTACCCTTTTCCAGATCTCTTACATGGGCTAACCAAGCAGAACAACCCTTTTTCTCATTAACTTTTCAGCCACCAAGACTAAGATTACACAACTTTGAATTACTTTTATTTCCCCTTTGAACACTACTCTTTTATCACCTATTCCTTGGATTGTCACTATTTTGGTGAAACAATCAACTTGTGCCTTATGTTTGCCCAAAATCAAGTCAAAATCATATAACTCTTGTTACACCCGACATCGCAGTGGCCTTAAAAATAAAATGTTTAATGAAAAAGAACAGATTTCTGGCATCTTGTTCTTTGGTGGGGGAATGGTCTTGTTTAAGGAGTCGCCACCTAGTATTATGGTCACTAGGAACCCTGACTGGTCAACAGAGATTCTATGGTACGGGACTGGTTACACAAAGGGAAGATATTATCACCCTTTAAACGTCCTGCTTGAGGCAGGCTGCATTCTAGTTTTGTCATAAATTGCTAACATTTTGTTGGTTTATGCTATGATGGTTTGCGTGTAATATTCCTGACTCTAGCGCCAGTGAATATTCAACTACGGATACTTTCAACTCTTGCGTTGGTAAATATTACGTAGCTATAAAAAGAAAATAAATTTAAATCAGTATTTTTTACTCTTGACTCTGGCGTCAGTGAATAAACAAATAAAATAAATTTATTTGTATGCATGCACAATTTTTTTTATTTTTATGTAGCTAAATAAAACACAATGAAATAAATTTGAATTAGTATTTTTATTCCTGACTCTAGCGTCAATGAATAAAAAAAATAAATTCATATTTATATTTTTTTATTTATACATGCACAAATTTTAATTTTTTTTTTTTTTGGGGGGGGGGGCTGAGCCCAGCTCAGCCCATAGGGGCTGGGCTAGACCCAGCCAGCCCGGCCAGGTCACTGGCCCAAGCTAGTGACCCGGCTGGGCCCAAACTAACAAGAGGCACGTGTGGAGTATCTCTACGCGTGCATGCACAGTGTGAAGGTAATTAATTTACCTTCGCACAGTGCAATGTTCCTCTCAAAATAAGGCAAAGAAAAACGAAAGGAAAAACTGGCTTGCCTGGTTTGCCAGAGACGATGAAGAAGACAGTGATGCTCCTCCTAAGTGATTGGGCGACACTTAGCAAAGGACCCGTTTCAAACTTCCCTTATGTTCTTCTGGCTTTGCTTCTTTGGCTGCTACTAACTTGGTGTGGTGAAGCTGGAGACGAGCGGCTGACTAATGTTGTATTAAACTCAATCCATCTAGAAGGTCAAGGAAGGCAGCCACCAGCTGTCACCGCCCAGCCACCAACCGACCAGCCGCCAGCTGCATGCCGCCAACCGCCTTCACACTTGAAGGTTGAATTATCTTGTTTTGAATTCGTGTATAAATAGATAGCTAAGTGGATGATATTCTGTGTGGAGAGAGTAGAGAGAAACACTAGAGAGAAAGAGAGGGGTTGTATTAAGCTTTTGTTTAAGTTATTGTAAGTTTTGTTATTGAAATAAAACAGTGTGTTTTATCCCCTCCGAGTGTTTCAAAGCCACCACCAGTGGTTTCTCCCACCAACAATTGGTATCAGAGCCTCGTTCGTCAGAAAACAGAAGTGTTTTGGGAGATAGCTGAATTTTCAAAGTTGTCAAAAACAAGTTTTGATCATTCCACAGTGCAGAGTTCATCCATACGAACTCACTGGTGCAAAAATCAGCTTGATCGGAGCCAGAGGTAGCATACACGCGCCACCTGAATATTCTGCACTGTCGCCCACGCGCATCTCACGTGCTCCAGAGGTTGAAGACGAGTGCTTCATATACGCGCCATATTCGCGCCGAGCCGAGCCTCCAGCCGAGTTTCCAGCGCGCCGCAAGCCGAGCCACAACCGAGCCGAGAGAATATTCCGGATCGATCTACAGTGTCCGTTTTCGGACCGGTTCAACCCATTTCTGACCCATTTCCAACAAAATCAGACCGGTTCCCTACTGTTTTGAGCATTCCGGATCGATCTACAGTGTCCGTTTTGCCAAATTCAACTCCCAGAAGGTGATATAGTCATTCAAAGAGCAAAATGACTACATAAAATGCACAAACACTCATCCCGAAGCTAACCAAAGACAACTATGATAGTTGGTGTATCAGATTGAAGGCATTTCTTGGTTCACAAGAGTGTATAGAGATTGTGCAATATGGTTATGATGAACCGGACTCCAAAGAAGTAGAAGATACTCTACATGAGGCAGAAAAGCAAGTCCTCAAAGCCAATAAAAAGAAAGACAACAAAGCAAAGATCATCATCTATCAAGGTCTTGATGAATCCATATTTGAGATTATTGCTTCCGTAGAAACATCAAAAGAGATATGGGAGGCTCTCCAACAAAAATACAAAGCTGCTGACAGAATCAAGAAGATTCGTCTCCAATCTTTGCGAGGTGAATTTGAGTTGTTACAAATGAAGTCCTCAGAATCTATTTCTGACTATCACACAAGAATTATGGTGATAGTCAATCAGATGAGAAGAAATGGAGAAGCCCTCACAGATGCTCAAATTACTGAGAAAATTTTGAGATCCCTAGATCCAAAATTTGATTTTGTTGTTGTCGCTATTGAAGAGTCCAAAGAAGTGGACAAGTTGATGGTGGATGAGCTTATGAGTTCCTTGCAAGCTCATGAGCAAAAGATTGTCAAAAGAAATGGAGATAAGGCAATTGAGCATGCCTTACAAGCAAAGTTGTCTCTCAAAGACAGATATGAGCAAGGGGAGACTTCAACAAGTGGATATACCACTCGAGGAAGAAGTCAACAAACACGAGGAGGATTTCAGCGATTTTAAGGAAGAGGATCCTGGAATACAAGCTTTAGAGTAAGAGGTGGTAGAAACACCACCAGAGGAGGTCGAGGACAACAAACATTCACTCCTAGAGGAAGAGGAGGCGGTTACAATAACCGTGATAAGAGGAATATCCAGTGTTATAATTGCAATCAATTTGGGCACTATAGCACTGAATGTCAAAAGAAAGCTCCATTAGAGATACGTGAGCATACCAACTATGCAGAGGAGCAGCTGCATTATTTGTCCAACAAGGACTAGACAATAATCAAGAGAATGTTTGGTATCTTGATTCTAGAGCCAGCAATCACATGTATGGCCAACGAGATCTATTTGGTGATCTAGATGAGACCGTACAAGGTCTAGTAACCTTTGGAGATACATTAAAAGTTCCATTCAAAGGTAAAGGCAACATCCCAATCAAGTTGAAGAATGGCGATTATAGCTACATCGCCGATGTTTACTATGTCCCAGCCATAAAGCAGAACTTGGTAAGCATAGGTCAACTTCTGGAGAAAGGTTATACACTTTTCATGAAGAATTGTCATCTGACAGTTACAGACTACAATGGAAGATTAATTGCCTATGTGAAAATGTCCAAGAATAGGATGTTTCCTTTAAACATCCAATATGATACAACAAAGTGTTTGAGCGCCATCACCAACAGTGAAGAGTGGCTTTGGCACCTGAGGCTTGGACATCTGAATTTCACAAGTCTGAAGATGCTAGCAAGCAAGAAGATGGTCAAAGGTATACCCCACATTGATCATCCAGATGAAGTCTGTGAGAGTTGTGTCCTCAGCAAACATCACAGATCCAGTTTTGCCAAAGAAGTCAACTGGAAAGCAAACAAGCCACTGGAGTTAGTGCACACAGATGTGTGTGGTCCTATAAAGCCTATGTCGACTGGATAAAATAGGTACTTCCTTACTTTCATTGATGATTTTAGCAGAAAGACGTGGATATACTTTCTGAAGAAGAAGTTAGAAGTGTTCATTTGTTTTAAAGATTTTAAAGCAATTGTTGAGAAACAAAGTGGCTATAAGATCAGAACCGTGAGATCTGATCAAGGTGGAGAATATACAACAGCAAATGACTTTGAAGCCTTTTGTACACAACAAGGCATCAGACATCAGACAACGCCTGTGTATAAACACAGATGAATGTTGTAGCTGAGAGAAAGAATTGAACGATTCTTGATATGGCAAGAAGTCTACTCAAAGCAAAGAAGCTGCCCAAACAATACTGGGCTGAAGCTGTATCATGTGTAGTGTATCTACTGAATCGCTGCCCAACCAAAAGTTTGCAAGCTGTCACTCCACAAGAAGCATGGAGTGGTCACAAACCAAGTGTTCCTCATCTTCGAGTCTTTGGTTGTGTGGCATATGCAAAGATCCCAGATGCAAGAAGGACCAAACTCGATGATAAAAGCGAGAAATGCATCTTTGTCGGATACGGTGAGAGAAGGATGGGATACAAGCTGTATAATCCCATCACAAAGAAGGTAATTATGAGTAGAGATGTTATCTTTGAAGAAGATAAAACTTGGCAATGGAATGATGACCAAGAAGCAGTCAAATGGATCAGCACTAATTTGATCCTTGAAGATGAAGAAGAAGTACCACCAGTACTTGTAGAAGGTCCGATAGTACCAGCAGAGCCACAAAGTCCGGTACACAGATTCCCTGTATTCAACAGGAGAAACACACCAGAACCATCATCAGCATCCTCATCAGAAGGACCAAGAAGGATGAGAAATCTAGATGAGTTGTACGATGCCACTCAAGTCATGGAAGATACAACTCTGTTTTATTTCTTTGCAGATAGTGACCCACTTAGCTTCAATGAAGCTATCACAGAAGAGAAGTGGATAGAAGCAATGGATGAAGAAATACATGGAAGAATGATACCTGGAAGCTGACTTATCTACTAGAAAACAAGAAAGCAATAGGTGTCAAATGGGTCTATAAGACAAAGAAGAATGCAAAAGGAGAAGTGCAAAGATACAAAGCAAGATTAGTGGCAAAAGGCTACAAACAGAGAGAAGGCATTGACTATGGAGAAGTATTTGCTCCAGTAGCCCGACTAGAGACAATCAGACTGATGATCTCACTAGCTGCACAACATAGATGGAAGATCTATCAACTTGATGTGAAGTCAGCATTTCTAAATGGCTTCCCAGAAGAAGAGATCTATGTTGAACAACCACTTGGATACATCGAAGCTGAAAATGACGGCAAAGTATACAAGTTAAAGAAAGCCCTCTACGGTTTGAAGCAAGCTCCGCGTGCTTGGAATACCAGAATTGACAGGTATTTTCAAGATAATGGATTTGAAAAATGTCCATATGAACACGCAATATATGTGAAGAAAGAAGCAGATGGCAGCATATTATTTGCGTGCCTATATGTTGATGATTTGCTATTCACCGGCAACAACCCTACCATGTTTGAAGCCTTCAAGAAAAGCATGGTACAGGAGTTTGAGATGACAAACATTGGTCTGATGGCACACTTTCTTGGCTTAGAAGTGGTGCAGAAAGAAGAAGGGATTTTTGTATCCCAAAGCAGTTATGCCAAAGACATTCTTGAAAGGTTCAAGATGGAAAGCTGCAATCCGGTATCAACTCCAGTTGAGAATGGAGTAGAATTGAGGAAGAGTAAAGTTGGAAATGTTGATCCAACTTACTTCAAAAGCTTAGTAGGAAGCTTAAGGTACTTGACATGTACCAGACCGGATATACTCTACGGAGTTGGTCTTATCAGCAGATACATGGAGACACCAGACCAGTCTCACATGAATACAGCTAAGAGAATTCTTCGCTACATCAAAGGAACAATAAATGAAGGTATGTTTTATACCTCAAGTACAAACTTCAATCTTGTTGGCTACTCGGATAGTGATTGGGGTAGAGATCTGGATGAAAGAAAAAGCACAACAGGGTTTGTCTTTTTCATGGGAGATACATCTTTCACATGGTCATCCAAGAAGCAATCAATAGTAACGTTATCAAGCTGTGAAGCTGAGTATGTTGCTGCCAACTCAGCTGTATGCCATTTAATATGGTTACGGAATATGCTGAAATTTTTGGGATTTCCTCAAGAAGATCCCACAGAGATTTATATTGATAATCGATCAGCGATTGCATTAGCAAAGAACCCGGTGTATCATGAAAGAAGTAAACATATTGATACATGTCATCACTTCATCCGAGAACATGTGAAGAACAAAGAAGTTGAACTGATATCATGCAAGACAAATGATCAAATTGCAGATATCTTTACAAAGCCATTGAAGGGAGAAATATTTAGCAGATTGAAGTTCATGCTTGGCATGACATCCCTCGATTGAGTTTAAAGGGGAGATTTGTTGTATTAAACTCAATCCATCTAGAAGGTCAAGGAAGGCAGCCACCAGCTGTCACCGACCAGCCGCCAACCACCAGCTGCATGCCGCCAGCCGCCTTCACACTTGAAGGTTGAATTATCTTGTTTTGAATTCGTGTATAAATAGGTAGCTAAGTGGATGATATTCTGTGTGGAGAGAGTAGAGAGAGACACTAGAGAGAAAGAGAGGGGTTGTATTAAGCTTTTGTTTAAGTTATTGTAAGTTTTGTTATTGAAATAAAACAGTGAGTTTTATCCCCTCCGAGTGTTTCAAAGCCACCACTAGTGGTTTCTCCCACCAACAACTAACGCTTGCAGTTTCTCTGCACTTCACTTGCATTTTGAGAGCAAAGGCAAAGCTGGGAATGCTGTCCTTTTGCTCTCTCCCTGTTTCTCTGTTTTTAGTCCCCTTTCTGTTTCGTTCGTGCTCTTTGTTTTTCCTCTAGTTTTTTTCCGTCCCCTGTGTTATTCATCTTCCACTCGTTCCCTGTTTCCAGTGTTCTTCCCTCCCCCACTGTGAGGCCTTTCTCTCGCTTTTATAAAGCCAGAGAAGGTCGTGTGTTCATGCCTTCAGAAATGGCGAGCATCGTGGAGGCGAGAGATTGTGGGCGCAAGATACTGGAATTCCCCTGTTGAATCGGTCTTCAGCCAACAGATGATGAACAGTAGGATCTAAAATGACATCATTTGGCATGAAAAATGACAAATTATGGTTTGGTCCCTGGCGTTTTGAAATGTATCAATTGGGTCTCTTAATGAAATAAATTTTTAATTTTACCCTTGGATTAATTTCAATTAAATCCATGGATTTATTTAATTAATTAAATCAAAGTTTAATTAAGTCCGCAAACTTATTGATTCTTCTAATTTCATTAATTAAACTAATTCAAATTTTAATTAAATTTCCAAACTTATTAATTCTTCAATTTTTGACCAATTTACTCTTAAATCTGATAATTTTATCCTTGAACTTTGAATTTGTGTTGACTTAACCCAATTCTCAACTAATTTTTTTTAAAATATTTATTAAAAAATTAGGTTATGACAGTTGCCCCCTCTTTATAATATTTACGATGCAAAGATATTAGAAAATTTCATTTTCTTTATCTTTGTGTAGTAAATTTATAAAGAAAAGTCGATACAAAAAGATTTTTTTTTTAGAGTCTTGAAAACTTCGAAAACAGTAGATTGACATATGACTTTTACAGAGAGAACAAGTCATTTGGAAGACGTCCCACCTCTTTTTTTTTTTTTTTGCAATGGATCATATTGTTTTGGGCAACCTGCCCGATGATAAAAGAAACGTGAAAAATTTCGCGAGTGGTCTAATTGTTCCAAGGGACCTGGCCAATGAAGAATAAAACGCGAAAGGGTTTCGCGAGTGATCTAATTGTTCCAGGCGACCTGCTCGATGATTTGAAAAATATGAGGATTTTTCAGGATGATCACATTGTAATGGGTTACCTGCCTAGTGGAAAAATACGAGGATTTTTTTCAAAAGTGGTCACATTGTAATGGGTTACCTGCCCAGATGGTAATATTGTGATGGGTTACCTGCCCAGTGAAAAAATACGAGGATTTTTCAGGATGGTATATTGTAATGGGTTACCTGCCTAGATGGTCACATTGTAATGGGTTACTTGCCCAGTGGAAAAATACGAGGATTTTTCAGGATGGTCACATTGTAATGGGTTATTTTCAGGATGGTTACATTGTAATGGGTTACCTGCCCAGTGGAAAAATACGAAGATTTTTCAAAAGATGACATGATAGGGCTCGAAGGCGCACTATTCAAGAGATGGAAGCTCGAAGGAAATGAGGGCTTAGAGGCGTGCTCGAAAGGAAATGAGGGCTCGAGGGCGCACTCAAAAGGAGGTAGGGTTAGGAAACGCACTACCTTGAATGGTCAAGGGCTCGAAGGCGCACTTGAAAAGAAATAAGGTAAGGGCTCGAAGGCGCACTCAAAAGGAGGTAGGATAGAAAATGCACTACCTTTGATGGTCGAGGGCTCGAAGGCGCACTCGAAAAGAAATGAAGTGAGGGCTCGAAGGCGCACTCAAAAGGAGGTAGGATAGAAAATGCACTACCTTTGATGGTCGAGGGCTCGAAGGCGCACTAAAAAGAAATGAGGTGAGGGTTCGAAGGCGCACTCAAAAGGAGGTAGGATAGAAAATGCACTACCTTTGATGGTCGAGGGCTCGAAGGCGCACTAAAAAGAAATGAGGTGAGGGTTCGAAGGCGCACTCAAAAGGAGGTAGGATAGAAAATGCACTACCTTTGATGGTCGAAGGCGCACTCAAAAAGAAATGAGGTGAGGGTTCGAAGGCGCACTCAAAAGGAGGTAGGATAGAAAATGCACTATCTTTGATGGTCGAGGGCTTGGAGGCGCACTTGAAAAGAAATAAGGCGAGGGCTCGAAGGCGCTCTCAAATGGAGGTAGGATAGGAAATGCACTACCTTTGATGGTCGAGGGATCAAAGGCGCACTCTAAAAGAAATGAGGTGAGGGCTTAAAGGCGCACTCGAAAGGAGGTAGGATAGGAAACACACTACCTTTGATGGTCGAGGGCTCGAAGGCACACTTGAAAGGAGGTAGGGTAGGAAACGCACTACCTTTGATGGTCGAGGGCTCGAAGGCGCACTCAAAAGGAGGTAGGGTAGGAAATGCACTACCTTAAATGGCCAAGGGCTCGAAGGTGCACTCGAAAAGAAAAATGAGATGAGGGCTCGAAGACGCACTCAAAAGGAGGTAGGATAGAAATTGCATTACCTTTGATGGTCGAGGGCTCGAATGCGGACTCGAAAAGAAATGAGGTGAGGGCTCGAAGGTGCACTCAAAAGAAAGTAGGATAGAAAATGCACTACCTTTGATGGTTGAGGGCTCAAAGGCGCACTCGAAAAGAAATGAGGTGAGGGCTCGAAGGCGCACTCAAAAGGAGATAGGATAGAAAATGCACTACCTTTGATGGTCGAGCGCTCGAAGGCGCACTTGAAAAGAAATAAGGCGAGGGATCGAAGGCACACTCAAGTGGAGGTAGGATAGGAAATGCACTACCTTTGATGGTCGAGGGCTCAAAGGCGCACTCAAAAGGAGGTAGGATAGGAAATGCACTACCTTTGATGGTCGAGGGCTCGAAGGCGCACTCGAAAGGAGGTAGGGTAGGAAACGCACTACCTTTAATGGTCGAGGGCTCCAAGGAGCACTCGAAAAAAAATGAGATGAGGGCTTGAAAGCGCACTCAAAAGGAGGTAGGGTAAGAAACGCACTACCTTGGGAATGGAAAATGAAAGGTGGTGGAAAAATATAGAGATTTTTCAAGTGGCCTAATTCTCATGGGTGGCTTGCCCAGGTTGAAAAATTCTCAAAAGTGAAAAAATTTCAAAAGCAATTTCAATGTTCGTCAATTCAAGTTGGCCTTCCACTTGATGAATTCCGTTATAATTTTCTCTTATGAAATTTGCAAAACTCATTGTACAATGTCTCAAAGTTTAAATGATATGCAATCATCTTTACCTGGTTTGAAATATAGGCCCCCCATTTCTTCTTAGTCTTCTTGTTGCTTGGTTGGTGAGATCTTGCTATCTGATTTGAGTCATCTTTGTTGTTTGGCTTTCTAGCCCACTCGAGTTAACCCATATAAGTCTTTTTCCAGATTTTTTTGCACAACTCAACCTTTGTGGTGCCCATCGTGACTCACTTACTTGCTAAAGATTTTCTGACTCGTCAAATAATTTGAGAGGATCATTCATTACCCCTCATCTCACTGCTAAAAACATTCGGTGTCACTAGCTGAAAGGATCAAGCTGTCTTTTGTAAACCAAAATGCCCCCTTGTCTTATTGAAGGAAATTAACATCTCCTTTTCTAGAATTTTTTCTTCTAATTACAATGTTGCCCCCTTGTATTGGTTATTGCCCCTAAGTGTGCTCTGTCAGCGACTTAGACAAATAATGGTTTTAAGAGGCCATTCTCTCATTTCTGTCCTTTTCAGTTTGGTGAAGGAATATGGGTCTAGAATGAATCTTGAAATCTTGATCTTGCATTTTGAAAACAAAAATTATTTCGATGTGAGTCTAAAACAATTTGCTTTTGAAATCTTGCAACTCCTTGGTTATTTTCTTCCTTGGAAAAGAGATTATTTGCTCTTATGTTTGGCAATGAGGTCTTCTGTGAAAATACATCATGAGATTACCTTTTGTTTTTATAGGTTTTCAAAGTGGAGGGCTCGAGAAAAAGCTCGATGTTTTGTATGAGAAAAACTTGTCTCTTTTTGAACACTCATTTTTATCAGCATGAATAATAATGAGTAGTTTGTTCTTGATGTCATGAATTTTATGAAAAAGTATTCTTTGCAGTTTGAGAGCATTGTTTATTATTCTAGGTTACTTGCTTGCTTGATTAAAAAGGACTTTTACAGGCACGTAACGTAGGCTGTAGTTTTTGGCTATGAAAGAAAATGATTCATAAGGCTCAAAGAGTGTTTCAGGGTTTCAAAGACTGAGGATCACTATTAACAGTTTGACTCATGATGTCATTCATATTTTCTTTTGCCGCTCTTTTTTGATTTGCTGCTTCGTTTATTCACCCAACATCGCGGCGGCCTTAAAAATAAAATGTTTAATGAAAAGGAACAGATTTCTGGCATCTTGTTCTTTGGTGGGGGAATGGTCTTGTTTAAGGAGTCGCCACCTAATATTATGGTCACTAGGAACCCTGACTGGTCAACAGAGATTCTATGGTACGGGACTGGTTACGCAAAGGAAAGATATTATCACCCCTTAAACGTCCTGCCTGAGGCAGTGCATTGCTAGTTTTGTCATAAATTGCTAACATTTTGTTGGTTTATGCTATGATGGTTTGCGTGTAATATTCCTGACTCTGGCGCCAGTGAATATTCAACTACAGATACTTTCAACCCTGGCGTTGGTAAATATAACGTAGCTATAAAAACAAAATAAATTTAAATCAGTATTTTTTATTCCTGACTCTGGCGTCAGTGAATAAACGAATAAAATAAATTTATTTGTACGCATGCACAATTTTTTTTTATTTTTATGTAGCTAAATAAAACACAATGAAATAAATTTGAATCAGTATTTTTATTCCTGACTCTAGCGTCAATGAATAAAAAAAATAAATTCATATTTATATTTTTTAATTTATACATGCACAAATTTTTATTTTTATTTTTTATTTTTTTGGGGGGCTGGGCCCAGCGCAGCCCATAGGGGCCCATTTTTATTTTTTATTTTTTTGGGGGGCTGGGCCCAGCGCAGCCCATAGGGGCTGGGCTCGACCCAGCCAGCCCGGCCAGGTCACAGGCCCAAGCTAGTGACCCGGCTGGGTCCAAACCAACAAGAGGCACGCGTGGAGTGGAGTATCTCCACGTGTGCATGCACAGTGCGAAGGTAATTAATTTACCTTCGCACAGTGCAATGTTCCTCTCAAAATAAGGCAAAGAAAAACGAAAGGAAAAACTGGCTTGCTTGGTTTGCCAAAGACGATGAAGACGACAGTGATGCTCCTCCTGAGTGATTGGGCAACACTTAGCAAAGGACCCGTTTCAAACTTCCATTTTGTTCTTCTGGCCTTGCTTCTTTGGCTGCTATTGACTTGGTGTGGTGAAGTTGGAGACGAGCGGCTGACCAACGCTTGCAGTTTCTCTGCACTTCACTTGCGTTTTGAGAGCAAAGGCAAAGCTGGGAATGCTGTCCTTTTGCTCTCTCCCTGTTTCTCTGTTTTTAGTCCCCTCTCTGTTTCGTTCGTGCTCTCTATTTTTCCTCTGGTTTTTTTTCGTCCCTTGTGTTATTCATCTTCCACTCGTTCCCTGTTTCCAGTGTTCTTCCCTCCCCCGCTGTGTGGCCTTTCTTTGGCTTTTATAAAGCCAGAGAAGGTCGTGTGTTCATGCCTTCAGAAATGGCGAGCATCGTGGAGGCGAGAGATCGTGGGCGCTAGATACTGGAATTCCCCTGTTGAATCGGTCTTCAGCCAACAGATGATGAACAGTAGGATCTAAAACGACATCATTTGGCATGAAAAATGATAAATTGTAGTTTGGTCCCTGGCGTTTTGAAATGTATCAATTGGGTCCCTTAATGAAATAAATTTTTAATTTTACCCTTGGATTAATTTCAATTAAATCCCTGAATTTATTTAATTAATTAAATCAAAGTTTAATTAAGTCCGTAAACTTATTAATTCTTCTAATTTCATTAATTAAACTAATCCAAATTTTAATTAAATTTCCAAACTTATTAATTCTTCAATTTCTGACCAATTTACTCTCAAATCTGATAATTTCATCCTTGAACTTTGAATTTGTGTTGTCTTAACCCAATTCTCAACTAATTTATTTTTTTAATATTTATTCAAAAATTAGGTTATGACAACTCTAACGGCATAAGATCTACCCTTAATTCTAACCCTCCAACATATAGTTTTACCCCTCTATAAATATCATCAATATGTATATTCTCTCCCAAAGGTGTACTAACCATCACTCCTACACCCAATTTACTAGATAACATATGCAGGTTATTCACAATTCTATAAGCTACAAAAGAATGACTAGCTCCAAGATCAATTAAAGTATAAACTTGTATGGTATCTAACTGTAAAGTACCTGTCACCACATCACGTACAGCTCCCACATCCTCATGGGCCATGTGATATACCTGACCCTGAGTCGTCCTGTCTTGAGTTCTAGGCCTCCCTTGAGTAGCACTCGTCCTTGATTAGGTAGGCCTGATAGAACAATCGACTGTAATTTATTGTTGCTAGCTTTGAACATCAGTCCTCTAACCATGGGCTCTCTCGGTAATTCTACGGGGACAATCCTTCTTCTTGTGACTCGTGTCCCTGCAATTGTAACAGCCTCTGCCTACATGCGGGCACTCTCTCCATTAATGCCCCTCTCCTTTACAAATATAACATCTCTACGGCATCGCGGCGCAATCCCCAGGATGTCGCTGCTCACACCTTTGACAGAATGGATACACTGGTCCCTTCTGCTCTATAGACACTCCAACAGTCGTGACTCCCTGTCTAGCCTGTCCTCCCCAGGGTCCTCTTGTACCAACCTGTCTAGATCCTCATGAGCTACCTCCTGGGGTGAAACTCTCACTTCTCCTCTGGAACTGTCCCGATGACTGCCCACTTTCCATTTCTTTGGGAAATGAGGTCTCCCAGTCAAAAACCTAAAATCTCTCCTCTTAGCTCCAGTTGCCTGACTCTGCTCGACCACTGGCTTCAAAGCATTCCTTATTACCCTCTCCATACCCTGAGCAACCTGTACCAATTCCCGAACAGATTAGAACTGCATGGCTATCAATATCATTTTCAGCTCCTACCTCAGCCCATCATAGAACCTCTCCACCCTATGGCGCTCTGTGGGAAGGTAAGTGGAGGCAAAAGCTGCCAAGTCCTGGAATCTCCTCTCATACTCTAGAACTATCAAATCTCCCTACCTCAAATCTAAAAACTTTTGTTCCTTCTCCCTCTTATGCTCCCAAGAATAGTACCTCTCCTCAAACTCTTTATGAAAGTCCCTTCATCTCAATACCTCCCCCGATCTCCTCTCAATACCTTAATCTAGGAGATGTACTGGAGGCTCCCGCTGCCATTTCTGCTGCCACAGCTCTCACTATATGATCCATAAGAGCAGGATCTGAAAATGGGTTTGATGCAGCTGCCGGTGCCACTGGTAGGGGTATATTATCTCCCCCTATCTGTCTCATACCTCGGGCATTGATACCTCTACCTAACGAGACACCGAATCATCTCGAAATCTCACTTACTCGCCCCTTTTAGAGTATACTGATGTTGCAGGTGCATGAGAGGAGGTGTCTGCCAAGGGATCCAAGTTTGGATCACTTTTATAATGAAGACTCTGATTGCTTCCTCGAACTAGGGATGGATCAGTCCTGGCTCCTTGCCTTGTTCTCACTATCCTAAAACACATTTCAACACCATATAACTATTCTTTTCCCTAGAATAACAACCTGAGCTTTGATACTAAAATGTAATAGCACAGCCCAACCTTCTGTATATTGTTCCGTTTTGGGCCTTACCGCCCTCATGGTTTTTTTCTTGGTGACGCGAGCCAACTTCTGAGCCTGACACCCCAAAACGCGTACACACAGGTCAGCGACCAGCACTACTCATAAAGCCCTGGCTTTGGATGCTCGCTTTTGATGTGAGATATCGTAGTCTTTGAGCAACATTGTCTTCAGTTGATCTGAATGTGTTCATTCTACTATCTATCAAAAAGAGGCATTTGCTATTGCTAGATTCTAAACATACCTTCGATGGATTTCATTGGATCATCATTTAATTATGTTTCTTTACCCCCTCAGCTGATCTGAATATTGTTTGCATTCCCTCCTAGGATCCACTGCATTGCCCCGGACTGCTCAACTGTTAAAGGAGTGTCGAGAAGTGTTGATGTCATTTTCGTCAAGGATTTTGCAAACTCGGTCCATGGTTTTTTGTTCAAGAATTTTCTCTTGTTCTAGAATGTTATCGTACCTTTCAAAAATCATGTTTATTCAAGTCTAATTATTGAAATAAAATAATAAAGATATCAATGTTGAAAGTATTTTTGAAAATCAAGCTTCTTTGATCAAAGACCCAACACACCCTACTGAACACATGCAATCATTTTATTGTCTTGTGTTTTGAAAATAGAAATTGACCCGTTATAAGATTAAAATAGTTTTCCTATGGCTCTTTATGTCAATTTTAATCTCTAATTTTGGATATGTCATTTGATGATATGTGACGAGGTGACCATCTATGGATTTCAATAGTAGGAGGTTTGAGCAAAGACTAGAGGTTCTATTGAAAATTTATCTCTTTTAAGCATCCATTTTATAAGCATGTATAATAACCAATAACTTAGTTCATGCAGCCATGACTCTTATGGAAAAGCTCTTCAAGTTTTGAGAGCGTTATTTATCAGTTCAAATCGTTTACTTGATTAAAAAGAGCTTTTAAAAGCACATAATGCAAACTATGATTCATGGCTACAAAAGAAAGGGAAATTCATAGGCTCAAGAGTGTTTAAGGGTTTCAAAGACATGATCACCATCAACTATTCATTAACTCTCTTTCTCTTATTGTCTTTGTAGAAAAAGTGACATGCTATGTTCACTTAAAAGATCAAAATTCTCTTAATAGAGGTCATAAAGCAAATCCAACTTTTTCTTTGATGGATAACTAATTAAAACATTTAAAAACATGAGAGGCTTTATCATATATACCAAAAAACATGTTCATGGTTTAATATCTTTTTTCTTTTTTCTTTTTTCTTTTTTTTGAACTCTCGCCCTCGCCCTCGACATCGAATTTTGGTATTTGTTGTGCCATTTCTCAATTAAAACTTTTTTTCCCTTCCCAAACTCAATTTGAATTTTCCTACCTTTAGCCTTGACTTGCTTTTAAATGCACGGATGATTTCTACTTTTTGGCTTTCACACATCTTTCCTAAATGTTTTCTTGGATGCCCCTTAGTCTAGAGTTTTTTTTTCACATTTAGTCCTTTCTCAATCGTTGGGTGGTAAAGGGGAATATCAGTGATGATGACAATGCATTTCTTTTCACGATCTGATTAGACAGGCTAAGAGGAATTTATAGAGAAGAATATTGAGCATATAACGATGAGATTTTATGCATGTTTAGATGACTTAATAGTTCCGTGAAGTTTGATATAATTGAAGAGTATGGTTCAATTGAAGGCAACATCATAGCTGATTAACAATCTAAAATGAAGCTAACACTAGAAAACCTTTTGATGATTGTTGGCAGGATGCACAGAGCCTATTAGAGGACAGTTCTTGAGAGAATCAAATAAGCAAAATGATTATTTCAAACTCCTTTATAATGAATCAAGCAACACCACACTTGGGGGCATAGTTAGGCTTGATGAACAACGAGAGTAGTAATCGTTGCAGATAGCCCAAGATGGGCACTACACTTGCATTTGAGTAGAGGATTGACATATGGTAGACTCGAATGAGCCAGTGAATTAGAAAAACTGAGAAGGCTTTGGATAGCAAACAAAGACATCTTATGACGGTGGAGCATAAAAAAGAAGGGCCTATATTTCAATCCAGGTAGGGATACATGCATGTCATGTAACCCCAAAGCATTGTATAAATTTTTTTGAATTATTTAGAAAAATCCTTGATGAAATCTTGAAAGTTTTTGAATCTTAGAAAGAGCAGGTCACTCATGAAATAGACCAACTTTTGAATTTTAAAAAGGGGTGGTCGCCCAAAAGAATAGATAATTTTCTGAAAATGGGCAGATCGCTTGCAAAAATAAACTATTTTTTTCTCAAAAAAAGGCAGGTCACCCATGAAAAATAGACCGGTATTTGAATTTCAAAATGGGCAGGTCACCCTAGATAATGAGACCAATTTCAGGGAAGCATGAATGTTTGCTGATTTTTTTTAATCTAAAGGGGCATGTTGCTTGTGAAAATAGACTAGTGTTTGGATTTTAAAATGAGCCGGTAACTCGAGATAATAAGACCAATTTCAGGGAAGTATGGATGCTTGCTGAAGTTCTTTTGGAATTTAAATAGGCAGGTGGCCTGGGATAATGAGACCAATTTTAGGAAAGTATGGACGCTTGCTAAAGTTCTTTTAGAATTTAAAGGGGCAGGTTGCTCGTGAAAATAAACCAGTGTTTGGATTTTAAAATGGGCAGGTCACACGAGATAATGAGACCAATTTCAGAAAAGTATGACCACTTGCTGAAATTCTTTTGAAATTTAAAAGGGTAGGTCACTTAAAAAATAGACCAGTATTTGTATTTTAAAATGGGCAGATCACTCGAGATAATGAGACCAATTTCAGAGAAGCAAAAACGCTTGCTGAAATTCTTTTGGAATTTAAAGGGGCAGGTCACCCGTGAAAATAAACTAGTGTTTGAATTTTAAAATGGGCAGGTTACCCGAGATAATGAGATCAATTTCAGGGATGCATGGACGTTTGCTAAAGTTCTTTTGGAATTTAAATGGGTAGGTAGCTTGTGAAAATAGATCAGTGTTTAGATTTCAAAGATGGGTATGTCGCTTGGGATAATGAGACTAATTTAAGGGAATCATGGATGCTTGCTGAAGTTCTTTTGAATTTTAAAATGGGCAGGTCTCCCGTGTAAATAGACTAGTGTGAATGTGTATGAGCAGGTCGCCCATGAAAATAGACCAGTGTTTGAATATCAAAATGGGCAAGTCACCCGAGATAATGAGATCAATTTCAAGGATGCATGGACATTTGCTGAACTTCTTTTGGAATTTAAATGGGTAAGTCGCTTGTGAAAATAAACCAGTGTTTAGATTTCAAAAATAGGTAAGTCGCCTGGGATAATGAGACCAATTTCAGGAAAGCATGGACACTTGCTAAAGTTCTTTTGAATTTTAAAATGGGCAGGTCGCTCGTGAAAATAGACCAGTGTGAATGTGTATGGGCAGGTCACCCATAAAAATAGACTAGTGTTTGGATTTCAAAATGGGCAGGTTGTCAAGGATAATTAGACTAATTTCAGGGAAGCATAAACATTTGCTAAAGTTTTTTTGAATTTCAAAATGGGTAGGTCGCCAGTGAAAATAGACTAGTGTAAGTGTGTATGGGCAAGTCACCTGTGAAAATAGAACAATGTTTGAATTTCAAAAAGAGTCGGTCACCCACAAAAATAGACTAGTGTGAGTGTGTATAGGCAGGTTGCTAGACTAGTTTTTTAAACTTAAAAAGGGCAGGTCACTTATGATAATGAGATCATTTTCTTTTAAAAAGCAAAATCTTTAAAAGAGTCACTTAATAAGCTGGGGAGACATTTTTTTTTCTTTACAAGCTCATTATGCAAATCATTGATGAGGTTTTGTTTTGTAAGCATTGTAAAGAGAGGGGGGCATATGTTGTTATTCAATGTTTGATAAATTTTTTTTAAAAAAACCAAAAAATAGCAAAAAACAATAAAAAAACCCAAAAATATGTTTTTGACATATTTGCGTCATTTGTAGTGTCTTTTCCAAAGAATTTAAAATAAAAAAAAAAGAGAGAGAAAGAAAGAAAAAGAAAAAATACATTTAACTTTTTAGTGATCTAATTTTAATTATAGAAGGGGGAGGACCAATTTAAATGGTCTACAATCAATTCTCTTAATCCAAGGGTCCATTTTTCTTTGTTTTGTCTCCAAGTCAGCAAATAAATGGTTATGATTTATTCTTGAAATTCAATGGTTGATCTTGGTTTGCTTTCCCTTCAAGCAAAAAAAAAATTTCACCTATAAATAGGTGGTCACACACACACTTAAAAGGGAAGAAATTTATTCAACTATAAAATGGACTGTGTGGTTACACACATGATCCATTTTTCTTTGTTTTGTCTCCAAGTTAACAAATAAATGATTGTGATTTATTCTTCAAATCCAATGGTTGATCTTGGTTTGCTTTGCCTTCAAGCCAAATAATTTTTTTCAACTATAAATAGGTGGTTATACACACACATTTAAAGGGGAGAAATTTATAGAAAATCATAGAGGGACAAAAAAAAAACTAAAATACAAAAACCTAAAGCTAATTAAGCTAAATTGGTTGTCTCCTCCCCCCTTGGGTTTTCCCCCATCTTCTCTACTGAAACTACCAAGCACCCCTCCTTTTTTGCTTTGGCTAAACCCCCATGAGCTCCACTTTATCTTTTTTACTCTTGCTAGAAAACAATTTTTTCACCATCTCTTGAACCAGCCACACTTTCAGCCAGCCCCTCCATCTCCCTCATATCTACTAAACCAACCTGAACTCCCCATTACCATCTGCCACCAGCCTCCAGCAACCCCACAGATCCCTCACTTCCTTTTCTTTCTACTTCACGCCATCAACACCGTTGGAACCAAGAGAACAACCTTTACCTTTTTTAGCTTCTTCATCCCCAGCAAACCACACTTCCAGACCAAGCAAACTATTGTCAAAGTAGACCATCCCCAACATCAAGATCAGCCCTAAGGTCACTTCTTCTTGTTGCCACATATAATTGTGACAAACACGACCATAGTTTTTCCCTTAACCACTGCTGCTACCAACAGGAGTGAAGATCATCAACGCATTGACCACCATATGTGATAGCCCAACACAGCTAGTAGCTCTCTTTTTTCCATGTTAGCCGCTTGTAGAAAGGAAGAAGAAAAAGGAACTGAAAAATCAGATCTGTAGAAATTTTAAAGTGAAATGAACTACTTTGTATGATTTGAAGCTTTTGCAATTAGCGGTGACACTTTTCACCAGTGCTGGAAGAAAATGAAGAAGAATACATTCTCAATCCACCTGTTCTTGTCTTCACCAGCGATGACGCGTCGGCTTACACGCCGCCCATGGCGGTGGTGCGTGAGATCAACCCGCTGCCATTGTTCCTGTAACTTAGAGGCCTCCCAATACTGTTCCAGAATTCCTAGCAAATTGATTTGTGAATTTTTGCAATTGTTTAACGTGTTGTTTGGTTTATTTTGAATTTTGGTGATATGTAAATTGATAATTGTGTGTGTGAGTAAAATATAGTAAAAAGATAAGCATGTGTATGTTTGTATTTTTTATATATATGTTTTTGAATGTTCAAAACAAAAAAGACATAAAGAATTACATGTTTTAATTGCATACGACCAAGTGTCTTAAAAATACCAAAAAAATCATATTGCGTAATATGTCCATACAAAAATTCAAAATACGTATTTTGGATGCATTTTAGGATTTAATAACCATATTAAATTCATGAGAATTTGACCAATATTTTAATAAATCACCATTTTTTTAATTCATGAGAATTAATGGTTAAAAATCCTGGTATAGAATGCTAGACCTACAAGTAAGGCTGATATGTGAAATATTATAATTGACCAGAAAATTCTTAGAGTTATTCTAAATATTCATCAATTTTATTTGGGAGTAGTTTTCACCGTAACACACAAATTACAAAGAACTTTTTCCTAAGAATTCATTTGGATACACAAGTCCATAATAAATTCTTAAACATCGGATTTATTCATACGAGTAAATCTCAATCCTAAACTACAAATAGTCTAGCAACCAAAAAACCATCAAAATCTCTAAACCACATCAAACCACAAAGCAACTTATCTCAGGTAAGATGTGCTAGGGGTGCTAATATATTCCCTAAACACAACCAGTCCCTTACCCTCGAATCTTTGACAAGACTAGTGCACTCGGGTTTCCTAGCAACCCTAAACCAAATAACTAAGTGGCGACTCCAAACGACCCCTTGATGCTGCGCATCCACGTGCAACAAAAAGTATGCATTCCAAGCAAATAAAAAACAAAAAAGGGTTGTCTTCAAACTAGAAGATTGAGTTTGGGTGTATATGCGTTAAGAAAGGTTTCCTCAACATAAGAAATCAAAGTTGATGCTTAGAGGAGATGGTTCATTCAGAATCCTTGAAGGAGTCAATGCCTACAAAGTGAATCTACAAGGTAAGTATCTTGTTAGTGTTATATTTAAAGTTTCTGATATTTCTTTGTTTAATATAGGTGATGATTCAAGGTCAAATTTTTTTGAGGAGAGAGAGCATGATACGGTACAGGCTATGACATTAGAATCCATTAAGAGTGTCTATTGGGTCTATACTAAGGCCTAAAATGAAGTGGATCCAAGAAGAGTTCAATGGACGAAATCAAGAGGCTTGGGTTAAAAATGTTCAAATTTGCCAATCTAGATTTTTGTCTACCTTTTAGGTCATATCTGAAACTAAATGAGCATTGTGAACAAGATTCTAATTGAGCTGGAAAATATGCATCTGTACCTTTCCAACGACGTATTTAAAGTTGAGCGTAGAATCTGCTAACAAAGTATGAAAATAGAAAAAACATTATTTCCTTAAGAGTTATAGATTTCATTCATTACAAGGAGTCCTTAATGTTATTGGGAACTTATATGGCAGCCTTTGACTTACTTAATTTACAATGATTTCATATCAAACAAAAAGAATTAATTAATTAGAAATTAATTCTTCTTTTATAAGACATCAAATTTTTGTTCAGTAAGGATTCTTTAATAATTATTTTTCTTAGCTATTTTTCACTATCATGTATGCTGTAAAGGGCTAAAAATAAATTTAGACTATTATTTTATTTATTTTATTATTTTTAAATTTTATTTTTATTAGTTTGATTTTTATTTAAATTTGGTGTGTGTCTTGACCCATTGGCATCATAGTTTTTATTTTTATTTTCAAGAGTATAAATACTCTTTGCAAGAATAAAATATTGACTTGATAATACTACTGCTGTTAAATTTATTCAAGTTATGTGAGAGAGATTATCACATTCTTTGGTTTTCTAAAGAACTAAATTAACTTATCAAAGATTAATTTACTTTGTGGCGTCTTTCTTATATTTCTTGTTCACGAAATGATATTTGTAAGGTAGAGGTTCTTATTCCAATAATGTTGGTATCTTAAGACGGATTTTTATTATGTCACACTCCTATCAAACATGTTTTAGATTTTAGGGATTTGTTGTCAATCTTGTTATAGGTTATGTGATTACGTGATCATGAGGTTCACATTAAAAAGGTCATAACACGAGATCCAACTATTAGATCAGGCTCAAATATTTATTGGTGATTCTACATACAGATTTCTTATCGAGAATTATTTTGTCGTTCATCAAATCTCACAAAAATTAGGCCTAGAAAATATTGTTTAGGCCAATTTTGTTACTTTTCTTGATATCCTGACTTTATTATTGTATTTCAGATTTTATATTAATTTTGTTTATACTTTAGGATTTTGATTTGTTTCACAGTAAATATAGTGTTTTTTTGGCCTATTTAAAGATTTTATGAATCTCTCAAAAAGGCAAACATTATTAGCCTTATTTTTCAAAAAATGAAATTATAAATTTAGAATTTATATATGAAATATTTTTTGCTCATCAAATTATGTGTTTTATGAGTTGTTTTTGTTGTTATAGCTTCTATTTGTATTAATAGATTGAACAAATTAACTCGAGTTGATTAAAAATAATATTGTATTAAGTTTTTTTTTTAAAATTAGAAGTATATTATTTTTTGAAAAAAAAATCAAACTAATTTTTAACAACGTTAACCTGTTAATAAATTATCAATTAAATCAAATCAAATCAACTCAAATCTATTTTAACACAATAAATAATAATAGTTGTTTTTAAAACACCTAACCAAACCCTGAAATTTCCCTCTTTTCCGCATCGTGTGTTGTGTTGAGCTTAAAAAGAAAAATAAAAAAGGATTCCCACTTCCCACACCTTCGCTCCCCTATTTCATCAGATCAATTCCGAAAGATCACGCCTGTTGTTTATCACCCTTCCCCCACCCCTACCAAACTGTAACTCACCATTCTCATCACTCTCTTTTTCTTTTTATGATTGTTTTTAATTTTTGTTATTTATTTTACTATATACATACATACACGCATATAATCTAAATGGTTACTGGTGGGGGCCACCTAGAAGATGGAGACAGGCACCCGTCGTCGGCTGCTACTAGAGGAGGAGGAGGAGGAGCCACCACCGGGTCTTGGGTGTCTGGCCAATCGGTGTCAACTAGTGGCAGTGTGGGGTCTCCATCCAGCCGGAGCGAGCATGCCATGGCCACTCCCGCTAGTGACAACACTTTTTTAAGGTTGAACCATCTCGACATTCACGCCGATGATGCTGCCACTCAAGATGCCGCAGCGTCAGTCTTCTTCTTCTTCTTCTTTTTCTCATTATCATTAGTGGTTGATTAATCACGCTTTCATGTTATAAAATGTAATTTAAGAGAAGGGTTTTTATATTTACGTGTATATATTATTAAATCATGTTGCTCTTGTTTTGATTATTGAATTTGTTATCTGTTGGTTGCTATTGTATGCCAGCCAGCCAACCATTGTATAATAAACAACAACAACAACAATAATAATAACTTTCTGCCTCAATTTTATGATAGTCTTGAAATTGTGAATTTTGATTTAATTGTCCAAAAAGGGATTCGACTGCGAGGCTTAAAGTTGTTTTTATCCATGATCAGTAATAAGAAGAAAAAGAGAGGTCAACGGGCAGCTGGTGGAGCCGATAAGAGTGGTAGAGGACTTCGTCAATTTAGTATGAAAGGTATTTGCATTCATCATTTTCTAATATGTCTCCTTTTTTACAACTTGAGAAATCATCAGCACTTGTGTATGCTTGTCTTCTCAAAGACAGGATACATTGCCATACCCGAGTTGACTTCATGATTTTACTACTGTTTTGCTTCTCTACAGTTTGTGAAAAGGTGGAATCCAAAGGAACAACCACTTACAATGAGGTCAGGTGGTTTCTTGAAGTCACTTCATTTCCTTTTCTTTTCTTTTCTTTTTCTTGCATCAGGCACTTGTTTTCCAGGAAATGCCTTTTTTATGTATAGATGACCTACTTGCAGCACTGTAAATTTCCCTTGCATCAAGACGTCTAAATGTTACACATTGGGCATTGGCTATTGTTCTTGTTTTGTTTCGATAAACAATTAGCATACATATGCTCCACCTTGGTTTCCAGTAACACAGAAGTAGGTTGTTCTTAGCATATAAAATGGGATGAGAACTTAGTCATTCCCAACTGTGCTTACTGAGTGCTTGATTTATTTATATACACGAGTGACACCCTGGAACTTATTTTTACCATGTAATGACATTAGATAGATAGCATTTGAAGTATGCTGGTACTTCTGCCTTATCCCAAATGTTTTATTGAACTTTTAACATGTTACTTTTTCTAGATACTCTGGTGCTTCCATGCACCCTTTTATGGTTATCAGGTAAAAGCATATCTTTGTTGAGGTTAGTTGGGAGATTAGGTTTGAAATTCAGAGGCAATACCACTAGGGATAGTAGGGTCTCAGCTCATTGATTGAGATCCCCAGAAACGTACTTGTTTTGTATTGGAGCTGTCAAAAGAAGTCTTCCTTTATTCTTGAATGAGGATAATATATGAACTACTCGATATTTAATGTCCTAGAATGAATGACATTGCATAGTGGTCAGAGTATTTATAAAGTTCACATTGGTCAATTGAGCGTATGTATGAGAGAGAAGTTGAATTTTTTGTCAGATTTGTTGGCAATACATAAAAATCTATACCAATCACCATTTCAGGGGTTGATCATGGCGTAGTTGTTGGGGGCTATGCACTCCACCACTTTGCTTTGGTTGTTGATTGGAGGGATGGGAAGAGATATGGAGTCTACATTCGCATTTAGCAGGCCATAAAGAGAATATCTGGAGATGCTGAAAGATTGTTTCTCCTTTTCACTTCCAAGTTGAATTTCAGACCTTTAAGCACTTAAAAATGTTTCCCTAGTCCTCCATGTAGACAAATTGGATTGATCATGAATTGACTTTCCTGATGATGGCAGCCAGGAACAGTTATACCTTGTCAATATCCTTCTAGATCTTTATGCAATAGTTGAATGCTTTCTTGGTGACCTGTCACGTGTACATACAAACATTTTGTTGATTAAGAATTTGTTTTTATCTGCTTTGATTTTATTTGGCTTGCTCTGTTAAAGTTTCTGGAATAGCTTTAAGTTCTAATGTTTCGTGTACTAGAATTGATGCTTTTTCAGGTCCTTGTATATATATTTCTATGATCATCACAAGTTCCTGTACCCATATCTGAGAGTTTTAAGTAATTCGCAGGTAGCAGATGAACTTGTTGCTGAGTTTGCTGACCCTAGTAATAGTGTTTCTACCCCAGATCAGGTTATCTCTTTTGTCAACTAAATTTATTGCCCTTTTTTTGTATATATCCTTGATCGTAAGTGAAAACTTAAAAGTTGACTGTGCGGGTCCATTTTATTTTATTGTATTAATTTCATTTGGCAGCAACAATATGATGAGAAAAACATACGGCGGAGGGTGTATGATGCTCTGAATGTACTCATGGCATTAGACATTATATCTAAGGATAAAAAGGAAATACAGTGGAAAGGTCTCCCCCGAACTAGCCTCAGTGATATTGAAGAATTAAAGGTATGTGCTTTTCTTGTGTATCAACAGAAGTGACTTTTTGACTTTTAAGATCTAACATGATCTTCTCCAACTCCTTGAATATGATTAGGCTGAGCGTCTTGGATTGAGAAATAGGATTGAAAAGAAAGCTGCCTATTTGCAAGAACTGGAGGAACAAGTGAGAATAGCTACGCTCGTATGGTTTGAGTTTTAAGCTAGATACATGCACTAGGCATTTTCCTCTTTGCTACACTCATTGGTGTTTTTAACTGACTTGTCTTGTCCAATCAAGTTCATGGGCCTTCAGAACCTGATACAGCGAAATGAACAACTGTACAGCTCAGGAAATGCTCCTAGTGGTGGTGTGTCATTGCCTTTTATTCTGGTTCAGGTAAAATTTTTCCTCAATTTACTTTGCCTATTTGGCCATCAACTAGTGTAATTTTAAACATCTTAAACTGCAACGAAAAAAGATGTAGCTTCATGGTTTTAGCTCAGCCACCCTGTTCAAAATTCAATAGGATTCTCAAAATTCTCTAGTCTGTTATTTAAGCAATAGCGTTTTAACTCTCTTATTGTCCATCCATCCTCGGGGTTAAAAGATTTATTAACGTTTTACTTTAGATGAGTTTCTCAAATCTGTAGAATGGTTCCTTTTTCAGCTGTTATTCTGTTAATATGTTTTGTTTGCACTGCAGTCACCAGTTGCTTAACTTCATCTAAAAAATTTAGTTTATGTATTGCATATTGCAATCAGCAGATTCAGTACTCAGCAATCATTCACCTTCATCATTTAGCCAAAATTTTGATAATTAGGTGTCTATTGGAATGAACCCAAACATTCCTCTTATTTTACCAGGAGAACAAAAATACACCTCCCTAACTGATACTTTCCACTTCTCTTCCATGCAAATGGTGCTATGGACCTTGATCAAGCAAGTCTTTAATATCCTGATTCTTGGTGTGAAATGGATGGCTTAGTTGAATTCACAGGATATTAGGGACAGTATAAGTCACGTCTAAAATTTCCACTGTATTAGAAATCCTCCTTTCAATTAAAAGTACATCATCCAGTTTGGTTTTTGTGTATTAGCTGTTCACTTGTGAGATCATTAGGTTCCCTTTTTTGCACTCTTGTTTGGGAGAGTAATAGTTGGAGAATTCATTTGTTGTCTGCATTTGTGTTTCCCTTCTATTTCTTCCCATGTTTCATATGCATGTAGACCTGATTGGTAGGATAGGTTAGGATAAAGAGATAATGCAAGTTTTCTGCTTTCTGTAGCTGGATTTAAGCTTTATAGGATTAAAGTGATATTTTGTAGGTTGTTGCAAATAGATCAGACAAGGCGTGAGGGAGACAGAGTATTTCTTTGCACACTTGCATGTGATAAACACTAAAATTAATTTGAGAAATCCACGCTGAATATAGTAACGGACTGGATATGGAGGAGGATGGTGGAAGGAAGAGACTTTAAATTTGTATGTTGAGCAGATTGAGAAATGCCAATCCCACATTGAATAGGTTAAAGGGAGGTAACCCCTGTTTTCTATGAATAACTGTCAGTTAAAGGTTTTGCAGTTTGGAAGGTTCTTACAGATTAATGGTTTGATAATTATGAAGATTTGTGCAGTAGATTCCAGTCTCAGATGGAGAGACCAGTGTATAAAGGGAGCCATTTTTAGTGGTTAGCTGCAAGTAGGTGGTGATGGAATTTTGTTGAGGCAGAGCATGTGTGAATGCGATCACATTTTTTATGTGAATTACACATTCTGCTCCAGAAATCTGAAAAAAGCAAAGCCTCACAATAGATAGCCATTCCTTAAAAGGGTTAGGAATTGTTATTGAGGACTTAAAAATTCAAGTTCCATCACCTTCTAGGTCCTTTTCCACTATCCTTTTGCATTGAAGATTCCCTTGTGGATTTTAGGCTTTTGTCTCGAGCTTTTCTTGTGCTGCATTAATTGTTGCGTGACTGTGTGGACTAGGGTTTCAAGCAACAGAGAAATTATGTTTGGCACACCAAAAAGAAACATCAAGTGATCTTGGGTATTGGTACAGTTAGCCTCCCATATGAACAAAAATAATAATTGTCTGCATATGTTCTAGTTCACAATTAATTTTAATGAAAAAAATAATATAATATCTGTAAGTTGGAACTGTTACCTATGCATCTGAAGCCATTTTTTGAGTTTGTAAGGCAAGCTTAGTGCAATGGGATGAGCACTTGGAATTTGTAATCAGCCAAGGATAAACAGATTTATAGCATTTTCCTTGCGATGTTGGAAATTTTATCTGGAAGTATGCTTTATGGTTGGAAATATTTTCTTGAATCGTACATGAATATGAAGTTGCTTTTTTAAAATTTTTTTTTTTTCCCTATTGGTACCTGTAGACACGCCCTCATGCAACTGTTGAAGTGGAGATATCAGAAGATATGCAGCTCGTTCATTTTGATTTTAATAGGTAAGAATGCCCTTCTGCTCTTCAATTTTCTCCCTCACAAAGCTAGTGAAGTTTGTTGAGTTGCTACACCATATGATTTTGAAATGGTTTAGTCAAAGCACAGCATTGTGGCAGACTGGACTTGAAATCTGCAAATAATCAAATTATTTATAAGAGATGTGAAGGGGCTTCGGATAAGTTTTCATCATTCATGCCTAAAGAGATCCCACTTTCAATTAGCAACTGAGCACTTCTGGACCTTGTTATTCTCCTCGTCCCCAATCAGTGAAAATTAGAGTTTTTCCATTGACAACACTTTTATTGCACTCTGTTTGCAGCACACCTTTCGAGCTCCATGATGATAATTATGTTCTCAAGGCAATGAAATTTTGTGAGAGACACCAGAGTGATAATATGGCTGCACCCAATCCAGCGGCTGATGGAGGTGAAGGTTCTAGCATGTCAATCATGTATCAACCACAAATCCGTACTTCCCCAAGGACAAACAATCCCGTTAGGCTTCCTACCTCTCCTCCTCTTCCTGGAATAATAAAAGCACGTGTTAAGCATGAGCATTGAGTCGTGCTCAATCATCTGAGCCATGGGCAATAACGTCAGCTGATTCTGTATATTGTGTAAAGTAGTTTGCTGGAGATTGGCTCCTCCCGATATTATCCCCATTCACAGTTTGCCCATGTTAGGAGGAGTTGAGATAACAAGCAGATTGGTCCATTTGCTTTGAGACTTCCATGGAACGCTTGGTTTGGTCAAGATATCAGCTTTAGAATTCCCTTTTGTAATTTTTTAATCATTTTTCCTGTTATTTTCTTCCCATTGTGGGAAAAATTAAGTTTAGTTTGTTAGGCTACGTAGGAGTGTCCAGGCTTACACACAATGATAGAATTAATTCAATCATCGAGAATTTAATGTTCAATTTATGTTGCATTGCACTTGCTTCATCCATGTTATCATTCTGTTATCCAGTTTTATTTGTATTTTAATTCAATGGCAGATATATCTACCTAAAAAAGGAGGAAAATGGCGCATATTATGAAGGAACATGTAAGAAAGTGATCTCCACTGTTTTGGGTTGGCCGAAGCACAGATCCCCACGATTTTATGTTTATTATAGATCTCGAGACTCATTGTTTCTTCCTTCTTTCGACTTAATACTTTCATGGTCCACAGCGACAGTTTATGCTCTCATGGTTGGCCGAGGCACAGATCCGGTGGTTAGGTTCTGTTTGTGTCTTTCTCCGATTTCCCGAGGGCTTATCTGTCCCGGCTTTCCTCCCTTCGCAAGCTGCCGGTCAGATACCATATCAGTCTCGAGAAGGGTTCTGTTTCTCTTTGTTACGAATATTGTTGATGGTGCATTTGGTCCCTTACTCTCAATTGTTTTATTTCGGTGTCTTTTTTTTCAAAAAAAAAAAAAAATTGGCCGAAGTTAACTTCTCCTATTTGTTATCCTAGGTTCAACTGCCATTACAAATTGTATTAAACTAGTTCGAGGCCTGTCGAATTTGATTATCATCTGTTTATTTTCATCTTTTTAATCAAATTTATTAATACTACTTAGATATTTGGCTCGTATTGTATTTCGGATTAAATTTTATTTAATATAAAAATAATATTCAATCATTGCTAACTTCGTTTTACAGCAAAACAAAATTAATCTATTGTTATAAAATAATGATAACCTCACAATAAACAAATCCAAATAAATTAAGAAATTTAATTGTTAATTAGCTTAATATTAAAGATAAAATTGAAAAAAAAATCAATTAAAAAAGATAAAAATTTTTTATCTAAGTCAACCAAGGTTAACCTGTCAAACCTATAACTTGAATTCACGGTTAACACGCCAAATCCATGATCTAGATCATAAGATTATGATAATCTCATAAGAAACAAAATGAAAAACAATTCAAGACAACCTACGCTAATCTACTAAAACTACGATCTAGGTTATGAGACTGAGATAACTCTATAGAAATCAAATCAAAATAAATTATAAAGCACAATTCTCAATCAAATCAATGTTGAAGGATGAAATAAAAAAAAATCAATTTAAAAAAATACGCAAGTCAACCTAATTTAATCCACTATACCCTCAACTTGGGTAATGAGATTAATATAACCTTATAAAAAGCAAATCAAAACAAATCATGAAACCTAATTTTCAATTAATAAAATGTTGAAGGATGAAAATTTTAAAAAAATCAATAATAAAAAAGAGTTTGCCCATCAAACCTATGACCTGAGTCCTGAGATTATGATAATCTCATAAAAAACAAATTAAAATAACTCATCAAGCTTAATTTCAAAAACTAAATATTAAAAGATGAAATTAAAATTGAAAAAAAAACACTATTCTAATAAATAATATTTAATGAGACGGTGCATAGTAAATTTTATAATTTTCTCAAATTATACAAGTCTATCATATGCTATTATATAATTAAGTCCATCATTTCTATTAATTACATAATAAATTTTATATATCATGGAAGTAAAGTCATAGCAAACACAGAGTTGTAGAGTTCTTTTATATTTTTTTACAGAAGAAAGAATAGGGAAAACTATACTTTGTTAAACATAAAACCTACTGCATCAGATTGGAGAGCATCCCTTAAACCGGGGGAGGAAAATCCCAAACCTGATCTATGTTGGGCCTGCTAGAATCAATACGAGCAAAAATATGAGCACAATTATTTCCCTCCCTCAATTCATGCATGAACTTGCAAGAAAGCAGGAATACGAGAAAGAAAAACACGAGTATCCTTAATCAAAGCATCCTGCGGGTGATGATCTGCTATATCAGTTGTAAGCAACTGAATAATAGCCTCCATACTATCAGATTCCACAAGTTTTTGGCAGCCCAGGGAAACTGCCAATTCTATCCCTCTCCGTAAAGACCATAACTCAGCAAAAATGATACTGGAGGGGCCAATATTAAAGCAAGAAAAATATGTGATCCATTGTCCAGAAAGCTCTCGAATCAATCCACCTATACCAGCTGCTCCCGAAGTGGCAAGTGTTAAATAATATTTATGTAGTCTTATTTATTAAGGGTAGAATAATACTTTTAGTTTAACCTATATATACGTTATTTGTATTTAGGTTAAGACAATGCATTCATAATATACAGATTATTCAGAATTCTAGCCTCCTTTTTGTATTTGATCTCAATTATTTTAACATGGTATCAGAGCTAGTTTTATGGAACGAGGCTTAATCCCGAACATAACTTTGCGGATCCAACTCTGCGGTGAGTTGGCTGGGGGTTTGTAGGGGGCAGCACGCCCCTGTCAGGGTTTGGGGCAGAGCCCCGAAAATTTTTTGGAGTGAGATTTTGTCTTCCGCTTCTGCAAAATTTGGTATTTTTTCAGTTTCTGCAATTATTTTGGTATTTCGTCTTCCCTTCAGCCTTTGCAATTTGGTATTTGCGTTTAGTTTCTGAAAATTTGTTTTGTGTTTTGGAGTAATCGTATAATTTTGAGAAGATATTTGTTTAGTTTCTGCAATCTCTGTTCAGTTTCTGCAATTTGGTATTTTGTTTTCCGCTGCTTTTGCATTCTGGTTCTCTGTGATTGTTAATTATGGCTACTGGAAGAGATGATTCGCTTCAGTCTGTGAGTGTGAGGTTGGATGGGAAGAACTATTCGTATTGGAGCTATGTAATGCGAAATTTTCTTAAGGGTAAGAAGATGTGGGGGTATGTTAGTGGAACTTATATGATACCTTAGAATATTGAGGAGGGGGATGATGTTTTCATAGATACATGAGAAGCAAATAATGCAAAGATCATTACTTGGATCAACAATTCTGTTGAGCATTCGATAGGTACGCAGTTGGCGAAGTATGAGACAGCAAAAGAGGTTTGGGATCATCTGCAAAGGTTATTCACGCAATCAAATTTTACAAAACAGTATCAATTAGAGAATGACATACGAGCTCTTCATCAGAAGAACATGAGTATTTAAGAGTTTTATTTTGCTATGACAGATCTTTGGGATCAATTGGCTCTTACAGAATCAGCAGAATTAAAGGCATATAGTGCATATATTGAGCGTAGAGAGCAACAACGATTGGTACAGTTTTTAACAGCACTTCGCAATGACTTCGAAGGACTTAGAGGTTCAATTCTGCATCGTTCTCCACTGCCTTCTGTTGACTCTGTTGTCAGTGAGTTATTGGCTGAAGAAATACGTCTCCAGTCTTATTCTGAAAAGGGAATTCTTTCTACTTCAAATCCTTCTGTACTAACAGTACCTTCTAAGTCATTCTCTAAGCATCAGAACAAGCCTTACACAAGGGTTGGCTTCAATGAGTGCAGTTTCTGTAAGCAGAAAGGTCATTGGAAGGTTCAGTGTCCTAAGTTGAGACAGCAAAATCAAGCTTGGAAGTCTGGCAGTCAGTCACAATCTAATGCTTATCGACCACCTCAGGGTTATAAACCACCACACCACAATACTGCAGCAGTAGCTTCCTCAGGCTCTATTACCGATCCTAATACTTTGGCTGAGCAATTTCAGAAGTTTCTCTCCTTGCAGCCACAAGCAATGTCCGCTTCTTCCATAGGTCAGTTGCCTCATAGTTCCTCAAGTATGCCACACTCTGAATTGGTCTTGGATTCTGGTGCTTCCCATCATATGTCTCCAGATTCCTCATCTTTTACCTCTATGTCTCCTTTGTCCTCCATTCCTGTTATGACTGCTAATGGCACTCCTATGCCCTTAGCAGGTGTTGGTTCTGTTGTCACACCTCACTTGTCTCTCCCTAATATTTATCTTATTCCAAAACTCAAATTAAATCTTGCGTCTGTTCGTCAAATATATGATTCTGGTGATTATTTAGTCATGTTTTCTGGTTTTTTATTGTGTACAGGATCTGTAGTCTCAGAAGCTGATTGGGACAGGCTGTAGGGAGAATGGACTATATATTTTGGATGAGTTAAAAGTGCCAGTTGCTGCTGCTACTACTGTTGATTTGTCTTCCTTTCGTTTGAGTCTTTCATCTTCTAGTTTTTATTTATGGCATTCCCGTCTAGGTCATGTTTCGTCTTTTCGTTTGAGATTTTTAGCATCCACAGGAGCTTTAGGAAATTTGAAAACTTGTGACATTTTAGATTGTAGTGGATGTAAACTGGCAAAATTTTCTACTTTACCTTTTAATCGAAGTATTTCTGTTTCATCTTCACCATTTGATTTGATTCATTATGATGTATAGGGACCTTCTCCTGTTGCCACAAAAGGAGGGTCTCGATATTATGTCTCTTTTATTGATGATCATACTCGTTATTGTTAGGTTTATTTAATGAAACATCGTTCTGAATTCTTTGAGATATATGCAACTTTTCGAGCTCTTATCAAAACTCAACATTCTGCTGTGATCAAATGCTTTAGGTGTGATTTGGGTGAGGAATACACCTCTAATAAATTTTGTCAAATGCTTGCCTTAGATGGAACCATCCACCAAACTTCATGTACAGATACTCCTGAGCAAAATGGTGTTGCTGAAAGAAAACATAGACACATTATCGAAACTGCTCGTTCTCTCTTGTTGTCTGCTTTTGTTCCTAGTGAGTTTTGGGGAGAAGTTGTTCTTACTGTTGTAAGTTTGATTAATACAATTCCATCTTCTCATAGTTCGGGTCTATCTCCTTTTGAAAAGTTATATGGGTATGTTCCTGATTATTCCTCATTTAGAGTCTTTGGTTGTACTTGTTTCGTTCTTCGTCCTTATGTAGAACGCAATAAGCTATCCTCTCGATCCGTTATTTGTGTCTTTCTAGGTTATGGTGAAGGTAAAAAGGGGTATTGTTGTTTTGATCCAATAACTCAGAAACTTTATGTGTCTCGTCATATTGTCTTCCTTGAGCATATACCTTTCTTTTCTATTCCATCCATTACTCATAGCCTGACAAAATCTGATCTTATTCGTATAGATCATTTTTCTGAGGATTCTGGTAATGATACCTCTCCCTATGTTCGATCAATTTGTACTCATAACTCTGCAGGTACTGGTACTTTACTCTCTGGCACACCTGAAGCTCCATTCTCATCTACAGCCCCTCAAGCTTCATCTGAGATTGTGGATCCACCTCTACATCAGTCCATCCGCATTCGTAAGTCTACAAAACTACCAGATTTTGCTTATTCTTGTTATTCTTCATCATTTACTTCCTTTTTAGCTTCTATTCATTGTCTCTTTGAGCCCTCTTCCTATAAAGAGGCAATTCTTGATCTGCTTTGGCAGCAAGCTATGGATAAGGAACTTTCTGCTTTGTATAAGACAGATACTTGGGATCTGGTTCCTCTACCTCCTGGTAAGAGTGTTATTGGTTGTCGTTGGGTGTATAAGATCAATACTAATTCTGATGGGTCTATTGAGCGATACAAAGCTAGGCTGGTTGCAAAAGGATACTCTCAACAGTATGGTATGGACTATGAGGAGACATTTGCCTCGGTTGCAAAAATGACTACTATTTGTACTCTTATTGCCGTAGCTTCGATTCGTCAATGGCATATTTCTCAGCTTGATGTTAAAAATGCCTTCTTGAATGGAGATCTTCAAGAAGAAGTTTATATGGCACCCCCTCCTGGTATTTCACATGACTCTAGATATGTTTGTAAGCTTAAGAAAGCATTATATGGTCTCAAACAAGCACCCCGTGCTTGGTTTGAGAAATTCTCTATTGTGATCTCGTCTCTTGGCTTTGTTTCTAGCAGTCATGATTCTGCTCTTTTTATTAAGTGCACTGATGCAGGTCGTATCATTCTGTCTTTATATGTTGATGACATGATTATTACTGGTGATGATATTGCTGGTATTTCTGTTTTGAAGACAGAGTTGGCTAGACGATTTGAAATGAAGGATTTGGGTTATCTTCGATATTTCCTGGGTATTGAGGTAGTATACTCACCTAGAGGTTACCTTCTTTCTCAGTATAAATATGTTGCAGATATTCTTGAGCGGGCTAGACTTACTGATAACAAGACTGTAGATACTCCTATTGAGGTTAACGCAAGGTACTCTTCTTCTGATGGTTTACCTTTGATAGATCTTACTCTATACCGCACTATTGTTGGGAGTTTGGTATATCTCACCATTACTCGACCAGATATTGTATATGTTGTTCATGTTGTTAGTCAGTTTGTTGCTTCTCCTACTACTGTTCACTGGGCAGCTGTTCTTCGTATTTTGCGATATCTTTAGGGTACAGTTTTTCAAAGTCTTTTACTTTCATCCACCTCTTCCTTGGAGTTGCATGCATACTCTGATGCTGATCATGGTAGTGATCCCACAGATCACAAGTCTGTTACCAAGTTCTGTATCTTTTTAAGTGATTCTCTTATTTCTTGGAAGAGCAAGAAACAATCTATTGTTTCTCAATCATCCACCGAAGCAGAATATCGTGCCATGGCATCTACTACCAAAGAGATTGTTTGGTTACGTTGGTTACTTGCTGATATAGGAATTTCCTTTTCTCATCCTACTCCTATGTATTGTGACAACCAGAGTTCTATTCAGATTGCTCATAACTCGGTTTTTCATGAACGCACTAAGCACATTGAGATCGATTGTCATCTTACTCGTCATCATCTCAAACATGGCACCATTGCTTTGCCTTTTGTTCCTTCTTCCTTACAGATTGCAGATTTCTTTACCAAGGCGCATTCCATCTCTCGTTTTTGTTTTCTGGTTGGCAAACTCTCGATGCTTGTAGCTGCCGCATCGTGAGTTTGAGGGGAGACGTTAAATAATATTTATGTAGTCTTATTTATTAAGGGTATAATAGTACTTTTAGTTTAACCTATATATACGTTATTTGTATTTAGGTTAAGACAATGCATTCATAATATACAGATTATTCAGAATTCTAACCTCCTTTTTGTATTTGATCTCAATTATTTTAACAGCAATAACACTGCCATCTACATTTAATTTCCACCAGTCCACATCGGGGACTTTCCAGGACACCAACTCAGCAGCACGAGAAGAAACAGACCCTGTAGGCAGCGAAAAAGCCAAAGAATAACCACGAATGAGTTGCTTTACTTGTCGGACCTGCTCTGGCATATTAATTAGGACACCATCAATAACTACCTTATTGCATGCCTTTCATATGGTCCAACAAATACTAATACTAACAAATAACCAAATTCAGTAGCGAGGATTCCTGCCACCATTGCTTATACATTCCAGCCAAACCATAGTATCACCCTGGAAAAAATTAGGAACTTTAGAAGAAGGTAGGAGCTTCATCCAAAGCTTTCTAGCCCAATAGTTGTCAAAAAGAAGATGAACAGACTCAACTTGACAGCCACACCGAGCACAAAGTGAAGTCTGAGAAAGGTTTCTGTGGAAATGGACTTCATTGGTTAACTGTCAATTCCAAGCAGCTTGAAATAGAAAAATTATATGCTTTTGAGACAGTAGTCTTCCAAATCATGGACCAGCTTTTACTACCATAGTTCGGGGTAAAGGTGTTGGAAACTTTGGAATTGGTTTATAAAATATGTAATGGGACTTTTAAGATCAAAATTATTCTTGAGGTTCACTCAAATTTGAAAACCATGTTGAATTTTAAATGAAAAATTGTTCTCAAAAGAACATATGAATAACAAATATTTCAAACCCAAAATAACTTTGTGAATTAGATAGTGCGCTCATAAGTTTGAGCTTAAATTTGGTTCATAAAAACATATTTACTATTAAGTCCCTGTTTGATTAGAGATTTCTTTTAGTCCATAAAATGTCTTAGTATATGAATTAATACGATGAGAAAGAATGTTATTATGAGTAATTCATGAACTATGAACATTCATAAATATGTTTTTATGATATATGAGCATTCATGTATTATGAACATTCATCATAATTAATGAATTATGAAGATTTATGAATTATGAAAAATTAATGTTTTGGTTTTCAAGTCCTATAAATAGGTGTCTTGGATTGGTAGAAAGTCAGATCAAATTTCTTGAGTTTATTCCTTCTTTTATTGGTTTTTCTTAGATTTATTCTTTTACTCTTTCCTTCTATTCTAAAGCTTATGTTCGGTCTTTGTAGAGAGATATTGAGTATAATTTCTTTCTATTTGTTAAACTTTATTTAGGATTGCATCTAAATAAGTTGGTATTGTTGAAATCTTATGAGACTTATTGAAGAAAATCATTTTATACCAATTAAGGAGCAATAAAGTCTTATGGACAAAGGTTTAATCATTTACAACAATAAAATTTAAACTTGAACAAATTCTAAGAGCTTTAACAAGTAAATGCTTTACTTGTTTTTACTTTAAGTATTATTTGAATATGGGTCAAGCTAAGTTTTTCTCAACATAAAAAAGGATGTTGAGGCGATGATAGTGTTTTTTAAAAAATAAGAAAAATGTAACTCGACTTGACTCAATAAGTGCGATTAACCTAACAATATGATTTTAAAAATAGACAACGACAGTAAATAAGTTAAATTAAAATAAGTTAAACTAAAAAAAATACAATGATCAACTTTGAAAAATAAACGCTTGCCAATATTATGGAAAGATATCCTCTCAATATTTGATAACAAAAATCAAATGAGAATGTGATAACCCCACAGAAAGAAACAAAATTGAAGCTCAATTCCCAGCAAATCAAATATTGAAAGATGAAATTATAAAAAAATAACTCGAGTCCGCCCGAGTCGACCTGTCAAATACACTAACTAGTTGTGAGATCAAGATGACCTCGTAGAAAGAAAATTGAATTAAAAAATGAAGCTCAAATCTCATACAACCCAATATTGAAGAGCGAAACTGAAAAAAATTCAATATAACTCGGGTTAACCCATTAAAGTTGCGATCAGGAAAACCCTTTAAAAAATAAAGTAAAAATAAATCATGAATCTCAATCCCCAACTAACCTTATATTGAAGGATGGAATAAAAAAAATTATAAAAGGACATAAAAAACACCAAAAGTCAACTCAAGATAATCTTTGAAACCCATGACCCGGGTTATGAGGCTGGGGCTAACCCAATAGAAGGAAAACCTAAAAAAGCCACGAAGTAAAATCCCCAATCAATTAAATAAGAAAGGATAAAATTAAAAAAAAATAAAAAAAGGATTAAAAACAATAGTAATCAAAAGAATGAGCGTCAAATTTGAAATAAAAAATTAAATTAAACAAAACGTTAAGGGATGAAATTGAAAAAAAAATTAAGAAAATGATAAAAAAAATAATTATAAATAAAAATAACGAGGATCAAGTCTGATATAAAAATTAAATGAAACCAAATAGTAAGGGAAAAAAATAAAAACAAAATCAATCAAAAAAAGAATTCAAAATAAAATAAATAGTAATCAAAATAATAAGGACCTAATGTGATACACAAAATAAATGAAGGGCACTTTTTATATTTTGGCAAGTCAGCATGATTCTCAAGGAAAAGAGAGGGAAAAAATAAGAGAGAGAAAAAACTCATTGGAGCCCAAAAGATGCTTCACCTACACGCACCGGACCACCATGAAGACTGAGGTGTTATGCTTCAAACATTGCCATAGAATTCACCATTCGATTGCCAAAATTCATCGCAAGCTTCGTTTGAAGAATGCGGATGCTACCCACACACCAACTTATTTTCCTTGCCCATTTACCCCAATCCCCATACTTGTATAATTTTGATTTTGGTCCTTCAACATTTATTGTTTTAAATGAGTCAAATACTATTTTATTTTTTAAAATTGAGCATCAACCGAGCACTATAAATCTCCCCTGATATTGCAAGATCCTAGTATCAAGGCAACCAAAATAAAATACCAAGTTAAATCCTAAATAAAGCTAATGAAAAGGGATCAAATTGAAAATTAAATTAAATTTAAGAGACTGATATAAAAAAAAAAGAACATGAACTTCCTCGTTGACTATGCAAATCAATCCCTAAATTTAGGGGGAAAAGGTGTTAAACATGTTTTTGACCTTTAAATTCGATCTTTGAAACTCTAATTATTCTAAATAAAATAAATTGAATTTTGATTCAAAAAATGTTTTCAAACCTATATTTTATTTACACCTTAAGAACCATATACATAAGCATTGAAAATAAATCACCAAGACCATTTGCAAACCAAAAGCAATGTCAAATGACCAAATAAAAAGAAAAATAAATAAAGGAACCAAAGCATACACAAGTCTAGGGACCAAAACAAAAGAAAAACATTGTTGTTATTATAGTGTTTTGTGTCAAGGGCTACAATTCTTTCACTTTTTTGTAATTAGGAGTTAGTTTCAATCTCTTATGTATAATTTAACACTTGCTTTGTATGTATACTAGTCTTTTGTTATGATTGCAAGCTTATAATGAAATTATAGCTTTGCATGATTATAAACTAAATATTATATGATCACATATCTAGTTATTTATGACAAATTGGAAAACAATAGGAAGTTAAAAATCATACCAACCTATTACTATATACTAACTAGAGAGAGTTTAAGAGATGGCTACATAAAATGCTGCTTTATGTGACCACCTTGAACTTGAAAAGGATCTTTTTAAAAAATGCACCAAAGCTGTCAAATAATGAATATGATTGATTATATTATTATGGTAGCTTTGGATGGTGGAATCATAGTGATTTCATGTATAAGAACCACATCTTGAATACATTGGACAATACACAATATAATATGTATAGTTCAATAAAGAGTGTAAAGGCACTTTTGAAAACTTTGGACAAAAACTTCAAGGTTGAAATTACCAATATGGAAAAGTTCAAAGTCTATAAATTTTTAGATTTTAAGATGGTTGACTCAAGAATTATTATGAGTCAAGTTCAAGAGTTTCAACTCACTTTGCATGATAGATATGCTAAAGAAATGCTTATAAGTGAATCCTTTCAAGTGACTGCAATTATTAAGAAATTTTCACCATCTTGGAAAGAATTCAAAAATTAGCTTAAGCATAAGAGCAAAGAAATAAGATTTTAAGACCTCATCTTGAGGCTAAATGAGGATAATAAGTTGTCTAGAAAAAAAAAAAGCCAACTCTTGTGGTATAGCCCCTAAAGCAAACTTTGTGGAGCTAGTGGTGAAGTTCCACAATAAAAACCAAAAGCCAAAGCTTGTTAATAAGGGAAAAAGTATTGTCAAACCTTTTAATGGATCTTTTTTCTATAACAAAACAAGACACCTAGTCAAGGGTTATAGAAATAAGGCTCGACAAAGTAATCCAAAAAAAATAATGATTACTGAAGTCAATATCAATGAGGTTGATTACCTTATTGATAAAGTTTTAGAAATGAACATGTTTATTATTGTTTTTGAAGTCAATTTGATTAAATGTCTTAATTAGCGGTGAGTTGAAACTAATGCAACTAGACATGTATGCATTAAGAAAAGGATGTTATTCACTTATAAAGAAGTGAATGATGAATAATTATACATGAAGAATTCATCAACCTCCAAGTTATTAGGTGATGGGAAAGTTATTTTGAACATGACTTTTAAAAAACCACTAAGCCTCAATAATATGTTTCATGTTGCTGACATTATAATGAACTTAATGTTTGGATTGTTGTTAAGCAAAGATAGTTCTAAGTTGGTCTTTAAGAGTGAAAAATTTATATTCTCTAAAGATAGTGTTCAAAAAAGAGGGGCATCTTAGTGATAACCTCTTCAAAATGAATGTAATGACTATCGTAACCATAGATAATAATAATAATAATAATAATACATATTCTTCTTATTTGCTTGAGTCTTGTGATATGTGGCATGACAAGCTATGCTATGTGAATTATAACCTATATAAATGTTAATAAATCTTGATTTATTACCTTGTATGACTTTTTAGAAAAACATAAGTGTGAGGTTTGTGTAAAATCAAAATTCACAAAAACTTCTTTTCACTCAATTGAAAGAAGTAGTGAACCTCTAGGTTTAATTTACTCGGGTAATAGTTATTTAAATTTTATGCAAACTAGAGATAAGAAATAGTATTACATTACTTTTATAAATGATTGCACAAGGTATTGTTATACCTATTGCTTAGAAGCAAAGATGAGGCTCTTGAAATATTTAAACATTACAAGAATGAATTTAAAAACCAACTTGATAAGAAAATATAGGTAATAAAAGTTATAGAGGTGGAAAATTATGTTTCTAAAATGATATTATTCACCAAACTACTGCTTCTTATTCACTTCAACAAAATAACATTGCAGAATGTAAGAACCACACTTAAAAAGAAATGATGAATGTCATGTTAATAAGTTTGAGAGCACCTTATAATTTGTTGGGGGAGGCAATTTTAACTATCAATTATATAATTAATAAAGTACCCCATAAAAAGTTAGAAAAGATACCATGTGAAAGAATGTTATTATGGAATTAAGAAATGTTGCATTATTCGAAGAAGTGTTTCCATGGAAGGAAACACAAGAAAATTGTTAATTTAAAAGAACAATTGGGGCTAGCTTAAGTAGCCATCATCTATTAGAAGATGATAAAGTTGAGTTGATAAGGAGTGAAAGGGGAAAAAAAATCATAACATTTGGTCCTGATTTTCTAACATACTTGTTAGAAAATAAACCTTAGACATATTTCAAGGCAATGTCATATCTTGAAACTTCTTATTACAAGAAGGCATTTGATAATGAAATAGAATTCATTATGAATAAACATACATGAGAACTAGTAGATCTTCCTCTTGGTAAACCATTAGCCATAAATGGATCTTCAAAAGGAATATGAAAGCTTATGGTAATATTGACAAATATAAAGTTAGACTTGTTGGGAAAAGAGTTAGATAACAAGAAGGTGTAGATTATTTTGATACATATTCACTTATATCAAGAATAACTTTCATATGAATATTAATATCTATCATAACTATTAAAAAGCTTGAAATTCATTAAATGGATGAAAAACACCTTTCTTAAATGGTGACTCAGAAGAAGAGGTTTATATGGAACAACTCTAGGGGTTTGTTGTTAATGGACAAGAAAATAAAGTCTATAAGCTTGTCAAATTATTGTATGGTTTGAAGTAAGCTATTAAAAAATGGCATGAAAATCAATGAAGTTGATAAATGTGTTTATGTGAAATACAAAGATTGACGTTATGTCATTATATGTTTCTATGTTTATGACATGCTAATTCTGAACAACAATAATTACGTGATCAAGTATACTAAGAAAATGTTAACTCACGTAATGGTATAAAAAGCATTGTCAATGTTTGTAATTTTTTTTGATAATTTTTTTTATCCAAGTTGTAGTGGAGCGGGACCATGACCATTAGCCAAAAACAATTCCAAATGATAAAAGAATTTGAAATTAATTGTATTTATATGTAAAATAGAATTGATACTTTAATAAATAAAAATAAAAACAAAATTATAATGATTTGAAGCAACATGAGGATTTATACATAATGTTTTGGTTAAATCTCATTTAACAAAGTATACGAGGATAATAAATTAAAGGGAAATTACCTTTAATATCCTATAATTTAATTCAAATTACACTTACTTATAAAGTTTTAAAAATTATAATTTACAATTTGGAACAAAAAAAAATTTAGTATAATAAAATAACCACAATATCCTTGTATATATTTTAATAATTAAAAACATTAAGGCCTCGTTTATTTACTGAAAAAATAGTTTTTTTAAGTGAATTCTGGAAAAGTGAATTATTTTTCGATATTTGATAGTCTAATGGAAAATAAGTTGGAAAACACTTTTTAGTGTTTTGTTATGTCATAGAAAATGAGCTGAAAAATAACTTATTAATTTTTTATTTTTTCAAGTTTATTAAAATAATGAAAAACAAATCTTACAAATTAAAAAGTTGAATGAGAATGAAATTAAAAAAATATATAATTTCATAAATTATCTCAAATAAAATAAATAATAATCAAAATAATAGAGATCAAATCTAACAAATAAAAAAATTAAAAGATGAAGAAATTAAAATAATAATAATTACCATTTCATAAATTATTTCAAATAAAATAAGTAACAATCAAAAGAATGAGGATCAAATTTGATAGATAAAAAATTTCAATTAAAAAATGATAAGGGAAAAGCAAATAACAATTATAAAAATGAGAACCAAAGTTAATATAAAAATCAAATTCTAAGGGATGAAATTGAAGAAAAATAATATTCAAAACAAAATATATATTGCAATCAAAAGTTTGAGGACCAAATTTGATATAATCAGCAAATAATATGACATTTTTAAATTTTTCACAACTTTCAGAAAGTGTTTTTCACAAAAAATAAAAGAAAAACACTTTTATGGAAATCAAACCAAATTTTTCTTGGTCTGAAATATGTTTTTTATTGATCAATTTTTCTAATACTAAATAAACATAGAAAAATTTAAAAAGTAATTTTTTTGAAATTATTTTCCGTTAAATAAACTACTTTGTCTCTCTAAATCTATCTCTTTCTTCGACAGATAAAAGAACTAGTAATTTTTTCCGAACCAAACAATAAAAAATTACTATTAAAATTGATTTATGTTTTAACGTGATCGTCAACCTTCTACTGAGACAAGGGGTGTCAGGATTCTTAGCAGAGATTAAAACAATGTTAGAGATATTCCTTGAAAATTTAGTTAAGTTATATGGTTGTTGTGTAGAAGGAAATCATAGAATTTTAGTTTACAACTACCGGAAGAATAATAGCCTTGCACATACTCTTCTAGGTGATTCTTGAATATCCTTCTGAATATCTAATATTATTTTTTTTTTCTATTTTTTATTTTTTTTTGTTTTTTTGTTTTTATTTTTTCCCATTTTTTTTCTATTTTTATTTTTTTTTGTTTTTTTTTTTGTTTTTTTCTCGTTTTCTATGCCTTTATGGGTTTTTTTTTCTTTTTTCTTTGTGTATTTTTCTTTTAATGAATTTTTTTTGTTTAATTTAGTTTGTTAATGTTAATTTTTTTTATTTAGTTATCAGATTTTCATAACACGGATCCCAGATTTAACGGGTTAACCTGGTTTGATGAGTTAACCCGAATTTTTCTTTTCTTTTCTTTTTAATTAATAACATATATAAAACTATTCAGTGTTTCACTGTGCAGTCCACAGTGAAACGCTAAGCTGTTTGTTTTTTGTTTTTAATTTTTTTTCTGTTTTATTTATTTATTTATTTTGCTTTTTATGCCTTTATGGGTTTTTTTTGCTTTTTCTCTGTGTTTTTTTCTTTTAATGAATTTTTTTTTGTTTATTTTAGTTTGTTAATGTTAATTTTTTTTAGTTATCAGACTTTCATGACACAGATCCTGGGTTTGACAGGTTAACCTGGTTTGACGAGTTAATCTGAAATTTTTTTTTTTTGCTTTTTTTAAAGTTTGACGAGTTGACCCGGAATTTGTTTTTTGCTTTTTTTTTCTTTTTAATTAATTTTTTTCATTTAATTTAGTTTTTTAATGTTAAATTTTTTTCTATTTAATTATCAGACTTTCATGACACGTATCCCGGGCTTGACGGGTTAACCCGTCAATTTTTTTTTCTATTTAGTTATCAAACTTTCATGACGCGAATCCTAGGTTTGACGGGTTAATCTGATTTGAAGGGTTATCCCAGTTAATTCAGATTTTTTTTCTTTTTTTTCATTAGTTTTTTCCTTCTTGTTGGTTTTTTTTCTTTATTTTTTTAATTAATCTATTTAATTATCACACTTTTATGACACGACCTTACACCCAGACTCACATTCAAGACTCTTGGGTCCGGTGTTGTAGCCACACTCACTTAAACTTGAGTCATGTAAGTTTAATATTATTATTAATATTATAAATATTACTCTTGGGTCAAGCGTTGCAGCTAAACCAAAGGCTCTTGTGCATATCTTTGCAAAAAGACCCAACATTTTTAGATCTTAGCCTTTTTTGAAATTTTTTATGCAAGAAAATTTTTTTTAACTTGTAGCGTGTGTCTTTGTTTTTTTTTTTTTTTCTCTTTTCCTTTTTAAGCCTTTTATTGTGGATTGCACAATACAGTTCACAGTGAAAAAGCTGATGCCTTTAGTTTTTTTTGTCTTTTTTTTAATTTTTTTAATTTAGTTTCTTAATATTAAATTTTTTCTATTTAATTATCAGACTTTCATGACATGAATCCCAGGTTTGACGGGTTAACCCAGTTTATTCAGATTTTTTTCTTTTTCTTCATTAGTTTTTTTCTTCCTGTAAGTTTTTTTCTCTTTGCTTTTTCCTTTTTAATTAATCTTTTTTTTTAATTTATTTCATTAATAATAAATCATTTTTCTATTTAGTTATCACACTTTCATGACACGAATTCCAAGTTTGATGGGTTAACCTGATTTGGCGGGTTAACCAGGTTGATTCAGATTTTTTTCTTTTTCCTCATTAGTTTTGTTCTTCCGATTTCATCTTTTAATATTGTATGCAGTCCACAGTGAAAAGGCTAAAGCGCTATGTTTTTTTTTTTTTTGCTTTTTTTTATACCTTTCACTGTGGACTACACAGTGCAGTCCACGGTAAAAAGGCTGATGCCTTCTTTTTTTTCTTTTTAATTAATTTTTTAATTTAGTTTGTTGATATTAAATTTTTTTCTATTTAGTTATCAGACTTTCATGACACGGATCTCAGGTTTGACGGGTTAACCCATTTAATTTAGATTTTTTTTTCTTTTTCTTCATTAGTTTTTTTTCTTCTTAAAAGTTTTTTTTCTTTTATTGTTTCTTTTTATTTAATATTTTTTTTATTTAATTTAGTTTATCAATATTAAATTTTTTTCTATTTAGTTATCGACTGATGCCTTTAATTTTTCTTTTCTTTTCTTTTTTTGTTGTTTTTATGCCTTTAACTGTGAACTGCAAATTGGAGTCCACCGTGAAAAAGCTAATGTCTTTTTGTTTGTTTTTTTCCTTTCTAATTAATTTTTTTTGTTTAATTTAGTTTGTTAATGTTCAATTTTTTTCTATTTAGTTATCAAATTTTCATGACACGGATCTCGGGTTTGACGAGTTAGCCCAGTTAATTGTGTTAGCCTGTTCAATTTTTTTTTCTATTTAGTTATCAAACTTTCACGACATGAATCCAAGGTTTGACGGGTTAACCTGGTTTGAAGGGTTAATCCAGTTAATTCAGATTTTTTTTCTTTTTCTTCATTAATTTTTTTCTTCCTTTTGGTTTTTTTTTCTTTTTAATTAATCTATTTAATAATCACACTTTTATGACATGACCTTGCAGCCAAACCCACATCCAAGACTATTGGGTCTGATATTGCAGTCAGACCCACTTAAACTTGGGTCATGCAAGTTTAATATTATTATTAATATTATAAATATTACTCTTGGGTCAGGCGTTGCAGCCACATCCAAGACTTTTAGGTATAACTTTGCAAAAAGACCTAATACTTTTAGATCTTAACTTTTTTTTAATATTTTTTATGCAAAAACCATTGACCCGGGGTATCGCGCGGGTCATGTAACTAGTTTTTTCTAAAGGATGAGCGGAGGCTAAAACGACGTCGGTTACAGTGTTCGTTATAAAGAGCAGCTCAATCTCTCTATCCCCCATAAATCAAAACCCTAAAAGAAAATGGGAGGCAAGTGTCCTAGCAGGAAGGTGAAGAAGAGAAGATACTCTCACAAGACGGCTCGGCGCTCAAAATTTCTACTCAAAGATATCCTTATTATTAATTTGTCTATATATATATATATATATATATTTGTTCTCTTGAAATTCCTTGACTTGATAATTTTGATTCACGCGACGATGCGGTATATGAGGAGCTGCAGCAAAAGCCTGACGGGGAGATGGAGGCAACGTTGCCTCTTGACGAGGATTTACCTGGCATGGGCCAATATTACTGTCTGCACTGCGAGTATGTAAAAGATTGTTTTTTGCTTTTTTACAAATTTGCTGCTCTGCTTTGGTTGCTCAGCTTTTCTTTTAAAACTAATTTGGGCAGCCGTTACTTTGCTAATGTGAGTGTGAGGGACGAGCACTTCAAGACCAAACGTCACAAGAAGCGGTCAGTTTTCCTCTGATGTCTTGTTTATTCCTGGAGATAACCAAGAAGAACCTCAACAGATTTGTCTACTTTAATTGTCTTTAAAATAGTGGATAGGATATATAGTCTGATGTTACTTTTGCTGAATGCAGTGTAAAGCAAATGATGGGACCTGCACCGCATACTCAACTTGATGCTGACTTAGCTGCCGGGATGGGTGCCCCAGATAATGGTCTTAAGCTTATGTCTATGTGATCAGCTTTTGGTTCGTTGCTGATCCATATGTTTAGATGACAGATGAGTTTAACTTGATGGAGGATACTTGTTTTGTAACAATGGTTTTCTAGTGGCAGTTTTATGTATTGCTGCTAAAGTAATGGTAGCTAGCTTTCTTCACGGTCTACTCTGCTTATTATATACATCTGATAGTTTGATAGTTGTGGGAAATAGGGATTTCAGCCTTACATTTGAAGGGAAGATCAAATACCTTTGCCAATTCATGTTATGTGGATTTACATCTGGGTATATTGATTGTTTTGAAGATATAACAGGACTGTTGAAAGACAATGTAAAGTGTTAGCGATTTTGAATTTGCCTTTTTCATCTACTACTGAGTCATAATCCACTTCCTAAGGCTTGTTGGAACTAATTGGGGTTTCCCAGCATGTTGCCTTTAACTGTTTTGCAAGTGTTTTCTGTTTTTCTGGCCTAGCTTATTGTATGTTTATGGCCAGTCATTAATTAGCCAAGTTCAGTATATCTGGCAAAAACAAATGGAAGCAAAAATTGCTATAGATGATAAGTTGGCTGTTATGTTTCAGATGGATGGCACAGGTTATTGGTTGACTACCATTCAAGTAAGTTCTTTCATTTTATAATGGTTATGCTCCAGGATTAGATTATGTGATAATAACTTGACAGGGAATTCTAAACAGAAGTTATTAACTGCGTCAGCAGAAACTGTTTTCATACACCACCAGGTCTGAAAGTACCCGTTGTGCGACATTTTGCGACTGTGCAGGGTACCTTTTCTTAGAATCTAATATAAGTGGTTTATGTATTTTTACGAATTGGGATCATACCTCTACTTCCTTTATAGTCCCCAATACCTAAAGCCTGCACTTTGAGATGTGTGCTTTAATTTGCCTTGGTGTATCATTAAAAAGAAAAAAAGGCACTTAGAGATCACAAGAGATTTTAAGTGAAATGGGCTAATTGTGTGTCGTGGAGTTTTGCCCCAGTGGAGATGGTAGAAGAGGCGAAATTTTAGAGGAAGCAAACCCTTCACTGATTATCAAGCTGCTCGTCAGCCCCATTCATATGTGCCCAACTTTAGTTTTAGGATTTTGTTAATTTGTTGGAACGTGAGAAACAGGAAAGGAAGGATAACATTTTCAAAAGCAATCTGCACATGAATGTGAATTCTTCACTGGCGGTAGTTGTCGGCTAAGTAGGCAAAGTGAATGTCTCGTCCGCTTGAAACTTGAACACAACCCATAACTTGTTTTGCTGGTTGCGTAACTGTTAGTAACGAATCGCTAATAGAAATAGTGGGTTATAACCAGGCATTTATTAAATGCTATAACGATGGCCTCGATTATTGACATGAGTACTTACATCCACATTAATAATTACATCTTCTTGCTCTTCTGCATGATCTTAACCATTCTCCCCCAGTTCATCTTCAAGAAACTCACCAAAGCAACAACCAACACCAAACTCCACCTTCCTCCAAGCCCACCAGCTCTTCCAGTGATTGGTCACCTCCACCTCTTCACTCTTGCCTTGTACAAATGTTTCTACAATCTCTCCTCCAAATTAATATGGCCCTCTCCTCTATCTCCGACTGGGCCCTTCGCATTGTCTTCTCGTATCATCAGCATCCATGGCAACAGAGATCTTCCAGATCAATGATCTTGCCTTTTCGTCTCGCCCAACATTTGCTTTAAATTTGTTTATGAGTTACCTTGTGGAACCTCGGGATGTATCACTGCACTTTATGGTGATTACTGGAAATTCATGAAGAAACTTTTTGTGACTGAACTGCTTGGACCAAAAGCGCACACAAAATAAGAAAATTCAATGAGGGGCAACAAGAATAAATGCCTGGAGTTATGTAAAAAGATGTTAGTTTTCCAAAACTTTTACATCGTATTCTATTTTTTCAAAACTTTTACCAATCTGTGTTAGCTTGATAAAAAAAACTCAATTTTGACGCTCCTTCTCTCTCATGTCATGCACTTTATTTATGTTATATTTTGTTTAGCCAAACCAGTAATCCACCCATAAAGATTCCAATCCCGTTCTCTTTCGTCCTCCTCAAGTAGTACGACATGGACGCTAGATGCAAATTTTGATTCCTTTTTGAATTCCGGCATAGCTTTACCTCCCTTGCTAATACTCTACGACAATTGCAAGAATTTCACCTCCACTTTCCTAATTGAAAGTGTCAACAATTTTGTGAAGAATGGATAGGTGCAAGGGAGCCACCACCAATAAACCACGATTTTTAAAATTTGGTTTTGTTTTCAGCTATTTTTGGCTTTTGAATTAATTACTTTGTTTAAATTCATAAAATAGAAAACAAAGGCAGTAGATAATGGGTTATTAAAACATAGTTATTACTGATCATAGATTTGAAACCATAACAGAAGCATTCAAAAGAGAGAATGTGTTTACTGATGGGGTCATTAGAATTTATTATGTGTTTGCAGCAACAGATAATCAACATTTGGCAAACATTGCATTTGGAAAGGTATTGAAGAGCATACGGAGCAGAAAAATAGCACAAGAGCCTGCAAAAGGATATGTGAAATGCATCTGCAAATGTTTCAGAGCTCAATTTCGTTTATCAAACAAGAAGAAAGAAAGAAAAAAAAAAAGACTGATTCTCCCGTCTTTGGTGATTGTCAAATGATCTGCAAGTGAAGGATTTTCTCGAACAAAATATTTCCTGGAGAGGACGTGACAGAGAGACCCTAAAGGAGATTCAAGAATTCGGCAATGGATATGAACAGGGGATAGCTTCCATAATTATAAAAAATAACAAGAAATTTGTGCTTAGCAGTTATCCCTTCCTTTTAAACAGGAAAAACAAGTTAAAGCTGTGCTCAAGGTTTTTTTTTTTTCTGAATAAGCAAATGTCCAGGAGAGAGTGTCAGAGCAAATTGTTGCTAGCTAGCATTGCCCTTTTCTGTAAGGTGAAAGCTAGAAATCTAAATGGCATACATATGCTATATAGCCAATTAGGTATCATCCCTTGAGTTATAGGTTGACAGTAAACCTCTTTCAATTGCATGAATTTCTTATTTTATTTGGGTTTATTGCGTTTTCTTTCAATCAATAAGGGAAAGGTGGAAGGTCACAGTATTGGTTTCTGTTAGTTGAAACAGCAGCTTTGCCCCTGAAGATATGAGCTACCAAAGTCCTCTCATTTTTATAAGGTTAGGTAGAACTCGGAAATCTTGATAACATTAGGTTTTCTTTTCTTTTGTTTCTTAATGTTTCTGTCTCATATATACTTTCTGGTAGTGCCTTTCGGTGGATTGCTTTTGTATTCAAATGCAAGGTGGGTTGGGTTTGTCTCTTACATCCCCACTGTCACACTAAGAAGACCTTTGCAGTGAAGTAATAATTGTAAGACCAATGGACACTTGAACGGTATAAGAGGAAAAAAGAAATCTTTACAGAGAACAGCGCATGCTGCAGCCAGATGGATGTATCACCTGAATCCTGAATGCAAAATCATTTTGACCTCTTTATGAGCAGTTCACTGTAGCAGAGCCGAGAAGATTGCTTTCAGGTATTCTTGTCCCTTCCATTGTTTTAAGTATTTGCAACTTCCAGTTCGGACAAGAAGCAGCAGTTGTAGACTTGTTGTCAGCACTTAACAGGGTGTCATCACCCAATGTCACTCCACAAGCAAAATACAGATCTTGAGCACTTGAAAACAAGTGCACCATTAAAGCCCGTCGGTCGCCACTTAACATCCATATGTTTCTTTAATGCAAAGAGATTAGGTATGACCCACACAAAGAACACAGAGACGTAGCATCCCATGAAGCCATGATCTAACACTTTCATCTCCCTTGCTGTCATTTTCCAAATGCCATATCCTAAACTTTTCTCTAACGCTTATCCACCACCACCAGCTTCTACTAATGGTTGAAGGTGCATGATTTACTGATTTCAATCAGGTCCATTTTTTGGAGTATTTGTCCTGTTTCTTCTTTCACTCTTGCTTCTATCTTGTCCTTCAAAACTCAAATGACACATACGCAACCCCCCTCCATGTGAACTTCGACGCTCAATAATTTCGTTCCCCACAAGCCAAATCATAAATAGATACGCATCCTATTGAGCTCAAGATTGGATGATTTTGAATCGCCAAGAGCTCATCACCTTAAAGTTTGGGTTGTGATGTATAATTTTCCAACACGTTATTAGTACTGAGGTCTACATGATTCATTGCCATTCGGGTCCTCCTTTTCCTTTTTATCAGTGTCGGAAAGTGATGGAATCCTAACATTCAGGATACCCCTTGCGGCGTAATTACAAAGACACAGCTCATTGATCATTGTAGCAAATATAATCAGGATGCCATGCATGATTCCATTACAAGTTCGGACACATTTGTATTCGATATTACATGTCCTCATCGTACATCAACACGCAGGGAATGCCTTGACACAGCTCTCTCAATTATTTTCCAACACTGGGTATGTTTCTGGCCATTATGCGTCTTTTGTTAAAGCATGGGCGACAAACCAAATGCTCAAGGGATGCTTCCATGAATTTTAATCTTGCTGGAGTATTTATCGTTGTCATTTCCTTAGAAAGATTCATAAGATTAGCAAATCTGTGGTAAAAAAAAAAAAAGATGATACACATACTATACTACTATACCATAACATTAAAATCGAAACAAAAACCCAAAAAAATCACATGGGGTTGTATGGGATATACTCCTGTTACTGGTGTTTTCTCTTTAACCATACTAGCCTTCCTTCTCTCCATCATCTTTAGGTCTAGTTGAGGAACTTGATCCTGATGTCATTCCAACGACTTGGCTATTTGTGAACCTTTGTAACTGTATCATGCGGGCATAAGACCCATCAGGATAATTTTTCAATAGATGCGAGTGGGATCCTTGCTCTGCTACTTTACCATCATCGATTACAGCAATGACATGGGCATTCCTTATAGTTGATAACCGATGAGCAACAACAATTGTGGTCTTTCCCGAGCAAGCACGGTCCAGAGCTTCCTGTACAGACCTCTCAGATTCTGCATCTAGTGCACTTGTTGCTTCATCAAGTAGCATAAGCTCAGCCTTCCTTATTAAAGCCCGGGCAATGGCAACTCTTTGCTTCTGTCCACCGGATAACTGAACTCCCCTCTCCCCTACGAATGTTTTGTACCCATCTGGCAATGAAGATATGAACTTATCAGCATTGGCCAAAGTAGCGGCTTCAATAATTTCAGCCTCAGTTGCTGACTCATTCCCGTAAGCAATATTTTCATAAATGGTAGTAGCAAACAGGCACGGCTCTTGAGAGACTACTGCAATGTGCTTCCTCAGGGACTTGAGATTATATTTCCTAATGTCCTTTCCATCAATCATCACACGCCCGGATGATGGCTCATAGAATCTCTGTATGAGAGCAATGACAGAGCTCTTGCCACATCCACTAGGACCCACAAGGGCAAGAATTTTCCCAGCACGTGCACGAAGATTAAGGTCACGGAAAATTGGAACATCAGGGCGAGTGGGATAAGAAAAGTCAACATGCTTTAGTTCAACTTCTCCATGAAGACAGTCAGGAACTGGGGTGGCATCTGGATCATCAGGTTCAATTTCAGTTTTGCGGTCAAGTAGGTCGAAGACTGAGCGCATGGCTCGACCACCCTTAATGAAGTCAGGTGCCAAGGTTAAAGTTTCAGCTGCACCATTGGCAGAGACCATGAGGACCATAAAAACTCGAATAGTATTAGAGAAATCAGAGATTCCATGCTTCACAAGCCAGGATGCATACCAAAGACCAAGAGCATAGGAAGCATAAAGAGAAAACTGTGCTATCCCAAATCCACTTCCTGCAATCTGTCCCTTCCAAAAGCAACGCCGTAAAGGTGTTTCAAGATTGGAAGAGAAAAGACCCACTATTTTTGCCTCTGAATTGAAGGCAGCAACAGTCCTCACATTGGCTATGGCCTCTCCAGCCAGTTGTGTAGCCTTCGAATGGGCAGCCTCTAGGTCTCCCGAGAAACCATTCATGAACATTTTCTGTTAACAATCAGAGCCAAAAAAAAATTCAGAAAAATTTAATTAAAGTGAATTATTTCACACACCTAACATAAGAGATGAAAATTTTAGATCACATCTGGCTTTTACAGAAAATGAAAACCACATTTAACGTATGAAACATCATAAACCCATTTGGATTTGTCTATGAATGTATAGAACTCTTCTGATGAATCATAAGATGATCAAAAAAGGAATCAATATTTCTATCTCTAAAACATATCATTTCCCTCCTACATAATTCTTTCAGTATTGTTACCAAAAGCCAAGATCGAGTGAACAATTTACTGTTGACAGTAGCTTCTCAATAATCTGATTACAAGTGACATTACTGAAGAACTGGTCAGAGAAACAAACCTGTAGAACAGTGGCTGCAACAACCAAAGGGAAGACAGCAATAAGGACAAGAGCAAGGCGCCACTGCAAAACAAACCCTGCAGTGCAAGCAACTAGCATGAGTGCTGTATTCTGTACAATCACTGAAATTCTGTCTCCAATGGCTGATCTGACATTGTTTGCATCGAGAGCCAATCTTGCTGCAATCCTAGCACTCTCATTTTCTTCCTGATCAAACCATGCCATTTCATTTTTTAGCACTGCTGTCAGCATTTTCTCCCTTACTCGTTTTGTAAGGTTTTCTCCCACAATATCCCAAAAGGAATGCTGTAGTGTATTGAATATCAGTGCAGCTGATGAGAGCCCGATTAGCAAATAGCAGTATTTTGCAATTTCTCTGCTCATATAAGCATGGTTCGGATTATAATAGATGCTGAGTACAGCACTGAGAACATATGCAAAGAAGGCGCTAAGGGAACCACAAATAACAGACCCAATAGAACCAACCAAGGCATAGACCCATTCAGGAGAATTCATCTTTGCAAGGCGCCAGAAGGAACTAGCTTGCTCCTTGAAAGCAAGCTTTTCAAGTCGATAATTGGGGAATGAGGCATCGAGGGAGAGACTAAAATCAGAGGTAGAAAAGTCAGAAAGCCTTCGTGAGTATGGTGATCGGCCATATGAGGAATTACGGGCGATTATTGGTGAGCTTACAGAGTTCCTGGCACTAGAAGGCCTGCAATAAAGAACAGCATTAAGTGGCAAACTAAAGGCTTGTCCATAACAACATTTGCATGTTTTAGGAACAAAAGACATACCAAATTAGAATGATCAAATATTCAAATGAGGAATAAATTGATGGAACCTACCTTGCACTGCTCTTTCTGGCATTGTTTAGAGCTGTTTCATGTGCCATCTCCTGCATTCTGATGAGCTTAGCATACACACCATTTTCTCCTTTAGCAATGAGCTCATCATGAGTTCCTATTTCACTAACACTACCCTGCTGGAGTACAGCGACAAGGTCAGCCTTGCGTATGGTGGAGAGCCGATGGGCAATGACAAGAGTAGTCCTACCAATCATGAACCTGTCAAGGGCCTCTTGCACAAGCTTTTCTGACTCGGAATCCAAAGCACTTGTTGCCTCGTCTAAAAGCAAAATTGCTGGGTTTTTCAACATAGCCCTGGCTATAGCTATTCTCTGCTTCTGCCCTCCAGAAAGCTGCAGTCCTCTCTCACCTACCTGCAATTTTCAAATCATTTAAAACAAGTGCTGTATGCTCTGTTGAATTTCTACATGACTTTTTATCAATTGCCAATGATTCCAATAAAAGTAGAAAAAAGAAACAAATAATTGAGAAATCATATTCCAAAATAAGACTGGATTGGAGAAAAATATTTGATAATTCCATTTTCATGCAATTACTCACCAACTGGTCAAAGCATAATGTGATTACCTTTTCAGGCATAATTGTATCAGCATAGGGACATTGACAGAATTTTCCTTTAGTTTATTTCTTCGAATTTTTCCCTAGGTCCGTTGTAAATTAAGACTCTCTTGCCAGTGATATGTTAATGTTAATTCTTTTTTTTTCCCCTTGAAAGATATTTTGTAGCTTATAGTTTCGCTGATTAACTAGTATTCAAACAAGTAATTTCTTCATGAATATTAATTCATTCTTCTCTCAGCTATGTCTTCCCACTTGTTGTCTTCAAGTAATTATCTACCTCCAACGTCAACATCATAGAGATTCTTATTGGCCTTCTAATGTAGTGGGGTTTTGTAAAGACTCGAGAATTCTTTATTTCCCTGGGGATTAGACTGACATATTTAATGATGACATCATGCCTTTCGTTTATTTTTATTTTAATATTGCCTTCTTCTTGATATATCCTCTCTCCAAGTTTATTTCCTCTTTATTTCTGCATAAGCATATAAAACCTTACATTTGCACATGCAATGTTGACTATATCATGTTACTTCTATCAAATGCATGCCTGACCAAAACGCATTCCCACATTGACTTCTAATAAGAAATCCGACAATGTTAGGCTGAGTTTGTTGACCAAATAAATCATTCAATCTTTTAATACTGTACTGTATAGAAGTGGCAAATTATATGGCATAAAAAATAAATCCAACTACTGTGATCTCCACTGGCCACCGGTCAGGATCTATCATTTCATTTCACATTCTTGAACGAACTAGTTTTACCCCACCTGCCACAAAGTCTTGTATTTTACCTTGCAGAGGGTTAGTTCAGTTGTTATTTCTTTCTTAAAAGGATTTAATTCAAATTTACTCAAGGGATTTAAGTTCAATTATTCCAAATGTGTAAAGAAAATAGATAATTATGACAGCAAGTTAAATAGGTACTTAACAAGGTTAGACAACCTAGTTGGTTAAGTACCCATTGTCAATTTCTTACCCAATATTCACAGGCCACAGCATATTTAAAACCAACTTACCTGAGTGTCAAAGCCATCAGGTAGCTTGATAATGAATGAATGGGCATTTGCAACTCTGGCGGCTTCTTCGATCTCAACTTGATCTGCATCAGGCCTTCCCAGTAGTATATTTTCCTTGATGGTTGTTGCAAACAAGGCAGGCTCTTGGCTAACAAGCCCTATCTGTTGTCTCAACCATCGCAGCTTTAAAGTCTTAATGTCATGCCCATCTAGCAGTACTTGTCCTGCAAAAACTTTGTTTTATTAATAGAACACTTGTGCTAAAACTTTCAGATCCACATGTACTGGTTGAACGAAAGAAGCAAATTTACTTCAGTTGGCAGTTATACATTAATTCTGTCAATTTAAACATTGACATTTTTCACAAGATGTAATTGTCTACTCTAGTTTATTTAACAAGAATGAAAATATAGCACAATTTACCTGAGTTGGGATCATAGAATCTCTCAATGAGTGAGACTACAGTGCTTTTACCAGAGCCACTGCTGCCAACCAAAGCTATGGTCTTTCCAGCTGGGACATTAAGTGAAAAATTGTTCAGAATTCGAACGTCTGGCCTTGATGGGTATGCAAAATCTACATTATTGAGCTCCACAAGCCCGGTAACTGCCTCTAATTCTATCCCAGATTCACTGTTTCGATCAATAGCCGGCTTATGATCAATTATTCGGAAAATTTTTGCAGCTGCAACTTTTGCTTTGGCAAATGCACCCATGCTAGGGATAGCTTGTCCTATACCTCTGCCAATCAAATAAAAATTTAGCCAAATCAAGATTTGATTTGATAAATGTATCAAAATATTATACTTCATTACATGAGTGAAATCAAGGGCTTACAATCCTCCAATCATGACTGCAAACATGGTAGCTATGGCTAGACCTCCATTGGTGTAACGATGTCTAACAAGATAACCTCCATACCAGAGAAGAAGAGCATAGCAACAGAAAACTACAAAGTAAGTTGCACCTAATCCCATTCCCTTAGAAAATCCACTCTTGTAACCGATCCTTTGAGCGACCTTCGAAGCCGACGAGTAGGCTTGTAATGCTCTTGATTCCCCAACAAATGCCAAAACAACCCGAATTTGGACTATTGTCTGCAATTTGGCTTCAAATTAGCAAATACCCATATAATACAACCGGGAAAGATTCTCACGAAGTAACTTGAGCTCCAATCTTCTACAATTTGAAACTAAATCACAGAGTAAAGTTGCAATTTTTTGATACCTGCTCTACAATGTTTCCAGCCTGTGATAAAGCTTCTTGGCTCTTGCCAGAGAGTTTGGCTAATGTGGTGGTGTGGATGGCTCCAATCACAGCTATGAGTGGAACCACTGCCAGAGTAACCAGTGCCAATTGCCACACAGCGGTGAAACCCACCACAAATCCAGAAACAAATGTTGCCATATAGTGAATAAAATTACCCAGCTGCACAAAAACCAAAAATAAAAAAAGACGACGTAAGATAATTTTAGACAAAAAGGGGGGGAGGGGGTAATTAGGAATGATGAAACAGAGTTGTTCTTGTTCAGTTTTTACCTTCTCACTAATGGCATCTTGGACCATCACTGCATCAGTGTTAATGGCAAAAACAACGTCTGAGGTCCGAACCTCGGTGTCAAAGTATTGAATGTCCTGGTTTAACGCTGCTTCTAGGTACTTGATCCTCATCTTTGTTGATTGCCTCTCTCCAGTCCACATCCAACATGATATTTCTGCATCCAAAACTCAAGCTTTCTTTCAATTCCATTATTGTTCATTAGCATATCCAAACAATAGAAACCAATATCAAAACAAACTAGGCAACTGCAACAGAACCTACCTGCCCATGACGATGCCCAAATGGCAGCACCAACGATAAGAAAGTAAAATGCGTACTGCAAAACTCAAAACCACAAAGTTACATTATTGTTCACATTTGTCAATATGTTAACATGAAAAAGGATGCTGCTTATTAGTACTTTTCATGAATTGTTTGTTTGAATTAAGTACCTTCAAAACCTCTTGCATCATCTTATCCATGTTATTGGCGTTAGAGCCAAAAGAGTTAACAAGATCGGCAAAGAACCGAAGAAAGAGAGGCAAAGAACATCCGTGTACAAATGCACCCATTGACCCAATTCCCATCAACACATAATCTAAACCATCAGCAAATCTAAACAGCTCTCCAAATCCAACTAGAGCCACATCACCCGGCTTCTCTCCATTGCCGCCACCACCACCACCACTACTAGAAGTCCCACCTTTCTTTGGCTCTGTACTTTCCATTTCTCTTCTCTCAACTACACTTCGTTGTTGTTGTAGTTGGTCCGTTGAGTTTGTGTTTAATGTTAGACTTGGAGTTGTTGGTGTGATTTTAAAGGGGTGGGACTGAGAAGAGGGATCAGGAGGAGGCTCAGACACGAGCTCAAGGCCTTGCATTTCTGACCATTTCCATTGTTCAATCGTCTTTATCTCTAGAGACTCTTGTGACATTTGCAAAAATTATCACTTGCTAGCTACCTAGCTTTATTGAACAGACAAACCCACCTCCTTCTCTCCTCTTTATTATCTCGCGCTATCTGGCTTTTGTGCTTATGTTCTTTTATTTTCCCTCTCTCTTAAGTCTTTTCTTTTTTCTTTTCTTTTCTTTTACCCTCTCTTAAGTCATGTTTCTTACTTGATTGTTACTATTTCTTTGTCTCTCATCTTCTTCTCCTACCTTGTATCCAATGCAGATACTCTTGCCTTTTACTCTTGTATTTGTTATTCACAAGTCATCTTTCACGCATTATACATTATACTAGATGCTTCACCCGATATTTACCGCGGATTAAAAAAAAATTATATATCTATATATATATATAGGTTTTTTTAACATGTTTTTATAGTTCAAAAAATCAAAAAGAAAATAAAAAACAATTATGTATACATATAATCAAATAAATTAAGCACTATGTATGTTAATAAATAAATAAAAAATCATAAATAATAATTAAAAATAAAACTAGAAAAATTAAGAGATAAGTATAGATCAAGATATTTAATATTGCAAGATAAGATATTTACCCGGTTGTGTTTGCTAAATTTATTTATTAAAATAATTATGAAAAAAATACTAATATGCACGGCTATACATATTAGAAATATTATCTGAAAATAAATATTTTTATTTTAAAAATAAAGTTCTTATGTGCAAAAGATTAAAAAAATTATAAATAAATCAGAAAAACATCTTCAAAAATTAAATGCACACAAAGTTACTGTCATTTAAAAAAAGGCTTCCTAAACAAAATAAAAGACATAAGGGGTATTAATCTCAATATAAATAAAAAATAATAATTTTGAAAAAAATATAGAAAAAATCATTAACTTAAAAAAAATATATATTTTTTTTTAAGTAATAAAAAGCCAGGTCAGCCTGCTTGGCTCATTTTGTTAGGGTCAACGCAGCTAAGCCCCCTTTTTTTTCGTATCTGAGTCAACCCTAATTTTTTTAAAAATTAAAGTTTGACGACGCGTCATCTGTATTGCCCAGTTTCTGACCATTGTGGTGCCCAAAAAAACAAGGTTGCTGGTTTTTTCGGTTCAAAAATTGAATTTTCAACCCATTTTTTACCTAAACACACCTAAACAAAATCATAGGCAACTTGATAAAACTCATTCATAACCTCAAAAAACTGTCTTAAAACCCGAAACCAACCCGAAACCAAAAATCTTATCAAGATCATATTTGTTTTTCTTGGCAATTTCAAGGTTAAAAAAAAAACTCCTTAATGTGAGCCCCCTCATCAAAAGGAACAATTTAACACCAATTTCAATCATTTTGATGGCCAGAATCGGAGTCTACAGAAATTCTCTCTCTCTCACTAGCATTGGATTCCAATAACTTTCTCTCACCTCTCTCACACTAGAGGGCAAAAAATAAAAAAAAATATAATTTGAGATCAAAATTGGTTTTTCCCTTTAATTTTAGAAACTAAATGGACCCAATATCTATAATTTGTAAAGTATAGAGACTACAATAAATATTTTTTTCTAAACTTTTAAAGCCACTCATTCCATTCGTGGTTTTTATTTTGGTTCCCCGTCTTTTAATCTCACTCTCCCCCCACACAATTTGACTTATAATTGGTTCAATAAAAGCCAAATGAAAAAAAAAAAAAAAGAAGAAGACATTGTGATATGTTCGTCCATAGTGCCATATGAGGGGATCCACAGTGAATCCCCAGGCATTTTAATTTTTTTAGTTAATTATATATTATAAATTATATTAAAAAAATAACTAAAGAAAAGTATTATTTATTGTTTCAGTTAGCGTGCTGCTAGACTCATCAGCTATAGGATATAGCGATGCTAATGAGTTTGGTTTTTTTTAGTACTTGAATTATTATTTTTTTATCATTAAAATTTTCTTTTAATTTCATCCTCTCCATTATATTCATATATCTATAAGCTTAATAATTTATTTTTGTTTTACATGCTACATCGTATTTGCAATATCAATAAAAGTTCTAGTATTAAATTAAAAGTTCATTTTAGAATTATTTTTTTTTGGGTTTGAAATGTGTTTATTAAGATTACTAAGGTATTTTTAGAGGAAAACAAGTTAAAAATTATATTTATATGATTCAAAACTCAAACTTGATTTTTTTATGACTACAGGTGGGTGGAAGTGAATTAAAAAATAATGCATCATTTGATCAGACAAGGAATGCATCATGTATCCAAATTAATGACACATCATCTATTCTATAAAAAAAATTATGGTTAAAAAATGTGTCATCAATTTGTTAAAAAATTAAAACAAGTGCATGGGCATGACTTGTTTTATTAGGACCAAACACACCTAACCTTCTTTTAGATGTCCCTTTATTTTTTCTTGTTAAAATAAATGGATAAAAAATCCATTCAAATCAATGTATTAAAATAATATTTAATGGAGTATCCAATCATGCTATTGTTTTTAAGAATATTAGATTTTTTCTATAATGATATTATTAATTGTTTTATAAATAATTATGTATTAGCCTAATAAGAAAATTTTTAAAAATAATTTTCTCATTAATATTTAATGAGAATAAAATAATTATTTTTAAAATTTATTTATTAACAATCTCTAATAAAAGATTCTCAAAATTGTTGTTCTTGAATTGTTTTTATATAAGTGTGTAAAAATAATAAATTATGTTTTTTTAATTTTTTTATTGAAACTTATTTTCACGATTATAATAAGTTTTTACTTAAAAACTATATATATAAATCATAATTTTTTTTTGTCAAAAACATTGCATGAATAAGAAAATTAGGTTTTCATTAAAAATATTTTTTTTTTATTTTTAGTTCAAATCATTATAGTTTTGTGAATATATTTTTATTATCGCTATTATTTTTTATTCAATGAACTATATAGCTAATAAAAAATTGTTTCATTGTCAAAATAAAAGAATTAGAAAAAAAATGTTGATAAAAACAATATATTTATCCTTTATAATGTTTTTTATTATTTTACTTGTAATTTTTTTATTATCATATAATTAAATAAAAAAATATATACGGGTTGAGCCAATATCACTAGTAATATTTTGTAGATGCTTGATATTATAGTAGTTTTTTATGTTGCAATTTTAAAAAAAATCTTTTAATCATGGATTTAAAAAATATTTTTTAAAAAAAAATTATTCGATTAAAATTTTTATTCTGCAAAATAAATTAAAAACATACTATTTTATGAAATTGTGCGTGAGGGGCTGGCTCCGTGCAAAAGCAAGTAGTTTTTTCTATGTTGATGTAAAAAACGAAACTACCACAATACTAAAAGGGTTGGAAAACCAAGTGGAAGATCACAGAAGCAGTGACAAAGAAGCAAAAAGGTTGTTGGTCCTTGGGACCTAAGAGACGTCGAGACTATCATAGCTTTCCAAACACAATCATATCATCACCCCCTTCAAATTCTATGGCTCTTTGAATTTACATAGTAATAGTTGACCAATGCCAATCTTCTCTTTTTGTAGTTATTAAATAATAATATCTTTAATGACATAAGAAGAATTAAAAAAAAAATAAAAATTTAGTCACTCATTACACCAAACAATCTCTTGTGAGAAAAAATAAATTTACAAGAAAGCCTAAACATAGAAAATAAAAAAATAAAATGAACAAGAAAACGTTAGAAATAAGGAAGTCCAATGATTTATAAAAAGATATTACCTTAAGAATAAAATAAACTTTTTTTCCGTATTTTTGAGAATTTTGATAACATTCAATAAGCTATTGGCATATAGTAAAAAATTAAAAACGCCAAAACAAATTTTTGGGTTTCCAATGTATTATAATATAAAAATACTACCAAATATTTTATTACAATTATAAAATGCATAACTAAAAACTAATTTACTTGAAAACTATATAAAAAAGGACTCTCTTTTTCCTGTTTAGAATACATGTCATCATGTATGGTAAGAGACTAAAATTCATGAAGATGTTAGCATGGCCTGAGCCCAGATAACTAAAAAGAAATCACGTCATCATCTTAACTAATGGGGGGCAAAGGCAAACAACATGAGATTGCTTTAGTTTTACTTTTGGGGTAAGAAAACATATAGAAAGGGACAGATGCTGCTGAGATTAGTGAGAGAGTGCGAGAGAGAGAGGGTTTAGAGTGGATTCTCCACCCGACAATCAACAGTGTGTGTGGAAGTTGGCGGTGGGTTTTTGACTACGCCACCAATTCATATTCGTAGTGGAAAACCAATAAGAATTTTAATTAAAAGGAATTTTTATAATAATATAATGAATTACATTATCAAACACGAAGTTATGCGCAAAGTATAGTGGGAAAGAAGAAGAAGAAGATTTTCTATGTCCATACTTCACCCTCCCTCCCTCACCTCACCTCACCTCACCTCTCTCTGGAAACTGCAGAAATCCACTAGACGTTAGCTTCGACTATTAACCTAAACGTTTATTGCACGATATTATTAGTTGATAAAGATTGAAAATACAAAGCTTGTTCGATCTTTTAACTCTTAACAATCTTAACCTTTTCATACCCGGATTCTTCATGCAAACAGTTTCACATGATCAAACTCACTGGGACTATTTCAAACTAGCACAGTCATTTGCATCCATTCAAAATCCCTTCCTTAATATAAAAAAATGGATTTATTTATGAATTGTTCACACTCTACAGCTTAATTTGTCTTATATTCTTCAATTTATCATTATAATGAATTGGTTTTATTTTTAAATATACGTTGAATTTCTAAACTATCATTATAGCAGCATTTTTAGGTCAATTTATTGGGATCAATCACGTGATTTGCATGTGACTTAAGAACTTAACATATATTTAAATATAAAACATCCAAAGCATGCTCTACTAATTCTAGTGGGCTTGTTTGAAAATCTCTTTTGAAAGATATATCAAAATAATTTTAAATACAAGGGCAAATTTAGTGGCCAGCCTTAATTCTTTTTTTTCATCTTTTACCCCTGAAAATATATGGATTCCACGTCAGTTAAATGAACCAAAATTATCTTGAATTTTGAATCAAACTGAACCTAGCATCTTACCTTTAATTTCTTTTATTTGAGCATTATTAACTGGTTTATAGAAAAATATGGGCCCCTCCATATAGGTTTATGTCACTTCATTGCTTTTTTTTATAAAAAAAAATCACATATTTTCCTGACACATGTCATGTTTCTAGCCTTTTATATGCTATTAAAATTATTAAAAAATTGCTCAAATCAAAACAATTAAAATTTAAATGATTTAAAAGATATATATCTCTACATATGAAACTACTGAAACATTAACCAAAACTTTATTTGGAGTTGGAAAAATACCATGGAAAATACTGTAGAGGCAGACTGAAAAAACTATTCACTTCTATAGTAAAAATATTTTTTTATCCTTATAATAAAAAATGAAAGGCATGTTATCTAGAGGTATTTTGGTTTTTTTGCATGACTAGTCATTGGTTATTTGACTTAGAGCATTTATAATTTTTTTTTCTTTCTTGAAGCAGTGAAAATTATTTTTCCTCCTATTCAAGATTTTTAAAGATGTTCATTTAGGGTATTTTAGTTTTTTCCTTTTTTATATACAGTAAAAAAAACATATTTACCTTCGAACTTCAAAAATATAATTGTGGATCTAGGGAATTTTTTGTAATTTCAATTCTTTTTTCCTGAAACCATTAAAGGCAAACTAGCCCTTTCGAGTTGCTTAGTTAATATTAAAATTCAAAATATTATCAGCACGTGAGTGACATTATATCAATGCACAGGAGGTGCCCTTTTCTTTTCGGGTGGCGTGTGTGGTGCCTCTAGTGATTGAACTTGTCATTCCACTGTGTTATTGGAAGTTTCATTATATTTTTTTTTTCTTGGTGAGACGCGTGTTGACGACGATATGATGGTTTGTTGCTAGTGACTTTTTTTTTTTTGCTTATTTTCTCTCTTCTCCTTAAAAAAGTATGGGTTAATCCTCTTTATTTTTTATATTTCAATTTTAATTTTTATTCTTTTGATCTCTAGTTTTTTTTCTTGGCCTTTTTATATAAAAAAATTATATTCTCAATTTAATCGTTAAATTTTAATTTGTTATATATTATTTTATGTTTTTTTTTAATTTGATCATTATCCTTTTGATTTCTTATTCTTTTCCTTGATCATTTTATAAAAGTTTAATTGGTGTCAATTTCATTCTTCAATCCATGTTTATATATTTTTTTTCAATTTAATCCTTATTTTTTTAATTCTTTTCTTTTGTTAAAGTTTTTTTTTTTTCAATTAACCCTCCAATTAGAAATTTTTGGTTTCCCTCTTATTTACTTTTTTTTTATTTTAATTTTTACCCTCATTCTTTTAATTACAATTTTATTTATTTATTTTAGATCATTTGTGTAAATGATTTTTTTATTAGTGTCATCATTCAACGTTTGATTTGTTTAGGAATGAGCTTCATAATTTTTTTTCAGTCATAAGTTTAAAAAATTAACGCAAGCCGACATCTATTTTTTTGGCTTATTTTATTTTTCTATTTCGAAGTTCAACATTAATTGTATTTTTTTAAAATGGGACTTCTATGGTGTTACTCTCGGCCTCATGATCAAGGTCACTGATTTCAAAAGTTAACACGAGTTGACTTTGGTATTTTTCTTAGGTCCTTCTATATAATTAATTTATTTTCAATTTCATTCTTAAACATTTAATTTTTTAATTGGTCTTCAGGCTTTTTTTTCCTGCATTCTTTTATGTGGGATTATCTCAATCTTATACCTATGATCGTGGGTTTAACATGTTAGTCCATGTTGACTTGTTTTTTTAATTCATTTTTCAAATTCATTACTCAACATTGAGTTATGTTGAGTTTTTTGCTTTGTTGTTTTTTGGTTTTACCTCTAAACAATCAGTCCCGACCTTATGACCACGGTCACGAGTTTCAGTGGTTTGCACGAGATGACTTTGATCTTTTTTATATCTTTTTTTAAATTAATTTCTTTTCAATTTCATCCTTCAATATTTATTTATTTTTAAAATTGAGCTTCATGCTTTTTTTCGCTTTGCTTTCACATTTATTTTCTTATATCAAATATCTTAATTTTAGTTATTTCTTGATCAAATATCGATTTATTTAATTAGATTCATATATAAGCATCTTGATTTATAATTCAAATTTTTTTTTATCCAATGACCCAATGAAAAAGCCTATATTTTCTTTTTTTTTATTATTGAAAAAAATATCCAACCAACAAACTAAACACAAGTCACATGGCTAGTAAATAATATTGATAGTGGGATTTAAACCAGCCTACATGAGCACTTACAAGAAAAATCGAGAATATAGTAATTATAATATTTTATATAAAATTCTTATACAAATATTTTTTTGTTATTTTTTTATTTAAAACTAATCATATCTTAGTTTAACATGTTTAGTTGACACTTTATAATATATTACATTTTGTAATAAAACATTTGTTTTCAAATCATTTTTATTTTAGGTAACAAATCTTTTCCTTGAATATTATAGCAAAAGCTGCTAAAAGAGCTCAGGTTTTAACTTTTCATTCTCCACAGTGAAACTACTATTTTATTCTTACCGTTTGGGAACGCGGTGCAAACCGTGTTTTCAAAAAATTCAATTTGTTTTTGCTAAAATTTAATATGATTTGTATGTTTTGGATCGTTTTGATGTGTTGATGTCAAAAATAATTTTTAAAAAATGAAAAAAATCATTGGCATGCATTTCGGCACGAAAAAATATTTGAAAAGCAACCGCTACCATACTACCAAACATTAGTTTGCAAAATCATTTAGACCCCGTTTGTTTGCTGAAAAGTAGTTTTCTTTTGGTAAGTGAATTCCGGGAAAGTGAATTATTTTCCGATGTTTGGTAGTGTAATGAAAAATAAGTTGGAAAACACTTTCCAATGTTTGGTTATGTCATGAAAAATGAGCTGGAAAATAACTTATTAATGTTTCATTTTTTTCAAGTTTATTAAAATAATGAGGAACAAATCTTACAAATTAAAAAGTTGAAAGAGAATGAAATTGAAAAAAAAATATAATTTCATAAATTATCTCAAATAAAATAAATAATAATCAAAATAATAGAGATCAAATCTAAAAAATAAAAAATTGAAAGATGAAAGATGAAGAAATTAAAATTATAATAATTACCATTTCATAAATTATTTCAAATAAAATAAGTAACAATCAAAAGAATGAGGACCAAATTTGATAGATAAAAAATTCAATTAAAAATGATAAGGAAAAAGCAAATAACAATTATAAAAATGAGGACCAAAGTTAATATAAAAATTAAATTCTAAGGGATGAAATTGAAAAAAAATATTCAAAACAAAATATATATAGTAATCAAAAGTTTGAAGACCAAATTTGATATAATCAGCAAATAATATAACATTTTTAAATTTTTCACAACTTCCGGAAAGTGTTTTCTGCCCAAAATAAAAAGAAAACACTTTCTTGGAAACCAAGTTAAATTTTCTTTTGACTAGAAAGTGTTTTCCGTTGACCGCAAAATGTTTTCCGTTAACCAACTTTTCTAATGGCAAACAAACACAGGAAAGTTTGGAAAGTAGTTTCCTGAAAACCACTTTCCAGGAAACAAACACACCTTAGCTTTATTTTAAGGGCAAGGAGATCTTTTTCATAGGACTCATTATTCATTACAAGAATGAATAAGGTTAAATAATCTTTTTGTATTTTTTGCATAGTATAATTATTTTAGGACAACATAAAACATTAAACTTTGGTCAATAGGCCTTTTAGTCTTTGACTTAATTTTAAAATGGTTAAATTATGTTATTGCTCTTGGGATTTAAAAAAGTTTTGCCTTTGATTTAAAGCTTTTATTGTCCTTTCATTTGATTATTTAGTAGTTATTGGATGTTATTAGGGGCAACAAAGTAATTTTGTAAGACTAGAAGCACATGAATAGTGTTTGTTGGGTTTAGACGACACATGCAGCGTCGTTCAGCGGCTAAAACCTTGCTTTTAGAGCGGCGGCCAAACTATCTCGGCGTACCCTCCATGTACAAACGATGCGTGTAGCTTAATTATTGTTGGTTTGACATGTGTAACCTTTTGTTTTTTTCCCTCTCTCCCTAATTTTCATGTTAGATTTCAAAAAAATCAAATCAGCCCTTGAAGTTTGTTGTTCTTAAGATTTCGGCCCCGTTTGAAAACGCGGGGCAACCCGTGTTTTCAAAATATTCAAATTTTGTTTTTGCTAAAAATGATTTTTTTTATGCTTTCAAATCATTTTGATGTGCTGATCTAAAAAATGATTTTTAAAAAATAAAAAAGCATTATTTTGATGCATTTTTAAGCGAAAATATCTTTGAACCACAACAACAACCACACTTCTAAACATGTTTTTTGTCCCTATTCTCTTTATTACAATGTTTTATTTAGAATAATTTAAGAAATTAAGGATTTTTTTTTTTCAATTTCTTCCCTCTAGATTTTTTTCATTTATCAAATTTGGTTCATATTCTTTTAATTATCATTTATTTATTTTATAGTAGATGTTTTTTAAATTGATTATTTTTTTACAATTTCATCATTCTCGAGTTTTTTTTCCTATCAAATCTAATCTTTTAAAATTTTTTTTTTACTTTGCAAGATTTTTTTAGATTTTTTTTATTTCATCCTTTAACATTTAATTGGCTGGGTATTTAGCTTCTTAGTTAAGTCCGAGTCTAGAATTTAAAAGGTTATGAGTTTAAAAGATTAACTCCAGTTTACGAAGTTGACATGAGCTTTATTGGTTTTTTCCTTTTCTTTTAAGCTTGTTATTCACTTTCTATGATATTTTTTAGATGTTTTGAAAATAACACGGGTTGCCTCATTTTTTTTATTGGTCTTTATTAAATTTAGATTTTTTAAAAGGATTTTTATATTTATATTAAATTAAATTAATTGATTTCATCCTCCAAAATTTAATTCTTCAGGTGTTGAGTTTCTAGGTTGATCTTGCGTCAAAAATTTAACAGATTGTGAGTTTAAGAGTTTAACTTAGGTTAACAATATTCACTCTTGTTTGTTTTTTCCTTTTAGAGATTTTTTTTGCGATTTCATCCTCCAACATTCTTTTTTATTCTTTCTATGAGATTTATCTTTATTTTTTTAAAATAAGAAATAACAAGAGTTGTCTCGAGTTTTTTTTCCAGTCTCTGTTAAATTTAGTTTTTTTAATTAAATTAAATTTATTAATTTCATCCTTAAACATTTAATTTGGTGGGTGGTGAATATATTAGTTTAGTTCAGGTCTACAATTGAATGAGTTACAAATTTGAGAGATTAACCCGAGTTTACAAGCTTCACTCAAACTTGATTGGTTTTTTTTTTCAAGTTTTTTTTTTGGTTTCATCCACTAAAATTGTGTTATTTTTTAAATTCATTTTCTATGAGATTTTTATGTGGTTCTAAAATAAACAAGTGTTAACTTAGATTTTTTTTTCTTTGACATTTGTTGAATCTAATTTTTTTAAATTAAATTAAATTAATTATGTAAGAGTAAATATAAGATGTTTGATTCATAATGTTTTGTTTTTGTTTACTTTTTGGATTACTGTTTTGATAGCACATATAACTTTTTAGTTACTAAATTTTTAAATTTTTATTACTCCTTCTGAAATATTAATATCACATGAATTTATATATTTTTTTTAGCAAAAAATTAACACCGGAAGGAAAAAGATGATCCATTGCAGCAATCTTTAATTAACAGTAACAATACAGAAGCCAGTGTTTATGCTATATTATGAAAGTAGGTAAAAAGCGATCGTGTAAATTGTAGCCAAATTTGTCAAAGGGAAGCAATATTCCCGGCTTCTGCTAAAAGAAAAATCTACAGCTAGCTAGATGTCTATCAAGCTTCTTTCACGGGTATGAAACCTGTTCCTGCCTAATAGGTTGATTTTAGGCTTTGGCCGGATTTTAAATAGGTAAAATAAAACCTTCTAGCTAATCTGTTCAAACTTGTTATGTTATTTAAAATCTAAATGAGATTTAATTTATTTTAATAAATTTAAAAATATAAAAATTAATTTATAAGTTTTTATACTTATATTTTTTTTATAGTTTATATCTACATAAATTGTTTCTTAATTTTTTGATATGAGATAACTAAATATATAGCCTATATATATATATATATATATGTAAAGTTTCTTAACTTTTTAATGTGAGATAACTATACTTTATGCTTTATAATTTTTTTTTTATAATTTTTATAATTTTTTTATGTGAAATATTAAAACTTTATATATATATATATATATATTAATTTTTCAAAGTTAATTCTAATTTTTAAACTCGTGCAACCCTGTAACCTGGCTTCGAGTATAATAATTATGGTTTTTTTTGTGTGTCCGTGAGCAGTAATAACTCCTCCAGCATTGTAGTAAAACATTAAAATAAAATCACCAATCGTGTCAGTCATATTCAACAGTTTTCAACCATCCTTGTCCTGGAGAGCTACAAACTTAACATAGTTGATAGACAGTACATCTTATATTTAGTATTAAATACATGTAGAACGGAGAACACTTCAAAAGATAAGAGCTTGTCAGGAATTCGTGGACAAATCTTCAAATCTGGGATTCTATAGATTTATTTATTTATTTATTTTTATCATGAAGATGACAGCAAATTAACCCATATGCAACCATTTTCTTCTCTAAAAACTGAGATGCTTTGAATTTTCTCCGTACTGTCACACCACCGTCAAAGGCCAACTAAAATAAGATTGTTTTATCCATCTAAATGGTGACTGAGTGGTAAGAGTTTGGGATCAAGAGGTTTATTCCCTCTGTGGTTTCAGGTTCGAGCCATGTGGTTGCTCATATGATGGCTACTGAAGGCTTACATGGTCGTTAACTTCAGGGCCCGTGAGATTAGTCGAGGTGCGCGCAAGCTAGCCCGGACAACCACATTAAACTAAAAAAAAAATTGTTTTTCAGAGAACAGGGTGAGATGTTGCTCTAATCATGCCCATCTAGTTTTATAACTCAGTGACTCAGCTCTTCTTCTTCTTTTTTCTCTCTCAGTTTTGGAAGTATAATAAAGGAAACTGACATATCTGACGCTATGAATTCCTGTAAGTGGCTAGACATATTTTTACGTTTTCGTATTCCTTTTTAGTGGGGATTGTGTAAAAAATTGTGAAATTAGAGTCTATTTATGAGTTATGAGAGGGAAATGACAAGAGAGAAGAGAAAGCGGTTTGATATCTTTCTCTCCTTTCACGCATGCTGTACTTTGTTTTTTCCTCTGCAAAGACATCTTTGCTGACCAAAGGGTCTCTCTCCTTTGCCCTCAACCCTCGGGCAATTGTCTACTTCTGCTGCAGCCTGCGAAGTACTTGCTTCTTTAAAACGTTTATTTCCCCCTCTTTTTTGTATAAATATGTCATAAATCTGAGAGAGTGCTCGTCAAGCAAGAGCCAAGAGCCTCACTCCTTGTGACCAAGATTCAAATCATCTAATTGCATGAATAAAACTCTTAACCTATCTTTAATAGGATTCGAAAATTAATTTGTGTTGTTTAATCACTATCTAGAAACACCATTCGAGTTCAATAAAATAATTTTTATTAATAATAAATAAGTATTTTCACGAATATAATAATATCACGTTTAATCAACCGATTAGATACAGGACATATTAAACTAATAATTATTATCCTTAAATTCTACAAATGTTTATCATAATAGGTATTTATTTTTCATAAAAATGCTATGTATTTTGTATTTTAGCCTAAACTTAAGAGGGAGTATCAAAAAGAAACTTAAGCTCTAGATTATGATTTTCTAATGTATGACCATCAAACATATGAGAATGATAAATCTCCTAAATATAGTAATTAAAAAGTGATAAATTTGGATATAAATGACTTAAGTTTGGATTCTAGTAATGACCATTCACAATCTATAAAAGGGCGAATTGGATTTTAGTGGTTTACTTTTAGATCAAGTGATGATGGATGCCTAGAATCTAAAAATTCGACTCCAAAAAATGCTTTGTTCGAGTTAGAGTCCATTACAATTTATATACCAGACCAATCAATTATTGAGGATATTGTAACTTAGTGTTCAAGTCAGTCAGAATATTACGACATCATCATACTAAAAGTATTTCTAAACTTTTTAGTACAGTTAAATATCCTATGAGTCATTATATGTATAATCATCATTTGTTAGAATCAAATATGTCATTTATAAATCAATTATATATTGTATCGATTCCTAATGATGTGCAAAAAACCTTATCTGACCTAATATGGAAAACAAATATGACCAAAGTGATAAAATTCTTTTAGAAAAAATAAAACATAAGAACTTGTTGATCCTCTATCAGGAAAAAACTAGTTGGATATTGATGAATTTACATAGTGAAGTACAAGAATGATGGAATAATTAAACACTTTAAAGTAAGACTAGTGGTGAAAGGTTACACCTAAACCTATAAGATTGTTTTCATAAAGACATTTGAACCTGTAGCCAAAATAAAATAGTTTGAGCCTTACTATATTTTGTTGCGAATTTAGATGGGACATTATAATAATTTATGTGAAAAACACTTTTGTTTATGGTGAATTATTTGAAGAAATGTCTATGGATATTTCACCAATATAAATGATACCTAGAAGATATAATAAAAGATGTGTAAGTTGAAAAAATCATCGTATAGATTAAAACAATTTCCTAGACTATGGTTTGGAAGGTTTGTAAAATCTATGATAACTTTTGTCTGTTATCAGAGCAATTCATATCACATATTATCCTTGAAAAAATAGTTAGGTAATGTTATAACCTTTATTGTATACATATATGATATAAATGACATGATCATGAAGAAAGGAAGGAGGGCCCTATAAAATTATTTGTCTAAAAGATTTAAAATGAAAGTTTGAGGTTCTTTGAAATAATTTTTTGGAATTGAAGTGTCTCAATCTCATAAAAGAATCTTTTTACCTAAAATAAAATATGTCTTGGATCTTTTACAAAAGACATGTATGCTAACATATTGACTAATTGATACATTCATTAAAGAAAATCTAAAGTTATATGTTGAGTCAAATCAAATATCATATGATGAAAAAAGATGCCAAGGTTTTATTAGAGATTGATATACTTAGCACACAAGAGACAATGACTTGAATTGTGCATTAAGTATTATTAGCTAGTTTATACATGTCCAGGAGAGAAACATATGAATTCAATTATATGTATTTTAAGATATCAAAGTTCTAGACTTGTAAAAGAAATATTGTTTATTAAAACATAGGTTGTTAAAGTATAGATGCAAGTATTGATGCTTATTAGATTAGAGTAATAAATAATAGGCGATCTACTTCTAATAACTTTTACCTTCATAGATGGTTAATTTGTTATGTGAAAAAGCAAGAAACAAGTTGTTATTACTCGTTCAAGTATAGAAGATGAATTCATAGGTATAACTTGTTATCTATTTTTGACCCCACAAAAGAAATCAGAAAAAAAAGAAAAAAAGAAAAAAAATACAAGAGGATATACATGAAGAAAGCCTAGAAGATTGTTAAAGTTGGTGATGAAGGACCAAAATGACAAGTGAAAAGTTGAAGGACTAGAATGTACAAGATTAGTAAAATTAGCGACCTAATTCTGATTGACAAAAGACCCATTCAGTGAAAATATTTTTATTTGGGGTAAATAAATACAATTTGGATGAGTAAGAACTCAATGAGGATTTTGGAGGGAGTTTCATTAAAAGAAATTGAAGTTTAAGGGACTGAAATTGGACTTTGAAAAGTTTAAATGGTCAAATCAGGGGCTTAATTGTCAAAACTTTAAAGTTTAATAGCCAATTAGGGGTTTGATTGAATAAATTCAAAACCAAGAACCAAATCGTTAAAGGCACAAGACTTTAAGAGCTGAAATTGACCAAATCAGAAGCCAAATTGAAGAAAATTAAAAGTTTGATGGTCAATTAAGGGTCCAAATACACAAATTAGAAACTAAGGACCAAGATTAAAATGACACTAAACTCCAGGGTTGATGAGTGAGTTTGACAGGGGTGAAATTGCATGAAATTAAGAGTTTAAGAGACAATTAAGAGTGTAATTAAAAGTAATTGAAAGAACAAGAACTAAAATATATCTGTCAGATAACCCATATGACGCGTAATTCAACCTTTGTTCATCTTCTTCCTTAGCAGTTCATAATGATCAGGTTGACACATTCCAAGAGCTCGTTGTGGAGTTCTAAACCACTAAATGGCATATGGTTTCTTGCAAATGGAAGAGGAACATCCCCTCTACAACCCCATTTCTATGATATTGGATGTTTACATCCCAATTCTTTCATAAGTCCCTAACATCTTGTCCCTAATCAACCATCACTCAATTTTCAGATTATGGATTGATTGAATTGACACTTTCAATCGAGTGAATGTTGAGCCTCATACCTTTAAATTGAACAAGGTTGGATCTAAACAAAAGATGTGTACCCCTTCTACCAACTTCATGTGGTCTTTAACTACAATGATGTTGGAAGTGCTCCAACAAAGCCTCACAAGTGGCTAACTCAATCAACCTTGACTGACATACTTATTGGTGCAAAACCACCTAACCTTTTCATGTGCTCACACTTCAAAGCTCCAAGAGGGTTCTTATTAAGAGTTATAAATTGTTCCCCTAATATCAGAATGTGAATAATGCATGCCTTTGTCTCTAAGCAATGAAAAACCACTTAGGCCAAAACCACTATTGCAAAAACAATTGAATGATAGAGGTTCCAACTATGAAATTTTGTCTAGAACTCTCTCATTTTGATCAAAGGGCTCACCTTTGATCAATCTTTGATAAAATACATAGAAAACCATAAAAAAACCTATAAATATCCTTGGAAATTCGAGAAAAAAAGAGGAGGAAGAAGAAAATAAAGGAAAAGAAATACTGAGAAAATATCCTAGTTGTGAAGGTTCATGAGCCTAGCATAAGGTTTTCTTCATCTTTGAAAGGGCATCAAGTTTGTGGAAACAATACCTTACAATGTAATGCAAAGAAGAGCAATAATTGTTCTTATGATTTGAAGGTACATTTCTCAATCTAAAAGTATGGAAACATGTTTGGAATGTTTGAAAAGTAGAGAGGTGCTTGTTTCTTTCTTTTCTGTTGTAGTTTTTGATTATATGGTTTGATGTTGTTCTCTAAAGAATTTTAGGACGTGTTTGATTTTTTTTTATGTAATAAAAGCTTTCTAATTAAGTTAGTTTTTGATAAAATAACGTTTTTGTTTTCTTAGTTTTGTTAATGCATTGATAAGCCATGTTATTAATCCTGAGTTTATAAGGCTTTGGTCATGACCAAAATATGTTTTGAAAATCATTTTTGAATCCAAATTACATGAATAAGCTTGTTGTTTTTATTTGTCAGTTTTGAAAAATAGGATTTCATGGATGTTTTTCATGATTTGTCGTTTTTAATTATTTGTTTTGATTCAAATGTAAATGATTATGACAATGTGGTTTGTGTGAATAAAAAAGATTCGGTTTTGAGGCTTGGTATAGATTTCTGGGTTTAGCAGTAGGCTGATGCATTTCTAGGCAAAATTTGGGTTGGTGTTCTTAATGTTCTTCCCAAGAACATTGCCTTAGCTAAGAGTTTTCGACTTGATTTATTTCATTTCTTTGCATCTTCACAATCGTATGACATCATTAGACAATAATTTAGGGTCTTCATGCATCAATAACACATTTTTAAGTGTTAATCTTAGGGTTTGGTTTCAAATCGAAAACCTCTTTCGACAAAATCATGTTGATTTAATGATAATGGAAACAAATAGACCCTTGATTCTTGATTTATGCTTGATTGAGAACAAAACCGTGTCTTTTATTGCTTGAAATCTAGTCGTGTTTAATGTTTATGTTGCTGGGTTTGACTTGGAAGTTTCTTCATTGTTCTTTGTGTTTTTTGTTTTCTTGATGTTTGATATGTTTTCGCAAAAAACTTTTATGATTTTCATGTTTTTTTTTTAGTTTTGATTTTATTTTGGTTTAAAACTCTGTTTTAGTTTAGTTTTGGGTTGAACCTTGGTTTTTGGTTCGACCTATGGTGGAATAAATGTTTTCGGATCAACTTGGTTAGGTCAAAATCGGGTCACTTGATAAAGGTCTATTTGGTTTGCTAATATTTTGTGAATGAGTTTTTGGCCTAAGAAGTTGTTTGACAAACACACTCTTAGACTTATTTTGACCGCTTCGTTTTTGAATAAAAATGGATTTTGCCAAACAAACCTCAAATAAATTTCAAAATTTTTTAAGACCAATCTAAAATTATTTGTGGATCCCTTGCACCTTTTTCCATCATTTTCATTTAATATCAGGATCGTATATTTAAACTGTAAGATGTGGGCCTGGTATTAAAATACTCGCTTTTCACTGAAATTTTGAAAAAAATTAAAAATTAAAAAAAATCTTCTCAATTGAAAAATATAATAATTCTTGATAAATGGATCATGAATTCGGGTATGAAAAGATGTAATTAACGAGAAATGAAGGTTGAAAACCAATTAAACTTTAAAAAGTTTTTAATCGTGATAGTTATAGTGAAAACACCCTTTATTTCAGATCTTTTGTTAATGAGTAAGATTTGTCTATAAATATTAAAGATATTATATTTAATTTTTTTGTGTGGATTTATATAAATTTTAACTTTTATAGACAATCAAAGTCAGAATCTCCTGAAAAAAAGAAAGTTAGGTTTGGATTGATTTAATGGCTAACACAATTTGGAGTAATCAATCTCCTCATTGTTAAAAAAAAAAAAAACTCCAAGTCATTAGTAATTTACCCATAACATGACGTGGATAGAAAAGAATGTATATCCTATGAAAATACTGAATAATTGTTTTTGATATATGTGGTTCAAGGAGGAAAAAAATGGATTTTATATAATTCCAACCCCCAAATTGAGGGCAGAAGACTAGAAGTCTCAATATCCAAAGGAGGCTCAACCACCCAATGCAGAAGTCATATTCCAAAAAAGAAAGAAAGAAAAGGAGGACAAGTGCTTATCCGTGAAGATTATACAGTACTGTTTGACCCATTAGTATATTGTAAAGTGAAGATTCCTTAGAACTAAGACCAGAGTAGGACACATACAAGAGAAGCAAGGCAAAGATGTTATTATGGTCACTCTCTTTCACATTCTTGGTCTTAAACTAGCCGGAACAAAAGAAGAAAAAATAATGTGCTGCATCCAATCAAATTGCTAGGAATAAACCACGAACATGTAATAATAAGGTCGTTGGGGATTAGGTGTAAAGTTAGGGGGCGGTGGTTCATCTTCCATCAAACAAATATTGAATATAAGTGTAATTTGGAGACTTTGAAGAAGTCAAAAGGAGGAAAAAAAAAAACTAATAATCCCCTCACTCTCTCTTTCCTAGGGAGAGGTTGTAATTATTGTGATCAGAAAGGAGTGGTCCATTTCACCCCACCGTCAGTCAATCTTGTTCCATTGAGGGGAGAGTTAAAAAAAAAAAAAATAGAAAAAATAAATAGACAAAGGGAAGGAGTAGGAGGGTATAAGAAATAGTAATCAAATGACAAACACTCATTAAAAGGGGTGCATGTGTCACTCATTATGCCATTCCATTGTCTTTCTTGTGGTTAAGTGTGCATTAATTTTCTTTTAATCTTAATTGTTAACAAGGGTTTTGTAGTCTTAATTTATAAGCTATGATCCTTTGAATAATGATTCTGTGGTCTGTGGACCCAAAACTAATGCATCCACATGATTCTCATATAAGTTGAACTATACAGGTGGGAAAAATAAACGTACGCTTGAACTTGCTGCCTTTTAGTTTATTTCTGAAATAAATAAAAAGATCAGTTTTTTCAATACTATCCTTTCGGAGAAAGATTATTAAATTTCTTATGCATAAATATCAGTCGTTCAATTCCTAACAAATATTCAAATTAATGTCAGAAATTCTATACAAATATTATGCATTCACGTTTATGACATTCATAATTATTAATTAGATATACTTAATCATGCAGCAAATTATAGAGGGATTTCATATATATAATTTGAAAGTTTGGATTTTTTGAGTGTTGTTGATCTATTTAATTAGAAAAAAAAACCTTAATTAAATATACTATCCAAAAAAGACTTCTTTTACCATCTTATTTAGAAAAAATAGTTGAACGATCGAGTTTCAACAATTACTTTTAAAAATAAAAGATAAATTGTTGGAAAAGAATTAATTAAATTCAATTTGATGTAACATGACATGCTCAGAATTTAGAAACTTTGCATTTTAGTCCTATAGTTTCCAATCTATTATGTATATACCCTTCAACTTAAAACTTACTTCATAAGAACACACGTTTTGCAACCCAAAGATTGTATATTGATTCTAGCTACGAGTTTTTCTTTATTATCTTATTTTATAAGTTTACCTAAATCTTTTCATGTAAACTATCATTTAAATATTTATAATTTGTGATTTCATGCCATCATCTTGATTTCAATTTTTTTAAGAAAAGAAATTGTGAATTGTTTTCTTGAATATAATAATGTGAGATTAAAAAGGAATTTGAAATCAATATGATGAAATATGCATCGTTTTAGAAACCAATAATATTAGTTTATCATCTTGAATGATGCACGTTCCTTGTAAATCAACGACACTATAATAAAACAAGAAAATGAAGTAATAATCACAAAGCAATCTTTGTAATAAAGTTTCCATCTCTTGAGCAACGAGCATAAGCAAGAGATCCGTTAGCACATTTTCGTTGCTATAAGGCTAGAAGTGGAAACTTGAAATTTATCCTAATTTTAGCTGCTAGCATTTATATCCTCCATTAAGGAGTATATATAATTGTAATATTTCGTTTTGAATAAAGGATCCGTTAGCACATTTTCGTCTATCTTCATCTATTTTGAATAAAGGAACGTTTGATTAATAATGTAGAAAATATCAAACTTGCTCTTGTTGCCCTAATTTCGTGTAGTGGGCTCTCTCGAAGAACGTATGGGAAGGAAGATGTTAACCCTAATTTCATGGTTGGTGTGTTGACAGTTTAGTGACAATAATGACTTAGGAAATACGCTTAAGATCTATCCGAAAAGGAAAATAAGGGATTTATTGATTAATAGAAAAAAGATAAAAAGTTATTGATATTTTGATCCCGAAGATCGATGAACTTATCGTTGCCTTTTCATAAAAAATTACATTCATTAAATTTTTATTGTGTATTAGAAAAAAATATTAGCAAGAGCCCGTAAGGATTGAGTATACTTGAAATTCATATTAGAGAGTTCCTTAAAACTATATATGTTCTGATAATAGTAGAATTTATACTCCTCGCTTATTATGGATGTAGGCTTATCCAATCTAGCCAAAATCACTATGTTATGTGATTTGTTTTTTTTGGTTCCTTGTGATATTCTCTAAATCTTTGTGTATGGTTTTTTAACAAATTAGTAGCAAGAATACTGAGAAGCTTGATGGAATCAATAGTTAGCCTATGACAACTTAAGATAAGAGCAATTTTTTCCAAAACAAAAAGACTACAAAATATTCTCGAGAGTAACGAAACTTATTGATATTATACATGTTTTTTATATGAAGAAGAATTTGGTTTCTCTAGGTATTCTTAATTATTAAGAGTACAAGTACTCTACTAAAAGTGGAGCTATGATGGTTAGCTAGATTGTACTCTACTAAAATAGTTACCTTTAGATATCAAAAATAAGTTAGGGAATTTGATTGTTGAAGTTATCTTCCATTTAGTTTTTTTTGTTTGTCTAAGATAATTAATTGTAACTTTAAAGAATCCTCTCAAAACATGAAAACTCTTGTTGCCTTCCTTTAACCTTCCTTGTACGATTAGGAAACTTTCCAAGATAAGCTAACCAATCTTTCATTAAGTATCATCAACCCTTCTTTTCTTATATAGTTAGGATGAATAAGAAATCCTTATAAGAAAAGGATTTTGGAACATTAATGAATACTTTCCATACTTGGAAACACTACACCATTAAACAGTTTTACCAATGGAATAATTCCGTCGGTCTAAGGCATGCAATACGTCGGTGAATTATTACCGACGGTCTCACCGACGACCTTCGTTCATCGGTATACTAATCGTTGGTAATACCCCTTTCCATCGCTAATTCTGTCGGAAATAAAAAAAAACACCCACCGACGGTCTTACAAACGGATACGCGTGGCAAATTTTTTTTTTCCCCGCGAGAACATTACCGACAAACTAAACCCGTCTGAATTTTCAACGGTAATTACATACGGTTAGTCCGTTGGTAATAAAATTTTCCCGCGAGAAAATTACCGACAGACTACACCCGTCTGAATTTTCAACGGTAAGTACCGACGGATAGTTCATTGGTAATAGTTATGGTAAACACCGACGGAAATATTCCGTCGGTAATTATGGCATGGGTGGTAATTGTTTGGCAACTCTCTGTGAAATACCGACGGAAATTATTCGTCGGTAAAGCCGTCGGTATGTATTTAAAATATATAAAAAAATAATTTATTACTAGTAAAAAAGCTTAATAAACAAATAAAATTGGATTAAACATTAAAAAAATAAAAATAATGTTAAATAATATTCATCCAAATATTCATTGCAAATTTAATGTGTTTAAAAAACAAAATTAAACTAGAATAGCGGCGGAGTTGGAGGAGGAGGAGGAGGAGGAGGAGGAGGCTGGTTGTTCCCGGGACCGTACAACCAAAAAGGAGATGCACATGTATCATCACCCATCTTTGATCTCATCTCCATGACCATTTGATGGAGTTGATCATAATTCGTCGAGAGTTGTTGATATTGTTGTTTCAAGGCAATGAACTCCTCAGACTGGGTGCTCGATACTGATGGAGAGCTCCCAACGGTTGAGACACTACGGGCCAACCGTAAGTTTTCGGCCTTAGTGTTGGAGAGCCCATAGACCTGATTTTTTTCGGGTTCACCAGACGATCCCACCTCCATCCACAAATCTGGATCAAAATCTGGATGGGTCGAAGGATTGTCCCCATATCTCTCCCTCAACCGGCTATTATAGGTCTCCTCATTTTTTTTAAAAAAATCATCATATTCAATTCAAGAAAATAATAACTTACAAAATAAAATGAATAAACGAACATACCACGAAGTGTTGAGCACGGTTGTCCACGAACTGCCGCACCCCCTTTTGACGATCTTGACTCCGCACATGCGTCTTTACAAACAGCTCCATTGGACTCGGCTCACGTCCAAGAGAAGCAGCCTGTAAGGAAAAAATAGGTTGCAAGTTAAATATATTATAAGGAACGACAAATTAATTAACGATATATTTCATTAAAATTAATCTTACCATCCGCTTTGCATGTGCGCTGAATGGGACGGATCCGTCAGTGTGCGTGGTCATCGAACCATGAATTTGCCGGTTCTGGTTGTTGGTGTCGGACTGTGAGCGCCGTGAGAACCGCTCTGAGGTCACGTGCTCAATATATGCCATCCATATTTCCCCCGAGATGAATGGCGGTTTGAATTCCCGCCAAATTGCCACCTCATTCCATCCTTCAAGACCGTTATCCCTCGCATGTCTTTTTGATTTTTTTGGGTGTCATACCAAAAATCACGCAACCTACTTCCATAGTAACAAATTAGAATTTAGAACATAAAATTATAAAATAAAAATAAATATTATTTTTTATGTTACCTAGTTGCCGCGTGATTCTCCCATACCCTCCTCACAACATTATTGTCCGCCCTATCCCACTCAAATTTGTTCTGTGTATATAAATAATTCATATAAAATAAAAATAGTACAAGATATAAAATTATAAAAATAAGCTGGAAATTAAAAGTTAACTGATGCAACCATATTATTCGATAGTTTCATCCATATTTAACTAGTGTTTTGCCTATGTTTTATATATAAAATGTCTTGATATTCTTTGTTTTATGTTTTGAAGGCACTTTTGGATGAAAGATGCAAAAAGGAGTAAATTGGAGATAATTGGCAGATTTGACCTTCAGTCGATGTTTTGTGCAGAGCGTGAGCTCTAGAGGTTGAAATGAAGTGATTCTAGTAGAATTAAAAAGCTAACATCCATACCTTTCTGGAAATCTAAGGCAAGAAAAATAAAATAAGGAAGAGCATGGAAATCGTAGCCTTCAAAGTCAAATCTCGCAATCTGCCAGTGTTGCCCTTCAGCCATTCTGACTTGAATATCTAGAGCTACAGAAGTCCAATTAATGCAAATTCAATTTTTTTGGATTCTTACTCAAAGGTCTATAAACGCTCCAAATTTCAGCCAAAAAAGATGTCATATGAGGGAGATGATTTTTCAAAGATGACAACTGAATTCTGCTAGCAAACAGGTTTCGTGAAAAAACGAGTCCAAATTACGTTCCGAAGCATCTAAACCGATATCCAAGTTTTTATTTCAGCAATTTAGCTTCTTTAAGTCAAAGCTTGAATATTTCATGCAAGGATATTTCTTCTTTTTCAGGAAAATAGTTATTGAAGTACTTAAATGTAAACAGTTTAATTAAGGGAGGACTATTTTGTAAAATAGAGACTAGGGTTTCCTATGATATAAAAAGAATGAGAGAAGAGAAGGGGGGGAGCGAGCCAAGAGGAGAAAAACGCCCCCCTCCTCTAAGAAAATCAAAATTATACATTCTTCCTTCTTTTTGATTAATTGTTCAACAAACATGCAAGGCTAAAACACTTTTTCTTGGTTGCAAGGACACGAAAACTTTTGGATTTCAAGAACTGTGAGATTTATTTTACCTTTTCTTTTCAGTTTATATGATGAGTATGTTTGTTCTCCTATGCTTATTTTTCCTATGATTGTTTATTTTAATTGCTAGAGCGGACTCTAAGTTATTATTGTAGACAATCTATTGCTGAGTTTAATATCAAAACCAGAGTTGTGGTATATGAACTTGTGAAGCAACTGAGTTTAATAATTATGGCAGATCTACATTATTAATCTTAGGGAGAACATTCAATCAAATCAAACATAGGCTGCGGACAGTTATGTTTTCTTGATTAATCAACTTATCTAGTTCTTAAGGCTGCCATTGAATTAAATTACTAGTGCAGACACTGTGGTTGTTTGATGGTTAGGATTAGTTATACGGCGGATCAGTTAACTAACCAATATTAAGAAGAGATAAATATTCAGAATATAGATTGATGTTTCGTTTCCATGATCAGTTCTGATTTCTGTAGGTGGATGTGTGCTTGCAACCAAGGTTTGTTCTCTTGACAATTTTTTGATTTTATTAAATTTTGTTTGATAGTTTTCTGTTTTCTTTTGCTTTAGCCTAGATAACGTCCAAACCCCCCCCCCCAAATTGCATATCATCTAGCATAAAAATCTGACTTGAATCTTCCTCGTGAGATCGACCCCTTGCTTGCTCTATACTATCTTGTGTGTTGTGTTTGAAGCTAGGGTAATTAATTTGTGCGACCGCGACATCGCAACATTAACACCGACCTGAAATCGCTTAAACCATGCATCAATATTAGGTTTCCACTCAGGATATCTAGAAACTTGGCTCCACTGAAACAATGGAATCTCCATCGATGATTTAAATGCCAATGTTATAGCCCTTGCAGCCTCAATGTTTGTGAACCTGGAATTAAATAAAATTAATAATATTAATTAGTTGTTCATAAATTATGTTATAAGTATATAAAAAAAACTAAAACCTAAACAAACTTACATTGAGAGGTCATCCTTCCATTGTGCCTGGTACTTGCGGGTGAATTGACCCCGTTATGAAGGCACACCACTTCTGCACTGTGAAATCGCGCTAGAAGAGGCAGCATCACAAGTTGGCGCAGATTCCTCGTCGTGATCAGCACCTAAGGATACGTCCTCCTCGTTGCTAGAAGAACTAGCTGCAACTGTCTGCTGACGACGTGCTGTAGATTTCATTCTACGCATCTACACAAATTTATACGAATAATTATATAATTAACTTCGATTATTTTAAAAAAATTCGGCAGTACCTCCCCTATACTAAGACTATCCATAATTTTCAAACCTGCAAATCTTTACAATAACCACAAATCAATTGACTCTAGCAACATCATATATACAACCTAATATCTATAGAAATTCAATCATTTAAAAAAATTCAACAGTACCTCCCCTATATTAGAGACTACACACAGTTTTCATACCTATAAATATTGCAAAATCAACTCTATACAACCTAACATATACAACCTAACATCTATAGAAATTCAACATCTATATATTTTCAACTAAAATCAATACAAATTCATAAGTAACAATTAAAATTAATAAAAATAATAAACAACATAACAAACAATAATATCCTAAAATTAAGATAAACTAATTAAATTTAATTCTATATTTCAATTAACATTTAAAACATAAATTCAACAATAACAATTATAGCAATACAAACAATAATATCCTAAGTTAAGATAAACTAATTAAATTTAATTCTATATATTAATTAACATTTAAAACATAAATTCAACAATAACAATAAAAATTATGGCAATACAAACAATAATATCATAAAATTAATAAATAAAATGAAAAAACTAAAAAACACTATACAAAACAACCTAAACACAAAACAAACAATACACAAAACTAAAAAACACTACATCAATTCAAAATAAATTTAGGAATAAAAAATGCTTACCTTAATAGTGTGTTGATTTTAAGATTTTATCTACAAACAATACACAAAACAAAGAACACCAAAAAAAATAATCATAATTAAAAAAATAAATACAAAGATAAAAAAAAAGAATACATACCTTTTAATATGTTTAAAACTACCATCAAAACAATAAAATCTCTTCCAAAAACTAAATAGAAACGGAGAGGAGAAGAGAAATGGAGATGAAGAACCGAGAGAAAAAATGAACCAAATGGGAGGGGGGGTTTTATATAACAATTTTTCCGACGGTATTACCGACGGACATTTATTGTTGTCGGTAGCATTAAATTCCGTCGGTAATACCGTCGGTAATTAATTGATATTCGCACCAAAAAAATTCAAAAATCTTGCCAGACTTTTCGATCCGTCAGTAATTATGCCTCTGACATGCGTGCGCTTTGGGATGTGCGTAAACCGTCGGTGAATCCATCGGTGATATACGTCGGTGGCGCCGTTGGTGACTTCGACGGTGATTGTGGCACAATCCCGTAAATATTTTTCAACTCTCTGTGAAATACTGATGGGTTGCAGTTCATCGGTATGGCCGTCGGTGATTGTGGCACAATCCCGTAAATGTTTTTCAACTCTCTATGAAATACCGAGGGTTGCAGTCCGTCGGTGATTGTGGCACAAGTTCCCACTTAAAGGCACTTCACCACCATCATCATGTCGTGGAACACGGTTGATCCTCGTTCTCAAATGAGGTTCGAAATAGTATGAGATAAATGTTGAGATCTCCTCAACAATATAGGCCTCACATATTGACGCCTCAACATGCGCCTTGTTCTTAACCTTTTTTTAAGATTGAACAAGTACCTGCATATATATATATATGTGTGTGTGTGTGTGTGTGTGTGTAATATATATATAATTAATAAAAAATTATCAATTAAAAAAAACAAAAAAAAACATTTAATTATGAATTACATAGCTCCTGTAATATCTAACCGCTCGAATTGATACATCCATCTGTATTGGACCGGTCCTCCAACTTTTACCTCAAACGGTAGATGTACGGGTAGATGCTCCATTGAGTCAAAAAAATGATGTAGGGAATATCATCTCAAGTTTGCATATTGTCTCGACAATATTCGTTTCAAGCCTTTCAATGTGATCAACATTCAACTTGCTGGAGCATATATCTCTGAAGAAATGACTGATCTCCGTTAGTGCATCCTATATCCCCTTTGGAAACAAATCATGAAAAGCTAATGGGATGAGTGTGTGCATAAACACATGGAAGTCATGACTCTTTATTCCATATAATCTGCATTCCTTCGTATTAACCATCCTTGATATGTTCGAGGCATGTCCATCGGGGAAATGTAGACTCTTAAGCCATTTGTATACTAGTAGTTGTGCATTTTTCTCTAACACGAAGCTTGCTTTTGGTTTTGCGACCCGTGACCCATCACAAACCAACTCCATATTTTTACGGTTATAGAACACCGCTACATCTAATCTAGCCTTGATGTTGTCCTTTGTCTACCCGTTCACATCCATGACGGTGTTGAAAATGTTCTCAAACATGTTCTTTTCAATGTGCATGACGTCAAGGTTATGGTGGAGAAGATTGGTCTTCCAATAAGGAAGCTCCCAAAAGATACTTCGCTTCACCCAATTCTGGGTCAAACCAAAACCAGGAAACTTCTGCTTACCTTATTGGAGACCAAACATAATGTCACCGTACTCTGACACAACATCAAACAATTCTTCACTAGAAATACGTGGGGGTGCAACATCCTTTTCAACTCTGCCAACAAAGAAATCATTTTTGTTCTTTCAATACCTGTGATTCGACGGCAAGAAATGACGGTGACAGTAAAAAAAAGAAGCTTTACCCCCGTTTGTTAGCGTGGATGCCTTGTTGTTCTCCATATAATATGGACATGTTAGCTTTCCATGCGTGCTCTAACCAGAAACCATTCCATAAGCTGGGAAATCATTGATAGTCCACATCAAAGCCTCTCTCATAACAAAATTTTGTTTCCTCAAGATGTCATAAGTCAAAGCTCTAGAGGACCATAATTGCGTCAACTCATCAATCAACGGACAAAGACAAACATCTATATTCCGCCCCAGACTGCTCGGGCCTGGTATGACCATAGATAAAAACATGAACTCCGGCCTCATACACATCCCCGGTGGCAAGTTATAAACCGTCAGTATGACCGGCCAACAAGAATAAGAAGCAGCAAATGACCCGAATGGGTTGAATCCGTCTATACACAACCCAAGATGCACGTTCCTTGATTCAGCTGAAAAGTGAGGATGCACACCGTTAAGGTGTTTCCAGGCTTCACCGTCAGAAGGATGCACCATCACTCCATCAACTGCATGATGTGATTGGTGCCATGTCATGTGCTCAGCAGTCCTTAGTGACATGAATAACCTCTGCAGTCTAGGTGTGATTGAGAAGTATCTAAGTTTTTTTATATGCCACGAGAGTCTTCCCTTTACCAGTTCTGGGTTTTGTAACGGGAATGCCCACATGTCATGCACCCGGTCAGCTCAGCATTTTCAAGGTAGTATAACATGCAGAAGTTGGGGCATATGTCAATTTTCTGGTATCCTAAACCGAGAGGTTTCATCATGGACTTGGTAGCATAGAAGTTCTCTTTCAGCCTGTTCCCTTCAGGTAAAATGCTTCTCGCCCATTCGATAATCTTGTCATAACCGGCCTCACTCAACCCGTGATCTGACTTGATGGTGAACACCTGTGCTACGACTGATAATTTACTGTGGTTCGTGGAGCCATCCCATAATGGTTCATCAGAATCTTTCAACAGATCAAAAAACCTTGCTGCATCTGCATTAGGTTCTTCTTCTATGATTGGACATTCCCTGACATTACCTTCACTCATTCTCATTGCATCCATAACCATATTCCTGTAAGGATCACTGTTCTCATTTCCAACTTCATGCATGTTGCTAGCACTAGAAGTTGACCCAACCACCTGTTCTTCCATGTTCTCATCAGGAACAAATATTCTCCGTGTGCATACCAACACAGGTAATCCTCCATGAACCCTTTGATTAGAAGATGCATCGTTACAACATCTTGATGCAGAAACTTTAAATTTTTATATTTCCTGCATGGACACCTAATACCGCCATAAGTAAAATTCATCGGAATAGATGTTGTGAAATTAATAAAACCTTGAACACCGTTACAATAATCCATCCTCCGCAATCCTTGGGGTGAGTCCCGATACATCCATGAACAATCATCCATGACTTCTATTGAACCTCTATAAAACATAATAAAAATATTGGTTTTCCCCGACATTATCCAACAAACTAAAAAAACACTTATGTTAAATATTCATTATCAATTATCAACTATCAACGTTCATACATACAAATTTATACATATATAAATTTATGAAAATCACAACTTCGCAATAGAATTGATAACAATTAAAACAGACCCGTTAAACAAACTATTATTTATTTCATCACAACACATTTAATTCGGTGTAATTCAAATAAAATTTCAACAATTTACAAACAAAAATAATTTGACAAAATCTAAAAAAAACTATAACAACTACAAAATTATATATTCATACTACAAGTTTCTTTGACAAATAACAATCAAACAAGTACATACATTAACGAAATACATATACTAAAAAAACAATAAAATTCACATTTAAATGTTAAAACTAAAAAGGATAGATTTACTTATAAAAAATGATAAAATCCACAAGAACGGATATTGTGACCACGTACAAAAGTATAAGAAACTTGAGTGCTTGTGTTGAGAAGAGTGGAGAGTTGGGATGGGTGGTTGGCTGCAGTTTAGGAGGGGAGACGTCGGATGGGAAAGAAGAAGGGGAAGAAGAAGGAGAAACAGAGAAAGAGAGTATTATCGGCAGAGTGGGTATATAATGGCTTTTACCGATGGACTCATTGACAGAATGTATCTGTCGGTGATTCCATCGGTGATTCTGACGGTGAAAGTGCCACGTCACTGTATGGCTATCTCGGTTTGAATTCGTCGGTCATTCCATCGGTAAAATCGTCTGAAAAAAATCCATGAAAGTGCCACGTCACTGTACGACTATCTCAATTTCAATCCGCCAGTAAAATCATCTTAGAAAAATCCACGTCACCACACTGTTGCAACTTTCCAAACAAACTGTATAGGCCGTCGGCGATACGGTCGGTATATACCGACGAAATACTTCCGTCGGTATAGACCGACCGTATCGCTGACGGAATAATACCGTCGGTATATACCGACAGAGTTGGAGATGGAATTATTTCCATCGGTAAAAATTAAAGATGAAAAAATTTCATTGGTAATTTCGTTGGTTTTTGTCGGTTTTCTGGTAGTGAAATTATGTCGCAATCTATTAAAGATCTTTTTAGAACTAGAAAATTCCTAAAACAAGTTGTCACATCCTTTTAGTAAAAGGATCTTTGTCAAATAAGAAGTCCACAAGACATAGAAAGTAAATAACAAAACTCATATAACATATTTTCATATATCTTGGAAGGCCTTCCTAAACTCCGATTGACCTGATATTTTACCCAACATTTAACAATATATCAATAAACTTTGGGTAAAATTTCAGCCCAATCTAATGGTTGGATTGAGAAGTATGATTATTGTTGTAAAATTGGTAGTAGGCACAATTACGCTAAAATCCAAATTTTTTTTGTTCAATCCTTTCTTGGATAGTATAAGAAAGGATTCTATTTTTATCTTTGTAAAACTTTTTTTCTCTTGAAACCCTCATAAAGCATTGGTTAGCTCTAAATTATCCTCTTACAATTCTCAACATTTATATACATGCTATTAAAACATAAGGTTCAAGGCAAATTTCTCTTCGTGAGAAAGCTTTTACCTTATTGGATTAAATCTTAACCATTCTAAGGCCCAAATTTTATCATCGCACTTATTTCCTAGATACAGGTAATTCTTAACGTTTGTTAATATCAATTCATTTAATTTAATATTGTAAGTATATAATACGTTGTGAAGTTCATACCTCGAATATTAATTAAATTAATTAATTTTATGGTATTTTTGAAATTTTGACCAAATCCTAATGGATAATTATAAATCAGTTATGATATTCATTTTGTGTTTTTAAAACATGATAAAAATACATTTTTTTAATAAAATATACATGAAAAGTTTTAGAATTTGGTCGTATGCAATTAAAACATTTGGTTAATTATTTTTTTTATCTTTTCCATTTTGTTTCCATCTATGTAACACAAAATAAAAAGAAGTAATAAAAAGAAAATGCAACACACATATATATTCTATTTTTTTTACTATATTTTTACTCATACACCTTAAAATTACATGTTTACAAACCACAAAAATTCAAAATGCAAAAATAATTTAAAATACACACTAAAAATTCATAAATTTGTAAAATGGTTATCCCAAAAGTTAGAAACAGCTTCGAGAGATTGCTAGGAACTTATGAAGCACACTAGAAGATTCTGTGATCACTGGAGTATGAACCTATTTTGTAGAATATGCATCGTTACAACATCTAGATCGATAACTTTTTTATTTTTTCACCTCTTACATGGACATCTAATACCGCCTCCATTAATATCTCTTGGATTAGATAATGCATAATTAATAAAACCCTGAACCCCATTACAATAATCCATCATCCAGAACCCCTAGAGTGAATCTTGATACATTCATGAATGATCATCCATTACTTATATCAAACCTATTTAAATAATGATGACTACATGTATTAATTAACTATGTTAACTAAATAAATTTGCAAAAATATTGGTTTAACTCAATCTTATTCAATCTATTCATTATCAATTATATATCTATATAAATTCAAATTTCTACACATTTACCGAAAATTAAAACTCGGCAATAAAATTGACATAATATAAAACGAACCAATTAAATAATTCATTATTTATTTCATCACAAAAAACCGAAGTAAAAAATTCAACATAAGTTTCATTAATTTACAAACAAATATAATTTTACAAAATCTAAAACAAGCCATAACATGTACAAATTATAAATCTATACAAAACAATTGTATGAGAAAAAACCATAAAACAAGTAAACACTTAGACAAAATACATATACTACAAAAATATGCAAAGAAAATTAACATTTAAAAATTATGTTCAAATAAAAAAATGGTAGATTTAATTACTTAAGGTGGAGAATCCTTAATAAAATTTGAATCTGAACCCGGATGCTGATAAACCGAATGTTATAGTGGCTAGATTTGTTGTGGAAGGTTGAATTATGTTGAGATTGAGAGGAAAGGCGATGACTGTTTGTTGCTAAAAAAATACATAAGGAAAAAGAAGAAATGGGGGAGGGGAGGGTCGATTTATAAGTCATAAATTAAATACTACCTATTGATTTACTAACAAAATAATTCCATTAGATATTCCATCGGTCATTCTGTCAGTAAAAAGTGTCACTTCATTGTACAATTTGCCTTTTTGAATCCCACTGTAATATCATCCGTAATTTCTTCGATATATACTAAGGGATCATTTCTGTCGGTATATTTGTGGACGAGCTTTACTATAAAGTTAATTCCATTGGTAAAGGTTACACGTCATCGTATTTTTCTAGCTTTTTTGATTTCTTTTTTTTCCACTTAAATTCCCTCGGTATATACCAATGAAATGTTTCCATCGGTGTTTACCAACAAATATAATGATAGAAAAGTCTGTTAATAAAATTCATCGCAATCTACCGACAAAACAATTTCGTCGGTGTTCCTATTTGTATTTGTCAAATTTCTGGTAGTGAATTTCTACATAACAATTAGATTTAGAATCTTATCCAACCTCCCAAGAAAAAAGATAGTGGTTTATAAATAGGTCTTCAAAGTAATTGATGATATTCCTAGAGTTGAATATGCTACATATAAGGCTCAATTGGTTATAAAGGGCTATAATCAAATAGCTAGCTCATGTTGACTTCAATGATGTATTTTATCTTATGATACATAATTTCTTCATATTTATATAATTTTTTGTTTTTATACGATACTTGAAGTTAGAACAATTAGAAGTCAATATATATAGTTCTAGGGTTTTGTGGTTGATGGTAAGGAAGATGATATATGCCTACTTATAAAGTCCTTACATAGACTTAAATAATTTCCCTAATAATGGTATAAAAAGTTTGGTATCTATATGATTGGAAATGACTATAGTAAAATAAAGTATGATCACTACAGAAAATTGGCAAATACAAATGGAAACACCGATGAAACTTTTTCTTCGGTATATTGCGGTGACATTTACCGACCAAATTTTTCATTACTAAATCCATCGGTAAACACTGACATGAATATTTCCACGATATATATCGAGGGAATCACAATGGGAAAAAAAGGAATAAAAAAAGGCAAACAGTACGATAATGTATAAGTTTTATAGACGACATTACCAATGAAATTAACCTAATGGTAAAATTTGTCCATGAATATGCTGACAGAATATTTTGTCGGTATATACCAATGACATTACAAAAGTATTACAGAGAGTTCAAGAAGGCAAATCATATGATGATGTGACATTTCTACCAATAGAGTTACCATTAGAATAATTTTATCGGTCAATTCGTCGATAATAATTAATTTATGACCTGGTGCTCGACCCTTCTCTCCCCTTCCCCCATTTCTATTTCTTCATTGTACATTTTTTTATTCAAGAAACAACCCCCTCATCTCAATAAAATCCAACCTCCCATAACAAATCCAGCCACCACAACACTTAATTTGTCAGCATCCGTGTTCTGATTCAAATTTTATTAAGGATTCTCCATCTTAAGTAAGCAAATCTATCCTTTTTTAACACAATTTTAAAATGTTAATTTTTTTGCATATTTTTATAGTATATGTATTTTGTTTGGGAGTTTACTTATTTTATAGTTTTTTCTCAAACAAATTTGTTGTATGAATTTATGATTTGTACTAGGGTTTGTTTTAGGTTTTGTAAGATTGTATTTGTTGGTAAATTAATGAAACTTATGTCGAATTACCAACTTAGGTGTTTTGTGATGAAATAAATAATGACTTATTTTATGGGTTCGTTTTATATTTTGTTTGTCGAGTTGTAATTTTTGATAAATTTGTACAAATATAGATAATTGATAATAAATTAAAAGAAGTATTTAAATAGATTGAATAAGTTTGAGCTAAACCAATATTTTTGCAAATTTATTTAGTTAACATAGTTAATTAATACATGTGGTCATCATTATTTTATATAGGCTTGATAAAAGTAATGGATGATCGTTCATCGATGTATCGAGATTCACCCCAAGGGTTGCGGAGGATAGATTATTGTAATAGGGTTCAAGGTTTTCTTAATTACATGATATTTAATCCGATAAATATTAGTAGAGGCGGTAGTAAATGTCCATGCAAGAGGTGTAAAAATAAAAAGTTTCTTGATCCAGATATTGTAACGATGCATCTTCTACAAAAAAAGGTTCATGGAGCAATACTTGTGTCGGTATGCACACAGAGAACCATATGTTCCTCATGAGACCACGGTAGAAAGGATGGTTGGGTCAACTTCTAGTGCTAGCAACGTGTATGTAGTTGTAGATGAAAATAGTAATTCTTATAGGGACATGGTTATGGACACGATGAGAATGAATTCGGGTCATGCTGGTCAATGTTCAATCATAGATTAAGAACCAAATGCAGATGCGGCTAGGTTTTTTGATCTTTTGAAAGATTCTAACAAACCATTATGGAATGGTTGCACAAATCACAGTAAATTATCAGTCATTGCACAAGTGCTTGCCATCAAGTCAGATTATGGGTTGAGTGGGGCCGATTATGACAGAATTATCGAAAGGACGAGAAGCATTTTACCTGAAGAGAACAGGTTGAAAGAGAACTTCTATGCTGTTAAGTCCATAATGAAACCCCCTGGTCTAGGTTACCTGAAAATTAACATGTGTCTAAACTTCTACATATTGTACTATCTTGAAAATGCAGAGCTAGCATATCAAGGTTGGTTAATTTAGAGGATTACAGATTGTATGGAATGAAGAGTTATGACTGCCACATGTTTCTGCAAGAAATTGAATAAAATCAACTGCTTTGTAGCATATATGTTGTTTATTTGCAGGATTAAAAATTCTGGTAGCTTCTCGTATAAGGGAGGTGTTGCTGATTTTTTTAAAAAAATTGAAATTGATATTTTTTTCGTAAATTTGTGTAGATGCCTAGGGGAAAATCGATTGCACATCGTGTGGACAGAATCTTCACTAGTTCTTCTAACAACAATAATGGCAACCACGAGTCATTAGGTGCCGATCAAGAAGAGGCATTTGAGACACAAGCATCGACTCATGATGCTGCCTCGTTGAGGAGGAGTCCCTTCACAGCGGGGTTCATTCACTCGTAAGTACAAGGCATAATGGAAAGATGACTTCTCAATGTAAGTTTATTTTGCTTTCATAACGACATGTTTAATAATTTTTGAAAAAAATAATATTTCATTAAATTTATCTAATTTCAGGTTTATAAACATTGAGGCTACCCGAACAATAACATCAACATTTAAATCATTGATGAAAATTTCATTATTTTAATGGAGTCAGGTTTTCAAATATCCTGAATGGAAACCGTAGGTCGATGCATGGTTTGCAAGGTTTAAGGTTAGTATTAACTTAATTTTTTTTTATTAGGTTAATTCATTTACTTTATTGAAATTACTGAAATTTTTCTTTTTATAAATTTTTACTGCAAGAAAGAATTTGAGTGGGATAAAGCTAATGATAATGTTGTAAGTAGGGTTTGGGAGAATCACGCTGCAACTAGGTAACATCAGAATCAGGATAATTTTTTTTATTCCAAATATTAAAATTTTATTTGTCATTTACTTATAGATAATTCGTTTGTACCATATAGGTTGCATGATTTTTGTTACAAGGCACAAATAAATCCAAAAATATGTGAAAGAAAGCAATCTACCAGGTTGAAACAACGTGGCGGTTTGAAAGGATTTCAGACCATCATACATCTCAGAGACTAAATGAGCGGAATACATTCAACATGTGACATCTGAGCGTTTCACGCAATGGTACAGTCCAATGTGGGGAACTGGAGCTGGCAAATTCATGGTTTCACTACCACGCATACTGGCTGCTCCGTTCTATTTGTTTCGCATGTGATGCAGATTGTAAGATTTTTTTCAGTTACATCCATTTTTTTAATTTGTTGTTTTTTTATAAATATATTTAACTGACAATATTGTTTTTTGCAGGCTATGGTTCTTGAACGTGAACTAAGCCCAATGAAGCTTTTTGTGAAAACGCACATGCGGAGTGATGACCACCAAAAGTGGTGCAACAGTTCATGGATAGCCGAGCTCAACACTTTATGGTAAGTTGGTTTTCAACCATTTTTTTCTTAAGTTATTATGTACTTGAATTTGGTGAATTTATTTTTTTATTTTTAGGAGACATATAACAGTTGGTTGAATGAGAGATATGGGGATGATCTTTTGACGACCTGGAAATCGATATGAATTTATGGTTGGAGGCAGGATTATCCGGTGGACTCGATAAAAATTGGGTGTACGGACTCTCTAACATTTCGACCGAGAATTTGCGAACGGCCCATAGTGTTTTGACTATTGGATGCTCGCAATCGCTCTTGAGCACTCAATCTCTGGAATTCGTGGCCTTATTAGACCAAAGTGTACAAGAACATATGACCCATCTCAATGAAAAATATGAATGACTCTCTTTGTGAATTATGAAGAACTTCACCGAGTGGTAATGGAGATGAGATCACAGATGGATGGTACATGTACACCCCCTTGTTGGTCACATGGTGCCAGGAACGACCAACCTTCTCATTCTCCTCTTTTTCCAGCGCCACCTCTATTTTAGTTTTATTGTATTTGAATTTACAAATGTTTAAATTTGTAATAAATATTTGATTTTTATATTAAGATAATTTATTTTTAAATATTTGAATTTTATATTAATTTATTTTTTTTAATTATTTTCTATTTATGTTTAATTGATTTTTTAAAAAAATATTTTTAAATTATTACGAACGGAGTTACCGACAGACTTATTATGTTGGTATATTCCAAAGAATTGAAAAAGAATTACAGCAAATGCCAATGGTACTGTTAACTCACCGACAAAATCAGTCTGTTGGTATATTCTGGAGAGTTGGAAAAGAAAATCTACAAATATCACTATAACTGTTAACTCACTAATGAAATTATATATGTTTCTCTTGTCAATGATATGTTAAATAGTACCGAGGGAATTATTGATAGAATGAAGCAATATTTTTTTTTTCGTGGATGATCCGTCTGTAAAGCCGTCTATAAATTTATTAACGATAGATTTACCAACAGACTAGAAATTACTGATGAGTGTTTTCCCGACAAACATTTTTTGTCTGTGATTCCATTGGTAAAACTGTTAAATCTGGTGGTGGATTAATGTGTTTATTTTAATAAATTTTATTATGGTTTCTTTATACATTTACTATTTTATATGGATAATATGATATTGTTGCAAAGACTTGTCAAAAATTCATAAAGTAAACTTAATAATGAGTTTAATACAAAGAATCTATGAGGCAAGAGGGTTTTCAAGATGGATATTAAAAGAGACATGTCCAGTAGTACATTTTAGCATGAAGAATGCCAGACTTGTTGGTACTCCATTTGTTACTCATTTAAGACTATCAACACGCAATATCAAAAATTGGATAGGGATATAGAATACATGACTCGTTTTCCATATTATAATGTAATTAGTAGTTTCATATACACTATAGTTTCATATACACTATAGTTTGCACTCATCCAAAAGCTGCAGTTTATGTGGTTAGTTTGTATGTGCCTAATCTAGACAAAGAATATTGACAAGCTGTGAGATGAATCTTTTGGTATTTGAAAGGCACAACAAATACTTGCTTGGTATATGGGAGACAAATTGATTATGTTAAAGATCTAGATTGTAGAAAATTAATCGCAAGATATGTATTTAACATTGGTAGTTATGCTATTCGCTAAAAGACCAATTTATAATTTATATTAGAATTGTCTATCACAAAAGTAGAATATTAGGTAATGACTAAAGCAATTAAAAAAAATGTTATACAACTTGCCCTCGTAGTATAGGATCATCTCACCTTGTGACTGACACCCCTAGTAGCAGGTGCTTGTTTTATTTTGATTTAAATGGGTCGGGTCCTTCGAATTACACATGGCCGACCCTTAAAATGTATCGGTGATACAAACAAAAACAGATAAGTTTCTCTTGTTTGTTTTCTAAACGTTTATTTTTTCTGGCATACCTTTTCTCTATTGATCAAGTATTCAACCTCTCTTAACTTTGAGGAAAATAACTTAATTAGTTAGATTTTAAATTTATTTTTAGAAATTATTAATTTGAATTTTATAAATTTTAGAAACATTGAAGACTTACATAGTCATTAACTTCAAAATCTATCAGATTAATCAAGGTAATAACAAACTATCCAAACATCCACGTTAATTTTTTTAAAAAAATATTCAATCTCCCTTTGAGCCCCCTGCTCATTAGACATACTCTCGTGACGAAGATGGAGATTTTTCTCTTTATGTTCTTGACAACTCTAGTGTTGTCTATACTGATTTAGCTGGCATCAACGTAACTTAGTTTTGAAGGATTTGATGGCGAATGTAGAGAAAAATTATAGTCTAATGAAAGAATTAAATAACATTGAACAGGTATCCTAAAATTAATGTGAAATGATAATAACAACGTAATCCTAACACGAGGAAGTGGCAAATCTTAGCAATGGATATTGATTTGAAGAGGCAAAAATGTGCAAGTGCCAACCAACCAACGTGGACAACCTATGGATCTAGCTAAGCCTTAGAAATTAGAATCATTCATCATGGATAGTGGGGGGGTGGTGTGAAGGTAGACACATGGAAGTACTTTTTTTTGCCACAAACATCACACTTGAGTGTTTAACATCCCTGCCCATAAATATGAAACTAAACTGTTTGAAATGTTCCCATAGTAAGCTTTTGTGTTCTATTGTTTCACAAAGAACTGTGTTTCTACAAACGCGTAATGCTTTCCATTTTGGTACAGTAGTATTCACAAAAAAAAAAACCCTCATATTGGCAGTTGCTTCAAAGAGGATCTGATTCTTTGGTGTGCAATCAGGCAATCAAGCAAAGGGAATAAGCCCAAGTCCAGGTTGCAGCAAGCCCCACCATGATACAGGAAGATCTTTGTTTCTAGTCGGATATTCTTAAGTATGCTTCCAGCACCCACACATTCAATATGCAAAAAATAATAATAAAAAAGCCCCAGCAAAAAGCTCCACATAATTATTGCCAACTCATTTCGATCCATTAGTCAGGATTTGCAGATCGATTCTTCTGGAGTTAAAGTTTGAATCTTTTTGAGCTAGCTCATCACCTGAGTTGATGGGTATATATTGCAAGAACACGCTACTAAAGTCCAGTCCATCTAAACTTTTATAATGTTATAATTAATTTGTTTTGTTGGAAAAATGCCCACTTTCTTCTTGTTAGGCTTTTGATCTAAAGAGTAGTGGGTGTCTGTGTCTATATATATATATTCTAAGCACATTTAGCCTTTATCAATTCCTAATTAGTTGGTTTAGTGGAAATCCAAATGGAGAATCAAGAGAAAAGTCTTTCTTTTCCGAAACAGGTCTCCTTAACGGTAACAAACACCATATGGAACTAATTCTTTAATTAATTAAGAAAAAAAAAATCAATATTAATTATTCCCCTTAATCCTTTTTAGTGGGCTTCCACTTCGTTTCAACATCTTAAATAAGGGAAAATCAAAATACGTACAACCTTCCACATGCCTTTAATTAAGCATATTCTTAGTTAATCAAATATGGCATTTTTCTATTTCTCAAAGGAATCAATTCAGTAGATGGAATTTCCGTTGATTTGTTGAGACATAAATTGGACATGTCTTAGTCAATGCTCCTTGTAATATACAACCTGCCAGCTGTCACTTTTTGATAAGCATTTTCTGTACTTCTTCTCTAACAATTGAAAGACAAATGGGTTGCTAAAAACTTCTACTTTTTCTAGAAAAACAAATTATTTTGATCCTATTTTGTGCAGTTAAGAAATAGATTTGAAAATAATACATATAAATTCTCTTCTGAAAGATAAATTACCGATAAGTTATGTCTTTATTTTTTTAGGATCAATAAATACACTTTAATAGTTTATATTTCAAAACAATTCATATTTAATTGTACTCTCTATATCACAATTTAAATATATTTAAAAATTACCTTTTCTTTAGTTTTCTTATAAAAATTTCATAATGATTTTTTGAATGTCAAATTTTAATAAGTATTTGTTAATAGTTTATAATCTTAATTTGTTTTTTACGTTATCATTGATCATATTCAAATTAAATTGTATTTTGATAAATTAAAAATTTAATTTCTTATACTTGTAAATATTTTTTTTAAAATAATTTTTTATTGATCATTAGCATAATTATCATTAAGAATAATAGCAAGTAATAAAAATAAAATTGTATGATAATGAATATAAATTAAAAAAGTTATATCACTACAAGATTTCACAGTTTTACCGACGGACACATTATGTCGGTGTGTGATTAGAAGTTCGTCGGTGATTTATTTACCGACGTCCTCACCGATGGAATATGTCCGTCGTCTTTCCTTTCGTCGGTGATACCCCATTCCGTCGCTATATCAGTCAGAAAAACAAAAAAACCATTTGCCGATGGTTTTACATATGAAATTTGCACGCAAAAAAAAAAGATTCCCGCTTGAAATATACCGACGGATTTTTATTCCGTCGGTGATATCGTGATTTACCGACGGATAAAAACCGTCGGTAAATCTGTCGGTAAATACCGACCGAATATATCCGTCTGTAAAGTCGTCGGTAAGTGTTGTAGCTACTGTCAAATGCCGACGGATTAAGTCCGTCGGTAAGGCTGTCGGTGAGTGTTTAAAATACCGACCGAATATATCCGTCTGTAAATGCGTCGGTGAATGCTACTGTCAGATGCCGATGGATTAATTCCGTCTGTAAAACCCTTGGTAATAGTTTTTTCTAAAATTGTTTTTAAAAAATTATTTAGAATATATAATATAAAACTATATAAATTAATGGTAATACAAACCAATTATGCAAATAAAATTTAAATTGAACATCAAAAAGAAAAAAAATCAAAGTTAAATAATATTCATTATAAACTGAATTTGTTTGAAAAAAAATATTAAAGGAAATTTTGAAGGTAAATAATGTTTATTACAAATTAATATAAAGGTGGAGCTGGAGGAGGAGGAGGTCCTGGAGGAGGCTGGCGGTTATGCGGCCAAAAAGGATTAGGCGCACACATTCCACTCTGTGTTGCCATGTTCATGACCATTTCGCGGCTCTTGATACTCCGCTCTTTGTTCTGCATGAGACGCTTTGAGTTGTGTGTACTCCGCTGATAGGTGGTCGTATTTTTCGGTGAGTTGAGCCATGTGTTGCTGCAAGGCCACGAACTCCTTAGATTGGGAGCTCGATATTGATTGGGAGCTCCCAACGATTGAAACACTACGGGTCGACCGCAAACTGTCGGCCGTAGTGTTGGAGAGCCCGTAAACCCGATTTTTATCGGGTCCACCTGACGATCCAACCTCCATCCACAAATCCGGATCGAATTCTGGATGGATCAAAATATCGTCCCCGTATCTCTCCCTCAACCGATTATTATAGGTCTCCTGAAAATAAAAAAAGTAATCATCATATTCAATTCAATAAACATAATAACTTACAAAATAAAATGGTTGAACAAACATACCACGAAATGTTGAGCACGGTTATCAACGAACTGTTGCGCCCCCTTTTGGCGGTCTTGACTCCACACGTGTGTCTACACAAACAGCTCCATCGGGCTTGGCTCATGTCCAAGAGATGCAGCCTATAATGAAAAAAGATATATTACAACAACTTAATTTAACGATATATTTCATTTAAATTAATCTTACCATTCGTTTTGCATGTGCAACAAACGGAACGGAGCCGCCAGTGTGCGTTGTCACCGAGCCATGAATTGGCCGATTTTGATTGCTAGCACTGGACTGTGAGCGCCGTGTGAACCGCTCAGACGTAACGTGCTCAAGATAGTGTGGCCATATATATTCCGGGATGTATATCGGTTTGAAATCCCTCCAAACCGCAACATCATTCTAGCCTTGGAAACCCCTATCCCTAGCAGTTTTTTTTGCCTTTTTTTGTGCTTCATACCAAAAATCACGCAACCTACTTCACACAACCAAAAACTACATTTCGAAACATAAATTTTTGTCTAAAAAAAATCTTGTATTGTTTTCGATATTACCTAGTTGCCGCGTGATTTTCCCACACCCTCCTCACAACAGTGTTATGCTCACTGTCCCAGCAGAATTTGTGCTGTGTATAAATAAACAAGTTTAAATAAAAATAATAATTTATTTACAATTATATTAATAATTTATTAGAAATAAGCTGAAAATTATAAATTAACACCAACCTGAAATCTGTCAGACTATGCATTGACTTGAGGCATCCATTCAGGATGCTTGGATATCTGACTCCATTGAAATAATGGAATCTCCATCGACAATTTAAACGCTGATGATATTACTCAGGCGGCTTCAATGTTTGTGAACCTGAAAATAAATGAAATAAATTAAATAGTGATTATAAATTATGTTGTAATTTTTGTTTTTTTTTTAAATAAAACCTTAACAAACTTACATTGAAAGGTCGTCCTTCCACTGTGCCTCGTACTTGCGGGTAAATTGATTTCGCTACGAAGGCACACCGCCTCTGCGCTATGAAGTACTGCTGGAAGAGGCAGCATTGATTGACGGCGCAGGTGGTGTAGGTACCTCTTCTTGAGAGGCACCTAAGGAAATATCATCATCATTGCTAGACGAACTAGCTACGACCGTACGTGAGCGACCAACTCTGGTTTTCATTCTACGCATCTCCACAACTTTATACAAATAATTATATAATTAAATTCAAATGTTAAAAAAAATTCGACAGCACCTCCCCTATACCGGATACTACCCAAATCCACAAACATGCACATATTAACAAAAGCCACAACCAATTGACCCAATCTATACTAATTATTCCAACATATTCAATTACTAATCCTAAGGTAAATTCAACATTAAGAATTACAATTCAACAAATTATTTAATAATTCTGCCAATACAACAATAAAATATATTCAATAAATAAATAAAAACTGTAGACTAACAATTAAAATTAATGGAAAAAATTAAACATAAATCATGCAATAATAGAGTAAAATTAACAATTATTCCAAAATATTCAATTACTAATACTAAGGTAAATTCAACATTAACAATTACAATTCAAAAAATTATTCAATAATTATGCCAATACAAAAAAAAAAAAAAAAAACTCTGGAATAACAATCAAAATAAATGCAAAACATTAAACACAAATCATGCAATAATAGAGTAAAATTAATAATTATTCTAACATATTCAATTACTAATTCTATGGTAAATTCAACATTAACAATAAATATTCAACAAATTAACTAATAATAATTATGCCAATACAACAATAAAAAATATTCAATAAATTCAAAAAAAAAAACTATATACACAGGGCTCCATTTTGATTGTTAGTCTGAATTTTCTTCTTCTTCGTCATCAATTGAATTGTCATCACCTTCATCGCAATCTTCAATATGGATATCATCTTCTTCATCGACATTTGCTTGTCCGCTAGAGCTCAAAACAACATTCAACTCCTCTGCGTCAACATGAACAAGACTATCATCGAAACTGTCGCACCCGACATCGCGACGACCCTAAAAATAATTACTCTTATAAAAAAGAACAGATTTCTGCGTCATTTGCTTGTCCGCTAGAGTTCAAAACAACATTCAACTCCTCTGCGTTAGCATGAACAAGACTATCATCGAAACTGTCGCACCCGACATCGCGACGGCCCTAAAAATAATTACTCTTATAAAAAAGAACAGATTTCTGGCATCTTTTTTTTTAGGGGAAAAATGTTTTGTTTGGGGAGTCGCCACCTAGTATTATGGTCACTAGGAACCCTAACTGGTCAACAGAGATTCTATGGTTCGGGACTGGTTACGTAAAAGGGAAGATATTATCACCCTTTAAACGTTCTGCCTAAGGCAAACTGCATTGCTGTTTTTTTTTTAATCTTAAAATGCTAAATTTTTATTGGTTTACGTTCTGATGATTTATTCACAATATTCCTGACTCTGGCGTCAGTGAATATTCGACTACGGATAATTCCAACTCTAGCGTTGGTAACTATTACGTAGCCATAAAAATAAATTTAGATTAATATATTTTTTTTATTCCTGACTCTAACGCTGGTGAATAAACAAATAAACTAAATTCATTTTATTACGCATTCACATATTTTTCTATTTCTCATGTAAATAAAATAAAAATAAAATTAAATCAGTGTTTTTTTATTCCTGACTCTGGCGTCAATGAATAAATAAATAAATTTATTTTTCATAAATGCACATATATTTTTTCTTGTTAAATAAAATAAAATATAATGAATAAAAATAATATAAACTTAAACCAGTATTTTACTCCCGACTCTGGCGTTGGTGAATAAACCGGTAAATTTATATTATTTTTTTTCATACTTAAACATATTTTTTCTATTTCTCTTTTTTATTTTTTTATTATTTTTGGGGCTGGGCCCAGCTCAGCCCATATGGGCTGGACTACACCCAGTCGGCCCAGCCCAGTCATTGGCCCAAGCCAGTGACCCGGCTGGGCCACTGCACGCATGAACTAGCTTCATGCGTGCATGGCGTTGTGCCAAGGTAATTAATTACCTTGGCACAGTGCCTAATGCACTGAACTTCCAAAAAGAAGAAAAAACGATGAAAACAGAGGAAGCCTACCTTATTGCAGGTTGCTTCGCCGGAATGCTAGCGTGTCGGGCGACGATCAGTGGTGGCGTCCGTCAATAATAAGCTAGAATTCCTCCTTCAACCTCTGCCTTCCTGCCCTCTGTTTCCTCTGCCTTCGTCTGAAAAATTATCTCCGTGCTCTGTTTTTTCAAGTTCTCCCAACTCTCTCTCGGTTGGTTTCCGTTTTCGTAGTTTTAGGCCGGTGTTGGTGAGGGGAAGCTCGTTTTCGGTATGGGGTTCTAAAAATACTCAAAAACGCAGCTGGTGTCTTTGTGTTTCGGGTTTCTTTCTTCTTTCCCTCCTCTGTTTTTTTTTTCAACCCCCTGCTCTTCGATGCTGCTCGGTTTATATAGGGCTCGGCGGGTTGATAACGGGCGGTAGGCCAACGGTCGACCACCATTAAGGTGCTCATAACTAAAGCCAACGGACGGCCACCATTAAGGTGCTCATAACTGAAGCCAATGGACGACGATTACTGCTGCAACGCACCTCCCTCCATTACTGCAGAAACGGTCACTGGTTTAAAGGAGAAGAAGATGAATAGCGTCCCTTTCAAAACGACGTCGTTTGGAGATAAAAGGTGGTATTTTACGTTTTGACCCCTGCAGTTTCAAAAGTCTTGTAATTATGCCCCTGGTTTAAATTGTAATTGGCCCTGCATTTCGGCGCCTTTTACAAGTTAGTCCTTGGACTTTAATTTTGCAATTTTGACCCCCAATTAACCCCAAACTTTGCTATTTATTCAATTAAGTCCCTGATTTCATTAATTCAATTAAATCCAAGTCCAATTAAATCTCAAAACTTATCAATTATCCAATTAAACCCTTGATTGGATTAATTAAATTAATTTCAAGCTTAATTAAGTCTCAAAACTTATCAATTCTCCAATTAACCCTTGATTGAATTAATTAAATTAATTTCAAGCTTAATTAGATTAATTCCAAAGTTTAATTAAACCCCAAAACTTCCAATCATTTTGCCCTTAACCCAAATTTTAATTCATTCTTCATTTACTTGTTTTTCCAACATTATTATTTTTTTCATCATTTTTTTTAGTAAATAAAATAATAATAATTATTAAAATAAAATGGTCAAAAATTGGGTTATGACAGAAAACACGAAAATTTGAATTTTCTTCCAATTCAATCGAAGAAGCAACTCGATATGGTTCAACCAACTCACTAACTTGAAAGACATCATCTCGCACACTTGTGTCTTCGTTCTCATCCTAAACAACCTCGATACGACCCCGTGGTTTCGTTTTTAAAACGGACAACCAATCCACTCTTGATCGATCCTTTCTAAATGAAGGGGTGTATGTGTAATAAACTTGTTGACATTGCTTTGCGAAAACAAAGACATCGTTTATGTTGCGGAGTCTAGCTTTTGAGTTGATTTCGACCAGACCATAGTGCAGATCAACTCTAATTCCTCTGTCAGTCGTGTCATACCAATAGCATTTGAATAAAAACACTCTATTCTGCTTGCTATGATATTGCAGTTCGACGACCTCTTCTAATCTACCATAGTAGTCAACTTCTAACTCACTACTAGTGGATCCCTTAACACAAACACCGCTGATGTATGTCTTTCTTCCTTGCCCGTATTCTTCAGTATGGAAAACATATCCATTGACAAAATACCCGTTGTAGCACTTACATTTTCTTTCAGGCCCCAGGCTTAGTGAAGACAATGACTTAGGCGCACTCCTTCCCATTTGATAAACCTTGTGTGTAATGTACATCAATAAACAGTAAATGAACGAGAATCTTGTAATGACATGCATATGTACAATAATTTTGCAAGTTCGAATGAGTTTGTGATAGTGCTTACATGTGTTCTAAACCACGTGGCAAACTGTTCATCTTGTAATTGAAAGATCTGGGATTCGGTCAGCTGTGAGTTATTGGAGAGCAAATATTGTCGATGTTGCCTACGAGTGATAATGAGTGTATGATATTACAATATATAATTAACAATATATTACTAACAAAGTTTAATTAGTATAAACTTACTGAATAAAAGGTCTCAGCTCATCACAGTTAAATAGAACATAGTTGTGTGCTTGTTTCAACTCTATTTCCGACAAATATCTTCCTCTTACGGCATTTTTAGGTGTGGGTCGTCCAGTATTGAAGAATATTGACAAGTTCCCACTGGAAGGCACTTCACCGCCATCATCATGTCGTGGAACGCGATTGATTCTCGTTCTCAGATGAGGTTCGAAATATTATGAGATAAATGTTGAGATCTCCTCAACAATATAGGCCTCACATATCGAAGCCTCAACATGCGCCTTGTTCTTAACCTTTTTCTTGAGATTAAACAAGTACCTGCATTGAAATATTAATCAAGTATTTTCAATTAAGAAAAACATATAAAATACTTTTATATATGAATTACATTGCAACTGTAATATCTAACCGTTCGAATGGGTACATCCATCTATATTGGACCGGTCCTCCAGCTTTTGCCTTGAACGATAGATGTATAGGGAGATGCTCCATTGAGTTAAAAAATGATGGAGGGAATATCATCTCAAGTTTGCATAGTGTCTCGACGATATTCATTTGAAGCCTCTCAATGTGATCAACATTCAACTTGCTGGAGCATATATCTCTGAAGAAATGACTGATCTTCGTGAGTGCATCCCATATTCCCTTTGGCAACAAATCACGAAAAGCTAATGGGATGAGTGTTTACATAAACACGTGGCAGTCATGACTCTTCATTCCATACAATCTGCAGTCCTCTATATTAACCAGCCTTGATATGTTCGATACATGTCCATCCGGGAAACGCAGACTCTTAAGCCATTTGTAGACTAGCAGTTGTGCGTTTTTCTCTAACACGAAGCTTGCTCTTAGTTTTGCGACCCGTGACTCATCATAAACCAACTCCATATTTTTACGGTTACAGTATAAAGCTATATCCAATCTAGCCTTGAGGTTGTCCTTTGTCTTCCCCTTCACATCCATGACGGTGTTGAAAATGTTCTCAAACATATTCTTTTCGATGTGCATGACGTCAAGGTTATGGCGGAGCAGATTGGTCTTCCAATAAGGAAGCTCCTAAAAGATACTTCGCTTTACCTAATTATGGGTCAAATCAAAACCAGGAAACTTTTGCTTACCTAATTGAAGGCCAAACACAATGTCACCGTACTCTGAGACAACATCATGCAATTCTTCACCAGAAAGACGCGAGGATGCAACATCTTTTTCAACTCTGCCAACAAATAAATCTTTTCTATTCTTTCTGTACCTGTGATTAAGTGGCAAGAAACGACGGTGATAGTCAAAAAAAGAAGCTTTACCTCTGTTTGCTAGCGTGAATGCCTTGTTGTTTTCCATGCAGTATGGATATGCGAGTTTCCCATGCGTGCTCCAACCAGAAAGCATTCCATAAGCTGGAAAATCATTGATAGTCCACATCAAAGCCACCCTCATAAGGAAATTTTGTTTCCTCGATATATCATAAGTCAGAGCTCCGGAGGATCACAACTGCGCCAACTCATCAATCAACGGTCGAAGACAAACATCTATATTCCGCCCCGGGCTGCTTGGACCGGGTATGACAGTAGATAAAAACATGAATTCCGGCCTCATACACTTTCCCGATGGCAAGTTATAAACTGTGAGTATGACCGGCCAACAAGAATAAGGAGCAGCAAATGACCCAAATGGGTTGAATCCGTTTGTACACAACCCAAGACGCACATTCCTTGATTCAGCTGAAAATTGAGGATGCACACTGTTAAAGAGTTTCCACGCTTCGCCGTCAGAAGGATGCACCATCACTCCATCAACCGCATCATGTGCTTGGTGCCATGTCATGTGCTCAGCAGTCCTTGGTGACATGAATAACCTCTGCAGTCTAGGTGTGATCGGGAAGTATCTAAGTTTTTTATATGCCACTAGAGTCTTTCCCTTGCCAGTTCTAGGTTTGTAACGGGAATGCCCGCATGTCATACACTCGGTCATCTTAGCATTTTCAAGGTAGTATAACATGCAGAAGTTAGGGCACATGTCAATTTTCTGGTATCCTAAACCGAGGGGTTTCATCACGGACTTCGCAGCATAGAAGTTCTCTTTCAGCCTGTTCCCTTCAGGTAAAATACTTTTTGCCCATTAAATAATCTTGTCATACCCGGCCTCACTCAACCCGTGATCTGACTTGATGGTGAACACTTGTGCTACGGTCGATAATTTACTGTGGTTCGTGCAGCCATCCCATAATGGTTCGTCGGAATCTTTCAACAAATAAAAAAACCTAGCTGCATATGCATTAGGTTCTTCTTCTACGATTGGACATTGACTGACATTACCTTGATTCATTCTTATTGCATCCATAACCATATTTCTGTAAGGATTAGTGTTGTCATTTGTCGCTTCATGCATGTTGCTAGCACTAGAAGTAGACCCAACCACCGTTTCTTCCATTCTCCTCTTACTACCAAATACTTCTCCATGTGCATACCAACACTGGTAATTCTCGATAAACCCTTTATGTAGAAGATGCATCATTACAACATCTGGATGCAGAAACTTTTTATTTTGACACTTCCTGCATGGACACCTAATACCGCCTCCAGTAAAATTTCTGGGAATAGATGTTGTGAAATTAATAAAACCCTGAACCCCGTTACAATAATCCATCCTCCGCAATCCTTGGGGTGAATCTCGATACATCCATGAACGATCATCCATGACTTATATCGAACCTCTATAAAATTATGATGACATCATGTATTAATTAACTAAGTTAGGTAAATAAAGTTGCAAAAATATTACTTTACCTCGAGATTATCCAACAAACCAATCACAACTTCTCATAAATATTAAATTTTCATTATCATTTATCAACGTCCATACAAATTAAAATATATAAATTTACAGAAATTACCACTCCGCAATACCATTGATAAAACTTTAAACGGACCCATTAAGGAAGCTATTAATTATTTCAAAACAGCACATGTACTTCGGTAGTTCCTAAAGTTTTAACAATTTACAAACAAATACAATCTTACAAAATCTAAAACAGACCATAACAGGTATAGAATCATACATTCATATACTACAAGTTTGTTTGAGAAATAACAATAAAACATGTACATCTACTAACAAAATACATATACTAAAAAAACAATAAAATTGACATTTAATTAAATGTTAAAATTTAAAAAGATAGAATTACTTACAAAAATTGATAAAATCCGTCGGTAAATCAGAACACGGATGCTGTGACCACAAAACTTCAAGAAATATAACTTGTTGTGCTGATATGAGGGAGATTTTTGTTTGGGGGGGAGGGGGGCTGGTTGTTTGCAGATGGGGAGAGTTGGGATTAGGAAGAAGAAGGAGAAATAGGGGATGAGAGGGTCGGTAGAGCTGACATATATTAACTTTTTCCGACGATTTCACCGACGGAAACTCCATCGGTGATTCTGACGAAAACATTGACAAGTCACCGCACGGATCTGCCATTTCAAATCCCTCGGTGAGTCCATCGACAATTTAAACGGAGAACCAGTCACGTCACTGTACAGGCTGTCGTTTTGAATCCGTTGGTGATTTTGTTGGAAAAAATAACCCGCCAAAACCTCCACGTCAGCGACGCGCCTTTTTTTTTTAATTCAGAAACTTCTCCGTTTGTAATTCAGTCGGTAACTACGGACGGAAATTTTTCATTGGTAGTTACCGACTGAATTCCGGACGGAAAAGTTTCCGTCGGTAGTTACCGACTGAATTACGAACGGAAAATTTTCCGTCGGTAATTTCAACCTCAAATTACCGACAGACATATTCCGTCGGTAAATCCGTTGCTATTTAGTGAATTTCTGGTAGTGTATAAGATAAATTGTTGTGAATTTTTTTTCTAGATAAAAAAATAATAGAAAATCTTGAAATGTATTGTTAGGATTTTCTAAACAAATATAGTGAAACATTTGAAAACTTGACTTATTGGCCTAACAAAAATCATAAAATTTATTGATCATTAATTTTCCTCTCAAATATGAACTTATCCTTATTTTTCCAATAGTTTACGAACTTTTGATATCTTTTAGTGCTTTATGATAATTTTAATATGCTAATATTAAAAATAAAAAATTATTTTAATACATATATTTTTTAGAAAAAAAATCTCACTATAATCTGAGACAGCTGATAGATTAATTAAAAGAAGATATTGAGGCGCAAAAGGAAAAGAAGGAACGAATACTAATGTGAAAAAGAAAAGGACCCATGCAGGTAGGGTTGATGAAAGTCGATGATGCAGAACGCTTGGCAGGGGAATTTAAAGCACAAATTGATAGGTGCACAGTGAAGACAAAAGGTCATGAGTATTGTACGCTGAGATTTAAATGGCATTCAATAGGTATAATTAATCATGCATGTTTCAAGTAGAATAAATACACAACGTAAGCGTTGCCTTACTCTCACTTTTGTATTCCAAATATTCAATACAGTTTGAGATATTCTCTCATTTTCTGGTGGATTCCAGATAAACTTTTGAGGGTGAACGTGAGGGTCCCTCTGTTAATTTTCTTGCTGCGTCAATTGGTATCAGAGCAGGTTTGCCTTGGCTCGATGGCGAATGACCTGAACAATGATCGGCCCCTTCCTAGTGGGGAACCAGTTTCCAGGAGAGAGTTTGATGCTCTTGCTACGAGTGTTGAAGAGATTCGGATATTGCTTCTCAACATGAGAAACAACAACAACAACAACAATGAACGAGATAACCAACGTGGTGGTGGCAGAGGCAACCGTGATGGTCGTCATCAACGGGAGGAGATTGAATCGAATTCTGAGGAGGAGATGGAACGTCCTGAGAACGCATTTGCTGCTAATCTAAATAATCGACAACCCATTGAAGATTATCGGATGAAGGCCGACATCCCTTATTTTAATGGTCATCTATCCATTGAAGGATTTTTAGATTGGCTTGTGGAGGTAGAGAGATTTTTTGAGATTATGTCAGTACCAAAAGAGATGATGACTAAGATAGCGGCTTTTCGCTTAAAAGGGAGTGCAGGTGTATGGTGGGATAATTTGCAGAAGTCACGACAGAGACAGGCCAAACAACCGGTCAAGACATGGCGAAGGATGAAACAATTGATGATGGACCGTTTCCTTCCAGTAGATTATGAGCAGCATCTCTATCGCCTCTACCATAATTGTACCTAGGGAAGCAGGGCAGTAGAGGATTATACTGATGAGTTCTTATGGTTGGCAGAGAGAAATTTGTTGAATGAGACTCAGGGGCAGACGGTATCAAGATATGTCAATGGATTGACGACATCAATACAGGATAGAATCTGGTTACAAGTTTTCGGGACGTCCATGAGGCTCAAAATATGGCTATGAAGGCACAATAGTTAGAGAAAGAACTGAAGGAACGTAAACAGAAGGGGAAAAAAATGAACTATGGCAACAACAATAATTACCCGAGGAAGGCAGCAGATTCATATGTTCCTAACAAGGAGAAGAAAGAGGTCCAACCAATCCAAAGAAATAATTATAAAGGGCAGAATTACAGAGGAGAGAGTAGCCAGAGCAATGACATAAATCAAAATCAAAATCAGAGACCAAACCATGGCCCATACGCTAGAGCAACTGGTGATGTCTGCTATAGGTGTTTCCAGCCTGGCCACTGATCAAATAATTGTCCAAGGAGGAAGCAAGCGAACCTTGTAGAAGGAACCGAAGAAGCTGATGATCATAGTGAAAATTATGATGATGATTATGATGGGGCTGAGTTTGCATATGAAGATAATAATGAGGTTGTTAATTTGATGATGAATCGTACTGCTATTGAAGAAGACGAAGTGTTCAGCATGGTGCTACAACGAGCTCTCCTTTCACCTAAACAAGAAGGACAGAGGAATCACATATTTCGTTCCTTATGTTCTGTTGACAACAAGGTGTGCACATTGATTGTAGATGGAGGCAGCTGTGAGAATTTTGTGTCACAAAAGCTGGTTGATTATTTAAAACTTCTAATAGAGAAGCATAAGGATCCTTATATGTTAGGGTGGGTAAAGAGAGGGCCATCAGTAAAGGTGACAGAAGCATGCAGGGTTCCTCTTTCTATTGGTAAGCATTACAAACATGAAATTTGGTGCGATGTAATTGATATGGATGCCAGCCATGTATTACTAGGAAGGCCTTGGCAGTTTGATGTTGATGCTACCCATAAAGGGCGTGATAATGTGTTTATCTTTGAGTGGGGTTCTCATAAAATTGCACTTGCTCTTGTTGATCAATCTAGAAAATTAGAAAAACCACAAGTTGGGAGTTCAAATTTTCTAGCTATCTCCAGGAATAGCCACGAGTTTGAAGACATTATTAAAGAAGTTGATTCATGTATCCAATTGTTCTTAAGGGGCTTATGGTGACAAATGCTGTTTCAAGTCATGTTCCAAAAGAAGTGCAGGAAATTTTGAGCGAGTATGAAGATTTGGTTTCTAAGGATTTACCAGCACAACTTCCTCCTATACGAGATTTTCAACATCAGATTGATTTAGTCCCTGGAGCAAGCCTACCTAATCTTCCCCATTATCGAATGAGCCCGAAGGAAAATGTGATCTTGAAGGAGAAGATCGAAGAGCTGTGGAAAAAGGATTTATTCGTGAAAGCATGAGTCCTTGTGCAGTTCCTGTCTTGCTAGTGCCAAAAAAGGATAACACCTGGCGTATGTGTGTTGACAGTAAAGCCATTAATAAAATCACCATCAAATATAGATTTCCAATTCCGCGGTTGGAGGATATGTTGGATGTCCTTGAGGGTTCCAAGGTGTTTTAGAAAATTGATTTGTGCAGTGGCTATCACCAGATTCGAATTAAATTAGGGGACGAATGGAAGACGACATTTAAGAGCAAGGAGGGTTTGTATGAATGGCTGGTGATGCCATTCGGATTATCAAATGCACCAAGTACTTTCATGCGATTTATGAACCAGGTTTTGCGTCCTTTTACTGGGTCATTTGTAGTTGTGTATTTTGATGATATTCTAATTTATAGTAAAAACAAAGAAGAACATATGGTGCAATTAAGACAGGTTCTGGATGTTTTGAAAGAGAATAAGCTTTATATTAATTTGAACAAGTGCACATTCTTTACAAATAAACTGCTATTTTTGGGGTATATTGTTAGCGAAGATGGAATTCATGTGGATCAGGACAAAGTACGTGCAATCAGAGAATGGCCAACTCCAAAAACTGTAAGTGAGTTACATAGTTTCCATGGCCTTGCTACTTTTTACAGGCGTTTTGTACGAAACTTTAGTACCCTTGCAGCCCCTATTACTGAATGTCTCAAGCAAGGAAAGTTTCATTGGGGTGAAGCACAAGATAAAAGTTTTGCGTTGATTAAAGAAAAGCTTAGCATTGCACCAGTTTTGGCCCTTCCCAACTTCGAAAAGATATTCGAAGTCGAATGTGATGCAAGTGGATTGGGGGTGGGAGCTGTGTTGTCTCAAGAAAAAAGACCAGTGGCATTCTTCAGTGAAGAATTAAGTGAGGCCCGTAAAAAATGGAGTACTTATGATCAAGAATTTTATGCAGTTGTGCGTGTTTTGAAACAATGGGAGCATTATCTAGTGCAACGAGAATTTGTTCTTTACACTGATCATGAAGCCTTGAAGTTTATCAACAGCCAGAAGAGTGTGAGTAAAATGCATGTCAGATGGGCCACTTTCCTTCAGAAGTTTCCTTTTGTGATTAAGCATAAATTTGGATCTCTCAATCGTGTTACTGATGCTTTGAGTCGGAGAGCAGACTTGTTGATTACTTTAGCACAAGAGATTGTGGGATTTGAATTTCTAAAGGAGTTATATGAAGCTGATCTTGATTTCAAAGAAGTTTGGGTGAAGTGTGCTCAGAGTCAACCGGTTTCAGACTACCACATGAGAGAAGGATAATTGTTTAAAGGCAACATGTTATGCATTCCCAGCTCATCCTTACGAGAGAAGCTTATTCGAGATATTCATGGAGGCGGTTTGAGCGGGCACCTAGGAAGAGACAAAACCATTGCAGGAGTTGAGGAACGTTATTTTTTGCCTCAGTTGAAGAAGGACGTTGGCAAAATTGTGAGAAACTGCTATGCTTGTCAGGTGTCAAAGGGACAAACTCAAAATACTGGATTTTATATGCCTTTACCGGTTGCTAGCGATATTTGGCAAGACTTGTCCATGGATTTTGTGTTGGGGCTTCCTCGAACCCAAAGTGGGGTCGATTCTGTGTTTGTTGTGGTTGACAGGTTCTCTAAGATGGCACATTTTATAGCTTGTAGAAAGACTTCTGACGCTACTCATATAGCCAAACTATTTTTCAGGGAGGTGGTGCGTTTGCATGGTGCACCTAAAACTATTACATCTGATCGTGACACCAAATTTCTGAGTCATTTCTGGATTACTCTATGGAAGCTTTTCGGTACTACCTTGAAGCGTAGCAGTACAGCACATCCACAAACAGATGGCCAGACAGAGGTGACTAATAGAACGCTTGGCAACATGATTCGAAGTGTATGTATTGATAAATAAAAGAAGTGGGACAATGCCTTGCCGCAAGTAGAGTTTGCTTACAGTAATGCAGTTTATAGTGCCACAGGAAAGTCTCCTTTCTCTTTGGTATATACTTCAGTTCCTAACCATGTCGTTGACTTGGTAAAACTTCCCAAAGCTCATAGAGTTAGCATAGGAGCTCAACATATGGCTAAAGACGTTATTGAGGTTAAAGAAGAAGTGCGAGATAAGCTTGAAAAAACCAATGCTAGGTACAAAGCTGCTGCAGACAAGCATAGGCGTGCTAAAGTTTTCAATGAAGGAGATTATGTGATGGTTTTTCTCAAAAAGGAGCAATTCCCTGTTGGAACCTACAGCAAGCTGAAACCGCGCAAGTATGGACCTTATAAGATTTTAAGGAAGATCAATGAAAATGCCTATGTTATTGACCTGCCTGCATCTATGGGAATTTCGAGCACTATGGGAATTTCAAGCACTTTTAATGTTATAGATTTGTATGAGTATCATGAAGATAAAGCTCTTTATTCTGAAGATAACTCAGAGGCGAGTTCTTTCAAAGTGGAGGAGTCTGATGCAGAACGCTTGGCAGGGGAATTTAAAGCACAAATTGATAGGTGCACAGTGAAGACAAAAAGGTCATGAGTATTGTACGCTGAGATTTAAATGGCATTCAATAGGTATAATTAATCATGCATGTTTCAAGTAGAATAAATACAAAGCGTAAGTGTTGTCTTACTCTCACTTTTGTATTCCAAATATTCAATACAGTTTGAGATATTCTCTCATTTTCTGGTGGATTCCAGATAAACTTTTGAGGGTGAACGTGAGGATCTCTCTGTTAATTTTCTTGCTGCGTCAGTCGAGCTTCGTAGTGCGGAATGAAAAAAAAGGTGTTTTGTTGTTTTAAATGATTATGTGTTCCATAGTGGATGTTGGTTCATATCCCATGTTTACATGTTAGTGATCTTATGCATGTCTACGCTTTTGTCTTATAATGTGGGCCAAGGATATCAGCTGTGTACCACAATAACCTCCTTTTTATTATTATTATTATTATTATTATTGCATGCATCCATGCTTTTATATATATATATATATATATATATATATATATATATATATATATATATATATATATATCGTTGTATGCGATGCTTTCGAACAGAAACAAAAGAAATTCTTTAGGAAATGTTAGTTCTTTCATCACATTTATTTTTTCGTTGATTTATGACCATAAATATTTGTTGTGCTTCGTTGCTTCATGATATAGAAATTGAAATAATTCAAGCTGCAGTAGCTGCTTTAACTAGATGTTGGGCTAGCTTCATCATGTTTTTGCTAATCATGAAATTGATGTTAGTTACTCTATCTCTTTAATTTCAAATTACACCAACTAATTAAACTATCATATTCTCGAGTATATATGAAAACTATTATGGCGAAACAGTATTATATAGAAGTACGTAGGCATACATAATAATAACTTCAAAGTCATTGCATGCATCAAACAAGCAAGACCCGAGCATATGGTAGACATGTGTGAGAGTCTACTAGGCCAGTTCTACAAATTTTGGGGTCAATAATTTATTTATTTTTGAGGTCCATTCCCTCCTTAAAGAGGAAAAATAAAGAAATCGTGGATATTATTTAGTCAGTGGAAGAAAGCTTGTTCAAGAAAACTATATATGTTTGATTAAATGATGGGGGAAAAACGGACGCTACTTGTAATTTTGATGAGATCATGAAACGAAGGCATGTGCAGAAACCTTTTTCTATAAAAGTGCAGTTTCTACTGATAATTGATATTGAATTGGTCATTTTAATATATATATATATATCCATGAAATGAAAAGAAAGAGATGTAGAAAGATTCAATGCCAGTTGATTCCCTTGTAGATTAACCTCCTTTAACCTCCAAAACGGATAAAATCCCAAGAGCATCATCCATGCAAGCAGATGAAAAAGGGAACTTCTACGTGAACTTTTTTAATAACAGTTCCTCCTCCAACAGTCTAATCATTGGCACTGGCTCCTCCAACTACAACTCTCACTGTAACAAGAGTATTAATACCGTAACTTTAAAGGGTACAGTGTAATTGATCAGGTTCTGAGTTTGTTCCTTATAGATCATTAGTTCGAGTGTTCTAAACCTCAAAGTCATTGAAGGTTTACCTGATCGTTAATTTCAGGATTTCAGGGTATTAGTCGAGATGCACGTAAACTGACCCGAACTCCGGTTAAAAAAAAGAAAAAAAGAGTACTAGTACCGTCACTTCAACTGTAGCAGCGACAATGCCTTCAAAGATTATGAATTGTCGATGCCAGGAGATAATAAGTATTGGACCAACCTCAACCTGCATCTTCTGTTTCTTAATTTGATATTGGTGAAATGTGCATAAAAAACGAGAAAAAGAAATTGGAAGCCCTCAGATTTTACAATGATTCATCCATTAATAACGATTTATCCAAGACTAAATTGAAAGATAAATTTAGGAAAAAAAATTCCCATAATCTACCACGAGCCAAAAAATAATGTTAAGATCCCAATTATAAACCAAGATAATTTCTAATGCTATTCTTGTCGAGCTATAAATTTGTGTCTATATAGTTTAGTAATTAGGATGCATGATTGATAGACTTATTGGGTTTATAACCATTCTTGTATTGACAAGTGGAGATTGTGCACCAAATTCCTTACATACACTTAAGTCTCTTTACAAGATAGCAGATGCTACCAAACAAGAGGTAGATAAATTTGTTACAAATTTTAAAGCCTTAAAAGTAGATTTCAAATTGATTAGGACTTGACCTTCACATCTATTAAGAATAGTGAATTTCTAAATAGTGAATTCAATAAATAAGTCAAAGAAATAAAAAAGGGGTAAGTAACAAGACTTGAAAATAGGTAAGTTACAATGTCTAATTAACAAAGGGAGCTAAGGACCCATCCATGGTTCCAAAAGTTGAAAAGATTGAATCACGATATGGGTAGACAAGGTTTTCAACAGGTTATTGAATAAGAAAAGAAGTTCAAGGTGCATGTGCAATTGAATTATTGAATTTGCATAGCATAGCTAGTATCTTGTGTCAAAATCTCACTAGGAAATTAAAGGGAAAAGGACCACTAGAGACTTAAAACTCTTGTACCCATTCCTAGCTCCTGAGGGCTCAGCTTTACACCTGGTGAATTTGAATTGGTTTTCATGACCAAAAAATTTTCTTCAAACAAGAAAAGATTTTTTTTAATGTGCTATAAAGTGAAAACTATCAATATTTTTATTGTGACAAAGGTAAAAACCAAGGATGCAGAGGAAGAAAGAAGAAAAAAAAACTTAGCTAGCCAAACTCAACCAAACACCCATAAGCCCAACCCAACCAAACACCCATAAGCCCAACCAAATAGCAATGGAAAACAAAAGAAAAGGAAGGAAAAATCCAAATTGGGCAGCACAACCCAACCGAAGAGAAAGAAAAGAAAAGGAGAAGAGTAAGGGAAAAGCCTAATCGGGCAGTAACCCCAATTGAGCCCACCAATAGCAAAGCTCGACCAAAGAGGAAGGAAAGAAAAGAAAAGAAAAAAAGAAAAGGAAAAGCCCAATTAAACAGCATAGCATAGCCTAACAATGACAAAGCCTAACTAGGAAAGGAAACAAATAAAGAGAAGGAAAAAAAAGGAAGAGAGAGAGAGAGAGACAAGGCCTAACTAAGCCTAAGAAAGTGAAAAGGAAACTTTCTTTTTTAATAGACTTGGCATGCCAAATGATATTTAGCCACCATAAATAATCACTTATATAAATTTTCATCTTACAAGTTATCAATGCAACGTCCACCTAGATCTCTTATTTTGCAAGTTATTAGTGTGACGCCTACCTAAATGTCTTGTTTTATAAGTTAACAGGATGTGCTTTTACATGAACAATTCTTCTTACAAGCTAGTTGGGCGATCATTCACTTTAAAACAATTATCCTCCATAACTACTCATAGGATTGGGACTAAGATGTATAATAGATATGCGACTTTATTGTCTACAACACAAATACATGTGCTCTAAGGTTTTACCCAAGGATCACCCTCAAATCACCAAGTATGATAGACAAATGAACAATATATCACAACACTCACGTTTGCATACAATTACCTAAAAAACACACTCTTGTATTTTTCTATTCTCTCTTTCTATTCATTATATTTTTATTTGTACTTTTCTAACTTAAATATCAAATAATCTCTTTTTTTATAAAAAAAAAAAAACCTTGTTTTATAAGATTACATGAACCACAACTCAATCCAACTTAATTTTTTTTTCAAAGCCCATCAAATAGTTATGGAAAGGCCCATATTCATTTGATTTTTTTTAGACTTCATCATATTATAACCTAAAAGAATAGACATTAAGCTTGTGGAGAGAGTTGAAGACATTGGAAGATGATGCCATGAAAGTGAAGGTACGTGACTTCTAAAGATCAAAACAAAAAAGTTTCCTGCAAAAAGTCAATCTAATAATCCTACAAAGTACAATGTTTTTTTTTTCTTGTTTACAAATATGAGTATAAATAAATATGACAATCTAACCAGAATTAAGTGAATATCCATCAAATTGACTCGAATGGAGGGTGTTATTTGATATTTACCTAACTAGATGGGTAATGGATATGATATATATTATCAAACTTATCTAAAATCTCATTCAAACCTATCCTTTTATATATATATATATATATATATATATATATATATATATATATATATATTAGCATTATTCTCTCTCTCTCTCTCTCACACACACAAATAAATGTGTGCACGGGTGTTACTTTTTTATTTTATGTTGAATAATAAATAATATTAGAGTAATAGATACCTGAAACCTAATGGATAAGATATAAATATTTAAATTTCTTACCTAATAGGTAATTGATAAGATATGCATATAACCGAAACCTACATAATATATAATGGATAATATATGAATATAATATAAACTCAACCTATGAATAATCATTGTCATCTTTAAGTGTGAAGTACATTGGAGAAATTAATACCTCATAATTATCTCATAATTATTAAATCTTAATTTTTTTCTTCATAATTATTTGTAGTATATACTCAAAGAAAATAGAAAAAATAATTGTTCATTATCGTTCAATGTCTCTACTTTCACTATGAATGATAGTGTTCAGGGAATAATGTATTTGTATCGTTTTATGTGTTGGGCTTCACTATTTCATCATTGCAAGTTATGTTGATATTGTTTTATATGTTGGGATTTACTTTTCTTTGCATGCTATCATATGAAAAATGTTTGAGAACATTCAAATGTTCAATTAAATTTAATATATAATTTTAGGTTATCATTAAAAAAACTAAAAGATCAAAGACCAAACTTTAAACAAAACATAAACCTTTTCATTTTTATTTTTTTTAAATCCCAAAAACTTTAGTTTGATCTTTAAAGTTTTAATTTAGCATATTTGATCGTTGTTATTTTAGAAATTAAGTTTTGGCCATAAATATTTTTTTCACCTTTCAGTCACTGTGTTGAGAAAAAAGAGAGAAAATCATTAAAAAATAGAAGAAAAAAGAAAAGGCCTGGACATTTGTTTTTTTTTATCAAAAAAGCCGATCTTGGTATCAATGATTTCGTCTTAGACTAGAGAGTTCAATAAAGGTGGTTTTTTCTTCAAACATGCTGGAAAAAATAGATTTGGCTCCATAGAGTCTTTTCCATTCAGTTAATTTGTTTTGGTTTTTAAAGTGATTATAGGTTGTCTTAAGGTTAAAAATTTGTTTATTGAGGTTTTAAGAATGTTTACGAGGGTCTTCTTCTTCTTTTTTTCTTTGTTTCTTTTTTGGTGAAGACATGTTGAAATTTATTTTTTTGGAGTCCAAAAACTTAAACCTTCATTTTCCAAATACTAGGAGTAAGCAAAAAACACGAAAAATTGATTAAACTAAAAAAGAAAAGTTAACCGAAAAAACAGAACTAAGGAAAAAAACCAAATTAATTGATTAGAACACTAAAAAAAAATCTTGTTTGGTTCGATTTTGATTTCAGTTTCTAATGTTTGAAACCGATTGATTCAGACCGCTTCAACCAACACTTAAAAAAAATATATATATAAATACTCAATTTTCTTCCTAAACCAAAGTAGTTGCCGCCTAACCCCAGCTTCCTCTCTTCCTCCCACCTCATTCAAGTCCCAACCTTAAATCAAACCAAAAGGTAATAGCCCTCAAGCTTTCTCTCGTCTCCCATCTTTTCCATCATGTTATCTTCTCTCTCTTAACCTAAAAAACCACTTACAAGAGCAAGCAAGAGGAGAGGGCTAAGTTCATCTTATGTAGACCTATCTTTTTCTAGCTTAGCTGATCACTATTGCCTAAGGTCATATTCTGAGATTTGAAGAGAGCCTATTACATCCCATTTCTGCTACTTTTGCTACATGCGTAACACATCAGATTCTAGACTTACTGGGCTTTGAATTGAGCTTCCTTTTCCTGGGTGGAGAAAGCTTCTTCATCTATCAAAGTGATAGGTGAAGTAATGCTATTCCTGTATAGATTAATGCTTGCTTCCTTTTCATTAATTACCTTTTGATTTAGATATTTTTTTTTGGAGGATCTAGATAATTCTCAAACATTCTCTTTTTTAAGGAGTTAAATTCATCACTTTGCATGAATAACTATTGAGATTGTCATATATGATTATAATTTAGTTTCGAGAGTGTTTCATTTTTGGATTCAATCTAGTGACATAAAGGATAAGAATGAGTTTTTTTTATTGGTTTTTTAACAACATAAACCAAATAAAACTAAATTAAAACTAGTCGGTTTGAACCGGTTTCAATTTTAAATTAAAAAAATAATTTTAGTTTGGTTATTTTTTAAGTGAAAACTGAATTGAACTAAAAATACTCACCTTACCGGCCTTTAAAGATGCTAAAAACAAATGCACGGGTGGATAACATAACATTTGCCAAGCATATAATGTTTTTTCTATCATATTAATTTTTTTTTTGCGAATGACATGTTGTTTGCTATTTTTTTTTTGTAAAGAATAAAAACAAGACATGTAGGCATAGGCTCTCTTTTTTTTCCAAGTGCCTAAACCATCCTCCCTAACCCAAATGCTTGGCCCCTTTTTAAATGGCCTTTAGATCATTTTTTTTAGAATAAAAATAACTGTAAGTAAAAATTTTAAAGTAAAATTTTAAAAAAATATCCAAGTGTGACTGAGATTATAGTTTTTATAAAAATATTAACAATTATTTTGTAAATTATTTTATCTGAATCTAATATGAAAAGGTTTTTTTAAAACAATTCTCATGAATAGTCAATGAGAATAAAAAATCTATTTTATTTTATTATTGTAAATATTTTATATAATTTTCTTAGATTAATTATTATTTTTGTATTCAATAGCGTAAAAATTATCGTTGTTTTTTTTTTATTAAAACTTGCTTTTCAAACCATAAAGATTTTTTATTTAAAAAATAATGCTTATGATAAAAAATATTTTCAACAAAATATAAAATAAATTCATGTACAAGGAAAGGGAGTTTTTGAGGAGATATATATTTTCCTCCTTAATTGAAATCATTGGAAATTTTAAAATATTTATTTTAATTACCGTTAGTTTTTATTCAAAAAAAAAATCCAACTAATATAAAACATGTTTTTTTCCATGAATACGAGAGAGAAAAAAGTTGTCTAACAAATTACATTTTTTCGTCTAAATTCTAAATGGTTGCATTTCTTATAACTATCTATTTTAATTTTCATATAACTAATAAAAATAGATTTTAAAAAAAATCCTTACGCATGACATTGGCACATTTGGTAGTTACAACTAAGAAGTACCAAATTGCATTTATTTATTTATTTTTAAACCAGAATTGCATTCCATGTTAGACTTAAGGGCACATCTTAGGTTATCATTTTGGGTTTGGTTTCTTGCATCAATTTGGTGCACAATTAGCCAATGAGGTCCATTTCATTAGCCATTCAAGCCCAGCATCTTAAAATTATAAGAAGCACCCTCAGAAGTCGCAGGTTACAAGGCATCCTTCAACTGTATCTTAAAATTTATTAGCATTCTCAAATCTAAAATGTAATGGTCAAAACGAAGCCGAGGTTATGCATAATGCCAGAGCATAATGGCATGCTTGCTAAAAGCTAGGCTTCCTCTGAACAAAATCAATTCTCATACCTGGTTTTATTCTTTTTCTGACATTCCTTCTACACTGACAATTGTTTCGTTTTTACTTTTTCTGGAAATTACTTTCTTGTTTTTTCTTGAAAACCTAAGATTTGAAGAAAAAACAAAGATACTAAGTGGATGATAAAGAGGGCTAAGGACTCTCCAATTAAAGCGTCGTTAAATTTATATCGCTAAAGAAATTCAAACAGATTTAATAACATAATTCCACTACATGACCAGTATGCAGTACACTCGGTGTTAAATAATATTTATATAGTCTTATTTATTAAGGGTAGAATAATATTTTCAGTTTAACCTATATATACTTTATTTGTATTTAGGTTAAGTCTAAGCACTCATAATAAACAGATTATTGAAAGTTCTAGCCTCCTTTTTTGCGTTTGTTCTTAGTTATTTTAACATGGTATCAGAGCTAGTTTTATGGAATGAGGCTTAATCCCGAACACAACTTCGCGGATCCAACTTTTTTGGAGTGATATTTTGTCTTCCGCTTCTGCAAAAATTTGGTATTTCGTCAGTTTCTGCAATTATTTTGGTATTTCATCTTCCCTTCAGCTTCTGAAATTTGGTATTTGCGTTCAGTTTTTGCAAATTTGTTTTGTGTTTTGGAGTAATCGTATAATTTCGAGAAGATATTTGTTTAGTTTCTGTAATCTCTGTTCAGTTTCTGCAATTTAGTATTTTGTTCTCCGCTGCTTTTGCATTATGGTTATCTGTGATTGTTGATTATGGCTATTGAAAGAGATGATTTGCTTCAGTCTGTAAGTGTGAGGTTGGATGGGAAGAACTATTCGTATTGGAGTTATGTAATGAGAAATTTCCTTAAGGGTAAGAAGATGTGAGGGTATGTTAGTGGAACTTATATGATACCTAAGAATATTGAGGAGGGGGATGTTGTTTTGATAGATACATGGGAAGCAAATAATGCAAAGATCATTACTTGGATCATTACATGGGAAGCAATTCTATTGAGCATTCGATAGGTACGTAGTTGGCGAAGTATGAGACAACAAAAGAGGTTTGGGATCATCTGCAAAGGTTATTCACACAATCAAATTTTATAAAAAAATATCAATTAGAGAATGACATACGAGCTCTTCATCAGAAGAATATGAGTATTCAAGAGTTTTCTTCTGCTATGACAGATCTTTGAGATTAATTGGCTCTTACAGAATCGGCAGAATTAAAGGCATGTGGTGCCTATATTGAGCGTAGAGAGCAGCAACGATTGGTACAGTTTTTAACAGCACTTTGCAGTGATTTCGAAGGACTTAGAGGTTCAATTCTGCATCATTCTCCACTGCCTTCTGTTAACTCTGTTGTCAGTGAGTTATTGGCTGAAGAAATACGTCTTTAGTCTTATTTTGAAAAGGGAATTCTTTCTGCTTTAAATCCTTCTGTACTAGCAGTACCTTCTAAGCCATTCTCTAATCATCAGAATAAACCTTACAAGGGTTGGCTTCGATGAGTGCAGTTTCTGTAAGCAGAAAGGTCATTGGAAGGCTCAGTGTCCTAAGTTGAGACAGCAGAATCAAGCTTGGAAGCCTAGCAGTCAGTCACAATCTAATGTTCATAGACCACCTCAGGGTTATAAACCACCACACCACAATACCGCAGCAGTAGCTTCCCCGGGCTCTATTACCGATCCTAATACTTTGGCTGAGCAATTTCAGATGTTTCTTTCCTTGCTGCCATAAGCAATGTCCGCTTTTTTTTTCCATAGGTTAGTTGCCTCATAGTTCCTCAGGTATGTCACACTTTGAATGGATCTTGGATTCTGGTGCTTCCCATCATATGTCTTCAGGTTCCTCATCTTTTACCTCTGTGTCCTCTTTGTCCTCCATTCTTGTTATAACTGCTGATGGCACTCATATGCCCTTAGTAGGTGTTGGTTCTGTTGTCACACCTCACTTGTCTCTTCCTAATACTTATCTTAATCCAAAACTCAAATTGAATCTTGCGTTTATTAGTCAAATATGTGATTCTAATGATTATTTAGTCATGTTTTCTGGTTCTTTTTGTTGTGTACAGGATCTGCAGTCTCAGAAGCTAATTGAGATAGGCCGTAAGGAGAATGGACTATATATTTTGGATGAGTTAAAAGTGCCAGTTACTGCTGCCGCTACTGCTACCACTACTGTTGATTTGTCTTCCTTTCGTTTGAGTCTTTCATCTTCTAGTTTTTATTTATGGCATTCCCGTCTAGGTCATGTTTCGTCTTCTCATTTGAGATTTTTTGGCATCCACGGGAGCTTTAGGAAATTTGAAAACTTGTGACATTTCTGATTGTAGTGGATGTAAACTGGCAAAATTTTCCGCTTTACCTTTTAATTGAAGTATTTCTGTTTCTTCTTCACCATTTGATTTGATTCATTCTAATGTATGGGGACCTTCTCCTATTGCCACAAAAGGAAGGTCTCGATATTACGTCTCTTTTATTGATGATCATACTCGTTATTGTTGGGTTTATTTAATGAAACATCGTTCTGAATTCTTTGAGATAAATACAGCTTTTCGAGCTCTTATCAAAACTCAACATTCTACTATGTTCAAATGCTTTAGGTGTGATTTGGATGGGGAATACACCTCTAATAAATTTTTCCAATTGCTTGCCTTAAATGGAACCATCCACCAAACTTCATGTACAGATTCTCCTGAACAAAATGGTGTTGCTGAAAGAAAACATAGGCACATTGTCGAAACTGCTCGTTCTCTCTTATTGTCTGTTTTTGTTCCTAGTGAGTTTTGGGAAGAAGCTGTTCTTACTGCTGTAAGTTTGATTAATACAATTCCATCTTCTCATAGTTCGGGTCTCTCCATTTGAAAATTTATATGGGTATGTCCCTGATTATTCCTCATTTAGAGTCTTTGGTTGTACTTGTTTTGTTCTTCATCCTCATGTAGAACGCAGTAAGCTATCCTCTCGATCTGCTATTTGTGTCTTTCTGGGTTATGGTGATGGTAAAAAGGGGTATCGTTGTTTTGATCCAATAACTCAGAAACTTTATGTGTCTCGTCATGTTGTCTTCCTTGAGCATATACCTTTCTTTTTATTCCATCACTACTCATAGCCTGACTAAATCTGATCTTATTCATATAGATCCATTCTCTGAGGATTCTGGTAATGATACCTCTCCCCATGTTCGATCAATTTGTATTCATAACTCTACAGGTACTGGTACTTTACTCTCTAGCACACCTAAAGCTCCATTCTCATCTACAGCCCCTCAAGCTTCATATGAGATTGTGGATCCACCTCCACGTCAGTCCATCCGTATTCGTAAGTCCACAAAACTACTAGATTTTGCTTATTCTTGTTATTCTTCATCATTTGCTTCCTTTTTAGCTTCTATTCATTGTCTCTTTGAGCACTCTTCCTATAAAGAGGCAATTCTTGATCCGTTTTGGCAGCAAGCTATGGATGAGGAACTTTCTGCTTTGCATAAGACAAATACTTGGGATCTGGTTCCTCTACCTCCTGGTAAGAGTGTTGTTGGTTGCCGTTGGGTGTATAAGATCAAGACTAATTCTGATGGGTCTTTTGAGCAATACAAAGCTAGGCTGGTTGCAAAAGGATACTCTCAACAATATGGTATGGACTATGAGGAGACATTTGCCCCGATTGCAAAAATGACTACTATTCGTACTCTTATTGCCATAATTTCGATTCCTCAGTGGCATATTTCTCATCTTGATGTTAAAAATGCTTTCTTGAATGGAGATCTTCAAGAAGAAGTTTATATGGCACCCCCTCCTGGTATTTTACATGACTTTGGATATGTTTGTAAGCTTAAGAAAGCATTATATGGTCTCAAACAAGCACCCCGTGCTTGGTTTGAGAAATTCTCTATTGTGATCTTGTCTCTTGGCTTTGTTTCTAGCAGTCATGATTTTGCTCTTTTTATTAAGTGCACTGATGCAGGTCGTATCATTCTGTCTTTATATGTTGATGACATGATTATTACTAGTGATGACATTGATGGTATTTCAGTTTTGAAGACAGAGTTGGCTAGACGATTTGAAATGAAGGATTTGGGTTATCTTCGATATTTCCTGGGTATTGAGGTAGCATACTCACCTAAAGGTTACCTTCTTTCTCAGTCGAAATATGTTGCAGATATTCTTAAGCGGGCTAGACTTACTCATAACAAGACTGTAGATGCTCCTATTGAGGTTAACGCAAGGTACTCTTCTTCTGATGGTTTACCTTTGATAGATCATATTTTATACCGCACTATTGTTGGGAGTTTGGTATATATCACCATTACTCGTCTAGATATTGCATATGTTGTTTATGTTGTTAGTCAGTTTGTTGCTTATCCTACCACTGTTCACTGGGCAGCTGTTCTTCGTATTTTGCGATATCTTCGGGGTACAGTTTTTCAGAGTCTTTTACTTTCATCCACCTCTCCTTGGAGTTGCGTGCATACTCTGATGCTGATCATGGTAGTGATCCCATGGATCACAAGTCTGTTACCGAGTTCTGTATCTTTTTAGGTGATTCTCTTATTTCTTGGAAAAGCAAGAAACAATTTATTGTTTCTCAATCATCCACCGAAGCAGAATATCGTGCCACGACATCTACTACCAAAGAGATTGTTTGGTTACGTTGGTTACTTGTTGATATGGGAGTTTTCTTTTCTCATCCTACTCCTATGTATTGTGACAACCAGAGTTCTATTCAGATTGCTCACAACTCAGTTTTTCATTAGCGAACTAAGTACATTGAGATCGATTGTCATCTTACTCGTCATCATCTTAAGCATGGCACCATTGCTTTGCCTTTTGTTCCTTCTTCCTTGCAGATTGCAGATTTCTTTACCAAGACGCATTCTATCTCTCGTTTTTGTTTTCTGCTTGGCAAAATATCAATGCTTGTAGCTGCCGCGTCATGAGTTTGAGGGGAGATATTAAATAATATTTATGTAGTCTTATTTATTAAGAGTAGAATAGTACTTTCAGTTTAACCTATCTATACTTTATTTGTATTTAGGTTAAGTCTAAACACTCATAATAAACAGATTATTGAAAATTCTAACCTTTTTTTTTTATGTTTGTTCTTAGTTATTTTCACTCTCGGTAGGTAGCATGAGCACGAAACTTGAGCATCCCTTTTATCTAAGCTCATTATTTGCCGGTTTGCATTTGTACATTTGACCCTGCTACACCCCAAATATAATAACAATTTATAAGATAAAATGCAAGCAGCTAGCTCTGTACTTCCGAGCACTACTACATGTGAGTTATACACAGAAAAATACAAATATCAGTACTGACCCAGAAGCTTCGCTTCATCTGAATGTTAAGAATTTCCATAGCAACTTTCAGTCATTTTTATATGATAAAACACATACAGGTGCACAAAACGACGAGGAAGGACAGAAGGCCCCCATATTTAAAGGCCCAACAACAATAACAGTATTGAAAAGAACAAGTAATAGAACATGGGAGGGAGGAGTAACTGTAATTGTATAATGGCCTTCATATTTTTTGGTACAGAGGCTGTCATCTTGGTATCTTACATCTTGGACCGAACTTTTCGATCAGTTCTCTTCTTAAAATCTTTCCAGAAGCGGGCTTTGGGACATTGTTTATAAATGTTACTCTCCGTAATCTTTTGAATGGTGCAACCTGCAGAGGGCACAGAAAGAAAGCAATCGGTTTGCAAGCAAAGATGTGTACGGGCCCATTCATCACTTATATGTGCTGTTTGCTATTCATAGCAATGTTTCTGCAACATCGTGTCACAGATACAAAGCATTCATTCTTTTTTTGATGGAAATCGATATGGATTAAAAACCCATTAAGAAGCAAACTGGATGAACAAAATCATAATTCACTCCTTGCAATAGAATCCTTCTTACAAGGATTTAATATACAAACAAGAAAAATATGTCTTGAAACGAAGAAGTGAAAAAAACAAGAGGAAGGGGACATATGCGAACACCAAACTCAACACCATGTCTTTCGAGAATAATCTTTTAATTTATAGAGAATCCTTTTAAGACACATGCAAGAAGGGTAAGTAACATTCCAGCAAAAACCTTACGGTTTATGTAAATTTGAAAGGCCTCTAGAAGTGCCTGTGGGGAGCATGCAGTATATATTGCCCAAAAATACCAACAAATTGCACAATTTACATCACCTTACTCGGTAGGAATTAACACTGGGTATCCCCAAAAAGTTAACTTCAATGCCTTCATGATCCTTAGTTTGACATATCCCTGGTGATTTGATACTTGCTAAAACTGAAAATACATGTTTTAAGTATTATGTCTAGTGGCCATTTTAGTTGGAAGATTCAATTTGCTCATTCAGTCACTGACTGATGGTTTTGTTTATTGATAAAATCAGGTTCGAGTTGCATTCTATTTATTTTCACTGCATGTGTGAATGTTTGCATTTCTTACCTGCTTTGCTATGAATTTCTGAACATCTTCCTCAGTGAGTAAGCTATTGGTTGAGCGAACAAACATATGCAATTGGGATCTCACCAGCTTTAGCATCAGGGAATCTACAATAGCAAATCATCCCCTATAGCCAAGCATCATGTCAAAGACAATCAAGAGATTATTACAAAATAACTTGCAATTTTTTCTACTTACGGAATGACAACAGCATCCTTCAAGATCTGCTGGTGCCACCTACAAACAGACAAGTGTATACATAAAATCACGTTTCCATATCCAATTACTTTAATAGAGAATCAAGAGTGTGTTTATAGAATAAAATAATTCGAAGTATGTCAAAGAATCATCTCAACCTAAAAGCTTAAGCTGTTAGGTGAGGTCCCAAGATATGATTTATATTATTCTCTAACACACCCCCACAAGTGAAAGCTCTTTGAGTTTGAAACTTGCATAGGCTCATTTTACCTTGTACTTATTTTTTATCAAATAAATGAGGATGGTGAGATTTGAACTCATGACCGCTTGGTCATCAAAACTCTGATACCATATCAAATAACCATCTCAACCTAAAAGCTTAAGCTGTTAGGTGAGGTCCCAAGATATGATTTATATTATTCTGTAACACACCCCCTCAAGTGAAAGCCCTTTAGGCTTGAAACTTGCACAGGCCCATATTACCTTGTGCTTCATTTTTATCAAATAAATGGGGATGATGAGATTCGAACATCGTAAAAACAACGTATAATCTATCTACAAACTACAGTATTCATTTCTTTCCAACCATTGAAGCTCTGGTCAGAATAAACAACATTATAGAAATTATAGCTCAACTTCAAAAAATCTGAAAAGGCATGTACAATATGATGCAATTCTATCTACGACACCAAAGGATTCATTAGGAGTGTCTATTAAATCTATTCTAAAGCCTAAAATGAAATGAATCCAAGAGAAGTTCAATGAGTTAAGTTAAGAGGCTTAGGTTAAAAATTATCAAATCTACCAAATCTGGATCTGTGTTTACAGTTCAGGTCATATATGAAGCTACTGGAGTTTGAATGAGATTTTAATTGAGTTATAAACTAGACATCTATAGCTTTCCAATGATATATAGTAGGCTCGTTAATTTATTCAGACGAAGGAGAACGACATGTTTAAAGTTGAGCCTAGAATCTACCAGTAAAGTGCGAAAACAAAAAAAAAAACATTGTTTCCTTAAAAGTTATGGATTCTATTCATTACAAGGAGTCCTTAATGCTATTGGAAACTTATGTGGCAATCTTTGGGTTACTTATTTTACAAAGATTTCATTTCAAATAATAAAAATTAATTGGTCAAAAATTAATTTTTATTTTACAAGGTATCAGGTTTTTGTTTAGCAAGGATTCTTCATCAATTATTTCTCTTATATATTTTTCACTATTAAATGCGGCAAAAGGATGAAAAATAATTTTAAACTATTGTTTTATTTATTTTTATTATTTTAAACCTTATTTTAATTAATTTAGGCTTTATTGAAATTGAATGCATGTCTGACCCATTAGTATTAGAGTTTTATTTTAAAGAGTATAAATACTCTTTATAAGGACAAAATATTAAGACTTGATAATATTATTTCTACCGAATTTATTCAACTTATATGAGAGAGATTCTCGTTTTTTTTTTGTTCTCTAACAAACTAAAATGACTTATCAAAGAGTAATTGGCTCTAGACGTTTCCTTATATTTCTCGTTCGCGAATTGATGTTCTTCCTTATTTTAGGGTTCTTATTCCATTAGTGTAGATTTCTTGACATAAGTTTTCATCGGGTCACACTCCTATCAGACCTGTTTTGGTTTTCCAAGATTCATAGTCAATCTTGTTGTGGGTTACGTGACCATATGATCACGAGATTCGCATCACATTATAAATTGTAACCTAAAAGAGTCCATTAGGGTTAGTTAAAGGAAACTATATTATGCTTTTTTAAACTGGAAATGTCAACAGCAAGTTGAAGAATAAACGTGAGTTTTTCTTTTGTTTGTTTATAGCAAAACCTTTCTTTGAAGAGACAAACATCGTATACTGACTTATTGAATATTAACTGACTTCATGATGTCATTCACATACTTAGGGTTTTTAAATACTAGGTTATCTCTAGATCCAAATCTTTTTCCAATACCTTTGGTTCTTAGATACAGAGTTACCTCTGGATCAAGGTTTTATTAAACATAATTTTCAACTTTCCAAGTTATTATCTACTTTATTGGTGGTTGCTTAACCACGTGATCAAAAGGTTCACATCAATTGATACCAAAGCTAGACTCCAAAATCAAATTATATTATTTATTTTCTTCTTGTTAGTTTCAACTTCCTTAACTTTAGCTGTTTTTTATTCGGTTTTTATTATTTTGTATTTAGAGCTTAGTAGTTTGTGTATAGAGTTCTTTAAAAAATAATAAAATGTGTTATTTTAGCTTGTTATTGTCTCAGAATATATAAGTAGCATAAAGAGAAAAAAAATAGAAAACAACTTTCAAAAGTCATTTTTCTCGAATCTGCCAAAATACATAAACAAGAGAGAATTTGAACTAATTTAATTCAAAAAATTCTCAAATTTAATATACTGGTTCTGGTAGTCCCAATCACACCGCATATAAAATATGAGCTCATTTAGAGATTGTTTTCTATAGAAACTAAATTCAGGATTAAAACTTGTCATAACAGATCTAATTCGTGTCAGTATTTCAAACTTGTTTCGCTTCTATTATTTTTAAATTATGACAATACAACATAATTGATATATTTAGGTGTCAATTAAATTCTTTTTTATAACCTTTGCATCTATTTTCTTTCATGTCTTAAAAAATGTCCATTTTTTAAATAAATTCGCTTGTTACTCGCGAAATTGTAATCATAATTTTGTTTTTGCTTGTTTTTATATTTTTCTTACTTCATGAGTCATATACACATATTTGGATACGCTGCTAAAGCTATTATATTTAGTGTTGATTTCAGTTCCTTAAGAGTTGAAGAAAGGTGAGATAAGAAAAGAAGAAGCATAATGAGTATATTTGAGTGAATTTTATATTAAAGTGAAACATGAGAGGAGTGTAAACATGTGAAAGAGTGGGTGAGGAATATATATATATATATTTCTTATCAATTAACCAATTTTCAGATTCAAAGATGTCAGAGGTAAGCAACAACAAGGCACCATAGAGAGGAAACAATGAAATTGTAATTTACGCATTATGATTCAGCAAATAAATCAAATGACCAATGAATTTGGAGATAGTGTAACAGCCCGACCCAACTTGCCATATATTGTCCACTTTGGGCCTTACCGCCCTCACGGTTTTGTTCCTGGTGACGCGAGCCCACTTCTAAGCTTGACGCCCCAAAACACGTATAACAAGTTAGCAACCAGCACTCTTAATAAGGCCAGCTACCAATCCCTCACCCGCCGATGTGGGATATTACAATCCACCCCCCTTAAGGAGCCCGATGACCCCGTCGGCACAACCGGACAGCTAGTGAGGTTGGCTTTGATATCAAATGTAACAGCCCGGCCCAACTTGCCATATATTGTCTGCTTTGGGCCTTACCGCCCTCACGGTTTTGTTCCTGGTGACGCGAGCCCACTTCTGAGCCTGACGCCCCAAAACGCGTATGACAAGTTAGCAACCAGCACTCTTCATAAGGCCAGCTACCAATCCCTCACCCACCGATGTGGGATATTACAATCCAACTGTAACAACCCAGCTTTTCAAGCCCAAAAAAATAGTAATTTTTTTTTTATACTTGACACACATGGTGCCGGTAATCGGTGAACCTGATCCCTCACATCATCAAAATACAATCTATACAATCAACATGTCATTTAAAAGTGAATCTTACATAAACACATACTATTATGGTTGCATGATTAGAAGTTCATATTAAAAATATCCATACATAGACATGAGTTTGCATTCCTATCCTATTAATAGCCATTATGAATTTAAACAAAAGGATCTAATAAAAGTTATACGTTCAGTACATTGATTCATACAAAATACATTGTGATTTAGAATGCATCTACATGATTCCTTGCAAAAGTAGGTTCCCGTGTATTGGGTTTCCTAGACATCTCGTTGGTGTGACGTCCCTGCTACAGTATGACATGACCAAAAGATTGATGTCTTCTCCCAAGTGCAGGAGTGTCGAAGTAATAAATAACCCGGCAAGACCGGGGTCGAACCACAAAGAGGTTAATTGTATAAATTATAAACAACAATAATACAGCAACAATAGTAATAACAATAACAATGACAATAATAATAATAATAATAATAATAATAATAATAATACTAGTAGTAGTAGTAATACTAATAATAGTAATAGTAGTAGTAATAATAATAATAATACCAATAATACTATTAATAATGATAATAATAAAGATGAAGAAGAAGAAGAAGTTGATGAGAACTTTGAGATGTAAGATTAACGTAAGGATTAAACAATGATAACAACAAATGTCAAGGTTAGAGGATCCACTAATGGTATTTCAAACAAGTATAGTATAAACTCTTATTATTCAATTAGAAACCACACACAAGGAGGTTCCAATCAGATTATAAATTGTTAACATGATTACATTAGCTATCTTATTCGAATAATGTTAATACTTGTAAATGTTGTCAGGCATTCATGATTATAACTTATGTTAACAACAAATCAAGTTCCTTTCATAGCTCAGGTGTCGGTTATACCATACAATATGGGCTATGAAAGTGCCAAGTATTTGTTGTACCAAGTGTTATACAACATAAATCTAGATTAACCATTTAACAAGCAAAGTATTAAAAGTGAACAAGATAACAAATATAAAGCATGTTAGTATCCAACATTAAAGTCCATGTTGAGTTTATATTATACTTATCCTTACACCATTAGTGTAACCTTTTCACCTTGACATAATTAACTTAGCTAGACATAATGAAAGAAAGAAACATAAATAAACAAGATAAGAACATAATGAGAAAGAAGTTAACTAAGTAAAGAAAAGAAAATGAAAGGCATAAACAAGAGATTAATATAAATAAAACTTAAGCATTACAAAAGAGAGAGCAAGAGCATGATCTTGATCTGAACACCAAGATGCCTAAATACATGGCAAATGCCTCCTTTTATAGGCCAAAATTCAGAACTATTGATTTGTTGACTAATTGATGAATGGGTGGCCACATCTTGACTTGGTGACAATTCTTATCTTCTTGTCTGCCAAACACGTCATTGATAACGTCATACTTTGAACAAACTTCAATCATGAAAGTTCTAGGAAATTGTCTCATCTTTCCAGGGTAAAATATTGAGATCATTTGGACTTCTAGAACTCGAGATATGGGCTGAACACTGAACAGTGTCTGGGTTGCAGGACAGATTCGGACTTCTTTGTTGTTGCTATAATTTGGACTTGAAAACGGCCTTGTTAAATCTTGGTCTCCTCATGAAAGTTGTAGACCTATGTCTTACCTTTCCATCCATATAAAGTAGACCTAAATCCGAGATCTACAGCTCTAGATATGACCCGATTACCGAATAATGTTCCAGTTTGGACTGCACCAACATCTCTTTTCTAAGTTTGGCCATCTCTTTGTCCTTTCAATTTCAATACTTCAACTCATGAATCAATTCTTTCATTTATGTTATAGGCCTGCATTTAAGATGAACATTTACCATAAATTAAAGGTATCTTATATTATTAGATATGTTATTACAAAACATGCTTTAGTTAAGGAGTTATTGATACTTCAAGTGCAAAATGATGATATAAAACCTTGATAAAAATGCACTTTTAAGTACTAATCACCCCCCCCAACCAGCTTATTACTAGTCCCTAGTAATCAAAGCTTTAAAATAGAGAAACAATTTGCAAATTCCACAAAGCAAGGCATTCATCATTCAACTTCCATTAATCTATCCAGATAAACAAACTCTCATTAAATTTTATATATCTGCTCAATATCTCTTAAACAAAATATTAATAAACCTTCTTGTTATGTGCTCAATGTATGAAACATAGATGATGGGGCTTTTATTGGAAGAAAACAATATTTTGTTCTAATGTTTAAGGTTAACTTCCTTGGGTTGGGATTATTTTATTTTATTTTATTATTTTTTTCTCTCTTTTTTTTCTTTTTTTTTCTTTTTTATACATATAACTTAAAACACAATGCATCTTTAACCCATGTAACGAGCTTTCGGCTAATGACTCCCAGACCAATTGATCTTAGGGCATTAGGTGTTGAGACACCCCTACGAGCTTAGTAACTTGGGTTGCAGATACTAATACATAGATAGTGCAATGTTTGATTCCCTTAAGCTTTTCTCCTTAACCCATGTAACAAGCTTTGGGCCAATAGCTCCCAAGTCAATTGACTTTAGGGTATTAGGTGTTAAAACACCCCTTTGGGCTTAATTGCTTAGGTTAGGGAGGCTACGAAATCAAACTTATCTACGTTTTTATTATCATCATTTTTATTTTTTTTATTTTTTTATTTTTTTATTTTTTTGCAAATTATAGACTATCCCTATCCCTTAGTTGTTACCTTTAACAAAAGAACATAAATAATGTAATAATCCAATGTGCAACCCACAATCATATGTTACAGTGTGTGTGTGAAAATGAAGGTTTAAGAATACTTGTTAAATGAGTATATGAGCAGAACAAAGTGATAATAATGCGAGAGTTTGTAAACCTGAATATTTCAAGAAGTATTCTAATAGGCCTTGTTATGAATATTGCAAATAACCATTAGAAAATGTTTACTAAGATGCGTCTCAAGAGTCACTAAAATTCCCCCTTACTCTGCCATCCTAGTAATAACAATTTTGCCAAATGGTTTTTAAAACAAAACAGTTAGTTGGTTAGTTTTTTTTTAATTACTACTACCCTCTCCCCCCAACCAAAACGAGACATTGTCCTCAATGTCCTAAGGTAGAAAGATAGAGTATAGAAGACATTACCTGAAACAACGAACATTGACAAACCTGAAACACACTTAAACAAATATAAGAAATAACATAACAAAATATTATGCTAGAAATAAAACCAAAAGACACAAGGATTCACAAACGAAGGCTCAAATCCAATCTAAGCTTTTTACTGCTTTCTATAGTTGACCAATTTATATGACTCATGAAGGGATCAATTACAGGGATGAAAGATTGTAGTTGGTCAATCAATTGTTCAGCAGTAGCAGCAGAGATTATGATTTGTCGTGCCGAAGATGTTAGAAATTCCTGTTCCACAGCTTGATCAAGAAAAGACAACAAATTATCATAAAAACCATTAACATTTAACAGACCTATAGGTTTATGGTGAATGTGAAGTTGGGCCCAAGAGGAAATATGAAAGATCTCTTCCAATGTGCCCAGACCACCTGGTAAGGCAATGAAGGCATCAACATGGTTAAACATTGTATTCATTCGATCAAACATTGTGGAGACCTGTAGTTCCTCTCTAATTGTTCTTCCAATGATGTCCCCTTTTGTTAAAGCTTCGGGGACGACCCCTAAAACTTGACTACCTCCTAAAAATACAGCTATTGCCACACCCCCCATTAACCCAAGGCTGCCTCCCCCATACACTAAATGAATCTTTCTCTCAGCTAGTACCTGACCAAGATGATTTGCTGCTTCTAAAAAAACTATTTCCTTCCTAGGACTAGATTCACCGAAAACACAAATATTTTTTATGTGATAACTTGAGGGACCTGCCATTTCTACACACTTCTATATCTATCTAATGTAAGGGTTGAGTAGAAATAAGGGGAAGGAAGAGAAGATTTTATAGATGAGAAATTGAAGATGCAATCATACCACCTATATGTAGGCCAGCTGGAGTCTCTCTCTCTCTTTATTATTTATTTATTTATTTTGAAAAAGCATGTGTATGTATAGGTAGTTGTGGTTGTGGCTCACATTTTCCCTTGGTTTTACGTCCAAGAACGGCTTAAACGCCCTCTATGGGTCGGGGATAGGCTTCCCATCCAGTTTTCTTAAAAACTGGCAAACAAGGTCTTTTTTAGTCAGATTCCCAAGACTAAGTCTATCATGTTCTTTATGAAAATGTGGCCATAAATCATGAATTGCACGATGCACATCTCCACTAGGATGCGTCTCAAGGGTCAACAAAAGATTATCTAAAGACCCCTTACTTAGGTCATCCTTAATGAATTGTATTTTATCTTCACGGTTTATAGATACCATTCCTAAAGAACGACATGTTGCATTACAAGTCCATCTGGCACATCGGTGACAGACTTTCAGTCCTTTTGCACGACCTTTCTTTGCAAAAGTGCTTTTACCTGTTCCTGGCATGTGTGAAATGAAAGAATTGGAGGACTCACCTGATAATCGGACCTTTGCTTCAATCAGCCAGCGAATATCTTCAGGAATTCCATGATTCATTAACAACTTCAATCTTGCACACCTAGCACGGTAAATTTTTGTAATCGCATTCTGAGGCAGAGCGGGAAAGTACTTTTTCAATTTTTCAAGAGTGGTGTCCATTTTCAAATGAGAATTGGAGATGAGATTCAAAGAAGGGAGAAAGAGCAAAGTATTGCACAAATATATACAGATATCAGTTATTATGGGAAACTGAAAGAACCGACTTAAGTCACGGAGTACCGTTATCCGCTATTTGACCGGGGTGAGAGAGACTAGCAAAACAAGAGTCACACCAAAAAGAAACACAAAAACAATGTGAGAAAAAAATAATAATCAACCTTTATCTACAGGATCATTCAAATCAATTGATTCATTTTCACTAGAAAAATTATCAAAGTAAGCTTTCAAACGATGTCCATTTACCATAGAAACATTGTCATTCTTTGGATTCTCAATATCAAAGGCCCCATATGGATACACATGTTTCTCAATAAATGGACCGCTCCATCTTGATCTTAGCTTTCCAGGAAATAAATGGAGTCGAGAATTATAAAGCAAAACTTTTTGACCAGTATCAATTTTTTGACAATTTTCACAAGTTTTGCAGAATGCATGTGTGTCCTTGAACATGGTGGGCCAATAAAATCCATTTTGTAAGATTTTCGCAGCTGTCTTTTTTGACGAGAAATGACTCCCACATACTTCAGAATGACAAAGTTTAATGACATTACTTACCTCATTGTCAGGAATGCATCTTTGAAATATTTGATCAGGACAATATTCGAATAAGTAAGGGTCATTCCAATAAAATTTATTCACTTCGTTCAAAAACTTACCTTTGTCTTCGGTACTCCAGTGAGTTGGCAAATCTCCTGTAGCAAGAAAATTGATATTTTTAGCAAACCAAGGCATTGAACTAAAAGAAAGTAAGGATTTATTAGGAAAGTAATCGTCGATTGGTGTGATGTCAGATGTTGAATATGTTGTCACACTTGACAAAAGATTCGCATCAACATTTTCGGTGTCTTTTTGATCCGTGATTTCTTCCTGAGAATAAATCATTTGCAAATCTTCAGATTCATCCAACTCAATTTTACCCAAAGTAGATTCAAGTTGATCATAAACTAATTCTTCAATAGAATCTACTTCTTGTAAATCATTATCATCTCCAGGTTGCTTGCAAATATTGAAAATATTCATCTCCACTGTCATGTTCCCAAATGATAGCTTCATCAGTCCATTCCTACAATTAATCAATGCATTAGAAGTTGCAAGAAACGGACGTCCTAAAATAACAGGAAATGAATTACATGCTTCAACAGGTTGTGTGTCCAAGACAATAAAATCCATAGGATAAATGAACTTATCGACTTGTACTAACACATCTTCAACTATTCCTCTAGGCACTTTTACAGATCTATCGGCAAGTAAAAGAGTTACAGAAGTTGGTTTTAACTCACCTAGATTGAGACTTTGAAAAACTGAATATGGAAGTAAATTCACACTAGCTCCAAGATCAAGTAAAGCTCTTTCAATTTTATGTTCTCCAATAAAGCAAGAAATTGTAGGACAACCAGGGTCTTTATATTTCAATGCATTATTGTTCTGAAGAATGGCACTTACTTGTTCGGCTAAAAAGGCTTTCTTTTTCACATTCAGTTTTCTCTTCACAGTGCACAGATCTTTTAAAAATTTAGCATAAGAAGGAACCTATTTAATAGCATCCAACAAAGGTATATTGATCCTTACCTGTTTGAAAGTTTCAAAGATTTCAGAGTTGTGATTGACTTTCCTTTGTTTGGTCATGGCATGAGGAAATGGAAGTGCTGGCGGAGAATCAGTCTTTTCTTTGCAATGATCGGATTCAACCCCTTCCTTACCCTCAGAGATTGACTCATCATCATTCTCACAAGGTTCAAGAATGGGTTTTTCAATAACCTTACCGCTGCGAAGAGTGATGACTGATTTTACGTGATCCATGTGTTGGCTTCCCGAACTACTTGCATTCGCATTGTATTGCCCCTTGGGATTTTGTTGTGATTGAGATGGAAACTTACCTTTCTCTTGGAAACTGAGAGCAGATGTGAACTTTGTAAGAGTATCTTTAAAATCTGTCATGCTTTGAGCAAGTTGAGTGTTAATTGCCCCTTGCTTTTCCATAAATGCATGCAATGTTTCCTCAAGATTTCTTCTAGGAGGTGGAGCATAAGGAGGTGCATATCCATGAGAATTTTGAAAATTATGGTGTGCTTGAAACGGTGGCTATGAAGTTTGAGCATTATTGTTATCACTCTTCCAATTGAAATTTGGGTGATTTCTCCAACCAGGGTTGCATGTTTGTGAGTATGGGTTATGATTGGGCCTTTGGAAACTGTTTAAAGCATGGGCTTGTTCATGTAGACATTCCTTAAAAGAAGGCAAAGTTGGACAATCATTGGTTGAATGTTCATTGGTTTCACAAATTTGACACACAATGTCTTGAATAGATTTTAGTTGACCACTCTTTTTTAATTCTAGTGCCTCAACTTTTCTAGCTAAAGATGCAAACTTGGCTTGGAGGTCATGATCTTCCCTAAGGTTGTACATACCTCCATTAGATGTATGAGGTTGGGTTTTACTTGGTGCCTCATAAGTTCCTGTAGTGTCCCAATTTTGTGCATTTTCAGCTAGCAAGTCTAGGTATTCCATTGCTTCATTAGGGTCTTTATCCTCAAAAGTTCCATTGCACATCAATTCAACCATTTGCCTATCTCTAGGAGTTAAACCTTCATAAAAATGTGACACCAATCTCCATGTTTCAAAACCATGATGAGGGCAAGTATTAAGCAAGTCTCGATACCTATCCCAACATTGATAAAATGTTTCTCCTGGTTTTTGAGAGAAAGTAATGATTTGTCTTTTGAAAGAGTTTGTTCTGTGGGACGGAAAAAACTTCTTTAAAAATTATTGTTGCATTTCATCCCAAGCACGAATGGATCCAGGTCTCAAATTTTATAGCCATGTTTTAGCTTTATCTTTTAATGAAAAAGGAAAAAGCTTCAATCTAATGGTGTTCATGCTACAATTTGAGTCATTATACGTGTTGCCAACCTCCTCAAATTCCCTTAAATGCAAGTATGGATTTTCTAAATCTAAGCCATGAAAAGATGGTAAAAATTGAATAATGCCTGGCTTAAAATTAAAATGAGATGCATCAGGTGGAAAAACTATGCATGAGGGTGCACTTGTTCTTGTGGGATTCATGTGGTCTCTAAGTGTTCTAACCCGAATATTCTCATTATTCTCATTGTGAAGGATTGGTTATCTTTTTCGGTCATATTTTCTGAAAATGATGAGGATACCCTACAAAGTCTACCACTTAATGTACGTGACCAGACTCTCATGCACGTGTAAAAAGAGAATAAAAAAAAGGAAGAAAACAAAACAAAAAGAAACAAAACAACAAAAAAATAAACAAAATTAGATACAAGAAAAGAGAAAATAGAATAAATACTATAATTTGTACAAGAATTTACCTCCCCGGCAACGGCGCCAAAAACTTGACACGACCAAAAGATTGATGTCTTCTCCCAAGTGCAGGAGTGTCGAAGTAATAAATAACCCGGCAAGACCGGGGTCGAACCACAGAGAGGTTAATTGTATAAATTATAAACAACAATAATACAGCAACAATAACAATGACAATAATAATAATAATAATAATAATAATAATAATAATAATAATAATAATAATAATAATACTAGTAGTAGTAGTAGTAATACTAATAATAGTAATAGTAGTAGTAATAATAATAATAATACCAATAATACTATTAATAATGATAATAATAAAGATGAAGAAGAAGAAGAAGTTGATGAGAACTTTGAGATGTAAGATTAACGTAAGGATTAAACAATGATAACAACAAATGTCAAGGTTAGAGGATCCACTAATGGTATTTCAAACAAGTATAGTATAAACTCTTATTATTCAATTGGAAACCACACACAAGGAGGTTCCAATCAGATTATAAATTGTTAACATGATTACATTAGCTATCTTATTCGAATAATGTTAATACTTGTAAATGTTGTCAGGCATTCATGATTACAACTTATGTTAACAACAAATCAAGTTCCTTTCATAGCTCAGGTGTCGGTTATACCATACAGTATGGGCTATGAAAGTGCCAAGTATTTTTTGTACCAAGTGTTATACAACATAAATCTAGATTAACCATTTAACAAGCAAAGTATTAAAAGTGAACAAGATAACAAATATAAAGCATGTTAGTATCCAACATTAAAGTCCATGTTGAGTTTATATTATACTTATCCTTACACCATTAGTGTAACCTTTTCACCTTGACATAATTAACTTAGCTAGACATAATGAAAGAAAGAAACATAAATAAACAAGATAAGAACATAAATGAGAAAGAAGTTAACTAAGTAAAGAAAAGAAAATGAAAGGCATAAACAAGAGATTAATATAAATAAAACTTAAGCATTACAAAAGAGAGAGCAAGAGCATGATCTTGATCTGAACACCAAGATGCCTAAATACATGGCAAATGCCTCCTTTTATAGGCCAAAATTCAGAACTATTGATTTGTTGACTAATTGATGAATGGGTGGCCACATCTTGACTTGGTGACAATTCTTATCTTCTTGTCTGCCAAACACGTCATTGATAACGTCATACTTTGAACAGACTTCAATCATGAAAGTTCTAGGAAATTGTCTCATCTTTCCAGGGTAAAATATTGATATCATTTGGACTTTTAGAACTCGAGATATGGGCTGAACACTGAACAGTGTCTGGGTTGCAGGACAGATTCGGACTTCTTTGTTGTTGCTACAATTTGGACTTGAAAACAGCCTTGTTAAATCTTGGTCTCCTCATGAAAGTTGTAGGCCTATGTCTTACCTTTCCATCCATATAAAGTATACCTAAATCCGAGATCTACAGCTCCAGATATGACCCGATTACCGAATAATGTTCCAGTTTGGACTCCACCAACATCTCTTTTCTAAGTTTGGCCATCTCTTTGTCCTTTCAATTTCAGTACTTCAACTCATCAATCAATTCTTTCATTTATGTGATAGGCCTGCATTTAAGATGAACATTTACCATAAATTAAAGGTATCTTATATTATTAGATATGTTATTATAAAACGTGCTTTAGTTAAGGAGTTATTGATACTTCAAGTGCAAAATGATGATATAGAACCTTGATAAAAATGTACTTTTGAGTACTAATCAGTCCAATCAAAAGTTATGGCCCTTTAGAATCGTTACTCTAGCCTGGCGCGACCAAACCTCCTCCTCACTATGTATCGATTCCACATCCACTCCATGGAAAATGGCCTCTGAAAACTCCTGTAAAATTTTGATCGAGATCCAACGGTCATATCAAAAGTTATGGCCTTTTCGAACCGTTACTCAAGCGTGGCGCGACCAGACCTCCATCTCACCGAGTTTCGATTCCACATCCAATTTCATTGAATAGGGCCTCTAGAAACTCCTGTAAAATTTTGATCGTGATCCAACGGTCAGAACAAAAGTTATGGCCCTTTCAAACTATTACTCTAGTCTGGCGGGGCCAGACTGTCGCCTCATCGAGTAGTGATTCCAGATCAACTATAAGTAAAATGGCCTCTAAAACTCACATAAAATTTTGATCGAGATCCAATGATCGGATCAAAAGTTACAGCCCTTCCGAACCATTACTCTAATCTGGCACGCCTAGACCTCGACCATACCGAGAGTCGATTTCACATACACTACATGGAAAACGACCTCTGGAAACTACTATAAAATTTTGATCGCGATCCAACGAACGGATCAAAAGTTATGGCCCTTTCAAACCATTACTCTAGTTCGGCGCGACCAGACCTCCTCCTTACCGAGTATTGATCCAACATCTACTCTAAGGAAAACGGTCTCTAGAAACTCCTGTAAAAGTTTGATCGCGATCCAACGGTCGGATCAAAAGTTATGGCCCTTTCGAATCGTTACTCTAGTCTGGCGTGACAGACCACCTCCTTACTGAGCATCGATTCCACATCCACTCTATGGAAAAGGGCCTCCGAATACTCTTGTAAAATTTTAAAAGCGATCCAACGATCATGTCAATAGTTATGGACTTTTCAAACCATTACTCTAGCGTGGTGCAACCAGACCTCTTTCTCACTGAGTTTCGATTCCACATCCACTCCATGGAAAAGGGCCTCTGGAAAAACCTGTAAAATTTTGATCGTGATCCAATGGTTGGATCAAAGGTTATGGCCCTCTTGAACCATTACTCTAGTCTGGCGGGGCCAGACCGTCGCCTCACCGTGTACCGATTCCAGATCAACTCCAAGGAAAATGGCCTCTAAAAACTCTTGTAAAAGTTTGATCGAGATCCAACGATCGAATCAAAAGTTATGGCCCTTTCGAACGGATACTCTAGTCTTGCACGACCAGACTTCTGCCTCACCGAGTGTCGATTCCATATCCACTCCATCGAAAACGGCCGCTGGAAACTCCTGTAAAAGTTGGATCGCGATCAACGGTCAGATCAAAAGTTATGACCCTTTTGAACCATTACTCTAGTCTGGCTCGACTAGACCGTTGCCTCACCATGTAGCGATTCTAGATCAGCTCCAAGGAAAATGGCCTCTAAGAACTCGTGTAAAACTTTGATCGAGATCCAACGGTCGGATCAAAAGTTATAGCCCTTTCGAACCGTTACTCTAGTCTAGCGCGACAAGACCTCCTCCTTACCGAGTTTTGATTCCACATCCACTCTAAGGAAAAGGACCTTCGAAAACTCATGTAAAATTTTTATCGTGATCAACGGTCGGATCAAAAGTAAAGGCCCTTTCGAACCGTTACTCTGGCCTGGCATGACTAGACCTCCGTCTCATGGAGTATCGATTCCACATCCAATCCATTGAAAAGGATCTCTAGAGACACCTGTAAAATTTGACCGTGATCCAACGGTCGGATAAAACATTATGGCCCTTTCAAACCGTTATTCTAGTCTAGCGCAGCCAGATCGTCGCCTCAACGAGTAGCGATTTCAGATCAACTCCAAGGAAAATGACCTTTAAAAACTCTTGTAAAAGTTTGATCGAGATCCAACGGTCGGATAAAAAGTTATGGCCCTGTCGAACCGTTACTCTAGCTTGGGGTGCTCAGACCTGCGCCTCACCGAGTAGCGATTCCAGATCCACTCCATGGAAAATAGCCTCTAAAAACTCTTGTAAAAGTTTGATCAAGATCCAACGATCGGATTAAAAGTTATGGATCTTTCGAACAGTTAGTCTAGTCTAGCAGGGCCAGACCGTCGCCCAATCGAGTAGCGATTCAAGACTAACTTCAAGGAAAATGGCCTCTAAAAACTCCTGTAAAAGTTTGATCAAGATCCAACGGCCGGATCAAACGTTATGGCCTTTTCGAACCGTAAATCTGGTCTGGCGTGACTAGACCTCCTTCCCACAGAGTATCGATTCCACATCCACTCCATGGAAAAGGGCCTCTGAAAACTCCTATAAAATTTTGATCGTGATGCAACGGTTAGATAAAAAATTATGGCCTTTTAGAACCGTTATTCTAGTCTGGCATGGCCAGACCGTCACCTCAACGAGTGGCGATTCCAGATCAACTCCAAGGAAAATGGCCTCTAAAAACTCCTGTAAAAGTTTGATCGAGATCTAATAGTAGGATAAAAAGTTATGGCCCTTTCGAACCTTTACTCTAGCCTGGCGTGACAAGACCTCCGCCTCACCGAGTAGCGATTCCAGATCAACTCCAAGGAAAATAGCCTCTAAAAAATCCTATAAAAGTTTGATCGAGATCCAACGGCCAGATCAAACGTTATGGCCCTTTAGAACTGTAAATCTAGTCTAGCGCGACCAAACCTCCTCCTCATCGAGTATCGATTCCACATCTACTCCATGGAAAAGGGCCTCTAGAAAAACCTATAAAATTTTGATCTTGATCCAATGGTTGGAATAAAAGTTATGGCCCTTTCGAACCGTAATTTTAGTCTGGCGGGGCCAGACCGTCGCCTCACCGAGTAGCAATTCGAGATCAACTCCAAGGAAAATGCCTCTAAAAACCCCAGTAAAAGTTAGATGGAGATTAACGATCGGATAAAAAGTTATAGCTCTTTCAAACCGTTAATCAAGTTTGACGCGACCAAACCTCGGACTCACCGAGATTCGATTCCACATCCACCCCATGAAAAAAAGCCTCTGGAAACTCCTGTAAAAGTTTGATCGCGATCCAATAGTCGGATCAAAAGTTATGTCCTTTTCAAACCGTTACTCTAGCGTGGCGCGAGCAGACTTCCGCGTCACCAAGTATCGTTTCCACATCCATTCCATTAAATAGGGCATTTGGAAACTCATGTAAAATTTTGATCGTGATCCAATGGTCGGAAAACAGTTATGGCCCTTTCGAACCATTACTATAGTCTGGTGGGGCCAGACCGTCACCTCACCGAGTAGCGATTCGAGATCAAATCCAAGGAAATTGTCCTCTAAAAACTCCTGTAGAAGTTTGATCGAGATCCAACGATCGGATCAAAAGTTATGGCCCTTTCGAACCGTAAATCTAGTCTGGCGCGACCAAACCTCCTCCTCACCGAGTATCGATTCCACATCCACTCCATGGAAAAGAGCCTCCGGAAACTCATGTAAAATTTTGATCGCGATCAACGGTTAGATCAAAAGTTATGGCCCTTTCAAACCATTAATCTGGTCCGACGCGACCAGACCTCGACCTCATCGAGAGTCGATTCCTCATCCACTCCTTGGAAAACAGCCTCCAAAAACTCCTGTAAAAGTTTGATCGCGATCCAATGGTCGGATCAAAAGTTATGGCCCTTTTGAACCATTTCTCTAGCCTGGCACGACCAAACCTCCATCTCACCGAGTATCGATTCCACATCCATTTCATTAATAAGGCCTCTAGAAACTCCTGTAAAATTTTGATCCTGATCCAACGATCAGAACAAAAGTTATGGCCTTTTCAAACCGTTACTCTAGTCTGGTGGGGCCAGACCGTCGCCTCATTGAGTAGCGATTCCTGATCGACTCCAAGGAAAATGGCCTCTAAAACTCACATAAAATTTTGATCGAGATCCAACGAACGGATCAAAAGTTATGGCCCTTTCGAACCACTACTCTAGTCTGGCGCGACCAGACCTCCTCCTTACCGACTAGTGATCCAACATCTACTCTAAGGAAAACGGTCTCTGGAAACTCCTGTAAAAGCTTATGGCCCTTTTGCCATCCAACGGTCGGATCAAAAGTTATGGCCCTTTCGTGCCGTTATTCTAGCCTAGCGCGACCAGATATCCTCCTCACTTAGTATCAATTTCACATACACTACATGGAAAATGGCATCTGGAAACTACTATAAAATTTTGATCATGATCCAATGAACGCATCAAAAGTTATAGCCCTCTCGAACCATTACTCTAGTCTGGCGGAGCCAGATCGTCGCATCACTGAGTAAGGATTCCAGATCAACTCCAAGGAAAATGGCCTCTAAAAACACCCGTAAAATTTTCATTGAGATCCAACAAATGGATCAAAAGTTATGGCCCTTTCGAACCGTTAAAGTAGTCTGGCACGACCAGATCTCGGCCTCACCGAGAGTCGATTCCACTTCCACTCCATGGAAAATAGCCTCCGGAAACTCCTGTAAAAGTTTGATTGAGATCCAATGATCGCATCAAAAGTTATGGCCCTTTCAAACGGTTAGTCTAGTCTGGCGGGGCAAGAGTGTCGCCTCACCGAGTAGCGATTCGAGATCAACTCCATGGAAAATGGCCTCTAAAAACTCTTGTAAAACTTTAATCGAGATCCAATGATCGGATCAAAAGTTATGGTCACTTCAAATAGCTAATCTCATCTAGCGCGACCAAACCTCGACCTGACCGAGAGTCAATTCCACATCCACTCCATGGAAAATAGCCTTCAAAAACTCTTGTAAAAGTTTGATAGCGATCCAACGGTTGGATCAAAACTTATGGCCCTTTCGAACCGTTTCTCTAGCCTGGGGCGACCACACCTCCATCTTACCGAGTATCGATTCCACATCCATTCCATTGAAAATAGCCTCTAAAAACTGCTGTAAAAGTTTCATCGAGATCCAACGATCGGATGAAAAGTTATAGCCCTTTCGGCTAGTTAGTCTAGTCTAGCGAGGCCAGACTGTCGCCTCACCGAGTAGCGATTCGAGATCAACTCCATGGAAAATGGCCTCTAAAAAATCTTGTAAAACTTTAATCGAGATCCAACGATCGAATCAAAAGTTATGGTCGTTTCGAATAGCTAATCTCATCTAGCGCGACCAAACCTCGACCTTACCGAGAGTCAATTCCACATCCACTCCATGGAAAACAGCCTCCGAAAACTCTTGTAAAAGTTTGATAGCGATCCAATGGTCGGATCAAAAGTTATGGCCCTTTCGAACCGTTTCTCTAGCCTGGCACGACCACACCTCCATCTCACCCAGTATCAATTCCACATCCATTTCATTGAATAGGGCCTCTAGAAACTCCTGTAAAATTTTGATCGGGATCCAACAGTCAGAACAAAAATTATGGCCCTTTCAAACCGTTACTCTAGTCTGGCAAGGCCAGACCGTCGCCTCATCGAGTAGCGATTCCAGATCGGCTCCAAGGAAAATGGCCTCTAAAACTCACATAAAAGTTTCATCGAGATCTAACGACCAGATCAAAAGTTACAGCTCTTCCGACCTGATACTCTAGCCTGGCTCGACCAGGCCTCAGCCTCACCAAGGGTCGATTCCACATCCATTCCATTGAAAGGGGCCTCTGGAAACTCTCATAAAATATTCATCGCGATCCAACAGTCGGATAAAAAGTAATAGCCTTTTCGACCCGTTAATCTAGATTGGCGCGACCAGACCTTCACTTCACCGACCGTCAATTCCACATCCATTCCATTGAAAAGGGCCTCTGTAAACTCCTGCAAATTTTTGTTCGAGATCGAATGGTCGGATCAAAAGTTATGGCCATTTCCAACCGTTACTCTAGCATGGCGCGACAAGGCCTCCTCCTCATCGAGTTTCGATTCCACATCCACTCTATGGAAAAGGGCCTCTGGAAACTCCTGTAGAATTTTGATCTCGATCCAACGGTTGGATCAAAAGTTATGGCCCCTTCGAACCATCCCTTTTGAACCGTTACTCTAGTCTGGCATGACCAGACCTCCGCCTCACCGAGTATCGATTCTACATCCACTATATGGAAAAGGGCCTCTGGAAACTTCTGTAAAATTTAGTTTGAGATCGAACGATCTGATTAAAAGATACGACCCTTTCGAACCGATACTCTAGCCTGGCTCGACCAGGCCTCGGCCTCACCAAGTGTCGATTCCACATACATTCCATTGAAAGGCGCCTCTGGAAACTCTCATAAAATATTCATCGCGATCCAACGGTCGGATCAAAAGTAATAACCCGTGTGAACCGTTACTCTAGCCTGGCGCGACCTAACCTCCGCCTCACCGAGTATCGATTCCACATCCACTCCATGGAAAGGGCCTCCAGAAACTCCTCAAACTTCTGTGAGATTTTGATCGCGATCCAACCGTCGGATAAAAAGTTATGGCCCCTTCGAACCGTTACTCTAGCTTGGCGCAACTAGACCTCCGCCTCACCGAGTATCGATTCCACATCCACTCTATGGAAAGGGCCTCCAGAAACTCCTGTAAAATTTAGATCGCGATCCAATGGTCCGATCAAAAGTTATGGCCCTTCCGACCCGTTGATCTCGCCTGGAGCGACCAGACCTACTCCTGACCAAGTATCGATTCCACATCCACTCCATGGAAAAGGCCAGCTGGAAAATCCTGTAAATTATTATCGCGATCCAACATTCGGATCAAAAGTTATAGCCTTTTCGACCCGTTAATCTAGATTGGCGCGACCAGACCTTCGCTTCACCGACCGTCGATTCCACATCCATTCCATTGAAAAGGGCCTCTGTAAACTCCTGCAAATTTTTGTTCGAGATCCAATGGTCGGATCAAAAGTTATGACCTCCTCCGCACCGAGTTTCGATTCCATATCCACTCCATGGAAAAGGGCCTCCGGAAACTCCTGTAGAATTTTGATCTCGATCCAACAGTCGGATCAAAAGTTATAGCCCCTTCGAACCATCCCTTTTGAACCGTTACTCTAGCCTGGCATGACCAGACCTCCGCCTCACCGAGTATTAATTCTACATCCACTATATCAAAACAGGCCTCCGAAAACTTCTGTAAAATTTAGTTCGAGATCGAACGGTCTGATTAAAAGATACGACCCTTTCAAACTGATACTCTAGCCTGGCTCGACCAGGCCTTGACCTCACCAAGTGTCGATTCCACATCCATTCCATTGAAAGGGACCTCCGGAAACTCACATAAAATATTCATCGCGATCCAACGATCGGATCAAAATTTATAGCCCGTTCGAACTGTTACTCTAGCCTGGAGCGACCTGACCTCCTCCTCACCGAGTATCGATTCCACATCCACTTTATGGAAAAGGCCCTCCACAAACTGCTGTAAAATTTTGATCGCAATCCAACCGTCGAATCAAAAGTTATGGACCCTTCGAATCGTTACTTTAGCTTAGCGCGACTAGACCTCCGCTTCATCGAGTATCGATTCCACATCCACTCCATGGAAAGGGCCTCCGGAAACTCCTGTAAACTTTTGATCGCGATCCAACAGTCGGATCAAAAGTTATGGCCCCTTCGAACCGTTACTCTAGCTTGGCGCGACCAGACCTCCACCTCATCGAGTATCGATTCCACATCCACAACATTGAAAAAGCCCTCTGAAACTTCTGTAAAATTTTGATCGCGATCCAACGGGCCGATCAAATGTTATGGATCGTTCGAACTGTTACTCTAGCCTGGCACGACCATACCTCCACCTCACCGAGTGTGGATTCCACATCCATTCCATTGAAAAGGTCCTTCGAAAACTCCTGTAAAATTTAGATAAAGATCCAACGGTCGGATCAAAAGTTGTGGCCCTTTCGAACCGTTACTCTAGCCTGGCGCGACAAGACCTCCGCCACACCGAGTGTCGATTCCACATGCAAAACATTGAAAAGGCCCTCTGAAACTTCTGTAAAATTTTGATCGTGATCCAATGGTCGAATCAAAAGTTATAGCCCGTTCGAACTGTTACTCTATCCTGACGCGACCACACCTCCTCACCGAGTATCGATTCCACATACACAGCATGGAAAAGGCCCTTTGAAACTCCTGTAAAATTTCGATCGCGATCCAATGGTCGGATCAAATGTTGTGGACCGTTCGAACCATTACTCTAGCCTGGCGTAACCAGACCTCCTCCTCACCGAGTGTCGATTACACATCCATGTCATTGAAAAGGGCCTATGGAAACTCCTGTAAAATTTAGTTCGAGATCCAACGATCGAATCAAAAGTTATTGCCCTTTCAAACCATTACTCTAACTTGGAGCAACCAGACCTCCGCCTCACCGAGTGTCGATTCCACATCCATTCCAAGGAAAAGGCCCTCTGAAACTACTATAAAATTTAGATCGCGATCCAATAGTCGAATCATAAATTATGGACCGTTCGAACTGTTACTCCAGCTTGGCACGACCAGACCTCCTCCTTCCCGAGTATCGATTCCACATCCACTATATGGAAAAGGGCCTACGGAAACTGATGTAAAATGTTGATCGCGATCAAACGGTCGGATCAAAAGTTATAGCCATTACGAACTGTTACTCTAGCGTGGGGCGATAAGACCTCCTCCTTACCGAGTATTGATTCCACATCCACTATAGGGAAAACGGCCTCCAGAAACTCTAGCAAAATTTTAATCACGATCCAACGGTAGGATCAAAAGTTATGGCCCGTTCGAACCGTTACTCTTGCCTAGCGCGACCAGACCTCCTCCTCAACGAGTATCGATTCCACATCCACTATATGGAAAAGGGCATCAAGAAACTCCTGCAAAATTTATATCGACATCTAACGGTCGGCTCAAAAGTTATTGCCTTTAGGAACCGTTATTCTAGCCTGGCGCGACCAGACCACCTCCTCACCAAGTATTGATTCCACATCCATTATAAGGAAAACGGCCTCCAGAAACTCCAGTAAAATTTTAATCACGATCCAATGGTAGGATCAAAAGTTATGGCCCGTTCAAATCGTTACTCTTTCCTAGCGCGACTAGACCTCCTCCTCACCGAGTATCGATTCCACATCCACTATATGGAAAAGGGCATCAGGAAACTCTTGCAAAATTTAGATCGAGATCCAACTGTCGAATCAAAAGTTATGGCCCTTACGAACCGTTACTCTAGCCTGGCGCGACCAGACCTCCTCCTCACCGAGTATCGATTCCATATGCACTATATGGATTAGGGGATCTGGAAACTCCTGTAGAATTTAGATTGAGATCGAACGTTCAGATCAAAAGGTAATGCTATTACAAACCGTTACTCTAGCGTGGCGCGACCAGACCTCCTCCTCACCGAGTATCCATTCCACATCCACTTTATGGAAAAGGGCCTCCGGAAACTCATGTAAAATTTTGATCGCGATCCAACAGTCTGATCAAAAGTTATGGCCATTACGAACCGTTACTCTAGCCTGGCGCGACAAGACCTCCTCCTCACCGAGTTTGGATTCAACATCCACTATATGGAAAAGGGCCTCCGGAAACTCCAGTAAAATTTTGATCACGATCCAACGGTCGGATCAAAAGTTATGGCCCGTTCGAACCGTTACTCTTGCCTAGCGCGGCCACACCTCCTCCTCACCGAGTATCGATTCCAAATCCACTATATGGGAAAGGGCATCCGGAAACTCCTGTAACATTTAGATTGAGATCCACGGTCGGATCAAAAGTTATGGCCATTACGAACCGTTACTCTAGCCTGGCACGACCAGACCTCCTCCTCACCGAGTATTGATTCCACATCCACTATATGGAAAAGGGCCTTCGGAAATTCCAGTAAAATTTTAATCACGATCCAACGGTCGGATCAAAAGTTATGGCCCTTACGAACCGTTACTCTAGCCTGGCGCGACCAGACCTCCTCCTCACCGAGTATCGATTCCATATGCACTATATGGATTAGGGGATCTGGAAATTCCTGTAAAATTTAGATCGAGATCCAACGTTCAGATCAAACGTTAATGCTATTACAAACCGTTACTCTAGCGTGGCGCGACCAGACCTCTTCTTCACTGAGTATCCATTCCGCATGCACTATATGGAAAAGGGCCTCCAGAAACTCATGCAAAATTTTGATCGCGATCCAACGGTCGGATCAAAAGTTATGGCCATTACGAACCGCTACTTTAGCCTGGCGCGACAAGACCTCCTCCTCACCGAGTATCGATTCCACATGCACTATATGGATTAGGGGATCTGGAAATTCCTGTAAAATTTAGATCGAGATCCAACGTTCAGATCAAACGTTAATACTATTACAAACCGTTACTCCAGCCTGGCGCAACAAGACCTCCTCCTCACCGAGTTTGGATTCCACATCCACTATATGGAAAAGGGCCTCCGAAAACTCCATTAAAATTTTGATCACGATCCAATGGTCGGATCAAAAGTTGTGACCCGTTCGAACCGTTACTCTTGCCTAGCACGACCAGACCTCCTCCTCAGCGAGTATCGATTCCACTCACACTATATGGAAAAAGGGTTCCGAAAACACCAGTAAAATTTAGATCAGGATCGAACGTGCGGATCAAAAGTTAGTTGCTTTACGAACCATTACTCTAGCCTGGCGCGACCAGACCTCCTGCTCACCGAGTATTGATTCCACATCCACCATATGGAAAAGGGCCTCAGGAATTCCAGTAAAATTTTGATCACGATCCAACGGTTGGATCGAAAGTTATGGCCCGTTCGAAAC